>FR997775.1:62427-4862427 GCA_905475315.1 Autographa pulchrina
AAAAAAAAAGTCCAAAAAAGTTAGGTTTGATATAGTTAGGTTAGGTTCAAACCTAACCTAACATAAAAAAAAAATGTTCAAAAAAAGTTACAAAAAAAAATGTCCGAAAAAAGTTACAAAAATGTCCGAAAAAAGTTAGGTTTGATATAGTTGGGTTAGGTTCAAACCTAACCTAACATTAAAAAAAAATGTTCAAAAAAAGTTACAAAAAAAATGTCCGAAAAAAGTTACAAAAATGTCCGAAAAAAGTTAGGTTTGATATAGTTGGGTTAGGTTCAAACCTAACCTAACATTAAAAAAAATGTCCGAAAACAGTTACAAAAATGTCCGAAAAAAGTAACAAAAATGTCCGAAAAAAGTAAGGTTTGATATAGTTAGGTTTGGTTCAAAGCTAACCTAACATTAAAAAAATGTCCTAAAAAAAGTTACAAAAATGTCCGAAAAAAGTTACCAAAAAGTCCGAAAAATGTTACAAAAAAAAAGTCCAAAAAAAGTTAGGTTTGATATAGTTAGGTTAGGTTCAAACCTAACCTAACATTAAAAAAAAATGTCCGAAAAAAGTTACAAAAAAAAGTCCAAAAAAAGTTAGGTTTGATATAGTTAGGTTAGGTTCAAACCTAACCTTACATAAAAAAAATGCCCGAAAAAAGTTACAAAAATGTCCGAAAAATGTTACAAAAAAAAGTCCAAAAAAAGTTAGGTTTGATATAGTTAGGTTAGGTTCAAACCTAACCTAACATTAAAAAAAATGTCCGAAAAAAGGTACAAAAATGTCCGAAAAAAGTTACGAAAATGCCCGAAAAAAGTTACAAAAATGCCCGAAAAAAGTTACAAAAATGTCCGAAAAATGTTACATAAAAAAAAATGTTCAAAAAAAGTTACAAAAAAAAATGTCCGAAAAAAGTTACAAAAATGTCCGAAAACAGTTACAAAAATGTCCGAAAAAAGTTACAAAAATGCCCGAAAAAAGTTACAAAAATGTCCGAAAAATGTTACAAAAAAAAAGTCAAAAAAAAGTTAGGTTTGATTTAGTTAGGTTAGGTTCAAACCTAACCTAACATTAAAAAAAAAAGTCCGAAAAAAGTTAC
Source organism: Autographa pulchrina (assembly GCA_905475315.1). NCBI lineage: Eukaryota > Metazoa > Arthropoda > Insecta > Lepidoptera > Noctuidae > Autographa > Autographa pulchrina. The sequence goes on from FR997775.1 coordinate 63,516, forward strand.
AAAAAAAAAGTCCAAAAAAAGTTAGGTTTGACATAGTTAGGTTAGGTTCAAACCTAACCTTACATAAAAAAAAATGTCCGAAAAACAGTTACAAAAATGTCCGAAAACAGTTACAAAAAATGTCCGAAAAAAGTTACAAAAATGTCCGAAAAATGTTACAAAAAAAAAGTCCAAAAAAGTTAGGTTTGATATAGTTTAGGTTAGGTTCAAACCTAACCTAACATAAAAAAAAATGTTCAAAAAAAGTTACAAAAAAAAATGTCCGAAAAAAAGTTACAAAAATGCCCGAAAAAAAGTTACAAAAATGTCCGTAAAATGTTACATAAAAAAAATGTCCGAAAAATGTTACAAAAAAAAAGTCCAAAAAAAGTTAGGTATGATATAGTTAGGTTAGGTTCAAACCTAACCTAACATTAAAAAAAATGTCCGAAAAAGTTACAAAAATGTCCGAAAAAAGTTACGAAAATGCCCGAAAAAAGTTACAAAAATGCCCGAAAAAAGTTACAAAAATGTCCGAAAAATGTTACATAAAAAAAAAATGTTCAAAAAAAGTTACAAAAAAAAATGTCCGAAAAAAGTTACAAAAATGTCCGAAAACAGTTACAAAAATGACCGAAAAAAGTTACAAAAATGCCCGAAAAAAAGTTACAAAAATGTCCGAAAAATGTTACAAAAAAAAAAGTCAAAAAAAAGTTAGGTTTGATTTAGTTAGGTTAGGTTCAAACCTAACCTAACATTAAAAAAAAAAGTCCGAAAAAAGTTACAAAAAAAAGTCCAAAAAAAGTTAGGTTTGACATAGTTTAGGTTAGGTTCAAACCCTAACCTTACATAAAAAAAATGTCCGAAAACAGTTACAAAAATGTCCGAAAACAGTTACAAAAATGTCCGAAAAAAGTTACAAAAATGTCCGAAAAATGTTACAAAAAAAAAGTCCAAAAAAGTTAGGTTTTGATATAGTTAGGTTAGGTTCAAAACCTAACCTAACATAAAAAAAAAATGTTCAAAAAAAGTTACAAAAAAAAATGTCCGAAAAAAGTTACAAAAATGTCCGAAAAAAGTTAGGTTTGATATAGTTGGGTTAGGTTCAAACCTAACCTAACATTAAAAAAAATGTTCAAAAAAAGTTACAAAAAAAATGTCCGAAAAAAAGTTACAAAAAAAATGTCCGAAAAAAGTTACAAAAATGTCCGAAAAAAAGTTAGGTTTGATATAGTTGGGTTAGGTTCAAACCTAACCTAACATTAAAAAAAAATGTCCGAAAAACAGTTACAAAAATGTCCGAAAAAAGTAACAAAAATGTCCGAAAAAAAGTAAGGTTTGATATAGTTAGGTTTGGTTCAAAGCTAACCTAACATTAAAAAAATGTCCTAAAAAAGTTACAAAAATGTCCGAAAAAAGTTACAAAAATGTCCGAAAAATGTTACAAAAAAAAAGTCCAAAAAAGTTAGGTTTGATATAGTTAGGTTAGGTTCAAACCTAACCTAACATAAAAAAAAATGTTCAAAAAAAGTTACAAAAAAAAATGTCCGAAAAAAGTTACAAAAATGTCCGAAAAAAGTTAGGTTTGATATAGTTGGGTTAGGTTCAAACCTAACCTAACATTAAAAAAAATGTTCAAAAAAAGTTACAAATAAAATGTCCGAAAAAAGTTACAAAAATGTCCGAAAAAAGTTAGGTTTGATATAGTTGGGTTAGGTTCAAACCTAACCTAACATTAAAAAAAATGTCCGAAAAAAGTTACAAAAATGTCCGAAAACAGTTACAAAAATGTCCGAAAAACAGTTACAAAAATGTCCGAAAAAAGTTACAAAAATGCCCGAAAAAAGTTACAAAAATGTCCGAAAAATGTTACAAAAAAAAAGTCAAAAAAAGTTAGGTTTGATATAGTTAGGTTAGGTTCAAACCTAACCTAACATAAAAAAAAAATGTTCAAAAAAAAGTTACAAAAAAAAATGTCCGAAAAAAGTTACAAAAATGTCCGAAAAAAGTTAGGTTTGATATAGTTGGGTTAGGTTCAAACCTAACCTAACATTAAAAAAAATGTTCAAAAAAAGTTACAAAAAAAATGTCCGAAAAAAGTTACAAAAAAAAATGTCCGAAAAAAGTTACAAAAATGTCCGAAAAAAGTTAGGTTTGATATAGTTGGGTTAGGTTCAAACCTAACCTAACATTAAAAAAAAATGTCCGAAAACAGTTACAAAAAATGTCCGAAAAAAGTAACAAAAATGTCCGAAAAAAAGTAAGGTTTGATATAGTTAGGTTTGGTTCAAAGCTAACCTAACATTAAAAAAATGTCCTAAAAAAGTTACAAAAATGTCCGAAAAAAGTTACAAAAATGTCCGAAAAATGTTACAAAAAAAAAGTCCAAAAAAGTTAGGTTTGATATAGTTAGGTTAGGTTCAAACCTAACCTAACATAAAAAAAAATGTTCAAAAAAAGTTACAAAAAAAAATGTCCGAAAAAAGTTACAAAAATGTCCGAAAAAAGTTAGGTTTGATATAGTTGGGTTAGGTTCAAACCTAAACCTAACATTAAAAAAAATGTTCAAAAAAAGTTTACAAATAAAATGTCCCGAAAAAAAGTTACAAAAATGTCCGAAAAAAAGTTAGGTTTGATATAGTTGGGTTAGGTTTCAAACCTAACCTAACATTAAAAAAAATGTCCGAAAAAAGTTACAAAAATGTCCGAAAACAGTTACAAAAATGTCCGAAAACAGTTACAAAAATGTCCGAAAAAAGTTACAAAAATGCCCGAAAAAAGTTACAAAAAATGTCCGAAAAATGTTACAAAAAAAAAGTCAAAAAAAAGTTAGGTTTGATTTAGTTAGGTTAGGTTCAAACCTAACCTAACATTAAAAAAAAAAGTCCGAAAAAAGTTACAAAAATAAAGTCCAAAAAAAGTTAGGTTTGACATAGTTAGGTTAGGTTCAAACCTAACCTTACATAAAAAAAAATGTCCGAAAACAGTTACAAAAATGTCCGAAAACAGTTACAAAAATGTCCGAAAAAAGTTACAAAAATGTCCGAAAAATGTTACAAAAAAAAAGTCCAAAAAAGTTAGGTTTGATATAGTTAGGTTAGGTTCAAACCTAACCTAACATAAAAAAAAAATGTTCAAAAAAGTTACAAAAAAAAATGTCCGAAAAAAGTTACAAAAATGCCCGAAAAAAGTTACAAAAATGTCCGTAAAATGTTACATAAAAAAAATGTCCGAAAAATGTTACAAAAAAAAAGTCCAAAAAAAGTTAGGTATGATATAGTTAGGTTAGGTTCAAACCTAACCTAACATTAAAAAAAATGTACGAAAAAAGGTACAAAAATGTCCGAAAAAAGTTACGAAAATGCCCGAAAAAAGTTACAAAAATGCCCGAAAAAAGTTACAAAAATGTCCGAAAAATGTTACATAAAAAAAAATGTTCAAAAAAAGTTACAAAAAAAATGTCCGAAAAAAGTTACAAAAATGTCCGAAAACAGTTACAAAAATGTCCGAAAAAAGTTACAAAAATGCCCGAAAAAAGTTACAAAAATGTCCGAAAAAAGTTACAAAAAAAAAGTCAAAAAAAAGTTAGGTTTGATTTAGTTAGGTTAGGTTCAAACCTAACCTAACATTAAAAAAAAAAGTCCGAAAAAAGTTACAAAAAAAAGTCCAAAAAAAAGTTAGGTTTGACATAGTTAGGTTAGGTTCAAACCTAACCTTACATAAAAAAAAATGTCCGAAAACAGTTACAAAAATGTCCGAAAACAGTTACAAAAATGTCCGAAAAAAGTTACAAAAATGTCCGAAAAATGTTACAAAAATGTCCGAAAAAAGTTACAAAAAATGCCCGAAAAAAGTTACAAAAATGTCCGAAAAATGTTACAAAAAAAAAAGTCAAAAAAAAGTTAGGTTTGATTTAGTTAGGTTAGGTTCAAACCTAACCTAACATTAAAAAAAATGTCCGAAAACAGTTACAAAAATGTCCGAAAAAAGTAACAAAAATGTCCGAAAAAAAGTAAGGTTTGATATAGTTAGGTTTGGTTCAAAGCTAACCTAACATTAAAAAAATGTCCTAAAAAAAGTTACAAAAATGTCCGAAAAAAGTTACCAAAAAGTCCGAAAAATGTTACAAAAAAAAAGTCCAAAAAAAGTTAGGTTTGATATAGTTAGGTTAGGTTCAAACCTAACCTAACATTAAAAAAAATGTCCGAAAAAAGTTACAAAAAAAAGTCCAAAAAAAGTTAGGTTTGATATAGTTAGGTTAGGTTCAAACCTAACCTTACATAAAAAAAATGCCCGAAAAAAGTTACAAAAATGTCCGAAAAATGTTACAAAAAAAAAGTCCAAAAAAGTTAGGTTTGATATAGTTAGGTTAGGTTTCAAACCTACCTAACATTAAAAAAAAATGTCCGAAAAAAGGTACAAAAATGTCCGAAAAAAGTTACGAAAATGCCCGAAAAAAGTTACAAAAATGCCCGAAAAAAGTTACAAAAATGTCCGAAAAATGTTACATAAAAAAAAAATGTTCAAAAAAAGTTACAAAAAAAAATGTCCGAAAAAAGTTACAAAAATGTCCGAAAACAGTTACAAAAATGTCCGAAAAAAGTTACAAAAATGCCCGAAAAAAGTTACAAAAATGTCCGAAAAATGTTACAAAAAAAAAGTCAAAAAAAAGTTAGGTTTGATTTAGTTAGGTTAGGTTCAAACCTAACCTAACATTAAAAAAAAAAGTCCGAAAAAAGTTACAAAAAAAAAGTCCAAAAAAAGTTAGGTTTGACATAGTTAGGTTAGGTTCAAACCTAACCTTACATAAAAAAAAATGTCCGAAAACAGTTACAAAAATGTCCGAAAACAGTTACAAAAATGTCCGAAAAAAGTTACAAAAATGTCCCGAAAAATGTTACAAAAAAAAAGTCCAAAAAAGTTAGGTTTGATATAGTTAGGTTAGGTTTCAAACCTAACCTAACATAAAAAAAAATGTTCAAAAAAAGTTACAAAAAAAATGTCCGAAAAAAGTTACAAAAATGCCCGAAAAAAGTTACAAAAAATGTCCGTAAAATGTTACATAAAAAAAATGTCCGAAAAAATGTTACAAAAAAAAAGTCCAAAAAAAGTTAGGGTATGATATAGTTAGGTTAGGTTCAAACCTAACCTAACATTAAAAAAAATGTCCCGAAAAAAGTTACAAAAATGTCCGAAAAAAGTTACGAAAATGCCCGAAAAAAGTTACAAAAATGCCCGAAAAAAGTTACAAAAATGTCCCGAAAAATGTTACATAAAAAAAAATGTTCAAAAAAAGTTACAAAAAAAAATGTCCGAAAAAAGTTACAAAAATGTCCGAAAACAGTTACAAAAATGTCCGAAAAAAGTTACAAAAATGCCCGAAAAAAGTTACAAAAATGTCCGAAAAATGTTACAAAAAAAAAGTCAAAAAAAAGTTAGGTTTTGATTTAGTTAGGTTAGGTTCAAACCTAACCTAACATTAAAAAAAAAAGTCCGAAAAAAGTTACAAAAAAAAGTCCAAAAAAAGTTAGGTTTGACATAGTTAGGTTAGGTTCAAACCTAACCTTACATTAAAAAAAATGTCCGAAAACAGTTACAAAAATGTCCGAAAACAGTTACAAAAATGTCCGAAAAAAGTTACAAAAATGTCCGAAAAATGTTACAAAAAAAAAGTCCAAAAAAGTTAGGTTTGATATAGTTAGGTTAGGTTCAAACCTAACCTAACATAAAAAAAAATGTTCAAAAAAAGTTACAAAAAAAAATGTCCGAAAAAAGTTACAAAAAATGTCCGAAAAAAGTTAGGTTTGATATAGTTGGGTTAGGTTCAAACCTAACCTAACATTAAAAAAAATGTTCAAAAAAAGTTACAAAAAAAATGTCCGAAAAAAAGTTACAAAAAAAATGTCCGAAAAAAAGTTACAAAAATGTCCGAAAAAAGTTAGGTTTGATATAGTTGGGTTAGGTTCAAACCTAACCTAACATTAAAAAAAATGTCCGAAAACAGTTACAAAAATGTCCGAAAAAAGTAACAAAAATGTCCGAAAAAAGTAAGGTTTGATATAGTTAGGTTTGGTTCAAAGCTAACCTAACATTAAAAAAATGTCCTAAAAAAGTTACAAAAATGTCCGAAAAAAGTTACAAAAATGTCCGAAAAAATGTTACAAAAAAAAAGTCCAAAAAAGTTAGGTTTGATATAGTTAGGTTAGGTTCAAACCTAACCTAACATAAAAAAAAATGTTCAAAAAAAGTTACAAAAAAAAAATGTCCGAAAAAAGTTACAAAAATGTCCGAAAAAAGTTAGGTTTGATATAGTTGGGTTAGGTTCAAACCTAACCTAACATTAAAAAAAATGTTCAAAAAAAGTTACAAATAAAATGTCCGAAAAAAGTTACAAAAATGTCCGAAAAAAAGTTAGGTTTGATATAGTTGGGTTAGGTTCAAACCTAACCTAACATTAAAAAAAATGTCCGAAAAAAGTTACAAAAATGTCCGAAAACAGTTACAAAAATGTCCGAAAACAGTTACAAAAATGTCCGAAAAAAGTTACAAAAATGCCCGAAAAAAGTTACAAAAATGTCCGAAAAATGTTACAAAAAAAAAGTCAAAAAAAAGTTAGGTTTGATTTAGTTAGGTTAGGTTCAAACCTAACCTAACATTAAAAAAAAAAAGTCCGAAAAAAGTTACAAAAAAAAGTCCAAAAAAAGTTAGGTTTGACATAGTTAGGTTAGGTTCAAACCTAACCTTACATAAAAAAAAATGTCCGAAAACAGTTACAAAAATGTCCGAAAACAGTTACAAAAATGTCCGAAAAAAGTTACAAAAATGTCCGAAAAATGTTACAAAAAAAAAGTCCAAAAAAGTTAGGTTTGATATAGTTAGGTTAGGTTCAAACCTAACCTAACATAAAAAAAAATGTTCAAAAAAAGTTACAAAAAAAATGTCCGAAAAAAGTTACAAAAATGCCCGAAAAAAGTTACAAAAATGTCCGTAAAATGTTACATAAAAAAAAATGTCCGAAAAATGTTACAAAAAAAAAGTCCAAAAAAAGTTAGGTATGATATAGTTAGGTTAGGTTCAAACCTAACCTAACATTAAAAAAAATGTCCGAAAAAAGTTACAAAAATGTCCGAAAAAAGTTACGAAAATGCCCGAAAAAAAGTTACAAAAATGCCCGAAAAAAGTTACAAAAATGTCCGAAAAATGTTACATAAAAAAAAATGTTCAAAAAAAGTTACAAAAAAAAATGTCCGAAAAAAGTTACAAAAAATGTCCGAAAACAGTTACAAAAATGTCCGAAAAAAAGTTACAAAAATGCCCGAAAAAAGTTACAAAAATGTCCGAAAAATGTTACAAAAAAAAAGTCAAAAAAAAAGTTAGGTTTGATTTAGTTAGGTTAGGTTCAAACCTAACCTAACATTAAAAAAAAAAGTCCGAAAAAAGTTACAAAAAAAAGTCCAAAAAAAAGTTAGGTTTGACATAGTTAGGTTAGGTTCAAACCTAACCTTACATAAAAAAAAATGTCCGAAAACAGTTACAAAAATGTCCGAAAACAGTTACAAAAATGTCCGAAAAAAGTTACAAAAATGTCCGAAAAATGTTACAAAAATGTCCGAAAAAAGTTACAAAAATGCCCGAAAAAAGTTACAAAAATGTCCCGAAAAATGTTACAAAAAAAAAGTCAAAAAAAAGTTAGGTTTGATTTAGTTAGGTTAGGTTCAAACCTAACCTAACATTAAAAAAATGTCCGAAAACAGTTACAAAAATGTCCGAAAAAAGTAACAAAAATGTCCGAAAAAAGTAAGGTTTGATATAGTTAGGTTTGGTTCAAAGCTAACCTAACATTAAAAAAATGTCCTAAAAAAGTTACAAAAATGTCCGAAAAAAGTTACCAAAAAGTCCGAAAAATGTTACAAAAAAAAAGTCCAAAAAAAGTTAGGTTTGATATAGTTAGGTTAGGTTCAAACCTAACCTAACATTAAAAAAAATGTCCGAAAAAAGTTACAAAAAAAAGTCCAAAAAAAGTTAGGTTTGATATAGTTAGGTTAGGTTCAAACCTAACCTTACATAAAAAAAATGCCCGAAAAAAGTTACAAAAATGTCCGAAAAATGTTACAAAAAAAAAAGTCCAAAAAAAGTTAGGTTTGATATAGTTAGGTTAGGTTCAAACCTAACCTAACATTAAAAAAAATGTCCGAAAAAAGGTACAAAAATGTCCGAAAAAAGTTACGAAAATGCCCGAAAAAAGTTACAAAAATGCCCGAAAAAAGTTACAAAAATGTCCGAAAAATGTTACATAAAAAAAAATGTTCAAAAAAAGTTACAAAAAAAAAATGTCCGAAAAAAGTTACAAAAATGTCCGAAAACAGTTACAAAAATGTCCGAAAAAAGTTACAAAAATGCCCGAAAAAAGTTACAAAAATGTCCGAAAAATGTTACAAAAAAAAAGTCAAAAAAAAGTTAGGTTTGATTTAGTTAGGTTAGGTTCAAACCTAACCTAACATTAAAAAAAAAAGTCCGAAAAAAGTTACAAAAAAAAGTCCAAAAAAAGTTAGGTTTGACATAGTTAGGTTAGGTTCAAACCTAACCTTACATAAAAAAAAATGTCCGAAAACAGTTACAAAAATGTCCGAAAACAGTTACAAAAATGTCCGAAAAAAGTTACAAAAATGTCCGAAAAATGTTACAAAAAAAAAGTCCAAAAAAGTTAGGTTTGATATAGTTAGGTTAGGTTCAAACCTAACCTAACATAAAAAAAAATGTTCAAAAAAAGTTACAAAAAAAATGTCCGAAAAAAGTTACAAAAATGCCCGAAAAAAGTTACAAAAATGTCCGTAAAATGTTACATAAAAAAAATGTCCGAAAAATGTTACAAAAAAAAAGTCCAAAAAAAGTTAGGTATGATATAGTTAGGTTAGGTTCAAACCTAACCTAACATTAAAAAAAATGTCCGAAAAAAGTTACAAAAATGTCCGAAAAAAGTTACGAAAATGCCCGAAAAAAGTTACAAAAATGCCCGAAAAAAGTTACAAAAATGTCCGAAAAATGTTACATAAAAAAAAATGTTCAAAAAAAGTTACAAAAAAAAATGTCCGAAAAAAGTTACAAAAATGTCCGAAAACAGTTACAAAAATGTCCGAAAAAAGTTACAAAAATGCCCGAAAAAAGTTACAAAAATGTCCGAAAAAAGTTACAAAAAAAAAGTCAAAAAAAAGTTAGGTTTGATTTAGTTAGGTTAGGTTCAAACCTAACCTAACATTAAAAAAAAAAGTCCGAAAAAAGTTACAAAAAAAAGTCCAAAAAAAGTTAGGTTTGACATAGTTAGGTTAGGTTCAAACCTAACCTTACATAAAAAAAATGTCCGAAAACAGTTACAAAAATGTCCGAAAACAGTTACAAAAATGTCCGAAAAAAGTTACAAAAATGTCCGAAAAATGTTACAAAAATGTCCGAAAAAAGTTACAAAAATGCCCGAAAAAAGTTACAAAAATGTCCGAAAAATGTTACAAAAAAAAAGTCAAAAAAAAGTTAGGTTTGATTTAGTTAGGTTAGGTTCAAACCTAACCTAACATTAAAAAAAATGTCCGAAAACAGTTACAAAAATGTCCGAAAAAAGTAACAAAAATGTCCGAAAAAAGTAAGGTTTGATATAGTTAGGTTTGGTTCAAAGCTAACCTAACATTAAAAAAATGTCCTAAAAAAGTTACAAAAATGTCCGAAAAAAGTTACCAAAAAGTCCGAAAAATGTTACAAAAAAAAAGTCCAAAAAAAGTTAGGTTTGATATAGTTAGGTTAGGTTCAAACCTAACCTAACATTAAAAAAAATGTCCGAAAAAAGTTACAAAAAAAAGTCCAAAAAAAGTTAGGTTTGATATAGTTAGGTTAGGTTCAAACCTAACCTTACATAAAAAAAATGCCCGAAAAAAGTTACAAAAATGTCCGAAAAATGTTACAAAAAAAAAGTCCAAAAAAAGTTAGGTTTGATATAGTTAGGTTAGGTTCAAACCTAACCTAACATTAAAAAAAATGTCCGAAAAAAGGTACAAAAATGTCCGAAAAAAGTTACGAAAATGCCCGAAAAAAGTTACAAAAATGCCCGAAAAAAGTTACAAAAATGTCCGAAAAATGTTACATAAAAAAAAATGTTCAAAAAAAGTTACAAAAAAAAATGTCCGAAAAAAGTTACAAAAATGTCCGAAAACAGTTACAAAAATGTCCGAAAAAAGTTACAAAAATGCCCGAAAAAAGTTACAAAAATGTCCGAAAAATGTTACAAAAAAAAAGTCAAAAAAAAGTTAGGTTTGATTTAGTTAGGTTAGGTTCAAACCTAACCTAACATTAAAAAAAAAAGGCCGAAAAAAGTTACAAAAAAAAGTCCAAAAAAAGTTAGGTTTGACATAGTTAGGTTAGGTTCAAACCTAACCTTACATAAAAAAAAATGTCCGAAAACAGTTACAAAAATGTCCGAAAACAGTTACAAAAATGTCCGAAAAAAGTTACAAAAATGTCCGAAAAATGTTACAAAAAAAAAGTCCAAAAAAGTTAGGTTTGATATAGTTAGGTTAGGTTCAAACCTAACCTAACATAAAAAAAAATGTTCAAAAAAAGTTACAAAAAAAATGTCCGAAAAAAGTTACAAAAATGCCCGAAAAAAGTTACAAAAATGTCCGTAAAATGTTACATAAAAAAAATGTCCGAAAAATGTTACAAAAAAAAAGTCCAAAAAAAGTTAGGTATGATATAGTTAGGTTAGGTTCAAACCTAACCTAACATTAAAAAAAATGTCCGAAAAAAGTTACAAAAATGTCCGAAAAAAGTTACGAAAATGCCCGAAAAAAGTTACAAAAATGCCCGAAAAAAGTTACAAAAATGTCCGAAAAATGTTACATAAAAAAAAATGTTCAAAAAAAGTTACAAAAAAAAATGTCCGAAAAAAGTTACAAAAATGTCCGAAAACAGTTACAAAAATGTCCGAAAAAAGTTACAAAAATGCCCGAAAAAAGTTACAAAAATGTCCGAAAAATGTTACAAAAAAAAAGTCAAAAAAAAGTTAGGTTTGATTTAGTTAGGTTAGGTTCAAACCTAACCTAACATTAAAAAAAAAAGTCCGAAAAAAGTTACAAAAAAAAGTCCAAAAAAAGTTAGGTTTGACATAGTTAGGTTAGGTTCAAACCTAACCTTACATAAAAAAAATGTCCGAAAACAGTTACAAAAATGTCCGAAAACAGTTACAAAAATGTCCGAAAAAAGTTACAAAAATGTCCGAAAAATGTTACAAAAAAAAAGTCCAAAAAAGTTAGGTTTGATATAGTTAGGTTAGGTTCAAACCTAACCTAACATAAAAAAAAATGTTCAAAAAAAGTTACAAAAAAAAATGTCCGAAAAAAGTTACAAAAATGTCCGAAAAAAGTTAGGTTTGATATAGTTGGGTTAGGTTCAAACCTAACCTAACATTAAAAAAAATGTTCAAAAAAAGTTACAAAAAAAATGTCCGAAAAAAGTTACAAAAAAAATGTCCGAAAAAAGTTACAAAAATGTCCGAAAAAAGTTAGGTTTGATATAGTTGGGTTAGGTTCAAACCTAACCTAACATTAAAAAAAATGTCCGAAAACAGTTACAAAAATGTCCGAAAAAAGTAACAAAAATGTCCGAAAAAAGTAAGGTTTGATATAGTTAGGTTTGGTTCAAAGCTAACCTAACATTAAAAAAATGTCCTAAAAAAGTTACAAAAATGTCCGAAAAAAGTTACAAAAATGTCCGAAAAATGTTACAAAAAAAAAGTCCAAAAAAGTTAGGTTTGATATAGTTAGGTTAGGTTCAAACCTAACCTAACATAAAAAAAAATGTTCAAAAAAAGTTACAAAAAAAAATGTCCGAAAAAAGTTACAAAAATGTCCGAAAAAAGTTAGGTTTGATATAGTTGGGTTAGGTTCAAACCTAACCTAACATTAAAAAAAATGTTCAAAAAAAGTTACAAATAAAATGTCCGAAAAAAGTTACAAAAATGTCCGAAAAAAGTTAGGTTTGATATAGTTGGGTTAGGTTCAAACCTAACCTAACATTAAAAAAAATGTCCGAAAAAAGTTACAAAAATGTCCGAAAACAGTTACAAAAATGTCCGAAAACAGTTACAAAAATGTCCGAAAAAAGTTACAAAAATGCCCGAAAAAAGTTACAAAAATGTCCGAAAAATGTTACAAAAAAAAAGTCAAAAAAAAGTTAGGTTTGATTTAGTTAGGTTAGGTTCAAACCTAACCTAACATTAAAAAAAAAAGTCCGAAAAAAGTTACAAAAAAAAGTCCAAAAAAAGTTAGGTTTGACATAGTTAGGTTAGGTTCAAACCTAACCTTACATAAAAAAAAATGTCCGAAAACAGTTACAAAAATGTCCGAAAACAGTTACAAAAATGTCCGAAAAAAGTTACAAAAATGTCCGAAAAATGTTACAAAAAAAAAGTCCAAAAAAGTTAGGTTTGATATAGTTAGGTTAGGTTCAAACCTAACCTAACATAAAAAAAAATGTTCAAAAAAAGTTACAAAAAAAATGTCCGAAAAAAGTTACAAAAATGCCCGAAAAAAGTTACAAAAATGTCCGTAAAATGTTACATAAAAAAAATGTCCGAAAAATGTTACAAAAAAAAAGTCCAAAAAAAGTTAGGTATGATATAGTTAGGTTAGGTTCAAACCTAACCTAACATTAAAAAAAATGTCCGAAAAAAGTTACAAAAATGTCCGAAAAAAGTTACGAAAATGCCCGAAAAAAGTTACAAAAATGCCCGAAAAAAGTTACAAAAATGTCCGAAAAATGTTACATAAAAAAAAATGTTCAAAAAAAGTTACAAAAAAAAATGTCCGAAAAAAGTTACAAAAATGTCCGAAAACAGTTACAAAAATGTCCGAAAAAAGTTACAAAAATGCCCGAAAAAAGTTACAAAAATGTCCGAAAAATGTTACAAAAAAAAAGTCAAAAAAAAGTTAGGTTTGATTTAGTTAGGTTAGGTTCAAACCTAACCTAACATTAAAAAAAAAAGTCCGAAAAAAGTTACAAAAAAAAGTCCAAAAAAAGTTAGGTTTGACATAGTTAGGTTAGGTTCAAACCTAACCTTACATAAAAAAAATGTCCGAAAACAGTTACAAAAATGTCCGAAAACAGTTACAAAAATGTCCGAAAAAAGTTACAAAAATGTCCGAAAAATGTTACAAAAAAAAAGTCCAAAAAAGTTAGGTTTGATATAGTTAGGTTAGGTTCAAACCTAACCTAACATAAAAAAAAATGTTCAAAAAAAGTTACAAAAAAAAATGTCCGAAAAAAGTTACAAAAATGTCCGAAAAAAGTTAGGTTTGATATAGTTGGGTTAGGTTCAAACCTAACCTAACATTAAAAAAAATGTTCAAAAAAAGTTACAAAAAAAATGTCCGAAAAAAGTTACAAAAAAAATGTCCGAAAAAAGTTACAAAAATGTCCGAAAAAAGTTAGGTTTGATATAGTTGGGTTAGGTTCAAACCTAACCTAACATTAAAAAAAATGTCCGAAAACAGTTACAAAAATGTCCGAAAAAAGTAACAAAAATGTCCGAAAAAAGTAAGGTTTGATATAGTTAGGTTTGGTTCAAAGCTAACCTAACATTAAAAAAATGTCCTAAAAAAGTTACAAAAATGTCCGAAAAAAGTTACAAAAATGTCCGAAAAATGTTACAAAAAAAAAGTCCAAAAAAGTTAGGTTTGATATAGTTAGGTTAGGTTCAAACCTAACCTAACATAAAAAAAAATGTTCAAAAAAAGTTACAAAAAAAAATGTCCGAAAAAAGTTACAAAAATGTCCGAAAAAAGTTAGGTTTGATATAGTTGGGTTAGGTTCAAACCTAACCTAACATTAAAAAAAATGTTCAAAAAAAGTTACAAATAAAATGTCCGAAAAAAGTTACAAAAATGTCCGAAAAAAGTTAGGTTTGATATAGTTGGGTTAGGTTCAAACCTAACCTAACATTAAAAAAAATGTCCGAAAAAAGTTACAAAAATGTCCGAAAACAGTTACAAAAATGTCCGAAAAAAGTTACAAAAATGCCCGAAAAAAGTTACAAAAAAAATGTCCGAAAAATGTTACAAAAATGTCCGAAAAAAGTTAGGTTTGATATAGTTGGGTTAGGTTCAAACCTAACCTAACATTAAAAAAAATGTCCGAAAAAAGTTACAAAAATGTCCGAAAACAGTTACAAAAATGTCCGAAAAAAGTTACAAAAATGCCCGAAAAAAGTTACAAAAATGTCCGAAAAATGTTACAAAAAAAAAGTCAAAAAAAAGTTAGGTTTGATTTAGTTAGGTTAGGTTCAAACCTAACCTAACATTAAAAAAAAAAGTCCGAAAAAAGTTACAAAAAAAAGTCCAAAAAAAGTTAGGTTTGACATAGTTAGGTTAGGTTCAAACCTAACCTTACATAAAAAAAAATGTCCGAAAACAGTTACAAAAATGTCCGAAAACAGTTACAAAAATGTCCGAAAAAAGTTACAAAAATGTCCGAAAAATGTTACAAAAAAAAAGTCCAAAAAAGTTAGGTTTGATATAGTTAGGTTAGGTTCAAACCTAACCTAACATAAAAAAAAATGTTCAAAAAAAGTTACAAAAAAAGTGTCCGAAAAAAGTTACAAAAATGTCCGAAAAAAGTTAGGTTTGATATAGTTGGGTTAGGTTCAAACCTAACCTAACATTAAAAAAAATGTCCGAAAACAGTTACAAAAAAATATCCGAAAAAAGTTACAAACATATCCGAAAAAAGTTACAAAAATGTCCTTAAAAAAGTTACAAAAAAAATGTCCGAAAAAAGTTACAAAAATGTCCGAAAAAGGTTAGGTTTAAACCTTACCTAACATAACATTAAAAAAAATGTCCTAAAAAAGTTACAAACATGTCCGAAAAAAGTTACAAAAATGTCCGAAAAAAGTTAGGTTTGATATAGTTAGGTTAGGTTCAAAGCTAACCTAACATTAAAAAAAAATGTCCGAAAAAAGTAACAAAAATGTCCGAAAAAAGTTACAAAAAGTCAAAGTTGCGGGCACCCGGTGGATGCAATTGGCGAGTTGTCGTTCATTGTGGCGTTCTAGGGGGGAGGCCTTTGTTCAGCAGTGGACGTCTTCCGGCTGATGATGACTCGTAAATAAATAACCGCGCCATATGCAGTTTCCGAACTGTCGCAGAATCCGTGTAGCTCGTAGGATTGTGAATCAGTACGAGTGACTCTACGCGAAATTTTTAGATGTTGCAACTGAGAAAGTTGATTCTGATAATTTTTCCATGTACTGACGACCTCGTCAGGGGGAACGTCATCCCACCCGGCACCGATAATCCAAAGTTTTTGGATTAAGCTTTTAACATGAATTGTCAGGGGGGATAAGAATCCTAACGGGTCGAAGATTCTAGCGAGTTCACTAAGAATAGACCGTTTGGTACATGGCCGATGTGAAGATACAACTTCAAAAAGAAACGAATCAGTTGAGGGATCCCATTTCAGTCCCAAGACTTTGAATGAAGCCGGTTCAGCTTTATCTAACGATACAGAATCAGTTAGGCAATCTTCAGGTTGAAGTTGAAGATCCAATAAAAGACGATTGTCATTTGACACCCACTTCCGAAGATGAAAACCTCCTTTTTTAAAAAGAGCGATAAGTTGTGTTTTTGTTCTTTGTGCAGTGGCGAAGTCCTGACTACCGCTGACGACATCATCTATGTAGGTGTCCGACAAGATTACACTCCTGGCGAGCGGGTAAGAATCCCCCTCGTCATCAGCAAGCTGTTGCAAAGCACGGCAAGCGAGATAGGGGGACGAAGAGATGCCATACGTGACCGTGTTCAGACGAAACTCTAAAAGAGGTTCGCTAGGCGAAGCTCTCCAGAGAATTCGCTGATAGTCACGATGGTCGCCGAAGAGTATAATCTGTCGGTACATCTGACGTACATCTGCCATGAAAACGACGTCGTGTTCACGAAAGCGCAATAGAATTTCCAAAATGTTTGATTGTAATTTTGGACCGATGTGTTGACTTTCGTTTAACGATCGAGAACGTGCATCTTTAGCAGAGGCGTCAAATACGACACGAAGGAGAGTCGTGGTACTATCAGGACGTATGACGCAGTGATGGGGAATATAGTATTTCCCATTCCCTACGTAGTAGAGACCAATGACATATGGCCCGCAGTTAGATAGTCAGACATAAAATCGCAATATTGACGATGACACTCGGGGTCACGTGACAGTCGACGTTCAATCGCATAGAAACGACGCAAAGCAATATCACGTGAACCAGTGAACATAGGCTCGGACTCGTCCCTGAATGGCAACTGCACGATGTACCACCCAGATGAGTCACGAGAATGAGTTGTGATAAAATGTTGTTCACATGCTATCTCATCTGGGGTTAGGGATGCTGCGGGTGGTAATACATCTAATTCCCAAAAACGTTGAACTAATGAGTTTAATTCCTTATCACTTTGTATAGAAGTGTTCAGTAGGGAGCCGAGTGAATGAGTAGCTAAACGAGTTTTACCGAACAATAGCCATCCAAAGACTGAGTGGAAGGCGGTTGGTTGATGTGATTTTCCTTTAATATTACGATTACGAAGCGATTCCGCAAATACATCCGCACCGAACAGTAGGTCGATCCGGCCAGGAATGTCAAAACCGGGATCGGCTAACGATAGTGAATTGATGTGAGACCAACCCGATGTATTTAATTTAGCTATTGGCTGATCCCCGCAAAGTTTTGACATAACGTGCATATTTAAATTTAATAAAACTTGATCACCAGTACCAATGGAACAATTAATGTCTCCTAAGATTGAAGCCGGGGCTTCACCGATTCCACTTATAGTTGTGGTAGGACTGGATAGTTTTAAATTTAATATTTTGACAGCTGAGTCAGTAATAAGATTAATCTGACTCCCCGAATCGAAAAGAGCTCGAAAAGACACGAACTTGCCATCCGAATCCCGTACTTGCACAATGGCAGTTGCTAATAAAACAGTGTTGTGTTATTGGTTTTAGAAAATAATGAAGAGGTTGGGTTCGACTCGACCGGTTTATCTTTATGAAGTAGAGTGTGATGTTTATGGTTACACTTACGACATTTAAAAATAGATGTACAACCTTTTAATTGATGTGAAGCTCGAAGACAATTGAAACACTATTCAACAACATTATTCTTGCTTGCGATAGATATCCGCTCATCTACTGGTTTATTAAGAAATTGTTGACATGATGATATTGAGTGAGTGTCACCACAAAACGCGCACTTAACTGGTTGTGAGTTTCACTGCTTGTAGTACTAGTTGTGGCAACTTGAGGTTTATCTGTACTGCTCACAAGCGCATGAGAAACGTTTGCCCGTTTATTTATTTGAAATGATTTTACAGATCGTTGTTGTGGCTTACTCGAAGTTTTATTATTAGTTTCGCAAAAATGAGAATCACGTAAAAGCGCTTCACACTTCAAATTTAAGAAAGACTTCAACTGTGCATATGGTGGAAACTCAATATCAGGATATTTATCCTCGAAGTCGCAACGCAAGTTTGAGTCTATCCTAGAGAGAAGGTGGTAGACTAATACAAAATCCCATCAGTCCTCAGGTAAAATAATTTTCTTTAAAATAATTAAATTTCCCTCAAACAGGTCCAATGATTTTCTAAACTCATTACCGTCAGTAGTATTAAAATTAATGTTTAAAAGGTCCTTCCGTGACGTAAAAGCTAAAGGTCGTTTTCTTTGATAGCGAGTAACAAGGGCCTGGTAGGCATCATTGTAATGCTCATAAGTTAATGGGAATGCCTTGATAACAGATAATGCATCGCCGGTCAACGATGAGAATAAATAATGAAATTTTTCCGTATCAGTAAGACTACTCGAATTATGAATCAATGCATTAAAAGTGTCGTGATATTCAGGCCATTTCTTGATGTCACCACTGAAAGTTGGAAGAACAATTTTCGGTAAACGGATATTTGACGATGAAGAACTTTGTTTATTGTTTACTTGAGGTTCACTTTTAGTTAAACTACGATGAATAGATAAGATTTGAAAATATTTATCGTCAAATGTATCCTGGAGCGTATTATCTGCATGATCAGGATCATCTAAAAGCTCCAAAACGATCTGATGAGCACTTTCAAAGCTATCTAGAATATGTTTGAGTTCCTGATAATAAGAAAGAAATAAATTCCGTTGTGAATCATCACTCATTGCCAATGTACCTATTTCCAATGCCTTATCCAACCGCTTAATAGCTAAAGTACGCTTTCTACGTAACTGTGATAAATCTTGAACTGTATATTCATTCTCCGTAGAGTGGGATTTCGATTTCTTAAAGCAACTTTGTTTACGAGACGAATGTTTACTTAACAATGACATGATGAAAACAATTAGCAAGATCGGTTACTGATAACGAATAGTCGGCGATACAAGGTTCCAACAGATGGGCGCTGTCTGCTTACAAAGATGTAAACAAGATAAGAACATGAGTACTTACGCTAATCGGTAGTAATATTTATTTAATTTTGGTCGTGTGTATGTATATCTACAGATTATAGACTGTGTAAAAGGCGCAACATAAATCCTTTGTTCAATTTAATTTATTTTAATTAAGTTTTGACGTTAAACGGATGTAAGCTTCGTTATACCTATTGACACAATTTTTCTTTTATGTAATAGGAAAGAATGTAGCTAAGGTAGTCTTGTCTTGGTTTTACGGTAATCTCACGAAGAGTATTATCGCGTTTCCCGAAGGCGGAACGTGTTGGCTGCGTATCCGAACGCAAGCCGCTGACAACTCAGACTACTAGCGCGGTACGTTATGATAATTTGTTACACCTACCTCCGAATTAAAAAATGTCACACGAACAAAAGACTTTTTATGACCGATATTTTTCGATACGATATACCTAAAACAGTTAATATAGGCCGAAAAGAATAATATTAAGCACCGAAGGAAGATAGATTGCCTAATATTGAGATCCTACAGTAACTATTAAGGCTTAACTGGGTTGAAAATAAGTCGTAATGGCGGGTCCCGGGTTTCGGCACCATAAAAATGTGCAGTCGCGATAAAAACGATGAGTAACTACACATCTGGGACAGCCTTGGTGGCTGGACGATCACACAAACGATGTTCCTATGAAAATACAGCAGTAACAAACTATAATACGTGCACTTACCTTGGTCTGCTATTTCTGCTGCCGATGATCCGCCGGCGATATGATTCCACCACAGTTGATTGTTGAAGGTCACGAGCTGCTCGGAATATTGATTCCCAGCAGAATATCGGTCGAGTTGACGCGTTTAAGGGTTTTTCTGGAGAGAGATCGCGAAGTGCGCGCGCGTGCAAGATGGTGAGAAAAGATTGTCGATAGGGGGGCGGTTTGTCCGTTAACGGTAGTGACGTCATGACAGATGCAGCAGTAGCACCAATCGGATAACGAGTACGACACGTATTACAACTGTCAAAACAGTTGTGATTGCCACTGCTGAAAATCGATAAGAACATCGTGTGTTGCCCGTGGTGAAATTTAAACGATCTTATTTTAGTCATTTGTATGATGACGAAACAATAGTTACTAAAAACATCATTATTTATTATCCAATGAAATACGTTACAGTACATCTGTAGTACATAGTATGTAATAAAATAGATTTAAAGTGCCCTTAACAGCATTGCATTAAAAACAATATCTTAAAAGATTTTATCAGAGATTTAAAAGCGGAGGCACGTCGCGCGTCGGCTGCTTGCGAGTGTCAATGAGCCAAGCGACCAGAGCAAAGCTGGGCGGGTGTTAGTGCTTCACATTGAAATAACATTTATACAATGTTTTTTAAATTGCAACTTTAAAGCCTGATTTAGACGGTGCAAGAAATAGCGTGCGAGTTGCGGTACATTGCCGTCTACGATCCATCTCTTATGACACCATAGCCGCGCGGCCCCTCAATGTACCGCAACTCGCACGACATTTCTCGCATCGTCTAAATCAGGCCTTACTTGTTTTAAGCTAGGTAAATGCCCTTGCATATGCATAAAATACTTTTCTAATAATTTTGAAAAAAATAAATGTATTTGATTTGGTCAAAGTAGAGTCATTTGTGGAAATATCTTTTCAAGTCAATGAAACGAGAGTGGATCGATTTTCTTTAGTTTGATTGACCGGTTAGATTAAGCACAGTTGTTACCGTGTGGATTTGACTTTTAATAACCGACTTCAAAAAAAGGCGCTTGTGACTGGCTTGGTTTGCGCTTGTGATTAATCTAGTGGTTTTTTGGAAGTTTAATTTATCATTGTAAATTCTAGGAACTTTAACTGTGAGATTAAGCCGTAGCAATAAACTAACCCACCTCAACAAGGTGACCTTGATTTAGTTCACTGCACCTACTAGTGCCACAGGAAGCTATTTCAGTCAGCCCAGCTCCTTCCTAGCCTCCGCAGCCTTCCCAGTGTATCCGGTAGAGGTTTCGGTAGTCCCAAATTTTAGCCGCAGGTTTCCTCAACGTGGTCGCAAGACTGAGCGTCTTGCGACCACGTTGAGGAAACCTTCGTTCATGCCGCATTATTAATTTTATTTGAATATTTGTATGTATACTCGTGGTACAACAGATATACGGCAGCAGTGTAGTGGTGCTCTGGTGGCGGTGCATGTGCGTCATGCAGCGGCGGCGAGCGGGGGCGCGGGCCGCGGTGGCACGGGTGCGCGGGGGCGCGGGGCGCTCCGCCGGCCGCCGCGACGCCAGTACTCCGTGCGCTCTCCACACGGTCACCCGCGCGTCGCTTTTCTATTACAATGCGACGCGAACGCTCGCGAGTCCAGTTACGTATAGTCAGTATAAAATAAACACTTTAATAAAAAAAATCGCGACATTTTGCATATTCCTTGATTAAAAATAAGTGATCAGTGTTGGCTGGAGCCGTGTGTGTGTACGGAGTGCGGTGTGGTGCGGTGCAGTGCGGTGCAGTGGGAGCGGTGCGGGCACAGCATGCGGAGCAGAAGGGTGCGGGCGCGGGCGGTGCGCGGAGCGGCGCGGGCGCGGTGAGCGGCGCGGCGCGCATGGCGCTGCTGGCGCTGCTGGCGCTGGCAGCGCTGCGGCCGGTGGGCGCGGGCGCGGGGGGCGCGTGCCCGGCGGCGCCCGCAAGCTGCGTGTGCGCCGAGGGCGGCGCGCGCCTCACCTGCCGCTCCGCCGCGCTGCGCCGCCTGCCGCCCCTGCACGAGAACCTGCTGTCGCTGTGAGTAACCCTCTCTCGAGGATATACAATATCACTCTCTGAAGATTACCAGGCAACTGTTTAACTTATCATGACTGAAATGATTGCACATTGCGTGTTTTATTACACGACTGCCCAAAAAGGAGTGTTATGTTTTCAGGGTTCATGTATGTATGTATGTATGTTTGTGAGTTTCTTTATTCCACCATAAACTTCTAAAAGGCTTGACCGATTTCAATGTTTGTGGTATCATTAGAAGCTTTGAGTTATCCCGAGTGACATAGGCTATGTGGACATTAAAAAATGGTCAAGTGTGAGTCGAAATCGCCTGCAAAGAGTTCCGAACGATTTTTTTTGTGCTGTGTCATGTTTTTGTGTTGTAGCGCTCTATAAAATATTATTTATCACTAAAAGGTATTAAATTAAAAAACACGCCTGCCATGTCAAAAAAAAAATTAAAACAAGTCAAATATTTGCAGTCGGGGGACGGTTACTTGGAACAATTCATTACAGGTCCCCGACTGCAAATATTTGACTTGTTTTTAATTTTTTTTTTGACATGGCAGGCGTTTTTTAATTTTTTAAATTATATTTTTTTTATCTGCTCTACGATTGCATCGCTCATGTTTAAATTACCATCGGTAATGGTGTCGTGTTGTAGATCACCTAGCCCTGTCGCGCGGCGTCGCTGACTGCGTGCGTTGATGTCTTTTATATCAGCGCTACACTGACACAGTCATGACGCTGCATCGTTGACTGTCGATCAGATTAATTTATTTGTGTGTGTTTGCGGTGTACTCCGCGCTCTTTTCGGGATCTCCGACTAGTTTCAGGCTCGAACTTTATAAATTTAATATGTAAACATAATTTGAGGAGCACTCTTTTTGAAACAAATCGAATAAATACAAAATCGGTTTTCTCATTTATTTTCCCATAGGTACTCAAGTAACAGTATGATAGTATAGTGAGTGTATCAAATTATTTTAAAAATTGCATGTAATATGCAATAGTTCAAGTGTATGGTTTGCGAATAAGCCTATCTTGTCTAATCTTATCTTGGGCAATACAGAATCCTGTAGATAACAGTAGGTAGGCAATAGCTAGGTATTGCCTCAACCACTGCCAAACATCTATGTATGTACTGTAACGGTATGTTTACAAATGATCATCCTCGAACCGACATTTTGGAGTTGGAGCCGAAGGGTGGCCATAAGAACTCGATATGACATCATGTTAAGGCCTGCTTGGTTTGTCCTCACTAGTACTATGAAGACGAATCAAACAAATAGCTGATTTAAAAGCTTATGTTTTAAAATATTTTTCCCGATGAAATCTATACTATTATAAGCTGAACAGTTGGTTTGTTTGTTTGTTTGTTTGAACGCGCTAATCTCAGGAACTACTGGTTCGAAGTAAAAAAATTTTTTCGCGTTGGATAGTCAATTTATTGAGAAAGGCTTTAGGCTATACATATAACACCACGTTGTAACCAACAGATGCGAAGCATCAATGAAAAATGTTACAAAATGGGGACAGTTATTCATATTATATTGAAGGCTTCCGTTGCGTGCGCCGCATAAACGGTTCGAGTTACCCAAACAATATGTAGATAAGAATTATTCCTCTTTAAATGATCTAAAAAAATGTCCTCGACAGTACATAATATGTATCTTTCAAAATTGACTAACCTTTGTAATGGTAATCTTTGGTCGAAATGAATGCATTATTTGCCAAAGAGTTTTATCATCATAATATTAGATACTCCTTATCCAAATAAATGTGATGTTGATTAAGATTATTCAATTGTGAACAAAAATTTGAGAGGCTCGTGGCTAAGTGTAAGCCGTAGGGTTTGACTGATAATACAGGTTAAGCCGCACTCACCGCGGTTGGTCCGTGGATGGGTGACCATTTATAACATACCGAGAACCCTCCGTGTTTCGGAAAGCACGTTAAACAGTAGGTAACGGCTGTCATACAAAGATCTTTGGCAGTCGTTAAGTCAATTCTGACAACCAGTCTTACTATACTGTGTTCCCCAGTAAAATGGGTTGTGGAGGTCAGATAGGCAGTCGCTCCATGTAAAATACGGTGTTCAGCTGAATCCGGTAAGACTGGTAGCCGACCCCAACATAGTTTGGGAAACCCGAAACAGGCTAGGCAGATGAATTGTGAACAAAATTTTCCTGGAAATCACGTATTTTCAATTAACATCTTAGAAGATAATAATTTTAAAACAAGTCTGCGACAAAATTCAGACGCGCGCATGATGCGCAAGACAAGACGCTGCGCTGGCCGGCGGGCAAGGGGGAGGCGGTGCTCAAAATCAGTATGTTCTTCTGCCACAAGAAAATAAAAATGATTGATGAAAAATTTTGCAAAAACGGAGAAAATAATTCCTGTTTGAAGGCTTCAAGTTACCCAAAAAATAAGTATGAAAGAATTATGTCTCTTTAAATGATCTAAAAAAATGTGTTTTAATATTCTTTTAATCACTATTTGTATCATAAATGTCGTGGTGGCCTAGTGGTTCAATGAACGTATTTGTATGCACAAGGTTGCAGGTTCGAACCCAGGCAAGTACCAATGTGGCTTTTTCAAAGTTGTATGTACTTTCTTAATTATTCTAAGACACTTCTGACAAACGGT
This sequence comes from Autographa pulchrina, assembly GCA_905475315.1. Lineage (NCBI taxonomy): Eukaryota > Metazoa > Arthropoda > Insecta > Lepidoptera > Noctuidae > Autographa > Autographa pulchrina. The sequence continues at coordinate 87,368 of FR997775.1, forward strand.
GAAGGAAAACATCGTGAGGAAACCTGGATTCCAAAATTGGGATCTGAAATCGCCAATCCGCAGAGAGCAAGCGTGGTGATCAATGCTCGTGCCTTACTTATATAAAATCTACATACTTTTTTACGATTATTTATCAAATAATAATTAAATATAATCAATCCATTCAAATGTTTTTAAATGAAGAAATAAGATTTAGTTATGTACAATATTGTTAATCTGTACTGCAACTCCCAAAACAGGATGTGACGTCTTTTGTGTGATACCCTTGACTGCATGGGTACTACAGATCACACTTCCCTCAGCTATTTCTACAATTTTGTTGATTTTCTGAAAGTTGCTAAAATATAATTGATTAACTAAAATACTTCTCGCGAACTTATGCTACGCTGTTAAACTACAGCTGTTTTGTTATGCTAAATGCTAACACATGACGTCACGCGCTCTCAGATGGCGAACGTGGCGTTTTGGCGGCATTTTTAAAGAAACAATATTAAAACATGATTTTAGGTACCTAAAAGGCTATAACTAAATACAATTTTATTTTTTATGGTAATAACTAATAAGTATCCATGAAGAGGTTTTTTAAACACTTTCTGAAAATTTGTCCGATCCCCTATTGTTCTCAATTCAAAGTAACAATATTTTGCTTATAAATAAATTATTCGGTTAATAGGTATATGTAATGTACACTAGGTACAGCTGGAGTCTGGTGAGTGGTGTCAGCACTGCCAGCGGCCGTCAGTCGCGCGGCGTTCGAGTCTCGGCTCACGTTCGGTCGACAGTTTGTCTCGTAATAAATCATCCGCAACCTTCTTAATTCAGGAGAAGGCGCGCTCACGGGCTCGAGGGGGAGCGGGGTGCGGGCGGGGGACTAGCCAGCGAGGGGGGGTGGCAGCGTGACGTCACGCCGCTCTGCTCGTTAATAATATCAGCTTTATGTTACGATTCAATTACGGCACCAATAAATCACGTTTATCTGGCTCACGCCGCGAACTCGCGCGCCCCGAGATGCAGACAACACATTTCCATAAATTGTAATCATTTTGTAATTCCTGTAGTCTTGGCATAATATAATGTCATAAATAGGTACATAGGTTGTAGGTTACTAGATTCAGCGACTTTTATATTTTATACGTATCACGCATACAGTTTACAGAACTCGTAAGATTAGTTACTCAGAGAAGCTAGTTCACGAGAGCGGCGAAACTATTCAACACTATTTATAGACTAAACGCGAGGACGACGGCAATTAGTTGCAGCGGCTCCTGGTTCCCCCCCCCCCTCCCGCTCCACCTGCGCGGAAGGGCAGGGGGGAGGAGGCGTCCTGCCCTGATATAGCGCGCGCGGACACCCGCACGGCTGCACCGCGATCCCGCACGCCAGCGCCGCTCATGTTTTGTTTCTGTCCAAGCTGCCGCCACATGCGTTCAGTTAATGTACTTACAGTATACAAGGAGGTCAATCATTACACGTCTGCTTTACAGCTTTCCACAGCTGTAAGTACCAGAAACAACTTAAAAAACAACCCGGTCCGGTCCTTGCCTTTGCTAGAGCCACGGGATCGCAAAGCATGCACAACGCAGCTCCGGCGGGCCTCGATCCTGGAAGGACCCCTTCTAGAGGAGTGGATTTAATATACTCACACCTCACTCAATCCGAAGAGGGACTCGTGATACTTGGCGTCCGTGTCCTCCGGGGCCTATCAGCAGATCGGGTATCCAGTACCCGGGTACTGCTGAGCTATTTCTTCGAAAATCGCAAGACAATATGATGATGACGAACTTATGGTCACCCTAACCAAACATTACAAAGTCGGCTATATCCCATTCAACGACTATGCTAAATGACGTTCAGTCAAGACGTTCAACGTTACATTAAACAACTTGACTAGTTGCCCTTTAGTCATTCAATTAAATGTCGTCATTCAATGAACGCGCTAGTCATTCAATCAAATAGCAGATTCAACCAGATGACCGCAATATATACATCACATAAAAATTTAATATCCGTCTATCTTAGTTCCTATAGTATTCCAAAGTATAACAGCTAGCAGTAGAAATATACACCTAACTAAAATGTACTGCTGTAGCTTCATTAAAAAGCGATCTGTGCCCGCCGATACCAAACGTTTGCATTTTACCTACTCATAAAATAATGGGCAGGATGAAAGATACGTTGTGGCCTCAATATGGTGTCTTTGTATTAACATGTCTGGAAATGAGAGTTTCACAAAATATATAGTGTAGAGGTAATGTGCTCATGTTCCCCACGCATCGCTAGCACTGTGCGCGAGTTCATTGATGCGGGTGACGCGAGCGCTTGAGGCCTCACGCACACAAGCACGCAGCTGCGCTGTCCGGCGAGTGCAGCGCGGCGGACTGCCAGCGCAGCGTCCTCGCGTGGGCAGTGATGTCACCTGGTACTCCGCAGGTTCTCTTTGCTAATAGTTACAAGGTTTTTTCAAGAACAAATGAAAATAACATCACCTATACTGATAAAGCACTCGCTTGAAGCATACTCTTGCAATGTCGTAGGCGAGTGCTCATGCCAGTGAGAGTGAGAAGCGTCACTCAAGCTGGCGGTGACAGCCGCACACACATTTTCAGTCAGAGTAGATCGTGTCCGCAAGGCTCGGTTGGATGTTGTTAATATCCATCAAGGATAACGAGCACGGTTATTTATCGTGTAAAGCCGGCGGCGAAATTAGCTCATGAACATGACGCGGGGTTAGCGAGGGCGAATAAATTTACGTAGTGGTTGGTACGCACCGAGCGCTGTGCGGCCGATGCCCCGGCGGAGCGAGTATCGATGCCGCGCGCTCTCTGTCGCGGCGCTACGTCAGCAGTCGTCCGGACTCTGTCTGGTAAAACTTGAATGAACTAATTGTCTCAACGACGACTTCAGTACCCATGGTTTTCAGAAGACTTCATTGAGCAAGCCCGTGTGGTGGTACAGGTCACAGCCACCGGGCGCGATGCGGTAAGGGGGATGGGGGATGAGTATGATGAATGGCGCGGGTAACGAGCGGCGCGGAGGTCGTTAGCGGCTGGGGCTGACACCTGACACCCTCCGCGCCGCGCACAAACTATTCCGTGATGACTTGATGACACGTGTGATGTACTTGTCTCTCTTATGTCCAGCACAGCCGGAATACCCTGCTCCGGCCCAGTCGGTGCAGGCAGCGCAGCCTGACGTAACCCGCAACAGCTTCAACACAACAGTTTGTGTCAAGTAATAGTACGAAGGAGTGATCCGAGGAACATAAATAAATAGAGCTGTCGGGACAAAATTTTTGTTTATTTTTTTTTATCAGGAGCAGCTTACATTGTATTTGATACATTACACACATAATAAATAGTAACATTAATATAAATTCTAAATTGAACATACATAGATAAAATTCAATTGTCTCTACTTGTCTTAAAAAATAAAATAAAAAATAAAGCATTAGATTATAGATTCAGTTAAAGTTCGTTTATTGAGTACAAGTTTATATCCAACAGAAATGCTCTGAGCTTAGCCTTCAATTTGACAATTGTACGTAGGTATTGCTCTTTTTTGGAGGATGAAGGCTCGCTGAAAATTGTAACCGTAGCTTTTCCCCCAGAACTGTATACTGTATCGAAGTCTGGACTCAACTAGTGCATAATACACTAACTTCAATTGTTCCGTATTTATTTAATCTCTCAATATTCTCAACGCATAACACGCAGAAGATATAGTGGAGTCTACGTGTGCTAGTTATTTTTTCCAGTTTAGCAAATCATCCAACTGAATAACTAGAAATTTGACTTCTCTCACTAATTCTATATTTTCATTGTTTAGGGTTATATCCATATCATCTTTATTTCCTGCAGTAGTTCGAAATAACATGTTTATTTTTATAATATTTATTATTAATTTATTTGTATTGAACCAAAAATGAAAAGCTTCCATCGAAATATTGACCTTTTCTGTCAGTTCACTAATGCTTTTCGCTCCAACTACAGTGTTTGTATCATCAGCAAAACCTACGAGATTAATGTCTGGAGAGATCATTTTAATAAAATTTATCAAATCATGTGCCTCCTACGAGCAGTTATTTTTTTTTTATAATATGAAAGATTAACAGTCAATCTTCTCTTGTTTTTAGCAATGGACGTTTTGAGGAAAGCTTTTTTTGAGGTATTATTTTCCATGTTTAAAATTGTGATTTTTGTCTTCAAGGATTCTTCAAGTAGTATGTTTATTTAATTTTAATAACATTTTGCTTAAACAACGGTAATATTAATGGAGCTAAAAATGTAATTTTCTCACTAAATTAGAGATTACAGTACTTAAGGTAACGATGCTCTCACCGGAAAGGAATCCACGTAATCGATGTTTGAAAACGAAGAGTGGTTAAAGAAACTGTTCGCGATCGAAGCGTGCACAAAAGTTTATTTTTGAATGTAGCATATCAATAGTTTTGTTGTAATTTATATAAAATAGTTACTAGTGTATTGTATTACGAAGTTAATTCTGGTTTTAAGTTTTCGGGTAGTTAAATAGCGAGCGCTCAAGCACCGAACTCCGTGGCGTTCTTTGTTACTAAAGTATGCGCCACACACTACTGCTGAAACCGTCGATTATGTTGTTTTAACGGGGACAAATACTACCTCAACCTCCGTAAAACCTAGACTTACCTCGAAGCGACTTTTTTATTGTCGCCTACAAAGATTATTTTGTATTGTGGTATAACATATAGAGGTGACAATTTAATTAAACGAATGAGCGCGTTTAATCAAATTTTTCAGGCAAAGTTTTTTAGTTTTTATAAGTTGCTTTATATTCATGCATAATATGGTTCAAAAAGGACTATTTTATGACACTGCAACAAATTTATGTTATCCTAATTATTTATCTTTAGGCTAATTACTTTCGGAACAGCCTAGTATGTGGCAGGTGAGGTAAGCGTGTGAGCATGTGGCAGTAACGAGGTGTTGTGTTGTTGCAGCGACGTGTCCAACAACAACATCAGCACGCTGCCGCGCGGCGCGCTGCTGCCGGCCGCCGGCCTGCGAGAGCTGTGAGTACCCCGCAGCGCCGTCACCATCACCACCACCACCACCACCACCAACATCACCACTGCACTTACAAACAAAAACTTTAATGATGCATAAATGTGGAAATTATGGGGAAATGCTCAAAATTAAAAACCTCCGACTATAATAATATGGGTGCTAATTAAACAGGCTTCTTTTTAATATCATTATTCGCCCCCAAAAATGTATGTTGCCTTCTAAATTACTAAGTCAGCCACAATTAACGAGCATCTAAATAATACTATCTTAGCCACTAGTTATCTTCTATGTAAACCACTCTAAATACAACTCAGCATAATGATTATTTTTTAGCATCTAAATTTGTAGCATGCATTCTAACAGTAAACTTCTAAAATACTATTAAATGACATCAAAAAATATATTTATTTAGCTTCTAACTTTTTAACTCAGTACGTTTAAAATGTAACTCATCCCATATTAATTGATTGGCAAAATTTTGCTAAAAATGTCATCAAATAGTCGGTATATTGGCCACTAATATTATCAGAAGCTATTGAGGAGAGACAAAATAAAAGACTTTATTTTTAACCGACTTTAAAAAAAGGAGGAGGTTCTCAATTCGTATGTTTGTATGTTTTTTTTTTATGTTTGTTCGCGCATAACTCCGTTGCTTTCCAACCGATTTGAAATATTTTTTCTTTGTTGGAAAGTTCTTTGCTGTAAAACGTAAAATGGTGACGAGATGTAAAATCCGAGGCCGAGTTAGTAAATTAGGTGGCAATGCATAAATAAGAAGGACAAGTCACAATAATTGATGATCTTTACTTGACGCTTTCTATACAATATTTAGTGGGCGTTGTAAAAGATACGAATTAGTTTATTAGAGGCTATGTCATTTTCCCGTTGCTTAGTTATAAAATTAGAAGTTTAATCACATGTCCAATAAATAATTTTGTGGCTAGACTTATAATTTCCCTAATTATTTGTCTGATACTTTCTGTTAAGAACAAGGATCATTTATTAGTAGATAAAACAACTCCCGCACTAAACAATTTCATAACTGTCCGAAGAGTTTCCCGAACATTTAAATCAAATGCACAAAAAAGAAACAAAAAATTTGTTGGGGGACTGCTCATCTTAATTTTGTTTTTAAATTCATCTAAATTATTAATATGCTGCTTAGTTAGGTAATAGACTATTTGTAATTAAATTGTTAAGTTTGGAGCGGTCCCCAACGCGACGTACTTTTTTTAGAATTTAAAACATACTTAGGTACTTTAAGATTGAGTTTTTTTTAATATTTTTTACTTTTTAAAGGGAACTTAGATTTTGTAGGATTTTGTAGTTTTTTAATTTTTTTATTATTTTTTTAATTTTATACTTTTTATAGGTACATCACCACTAATTTTCTCATTAAACGAAGCTAAGAAAGAACACTCTCGATTAAATTATCAATATTCCCTTTCAGTGCGCTTTCATTTGAGACCATACTCACTCGAGTATATTTGCAGACATTCGGTTATTCTTCCCCACTTTTACCCCCACAACTTTTAAACGGCTCAACCGATTTTCATCAAATATGTCTAAGAACACTCGCAGATAAGGCACCTTTAATATAAAAACTAAATTGAAATCGCTTTATCCGTTCGGAAGCTACGATGCCACAGACAGACAGACACACACACACACAGACACGTCAAACATATAACACCCCTCTTTTTGCGTCGGGGGTTAAAAATAAACGTTTCGATAATCTTATCAATTTTACATACTCCTCACACATGTAAGACGGAAATAGATAGATCTAGTTCAGATCAAGGTAATTTTTTTTGCGACCTACCTTTTTTATCAATGAGCTACCTCAAATCCAACTTTGGGCATGTCCCTGTAAGCACGCAGCACTCGTGTTCGAACACTCGGTGTATAGTGTCGATGTCGAGGCGATTTCATGCCGGGCTACGAAGACACAATCATACACCCTACATTTTTTTTTTTTTGAGCGTATACTTGACTTAGATACGTGCACATATTTATAATGCGCTCAATATTTAATTCTAGGGTTGGCCAATTAAAGACTAATGGTGTTTTAACGGTGTTATTAAAAATGTTTATAAACATTATGGTTTAGTCAAAATGTTTTTAGCAAACAGTTAACCACAACGTAAATTTTTCTTAACTAAAAAATATTGTTTTTACATTTTTTTTATATATTTTTTAGTTAATATGAAAACATGACGTGTTAATTATTAGTTATTAACACAATGTTTTCTTAACATTTTGTTGTGACGGCATGCGGGGAGTGCGGGACCCATCCTAGCCAACGCCGCACCATGCGGCTTTTCCATCAGTGTAGGATCACTCAAAACATCTAACAATTCCTAACTTGTGTTAGTAAATATATCAGTGTCAGATAATGTTGGAGCATTTTATGAAACAGTATGTTCGGTTAGTGTGTAGTTCGTATAGTGACGACGTAGTGTTGTTGTGTGGCAGCAACCTGTCCATGAACCGGCTGGAGTCGGTGTCGGAGGGCGCGCTGGGCGGCGCGGCGCTGGCGCGGCTGTGGCTGGAGCGCTGCGGGCTGGCGCGCCTGCCCGCGCGCACGCTCGCCGACCTGCACCACCTGCACTTCCTGTACGTACCCGCGTAACCAACGTACCCCACGCAACCCACGTACCTCACGTGCCCCACACACCGCCTTCCCACTAACTATTACCACTACTATATTAGCGGGTTATTAGAAGGATCGCGGTTAAAATTTAATTTCCAACGTCTGCTTCAGAGCAGAACCTTTTTTAGGGTTAGGAGGTTTTGGATAGTGCTGTTAGAATAAATACCGTTGATGGCCAAAGTACCTTATTTGTATGTCTATCCATTTTTTTAACTGGGTTTAGATTACCGGTAAAATCCAAATTGTATCACTCAAGATCACGATCATAATTATGCGGCCGTGTAGTCCGCCGGGACTCGGGGAGGAGCCAGTAGTCGTGATCTCAGGCCGCGTCAGTACGTACTAACGTCCTGTACGTATATAGAGGGCGTGAGAGCGAGACTAACAAGCCGTCCATACACAATTCGATATTGTAATGTAATTAAACAGGTAACAGTGGAATGCTTACAAACAAATTATAAACATTTTAGTAGACCTTGGACTTTGTAAGGTCAATAATAATAATTAAAATTGTATTAAATGTTTAAGTTAATTCCGCATACCTAGTTGTTTATCATAACAGAAAATCCGCGGCGCGGCGGCGCGGCGGGCGGCGCGCGGCGGCCGGACGTGCGGCGTGATGTCACTATCATATCGATGTTGTTCTGTTATCGCGGCGATCTATATATGTAGAGCGGCGCAGCATAAAACCTTCGCAAACAAATAAGGCTACAGTTAGTGGGTACCAGACAGTTAGGCGGCGCGGGGCTCGGAAGGGGGGGGGGGTGTGTTGGAGGGTGCCGGTGACATGCCCTTATTTCCTGCACGGTACGAACATGAATGGTAGCGTTAGCGGTACTACAGTACACATACGAAGTACGAAGTAATACGTTGTAATACCTACTAGAGTAGGTATAGTAAATATGATTAATCAAAGATCATCCATAAAGTTTCTTCCTTTGGCGCGTCGCGTCGGAGCGTGCGAACCGCTCGCGAATCACTTTCACACGGCAGCGCGCGCGGCTGGTTTTGCAAGCCTCGCTCCCGGCGCGCCGCGGCCTGCGACACGGCCGTGGCCCAATATGTTACTTTTATAGCGAACGCCTCCGGTCATGTCCGATATTCGCGAATCTTTACAACATAAACACAGCGAGAATGCGTACCTACACTCCATAGTAATGAGCGAGCGCCGCGCGCCGCCGTCGAGACCACCTCCGCAGCAAACGACAGAAGTTCCACACGTTTCTGTCGTCCACCTCGACGCCGCGGCCGCGCCGTACAGATGTTCTGATAGAACGTATTATTTGCAAACGCGTAGAGATCTTGACACACTGAGGGACTATCTCTGTATATAGCTCTGAATTGTGCGACCGGGACATTTGACTATCGCACGGACCTGACGGTCCCCTGGGATCAGTTGTGCGAAGGGATATCATTATCATCTTGTCTTTTGCGGTGCATACCTAGCATGCGCTCGGTCGCCGCCGCGCCGCGGTGAGTGGGGCGTCTGCACGTGCGGCGTGCTCGCGGCGCGCACGTCGAGCACGTCGCGCTCGTCGCCTGCTTCAATGACGCCCGCTTCGCACTGACCTAGAACGCGCAAGCTACATGTTAATGTTACCGTATTTGAGCACTACGAAAAGGTAGGTATTTACTAGTTAATGAGCTTGGATGCGGCTCCGGGCGGAGACGGTAGTTTACAAATCCCCAACGTCCGTAACTTATCTGAGATAAGTGAATATTGTAAATTTGTAAGTTATTTATTACCTTGGAGAGACCTTTTGCCTCAGGTGAAGTAGGTACGACGCTTATCTAATTCAACTAGGTATCTCGATATAATTATGGTAGCATCCGGGACTGTCGTGTCGTCTTGCATGTAAGTGAGTATTTGCTAACTATACAGCACGCTATTATATGTAAGCGGTTACCTAAGCACTTGATGATCGAGCGCCTTTCACTGGAGGGCGCGGGCTGGCGCAGCATCCGCCGGGTGCCTCGCGGCTGGCGGAGGTCGCCTCAGGACCTTGTGCTATTTACATAAACACGCCGCAGCCAGCTGCGCCGCCGCTAGCGCCGCGTCCTTGTTGTGATACAAACACTTACATATTACGTACGCCATACGCGTAAATAGTGACACCTACCCACCTCCAGTTTCAACTATATTTTATCTATAGTGCTACCGAAGCTAATCCGTTGTTATTGGATAGTGATAAGATGTTCGTGGACGGTGTTGTAACAGGCGGCTTGCGCGCAGGTCGGCGGAGGACAACTTCATCTCGGAGCTAGAGGGCGGCGCGCTGCGCGGCTGCCGCGCGCTGCGCACGCTGCGCCTGGCGCGCAACTTGCTGCGCGACGTGCCCACGCACGCGCTCGCGCCGCTACACCACCTGCAGACGCTGTACGTATAAACACACTACTACATACTCAAGTGGAAGAGTATTTTAGTAACAGGGTGTTAGTCTTGCTTCACATAATAATTAAAAGTAGGTACCTACCTAATCTTATACCTATTATAGGCAATATTTTATAAATATAAATAGTAAAAGGAGAGTTGATCGCCGTCGTGCGAGAATATTGGGGTAGGTACCCAGAATACTCAGATGACTCAGAATTTGCATTACGCTCTGTGCGTTTCCGCAGCTTTTACGGCGGTCGACTCTCATTGATGCGCTTGCGGGCGGCGCGGGGACGGGGGCGCGGTGGCGGAGACGGGGGCGCAGGGGGCGGGGCCCGCCTCGTGACACACTTCTACATATAGATAGACGCGAGAACATCATAATAATTCGCGGTATTTTTAATAGCCGGTGGCCGCCGCCAGCGCCGGCTCTTTAACGAATAGCTCATACCTTTGTATCCACAAACCAAAGTTAAGAAATTGTAAAGGAACAAACTTGGAAGGGACTAACAGACATACTCTCTCCTACCCCGACGATAAAACAACGCTTCTCCAACAAGCATTCGATTTAGCTAGCAGTAGCAATACAAAACACAACCGCAGTATATTACGTCCTCGCCGGGCGAGGCGCGTCATGCGTATCATAAATAATAGTAACGTAAATGTTATCCCCCCGTCCATAGACCAAGCTGGCCCGAGCCGACCAAACTAGCAATAAAAATATGTCCCTGAATAATTCAAACTTAGATCCAGCCATCCCTTGCTGTGCCTTATTAAGATTGTTAGCAACGCACCAAGTCGAGATCCGAACCCCGCAGGAGATTCCTTTAGTGGACGTTGCTGACGTAGTTAGTTTTTCCTATTGCTCTGGCTGAAGGCCTTAAGGTCCTCGCTTAAAGTCCGGTGAAGCAGTCATGGGCTCAAGCTAACTACAAAGATCTCTATCCAAAAAATTTTTTTAGAAACGAGTCGCGTGCTGTGCTGGGCAAAAGCGAGAAAAAATGATGAGGTATCTCGGATATGAGCTACTAAGCGTCTCGTATTATGGATATGGCAGTAACTCGTTGTGCAAGTTGTATGTCGTATTATACAGTAACTGACAAGGCCAGCTCGCACTGTGTAACCTCGGCTTTAGGGTCATGACAAACAAAGCTCGCACCAGACGTCAGACGTACGAATCAATAGGATCGCGCTGACGAAGTGATAGGGAGCGACTTGTTATCGTGCGACCGACCCCGCGCTTACCCGAGCTGCCTCACGAGGCATTTTTACATAAATACATTAGCATGGAAAAAAATTACCATCCTAGAACTCCTAGAAGAAATCCTTTAAAACTCGAAGCTGTTAGTTGCTAAATAAACAAATTGTAATACAGTTTTAGGAGCGGGTTTTTTCCAGTTCATACTTTTTAGTAGTGAGTAGGTATGTCAACTTTGTTGGACACAAGTGTAACAGCACAGAAGTAATGTTACTGTGCTAAGGGACTCTGAAGAGATAAATGATATGGTTTTAAACTTTTAAATGTTTTACAGTAATAGGTACCTAAAAGTTAATGCTATACATACCTACATTATAATACTCGTAGTTACTAAGAGCTGCCTCCAATGGCATTTAAGGTCTTCAAGTGTAATTTGTGGCAGCTGTAGCAGTGTACTGTATATTTGTGTGTGCAGCAACCTGGCCGGCAACCTGATCAGCGAGCTGCGCGACACCGCGCTGCCGCCGCTGCCCGCGCTGCACACGCTGTGAGTACTCGCCGCTGGAACAACAACTGCAGACTGAACCAGACACCATTCCTACTTAATATCAATAAAAATTCTTGTCGTCTGCCTGTAAGACATTTCCAGAGTGTTTAGTAATACGCTGTCGGCTGTAATAGGACTATAGGACGTATGTAATGTATTGCAGAGCAGGCCGGGGCCTCGCAGCGCCGGCTGTGTCGTGTTGTGAACCGCTGACGTCGGCGCTGTAGAATTGTAGATTAACAACTCGTTCTCCCCGCAAAGTGATCGCGTATTTTATATCCCACCAAAAACATAAATGTAATAAATATAGTTTAAAAAAACTGAAAAAACACGCTTTTAAAGTACTTCTAACTAAAAAAGTGAAAAATAATTCCTAATGTAAGCTGAAATTGGTAATGAACAAAAAACACTAGTATTATTGTGAAAAAAATATACGCGTCGAATTGAGGGGCGCTCTGTGCCATATTTTTCGTCTATCGAGCAACCCACTTTTTCATAATAATACTAAGTAGTGTTTTTTGTTCATTACCAATTTCAGCTTACATTAGGAATTATTTTTCACTTTTTTAGTTAGAAGTACTTTAAAAGCGTGATTTTTCAGTTTTTTTAAACTATATTTATTTTTCACTTTTTAGTCCTAGCAGCAATACGTGTTGTCTGAATTCAAACGTATTGCTTTGTGGACTTAATTTTTTTTTTATTTATTTAATCCTGGTGATCCTAATCAGGATAATGAGATAAACCTATGAAATTATTATATTGTCGCTGATTCTTGATAAGTGTACAAAGTTTGAATTAAATCTGTCCGTTTAAAGTGGGTCAAAATCGAGTCCAAAGGAGTCGGTTACATACATACATACATACATACAAGTGAAGCTAATAAAAGCGTGTTAAAAAAGGAAAGCCAAGTTCAATACACAAAAATAGTGGAGATCTAAATGAGTGCCAAGTTCTATGCAAAATCCAAATATGTATTTATAGGAACAAATGAACAAGTAATTAACTCTATTTCTTTGCTTTATTGGAATCCTATAACAATTGCTGTTATTTAAAAATGTGAGATCCTAAAGTAGGTTAGATTTGACTTGGCCAATTTTCATTACATCAGTCATTTTATAAAGTTATTCATATCATCTCACAATATACATATATTTATACATCTAAGTATTATAATTCTGATAAAAACTGGCCAAGTCAAATCTACCCAAAGTAAGTAGCTAAAGCACTTGTGTTATGGAATTCAGAAACAACTAAGGTACCACAAACACCCAGACCCGAGACAATGTAGAAAAGTTGATTTCTACATTGACCCGACCGGGGATCGAACCCGGGACCTCAGAGCTAGCGACACCTTGAAACCGGTGCGTACGCCACTCGACCACGGAGGTCGTCAAAAAGTCTTTAAAGTCTTTAACGTAAACACATAAAACTCAACAATGTATGTGATGTTGTCCGCATTTATTTATTAAAAAAAAAAGATGTTTTGAGTTATAGAAGGGTCAAAAGTGGCACCAAGTGGCGTGTAATGATACACTTGGCGCTGGCTAGCCAGTTCCTTTACTTGAACTTGGCTTGACTCGCTGCCACGTGTCTAGATATTTAAGCTTTGCTTCGCATGATCACGACAATCGTTTAGAAACATTACTGCTGCTCAGTCACCGCTTAAAGTATATGTAGCGGCACACGTAGTTGACGACAAGCATAGAAATGTGACGTTAAAAGTAGTAGCGGTCATTGTGTCTCCGCTCTCCCATGTTGTCCATGTTCGCTGGCTACTGGCTCGCGATAGTGCACAGCTTTGTCCTTGTAATGTGGCGACACGTCAGGCGAGGTCGAGTCGGCAAAACTGTGGACAGGGGGTGGTGGGCGGTGCGGGGGCCGAGGTAGGTAGGTGGGGGAAGGGGGGGAGGGGGGTTGTTGTCGCTGCTCACTTAGATTTATGTCCTCATAAATACAGGGAGATGTCTGTGTCACGCTCCGCTCGATAGTGCTAATCCTGCGGCACACGTCGTAAGCTCAGGCGCCAGCGTCAGGGTTACATGTTGTTGTTGTGCTCTAGGAGTAGTCGGTTGCTGCTTACAATACTGAAGCTCTCAAGTTGCATCACGCGGACTGACGGCTTACATGACGACTATTTCACGCGAAATGGCTACAAAAATATTGGTGTCGGTGTCGAAATGGAGCTCGTCCTCTGCCCCCAGCGTCGGCACGCGACCCCTGCACGCCTCCCCCTACCCCAGCTCCCGCCTCGCTTACCCTGCGCGACGCCGATAAAAAAAACACATTAGTCAGGCTGCATGAATGGTGCGGACAAAAACTTCAGATCTGACAACAACCTAGCCTACGGTACCATCATCGATTCGGTGATTGTTTGCATGATTACTGTTAATGCGACTCAATAAGACCGACATCGCCATAAGATAAGATAAGATTATCTTTATTTGCATAAACATGTGTGTGTACCAGTGTACATACAGAAGAGATACATTCAAGATGACAAAATAAATGAAGTGCAGACATGTTTGTCACAGGGTGACGTACAAAATAATAGGGTTACGATTTTAAAAATTAACAAAATAGTAAAAGTAGTCATCATTATGTGTAACAATTTAATATTTTCTTATTTATTCGGGTTAATGAAATTATCAGATAAATCAGAATTATGCAAAAAATGCCATGTAAGCAAAGATGTAAGGATTATTTGGCTACTATATGAAACCAAACTTATTTGTCAACAATAGAACATGAAGCTCGTAGCACTCTCGTAGGTCAGGTGTTATCCTAGCCGCGTTCACCGCTGTGCCCCTGCAGCCCTGAGTGTCCAGGGTTCACCGTGTCACCGGGAGAACAGCGCCGGTGGAGCTGGCCACGCGCTTGTTCTCGTTTGCGACGTGCTCGGCGCGGGTCGTCGACCGCTGTGCCCCCCCTCCCCGCCGTCCGTCCTCGCCTCGTCCCGCACACCTCGCCCACATCGACCTCACTCCAATACTATTTGAGATCCCATTTCAAGAATTAGAGTGACTAGAAGAGAATTCGAAACATTTATAGATGCTTAGAGACGGCAAGCCGTTAACACCGTCGAGCGGGGAAGCGTAAATACGTCAGCACCGCGCCTCGCGAGCGTCCACACTTTATTAACTGTAATTTAAAACAAGAATAGGTAACAAGAGCAACTTTCGCAAAAGTACAGTAAAATAAATTAATGTACTGGACGAAGGGTCCAGTTTTCCAACACTTATGACTTCTTCACCGGACTTTAGTTCGTTAGCTTAGTTTAGCGTAAGCTCGTTCGTTTACAGCAGTGATTTTACAAAACGCAACAAAAATAATCAGCTGGCGTAAAATCATGATATTTGCCCAATATTGAATAACTCAACTCGCATATTTAAAAATTACAAAAATAGACAATTAAACACGTTCTGGCATTGTTAGGTTTATCAACAAAAAAGCTGTACGTGTATAGTGAGTATTACGAATCTTTTTAGGTCTCAGAAAATCACTTTGACATAAGTAAGACGAAATGAGATAAGAAGGCGAGACGGAGGATGTGGGAGCCCGCGTCAAGCGCGCCATCCGTCACGCGAACCGCCAGACCCGCCGCTGATATACAGAGTGCATCGAACTTTTTGAGACAATTCAAGCCTCAATAAGGCTTGATTGAATTGTCTCACCGCTGGGCAAAGGCCTTCCTTCATTCTTTCCAGTGGTCCCAGGCTCTTGCTTCTTTCTGTCAATTTCCTAGAAAGGCTGCCCGGATAGAAGGCAATCCTAAATGAGGTCAGAATTCAACAAATCTCACGTAGCGCGCTGGACAACAAACATAACACGTTGTAAGATGAGTGGATTAATGGTACGACTACGCACGAAACACTCGTTGTACCACTGTACCGGTATGGACACCAGTGCTAAAACTTGGACATGTATTGCGGACATAGACTCGAAAAAATCGTAGTGTGAAAAGTCACAGAATCGTTTGCCGACCACGGCCACCATACAGAAAAGTTTTGTGATGTTTTATTTAGCTGTCACGGTAGCTTTTAAAACTACAAAACAGGATTTAAAATAATTCAACTTGTGTTTTATCCTGTGAAGTTTGCGAAGCCCGGCCGGGCCCGCCCGGCTTGCCCCGGCCGCCCGCCGCGCCGCCGCTCTTGTTTACGTGCTCGAGGCAGCGATTTTATTTGTATTTTATTTATTGGCGCCACATTAGCATAATGTGCTCTCGGTCTCCGTAATGGGCATTGGACTCACTTTACGAGTGAACTCGGTGCCAGCACCCCATCATTATTTACGACGTCAGCTCTATGAGCCAATATACGAGGTCGTTTGACACTTGCTCTAAGCGTAGGGTTGCCATCCGTCCGGGTTTCCCCGGATTTGTCCTAGTTTAGAGGGCATCCGGGGAGCGTCCGGGGAAGGTTTCATTTGTAGACCGGGTTTTTAAATAAAAAAATAAAAAAAATAATTGTGTCGCCCGCGACTCACGCACTATCGATGCTCGCAGACCACGATCAACCGACGAATCAAGTATATTCACCGTTCCCCCACCCCTCCCGTCGTGGTAGCCACGGTCCGCCGTTCGTTCGTTCGAATTCACGACCCGCGTCCCGCACCACATGAGTAGATAATTTATCTACTCATGTGCTAGAATGGTCTAAGTAGGTAGCTACTTTTAAGATTTTAATTCATTAATAATAATAATTTTTTTTGAGTGATTATTATGAATTGACATTGAAAAAATCTTAAATTAAGTATTTTTTGATGATAATTTAACGTGACATGTATTTAATTTAAAATTGATATTATTTAGATTTTCGTTTTTTTGTTTTTAAATCTCATTTTGGAGTGTGGCATTTAATTTCAATGGTAATTAATCCAAAAACTGTTGTTAGTTATATTTGCATGCCCATTGACGGCAAAATATGGAGAACTTTTATCTTTCTGGACCATCTGTGTATGTTACAACCCATGTTTGCAAAGAAATAAATGATTTGATTTGATTTGATTTGATTTGATTTAAATATATGTTTTTGTTTAATATTTTAATAAGGTTTTGTTTTCTTATTTCAAGAATTGAAAAAGCTGATTTATATTAACAATTTGTAATATGATTCTGTTTTGTTAAAATAATGAATGAGTAAAAAAGGTGTTTTATGACATTTTCAACTGTTTTTTTTACATTGAATATGTTTAAAAGATCTTGTTGACATGTCCGGCTTTCGGACTCTAAAATCCGGGGTTTTCACGCGTTTTGTCCTGTTTTCCAAAATTTTGAGATGGCAACCCTATCTAAGCGGAATGAAATATTACAGCGTATCATAAACATATTGATCCGAGTATTATTATAATTCGCCCTCAGAATGATAGCCGCAGATAGCCACAACATACATAACAGGGATTTTGCTACATTGATTAAGCTCTGAAAATGTAGCAGGTATTGCCCAAAGCGTATCAGTTATTCAGTTTACCCCTTTACGAAACGTAGGTATTACTGGTAGGGAGAGCTGGCGACAAGTGATCATTTTAAAACCGTTAGGTTGAGTAGAAGTCTCCTCGGGAGCGTCTAATTTTTTTTTTTTTTTTTAAATAAATCATTTATTTGGAACAACAAAGCTACATTTGTTTTAAACCCACCAAACTGCGCAACAGTTTATCGGTGGGATTAGCGCTTGTTTTTAAATAGCAAGTTCCTTATCTAATTAAATCTTATAAAAATTATTGATTACATTAGGTTACATTTGGTACATAAGAAGTGATTACCTTAGGTTACTGCGAACTCTGTTAGTAAAAAATGCCTTAATTTATTTTTTAGGGATAGTTTGCTTATTTTACCATGATCTTGTCTAAGCCAGGCAATTTTATTGAATATTGTTGGGGTCAAGTACTTGTTGGTTCTTTTGCCATAATAGTTTTTTACTGGGTGGTCGAACTAATTTACGTTCCCTAACACTCCTAGTATTATAGGTATTTTGTACTTTTTCTTTAAATTGATCATTATAAAACTGCTCCAGTACCACCAAGTAGTTGACCTTTTCATGCACAGGAAGTACTTTACATATTACAAATAGTTTTTCATAATTTTCTTTGCATTCAAGTCTTGTTTTTGAGTTTACAAGGTATTTCATAAATCGAATTTGGAGCATAAGTTTTAAATGTACGTCCATACGTACTCAGTCCATAGCTCAGCAGTGACTCGGCAAGGGCAAAATAAACGATACGCAGCGTTTTCCTACTCAGCGGTGTTTTTAAGCTATAGAACTTACTTAGTACTGACCTGAGTCTTGTACACACACTGTCAACCTGCGACCTCCAGTTCATATTGCTATCCACCCAAAGGCCTAGGTATTTAAACTTACTGACATACTCCAAGTCTTGGCAGGCACAGTTGACCATCCCTGCATGCAGGCAGTCGTATGTGTGACCCACGATACTTATCTCAGATCTTACGATAATACCCGAGGCCGCGGGACCTTCGACTGCTCGAGGGCACTTTTCCGCACATCAAGTGGCGCAGCTCATGATAACTGAGTGTATAAGTAGTATGTTTTAAAGTTTATTTAAATCTGTAAAAGAAATACCAATTAAAAGGCGTTTACCTACGTGAAGATAAATAGGTATATAAAGGGTGGTATATTTATTTGTTGTGAGTTTGTGAGTGAATATATCATGAGTTAATTACAGTGGTTTAGCAGTCCCGCCTGCCGAGCACTGCCGGGTGGACGGACGACCTGCGTCTGGAAATTTTTACGACACTTCCCGCACTCTTTGAATTATGATAAATGACATACGAAAAAGGGCTTGGCGGTACCAAAAATTAAAACTTAGGGCTGGCGAGTAATCGATCTGTACAGAGCATCTCTTTACATAATCGTTTATTTTAGGATTTAATTTACACATTTATTGCGCGGTATTTTGGCTTAATAAAATCCTAATATATAATATTGTATCCACATATTTATAAATTCGTGCTCGACCCTGTCCTTTGAGCGGGGCTGGAGCATCCGAGCGCGCGCTGACGTGTGCTTGTGTCGCAGGGTGCTGAAGCGGAATCGCATCGCGTACATCGAGGAGCGCGCCTTCAGCAACACGCCGGCGCTGCGCGTGCTGTGAGTGACTCACCAGCTTGCGTGTGCTTGGTGGCAGCCCTGTCGCACGCAAGTTGATCTATTTATGCCCCTAATTAATCTCAGCCAAACCCAGACAGTCCCTAAATTAATGGGCAGTTAAGTATCGTGGCTTTTCTACTTTTAATATTGCCGCCTTCAGCATAATAATCTTGCCAGACTACACACAAATTACTAAACACAAGACAACTAAGATGATTCCTTAGGAGTGAAACATTCTCAAACCACTGGAAGTTCATTATAGGGGTTAAGTTATAGTCGCAGTTTATAATATGGGGCGACATGCGGGAGGGCGCTATCAGGCGCACTTCAAACTTACAGTAGCAGGGAAGACCCATTCCCCTCCCCCCCTCTCCGGCTCCCCTGAGCTGATGCTGTGCCGTCTCATTAACAAATAACAAGTTAACAGTCACTTGATTGATCTTTTATTTTTGTTGTTTATTACGTGTTTGTTGATTTAAATAATTATAGGGCTAATGTTTAGTTACCCTGACTGCTGAACCGGACGTAGTGGGTTCGATTCCCGCTTACTCTTTGTGTGATGTTTGGTTCTGTGTCTGTTTGTTGATGTTTGTATAAATATATAATTATGTTTATCAGTTGTCTGGTTACCAGAGTACAGGTTCTGTCTAGTTCGGAATCAATTGAAATGGTATTTATTGTAATTATCCTTATTTTTGTTTCCTACCATTAGACCCTTATAACCATTTCACAATTACAAACATTTGTGAAGGAATTCCGAAACGTTAAAAAAATATAGAGTTGTGTGTTAACGTGTGGTGTGTGCTCGTAGACGGCTGGAGGAGAACCTGCTGTCGGAGGTGCCGAGCGCCGTGCGCCTGCTGCCGCTGCTGGAGGACCTGTGAGTGTGACGCGCGGGGTGTGTGGGGGGGGGGGGGGGGGGGATGGAGGTCGTGCGGCGGTAACACGGCGGTATGTGCGCAGGTCGCTGGCCAGCAACCGCGTGGAGGTGGTGGCGGCGGGCGTGCTGCAGGCGTGCCGCCGCCTCGTGCGCCTCGAGCTGCGCGCCAACCCGCTCTCGCAAGTGCACGCGCGCTCTCTCACGCATCTGCCGCACCTCACCACGCTGTGAGTACATCATCATCGTTAAACCATATGGAACATCAAGGTGTTAGACAACAAAATAGTAGATATGCTAACATTCATTCATTTTTAACAACGTAGGCTAAGATGAATGATACAGCTGTCGTACTCGTCAGATGCGGCAACTAATACCACGCCGAAATCGGCGTACCCGTGCCAGTCACGTTGACTAGCTTTGTTTGACTTGGACGTCCCGAACTATTTATTATATAAACTTAGAATCTTGACATTTGGTACGAAGTAACGTCTTATAGTACAGGTAAAGGAAAAATTGCGAAAACCGTAAATTTTTAGTTAAGTACCTACATCATAATATAATAAAAAAAATTGAAAATTTTGTAGTTACTACTTTTTTTCTCATGAACGCGTAAAGGTATTAAATTGAAATTTATATCAAATACTCAGGTCTATAATACCTTTAAGCTGTAACAGATACCTACAGGTTTGTACGGAACCCTCGGTGCGCGAGTCCGACTCGCACTTGGCCGGTTTTATTTAGTACTAGCTGATCCCCGCGACTTCGTCCGCGTCAATTTCTGTTATTATGACCGCGATTAAGAAGTTTAAAAAAAAAGTATTTCTGCGTAAATGATAATTTTAGTTCATATTATGTTGATAAAACTCTGTAGCAAATAATTGGCAATAATGTATTAATTTCGACCAAATGATTACCTTAAAAAAGGTTATAGTGAGTCAATCTTAAAAGATAGACATATACTGTCGCAGACATTTTTTTAGATCATTTAAAGAGGAACAATTCTTTCATACATATATTTTGGGTAACTCGAACCGTTTACGCAGCGCACGCAACGGAAGCTTTCAAGTATGAATATTTTTCCCCGTTTTTGTGACATTTTTCACTGCTGCTTAGGTCCTATTGGTCGCAGCGTAATGTTATATATCCTAAAGCCTTCCTCGATAAATGGACTATCTAACACAAAAAGATTTTTTCAATTCTAACCAGTAGTTCCTGAGATTAGCGCGTTCAACCAAACAAACAAACAAACTCTTCAGCTTTATAATATTAGTATAGATTTACTGTGTTCGTCGGTGCACGGGAGTTTCATATAACCAAGGGCAATAACAAAGCCATCGCATCGCAAATAAAAAAAAGGAATCATTAAAACAAAACCATTTAGGATTATTTATACATATATTCATTTATTAAAAATCGATGATAACATAACAATTAGGTAATTAACATCATTCCCTTTTATATTTATCGGATGATTTCCGATTTCCGATCGCTACCAGTCAATCGGTAAAACAGATCCACTAGATGGCGTTTCCCAATCACATGCCCAATTAAAATATTTTTGGAATATTCATGATAACTAGTATCAATTATAATGAACTTTGAAATAACGATGTTTCGCCGCGAAATTCCCTAAATTTGAGATTAAAACAATAATTACACCACCATTTGCACCACGAAATGCAAACCTTTAGAAAGACAAAAATGTGTTACATACCTGAATATGAAAGTTGATGAAAACTTCTCTTGGGCAGTTGGGCTAGCCATAAGCCAATACATAATAAACTAAGAATATTGATATGCAATACCACCTAAGCTTCAATCAAAGTTCCCGCCAACACGCTAAAATGTATTTATTTATAGCAGACGAAATTAAACTTAAAATATTTACAAAAATAAAAAATCTAAGCCTACACAAGAAATAAGATAGCATTTATAGCAGACTAGATATTATTAAGTTACGCCCTAGACTGCTATGGCCCTTTATATCAAGTACTAGCGGTCGCCCGCGGCTCCGCCCGCGTGGATGTCGGTTACCGCTGCAAAAAGCCTACCCAGGAAAGACACGGTCAGCAAAATGATTCCCAGGTCAATTCACAGACACCGACACTAACATCGACGACGCAGTCATTATCCGCAGGCTGCACAGATTGTCTTTATGTGGATGTTAAAGTTGTTAATGATGAAAAAAATTAAATGTAATTAATACTAAGCTTTCACTTCTGCCGGCAGTCCCGGAGTGCAACCCGTTGTTTTAGGATAGATAACTAAAGCGATTATTGTAGAGCTTCACGCGCACCCCGCCTTGGTGACATCCACTTCGCAACGGGCCGTGCAGCAAAAAACGTAATATTTTAACTTCAAAAAAAAACGTCCAATTTTAATCATTCAAAGACCAAATATTATCTATATAAACTGTACTTAGTGATGAAATAATTTATTTTGATAAGGATTATAGCTTGAGTAAAATAAATGCGTTTAAACGTAGTCCAAAAAAAATCAAGATAAAAAAATGGTTGTTGTGCCTCATTCGACATAGATAGGTATAGTGTGTCGCGGACTTTTTTTGTAGATATTTATAAGATCTATAATTAATTAGAACATTTTATGGTTCTATCTTTTATAGTTTAGGCAGCGTACGCACAATAAGTAACTTTTCTGGTTGATTTTTTACACCTTGTGTCCGAAAAACCCAAATATCTTACGGAACCCTATTTTTTTCCAAAATAAAATTTAGCCTATGTTACTCGTGGATAATGTAGCTTTCGAATGGTGAAAGAATTTTTAAAATCGGTCCTGTAGTTTTTGAGCCTATTCATTACAATTAAACAAACAAAGTTTTCCTCTTTATAATATTAGTGTAGATATAACAACTCCCATAGCATAAAATATTTTCCCATTAAACTAAATTACTAAATTAACTGAGGTAACCTTATCACAATTGTACACACACACTAGCATCTTTGCTATTTGTCTACACACATTACAATATAATGAGTTGCCGCATCTACGGACATTTTTTTGTTGTTTGTTTTTTTGTTGCGAGACCAATCATTCATCTAAGAACGTAGGTTATATTAAAAGATCGAAAAAAAAGTGTAATTTATTTTTGAGGTTTCTTGATCAAATGAAAATAATACACTTTTTTATACAATCTATTTCCCAACCTAAAAACTAATCGACGCCAAGGCGACGCGCGACGGGACATATCGATGTAGTTTACGCAACGTTAGCCAGCTAATGTCAGCACTGATCAAGGATAATAAGATATAGTGCGTATCTAGTCGGCTCCTAGATAACAGCTGAGCAGTTCCGGCTGGAAGCGGCGCCGGCTCCGGCCGCAGTTCCGCAGCGCTTATCCCAGCGACTCGCATCGATCACTCGCGCGCCGCGCGGGGGAGCCGGTCGCCCTCGCCGCCCACGCTCAGGTCGCCGCGTCCACACGATAATATTATTGTATTAGTTATCGCTCACCCAAGCATCAACATTTATTACCGGATTAAGTAGGTCGGGACCAGAGACCCTGAGCACCGACTGTGTGTAGAGCGGTGCCCGACACTAACAGTGGCTATTAATATCAGCTATCGCGTTCGACGACATAACTGAATGCGTATCGCTTGCTTTTGGATCAAGCCGAAAGCAGATAAGGACCGATTTAATATTTTTATTCACTGGGCAAACCGTAGAGGGCAAAATATTATTATTATGAAATGTCATGTAGGTATATGTATACATATTGTGTAATTGTGTTGTTGAACACCGGCGTCATGTGCAGCGTGGTGTCGGAGGCGCGGGCGCTGCGGGAGCTGCCCTCGCTGAACGGCACGCTGCGCCTGCGCACGCTGCGCGCCGACCGCGCGCGCCTCGCCCGCCTGCCCGCCGAGCTGTGCAGCCACGCGCCGCAGCTGCGCTCGCTGTACGTACCTGTCATAAAGTTGATAGTAGATGCCATACATGTAGAGTATATTAGTTGTTTTTTATAGGAATTTTGTCGAGGAACAATTCTCGCCTTGATAGTTTTGACCTCCGAATAAAAGGACGCGAAATATTTGCGAAAAACTGATATTCGTGACCGAATACCTTTTTTAACCTTATAAAACAATGAACACACACGGACAGTTTTGTTCCAATTTAAATATAAAGATGATCACCTGTATGTACTTTCAACCAAAACCCCAAAAGACGTTGAATAGATAGATACTCCGCTTGGTTTAAAAGGTACCGTCGCGTCGCATCGTCGCCTTAAACTAGGGCTTAACAAATCGAATATTGATAAGGATTAAGCTATAACGGATTTACCCAGCGTAGTAGTGGGAAGAAATAAGGCCGCAAACCAACGCAACTGTGGCTTTAGAAGGTTTACTAAAATGCTGACAATACTCACAATATTGCTGCCGAGTTCTATGTCAATGTGCTGTAATAACTGTAGGCTAACTCAACAACGAGCGATGTGTACTGGGGCCCGATGCCGCTAGGTTAAGTCACTGAGTGGCGGGTTAATAAACGTTCCAGTGTACCTACTTGTTATTGTACCTAAGTACGAACCTTCAGATAAGAACAGTCACTTGCAATCGTACAATGACAACAGTGGCAAGTAGGTGTACATTTGTCATTAAACTAAAATTATCTGAATCCGAAAATTAGGCACAATAACAAGTAGGTACATACACTGGAAAGTTTATTAACCAGCCACTCACTGACTTAAAATAGCAGCATCGGGCCCCTGGTGTAGTGGCTGGCCGCGGCCTGCCTCCCCCCGCCTCATCGCGTTCGCTCAGGCGCGTATGATCCAGGATCCTTGAGTTGTTGACGACGTTGACGTTACGCATTACGTTGTCACTTGTTAATTTACGCAGGCTGTGCCACTGCATTCAAATGTTAATGTTAATGTGACAGTCACTGTTAGCTCCTTCTCTGTGTTATCATACAAGGGCCTTTGCCTTGTAGCGGGACGATTACATTCGATAACCATTACAGAGCTTGTTTGTCGCTCAGCAAAAAAGACTTCATGAAATCATGATGAGCAAGCTGATGACACTGTCTGTTCTCGTTGTTAAGTAGATATGTACAAGCATGATAACGTCGCAAAACAAAACGAAAGACTTATTTTTAGCATTTTTTTCTACCTACAATTTTGCATGAAGTCTTTCGATACATAACATATTTATCTGTGTTTATTTACACCGACAAGGTTTAAAAGGCTAACAGCATGATCTGCCTATTTTATGAAATCAAACAAGAGGCGAATAAAAAACAAGAAGAAAGTGGTTACAAATTGTCAATAAATACAACGTTATGTAAAGCCGCTCCGGGCGAGGTATTAAGTTCCCATCTGTTTTCCTCCGGCGGCGGTGATCCTGACCCCGTGACCCACTTCCGGAACATTGTGTGTTAACGAGATATTATCTGTAAATTGCCCATTTGAATACTTTGTGCTTTAATTGGCTAAACTTTGAGTCCGCGGCGCTGTGCTCCCCGCGGAGCCCGGCGTGACGTCACGTGCGTGTCCACAGGGACGTGAAGCTGAACGCGTTGGAGCGCGTGCCCGACCTGCGCGACTGCTCCGAGCTGCGCGTGCTGTGAGTATTTCCAGGGCCTTTTATACAGTTGCCTAAAATTAGCGAGCCTGTACCTACTCAATATTATAATTTTCATTAAAACCTATAGTTTAGTATATAGTTCGTTGTTAAATTCATTTGGTGTGTTATGTTGACTGTGCATTATGCTGGGGTAGCGACCTGTCCGGCAACAAGATCTCGGAGCTGGACGGCGAGTCGCTGCGCGGGCTGCGGCGCCTGCACGACCTCGTGCTGGCGCGCAACCGCCTGCGCCGCGTGCCCGCCGCCGCCTTCACGCACACGCCCGACCTGCAAGTGCTGTGAGTCCGACTCGCCCCCACTTTAAACGTGGTGGGACCCAACAGATTATCAACATTATTTGTACAAGTGAGGTGCCCCGGCGTGTACCGCCGTAGCTCTACGTTCTTGACACATAGCCAAGTTAATGAACTAAGTTAAAACTCTGTTGATATTACACATGACTAACAACAAATGGCGTACGACACAGTACCAACGTAATAAAAGCAATTTGGGAACAAAACACACATGGCTAGACAGCCGCCGCGCGCCGCGCGCCGTCGCGCCAGGTAATGTACCAGAAGTAACTGCCGCGCGGCGATATCGCGAGCGAGCGGCCTGTATACTATCTAGACGACTGAACTGAGATGGATGGAAATATAAATGAAATTCAGATTGCGTAAAGCATTCTGTCATTGTCTTGCTGACAGCGGACCATGGAATTCGTAACTTGTGCCAAGGCTGTTAAATATAAGTTAGTTATATAGCCCTGGGAAACCTGTCGGCTAGCCCTTGACGAGTCTTGTCAACTCATCACGACATACATTATAATTTATATACTTGCAAGGTACTTACCATCCGTCTCTATCGTAGTTTTGTTTGTTTCATTTTCTATAATTATCATTTTATCATCATTATCCGATTGAGTGTTGTTGTGGTGGATGCGTTAGTGTAGCGAGTGCTCTACATGGTCTGCTCGTGTTGCAGGAACCTGGAGGACAACATGATCGAGCACATCGACATAGAAGCCTTCGTCCCCATCTCCAAGCTTGAGGACCTGTGAGTATTACTCGCCGGCTTCCGCCGAATTTTATTTGACAACTTATCAAAGGACCGAAACGGATGACATCATCCGTTTCGGTCAAAATCTAAGAGTCGGCCAACCAAAATAATGTTTTGTGGTGGACCATTCTTCATTGAGAAGACAAGCCATCACTTAGTTTACTACTAACGCACTTGCGTCATAGGAAAATGGACAATAGAGTGCTGTTGTCAGATAATCCGCATGTACTATATGCGAATATAAATATCGTCTTGCATAAATAGAAACGATCATATTTATGCAAGACGATTTTGACAATGTGATTTATTACCTACCTATTAAACGCAACAGAAAATATAATATTACAACCGCCAAACATTGCCAACTTAGCTTGAGCTAACATCCATAACGGATTGCTTAATTTGGTCGATCACTTACTGTAACTACTGAGATTTATTGCAGAAATATCGAGTTAAGTACTCTATATTTAAAAAATTGCAACAAATCTGTATTTTGGAGCAAAAATATTTACACGAGCCGCTCGCGAGCATGCCGCGAACCCGCGAACGCACTAGTGTCAATTACGCCGTCTGACAGACGTGCGCGCGCCGCTCGCGGCATGCTCGCGAGCAGCTCGCGAACTGGTCGTGTAATGCTCGTTCGTCAGATGTGGACGCTCCCTAATAGAGAATAACATATACCTAGTAGGTAGGTAGCCATAGCTTGTGGGTCCGGAAAATGTGGTCGGATGCGAGTGATGTGAGCGAGGTTCCCCCGCATCGCGGGAGGGGATCTGATTATGTATCCCATGTCTAGTGGTCAGGACCACGCGTGATTATACAGTGTGTTAAAACTGTCGGTTCTTGTAGGAGCGTGTATGCAGGGTGTTACCGACTGGTTATATCTATCAAAAAATGGGTGAAGAGTACCTATATACGGTCTAGCGACAGTTTAAGAATTAAACAACTGATCAAATATAATTAATATCCCATTTTATAATCATTTATTACGAGGGTAAATATATTATTACGTCACTGGCTTACTGTTAAGATGCTTCGGCGATTTGGTTATGATTTATGGTGTCGAACCATAAATCATAACCAAATCGCCGAAGCATCTTAACAGTAAGCCAGTGACGTAATAATATATTTACCCTCGTAATCGAAATGATGTAAACCTGACTATTATTATACCTCCTTTGGATATATATTATCATAATATTATAACCTTTCGGTAACAATTTATCAAGTATTGGCATATGAAGCTATAAATACATCTAAAAGTAATCATTTAATATCTGAACTTACAAGTACTACTAGTCTAGTTAGTCTACGGTCGATAAAGACGAGCCGATATCGATTCTGCAAACGTCCCTACAAGGAACAACAGGGCTATTTGAAGCCACTAGTTATTAGGTGAGGCAAATGCGTGAGGAGTGAGGCGCGGCGTGCTTGCAGGAACGTGGGCAACAACGTGTTCGCGTGGCTGCCGGCCAGCGGGCTGCAGCGCCTGCTGCACCTGAAGGCGCACAACAACCCGCACCTGCGCCACTTCCACCCGCCGGACCTCTTCCCCAGGATACAGGTAAACATTTCTAGTAGCTTCTACCAGTACTTGTAGGATCTTGATAGATTTCAATGTATTGGACTTCTGTACGCAAAAACAAGCATATCAAACAACACAACATAGTTATTAGGTAGGTACTGACTACCGAAAAAGTTTTGCATAAATCATGTAACTTGTTTTTACTTTTTGTAGTTAAACCACAATTTGATGGGAGTACTTTCGCTACTATAAATTTGAATAATAATGAACTCTCGATGAGAATCCACGAGACTAGGTGGCAGTTGTGTGAGAGCGCGTCAGTTCACACGCGGTGACGCGCCCGACTGTGGCGCTTACACATGAGTAGATAAACGGAACAGAGGCAAAGCTTCGAACAACCGCTCGAATCGGTTGCACGCACACAAGCGCGCGGGGCATGCGTGCGTGACCACTGGCCGCTTGTCACATACGCGGCGAGACTGGAAAAAACCAGTTTACGCTGGCACAGCCAGTGTACAATCTAAGGGTCAGTCCGACGCACGCTGTTTGTTTTGTTAGTTGCAAGTTTAAGTTTTTATAAGTTTAGTTGTAAAAACGTGGTATTATATTAATAATAATGGTTGTTTATTGTACCGTGTGTATGAATAATAATAGAGAAAACAAAAATATATCATACTTTAACTATCCCAAGGAGTACAATAGGTAAGTAAATATTTGGTTATTACTTTTTCAAGCAAGTACCTTTATTTTATTGTATGATCCTTTTTATAATAAGAAGAGAGTAATTTGTACAACACGGTAGGTATTTTTTATTTTTAAAAAACAAAAATTATAAAAAATAAATTCTTAGAGTAAGTAATTTATAAACTATTCTATCATACTGACTATTAAAACTATTTAAAAAACGTTTTGTTTGATTTGTCTTCACCTATTGTGACAACCCTAACAAAATAGGTAACAATTTTGCACGTTCTTAAGAAGCTTTGCCTCTGTTCCGTTTATCTACTCATGTGGCGCTTATCCGGATCGTTATCAGGTGCTCGAGACTACCTTGAGCATGTTCTTGAGCGCTACCCAGAAGAGTACTTCTCTTCTTATTATTACACCGTAGGAAGGAATATGTGGCATTCGATAGTTGCCGCTAAATGACCGAATGGCTGTCTCTCGTGAAGGTATGAAAGCATGTGATGATAAGGGCGTGGTGGTTGCAGACGCTGGTGCTGTCGTACGCGTACCACTGCTGCGAGTTCCTGCCGCTGATGGAGGCGGAGGGCGAGGAGGAGGCGGCGGGCGAGGCGGCCTCGGACCTGGTGATCCTGCCGCCGCAGCACGTCGACGCCGCCGCCTGGGCCAACACCACCGACATCTGGGCGCGCTACTGTGAGCACCCTCGCCGTTACTTGCTCTGACTAGGCCCCTCGCCACATCTTATCATGGCAGACTTCTAACAACCCTATCTGGCTTCGCAAATAAATTTTTTTTTTTATCTTTATCGTAGGTATCGCCACAGAAGTATTAATAGTACTGTATTAGCTTGACCCGTTCAGAATGCTGCGGCGGCCCACTTAAATTAATTAAACAGTTCGTTCTTTACACCTATAAAAGCAGAAATAATGCCGCTTGTTGTCAGTCCGCTTGTTTTTTTCGCCGCATCAACACAATATGTTCATAACAATATCACGTTTGAGTATATAAAAGATAATATCACCTTGAGATAAAAAATAATTAAAACTTTTAGTTTTGAGATTTTATTTATACTACTTACATGATGATGAAAGTTGCGGTGACGTGAGGCAGCTGCATTATATTACAACGATGTTTTTAAGAAGGCGTGTTATATGATAACGTATATTATATTATACAAATACAGTAATCATAATCCTTTTCCCAATAAAATAATTAAATGTGAAAACCATTTATTTATTTAATAAGGCTTATTAATATATCGTTACTACTATCGCAATTAAATGAAACCACATTTGAACATATTTAGTGTAAGTAAATCAACGATATGTATGTTACCGCAGACTTTTTTTTGGAACATCACATCATATCACATTCTTTTGGAGCATCAAGCACATGCTCCACATTGTTCCATTGATATTAATGCTAGACACACAGATCACGAAATCGCGAAAGGAGTAATCGGTACAACCTATTGATTATTCTGTTCTTTACGAAGAAGGGTTACAGTCTGATAAAGTCTGACCTCAGAAACTGCGACACGATAGCTTATTTCAAACAAATGTTTTCTTTTATTCTGAACCTTCACCAGTGACGGATTAAGACTACTTGATGCCCTAAGCAATCCACGTCTGTGGGGCCCCCCATCCGTTTGTCAACCAGTACTACAGTCATTTGGTGCTGAAAAAGAGGGTTACCTAGAAAGTTTTCCGGAAGATTGAAAATTGGTGATTTTATAGATTTCAATATGCTATTTTAGAATTTTCACACTGCCACCTCGTATCTTTGCTACTCGCGCCGCCATATGGGAAAAATGCCGTTCAAAAACAGTTTTATCAATTCCTTTCCGGATTATTTTACGAAAAATAGTTATGAATTAAACTAAACTACATTAAACTAGGGAAAACTTCCTACAATATTTACAAATTAACCTTTTTTTTGTAGAATCAATAGTTTTAGCGTACGAGCGCCGCAAAGTCCACTCCTACACGCTTTTGGCCAAATAAGTAATTTCCCCACCACCATGAGGTGGAGTAAGTTGCGCGTTTTTTTTTTCTGGTAAGCCTAATTTACAGTCACGGTAGTGCCCCCAGACCTGGTAGACTTCGAATTTCATTCAATTTGAACCATTAGTTTAAGAATTATAACTAAGTAGTAAAAAATAATCTCTTTCTTATTTACTGACTGACCGATCATCGAAACTCTCCTCAATCCTTTTTATGGTGTTGTTTTTGGTGACGTGAGAGTGAGACGTAATGCCCTAAGGATGTATTTTTTTTTTGCTTATTCTGGTGCCCCCCTAGACGTGATGCCCTAGGCAATTGCTTAATTTGATTAAGGGTTAATCCGTCACTGACCTTCACCGATAACCACTCTTTCTATTTTATACTTTTAAGACAAAATTATTTTAATGATTTTGTATATATAGGTTATAAATAATATTTAATACAAAGAAAAAATCGAGAGTGCTTTTATTTTAAGGACGACACTTATTATAAGTGATGTAAGGTTTTGATTTAAATCAGTTAAGTAGAGAGCAGCTATTAGTAACAGAAATAAAATATTTAGCTGACCATTTAAGTGACAATATCATGGCAATTAATATAAAAGTCCTCTGCTCTGTTTAGTCAACGTGTCAGAGCTGGGTGGCGGCGCGGGCGGGGGGCTGGCCGCGCTGCTGGAGGGCTGGGCCGGCGCCGGCGCGCTGGAGCTGGCCGGCCGCGGCGACCTGCGCCTCGAAACGCCGCGCAAGGTGCACTGCTTGCCGCTGCCGGGTACGCTCCGATCTACATCTGTATCCATGTGTATTCTCTTACCTATCCACCTAACTTCCGCTTTGTTCAGTAACTACTTTTTACACATACACATTATTATTTATGAATATCCACCGCACACCGTGTGTCAGGGCCGTTCCTACCGTGCGTGGACCTGTTCGACTGGTGGACGCTGCGGTGCGGCGTGTGGGCGGTGTTCCTGCTGGCCCTGCTCGGCAACGGCACAGTGGTGTTCGTGCTGGTGTTCAGCCGCAGCCGCATCGACGTGCCGCGCTTCCTCGTCACTAACCTCGCCGCCGCCGACTTCTTCATGGGCATCTACTTAGGTGAGTGTTACGAGTCCCCACCGAACGGTCGAACGATCCACTCAGCGGCGCGATTGTCGTCGAGAGCTAACAGCGAGGTGTCTTGCAGGTTTCCTGGCCGTGGTGGACGCGGGCACGCTGGGCGAGTTCCGCGCGCACGCCATTGCGTGGCAAATGTCGGGCGGCTGCAAGCTGGCCGGCTTCCTGGGCGTGCTGTCGTCCGAGCTGTCCGTGTACACGCTGGCCGTCATCACGCTGGAGCGCAACTACGCCATCACGCACGCCATGCACCTTAACAAGCGGCTGTCGCTGCGGCACGCCGCCGTGGTCATGGCGGCCGGCTGGGCCTTCTCGCTGGTGGCGGCCGCGCTGCCGCTGCTGGGTGTGTCCGACTACCGCAAGTTCGCCGTGTGCCTACCCTTCGAGACCAGCACTCCCGTGGCGCTCGGCTACGTGGTCACACTACTCGCCATTAACGGCATCGCATTCCTCGTGCTACTTGGCTGTTACCTCAAAATGTACTGCGCCATCCGTGGTTCGCAAGCGTGGAACTCCAACGACTCACGCATTGCGAAACGCATGGCGCTTCTAGTGTTCACAGACTTTATATGCTGGTCGCCAATCGCGTTCTTCGCCTTGACGGCTGCGTTTGGCGCTCAGTTAGTGTCGCTCGAGGAGGCGAAGGTGTTCACAGTATTCGTACTGCCACTGAACTCGTGCTGCAACCCGTTCCTCTACGCCATCCTCACGAAGCAGTTCAAGAAGGATTGTGCGCTCGTGTGCAAGGCTATCGAAGAATCGCGTGTGACCCGCGGCATCGGCCGCTGCCGGCACTCGTCCAACTTCAGCAACCGGCAGACGCCCGCCAACACCAACAGCCTGGCGGAGCGCTCGTCGCGCGGCCAGCACGGGGCCGCATGCGCATGCCGGCGCCTGCTGCCCGGCGGCGTGGGCCCGTCCGAGCTCGGCGTCGGAGACAGCCGGCCGGCGGGCGGCGAGCGCCTGCTGCGCTGGCTGCGCACGTGTGGCCGGCGCTCCACCCCCGCTCCGACGCCGGCCCCGCGCCAGCCGGCCACCGCTCCGGCCCGCGCCGGCTCCGTGTCCTCGTCGGTGGAGTTTTCGTCTTCCCGATCGGACTCGTGGCGCACGTATGGGCGACCGCCGCCGCCGCCGCGCCGCGCCGCGTCCTGGCTCGTGGCGCGCAAGACGTCGCAGGACTCCAACCTGTCGTCGTCGCGGAACGACTCGTCGGGCTCCAACGCCACTGCGTCCACGGGCACGTGGCGCACGTCGCGCTCGGGCGGCAGCGCGGCGGGAGGCGCGGGCGCGGGCGTCGTGCCGGCCCGGCCGCGGCTCACCCGGCAGCCCGCCGTGTCCGGCGACGAGCCGCCGGGCTCGCCGGGCTCGCTGCCGGCGCCGGCGCCGCGCCACCTACACACCATCCCGTCCGCGGCGGAGGCGGAGCTGCAGCCGGACGACGACGCCCGCGCCGCGCCACAAGACTGACTCGCCGTCCACGCCGCCGCGACCCGCCGCTGTCCCGACCTAAACAGACAAATAAATACGACGTATTAATTAGACTTAATGTTTTGTACAGTATTATTTAGTCCGCGGTATCCATGGGGGTGTCGAACAATTAAAGTATTATGACAAAATAATTATTTAATTAGGAAATTTTTGACATAAGATTATTATATTATACGAGTCGATTATATTGCTACAGTTATATTTACAGTTGAGTCCAAAGTACCTCCTGCAGCGCGCTGCCGACAATGCGCGTGCTGTTGTCATGTGTTTATTACCCAGAGGATAATAAATGAGGAGTATTCTTACAATAATTATACTAAGCTACTGTTAAGTGTGAGTCGTTAACATTACTTAAATAGTTTTTGTATGTTGTTACGAGTAGGTAACCGTAGCGTAGTCCGACAGCCGGCAGCCGGCGGCTCGGTGCCGCTCAATACGTGCCAATTACTTACATTGTAATGTACAAGTTTGTTATACATGCCTACATATAAATAGTTATAATACTATGGCAAGGTGAGCATTAAACTCAACACTACAAAGACTTGTCCACTAGGAAGGAACCAACCACTGTTACTCATTAGGAACCTACAGCAGATTGTTATAACGTTAGGTGCTGTTAACTTACATTTTGTAACTTAACATGAAAACATTTTTATGAAACATTTTCTATGTCATTAGTATACTTAATCGAGTTATGAATTTGAGAATGATGTTTGTACGTATGACTGATTTATTTGATAATTATGATATATGACAGTATGTTAAGAGAAGCGCAGGGCGCATGCGCGGCGGCGACGCCCGCGCGGCCGCACCGCTGCATACAGCGGCGAAACTTGTTGAAACTTTTATATCGATATATGTTTAATATGGAATATATAACAGTTAGCTCGTGTACATACCTACATAGTTACATAGTCTTGTCTATTTATTGATGTGTCCGAGTGACGCGTGGTTGAGAGTGTTATTTATTTTATTGTACAATAATTATACGAGATCTGTAATTACGGCTTTTATTATGCTCCTACTGCAGTAACCTAATATCCTTCCGCTCCGTACCTAGCCGTCATAAGAGAATCTTCGTAATCGATATTTACCGTCTAAGCTAATTAAACATACAAGAACTAATAAGAGTTCCCAGTAATGCAAATAAAATTGCTAAATGTCCTATTTATTTACGCCATTTACGGGTGATAATAAAAGTCTTTATTTTGTCCTCAGAAAAAACACAGGTAAGTACAATGTTACACAACAACTACAACAAGTTAAAAAATGCACTAGAGATTCATCATATCAGCAGTCCACTGCTGGACATAGGCCTCCCCCAAGGAACGCCACAGCGCACGATCTCCCGCCCTTTGCATCCAGTCACTGCCAGCTGCCTTCTTCAGGTCATCGGTCCATCTAGCCGGGGGGCACTACACTACGTTTGCCTAAGCGTGGTCTCCATTCGAGAACCTTCCTGCTCCACTTCACGTCGGTTCTGCGACAGACATGGCCAGCCCACTGCCACTTTAGGTTGCTACATTTTTGGACAATATTAATCACCTAGATTTATCACTTGAGATTGGTGTCCTGAAAAAACGTTTTCATAGAACACCAGGCCAACCCTCCAGGGCAACGCTCTGACGCTGATGGAGAAAAGAGAGGAGCTGAGAGCTGTAGTCGATGTCATGCCCAGCTGAAATTCCCTGCGCTAGGCCTGACATCATACCTGCGATCCGTCCAGTCTTCAACGAGTAGCTAGAACAGCGGCACGAAAGTGTTACGTGCCGATTGACGCAGGTGCTGACCGGTCACGGAAGTTTTGGCAAGTACTTGTGTTGCATCGGACGTGAACAAACGGGAGGTTGCCACCATTGTGCTGCAACAGAAGACACACATTCCTGGCTTGCCTAGTGTCGGACACGAAACGGCGCGACCTAGTCGCACAACTCGGTGGAGGGCAGGCGTTCTCATTTCCGGCTGTGATATCAGTTATGGTAGTGAGTGATAGCGCGTGGCAAGCGGTTACTACTTACTATGAAACCGTAATGACGGCAAAAGAGACTGCGGAACGTGAGCAGGAGTCAACGAGCGAACTTCACTCAAGCCCCAGACGCCCCGGGCGCCGCAGAGCACGTGCAGGGAACATACGAACGCCGTAAGGTCGGGCCTGCGGTTGACAAGGGGGCAACTTGACATCCAACCAGCTAACAGGCCAAGAAAGACACGGACGGTCCGTTCTACTTATCCGTACTCTTCGGCGTTGGTTGAAGACATGAGCTTATCACACTCTAAAAAAAAGAAGAAAAAAGAAGCGGCGCTTCCTTAGTCCTGGAATTGACTAGTACACTTGAGTAGACTACTAAGTCATCGGAGGACATTTCTTATTTATTTGCTACCTGCTGCCTAACACATCTCCTAGTAGTCCTAAATGTAATGAGAATACCATTCTTGTACGTTTTATATTATGGGCGTCAATATTTGGGATATACCTAAATGTATAAAGTTGCAATCGGTGGAAAGGCGCTCTGGCGGCCCCGTGCGGTCAGGTGTCGGCGGGCTCGCTGGAGGCGCGGACGCGCGGTGGCGGGGGCTCGGGCGCGGGCGCGGCCGGGGGCGCGGCGGGCGGTGGTGACTCCGGCTCGCGCTCGCGCAGCATCTCGCGCCCCCGCCGTCGCCGTCGGAACTCCGCGAACTGGCGGCCAAGGCTCTCATGCAGCAGGTCCGGCCGCCGCCGCCGCTCCTCGCTCACCTCCGACTCTGAGTTCTCCTCGTCCACCTCCTAATGGGTTTATGAGAAAAAATAAGTTTTGAATTTTCAGAAATGTTATAAATGCAAGTTAATTCATGGTGGCGCACCTTAATCTCGGCAAAGGTGACGGGCGTGGTGCGGTGCCGGTGGCGCGGCTCGGCTCGGCGCAGGCGGCGGCCGCGAGCCAGCGCCGACGCCGACGCCGGGTACACCGCGTCCATGTCCGCCGCCGGTGGCACAACGTCAACACGTGCCGTCGTTACTGGGACTTCATTTAAGTTAGGTTTTAGATTTATCATTGCTTGACAAGACTAGCTAGTCCTAGTGATGGGGTAGTTTTTTGTGTTCTTTGAAATATAATTTAACTACCTAGAAAGAAAAACACGTGTGTTTCCGTACCCAAAGGATAAAAACGGGATCCTATTGCTAAGACTTCGCTGACCGTCCGTCTGTCTGTCAGCAGGCTGTATCTCAAGAACCGCGATGGCTAGACTGTTGAAATTTTCACAAATTATGTGTTTCTGTTGCCGCTTTAACAACAAATACTAAAAACAAAATAAAATAAATATTTGAGGGGTGTTCCCATACAACGGCGGTACGGATCCTTACGCGCTGTCGCTACCCAACTCACACTTGGCCAGTTTTTTTTTACGCAAATAAAACCTAACGACGATAATTTCAATTGTAACTTTATTAGCCACCACTCCTGAACTTTAAATTAATTCGCTATTACAGGATGTTCTAATCCTGAAAAAAACAAAGAAACGTATAATAATGTTTGAAGTAGTCCACCTACAGCACCCGTTCGAATGGCCCAGCCTAGTCCACGAAGAGCATCTATAAATTATTTTTGCTGGTCTCTTCGTGGATACAAAT
The DNA here is from genome assembly GCA_905475315.1 of Autographa pulchrina. NCBI lineage: Eukaryota > Metazoa > Arthropoda > Insecta > Lepidoptera > Noctuidae > Autographa > Autographa pulchrina. The sequence goes on from FR997775.1 coordinate 124,228, forward strand.
TATATTTTTGTCTCCGAAGAGCATCTATGACGTAACACGTAGTGAAGGGATGGATAATTTGGAAAAGATTTGGATAAAAATTACTAGGACGTATAATACATAGAAAAGTAAAAGAATTACCTATTATATATTAAAACTACTATTAAAAAGCGTTTAACAGTTTTCACTTTTCGATTTCCTTAATGCTTAACTTTGAACTTCATAAAAGTAAATGTAGGTATGTGGCAGTTTTGTACAACAGCATTAAAATATTGTTTGATTATTGGTGACTTCGGAAAGGTACAATACTTGTGCATTTTCTTTACAAAATTTGACAAAACAAGAAGCTGATGTTCAAATGGGCTTATTTGTAGAAATGTATTATGTAAATCTAAGGTAAAATGAGACGTAACTTAACGCGGATCATCATTTTACAATGAAATTAAGTATTTTTTTCTCGCGGCAAAATCCCTAACTCCTCAAGATAAATTTATGGATGGATACCCATATTGAGAGAAATAGCAAGCTTCCATCTAATCGAAATTCAACACTATTTTTGTAATCTAATGAAAGTTATTTTACTGTGTCTGTTTCTGTCCCACCGCAGGACGAAGGCCTCCTGCCTACCCCTCTAGAAGTGTTTATATTGAATAGAGAAATAAATGTATGTAAATATTAAACTCGTCTGCTCAACTTTTAAGTGTAGCTGTGATTGCAACGCATTTGCCGGCGCTTTCGACAAGAAATCGATGCTGATACAATACATTGAATCATCATGTTGTGTGAAAGCGGCCTGCAAAGCGCAATACCTACGACGGAGTCAACGCGAGAGGCCATCGTGGACGGCAGAGTGAATTCGTCGAATATTGACCATGTGTGCGTGCGCGCGGGACGCGGCCGGCCGCTCGATGCGCGCGCGCACTTGCTAACATGTACCTTATCCGATCACTATATGGTTGGAATTAGCTTGACAGCAACCGGTAAGGTATCCAATAATTGTAAATTACAAACAATTTTAAATGAAAAAATGGTTCGCGATAGTTTAGATGCAGTTGATTGGTCAGAATTAATGCAAATTAATTGTCCTAATTTAATGTATGAAAAATTGCACACGATTTTTAATGAAATATACAGTACATGTAAAATAGAAATAGTTAAAAAGAAAAAGAGAATTACGCAACCTTGGGTTGATAGTGAACTGAGAAAAAAGTTAGAATACAGAGATTTGCTTTTTAGGGCTTGGAAATCTTCACCGTATAACATGAATAATAGATTAATATATACACGATATAGAAATAAAGTAAATAAATTAATAGACATAGCTAAAAATAAATACAGACAGCATGAGATAGAAAAATGTAATAAGGATTCTAGAAAAATATGGTCTAACATAAATAAATGGATAGGCAACCCTAAAACTAGCTTAGATGAGGTTATTTTAAAATATTTAGGGCCAACTGATACTGTGTATAATATTTGTAATAAGTTCTCTCAAACCTTTACAGGAGAAATACAGAAAATTAAGCATAATTGCAATAACAATTTTTTAGATAGGAGCTCATATGTGAAGCCAATTAATATGTCTTTTTATTTTAGTAAGGTAGATGCAAGCACTATTGAAAAATATATAAATAAACTAGATTTTAATAAAGCACCTGGTATGGATAGTATTAGAGTACAAGACATTAAACAGGTCAAAAAACAAATAAGCCCGGTATTAGCAAAATTTATAAACATGTGTGTGGATAGGGGGGTATACCCGGATATTTTAAAGAAATCTATTATACGACCCATATATAAACAGGGGAGCCATACAGACTATGGAAATTATAGGCCAGTTGCGATATTATCTGTGGTAAATAAAATAACTGAAAAAGTAATTGTAAATGAAATAAGTAGGTACTTAGAAAAAAATAATATAATATCAGAAGCACAGCACGGGTTCCGGCGCGGACGCAGCACCGCCACCGCGCTCACGCAGTTCACTGACTACGTCAACAACAGTCTCGACGAGGGTAAGTTCGTCGCTGCACTGTTCATAGATTATAAAAAGGCCTTCGATACTCTGGACCATGAGGTATTGTTGCGAGCAATGGAGGAATGTGGCATCAGAGGCCCCATCAGCAGGTGGTTCAAGTGTTACCTGGAGAACAGGACTATCCGAACCTCGATAGACGGAACCACAGGTGAAGAGGTAAGCGTGAGTCTTGGCGTGCCGACCGGCTCCGTGTACGGCCCGGTGGGGTACATTATGCATGTGAATAGTGTCACTAACGTGATAAAGTTTTGTAAGACATTTATGTACGCAGATGACATGTGTTTAATGTATTCGTCCAATAACCCAAGAGATGCACAATTGCATATACAGGAAGATTTTGAAAAAATAATTAAATGGGCACATGATAATGGCATAATTATTAATTTCTCTAAGACAAAGGCAATGTACATCAGTTCCCCGTATAGCCACTACAATAAACAAGGTAAGTTAAGTATATCTATCTACGGGCATACTTACGAATGTCTACACCACAATAAAATAGGATGCCAGTGCACAGCAATAGACGTAGTAGACAAATTCCGGTACCTGGGTCTGACAGTGGATAGTGAGCTTAACTGGAAACTTCATATTAATGATATCTGCAATAAACTACAATCAATCCTAGGTAAATTCTTTCACTTGAGTAGCTTTGTGAACAGAAAAGTTTTATATGTATTGTACTATGCACTCGTTGACTCATTAATTAGTTATGGATTAAGTAGTTATGGCCTCACATTCAAAACTCAATTAGATCGCATTAAGCAATTACAAATTAGAATAATTAAATATTTAGTTAGGAAAAAGATTAAACTACAGTGTAAACCAAACTACGATAAATTATTTAAAAAATGTAAAATACTACCAGTGCATGCAAAAGTAGATTACCTCATTGCATTAGAACAATATAAGCTAAGTATGTACAAAAATCCAATTACACACAAATATCGCACTAGGCAGGTTGATCAGGGTAAATTTGTAATACCATCTGTGAGGAACTACTATGGTAAAAGAACAAGGCAATATTTAACTCCATTATTATTTAATAAAATAGACTTTTTAAGAAAGTCCAAAGATGTCAATAAAGTTACTATAAAGAAAAGACTGAAAGATGTATTACTAGTATAAATAAATAAATATAGAAGTAAGAAGTAACAGATCTCATTACATATGTTGTTAAGAATAAGCTAATCTAAATAAGAAGCACAATAAATGTTTCCTAGTATATATAAGTTTAAATTGTAATAAGTACAATTAATGTAGTGAATAAGATAGTTATAGTATATTAGATGTATGTATATTAAACATATATAAGTGTTATAAATAAGTGTTGTAGATGATAGATAAAGATAATAGATACACAATTACTAAATAATTGTTACTCAAGAGCGCTATTATCGCCAACAAACTGTTGTGCAGTTTGGCGATATTTTATGTTATTAATTCAATTATGTCCATTTTTAAATAATAAATAAATAAAATAAAAAAAAATCATTAAAAATATCTCACAAGCAGAGGAGCCGGTGCCTTGCCACGAATAATAAGACAGTTTCTTTACCTTTCCTACAATAATATTGTGAAGTGTCGCTGAACTGCTGAACTTAGCTGACAAGCTGCAGATTCAAATCAAATCAAATAGTTTATTTTGCAAAGAATATGGGTACAAAATAAGGTGTAAAACATTGAAATAGTAGTTCCAACATACTCTACCTTACGGCATGCAAAAGAGACTTAATTTTAATTAAATAAAACTAGCAGGGCGGACTTACCTGCCAGTCTCTCCAGTTAGCGGGCGCGGCTCATGGAAAGGCACACAGCGCGGGCCGCGAGCGCGCTCGCACTGCGCCGCCGCGGCTCGAGCCCGCGGGGGCGCCCGCGCCGCCTGACCTGGCCTCGCCGAATAAACGGGAACACCGTGATTCGCGAAACGCAATTACTCGCGACCTAATTACACAATTAATCGAGCGCCGGCACTGACGCCGCCGCCACCTTCGCCACCTCGGAGGTTGCTGCGTTCTATCCGGGTAAAAATGGGAAACGCGTGAAATGGTTCCGGTACTGCACGACACACAACGAATGAATGTTGCGACTCCACGTATCGCCGAGTTCTGCAAGCGGAGGCTTGTTATTTTTTCCCGAGAAATCTGTGTTTTGGTGAGTGACCGCGTTCCGGTGGCGAGGTGCCAGGCGCCCGTGCCCCCCCCCCCCCCCGCCTCCCTCCCCCGGCCCGCGCTTCTGCGCTCCGCTGCTCCTCGAGTCGCGGTCGTAAACAAACAACACGCACACTTCACGACGTTACACTCAGATATACTCCACATGATCATGTGTATGTAGTGATCGTGTGTACTAGTTCACTTGCTTCGTATTCGTACTCAACTGAATTGCCGGTCAACCATCGAACTACCCGGATTTCTACATAGAAGAGAAGAATACTAGTTCAAGCTCAGTCTATAAAGTTATAACTACACTACATGTATAAAAATATACTGTATCCTAAGAAACAACTTACAAGGAGCAAACGACCTTTAACTTGTGCTCATGGCCAAGTCACTGTTATTGTAATGTAAACAAAACTACTGATATAGTCACAAAATATTGATTTATTATTACAAATTAAGTTGAGCAGGACTAGGCTCCTATGCGATCTCAAAACTTTTTACGATGGAAGAAAGAATTGCATAGAGAGACTTGGCTTTTTTTTAACCGACTTCAAAAAAAAGGAGGTTCTCAGTTTGACCTGTATGTATGTATGTTTGTATGTTTGTATGTTTGTATGTTTGTATGTATGTATGTATGTTTGTCCGCGATTATCTCGCGTTTGGCTGAACCGATTTTGATGCGGTTTTCAGAAAATAATTTGTTAGTTCAAGGAGAAGGTTTTAGTATGTTTTATTTAACCGACTTGAAAAAAAGGAGGTTCTCAGATTGACTTGTATGTATGTATATTTGGACGCGATTATCTCGCGTTTGACTGAACCGATTTTGATACCGTTTTCAGAAAAGTGTTTGTTAGACCAAGGAGAAGGTTTTGGTATTTCATAATTAACCGACTTGAAAAAAAGGAGGTTCTCAGATTGACCTTTATGTATGTATGTGTGGATGTTTAAACGCGATTGTCTCGACTTGACTAAACCCATTTTAAGTAAGTAAACAAAGTATCAAACACTAAAAAGTATTAAATAAAAAAAAACTTTTAAAAAAAAAAGAGAACCGCCTTCAAAAATCCGATTCACTGAAAAGTATTAAATAATTTTAAATGTACTGCTTATCAAATAACCAAAATATTAGGATAATAAGTATAATTATACTTCAAGCACAATTTATTATTGTTATGTTTGGAGTCGGTGTCAGCCGCTAATAGCAAATTTTAGTACTATATTATAAGGACAGACACCGACTCCAAAAATAACAATGATAAATTGTGCTTGAAGTATAATTATACTTATTATCCTAATATTTTGGTTATTTGATAAGCAGTACATTTAAAATTATTTAATACTTTTCAGTGAATCGGATTTTTGAAGGCGGTTCTCTTTTTTTTTTTTTTTTAAAAGTTTTTTTACATTGAATGTTTTTGGTGGGATACCTTTTTGCACCATGACATTGGCCGAGAGCCGAGAAGCGCGATTTTTTTTTCTAAATTACTACATATTTTGTAGCAATAATTTGGTTTTTTACTGGAGTGCTCGAACTTCAGAGGGGGCAGCTGCCCTTCCTGCCCGCCCCCCTCAGTACGCTCTCGAGTATTCACATTAATAATTTCACTGATTTTAATAGACAGTTGTGGGTAATCGGGTGCGTCCACATCTGACGAGCACTACACGAGCAGGTCACGAGCCGCTCGCGAGCATGCAATTACGCTGTCTGACAGACGTGCGCGCACAGACTGTGCGCCACGAGCGGTTCGCGAACGGCTCGCGAGCTGCTCGTGTAGTGCTCGTTCGTCAGATGTGGACGCTCTCTAAGATTGTAGCAAAATGTAGCAATGGCAACGCTGCTGACCATAGAGAAAAGTAATATGTAGGCTTGACATTGACAGTGTCTATGTCAGCAGCGGCCGCGGCAGCGTCAATTTGACAGACAAGTCACAAGTGACAACTAACAACTAGACTTCCGGTTTGTGCCTCGTGGCTATCACATGTGGAGTTTCTTCTATTAACCTTTTCGGCAGTAGAAGTGCTTATTTTCGATTTTATTTTGGGTGTTTTGTATTTATTTGTGTGTGCTTTGTCTGTATTGTGTTTTGTGTGTGTATTGTAGAGGTAAGTACAGCGTACTGACTTGTTTTATGCGGCGGACGCCTTGTAAACATGGACGTTGGTGACCGGCCTCCGGGCCGCCCGCCAGATCCCTATGTTTCCCCCCAATCTGACCCCAATCCCCAATCCCAAGACTTGTTGATATATACCCCTGTGGTAACGGCCCCTCTGTCCTCCTTCGAGGCGATGGAAACCCAGGTTACCCAACAAAAACGCAAGCGTCAAGCGACAAACAACACGGATACAGAAGTCGACCCAGAATCAAGTGTCACTAAACGTGACAGAACTGTTGCTCCATCACTCATTGCTCGCGCTAAGTATACTACGACCGACGTTGCCCCCTATATAGTGTTTGTGTCGTATGCGGAGGTGGACCCCAAGGTGGGTTCAACTTTGCATCCGGTAAGATTTGGCCAGTTGCTGTTAAAAAATAAAGTTAAAAACATCACTGAGGACGGTATAAAAAAAGTAGGCAGGAACCGCGTTTCTGTGGAGTTTAAAGCTCCTGGGGATGCCAATGCTTTCCTTGATTGCTCATTTTTAAAGGAAAAAGGTTTCTCTTTAATGATCCCGACATTCAACATAACCCGTATGGGTGTTGTTAAGGGTGTCCCAGCTGACTGGTCAGACCTGGAATGCTCCGACAACTTAAGTTCCCCTTCTGGATTTGGTAAAATTTTAAAAATAAGGAGAATGAATAGAAAAATTACCAGTGACGGAAAATCGGAATGGCTACCTACTTCCACTGTAGTCCTAACCTTCGATGGCCGTGCCCTTCCTGAACGCGTCTTCTGCTGCCACAACTCCCTGCCCGTTGAGCTGTACCACTTTCCTACAATTCAGTGCTTTGGATGTTGCAAGTTCGGCCACACCAAGACCCAATGTAGGTCCAAACCACGGTGTTTCCGCTGTGGTGAGGATCACTTTGGAGATGGCTGTTCTTCCGAGGAGCCCAAATGCTTATATTGTGATGGTCACCATCTTGCCACTAGTCGACAATGTCCGGAGTACTCAAGACTACGTAACATAAAAGTCTACATGTCCGAAAAAAACGTGTCCTACTCTGAGGCAGCTAGAATTTTCCCCCCCGCTGTAAAGTCCTTTGCTGATGTCGTAGCATCAGCACCTTCTGCTCCCCATCCCCTCCCCTTATCACAATCAGCTCGCCCTACCAACCCACGCCAGTCTCCCTCTACCACATCCTACAAAAGGACCTACTTTCTTCCCCCAAAAACCCACGCACCCCTAGCCCCTGGGTATGACCAGCGCGCCCACCAAAATCTTGTAAACAGTTTTGCCTTCCCCCAACCTGCGAACGGCTGTGCCCTTAACAATAACCCCAGCTCTCCGAATGAGAACGTCTCAGCTGTTGAGCAGATAGTGATGTTACTTACTTCAATCCTTTCCTCCTACCCCTTACCGGACCACGTCGCCAACAACATAATGAACTGTTTCCGCAATCGCAACATTCCATCTCCTTCAATGGAACGCCAGGAGTGTCCTCCCGAAAAAACATGAGGTCACTCACCTGATTAACTTGTTCAACCCGGCAGTTTTTGCCATTTCAGAGACGTGGTTAACTCCTCGTCTCCATTTTAATATTCCTGGGTATAGCGTGCTTCGTGATGACCGTTCTGACGGTTATGGCGGGGCGGCTATACTTGTAAATAACTCCATCTCTTTTTCCCCCTTGTCTCTTCCCCCTCATGGTGATGAGATTAATGCCGTGGGTGTCAACCTTCTTGGCATTGATATTATCTCCATTTATATTCCTTCCCCAAATCCCTCTTGCTTCCAATTTATTAAGAATATTTGTGCCGTCCGAAAACCAACAATAATTTTGGGTGATTTTAATTCTCACCATTCCCTCTGGGGATCCGACCACTGTGATGGCCCGGGGTTAGATCTTGTCGATTTAATGGACGAGCTCGGACTGTGTGTCATCAACGGTGGATCGGTGACCCGTCTTCCAAGACCAGGCCACAGTAGAAGTTGTGTGGACCTTACTCTCTGCTCGGCCAGCTTGACAGGTCTAATGGAGTGGAAGAGATTGGATCTGACACACGGTAGTGATCATTATCCAATAGTTTCCACTCTGATTAATAGGTCATTGCCTAAAAAGAGCAAAGCTCCTCTCCTTAAATATAAGCTTCCAGGCGCTAAATGGGATTCTTATTCCCAAGCCCTGGACAACCTAGTCCTTTCCCTGCCACAAATTTCCCCGGACAACCTGGACGCCTGTATGGAGCAATTTTCCGCTGCTGTTTCTTTGGCTGCTGACCATAGCATCCCACTAAAAAACTCTGCTTCGGGGAAGTTGTCATCCCCACCTTGGTGGGACAGAGAGTGTACAGAGATGATAAGAGCCCGGAAAGAAGCGGAGTTTCGCTACGTTGGGGCTATGTCAATGACCAATCTGATGGAGTATAACCGGATTGTTGCTAAATCCAGGCGTCTATTTAGAAAGAAAAAACGTGAAGGTTGGAAGAAATTCTGTGCATCCCTATCTCCTTCATCTCCATCTTCCGTCATTTGGACGAAGTTTAAGGGGTACAGCCGTGGCTGCTCAGCTCAAAATCTTTCTACCATCCCGCAAGACCTAGCAGCTTCCTTTCTAGATAAACTCGCCCCTCCCTATGTTCCTCTTAATGAGGAATGTCCTTCTTCCGCCATGCCCCCCGCCTCAGCCAACGACCCATTGGACCTACCTTTTTCGTTGCGTGAGTTGGAAGTAGTTCTAAACCACGTCCACGACTCGGCCCCAGGGGTGGATGGTTTTCCTTATTCCTTTTACAAAAAATCTAGTGTCCATAGTCGCCAGTACCTCCTATCCCTGATCAACACCTGCTTTTCTCTCGCCTACATCCCTAATAGCTGGAAAACCCAACTCATCATCCCCATCCTGAAACCCGGAAAACTTCCCAATAGCCCTAATAACTTCAGACCGATTGCCCTGTCACCCGTCATTGGTAAAATTCTGGAGCATCTAATTAAAAACCGGTTGGAGTGGTTTGTGGAGAGTCGTGACCTATTGGCAGAGTCTCAGTTTGGCTTCCGTAAGGGATTCAGCACTATGGATAGCATTGGTGTTCTCGTTACAGATACGCGGATCGCATTTTCAAAAAACGAGTCCGTTTTGGCGGTCTTCCTCGACATTTCAGCTGCATACGACAGTGTCCTTCTTTCCGTGCTCAGAAGTAAATTACGCCAGCTGAGCATTCCGACAAAGATGTGTCAATGCATATGCAATCTTATGTCTGGACGTAACGTCAAGCTTCACATCCCTGGTATAATTTCTGACCCCAGAACGGTTTGGAGAGGCCTGCCTCAGGGTTCGGTCCTCAGCCCCTTGCTCTATAGCATCTACACTTCCGACCTTCATAGGTCCCTTAACAGCAACTGTCAAGTTTTGCAGTATGCGGATGACCTGTGCCTTTACCTACCAACGACATCCATCGACCAGGCTGCGGGGTCCATGCAGGTATCCCTCAACTCTCTAAATCACTGGCTAGTCTCTCATGGTCTCAGTTTGTCAGCTCCTAAAAGCTCCGTAACAGTTTTCACTCGGAAAAGAGTAATTCCAGATGTGCATCTTGAAGTTGATGGGTCTCCTATTAGAGTCGATGACCAGGTTAAATTTCTCGGTGTCATCTTGGATTCCAAACTGTCCGGTGTTTTCCATGTTAACTACGTCTACAATAAATGTGAGAAGAAGCTTAATTTGTTGCGGGCTCTCGCAGGTGTTTGGTGGGGTGCTCACCCCTTTACTCTTAAACTCATTTACAATGCCACAATCCGAAGCCTTTTAGATTATGCCACTTTCTGGTTAGAGCCTTGCAGCAAAGTTGCAATGGCTAAGTTGGACATCATCCAGTCAAAGTCTCTCCGCATTGTATTGGGTTGCATGAGGTCCACCCCAACAAACGCATTGCAAGTTGAGAGTGGCGACCCTCCCCTTCTCCTTCGTAGGCAATACCTTGCTGATAAATTTATGTACAAGTCTTTTTTAAACGTCAAACACAAATTATTGCCGAAGCTGTCCACTCTGGACGACCTATGCAGACGTAGTACATACTGGAGACACAAGGACATACCGTTAGTTTTAAAATCTCTAAGAAAGATACATATGGTTGGAGGAAATGCCCCAATTCGCCAGTGTAATAAATATCCAGTATTTTCCTCCCCTTACAATTCCCTACATTTTCTACCCAATTTTGTTCCCAACATTGGTCTGAATAAGGAATCTATTCAGGCTAATGATCTTTTTTCACACATCGTCAACAGTAAGTGGCCAGATCATTATAAATTTTATACGGATGCGTCTAAACTAACCCCAAATGGTAGAACTGGTATCGCAGTCTATAATTCCAATTCCAAAATTTTTCTTCAATTCCAATGCCCTCCAGAGTCATCTGTTTTCACTGGAGAGTGCATTGGTATCTTAGAGGCATGTTTATATATTTCTTCTCATTCCAATATTTCCAAAGCGGTTATTTTCTCGGACTCCAGAAGTGCCCTGGAAGCAATAGTTAAAAATTCTCTAAAGGATAATCTCCGCAGCTCAATAGTCTCAGAAATTAAAAACATTTTGTATTTTCTCTCCAGTAAGGACATAGAGGTGATATTGGTATGGATCCCGGGCCATATGGGCATCGCGGGCAATGAGTGTGCAGATGTAGCTGCCAAAGCGGCTGTCACGAGCAGCTTGGCAGACAGGAAACACTTCAGTATTGAAGTTTATGACTTGATCCATAAAGCCAAAGTTGATCTCTTCAAGGCCTGGCAGTCTTACTGGTCAGAGACCAGTAAGACCAAAGGCGGAGCGTTTGCAGCAATTCAGCCCTCAATTCCCCCTAAACCATGGTTCTACAAATTCAAAAAGGTCCCAAAGGTGGTTACGTCCGTAATATGTCGTATCCGCATTGGTCATTGCTGTTCTCCAGTTTTCCTACACAAAATCCGAGTGCGCGATAATTCCCTGTGCGAATGCGGTCTAGACGAGGGTAACCTGGATCATATTTTCCTTGACTGTCGCAGTAACGATGCCTACACTATGGACCAAGTTATAAATAACCTAAAGATCCAAAAACCGGTAAATGTCCGCCACCTACTTTCCTTTTTCCCCAATCCCCAAATTATACGTGCTTTTATTAAATTTATTGTTGCTAACAAGATAAAGTTATAATGGTTTAATATATTTAATCTACATGTTTGTAAATAATATCTATGGTAAGTACTAGTATCTACTAACATTTATATTTTAATGGTTACAGGCATATAAATATTGTCGAAAATAGTTGTATTAAGTATAATTATTAGTGCCGTTTATTTACCCATGTGTGGTCACTACACGACACTGGCAGAAATTACTGTGACCTGAGGCTGCAGTGGGTTGCCAAAAATCAAAAGAAAAAAAAAAAAAAAAAAACTAACAACTAGACAAGACAAACGGTTGTTGTGAACTTGTGATTTTTGGTTGTATATACTTTACACAATTTTCTTCTTTAATTTAACAACGTGCAAATAAATAACTGCTAAGATGAGTTATATGCTAGGTCATTTACACAACGGCTGGCAAGTAGACCAAGCCATATTGTCTGAGGAAGACCGTGTTGTTGTGAGTACTAGATGACCAAAACTAGAATTAGTGATGTTTTTTCCATGGAATTCCATTATTATAACCATTTTTGTATTATGTTTTCATCATTCTCTTGCCCCATTCCCAATAATTTAGGGTAGGCGCTTTGCGTATTCAGCTTCCATTCATCCATTTAGTTATCATCTTCATTCTCATATCATCATTCACACAATCCATCCATCTGATCCATCTCTTTTTCGGTTTTCCTCTGTATGGGTAACATGTCCATACTCGCATGATCATTAATTTGACTAATTAATAATTGTTTTATTTATTTGTGAGTTTTCCAAGATGTAATTTACATACATACCATGACAAACGGTCACCTCTCATCTTTTCATTTACAAGCTCTAATTTCAAGCTTCTTCCAATATACTCATTTCTCATCCCATGTATTCTTGTTTTGTGTTTTTTGGTAACTACTACTACAAATTGTTAATTTTAAAGCAGGATTGTTGTGAGCACTACTAGAGAAATAATAATATTTATTTGGAGCATAACATTATATTAGTAAACCTAAACAATTAAATCCATTAACTAGTTTGTTTGTATTTGTAGGTGATAAGGTTTGGTCACGACTGGGACCCAACTTGCATGAAGATGGATGAGGTGTTGTACAGCATAGCAGAGAAAGTAAAGAACTTTGCTGTCATATATCTTGTGGACATCACTGAAGTACCAGACTTTAATAAAATGTAAGAAATTATAATTTATTATTATATTTAACTGCTGAGGTTGATGAATTAATGTTATTATAAAGCTTAACCAAATTTTGATGGTGTCATTCTATTATCGGGCAAATAATACTGTTATAGAAAATACTATTTACATGTAGAGACATTACACATTTACGCTGGTTGGATATTATGTAGAAATGGGCTATCTGTTTAATATCTTTGGATAAGTATAGTTTACCCTATGTTTGTTTAGGTATGAGTTGTATGATCCCTGCACGGTGATGTTCTTCTTCCGCAACAAGCACATCATGATCGACCTGGGCACGGGCAACAACAACAAGATCAACTGGCCGCTGGAGGACAAGCAGGAGATGATCGACATCATCGAGACGGTGTACCGAGGGGCGCGCAAGGGCCGCGGTCTAGTCGTCTCGCCCAAAGACTACTCCACCAAGTACAGATACTAACACCACAAATTCTGTAAAGCTCTAGATGAAGCTGTAAATACCATAAGTTATGGAGAGGACTATGCTTGTGGCATCACGTTACTACTGCTAGCCCCAATCAAATGATTGTGTAGAGTGGAACCTGAATCATGCATCATTAAGTCTAAAATGTGTTTAAATGGTGAACATTCTTTTAAATGTTTTGACATGACATGTCTTCGATCACTAGATATCGGGTCGGCTAATAACAACTCAGTTGATGACGTGAGCTCTTATTTTGTTTATTTCGCTTGACATACGGCCAATGTCAACACCGTGTCAAATGGTCGTAAAATAATTAAAATACTTTGACGATTTGTGACTTACTAGGTGTCATGGTTGTTATTAGTTTGAACTTAAAACTGATCTATAACTTTTTAGCAGTTCGTTGGTAAACAAATGTAACTTTAAGGGTTGTATATTCAAGCGGACATTATTTAGCTTTGATTTTGTTTGTGACCCAATATCTAGTTGTTGTATTGTTAGTTGAAGTGAAATGTAAATTAAGTCATAAGTGTAGCATGTATTTCTTGTAAATAAATGATATTACCATACTCCTGAATATTCTCATTTACATGCACATTATTAATCACTTATCACTTTCTTGATAATACTCCCTTCATTATGAGATCCTTTGAGCAAAATACGAGTTATAGATTTCACTGTTGGCCTAGAATTTTTTTTTTTTTTTTTTATAAATTATAATACTTAACCCTTTACCAGGCCTCGGACAAATCCTGCAGTAATAATGTTTTTTTGGTAGATTTAAATGAGTGATAAAATTTGGTATGAGATTTTATCAATTACTAGCTGTGCCCCGCGGTTTCACCCGCGTTAATACCTATATTCCGTTTCCGCTGTCTTATAGTTACTTTGTTATACGGGGCGGAGACGTATCCAAAAAATTAAAGATTTTGAAAATCGGTCTACCCGTTCTTGAGTTATGAATAGTGTAACTAACACCTCGCGGTTCCTACCTCTTTAACCCCGTTACGTCATTAGTTCCTTTACTAATTTGTTAATAGTAAACTTACTATGGAATAATAAACATTAACAAACAACTTTTATTCCCGAAAGGCTAAATTGCTATTATTATCAATTCGCTTATTATTATGGTGCCGTATTTTTTAAATAACTTACATTTTCAAACCTTTGATTATATAATGTCTAGATGGACTGTCAAGTGCGCGCAGACCCGTCAAAAAATTACAACCAAATTTGGTTGTTAAGTACTTTCCCGCAATTCCCGCCAACCAGTACAGATCGTGCCGCTTTCGTGTCACTACGTTTTACGCGCTCTAAGGAATAACCACATAACAGCGATAAGATGACAGTATGTGCTTTTAAAGTGTGCTGGAATTATAAAGGAAGGCTAAAAAATACTGAACACATCACCTATCACCGTAGACAGGACACCAAGAAACTTCATATTTATTTTAGTTTTTTTTATGATTACCAAATTACGCCATATTAAATCAGTGTTGCCAGTTTCTGTTTCTTATTCTCCCATTTTTTAGGGTAAATTTTTTGGTTTATCATTACGTTTATAAAATTTCGTTGATGTACTTCGAACGATCGCCTGTAATTAAAACTTATTCCTAGTTAACGAGATGTGATCTTTCATTTCAAATTTCAAAATCCTAACTGCTCAAAATATTGTACTAACTTAGTTGATTTAATACTCCATTCTAACACACAAATCTATTTTTTTTTAATTATTTAAAAAAGTAACTACTTAATAAAAATACACTTAAACTGAATAATACCACATAAGTACATAAAACTAAAATATTTTTTATTATTATAAATTAGTCTTTATTTAATGTTGATTTATGGGAGAATTTGTAATAGCTGGTAACACACACTTGAAATTGTGGTCTCGTTTTTTTTTATGATTGTTGGGCGACGCTCCATCTAGACATTATATAATCAAAGTTTCAAACTTGTGATATCTTTTGAATGAAATGTCCAAATTGAATAATTCAAAAAGTTATATAATGGTATTAAAGCAGACTTAAATATGAAGTCATTTATTTTGATAAGGATTAATTCCAAAGTATAAATAAATGAGCTTTTAGAGCAGTAGCATTTATATAAATTTTTAAAAATGAAAAATACACTTATTGTGACATAACTATAATAGTTAGACATATGCTGTCGCGACATTTTTTCTAGATAATTATATGTTCTACAAAAACGTAGTACATTATTTTGTTCTATAATCAATAGTTTTCGCAGCGCACGCGATGTAAGAAAGTTTTTTGGTATTTTTTTCACACCTTGGGTTACATTATTGGAGTTTTAGTATGGATCCCTAACTTTTTTGAAAATTTGATGTAGCCTATGTTCACCGGAAATAATGTAGCTTCCCAACAGTGAAAGAATTTTACAAATCGGTCAAGTACTTTCGGAGCCTATTCAATTCAAACAAACAAACAAACAAACAATCAAATCTTTCCTCTTTATAATATTAGTGTAGATATTTAGAAAATATGCTGAAAACCTGAAAAAAAACATGTGGGAAAACATAATCCCATTGCCTGTCTAGACGACGACTTTTTATCTATACTAATATTATAAAGCTGAAGAGTTTGTTTGTTTGTTTTGTTGAACGCGCTAATCTCGGGAACTACTGGTTAGAATTGAAAAAATCTTTTTGTGTTAGATAGTCCATTTATCGAGGAAGGCTTTAGGATATATAACATTACGCTGCGACCAATAGGAGCGAAGCAGCAGTGAAAAATGTCACAAAAACGGGGAAAAATATTCATACTTGAAAGCTTCCGTTGCGTGCGCTGCGTAAACGGTTCGAGTTACCCAAAATATATGTCGGAAAGAATTGTTCCTCTTGAAATGATCTAAAAAAATGTCTGCGACAGTATATGTCTATCTTTTAAGATTGACTCACTATAACCTTTTTTAAGGTAATCATTTGGTCGAAATTATTGCATTATTGCCAATTATTTG
Source organism: Autographa pulchrina (assembly GCA_905475315.1). Lineage (NCBI taxonomy): Eukaryota > Metazoa > Arthropoda > Insecta > Lepidoptera > Noctuidae > Autographa > Autographa pulchrina. The sequence goes on from FR997775.1 coordinate 140,268, forward strand.
CTACAGAGTTTTATCAACATAATATTAACTAAAATTATCATTTCCGCAGAAATACTTTTTTTTTAAACTTCTTAATCGCTGTCTTAATAACAGAAATTGACGCGGACGAAGTCGCGGGGATCAGCTAGTCTATATATAAAATAAAAAACGATTGTCATTTTGATAGCATTTTTTACTGTATGTTATTTAAATGTAAAATGTAATGTAAGCACGTATTCTTTATTTAAAAAAAAAACATAAACACACAATAAACTATTAAAAAAAGGAATTGATTATGAACTAAAAAGTATTTATTCTTCGTCTGGATTCTGGATTTGGATCTGGATTTCTGGTTTTGGGACATAATGTAAATATGGGTCTTCATTTTCATCATTTTCTTCCTCTGATGACAATTTCATTTAGTATATTTTCGAGCTGTTGATCGTTTATTACCTGAATAACAAAAAATACACTAAAGTAGACTGACAAATATTGACGACAAAAGTTTACTACTACCCACATTTTATATTTCGATAAATGAGATGTGTGAGTAAATCCTAAATAAAACCCGTGGCAAAAACCTAGTATGAAATAAAGATTTTAATTTACCGGGCAATGGACATAATAACTCCCGCAATAATAAGGCATTCACAGGCTTAGGTCATATGGTTCCCCACATGTTTTATTTAGTTATATCATGATATTTTAGAAGTTTTTACTTATAAATAATGCACAAATCACTAGAAAAACTCAAATTCTACAACATATCAAAAAATTGTACGACTTACCTTTCTCCGATTCGCCATAATGATTAAAAATACGGTGCACTTGTCACAAAAATGTTCGTTTAGCGGCCGACCCTCGGGCCGACCATCAATGAAATGGCTGCAAAAGTGACATTTGCGTTCCGTTCCACTTAATTTTTTGTGTAACCATAAATAATATTTCTGTGTTGGCGTTTTTGATAGATTGTGGTAGATTCTTTACCAAAACCTGGTAAAAACTCTTAAAAATCTAGGTGGGAAATGCTCAATCCATAGCCTGGTTAAGGGTTAAAAGGCTTAAAGCATCAAACACCACCCTAAGATTCTGTTCATATCAGGCAGAAACAGAACAGAAAAACCGGCCAAGTGCGAGTCGGACTCGCACACGAAGGGTCCCACCGATGTATGAGAGCTTATGAGAGTTAAATATTTCTTTTATCTTAATTTAATACTTTTAAAGTAAAAATACAACCAAGTAATTTGTGAATATTTCAAGTGCCTACCTGTTGCCATTATTGATATCGAGCTAACAAGGCCAAAAAAATCGCGTCAGTTGTATGGCAGTCCCCCTTAAATTTTCTTTTGTTTTTAGTATGTGTTGTTATAGCGCCAACAGATATACATAATTTATGAAAATTTCAACCGTCTAGCTATCGCGGTTCTCGAGATACAGCCTGGTGACAGACAGGTGAACGGATGGACGGACAGACAGCGAAGTCTTAGTGACAGGGTCCCGTTTTTGCCCTTTGGGTACGGAACTCCAAAAACAGGCAATGAGACATGCATCATCAGGTTAGTGTGAAGGGCCGCATGCCCTACCACGTATCCGCCCGCCCCGGCGATAAGCAACCGACTTTTATTCGTCCACCCTTGCTTATTAACTATACATCAGCCACTTTAAAGAAATAATTAACGTGCTTTGGGATTATGAACCTTAACTCAATGACTAATAGTTCAGTTTCCATCACATTCAAATTACTTTTAGGCCCTTTTCGGTAATATTTGTCATTCTAAAATGAACTTAAACACATGTTGTCAAAGTTGATAATTGCGTAATTAGTAATAACGTTTAATTCTCTTTCCATATTGGCTTTAGTATAGCTTTGGTTGTGGAGAAGAAACGGCGCAATAAACTCATCAGCAGCACGCTGTCTTTATGTAAATATCATTAAGTGACCGGGCCACAACTCACATTTGAACATTTCTTGCGGTCAGTCATACAACACTATGATATTATTAGGAGTTGAAAATCAAGTAAATCTGCAGGGCAAGGGTTGTAATAAAAGACGTTATCATTTGAGATAGTGTAGTTTAATTCAGTCTTAAGCAGACAATCAAGTAGGGAACACTGTAACACGTTACGTAGCCATCGAATAAGGAGCGCGTCGCGAGGCCGGCGCGGGGCCTGACTAGTGCGCCGGCGCAGCGCGGCCGCGTCTAGCCCGGTCCGGCAGCCGGCGAGCCCGGTCCGGCAGCCGGCGTGCCCGGTCCGGCCGCGGGCGGCGCCGGCTCGTCCGGCTCGGCCGCCGGCTCGCTGCGCCAGTCCAGCGCGCCCGGCGCCCAGATGGAGGCCAGCGAGCGGAACGGGTCGTACGGCCGCACCGGCCGCGGCGGCGCGCCGAAGCCGGGCGGCGGGCGCACGGCGCCGGGCGCGGCCGCGGGCTCGGCGTACCCGCCCCACAGCCACGCCGCCGCCGCCGGCCGCGGCTCCAGCGCCGCGCCCCACACCGAGCTCACCGAGCGGAACGCGCCGCTGCCCACCGCGCCCGGCCCGCCTACGCTGCTCACCGGCTCCTCTGCAATTTACAGTTACGACAAATTAATACAACAATAAGCATTCGAGTTAAATAACGGACAAATGTAGATGTAGAAGTGTGTAGATTCTCACCGAGAAAGTCGCGTGCGGGAGTGAAGGCTGCGCGCTCGACGGGAGGCGGCGGTCGCCACGAGAAGTCAGCGTCGCGGTGCGCCAGCGAGGAGTCGCCGTTGAAGTAGAATAGCGAGTGGTCTGCGGCGGCGGCGGCGGGCGCGGGCTCGGCGCGGCGCCGCACGTCGGAGCCGATGGGCGCCAGCGCCGCGCCCGCCGGCCCGCGCGCCACCACGGACGACCACGACGCGCCCCAGCGCAGCGCGGCGGGGGCGCGCGCGGGCGACGGCCGCGGCGGCGACAGCGGCGCGCGCTCCCGCCGCTTGCCCGCCTTGTCGCGGCGGGGCGCGCGGCCGGGCGCGGCGCGGGGGCGCGGCGAGCGGGGCTCCGCGCGCCGCGCCGGGCTGGCCGCGTCGCGCCGCCCGCGCACGGCTCGCGCCCGCGCCCCGCGCGCCGGCGACGCGAAGCCCGCGCCCGGCGGCGGCGGCGAGTCTCCGGCGGCGGGCGCGGGGCTCTCGCGCGAAGGCTCTTCTTCCGGTTCGTCCGCCTCGTCGCGGTCGTCCACGGTGGGCGTGGAAGAGGATGCCGACGCCGATCCGGACCCGGTGGACGCCGCGTCCTCGTCGCCGCTGCCCGGCGGTCGCTCTTCGGTTTCGGGATCGGCCTCGTACCCGTCCGTGACGGCGGGTGGTTCTTCGTGCGGTTCTTGAACCTCCGAGTCGAGCAGTGGGATTTCATCAGATACGTTCGTCGGGGAGGGAGGCCGTCTGACGTGTTCGTCACGGTCGGCGTCCTCGCTCGAGCGGGAGTCGTCCTCGTCGGCCTGCCTCAAAACTTCGGCGCGCCACCGTTCGAAAGCGCGTCGCTCCGCCAGCGGGTCTAGCGGCGGAGCGTCGCGGCGCGGCGGGCGGCGGCGGCGCGCGGCGGGGCGGCGACAGGGCGGGGGCGCGGGCGCGGGGGGCGCGGGCGCGGCGGGCTGGGCCAGCGCGCGCAGGTCGAGCGGCTGGCGCGCGGCGGGCGGCGGCGGCGGGCGCGCGGCGCGGGCGCGGCGCAGCTCGCGCTCGGCGTCCAGCGCGGCGGCGGCCAGCACGAGCGCCAGCGCGGCGAGCGCCAGCAGCGCGGCGGCGGCGCGCGCGGCGGGCTCCCAGGGCGGGCGCGGCGCGGCGGCGGCGCAGCGCGGCAGCAGGCGCGCGGGCGCGGCGGCGTGCAGCGCGAAGGCGGCGCGGCCGGTGTCGGTGCGCGCGGAGAGCGGGCAGGCCACGCGCGCCAGCGTGTAGTCGGGCGTGAAGGCCAGCGTGAGCGCGCGCGACTCGTTGGGCGCGAGCGCGAGCGGCGCGCAGGGCGACAGGCGGAAGCCGCGCGCCTGGCAGGGCTGGCCGGCGAGCCGCCACTCGCGCAGGCGCACGCTCACGGCGCCGGTGTTGCGCGCCAGCACGGTGCGCCGCACGGTGCCGCCGTCCGCGCCGCACTCGCTCACCTGCGCACACAGAGTTCATTCAATCAAGCTTTTTATAATATTATAAAAAAAAGATACCGCTGTCGTACTCGTCAAATGCGGCAACTAATAGTACGCCGAAAACGGCGTACTCGTGCCGGTATATTTTGTCTGAAACACAGGATTACCTAGTTCAGGCACACATGTAACGTAGGCTGTATGTATTAAGATTTTATGTACCATTGTATTAATTGTAACATTTTAATTTGAATAAAGATATTATTATTTATTTTAGTCGCAATTCGAAGTAAAATGCCGGTTTATAAAACTGCTTGAAAACAATACTACTAATAATAAGAAGGACACTGGGATCACATACCATCACCAAGTATCGTATAATCTCGAAATTTCAACATAAAATAATCTAACAAATTAATAATCCATACATAACCAAGGCCAAGTCACACAACATTAACTATAATAATAAAGAAATCGCAGTAAGGAACCTTAGACTTGGTACGACTTTGTCTAGATTTCATTACTTTTTAGAGATAAACAAGCAGCTCCATCGAGACTTGGCTAGTTTTTTACAGAATGTTTTTGGTGGGATATCTATTTCATTAAACTTATCATTAGAAGTGCTTACGCTGCGTCTGAAGAAGTTATTACTGGTGTAAACTGTTTTATAGAAAGGAACAGAAAATATTTTTTGAAAACGATAACCAGGTCTGGGTACTTTTAAGGCTATTTTTTTGCAAAATGTCAGGGACGTCAATAAAATTATTTAAAATTTTACAAAATATAAAAAAAAAAACAATGTTTTACGATTAGATTCTAGCTAGTGGTAGTGAAGAAGACGTTGTACGTAGACGTAGAATGTAGCCAAATAATAATAACATAAATTTATAGAAATACATTTACTACAAAGACGTTATAAAGGTATGGACCTGCCATCAGAGTAGAATAGGTCACGTCCTCTTGTTTCTATACTCAAATATTAGGTACTTTCCAAAACTATAACCGTACACCGTATCGTTTGTAGAACATTTTTTTCGCCGGATTATTACATTCGTTCACATTCACTCTGCAATTAGCGAATAGTAGACCCGAGTATAGTTAGATATTATTGCATGGACGAACGACTTGATTTACTCGAGACTAAAGTTGACTGAAAGTCTCGGAATTCATCCGATATATAAAGATTGTATTCTTTATGTATTACTTGAACTTAAAAAATCGGTTAAACCTAACTTGATTAGAATGATAGGTGTTAAACTAGTGTGACTAGTGCTGGGAAAGAGTTTATTAAATCGATACTTTAAAATAAAACTAAACTTAAACTATGCAAAAAACAATAAAATTAACAAATTGTTACAAATATTGAGAGCTTGTTTTGTAAAATGGTTTTTTTTTCTTTAATTTTATTTTTAACTTTTTAGTATTTTTGATTCGAGTTTTGTCCTAACTTTGTTGGAGTTGCATACTCACACCAACTAAGATACTCGTCAAGACGAATCCATTGAGCCGAAACACGAAGGGGTTGCGTCGCTTAATTACGGAGTTCCTATGGCCACCTTACAGCTACATCATCAGATCAGCTCTGTCATAATAATATTGCATTGTCATCCGATTTATACATGCATGCAAAATTTAAGCTCTATCAGTTAAACTTTGATTTGGTTCAAAATTAAGTTGCATAATTACACCCGGACAAACATACATACATTGCAAGTTGAATAATAATATGAATATGGTAGAAACCTTCTAATAAAATCTATTAATAATAATAATCTTCATTTCAGACTGTGTAACGTTGTACGTTATTTTTTTAATAATATTTTGTTTACTATATCTGAGCCGCGCGCCGCGCCGCGCCGTCGTGATCGTGTGACGGAAACCGGTTTGGTGAACTATCCCTGCTACGACGCGACACTGCCGCGGACCGCGGTCAATCGTCATACGAGGACTACACCACGAAGCCGCGAGCCGAGATAGCACCTACCTATATACGTCTTAACTCGTATTTAAATTACCTACTAATTAAATACTATTGTGCTTTAAATACTTTCTTAAAGTCAGTGTTAACCCCAGGTCGGGGTTCGAGTACCGGAGTTTAGTACCGGGATAGTGCACCTACCTACCAGTGCACCTACCTGAAGTGCGTCTACCTGCGTGCCTGCGCCTACCTGCGTGCCTGCACCTACCTGCGCGTCCGGCATCTACTAGCGCGCTGCACACCTACCCCGCCTGACCGCTGCCGAGCTGCCTGACTACACAGGATAGTGGTGTTTCTATAGGCGGGCAAGAACCGAACGCGCGCTCGATATTTTAATTTCACGACCAGCTCTGCCGACCCTTTTTTTGAAATACACTAAATTAATTCTAACTTAAAGTTCTTATTTTTTTCTACACCTACCTACTAGCGAGAAGCGTTACAACTGTGTCCATAAAAACTTGTAAAAAAATAACACTAAATACTCTTTTGTTCAATCGATTTACATCTATCGAGGTGTCTTTTCCCTAACATTTTTGCAATATGACATAACCTTTTACGAACGTCTTGGTTAATGTTATGACACATGTCAGTGAAAATTACTTCAGTTTTAAAATGATTTTATAGAACAAATTGAATCATTTTGACTTTGATTAAAGTATATATACCTATATATAAATTATAAGTGTAAAAAAAAATATAATGCCAAATATCAATACTAGTTACGAAGACGCTATAAAGTTGTCACTTTCGCTGACACCTATCATTTTCATCAAGTTAGGTTTAACCGATAGTAATCTGTTGTCGGGGTTAAAATCGCTTTATATTTATACATAGAAAGCTTGTGTATCTAGAAAATACGAACCTCAAACAATAGCGGTGCATTTGAGCCCGGACGTCGACCTCCCAACTCGAAGCTGGGGAACGCGCCGCGTCCGGTCAACAGCACGCCTTCCATTATTGTCAAGTTGTTTCTGGACAGATTTGTAAAGAGAATTTATAAAAATATGGTACAATAGAAGCATTGTCGATCAGTATGAAGTCAGGTGTATCAGGAGCCAGGCACTCACCGTAGGTATAAATATGCGGAGAGCGCTACGGCCTCTTGAGGCGTGAAATGAAGTTTGATCTCTATCTCTGCGTCGGGCGGTAGCAGCAGCATGGGCAGCGCGTGGTCAGGCGGGGGCGCGGGCACGTGCGGGGGCGCGGCCGAGTCCGGGGGCGCGGGCACGTCCGCCCACACGCGCACCGCGCCCCGCTCGGCGCGCCACTCCGCCAGCGCAAACGCCTCGCGCGCCCAGCGACACGCGTCCGCGCCGCAGCCCGCCGCCTCGCCCGCCAGCGCCAGCGGCGCGCCCGCCAGCACCGCCTGCAGCAGCAGCGCGTGGCTGCGCGACGGGTTGCGCGCGCGCACGCGCAGCGCCGCCGCCGCGCCCACGCCCGCCAGCCCCGCGTCGGCGCGCGCGGGCGCCAGGCGCGGCCACCACGCCGCCGCCGCGCCGCGCGCCGGCAGCTGCAGCACGCCCGTGGTGTGCACGTGCAGCGTGAAGTTGGTGGCGGGCGCGCGCGCCGCCCACGCCGCGTGGCGCGCGCGCTGCAGCGCCGCGTCCGCGCGCAGGCCGGCCGCGCCCGCGCCGCGCCGCGCCCACGCCGCGCCCTCTGCGCACGCGGGAGGTCAGCCCGGCTCGCACACACACACACACACCCTCACACCACGCCGCGTGGCGCGCGCGCAGGCCGGCCGCGCCCGCGCCGCGCCGCGCCCACGCCGCGCCCTCTGCGCACGCGGGAGGTCAGCCCGGCTCGCACACACACACACACACCCTCACACCACGCCGCGCCCTCTGCGCACGCGGGAGGTCAGCCCGGCTCGCACACACACACACACACACACCCTCACACCACGCCGCGTGGCGCGCGCGCAGGCCGGCCGCGCCCGCGCCGCGCCGCGCCCACGCCGCGCCCTCTGCGCACGCGGGAGGTCAGCCCGGCTCGCACACACACACACACACCCTCACACCACGCCGCGTGGCGCGCGCGCAGGCCGGCCGCGCCCGCGCCGCGCCGCGCCCACGCCGCGCCCTCTGCGCACGCGGGAGGTCAGCCCGGCTCGCACACACACACACACACCCTCACACCACGCCGCGCCCTCTGCGCACGCGGGAGGTCAGCCCGGCTCGCACACACACACACACACACACCCTCACACCACGCCGCGTGGCGCGCGCGCAGGCCGGCCGCGCCCGCGCCGCGCCGCGCCCACGCCGCGCCCTCTGCGCACGCGGGAGGTCAGCCCGGCTCGCACACACACACACACACCCTCACACCACGCCGCGTGGCGCGCGCGCAGGCCGGCCGCGCCCGCGCCGCGCCGCGCCCACGCCGCGCCCTCTGCGCACGCGGGAGGTCAGCCCGGCTCGCACACACACACACACACCCTCACACCACGCCGCGTGGCGCGCGCGCAGGCCGGCCGCGCCCGCGCCGCGCCGCGCCCACGCCGCGCCCTCTGCGCACGCGGGAGGTCAGCCCGGCTCGCACACTCACACACACACACCCTCACACCACGCCGCGTGGCGCGCGCGCAGGCCGGCCGCGCCCGCGCCGCGCCCTCTGCGCACGCGGGAGGTCAGCCCGGCTCGCACACACACACACACACACCCTCACACCACGCCGCGTGGCGCGCGCGCAGGCCGGCCGCGCCCGCGCCGCGCCGCGCCCACGCCGCGCCCTCTGCGCACGCAGGAGGTCAGCCCGGCTCGCACACACACACACACACACACCCTCACACCACGCCGCGTGGCGCGCGCGCAGGCCGGCCGCGCCCGCGCCGCGCCGCGCCCACGCCGCGCCCTCTGCGCACGCAGGAGGTCAGCCCGGCTCGCACACACACACACACACCCTCACACCACGCCGCGTGGCGCGCGCGCAGGCCGGCCGCGCCCGCGCCGCGCCGCGCCCACGCCGCGCCCTCTGCGCACGCGGGAGGTCAGCCCGGCTCGCACACACACACACACACACCCTCACACCACGCCGCGTGGCGCGCGCGCAGGCCGGCCGCGCCCGCGCCGCGCCGCGCCCACGCCGCGCCCTCTGCGCACGCGGGAGGTCAGCCCGGCTCGCACACACACACACACACACCCTCACACCACGCCGCGTGGCGCGCGCGCAGGCCGGCCGCGCCCGCGCCGCGCCGCGCCCACGCCGCGCCCTCTGCGCACGCGGGAGGTCAGCCCGGCTCGCACACACACACACACACACCCTCACACCACGCCGCGTGGCGCGCGCGCAGGCCGGCCGCGCCCGCGCCGCGCCGCGCCCACGCCGCGCCCTCTGCGCACGCGGGAGGTCAGCCCGGCTCGCACACACACACACACACACACCCTCACACCACGCCGCGTGGCGCGCGCGCAGGCCGGCCGCGCCCGCGCCGCGCCCACGCCGCGCCCTCTGCGCACGCGGGAGGTCAGCCCGGCTCGCACACACACACACACACACCCTCACACCACGCCGCGCCCTCTGCGCACGCGGGAGGTCAGCCCGGCTCGCACTCTCACACACACACACACACACGCCTCGCGCTACTCACCCGGCGAGCCCGCGTCGAGGCCGGTGTAGCAGCGCGGCTGGCAGCGACGCTCGGCGGCGTACAGCACGGTGCCCACCACGTGGCGCCCCGGCGTCACCTCGCGCGCTTGCGACTCCGGCAGCGCTCTGATACACACGCACGGACGACACATTATAATATTAACCTTGTATATTTATGATGATTGAATAGTAGGATAATAAGAATGAATTAACTCACTCAAACATGACGGCGGGGTCGGAGGACGGCAGCGTGACACTCACTACGCGCATCGGCAGCGCCATGCTGCTCTCCAGTACCAGCGGCACCGATGCCCATGCGTACTGCGCACCACACGATATGTAATCAATATGCAACTCACCGAAAACAACAAAAATATATAAATGACCATCTTCATAGATTATTGCATATTTTAATACCCACATTATTATTAAGAATCTGTGATGTCCCACTGCAGGGCAAAGGCCTCCCTTCCCTTTTTCCATTTATGGCTATCCGAAACGAGTTCCGGGCGATGTAGTCGAATTCGTCTCTTTTTGCCTTTTGGGACTCACTGTATGGTCGCTTTCGCTCACAGCTCGTCTGGCCTGCGGTAAATGTGAACAGCCTAGTTCTATTTAAGCTTGGCAGAAGCGAGATTCACGTCAGCAACTTGTGTTATGGAAGGAAATTTCGAGTTTCTTACGCCATCTGCAAGCTTTACTCCGAAAATGTTGCGCTCCATAGCTCGTCGACATTGATTGACTTTTTTTGAGATAGGTTTTATGTCTGCTCTCCTTAGGGTGCGCCCAGATCTGACGAACGCGCACCGAACGAGCATTATACGAACAGGTCGCTCGCGAGCACCGCGCGAACGGATTAGTGTCAATAACGCCGTCAGAGATGCGCGCGCCGCTCGCGAGCTGTTCGTATAATGTGCGAGCTTAGTTGAGGGAGGGAACAATGAATATGATCGCGGTAGTTTGCATTGCTTTCCCGCCTGGTCTCCAGCATAAGGGAAGGGTGAAGCACTCCGGTGGTTTTAGCCGGTAAGAGTCCGGCATACCCCTCCGCCTTCCCCAGGGCGGAGGAAGTCCATGAGGATTTCCCCGGGTAAAAAAAAAAAAAAAAAGGGAACAATGAATATCCTTCTCATAATACCGATAATTTTGTGAGTTAGGCATAGCCAAAATAAAATAAAATGAAAGGCCTGTATGAAATGGTAGACTATAGGCCGACCGTTTAACTCGCGTATCGCCTGCGCGGTAAGAAGGAAGCGGGGGCGGGTAACGCTACACACGGAGTCAATAATCCAAAGATTTATCTCGAGATAGACATTGTTGGTAAAAAATAAAATAATAAGTATCTTTTTTTAAGTATTTATTTTTACCCGACTGCCAAGAAGGGTTATGTTTTTCGCGCGTATCTTGTATGTATGTATGTATGTATGTATGTATGTGGGTAATATTCTTTATTACCTCATATCTTCGAAACGGCCGAATGGATTTCGATAATTAGGGTATCGTTGGATTCGTATCGATCACCCAAGTGTTCTTAGATATGTCACGTCAAACAAAAACCAACATGGCGGCCAGGAGGTGCCATAGATTGAGGTAAAAAAAAATAAAAAAAATATGTTTGCTACAATATGGGTATCAAATTAAAGGGCTTGTAACGAGGATTCCAAAATGGTATATCATTTACGTATAAAAAAATTACTATGTGATGAATTAACTAAAAAGTGTTAAATAACATAATGAATGATTTTAGTCTAACTTATTTAATGGGTCCCGACTGTTACAGTCAATTATGTTTCTCATTAGATTGATTGTGTATTGATTATTAAATTATTGAACTTGTTTTTTACTTTTCAGTTTTTATTCAAAGTGTTTTTTATGCAGTCGGGTTTTTTTATTTTTTAAATTTATTTATTTTTTATTAAGTTTTACAAATATTTTATAATAGCTTCATAGGTACAAAATCATAAAACAATAATTAACTCCGTTTAAAAAATATTTAACCACAGATAAAAAAATTATAGGACTATTCGTCACTAATATCCATAGTGCATTGCGGTCAGTCGGTGACATCGGACGCGTTTGCACTGTTCGCAGAAATTATTATAATTTCGTGCCGAGCGCGGCGTCAGCCGCCGCTTGTTTTGACACCATGCGTTCGGAAGAACTTGTGGCGAACGAGGTCCTGGCGTTCCTGCAGTACCAGCTGGACGTCATGGATGAGGTCAGTGTGACCCAAATCTGCACCTCAAATTTCACCGAGGAGGAGATACGCAGCGCAAAAAAGCTGCTGTACGAGTCGCTGCAAATGGCAGACCGAATACCGTCCCGCAGGAGGGATGAAAAGGGAGAGAGGAGTCTCCAAGACGCCATAAGGCTTTTGAAGGAGACCTTAGTTCTTCATTGGATTGCCAACACGCTGGTACATTTAATGACGAATTGACATATGTTTCATCGAGGTAAACAATGTTTCTTTGATCTCTTCTGTGCTTCTTTATCGCATTAAGATAACGCCACCGCCACGTTACGATGTTTGGTTGTTCAATCAGTAATTTTCTTTTTGATTGACATTTCTTAAATCGAAAGCCAAGTTTATGAATCAATGTTCTCAAATATTCTCGGCCACAATTTAAAATTCCTTCTTCTCTGAGTTTTGCCTTCAAAATTTTTATTGTAGGAACCTTCCTTAAAACCGTATAAAATTGAGTTATTTTTCTTCTAACAACGCCCTCTGTAAAACTGTTAACTTCAATTTTTTTCTTTCGGATTTGTTTATTTTTTTTTGGTGATTTAAAATTTACATTATTTTGTTCATCTTTCAGTTCATTTCCTTCTTTTATTATTTTACATATATTATGGTAGTTATCGAAAGTCCTGTAGCTTTAGCAACAAGTTTGTTTAGGTTTACGTCTTCAAGATACTCTGTAGAATTATGATCTTGTTTTCTGGCTTTAAAAAAGGAATATACATTGTATGCTATTTGTTTAGAATAGAATCTTTATTTGCTTAGAATGTAGGTACATAAAAATAGGATGGTAAATTACATAATAAGATCCAAGTACATTCTGCCTTATTGGCATGCAAATATAAAACAAAGTTGATAAATGACAAATAGGTTACAAGAATTTATCATCTAGAAATCTTGCACGGAGTAGTAACACTTATCTACAAGTAGTTCTGTAAAACATTTCTTGAACTTTAACAATGGTAAGTTTTTAATTTGATCAGGAATTTTATTAAAGATTACAGGAGCCATACAGATTACACTCTTTTTTAGTAAGCTAGTTTTAAATACGCCTGTGCAAAGTAAGTTCCGATACTGTGATCTTAAAGCTGTACTTCGTTTTCTTGTTTCTGTAAATGTTGCAAATAGATTTCGGTTTGTTATTACAAATATGGCTAAAACGCGCAGGCGATACGCGAGTTAAACGGTCGGCCTATAGTAATATTAGAGGATGTATATGTGAGGGTGTGTACGTACGGGCGCGGCTCGCAGCAGCTGCAGCGGCAGCGCGTGCAGGCGGCCGGCGTGCGCCGACAGCGACACGACCGCGCGCGTGTCCGCGAGCGCGCCCCCCGCGCCCCCCGCGCCCCCGGCCCGCAGGCGCACGGCCCCGCGCAGCGCGCCCGCCCGCGCCGGCGCCACCACCGTCAGCAGCGCGCGCGCCGACCCGCCCGCCGGGATGCAGCGCTGCGGACACGCACACTACACACACTACACACACCGAGCCCCACCCCGCCATCTCCTTTCTCACAGCTAGGGCACGCGGAAGCCAGTCAATTCATGTGATTGACCTTATAAAACTTCTACACAGTACCAATTGAAATAATCAAATCCATATGTTTTGATTTGCAAAAGGGATAATTTATATAAATTCATTTTATATACAGGGTCACAGGTTAAGTCGACCTAAATCCTTTAAGAGATGGTTGTTTCTATCATTCTTGACCTATGTAACCAGGGAACCCCATATTTATTTATTTATTTTTATTTAGGAAACAAACAGTCTTTAACAAAATAATGATAACGGTACAATTACAATGATAACGGTAAAAACAGACGACCTCCGTGGTCGAGTGGCGTACGCACCGGTTTCTAGGTTTTGCTAGCTCTGAGGTCGCTCTGAGCTCTGAGCTAGGGTTCGATCCCCGGACGGGTCAATGTAGAAAATCACATTTCTACGTTGTCTCGGGTCTGGGTGTTTGTGGTACCTTCGTTGTATCTTAATTAATAATAATAATATTCCGGGACAACTCACACACGGTTATCTGATCCCAAGCTAAGCAGAGCTTGTGTTATGGTAACCAGACAACTGATAAACATACTTATATATTTCTAAATACATACATATTATAGATAAATTACACCCAGACAACCAGAACAAATGATCGTGCTCATCACACAAACATTTGTCCTGGATGGGAATCAAACCCACGACCTCCGGTATAGCAGTCAGGGTCACTAACCACTTGACCAACAGGCCCGTCAATTCCATAACACAAGTGCTTTATTTAGCAACTTACTTTGGGTCCAGAACAATGTATGTGATGTTGTCCGCATTTATTTATTTTATTTATTTATTAATTAGGTACGCACAGACTTAGAATTCCATAGCATTATTGTTACAATAGATAGCAGGTACTTGTTTTTTTTTTTGTTTTACAAATTAAAAGTACAAGTAAATTAAATGTTTACACAATAAATATGGAGAGAAAAAAAATTAAGGTGACAATACTTAAATTAAAGCAACTAACAATTTATTCTGACAATATTGAAATTTAATTTTTGATTTATATATATCTAAACTGGTATTAAATATATCTAGTTCATGTGGTAATTGTAATGTGGTAATTGTAGGTTACAGCTTTACGATTTCGCGTATACGTGATAACGGAGCACTTGTCTAAATTTAGGTAAAGTTAATAATAACTAAATAGTCTGTTGAGGTCAGATTGTAACTGTGAGTAGCAATTAACTTCAGAAACCATTTTAAAGATTTTTGCATCAATTGCATACAAGAGAAAGTTAGAATTTCGAAGAATATTCCCGATGTCGTTGATGTCGAGAATGAACAGAAGTGGTCCTAAATCTAATATCAATTGATATCATATCCCAAATGTAGGTGGAGTTAACCCACGGAGCAAATACAAAGAGGAGACGGCCTAAGCAACCGTGCACTGTACCTCAACCAAGCACTGACGTCATCATGTGGGCGTGGCCTAACTCAGTGTATCGTTGACATTCATCGTGTGCACAACTGTGTTAAAATTCTAATTTTATTGCAAAGTTGAGCTAAAAGAAAAAAAAACATGAGGTGTCGTGTTTTAAATTGTAACAACTATTCGGATAGACGTTTAGATGCTAAGGAGGGCATCTCATTTCATCTGTAAGCAATTTTATGCGTAATTTTCATAAAATTATTCTAGAAAAGTCTCTTAGTTTGGCGTTTCCAAACATAATTCTATCAAACACTAGATGGCGACACTTGAGAAAATAGAAACTAAACACATTAACGTACGTAGAGCTCACTACTAACATTTTTTAATAATCATATGTACTGAAATTTGATAAACATTCATTCTTAAAGGTATGTAAGTATGGCCAAAATATTATTTTTGTAGTTTTTATATTATTTTTAAACAAGCCGCCATCTATGGACAAAAAGTATAAACAACGAAATACAGGGCCGTAATTAGAATCCAATTATTTTACCGAAGGTACCGCGACTATATCTTACATGAAAAGTACTTGAAAAATTTGATACACTGGACATATAAATACAATATCCTATAAGCTAAATAATTTATCTATAATAATTTATTTAAAGTGCTTTCCCTCCGTGAGACAACGTAATAGTATGGTAGTGGTTGTTTAATAATTTAAAGTATTTAAAGCTCACCTACTTTATTAAGTTCAATAAACTTATAAATAAATAAACAACAAAACTCAAGCATTATTGTCTGCCAGTAAGAACCTCAATGTAATAAGGTTTTATATTTTGAATGAATATTTGTTTATTCCAACATTGGTAATAGAGGTTTTTTTTTTAATAATTTGTCTTTTATTAATTCTGCCGCTGAAATCAGTATTACCTACCGACATTAATGGTTTCGAAAGGATTGTCACGTAAACGGAATAAGGTGTGTGTTTGTGTTTTTTTTTTCCTAAAAGAACTTGATTTGCTATCTTCTTAAGTATTTTTAGCCAAATCAAGTCATTTAAATATTATAGAAAATCTAATAATCTTCATTTATCAAAAACCTTTTGATACTAGCAAGTTTCATTACACTATTTAAAAAATAATACCCATTAAGATTGTTCAAAAATTTAATTAAATATATTGCTCTCTGATACGACAATTCTGAGTACGACCCTGACATCTTGCATTTCGCGACATCTAATGGCAGATAGTTGCGTAATTTCAAAATTAAATCAAGAGAACGAGCGAATACTTTTGCTATTGACCCATAGATGGAAAATTTAAAAGTGGGCGGGATCTAACTCCCCCCTCACCCCGCAAATTGTCACGCGTTGTTTCATAGGAAAATCTTATTACGACATCTCCTCTTTGTATTTGCTCCGTGAGTTAACCTGTGACCCTGTATAGTTGAGCGAGTGTACTGACGCAGGCGTGGTCGGGCGGGGGGTCCCGCAGATGCGCGCAGGCGGGCAGCGCGAGCGTGGCGCCGGCGAGGTCGGCGCGCAGCTCCCGCACGCAGCGCGCGGCCGGCGCCGGGTTGTGCAGCAGCGCGCCCACCCGCCGCGTCGACGACGTGCCCAGCGCGCCCAGCCGCAGCGCGCCCGCCGCCGCGCCGGGCCACTCCCACTCCTGCGGGAGGGACACGGTCAGCACGGGGGAGGGGGGGGGGGGAGGGGAACACAGCCAGCCGCAGCGCGCCCGCAGCCGCGCCGGGCCACTCCCACTCCTGCGGGCGGGACACGGTCAGCGCGGCGAGGGGAGGGAGGGGGGGGGGACACAGCCAGCCGGTACTCACGATGCGCAGCTCCCCGGAGTAGGCGAGCAGCGGCAGCGTGTAGTCCGTGAGGTTGGTGCGCAGCGTGAGGTGCGAGCGCAGCGGCGCGCGCGGGGCGGCGGCGCGCATGCGCACGCGCGCCACGCAGCCCGCCGCGCCGCCCGCCACCAGCGCCGGCGTCAGCGACACCACCTGCGCACGCACACCTCTCAACATAGCTGCCGTACAACCAAACACACCTCAATTTAAAGGAAACGAGTGTCATCAGTGCTGGCCTTTTATTTTCAACTACTCTTGCAAAGTATAGATGATCCTTTACCGACACGAAAAATCCTACGAACGACCACCCGATAGTCATACCTCGAAATATGTTTCAACATCTGGTCCAAAGTCGATGCGGACGACGTGCACAGCTATCGGGAACTCATTGCGCACGCGCACCTCGCGCACTCGCAGCGAATCCTCCCGGTTTGACGTAATAAAACTGAACAAATTGAAAAACATTAAATCGCATTACACAAAAAAAACACTTTTCTTGAAAAAAGAGGAAAATACACGTGTCCAAAATTTTTCATTAAGCTTCCTGACCTTAATGAATCATCGAACGTATTTGGCCGATAGGCGAGTTTATATATTATGTACGTGTTTTAATAAGGCTGTAAATGAAATCATATAATTTTATATCGCACACAAAGAAAAATTTGGATATTTTTTTTATATTTCGCAGTGGGTTGATGTAAAGGAAAGTGAGGAGCATACTGCAGGTCTGGAGGAGTGAGACGCAGCGTGCCGGGCAGCAGGCGCAGGCTGTAGGGCAACGCCGCGCGCCCCAGCCGCAGCCAGCCCGCGCACCACGCGCCCCCGCCCGCGCCCCCGCCCCCCGCCTGCCCCGCCCACATCTTGGCGTCTGCCAGACACACACATAATAATACATAGCTAGTTACAGTCGAAATAGCAATAAAACATTTTTTGGATGCTACTTTAATGTAAAAGGATTCATGTCGTAACTAGAAGGTGTGAACGAAGTCAAAGCAGCTTCCATATCGGTGTAAATTTATCTATCATTTTACATAATTATGTATACTCACAGTCGAGCGTCATTTGTGCCGTGCGCATGAGATCCTGGTGCGGCTGCAGGTGCGGCTCCAGCAGTGACACGTACACGCCCTCGGATTTCATGCCTGCGCCATACAAGGAGATGCATGAGACGACAGTATTGCAGCGCACTGCGCACTGCGAGCCGGCAGCGTGCACGTACCGTTTCCGTTGGCGGTGCCCTTGTCGCTCTGGCCGTTGGCGGCGGGCGCGGCGGCGGGCGGGGGCGGGGGCGGGGGCGCGTGCGGCTCGCCCGCGCAGCGCGCCGCCCACACGCCCGCCTCCAGCGCCACGCCCGCGTCCGCGCTGTTGCCGGCCGCGATGTCGAACTGCAAGCACACTAGCGTCAGTCCCCGCCTCATCCGCCTGCCACACCCCGGCAGCAGCTACGTACCACGTCGGGCGGGTCCCGCGAGCCGCGCGTGCGCAGGCGCAGCTGCAGCGGGCTCAGGTACTCGCCGGCCGGCACGCTGCGCGCCTCCACACACACCACCAGCCCGCCGCCGGTTATATTAGCCTTTATTCTACAACCAGCCACAAGATAATGTTTACACTAATCTTAGGTGGTTATTACATTAGCCAATCTGCAGGTATCCTTCTTAGGAAATTAGTGAATGTAATCACAATAAGGGAGGTAGGGTTCGATCGATCGCATCGCTAGCTTTCGATTTCATAACAATGGTGTTTCTAAGGTAGGGGTCCTTACAGATTGGGTAATGTAATAAATAACTGCCTTAGCCACAATCTATGAACCAATGATAAAGTAATAAATTTATTAAAAATTAGGTTCGTAGGTTCTTTCTTGTTCCTTATAAAAATAGTGACAAATGAGCATGGTGTTGGCGACTAGTTACCGACCTGACGTATGCGGTGAGCGGGTGTTGGTGTTGGTGCGCGGCGTGTGAGGCGTGTGCGGCGTGCGGCTGGGGCGCGAGGCGCAGGCGCACGAGCGGGCGCGAGGCGCGCGGCGGCACGCTCCACGCGGCGCGCGGCGCGGACTCCTCGCCGCCCGGCAGCGCCAGCCCCAGCCACGCGCCCGACGAGTACACCTCGCTCACCTGCGCGCACACACACGTCAGCACGCCGCGGCCGGCAGCACGCCGGCCGCGCGGGGCGACACGCTCACCTGTATGGGGTGGTCGGTGGGGTTGTGCAGCGTGAGCAGCGGCTCCACGCTGGCGTTGAGCGGCACGCGCACGCCCACCAGCGGCCACACGCCGTACTCGCTGGCGACGCCCTCCGCCGACACCTGCGCCACACGTTACTCTATGTTAGTACGCGACCGGCGCGGCCTAGTGGGCATCGTAGGCAGCGTTGGTGTACTCACGGGATACTTATGCACGCCGAGCGAGGTGTGTATGTAGAGGTGCGCGGACACGGGCCCCTCGCGCCTCCCCAGGTACACTACGCTGAACGTCGTGTTGGCTTGCGGCGGCAGCGTCTGGAAAACACAAGCATTAACGTATCACTATAACTTACTACGTATTTGATCATCTTATAAAATGTATAAAACCCCGAAATATGTACATTTTACCTGGGGCCCGAGTCTGCTATTTACACTCCGTGTCAGTGTGCTCATAGTTGGCTCGTCCGGCGGCGCTCGGGCCCTCTCGGGCGCGCTCGGGCCGGTTCGGGCGCGCCCGAGCGCCGCCGGACGAGCCATAGATGGCTCGTGTCAGTGTGCTCATAGATCTATGAGCACACTGACACGGAGTGTAAATAGCAGACTCGGGCCCCTGATCACCTCTTCATATATGACTTTGCAGCTATATTTACTATTCTGTTTACTATTAATATTAATTTGACGAATTTACTACTAATATAAATACTTGTCTTTTGGTCGTTATTATTTAGATTCAGTAAACAAAAGTTACAACAAAATGTTAAAGAGAGCCGAGCCGAGGCCAGGCGCAACATTTTAACATAACGACAGGGGATGACAGCTCTACCACGACACACGACACGCTTGGAATAAACTATGTCGCGCGACTCTAGAGCTGGCTGCGACTCGCGCGACGCGTCCTGAACACGCACGGCATGTCATCCCGCGACGGAGGCCGGTGCCTGACAGAGCTCGACATGATCATTGTACCGCTAGTTAAGTTCAAGTCTGCGCGAGATAGCGACGCACGCGTTTGATAACTGAGCGGCCGACAGCTTTTTCTTCTATTTTACATTATCTCGCTTCTGGGTATTTGTTTCTGATTCCATATAAAAAGTGTTTTATCTAGGTACCTACCTACCTTGGGTTCAGAGCACTAAATGTATGTCATGTCGTCCACATACATTCATTTATTATTATGGGCGACGGGCCTGTTGGTCTAGTGGTTAGTGACCCTGACTGCTATACCGGAGGTCGTGGGTTCGATTCCCACCCAGGACAAATGTTTGTGTGATGAGCACGATCATTTGTTCTGTGTCTGGGTGTAATTTATCTATAATATGTATGTATTTAGAAATATATAAGTATGTTTATCAGTTGTCTGGTTACCATAACACAAGCTCTGCTTAGCTTGGGATCAGATAACCGTGTGTGAGTTGTCCCGGAATATTATTATATTATTATTATTTTAATTGAGTAGTGGTGGACTACCCCTCGAGTGTGTCGGAAGTAACGCGGCCGCAGCAGGAGCGAGGTGTTGGTCACACGCGACCCACTTCCACAAATATCGCGGAGGCGGTCACCTCGGCGAGCCGATCTACTTCCGCCTCAGCAACTCGTTATGAGCACTAAACTTATTAATACCGACCACTACGTATCTGCGAACACTCTCACATGCTTTACTTCACACATTTCTCTCGACAGCCTGTGACCCTGAATCTAGTTATTATCTTAACAACACTAAAAGATGTTTTCTATTGTTACCATGATAATTATGTGACGTTAAAAAACAAGTCAAAACGGTAGTACGCACTACGTACTTACTACCGTTAGGTAGTACTTACCCAAGTCAAGTACAAAATATTGTCTTACATACAGTAGCGATTGAATTAGGTATCGAAGTCTTATGTATTTGGCTTGGCGCTGCCTTGAGTGTAGCACTTTTGTGCAGCCCGTGTGAGGCAAAACAGGTGATTAAATCAGTAAATCAGTTATCTAAGTATCAATTGGATAACTTGAAAGGAATTGAAAAAATTAAGGAGAAAGGAACAATACTTATCTTACTTTTTCTAGTAAGATAGAAAATGTTTTTACCATTGCCTATTATAATATATTTACCAAGTTTGCGCAATGAGTCTAAGGTTTTCCTAAAAATTCGAACTATTAAATCATCCTACGACACGGATACTTGTTTATTTTCTTAGTTATGTAATAAGTAGGCACTGAACGCCGCAGTGACTTCAATATATTATATTATATTGTTACATATAAAATAGTAAACGGATTGTGTGGTCGCGTATCGCGGCGGCTGGCGGCCGTGTGGGTAACCGCCGAGCCCGCCGAGCCGCCGCCGCGCCGCCACACCCGGCGAGGACGCCGCGCTTATCACAGTCGTACGTACGACACTATGACTTTCTACTTCTTTTTGTTTCCATGATGGAAGTACCTTTGTATTTAAGTCCAATATGTGACACACCAGAATGCGAATTAAAGGATGCTGGTGTTGCCCTAAAATCTTCCATACATATTTACAAAGATCTCGTTTCACATTCACGAAGAACACGCAGACTTTGAACAAGCACTTGTGGATCATACACATGATTGTCCCATGCGGGGCTCGAACCCGCAGCACGTAGCGCGCAGTATACCACTAGGCTATCCGTGCAACCAATTCATATTATTTTGCAGGTATTTGTGATTTTTCTGCCAGTATTTACGGTTCTTAGATGTCATTCTAGGTACTGGGAGCAATTACCTATCCGACCTTCATGACCCTTACTGGGCAGGGAAATTAGATATAATAAAAATCCTTAAAACTAAAACCTCATTATATTGTAAACCTTATTAAATATCAGTTGATTCTAATACTATAACGGAAGATTCGCACCATGCAGGGGCTGGTGTTACTTGAAACGATAAACAGATAGCATAATAGTTGCGTCATAGATAGCGAGCGACAAGGCCGCGCGCCCACAGACGCGCCACCGACTCGGCGCCCGCTCAGGGGAGCCTCGCAGCGAGGCGCGAGCTCTACAGACCTCGCGAGACGCGCGAACCTTACAGGACAGTGCGACAACACGAATCGCCTTGTTGGATGTTTAAACAAGTTTCTTTCATTTATTACTGTCTCACGTTTGCGGTTACGTAAAACGATCTGTAAATATGTAACACCTTAATTGGACCTACTTATGCAAGACGGAATCAATCCACACAATGATAGTTTTGAGATAAAGCCTTTTTTGTCAAAATTGTGTATACAATGAAATTGTTTGTTATTTTGAAAAAAGTTGATTTAGAATATTGAACAACATGATTTATTCTATGTTTACAAACATAATATTGATCTCGAAATCTTTAACATTTTTAATAGTAATTAAAAAAAAACTCATTGGTTCCTTTTTGCAAAACTATCTGTGTGTGGGTTGGTTCTTTGTTAATTTATTACCCTGCCATAATATTACAGTAAATCTTATACATCTTTTAAACACTTTATTAAAAAATACAAAAAATCATAAATTTATATGTACCTGTAGGCGCTTCGCTATTTCTAGTGTTAAGAAACGTGAAAAGGAACTGCTGAAACATGACAAGCGGGTTGACGTTTCTTGACACTGACGCAACTCCGGGCTCTTTTGCTCGCGGCCGTCGGATGAAGAGGAATCTGGTGGCTCCGCATTGAAGCAAAACGTGTTCGGTGGAGTGTCGCTGTTTTTAATTCTCCTCGCCCGCCTACCCACGATAGCTCGGCAATCGCAATGAACGATGATGATAACCAAGTTTCTACATCAGAAGTGGGATAAAGAGGGCTTGTTTTATAGGAGAATAGCCGTACGAGATCTTAAGCGCCGCACGTGTGGTAGCTGATTGAGTCCGATCCAGATGGCGAGGCATTGCAACTGACGTGGCCCTAAATAAAAGAAGTATTGCTTGCGAAGTTTGCTAAACCTATGCTGCCACAAGATTACGTCGATGACATTCTACGCTTTCAAGTTGGTGTTAAAGACACCGCGAGTGAGGCGGCCATGCGCTTTTGGAACATCATCGAACGCATTCCGCGGATGGAAATGCCTGAAGTTGTCACGACGGGATTCGCTGTGAGCTCATCGCCATTCATCAAGGAGCACCTTGACTACATCATCCGGTGATCCAGTTTCTTTTGTTTTAAGTAGTTGAGAGTAGTGTGGTTGAAAAATGGGGCTGGCCTTAACTGGGTCGATGCCTCTGATCAGATCACGTTTTCCCATGGGGTTTGTAGCGTAGTTGGTCGCTTGGGCTGGCCTGAATCGGGTCGACGCCCACGGTCAGACTGCGAGTTCTTCGGTGTGAGCTGGGTGGCTATAGATTGGTATGGAAACGGCCTATGTGGGTTGACGTTCCAACCGGTTGATTGCAACAGCTGTGTGTGACTGGTGGAAGGGACGCTGACAGGTAGTCCGGTCTATCGCACCATGCGAGTTGGTGGGTAGTCGAAGGGACGCCTGGTCAGTAGTCCGCCCAGTGTGTTTCATTCTGATGTGAGGGGTAATGACTGGTGGAAGGGACGCTGACAGGTAGTCCGGTCTATCGCACCATGCGAGTTGGTGGGTAGTCGAAGGGACGCCTGGTCAGTAGTCCGCCCAGTGTGTTTCATTCAGATGTGAGGGGTAAAGACTGGTGGAAGGGACGCTGACAGGTAGTCCGGTCTATCGCACCATGCGAGTTGGTGGGTAGTCGAAGGGACGCTTGGTCAGTAGTCCGCCCAGTGTGTTTCATTTAGATGTGAGGGGTAAAGATAGGAATTCATGGTGTCATAAATGGGTAGCTAGTCAGGGATGGACGAGCATGCCCAGACGGGTACTACAGACTTTTCATTGGTTGCAGATAACTCGAAGCGAGAGCAGTCGCACGAGGACGTGCGAATGTCAGTCCGGCCGTGTAGGCGCTTCGCTATTTCTAGTGTTAAGAAACGTGAAAAGGAACTGCTGAAACATGACAAGCGGGTTGACGTTTCTTGACACTGACGCAACTCCGGGCTCTTTTGCTCGCGGCCGTCGGATGAAGAGGAATCTGGTGGCTCCGCATTGAAGCAAAACGTGTTCGGTGGAGTGTCGCTGTTCTTAATTCTCCTCGCCCGCCTACCCACGATAGCTCGGCAATCGCAATGAACGATGATGATAACCAAGTTTCTACATACCTATTAAATCTTAACTTTTTATAATTAATTTTAAATTTCAAAATCAGGTTGTCCGGAAAAACTTTCAAGATCGTCTGCTAGGTCTGGGTTTCCAATGAGCTTTACATAGAAATCGTGCGAGTCTTGCAAAATTAGGTGCAGCATGCTTTTTAAATCCTGCAATTTAGCGTCAGGGACCGGTTTCCCTGTTGGCCAAAGTGGCTCCATTACTTGTTTCGTAACAAAACATTGTCTTTCACGAACATTTTTTTTAATATCCACTACCTTAAAATCTTTTTTCAAATTATTTTTCATGTAAATTTTGAACATATAATCCTTTTAATTATAATTTCTTTAGTTTTGAGTCATGAAACTTTCCATCTATCGTTTTCTTTCTATTAATTATATTCTTTTCTAACTTTAACGATCACATTATTTTTAATATGCAAACAAGAACCAACCCGCATGGTTCTACATATTGATTAAAAAATATATTTTTCAAGGGACCATGTGGTATGGATCCTTATGAAAAAAATCAATTTTAATGATTTTCTAGATTTTCTGGTCACCATGGGACATGGATCTCGTTAGTTAATTGAACAACTGTTGATATGTGGGTTGATAACTTTGGCATATAAATGTTTTGTTCTGTCAAAATTGTCAGATCAGTTTGATCTTTACAGGGTCGACAGAAGGTGCATTTTGAAAGCTTTTTGTATACTTATCTCAATTTTGACATGTGTGTGGATTGGTTCCGTCTTGCATAAGTAGGTCCAATTATGAACATCTCAACGTTTACGATCTGGACGACGTAAACAAAACTATAAACGAGTCATGTTCTGGCGTCACTTTGGTAGGTCACATACTGCTTGGAGTTATCAACTCAAGAGTTAACTCCACGTCTACCACACCGGCCGCCACATCGCAGGCTCTTGTGTGTAACAAAAAGAGTATTTATGGGGTACAAATGGTTTATTTATTTATTTATAAGTTTTTGTACACACAACAGACATAAAATAATTGACATATAAAGAATAAATAGGTACAAAGGTACTGCTTATTTCATGTGAAATTTCTTCCAGCAGACCTGTGACTGGAAACATTTAAAAAGAGACATAGACACAGTGTGTAACCAAGAAATAATAATATAAGAATTTACATAAAATAATAAAATACAGTGGAACAAAATTACTAGGGTATATATATATATATATATAACATTATGTATGTATATGGATAAAGATTAGGTATGAGAGGAAAGAAAGTGCTCTTTTATACGTCGCTTGAAAGAAGAGATGGAAGGAGAATCCCGTATGTTAGGCGGCAGCGCATTCCACAGTCGGACGGCATGAACAGTGAAGGAGAAGGAATAAAAATCAGTAGAGTGGGGTTGGATTTTGAGGTGGGATTTAAGATGGGATCTACAAAGGACATCAGGGGAACGGACATAGGTAAAGCGCTCACGCAAGTAAGAAGGGTAGAGGGGGTGATGAAGGATATTATACAAAAGACATAGTATTCGAGTGTTCCTGCGAAGGCGGATTGGGAGCCACTTGAGTTCATTGCGGAAGTGAGAGACATGATCATACTTTTTCAGTCCGTAAACAAAACGAATACAAATATTTTGCAATCTCTCAAGTTTATTTAGAAGCTCCTCTGTGGCATCAAGGTAGCAGGCATCGGCGTAGTCAATAATCGGCTGAATTAAAGATTGAGCTAGTAAAATTTTAGTTCTTAAAGGTAAGAAGGTCTGGAGACACTTCAGCGAGTGGAATAGGTGGTTGTGGTGGTAAATGGTTTATAAGTAAGCAGTAATAATTCTTATCTTTCTTTATTTATTGTCTTATTTTTTGTGTTGTAATATGGATGTAATTATGTGAAATAAAATTATTATTTTCATTACAAGAAGCCCACCAAAAACCCACACGTGTTAGATTTGCTAGAAAACTGTATAAGGGACGGCAACTACTTATTTTTTTTAAATTCTCATTTCAAGAATAAAACCAAAGTTATGAATATGGAAACATAGGTACGACATGGTTAAGTATATTTCTAAATACTACCATACTATACATACCCTACATTAGTAGTTACCTTGTATTGTATAGAAACTTGTAAAAAAATTGGCGATGCGAGAGCCCATAATATTTGAGGTAATTTAACTAATAAAAGTTGATATTTTACATTACATACATACATACATTTTATGCGTGTCACATAGGAGACCACAACGATCGTGTTTTATTTAGGTTTAGTTCACGAGGTCACTCCAGTCTGTCGATATTTGTTTGTGTTACAAAGTAGGCGATATGACAGTCATAACCTTATTTAGAATACGTAATTAATTAATTTCAAAGTAGGTTATTATCTAAATGGTAAGAGGTAGTCACTTTTTAAATATGTCTTAATGTCACCAAACCTAAGTAACGTTAATAAGTTTAATAGCTGGCGAATACTACATTATTTTATTAATAACAGCGAAGCCCAACAAGGAGATGCGCTTACGGTGCAGCTGGCGAGGGTGGCGACACAGGCCACTCACAGACGCACATACCACATGCATGGATGCACAAATGGCGCATGATACTACCTAAGCTACTGTAAATTTATGCCTAATAGCTACATAGCTCCAACAACTTAAGTAAAATCCTTAACTCTCGTTTTTATCTACGACATTCAAGTTGTTATTGATCGGTAGGTATATTTAGCGACACTGATGATTTAGGGCATAAACCGCAAGTGGTCTGACGAGTTCATTAGCTACGTCACACAATAGGTGTGTCAGTGACTCAGTGTCAACAGTAGCTGCAGTACATGACGGCACGCGCCTGCCGTATCTCGACGAGTTTTCGGTGTTTATAAGTCACTGTTATAACACCATCGTCCGGTGTCGGCCACTGGCAGCGAGCCTGCGACCTTACCTGAGGACAACAAAAGCTAGTCTTTTGCGATATCCTTAAAGTATTAAATTCACAAGCTGCAATGAGCGCGATCACAGCGCCGCAAATTATTGTCTATCTTGTAACATTCTAATATCTTGTATCCCACTAATGTTTCTTCTTAATGTCAGATGCATATAAAATGTGTGTATACTGTATAATAGTTAATCGGTTTATAATTATAATTCAATTAATGTAATTTACAAATATCTATATTATAAATTGTTATTTTTGTCTATAATGCGGCTATGATCAATATTGTAATATTACCTTAGACTCGAAGAAGGATGCGTGGAAATCGGGCGTGGTGCCGGCGACGGAGGCGAGGTGCATGGTAGTGTTGGCGGTGTTGGTGAGCGTGACGGAGAGCGCGTGCGCGGCGGCCAGCGCGGCGCGCCCGAACTCCAGCGCGGGCGGCGACAGCTGCAGCGCGCCCGCCGCCACCGCGCGCCCGCCGCGCCCCTCGCCCGACTCCTTGCCCCATTCCTGACACACAAAACCTTACTTATTATCACATTTCCATCATGACCGACCATTATGTTGTGTTGGTAATCAGTACCTAAACATTGAATTTGGCACTTTTTTCTTTTTTTAAATCATGAGTTCACTATCATTATTGTAAGTTAAAGCCCCAGTTTCTGAAACGTTGATCAACACTAAAATTTGTTAGTCGCATGTCAAATCTCATTTTAAAGGCTGTGATTGATTGTTAGTCTTTCAGTAAACCAATCACATTAGTGATTAGTTAATTTGACATGAGATTAAGTTGATTAGCCTTTCAGAAACCGAGGGTAAGTCTAGGGAATGTGGTTGACAAGACATATGCTAGACGACGGCAGCAAAAGGCGACTGGTGTGAAACCCTACTGCTTGAGAGGCCATACTCTACTGGGCCTAGCTTCACAGCATCACAGCGGCATCTACCTACACGACACGTGTAACACGTCGGTGACGATAATTAGCAAGCTGCTTACAATCACACTCTCTTAGCTCATCTTAATTATGTTCAGTGCATTATCAAATATGCATTCTCATTCACATTACACATCCTGTTATTTTGTTGTGTTAGGCCAGATTTTAAAGTAATTTATTTAGGAATCATTGAATGTGTAATGTTAGCTAAAACTAAATTAATTATATGCGTAAAATATAATAGGCGGCGACCAGATCTGGCGAACGCGCACCGAATGAGCAGCTCACGATTTGTTCGCGATCCGCTCGCGAGCTGCGCGCGCGCATTTCATTTCATGTTCACTTGCCTTAATTATACTAGTGCCGTTCGCGCGCTGCTCGCGAGCTCTGTCTGTGCGAGCGTTGCATGAGTTGCGCTAAAGAGGCGCACTAACACATTACAGTAGCAGTTCGCGAGCTGTTGCTGCACCCTAATGTAAATCCATTAAATATTCCTTCTTAACAAAATTATAAGTAAATGAAACAATTATATGCATGTAATAAGTTATGAATCAGATTTAAAGTTTACAAGAGTTCATTAAAGAGCAGTGATTGCATCATCAGCCTATTGTCCGGTTAGTACATATAACTAAGGAAATTAACCTAGTTAATTGTTGGAGATCACAATGGTGGACTTGTGGATCATGTTATGTTCAAACAAAACTAATTTTATCTTGTTAGCACAAAAATATCTATGGTACTCAGGAATCCATAACTACAAGCTATTCATAAATAGCTACAATAAATAGAGAATACTGTTACTGGAGTACTGTTTCAATAACCTAACTTAAAATACATTTGGAGAGTTTCCCACTATCAACTTATTTATTTCTGTACAGAAGTACAGCAAATACTCTATAGTCTACAGCAAGATACAAAAATAGTTAATCTTACTAATATTATAAATGCAAAAGTTTGTTTGGATGTATGGATGTTTGTTACTCTTTCACGCAAAAACTACTGAATGGATTTTACTGAAACTTTACAACAATGTAGATTATACATCGGAATAACACATAGGCTATAATTTATAATGATAGTGTATGAATTGTCATTCACGCGGGCGAGACCGCGGGGCACAGCTAGTTATTAATATAAAGTAAGTAACTATTGTGTTTGTAAAACCACATACTTGTAAGATTACTACACACATAGAAGTCAGGCATACAGGTCAGTGACTGCCTCTAGTCTGGCCAAAGAAGCGCACAGGAATTATGTTGACAAGGAAACTATTGTGGTAATTGTTATCTACAGCACACAATAAACAAGCATCACTTGTGTAGGTACAGCATACATATCTAAATGTTATAATAGGTTATGCCTATATATTTTTAGACTAGCTTCTTTATGTATAACTTTCAATAATAATTATTGTGGTAAAAAATTAAACAGACCTAAAACAATGTACAATATTAGCGAAATTGGCGTTATGAGAGACAGTATGTGATGTAGATCACAACAGTATCATGGCAATAAAGGTTCTGTCTACTGTTACATATACTACTTACATCATAGACTTTCAGTTAGTATTACAATATTATTATTTATGTAATATGGAAAATAAAACAGTGTAACATAATCAGACTTTGACTTCCTATTTGTAAAGATAGCAAGTCCCTTATTATTGACAGTGAAACCAATTCTTAGTTGGATTGAAATAGATATGTGAACACATTTTTGTAACATTAGTTTTCTCCATTTTTATGTAGATTAGTACATTACTAAATATTAAAACTAAAGTTGCACACTGGGTAAGCACTTCTCAGTAATAAAATTATATAAAATACTTCTACTTACCTGAAATGTTATTCCCTCTATAAGGGAATCATGTACTGTAACACCTGTAAGGAAGCAAAATGTTTACATTGGTTATTGTAATAACAAATAGTTATCAGTTCTACACACATCCTTGCTGCATCATGAGCTCATGATCAAGGTGAGGTAAAGTGGTAGGTAGTCATAATAATTTATTATGTATAGAGTTGAACACATACTATTAATGAAATAAAAATATGTATTAATTGCATTTCGTTTTGACCACTAATGGTTTGCAACTTAAAGTAACGCGGCATTTTCATGTATGGTGGGGGTCACGAAATGTGTTCACGGAGTTGCACATCTGCATCATCAATCATGCTCCCATGTGGCGCACATTTCACGTATGCTGCACCTAGGCAGCTGGCTTTATAACATGTCTAGACTTAAACAAAATGCCATACATAGTTAAAGAAAAACGACAAACAAACCCTCCTCGGCCCCGATCTAAAATAACATCGCGCTGCACACTACCGCCTTAGGATCATACTGCCAAGATATTGTAGGTATCCTTGAACAGTTTTTAAAACTCTAATCATTCTATTATGCTTAGTGACAATCACTATATTAAGACAAAAATCAAAAACGGCAAAAACAAATACATGGGTATATCTATTTAATGTTAAAATCGATTTTACCATGGCTCTTTCCCTGGGCTGACAGCTTGGTGTTCAGAGATATATCTAATAACGTCAATACAAATACGTAACACCACACTACTTTACGATACATTTTCATGCAACTGTTTATTGCAACAAGCACTGTTTATTCACATTTCTTAAACACAATTCGATATTTTTATCGCATCAGTCAACTCACGAGACGTGCATTCGCGAAATATTGAATGACAACAGATAAAACAGCAATTTAACAATATGACAAACTGAAAGATATTTCGTTCGGATATTCCCTGTCTTACCATAAAGTTATAGATAAATGTAAAGTTGGAGCTCACACCAGAAAGAAAATGATGGGTCAAATATATACATATAATTATCTTTATAAAATCCTGTGATCAGACTTCTCATTCTGGTGTAAACTAGTATTACTATGTTTTAGTCTAAATCGACATGATAGAAGAAAAATCTAAATGACCAAGTAAATTCTTAGGTAGAAATAGCACACTAACCAAACCAAAACTTTAATTTACCAAACAATGTACCAATAAGTAAACAAAAAAAATACTATTAGGTAACTAAAAATCCGAAGTTGAAAGATATTTAATTAAATACCGCAAAGGAAGCAACCGCCTTATTGGTCTACTGTAGACATATTTACCTATAACTTCATGGATTTGTACAATCTTTAGGGGCTTTTCGTTTATTGAACTGCAATGAGATGTACCTAATGGATAAAACATATTATTATATAGAACGCAATAACTGCAACGCAACTAAGTTCCCCCAACCCTATTAGAGAGAGAGCTTGCTTCAAAGTGCAGGCAGACTGCAGGTCCACTCAATCTTTAAGTTCATTCAGTTTTTATTGTCTATCTTACACCACAGAGTGCAGTTTCTCTGTGGTGCTTTGTCTATATTGGTCTTGGTCTATATTTAAGTTATGACATTTGTTTATTTATTTGATCACTAAATTAAAATCATTGGAGTGTATTTCCTTTTATACCTAATAAAAAATATAACAATATAATATCTTCTTGGATCTTGACTGATGACTTAATTCGTAAACTCCACTAAACAAGTGAAACAAAGTGAAGTTGTAACAAAACTAAATAATTTTTATTTGGTCGCATTGTTCCAAGAAACGAAATCTGATTGCTTATAGTTCATATTTCACACATACACGAGTTACATTTACAAAAAGTGAAGATTTCGTCCTTAAAGGAATTACTCTTGAGGCTGATGGACGGAAACGGTAAGTTGAAATTCATAGTGAAATATAATTTATTTTAGCTCTTAGTAGATAGACGTTTTGATTGCGCATAAAAATCATGAATAGGTATACTGTTTCTGTTTATTAAATATTTAAACTCTATAACATAGGTTTAAGTCTATATGTACTAACACGAAATGTATATAAAATATGTATGTTAGTTTGTAAGGTATATATTGGGCCTTAGTCGCCTGACAATAAAGATTATTATTATTATTAAAAAAAAACTACTATCCACATATTATTCTAAATTGTGTTAGGTACCTAAAAACTTGTGTGACAACAATTTGTGAATAACATATAATATATAAGAATATAGAAATAATTCTTTGACCTTTTTTTCTGCTTATTGGCCCTTCGTATGTAGGGCTCGCACCTACAAATAAAATCTCCATCTGGGTCTGTCTGTTTGAACCAATTGTGCTGACAGGATTCCAAAAGAAAATTGAATATTTTGATGTACAGAGAGTGATGGGTCTGATGGCAGCGATGGCAGTGATAACCGATCGGAGGAGCACCGAGACGTTGACGACGACGACGGCGAGGAGCGCGGCAGCGGTTCCTCGGACGACGGCCACGCTGGCGACGACGCCAGTGACGGTAATGATATGGACTCTGAAGAAGTGCGGCCCTATGACATATCCATAGCAGCTTCACACTCGGTAAGTACATTCTCAATACATGATGGATTTAATTACTCTCTATAACCCTGAAGAAGAAGATAAGAAAAAGTTTAAATTGGCAAGTATAAAAAATCATAGTAGTCTGGGTGGAAAGAGACCCATACTGGAATTGAGGGTGCTACTATCCTTTATTTTAATTATCTTTGAATTAGTTTGCCAATGTGATTTTATTCATTATCCAATAGTATGATTATTTTAAATACGAGCAATGCCCAGGGGTTTCAATGGCGTAAGTAGTTTACGAATATTATTTATTAATCTATGTATCAAACCAATGATTCCAAAAAAAATTATAATTAAAAATAAGAAAAAACACGCCTGCCATGTCAAAAAGTGAACTAAAAAATTAAAAACAAGTCAAATATTTGCAGCCGGGGCACGGTTACTTGGAACAATTAATTACAGGTCCCCCGACTGCAAATATTTGACTTGTTTTTAATTTTTTAGTTCACTTTTTGACATGGCAGGCGTGTTTTTTATTATTTTTAATTATAATTTTTTTATTTAATATCTTTTAGTGATAAATAATATTTTATAGAGCGTTACAACACAAAAACATGACAAAACACAAAAAAAAATCGTTCGGAACCCTTTGCAGGCGATTTCGACTCACACTTGACAATTTTTTAATGTCCACATAGCCTATGTCACTCGGGATAACTCAAAGCTTCTAATGATACCACAAACATTGAAATCGGTCAAGCCTTTTAGAAGTTATGGTGGAATAAAGAAACTCACAAACATACATACATACATACATACATACATACATACATACATACATGAACCCTGAAAACATAACACTCCTTTTTGGGCAGTCGTGTAAAAATGTAAGCGATCAAATCGCATTTCAATGCCATGTATCAATTGAAACTGGTAGCATTTGATGGAGGTCGGTGTGTGGCGCGTGGTGTTGCAGTATCTGGGCCCGGGACTGGTGAGCGTGGGCGGGCGCAGCGTGCTGGAGGCGGGCTGGCGCGGCCGCGTGCCGGCGCTGGCGCACCACGGCGTGGTGTTCCCGGGCGAGACCGTGCCCATGCTGCTGCCGCACGCGCCCGACGCCGCGCTGCTCGTGCAGGCTATCAAGCACGACAAGCTGTTCGGCCTGCTCTGTCCCGAGTGAGTACCGCCGCGCGAGCGCAATAGTGCGCGAGCGGCGCCAGTACTGTGAGTGTATGCTCGTGTGCAGTGAGAGCGGCACGGTGCTGTCGGGCTACGGCGTGCTCTGCGAGGTGCTGATGGCGGGCATCGACGACGCGCAGGACGTGCCTACTTCAATCACGTTCAAGGCGCGCGCTATTCACCGGTTTCGGCTGCTGCGGGTGCCTAAACTCACCGTACCTATACACGCATATTCCAGGTAACACATGAATTAAGTTATCATCATCTATTAATTTTTTTATCATCCTTATACATCCTTAAATCCATTTGATTCAGTTTGTTTTGTAAGTCGTTATCGACATCGCGCAAACGGTGTGCATGTAACA
Source organism: Autographa pulchrina (assembly GCA_905475315.1). NCBI lineage: Eukaryota > Metazoa > Arthropoda > Insecta > Lepidoptera > Noctuidae > Autographa > Autographa pulchrina. Next base: position 173,976 of record FR997775.1, read on the forward strand.
GTGCGTGTGTGCAGGATGCGGTCGGTGGAGGTGATGGTGCTGGCGGAGATGTCGGCGCGCGACACGCTGCGGGCGGCGCGCCTCGCCTCGCTGGACCCGCGCCGCGAGCCCGCGCACCTGTACGTACGCTCTCGGCGGTGTCCGGCCGCGCTCGGCCATGTCCGGCCGCGCTCGGCCATGTCCGGCCGCGCTCGGCCATGTCCGGCCGCGCTCGGCCATGTCCGGCCGCGTCACGTGACGCTCTGTCTGTGCAGGGCGCCGCAGCAGCAGCTGTTGCGTCGCATGGACGCGGCGGCGACGCCCTGGCCGCTCTTCGTGTACGACATCTTCGACTTTGACCGCCTGCGCCGCAACATCCAGGACTACTTCAAAACCATCATGTTAGGTGAGCTCACTCGCGACTCTTATGTTCTCAGGTAACATTTTACCTTAGTATAATAATGCGTATGTCGAAGTTGGGAGATGGGATAGGAAGTGGGTAGTGCACCGCTAACGTGACGTGTGTTGGCTGGCAGCCCAGCTGCCGGAGGAGCCGGTGTCGCTGTCGTTCTGGGTGGCGTCCAACCTGGCGCTGGCGGCTCGCGACCGCCTGGCGCTATTCGCTGTCGACAACGCGCTGCTGCGCCTGCATATGGAGTGCCAGCTCATCAACAAGGTACGCCTGTCCGCGCTCGCCTGCCTTAACACTCCCACACATCTGATATACCTTTGGTTTTCAGAGAAGCGTGTTGTGCTGCTCCTCGTGTATGACGCAGATCGCTCGCAGAGAACACATATTCGCAATGTCCAGCGAGGGAGTGCACTCTAACTATACTAACTTGGGTAAGCTTAGCAAAACTAGTTTCTAAACTACCAACAAATCGTAATAGTAGAGCACTTGCTCTGCAGTTACTTTATTGAAGTGCTTGAATACAGTTATTCTTTAATCACAATCTGTATTTGTAGGTTTTCATTCGACCCATGTTAGGAACAATCCTGAACTTAGGAACGATTTCCTAATTACTATTTTACTTTATTCCATTCGACAATAATATTCTAAACTAGCTGTGCCCGCGACTTTGTTCGCGTGGATGACGAAACGCTAAAGTGCTGTTTGTGTAGAACGTTATCTATCGAGCATTAATACTTCAGTCCCGGCGCGGGCCCTTTGTGGCTAATTACAATAGAAAACCAATTGTGTCTCATTAGCGGTGATTAAGAGGGTATATATCTTTGCTCGAGGCATCGCTCGCGTTCTGTAAGTTTTTTGTTGTAGATTTCTACTTTGGTACCTGTTTAGCAGGATAACCGATAGCGAAGCTGACGTTCATTGCAACGAATGCTCACAAAGATAATGGTAACGACAGATAGTCACCGTACAACATCAATTGAGAGCTTCAGCATACACGACATTGTCAGTGAGCCCGTCCGTAATATGAACATAAAGGTTCCTTGGACTGCTCACACGGCACGGGAAAGAGCGACGTAAAGCTGACCATGTGAAAAACATGACTAATCCTACCTAACAGTACTAAAAATAACCAATGTTACACACTATCAAATATACCTACTACCTATACTTGAAATTAAAATCTTTTCGGTCTACGCCTTATAAAAGTAAACCTAAGAACCTACCTAATTAAAAAAAAAAACTCAATAACAGAAAATAAAATACCTACCTACCTAAATAAACCTATTTCTGATGATAACTAATCTAAACTCAATAAATAAGCAAAATCCCTAAAAACTAATATCTATACGAATGACTAATCCTGCCAAACAGTATTATAAAATAACTATCTATACTATCTACTACGGTCACTACGTACACTATCAAATATACCACTTACCTATACTTTGAAATTAAAACCTTTACCTACGACTTATAAAAATAAACCTAAATAACTCTCCCTTAAACTGTACTTCGTAAAAACTAAATGTCGCACTGAGAAGCACGGTTTAGAATTGCAAGTAGCAGTTAAAACATTCAATTTATAGAATGCTAATAAGAACGAACGCTCGCCACTCGACACTTCCGTTCAAATCAAAGTTCAAAAAATGTATGATGCGCGATGATATTGTTCCTTAAGATAAAATATTATAGTATCTTAGCCGTGTGCAGCGCCCCTTTGTGAACTCCACTGCGTGACGTAACCTACGACAAACTTATTATTTGTGGTTGGTACAGTAATCGGGTCTAGGGATCGAACCGCAAAATTAAGTTGTTTTTTTTTGTATACTTTTCCGGGATAAAAACTATCCAGTGTGGTGCCCAGGATATTAAAGAATAATTATACCAAGTTTCATTGTAATCGAACCGGTAGTTTATGCGTGATGCCTGAACAAACAGAAAGACAGACAAAAAAAACACATTTTTGGGTTCGGTGTCGGTCTAGTACACCCACCGCCATCAATGTACAGAATTTTCACTTCTACAGATTTATTATAAGTATAGATGTGCCTTCGGTTCGATATATAGATCCTATTTTAAATTCTGGCTATGGTATAAACGACGTGCAATCCCGCAGGCGGCTACATGCACGACATCCTGACGGTGAGCCAGACGTCGAACGTGGAGACGAACGGCGCGGCGTCGGCCGAGTACTCGTGGTTCCCGGGATACACGTGGACCGTGGCGCTGTGCTCCACCTGCATGGCGCACGTGGGCTGGAGGTGGGTGTCGGTACTGTCGGCAGCGGCGGGCCGGGTCCGCACTGCCGGCTACAGCTCGCGTGTTGCAGGTTCCAGGCGCAGAAGCGCAACCTGCGGCCGCTGCGGTTCTACGGGCTGTGCCGCAACTACGTGCAGCCGCGGCCGCCCGACCCCGAGCGCAACGCCCTCTCCTAGGACACGCTGCCGAGCCGAGATCATACCCGTATTACATTTTGTCTAATAACTGATCGATTTACTTAGATATATAGTGTGAAGAACGTAGTATTTAAGGTTTACTTTTGTTTTTATCATACATATGGTAATGAACCAGCTGCGGTATGTAGATACTGTTTCTAATTACCCAATCTATTTGAATCCAACTAGAGCCGCAATTAAACCCTTACTTTCAGTGAATCCATCATCCATGAATTACGTCACAAAGTGTAGGGGAATGGGCCTCGGCAAAGTATGACTGACTAGAAGTGGGAAAGGATCTGAGGTTTGTGACAACATGTTTTGAAATCTATATTTCAAAGATGCTTTTTTTTTTACTACTTTACATCATCTAATCTCTATCTTGAGATTAGATGATGTAAAGTAGTAAAAAAAAAGCATCTTTGCACTTGAATTTAGATGATGTAAAATAGTTTTAATAAGTAAAGAAAAATCGAAAAAGCCCGTACACAATGGGATCGTCTCGTTGCTTCAGACTTCCTATGGCCACCTTCTATCTTCAGCATTAGACTAGCTCGAATTACCAGAATATTGCATTGCCACCGAACTTATTAAAGTATGCAAAATTTATTCATGATTGGGAAGTCAGGCGGTTGTTAAATTTAGTTTGCAAGATTTGTCCACAACATACAAACATACTCAAAAGGAAAAGCTTGTAAAAAAAAACTTATCTGTTTTAATTTCATAATTTCTAAATAAAAATGAGTCTAGGACTGGAGGGGTCAAAAAGTCGTGAAATTCACGTAACGTAATTTATGGATGCACCTCATATGTATATTCACTTTTTGTGTTTATATTATTTAACATGTAGTTATGGAATTATTTGATACTCCCTAACTATACACACTATACCTTATATACAATTTGTTTATGGATTTAAATGAGATTGCTCTAACATTTGTGCCTAAATAAATACACATGCAGTGAGGTACACTACCTGCTGGAATATAAAGGCTGAATGAATGTGAAGCCTTTCCTTCCTTTCATCTTTATGCAAAATAATATGTATTTTTAATTATATACCATAAATTGTTTTAAATCATTGTTTTTATGACATCTACCGTCATGTCATGTCAAAGGAGGGTACCCGAGGATGTTTTCGCATTAACCATACAATTTAACCATAATCCTGGAGCATGTCAACAATATGCTCAGACTTGTCTGTAAAGGGACAATTGTGTTAAATGTTTTAATGTCAATGTTTTAAAAATAGATCTATATTATTTATAATTAACAAATATTAATTAGTCTCTTTCTCTAACTGCTGTGTTGTCGTTAGCCCATAATGTAAATAGCGGATATGTATTTACGACATTAATGAAAAGCCAACCATGTTCGTTAGGCGCCACTTTTGCTTATGAAATTAAAACTGCGAATACAGCTTGGATATAGATGATAGTGTGATAGCAAGTAACGTAGACTCTAAAATTTAACTTTTTATTGGAAAGTTCATGTAATTAAGTGTAATGTCTTATATTTTTCTGTTACCTAATGCTACTCTTAAGTCAATAATAAAGTATTTTGTTGATAAAAGTTTTTCAGTTGTGTATAGGACAAAACTATGACATACGTTATCTCGGAATATTATTATTATATTATATTATTACTTTTTTTAAATGTTATTATTTCACGGGTCTTTATGGCATATCTCTTACACTATTATCCTATAACATCTCTGCAAATTGTTTACTCGTTTAGATGAACATGTATTACGCCGCATCCTCACTGCCGGCTGCAGACGCCGGGCGAGCGCCGCGCTCTGACTCGACGTTACCTCCAGTGTCATTTTTATTTGATTTACCTCTTTTCCTCATTTTTGGTTTTGTTTTCCTAACAAGAAACAGGGTATATTAGTACAACATAAGTCAACAGTGATGGTAAGTAAAGTGCGGCAGCAAATCGTACCTCTGCTGGCACAGCGGGGCGTCGCTGTCGCTGTCTTTGTCGCCGCCGTCGTCGTCGCCGCCTCCCTCGGTTGCAGCCTGCGAACTAAGCAGCGATCTAAGCTTTGTGCCCTCAGCAACCTTTATCATTTGCACGTATTTTACATCCTAGGTGTAGATAGGGGTTTTGATGCTGGCAACGAGTAAACAAATAACTGGAATGTCCCCTATAATAGATAAAGAACGCCGACTATATAGTTTCGGTTGTAGTTCCCTGGGCAGGTAACAAGCAGGTGATATGTACAGAAAAACTTTCAACTGTTATATACTAACGAAGGTCTGGCCGTCGTGGGCTCTTGGGCTATATTTGTTTCGGGGATGGATCAACCCACTAAATATATTTGTAATAAACAATATCGTAAAAATGACGAAAGAACTTCATAAGAAGGGTGTAACTCTTACCTATTACTAGCGCGAGGACATCGTGGTAGGTCTTTAATACTTCCTGTAGAGAACAGGAGACGTTCCCACCGATAAAGTGTTTGCTTAGCTGGTGCATCGCGATCAAATCTTCGATGAAAGTCTTCTTTTATCTAAATATATGAAACTTGATGAGATTGGTTTGTTGGTTATAAAGAGTCAATGCAAAAATAAATACTGATTTGCAATCATAGCATAATACGTTCTGATGCTTATAAAACTACTTTTTAAACTGATTTTATCGCAGAGTATTTCTATTAACGTGACTGCACCAGAAGGAGGGTTATGATTTCTAGAGTATGAGTAATGAGTATGTACATATTAATATATGTATAATATAGGGTAGATGACTGGGTATGAAAAGTCGAAATTTATTTAGTCGGCCATTTAGATAATCAAAATATAATACACATATTTAAAAATTAGTTATCATCCCTATTGTTAATTAAGCACACTCTGCGGCCTGAATTGCTCGATGGATTTTAGCTTGAAATTAGTTGTTAGATTTGTATCTACTGTGAGGGTGAAACTGGGTAAATTAAACTTAAGCGCTTTCATGTGCAGGTAAGAATACAATTTTCTCAAATACCTTGAGTGGTGTCTCGAAATATAGGGATTTAAAAGGCAACTTTTTTATACTGTAGTCTTATATATACTGTAAGCCTGAGTAAAATTTACTCAGGCCCCCTTTTATAAGACTACAGTATAAAAAAACGTTTATTCCCACTAGTTCGATTCATTAGTTCGATCGTCGAACTAGTGAGACTTTTTTTTCTCATTTGTTCGACCATCGAATTAGTGAGAATTGTTTTTCTCATTTGTTCGACCGTCGAACTAGTGAGATTTTTTTTTCTCATTTGTTCGACCGTCGAACTAGTGAGAATTTATTTTCTCATTTATTCGACCGTCGAACTAGTGAGAATTTTGTTTTTCTCATTTGTTCGACCGTCGAACTATTTATATTTAAAAATAGTTCTACTACATTTCAATGTTTTAATAATTTCGTAATAAAAAAAAAACGCTTGGTTCGTTAAAAAATATATATTCGTGTACTTATATTTGTACATCTATAGCATATCTTTGATCAAATAAACATGATTTTTGATCATTTATTATACATATAAACTCATTTTTGTTCTTTCTAGTTAAGCTTGTTGAGATAAGCAAGACAGAAAAATATTAGGTTACATTTAATATTTCATTATTACATTATTTTTTGATAGGTGAAGAAGCCAGCTTATAATTTATAAGTTTTTCAACTGTTTATTTGATCAAAGATAGCGATAGATGTACCTACAAATATAAGTACACGAATATATATTTTTTAACGAACCAAGCGTTTTTTTTATTTTATTACGAAATTAGTAAAACATTTAAATGTTGTAGAACTATTTTTAAATATAATTAGTTCGACGGTCGAACAAATGAGAAAAAAAAATTCTCACTAGTTCGACGGTCGAACAAATGAGAAAATAAATTCACACTAGTTCGACGGTCGAACAAATGAGAAAAAAAAATCTAACTAGTTCGACGGTCGAACAAATGAGAAAAAAAAATCTCACTAGTTCGATGGTCGAATAAATGAGAAAAAAAAGTCTCACTAGTTCGACGATCGAACTAATGAATCGAACTAGTGGGAATATACGTAAAAAAATGGTTATGTTGGAACTAATACTAGTCTTCTTCTTAGCATATTGATCAATGGCTTTGGCATAGTAGCTAAATTTTTGTGGACCAGTATTCAGTACTAGTAGGAACTAGTTTATCTTTTCAGTCCTTCACTACAAAGTTATTAGTTAAACAATTATCCAACTTAAGATATTGTGCTAAATGGATATAAAAACGCACATTCTTACAACAATAGCCTGATTCAGGGTTTATGGAATTTATGCCACCTCTTAAATAAAATTGAAAATATGGATAACACTATTTATGTACACAAAAGGATCTAAATACATAAGATATGTATAAATATCTTACTTGCGCCATGCTATGTGTCGTGTACGGTCGCTCATGTACCCAAACTGCTGCTACTAATTTCTCCTCCATACCATAGTCTACACTGGAAACTTTTCTTTTCTTAGGGGCTGGTGTATCTTCGTCAGGCGTTGCGTCGGGATTGTCCGAGTTATTTAATCGTATGGAAGGTAATTCGTCATCAATTTCATCTACATCTTTTACAGTCTTGCGAGCGCCGGCCGGCTTAATTCGATTTTTAGGTTCGTGTACAAAAACACTACAGTTTGCATAGGTTCTCGTATAATCATCATTAAAACGGGACATAGCGTGTACGATGTATATTAATCGGCCACGTGTTTACAATTCCACAAGATCAAAAAACGATAAACACTGTTCACTGTTGTACTTTCTGTTACCGTATTATTGTTGTGTAAAGTTGTGTTGTGACAGTCATAGAGAAAAGTAAATAAGGTGACAGTACTTGACAGTAGTACGGTAGTACCCTTAGAGTATAGATAACAAACTTCTAGGGCCTTATTACAAAAGATGGTTTAAACCAAGACTAAGGTAAACCCAGGTTTAAAATATACCCATCACTTTCTTATGTCATATAACAAAAAGAGACGGAGCTATTCTAAAACCTTGGTTTTTCTTAGACCATCTTTTGTAATAAGGGGGCTATAGTCTAAGGTAGTACCTCTTGTCATAGTGACTCTTTGACTTTGACTCAGTGCCCTTTGGCATTTGAGTCTTTCCTTTATACACAATACGAAAACATTTGAGGCAAGTATCAATGTGTAATTTTGAAAGTTAAATGAAGATTAAATCGATATCGTGAACATAAAGTTATAGGCCAAAATTCACACTTGGAATACCTACTTGAAGCTTAATACTATTTCGATATTTTTTGGGCAGCCGCTTTCTAGGTATATAATTTGTGATTCATCTATAAATGTCAAAATGTGTGATTTTGAGTTCTGACTGGTTCTTTATGGAGTTTCTTGCCGGCTCTTCTCCATAGGAAGGACACTTTGCAACCGTGCAACTAGAGTCAGTAGATTTAACGTAACGTTTCCTTTTTTTTGGTTTATGAGAAAAAACATTTAGATTTTGACTTTGATTCGCCAACCAACCACAATTTAGGATATTTAATTATTACATATTTTGACAATGTATAACTTCTGTTTTGGTGAGGATGGATTTCTTAGGTAAGGGTATAGTAATACTAGTCTACAACAAAGAGAGAGATAGATATGTAAGTATTGGACTCGAACTGTTGTTCCGTGTATATGTTACTGTAAAACCCCGAACTACGGTTAATCCTAAGATTTACCGGTAAAACCTAAGATTTACTAATTCTTAATGGTAAATGTCCGAAAAGGTTTTCGATTCGAACGTTTACCACCATTCACTTGGTAAATCTTAAGATTTACATTAAAGGACGGTAAATGTTGAAAAAGCACGCAATCGTTAATAAAGATAAATTTTAAGTTACATATAAGTATTATGTCGTCGCTCGCTCTCTTGCAAGGTCACAATATCTAACCTAATGATCTCTGTCACAAAGTCGAAGATAACCAAGCAATGGATTTCTGGTCCTATGTAGATTCTATACTAAGTCGAGGGTTTGATTTGCGCTCGACAACAAGTTGTCGGCGATCACAACATGTTTTTTTTTTACATTTACCGTGCCTTAATATAAATCCTAAGATTTACAAAGTGAATGGTGGTAAAAGTACGAATCGGTTTTCGGACATTTACCATTAAGAATTGGTAAATCTTAGGTTTTACTGAAAAGTCTTAGGATTTACCGTAGTTCGGGCTTTTACAGTAACACATAGACTCCATTATTTACGTAGATTACCTAGTTCAAATCTATGTGTGATAAGTATGATCACAGAGCAAAGTAATAAGTACATGATCATTCGTGTAAGTCTGAGTGTCGGGTGTAATTTATCTATAATTTATATGTATTCAGAAATTCACATATAGGTGTGTTTTGCCTGGTTACCATAGCACAGGCTCTGCCTAATTTGAGATCAGATGACATTGTCTGAGTTGCCCGAGGATGTTATTTTTAACCTACTTCTAGCTTGGATGTCGCGCGGAAAGTGTAGTATAATGTAATCCTGAAACTTACACCACTATACCTACATAAGTTAGCACTTCATAATTATCACTTCAATGATCTAAAAATAAAACTAAGTAAAATATTTGTTGATAAGAGTATATTTATATTATTCTTATTTATTTTTATTAATAATAAATACTTTTACTACTTACCTGCTTCTTAGAAGTAATATTGGAAAGTTTTCTGTCACTAAATAATCGTCTTCAAATATAACTGCAATATTTAACTCAAATTCTGAAACAAATAAATTAATGTTATTGCATTCAGTACTTACTAAAGTAAGTAAGTCACGGCTCTATGGCTCTGTTTTAAGACAATTGCATGTAGGTTTTACTTAATTAGTGCCATTTATAATGGCGGCCAAATGACCGAGAATCTGGCAAGAGGTGGCAAGAGGTGGGAGACGCACCTATCTTGAAGTTGACGGTGGTGGTGGTGGGGCACGTGAACAGGCGCGGCAGCACCATGTGCAGCGGCAGGTCGCGTCGCCGGCACACGTCGCCGTCGCCCACCTGGATGTTCTGGATCTCCGTCGCTGCACGGAAACACTTCACTTAAGCATCTCATACTCCAAACATTGCACAACCTGATGCCAGTAGTTGCTGCGTTTGGCATTAAAAGAACGTGATTGAATGTGGGATCGCTTACCATCCTTAGAATAGCCTTCAGCGCAGCCGCAAGTCTCCACGCGCACCAGCTGTAGTTCTATCGACCTTATGGGAACAGAGCACTCGTCCACACGTATCTGGAGAGAAAGGCTTTTTTGAATGAAATTTGTCGCGCAACATACCCCACTGGCTTATATGCCAGTTTGACTTGTCTGTTGTCGGTCTGCTAAACTTGTCGTGTCGAGTCGTGGGTTCGATTCTAGGACAAATGTTTCCGTTTCTTGCTGAGTATCATCATTTGTTCTATGTCTGGGCTCTGCTTAATTTGGGATCAGATAACCGTCGCCGAATTATTCTAAAATACTATATTAATATCACGTTAAGTTCATTAAGTAGATGTGACGTGTAGATGAAATACCTTTTTAAAAGATATTTATTTTTTATACTTTGAGTCATTTTATTTTCTTAGAATGCGGATAAGCAACGTATTCTACACGCGAAGGCACGCAAACTACGGGCGAAAGCATCACTAATAACACACACATAATACATGTATACGCCAGCTAAGTATGAATGTAAGATATGAGGCGCACCTTCCCCGTGAGCGGCTTGTCGAGCGCGCAGACGGTGGAGTCGATCTCGGCGTAGACCTGGAAGCGCGGCATGCCGGCGGGCGCGGGCCCGGCCGCCGCGCGCACGCTGCCCGGCGTCACCTCGCAGCGCACCGGCTTCGGCGCCGCCGCCTCCTGCTGCATGCGCAACGCCTCAAACTTACTATATAAACCATCTATGACCAATTACTTCGATGAAACACTGTTGCTAAACATTCCTGTTCTTCCAAGTAGGGATTGTAACAGGCTAAATATATATATGAAAACGGGACAAGTGCAATTTGAACTCGCGAGAAGAGGGTTCCGTACGATTTTACATAATATCATGTTTTTTTTAAATCTGACCCTCTGATCTGATTTTTTTTCCATTAGGTACATATTCATCTACAAACGGATTCAACAAAACTTAGACATTCCACCTGCCAATGTGAGTTGGTATGCAGAATATTGAGTGATTTACCATGTTATTTTAATATCATGGACTTCTTACAGGTTTTCCTATAATCTATAAATAGAAAATTAATTTCTGTATTTTTTTTCAAAATTTTAGGTTCAGTTTCGGAGATAAAAGGGGGTGGTAAATTTTCGTCTATTTTTTTTTTAACTCTGAAACTATTCATTTTAAAATTACAAAAAAACACTTGAGATCTTCTCAACAAGACCTTCTATTTGATATGTCATACAATGCAGTTTAAATTTTTTTTTTTCTAAATTTTCCACCTTCCCCTCAAAAATGACCTCCCACATACAAATTTCATCTATTTATGTCACACCTCTACGTTTGAGTCAACTCTATCGGTCCGGTAGATTCGGAGATAATTGACTGTGACCGACGGACAGACGGACACACGAGTGATCCTATAAGGGGTCCGTTTTTTTATTCGGACGTACGGAACCCTAAAAGTCAATAATATTAAATATAAATTATAACAAAATGGTTTTCAAATCATGCTACTGACAGTACTAGTAAAAAAAAAATGTACACATGAATGCAATAAATGCGGACAACGTCACATACATTGCTCTGAACCCAAAGTAAGTTGCTAAAGCACTTGTGTTATGGAATTCAGAAACAACGAAGGTACCACAAACACCCAGACCCGGGACAATGTTGAAAAGTGTTTTTTTCTACATTGACCCGTCCAGGGATCGAACCCGGGACCTCAGAGCTGGCGACACCTTGAAAACCGGTGCGTACGCCACTCGACCACGGAGGTATTCAAAAGTAGTGAAACCAAATCAAACAAGCCTAGACACAATAAGATGCTGTGTTGTTATGGCGACCATGGCGACCTTCCTGCTCTATCATCAGACCAGCTTGAAAGTAACATAATATCATATTGTAACCGAATTTCTATAGGTATTTAAAACGTCATCCCGATCGGTCATCGGATATAATTCTTATGTGGCTCGTAAGATTTAACCTAAACAAACATACATTATAATAAAATATATAAAAAAATAGAGATTAAAATTATTCAATTGATCAAAAATTTTCAGAGTAAAGCCGTATTTTTTCCATGCTTACCTGTTTATACTGTACAAAGAACTGACAGCTGGCATTGAGTGGTTTGTTCAGGAAAGATCTTTTCATACTGCATTTGAGTGTGTACATAATATTGACAAACACTCCATGATATGTCTCGAGCAGGCCCGGGTAGCCCGGGGACACGGCTTGGCGCGCCCTCAGCGGCATCTCGAACGGGATCTCCGTCACGCCAACAGGGATCTTCCCCGGTGGAGCCAGCTCAATGCAAGTGTTGATTATGTTTATGGGCTGCCAAATAAAATTGTTCAATATTTAAAACATTCACAGTTTGTTGTGGATAAGTAGTTCACAAGCCAGATACATAAGATTATGATAGTGCTCTTCCTCAGAAGTGCCACTCTCTGTTATTTGAGACTGGCAAGCAGAGTGCTCTCCATACACAAGTTAGTGTTAGGTATTGATGGTTTACTTTTGTTGAAGATCCTCCATACAGTATTTTGTGTAATGATACCTTGATGCTGTTTGAGAATGCTTCAAAGATGCCGACATTCTTGGTGCTGAGCTGCAGGTTGACGCAGCCCTCCATGGTGAGGGACAGCCCCTCGTGCCGCACATCGCTGTTGCTCTCCACAACTGCCACACCAGCTATCGTCTCCTGGAATGTACAACATCAGATTGCTACGTCTTGTTCAGTTTATGTGATTGTTTTTATGATTTAAAAGGGGAAAAGATGCTATGGGATACATACACTTCCAATATATATGTACCTGTAATATATGTACCAATATTTAATTAAATACATGACTTATTTTAGATTTATGATAGTACATTTAGTAACTTTCTGCACTAAATTTATAGATGAAATAGATTTCCCTACCCAACATTTTGGTTTTTTCTTTAAGTAAATATACTAATTTGAACTGGGTGTAAGGATCAGAATACTGTATTTTTTTTCCAAATATCCTTTGTGGTTTCAATATCACTGTAAACTCATACTTTGCTAGTCACAACCATATCATATATAAGTCAATATTTTGACAGGGATCATGAGCAAGGATTCCCTGGCTAAGATGCGCAATCATTTGATATAAATAAATAATATCCTGGGATCCCAAACTAAGCAGAGCTTGTACTATGTTAAACAGATAACTGATAAACATACTTATAAATTTCTTAGTACATATATATTATAGATATATTTATAAACTGAACAAACAATCATGATAATCACACAAAGATTTTCCTAGGTGGGAATCGAACCCACAACCTCCGGTATAGCAGTCAGGGACACTAACCACTAGCTAGACACACAGGCCAGTCAACTAATATATATTGTTAAGTTTGCATGTACCTAATTCTATGAAATTTAAAAATGAAATTTGTAGATAATGATTTTATTAAAGTATTAAACAACATCGTTTGAGTTAAAAAAAATATGTTGTGAGTTTTCTGACTCTAGACTTTATCAAGTAGAAAATAATCCAATAAGTTATAGGACGCACTATGTTACTTACGCCTTCATGATATACTTTGCTTGCTCTTTTCAAAACAATATTCAAACTCGTCGACATAATGAGTTAGGAATTAAAGGCTTCACCTTTAATCTATGTAATTATACCACTGCGTTGTTTCAAAGTTATGAATTCAAATAAAATGTGTTTAATTTGTTGCTTTTTCTACCGAATAAGCAGATAAGTAAGCAGATCCAGATACCTGTATAATGTAAAAGGTAAATAAATAATGGATTGTCATTTGTCTGTCTATGAGTCTATGACAAGTCCATGACATTGTGTCCGTGCGTCATAGATTATTTAAATCTTATTTATACTTTTTTACTAAGTTACTACCTACGCTACGACACCTAACGAAAGAAATAAGAATTCTATTCAACCACGGTTGATATCCGCATCAGTTCAAACGGTAGGAATTAAAAGAGCATTTATAATACAAGGAATGAAGTCCGCTTTATGGAACAATATCTTAGAACGTCGTAAAATAGTATTTAGTTTGTGAAATTGTAGGTCATGGCAAGTCCTCTTTTTTTAAATAGCAACACTTTTTGTACTGTCATGCAGTGCACGGTACGTTTCAATACAAGTAGAAGTTTTCAAGTTCTGTCAATACATTGAACCTTCAGTAGGCAAATTTAGACTTTATTGTAATGAGATAAGATTGCAATTATATAACTTGTAATTTGTTTTTAAAGTCGCAACTTGATTGTTTTTCGCAGGAACTCAATTCCTTTGACATGCGCAGCGGGAAAATAAAGTCAAATCAAATAGAATCAGTTGAAATGTAATGTCCGCTAGTGGCGGCCGGCTGCGAAACGTCTTGTGATAATTCATTTACGATTTTTATTTCTTTTGTAAAGTTTCTAAACATTTAATCGTGTTGTTCTGATTTTATTGATATTGTGCGTTAGTGTATCGGCTGTACATTTTTTGTTTTCTACGGAATCTATTAGGAACAGGTGATGCCGATAAGGGCTCCCCGAATGGATCGATATCGGTGACTTTGAGCGTGGACGAAAAATTTCCCATAGAAAGGGGTTGTTCTAAGATGGAGAAGTCTGCACGACCTCGGACGGCTCTCAACGAATGTGTGAAGGTCGTGGTCCGATGTCGACCGCTCTCGGACAAGGAGAAAAACGAGGGTTATGAGGAGGTGAGCCACCACATGATAAGTTTAGTTGTTTTTGTATTTTCGTTGTTGTCGGGTGCTAGGGCTGCGCAGACTTGGTGCGTCGATCCCACTCAGTGACAGAATAAACGGATTATATTGTGTTCTTGTATTTACGTTTCTAAAATAGAATTAATTCGCAATTATTTTTTACAATAAAATGCGCGGATGAACTTGATGTTAATCTATCGCAATGTGATGTATTCATGGATACGTCGAGCATCTTTGGGTCATTATATTAATGGGTTGGGTTGTTATAAATTACGACTTTATATTAAAGAAAGGCTGAGTTCTCTGAAGTGAGTTCTCACTCCTTGCAGTTATTGCCTATGCGAAAATTTATCTGCAAATCTCTTTGCAATCAAAGGCAATAGTATGTACAATAATAATAGAGCCAATACAATTATAATTAAAATAATCAGTTGGATAGTTTGAGGTAGGTATCATTGAGTTGAAGTTTATCACACTACCTTCATAGATATTGTTTGATAAGCCTGGAAAATTATCACTTATTCATGTTTTCTGTGTACATAGAAAAAAACAATATTTATTGTATCATAAGGCGCTCAGTTTAATACTTATTTCTTTTCAATTTTGATTTATTGTAGTATATTTTTTTTACTTAATCTGTTAGTGTGTTAGATAGATTCCCTTCAGACTCTCATGTGTTCTACGTATATTTTTATGTTACACATCCAAATATTATGATTCCAATAACAATACCAATGATCAGTCAAGAACAAGACATTTTTAGTTTAAAACAAAATTGTGATATAACATGTTACACACAGCCTTAGAAGTCCTCGCTGGACTTGCAACTGTTAAATACCTCTGACTGAATCTCATTACAGTGTGTGCATTGTGAATCATGGAGATACTAGATAACAGATGTGATAGTAAACACCAAATATAAAACTACATCCTCGTTGTTCGAATATCTATTTAAATGTATAATTTGACCTGCCTTATAACTCATGGTTCCTATGCCTATATTTTTTAATTAATTATTGATATTTAAACATACCTATTCAATAAGTTTTTAGTATAGTATAATCAATTTAAAGTTCAATATACATACTCAATTAAACAAAAAAATAGTGTCCACTCTCACTCACAAAACTGTTGAAGACATTATTTTTAACTTGAGATACATGTTATTCTTGTACAGGAGTAGTAAGTAGACAATATAGTATACATATAGATAAGGTAGTTTTCATTATGGTCTGCAGATTTCAAACAGGTTTGAAGTTGAACACTAAGTAGCTTTAATTACGTAAACATAATCCTGTCGCGTCGCCGGCTGCAGGCTCCACAAAGGAGGCTGTGTGTCGCCCGCGCTCGTGCACGTCCGCTCAGCATTCGTTAATACTAATTACCTTCATCAGTAGCCTCCATTTCCTCATACTAATATAGTTTACCGTTTGCAATCAACAATGTTAATGTTTGCATATGTTTTCCAGTGTTGAATAAGATTAGACGCAACTAAAGAGTGAAGTACACTATTTAATTAAAATGCGTATACTTTACTAAGAGTAAGAAGCAGTCGGCGCTATTCAGATGCGCTATGATAATGACCGCAATAAGCGCGTGCGGTATTCACCTGTATTATTGCGATTTTCTGTAATTGTCTCACTATGAAAGATGTGCTGTAAATGATCTCAAAAGTAAAATCTAACTGACTGTTGTAGTTCCATCGTCTAAAATATACATGTATAATAATACAAAAAGTACTATCACTATTAATTATTAGGGCTGGTAACTAAAGTGTTAACGTTAAATTATATCTATAACAAGGCGCCGCGCCGCTGGAAAACGACTGGCAGATATCAATTTATAAATACTCTTTCTTACACACAATTAATTACTATTTCGTACGACTTTTTCGACCGCGCCTGTTTTAATAACACAAACAGAACATTGTTGTGAACAGAAAAAATCAAAGGTTCGCTGTTAGCCCTGCAGCCTTCCCTGTGCACGTATGTAGGTAAGCGGTAATGTCCATAAGCAGCTGCGCCTTATTAGGCGTAGATCATCTGGTGCGCGCCGCGTGCGGCCTTCTGCCTGCGATGTCAATGCGCATTATGTATTGTAGGTAGGTACTTGACCACTTTAAATGTTGCTACTTACTTCAACTTAGGTTTTTATTATAAAGGACTATCGTCACTACTGTCTCGGAACTGTGCTTATTCTCCAGCTTGCACAGGGCGTATATGTACCTACTTATATACCTATGTAGGTATTTATATAGACACATTAAATTCCACTACATTCTGTTCTGTTGAATAATTTGTTATTTGGAATGAAAATGCGAGTCTTTGGTCCTTAGATTACTTAGTTGACTGTTTTGCAGTTTGGACCGATATTATAGAATCAACTATCTAATAAAGATTGAATTTCGGTAGTAAAATAGTGTTGTTGGAGCGATCCTTTTTAGAACATTGTTAGCAGCCGACACCAGTTTTTGCTGCGGTGAAACCTAAAGCAGCGGTCAGCGGTTTCAGAGTGACTGCTGTGACAATACATTCCGTTCGCTATTCGAAAAATTTACAGCTTTGAAATCAACCTTGAGTACACCGAGATTAATGATCAATTTGGCTAGAACTTGCGAAATAATTGGGTGCATTATTACGTTGTGAAATAATGCTATTTCCAAGTTTTCTCAGCGCGTGCCACTGATGATGAAGCTTAGCCAAATCTTTTTAGAGATCGTGTCTTTAGTAATCTGCCTAGTAATGTACCTATCTCTCGATTGAAAAGGTGTTTAAATTTTAAAATATTATAGTACTTAAAATACCTTTAGCAGCTATGATTCTATTTAATAACTCGTTATCGAGTTAATTTACTTGTACTTTGACAACAGATAAAGGGACGACTACAAATCCCTATACCCCTGGGGCCCGATGCCGCTATTTTAAGTCGGTGAGTGGCGGGTTAATAAACGTTCCAGTGTACTTGTAATTGTGCCTAATTTTCGTATTCAGATAATTTTAGTTTAATGACAAATGTACACCTACTTGCCACTGTTGTCATTGTAGGATTGCAAGTGACTGTTCTTATCTGAATACGAAAATTAGGCACAATAACAAGTACACTGGAAAGTTTATTAACTCGCCACTCACTGACTTAAAATAGCGGTATCGGGCCCCTTTATTTATCGTTATCTTAGCATTAAATTTTATACAAAATTTCTCAAAATTTCTTTAATGTACCTACAGGACATACACATATAAATGTTCTTTTGTTAATAATAATAAAAATATACAGGCCTCTTCCCATATAGAGAAGAATTGATCACTACGCTTGCTTGGATTGGCGATTTCAGATCCCAAATTTTGGAATCCAGGTTTCCTCACGATGTTTTCCTTCAACGTTTGTCAGAAGAGTCTTAGAATAATTAAGAAAGAACATATAACTTTGAAAAAGCCACATTGGTACTTGCCTGGGTTCGAACCTGCAACCTTGTGCATACAAATCCGTTCATTGAACCGCTAGGCCACCACGACATCTTATGTTAAAGATATTAAATTAATTAAAACACTAACGGCATATTCTTAAATCAGCGGTTATCTTTTAATGGCCTGTATAACGTAAATATTTCCGGTGTCATACACTATTGTAGTTTTAACCTGGCTAATATTAGGTACGACTACAAGTTGGTGGTGATTGAGTGAAAATATTACCTATCTCTATCAAATGAGTAAAAGTACTGCGGTAGGAGGAACCTATAGCTGAGAGCAGGTACTTTACCGTCACATGTACTTACATCTTGGACGCCCTATCTTCCACTGCTTACTGCTACGCCATTCAAGGTTGGAAATGTCTACTATATATAATAATGTAGTGTTCACCGAAAATATATTTACCATTAAACTTAATTATGTTGGTAAATTGTGTTAGGGCAAGCAAAATATAAAGGTAAACATTGCTATATTTTATCAGTGACAATTAAGGAAACTGTTTTGTTCTTGAAAGTACGTTTAACCTTCATGTTCAGTGTAACTACTAAACTTATGTTCCTGTGCTGATGTTTTGGCACGCGAAGGTACTTATGTTAAACTGATCCGCAAATTAAGATTAACGGCCTTGAGCAGATTATTTCAACTTATATATTAAAACGTGCATAATATTATCAGTATAGTACGCGCTGCGTGTGTGTTTACATCTTGTATCGCAACTGCTTGACCTGTTGTCGGATCAAATAATGTTAAATAGATACCTACCTATCTACTAAAAAAATATTATAAAAATTGTAGGTTAACAGGAGGAGATAACTGTAGAAATACAAAATTATTTAGTAGGTACCTATCTGCGCATCTGTGAGCTTCTGGGATAGTCTCTTTTCCTCCTCCCTTATGAAGATTACTTCACATGCCACTATATTCTGAACTAAATGATTTAAGTTGTTTAAAATTTTGCGTAGGTGAAGAAAGCCCGCCCTGAACAGACATGGTACGAGCGCCTGTCCACCAAAACGCCGGTGGCCAATAAAAAGTTTGATGCCCCTTTGCAGGTCTGAGTACTGGTGACGAGTCACTACTAACACGCGGCATATTGGATAATGGTGCACTAACACGGTGTGGACGAGCACAATGCGAGCTCATTGCTCCGCGACCACTGAGCAAAAAGTTAGAGCACAAAACGACAATCATCTAATGTAATGGTCGCTGCAGAAATATATCACATTGAACATTTAGCACAATGACTCGTCATATCATTGATCTAACTTCTAGCATTACATCTACTTAAAAGAGGGCTTTAATGTAGAGCGTATTTATTGACATAAATCTTATTAGAGGTGGTGGTATGGTATTGATGCTTCTTTTTTAAATGAAGGAAACTATTGGAGTCTTTAATCGGTATGCCGACTATTTCATATACCTAACACGCGCAGAAATATAATCGCTAATTTACGCCAATTTATATTGGTACTGTCACTAATGTATCCGCGTCCGTCCCAAGGAGTGCAGGGGCAAGTGACGTCCTATTGCTGACTCCGAGCGTGAACTTGCTTGTTACGTGAATAACTTGTATATTTGTTCACGATTTCAGCTGTGACAGTCATGTGTGGCTGAACGAACAAAAGTGTAATTCATTTTATGCGACGACAGAGGGTTAAATATAGAGCGATGAGCCAGGAGACTTCTAGACATGCATCACTTGCTCTGCTTGCGCATCATAAAATGTCACTTTCTAGAAATTAGTGGAAAACTTTCTTTGCTATCTAAGCATTCCACTGTTACAGAATTTTACTTTTCCTAGAATCGTTCGAGCGCTACCTTTGTTTGACGCTCCTTTGTATTACATGTATAAATCCGAAATCGTTCTATCTTTTTCTTTTGTTGTTCGTTGTGTGACAACAAAAAGAGTGACATTGAACTGGAAACGTTCAGAACGATGCAAAGCTACAACTTTTTCTTAATATTGGGGTAAATAGAAGTGAGGAGACATTATGTCAACTTCAAAGTAAATGCTTAAATTTAGTTTGTTCCATGTAAGTTGCCGAGAAGTATATTAAGTAGGTAACCTAATGCTTGATATAGCCTCCTCATGCTACTAACTATCACGAAGTGGAGGTGATTAATATGAACTAGCGGAGGATCATCAGATCCTGCGCGAGTCTGGCGCCGCTGGCTGGTGTGCTAACAGTGTGGTGTCGCAGGTGGTGAAGGTGTGGCCGGAGCGCGGCGCCGTGCAGGTCTACAACCCCAAGGGCCAGGACAAGCTGTTCACGTACGATGCCGCCTACGACTGCACCGCCGACACGCAGACCATGTACGATGAAATGGTGAGTCCTACCCTTATCTATAACACAATTTAACACATTATGTCGACAGATACATGAAATCTAGGTATTCTATTATCAAAAACGCCGTGACAGACATAACGATAGGTAATAAGGTTGATGGCCTAAAAGCCAATTAGCATGATATTCAAGATCATTAACGAATTATAGCGCCACATAATCTATCACAAATCTTAAACGTTTACAGCAGGCAGAGGATTATCTTCATAAAGTTCATGAGTTCGTGCCTCCCATTACGTTTACAGTGGAAGGTTCTCTTTTTTTTTTTGCTTCACACCTGATGGCATTTGCACACTTATTTGTATAAGCGTGGGAACACAGATATTTATCCGTTAATTTTCACTTATCATTTATTTTTCCGCAATTTAGGATCAAGACATTAATTACTATAACGATATATGCACATAACGATACATGATACAGGAATAACCCAGAATCTATCCAATGGACTTGCAGTGATAATAACGAGACTTGAAAAGAGTCATTTTATTACCTCTAATTAAAGATCTATCAATGTACTTTCTCTGACTAATTATTTGATTTATGTTAATAATATTGCAAAATCATATTCATAGGCGCATCTTGTACTTACTACAAAAATTAGGCACAAAAACAAGCACACTGGAATGTTTATTAACCCGCCACTCACTGACTTAAAATAGCAGCATCGGGCCCCTGGTAGCTATGAGCTTTGATCTTGACGCTCAGTTATTGCCGCCATAAAGCCGCAAGCTGACGTCACTGTGAGGTGACGAGTACTATCCCGACCTACTTGCCGTCAAGGTGAAGGTCACGGAATGCCCATGCTTATGTAACATTTAAAAATGTAATTTATTTTCTTAGGTATCCACTATTCAGGTTAACAGTAAAGTCCAGGACAAAACCGCAAGTTCGATGGAACAACTTGTAACATAATAAAATACTCCCAAGAAATTAATTTCAGTAGCTGTAAGTTTTATTTAGCTTTACCTGAGTAGGAATTCATGTATTTTCATGTAAACCTCGGAAGTGTGTCGGTTTCAGCGGAGCTGTGTATAATAATATATATATAAACGCAATGAATACCAGGAGAAATCTGTCCTGCGCGCGTCGCATTCACCCGCGCTGCCACGCACGCGCCGCGCGACTGCGCCCGTCCGCCGCAAGCCGTATTGTTGCCAAAAATATTACACCAGCTCACTAAACTTACACTACATATTACAAAATAAAAACAGAAGGCAATGATGTTAATGCGTGGTTACTAACTCACTGGAACGAATCGATCTCGAAACGTTATGAATACACATAAAACGCGACCCAACACATCCAATTTTATTACGTTAATCGTTTAAACTGTGTTTGTGGAAGCTGTAATCGTGATATAATAACTATGTGTAATGAGCTTTCAGTTATTTTACGTAGTTAGGTCGCGACACCCAGATTTAGAAAAATACCAGAATGACGCGTGACGGGACCCGCGCTTAAAATGTATTGGTTAAGTTGTAGTGTAGGAGTGTAGTAATGCAGGAAATTGAAAGTATTATAAATAAGCACAATTTAAATTCATCACAAAGACTATACTTGGGAAAAATCGAATCATGGGTAGCTCCAACTTCAAGACAGTATGTACTTGCAGGATTAATGTTTTTATATAAACGAGATGACTAATATTTTAGGGAGTAGGAAGACTGTTGCCTACTTTCAATGTAATGATGAATGGCAAAATGATCAATTTAAATAATATTGTTAAGCATAATATAAATAACGAGTCGTTTCAGACAAATGCTTTTGATACTAATCATGTAAACTGTAATAGCATACGTCGTGTTTTCCAAATTGAGGTGTGTGGTTGGCCGGCCCGGCTTGATCAGCGTAGGAGGCGCGACATTCACACATCTCTCGCGACATCCGAATTGAGCGTCAGTATCAAATAGACCAATTGAACATAATCCTCTTATAATATGCAATTAACTTTTATTATAAACATAACATAACAAAAATACAATTGATAATTCGTTGCGTGTTACACCCAACAGTAGATTAAAACAAATGAAAGTCTTGAATAGCCGACTCTCATTCTCCCGATATCAGGACTTCCGGTTTCTCCTGTGACTAGACCGCTCCTGGTATCTTGTCGGATTTCGCGGCACAGTATCGTGGCCCAGTTTATCACTTGGCTAGTCTGTCACTTTGACGCATTACACGACTCTACACTAACTGTGCACGTGGTTATTTCGCGAGTGTTTATTTAGTCTTCAATTAAAGATGGTGCTAACTTCTTGATTGAGATGAATAATACTGGCGGTACGTAAACAATAGCAATGCTCTCTAAAAGCTTTGTGTAATTGTAATGTTAATTGAAATGATGTGATCGCACGCGGAAGGCATCAGCTCCCGGCGGCGGCGCGCGGCGGCGCGGCGTCCTACGCGGTTCTTGTCCGTCGCGACCGCGAGCCACTTTCAATGCTCGCCTTGACGCCGCCGAAGGTCTCCTTCAATGTTTTCTTTTTTTTTTTTAAAATACCGTGATTCAACTCGGGCTGTGGGTGGATGTACATGAAGCGTAACCTCGCCTTGTCAATATGGCGGTTGTTTTGTGTTAGCGATTAATAATCCATTGTATTAGCACTATAATAGGAAATAACAGATAACGTGCGTGGTCGCGAACACGATGACTCCTCCGAAGCTTCTGAGGACTACAATCGTCGTATTGACTGTAAGACAAGCAAACGACATACAATTGCTGCTTTTGTCTTTTGTGACAAGTCATAGTACAAGTTTTTGTCATAGACGAGACATCACTTATATTTTTGTACTGCAAAATGTGGGTGTGCAATTAGCCTCTCACAAGATTTTACGGTCGTTTTACAAGATACTGCTGTAAATATTGTAAATAATGTACGTTTTCAGATATAACGTGCTCTACGTTGTTTTAGATATAAGTGTTTTTGTAGTTAAATAGTGGCCCTCACGTTTTGCCAATTGTTCCGCAATATAACATATTGTTTGTGTTCATAAAATTATTGATTGTCGGAGCGTGCACTGACAGCTGTAAGTTTGTTGTGTTCATCGTAAGAGGTGAACAACCAGAAGGTAGAGCCTGTGATGCGCACCACTCAGCAGTAGCTACTACAAAATAATGCATTCTAGGCGTCTGGAGCTGATAATTTATTATAGTGATCTTACCATATTGTAGTTCAGATATGCTAATTCAGGAACAATTTCTCAGAAGAACACAATCAAATCAACCCTACTGTGCCGGGACAGCCACTTAAGGTTTGATTCGATTCTACTCATTTAATACTTCGTGCAATTTCGAAGTGTAATGCCATCCTTTAAGTTTACCCATAATACGTGAACCTTCTGCTCGTGCCTGTGTGGCGGCGCGGCGGCGCGGCGCGGGCAAGGCTACTCGCAGTACTCTATGCGCTCCGTGCTCGTAAGCTCGCACTTACGTCACTTGCCCACAATATCAACCTTTTTCAGAAATGATATGCACATATTAAATGCTCTTAAATGAAATATATTTATCTAAATTAAATGTTATTGACGCGACGACGACGGTGTGATACTGAAATCCACTCTGTATCAAATACTGATTAATGTGATTAATAATGTCTGACTACTGTGATTACTTTATTTAACAAGTTCTTATATTATACTGAAATGGTCCCGACATACATTATATTTTCAAAATGTATTTTCCGTCGTATTATAAAAAGGAAATGCAAATTTTCAATTATGAAGAACTGTAACCTGAATATGCATCATAAATTCATGAATTTAACATCTGTTTACAGTTTATTTGCACAAGTATGCGCATTATTATGTCAAAAATTACATCTGTTTAAATATTTATTTATAATTAGGAAGATGTCGCGACTCTCGCTCCGTGACATTACTAACCTAACTTAACAGTTTAATTCACTGTTACACGAATTGGTAATGTATTTCCAGAAGACCGTGGGAGGCTATTTTCATTGTATTTATGGGCCTGCGAGAGCAAGATGAATTAGCTCAGCCCTACAATGAGTTGTCAGGTATATTATAGTGTGTTGTGTGCGTCCCAGGTGCGGCCGCTGGTGGCGTCGGTGCTGGACGGATTCAACGGCTGCGTGTTCGCGTACGGGCAGACGGGCACGGGCAAGACGCACACCATGGAGGGCACGCCGGAGCACGAGGGCGTGATCCCGCGCGCCTTCCGCCACATGTGGGCGCACATCGAGAACAGCGCCTCGCCCGACGTCACTCACCTCGTCTCCTGCTCCTACATCGAGCTCTACCTGGAGGACGTGCGCGACCTGCTGGCCAAGGACTGCAAGAAGCTCACCATCAGGGGACAGGTACCTACCCACCTATACACTTATAATAATAATAATATTCCGGGACAACTCACACACGGTTATCTGATCCCAAGCTAAGCAGAGCTTGTGTTATGGTAACCAGACAACTGATAAATATACTTATATATTTCTAAATACATACATATTATAGATAAACTAGCTGTGTCCCGCGGTTTCACCCGCGTGAATACCTTGGTCCCGTTCCCGGTGCCTTTGTATATAATAACAGACAAATAATTAGCAATAAATTAAAATTGCGACTATAATTTGAGATTTAAACTATCCTATCTCTCAAGTTGGATCGAACTGCACATGGTGTGCGAATTTTATTATAATCGGTTAAGTGGTTTAGGAGTCCATTGAGGACAAACATTGTGACACGAGATTTATATATATTAAGATTACACCCAGACTACCAGAACAAATGATCGTGTTCATCACACAAACATTTGTCCTGGGTGGGAATCGAACCCACGGCCTCCGGTATAGCAGTCAGGGTCACTAACCACTAGACCAACAGGCCAGTCAAACCGTTATATTAACCTCTACTCACGGAGCCTCTACTACATGACATTGCCAAAATACTGATCTCTAGTGTTTAGCGTTTTTATTTAAGGTATAGGGGCTCAATCCATTATAGACGGACTGCGAGAACTTAATGTGCCCAATCTATTGTTATGCTAATTAACATTTGTATAAACATTTTATTTAAATAATCTAGGATTTACAATGTGATTATTACACAATTTTATATGAATTTAGTTATTTAAACATGTCGTACTTTCGAACATTTCTTAATAATGATGTTTGTCAAATACAACTGTATTGTATAACAGTGCGACAGCGTGATATAACGCAGTACTTAGCACTCGGCGGAGCCTAAACGAGCAACACTTTACGCCACATTAGTAAATAATGGTTCTCGCCACGCGTTCACTTCATAACCCATAAATGTATTATGACCAGATTCTCTTCACTTTCATCAGTATTGATCTTAGGGCTTTTGATGCAGACAAGTTGGTAAATTGATAAGTCTACAGTCCAGTATTCGCTGTAGTATATTTCCATGACAAGATGTAATTTGTTTAATGCTGTAGGAGTGCCATCCAACCACCCTATCTCAAATCCTAAACTAAAATAAATATGATATCATAATGAAAATGAAAAGTTAGTTATCAATAATACGCAGGATTTGTTATCGTTGCCCGCAGTCGCAGTGCTCCGGTGCTTCGCTAGGGTTGCTACAGTGGCTAATTAATGTATCAATAACTGCATATTGGTAATCGGTAGTACGGCGCAGTGACGTCACGCGACATTCGCGCGTCACTATCCGGCTTCCTCCCATTCTTCTGTTTAATTAATGAACGCTGCGATGCAGTTGGCGCCGCGCCAGAACTATTCACTTTTATTATGGAACCCAATATCGAGTATTACGTAAATGAAAACTTCTTCTATTTGCCAAATATTTTCAAAGCAGAAGCTATCAATGACCTCATTGCGCGTTGTGTCAAAACTTATTTTAGTTTTCAAGCTGAGTTTTTACAGACGCTCATAGAATATGATTTCATGTAGCGAATGATAAATGATGCGCATCTGTTAGGCTGTTTAGATGTGAGACTAGCGACTAATCAGATGATCTAAGCAGGTCATGCCAATTTTCTACTTTATATGAGCTCCGAACATCCTTGACCACGACGAGCAAGTTGATGTGTCTTAGTTAATGGATGCCGCGTCGGGTCAAGGGGAGAGCTGGACCTGCATTCATTAGGCATATGCCATTTACCTAAATAAACCATATCTACAATTGATACACTTGTAGGACAAGGTCTTTACCTAATAAGTTCTGGCAATCTAACTTCAATAATATTACAGAACAAAACATCGCATTAAAATGAGTCAGTATTACACACGCAAAAAAAACGATGCCGTTTAAATTATTCTTTATGTAACTTATTTTGCTATTTATATGGAGGTCATTTTTAATAACTTGATTGGAGGAGGTGGCAAATTGGTCGACATGTAGAATCGAGGTGTGTTAAAATTATAATGATTGAAATAGAAACCAAGTAGAAGTATTATTTAGTTAGCCTAGCGACAAGGGTGGTGTCGTCGATACCGGCACGTGTCGTGTCGCCCGGCGACCGCCGCTCAAACAATACACATGCCGTACATGTGTGAGCTATGATAGTATGCCGGCGAAAACGAAAGTACTACTTACTACCGACTTGCTTAAATTACATGTTCATAACTTTTTACCTAAGTACTGAATAGATAGGACATACATTATGCATGAAGAAGACTTATGTTTAGCAATGAATCATCGCAACAAAAACAATTTGTAAAATTTATTACGTGCAGTAATACCAGCAGTCTATCAGACAGTTTGAGCTCCGCCGTTCGCGGTAAGTTACTCACAACCTTGGTGTAACTCGGAGCCAAAATGCCTGGTTTCTGCATCGCATTGTGCAAACTATATGTTTTGCGTAATGCACCTCATGTAGTAACGCGCATGAGTGTGAGCGCATATGTCGGGGGATGCCATGTGACGCCCGCCGCCGCGCCGCCGCGCCGCCCAGCAAGGCGCACTTAAGATCAAGGTTGCTATTAAATAAATTACACCAACAATACACGATTGCTGATCAATATTATTGTTAAAAACTTAAAATAATATTCTGAAACACAAATGTAAAGTTTGTTTCCTTAGTGTCTGAGTCATTTTAAAGTAAACATTATTTTATGGATGGAGAATCGTAATCAAAACTCGCAGCGTAAAAATCTCGAAATTTACTGTACTTGTTAGTATCTAATTAATTGCTCTACAACACATAGTCTGCAAGGTATAGAGCAACTTACGGAGCTAGGCGTGTGGACAGCAGACAGCTCCTAATTATACAATTGTTATAAAATAAGATAATGCTCGGAAAGTTTCACTTTCTTTACGCACCGACCACTTGTTTGTTGCTCGTTAGCGCTTATCTAGACTTTCTTACATTCACTATTTAATAACGTGCGTTTTCCTGATACCCTCATGTATGTGATTAAGATGTAAAAAAACTTTTCTACTTTATTAAGGAGAGCCGTAAATGGATTTGAACACGTGATGCCTCGCTAACCAAGCAGTACTATGTCCAAGTGGACATCCATGTTAACTTCATCTTAAGCTTAACTGTGGACTCCACAGTTAAGCTTCAGATCGTTCACTTTTGGATATAGAAGTAGTTCCCATGATATGTCATTGTTTGTATACCCCTGTTTAGTAACCACCTGTGTTGGTTTTCCCTATGGGAATCCTACGTTTTTCTGCGCTCTGTCATGACAAGATCTGGTGAAATCTTGGCGATAAACTTCTTCAATATATTGGGTCCTCTTAGTGCTGCAGTAGGAGTTTGGCTTTAAGTTTTAATTGTGCCGTTTATAATAGAGGTAATCGTGCAGGAACTGAACGGGTTCTACATCCCCGAGATGACGTCGGTGGTGTGCAAGAGCGCGGCGGAGATGGTGCGCGTGATGCGCGCCGGCAACCGCAACCGCGCGGCCGGCCGCACCGACATGAACGAGCACTCGTCGCGCAGCCACGCCGTCTTCCTCGTCACCGTCGAGACGGCGCACCGCAAGACCAACCGGATACGGTCAGTACGCTTTACTCACACGCACACACACCCTCACACACTAAAGTAATACTCAATGTGAAGATGCTTACAAAGGTCTATCTGATGCTACACTACAACACTATTCCTGAGAATGACTGCGAAAAAGACTTAAGGGTCGCTTAAAATCCTGTTATGTTATAATATTCAGATCGAAGTACTTGTGACTTTTATGAACTCGAAACGGGCCGTTGCGTTTACGTCGTCAAGAAAAGCTATTTTAAAGTTTTATCTGTTTTCAGCATAGTTAGTGTTGTCTAACTCTACCTAGAAATCATCACCCTATTTCGATAGTTCGACCTTCACGTAATGAGTCCCACCTTTCAGTGGGACTGAAAGGTTTACAAAAGTATTAAAAGGCCTATTTATGTACATTAGTCATGATATGAAATTTTAATTTAGCTATCGCCTGTCTGACTCAGATCATACGGGGAAAGGTGGAAACATTGCCAGAAATTAAATTAACCTACCCATTTTCTGTTAAACTGAAAGAAACCGACCTGTCTAGACTGAAATATTGATCTGAATAGCAATTAATGCTTGGCTAAATGAGGGATGCAAACAGAACGAAATTAGTCTAAATTGGTTTAGTCATCCGACCTGCGCGGAACGTTGACCCCTCCTTTGTCTCGTGTTGATTATTCAGACGAAAAACTAGAGGTTTCGGGACACGCTCGATGATATGAGACGTTCAGTGTCACAGTAAGTGGGCGCGCGGCCAAGAGCCAGGTAAACATGTAGCAGCTATATCGATCGACCTGTAATAGAACTAGACTCACTCATGCTCTCACTGGAGCATAAAGATATTTTCTCGAGAAACGTTTTTTTCGCTGGCAGACTTTTGAGAAAAATTACGTCTGTGATATCAAAATAATCTGATGAAACACTTAAAAGGACGTTGGCTTTTATATGAATTTTCATAAACGAGACATTTCCGATCTTTTATATTTTTCTAATTTCATTATTTATTTTTCGCCAACTCAAAAATATACATGTAAATTGTATATCATCCTTGTACATAGACAAATGTAATATACCTAGGACTAGACTAGTTATGCTGTAAAATACATTGTATTCGTCAGCACGTTAATATGATTGAGCAACGAGTGGGCAGCGGGAGTGTCGGGAGCACTTTAGTGATGACGCGAGGGTCCCACCCGTGGTACGTGTTCAACCTTCAGTTACTGCTCACTGCAGCGGACAGACGCTGGCTAAACATGTCCAACACACATTGAATAGTTAGTCTTACGAAATACGCCCTATAGAGAGGAACCCCTTTCAAAAGTGAATTGTCCGTGGACATAGGTACTACAAATATGAATGATTTGTGTACAACGGATGAATGGAGCGAAGATGAAGATCACTACTTCAGGTATGGTTCTTCTATGCTATGTTGAACTTTCATACTATATCGATATCATTATGTAGCAAAGACTGCATTGATATGCATGACGAAATTTATTTTGTATAATATATCATGTAAATCGAATATGAAAAGTCATTTTCGTTTAAACAGATCCGTCGAAGTCGTACCCCCACGAAACTTAATTCCATGCAATAACGTTTTGCCGACTCGTAAATATCGGGAGGGTAATGCATTCGGTTGTTAAAGCTAATATATAAGGTGCTATAAAAACATCTGCCACGGCTTTAATGGGAGGTAGTATTGTGTTTATAGATTACAATAGTGAAGATAAATTATTCATTATTTATCATTTTTTTTTTCATACAAAAAAAAATAACGTATAAATTTGATTTGATTTATTAGTATAAAACCATCCCGTGTAAGTAGTTGCCGTATTATTGCGTACCTAGTAGATTATGTAGTGACGAACTAGTCAGCTGATAACAGTTTTCATTCACAGAAAAGATGGAAAGAGATAGCAGTTGTTTTCATTGACGAAGCGTCACATTGCGCGTAATTTGTGAACCACGTTACGCAGAATAGAGTCAACGTTAATTTAACTATTTTAGTCTCTCAAATTTAATTAACTGTTCCGGGGTACGAAAGTTCTTCACTATTGTAACCTATAAACACAATACTACCTCCCATTAAAGCCGTGGCAGATATTTTTATAGCACCTTATATATCCCGGTAGGGAAGTCACGACACGCCCCGAGCACGCCGCCCGCCGCCGCGCCGCCATGTAAAAAGTTAATGCAGTCGTGTAGCCAAAGGCCAAAGGCTGCGCTTGCGACGACGCTCACTCGCGGATGCTTAAGCACGATCATTATTTAATAGCAGAAGATCCACGTAATACAATTAAAAGACAAAACAGTGTGAAATATATTGTAGATAAGATATAATTTTGATTGGACTTGCCTGTCACACGTGGTGTAACTGTAGGTATGTCAGTGCTATATTTTTTAAACAACGTTAACCAGCGCTTATATTTGTATGAGTCCCCATTTCACAAGTGGTTGTAAGTGAGCCTACTGACCTTGTTGCCGTAGCGTGCGGGTCGGGCCGCGGTACGCACGCCGCCCGGCGCACGCGTGCCTTACATAACGCGACAATGATGTTTCCATTTCTACGATACAAACAATGTAACAATACGAGCCCGTAGTAGTTTACTCAAGTATTCATTCAACTTCTATACTGAGAAATTCTTACAGGACTGAGTATAACAAAAAGCAATTGAAGGCATTTTCAGAGTTCACATTTTCTGTTTTAATTGGTGGAATCTCTTTCGTTATCTTACTGTATTGGCTAACTTCCAAATGATTTATGTTTTGCGAAATGAAAACTATTTATTGAAATAACAACGAAATAATCTTAATATGTTTTGTAAATTATGTAATATTTGTTTGTTAATAGTAAAGCTTTATCATGAGATAGAGCTCGCACAGCAAATGTGAACGACATTAATGGCCCAAATACAATGTAGTTTGATTTCATTTGATCTGGAGATTTATAAAGAAGTTGGTCCGCAGATGTGGCGAGGGTGTTAGGGAAAGTTGAGAATATTGCTTATCAAACTGATTTTTCAAACGAGCGAAAATTTTCCTCATAATTAATATACGAGTACGTGGTGATTAATAATATAATCTTCATTGATGAAATGAAAGCATTCAGAGGCTCATAATAATATCTTAAAAAAATATTTTTGCAAAAAAAAAACCGACTTCAAAAATCGATGAAAGCACTAAAAAGTTAAAAATAATACTATAACCTACCTATATTAATAAACTTAACCTAAACTACGATTATCCTATAATACAATTTAACCATTTTTTGGAGTCGGTGCCAAGCAATATACAAAACTTAAATCACTATATACCTACAGACTAATTACCAGTCGTTTCATTGCTTAGCTTGAATTGAGAACCTCCTCCTTTTTTTTTAAAGTCGGTTAAAAATGTGTACAAAGTATAATGTCGATAGCTGAATCAATCGCGCACAATTCCGTAACAATGCTGTATCTAATATTGATGTAGGGGAAACACAGAAGTTACTTTGTTGGCACGTTAACGTTCAGACTTAACCTTACCTTCATGGAGTTCGTGGTCAATTCCATTCGACACACGCTCTATTTCCTGCCCGTAGCTGATCATGTTTGTGTGCTCGTAGCTTTACTGACCGGCTGGTAGAGCCCGTCACTGACGTCATATTCTTTTAGTTTTTTTTATTACTTTTTATTTCATAATGATCAGAACCTAGGTTAGGTTCGGTAGTCTCTACAAATGTCAAAAAAATCATCGACTTTTAAATGACTCTACTGATTTAACTCTTAGGGACAGACTTAGGGCCCTGAAAACTAATCTGTTTCTCGTCAGCTTTGTAGTAATTGCGGCCTACATTCAGAGTGGTAGGAAAGTTATCAAATGTAACGATCAGTTAGTGGCAGTAGGTTAGTGTTAGTGTTACACATGATGCAATGCTAGCGGCGTAACGCGGGTGTAGCGCCGAAGCCTAATGAGTCGAGCGCGCTGCACCAGCTCGCGGCTCGCGGATTAGCCCCGATACGCTGAAGCCGCGCGGGAAGCGTGCCCCGTTCAATTACACCACGAATGGTACCAGGATTCTAGCAAAAAGATTTATTATGACGTCACAAAACCGAATGAATGTAAAAAGCATTAAAAGTAGTTATATAGATACTTAGTCAAGAAATACCTCGGATAAAATAAAATGTCGGTTAATGAAACATTGCATACCTATATCAATGTGTTATGCTAATCCCTGTCATTATTCCTATAGTTAATCGTTCGGTTTATGATAAAATACCATATTTAACAACGCAAGTGCGCATGCTAATTAATAGATGAAACGGTAATTTAGAGTTTCCACATCACTTATTATACTATTATTTAATTGAGGAAATTGTTCTTATAATATATTTTGAAATATGACAAACTGACGAATTATATAATTTTCTGAAGTTCCTTTAATTTTGAGAATATCTATGTTACAATTCTTCATTCCAAAAATTTCATTCTAGTTGCTCGTGATGTCGTGACAGCGTTCCTCACGCACATCCATCGAACTTCCCCCTTTTATTGCTCAATAATGTCAACAGCAGTAAAATTTTAACAAACAAACAGTAGTTAATCAATTCCGGCCTATAATAATTGCAAATGCTGGCAGACAACAGGTTTCGCTCGCGAGTGAGTTGCGCGTCGCTGGCCGTGCGTCATGTGCTCCTCACTTCTGGGCTCCTGGTACCTACGCCGGTGCCGCCTCTCCAATACCCATGAATGGAGATGTCTCTTATAAATAAATGACTAACTCTTTCATAAAGTGCATCGTTGAGTCACTGAACCCGCTCCTAAAACGAACGTGGTGATCTAATTTCAATGTATTGTTTGTTGTCATGTTAAAACCTTTGTTTGATCAAATATAATTTTATAATTTGCACTGCAATGGTTTTGAATTAAAACTTGATCCGTTGTAGATAATAAACAATCTTATCTATAAGAGTGGCGGTATTGTTGTTGTATTATCTTATAGGTGATCGTTAAGAAGTATATTTTCCAACATCAACATTTACAGGCACACTTCATTTCCCTAAATGTTATCGCACCGATAAGAAGTTGATTACAATATAGTAGGTAGCTACTATCGTTCGAGTGCTTCTGATCAGGATTGATTCGTCTTGTTATATTTGAACATGTACAGACCTACAACAACAATGTACCTACACTGCACACATTGTTTCTACATTGTTGAAAGTATAATGTTAGATGTGTATAAACCGCAATGATTTATTTCGCAACGTTTCAATGTTGTGAGTATTTTCGAGAATGTGTGCAACTATTATAACTTGGTAGGAGGAAGGGCAGCAGCAACACTCGAATGAAGAAGGTTCACTACAAACGAGCAACAAGTAGCACAAAAGAGAATCTGCATTAAAATTTTGGTTTAACATGATTGCAGAATCAGTGATAAAGTAAAACGGTTATAAAAATATAATTATTAAAAGGATATTTAGAAATCACCAAAATAAATGGAGTCGTTGTAAGTAATAATTGAAGTCACTATAATTGAAGTATTGAGCCTGTATTAAGTGAGCCTTCTGTGTCGTGTCGCTCCGTGAAGGCTGGACGTTTTTCACGCGCGCGGCGTTTCAGTCGGCGCGCGGCGGCCGCTACCGCGCGCCGCTTACGTTACGATTTATAACCTTGTTTTATTCGATACACTGCACATTTGGAGCGTGTGGTTTGACGTCCAATAAAATGAAATTTTCACTAATTATTTTCACGAATGTTTATAAAGATTTCTCTTGCATCCTGCCGCACGAGTAAATATGAGTGAATTGCGTGAGCTCACGACACTTGTTACCACTGTTGCTTGGTTAAATGGCTGTATGTTTGTTACATAACCAATACGAACAGCTTGGTTATCTTTATCTTTATAAAAACATAGAAATCATTTATGGAGAAATTTGTGCTTCTATGTAGGTATCCGTTAGGTGCGGTATCATAATTCCCTAAAAATCCTTATTAGAAGACGAGTTAAACACAATAACACGGGGCCCGGGGCTCCGATACGGACACACAATAAATTAAAAATAATCTGATAATACCTGTAATCATTTCACGTTTACAATTTTACGATTTCTGTTCCTACGTAATTAATCAGTGTAGTTCGAGCCAAGGACGGACTTGTAGGCTACTTACCTATACTAAACACAATTGCTTAAAAACGGACTAACATGCAAAAAGTGAAGTATCGACGCTCACTTGGTTTATTTTTGTACTAACAATCGATGTCTACTCAAGTATGAAGTGGACAGCAAACCGTAAAACGTGATAACCACTCGGCGGTTCTAATCACTATTCTTGAAGAGTAGATTACTTATCGAACATTATGAATTAACTGCGGGCACCTTGTCTATATCAATCATACTTACGTAGAATATGCAATCAATTACATTTTAAAACATTTTATGATCTCTGTGACGCGTTTAGCAGGAAAAGAAAATGTGTATTTGATATTATTTCATATTATTAATACCAATTACAGTTACTTAAATTATTGTCAATAGGAATACAAAATTTTCCATTCCCCATTTTGAAATAATTTTCAGTTGTTTGTTTTTCTGTTGCATCAGTAATGGCGGAACTGAGGTTACAAATAAAAAGTATCCTTGTCCAGTACGTGCTGAAGCGTGACATGGTTGAGTGTCAGTTGTAAACACCGCGCTCTGCGTGATGCGTCGCTAGTTACACTACTGTATTAGCCCTGCAGTTCACTGCCGTCAAATTACTCATAAGTGGTCATAAATCGTATTATGTTCACGGGATCCCTTCTTTTTGCATAATATTCTTTGTCCTAATATACTTTGGCATAACGATTTTGGCATAATTTGTTTTGCCATAATAATACTTTCCTATATTTTTTTTAGCATACAGTTTATGTTGGCATAATTATGTTGAAGGCTAATTTGTTTTGGCATAAATTTAATTCGCATAATGTTACTAGGCCTAATCACTATTAGCATAATAGAAATAACGGAAACAAATTTGAGTTAGTGAAAGAAACGAATCGCTGCAAAACCGACTCCACGTAGTCTTTTCTGCCCTACCCTAGAGTGTAATTTAGAGTCGCGTAGGCGCGGAGGGGTGAGGCGGCCCGCGGGCTGAGGAGCAGGTGGTCTTAACACTCGCTGGTGAGCGTAAAACCATCTGCGACGATAAGCTCGCGTGGGGCCGCCGGAACCCTGCAGCGCCGGAGCCGTGACAGAAACCATGCCTGCTGCATGTTGCATGCTGCATGCTGGCTTGCATGCTTGCTTGCATGCTGCATGCTTGCTTGCATGCTGCATGCTTGCTTGCATGCTGCATGCTTGCTTGCATGCTGCATGCTTGCTTGCATGCTGCATGCTTGCTTGCATGCTGCATGCTTGCTTGCATGCTGCATGCTTGCTTGCATGCTGCATGCTTGCTTGCATGCTGCATGCTTGCTTGCATTCTGCATGCTTGCTTGCATTATGCATGCTTGCTTGCATTCTGCATGCTTGCTTGCATGCTGCTTGCTTGCTTGCATGCTGCTTGCTTGCATTCTGCATGTTTACTTGCATGCTGCATGTTTACTTGCATGCTGCAGCAATATTGTATAGAAATGTGTATTAGTGTCTAATATTTTAGGTGTTAATTATTAATTCTTTGTTATGCCTATGTATAATGTGAGCAATATGTAAAATTGTGTATGATAAAGTTTTTTCATAATTAAGGAGTTAGATATTTGTATGGTGTATGATTAGTTTGCTTATAAAAGTTATGCTTAAATATCATTATGCGTAAGGATATTTAGGCTTTAGAATATTATGCTTCACAATTATTATGCTTAAAGTAAGTATGCCTAATAAATTATTCTTTTAAAGTTATGCCAAATTAATATTGTGCGTAACTATTATTAGGATAAATACAATTATGCCATGTTAACTTATGACATAAAATTTTATGCTTAAAAATAGGGAACCTATGTTCACATTAAATACGGATAGTTAGGACGCTGCTGTGAAAAGTAACAACATAATAATTGTAACCTCGGTGTTAACGCAGTGGTAGTTGGTGTTCTCAACATCGCTGACGCCCCTTAGCCATGATATTTATGTGTATATTTATTTAGTAAGCAAGCAATAGCAAATACTTGAATACAAATATATTTTTTGTGCGGAAATCCATGACTAATTACTATGATCAGCCGCCGAATATAAGAAAATTAATGGGTTACCTAGTGTAATAATTGTAATTATAGTGTCACTACACAATGCTGTTTTAATTCTTTTGTTTTGTGTGGTCATTGATCATACAAATTAGCGAAACTTTGAGGCATTAAGTACCTACCCAATTATAGTATGTCTGAATTTGTCATCTCTTCCGGGACGTGTTTGTCCGTGAAGTAAAGGAAGTGTAAAATCATTGCATCTATACCTTATGTAAATGGTAAACAAACAGTGATATTGGCCAGGCTTGTTATACAAGTCAATATCATGTCACTCTCGGGGTTTCGTAATTTGCACAGTTCTGTGATTGTGTAGTTAGGTCGGCAAACATTACTCCGTGGCGTCCAAAGCACACGCGTTATGTAATGTGTGTAATGTAAACAGACAATATGGCGCTGTAACAGACCGGTCGGCGATGTGTGGGTGACGGAGGTCACGAATTAACGACGACCACGAGATCACTGATTGCATTCAATAATGTCTCACTTTGGTCACTTTGATTCAGAATATGCGAGGACCATGTCACATCCATACGTAAGATGAAAATGTTACAGGCCCTTATTATATAGTATGGATTTTCGGCATTCACCTAAACCTATGTTTTGTCTCCTCACTTACTATAATGTTTAATTTAATTGTATCGAAAAGTATACTAGGTCCGTGACCGTATCTTATAACAATTACAAAGCAAGGTATGCATAGAAAACGTACTCTTTATGCCTCTTCAAGGCGAGCTAGACACGTCGGTCGAACTCTTGAAAAGGTCCGAGATATTTTCCACTGTAACGGCTCTCTAGTCAAGGACTCTATTTTTAAGGGCCATCGTTACCTTGTCATGCAGCGTCAACTCACCTTTTTTTTAAGTTTCACGGTGGCAGTATACCTGTAGCTAAACAGATTCGCGACTGCTACACTACACATTATACATATAAGGTATCGAGGTCATTAACTGATAAACATAGCTGTTATAAGATCATAGATATTCATTGTTATGACGACGTGAACAAATAGTGCGCCTAGTGATACTCTACATAATCTCTTTACTACGACTCACTTATTGTGGAATAATCGGCATCAAGTAAGGAAATCTAAGAACCAGAATAAATTAATAAATGAATCCACCACCTACGGATGGATTCCGGCAAAAACCACATTACAACACATTAATTGCTGCTTTAGCATCGTCAGGATATGACATACGAATATGTAGAGTTTGTGGTATGAGTGTGTCGGTGTGGGCAAATCGCACATTCTTGTCTGTTGTCACCCGCACCACTCGCGCACCACTCGCGCGCGGTGGGCGCGCTGACAGCCGCACCTCCTAAACAAGCGCAGAAGGTCCGCTAGAAAGCTATGGTAACCATGGCAACAACCACATACAACATCGCCCAAATGTACTAGGTACACGTAATGAGTAATATATATAAATAACAAGTTCTTGTAAATTGCGCCCTAATACAACGATGAAAGTGTCATTTTTGATTCTTGCCACATTCAATATTTCAGGATCTTTGCATATATTTAATACAGTCTCGATGTATGTAAAATTATTTAATAAAGCAGTAATTTGTATTGACTTGATATTAAACTTAACTCTGTACAGAACAATTAATTTTTAACATTTCTGCACAGTACCTACCTAGTTATTTACACATTTTTTATGTACTATTGTTATTATTTATTATGTACTATTGTTCAGTCGCAAATCATTGAATTGGTCCTTAAACGCTAATCTTGAGTGGCAGCCCAACATGACTAAAGCATGATGTGTAGGCGCAGTACTTGGGCACCTACCTGCTAATGCGGCTCCTGCTTATTCATTCCTTAGCTGTGGAAAGCTACTTACGAACCCGTAAATAATCGGTAATTTGATCAAAGATATAATTAGGTAAGTACTACAAAATCGTCCGTCGATCGGTGTTAAGCTGTCATTGTAGTTCGTGAATTTCAATCGTACCGTGGCATTATAAAACTATGACTTTTATATAATTTATATCATAGAGTACTTATAATTGGTTGATCTACAAAATGCGTAGCTACTCTAATAAAATCTTGTTACTACATCAATATTATGTATTGTAATTTGTAATCAATGTTGAGAGTTCATGAAAACGCTCCGTACTTGACCGATATCCGCTGGGTCCTCCGGGCCTAAGTAACGTGTAAATATTTACGTTGAACACGTAAACACGCGGCGCGGCGGCGCGGCGGCGCGTGCGCTGCTACATACACACGCCGATTATTCCTACTCGCTGTATAAATTAATATCGTATACAGGTAAAGATCTGCGTGAACTTTGTTTGCGGTGTAAAAAATATTTATTATAAAGACTGGAGACTATTATAAGGAAATGTTTTACCGAATCAAATCTTCACGATACAATATATGAACTAACTTCGTCGTAACTTGTTACCGATAGGTTTTGGCGTAAGAGTCATATTTTGTGGTTCCTGTACTCAATCTATGTTTTATAAAATGTAAGTACGACTAGGACTTCATATCTGGCAAAATAATACGTTAACTGAACTCTACTTGTAGATTAGGTAGCGAAATACACATATACAGTGTCACTACACGCAAGAATAACTATCGATTTAAACGTATCAAATCGGTGCATACGTGGTTGTGCACGTGTGCAGTTTACACGATCGGTTATATGGTCGCGTGCACACTGGCTACGCGGCTACGCGGCTGGCCGGCGCGGACTGTTATAACGACAAACTGACACTATACAACAATTAGGCTGGGTCGGCCCTAGCCGTTGGTCAGTGTAGTTATAAAGCGAGTCTAATTTTAGTCTAGTCGCCTGATTCTGATTGCAACGATATGGTAATTGTTTTTACGGGTTAAAGGTCGGGCCTTTTGCTACCCGTTACTCTCTGGCGCCTAGAATGACCCGAAGATATAGTTTGTTACGGTCAACGCTCGTGTTCAAAGTTTCACACTAAACTTAAATCTACCTAAGGTAGTTTAAGGCAGATAATATGAGGGGGCCTCGGCAAAAGGCGGGCCGCTGCTAATCTTAACTTACGTAAATGTAGAGCAGGCGCCGGAACAACTCGCGTGCTTTATCAGTAATTTTCGTACCTTTGTGTACTCCTTTTGTTTGGCAGGCCGGTCACTCGCCAAATAAAGTAATATCAACACAAGCAACACGTTCTTATCTATTGCTGGAAAACGTTTGTTCTTATGAGTGAATCACATACAACACAGATATTGTACAGTTGACGATCATCAGAGGGACCCATTACACTAAGAAAATAAAGACGCTTTTAATATCAATCAAGTACTACCACTGACTTGATGTCGTTTATATTATTGTTTACACTATAAACTAGTTCGGATGTCTATAGTTACTAACATACATTAATCTCGAAGATAATAGACGCTTGTTTTCCCTATTAATACAATCTTTTGTTGAGCGTTTAGACAAAAGAATAATACATCCAATTATCACTCAGTTTATTGTTCAAGTTATTTATTTACGTCTGTCAAGAAACAATCGTGTTCATTAGATCTCCGTTTGAAAATATATATCCTCCAAATAGCAGCAGTAAATTAATAATAGGTAATAACCAACTTTGTCTAATGACTCAAGTAACACATGTAGAAGTACATATTGTTTCAAATATTAATGCTTTTCTTTATGATGAACGTCTGAATTACATTGTGGTCATTACTTGTAATACTTAACAAAAGCCATAATGTAACGCGATCAGCTGTTCGCAAATGCATTATCTAATCAGCCGCGCACCGAGCGCCGAGCACCGTGCCCCGTGAGGCTGCGGGCTTTACTCACTGGTCTACAGCGTGGAGTGAGTCATGCAACCTCCTTCGACACTACCGCAGTTATATGTGCCTGAGCTATTATTAGCAACAATATCGCACATTAGCTAATCATACCCCCACGCGGTCTACCATATTTCCTTAAAATAAACCTTGATTTTATAATTGTAACTCCAAATATTTGCGCGCCATATGGAAGAAACCTAGGCATACTATTATTGCGAATTACACTATGTGTATATTTGTAACAACGCTGTGGCATTCACTGCAATAGTAAGATGATTATTCATTGATATTGACTCCCGTAACCATACCTACCTAAATAATAGTAACAGTTTCTGGGATAGATCGTCATCTCGTTCGTTAGAGATAGTATAGTCGCGCTATAGGTAGGTACTTGTAGCTGTTGTTGTGCAGATACTTTGTGTAGGTGTGTATTAATAAATTAGTCATTCCCCTCTTATTCATAGACTCCTGAGTTTGAGTAGCTGGTTGCTGGTCCAGTACACTCATCCTGCATGAATCAAAAACAGATATAATTTAACAAATTGTGTCAACTGCCAAGAGACGAAATGCCAAGATAAAGTGTTAAAGTTAGATCTGTAGACTCACTTTGGACAGTAGCTAGCTGACACTAGTTATACGATAAAGTGGATATCTGCCCATCTTACTGCCTAGTTGCAGTGCGTGCACGGACAAATAGGCGTGCGAATATAAGCCGGAAGCGACCAATAGAAACGCGGCGATTGCGGCGAATAGCCCCCGCGTCACATCCGACACAGCGAGTCAGCGACTACCGCACGCCTCGCGCCGGCCGGAGGGCGCGTGGCTGGCCCTACGCAACGCAGCTGTGCACACAGACACACAATTTAATTTCCTCTATAACATGATAATATATCGTCTACTTGTACTGTATTAGGTTTATTAAATAAACTTCTCTAAACGGATATTAAGTACTGCCGCGGTGTAGGTATGTCAACGTACTTTTAACACGGTACATTTGATTGTCAGATGTGTAAAAATATATCTGGGCGCCTGGTGTTACGATCTGATGACGGTTAGTTATGATCAGTATGTTTTTCATTTGATTACCTATGCTGAATTAAATTAACAAGAAAAAATTTTTTATTTTAAATTTTGTAATAAAGTGTTCACTGTATTTGCAAGCATTACCGTCGTCACTTTTTCACTAGCCCTGCGTGACATTTTCTACGAATGAAAAAAAAAGTAAAAATCATCGCTCTAAGTACTCGGTGTGACTGTGTCGGTTATTATGATTTGACCAATAATGGCGGCCGTGACAAGTCCATTACAATAGTAAATGGAGCGTATCTTTATGGTATTACGCGGATTATGGAATCCTAAACCATTGTTAAATGCAGGAATTTCTATGTTCAATTGTTTATATGACAATCTTGTTCATTTGGCCATAGATTTAACAATTTTTTTTTTTTTTTTTTCAAAATACAAATAAATTACGAGACGATTGACGATTGAATTTTAGATTGGCAGTTGTATAGTTACCAACTGTATGAAATCTGTGATGGTATGTTGTGTGTTAGCGTGGGCAAGCTGAACCTGGTGGACCTGGCGGGCAGCGAGCGCCAGCGCAAGACGGGCGCGTCGGCCGAGCGGCTGCGAGAGGCGTCGCGCATCAACCAGGCGCTCTCCTCGCTCGGCAACGTCATCTCCGCGCTCGCCGAGAACAGCCCGCACGTGCCCTACAGGTGACTGGTCACTCTTTCTTACCTACGATCATAACAGGCTGGGTTACCTGCTGGAAAGGAATTGCTGTCACCAATTTTCGATCCTTCTGTTTTTCGAATGTTTAACTGTGTATTGTGTTGTAGAGACTCGAAGTTAACGCGCATCCTGCAGGACTCGCTGGGCGGCAACAGCAAGACCATTATGATAGCCAACATCGGGCCCGCGTCCTACAACTACGACGAGACCATCACCACGCTGCGGTACGCGCACCGCGCTAAAGGTACTTAGCCAATCGTGCGTATATATTGTGCTGCTTTATTGTAGCCATGTTAATTGTAACCACGTGTTTTCTGAACGATAGCGATAAAGAACAAGCCGGTCCGCAACGAGGACCCGAAGGACGCGAAGCTGCGTGAGTACCAGGCGGAGATCGAGCGCCTGCGCTCGCTCATCGAGCAGCGCCGCGTCGTCGACAAGAAGCCCAAGCGCGTCGCCAAGCCGCGCCCGCAGCCCGCCGACAACTGTGAGTCCCGCCAAACTCTGACAAGTTTTTGTCGTATTCGCAGCAGACTGAACGTTGTTATGTTATTACAGCCGAGGAAGAGACAGTCAGTATAGAAAACGAGAACATACTGGCCGAGTCCACCATCGAGCAGGAGAAGAACAAGACTGAGGAGCTGGAGCACCAGATCCGCGCGCTGGAGGAACGGCTGGTGCAGGGCGGCGGCGGCAAGGACCTCATCAATAACCTCAACGAGACGCAGCTCATCCTCGAGCAGCGGAACAGCGAGA
The DNA here is from genome assembly GCA_905475315.1 of Autographa pulchrina. Lineage (NCBI taxonomy): Eukaryota > Metazoa > Arthropoda > Insecta > Lepidoptera > Noctuidae > Autographa > Autographa pulchrina. The sequence goes on from FR997775.1 coordinate 216,906, forward strand.
TCGCCGAGCGTAAGAAGCGCGAGGTCGAGATGCAGCAAAAGATCGAACTGGAGGAGGAGACCGCCACCATCGTCACCAACACTTTCACCACGCTGCAACAGGAGGTCGACCACAAGACGCAGAGGTAGGCACCCGCCCGCGCACGCCCGCGCGCCCTTTCTGTCTCGCCGTTGTGTAACACGTTCTGATGCGGTGCGGTTGTGTGTGCGCAGGTTGAAGAAGTGCCTGTCGAAGTACGCGTGCCTGCGCGAGGAGATGGTGGAGCAGCGTGAGGCGCACGACAGCGAGCGCCGCGAGCTGGAGGCCCTGCAGGCCGCGCTCATCGCCGAGCTGCGCCGCCGCCTGCTCGTGGCCGACAGCTTCGTGCCCGACGCCGGCCGCCCCGCCGTGCTGCGCGCGCGCTACAACGAGGACAGCGACGCCTGGGAGCTCCGCGACCACAGGTAGCGTCCTCCCCGGCCCCGTAGCCTTATCCCTGCAGGCCGCGCTCATCGCCGAGCTGCGCCGCCGCCTGCTCGTGGCCGACAGCTTCGTGCCCGACGCCGGCCGCCCCGCCGTGCTGCGCGCGCGCTACAACGAGGACAGCGACGCCTGGGAGCTCCGCGACCACAGGTAGCGTACTCCCCGGCCCCGTAGCCTTATCCCTGCAGGCCGCGCTCATCGCCGAGCTGCGCCGCCGCCTGCTCGTGGCCGACAGCTTCGTGCCCGACGCCGGCCGCCCCGCCGTGCTGCGCGCGCGCTACAACGAGGACAGCGACGCCTGGGAGCTCCGCGACCACAGGTAGCGTACTCCCCGGCCCCGTAGCCTTATCCCTGCAGGCCGCGCTCATCGCCGAGCTGCGCCGCCGCCTGCTCGTGGCCGACAGCTTCGTGCCCGACGCCGGCCGCCCCGCCGTGCTGCGCGCGCGCTACAACGAGGACAGCGACGCCTGGGAGCTCCGCGACCACAGGTAGCGTACTCCCCGGCCCCGTAGCCTTATCCCTGCAGGCCGCGCTCATCGCCGAGCTGCGCCGCCGCCTGCTCGTGGCCGACAGCTTCGTGCCCGACGCCGGCCGCCCCGCCGTGCTGCGCGCGCGCTACAACGAGGACAGCGACGCCTGGGAGCTCCGCGACCACAGGTAGCGTACTCCCCGGCCCCGTAGCCTTATCCCTGCAGGCCGCGCTCATCGCCGAGCTGCGCCGCCGCCTGCTCGTGGCCGACAGCTTCGTGCCCGACGCCGGCCGCCCCGCCGTGCTGCGCGCGCGCTACAACGAGGACAGCGACGCCTGGGAGCTCCGCGACCACAGGTAGCGTACTCCCCGGCCCCGTAGCCTTATCCCTGCAGGCCGCGCTCATCGCCGAGCTGCGCCGCCGCCTGCTCGTGGCCGACAGCTTCGTGCCCGACGCCGGCCGCCCCGCCGTGCTGCGCGCGCGCTACAACGAGGACAGCGACGCCTGGGAGCTCCGCGACCACAGGTAGCGTACTCCCCGGCCCCGTAGCCTTATCCCTGCAGGCCGCGCTCATCGCCGAGCTGCGCCGCCGCCTGCTCGTGGCCGACAGCTTCGTGCCCGACGCCGGCCGCCCCGCCGTGCTGCGCGCGCGCTACAACGAGGACAGCGACGCCTGGGAGCTCCGCGACCACAGGTAGCGTACTCCCCGGCCCCGTAGCCTTATCCCTGCAGGCCGCGCTCATCGCCGAGCTGCGCCGCCGCCTGCTCGTGGCCGACAGCTTCGTGCCCGACGCCGGCCGCCCCGCCGTGCTGCGCGCGCGCTACAACGAGGACAGCGACGCCTGGGAGCTCCGCGACCACAGGTAGCGTACTCCCCGGCCCCGTAGCCTTATCCCTGCAGGCCGCGCTCATCGCCGAGCTGCGCCGCCGCCTGCTCGTGGCCGACAGCTTCGTGCCCGACGCCGGCCGCCCCGCCGTGCTGCGCGCGCGCTACAACGAGGACAGCGACGCCTGGGAGCTCCGCGACCACAGGTAGCGTACTCCCCGGCCCCGTAGCCTTATCCCTGCAGGCCGCGCTCATCGCCGAGCTGCGCCGCCGCCTGCTCGTGGCCGACAGCTTCGTGCCCGACGCCGGCCGCCCCGCCGTGCTGCGCGCGCGCTACAACGAGGACAGCGACGCCTGGGAGCTCCGCGACCACAGGTAGCGTACTCCCCGGCCCCGTAGCCTTATCCCTGCAGGCCGCGCTCATCGCCGAGCTGCGCCGCCGCCTGCTCGTGGCCGACAGCTTCGTGCCCGACGCCGGCCGCCCCGCCGTGCTGCGCGCGCGCTACAACGAGGACAGCGACGCCTGGGAGCTCCGCGACCACAGGTAGCGTACTCCCCGGCCCCGTAGCCTTATCCCTGCAGGCCGCGCTCATCGCCGAGCTGCGCCGCCGCCTGCTCGTGGCCGACAGCTTCGTGCCCGACGCCGGCCGCCCCGCCGTGCTGCGCGCGCGCTACAACGAGGACAGCGACGCCTGGGAGCTCCGCGACCACAGGTAGCGTACTCCCCGGCCCCGTAGCCTTATCCCTGCAGGCCGCGCTCATCGCCGAGCTGCGCCGCCGCCTGCTCGTGGCCGACAGCTTCGTGCCCGACGCCGGCCGCCCCGCCGTGCTGCGCGCGCGCTACAACGAGGACAGCGACGCCTGGGAGCTCCGCGACCACAGGTAGCGTACTCCCCGGCCCCGTAGCCTTATCCCTGCAGGCCGCGCTCATCGCCGAGCTGCGCCGCCGCCTGCTCGTGGCCGACAGCTTCGTGCCCGACGCCGGCCGCCCCGCCGTGCTGCGCGCGCGCTACAACGAGGACAGCGACGCCTGGGAGCTCCGCGACCACAGGTAGCGTACTCCCCGGCCCCGTAGCCTTATCCCTGCAGGCCGCGCTCATCGCCGAGCTGCGCCGCCGCCTGCTCGTGGCCGACAGCTTCGTGCCCGACGCCGGCCGCCCCGCCGTGCTGCGCGCGCGCTACAACGAGGACAGCGACGCCTGGGAGCTCCGCGACCACAGGTAGCGTACTCCCCGGCCCCGTAGCCTTATCCCTGCAGGCCGCGCTCATCGCCGAGCTGCGCCGCCGCCTGCTCGTGGCCGACAGCTTCGTGCCCGACGCCGGCCGCCCCGCCGTGCTGCGCGCGCGCTACAACGAGGACAGCGACGCCTGGGAGCTCCGCGACCACAGGTAGCGTACTCCCCGGCCCCGTAGCCTTATCCCTGCAGGCCGCGCTCATCGCCGAGCTGCGCCGCCGCCTGCTCGTGGCCGACAGCTTCGTGCCCGACGCCGGCCGCCCCGCCGTGCTGCGCGCGCGCTACAACGAGGACAGCGACGCCTGGGAGCTCCGCGACCACAGGTAGCGTACTCCCCGGCCCCGTAGCCTTATCCCTGCAGGCCGCGCTCATCGCCGAGCTGCGCCGCCGCCTGCTCGTGGCCGACAGCTTCGTGCCCGACGCCGGCCGCCCCGCCGTGCTGCGCGCGCGCTACAACGAGGACAGCGACGCCTGGGAGCTCCGCGACCACAGGTAGCGTACTCCCCGGCCCCGTAGCCTTATCCCTGCAGGCCGCGCTCATCGCCGAGCTGCGCCGCCGCCTGCTCGTGGCCGACAGCTTCGTGCCCGACGCCGGCCGCCCCGCCGTGCTGCGCGCGCGCTACAACGAGGACAGCGACGCCTGGGAGCTCCGCGACCACAGGTAGCGTACTCCCCGGCCCCGTAGCCTTATCCCTGCAGGCCGCGCTCATCGCCGAGCTGCGCCGCCGCCTGCTCGTGGCCGACAGCTTCGTGCCCGACGCCGGCCGCCCCGCCGTGCTGCGCGCGCGCTACAACGAGGACAGCGACGCCTGGGAGCTCCGCGACCACAGGTAGCGTACTCCCCGGCCCCGTAGCCTTATCCCTGCAGGCCGCGCTCATCGCCGAGCTGCGCCGCCGCCTGCTCGTGGCCGACAGCTTCGTGCCCGACGCCGGCCGCCCCGCCGTGCTGCGCGCGCGCTACAACGAGGACAGCGACGCCTGGGAGCTCCGCGACCACAGGTAGCGTACTCCCCGGCCCCGTAGCCTTATCCCTGCAGGCCGCGCTCATCGCCGAGCTGCGCCGCCGCCTGCTCGTGGCCGACAGCTTCGTGCCCGACGCCGGCCGCCCCGCCGTGCTGCGCGCGCGCTACAACGAGGACAGCGACGCCTGGGAGCTCCGCGACCACAGGTAGCGTACTCCCCGGCCCCGTAGCCTTATCCCTGCAGGCCGCGCTCATCGCCGAGCTGCGCCGCCGCCTGCTCGTGGCCGACAGCTTCGTGCCCGACGCCGGCCGCCCCGCCGTGCTGCGCGCGCGCTACAACGAGGACAGCGACGCCTGGGAGCTCCGCGACCACAGGTAGCGTACTCCCCGGCCCCGTAGCCTTATCCCTGCAGGCCGCGCTCATCGCCGAGCTGCGCCGCCGCCTGCTCGTGGCCGACAGCTTCGTGCCCGACGCCGGCCGCCCCGCCGTGCTGCGCGCGCGCTACAACGAGGACAGCGACGCCTGGGAGCTCCGCGACCACAGGTAGCGTACTCCCCGGCCCCGTAGCCTTATCCCTGCAGGCCGCGCTCATCGCCGAGCTGCGCCGCCGCCTGCTCGTGGCCGACAGCTTCGTGCCCGACGCCGGCCGCCCCGCCGTGCTGCGCGCGCGCTACAACGAGGACAGCGACGCCTGGGAGCTCCGCGACCACAGGTAGCGTACTCCCCGGCCCCGTAGCCTTATCCCTGCAGGCCGCGCTCATCGCCGAGCTGCGCCGCCGCCTGCTCGTGGCCGACAGCTTCGTGCCCGACGCCGGCCGCCCCGCCGTGCTGCGCGCGCGCTACAACGAGGACAGCGACGCCTGGGAGCTCCGCGACCACAGGTAGCGTACTCCCCGGCCCCGTAGCCTTATCCCTGCAGGCCGCGCTCATCGCCGAGCTGCGCCGCCGCCTGCTCGTGGCCGACAGCTTCGTGCCCGACGCCGGCCGCCCCGCCGTGCTGCGCGCGCGCTACAACGAGGACAGCGACGCCTGGGAGCTCCGCGACCACAGGTAGCGTACTCCCCGGCCCCGTAGCCTTATCCCTGCAGGCCGCGCTCATCGCCGAGCTGCGCCGCCGCCTGCTCGTGGCCGACAGCTTCGTGCCCGACGCCGGCCGCCCCGCCGTGCTGCGCGCGCGCTACAACGAGGACAGCGACGCCTGGGAGCTCCGCGACCACAGGTAGCGTACTCCCCGGCCCCGTAGCCTTATCCCTGCAGGCCGCGCTCATCGCCGAGCTGCGCCGCCGCCTGCTCGTGGCCGACAGCTTCGTGCCCGACGCCGGCCGCCCCGCCGTGCTGCGCGCGCGCTACAACGAGGACAGCGACGCCTGGGAGCTCCGCGACCACAGGTAGCGTACTCCCCGGCCCCGTAGCCAAAACCTTCCATTTGATGATGTCACACAATGCAGTTTTCAAATATTTTATTCGGACATACGGAACCCTAAAAAAATTAGCTGCAATTAGAAATAGCAAAATAAAGGTGTGCGTATTGTTGCAGCGGCGTGGAGCCCCTGACGGAGCGGCCGGGCATGGGGCGGCGCGGCGCGGGCTCGCGGGGCGCGGAGAACGTGCTGGCGCTGTCGCCGCTGCCGCTGCCCGCCACCACGCGCGCCTACCCGCGCCGCGCCGCGCCCCCGCCCGCGCCCCCGCCCGCCGCCGACAGCGCGGGGGCGCGCAAGGCCCGCGCGCGCCCCAGCACGGCGCACCAGCGGCTCGGCACGGCCGGCGTGCGGTAGGCTGCCCGCCGTGCGGTAGGCTGCCCGCCGTGCGGTAGGCTGCGGCCGCCGTGCGGTAGGCTGCGGCCGCCGTGCGGTAGGCTGCGGCCGGCGCCGCTACTGTACGATTCGCGAGCTCCGGCGCGACCGCCGGCTCCTGCGGGCAACTCGAGCGTCACAATGATCTCACTTATCTTAATTCCCAGTATTTATAAAGGCAAAGAACCTTTTGTATATTTACGTACGTAATGTTAAGTCGTAGCTACAGACTGTATGAACCGAACGAGATAGAGTCGAGATAGTCGCTTCACAACTGTGGATCGTATAACTTAGGTTGTTGTTTGTTTTATAAGATTTTATTTTACCATTGTTGTCTCTTTTGTTTTTGTAAATTTTTATTTTGTGCCTCGAAACCCACACACGTGTTTGAGCTAGTGATATTAGATAGTTTACTACGATTATGATATAAAATTGTACCGTGTAATATGATATATCGGTAAATGTGAAATAGCCGGGTAGTGCCGAGCCAGCCTGCCGGGCCTGCCGGGCCTGCCGGCGATGTGATCCAAGTAATGTATGTTCAAATGTGTTACCAAAGATGGAAACTGTCCATTCCGTACGTTTGTGTCATGACGTCGACGACACGGTGAACTTGTTCCTTTATTTGTATAAATTCATTTGTGGATATGTTAATATTATTTCTAAACAGTTTCTAGTCAATGATGAATTATATTCTTGTATACAAATATTGTAAATAATAATAATAATGGTATTTTAGGTATTTAAAAAGTATCCAATACAGAGTATGAACTAGAGTAAGTAGGTTGCTACAATTAGCGCACAATACTTTTTGAATACCGGTGGAAACTACTGTCATTATCATTATTGCGGGGCGAGTGTCCGCTCTGCCGGCCGCAGCATGCGCGGGGCAAGAGCCAAGCACACGCTAGTGACACTAGTGCAGGAGACTAGCTCACGCTAGTGACACCAGTGCAGGAGCCTAGCACACACACAGGCACAAGTGCGTGCGAGTGCAAGTCACAGCGGGCGCGGGTACGCGGCTGAGCGCTCGCTCCCGGCAACTTTCTTGCTTTAAATTTAGTTAAATCAAGTTTTGATTATATGAAATAGTTGTATATTTTGGGATTGTAGTTATTTATAATGTATTCATTGTATTGGCTTTATATTTTATTTAAATTATGGATGGAGTTGATCATGTATTGTGATATATCATTTTGGTAACTGCTAGTCAGCCGTGCCGCATACACGCTTATACTCACTAATGAAATAAACAAATAAAATTTTTACTGTGCCATTTTTTTTCTCCCTATTTTGATACTGATATAATAAAGAATTTGTAAATTTGAACACACGTGTCTATAATACACATATATGTAGTGGGATTATTATTTTATTTAAAACATGCAGCATTATAAAGAAGAAATCTATTGAGGTAAACCAATAACTGTCTTGTTTTTATTTTTGGTGTTGGTTTTAAATACCTATGTAATGGGGTTTGAAATACACATGATAAAAAGGATATTTATAATGGTGGGTTGAAATACACATATGAAAGGGGAAGGGATACGCCTTTGGTGGTTGGAGTATATAACATGGGACTCAAAACACGTGTGAGATAATTACATTATTAGACAGCCCCATATCACTCACCCTTCCCCGCTTCCTAAGTGGTCTGGCTTTGGAGAAGCGACTGTGCAACAAACTTCCAGACACCACCTGCGCCACCGATGTGATGATAGCTGGTGACATAAGGAAAGCCAGACGCTAAAGACGCTTATTGGGACCGAAGGAAGCTTACCGAGACCAATGCTTATTTGGACCGACGCTTACCGCAATCTACGACGCTTACCGGGACCGACGCTCACTACGACCGACTCTGACCAGGACTGAGATTTATCTATCTTACCAAATCACTTCAATTAACGTGAAAACATATTATATAAAAGGGAATTACTTTTATTAATTTAATTGATAAAAGTAATTTCGTAAATTATAATTTTCCTAATATTCCACATCTTACAACTTTTTAAAACTTGATGCAAATTAAATTATTTCCTTTTTGTAATTAACTAGCTGTACCCGCGGTTTCACGCGCGTGACCTTTTAGACAGTTAAAAAAAAATCTTTCCGTATTTTTGACGGGCCTGTTGGTCTAGTGGTTAGTGACCCTGACTGCTATACCGGAGGACGTGGGTTCGATTCCCGCCCAGGACAAATGTTGTGTGATGAGCATGATCATTTGTTCTGGTGTCTGGGTGTAATTTATCTATAATATGTATGTATTTAGAAATATATAAGTAAGTTTATCAGTTGTCTGGTTACCATAACACAAGCTCTGCTTAGCTTGGGATCAGATAACCGTGTGCGAGTTGTCCCAGGATATTATTATTATTATTCCCAGGATATTATTATTATATAAGAATTAGCGAAATTAGTTCATCTGCTCTCGATATTTGCGCTTAGCAACATTCAGCGATTCACTTTTATTTATAGATTTCTCTGTACGTAAAATCGTCGTTACCCCAACACTATTGATTGTAGTATGGTAACACATTTTTTTTGATTATATAATGTCTGGAGCGTCGCCCTACATTCTTAACAAAGACAACGAGACCGCCATTTTAAGTATGTGTGCGTGCAGGCGTCGTTTTACACTATACGTCAATGTCTCTGTGTGCGTAAATAGTGATACCAGCTATTACAAATTCTCCCATAAATCACATTAAATAAAGATGAATTAATAATAAAAAAAAAATATTTACTTATTTTAGTTGTATGTACTTATGTGGTATTATTCAGTTTAAGTGTATTTTTATTAAGTAGTTACTTTTTTAAATAAATAAAACACAAATTTAGAGTTGTGTGTTTGAATGGACTATTAAATCAACTAAGTTAGCATTAGGTACAATATTTTATATTTGGAAATTTATAAGTAACGAGTAACGATAAACGAAAAAATTTACCCACAAAAATGGGAGAATGAAAAACAAAAAGTGGCAACACTGATAAAATATGGCGTAATTTGGTAAAAATAAAAACAAAAAATAAATATTCAAGTTTCTTGGTTACTTCGATATATACTATCGATGATAGGTGATGTGCTTGGTATTTTTTTACCCTTCCTTTATAATTCAAGCACACTTTAAAAGCGCATACTGTCATTTTATCGCTGTTATGTGGTTATTCCTTAGAGCGCGTAAAACGTAGTGACACGAAAGCGGCACAATCTGTACTGGTTGGCGGGAAAGTACTTAGCAACCAAATTTGGTTGCAATTTTTTGACACGTCTGTGCGCACTTGACAGTCCATCTAGACATTATATAATCAAAACTGTTAAATTACTACATAAAGTTTAAAGTCGATGTATGGTGGTTGAAACGTTAAAATGATTCTACCTAATTAAAAAGATTTCATTTGGGCCGTTTTCTACAACCAATATTAATCTATCTCAATAGGTATATAATCAAAACCCGCGGCCTGCTAGTTATTCTATAACATTCTGCTTTCTTAATTTATAGTTGTTACAGCACTGCCATCTACTGAATAATTTTACACACTTAACACTAATTTGACATAATTTTTAAAATTTTGGGTTGTTTCTAAACGAAGCAACTTTTGTTACCTAAGCATTTCTTAACAGATTTTTCCGTTTCTGAACAAAGTTTAGTGATGCACACATACACAAGGATAGAGTGCGTTCGATGAACGTAGATAATTGCTCGACTGAGAATCAAAATAAAATAATGTGTCAATATCATCAAAAGAATAGAGTAATTTTAACACATTTTACAAAAACTATAAATAAAAATATAAAGAAAATTAGAGAAAAAACGACTTTGAATTGTACATATTTTTCACCATTGTGAGCTTCCTTTCTATACATAAGCCTAAAATCAACTGAAATCGAAGTGATTAGTAAAAACTTGTATATATTGTGATACTTAAAACTGAAATGACTTTCTTAAAATTAAAAGCTAATAATAGACAAATACATTAATTAAAAATCAATCCTACACTAAAATAAATATCGATTTATATGAACTAAATAAAAAAAATAATTGCTCATTGAGAATCGAGTCAAACTTCGAAATACATGTACATGTACATCACTATACTCGTAACCGTCGATTTTATTCAAACGTTGCCTGGCTTTGTTTCGGCACCAAAATGTGAAAATCTATTATATTTTGCAAATAAATTAATATAATGGCGGAAAAGTTAAAAGATTATCAAGTTTTAGACGTTTTCTGCGGAGGTACGTTCTACAAAGTGAGACACAAGGTCACCAACAACATATTTGCGTGGAAGGCGTACAATTGCTCCGCGTTCAGTAACGAACAAATACAAAATGTAGATAATGAAGTTAAATCGTTAACTAAAGTGACAACGAAGAGCTTATTGCGTTATTATGATACCATACTTCACTCCCCTTCGAAAACATTGTACTTCGTCCTTGAATATAATTCATGGCGCAGCGTGCAGGAATTAGTGGAGGATTGCAAGGCCACCGACAGGTTTATCGCAGAAAGTTTCATTTGGCACCTGTTGCACGACCTGGCTCGACTCTGCAAAGCCGTCGAGGATTTGAATGTTGTTGTGATTCAAAAATCAATTACCCCAGGCTCGATATTCGTTGACGAAAATGGCGAGCTGCGCGTCGACTGCTTCGAGTTAGCGCCGGCCTTGGGCTCCGCGCCGCTAATACGACAGATCGGAGACGTGGTGACCACTATGTGCAGGACAGCCGAGCCTAGCGACGCCGATGAGAAGATCACTCAGTTCCAATATAGTGATGACCTGAGAGACATAATCAGCTTCTTAAAGGATGTTAAGAATACCAATATGCGCCTAGATGTTGTTCTGTATCATCCCACTATTCTCATGAACCTAGAAACTAAAGCAAAGCCCAAATGTTTGGATGAGATTCTCATCTCGGCTGAGCCCTCATATTTAACATCAGAGGTGAACAAATGTGATTCAGAGAAGGCTGAGGAATTGTGCAGAGTTATTGAGCCTCTTCCTAGGACACTGTTTAACATCATGGACAGTCCCATTTACTGCAACATCAGTCCCAAACGGAAACCTATGATTACTGAGTCAAGCTCGCCATTAAGTCCATTGTCTCCTACTTTAGCTGCACTAGCTCTGGAGTTGCCTGGCTTTGTTCCACGCAGCAGAAAGCCTTATACTGAGCCATCTAACAAGTATAACTGTCCCCAACAAGTGTCGGAGGAGACTCTAAGTCAGCAGTGGATGTCGCGCCTAGTAGCGCTGCGCCACCGTGAAGAGTCGCTTAATAGGAGAGAGAGGGACCTAATAGCCAAGGAAATAGTCAGCAGTCCGTGTGCCCAAATAATACCAGTCAATGGGTCTTTAAATGTGGTGCGTGACAGTGAAAGCAATGGGATAACTCTGCCACCAATCATAACTCAGTTTAAAGATGACAGAAGAGAATGGGTATCACGTCGGCGGAGGCCGCGCACGGCGTCTGTGCGCTGCAAGGCGCGCCGCCAGAGCTGCGGGTACGAGGACCTCGACAGCTCGCTGTCGGCGGACGCGGGCGACGGCAGCATCATAGTGACGGCCACCAAGTTCACTAAGGACAACATGCCGCGCCGCAACATCTTCCCCGAGGTGTCCACCAAGAAGGTTCACTTCACATCCAGCAACCCCTTCACCGAGAGTGATGACAGTGTTACATTGACTTTCTATGATCTGGAGAGTGTGAATACCAATGACTTGAAAGGGCAGAGGCATGAGGCACTGACTAAGGACATTAACAAGTTTAAGTATTTGGATTTTAAAAAGTCTAGTTCAGAAAAGAGAAGCTCTATCAATTGGAGCCAGTCATCACCCTCCAAACAGGCTAAGACCAATAAAAACATATTTGGTGACATCACTAACACCAACCACAGTAGCATCAGGAAGACTCCCTCCAAGACCAGCCTCAGCTCGCGCGGCTCCAACACCTCCCGGCAGTCCATGTTCTCCTGCCAGAGTCACTGGAGCATGGAGTCAAGCAGTACTAAAGTGAGTGAAGGAAGCATCTCTGAGAGGACCCGCTCTGCCATGAAGCAGAACTTCCCTCAGACCCCGGTGGCTCCACCTGATGTCAAGAAGTCCAAGACTCGCAAGTCATTGATAAGCTTTAAAACACCTTTCAAGTTTATGTCATCTACAAAAATCTAGCTTAAGGCCTAGGTAAGTGTTTACTTGTTAATTAGATTGTGATTGTAAATTTGATCTCTGATGAAATTTATTTAAAAAACAAATTATGTATTATGGATTATAAATTACATTAAGTCAGTCATGACTCATGCATATCAAGCATACAGATGTATTATTGGTTGTGGTTTACTATTAGGTAACATAAGTTTAGTGAATAGTGATAAGAGTTAGCTTCCATCTGTGTGTAGGCTGTTCCTTGCAGAAAACTACTCATCAGATTTAGTTCCTTGTTAGGAACTAATTTATGTAATTTGGTTACATTTAATTTGTACATTATGAAATACGGACAACAACCCACCCTAACCTTAGTGTAATAAAATTATAAAGAACAATGTTTTTTTTATATAAAAATATATTTCAAATTTATAAAATGTATAGTTCTAGTTTATAATATAGGTAACAATTAATTATACATTCTCTTAAACTGTTATTTTTAGATATTTATATTGTTTTAACATTGTATTTTGCTATGCTATTATTAGACTATGTTTCTATGTTCAATATATATAATTCTTTATATTACGATCAACTAACTTAGACATATGGGGGATTTATAAATATCTGCCAAAAGTAATAAAATATATATTACAAAACGTATAACAATAACAATTATACAACCAATTGATCATTAGTCTTCTTGTCTTCCACTTGTAATAGTTATAAAAAATTTATTCTAAATAAGTCTTAACATATTATAATTAATGCAAATTAGTGACATTATTATAGTGTAAGAAAATCGATTTATAGTTTAGTGTGAATGTTCTGTTGCCATAAGTGACCAACTGTTTCAAATATTAATTATTGTAATCATGATAGATTGACGCAATATGTATTGTAGGCTAGATAGCAATGTAGGTTAAATACTAGAAATAATTAGTATAAATAAATATAAAAAGCTCAAATTGTGTTTAATTTATTTCCACACTGTTGTATCACGGCACTGTTTGTCATCACTGTTCTCACGAGGGATATGTCTTGGAGTGGTCTGCAATCATTTCTTCTTGTTTAGTGCTTTGTCAGCTCCTTCAACAAACTTTTTCGGAAGACCATATTTTTCTATCAGTAGTTTTGCTATGAAATATGTCTGAAAGATTTAGGAAAAATGTTATTATATATAATAATAATGTCAATATATATAATAATAATAAAGAGTATTTTTGTTTGAAATAAATATTCTTTGAAACTAATTCTTCTAAGACAGTTAAATTTGTTTCACGGGGATTGATTATGTGGACAATAGTCTGTAGGGTGGCAGAATTTACAGTTTAATAGTAATGCTAGAGGAGTAAATGTATAAATTAAAAAAAACTAAAAAACACGCTTTTAAAGTACTTCTAACTAAAAAAGTGAAAAATAATTCCTAATGTAAGCTGAAATTGGTAATGAACAAAAAACACTAGTATTATTGTGAAAAAGCGTGGGGCGCCGCTCTGTGCCATATTTTTCGTCTATCGAGCAACCCACCCTTTTTCACAATAATACTAGTGTTTTTTGTTCATTACCAATTTCAGCTTACATTAGGAATTATTTTTCACTTTTTTAGTTAGAAGTACTTTAAAAGCGTGTTTTTTAGTTTTTTTTAACTATATTTATTTTTCATTTTTTAGTCCTAGCTTGCTGCTAGGACTATTAATCCTGGTGATCCTAATCAGGATAATGAGATAAACCTATGAAATTATTATATTGTCGCTGATTCTTGATAAGTGTACAAAGTTTCAATTAAATCTGTCCGTTTAAAGTGGGTCAAAATCGAGTCCAAAGGAGTCGGTTACATACATACATACATACAAGTGAAGCTAATAAAAGCGTGTTAAAAAATACCTGGTCGCCCTGCAGCATGAGCTGGTCAGCCTTGGCGCCGGGCGAGCGCGTGACGCCGCACGCTGCCGCCACGCCCAGCTGGCACACGTGGCTCAGCGCTGGCAGGCTGAACCCGAACTGCTCCAGGTTCGACACTAGCGTCACCTGAAGTACAAGCACTACAGTTATAATAGCCAACATAAATATGAAACAGTTCTGCTATTTCAGCTATTCCATAATTACGATTTTCTCTGAAAACCACTAAAACTCGAGCTGGGTGGATCACAGCTTGAGGTAGAATTATATACTCTTAAAATAGTCTTTATGGTAGCCCAGAAATCGAAGCGAGCAGTTACGGAAAGGAAACGTCCAGCAAAGAAGACAAAAACTATGGGTGTCGATGTTTAGTGTCTATTGAAGAATAATCGAGTTTGTCCTTACTAGAGCAAGGAATGAAGTAGTTTACCTTCTTGTTGCCGCTCCTGGTGGCGACCTGCATCTTGACGGGCTCCAGCTTGCTCTTGCTCAGTCTCACGCTGCCGTCGCTGAAGCGCATCTCCGTGCTGGGCGTCATCTTGCCTTGCACGCACGACATCAGCACGTCCCACTTTACAGCTTCCTAATATTCAGAAATGTGTACTTGTTATTCATCTACATTTCTTCAATTATTTATAATTTATTTCAATTGAGCATGAAGACCATCGATCACTAATAAAAACTAGATACACAATCTCATGCAAAAGTTCTCTTAAAACTGTCGCCAGTTGTATTTAAGTACCTAATCTTAGCCGAAATAAATATACATTAAAGAAAATTCAACCTTAAACGCAATGCTTAAAGTTGTATTCACAAAACTATGTACAAAAACTTACGACTTTTTACAACCTAAACTAGCTGGTCAACATACTTTATAAAATAAATTCAATCATAGATCATACCTGTATCTGTATGGTTTAAAGTCTAAAGGCTTGGGCACACCAAACGCGGGACAGGCGCAGCACCTGAGCAGGGAAGGTCAGTTGCGCCGCGGTTGATGTCACACCAGAAACATGAGCAGTCGGAAAGCAGTTTGAAGGCGGGCCTGCTTTCTAACTGCTTTCAAACTGCGTTATGTGTGTCGTATCGATAGCCACACTCAGTACCTACACTTCAAGATGTTGAACGGTTCTGACTCTGACGAAGAGGAGCTATTGTTAGTTCTAGCTTTAGATAAAAAAAAAAGAATATGGGTTCACGATGTAAATAAGAGAAGAGAAGAATATGGGGAGTACCATCGTCTAGGTCGGGAATTAGAATCTTTTGAAGATAGGTTCTATACTTATTTTCGGATGTCAAAGTAAACCGTAAACCTGTAAACCGTATTTCTATAATATCTGTCCTTTAAATCATATAAACATTTATATTTCCTCACTAACTCAATCAATTTTTCATTCGTTTCCATGATAAAGTTGTAAAAAATCACAACCGTTTACGACCCGCGCCGCGTCTGTCCCGCTCAACTGCTTTGGTGTGACTAGTCAATATGGCGGACGTAGTAATACAACGCGTAGTTACTGCGGCCGCCCCGCGCCTGCGCTGCTCACGTCCGAAAGTTTTGTAGAAGAGCAGTGCGTGCGCGGCGCAGTGGCGGAGCAGGTAGGATCAGCGGGCCCGCGTTTGTTCAGTGTGTCACCCCTCATATAACTACATGATTTTCAAACGTAGACGCACTGCTACCGCACTGCTACTGCTTTTGGTGTGCCCAGGCCTTTCATTACAAAGTGTCAAAAAAAGCAATAAAATTTTACGACCGAGGCTCGCCGCTGGGATAAGGAATGAGTGGAGTCGAACTGCCTAATATTTTTTATTAATACTGTATTAAAAAATGGTCTTTTTTTTATTTTGTCGAGCTTAATGTTACGTAATAAAGCATATTCTATACTTTGAAGTATATGTATAACCATTATAATTTACCTGCATGTGTAAATATTTTAAACAAAAATAAAATCTAAAAACTATCAATTTTGTTACATGCAATTAGTCAAAATTCAATCTGTAAAAAGTTACTATCGTTTTATAAAATCTTAAAGAAACTCATTTAACAAAACAAAAAACAATCATACTTTATTAAAAAAAAATAAACAATAGCTTCTCCAACCCGTCCTGTTCCAGTTGAAAGGAACGAACAACGATAACCCGAACGATTTAAGTAGGCATGCGATAGTATTCACAATTGAGATGCAAATGAACGCTATGTTATAACCTAAAAGTATGTTTTATTATGATTTCTTGACAAAATACTAGTATTTACAGTACAGTGATAACAATTATATAATGATAATATTAACAGGTTACCTGTCCCGGCAGTAGGCACAATAGTTAAACAATGGAAATGTTCATATGTGACTCACGGGACAGGGAAAGGGTTAACACTTACCGAAAATATGAAACTCCATCCTTTTTTAGCGTCCTGGATGATTGATTTTTGCAGTTTTTAAACGAGCACTGAGGCATGTTTACCGGCGGAGCGTTCGAATGCTACTAAATGAAATAACTACCCAAATGTTCAATTGGGTAGTTATTCAGTGAGGACATTTTTTGTCGCCGATTGTGTATCTAGTTTTTTATTAGTGATCGATGATGAAGACACACAGTGACTGTGAACACTATAAATCTTAGGTTGTATGTCTGTACCTGTGGCTGTTTGCCGGTGATTTTTGCGAGAGCGACGTCCAGCGTGACCGCTCCCTTCACTTGTGAAGAGTTCAAGTTGCGCGTCTTCACGTAATCCGTGAGCGTCGTCCGGACTTCCGCTGGCGTCAAAGCCGTGCCTTTTCTGGGAAAAATATTATCACGGTGAAAAAGCTATTCTTGTTTTAAAACGGTATTAATATGTAGTAGGAGATAGGGTGCGTACTTGATGGGCGCGAAGACATCGGTGACGTTGGCGGTGACGCAGAACATCTCGCGCACGAGCGGCGGCTCGTACTGGTCGGCAGCGGCGGGCGCGGGGGTGGCGGGGGTGGCGGGGGTGGCGGGCGGCCGGCTCGCGCGGTGGGCTCGCACGGCGGGGCAGGCCAGCCCCAGCGCGGTCACGGCCCACACGCCCTTCTCCAGCTCGCGCATCTCCACCAGGCCTTCCTTGACCACACACACGCACACTTAGCGGACGGACGACGCAATCATCATAATCAATAATCATAACACCTTTTATTTAATTTTTTACCTTTTGCATCTCTTCCAGAAATTTTCCTAATTTCTTATATGACGATTTTTTTACATCTAATGTCCGGTCGGATGGACACATTGGCATTAAATTATTTCTGAAACAATGAAAAATAGCGGTGATAGTACTATGAACTCTATAAACATTACGAATATACTCAAAAGTAGTATCTACTAACTTATACAGGAGATTGGTTTTGAGAGGCAGCTCGATGTGCTTTCCCTCTAGTTTAATAAATGATAGCAGACACCACCTCAGCAGGCCGTCCATATCAGCTGGGATATCATCATTATCACCTTCCTCCATTTGAGAGTCATCTGAAATGGAAGATTTGCTATATCTTGATGATCACCAGGTAGACTAGTAATAAATATAGATAACCCCGGTATCATTAATGAATGAAGGAACTATCTGACAATCAGAGAAGTCATCTCAAGAAATGTTAATTGTACCTTAAAGTATTCCTTATTTTTGACTAAAGAATGTTGACCCATATGCAATCTCTTCAATACTATATACAAAGGCTCTAGTTATCTGACTAGCCCATGAAAGTCACATGAATATATTGACACGGTAGAAGATATCACAGTTGCATTCAACCCTGTGATGTATCAACAGCTGAGCACTTCCTAAGTGTATTAGTACAACATGTGTATTATTTCACCTGTTACCATGGTATCCTCTGGGTCTGACTTTTCGTCTTGTTCCTGAGCCCCCTTCTCTTCGTCCTGAGCGGCGATGGCGGCGTGGTCCTCCGCTATGAGCTGGGGTTCGCACCGCGCTGGCGGCGGCTGCTGCGGCTTGCCCAGGCTCGGCCACTCTTCCTTCATAGCTGGCTGGAGCCTTAGCTGTGATTTAACATAACTTTTATTATCTATCTCAACTACTATTAGAACAATACAGAAGAAAAAAATGCGTTTTATTATGTGTGTGTTATACAAGCAAGCGCGGATCCAGGGGTTATGACCACCCCCTGGGCTAGGTCCAGGAACTAGGTATACCACTAATTAAATTGTTATCTATTTCTAAAAGACGGCAAAAGAGCAGCTGGACCCCGAGCAGTTCAGTAACAAACCCAAATATAACAATAAAATATGTAATGATGTAGCTAAAAATCGCGCTGCGCGGCCAATGTCATGGTGCAAAAGGAAATTAGCTACCTATTTTAGGCTCATTTGTTAACGGCCGATTGCTACCTAACTTCGGAGAACAACTAATTTTTTTGAAAAATGAACTACCATTGCATTGTGAGAAATAATGTTTGTAAATTCTTTTGTGTCGGCTTAATAAAATATTGTAAAGTTAAATCTTATTAAAAAAATCTGATTTTTGGACCAAAAGCTGGGGGCACCCTTGCTTCTTGGGACTAGGCCACGAATATGTGACCACCCCCTGGCACCAATGCTGGATCCGCCCTTGTATACAAGCATAAACATGTACCTGATTGAGGTCTGTGGTCAGGTCAATAGTGATATCCCCATGGCTGTAAGAAGCAGGGCCAAGTTTAGGTCTGTCAATCTTGATGAACTTAGGGTCCTTACACAACTGGTCACCAAACACCTGCAGGGTTTCTAGACATACACCACTGAAATAAACACATCATTAACATTTATTAATTTATTTAAAAAAGGACACAAATGCTTATTTTGCTTAATCAAAATTGATTAACTTAGATGTTACAAGTAAGTGTTGTGTGTAAATATTGTAAATACTTTAAAATCTTTTAAACAAATCAGGACTAAAATACCCAATTCACTTGAGTGATTTACTTTGGATAATATTAATGATTGAGTGCTACCCAATGTTTAAATATGCAATAAAGCAATATAAGTGGGTAATTGTTAAATTGGACATAATAGTCAGAATAGGAAGGCTCAAATGAAGGCTTTAAATATAAAAGTAATGCGAAAAAGAACTTACGCAGCTCTCAGCAGCATATCAGCGCTGGACATGGCAGCGCGGCCAACTATGCATGCGGCGGTGTTGTCCTGGGTGCTCAGTGCTATGAGCGAGCTGCGCTGGAACAGGGGGAAGCCCACTCCGCCCGCCGGGATGGCCACTCCTGGGAGGTACACTGGAGCACCACCTTGCACCTGTAATCATATTACTATATTTTTAAACACAATGATGTTTGTCTTAGAATTAATATTTTTGTTCTATAATAATAATAATAAATAAATGCAGACAACATCACATACATTGCTCTGAACCCAAAGTAAGTAGCTAAAGCTCTTGTGTTATGGAATTCAGAAACAACAAAGGTACCACAAACACCCAAACCCGGGACAATGTAGAAAAGTTGGTTTCTACATTGACCCCTACATTGAACCCGGGACCTCAGAGCTAGCGACACCTTGAAACCGGTGCGTACGCCACTCGACCACGGAGGTAAATTCTATGTAAAATATTTCTAAAAATAAATAATTTTATTTCAAAAAGTTCAAAAGAATATTAATTTAATTTTAATTTGGTTGATGAATACACACTATCATTAAAGGGGACCACTGTATTATGAAAATTGTGAAAATAGGGTTTAAATTACAAAACAAACAAAATAGGACACATATACCTTTGGAAGCACTGGTGTGTGGATGACAAGAACTGGCAATAGGTCGGGCACCTTCCAGAGCGCGCAGACGGTCGGCACCAGTCTCTCGCTCGTCTCGACCACCATCGGGACCCCGTCCACTGAGTACACGTTCACCAAGTCACCCGAGTGTAGCACCAGCTTCATACAAATACAACTAGACTTTACGGGCACTATATCTTTCACTTTCTCTTCAGTGGCTGACGGGAACTCATCTATAATCCGTTGAGCAAGATGTTTCCTGTAAAAGACGAGTCAATTTTAAACACTGAAATCATAACTCAAGTTGGACCTAAGGTGAACCTCAACTAGCCCTTACTTCTCAGAATTCTTCAGAGTGTTGTTTGATTTTAATTTATATGGTTTAGCGAACATGGTGAGAGATTTTTATAAGTGATCACTGGAAGATTTTTTAGGGTATTTCATGGAAAAATACTATAATTCGTTTCTACTTGGCACGGTGTTCAGAGTGACAATGACAACTGTGACAAATTCATCATGTCAAATATTTGTCAATGTCACATAATGACATTGTCCTTAGAATAGAGATAAGAAACTAAAGAGTGAGCCTATCAGTGTATGAACCGTGAGCACTAGTATGAACTAGTTTTATCGTAAATTTTGTATCAAGACGGAGCGCGCCGTTTTAATAAAACTATCTAAAACCCTAATATTATCCTAACAATGTCAAAACCATCGATATTTTCGCATATAAGTCTGTCGTTGCGCGCAAAATAACTTTAAATCTGTAAACGAATGTACTAGATACAGACAAAAAGTGCTCTCGCTTGGCACGAAGGAAAACTAGCGATACTATCGGTCTATAGTTATCTATAGTCTAAGACATTGTCATTTTTTTGACAGCGCAGTGCGCACTAAGGACGCACGATTCAGGATCTTTAGAATTATTAAGAGATTCATATTATTAAAACTACTACAAAACATTACTTCATATTAAGCGCAATAGATAAATTTATTTAACTTTTCCTTATTGTAACTGTTTCTAATTATTTAAAACCTATTTCTAGGTAAAATCTTACATTCACCAGAAATAGTTTAATGTAGGTACTTGTGGGCACAGAACATATATACCCTAAAGGGAAGAATAACGACTCCATACAAATTTTAGGAGGAAATTTTTCCTTACCGGCCAGCGCCATCTATATTCCACCCACGAGAACTAGAGAGTAGAAGCTAGGGCGGGAATTTCAAACTACAATGTATTTCGATACTTTGTAATGGTTTTATATGCACAAGTACACTGTGTTTCTCGATAGTTTCCTACAAAATGGTCAAGTTTTGCTCAGCAATAGTTGACATCTAAACAGAATCACTATCGAGAAACACAGTGTACTTGTGCATAATGCGAAAACTTATATTAATAGAGCAGTCTAATAAAACAAAGATTTTTAGTTGACCTTTTATTTAGCATGATAATAATTGAGTCCATTCTGGAATTTTGGTGAAGACCAGGCTTCGTTTGGGAAGCAATACTTTGACCATAATTCTTACCTGGAAATTAAAAAATATCAAAATTATTACTACACCTTAATAATCAACGTATACGAGCTTTTTAAATTAAAAAAAAAATACTTTCTGTATTCTCTTTGATTGAAAACGTACGGGAATGGTGTAGGCAAGAAAAATTTTCATAGTAAGTAGGTCCAATGATTTTAGGCATCAAAAATTGGGTCTTTAGAAAAGGGAGTTACGTTAGTTAGTAATAGTTAGAAGCTGGATGAATAATATTGTGGTATTCAGTTGACTAAAACGAATAGCATGGAAAATACGTAAGTAGACTAGGTACATACCGCAGAGCGTTTTTAGGGCCCGGCTTTGGAAACCGATGCAAAGTGATGGTGGGATCTTTAGAAGGTGAAGATCCACACATGCAACAGATTCTAGTGTTTTCTTTCTTCGAACTCATCGCGAAATTAAACACAAAATCAAACAAGAGTCACTGTCTCAACACCGAGTCTATATCTCACAAACACACACTTAATTTCACAAAAACACAGCCACGGAGGAGCAAGCTTGACTCAACGTTATCAATGTATGTAGAATTAAATGGAACTAGTTTATTTATCACAAATAAACACAGAAACAAGATAAAATGGTGTGCAAACGCCGGCAGACATTTTCTTGTGACGTCAACGTCAAAATCAAAATCAATATGGCGTGCGGACATTAGTGTTGCCACACACTATCCCTGTTTTGTTTTGTTTTTCATTATGTGATAATCAATTAAATATGTTATATTTTTTAATAAAATATATATGATTGACATCAAAATAATAGCAAAAATGATTTTCAAGGGCAATTTACTTTAAAAATCAAATAATAAGCTCAATAGTATGGAGAATACGAAATTGTATTTACGGTGGCAACATTATATAAACGCATACATTCATCTCTTTTACTCCGATGTTGTTGTCTCTCTCTTATCTCTCCGCCCGCCTACATAATGTTCGTCGAATAAAGTTGACAGACCCTGCTTGTGGGTAACTTATCATTCGCAGATCACACCATAAGTATCTCAAATACGTTATTTCCAATACAATTTTAACATGCATTACTGGCCTTTAGAATGGCTATTGGCGTAATAACAAAGTTAACAGTAGAATGTCAAGGTATTACAAGCGCCTATCATGGGTACCTATGTAGTATTTAGTACTATTTAGGGTTGTAAGTCAAGCTATTTATATAGACACAGTCTCTCCGAAGTGCGGTCGAAACCTTAAGACCGCCTTGCGCCGGATGGTCAACATAGGTATAATAAAACCTAGATAAACCAACAATGTCACGAATATGATCTTGATATTTTGGATCACAAATTATTTTCCCTAAAATAGGATCATATGATTAGATCGATCAAGTCGAAATGACTGAAAACTAGTGACAGCACTTACATTGGCATGGTAATATTTTAACACAAACGCCTTATAATTATTTATAGCAACGAAGTATAATGGACTATGTTTAGTTAGGCTCTCGAAAAGTTATATTATTATTTTAATACTAGCTGTGCCAGCGACTTCGTTCGCGTGGCTGATGAAACTTATCAATGAATGACGAACTTATTACTATTGATTGTAGCGTGATGAAAAGTATACTATAACCTTTACTATAACCTGCCCAGGAGTATGAAGAATAATTGTACCAAGTTTCGTTAAAATCCGTCGAGTACCTAGTTTTTGTTTCTATAAGGCACATACAGACTGACAGACAGACAGACAAAAATTTTACTGATTGCATTTTTGGCATCAGTATCGATCACTAATCACCCCCTGATAGTTATTTTGAAAATATATTTCATGTACAGAATTGACCTCTCTTCAGATTTATTATAAGTAGCTATATAGATTACGTTTGCCTATATGAGTAGTATAAAACGCTCATAGTAGATAGATATTAGATACAAAGATTACATTACAATAAAAATGCGACATTAGGGGGACGAAACAACGCATCATTAATGTTTTGTTTTTTCGGCGTATTATAAAGTCGTGCGTGCTGGTTACATCAACCTTATTCACGTATTGAAGACAAGCAGGTCACGTCACGAGGGTTGGCTAGGCTGGCGGTGCAAGGCGTGGAGGTCGCCGCCAATAACGCACGCAGCATGCAATGTAGTAGTCTACCAACGATTTCCGAATATCGCAGATTAATGTGTCTAAGTAGAGTGGAGCAGAAAGTTATACGGATAGGACGAAAGGGTACGGATTTATACTTAGCGAATGGTTTTTCTAGTCTAGTTTTTGTAAACTGTACAATAACTTTAATAAGTAAGTAAATATAGATAAAGCAAATATTACCATGTCAGACAAAAATCGTTTATATTCAAAAACTAGCTGTGCCTGCGACTTCATTCGCGTGGATGACGAAACTTATCAATGAGTTTTTAAGCGCAAAATTAAATTGTTTTTTTCCGGGATAAAAACTACCCAGTGTGGTGCCCAGGATAATAAAGAATAATTATACCAAGTTTCATCGTAATCGAACCGGTAGTTTTTGCGTGATACCTGAACAAACAGACAGACGGACAGACAAAAATTTTTTTTTCACACTTTTGGTTTCGGTGTCGGTCTAGTAACACCCCCCGCCATTTTTTTTTTTTTATATTTTCAATGTACAGAATTCTCACTTCTACAGATTTATTATAAGTATAGATACATGAAGAATGAGCAAGTAAAATTATTCTTTATTTTTATGTGTCTTTATTTGAATGTGAATACTATTGTGAAAATGTTTTGATTACCTCTTTATATCAAAAAATGTTCTCCCAATGATTACCAAAATATGTACATAAGCTACTACTATGCTTACATCTTTGCCAGTCAATCCGCAGCGCTGTGCAGTATCGGCATCGCTATAATCGCGTGACTGTCTCTCATTCTTCGGCACGGTATCCCAACGAGGTATCATTCATAACCATAACATTTTAGTTTAGAAAACTGAATATTCTGTCAATTCCAAGCAAGGTTGACAATTTAATTGTAATTAATTGACACGAAATTATAAAATATATATTTTTAATCAAGTTATAAAATAAATACTCAAGAGCGGTCTCAAGCGGAAGAATTCATCTCAATTTTGTCAGATTTTATTATAAAATCAACTTTACGTACAACATCCGGGTGCTGTATCGTCTGCTAATTGGTTGGCGGGAATCCAAAGCCATTAAATAGTAGTGGTGTACAAAAGCTGGGAGCTCTCATGTGTCCGCTCCCGCCGCCGCGCCGCCGCGCCGCAGTGCAGCCTACGCCTCACTGTCATGCTGCTTTCAGCAGATTCAGCGCATTGCAGTCAAGTTGTATTGCATAAAAGTTCAATTTATTTGCTTAGTTAATTCTTGTTTGATTTGTTTTAAAATACCTTGTTGTAGTCAATAAGTATTCAAGTAAAATAGGTAGGTAGATACCTAGTCACAGAGATGAGAGTAAAAATCAAAATCAGGACAGGATTTAAGGTTACACTGGACTTAATTCATTAATTTTGTTGTAGATATATGTCCTAAGGGTGCGTCCCCATCTGACGAACGAGCACCGAACGACCGTTACAGTAACAGCTCGCGAGCATGCCGCGAGCTGTTCGTTCGTCAGATGTGGACGCACCCTAAGACACTGGATGCCTTTACGTATTTTGGACAACCTATGAAATGACTAGATCCTTTTTTGAATCGCTCATATGTAAAGATGGTGTGGTATGGACCATACCACACCATCATCAGGGACCGGACAACCCCGCTTTAGTGTTAAGCCTTTTGACAGAGTAACCCGTACATGGGGTAACTCATATCGCAGTGTTACCTTTTGTTCGAGTTACATCCTCGAAACCCAGCGAAATGGTTAACACCTTCATTATGGTAACCACGTGAAGGGGTTAACCCCTTCAATAACTTAAGCCTTTGAAGAGGTTACCTTCACGAAAGGCTTTTATTCGTGTTACCCTGAATTACCCAATAAACTTGAGCTGCATGAAGGTGGGGATACTTGCACCCGAGCGGCGCCTCATTGCTTTACAATTTTTATTTAGTTATTGCCAATTTGACCACACGTAACGAGCTAATAATTACGATGAGTAACACAGGTAAGTAATTATTACTTAAAGTACTGAGTTACCTTCATGTTAGTATTGTGAAATGTAATTGTATTTAATAAATAATTATTTTTATTATGTTAAGTCACAACTGAATGAGGAAGATGAGCATGTTTTTTTTATCATCTAAAAAAATCAAACTAAAAATTAGAAAAAAAATGGTGAAAAATTTTTAGAGATATCTCAAAAACTCTATTTTTTACGAATTTTTAAAGTCGGGCATTCTTAAATTTAGTTCTGGTTCGCCCGATCAACGCGTGACGTCACATCGCCCGTCCTCCGCTCCCGTACATGTATACGATCTCGTGCAGTATTTACTATTTTTATGTTACTCGCATATTTTTCTAGATTTTGCTAAATATGGAAAAAAGACTAGCGTATGGTTACTGGATAGTCTTCTTTGTACTAATACAACAGAAAATATACCTATCTTTACAAGCTTTTATTTAACATTCAATGTATACGTTTGTACCTACAGCTACGAGTGGAATCTTGCAACTTAATTTTGAAACAGATATCTTTAACCGATTGAGCTGAAATTTTGTATATCTGTTAAGTTTGGATGACAATATAATTTTATAGTACTTTCGAGCTGATCTGATGGTGGCGCCAGAAGGTGGCCAGAGGAAGTCTCTAACTAAATGACGTAATCGCATCGCGTTTGGGCTTGTTTGAAATATAAGTCTACACTATTATTGTGAGCTTAGCTAAAGAAGCTTGTGTTTAAAATTAATTTATATTAGAAACTGAAAACTCGTTTGTGCCCGAAATGACAAAAAAAAAGTATATGCTCGTGTACGTATGTGTAAATTAATGAAAAGGAAGAACAAGTCGTCATTGTTGCAAAGATCGTTTCAATGTGAAAAATAATGCCTTTATTTCTATCTATAGCGGCCCGTCCCGGCTTCGCACGAGTATTTAACAAACATTTTAAAATATATTAATTTTAATACACACACACAAACACCTTTTTGAATGGGGTACAAAAAAAGAGTAGGTACATTAAATTTCATAAAGAAAATTGGATTGTTATTGTTTTTTTTTATTATTGTTTATGTATCTTTCTATTACATTTTATTATTTCTTAACGTTTACTCCCCTCCCGTACTCCAGTGACGTCTACATCGCATAGTTAGCACGAGCGGAGAGAGCGGCCACCATTAACCAAGCGACTTTTTTCTAATACTTACACTTTTGAACTCGTGTTATCTTTCGAATGTAATGTCCGAATTGAAAAATTCAAGTTATATAATGGTATTAAAGCAGTCTTGAATATAAAGCAAATTATTTTGATAAGGATTAATACCAAGGTCAAACACAAGGTCGCCATTTCCAGCGACGTCATTGTAATTTTTTTTAAATGAAAGAACACTTATTGTGTCATAAGTCTTGTATAATAGTTAGACATATGCTGTCGCGACATTTTTTGTAGATAATGATGTGTTCTGTAAAATCGTAGTACATTATTTTGTTCTATCATTAATAGTTTTAGGAGCGCGCGCGATGTAAAAAAAATTAAGGTATTTTTTGCACCTCGGATTGCATTATTGGAGTTTTAGTAAGGATCCCTATTTTTATTTTAATATCTATAATATAGGCTACTTCACTCAATGATAGTGTAGCTAATCAACAATGAAAGATTTTTTTAAATCAGTATAATAATTTCGGAGCCTATTCAATGCAAACAAAGAAACAATCAATCAAATCTTGCCTCTTTCTTATATTATCATAGATATCTTAACCTGAATTGTATTGTAATTTCATATTAACAGCATTACACTAACTACAAATACGGTACATACTTACGTAAATAAAAAAAATATAATTAAAAAAATTAAAAAACGCCTGCCATGTCAAAAAAAAATAAAAACAAGTCAAATATTTGCAGTCGGGGTCGGTTACTTGGAACAATTCATTACACAATTATATTTTTTTTATTTAATACCTTTTAGTGAACAACAAAAAAAATGACACAACACAAAAAAAAAATATCGTTCGGAACCCTTGGAGGCGATTTCGACTCACACTTGACCATTTTTTAATGTCCACATAGCCTATGTCACTCGGGATAACTCAAAGCTTCTAATGATACCACAAACATTGAAATCGGTTAAGCCTTTTAGAAGTTATGGTGGAATAAAGAAACTCACAAACATACATATACATGAACCCTGAAAACATAACACTCCGTCGTGTAAAAAAACATGTTTTAATTGTTTTGTTTGGCTGTCTGCCTGTTCCGGGTAATCTCTGAAACGGCTGGACCGATTTTGACAGAACTTTCAGTCACAGATAGATAATGCAATAGGAAGGTTAAATTTTATTTATTTTAAAAGGGGATTTTGTGAAACATTGGGGCACATACTACTGAATATTTAGCATTCCGCTGCTTTTCATGTTCTCGAACATGAGCAAAATGTTCAACATGAGCAATCTACCTATTTATACTGATATTATAAAGCTGAAGAGTATGTTTGTTTGCTTGAACTTGCTAATCTTAGGAACTACTGATTCAGACTTTATAACACTACGCTGCACCCAATAGGGCGAAGCATCAATGGAAAATGTAACAAAAACGGAAAAATATCCCTATTTGTGAACTTCCGTTGCGTGCGCAGAAAGTTAGGCAAAAATCATGTATGACGAAATTGTTCCTCTTTAAAAGTTCTAAAAAAAAGTCAGGGACGACATATGGCTATCTTTCAAGATTTACTTACCTACTATAACCGTATTTTGGTGGAAATCAAATTTGTTTTAAATTAATGAATTATTTGCAAAGACGTTTTATCAAAATAATATTAATCCTTATCCAAATAAATGTGATATTAATCACAAGTATTTAATTGTAAACAAAATTGTCTTCGAAATTACTTGATTTCAATCAACATCTTAGGAGGTATCATAATTTTAAAATAACTACCGGCCGGCCTGAGCGCCCGTCGCCTGCGGTACGGCGATGTGACGTCACGCCAGGTTCTCGGCCGGCTCAAAAATTTATCGGGAGATACGAAATTGAAAAATTTATAAAAAAATTAATATTTGAGACATCGACATAATTTTTTCGCAGTTATTTTTTTATTCACCTACATTTTTCGATAAGCCAATAAAAATGCGGTTTTTTTTTATTTACATCTTCCTCATTACATTATAGTCTTAAATTGAAAAGGCTAAATTGTGATTTTTATTACTTCCGTTTAGTAGTTCAGTCCGAGTTCCGAATTAAATAACGAATGATGAGAATAAACAAATATAGACACGAAAAAATAAATATCACAATGTTTGAAATGTGCGACAAGCAAAATTAAACTGTAAGATCATATCCACAATGATTATTATTCCATGTTTACAAGTCGCTCGGTAAATGCAACAATGGCGCCGCCGGGCGGTAAGATGTCACGTGCGTTCGTGGTTATACTATTTTCAAACTAATGTCTATTACAAAGAGTGCATATTACATTGTCTTGGGTTGGAATGGCTTACCCTGTTACAGTGTTACAGGGTATTGAAAGGGTAACCTGTTCGGAACGGGTTACAGTAATCCGTTCGAAGGTGTAACATATGTCATAGGGTTTTTTCTTGAAGCGCTTAAAAAAACCCCTTCAAAAACCCTTTCAATGAGTATCCGGCCGGTCCCTGGGTATGGTCTATATTAAGAATAATTAAAATTAAATACAAATACAAAAATAGGCCCTACAAAACCGTATAAACGGTTTGTCTGTATACCCTTAGCAAAGTCATCAAGTCATCAGTTATGTGTCGACGCTCACACGGGCGTGTTTATCTTGGTGAGCTGGTGCGACCTGCTCCAGTTTCTCAATAAGCAGTTCGTGCCTCATGCCCGGGGCTTCAGTGCTCACACACTTGACCGACTTGCCTCACAACTACGTGCCGCCTACGTAGGCGACATTTACTCCCGAGACTACTTTGAAAAGGAACTGTTATGAGAAAACGAATTTGTTATAATAATAGTAGACATAGACTTGTAGGCTTTATTTACAAAAAACAATCGTCATTTAGAATACTAAGATAAGTAAATGGGCACTACGTACCTACTATTGTTGCTCATCTTTTTTAGGGTTCCCTTAAAGGATAGGAAGAAACGGAACCCTTATAGGATCACTTGTGTGTCCGTATATCCGTCGATCACAGTCAATTTCTCCGTATCTACTAGACCGATTGCGTTGAAAGGACATCATCCATTTTGGTCCAAAAGTCGAAAGTCGGCTGGAAAAGGCCGGCCAACAAAAACAAATTGTTATATTCTGACAGGGCTTGTCCTCCTGAGCATTTCTTAATACGGCACCAAAGTTGTAGCACCGCTGCATGTGATTTTATCCAGGCTTAAAAATTCTGAATTTCTGAGCGTCGGTCTCGATAGGCGTCGTTTTTGATAAGTGTCGGTCTCGATATTCGTCGTGTTTGCTAAGCGTCGGTAAAGGTAGGCGTCGTTTTTGATAAGCGTCGGTCTCGATAGGCGTCGGTCTCAACAGGCGTCGGTCCCGGTAGGCGTCGTTTTTGATAAGCGTCGGTCTCGATAGGCGTCGTTTTTTCTAAGCCCCGGTCTCGATATGCGTCGTGTTTGCTAAGCGTCGGTCTCGGTGGGCGTCGGTCTTGATAGGCGTCGGTCTCGATAAGAGTTGGTCTCGACCGGCGCCGGCCCCGATAGGCGTCGGTCTCGATAGGCGTCGTTTTTGGTAAGCGTCGGTCTCGATAGGCGTCGGTCTTAACAGGCGTCGGTTCCGGTAGGCGTCGTTTTTGATGTGCGTCATTCTTTGTAAGCGCCAGTCTCGATATGCGTCGTGTTAGCTAAGCGTCGGTCTCGGTGGGCGTCGGTCTCGATAGGCGTCGGTCTCGATAAGAGTTGGTCTCGACCGGCATCCGCCCCGATAGGCATCGGTCTCTATAGGCGTCGTTTTTGGTAAGCGTCGGTCTAGGAAGGCGTCGTTTTTGATAAGCGTCGGTCTCGATAGGCGTCGTTTTTGATAAGCGTCGTTCTCGATAGGCATCGGTCTCGATAGGCGTCGGTCTCTATAGGCGTCGTTTTTGGTAAGCGTCGGTCTAGGAAGGCGTCGTTCTTGATAAGCGTCGGTCTCGAAAGGCTTCGTTTTTGATAAGCGTCGTTCTCGATAGGCATCGGTCTCGAAAGGCGTCGGTCTCGATAGGCGTCGATCTCGATAGGCGTCGGTCTCGAAAAGCGTCGTTTTTGATAAGTGTCGGTCTCGATTGGCGTCGTTTTTGATAAGCGTCGGTCTCGATAGGTGTCAGTCACGATAGGCGTAGGTCTCGCTAGGCGACAGTCTCGATAGGCCTCGGTCTCGATAGGCGTCAGTCTCAATAGGCTTTTTTTTTTGGTAAGTGTCGGTCTAGGTAGGCATCGTTTTTGGTACGCGTCGGTCTAGGTAGGCGTCGTTTTTTATAAGCGTTGGTCCCGATAGTCGGCCGTCTCGACAGTCGTCGGTCTAGGTAGGCGTCGTTTTTGATAAGCGTCGGTCTCGATAGGCGTCGGTCTCAACAGGCGTCGGTTCCGGTAGGCGTTGGTTTTGATAAGCGTCGGTCTCGATAGGCGTCGTTTTTGATATGCGTCATTTTTTGTAAGCGCCGGTCTCGATATGCGTCGTGTTAGCTAAGCGTCGGTCTCGGTGGGCGTCGGTCTCGATAGGCGTCGGTCTCGATAAGAGTTGATCTCGACCGGCATCTGCCCCGATAGGCGTCGGTCTCTATAGGCGTCGTTTTTGGTAAGCGTCGGTCTCGAAAGGCGTCGTTTTTGATAAGCGTCGTTCTCGATAGGCATCGGTCTCGAAAAGCGTCGGTCACGATAGGCGTCAGTCTCGATAAGCGTCGTTTTTGATAAATGTCAGTCTCGAAAGGCGTCAGTCTCGAAAGGCGTCGTTTTTGATAAGCGTCGTTCTCGATAGGCATCGGTCTCGAAAAGCGTCGGTCTCGATAGGTGTCAGTCACGATAGGCGTAGGTCTCGCTAGGCGTCAGTCTCGATAAGCGTCGGTCTAGGTAGGCGTCGTTTTTGATAAGCGACGGTCTCGATAGGCGTCGGTCTCGACAGGCGTCGGTTACGGTAGGCGTCATTTTTGATAAGCGTCGGTCTCGATAGGCGTCGTTTTTGATGTGCGTCATTATTGTAAGCGCCGGTCTCGATATGCGTCGTGTTAGCTAAGCGTCGGTCTCGGTGGGCGTCGGTCTCGATAGGCGTCGGTCTCGATAGGCGTAGTTTTTGGTAAGCGTTGGTCTAGGTAGGCGTCGTTTTTGATAAACGTCGGTCTCGATAGTCGTCCGTCTCGACAGGCGTCGTTTTTGATAAGTGTCCGTCTCGATAGGCGTCGTTCTTTATAAGCGCCGGTCTCGATATTCGTCGTGTTTGCTAAGCGTCGATCTAGATAGGCGTCGTTTTTTATAAGCTTCGGTCTCGATAGGCGTCGGTCTCAACAGGCGTCGGTCCCGGTAGGCGTCGTTTTTTACAAGCGTCGGTCTCGATAGGCGTCGTTTTTGATGTGCGTAATTTTTTGTAAGCGCCGGTCTCAATATGCGTCGTGTTTGCTAAGCGTCGGTCTCGGTGGGCGTCGGTCTTGATAGGCGTGGGCGTCGGTCTCGATAGGCGTGGGTCTCAATAAGAGTTGGTCTCGACCGGCGTCAGCCCCGATAGGCGTCGGTCTCGATAGGAGTCGTTTTTGGTAAGCGTCGGTCTAGGTAGGCGTCGCTTTTGATAAGCGTCGTTTTCGATAGGCGTCGGTCTCGAAAGGTGTCAGTTTCAATAGGCGTCGGTTTCAATAGGCGTCAGTCTCGAAATGCGTAGATTTTGATAAACGTCGGTCTCGATAGGCGTTGTTTTTTATAAACGTCAGTCTCGATAGGCGTCAGTCTCGAAATACGTAGATTTTGATAAACGTCGGTCTCGATAGGCGTCGGTCTCGATTGTCGTCAGTCTCGATAGGCGTCGGTCTCGATAGGCGTCGGTCTTGATAGGCGTCGGTCTCCATAGGCATCGCTCTCGATAGGCGTCGGGCTCGATAGGCGTCAGTCTCGATAGGCGTCGTTTTTGATAAGCGTCGGTCTCGATAGGCGTCGTGTTTTATAAGCGTCGGTTTCGATAGGCGTCATTTTTTAATAAGGGTCGGTCTCGATATGCGTCGTGTTTGCTAAGCGTTGTTCTCTTAGAGCGTCGTGTTTGATAGGCGTCAGTCTCGATAGGCGTCGTTTTTGATAAGCGTTGGTCTAGGTAGGCGTCGTTTTTGATAAGCGTCGGTCTAGGTAGGCGTCGTTTTTGATAAGCGTCGGTCTCGATAGGCGTTGGTCTCGATAGGCTTCGTTTTTGCTTAGTGTCGGTCTAGGTAGGCGTCGTTTTTGATAAGCGTCGGTCTCGATAGGCGTTGGTCTCGATAGGCTTCGGGCTCGATAGGCGTCGGTCTCGGTAAGCGCAGTTTTTGATAAGCGTCGGTCTTGATAGTCGTCGGTCTTGATGGGCGTCAGTCTCGATTTGCATTGTTTTTGATAAGCGTCGGTCTCGATAGGCGTCGGTCTTGATAGGCGTCAGTCTCGATAGGTGTCGTTTTTGATAAGCGTCGGTCTCGATAGGCGTCGTTTTTTATAAGCGTTGGTTTCGATAGGCGTCGTGTTAACTAAGCGTCGGTCTCGATAGGCGTCGTTTTTGATGAGGGTCGGTTTCGATAGGCGTCATTTTTTAATAAGGGTCGGTCTCGATATGCTTCGTGTTTGCTAAGCGTTGGTCTCGGTGGGCGTCGTGTTTGATAGGCGTCAGTCTCGAAAGGCGTCGTTTTTGATAAGCGGTGGTCTATGTAGGCGTCGTTTTTAAAAAGCGTCGGTCTAAATAGGCGTCGGGCTCGATAGGCGTCGGTCTTGATGGGCGTCAGTTTCGATAGGCGTCGTTTTTGATAAGCGTCGGTCTCGATAGGCGTCGTTTTTTATAAGCGTTGGTTTCGATAGGCGTCGTGTTAACTAAGCGTCGGTCTCGATAGGCGTCGTTTTTGATGAGGGTCGGTTTCGATAGGCGTCATTTTTTAATAAACCCGGGTCGTTCTCGATATGCTTCGTGTTTGCTAAGCGTTGGTCTCGGTGGGCGTCGTGTTTGATAGGCGTCAGTCTCAATGGGCGTCGTTTTTGATAAGCGTTGGTCTAGGTAGGCGTCGTTTTTGATAAGCGTCGGTATCGACCGGCGTCGGCTCCGATAGGCGTCGGTCTCGATAGGCGTCGTTTTGGTAAGTGGCGATCTAGGTAGGCGTCATTTATTAATACGGGTCGGTCTCGATATGCGTCGTGTTTGCTAAGCGTTGTTCTCGGTGGGCGTCGTGTTTGATAGGCGTCAGTCTCGAAAGGCGTCGTTTTTGATAAGCGTTGGTCTAGGTAGGCGTCGTTTTTAAAAAGCGTCGGTCTCGATAGGCGTCGGTCTCGGTAGGCGCAGTTTTTGATAAGCGTCGGTCTTGAAAGTCGTCGGTCTTGATGGGCGTCAGTCTCGATAGGCGTCGTTTTTGATAAGCGTCGGTCTCGATAGGCGTCGTTTTTTATAAGCGTTGTTTTCGATAGGCGTCGTGTTAACTAAGCGTCGGTCTCGATAGGCGTCGTTTTTGATGAGGGTCGGTTTCGATAGGCGTCATTTTTTAATAAGGGTCGTTCTCGATATGCTTCGTTTTTGCTAAGCGTTGGTCTCGGTGGGCGTCGTGTTTGATAGGCGTCAGTCTCGATAGGCGTCGTTTTTGATAAGCGTTGGTCTAGGTAGTCGTCGTTTTTGATAAGCGTCGGTCTCGACCGGCGTCGGCTCCGATAGGCGTCGGTCTCGATAGGCGTCGTTTTGGTAAGTGGCGGTCTAGGTAGGCGTCGTTTTTGGTAAGCGTCGGTCTAGGTAGGCGTCGTTTTTGATAAGCGTCGGTCTCGATAGGCGTCGTTTTTGATAAGCGTCGGTCTCGATAGGCGTCGGGCTCGATAGGCGTCGGTCTCGGTAGGCGCAGTTTTTGATAAGCGTCGGTCTTGATAGTCGTCGGTCTTGATGGGCGTCAGTCTCGATATGCATTGTTTTTGATAAGCGTCGGTCTCGATAGGCGTCGGTCTTGATAGGCGTCGTTTTTGATAAGCGTCGGTCTCGATAGGCGTCGTTTTTTATAAGCGTTGGTTTCGATAGGCGTCGTGTTAACTAAGCGTCGGTCTCGATAGGCGTCGTTTTTGATGAGGGTTGGTTTCGATAGGCGTCATTTTTTAATAAGGGTCGGTCTCGATATGCTTCGTGTTTGCTAAGCGTTGGTCTCGGTGGGCGTCGTGTTTGATAGGCGTCAGTCTCGATAGGCGTCGTTTTTAATAAGCGTTGGTCTAGGTAGGCGTCGTTTTTGATAAGCGTCGGTCTCAACCGGCGTCGGCTCCGATAGGCGTCGGTCTCGATAGGCGTCGTTTTGGTAAGTGGCGGTCTAGGTAGGCGTCGTTTTTGGTAAGCGTCGGTCTAGGTAGGCGTCGTTTTTGATAAGCGTCGGTCTCGATAGGCGTCGGTCTCGATAGGCGTCGGTCTCGATAGGCGTCGGTCTCGATAGGCGTCGGTCTCGATAGGCGTCGGTCTCGATAGGCGTCGGTTTCGATAGGCGTCGGGCTCGATAGGCGTCGGTCTCGGTAGGCGCAGTTTTTGATAAGCGTCGGTCTTGATAGTCGTCGGTCTTGATGGGCGTCAGTCTCGATATGCATTGTTTTTGATAAGCGTCGGTCTCGATAGGCGTCGGTCTCGATAGGCGTCAGTCTTGATAGGCGTCGTTTTTGATAAGCGTCGGTCTCGATAGGCGTCGTTTTTGATGAGGGTCGGTTTCGATAGGCGTCATTTTTTAATAAGGGTCGTTCTCGATATGCTTCGTTTTTGCTAAGCGTTGGTCTCGGTGGGCGTCGTGTTTGATAGGCGTCAGTCTCGATAGGCGTCGTTTTTGATAAGCGTTGGTTTCGATAGGCGTCGTGTTAACTAAGCGTCGGTCTCGATAGGCGTCGTTTTTGATGAGGGTCGGTTTCGATAGGCGTCATTTTTTAATAAGGGTCGGTCTCGATATGCGTCGTGTTTGCTAAGCGTTGGTCTCGGTGGGCGTCGTGTTTGATAGGCGTCAGTCTCGATAGGCGTCGTTTTTGATAAGCGTTGGTCTAGGTAGGCGTCGTTTTTGATAAGCGTCGGTCTCAACCGGCGTCGGGCTCGATAGGCGTCGCGGTCGGTCTTGGTAGGTGTCGGTCTCGGTAGGCGTCGGTCTCGGTAGGCGTCGGTCTCGGTAGGCGTCGGTCTCGATAGGCGTCGGTCTTGATAGGCGTCAGTCTCGATAGGCGTCGTTTTTGATAAGCGTTGGTCTCGATAGGCGTTGTTCTCAATAGGCGTCGGTCTCGAAATGCGTCGTTTTTTATAAGCGTCGGTCTCGAAAGGCGTCGGTCTTAATAAGCGTTTGTCTCGATAGGCGTCGTTTTTGATAAGCGTCGGTCTCAATAGGCGTAGGTCTCGATAGGCGTCGCTCTCGATAGGCGTCGGTCTCTACAGGCGTCGGTCTTGAAAGGCGTCGGTCTTGATAGGGGTCGGTTTTGATAAACGTGGGTCTCGATAGGCGTCGGTTTTGATAAGCGTCGGTCTCGATAGCTGTCAGTCTCGATGAGCTCAGTCTCGAAAGGCTTCGTTTTTGATAATCTTTTCGATAGGCGTCTGTCTCGAAAGTCGTCAGTCTCGAAAGGCGTTCTTCTCGATAGGCTTCGGTCTCGAAAGACGTCGGTCTTGGTAAGATGGGCTTGATTGGCGTCATGATAAAAAGTTAATTACTTTTACAGTGCCATTAATTGCAGTTCCTGTTGTGAGTACTAGGAGGACAGCGCTGCGCGGGGGTGGCGTAGGCGCCTGTTTACTACTTAACACAGCTAATCGCCATCGTAAATACGCATTAGTAAATGATGAATATGAATAGTGGAAATATTACCATGATGCTATGATATCTTGGTATCAAGGAGTAATTCGTCATTATTTATTGTTATTTATAAAAGTTGAAGCCCAAACCCACACGCGAATTGTAGAAACTACATAATGATTACTGTATTGATTGTTTATATTATATTGTTGTTTGAATCTACCTATAGTAAATGAACATGACCTTGCTTAGTTATAAATACCGAGTTAGGAAATTATGTAATACACATTTTATAGCATTTGCTGTGTTAAGAGCTAATCGTCCTTAGACCGAGCTACAATGGAATGGTCAGTATTTTCGTAATCAGTAAAGTAATTTATTATTGGTAGTGGTGTAGGGAGCCGGAGAATTGTGAAATGAAACAGAGTGTTAGGTACTACATTTCAAGAATTCTGTCTTTATTGAATTGGTCTTAGCTTATATACATTATTTGAACGTGATAAATAACAATTTTAGCTTATTGAACTATCTAACAACTATCTAATCAATTTATTCCTTATTCTACAGAAAATATCACGTCTTGATACGTGAGCTACACCACAGTCCACACCCTTAATGCATTAGCAAGCTCGCTGGTTGCATGCACGGGCATGAGTGTAACATGCACAACTGTATATCACCACCACCGTCTGACGGGGTTGGGTTGTCCCCGACCACATTTTAAGAATAATCAGAAGTTCCACTTTCTACATAACTTGATTTTGAACGGGTTTTGTAAAGTCTTTCAAAAATCGTTGTAAGTATTATTAATAATTCTGCGCTTAAACCTGATTTGATAGGACTATTTTATCAAATCAGGTGATTTGCAATGAAAAAGACTAGACGAAATAGATTGATGTGTACCATTTTTTTTATTAACCTACGTTAGATCCCACTGCTAGGCAAAGGCCTCCCCTTTCTTCTTCCAAACCTCTCTGTTTTTTGCGATTTCTGTCCACGTGTGCCCCGCATAACTGAATAGATCATCACACCTACACCGCGGTCGACCTCGACGGTGATGTCCTTCCGACGTCCTCGTCCAGTGGGTGACGATCTTTGCCCATCGGTCAGGCTGCATGCGCGCTTCATCTGTTACTTGAGTTATGGAGCGCATCGTAGTGTTTCTAACTCGATCTGATAGTTTAACACCTCATCGCGACGTATCGTACCAATAAAATAATTAAATTATAAAATGAACGAGCCCATGGTTTTAGTCTATTTTTTAAATTAATTTGGAAGTTCTGTCAAGCGGAATTTCTGAATATTGCGCGGTGGTGGTGGCAGGCGCACCCTGTCCGTTCGCCTCACTCGTCGCTAGCCACACCTGTTGCCAGCGTAGGGTTAATTTCCTTAATTAACACGTGTCATAACATCCTACATGGACACATTTCACATGTGTATGGAGGGGTAAACGCTGTATCGGCAAAGCGAGGGATATGGGAAATGCCAATACGGAAATCCAATCTGCAGCAGCGTGAAATCGTGCATGTACTATGTAGACCAGGTTTACCGGGTGGACCACAAGTTAAAGATAATAGAAATTTCAAAACAAGTGCTCTACGAAATAACCAAAATTTTACTTAATTCAATTGCTATAGGTATCGATTAAATAATATATTAAGGGTAAGATTTTGAGTAGCGTTAGGTTTGTAAATAATTATTTTTGTTTTTTCGTGGTCGTGAATTCGCAAGTGTTTTTTTCTGTTTTAGTGCTCACACCATTTCTTTTTTTATTATACATATTATGTCTGGCCAAATACAAATACTCACGTTTAGACGTGAGGATTTGTAATTGGATGTATGGTGACTGTTTTTCTTTTTTGTTTGTTTTTAGAAGCTATAAGTCATATTATGTTATCAACTAGCTGTGCCCCGCGGTTTCACCCGCGTCAATGATAATTCATACACTATGTTTATAAATTATAGCCTATGTGTTATTCCGATGTATAAGCTACATTTTTGTAAAGTTTCATTAAAATCCATTCAGTAGTTTTTGCGTGAAAGAGTAACAAACATCCAAACAAACTTTCGCATTTATAATATAAGTAAGAAGTAAGAAGTAAGATGTATCCTCAAACTTACAACATAGTGGTGGCTTAGAATTGATTGAATTATGCATGCTGTCTGCCGGGACGAGTCGGGTCAATGCGGCGCAGCTGTTCCTATAGCTAAATGGGCACAGATCTGACGGACAGATTCAACCAAACATCGGGATAGAGACTGAACTCATATCAATTTGTTCTTGAATAGTTTATTACCACGCCTCATATGCGAGAATAAAAAAAGACATTCTACCATAAATTGCTCATGATCCAATTCAGGTACAAGAAAACGAATAACAAAACTCAAAGTCGGCGTTTCTTTTCCATGCATTGTATTATGTCGCGCCAGTAGATAATCATGTAAATAGCCGCCAACAATAAAACGAGTACGATACATGTAGATGTGCGCAAGTGTCGCACACTCACAGAACGAGTTCATAAAGATCGCGGCGAAATGTAGGTGACGCGACGGTGACGTGCGGAGTGCAGGCCCGCGATGCCTGTGTGCTGCGCCCCGCCCGCCGCCGCGGGCCGCCAGCCAGGGCTTCGCCCCGCCAGCCTTGTATGCAGATACCCCGACAAGCCACGGAATATTAATCGAGAGATACCTATGCGAGGAATGTGGAGGTTGTAAAAAACGTTTTATATTGTCCAGTTGAAAGGGGGCAAAGTTGTTGAGAATGTTTGCTATAGCACTTTAATACAATAAAAACAGGATTTTATTAGGACAGTGCTTAACATATTTATTTGGGACTTTGTATGAGGTTGTTTTTGCCTTTGAGCATAGGTCATTGGTGTGGTGTATCTTCTTCAATCATCTTTGTTGAAAATAGACTTTTAGGTATCGCCTTACATTCATGTATGTATATCACAGATATCCCAATGTTTTTATATCAATACAAACAATGTAACGTGATTGTCGATGAGTTTTAAAAAGTGCTTGTGATAAAATTTCTTTGAACCCATTATAATCAGAATCACACGTTTTGTGTAAATTATTTGAATAATATAGATACGATATACTCTACAGGTAGCAGACACTCATTCTAGGTAGGAACTTACCTTTAAATCCACAATCAGTAAGTACTTAGTAGTGAGTGTGTCACTGATCTTGATTGATAAGAGGTCACTGTGTCGGTCTTATCGTTTACAGAAGTGTGTTAATTGAGCGCTTATTACTTATATTTTTAATTAGAGAATGAAAAATATTTTGTATAGGTATTTGATTATACTAACAGATTGACGACCTCCGTGGTCGAGTGGCGTACGCACCGGTTTCAAGGTGTCGCTAGCTCTGAGGTCCCGGGTTCGATCCCCGGACGGGTCAATGTAGAAAATCACATTTCTACATTGTCTCGGGTCTGGGTGTTTGTGGTACCTTCGTTGTATCTGAATTCCATAACACAAGTGCTTTAGCAACTTACTTTGGGTTCAGAACAATGTATGTGATGTTGTCCGCATTTATTATTTATTTTATTATTTATTGACATAATTTGCAATGACCATATTGACTTCATATCTTCATATCTTTACACAACAAAGTGTACCTATTCAGTATTTCTAGGTGTAGTGAGCAGAGGGGTGTTATAAATTTGACGTGTCTTTCTATCGCATTGTAGTTCCTAAACTCCGACTTTTTACGTTTTAAAGCTGATGAGATGTTTCTTCTTTCTATATTTTATGGAGCATTTTAAAAGTTATCAGCAGTATTGTAAATTTTGAGGAACAGTTTTCACCCGTTGTAGAATTTTATCGGCGGGGCGGTTTTTGGCTTTATTATTAGTTTCAGAGGTATGTCTGATTGCTTTGGTAATGTCAGGCGTGTGTTCCGGTCGCACAGCGCGCGTGCATGCCGCCGCCAACTATGCAGTGTCAGGAGCAAGACCTCCACGTAACGCCATTGTCTCAGCGCCGCGCCGCTACAATGCAACGCGATGCACTTTCCACTAAAGTGATCATTATTGTGCTCATACCACGAGATTAAGCAGGACATCTTTCTTTTTCACAATGATAAGACGATTATTTACGTAAATATTAATTAAGATTTACGTATACATTAAGTTAGTACGTAAGAAAGGACCAGAATTATTTTTAAATGTTGGATTGGATGAATGATTGGTCTCGCTCGCGCGACCTTTGACAGCATTGATATTATTATATGTTTATTTACCTTAATGTTTGACAGAGTACGAGATACCTAGATCGCATTAGAAAAGAAAGTGTATGCAGGGACTGAGGTAAATAACTAAAGCAAATTAAAAAAAAAACCGTCTAATTTAATTAATTTGCTCGAAGATGGCCTTTGCCTAGCAATGGACGAGCATGGCTTAAAAATAATATTAATAACTATTGAATGATGTGGCAACCCAGTTGGTTGAGGACCAACAAATTCGAAACAATTTAAAAACTTGTGTAATTAATAACCCAATTCATTATATGAATGTACGACACTCACTTATATATAAATTGTTATTATTTTTAATGTTATGTAAACCAAACATGATGGCAAAGTGGCTGGTATATCGTAAACACCTAGGTACGAGTATAATGTAGAACGATACCTAACTTCTTACCGCATAGTTCTATCTGCAGTCACGTAAAGGTAAGAACAAGCGACTGCTCCAAGGAGGGCTGAAACTGAAATAGGTACATCAGTAATGTCCCATACTGGTCTATCTGAAAAACAGAGGTTGGTTTTTCGTACTGTTGTATATTCGAGCGTCGAGCGGCGAGCGGGTGAACCGTTTCGCGCCGGAGTAGCGGGAGCGGGCAAGCGGCGCATATCGCACGCGGACCTCGCGGAGTGCGCACGTCGCCTTACGCATCACGCGCGATATCGCGACATTCCCAGCGGAACATTACGCGCGGACTTTTAAGGAGTTATAATTAATTAAAATAAATGAACTAGTGAGTGAGAGTTATTGTGGAACTGCAGTTATGTACTAGTGTGTGCTCGTGCGCGGTGGTTTATATATTTCGGTAAGTTTATGAAATATTCTTGACGGTACCTTTTTTAGTTTATTTGTAAATAATAGAACTAAGTTAGGGTTTTTAGACGTTCCTAAATGTGTAAGTGTATTTTATTAATGTCCAATTAATAAAATATAAACCTATTTAATCTCATGTTGTTTATTAACGAACAATTTTTCAACGGAATGTTAGTTAAATCTAGTAATTTGCTTGGGAGGTCCTATTATAATCCTGTAGATCCTGTACCTAATATTCCTGTATACTTAGGATAGGATAGATCCTTACTTCCCTAGGTATGTATTGGAAGTTGCGAGATGTTCCAATTACTTATATCCTCCTGTATATTATTGATCCTATTTATTTTACTATTTTTGACATCACACCGATATGATTCTTACTAATAACTGATAGATCGTACCCTCATTATAAATGCGTATTTTAATAAACTTCATGTTAGTAGTTTGGTACCTATGTTCTTTTCACCAAACTTGCCTGTTTAAATAAATACCACGACATTCTTTTATTACAAAATTTTGTGACAGGTCATGTTTTAATAAGTAATTTAAACAGGAATAACTTAATTATACCCTGTGCTGCTGTTAAGGGATTTAAATCTTAAGCAATTAAGCCTAAATTACAATTATTATAATCACTAAGTCATTTAACAAATTAGCAATACTTAGGAATGAAGTACGCTGAATCACAATTCCTACTTGCTAATTAATTAACTATTTTTATCCAAATATTAAGGCCGCTCAAAAGCTGTGTTTAATTAACACCACATTATATCATTTTAGTTAAGGTAATCATTGCATATTAATGATGTAATATAATAACTGCCACAAGGTAATAATCATAAACTTCCGATGCCTTGGGATGTTTCTCATACCGGCGAGCGGCCAGCATTGTGCGCCGGCGCACCGGGTAGTGCTTACAATGCGTCATGTTTGGCTAACTGTCCTTTTGTCTGAGACAGGTAAACTGCAAACTCCTAACTCCTGTTCCTAACGACTTCCACTAACTCGTAAATTTGTTTATGGATGTCTCCATTATGTTTAACGTTGCACGTTCTATTAGGTATTACGATGTGACTGCAGCGACATGAAATAATGCTAGTCTCAACGCTTGTGGGTTTTAGGAGCCATAATCTAACATTTATTTAGGGAGTTCCATATTGTTCAGTACTAGCATGGTTTCCTAATATTTAAAACTCACTCACTCATTACACGAGTAATTTAACATGCAAGTACGAAAGAGCATAACTACATTCAGGAATTTGGTACGCACATAGG
The DNA here is from genome assembly GCA_905475315.1 of Autographa pulchrina. Lineage (NCBI taxonomy): Eukaryota > Metazoa > Arthropoda > Insecta > Lepidoptera > Noctuidae > Autographa > Autographa pulchrina. Next base: position 259,264 of record FR997775.1, read on the forward strand.
TCGATTGCATACGTTAAAAAACAAATTAACAACGTTACCTATTCTTGAAACATTACTTCTTCAGAAAAATCATCGGAAATTGCAGGTATATTATAAATAACGAGCACCAGCACAGACAGCTCTGCATATAGTTCGCCGGTCGGTCGGTCTCACACGGAGCGGCAGTAGCGTCCCGGGTACTCGGGTGCAGCAACAAAGGCCCATCAATTATCCACGGCAGTAAACACTTTGGTCATGTCTCACCGTTCCTGCAGCATCGCGTGCCAACTGCCACACCATTACTTCCTAATATGGCCATCAACGGGAGCATAATGTTGGCATCGAGATCAACACGCGCTGCAGTCTGCACTCCTGCTAAAATTATGTTGTAAATTGTCGAGTTATTTGTTTTGGGAATAAGTTTTCGAGATAAAACTATATTTTAACGAGAAAACGAGATAATCTACTTTCTCAGTTCATTTCTGATTCAGATCATTCCATGCCTGATGTTTCAATTTATTAGCTATTGCCTAATATTGCTACAATATCAGTGTGTTAACCAATGACATCGGATTCACCTGGTGTAACACAACTTCCAGTAATAATAATTAGCACTTATTATAATGTCTTGATTGTTTTGACAACAATAAGTCTACTTTTTGTGGAGTCATCGTTTAATGAAATAGCAGCGCGTGTTAATAATGACGAGCTAATAACGTGGTAATTGTTGCATTGTCTCAGCAGTGCAGCGGTGGCCTGCGCCGGCTGGCGGCGCGCGGCGTCAGCACTCGGCGCCGGGAGGCGACATTGTTTACCTCTCGTTGCAAATGTTGCTTCACTGGTTTTCAATGATTCAATTTAGCACAGTTTATAAGTTCTCAAATGCTAAGAATACCTCGTTAAATTGAATATGATAGGAAATACTCAGCTTTGTCCAGTCGTGTACGAGACCATGTTGTCTGCATAATATCGATATCGTTTTCTTCTCCCCTTCCCATCAACCGTGACTTACATATATTTTTATACTTTACAGTTTTTTTTTTATTTTAAAAGACCGACCTCCCTATTACTTATGACCATTTTATTTAAAAACAGAAGAACCGATGACCTCGTATACCGTTTTATAGAATTTTCTTATGTCATTATGTAATTGTAGACGTTTAATGAGGCCCGTTTTCAGCAGTGGCCACACTAGTTGATAATATATGATGAAGTTTACACAATGATAATGTGATGCGGAAAGGTACACACGCAAATCATTGACGTCAACTCTCAAAATCTCACATCATGTTTACCATCATCCTTAGCAGGTGAACTGCGATTCGGTCTAAGTTCAGTTCTAAGGTGATAAATAATAGTTATTAATGACGTTATTAACGAAGCCTCTTTTATTGTGCTCGTTTATGACTCATTAACATTTACGTGGAGACATAACTTAATGTGTTTTACAGTCAAAACTAAAAATACGTGCACACCTAGCGTTAATTAGTGGAAGATGTTCTGTCAAGTCACGTTGTGCTGTCGTTGTTGGTGATCCCACATATACATTATGTCTATTGTACGTGTCTACGGTGAATGAGTACAATAAGTAATATAAACAAACGATTGCATGTTGACAATAAGTAAATCAACACATTTTAAATTAAATGCTAGAAATATATTTAACCTGTTCAGTAGCGGTTATCAATGGAGACCAAATTAGTAAGATAAGTTAATTACTCTTACATTTACACCACGCTAACCGAAAATAAATATAAAATGCAATATAAATAATTTAGCGAAACAATGATGATCTTTAAGTAGAGACCACATAATCTCCTATAACTGAAGAGCGAATAAAATGAATGGAATTCATCGCGTTTAGTGGGCATATAAATATTTCAGGAGTCGGCAGCCCGGCCATGTATCACGCGGCGCATTCCTCGCGCAGTCGCCGACGACGCCGCTAATCTCACCGCAACACCAATTAGGACCATTTCTCTCGACGACATATCACTTTATGTATTTTTACTATCTTTTCAACTAAGATCGCTAATCATGTTCAAAGAATAATGAGCATTCCTGCAAATAGTGATAAAATATAATTTCCCTTATAAAGTGACAGTAATGTGAAGGGTAATTTTTCACTTAACAAGCAAGGTTTTAATTTCCTCAAAATTAGCGAGTCATTAGTACTGACGCAACAGGTAACTAGAAATTATTTTAATTAAAATGTTGACGTCTGGTGGCGACCTCGCAGTTTTTATGGCGTTCTTGATTGTTAGCCCTCTGTTGTACTGTACAAGCGGATATTAAATACCTCTCCATAGTGCCTGTGAGCCTGGTACCACAATGCAAAAAGTCCTTTATTGTCAGCATGACGATTGTCCTTGTTTCTTTTTGCTTTGTGGTGGTTGGCACTCAAGTCGTAATAACTACAAATTGAATTTCAGTTTTACAGTCTTTCCTAGAAATGTAACTTCTGTGATAATTGAATAGGTTTCTTGGAAAACTGATTGGATTCTGCATGATACTGGCCTCTGGACTTTTATTACTTTAGATGTAGTTGATGTAAAGGAGCTTTCACATAAAAACTGTAAATGTATATTCAAGAAAGATACTGGGATACCGTAGTAATATAAGGAACAACTAAATGGCACTATAAGTCGCTTCTTATGAGAATAATTTTAGGATCCTTGAAAAATAATGATATCTGTGTTTTTTGCCCATTACCAGCTAGCACTTAGATTGATTGTGACAAAAACCAGCTCGATAATGATACGTTGATTTGTATCGAAACTGACCAGCTAACTGAGGTCACTCGCCATCTAATGTGGAGTGGTTTTTATGGCCTCCTATAATATGGTTCATAAAAAATTAACATAACAAACAATCTAAAAATGTTTGCAAAAAACTGATTAGTTACGTGTTGTGAATACAGGATTAAGCTTCTAATGGTAACTTTACATACATGGGCATGGTTTGGTTACCAGTTATTTGTATCTTCTTGAATAGCTAACGTAACACTGAGGTATCTTTGTACTATATGATCATCAAAGTTTTTACGCACAACATCAGAGCCCGTTCCTCAGCAACTCAAACCATTTGCCAGTTTGCGTTGTAACAATATGGCTTCCCTGGTGTCAGGTAAAATGATGCGTAAAAAGCTAATGTGATTCGCTCTATACTTTTATTTATAGGAATATACGGATCAATAATACAGAAAAGCCAGTGTGTCAAGTATACTTGTTTCTTGATTCTCCAATATTTCGTCAGATGGTATAAAGTTCTTTTAAATATTTCTAGTACTTAGATGAAGGTTTAGTGTAGGATGTGTACTCAGTGATGTCCACCATGAAGCACGTGGCAAGCACACGGCGAATATAAAGATATGCGTTAACGCACCCACACAGCCTCCCACGCCGAACACCATGTCGCAGTTATACGTTGGGAATGTACTTATTTACATTATTTTTAAAAGTAAACAATGTTATCAAGATAGACACTTAATCCAGACAGACTATTCACACCACACGGCTTTTCCCGTAGCCTGCAAAATGCTTATGAGGAACATCAAAGTAATTATAAAAACAAGATATCCTAGAATTTACCAAAACAGTCGGTCGTCGACTGTCGTCTTACCGCAAAGATTCTTATTGTCTACTTCGTTACAAAAACATAATGTTCTGGACAGGGATGTCATTTTTGGTTTAACTTCTACGTTGGTCATCCAGTAATTCTTAAGACAGAAATAACCCGCCTAAAGTAAGTTCACTGTAATGTGTTCAGGTAAATTCATGTTATTTGCGGTATGCCTGATTAGGCTAACTGACCGCGACACAATGTATCCCATGTCGTCGGTGTGAACTCATCAATGGATTAGTTTTTATTACAAACACAAGTAACATAACAACATGTGATATCATTGCCCGTGTTTTGATAACACCTGTTGTTCGCGGCCCGCTCCCGACCGGCACCGAATCACCCCACAGGCCCACACTATTAGGATCGGGATGATCAGCGATTTCAAACGTGAACACCTGACGTTTCCTGTTTCTTATTTCTATAGAATTATGTTAACAATCTACTCGTCTATATGTCCGTCACGTCGCGGCCAATTACTACAGAATGTATACAAACCAATTTACAATAGAAGTGGATAGATTTGATGGTTTTAGGAAACGGATCGTTCAACAGCGGTGATGGCATTAGGTAAATCGCCCAGAAGATGTCTGCTTGGTGGTCGGAAACCCGTGACTCGAATATCAACTACAAGAATTACGTGCCGTTCCTAAAGCTATTCTGTCTCTATAGTTCTTGACTAAAATTTAGTCCGAGGGCTACAATTTTTAATTTAACTAGCTGAAACTGTCATTAAACACCACATAAATACGCCAGTGATTATGGTAATAGCACATACGCATCTAATGATTGACAGCCATTATCCAATGTGACCTGTTTCGGAAACATCAGGGTTCTCTCATGGCGAGCTGATTGTCATGGCATTGGATATCGCGACCTTCGATGCGTGGGACAATAAAAACTCCGAGATAATTACAAAAATGTATGATTACTTGTAAAAATACATTCATTATCTCAGTAGTGTTGTGAAGTGTCATGGCGGATGAGCTATTCAAAAGTAATCGCCACTTTTTGTTTAACTTGAATTAATTGTCAAATGACATCACCGACCTCTTTCAAGAGAACACAAAATTCTTAGTAATTATTTAAAAGTTTTATGTAATATTTCTTTTGCATATCATTATATTTTGTAGACATTCAAATGTAATAAAGGAACTGCTGTTTAAGTAAAGACAAAAAAAAGATAAAAAAAAATATTTAAGTAAATTGTTTATTATAATGTCTTAAAAACCCTGATTTATGATTTAAGCAACTGACGTGGTCATGGTTGAAACAATGAAAAATAACGGTAAATGAACATTAGATATACAAAAATATGATTATCTTGAAGATTTAAAATCAAGGCATTTTAAAATAATTTTTATAGGTAGGTATGAACATTTTAAGATTCTTCTTCTTATCGAGTCGATGGCAATTAGGATTAGTCGGCCTTACAATTTTTGCATCTTATTATTGTTCTATTATTCAAAAATACAGGTAAAAATAATGTTATCCTTTGCGTAACTTGCTTACGTCACAAGATTTTACGCTTACACATTTACACTTCGTTTCGACTGCTATAGAAATCAAGTATAATGGAGTCAATATAACTTGTAAAAAGGCACATTATAATAAATTTGAAACACGTGCCTCCCGGGCGGTGTACAACGGAAATCGTTACGCATCTGACCGGGCGCCGTCAGTTCCGCGCATTCTAATGCCTCTTCCCCACTCACAAAAACTGTTTTGATCGATAAATATAGAACTTTATTTTAAGTAAAATAAATTATGTTAAAAAGTCCCCGTCGTTCATTTGCAGTGAAAAGTTATCGAACCTTTACGTTTTAGATAACACAGCGACGGCAGGAACTAACAATGTTTGTTTGGTCTTCTTTCACACCTTCATTTGTTTCGTTGTTTTTCCGCAAGCAGTTAAACAAACAAACACTGCACTATTTAAATATGTATTCACAATAGAAAGGGACATGAGACGTGTATTGCTACATGTGTAAGAGGGATAGAGGACTATTATCTGAGACAAGTTGGGGTTCATCGCCCGAGACTGTCCCACAGAGTATTAGCAGATTTGGGTCAGTGTGTAGGTGACACATCCGTCAACTTCACTATTTGTGAAACTGCGAGTGAATGGAATAGCTAATCTTGTGAAGTCCTTTAATGGCTCTGTTTAGTGTCGTAAAAAGATAATAATATCAACGTACAAGTCAGTCCCCAGTCAGCAGAGATAGTACCAGCAAATGTAACCACGATTGATTTGGTGGTAATAACGGGAGGCCTTCAATCGCAAAGGACACAATCAGATATTAATTAAATATATTAGCATAACTTACGTATATTGTTTTGTGAAAGTGTTTCCTTTTATTAGTGGTTAATGTATATGACGCACATATCTTATTCGCTTATGATAAGTTCCGTGTTTCGATTGCAGGCAGCGATCGGGAACGGCTTTTAAATTAATTGTTTACTTAACTACATATTTTTTCTTCTTTATTTTTATAATCATCCTTCAATATTAATGCTAAATGGGCTTTCTGATGGATATGTGATCTAGGTCCTGTTTGGCTAAATTGTAATTTACATGTTGAACTTTCTTTTCTTTAGGTAGATGTTTTAATAGTTCTCATCTAAATAACGCCTATATATCAACTAATATCTCCTTGTGTTAGGCTTAATTCTTCTGGAAGAATTCAAAGTAACCGTAAAAGGTCCGAATTGAAGCAAGCATTCGTTGAGGAAGAGTGTGTTGTATCTAATAGCAACATGAGCATACCACATAGTATAAGTGTGTTATCTGTTTGTAACTTGTGTAAGTATGATGATGTGTGAGCTTCCTCCGGTGAGGTCGTCGGCGTGGGCGGCTCATGAAGAGACGAGTCCGGCGGCGGCGACGGCGGCGGGCGCTAGATTACTTGCTCTCGCTCCAAGTGGATAACTGTCTCGGGAAGAACCACTGTCGCCTCATTAATCAAATGATTACGTCTAGAGGCTTTGTTTTAAAAATGAGGCCATGAATCTCATAGATTAACAACTTTTTTATGTAAACTTGAACTCAGGTTTATGAAAATGTTAAATTTTGTGTGGATTTTATGTTAATCTATAATTTTATTTGCATGTTTGCTCTAAAAGGCCACGTTGTTCGACATAAAAATGTCGGCAGTTTATAAAAAGACTCGTAGTAATAAATAACTGCAAACTAGCAGAAACCATCTGTGGACTACATATGTATAATTGGTAAGCAAATATCAAATTTAAAAGTAGTTTTGGCAAGGCTGTGCCATGCCGCTATGAATTGCGATCAAATTTGGCTGATATTTTATTGCCAAATACAGACGTCTAGCCAAAAACCCCGCCATACATGGGGTTTAGCGAGGAACACATAACATACATAACACGTGTCGTCCCCGGCGTCGGCGGCTGCTGTACGTGGACCTGTAGCCATTTCGAGAACATTCCGTTTATAGCTAAACTTTATTATTTGTATTCGGATGGGCTCGTGTCAGCCGCGGCTCGTAAAAGTTAAAGGGATTTGATAGAATTATTACCTAGATGAACCTGCGCTTCTATAAACGGTAGGCTGACATTGACATCATAAATATCTGGAGACAGACAGACGCATTGTACCGCTTTTCAGTTCATAAAAGGATTGTCGTGAATGCAAACTAACGAGATCTCGGCGAGACTCGCATAAATGTTTAATTTTTACGAATGAATGGAACGCTGCACCTGAGCCAGAACATGAAACCTCTTGCGCTGCGGACGGTGCGAGTAACAAAACAAATGACGGAGCACAGAAACCCGGCGCTGGTACCTACTCTTGTGTTGTGGTACTTCTATCTAATTAGAATGTGAGCAAATAAGTGGCGCCTGCTCTATCTATGTAGGGGACAAAGCGCCGTTGATAACATCGAAGCCCTTTATATGTAAACTAGGAGCCGATCAGCGCAGCAATGTCAAGAATTCAGCTACACACTACTTGGAATCAATTTTGTACATTTTCCAATTTTTTTGCGATTGATCAAGACTTGCGACAGAATTAGTAGAAACATAAGTTTAGTTGTATAATGACTGCAGTGGCACCACAAATTAATTAAGGTCCATGTATCTAGCCTAGAAAATGTCAGGAATAACAGTTTAGGAACGTAAGCGTGTGCATGTTAAAATCTTTGCTCAACTTTGGGCAACATATTACAAAACCCAAAGACTTCACAATAGGTGTTGACGTCAATTATAATTAAATGTTTAAACAAACTGACACCGTTAAGTAATCTGTGGCAATCCTAACTGTAACATGTTTTAATGGCGGCTTGTTTTGCTGTAAGGAGGAGTGTTTGACCGAAGGAGTTTGACCATTGTTGTAATGATGCCTGCATAGCCATCCTTTGAAAAATATCGATAATTTTGATTCGATATAATAAATATACAAAGGTGTGTCAGTAATTTGGAGGCAGTATTGCAAGCCGTTGCGTCACGGCGTGCAATAACCAATCAATCAGTTGCATCGCATGCATGATGGCACATATCAGTCAGAAATCAGAATCCATGCATTCTTCTGTAACAGTGATTGCTTACGCTTGGATTACTGTAACGTAACCGATGTTGTGATGTCTTCTGTCCAACTGCTTGTATTTACAGTTCTCTACTCATTATCATGAAATTCTCTTTACAAGAAATAGTTTCGTGCAAGGTGATATTTTGTGTAGCTTTCAATCTGTGTAGTCAGTAAATAATCGCTTGCAATGCAGTCCAATTGATTTCTATTCTATAACAATTTTATGCAATAAATCTTCGTATGAATGGATTTTTGTGAATCTTCAGAATTTCGCAACTATCGTTAGATAACATTTGTGCAAGCCGCTCACTATAGCTGTCTACTAGGGGATAATTATTGCACGTGCAACATTTATATACTTTTTACCGATTTGTTTCGCGACGTACCGTTGCGTCAGAGCATGCAACGTTGATTGGTTATTTGTAACAATAGATAATTGATTTAGCAGACGAATAGTTTTCTTTTTTGCTAGGATTGCAGATTTCGATTCAAATATTTGTTCGAGGTTAATAAAATAATTTAACTAATTTACATATTGGAGCGTGATGAATTTTGTACCATAATTAAGATAATCTTCAACTTTAATATGGGTATGATGATACAGAAGTAAAAGTAACCAATTTAAATAGACTAAATATTACCGACACTGAGTTAACAGGCACATTTTGCTTCAGCTGTACAATGACATAGTTAACAGTGTGATACAATGAGTATATTATTGAATAAATCAAGAAGTGATAAATAGGATGTTAGTGGGGTCATCAATCATCGGTAACCGATTACTACTACTCTTGTAACACTCTGATGTCTTCATCTCGGCCCACCGCACTAGCATCGTCCACAACAGCCCGAGCAGTGGTCACCGCCGCGCGCCGACGTCGCCACACTCACCTACACATCTCACTTTCAAGTTCACCAACTGTAAACATAACTACCAACTGATTGCTATTTTAGTCCATGATTAATAATAAATAGAGTTCCTTTGCAACTGTTTTTGTTAGAGAGTCTATCTTTGGCAGCGGGATTTGCAACAGTTTCGACGCTATACAACGTTGCGACAGTTAGTTGTGTAATTATTTATTGAGTGCTATCATTTATTTGTATTTGCTCGCTAGACGCAGTGTGCGCCGACATTATGTATGTGGATGATTAAATAAGAACGCTTCTATAATAACATTAATAAATTCGTAGATATCATTGTTTACACTTCATGTGGCAAGTAGATTAGAAAAGTGTTGTGGCTCCGACATAACTATTGTGCCTTCATTGCGGTTGTTTTAGTTTCAGGCTTGAGTGTTTTATGGGGAAAGTTTCACCAAACTTTTTATACGATTAGCCTTTAACAGCCCCTTTTACACCGACTAGTAGCCTTTTCAATGTTTTTGTATTTAATGTCGTATTCAAAGAAGTTAGTATCTGCAATCTGAATCTTATTTAATAAGCGAAGAAAGATTTACAAAACATAAAGTGCGCGGTGGCGGTGCGCGGCGGTTGTAATGTTTAATACCTTAATTTTATTTTCGCTCATTACGTGTCCATCACTAACGTGCGTATTTGTTCACTTTCCCTGGTTTGCGATACGCCAGCGAATGTTTAAGTGAACATATGACTAATTAATTAGGCTTTCTCGTTGCGCAATATGTATTAATGCTACTGTAATGCGGTACTAAACATGGTTTGACATTCATTGCTTACCGCTGCTTTATTTCTTACTAAAGTAGTACGATAGACTAGAACTGGCGAGTAAATGTAATGCGGAAAGATAGGCTACCTATTGCTAGTAAAATTACTATTCATGAAAATAAATTAAGGAGTTGATACATTTTAGAGCGAATGAAAAATTTCGCAATAAACAATTAGCACCTAGCAGCCAGATGAAACTGGTCTTACAGACGTTATGTAACGGTGCCCGTTCCAGCGGAAATATAAAACATTACAATTTATATAATCTTTGTTTGGAATATTTCCTTAGACAATTCTTAAACATGTCTTCTTAAACATCCTTTTGTCATCCGCCATAGGTACTTTAAATAAGTAAATTGAATTCATTTCACACATGAGTAACTGTTTAAACTCTATTAGTCTAAACTCCCATTTTATACAGTCTCACGTGGAGCCATAGTAAGGATACTGTGTATTGTGCAATTTGCAACAATTAATAATATTATCTTTATACTAGCTATACCTGATGTCCGCATATCTCGGTGCTCGGTACTCGCGACAAAAAGGAGTTGCAGAGCGCGGACCGGTCCGGGCGGCTCACTGCACACCGCTATTCCAAACCAACATCCTTCTCTTACTGGAAGAGACACTGTTAGTTTTTTATTATTAACAGAAATTTTATTGAGTTTCATCAGTTTTATGTCATAGATAAGAAATGTTGATAACACATCTCAATCTATTTCGCTACTATTTGACATTCAAATTTGATCTCTTTTTTACGTAAAATTGGGATAAAATCTCATCACCTTTATATTTTTTATGTTGTAGGGAAGAAACAGATCCGTGCTTTGTTAGGTTCTTCTTTCGGACTACTTGATCTTTTTCACCCGGATATTTGCAGGAATTGTTTAAAAAATATAATTAATTAATACTTAGGACAGTTCATTGATGTTATGATATCCAATGAATGCATTTAATAATTAACAATGACCAAAAGATAACAAATAAGCCTTCCAGTATTTTGTGTAGTTGCACGTACCAGGAGCTCCGACGGCGTAGGAGCTCAAATATTGATATTTTTGTCGGGGCAACTACCTATGCGGCGGCACTTCCTCCGCGGTGCAAGCGGACCGTGAGCCAGTCACTCCTCTCAACACATAAATAGAACATTATGGGGTTTTATTTTGTTTTATGGCTTGACTGGAATCACTCAAATTTCCACCATTAGTTTGTTTGATGTTTGTTTTTATTAAGTAGCAATTTAAGACGTTTACACGAGTTTTTGTTTTATTTTAAGCCATGTGGAACTTATTCATAATTTTGTAAAAAAAAATGCGCCATAAGTATGTTTGTATGATGTCTGTTTAGGATTTGGGAGCTCAACTAAGTTCTCCTTATCTAATTGTATAATAATTAAGTTCATCTGCAAATTGTTATCTTATTTAATTTATCAAAACAAAACCAGTGTGTTATCATCTGCAGAGATCTTATTCGTGATGTCATCCTCCACACAATTAACATAATATTATCAGGTCGTATCTTAAGACAGCAAACATTGCGGAGACCAGACACCAGTTTTTTTTTTGTCAACTAATTTGTATTTACGTTACAAAATGTTCGCCAGTGCCACATTTCGAAGCAGGACTTTGTGTCAGTAGCGCCACGAACATTTTAATAGACTCTCCTTCATATCAGTCATCAAAAACATCAGAATTAACTATATACATATAAACAAACATGTTTTAATTAACTGAACTGTATCGCTTCCTAGTCACGAGCGACACAAGAAGAAAAATAAAGATTTTGGAATAACGCTTTTAAGTAAGTACGGAGAATGACAAAAAAAATAATTGCTTTGTTGGTAGAAAACTCTATTCTGAGCATTCAAATGAAATAATTTTTAGGCATGTCAACATATCAATTAGGACGATCACTGGCAAGTACTAATTTATGAATTGTAGACGTGTTATTCGGTGTTAAGTACATTAATTACTTATCAACAAAAAAAAATATATACCGTGGTTCTTAAATAACGAAACGTGGAGTTGTGCCGCTTCTGCTGCAGGAACTGATATAATTCTCTTAGCAGTCGCAGACATTAGCTACACAAACGGAGGTGTCACTAAAACTTCCTTCATTATGGTAACATTACTATAACTCTGCGGGTATAATAGCCATGATCACCAATTCCGCCCACCAGCGCGAGCCGTCCGCTAATATATACCAACAAACAATAAATTACGTTGATGTTTATTTGGTTATTAACAATATAAACTCTGTTGTTATAGCTCCAAGATAAACTTTTGCTACAAAATATATGTAATCAAACTACTGGCAGACTAATGTCTACGGGAGCAAGGTAAATAATGTTGGTCATTTATTAATCAATAAAATTGTACACGGTCGAGATGATTTATAAATTCAAATTAATTTATAGGTACAACGCAGTGACCCAGTAGGCGTCCATGTTTCTATTAGTAGTGGCTTAAGACATCTACGTCACAAAGTTTACCTTGTTAACTATACAAAAAACTAAGAACAGACAGGGCGTGATAAATATATTACTTTCCAAACCATTAGGCGACAGTAACCGTACACTCGAGTTACATTGTCTGTTAAAATGAACTACAACATAAACAAAGCTTTTCAAGTGCTGAGCGATGAAGTGGCCGCCGACGGACAAGGGCTGCAGACAGGACACGGAGCACCCTCGAGGCCCGCATCCTGCTGCAATTACCACGCCATCCGCCATCCGATACACCACTCAACAACTTTATTGCATTGTTACCGCCACGTCGGCTATGCGCTCCTGGTAATTGAGACAGCCTATTATTCAATGAAGTGGTCCTTTCTAATGGGGGAGAGAATTTCTTTTCTCGTTATTTGGATTTGAGTGTTGTGTCCAACAATTATTTCGTAATTGGTCTCTTCAGTCCTAATTATTGCAGGATACTAAATAGCTACGTGTTTTTCGGTTTCCGAACTGTGAGCTGCCAAAACTGAGAAATAAATAAGACATGGCGAGTAGGTCGGATCCTTATGTATTTATAGTTAGGTCATAAGATCTCGCGTGTGGTCAGTATTGTCTGGAAGTGTTCACTCCATTTGCAGAACGTGTAAATTAGAATGTCCAGTTCTGCATAATTTATAAATGGTTTAGGATAAATTGAGTCATAAGAGAAAACTTAAACTGGTAAAAGTATCAATTTTAGTGCCTATGTTAATTGATGTAAAAGTGACTGTTAAGAACAGAAACGCACTGTTTTCTTTATTTCATGTATTAGTGCAAAGTGCACTAGCTTCGTGGCAATTGATAGGTTTCACAAAAAAGTACCTTAGACAAATTGAAAGGTCTGAACATGTACTCGACGCTATTGAAATAAGTAGCTTTTCGTCCCGTGAAAAAGCGTTCCGAGCAAGTCTTCAATCGTCTGACTCCCGCGACTTCGTAAATAGTTCGGTTTGGTCCGCGTGTTCTAAATAAGAGACTTGATTTAACACTTTTTTTCTAGACATGGCCGTTTGATTTATATTATTCGTGTTGTAAAAGGAGACGAACGTCACTGCTTGCCATATATTGATTCAAATGGACATCGCATGTCTGTGTAGCTCGTGATAGGTGCTCTATGTAAATAACATGATATATCGCTACTGTAACTTTTTTTTGTAAATAAACTTGAACTATAATTTATCGTTTTTCCAATCCAAGTTAATCAATCGAATAAATGCAGAGTTTATAATAGAAGCTGATTCAAGTAAGATCCAGTACATTTCAAAGTATATAATGTGAATTGACCAGGACAACAGCTTTATTAAGATACCAATCTTCTCAAAACTCCTAACATCCTTACCACACAATTGACGGAAACGACCACTAAAGTCCGTAGCACTCATAATTCGTGACATGTGCGTGATACAGGCAGCCATGCGGCGGTGTGTGTGGGCGTGTGCGTGTGTGTGTGCGGCCACTCAGTCTGCGAGCACGCACCACGCACTCCCCGCGCGCAGTGAATAGCAAGCACATCGACAACAACACAAGCTTTTGTATGCACGTCTCATTCCTAAGGGCTGTTTCTTAATCTTCGCATGCCACGTGCCTTTTTGTTGCATGTCTGGAAAACGCAAATTGCAAGTTAGAGGCTAGTACTGAATTTCGAGCTTTGAATTCTCAATTATTATGCTTTTATACGACTTAAATTATCGTTAATACTCGTTCTGCACATGTCCATCATAATCTATCTCTCATCTGTACGGTTTGCCCCCATGTCACTGTAGTGTTAATAAATATTAATCATTTAAACTCTCAGAATTGATAATTTACTTTAATCTGTGTTAGCGTCGTACATGTATCTTCGCTGCACACAACATTCACCAACAATTCCATTGTTTCTCGTACCATCCTTCCAACTGGTCATCATCACATGTATATATTTGATCAAGTGCTACATTCGCTCTTGACACGAAAAACACAAACGCTTTACAATGGCGTATATCGAATAAATTATAATAACGATCATAATATCTTCGTACCTGAACCTGCGAAGGCTGAAAACAGCCGCAGCTGTGGAACTAGTGAGTCAAGGTACTTGTTTAGTAATTCGTTTAAAAACAACTATTCGGAAATTGTAATTCAGGAAACCGAACACCTAAATGAATACAGTGTGTACACAGAACATTTCCGAGAAAGAATATAGTTTTTGGAACGAGAATTGGAGCTTCGTCTGTCGGCTTAGGATGCTGTCAGGATTTCCGACCGGCACAAAACGAAATAGTATCGAGAAACCGTTAGATTGCTTGTTACAGATTTTTCTGGAAAGTGTTTGAAAATGTACCAGAAATATCTTGAACGCCTTGCTAGTAATCCTGGCAGGAAGGAAAGTGGTTACTCCGCCGCTGCTGTATGTTTATCTTCCCCGCGATCCACTTTGTCGGCGCCCGTTCTATTCTCCCTGCGTATAGAAACTTAAAAGACAGTACGTACTTACTTTCAAGTGCGTAACATAAAAGCAACGGCATCGCATACATGTGGCGTTATAAAAATTGATAAACATACTAACATAAATAGAACCGCAGTCAAACAATCGGATTTATAAGGCGAACATTAACAAGTGAGCTTGCACCAGCACACGTCAATCAACATGTCAGATGCATCAGTGAGATCAAAGATGGACGGCTGAGAGCATGGGTTCCTGGAACCGCGACTACCAAACTTTTTACTTACAACTTTTTATAGCTAATTAAAAATGGTTCGAGTTTATTAGATTAACGATGATATATATTTTTATGTCATGGTACAGTTTGACTTAGAAGAATTCATTTTGTAACAATAGATTATTATTTGTTTTAGAGCATAATAACAATAAAAATATAGGTACAGAAACATGTTTGCAAAAAACCAACATACCTAACGATTTCTTCTTTATTACTTCTTCGCGCAAGACAAAAAGTACTTTGTAAGTTTTTCTCACGAAACTTAAATGAGAAGCACTTAGGAACAAGTTAGTAATGTGAGGTATAGTGTTAGACGCACGTTTTGGTAAACTCACAATACAAGTTGAGCACAATTCTGGGAAGGGTACGCGGCGCGGGGCGGCGCGCGGCGGCGGCGGCGGCGGCGGCGGCGGCGGGCGTGCACGGTGGCGCATACTCTGCCGCACTCACGCATGTCTAGACAGACCCCTGTGTTATACTCTAGCTTTTACTACCAGCCACATTTTATTAGCTTTTCACTGCTCTCCGGCTGCGGTAGCCAAATACGACTTTTCGCGGAAATTCGTGCTCAGTTTAATTTTTCAGAGAACTATTCAGTATTGGAGGCAAGGAAACAAACTGCACGATTGTTTCCAACAATACAGCCCTTCATAACAATGTAGTTGGTTAAACTTTGCTAAGTTTAGTAATAGTTAAATAAGTTCCAAAGAGCCCACGTATTGAATGAAGGTTGATGACTCCCAAATAAATATGATATTTAAAACTGAGCAAGTAAATAATAATTTGAACGTGATCCGATAATCGGGCAAACATTTAATATGTTCTGCTGTCAAGGAAAGTGAATTGTGTTTGTTCTAATATCAGAATCTGTGTACAAATATTGGTCCATGTCGTCGAGAGACCGATAAGCTTTCACCTTATTAATCACTTTCGTTTGTTTTGTGACCGATACGTCAGGGAAACGCCGCGACAGCATCACGTAGGCGACAATATACACAGATGACCGTCGTGTACATAAGCTATTAATAGATGCCTGAAAATTACCTAAGACGCTTGTAATCTAATATCGATAATACTCGTAATACAGCCTTCTAAACGTTGGTTGGCAGTTTTAAGATATCCTACCTATGATATTCGTCCCTAGAATATCCCATATGTGTACCGATAATTATGTTTTTTACACGACTGCCCAAAAAGGAGTGTTATGTTTTCAGGGTTCATGTATGTATGTATGTATGTATGTATGTATGTATGTATGTTTGTGAGTTTCTTTATTCCACCATAACTTCTAAAAGGCTTGACCGATTTCAATGTTTGTGGTATCGTTAGAAGCTTTGAGTAATCCCGAGTGACATAGGCTATGTGGACATTAAAAAATGGTCAAGTGTGAGTCGAAATCGCCTGCAAAGGGTTCCGAACGATATTTTTTTTTGTGTTGTGTCATGTTTTTTTGTTGTTCACTAAAAGGTATTAAATAAAAAATTAATAATTAAAAAAATTAAAAAACACGCCTGCCATGTCAAAAAAAAATTAAAAACAAGTTAAATATTTGCAGTCGGGGTCGGTTACTTGGAACAATTCATTACAGGAACCCCGACTGCAAATATTTGACTTGTTTTTAATTTTTTTTTGACATGGCAGGCGTGTTTTTTAATTTTTTTAATTATTAATTTTTTATTAACCATTCTAGAGCCAACATGTTCGACCTAAGGGTGTTACCACACCAATCGAGCGATCGTCGATCGATGCCATCGATCGATGGAAGAATGGAATAGTCGACGTCGATCGATAGTTTCTACCACACCAATCGATCGATAGCCGATAGATGCCATCGATCGATGGTAGAATGGATTGGTCGATGTCGATCGATAGTTTCTACTAGACTCGAATTTTCTCAAGAATCGATCAACGTCGACCGATGTCGATCGATGGCATCGACCGGCAATCGATCGATTGGTTAGTCGACCGGTATCCGTCGATCAATTAAAGCTACCACACCAATCGATCAACGTCGACCGATGTCGATCGATGGCATCGATCGACTATCGATCGATTGGTGTGGTAACACCCTTAGCTGTAACTACTAGCAATTACAAAACCACGAGCTTTAGATTACTTTCTGAATGCTTTGGTGGAATTTCTTGGAAGTGTAATTTCCTGTTGCCTCCGTGCCTGGCAGCTGTCCAAGGCGAGCACCTGTGAGGATCACTTGAGCTACTCGCGGCACCCTCGCGTCTGCTTCCCTGGTCTCACCTCTTGCCTGAGGGAAACGCAGTGCGACGCTTTTAAAATTATGCGGCGGTTATGAGAGCTTGCGACGTTTGAGTTGATGTTTCTGAAGCGGATTTTGTTAAAAGTTATACCGTTATACCGACGCTTAAAGGTTTGCTTTTTATAGGATTGAATTCGTTGGGGAAAAAGTAATATTTTAGTGAAATTGAGACTGAAAGTTAAACATACGTCTTTTTAAATAGTATCACCATTTATAAAAATAACATGACTAACTACATCGGGAATGATTTCCATAATTTATAAAACATTACTTTATTATGTTAATATCCAGAATTTAATAACAATAGTGTCACATGTTCGTCTTGAATTTAATTAAGTTTGATGTGTTTGTGACGAGTGATTCACTAAAACATCGCAATCAACATGTGTTGTCTAATTAGGAGAGATATGGAAATATCTGTGATATCATGCTGGTACTTGACGCTGGTGTCATATATCTTCACAAACGACGGACAATTGGTGTTAGTACTAGCCTAGATGTTACTTTTAATTGTAAACGAGGCCTTCGTTGCTAAATTGTAGACCTATGATAGATGCTCCGACAATCTTAGAGTTAGACACTTTATCAAATGCAATAATACTTACAGATTATGTTCTATCTTCTACTTTGTTCTTTTGAAATCAACATTCAGC
Source organism: Autographa pulchrina (assembly GCA_905475315.1). Lineage (NCBI taxonomy): Eukaryota > Metazoa > Arthropoda > Insecta > Lepidoptera > Noctuidae > Autographa > Autographa pulchrina. The sequence continues at coordinate 277,208 of FR997775.1, forward strand.
TTTTTCTTATAGCTCGTCTTTATCCTCTTTCTGCCTTATCCTTGCTTTCTTGTATAATACAACACTAGCTACTCTCGAGGGAAATAAGGCTGGCCACGACTAGTATGTTCGACACATGGAACATTCTTGTTGCACCGCCATGATTTCCCAAAGCGGTCGCCTGATAACACTCGCTATTCGATTAGGTCGTCTTAATTAGTTGTTATGGAACTGAAGCTAGATGGACTAGTTCATAAATTAATTGCCGTATACTCAGCGGTATAGCAACTTACAAGTTGTTTGTTATGACACATATTGTTGACATAGGCCAGTGCGTCAAGCATTGCTTTTGTAACGAATACCACAACAACAACAATAACATGTTTAGTTGCTACCTCGATTGCAGCTTTTACAATAAAACATATCGCACATTGTTTTAACATTAATAGTTTTTCTATTAATTCACAATGTCTTTTGCTTTTGGACTATGATTTACAGCCTATTGTTATTTGCTAGTAGTTGTATAAATCACTGATTACATTGCATTTCGTACCTATTGTGATGTTCACTTGTTTTGTAGTTGTGTAAAATATTTCTTCATTTGTAGTGATTGTATAATGTTGATGTATTTCTTCAGCAACATTAAATTTGACTGATATCACTGACAAACCATTTGCTTTTACAATTTAATTCCCGACGCCGTTGTCCCGTCACTTCATATTAAGATAATCTTTTGGACAATTAGAATTTACTGCATGTACCGTCATAAATAAATAACTTAGTATCTTTATTATTTCTTTTTTTTTTCTATAAGAAAACTACAGGCATCTCCCTCTAAATAAATAAATTCTTCTTAGATGAACTTACCATTACAAAGTTAAGTTATAATCATACAGATCATTAACAATGATTTATGTGTTTAGTTTGGAACTACTTGAAAATAACTTAGTAGTTGAACTGAATTTCGTGGGAAAACCACTTGAACGACCCCGGGAGGCCGGGGGTCATGTGTTATCAAGTTACCCATGCAGGCTGGGGGAAGGACTAATAACATTATATAGCCCACATGATACAAGCTATTGGTATTTATGAATGTGAGAAGGATACGAAATCTGTTAATCAAATTACAGCCTAAATAAATAGGGTTCTAATTATTATTAAGGGCATAGAACATTTTAGACCAGTTTGGCAATTAGAATTTATTTTCTTTGTATGTTAGTCTATTTGACTACGAAATATGTAAAATTTATTAATGTAACCAGACACAATCACAAGAAGTTTAATGAAAATGTATTATTATTATCGCTAACAAACTGTAAAGGAACTAAAAACTAGTAAAAACATAAAACTTAAAGAGTCACCAGTTTTCAGAATGCAAATTGAACAATTGTGTATACTGAAACACTATATAATTTAGCACAATCAGACACCATAAAACATTCACAAAGTATCTGCGACAGTCCCATATGAAATGCACATAACTTTAAATATTTATAGCGTGTATAAAGTCCCCATGATCCCATTCATCCCGCCATTACGCCATATTGATTGTCCAAACCTGGCAATCATTCCTCTGCCATGCTCTAGGGGTGAGGACTTGCGCGCTGCGGATGTCTTCTGTCCTTCACCAACTGCATACAGAAGCGAAAGGTGAGAGTGAGAGGGGAAATAGCGAGATTAATTCACGTGCTGCAGATGCTGCGGATTTTGAATACGGAACGGAACCATTTTTTTATGTATTTTTAACTATGAAAACTTTATTTACTTTCATTTCGTTTTTTTATAATTTCTGCCTGTTTGCAAAAACCAGAAGATATTTTTCAAGTCAAAATATCGGTTCTATGTGTTTCTACTGTATTCAAACAAGTATTACAAATAATGGAATTCTAATTAGAAAATTGTCAAGCATAGCTTCGTATCTTAATGATTGTAAGTTCAAGTTAGACAACGTACACGGTTTGTCGTGTTATTCTAAATCTAATTCCAGAGTTATTTAGATCTCATGAATAGGTTCAATGCAGCAGTGCGTGCCTTTGAAATTGTCACGATGTCGTGACGATAAGTAAATTTACATCGGCAGGTCAAAAGAGCTGTCAATACTAACGAAGGCAATGAGGAAGATGAGCATGTTTTTTTTATCATCTAGAAAAATCAAACTAAAAATTAGAAAAACAATGGTGAAAAAATTTTAGCGATATCTCAAAAACTCTATTTTTTACGAATTTTTAAAGTCGGGCATTCTTAAATTTAGTTTTGGTTCGCCCGATCAACGCGTGACGTCACAACGCCCGTCCTCCGCTCCCGTACATACGATTTCGTGCAGTATTTTTATGTTACTCGCATATTTTTCTAGATTTTGCTAAATATGGAAAAAAGAGTAGCGTAAAGTTACTGAATAGTCTTCTTTGTACTAATACAACAGTTAGCACGCCAAAAAAAATATCTTTACAAGCTTTTTTTTAACATTCAATGTATACGTTTGTACCTACAGCTACGAGTGGAATCTTGCAACTTAATTTTGAAACAGATATCTTTAACTGATTGAGCTGAAATTTTGTATATCTGTTAAGTTTGGATGACAATATAATTTTATAGTACTTTCGAGCTGATCTGATGATGGCGCCAGAAGGTGGCCCGAGGAACTCTCTAACTAAATGACGTAATCGCATCGCGTTTGGGCTTGTTTGATAAGTCTACACTATTGCTGTGAGCTTAGTTAAATTTGAAGCTTGTGTTTAAAATTAATTTATATTAGAAACTGAAAACTGATTTGTGCCCGAAATGACAAAAAAAAAGTATGTGCTCGTGTATTATATTGTCGTAAATTAATAAAAAGGAAGAACAAGTCGTCATTCTTGAAAAGATCGTTTCAATGTGAAATATAATGCTAAAACTTTATTTCTATCCATAGCGGCCCGTCCCGGCTTCGCACGAGTATTTAACAAACATTTTAAAATATATTAATTTTAATAAACACTCACACAAACACGTTTTTGAATGGGGTACAAAAAAAGAGTAGGTACATTAAATTTCATTATAAAGAAAATTGGATTGTTATTTCTTTTTTATTATTGTTTATGAATCTTTCTATTACATTTTATATTTTATTTTAGTTTACTCCCCTCCCGTACTCCAGTGACGTCTACATCGCATAGTTAGCCGAGCGGAGAGAGCGGCCACCATTAACCAAGCGACTTTTTTCTAATATTTATACTTTTGAACTCGTGTTATCTTTCGAATGTAATGTCCAAATTGAAAAAATCAAGTTATATAATGGTATTATATAACTTGAATTAATATAATGTATTAATATAATAATAATATATAATATAATGTATTATATTACGAGCAGGACAGATAACAATAGCAGAAAAAAGGGGAGGCCTATACCCAGCAGTAGGTGATTCCGGGCTGACATGATGATGATGATAAAATGGTATTAAAGCAGTCTTAAATATAAAGCAAATTATTTTGATAAGGATTACTACCAAGGTCAAACACAAGGTCGCCATTTCCAGCGACGTCATTGTATTTTTTTTTTAATGAAAGAACACTTGTTGCATTATTGGAGGATTTATTATTATTTTAATATAATATAGGCTACTTCACGCAACGATAGTGTAGCCACATGAGTAGATAAACGGAACAGAGGCAAAGCTTCTTAAGAACGTGCAAAATTGTTACCTATTTTGTTAGGGTTGTCACAATAGGTGAAGACAAATCAAACAAAACGTTTTTTAAATAGTTTTAATAGTCAGTATAATAGAATATATAATAGTATGATAGAATAGTTTACAAATTACTTACTCTAAGAATTTTCTTTTTATAATTTTTGTTTTTTTTAAATAAAAAATACCTACCGTGTTGTACAAATTACTCTCTTCTTATTATAAAAAGGATCATACAATAAAATAAAGGTACTTGCTTGAAAAAGTAATAACCAAATATTTACTTACCTAATTGTACTCCTTAGGATAGTTAAAGTATGATATATTTTTGTTTTCTCTATTATTATTCATACACGCGGTACAATAAACAACCATTATTATTAATATAATACCACGTTTTTACAACTAAACTTATAAAAACTTAAACTTGCAACTAACAAAACAAACAGCGTGCGTCGGACTGACCCTTAGATTGTACACTGGCTGTGCCAGCGTAAACTGGTTTTTTCCAGTCTCGCCGCGTATGTGACAAGCGGCCAGTGGTCACGCACACATGCCCCGCGCGCTTGTGTGCGTGCAACCGATTCGAGCGGTTGTTCGAAGCTTTGCCTCTGTTCCGTTTATCTACTCATGTGGTGTAGCTAATCAACAATGAAAGATTTTTTTAAATAGGTTTAATAATTTCGTAGCCTATTCAAAATGCAAACAAAGAAACAATCAATCAAATCTTGCCTCTTTCTTATATTCTCATAGATACTTATCTTAATATGAAATTACAAACACACTTTAGGTTAAAAGCATTACACTAACTACAAATACGGTACATACTCACGTAAAAAAACATGTTTTAATTTTTTTGTTTGGCTGTCTGCCTGTTCCGGGTAATCTCTGAAACGGCTGGACCGATTTTGACAGAACTTTCAGTCACAGATAGATAATGCAATAGGAAGTTTAAATTTTATTTATTTTAAAAGGGGATTTTGTGAAACATTGGGGCACATATACTACTGAATATTTAGCATTCCGCTGCTTTTCATGTTCTCGAATATGAGTAAAATGTTCAACATGAGAAATCTACCTATCTATACTGATATTATAAAGCTAAAGAGTATGTTTGTTTGCTTGAACTTGCTAATCTTAGGAACTACTGATTCAGACTTTATAACACTACGCTGCACCCAATAGGGCGAAGCATCAATGGAAAATGTAACAAAAACGGAAAAATATCCCTATTTGTGAACTTCCGTTGCGTGCGCAGCGTAAACGGTTGAAGTTAGGCAAAAATCATGTATGACGAAATTGTTCCTCTTTAAAAGTTCTAAAAAAAAGTCAGCGACAACATATGGCTATCTTTCAAGATTTAATACTATAACCGCATTTTTATGGAAATCAACTTTGTTTTAAATTATGAATTATTTGCGAAGGCGTTTTGTCAAAATTATACTAATCCTTATCTAAATAAATGTGATATTAATCACAAGTATTTAATTGTGAACAAAATTGTCTTTGACATTACTTGATTTCCATCAACATCTTAGGAGGTATCATAATTTTAAAATAACCACCGGCCGGCCCGAGCGCCCGTCGCCTGCGGTACGGCGGCGTGACGTCACGACAGGTTCTCGGCCGGCTTAAAAAGTTATCGGGAGATACGAAATTGAAAAATTTATAAAAAATTAACTACTGGAGATATCGACATAATTTTTTCGCAGTTATTTTTTTATTCACCTAAATTTTTCGATAAGCCAATAAAAATGCGTTTTTTTTTTATTTACATCTTCCTCAATGTTGTAAGTAAATTAACAGGACAGCATAAAGGGTGCAGTTGATATGCAGCCAGTGTCGTAACCTGAATGTCTGGCCTTAAAATTGTATCTGAACTTGACCTTCCTCTGGCTGGGTCCTGCATAGCGCCGTCCACTTTCCCAGATGTGTGGCGGCGAGTGTCGGTACGGCACGCGGCTGACGCGGCTGCACGCGGCGACGCTCGGGCACAGTGCGCGCCGCGCCGTCGCTGGCTGTGTACCGCGCGCCATCGCGCACCCTCCGCAATATTTATATCCTTTCGGGGGATGATCACAAATAGAATGTTACTGTGAACGCGCCTTCTATCAAACTCTGCTGTCATGTGGTTAGTGATGTGTTCTAGGATCTATTTACTACAACTAATTTTATAATAGTCTATCTATATCTAACCTGTAAGTTTACCTCAGACACTTTATCAATGGTGAGTATTTTGGTTCATAAATTTATTTCTGAGACAATGAAGAGAATTTTATATTGTTTTCACAGAAACTTAAATGTATTATGTCCATTGTTATTACTTTTTAAAGTTCAAGGAACTCTTTAGCACGATATAACAACCTGGTTATTGTAGCAAGCCAAAATAAAGGAATGGATTACGATGCTAGCTACCTGTATTTGTATAATTATTTATTATTATATTAGATTAGGATAGATAATCGGACATTGTACAGGTACATAATAATAATAAATTTTATCGTTTTATTTACGTCGATAGTAAGCACATTAGGTATGTTTAGTGCTAAAACTACTTTCTATCTTCTACTATTTACATAATCATTAAAATTAAACTATGCACAATTAATAAAAAAGTTAGAAATTATTAAGCTGTAAGAAGTTGATAGAAAATATTAGTAAAAGCCTTTTCAAATAGAACCTCCCAAACCCAGCTAATCCGATTTACAAAATAGTTTTGAGAGCCCTTTGTAAAGGCAGAGAAATCGAAGCTGCTTAGATTCCTATTGGATTTAGGAATACTTCAGTCTGGTAGACGAATAATCTAATTTACAAAGCTTTTTATTTATGGTAAACATTATCTGAAAAGTTATTTAAAATAGCCAAAAACTATTTCAAGTTTAGTGGTTTAAAATCTCAGACTAAGTAAAAAAAGAGGACTTGGCATAAACATCAGTAGTTATAGAAATGTGATGTATTTCGACGGCATAGTTACTGACATATCGGCATCTCTTTTTAACTTATGAGGGTAATAATATGTAAAAAAAAATGACAGTTGTTTTATCATTACCAAAAATGACAACATTAACTGTCAAAATGTTTCACTGCGGCCGGTCGCCATGTTTTGTCACAGCCAACAACGAGTACATCAGTTGTCATCGCGACTTGCTGGTTACCGTGTTTTGAAGAAAATTTAGTGTTATAAGGCGAAAATTGTACTTGTTTACAGTGTTAGAACTTGCATAATACTGCATTTATTATGGGTAGGTGCAGTGTGTTAGGCTGTCGCATGAAAAGCAACAAAAAACATCCCAATATAACGTTGCACAGGTAAGTAACCGAATTCATTCAAAATATCTTGCTTTTTCTATTATCTTGGAAGATTTTGCTATTTTTGGGTAAGTTTATATAGATAAACTTGCTTTTTCTGTAATCATTTACTGTTTTATTGTTAATATTAAGTGTTTTTTTAAGAAAATCGTTCATCATAATATAGAGTTTCGATACGGCATTTTTAATATATCGATAAATTAGCGACAGGTGAATATTATTATTTTAAACTCGATTTCTTTTTTATGATTTTAGATTGCCAACATGTAAAGAAAGAAAGGAACAGTGGCTGGATATACTTGGAATTGAAAATTTTAATACAACAATATACACAATATACAATATAAACAGCGATATACACAGCGATCACAAGGCTACAGTTTTTACTAATGATCGCCGCGGTGGCAACTGGGAATAAATGAGATAAACATGCTATACTAAAATTCGTTTTATTATAAACATTTTAATATCGATATAAAATCCGCGCAGCTCTACGGCAAGCCGCCATCTTTGTGCCAGACCAGACTCACATTAGGTATGCACGTTTTTGTCGTAGGTATTTCATGTCTATTATTTTTCCTTAGTCTGTGTTTAAAATGTTTATTTCGAAACTAAAACACACAGGACACGTGTGTCTATTACTTCTGTTTTTGCGAGCATAGTTTAGTATCCATTCCATCCCTTTAACATTCTCAAGATGTAACAACTTAAAAAATTAATAATTTCAAGTTATAATATAATTTTGTACATGTGTTTAATTGATGATATAAATTAACTCCCTCGGTTTCGACAACGTGTGAATAAAAAACAACGACTCGGATTAAGCGTGGTCCTTCATTTAATCATAATTAATGTAGCATGTCGTTTCCGTAGCCATGTTGTTTTGCTTTAGGTTTCTTTGATCTATTTGATTCTCCGTGGAGGAAGCTTCTCACATAGCGACCGCGACCGGAAAGAAGCGTGGGACGGTACTAGATGAGCAGACATAGGCCAGGGGTGGTAGGAACCTATACAATACATATACCACCACTATACTTGTGTATCTGCATAGGACTTGGACTGGCGCGTTAGGGAGAGGTTTTTGTAAACGTTTTGCATACTGGATAATTGTCTCTCAATTTGGTATAAGTCGTTGTTAAGGCTTTTTATTTAAGGTGTTAATGTAGCGATAAATCCAATTTTAAATAATATAAAAACCCTGTATTATTAATTGCGCCTTATTAACTAAAATACTCATTACATGAGCCTCAAATAATTGATTAAATTATACAATTAAGATGTGCCCAAGATTAAAATAAACAATACGAATACGATGACAAAATATTTAATTAAAGTTTTAAAGGATTCAAGAGTTAGTAAGAACTCTTAAATAGATATAAAGTAGTGTGATACTATTATTGCAATTCTTATTGTCTAATTAAAGGCCAAAGCCCTAACGGCTTTTGGCCTTTTTGTTTAACGATTACCTGCAGACAATCGATGCGACAATAATCCCTTGAGACAGATTCCGTGAAAGACAAAGAATTTCCAATAAACAATACAAGAAAGCAGATTAGGAGCGCAGGTGATAAGAGTTATCACAGCAATATCCAGCGCGGAGTGACGCATGCGCGATAACGACATTCATGTCACACGTTATGAACTATGCAAGTTTTATGTTTACACTTGATTGACTTAATTTATCTCAAGTAAAAGTTTGTTCTAAAAATCAATTTCTACCATGAGTTAAACTAAAATAAATATTCCCTGAAGCAGCTTTGAATTTCTTCCTTACCAGCGATTTCACGAAAGTACGAGTACTTCAACAAAAATGCATAAATAATCAAAATTGGTTCTCCCATTTTGGAGTTATGGTGCAAAAGAATAATAATTAATATATATCTACACAGTTTTAGATAATATGTTGGGTTAATTGAATAAATTAGTCATTATGTTTTGATGGTTGAGCTGTTGTGCCTACCTTGAGGCAACAGTTTCGGCGGTTCCCACAACATGCCGACAGCTGTGCATCAGCTGCGTCTGTCACATGCATGAGAACAATAACGCAGAGGTATCACTTTAAACATTCAACAAACTACGAACGTTGCTCCTCTTGGGAAAGTACTCTTCAAAGTAACACCGTGATAACCTTACAACTACTTTATCACTGGAAAAAATAGAACAAGACGAGGTCATAGCTGTGTCATATCGTTTTCTTTTAATAATAAAAATAACTAATACGTATTTTTTCTGTCCTGATAATATAACTATCGAAGATGATAGATTATATTTCGGTTCATAAACCGTCTACAAATAAACTATCATCACGATTATTAAAGCTCGCAGAACGTGAAGCATGTTACATAAATTATCTGAAACACAATAGTTATGCAGAGCTAATAACAATAAACTTAGTGGCATAGCGAGCTAGCATTATGTAGCGAGATCGCGGTGATAAGATAACAGACGAAACTGGGAAATGAGTTATGTTTATTCTGATACTGACGTCACATTTATCTTAATTCTTACTTCATTTTTAACGCTTATTTTAATTTTTATTTAATTTATAAACAACATCTTCGTTAAAAAACTAAAGATGCTGCTAAATTATTCCTTTTTCTCTCGAGCCAAGTGCTACCAGGATGTCAGCAACGGAAGTAGGTTCGCTTTTATTTTGAACTTAATAATGCCCGCATTATTTCATGCTTAAGCTTGGCTATATAAGTAACTGTTTATAAAATAAAGGAGCTTATGCTAACAAGGCTCAGTGGAAGAAATGTTCAGCGTATTGTATGGTAAGTTTTTGAAGGTCGGCGCTGAGCGTGCTCGAGCCGCGGCAGTAAATAATATATGGAAACAATGGCCGCCGATAAAACTGATAGATTTACCGTCGAAATGTATTAAACAAACCGCACTCGTGTTACAGCCATTGAGTAACGTCACACGTTTTGGATTAACGACACAGTATCGAATGTCTTTGGTTCGCAACACCTAGTACACTGCGTTTTACATAACTTTAACATTGCTTAACACGACTCTAACAACCTAGAATAAGATATAATTATGTCTAACTATCAACACAATCAAACAAAACAATTTGAAGATTTATTAGTCCACAAAAAATGTTGCACATGTTAATCAAATACCAATTAATCATTTACCATAACGTTCAAATACCTTTGTGCGATATACTAAGAGAACAGTTAAACGAAGATATCGAAAACAGCGTTTTATATGCAGCGCATTGCACCGATGCACTTGCAATATAACCGCTTCTGAAAATGTTGTGAGCCTGGTACTCGTTGCATTTAATGAACGTACAATGTGCGATGCATGCGATATGCAATCTAAAATTTGGTCGTTAACACTACAACAAATGATAAGCCGTTCTACAAAGTTGAGTGGAGGTGATAAAAAATTCAGCTTATACATACTTATAGATTTGACTTATCCTAAAACAATGGATGCACTGAATAACCAGCTTTATAATATCAAGTAAAAGAGTGTTATCGATTGTAAGAGTAGTCAAACCGGATAAGGCGAGTGCTGTTCTTTAAGAAATAATTAAACTATTGTGCTGACTGCATTGTATTTATTACAACGGCTGATCCGATCACTGTTATGTATTGATCAAGAACAATGCTGTCATTATAGGCGCACCAATCTAAGTTACTTTAGGCACCGCTTCATACAATGTATAATCGAAATATTAATTAAAACTTGTTCTTTTATTTCGTTTGGCATTTGTGTGATTTGTTTAAACATCACTGCAGTTTAACTTGTTACGTGGCTCACGTGCTAGATTAGGTGCATCCGATAATGTTGAATGAACACAAATATTGAGATAACCTTGTCATTAAATATTGCAATGATAATAGTCATGTCGGAGACGCTGATACTTTTTATCGCTATTGCACACGCTTAATATATTTACTGCAAAATTTTCTAAAAAAATCTAATTCACTTTTACAAATACATCATACAATAAAAGGGCGCTATGAAATTGATTAATTTTTAATTTGCCGATTGCCGTTTCTATCGAAAATAACGCTAATATTTTTGTAAATGTGCACCGCCCACAACCGAACATTAAGGTTAATTAATATTTAAATTTAAAGAGAATAATCGACGGTAATGGGCGACAGCCGTGATCAATCGAATCTATCGATGGTCGATAGCTGGGAAACAATCGAGTAAGGTAACGACACTAGTCGCAACCCTAGGGGTGGCACGCGAAGAAATGCTAAAGGACAAATAGGGTAAATTTTATTAGCATTTTTATGACGTTTTTATCAACATTTAAATTAAGTTTAATGCGTCTTTGACTTTTGGCTTTTTAGATACTAGGAATAAATAACATTAATTTGTAACCTCTCGAAATGATGAGATTATAAGATGAATTATTATTTTGGTATCTATCTACTTTATTCTCATCCCTCGATATTTAGTGTTGTTTCCCAGGACAGTAGAATTCGTCACATGCGAACGATACCGATACGATCAGCCGATGTCTATCGATATTGTGTTGTTTCGTCTCGATTGCAAGCATTATATTCCGCTGATCTTATAAACTGTGGCAAATTTTATGATACCGTTTATTTTTATGAGCCCGTGTGTTCCCACGATGGCTCGGCTATTGTACTTTATAAATATGCCAATTTTTACGCTTTCATGAAACACTAGCATAGCCGCGACTCTACCCGCTTGGTTTTGCTTTGAATTAATGATTACAAAAGGAACCTTTTCATTGCTGTGCCCTTTGTTCTTATAACTAGATAATATACCTTTTAATCGTGATTTATATATTTTAATTAATTAGAAATCATCTCCATAACCATGTTTTCTGCAGTTCTCTAGAAGCAGAATATGTCTATCGGAATATGATGGTATTTATTTACATTAAATTTTTAATCATTTACCATATATAACTAAATTCAACGTCTGTAGATAGTTGTATTTCAAAACCTTTAAATAAATTAAAACATTGTCTATAAATGAACTGTTGCTCTACACTTCTACAGAAAACAGTTTAAGAGTTAACTACCACCGATTTCCCCGGTCTATTTTACGGCTTATGCATAACGAGACAATTTCAGTCGAAAATTTCACCGTCCATCAGTTTTGTTTATAAACATTGAACAAAAAGGTTGTCTGTGCGTCACTCGGCACTCGTAGAAACTCGCGCTGGCCGCTGAGCATGACATTCGGGCATAACGAGAAGAAAGCGCTCATGACGCCGCGCCGCCCGCCGCGCCTGCGCACTTGAGTAACCGCCACATAATTGTTACTAGAACATTTTAATTGCCAGCTCTTCTGGTACAATACCTGCTTATAACGACACTAAAGGAATTTGTTTTATCCTTGCAACTAGAGCGCCCAGTTACCGCTCTTCTTATTGTATTAACTAATTTCATAATGTTATTGTATAATGTTGAATAACAGAGCAGTCTGAGTCTGAATAGATATACTAATGAATTAAATCCTTCAGATTATTTAACTATCATTTAATTATTAGACAATAATTTAAATATTGCAATCAATTAACATATTTAACGATAAATGAGTTAATTATTACATAACTGAAATAACAATTAACAAATTGATTTTGTAATTAGTGACAAAGTCCACGGCAGCGGCGCGCGTCGGCCGCGCGGTGGCTTGCATAAATAATTATGAAAAACTGCAACGCTTTATTAGTTGGCGTTCATTTCAATTAGAGCAATTAGCACAGCGAGTGAGGCACAAAAAGCAAAGTTACGGTAAGCAAGCCGCACGTGTCGGTATCGCGGGGAACCGCTCACAACTACTGTTATACTATTAATAAAGCTCCCTGTATAGTATAAGATATATTAGCCTAACATACTTAGCACGATATGATTACGGTTTACTCACGACAGTCTGTTTAATGAAGTTTGTTTCAACTGCCTGGCTAAGCGATGCTTTATTTATACTATCTAGTCCTAACTCCTTTGCTTATAATAGTTATATGAGTTGGTAACTTTTTATATAAAGCATTATCAAACAGAGGCCTGATAATTTGGAAGCAGATTATTTAAACAGAACTTATTTCAACGTGAACCTAATCAACAACAACAGCTAATTATATCTTGCGTTCCTCTTTCTGTATTCTTTCAAACGTAGTTTGTTTACCAAAAATAGCTTTTATATAATATTATTATATCGTAAAGCGCGGATTATATATGTATGAGCATATCCAACACTTAATTTAATTATCATAATACAGTGTAGAAGAAACAACGGATTTACCATAATTCACGCTGCGGACCGAATCAATCCGAGCTGATTAATTGATGAACCGATTGCGCGAACTAGTAAACAATAACTAGTTGGGAATGACCAGTTGCAAGGAACTAGTTGTGTATGTAAACATAAGGTAATGTCAACAATAGTCGGGTTTGTGAGAAATTTTTATAATGTAACAGTTAGAATGTTAGATAAATGTTCTGTGGTCAGTTTTGGTAGCCGACCCCAACATAGTTGGGAAAAGGCTCGGGAGATGATGATGATGATGGTCAGTATTTTTGTTACGTAACCTGTTACCGGTCCTCGTAGACTTTTTGAATTTATTATTTCTTACTTTGCTTTTGTTGTCAAAACGTTGTTGGTTCAAAAGATTTTTCTTAAAACGTAATAAATATTTAGAAAAAAATAAAAAATAAAATTGTAATTTAGATGTAAGTTAGAATAATTGCTCTCTAAAACAAGTTTTATTGTTTAATTGTAGAGACATTAAAAATATCTAGCATCTAGCCCCTAAAAGTATAACCTATTGAATATAACCTATTGAATATAACCGAAACTAGGTTCTATTGGACACTACAAACTGGCTTATATATGTGTTGTGTGTTGTTCTACTGGTCAGTTGTTACGCGAGCTGTCAGTTTTCACCGCGTTACATATTTTATGCGCGCGTTATTTTCGTCGCTTCCTGACTTTTTTAGGTTGTCTCTAATTGCAGTAGTTACTGCCGAAGTGGTCAAACATGAAACGCTGCGGTTTCCTCGTCAGGCAGTAAAGCAACTAATCCTTCACAGATTGCATTTGCTTCCCAAAATAGATTTGATTTATTTAGACATGAACGCTTTGAGATTTCAGTTTTTCTTAAAAAGGACTAATACCGAAAAATATATTTCGCTTAATTATTCGCTTAAAAAAATGATAGTACGTACTATCTGTGACCACGCTTGCAACCTTAACTATACCTGAGAACAAGATTTCGTCGAGTTTTAAAAATATGTCGCCAATATCGATAATCGGTATAATTATTGAAAACAACAGTCGAGTGAACATTTACGTCGGCAAAGCTTTCGCAACTCGCCTCGATATGGCACTTCATAAGCATTTAAGATATTAATTAACCTTATTAGTGAGGGGCGGTGCCCTTGGCTCGTAAGTGACATTACCAAAGCGCTGGCGCATGTGCAAGTAGGCTGTCGCACAGTGGTGAATAGTTGACATACAGATTCAAAGCTAACCATAGTCACGTGCGTGTTTTAAACGAATCTTAATAAGTTTACATTTAAAGGCCCAATTTGACTATCTTTGGATATGAGGAAAGTCTTGTAGCAATGAATGTCAGTTTAAAGGCTTTCGAATTTATCTTACTTTTTGTGAAGAATAAGCCCTTGCACTTAACTATATTACTCTATCTATTTTCTCTCAACATGCAATAGATTTATACTCAAAAGTTTTGGTGATCTTATCACTAACTTGCAATAGTTTATATCATAATAATAAAAATTATTTATTTTCTCAACAAACCCGTGACCTTCATGTGAGTTTGTTTGTTTTCGTGATTGCTTGATTGTTGCACACATACTGCACCCAAGTCATAACATCATTGTGCACTGTTTAGGCTTACTGGGAGCACATAACTTGCACCCATAACAATGATTACATAAATGGCAACATTTGTTTGTTGCTGTTAGTGGACGCCGCGGTCCCAGCTTGTGCATTATAATATGCATTATTATATTTTACAAACATACTTTCAGTTAAGTATATCTGTATATTTGTTGATTACGGTAAAAAATAAAAATAATAAAATCGTTCAGAACCCTTTGCAGGCGATTTCGAGTCACACTTGACCATTTTTTAATGTCCACATAGTCTATGTCACTCGGGATAACTCAAAGCTTCTAATGATACAACAAACATTGAAATCGGTCAAGCCTTTTAGAAGTTATGGTGGAATAAAGAAACTCACAAACATACATACATACATACATACATACATACATACATACATACATACATACATACATACATACATACATACATACATACATACATACATACATACATACATACATACATACATACATACATACATACATACATACATACATACATACATACATACATACATACATACATACATACATACATACATACATACATACATACATACATACATACATACATACATACATACATACATACATACATACATACATACATGAACCCTGAAAACATAACACTCCTTTTTAGTCGTGTAAAAAGGGTCTTTTCGTGATTTTTTATGTTGTTTTCTTTCCACTAACATTTTCTGTGTAAACCTTCTTCCCATCTGTAACTGCTGTTGTCTTTTGCATTAGGTACTAGGCAAACATGAATGTGTAGCAGTAAGCATATAATGCATAGTAGTCATCTGTACCGTAACAGGTATATTCGTTTAATGTAATCATCATAATGAAGTTAGGGGGCGCGTCGTGCGGGGGAAGTGAAAACTTCTCGTGACTGACTTTACTGCGGGTCAATTTATATGGCTCCTATAAAAATACCAGTTAATTGCAGAGTTCACTTCGAAGCATACAATTGGTACATACCTTTATATTATCATCATGAGCGTGGCTCGCGATTTTCTCTACCTTTTTAAACGGTTTTTTATTGATCTAATTGGCATAACAAAAATCCGAATAAATCGAGAGAGTCCTCCTTTATGTCGTTAAAAAACAAGACGAAACTATACGGTATTTATAACTGCCAGTACCTAAGTATTATTTGTTTGTTTAATCAAGTGTTTAATGAGGTCGCTCGCTGTACAATATAATGCAGTAACAGTACGAGCTCGGCGCATGCGTGCTGTGTACATCAGTATGCTGCGTATGACAACACTATGGGCATTTCGCGTTCAATGGCCTACTGAATACAAAACATAATAGTAACCTGACTTGAAGACAAAGTTTGTATTTGTTTTTAGGACGCATTGTAACATTATAGTTGTTTTAATAGGTTGGTAGAAATTAAAGCTATTTTCATCATACAGAGGATTAGTGCCTCGCCAACCTTCCCTATTACCATGAGCATTTATTATAATTAGAGTTTGATGCAATCTCTAAATTGCCGCGAGATTAATGTTAATTGAGCTCTCCTGTAATTAACGTTGCAAGTGTTAATCTGTTGCTTGTGTTCGTAGCTAGGGAACTAATTATAAGCTGCGTTTAGAACTTTAATTTGTTAAAGTATTTTCGTATATAGTGGAACCTGTGGATTAACCTTTGTAACGTAACCTAACTGGCTAATTTAGCTTAGTACCATTACCATAGGAGAGTTCTCTTATTGCGTGATAGTCTAGTCAGCATCTAACCCTCTTTCGCAAGTCTTAGTATTGGCTATCGCAGTGGCTCGTGTAATACCAGTGAAACGGTACAGTGATGCGCGGCGCGAGTCCCCGCCGGCCGCGACTGTACACAACGGTTTCACTCTCGACCGCGTCACGGTCAAGGCGAGCACCGCTAGCGGCGACTGTACTGTATCCATCGCACCACATCTAACTGTACGCCTTATGGTACAACACGCGTAAAATTGGCGGTATTCTATCGGTGTTAAGTGCCAAAAATGCGATAAATTCGAATATTAAGGAAAATTGCACAATTTTCTTTTGTTTTGGTGTCAATAACGATAGATTTAGTCAAGGTCAGTTTAAAATTGTTATTGTTTTTATAATCGATTTATATCTAATTGACTTAAACGGCTGTAGTGTTAAGCGGTTAATTGATTATAACGTTAGTATAGCCGTGCTATTGACATTAATTAATCTGGTGATAAGCATAAATCACAGAGTGTCCACTCGAACTAAGTGTTATGTTTGTTTAGCAAACACTATGTAGTCAGTCGTGTCGTGCCGCGCGACAGTGGACACGGAGCGCATTTGTTTAGCTGTTGGTGCGCGCCGCCTCTTGAGATTTATCACAGCTTCCGCCCAATCATTATGCAAATCACTATTATTTACACATCAAGTATTTTTATTTATATCAAACATTTACATTATTTTATTTGTCTACTTTTGTGTTAACATATTAATGAGTCCGTCTCAAAGTTACTTTTATAATTACACCTTCTATGTGATGTTAGAAAGCTGAACTAAAGGGGATTTACTGATAAATTGGTTCTTCTATTAACATAAAGACCGATAAATTGGAAACCAGAAGCTAATGGGTACACAATCACTATTCATACGAAAAAAAAAGAACCAGCTTTATAGGAAAGTATTTTGTCAAAAAACCAGAATTTATTAATTAGTATTAATTAATTAGGTAATTTAGGTATAAGATCTTAGATTTTTGCATTAATTATGATAATTAAGAATGATCTAATAAAATGTTTACTCTATTTATGTAAGCGGCCCCGTTTCACTCACTCTCAATACATAATAATAAGTAATTTATTGCAATCACGACAAAACTATTTAAAGGAAGGAAAGTTACTTACATGGCGCTAATGTGTTCATAATTTACACATTTATTATAACTTAAGATAAGAAAGTTAAATTATGCATATTTAAAATTTCGCAGATAATTTGAAGAATGTCCTGTTAACTATTTGAATGTTATATTATTAAGTAGCTGTGCCTGCGACTTCGTTCGCGTGGATAACGAAACTTATCAATGAGTTTTTAACTGCAAAATTAAGTTTGTTTTTTATTGTTTATACTTTTCCGTAATAAAAACTACCCAGTGTGGTGCCCAGGATAATAAAGAATAATTATACCAAATGTCATCGTAATCGAACCGGTAGTTTTTGCGCGATACCTGAACAAACAGACAAACAAAAATTTTTTTTTTCACACTTATGGGTTCGTTTTCGGTCTAGTAACACCCCCCGCCATTTATTTTTTTTGATATTTTCAATGTACAGAATTTTCACTTCTACAGATTTATTATAAGTATAGATTATTTCTGGTTGACTTGAAAATAATTAATTTGGGCAAAACAAAAGCCATCGATCGAACCTATCACAATTATTATTATTATATTAAAGGATAGTAGTAGATCGGAAGTATTCTTTAGCAGTAACAACACGTCCAGCATTGATAGTTCGTTATCTAACAAGTTGAGTTTTCCTAAAGCAATAAACATTTCCATAACCCTGTGCGTTTCCCGCTCGTGCGCCGCTCGGGCCGGTCTAGCGACGGACGAGGAATTGATTCTGTGCGATACTGCTGGCGGACTATCGCTCGAGTACCAGGCTCCCAGAATATTAAACAAGTATAGCGTAATAGCACATGAGTAGATAAACGGAACAGAGGCAAAGCTTCTTAAGAACGTGCAAAATTGTTACCTATTTTGTTAGGGTTGTCACAATAGGTGAAGACAAATCAAACAAAACGTTTTTTAAATAGTTTTAATAGTCAGTATAATAGAATATAATTATAATAGTATGATAGAATAGTTTACAAATTACGTACTCTAAGAATTTTCTTTTTATAATTTTTGTTTTTTTTTAAATAAAAAATACCTACCGTGTTGTACAAATTACTCTCTTCTTATTATAAAAAGGATCATACAATAAAATAAAGGTACTTGCTTGAAAAAGTAATAACCAAATATTTACTTACCTAATTGTACTCCTTGGGATAGTTAAAGTATGATATATTTTTGTTTTCTCTATTATTATTCATACACACGGTACAATAAACAACCATTATTATTAATATAATACCACGTTTTTACAACTAAACTTATAAAAACTTAAACTTGCAACTAACAAAACAAACAGCGTGCGTCGGACTGACCCTTAGATTGTACACTGGCTGTGCCAGCGTAAACTGGTTTTTTCCAGTCTCGCCGCGTATGTGACAAACGGCCAGTGGTCACGCACACATGCCCCGCGCGCTTGTGTGGGTGCAACCGATTCGAGCGGTTGTTCGAAGCTTTGCCTCCGTTCCGTTTATCTACTCATGTGGTAATAGCTCCTATAGTTTATGCCGACTTAGTGTGTCTACTTAAAAGAATATCAGAGTAATAAACTGTATTCTCTTACGACATTTTTAACCGACTTTAAAAAAAAGGAGGAGGTTCTCAATTCGGATGTTTGTATGTTTTTAAAAATACCTATGTTAATTGAATGCATTAAATAATTATATAAGCTATACCTAAGTACATATTAATATTACAAAATAAAACATATACGTTCAATATTTCCTAAAAAGCAAGGGATAAATAACATAGAACCAAGTTACAGAGTACGTCGTGGCTTCCATGTATAATATAACAACAGGTGTTGGCATCTTATTCGTTATGCTAAACAAAACGCATTAGACTTTCATTTTCAAATTAATAGTAAACAACTAATGCGGCCGGAGTTACCCGTTAAATAAAACATTGTTAGGTTGGTACTTGGAATGAATTAGTAACAACATAATATTGTATAGATACTGTACATATCTAAATCTAATTTTGCTAAAAACGTTTGCATTGAATATTTAATTATTGTAAATGTATCTGAAGCCACAATATAAGCAATTGCTGTTGTAATTCAAAATAATACTATAAAAAAATAAACTATGTGCGATACGATATCCAGTGAGGTATTAGTATCAGTGGTTAGTGCAGCCATTGACCGGAGAAAGCCGCGGCCCCGGTTCGGTTTACCTTGCGGTACCGCACCCGGCCCGGCCCGGCTCGGGTCACACCCGGATAACAGTCATTCATAATACCTTTCAAAACATCCGGAGAGTCCTACGCAATCATCCTTTCATGTACTAGTACATCAGAAATGTTAGGAGTTTCGTTCGTTTAATATGATTTAAATAAGAATGATCTTTGTTACCTTTTGCTTATTATAAAGGTGTTTATTATTGATGAGATTACATAATGGGTTTTTTGATACAGTGTTATTTATTGTTTGTTCTCTTTTTGTTACAGTTAACAATTGAACGTAGGATGCGACAGATATATTTATAAGTAACTGGTGAGTATTCAGTCTTTTAATTATGTAATGTGAAGAATGTTGTAATTTTTTTCAATTATGCCAGCATGCAACGACTTTAAAAAACATATCGATATTTTAACTATGGTATTTATTACTCCTTTCTTCGCGATGTTCGCAGGCTGTGTACTAGGGTATTAGCACCATTAGCGTGATTACACATTAGACACAGTCTGCGGGAAAGTGGTCACACGGACCATACTGCCCCACTTCTGGAGAAAATAGCCTCACTAATATATGGGGCACTTGTAAGAAAAATATACAGCCATTTGCAAATATGGGCATATAACTATTCTGGCTCCAGTTTAAGGATTGAGAAAGGATAAAAACATTTCCTTGACATTTTGGATGCAGTCAACCTATAAACTGAAGGATGTATTACTCAGGCTTACATCCTTTAGTTAACATTTTGAAGCAATATAAATAAAGATAAAATATGTAAATAGCACATAATAATAAATACCTCTTGATTAATTTTACCTCTGAATATGAATGAAGCTACCAGTAGGTACGGCTAGTATAACCCATGGCCCTGCATTGTACGGGCGCTCAATTAAGCATACTTTCTGCTCGTAGCTATGTTAATGGCATCGTTTTGGGCGACGCACATTATCCCCGACACGGAACATTAATGGATGGACACGGCATTTATACTTCACATGAAATTAAACACTCACATGCTAAGTATGCGATAATTGTCACAGGAGAGCAATTATTTTCAAAGTCGCCTCGTAAGTGCAGTCATTGCTTTATCCTGGTTTCAACGATAACTACAATCAGACAATCGTGATTAACGACGGCTAGTTTTCCGTACTTTCCCGCTGCATTCCACAGCCGTTGCAAGACATTCGGTTTTTTTTCTGATCTTTTCAATGTATTTAATCATTCCACCGCTTCTGGCATCGGTCACTGATATCACTGATATGTTGTTGGATCGGACATTAGTGTATTATTATCTGGTGTTATGTGTGTTTAAAGGAATGATCAGTCCTTTTATCTTTATTCCCAAAGCTTTTTTTATTAAATGTCGTATTATATATTGAATGTGCATCAGGGTAAGTACCCCGAGTAATGAGGTCATAGCAAAAAAAACCTATTTTATCTATAGAATTACTCATTGTAGTGAAACATGTTATTGTATTTGTTTATGGAATATTAGGTACCGATAGGTGGTACTTGTGCATGAGTTTCTTGTGTCTCTGGCTAACTATGTACTATCTCCATCGCGGGCCTGGCGAGGCCAGCCCCGAGCGCGGGCCCTTCAGACCCTGCGACCTTGCCGCCGCTGAGATAATGCTCAGATTATCGCGCTCCAACAAACATTTACTTGACAATAGAACAATGTGGAGTGGAACCAATGCCGTGATTAATATTCGGTTAACTGTTATGCTCACGAAATCCTTGAAAGGTGATTCTAAGAAATAGTTCTTTACAACTACACGTTTTACAAAAAAAATTAAGGTTCGTAACAGTTAGCTTTCCTGTTGATCGGAACTTTTCTGTTCCTCTATATTACGGTGAATTGAATATGTCATGATTACCGAATATAATATATATTTATTTTAAAATGTCGGTGTATCAAATATGGTATACAATCCACACGTTCCGACCTACTTACATACGTAACTGTTATGAAGTCATAAACTCTTTCAATACGCCGCGCACCCATGGAACATAATAGTTGTATCCAACGAAATACTGCGCAGTGCACGGAGCCCGACGCGCGGTGGGAACGGGGACACGGCGACAGTATCCACATTTTGCGACAAACGAATGCATTTACTGCAATTAAACTTAAAAAGGACGCTGACGTAACCAACCTAGTATATACGTCGTCAGGAACCGTGCCTACTGACGGAACTGAGCTCGTCAACTCTAACCCTTTTTGTTTAGAGTTGAGAATTGTATTCAAATAGCGCATGTATTGGGCAGCTTTCTACACGCGCCCTGAATACGAGCTAATGTTAAGTTTATCCGCTTATCGCTCGCCAATGGCCGTGCGAACCATTTTGGGAGCTTGGGCGACTGCAACTGATGGCCGACGGGATTAGGTACTGGAAATGCGTCATGAACAAAAAGAAAAACAAACGCTTAGTTTGAAAATGTTTAGGGAAAAATTCGAACCTACAGGATTTGAATCACTCTGTTTACTAGTGATCATATAATTTGGTTTTCCTTAAGCCTACAAGGCCAAGTTAGTCGTCTTCGACCACCTTATGGAGCGGCCCTTCCATTCTATTTTAGGATGTGATAGCTGCACTCTCACTTAGCGACTAGCGTAGTTATTGTCATAACAACTATGGCTCGCGCGTCCTACGATTTATATTTTTTGCTTCTGCTTTCAGATTGGAAATCGAGCATGAGGGTCGTATAATGTCTTCGTAATTTTCTTGAATTTTATTGGTGGCGTTTATATCCATGAGTCATGAAAATACTATGTACAAGCAGTTTATCTGTAAGATCTAACTTATAAACTTCATTCATTTGTTTTAGCACTGTTTCGCAACACCGTATCCACTGTGCGAATGTTTTGACAAACGTAAATCGATCACCGTCGTCGGTTCGTTTGTTATTGATTGAAGCTTCACGCCTGTCGGGGGATCAAGTAGGGTCAGCAGAACTGGTAGCCTGGGCAGGTGTTACGTCACTAGGAGACTGTTACAACACTGTGAAGTCACGCTTGTCTAATTGTCTTGATTCTTTGTGTACAATTGTGACTTTACTGTTTATATAAGGTGCTATAAAAACATCTGCCACGGCTTTAATGGGAGGTAGTATTGTGTTTATAGATTACAATAGTAAAGATAAATTATTGATTATTTATCATTTTTTTTTTCATACAAAAAAAAATAACGTATAAATTTGAATTGATTTATTAGTATAAAACCATCCCGTGTAAGTAGTTGCACTTTTAAAACACTTGTATGCCTGCGTATTATTGCGTACCTAGTAGATTATGTAGTGACGAACTAGTCAGCTGATTACAGTTTTCATTCACAGAAAAGATGGAAAGAGATAGCAGTTGTTTTCATTGACGAAGCGTCACATTGCGCGTAATTTGTGAACCACGTTACGCAGAATAGAGTCAACGTTAATTTAACTATTTTAGTCTCTCAAATTTAATTAACTGTTCCGGGGTACGAAAGTTCTTCACTATTGTAATCTATAAACACAATACTACCTCCCATTAAAGCCGTGGCAGATATTTTTATAGCACCTTATATAGCTAATTTGTAGCAATTCGCGGGATGTATTTACTGTGCAGTCATTAATTCATTATTTTATCAAATTTAGCCATGTTTCATAATAGTATATAATTATCTCAAATTATACGTTAAATACATTTATTAACACCTAAACCTAATGATGTGTAACTCAGAATTATCAGCAAAAAATGATGATTTATGATTGGAGATGAATTGCTTAATCCGTAATCGTTTGCGGAATTTCATATGCATATTTAAGAAGGTACATTCCAACAAAAAAGTGTTAAATATTGGTTAACGAAGTATTTATCACAGTTGAAAGTGTTGGTATTGTGCTCAGTTAGGTCAATTTACACATTTCTATAGTTCTGATAACAGATGACTCATGGTGTACAGAGGTTTGCTAGCATCGTGTGAGAGCTGCGTGTGTGCACGTCTTCATCCCGTCCGCGCGTCCGTCAGATCGCGACGTCAGTGGGTGTCGGTGCGACCTACTTGCGAGCTATTCCCTAATTGTTAGAGCTGCTCTCTCAACTGTTAGCACTGCGCAGCGTAGGGCTGACCCGTTCATAAGGAAAATATATAAAAATATAAATATACATATATTTTTGATACAAACCATACATGGAAATTAGGGCACAAGCTTTTTATGGTATAAAGGGTCAAACATAAACAAAAAAAGTACAGCTTTGTAGTTTTCATATTTGACTAAGAATAGAACACCGGAAGCAAGTTCATTGTTTCTTTATAATCTTATAATTCTTAATAGAGAGTGGCGAACAAATATGTTTTTTTTTGGAATTCTTTCTATTATTGATATTGAGCACGTAACAACCCTAGAACTAGATGAGCAGATGTTGTAGTGTGTGACGCAATAATCAGTTCCGCTTTCCGTGCTAAGTGTGCTGCCGCCCAATTTAATTACTGCTGCACTTTCTCGGCGCGCACGCATCGCGCCCGCTCTGAGCTGCGCACGCGCCGATCTAACGCTGACGAGTGATGAAACTGTGACGGATTATAGCAGATCTTATTAATATAGTGTGATAAGGCTGCAGCGTCACAACAAGCCACTTGTTAATTATGTTGTTTGAGATTTAAGTACAGCAGTTTAGATTGTACCTAGTTAAGTATGACTAAGTAACTACAATTTGTACGCGGTACGCATTAGTAAGTAAAACTTGATTTCGTATTTGATTGCATTCTGAAAATGGTAAAACCGTACTCGTACTGTTCAATCGTATTTATGAAAAGCAGTAAACAATCAATTTTTGCCGTTGCAGTAGTGGACTGCAAGAAATATCCACAAACAGATTCAGACAAAGAACGGACAGTTAGTGAAAACTGTGAAAAGCCTAACGAATGTTTACTCTGCGAGAAAACTCAAGCATGACGCGGGATATTAGCGAGAAAGACTACACTATGCAGAGCACCGAGTATTGGAGCTACCATTATACCATCTTACGGCTATTTACGACGTTGGCGACGTTTAGCGACGTAATTGTCTCTTTTCCAATCCAAACTGTTGGCCGCTATTAGAAAACACCCTCGTGACGCAGAGACATGCTGGACACTAGGTAATGTACACGAACGTACTTTCTTAGCAATTATAGTGCAAAAAACTAGCTACTTTCTTTGGTAAACTACAAATTTTATATTGAAAATAGAAGCAAAAGCCTCTTGCTTACTGAAAATCACTTTAAGCTCTATTATCTGTTATCGCATTTGCCAATCATTACTAAGTTAATTTAAATAAAAGTAATAAATGTATATTTATATCATACCAACCCTAAAAAATAATGTAATAACTCTTGCACTCTTATAATTAAGTCAATTTATTCATTGTTAATTGCATTACAATCTATAATCCATGTTAACTGTTACAAGGCAAGTTCTAATTTAAATTCAGACGAGACATTAAGAATATAAACCGATTAATTCGACAACTCGTCGATACTCGATAGAATATTAACATTAAATAGTGGTGTGACTTGCGAGGTCAGCTCTACGAGTGCATTTCATCTTATATCGATAGTGGAAGATCGATGCGTCGCCTTGTACGGCTAACACTAATTTATGACACCGTTTGTAGTTCAAGAGCAGTGGAAGCGTCTGTCAATTTGTATTTATTTTACACTAATTTGTCATTTGATACCTTGTAAGCAATTAAATTCTTTTTTGGTGAAGATTGGTGGTCATAGTAAAAATCGTCTCGTTAAATCTGAAGAAATCATTCGGGTATAGAAGCGTCTATGAGTACCCTCCTGACTCCCGCTAGAACAAAGTGGTCCCACATCAATTAGTCGGCATTACTTCTAATTAGTGCCGCTCCAGTTTCGCGACGCGTCTTATCTGTGGCCAATAAAACAATCATCTGGGTGCGCATGCGCTATTGTGCGCTATTATATCATGGCTTTGATGATTACCGATACTATCAGTATCAGGTGTTCCGTTAGCTGTCATTAAAATAAGAAATAGACAGATCAATCAGTATACATATGTGGAATCAAAATGTGATAATGAGGTCTCTACATCGATGTGTTTTCATTTAGAGATTATCATGACATTTACCTATGTATTGTCAAATTATCTCACGTTATCTGTTTATTAATTAGTGACATAATTGATATTAAACGACTGTACCGGTATGTAGCATTCTAGCCATAAGCAAGGTCGAATAACAAAAAAAAACAAAAAACGTAATATTATTTTCCGATTAGTATTTAGTAGTTACCACAAAAAAATGGCAACACTTGAGCAAAAAATAAGTGTTGGTGTCTCGAGTGCGGCGTATGTAACTGATACATTGTTTATTAATTATTTATCAATTGAATATCATACATGCGTAATTAAGCACTGTATGTAAGATTGAGCTTTTGAATATTTTATACAAGGATTTTATAATTTAAGAAAATTTGGTAAATTTTGTGAAGTTTTGTAGAAACAGTAATACCTAGATATATCATATTTTGACCATAGACTTATAAACCTGGATTGAAAGATAACAGATGGTTAATTTGTTAAAGTGAGAAAGACAAACTGAAGAACTGCAGAGATATAAAACTGCAGACGTATTCCTGACAAGTTTTAATTTGAATCCACATTTATAATAATATACTAAATCACCTTTTACTCACACGTGCATGAATAATTTAAAATGTAGAAAGTAATTCGTGACCTTTTTAAGCTTTCCTAGTGTTGTACTTACTTATAGGGTACTATCCATATTTCTACTAGCAGTGAACTATGTGTTGTTAAATGTTAATCGGGTGTAGATTGGTTCAGTCTAATAATAGCGGCATCGGACATCTGGCCGCACATGTCTTCCAGGGGGCTATCCCGCCGCTACTAATACCTAAATAAACTAAGTTTACATCTACAACTACTGCAGGTTTGTTTGATTTATTGAATTGTGTTCAAGTAGATTTTTTAGCTTATCAGATCAAATTTCGATAGTCTACTAAAAATATGTAATTATGTTTATCTCATACTTATATGATTCTCTTGTTACTTAGAATTAATCAGCTTCTCATGTTATTTAAATTGAGTAATGTTTCATATAACCATGAGGTTCTTAGTAGTAATAAACTTTTGAACCCTAAACATTATTCAATTACAAAATTACCGAACAACTCCCACGGGTTATACTTGAATGGTTACGTACATAGTGACTTCACCTCTAAACAAATTGTAGCACAATAGTTATCGTCCATTCAGAGTAGGTTTACAGTACGAAATCAACATGTATTTAAATATCATTAACTTGCAAAACAATAGCCGCTGGAACTAAATGGTCAGGCCAATAGGTTATCAGTGCAACAGGTAGCGAGTACCAGGCGGCCACAAACCGTAGGAGGTGACATCGCGTTCACTTTCGACAACGCAATCATTTGACCAGCCAGCCAGCAACTGAACAAAACCATAATCACGGTGCTCGGTGATCTGTGAACTGTTATTCCCCTGTACCGCGAGCGCAGTCGAGTGAAAAATGTGTGCGACTGGTACAAGCAGCACAAACTGATGGGATTAATCACTTTCAATGTTGGTTTTCCGTTCCTTATTTCATCACTTTTAAGCACCAATTTAGTCTATTTCTGTTGTAAATTACGAGTAAAAACGAAAGTCAGTACTTATACAAAATTATGCGGCTATTAAAAATGTAAGACTACTCTAGTTTTATATAACTGCTTATTTATGGCATCTTCATAGTACATAAGCCACAAAGCCGTATAATTTGGGAGCGTATATTTGCATAACAAAGTACGTATTTGCTCATTCATTGTCCGTAATAACCGCGTCCAAACTTTCTGATAGTCCGCAAAATTAATAACTTTCAAACTTCATGGTAGGCGAGAATGAACTAACACGAATGTAGCAAATGTGTCGGAATTATCTTGTTTCGAAGTAACAGAGTAGCTCGTATGTCGCATGGTAAGCGGCTGTGATGGTCCATTTCCCTCGTTACCAACACTTAGTAAGCACTTTGTGAGGGACGAACGTGAGCACCGCTTGTTTATGTAAGCCTGGTAGGTTTGTGGTTGCGGTGAAAACTAAACTGAACATGAAAATTAAGGAAGTAATTTTGTTTATTTGTAAATTATTCAGTAAATTTACTTGAGTAAATGGAAGTGTTTACTGTTTTTATTTAATCTTTAACTCCTTATCTACCTGTGATATTGTACAAGTGCATGAAGTATTAGAATCATTTAAAAAAAATCCCATCTTTAACAAATAGTTCTTATAAAATCAAGCATCTGCCATCATCAAATAGTTCCAATTACAACATTAATGGACACATCAACATGTAGTCTGTCCGTTTGGATTACATTGAAGTAATAATAAAATGCGTACATCTGATAGCACGTAATGAATTCAAATGAGATAGTCCTCAGTGGGACGTGTCTGTCGGACTAATTAGCGACCTAATCTGTCCCGCGCGGCCTGGGCACGTCGAGGTGTGGGCGAGATGGTGAGGCGCCACTCAGGGCCTGCGGGGCTACGTCGTACATTTCAGAATGCGTGTTGTTCAACAACCATACTTTTTGTAGAACCAGGATACAATTAAGAAGGCATTTCGTTCGCATAAGTTTTTCAAGAGTTCCTGAAGGCAATTTAGCAATAGGTACTTGCAACATAAATGAATTACAAGCATGGTTGAAGTAAGTAGGTCTCGTTTGCATTCGTAAATCAAGCAGTAATCTAGCTGCTAATGAACACTTCATATTGGAAATCTGTTTGTGAAGATTTACTAAGAAAATGATTACCAAACCCCATCATTACCAGCCAATAGTTGGTAAATAAATCTCTCATTTATTCTTATTGGTACTAAGTATACTTGTCTTATTCATTTTAATGGGATAGCTTTGATGTTACCGTAAACATGAACTGCAACTGAGACCTCTATAATAAATATCTCAATGATAACAATCAGAAAGCTTTTGTTATTTAAGTACCGCAAAAGCTGAACATCGATTACAGTCAAAAATAGATCAAAAGAAAAGACTCTCGGCTTTCCGTTGCTACAAAGTAAATAAATCTCCTGAGGAGTCTTATTTTCCAATACATTGGTTCGGATAAGAAAACTTTTTTTTTACAATAGCTCGCCAACTGAAAAATAGGGAACGATTCGAAAACTTTATTCCACTGCAATCCAGAAACAAGACAACACATAGAAACGGCATTTGCATTAAACGTATTGAAGTCATTATTCTGCACTGAGAGATATTGATCTGAATATGGAACAATGTTTCGTCGGCGTCATGATCGCTGCTAACGATGCGTTGCTAAAGCTCCGTGAGTTGAGTACACACCGGAGCTGCGAAGTATTGCCACGGAGAGGTAAAGCTAAGAAGGTTCACATTATATATCATATTAAATAACAACATTTATGTCGGTATATTACAAAAATGTTGATGGCAAAAAAAGATTTACTGCCAGAGCAACAGAATTAAGCCATCTAAGCCAAAGAATGAGAACTAAGGATATGTCATTAATTGGTCTAACTCTTATACCTTCATTAGTAGTACATCTTGGTGTTTATTATCCTCTGCCCGAGGATTTTAAACTTACATTTTATATTAGTGTACATATTTAAAATTTTAGACAGCTGTTAGATTTAGGTAGCAGTAAGATTACTACGATAGAACTGCCATAGAAGTTAACTGATATATTATAAGACTTCGGTTTGAATATATTTCGTGATCCTCCGGGTATTGAGGTATGGTAATGCTGCTTGCGCCATTGATTGAGTGCACTCGATTCTTCAATGAACACATAAAGAACTGCGGAGCGAGGCGGGGAGGAGGGGGGACAGAGGGGCGCGGGCGGCTTCCGCTGCAGCGCCCTACGGTAGCGCAAGTGAATAATTGGCAGCGGGAATGTAGATAGAATATATTGTTCTATTAGTAACTTGGGATAGGCCTACCAGTGGACACCGATGGGCTGAGTTGATTGATTGAATTAGAACAGAAATTTTCAAAATAACTTTTCAGCTAATTTTTTAATAAATCTGGGAAAGTTTCTGTAGTCCACGTTCCCAAGACAAAGTTAATCATTTACACAAACACCAAACATTGTCGTCCTCCATTACTTTTTAGCACAGTTTTTGTATGCATGAGCATCTATATTAATTAATTACCATATAGTTACTGTATCTAATAAAATAAGTAACAAGAGAATAAATATTGTATTTGTGCCAAAAACCTATGCGAATTGATTAACTACCGATCAGCAGGTTTTAAATAATTTAATTGGGAATTCGTAACTGGTCCCACGATTGTAATCTAATCGATTAAGTATTACATTTAACACAAATATTTGATCTGGGAGATAAAATGCTATTCTGATTGTGTAAGGATGACCTTTGGCGACACGAATCCTAATTAACTGCTATTATGTATATTTATAATACGTCTGTTAATGTTATTGTCATTATGTAAGTTACTTACAAATATTTTGTGAAAAAATAATAGTAATAATAAATAATATCTCGAAACGTTTAACTTGTACCACACTTAACACTCCACTGCCCTATTGAAACGAATAAAAAGTGAACAACAAAACAAACTTTATCCTCTAGTGGTAAAGTCTACAATACGTGTGAGCTGAGCGCAATTTATATTAGTACGGGGAAGTGTGCCGAGCGACGGTAACCAGAAACGGTCCCTTTTTTCTTCTATTTCAAGAGTTTAAAACAGTGCGTATTTGACAGCGTGCACACTACACGGCGATGTGTCCGTGTTGACGGACATTGACGAGATCGCCCGCCGTCCCGCCCCCGTCACGTCTCCGTCACGTCGCGTTGCCGTCACGAACGCAGACGTGAAAGATAAATCGATCAATCCGATATGTTAGGCATCCGAGTATGAGCTCTCTGCTCTCTCGCGGATTAGGTGAAAACGATGCTCGCAATGTAAATGCTTTGGACGCGTGCGTGTTAAGCCGAACATCCTGCGGTAATACGAGCCGGTGAAATTGGCATTACACACACGAAACCTAGCTTGAATTGTGTAAAACTGAAAATATTTCAGCGTTTTTAGCAGCGCAATTAGGTATCATACCTCATATAGTCTAGACACATTAACTATGTCTTTCTATTAGTACTGTACAACATTTCGCTATTGTATTGTAACTTCTTTTGTGAATTGAACTATATTTTTTCATAAGCCGATCTACTTACGACATATTTCATCAGAACACATAACAGTTCTAAACTTGAGAACAGTAAACCACATAGTTAACCGACGCAGTCTGACGAAAGTGAGTATGTGTGTTGCGGTAGGGTCGCCGGCGCGGCCGCCTAGAAACTGGTGCGGGACCGCTAAGATGCGGTAACTGTGACACCGATACTATTCCATTGTGAAATGCATTGGTGTTCCTCACGTTTTACATTAAACGCCTACGAGCATTAAGGTCCTGGTACTTTGTTGTATTATAACGCAGAAATTTGGTAAAAAAGATCTATCCCATCCTAATTAAACACTAATTTATCAAAAATCAACTTGCTCATAAATATAAATAAATGTCCATTGCCTTTGCTCATAATTATTATGTGAGTGGTTGGGAAAGGACATTGCACAGCATTCATAATTTATTTCACCCTTTTCCTTTACTATTTCATGTCCCACAAATGCGCTCGGGCCACAATCCCCTTATGCGAAAATAACTAGACAAAGCCGAGATTAGATTACAACACAAATTGTCTATAATCTTGGTTACCGTAGCCTGGTAATATGTAGAAGGGGTGACCAATTACATTACTTCATTACCAATCACTGTTTTGCTTTATTCTTTCTATGAAACTCGACATTTATAGCTTCGATACTAATTAAAATCCTAAATGCCAGTGTTTCATTGCAATTACTTACTAGAATCTTTTGGATGAGTGCAGTTAAGGAATTTGTAGTAAATCAATTTCACATTTCTTTGGACACTTACTTTCCTCGCGTGATCATTTAAGGATTCAAAATCGAAAGCTGAGTGAGTGATATCTTATATTCATGACGAAATGCCGATTATGTTAGCTAATATGCCGTATAATATTCCCTACCTACTCCTCCGGTAGCGATAATTGAACAGTAAGTACCGTTTTCCTGAGCCATACTTTCTATGTGCGACAGGATCAATTGAAGTAGTCGTTGTATCTGCGATCTCTTGACATTAATCCGCTCGATAGCCGGCGTCCAGCCCTTCCCGGGTCGATGACACGCCGTAGATAAGTCATACGCGGCTATCTCCGGCCAGTCCAAGACTTGCTACAACGATATGTCTTCAAGATTGCTAATCAATTGCGTTAGTCCTAGACAAGTTGTTGTTTAAAAACAATTTGGAGCATTTTTTTAAATTAAAATGGCAATCAAGAATTGAATTCATAAAACACCAGTCGTAAATTTAACTACTGACTTTTACATAAGATAAAACAGTTCTTTGTTTCCATAATAAAGACGTTTTGTTGTTTTGGTCGTAAAGTCAAAGTACCAAGCAGTCATGAGCGTAGAGCTATCTCCATCGGTGAGTGGCGTGCGGTTAGCGTTCGTAGGGTCCCTTACAATGGCGCACGGTAACTTGACACCAAATGCTCTACCACGTAACTCTGTGAGTGCACCTCAGATACATTGCACATTCAACTCGATCCTCAATAATTTACATTTGTCGCAAAACATGGTATTAAAATGTAATTTTAGCACACGTATACAGGGTGTTAAGAAACCCGTTCTTTTCATTTTCTGTCCGATCCGTTGTGTTGTTAGGTATTGATATCTGATTACAAAAATGTGAAAAAAAAATGGAAAAGAAAGAAAAAAAATTAAACCTAAAATTTTTTTTTTCTCAAAATTCGAGAGAGAGTGTCGGCGTTGTCACAGATGATACCTAATTACCAAACAAAAGGCCCCCAAAAATACCGACGAAATTGGTGTTGTAGTTTTTGTTTTATTCTCAAATTTAGGGAATTTCGGGGCAAAAAATGGTTATTTCAAAATCCATTATTATTATTTCTGTCATGAATTTTCCAAAGATATTTTATTTGAGCATGTGATTGTGAACCCTCTATGACCCTTTCGGGTCGGACAGGGGTTTCTTAACACCCTGTAGATAGTTTATTACATAAATCAGTAGGCACACATTATCCTCCTGAAATCTTAGATGTGCAAGAATGTATGCAATGCGAGCATTGTGCGAGTTGCATCGATAGTAGCTCGGTGTGAGCGGGAGTGAATGTGATTATCCAATTAAGGAGCGCTGGAGTCAACGGACGGCGACCCGTCCGCGTCCACCACTCACTTGGCTGTATCCCTGGTACCTTGTTGCTCACTTAGGGATCATTTCTTCTCGTGATTATTCAATCAGATTGATTTCCCTCTTGTCTGGATCTGATAATATGTAGCTGTTCTGAGTTATTGGACAGTCAATCATAAGCAATTGAAACCCTTTCTCAGTACAATTACATTTAAGTAGACGTTTTGCATCTAAAAGAGCTTATAACACCGCAACCAGTTTCCAATCTCATCCTTGCTTCGTCTTCGAGTGAATGTTCGTATATTTTTCACACAAATGAAGCGTATAAACGGGCTCAAGAGCGTCGTAATGAAAAAGCCGGGAGCGGAGGCCTTCGCCGCTGCGTGTAATTTGCGTAAATGGACGATTTTCTTGAACGACGCGACCGGCCCGCTCAACTTGACCTATACGCCGCGCCTTAGGGCTGAGACAAACATGTTGTGTCCATACAAACTGTAAAACATGTTCTGAGCAAGCCGTATTATTTACAGATAAGATTGTGTAGCAAATAGTGGTTTACCGTTACATACAAACCAAAAAAGACTGATTGATCGTCAGCTATTCTACAAAATGTGTAATGACTCGAGTCAAAGTTTTCGACACTACTCACAAATTGGTGTAGATGTGAAGTACCTATCTGCGGTATCAGCCCTATCGCGTTGCATCGTAGGCCCTGCGCATGCGCGTGCGCGTGGGCAAGCGACATAGGTCCGACCGCTTTATGGTGATTGATGCTAGTCTCTCTGCCGGTGAATTCGTATCAAGGCTTACATATATTTCGTAATCACGTACTGCGTCTACATTAGCTTTTATATGAAGAAACATTTAAAACGAAAATCCTGTTCCGTTAGATAGAGTACAGTCACAACCAAGAACGGAAAATAAAGGAACAACAAGAACTAAATGAGTTTCTGTTACTTATTTTTTTCGATTTTCATAATTTCATGTACAGTGTAAATAATAATAAAGGGGCTGCCAGTGATCAGAATATCAATTTCTCATACATTTTACATTGGCGTGCTTCGACAAAACTTTTATTTCACATTTTCCTGAAGAAAACCGCAAGTCACCTGCACCATGTCTCGCGTGCCATCTTCCATCAAAACACTTGTCACAGGAAATTCGACTCTAATTTGAGGGGGAAGGGTGTAATTTGTTTTATGGAAATACAGTGATGGCATGCAAAATATCGTTCCAATTCCGTGGGATCGATGTTTATGTCGTTTCCGTGTCGTTCCGGCGTAGCGCCGGGCGCGGTGCCGGCTCGTCCCACTTGCTCCTACAGACATAAATTAAATGAGTACCTCGGGGAATGTTACTCATATTTCGTGAGGATCGCTCATGAAAATAAAATCAATTATTTGAACTTTTCTGAAACTTAACAATTTTATAGAATTTCAATGCGCCATTGCAGCAGTTTTTCTAAGTAAATAAAATATGCATACATAGTCCCGACATCGTAGCTTTTGTGTGGTATTTTTGACAATAGCTCACGGAATACATGTCCATTCCCGGGTCTCAGAGCGTGGTCACGCGGTTGCGCAGTACGCGGCGCACGACTCTACCCGCCACATAAGGTCGTCTCCACATCAACAATCATCAGCCATACTTTATTCCCACTAAAATACATTTTCACCATGAATATATTTCATTTTCCCAGTCCTTGCAAGATTTAAAAGAATTCTCTACGCAAATACTATTGTTACGTAGACGAAGCTATCAACTTGTGTAAGCTCAGCCTAAAGTTTTTCCCTAAACGCATGTTTCTGCATGTGACAGGTATTGTGCTTCGAACGTAACTCACACAATATCAGCTCGTCGTAAACGAACAGAAACACTTGGTTTATGAGCATTGCGAAAATTATGTACTAAGCATGATCGCTGGTATGTATGTCAGGCTGTCAGCAGTCAGCTTGTCCTTTCCCTTTAAATACTTGAATTCCTGAGACATTAATACTTAACTAGCTGTATCAGCGGCTCCTTTAATCTACAACATTTAATTGGGTTCTGGGATTTTTGAGACATTCTGTTATATTATATAAAATCAATTATAGAATGACTGAACTATGAATAAACAATATACGATCCTAAAGCAAACCAATTGTTTCATAATCTATAGTCCGTACTGAAGAATGTCTGTATCCCTGTACCAGTGTGTAATCGGCCGAGGGTCACGTAACGTGTCGTGGTCACGAGCACCACATATATGGGCACCAGAGCTGTGCCGCTGCTCCTCTTTGTCTTATTGCCGACCAGCTCCGAAGCAACCGAGTTCCCAGGACGAAAAATGCTATGAAGATACAGTGTACAGTCATGATATGATCCTGGATAATGATAGATGATTGTTGCTGCGCTGTCTTTTGTCAAAGATCTCGACGACGCCGTCACCTCAAGCATACAACATTGTGTCATTGTTTGATAAACTAATCATAACAAACATATTGTAAATCATAATAACTACATAATGCGATCCAAAAGAGCGCGAACTCTGCACCGCGCTCGCCCTGTTTGATCAAGTGTTTTTACGAGCATTAAGTGGGCGCATCCAATCAAAACAAAATCGCTGTTATTATCGGTCTCACCTCTGCCTGACGGCACATTACGAGCTGTCAGTGTTCATATTTTTGTGTCAGAGATCACTTTTGTGTCTTAATTACCGGCTGTCAGGGCGACCTTCGCCTCATCATTAGTTTTTAAAACGAACACAAGGGCTTGTCAGACATGCAAATTAGTATCGTTCGGAAAATTCGTTGCCGAAATGTTTCTTTATTACCTAGTTAATATTAGTTGAAAAGGTAGTTTATGTTGCGAATTGGAAACCATCAAAAGCTCATTATTTTAATGTGTTGCTAAATTGTAAAGCGTGCGTGTTCTGGTTGCCTTTGTAAATACTTACAGATATTAGTTTTGCTATGTTTTTTAGAAATAAGTATAACGTCTGACGTTAACGTAGGTATCTAAATTGTAATGAATATTAACGTTAGTGTTGTTGTTGCAGGGTGGAGCTAGATCATGGCGTACTACCGCTGCGGGCCGACCGCCATCGGCAGCCGCACGTCCTGGGGGCCCGTCACCTCGCCCTCCTCCATGGAGCCCAAGAGCTTCGACAGACCGCTGAGCGGCAACTTTGATAGGATATTTAATGCTTTTGAAAGGACGAATGCCTTCGAATACATCAAAAACTCATTCGAGGGTGGGAAAGAGGAGGAGGAGCGGCACATCGGGCACGGAGACATCGTCGTGAACCGAAAGATGAGCAGCAGCTTCGAGCGCGCGGACTGTGCGCTGGCCGCGCAGACGCCGTGCGTCGAGGACGAGGACTTCTACCGGGAGAAGATTCTATACTCGCAGGCGCGCCAGCTGTTCCCGCTTCAGGAGGACCTGGCCGACTGGATCAACAAGACCATCGGTGAGTAGCCAAACCACCTCAACCAACTATCCAACTTAACTCTACCAAGTGACAGTTTGCGACTGAAAGTATTCATAATTAGAATAGAACAGGTGAACAACGTGTCCGAAGCAATGATTAGGCAAACCCGTGACTAGTTGTTCTGTAGTCAACAATAACTTTGCAAAAGTTATATAATCCGGTGCGAGTGCCGTACTAAATTGCGATTTTACGAGTTTCTCTGACCTGCAAATGCCATGTGAGCTAGCGGATGAAAACTTGCATACCGAATAATTATTTCAACTGAACTTTTAAAAGTACTAACTAGGTATACCCTATTATAAATAGGTATACCTATGTATTCTCTATGTTGCCTAGTATAAAATTAGCGTCTAGGTTTAATCTGTGTAGTCGTCTCACTCGTTAAATGATAAATTTAAATTCTTTATCAACAGTGTCCAAATTTAAATATCAACCTCGTTTAAATTGTATTGCAAATTAACAAAAAGTAATATCAATAAATTCAACTTAAATTACAATTAAGTGCGCTCCAAATTCTGTATAATATTTATAGTATTACACACAGGGCCAAGGAATCGTAATAATAAAGCACAATTTGTACGACAAGTGATTGTATCATCGTTACCATATATGCGCGCGCGGCGTTTTTGTGCGACGTCGGCGCGTGGGCTCGCCGGACGACATCATAAGATGTGCCGATAATTACTACTTAAACTTTACTACTTCCACGATATATTCTCACTTCACCCGACGTAGGTAGACCTTCAGGCGCGACTACATCAATATCTCATTAACAAGTCGTTTCAACTCATTCTCTTGACGCTACCTAATAGGCGCATATAAATAAGAAATACATAGAATTCGATTTCCTTATCGCTGAAGTTATTTATTTTAATCGTACAGTTTAAATTCCTCGTCTGAGGTAGTTGTGTTAAAGGCAAGAGTAGGTAATAAAATATTCTATATCTATAGTTTGTGCGCTGTAGCATGGTGCGGGTATAAGTTGTCAGTCATGTTTCGTTTCACTCTTGACAGTTGCCGCGATTTACAATTATGACCTTAGTATTTCAGGTGCACCATATTTGTAATATATTAAATCATTAATCACGGTTATTAATTAAATTAAACCAACCAGAATGTTCTAGTTTACAAATAAAATTATTACTGACAAATGTCACCCGCACCAAGCTACAGCGCAAAAGGTATAGGATTAAACATAAAAACCGCAACATGGAAATTATGAACAGCGCAAATCGTAATGTAAATTGATTTCATGTCGCTGGTAAGTGGTATCCTGTGGTGGTAACAATGTATGTTTACTTGAGGATAATAAAATAAATTGAATGTAATTTGTGATTCAAGCTCAAGCATAGCACATCGTTTTAAACAATAATATCATCCTGTAGAATGTCTCGGGTTGTGATGTTATGACTGGACCCTCGCCACCGACGCCGTGGCAGTTGAGTCACGAGCCATGGCAACATAAACACGTGCGAACACAAACAGACCAGAATTATAAGCCACTATAGAAACAAGTGCCGCTAATATTTACAACAATGTTATTACAACTCTACATTCTACTTAGACGTAAAAAAAAAACAAACCTTTAATTGTTTTTGATAGACTTGACAGGATAATAGTGAGGAGCTGAAATCGACGCGACTTTTTCTCAAAAGTCGCTCTTTAAGTATTTTGTGCTTTTAAGTGTGTAAAAGCGCGGCTGCCTAATGCAAAGCCATTTGTTTGTGTTACTTAGTTCTTATCCTTTATCAGGAAGATATCAAGGTCTGAAAGCCCTACCCATAACACAAAAACATTTGCAAATCTAGTTAGTCAACAATAAATGAAACTGGTAAAGAACACGGCGTTCGTCTGGTGGTCCCATATCAACTTCCCAGGGAACCATAATTCGAGCTTCCGTCATGTTATGTCAGCATTATTACCTATTTGGGAAAACTCTTACCATCCGCCAGCATATAATTTACGATAACGTTCGTAAATGTTGTCATTATAGCAAATTATCGAGTCTAAAACCAACATGACACGCACGACGCAGCCATTACCCTCACATACACGTCTTCTCAATTACTTGTCCATCAGAAGATCATCACTTTTATTACGAGACAACGCTTTATCAACTATATTCCCTAACCATAGAATAGCAATTTGAACGAGAGTATTCTAACATTGATTCGCACATTGTTTTGTGTTTTAATGCTTCATTGAACTCATGAATGATCCGTGGAAATGATGACGGACGATTTTCCATAAAAGCGAAGAATGTAGGGCATATATGAGCGATACCGTAACACAAGTAAGCAGTGATTAGTAAATAGTAATTAGTGCACGCATGATCAACGGCGTGTAGACACGGGTCGTCGTCCACGGCAGCAGCCGCCATGCGAGCGACCACGCAACTCTGTTGACATAACATGCTTCAATAAGATCTATGAAACACGACGGTCTGAAATTTGATTACGGAAATGTAATAAACATTTACATAAATATGATGTAGTAATAATATGGGAAAGGCCCAGGATACCCTGTGGCATCACAGTAGTAACAAGCAAAAGAAAAAATAGATGATAAAAATGTCGATAACATGTTTTAGTACCTGTATTATATTGAATGTGGAGGAGCTCGATACGTAAATAACATTAACAACATACAGAAGTATACTTAAAATTAGTAGTTATATGATGTCAATCAAAAGCTATCGAGAAAGCTAAAGTTAGAACTTCTGTTTAAAATCCATTTAAAATCCCTGTTTATTACTTATTTTATAATTAAAAGCAGTTGCGAATAATTTGCTAACGTACTCGTAAATAGGAATTCACTTAATAATAAAATTCTACGCAGAATTGGTAATTGCTCTCGCTAAAACTAATTGAATTCCCGATACACTTATAATTTTATTTATGGAGGTAGCAATTTGCCTAATTATAGAGTAAGAGCCTTCAGAGTACCAGGCATGCATAAAATGCTAATGTAATATTGGGCTCTT
Source organism: Autographa pulchrina (assembly GCA_905475315.1). NCBI lineage: Eukaryota > Metazoa > Arthropoda > Insecta > Lepidoptera > Noctuidae > Autographa > Autographa pulchrina. The sequence goes on from FR997775.1 coordinate 316,766, forward strand.
TAGTCAGGGTGTCTACCCATATCTATGGTATGAACTGCCGCTGCCTAGACGCGCTGTAATGAATATTTAAATTTATTATTGCGTGTGGTACAAGTTAATAAAGAAAAGTAAGTAAAACAAAGTTCGTGGCATTTTATGATTATTTCCACATGATTGACACCAATTCATATAATAGCAGATGCCTCATGTTAACATGTTACAAACAAATATTAACGTTGTTATAATAAAATATTTTCTTTGCTGCATTTTAGAGTATAGCAAATTTGCGCATTTATACTAATGTAATCTAGATAACTAAAGCATTGCAAAGTAAACATAATTATTGCATTACACAGTGATAGTCAGTTCGAACCGCTTGAGGTCGCTGTTCCATAAATTTGACGCGTCCTTCATTGACGACGAGACGATACGCGATATTTCATGGCTTAACTTACGATGGTATGCAAAGTAACACCTTATAAATTATGGAGTTATTATTATTGCAATATTGAAGTTCCGTTGCGACTCGCTGCGGTCCGTTAATCGACGCGCTGTACATTGCCGGCCCGGTCGGTCACCACCGTTGACATCCTTACTATAAACCGTTATTGCAATGCGAAAATTAATAATTAAGGTTAAATGCATTACCTACACTTTAATAAGTTGTCTTGCTGTGTGATTGCCAAATATGATGTGTCCGTGGTCCGAAAGGAATTCATTATACTTTTGTCACCAATGTGAAGTGTTTTATTTAGCTGACAAGAAACGTTAACAGTAATGTATATGAATGAAGAAGCAATAAAATACTCATATTTACTATTTACTTTTGTTTTAATAAAATCTTACGTAATCGTAAAATTGGAGTCCCCTGCCATACCTGGATGTTGTCTACGGAAATCGTCCATGCTTACGTATTAATTAGTAAATTATTTTAGAAGTTAATATACATTTGTAACATAACAATAATAACCAAGTTATCTTGACTTTCGTATTTTTATTTATGGAGATATCTAATTCCCCTTAGATTGCACTTACCCTTCTACCTTATTTACTGTTAAGCCTATTGATTAATATGATTACAAAGTAATTATGTATTCAAGAAACCCGTGTCTTATTTCCTTTAAGAGATGGGTTCATAAAAGCTGTTAGCATGGTACCTCGAGCAGGCTGTAAGGACTCTCATCTAATGAGTAGAACACAATTTTCATTTAAATTCCTTTCGCCAAACACAGGTTCAATATTCTGCTTTTAGCATAACCGTAATGTACTGTACTACAAGAAGCCAAACTGCTTACAAACCTTTCTTAATACTATTAATTAATGCTAAACGTTATTACAAAAAGTCAATGAAAAATCTAAGCCCGACTTCTGTACTACTGGCTACTTACTAAAATAATATGCTAAATGACCGCACAAACATTACGTAAGCACGTCTCAACATATCTGTCCGACTTTGTATCCTGTCATTAAGACAATTAGTTAAAAATGTCGTTTATTTCCCCGGCTCCGAGTTTACAAGCTGTCGCGTCCTTGCTGTGAGCTGACCGCTGTTATTTATCGGCTATTTATTTATTTTGCAACGAACCTCGCTTCGATTATTATCGCGCTAATTATGGACGAAAACCTCCCATGTAGACATGTAGACCGGTTACATGAGTCCCTGGTAACACCGCGCTCGATGAATTATTATAACTATTGAAATAAAAGTTAATCGCAGTTAATTATCAATCGGAGCGATAACAATCACGCCAACTTGTACAGACAACTGACGTTTTCGACAAAATAAAACTACACATACTGATGCAAATAATTGGATAATTTTTAGTTATCAATCAATCAGGAAATCAATCGTTTTACTTTAGCATATAACTTTGCCGTCTTCATTTTAACTTTTAAATTAGTGTAATTACTGTATGTGATAAGCATTCTGGTACAGAATCGCATCTTATTTTAGTATAAATCAAACAAGGTCACTCTTTCATGGGTTATTCTCACAAATCTCTCCTATACGACAGTTCGCGGTGGTCGTAACTCTCAGCCTCCTGTTCTCGGAGCTATTCACATCAACATCGTCATATCGGTTTTCAATTAAATTCTTAATGAGAACATTCGTGCCCCCGCAGTAAATCAAGATTATCGTCTGTAACAAAGTGCTTCATTGTTATGTGTTTTCTTCGTCGATACTATAATGTCTACTTTGGGGTCAATTTCAATCAATTTCGATATTTGTTTGTATTCAGATATATCAGAAAGATTGGAGCAGTTGTCTTGTTTGGAAGTCGTTAAATATTTCCAGCTTTTATTTTCTGATAAAAATAATTTCCTTTCAATTCTAATTCATATGCTGTAAACTTCTTCTTTGTTATCTAGATGGGAAACAAGAATACCCAAGTCTGTTTAGATTGGGGTGCGAAGTAATGACACGATGACAGGAATGCCCTAACAAACCTTCAAAAGACTAACATCAATGCAATCAACCTTACAAGAATAAAAGCACCTTCATGTAAATGTTTGTATATCTCTCTAAAAATACTCGCGAACTATCTCAGGCTACGAAATCTAGTAATGCAATGCAAATCTGTTCTCCTGGGTGGTCGAGCACAATCGCACCGGCCGACGTTATTTATCTTTGTTCTGTAGTACACGTGTTATATTAGGTATGTTATACATAACACACATATCTCGAGCTCCCTAAAGCCGGTTCCGCAGCCTCGCCTGGCATCTCCCCGGACAGACTGAACCGCTGATTTTATTACTTCATCGATAACTGTTAGATCAATGCGTGTCCTCCGTTTTACCTCTAGGCTTATTTATCTGAAAGCTGTCCTAATTTTGGCATTTTTATAGGACTTGGGCTTTACCCTAAGTTTTACAACGTTGGTTTGATTCAGCTCGTTGCTTACTGCTCTACTTAGTATAAAATAACTTTTTTTCTGCATATTTACAGTATTCTGATAACCATGGTATTTATTGAATAATTTCTGGAATTCACGCCAATTGAATTTTTACTTTTTACTTGTTAATTAGAAGAAGCAAGCATGCGGCTAACGAAGTGATAAATCATTTAGATAAAAAAACAGATAGGTATTGGTCCGCATTTCAGTTGCCGATACACAGTGCACTCACTGCGTTTGCGCCTATCAATTAATTATTCATGAAGAGCTGCGATTGCCTCGAGCCATTAGCAAACTTATTTGGCGAAATCGTCATTCCATTTGATAAATTATTTTGCATTACGATTAACGAACTTATACTTAAAATGCGAGGTAGGTACGTAAATATGCAAAAAAAAGAAAAGTTATTTACTTATAATGATGGAATTGGCTTTCTCCTAACAAGTAGGGTTCCAGAAATGAATGATACTAGCAGTGCCTTATTAGGGCCAAAGATCATATATTAATAAGCGCCAGTGGTACCAGGACAGCAGCGCGCCGCGGCGGCCAGCTCTCCAGCCGCTCGGGTCATGAGAATGCGATCGGTTTCGATACCTGCCTTAACGTCCGTCGTGAAAGTTCACAGTCCCGGTTAGGTTACACGTAATTATTGTTGGAATTGCACACTCAATATAATACAAATATGGTTGAAGTATTTCGCTGTGAATTTATACGTAGTACTTACAACACCAGAAACTATTTACTAAGTGAACCGGTCCGTCACACCCTTGAAGCATGTTTAAAACGTTGAGATATAAAAAGTTCTTCCAATATTTTTCTTATCATTCGTTGTTTACCTAAATCGTAGAATATTACTATTTCTTGCGAGGTTGCTCGTACACCAAACATAACTCAATTTTCATGTCTTACGCGTATTTACTGGGAAGCCCATGTTAAGTAATGGTCTGTGGTTTTTTCCTAATGCATGAATATTCACCGACGTGTATTCTTTCTACATTATGCCCCGCAATGTTCTTTCTAAGACTTGCGCATTATGTATTGTTTATTACTCATCGGCTCATAATTTCGAATAATTTGCTATTTGACGTGTGTTCGTAGTCCACATCACATTGTTTACGTCTGCAATGGCTATAATATAGTATATTATATCGCACGCATCGCACGCTTCGTAGACTGCGGCCCTGGTGCTGGCTCTGAAAATACCACGCCAGTAAAAAATGTTGCAAAACACAAGTCATTCCTAATGGGGTCAATAGACAACATACATGTTGTATATTATATTTTAATTACAAACAAGTTAGTAAAAAGGGCAATTACAAGTAGATGATGAATAGTTTGAAGTCGCAATGACATTATCTGAAATTAAGTCTTTAATTACTTTTAATTACTTAAGTATCACAGCATTATTTAATCCTGTAATATTTTATACTAAGATGGCGAATTAAATTACTGTAAAAGGTGTATTGTATTTGTTCCGTTCGCCAGGGGAGTGCAGTGGCGTCATGCACCTCGACGACAGACTCGTATAGTTCGCTTATTATGTCTAGGCTGTACCTAGCTGACGAGACCTTACCAATTTCACAACCACACGTCATGCATTTAACATCAACCACTTTGAATATTTATCGCGCAAATATCTTGTTTACGAGCATTGGCCGTAGGGTCAATGCATCAAGCATTTGATAACCAATGTTGGCGCAAATGATGTTAAATCCGTGATCCAGACAGGATCTGAGTGTGTCAATAGATACTCTGTAGATAATACGTTTTATGATTCCAGTTGCGCAAGCTTTAGGATATAACTGAAGTAATTATACGTAGCATTAAGTGAGCTTAACCATTAGGTACCTTACCAAGATAAGCAGTGTCATTTACCATAAAAGTAGGTATGCGTTCTATCGATAAACTCAACGAATAAACATCTTGCGATCCTTCAACTTTTTGTGGGATAGGTACCTACTTTCTTGTGTGATCTTCGTGGAAGTGTGTTTGATTTGATTTTGTTCTGTTCGCAGGTATAACGTACCTGTCCGGGGAGAACTTCCTGGACGTGCTGGACAACGGCGTGGAGCTGTGCCAGCTGGCCGCCGTCATCCACGACCGCGCGCGGGAGGCCATCGACCAGGGACTCATCGTTGGGGTACGTATAACATGGTTTTATATGTTGAACTTAGAAGAAATTCACGGGGATAAACATTTACCTAAATAGTGTTACATAAGGTTATGTACTACATAAGTGCATGTAGGCTACTTTGTGTTTCCCCTGTAACACAAAGTAATCTTTAACTGAATAATTAAAAAAACCTTATACTAAGACCCGCCAAAAGGTCTAGATTACAAAAATAAAAGTTTTTATCTATATGCAATTATGAAACGTATTTCATACATGACCCTCCTCCACCTTCATATACTTTCATATTCCTTACACCTTCACATTCGGTACATTAGCCCACTTTACACAGAGTCTATTCAGCATTCCTCTTACATGTATCCATCAGGGTCTGTTGGTGGTCTGTCTAATCGATCAAGCTTTTGTTTTGTATACATCATAATCATATGCTTGCTAACAGCCGGTGCCTCAGATCCGCGGGCGGTGCTGGCAGCGCGCGGCGCGGCGCAGCTTCTTCTCGCGCGACAACACCGAGAACTTCATCACCTTCTGCCGCGAGCTTGGCGTGCACGAGAACCTGCTCTTCGAAAGCGATGATCTTGGTAGGTCCATAAAGCCTTGATACGTTAGTTCAGTTGCTCATTGTTCAATCAGTTAAACCATCCTAACTTACCTTAGGAAAAGGTTAGACAGAAGATAGAAATTACATACAAATAAAAAAAAATATCTATACTTAGTAGGTACTATTTTCCTGAAACTTTTTATGCTACTTGTCCATTTTTTTCGGCATTTCTCGAAACCAAATTAGTGTATCATAAAAGTTATGAAGAAACGATGTAACTGAAGTCGATACGAGGAACACATGAAGCTCAGGTAGTGGTGATCTTTGTTCCAGTGCTGCACAACCAGCCGCGACAGGTGATCCTGTGCCTACTGGAGGTGGCGCGGCTGGCCACGCGGTACGACGTGGAGCCGCCGGGGTTGGTGCAGCTGGAGAAGGAGATCGCCCTGGAAGAGCGCGACTCCGGCCTGGACTCCGCCATGTCCGCCACCGCCTGGCAGTTCCGCGACGCCTCGCCTCCGCCCAACAATGACAAGTTAGTACAGTATTAGTAAAAAATAATAAATTAAACAAGAACAACTATCGCTGATTTTGATATTGGTTGAAAATACTTACCCTAAGTATTTTTGTTACCACAGAAGTTTAAAATATATTTTTGTTGTCAGGTCAATAAAAGAAACGCCGCCTTCAAAAACAGATCGCAATGACAGTAAGTACTTAAGTAATACACCTTTCTTATTAGGAGATGGGGTTGTGTGAACACACATCAGTGAAACACATAATAATATGATGGCTTTAATTACTGATATATTTACATAACTATTTTCGCAGCACAACTGTCGGTGGAGGACAACGCGGACGCCGAGAGCACCAAGTCCGAGGGCACCGTGGCCAGCACCGACTCCGACGTGCCGCTCAAACCTACCAACGAACTGGACAAGAGGGTAAGCTGATCAACGACTTGTATTTCTTACATATTCTTGGTCATTGCGAAGTGCCTTTATACGATGCTTTGAAACAAAGTATTTTAACAACTATCTGCTATATTCAGGTGCAGCTAGTGACCCGGCTGATGGAGCGCGGCTGCAGTTGCAGCTCGGGCAAGTGCTCCAAACTGTTGAAGGTCAAGAAGGTCGGCGAGGGACGCTACAACATCGCCGGCAGAAATGTTTTCATCAGGGTATGTTACATATTTAAAAGTTTTTAGTAGCTTAGACTAAATTGCATTTGTGCTGATATGTATTCAGTCCTAATATTATTAATTGTTCTTATAATTTGTCTTCGTTCTGTTGCAGTTGCTGAAGGGTCGTCACATGATGGTGCGCGTTGGCGGCGGCTGGGACACGCTGGAGCACTTCCTGTCGCGCCACGAGCCGTGCCAGGTGCGCCTCGTGACGCAGGGCCGGCGCGACGTGCTGCCGCTGCCGGCCGCCCTGCCTTCCCCGCAGCCCGCGCAGCCCGCCTCGCCCACCGGCAGCCGCGCCTCCCTCACGCACGAGCCCTCACTCAACGGCACGGTGTCGCCCGTAGACAGCAAGGCTTCCTCCATCAGCGGCAAGACCTCACCCGTAGAGCTGCGCAGCGGCCGGTCCACGCGCGCCTCTAGTAAAGCCAGCAGCGGCAAGAGCTCCCCGCTCCCCGACGCCCGCCGCACATCCACGCCTAACAAGCCGGCCGCTACCAGAAACCTGAGATCTGCTTTGACCTTGCCGCTCCGCGCCGACTCCGTGGATGGCCGCCAGCCCAAGTCACCGGCTCCACGCACCAGGAAGCAATCCGCACCTTCGAGCTTCAGCACTCCCAACACGCCCACTGGTAGATCGGTTAGAACGCCTCCCGTAGAGCATAGAAAATCGTTCACGTCTACTTCTTTGACAAACGCACCTAAAAAATCCCGCAGCATGAGTCTAGCGCACGTGCAGAAAGATGACAAGAGAAGTTTCTGCGGCACCGATAGGCTGAACCAGGTGAAGAAGAACAAAAGTACTAGCGCGGTGAGCACGCCGACAGACGCGGGGGCGGGCCGCAAGGCACGCAGCCAGAGCCTCGCCTCCACGCCCGTCAACGAGCCCAAGAAAACCTTCAACGGCACGAATGGTTTCGCTAAGAAGACAAGAAGCATGAGCCTGGCCACGCCCACTGACTTCAAGCCTCTGAACAAAAGTATTTCCATAAACGGAGCGATGACGCAGGCCGCCATCGAGGAGAGCATCCGGTTGTCGCTGGCGGCGAGCATCGCCGACGACAACTCCTCTAAGAAACCCTTCTTGCACATCAAAGCCAAATACAGGAGTCCCCCGCCGCGGGAGGTGCCTCCCAGATAATCGCCACTCCCGTCAATTCTTCATTCCATTAGTTTTAAAGTTTGACACTTAACTACGCATCGTAATAAAGTTCAATTAGTTTGGTTACTCGTAAGCATTATTTAGATCTCTTAACTGAGCAATCTCATGTTTATCATCTCTTAGTATTTAAGTAGTCGCTCTAATTTAAATCACACATTCATGCACTCCATCTGTACGGGAGAACTAGTCATAATGAATTTGTTATTGTAATTATAATGATATGCTACGATATAGAATAATGATAATTTTCCAATTTGCAATATTGTATCTGATAATTTTCATTATTTTGTTCTTAATTTTTATTTCTGGAATTACGTTAGTCTTATTTCTTTTACTTTACTTGATGTGTGTGATATTTTTTTTAAATTCGCATTTCTTTTATTTAAAATAAAGTTAGTGATTATGGTAGATTTGGTTTTGAGTTTTGTTTATTTTATTTTAAATTTATTTATGTCGTCTTCCAATTAAATGTGATACCGTAAAATGGATGACGAAGCGGCCGGACCTTCGGACTATCACATTTAATCGTTTGTACTTGATTATTGTTAGGGTTCAGTGGCGCACGTTAGTCATAGTTAGGGTAGCATAACTTACAATTGTGGCCTCTCACGCACATGCGACCTCCACGGTACAAATAATGTTGTTTAGTCCACACATGGTATATTTTCATACGAGACGATAGAACATATTTTTGCACTGACGATAGTTATACTAGCACTAGATAAACACTATTCGGGTCCTCAGACATTAAAATAATGTGTTCATAATCATAATTCTATGGTGGTATTGATAGTCAAAGTGTGGTATGAATAATGACTTGTTAATCTGACAATTTATTATATTTCAAATTCGCTTTATCTTAACTAGTATCTACTTACTATAAGAAATTTAAAATTATCTTTTGAAATTACCTAATCTTCTTCTCATATTTACCTTCGCACTAGTGACTAGCCACATATCCATTTATCCCACAACTATATTGTGGACGTTATATGTAGGCCTAGATAGGGCGTAAAATTGGGACGGATGTCTTCCACGACCCAAGATAAATGTAGTTTTATTAGAGAAACTTTCGATCGTTCCCTCTTTGTGAAAAACAGACTTCGATAAAATGTGACGTATACGGAACCGCACTGACAGCACGTTGACAATAATTAGTTGATGTTCAGAGCCGTGCTTGTCTACGCCATTTTTTGGTTAAGACAGAAAATAATTAAATATGCACCAATTAGTGACCGCCTTAAGCAGTGGATACCGCCTTTTACCGCAGAGTATAGCCCAAATATCTACTTAAAGTTAATTACGATATCACAGCATTAAATTATAAAATCGTTTTAGTCTTATTGACACCATCTAGTGTAGTACCTAGTTAGTCTTGGGTGGGAATAACAAATGATAATCAAGAAAATAAAGAGCTTAGCATTATACATATTCCACGAGTGATATATTCTATGTAACTGCCAATCTACCTATCCGCAACACTGTGCCAACGGTTTATTATGTACGGTTGTTAATAAACATTTTGATATTCAATAGTCATGTTGTTTTATTTTGAGCACTTTGATATTCGCACTATGTAAGCACTCGTATCTTCGCTATGTATTGATTAGCAAATCTACTCTTTTTTAGTGCTTAGGTAGCAGTACCTAGCTCATGAAGTAATATAATACACATGTATTTTGCAACAACTATCAAATAATTCCATCAAACAAATCTATCTAATCGTAAGTATTATTTTGGCTTATAGCAAGTATATAAATAAATATGCACTTAAAGAAATAAAGTTTTTAAACTATAAATTAACTTTCAGTCAAGTTGGGAAACGAAATAAGTAAATACATTCGAGCTACATAAATGTGGGTAGTTTGACAATTCAAATATTGCGATTAGCACCCTACCCATGTTCATACAAACTTCTTTTTTAAAACTCATATTTATCTGTTTGTTGAAACTATTGTCGCGCTTGCAGTGCCGCGGCAAGCTAGCGGCGGCGGCGGCGGCGAGCCCGCGCGTACCGGCCGTGGTGCCGGTGCGTGGCTCCGTCACCCCGCACAAGCGTCGCTACACCTACTACAAGAAGATGTACAAGCCCATGTCCTACGAGCTGCCCCGACCACTCAAGATATCCCTCGTCTGACACCCAATACACCACAAATGCCCAGTCCCATCACCTTATGATAAACAAAGATAGTTAATCAGTTTTAATAATTTTAAAGTTAAAGATACGATCGATTTACCACTACAATGTTCTAATGATTTAGATCTCCCATTTTAAGTGTTAAGATATTATTAAGAACATTGTAAATTATTGCAAAGATGTCTTTTTCAGTAAATTATCACAAGATTCTAGTCAATTTTGCAGTATTCGTTCGACAATAAATAAACAATTTGTTTTTTAAATAGTGTGTGTGAATGATAAAAAGGCAATGATGTCTGCTGGAAAGACATAAGTCAATAGTGGATTATTTTTATGACTGTTGCTGACCAATGACGAGACAGATTAACCTTAATATTTTATATTATTTAATTAGTATTGGACTAGATGAGTCTGGCCGCTTCACTAGATCACCGCTGGCTTCTCCCCTCAGCTCTGAGGCGACACCCGAAGACTATGGTGTTACACGAGCGGCCGAACACATTTCTATTGTTTACGTAAATAAAAATACATAATTATTACGATTTTAGACTTTATTATTAAATACCTCAATCGGTAATACAAAATAATTAGAAATTAAGTATAAAATTAATTTTAAAGTAGGAATGACTGAATAAATGCCACAAGAATATTTCATTGTTTATATTAATTTTTGGAAAACTCTATAGAACTATCAATTTTTAAAACAATTAGAGAGCTGTGTTTCAAATCTGCTCTTTGAATGTAAAGCGTTAAATAAATGTTTGGCGATATTTATTAAAATCTCATTGGTAACTTGCTCTCACAAGTATTACAATATTGACGAGACAGGTTTATCAAGGTAATGTCAAGTGCGTGCGAATTGTTTACAGGCAATAGTAAATAGAATTTATTACTTCTAGCTATTTCCTTAGTCTACAGTAAATAGGCAATTTCATTACATGCGATGTTGTCAGTACACAATAAACTATATAAACATAACTATGTTTAGTATTATGTTATAATATAAAAACTAAACACTACGTGTATCTGAACACTCGAATACATCGTGCGCGCACACTAGCGCGTCATGAGACACACTCACAAACACTCGCTTACATATTTAAGTTTGCGTTCATACAAAACTCATTCAATACTTCTATAATTTACTGAAATCAAGTGAAGCCAGCATAGTACCTAGTTGATATCAGTGTCGTTTCCGACACTACATTCGAGTATCTCTTACCGCTACCTACGAATATTGTAAATAATAGTAGTCATCTCAATTAATACATTTTGGTAAAGTCACTCCGTGTTATTGATTACATCATTTGGCCAATAAAACTTAAATATACTTACACATAAATATCGACGAAACATAATCAGTTATTTACGTGTCGACAGTGATACATTTGTAATATTTTCAAGAAAAATATACATGAAAAAGCATACCTCTGTATATAACTAGCTAGGACAGGTATAGTCCCTCATATCAATAGTTTGCGCAAGACATATAAATTAAAGACAGTTTTTTTTGTACATTGAAAACTAAGAAAAGATAATATAAAATGTATAAGCAAAAAGAGATAAACATGTGCTCGAAAACTAAAATATTTTGTTTTACTGATCGTACTAGTGATTTCTGATACATTTAGACCTTATTGCATTGTCTCTGCGATCACACGACATACAACCTACCCGAAACACGCGAGAAAGCCGTCTAGTAAAAAAAACCTATCGTAGGAAGGACTTACGGATAAAGTATTAATAAAAATGTCTATTTCACTCGATAAAAATTGTCCACTCCACTGTCACGCATAGCTAAACTATTTGAAAAACAAGTCGTTGTTACTACTGATAGGCTTATTACGTCATTAATAACGTATTGTGCAATACCGGAGTCAACAACTGATGGCAAATAACTTGACCATAACCTGGCGTAGTGGAAGAAGGTTCGCGAATAAAGACCAAATAAGTTGACAACAGTCTCGGCGCGGCGACGTCCCTTTAACGGCTGACACAATAACCATCCGATTGGGAACACGGCACAACAGATACGTCATGAGCTCATGATGGCCCCAAAACTAGTCAGGCATCTTCGATTATCTATCGTAAGTACATCACACTAAAAACGTAGTCAAGTTATTAGCCACCTCATACCACCAGTACATCATACATCGCGGGACCGCAGTAGTGCGAGTAGTGTTACTTCTTCTTGCTCTTGCCGAGCGTGAGCGTGTGGTGCGACTGCAGCGTCTGCTGCTTGCGCCGGTTGAACTCGATCGTGTCGTCCTCCACCTTCTTGCGGAGCTCTTCTAGACGTTTCTTCTCGTCCGTATGATCCTTCTTCAGTTTGTCGAATTTTGCGTGTAACTGGAAGTAAAAACAAATTATATGATGAACAATAAATTTTATTGTAAATGGTATTTTCGTTGTAAAACTCCTTTTTCTCAACAGGACGATAATTTAACAGCGTCAAATTCGTAATACTACTAAATCAGTTATTGTGACCCACTCGTGCAAAAAAAGTATCCATTTTGATTAAATTAGGCATGGAGTTAGTCTTGATCTTAAATAGCGGGTTTAAAGCTACAGGTAGATAGTGTATTTAGGTATATCTACCTCCTTCTCAGCCTCCTTGAGCTCGGCCTCCTTCTCCTTGACGCGCTGCACGAACATCTGTCGCATCTCGTCCTCCTTCTGCTGCAGCTCCGCCAGGTGCGCGCTGCGCTTCTGCTCGAACGTCTGCTGGAACGACACCTGCAACGGGAACAATACATCATAAACATAAATAGAGAGATATAAACTCAGCCTAAACGTGTAAAGTCTATTTTTGGACATAGTGAATAAGTTAAGCTTCAGGTTTACTATTTTTTTTTACGCGATATTAACGTGTGCACTTGTGTATGTCTCTCCCCTTCTGTCTGTGTGCGCGTGAACGTGTGCGTGTTTGTGTGTACGTATGTACGTGTGTGTGAGTGTGTATGTCTTTGTGTTTGCGTGTGTATTTACGTACGGGCTTGTTGTCGGCGTCGACGTCGGTGAAGCCCATCTGCTGCAGGCGGCGGCGGCGGTACAGCTCGTAGTGTCGCGCGTGCGTCTTCTCGCGCAGGTCCTCCATGTTCGTGCGGATCAGCATCTCGCGCAGCTTCACGAAGTCGCAGTGGGACTCGTTCTCCACTATAAAACAAACATTCAGTGTTATTCGTCATTCTGCTGAGCATGGACTTACTGAAGTTCATACTGAGACAGGCTGAGTCAGACAGCATGTTGCGCCGATTTTCTTTCCAGCAAGAGCAATAAAAAGTTCTTCCTGCCTGAAGCAAGTTAATTTTGGTGTGCGCTCATTTTAACTCTACTATACGTTTAACTTAACTTAAATAAGAATAACAAAGGCATGTCCTCACCCTGCACGGTGCCCCAGGGGTACTGGCGGGCGCGGACGGTCTTGTTCCCGATCTTCACGAAGTCGGTGGAGCCGACCACGGCGAAGGGGATGTGCGAGTTCATGACGCTGTTCACCTCCGTCACCGACTCGTCGTCCACCGGGAACTGGTAGATCTCCACAGAGTTCGCTTGCAGCTCTTGCATTATCTTAGACTGGAAATAAACAATAAAATATATCATAAATAGAACAATCAAAATCAAAGTATTTTTAAACACGTTAAATTACTGACTCTAGTTGCAGGTTCCAAAATGTCATTCCTATGGAGAAGAATATTAGGATTCGATTTACTCAATGATTAATACAAAAAGTCAAGCCTGAACAGCATAGATGACTGTAAATATAAGGTCAATACGGATAAACATGGTGTGCTTTACCAAATGAGACTATAAAAGGTCATTAGCAAGGTTGTTGCCCGACTAACCTACCTGTACTATTTTCATGCATAAATTAGCATAATTATAGTAAAGCAAACATCACCAAATTATTTTCTACAAGTTAAGTACATATTATATGTGTTTATTTTAAAGATTGTGGTGCCTGAGTAAAAGTAAATACTAAGTAGTATAGTAGTAGGCTCACAACCAACTACACGTGTTCATCATAACAATTTACTATCATAGTGCAATGAGTCATACTTAAATACATATACACGTACTATAAAACAACTCTGTAAGCACATGAATCATGTGAACATGAATTACATATTGATATACAAAGTGTAAGTATATTATGTAGCCCATTCATAAGTCGGTATTTCATTTGTTTCATATATTTTGTTAACCAGGAAATAAACACCTACTAATAGTTTAGAATTCGGTAGGGATAAAATGAAAAATAATTATCACGATCTTTCTGCTATACATTTTTAAAACAGTTTATATGACCTAAATGAATAATTTTCTATTCATGAATGCATAGTGATACAATTATTTTATCTATTATTTAAATGTGCAAATAAAGATTTAGGTCAAATTATATCATCGCAACATAAATGCTGTTTGTAACAAAAATGTGCCTGTGTACCAGTACTAGTCAATATTAACAAAATACTCAGCTCTCTCACGTTTGTTTGTCGCAACAATTATCATTACAAAAACCGTGTTAAGTGTCAATCCATATCTTACAAAGTGTCTTGAATAACAGGTCTCTTTTATTGCACTAAGTTAAATAAATGATAACATTATATCGTACATAATGAGTTTCTATTCTTTTTAATAACTGCCCTATTTCACCCTCTATAAGAGTTACAGATATGGCTTGTGTCATACATGTAACAAGTGATACCTGCGACCTTGATCGATAGGGGAAGTATTTAGCCATAGTGGCAATCAGTTAAATAATAATTCTGTTCTACTTAGTTTTCTGCCATACTCAACTAATTTCCTTATGTTAATCTGGGCCATATTATGAACTGTTAATGACAGCATAGACTGAAGAGACTCCTACTCCTTGGTTCCTTCATTCTGGTTTACTAGAAATAATATAGTGTTAAGGTGCCATAATGTTATAATGTATGAAAATTCTTACCTTAAATTTCTGCAGCTCTGTCTTGGATATGGTGTCGGCCTTGGCTATGATGGGGATGATGTTCACTTTGGTGTCCAGCTTCTTCATGCACACCAAGTCAATGGACTTGAGGCCATGACCTGCAATCATTCATCATTATTACTATAAATAGTCAATGTGATAATGTTACTTCATACATAAAGGATAAGAGACGTAGAAATTGACTCAACATGCCAACCCAAGTGTTGAGATAAGATTTTATGTATCTAGTTAGTTGTTGTGTACAAGGTTTTTCCTTTGGTTCTTCCCAGCTTTAGCATTAGGGATAAACTGTGTGTTATTTTTATCGTTTAGAAACTGTTACTCCAGCATAAATTAATAGCGCATCTTCGGTAAAAGGCTTATATTTTGTCTCAAATAGGTTGTGATGATCCATCTCAAACCTTAATACTTAACGATTACCACTATTTTAATTAAGACAGTGTTATGTTTAGGGCTTATCGAAATAATAATCTAGCTAGAAGGTAACTAGAAGGTAAAAAATAAATCTCAGTGTGTGTTTATGTAGGACGTCGCGGTCGCGGTGTCGAGAAATGGGGCGCCGTAGCGTGACGTCGACGACACTCACTTCCGCCGTAACTCACACCTCGTACTTGTGTTATTGTACCATGCTTACAATATGTTAAATATTTAGAACTCATTACGATCATAGTTGCCATTAAATCCAGAAGGATTAGACCCAAGGTGTATGTCAGAGAAAGTAATTATTATTAAGACTATGTACTCCCAAAATAGAGAAGTACTAAATACTGTTTGGATGTTAACACAAATCCAATATCTATAAAAGTTATAGACGTTTGTCCTATTTTTAGGCGAAGCTACAATACCAATATTTTTTCTAAAAAATCCACAAATTATACAGTAGAGTAGACATAATTAAATAACTGACGAAGTCAACAAGCAAGTACTATTTATGTTTACATGAAGTAAACGTCCAATTATGCCCAAAGTAACGCGTCGGTATCACGCAGCACAGCGTCGTCGGTCGGCTGCACTTGCCGCTTGTTTACATTCATGCACTGTGTAGTGAGTAGTGTTTACTGACGCACAATCACTCGCGTGGAATGTAAAGCGCTTCCTTTATCATGCCCTATACTCGTCTCCTCACTTGTATTGAGAATGCTATTGTAATTCGGCTATGTGAACGCGGATGCCACAGTTCTCACACAAATGCGTTACATGTGAACAACAACTCGATATAGGTTGCAAATTGGATATATGAGTATAGTGTTTATGTAGTGATATAGCAACACTACATAAACACTATACTGCACTACATAGATACTATACTTAAAAAATGCGGAAAATATCAAAGATAAATACAGATATGTATAACGAATATAAAAAACATAGGCAAACAGAGGTCAATAACACTCATATTGAATCATGTCACTTCATGCCTGATAGAAATACTAAAACTTGTAACTATCAACTTAGACGAGAACTTAGCATTTTAAGTCATTGGATTTATGGTCAAGTTAAGCCAAATGCATACTCAATCCAATCTGGCTGGTATCGCGGGTGCCGTTACCCACTCTATGGGGATTGCTATGGAGAATTCGAGGACGAGCGTTGTGTGTCGCGCGCGCCCTGAATACATCATGTTTGGTGGCCGCGCGTGTCAAGGACAGGTCGTTATGCTGAATATGATGCTCCACTATTCTAATATGTAGTGAAAGTTTATATTGTTTTAGATTTCTAAACATAACGGAAATCACAAAAATCCAGAATATGATGAGGATAAAACAATATCTAAATATGCTACGGTCAAAACTAACATTTACATACCTAGTATCTAGTATACTACTATACAACAGGATAATTTAAATGAATGCGAGGATTATAAATAAATATTACATCAAGCAACCTTGTACTTGATAAATTAACTTTCACTAATCAGTGGTTGGTTAGCTTTAATTATTTTATAAATTTTTAAAGAGTGAGCTTCTTTTGAACCATTTAGTAATGTTGAATAATTTATACCATGAAGAGGATAAAGACACACACATTTCTAGCACAATTTATTGTTAATACCCTTGTATATAATTCTCAGCAAATTGTTAGTCTAGGTGTCTGGCATATGCAAAGAGACTATTGAAATACCGTTGCTTACCTGTGGGACATATAAAGTAGAGACAGACATGTAGCCGGCTGTCGTGGTACGTGGGCAGAGCTCTCTTGATCTTCAGCTCCTCCTGCAGGTACGCCTCGAACTGGGCGTCAATGTAGTCCACCACCGCCTTGAAACTGTCCTCCTTGTTCACCTGGTCACCATAGCCCACTGTGTCGCATATTGTTAGCTGCCAAATAAGAAATATTTTATAATTTAAGAATTAGAAAGACAGTGCCCAAAAGGCTGGCAGCATTGCCACGTTGTATGGCAATGCTTATTCGCTGACCTAGATAGAAGCCAGCCTTTGGGTCACGCGAAGTGTCAACCAGGCGTTTGGATAAATCTTTAAAAAATCTGTGTGCACTCGGGCCCCACGGACCAAGGGTCTCAACCCCAAACGGCTCGAATATATAACTTCCAACTAGGTTGGTATATTTCCGCCGCTTGAGGTTCTCAGCAGCCGTAGCAGCAGCGCCAGCACAGCACGACGTACTAGGAAGATGGGATGGCGCAAGAGTATCGACGCAAGTAGCGTCCCACACTAAAGGCCTACCCACCTTCCACGGGAACAAAGACATGCCGTCCGGTCTCTTGCCGTCGTCGCGTGCCAGGCCATTAGGTTCGAGTACAGCCGGAACGCCGACGGCGACAAGAGCTCGTCGAATAATGTCATTTATATTCGCATGCCGCGCCATGCGGCCCGCGCTACGGCTACATGATAGGCCGTGGTGTCCGAGGCTGTTGACAACTTCGCCACAGTGACAGCGATGCGGGGTACAACTCGAAGCCCCTAGGCGTAGAGCAGCAGCGAGGCGGAAAGTAGTGTCGTCGAACAAGGTGCCTATGTTCGACGAAGGCAATGCTTGAAGCCAAAGGCCTGACTCCCACTCTCCCACAGCCAGTAAGCGCGCACGCTCAGCAGTAGTATTGGAAGAAGAGATTAGATTTTCCTTAACTACTCTGCAGAGCGGCTCGTCCCACTGTCTCTGGGAAGATGGGTGGACAGGAGTATTTGAATTCGGGCAGGCAATTTTCCAGGCATCCACAGCCTCGGTGAAGCACGGCACCTCAAAATTAATCAGTGTGGAACTAAGAATATTCCTGATTAATTTATCAGTGCCGTGGACCGAGGATATGAAAGCCGGTAAACTGATACTTGTAATTTTGCGGACGCCGAGCCCGCCCATACGGATGGGAAGAGTGGCCTGAGCCCAAGCTCGGTCGTCCATGGCCACATTTAAAATTGAAGTGAGTGTATGTTTTATAATTTGGTCCATTTTTTCCAAAAGTTGAGGATGCTTCCATAAATGTGAAGCACGAAGAAAATAAATTAATTTAGGACCAAAACAGCAAAACCGAATTAGGGTAATAGCCGAATGCATATTAATTTGGTGCAGTCTATCCGAAACATCATTGAAATTTTGAATTTTTTCGTCTATAAAAGTGGGAAAGGCATCGTCGAAGATTGGAGACCCAAGGAGACGGAGAGAGCTTTTTTCAGTAATTTTTATCTCAGGGGCTATTGTGATAAATTTTGAAAGAGTCAGTTGTCTGTCAGTCACGTTATTTAGGAAAAGTTCACATTTCGAAAAGTTGAGCTGAAGACCAATAGAATTTAATTTATTTTTTAAAAATATAAGATCATTTACAACTGTATCCACATCGCCTCCGAGGGTCCCATCATCGAGATACCACACGTTGAATTTTGAATTTAGTTGCCGAATGATTGGGAGGATGGCTAGGCTAAAAATCACCGGCCCGAGAGGATCACCTTGCTGACAACCAACTGCAGATTCTAATAGATTTTCCCGATACAGTAATTTTGATGGACGTCTGTAGCATTGCCAAAGAAAACTAAAAATTTTGGGTAATTCTTTTCTAGTTTCTGCCAGCAAGATATCCCTATTAACAGAGTTGGGCACACTTTTTATTTCTTGCGTAGGCTTAGTTTTTATAAAATTGTAAATATTTTAAGTTTAATTTCATTAATAAAATTATTTCTCATGAAAGACAGTTGATCTAAATGTGGTTACCAAACAAAGATTGGAAAAAGGGGATTCATTGATTTGCAGCATAAAAACTCAATAATTTAATACTTATAAGAACTTTACCTACATATTCATGCAAACTAATAAATGATTTTATTTGATTTGATACAGTAGTCTTAAAATGTCGTTGTAGCATTCAAATAATTTACTAACAACCTTCAATGGTGGTAAAGTAATAGGAATATTATTCACTTCTTAGTAGCAGAAAATATCTCATTTTATTACTAATAAGGCCTGGCTATCTAATTTAACAACCACATAACATACAGTTATAAGGGAATGGATGAAAGGCCAGCAAGTGTCTTGTATAATTAGATGCAGCAATAGTATGTAGTAAACAACATTATTAAATATTCTATTCTATTATAAAGCACAATAGTGTAACAAGTTACATACCTTAAGTCTGACACTACTCTCCTGCAGCTCATATGTGTGTGCCTTCAACTTAACAGTGGGCAAGTTGTGAGGACTCGGAATTGACTCAAAATTGGTATTGAACAATGAGTCCATTAGAGTTGATTTACCCAGGCCAGTCTCACCTACACAAAAATTATATCACTATGTTACAATACACATACATTCACCCACTTAATGTTAAATTAACAAGGTTGCAACAGGGCAGAGGCAACGTATGTGGGTGATTAACAAAGTACAACAATTAGTCATGTACACTCACCTATACACAGGATGTTGAACACGAATCCGTTCTGAACGCTCTTGTTCACCAGCTGGTCAGGGAGACTGTCGAAGCCGACGTGTCCCGACAGCTTCAGAGTACGCATCAGCGTCTCCATCTGAAATTCATAACGTATCTTACTCACTGCACTCACGACCGAGTGTCTCAACCCGACATGTATTCGCAAATGAAATGTAATTGACGCAATCAGCATAAACGAACGCAATGTTTGTTGTTTGTACACCGGTCACAAGGAATGCTATATTTATTATTTTGTAACGATAATAAACACGGTATCGAATTCAAACTACAGTTTTTTATCAAAGGAGCAACGCCCTTAGCACGATTTTCTTTATTAAAATGCCTATGAAGACATCTCTAATATAAATTATCAAATTACTTATATGTTATATTGTAAAATATTCCACAATAGATGGTTTATTATTAGGTTAAATATGAAATGCACTTAATTTCACTCACTTTTTGTGGCTCAACGTCGATCGCCGCCATGTTTACTTTTTGACTGATTTTAACAAAGTGACATGAACAGAGGTCGCATTCGCATTTCTAACCTCACTTCATAGTACAGTGCAGACAAAATAAAAGCACAAATTAACACTCCGGACTAGCGCAACCTCACACAAATATTTTAATTTTAAATATAATTATACTTTCTAAAGGTACTATGAAGTTATAAAGGTTTATTCTTTACAGACATATAAATTTTATTCGTTAATTAATATGTATATGTAATAAATAAATATGTATTACAATGACTACATAACGACACTGTTCATGATATGCAGAGATAATATACTTACATACTCATAGCTATAAACCGAAAGAATGGTTTTGAGGTCATTTGTTGGCCATTTAGAATCTTATGTGCATAATATTTTAGACAAACATAGACATAATACTCTGAAATCAATTTTAAAATTGTATGTCTATTTCTGCCAAAAGTTTTAAGTTTAAAACTAAACTTTTAACTGCTTTATAGGAGTTAATTAGTTACCTACAGTACAAACAGAAATGTTGTTTAATTTTCTACCATTCGAAGAATGTGTAGTTCATTAGTAGCTTTTTAAGAGGTACCATTTTAAATATTGTGAATGGCAACATCTTCAAAATCCAAAATGGCAGAATGCGACTTCGGTGTGTTATCATGTGAGCCAAGGAAATAATGTTTTCTTGAATTTTATGGTCGTAAGTGGATTTTAAAATTGTGTATCAGTGAATTGTGACAAAATAAACCATGGCGGACCTTAAATCGCCGCCGTATAGTGATATCAAAAGACCTGAAGAAGTGGTCAGGATGACGACGAACGATAGCCTGAAATTCGCAGTTCTTATCGGGCTAATTGAAGTCGGACAGGTGACCAACCGGGAGGTGGTGAACACCGTCCTGCATCTGGTAAGTCTGCACGTCACTGCTCCCCATGGTTGTACCACAATTGCCTAAGTGCATCAAAGTGAAATCTTATCAGATTCGTCTTAGAAAGGTTATTGAATTGGATTGACACCATGTATTTAGAAGTATTTTAGTCGCACCTCTTTGGTTTTATGGACACTAGTACATTTTATGATTTATGCAAATTATTTATTAGTCTAACAATAATGCAGCAACGTGTGGTCGGCCAAGAGTCGCGTCTATTTTCATTGTTTTTATCGATCGTGTTTGGACGTGAATCGCAGGCTCGCGCGGCCTGCTCCGCGGCAGCGGCCGGCGAGCGATCTGTTTGTTTTGATATTTTACTGCCGGCCGTGTATTGCTTACTTTCACGGCAAGGCTCAGGAAGCCCAATGCCTAACAAGCATTACACGTGAAGCTATGTTGTTGATTATTGTAGGTCTCAACATTTCTGAGCTAATTGATGCGTAAAATAATGACGTGGTTTTACCTTGAATATTTAACAATCGAGGTAGGTAGCATTATTTTATAAATATGGTAACAGAAGTATAAGCCTCTAAAACTCCTGAGAGCACTAGCAAGAAGTTTTGATTCTTGTGACAATAGTAATTAACTCAACGAAATTACATGTTGCAAACTGCAAAGATATACAATGTGATAAGTTATGCGTGGCACATACACAAATGCATACCTTTTAGTATCCAGTCAGGACAATGAATGTCCTGTACTGATGATGTATTTCGATCGTGCTAAACATTGGAACCGACCGACACGGTCGGTTTGTGTCGTTATCTTAGCCTGCAGAAATGTGGCCATTAACTAAGTTTTATCGATGTTTAAATCTATCGTAGAATCGCGATGACGTTGCCACACTAATCATATAGACATTTAACTGTCGAATAGGTAGTTAGGCAGGTAGGTAGGTATATGGCAATATGTCATACAGCGCAAAAACTGCGCGGGCGCCGCGCCGCCGCTTGCTTTTGTAGTCCTATCTCTTGTCCTATTTCCAATTGAGTGGCCTTACTCTGTACCAATATCCCTTTAGGAACCTTTAACCTAATGTATGACTGCCAAAGAAAGACTACGTATACTATAATGTATACAAGAACCTATTGTGACGTTGAACAAATAGATAATGTTACTCGTTTTTACCTGACAATTTGTATTATTGTGTAAATAGCAAAACAATTCTCAATGTTTTTATGAATGCCAACTCAGTAGTAGTGGAAAATAGGCAAGTTATTCAATATCAGACAATGTTGAGGTTGTACTTATGATTATGTAATGTTCGATTTGCGGCGGTTGCTGGTGTTACTTCATAATTCAGGATGTGGATGCCTGTTTACACAATGTTTAGTATCTATGTAGAATGTCATAAAAATTCTGTCGAATGCGTGTCGAACATTAATTTGGAGCCCCCGTACTGTGGTGATGGGTATGGAAAACATTTCATGGGGTTACCGGTTAAGAATGAGGGTTGATAAAGTTCCTAAAGAAACCAGCACGAGATAAATTAGACGCCTGTGTAACGTTCAAACGAGTTAATCAAATTTATTTCTACGTTCCTGTTTTTGCTAATTATAATAATTACACTGTTCCTCACTCAGTTCATTGTTAAAAACAAATTTAGTTCTTCCGTTCATTATTGTTTAACGTAATGATTAGACAAAGCAATTTACCACCTGCTTAATTGTAAGGAATGACCGGACAATTATTCTTTAGACAATAATTTTAACCATCCAGTTCCGGAACATAAATCTAGGAACCGACCTACTCTTGTTATCTACTAAATAAAATTGACTTATAGTAACAGTTGATAAAGATATCGGTGTTATCGCACAATCAATTTCGATCGGCGTTTGAAAATATGCTCATAATTGCACCGACACAATTTCTTCGAACATACTTGACCGCGACCTTGCATCGAGTAGCTACAAAGAGGTTTTTCTCTCAACCAACGGAAACCGCTTTTATCGACATCCATCTATCGAAACAAGAATGTGAATGAATTGTTTTATTGGGTAATCAACGGTCTAGTCTTTTCAAATCTTTTAGAACTGGTTTAGCTGCATAATGCATATGGCTAGCGACCTCTACTAGATTAATCGATATGTTAGAAAAAAAGATTTACCCATTACCCGTACTAAGTTAAATTAAAGCCTATTTAAATGTATTACCGATATGTAAACGAGAATAATTAATCAGTGGTAGTCAGGAACAAAAGGTGAGCTGCCGTGGTCCGGAAATAATTCCAGTCGTAATGGCGTAGCTGGAAACTAATTAAACGTGACCCGCGCCGGGTATAAGTGATCTTCATCCGCAACGGGTTAAATGGCACACGAACCTGCCACTACTACCGCTGTTAATAAATATGTACGGCCTTAGTCCTAATTAAAAATTATACGAATTTATGCAGAAAACTTTGACCGAGAACGACGTTTTATATTTTTAACACAAGGGTTAATATTTTATAGCGACCGAAGTACTTAGTATTTGAATTATAAAATCCCTGTAAGACAAATTTGTTTTCTTTTGTGCACAAATATCACGTCTCTTTTTTCCATAATTATCAATAAATTATATTTATAAAATCAGTCAGTAATTTATTAAATACACTTTTTACGTTTTATAATAAATATACAGTAAACTAGCATATGCATTTGAATCTCATGACTAAAACACAGTTCTCGTTTTCTCCCTTGAAATAATTCGGTGCCAAGTTACGGGTTTGGGTACAACACGCAATTTACACAAACTTACGGAAGCCAAGAAATGTGCTCACAAAATGAATGAACACCATCTGAGTGGAAATGATGTCGCGCTGAATAACGTAGTCGATCGAGGCCCCTAGGACTGCCAGGAAATTGGAAAATACTGTTCATTGAATCATATTCCAGCGACGGAGAAAATACACAAGTGTGCCGTGCAAACTACTGCCTGATATATGGTACCACCGGGATCAATGATTAATTACAACAGCCGGTGTTATACTCGGAATCTTAATAGATATTGCAAGACAAATAGCGTTCGCGTCTATTTTGACGCAACGCTGATAACGATAATGCTTTAATCTGTTAAAGATACCATGATACCCTTTGTAAGCGATTTATACTGTAATGGAATCTCATTTACTCTATCAAGGTGCTTCAGAAGGCGATGATCCGTGCAATCAAAAGATTGGTAGGTTATACCTTGGCGTATTGGGAATACCAGAACTTTACGGTACAGAACGGTACGGTTTTGCCTGCTCTCAGTTTAGATGTAAAACATATTACTATTTTATATATATTTACTTAGTACAGGCTGTGGTACTGGTATAGAAATAATCTTTTAGAATACATGTTAGAATTTTAGAGTACATCAAATAAGTATTACCAATACTACCATATCAAAATATGGAGTTATCTATGACTAATTGATAGCACTGCCATTTAGGTAATGTTTAAATTCGTATGTTAAGTAAATATCTACGTAAGAAGTAAATTTAGGATATATTTTTATCGGTATTTTAAAGACCGTAGAAGGTACATTTTTATTATTATGGCTGCGCTATTTGAAACTGCAACACACTTGTTTGGAACAAACTATTACAGTGTAAAGTTAGTGCTTACGTAAGCGAAATATCTAGACGACAACGAGCTGAACGGAGCGAACCAGAAGTTCTATTGAATTCTAAACTGTCTGTTGTGAAAAGTGAAACGAATACAATATTTTTGTTTGAGATTCTGAAGATTCAGCAGATGTTAAGGAAAACGAACGCCAAACGCTGCGGGAAAATCCTTTGTAGAGTCTTTGCACATTCATTCTATTATTATTTTATTAGCGGAGAGACATTCAATTGAATAAATGAACTCAGGTCCCACTTGGAGCCAAGGCACCTGTGTTATAACGAATCCCCGGTTTACTCTATTATAAAGTCAGTTTCATTCAATACGTGGAACGATACCATTGTTAAACGCTTTGTATTGTATATTATTATGCAAGTTAATTACGCTAAGCAGGTTGGAAGCGCCATGAAATTAGCCTCGATAAAAAGTGTGTAGGTACCGCCCATATGCAGCAGGCACTTGCATCTTAACGTCAGGTGGGCAGTAGCGATGTTGCTGCAGACGTGAGCGGGTGGTGAGCGGTGCAGTGGGAGGGGTTCCCCGGCGATGTGTCCACGTGCGAGTAGTGCACCGAACCGAATGCGTATCGATTTCACTCGCAAGACACAGGTGGCGCTACTTGTCTTGACGCAGCCGGTGCACGGCGCGTGCGCACGCGCATCCACCTGGCAACGGCATTACGTATTGCTGCCTCTCGGGGTTGTCATTACAGCATTTTTAATAGCGTGAACACGTGCGTGGCCTTCTTTATCAAAACATGTTTATCATTTACCGGTTTTGACTGAGCGCGTAAACTTAAAGCAAATATTTAAGTTAAAACATGTCAGGTTGCGTGACTGAAATTGTTTTGCCTGCAATAAATAAAAATACCTATATTAAATATTTTTTTTACAACATTGAACAATATACCTAAATCACTTTCTGTATTAAAAAAACTTCTATTTTGAAATAAAATTGTTTTCAGAATGCAAGTACCATTAAGTCGGCGACGAAAGCATAAAGGAAAATAAATAAATATAAACATGAAGCTATTAATCGTTTTATGTGTAGTATTAGTGAATATTTTTTGAAGGATAACTACAGCCAAGTGAAAGTTTAGTTCCCTGTTATTTTTATATATATATAAAATAATACCGTAAGTTTATAAGGACAGTACCATATCCCGATAGTATCATGGTCGGTTAACCTAATAAAATCTTCAGAAAGTAGTTCATAACTTTTGTAGTAGCATAGCACAATTTACTTCAGTGTTTAACTTTCTTATTTCTATTCATAAAAGTGGTATAACTCAAACTCAGTCTTCAAATTACTCTTTCTTTCGTTATTTTCATTGTCTTTTTTTCAACTATGATGTAATATCGTTCGAACAAAATAAATGTAGAATTAATGTAGTCAAGGCTAAAATAACTCCCCTCTATTAATTTACAGAGCCCTCGTAGTTTAATGAACGCAAGCTACAAAAAATACAGAACTAGTGCATGTAAGCAGAAACATGTGAAAAGTGCTCTCTGCGATGCATTAATTAACAATATCCGATAGTGGAGTGGCTGGACGTGTAATGGGCTTGTCTCGGCGCACGCCACGCGACACAGCGGGCGACGCGGCTGCCATCCGCCTAAAATAACACAAATCAACTACCATGACACCACGAAATAGAGCTAGACATATCACTTTATCCGAGCTCTACCCGAATTAATTAAATGCACTGTGACATTTCTCTGGAGAACGAATCCTAGTCGAAATTGTATTTCAAGGAAGTGACGGCTCATAGAAAGGTAATTTTCATTTTGGCCATTATTATTCCTTGTGACAGTTTTTTTATAAAACACCCTTACAAATTTCCAAAATCTTACACAGATATAAATGTTCAAGTAAACAGGGTTATTCTTTCTGAGAACTCTATTAACAGTTATGAATATGCAGCCAAGTTGAGCCAAGGACTTAGTCTGGCGCGCAGGCGGATCGATAGAACGTCTGTGATGGCTCATTAGCCGCCGCCGAGACCAATAATTACATTAATTAGCTGCGTCAAGACCAAAACGCAGGCCATAAACTCAAATTCGTCCAAAATGTTGGAAAGGTAACTCTCTACGGCTTAAATCTCAGGTTACAACTAACTTTTTGTTGACAGGGCTTTCCTTAAAATGTTGTGTAAGTGAAACATGGAAGGGGTGTCACTCCGGTTCACGCTTTAAACCAGTTCGCTCAGCTATTACTGCTGCGGTGTGCTCCGGATATATACGGAGCAGTTTCCATTTACCTTGTTTGTATGATGCCTGTTTTCCTGAACGACCACCACAGCTATTTACATTATGAATTTATGATATAGTATATTTTGTTTGAGATATTAATATCTTTTAAAACGATGTCTGTTTTCAAATTCCACAATTTATATCATTATATTACATTGTTTCAGTACACTAAAATTTAAGCAAAAAGAATAAGAATACCGTCAAAATTCGCAATGAAATTGTTGTTTCAATAAAATAATCTATTTAGCCGTCATAAAGGCGCAAATCGATCTGTTAGCCGTCTGGCCTTGGCTAGCTATACCTGTGCGTGACTGTGGCGGTATATCGTAGCCTGAACGGTGGTGGTCAGCGATTGATTGATGCAGCGGGTGTGGCCCGTGTCCCTCGGCTAATACTCAAACACTGAAATACAGCGGCCACGGTAATTGGTTTGTTTATGGTGCACGTGCCCCAACTACTTGGGTACACTTCCCTGACACGTACGAATGCTTTATGTCTCTATGAGCTTTCGATTTTTTTTACGTTGGTTTGATTAAAACTTAGCTACAAAAAATTGTTCGATGCGGACTCACCAACTTTTCTTGAACAAAATAAGTTAGAGATAAAAAAACACCTTTTTTCTTATACTTATAAAAGGAACTTAAAACAAATAAAACGAGGAAAGAGAGGCAGGCCTTTGGTTGTATTGGGACGATCTGAAATGGATTTCCTTTATTTAAATGTCCGAGAATTATTCAACATTCTCTACTTGACTTTGTTGAGTTGATCGTTACAGTTTTTGAACTCAAAGGACTGAACACTCATGAAACTGGTTTCGATCTATAAAAATGAAAACAAAAGAAGTTCAGAGGCTCT
Organism: Autographa pulchrina; assembly: GCA_905475315.1. Taxonomy (NCBI): domain Eukaryota; kingdom Metazoa; phylum Arthropoda; class Insecta; order Lepidoptera; family Noctuidae; genus Autographa; species Autographa pulchrina. Next base: position 344,749 of record FR997775.1, read on the forward strand.
CCCGTTATTAAAGCGATATTGACTTGAAGGTTATTTGAATATGAATGGGCTTGATTAACTGACAGGACTCTAGATGGTAGCCGTGGTAGGTGTCAGGATACACAATGAGAAAGACATGAATACACTGGCGATGCAAATGAGCGCAGCCGTGCTGTGTGTGCACGTGTATGCGGGATCGATACTCTGCTGTGCACCGTGGACACCGCCGCCGCCGGCCGCGGCTTATGCACCTCACACGTGCCTATATTGTAACGTATTGTACGATATCGGCGACAAATATGACCGACCTACCTCTATTATGAAGTTTAATGTACGGTACTTAAAGTGTGATCTTTTACTATTTGAAATTATATAATAATGATCATAGAGAATTAAATCCACCATCCGTTAAGACGTCTTTTCTTTTATCGATATTCTTTAATCGTAGGTATAAAAAAGTGAGACGCTCCCAACAGAACCTAGTAAAAAAAAGGTTGAGGTGGAAAGAACTTTTTATATTTGGTGCGAACGTGCCGACCAATCGCCGAGGGCAATTTGTGTCAGCCGCCAATCTTGCCCGATACTTTGATGAACGAGGATTTATCTCCTCTGTTTAGCTAAGAACTTAAGTTCTTAAGTCGTCACTCTTCGATAATTTTAAGCCTTGAAGCCTTGAAGCTCTATACCTAATGAAGTTTAATAAATTCGGAGAATAAATAGCGCAATGTCGGCTGGCAGCCACGGCAATTTGGAATTGTAATATCCGTGTGGTGTGATGAGCTGAAATTGCGCAGTATATCCTTGTTATCCCAGTTTCATGTTAAGTAGGTAATGTAAATTTTGATATATTTTCCTCTGGATTTGTTGCTTTCAGTCATGTTGGCAACTGTTTGCCTTATGTTATAAAACCCGCACGTTATGGTATCCACGGTTATCTGACATAACATGATAGAAATTAAGATTTTTGTGGTGCTACTTGTATATTATTTTATACCGTCGAAAAATATAGCTGATATGTTTTAAATAAATATGTGATCGCTTTAGCGCAAAATAATTTTGAGTGTTTGCGTAAACAAATAATAATTGAACCAGCCATCTGACGTCGCGGTTGATGGTCACTGTTTGTGAAAACCATTTAACTTCGTTGTTATTATGTCGGCTGATGGTTTGATAACCTTTTTTTTAATTAAAAGTTTTTTAAGACCATTTATGTTGACGGATTAATATCGGGTGGACGAAAGGATGTGCAGTGTATGAATAAAAACCATCTGGTTTTTTAAAATAATCGCTAAAGTATGGTACATACATGGTATTTACATATTGATTCTAATTTTGATTACTGGAATTTAGGTGATCCACTTAAGATAAATCCGTTTACGGTTAGTTGCAACATTAACGCGTCCGGTACTATTGTACATAAAGTATTAATTTTATTAGTGGTTATTGCCTGTACCCGGCGGACCCTCACCTTAAATGAATATTATATGTAAGCCGAGAGAACTGTCGTAAATACGACGCTTCGGTGTTCCGACCGCGCTTACAGATAATCCTCTTCGACGAAAACGATAAGCTGAATAATGCTGCAGACACTGGTTTTTTTGCAGCAATTATTTCCAATTGTTTGTTTTAAATACCTTTCACCTTTTTTATAATGCCTATTCATTTTAAGAAATATTTTAAAATTTGGTAGCGCAATGGAAATTACGCTAATTATTAACAAACCATGTAAAAGCCTCTTCATTTAAGTCATTTATATTTAACGCTCTATCAATTATGTATCCAGCCGAGCCACAAAATTGACCACAAAGGAGATTGCCCGATTTGTAAGGCAAGCTGGGTCCCAGTGGAAAATCGTTGTGCCCTGAAGAATTTTATTTTACATAATAGTAAAAACATAGTATTTTCATAATCAGAAACCATTTTTCATTTATTCATCCTGGTTCAAGAGATATCATCGTTTTTCTGTTGTAAAAATCTAGGTTATAATTAGAAATTGACATTGACATTTCCTCCTTACTCTATGGTTAAGTAAGCATACTACCTACCTAACCTATCCTGTACATCATTATGGAGATGAGAATATGTATACTTTATGTAATTAAAATAGCAGCACAGTAAAAATACTCATAGATGGTGTAGAATTGACGTTTAAATGTGATAAAAAATGTATAATTAGTTAACAGCAGTCTATATATAAGTACCAAAATAAATAAAACAAATCAAAACTATAATATAAATATAAAATAATGTTTCTTTTTATTGTTTCATTTATCGTTTTAAATTGATATCGATTACTCAATTGATTAAAAGACGTCATTAGTTATTTAATTTTATGATACCTGGCAACTTTTTTTTGTATAACAATCAAACCACAGACTACATTCAATCAAACGGATGTCGACGTAATGTTTAATTATTAATTAACTTTAACTTTATTCCCAGGGTGAAAGAAATTGTATAAAAACTACCCTGTACACAAAAAAATAAATAATATTTTTAAGTTATTATTCCAATCAGGCTCATGATACCACAAAAGGGACCTGTTCCGTGTCAATCTCCTTTCCTGTTGATAAAACATAGCGAGGGTAGTAAAATATTCACAATTAATATTCCCTTCCCCTCGGACAGCCATTGCGCACGGACGTGTTTACCCAATTAGTTTATTTAATTATATATATTTTTTTAAAATTTTAATATTAAATTATAATAAATCGTTAAGTTTAATTGTCAAAAGTACCAGGCGCGCAAAGTGTTGCAAGAGTTCGAGTCCTGCCGCGAGCGAGGTGAAACGGCAAGCTGGTGCCCACGCTACCCATCTCTGTCAACTGCGCGTGAGTCACAATCACCTGACTCCGCCCCCTACACTGACTATCAGTAACTACAAGCGCCTAGCAAATTACACCGAGCAACAGGTATCAACGTGTCAATAACTTGTCAACTCCAGACGAAAGGTGCATATTTTTATTTATTTTTCTAAATGATGAAGCGGACACCACCTAGACCTAGCAACGAAACTCCTCTTCACCACAGTTCGGAGCCCGATTTAACAACGTCAGATTCGGAACAAACATTGGCCAGAATCACTCTACGACAAAAACGTAGACACGATTCTGAACAATCTGTTGAGATGAAATCTCTCCGGGAAGACATTATGTCATCGCTTGAAACCTTGAGAAAGGAGCAGCAAGAGAAATTTTGTGTGATGCAAGACCATTTAGACCAAATAAAGGTTCAAAATACGGAGTTGATAAAAACCGTGGATTTCTTAAGTGATAAATATGACGAGCTTATGTCTAAATTAGCTTCTCTGGAAAAGGAAAAGAAGTGCACCTTGGAGTATGTAGGATTTTTAGAGGATAAAATCGAGATCATGGAACGAAATTCGAAATCTTCAAGCCTAGAAATTCGCAATGTACCGAAAAAACCTAATGAGTCAAAGGAGGATCTCATGGACATCATAAAAAATTTGGGAACCGCAGTGAGCACCGACATACAAACAGTTGAGGTCAGAGATGTTTTTAGGCTTACCAGTAACAGAAAACCCCAAGTTGATGGGGCTATTACAGTCGAATTCACGTCAACTATTAAGAAAGATAGACTTCTAAGTAACATAAAGAACTACAATCGCGACCACAACACCAACAAACTTAATAGGTCACACATTAAAATGCCTGGGAACGGTCCCATATTTATTTCTGAAAGTCTCACCACTAAGGCTAGGAAGCTGTTTTATCAAGCAAGAGAGTTTACGAAACTGAATGGCTATGCGTATCACTGGACTTCGCATGGCAAAGTCTATATAAAGAAGAAAGAGGGAGCGCCGGCAAAGAGAATAACGCAGGAGTCTGACTTTGAAAATCTGAAACAGCAAGAAAAATGACTAGGTACAACTATTAAGACTCAACAACGTGAACTTCTTAAAACATTAATGCTTAGTCTGAAAATAGCAACCAATCTTGTCAACTTTCCCGCGTTTAACATAGTTTTAGGTACTTTTCTTTTGTCTAGTTTTTTGTATGTGTATGCCAACACACTAAAACTAAAGTATATTAGAACTATATCTACACTATACAATCACTCACTACACACAACAACAACTTACAAACACATTACATTTAATTCACTATTCCTGTTTTTGCTGTACACAATTAGTAGCTCACTGTATATTCTATATTACACTTACTTATTCACTACTGGCTTTTATGTTTGGTTTCGACCGGGTGAAACTGAGATAAACTTTTTTTGTACAGGATACTTTATGAAACCCCTGCCTAGTACACCCATAAAAATACAATCAATTTAACAAATGGATAGCGTGACAGAAATTATTAGCAATATAGATCAGCTCTCAGTCTCTGACACATTTAATTGTGATCCCGAAGAATGCTCTAGCTATGTCACTAACCCCTCTAAGCAATTAAAAATAATTACTCAGAATATTCGCTCCATTCATGCAAATTTTGACTCTTTTTTAACTCTTCTCCATAGAATAAATCTTGACTGTGAAATACTGGTACTGACTGAGTGCTGGCTGAAACGTTATGATGATTTAATCCCCATTATCGATAACTACTCTTATTATCAAACAAAAAAACACATAAACCAGAACGATGGTGTGGTAATTTATGTTAAAAATATAGAAAACTACACAGTCGAAGAACCTGACTTCTTAGATGCTAGTTGTCTAGTGCTAAAAATCGGCGCTGATAAGGCAATAATATGTATATACAGATCCCCGTCTTTCAGAGACACAAGCAATTTTATGCAATCCCTAAATGCTCTTTTAACAAGCCTGATTACATACAAAACCATTGTTATAGTTGGTGACATTAACCTTGACATCGCATGTTCCTCAAACCAAACCTCGGACTATCTTGATCTAATAGCTACTCATGGCTTGCTACCTGCTCACTCACTTCCCACTCGAGAGAGTGCATGTCTTGACCACATCATGCTGAAATCTAACTTGACTGCACTCACCTTAGTCATACATGCCGCCGTCACTGACCATAACCCTGTGATGCTGTGCCTTAATTTGATACGATATGCAAGTTCACGCTCCTGCAACATTTTGAAGACGAATTACGATTCTCTTGATAGTGAGATGCAGACTGTTAATTTTCAAGCTGTCTATGACCATACCGATGCTAATGAAGCGACAAAAAGTTTTGTCACCACTGTAGCTAGACTCATAAATACTCACACTTCTATTATAGAAATCCCAAATAAAAAACGCTTACTCAAACCGTGGATGACCGTTGGCATGCTCCGTTGTATGCGTAACAAGGATGCAATGCACAAAAAACTAAGCCTATCTCCAAACAATGTTATATTAAGTATCACATATAAAAGGTATAGGAACTTCTGCACAAAAATCTTAAGGAAACTAAAGAGAGACTTTGACAAGAGAGAATTGAGTGAGGCTTCGAATAACAATAAAAAGATTTGGAAGGTGATAAAGAGAGTAACTAATACAGACAAGCCAAACATACCAAACACTGATCTTTTGGACTCTTCTACTTCACCGCAGCTCTCGGTGGACAAAGTAAACAAGTTTTTTGCCAATATCGGGAAGGAGCTGGCTGATAACTTTTCTTGTCCACCAGGTAGTCATAAAATCCCACCAGACATTGCTTCCACATCTTCACCTTTACAATCATTTGTCATGTTAGACACTGACGAGACGGAAGTTGGGGATGTATTAATGTCACTTAGGTCTGATTCTGCTATAGGCTGGGACAATGTTTCAACAAAGTTTTTAAAACGCTATTCTTCGACAGTAGTCCCCTTGCTTGTACATATTTTTAACATCTGTTTCCATACTGGCACTTTCCCCTTGTACTTTAAGAAGGCCATCATACACCCTATTTACAGAAGTGGGAGTAAAAAGCTTGTGAATAATTATCGTCCTATTGCAGTATTGCCTTCCATTTCTAAAATTCTAGAACGCCTAATCAACAAAAGACTAGTTAATTATATGGAAGATAAAAAGTTTTTTTCTCCCAACCAATTTGGCTTTAGACGCAATAAATCTACCAGCAGTGCTGTAAATGACCTAATCGACCATGTTACAAAAAATATTGACAAAAAAAAGAAAGTATTGTCAATTTTTTTGGACCTGAAAAAGGCATTCGATACTGTTTCGATTCCAGACCTTATAATAAAGCTGGAGGAACTCGGAATTCGTGGACAACCACTAAACATCTTCAGGGACTATCTGCAAAACCGAACTCAGTGTGTAAAAATACAAAAGTATCTCAGTAGAGAGGAACCAGTGACATTCGGCGTTCCCCAGGGCAGCGTGCTTGGTCCGACCCTATTTCTAATTTACGTCAACCAGCTTTGTAATCTCAGTCTGGAAAATGGAAGAATTGTGGCGTTTGCTGATGATACGGTCCTTACCTTCTCTGGCGACACTTGGGATGACGCCTTCCTTTCCGCACAAAAAGGACTAAATATTGTTCTACAATGGCTCAAAAAACACATTCTCACAATAAATACCGACAAGACTAAAATTCTCACGTACAGTTTACGAAACTCCACTCAACCTCCAAATTCATACGCTTTAGTAGCGCACTCATGTTTACTGTCCGATACTGCTACATGCATATGTCCGCAATTAGAACGTTGTCGAACCATTAGATATCTCGGTGTGACTCTTGATGGCTGCCTGAGCTTTGCGCCTCATATAGAGCTGCTGACTAAAAGAATCAGAAAACTGATCTTTGTCTTTAGTAACCTTCGCCACATCGCAGAAACTCTCATTATTAGAAATACATATTTTGCTCTTTGTCAGTCTCTCTTAACCTATTGTATATGTGCTTGGGGTGGTGCACCTAAAACTGTACTTTTGAAGCTAGAACGAGTCCAGAGAGCTGTGTTGAAAGTCAGTACCTTTAGACCCATCCTTTTCCCAACTGAAGAACTATATAGAAACTGTAAAGTCCTTACAGTCAGACAATTATTTGTATTGCACGTACTACTATATCAGCATCAAAAAACCACTAATGTAATTCTCACTACAAGACGAAAAGACAAGGTATGCCAACCATTCCGCTGTAATTACTCCTTTACTAGAAGATTTCCCTGTTTCCAAGGACCCCATCTCTACAATAGACTTAACAAAATACTAGACTTTTACTCACTCCCTACAATCTCATTCAAAAAGAAAATTAGAGATTGGCTACAAACACTTAATTACAACCACACTGAAAGCTTACTGATGACTCAATACATCATCCGTTGAACTCTCTTACATCATTGGCCACTTTTACTCATAAATATAGAAAACACATGCTTTACACACATACTCATACATACACAGACACAATAGACAGCCTTAAACATACACACACACACCCTCACGCGCACACACCCTCACACACACCCTCTCACACCCCCCCCCCCACACCCCCCCCCCACACATACACACACACATCCCTACACATACTACACTACTTCTTAATTTTATTTCCTGTCTTTTTTTTTATTTTTTTTATTATTATTTTATTTTCTTTCCAAAATAGTTTATTTGTCTGTTTACCAGTCATTAATTAAATAAGTCGTTAAAGCACAAAATGGCATGTATGTACTTAAATGTTAATAAGATTCATCCAAAAAGGGTTGGGCTCAGCATCTTTAACACAAGTTGTCTAGGCAACTTAGCAAGGGTGCTGGTGTCGCCACATTATTGTATATTCACTTTAAACTGTATGTACTACCGTGTATTTAAATGTTATAATGTAAAACTTGGTGCAAATAAATAAATTATTATTATTATTATTATTATTATTATTTATCGCATTCAGCAATATGGTTTGTGCACACGAGCGCGGCACGCGGCGCCGGCGTGTTGTGGAACAAGCGTTGTCGCATCCAGGTGGATATTATTTAGCGCGGAAACCAGCCGTGCCTAATGGGAATAAATCCCTTCCACCGGGATCGGTTAATGAACGCGATGCCAATTTGCGTTGTCGACCCTTTTTTACGCTATAATTTTTTGCTGTCTGCATATAAACGTCTAAAGGATTATCCTGCAATTAGTCAAATAGCGCTTTTTGTTGTTAGCACTAAGTAACTTTTACGGAGATGTTGATTATAACGAAAGCTAGAGAATAAATAAGATTTTTTACAATGAACAGCAGCACAGCTTAGGTATGTCTGGTTTATTTTTAAAAGTAAGAAATTGATGTTTCTTGATAAGGTCTTTAATAATCAATGTTATCATAAAAATAGACAGGTAAATGATGGGTTTTGCTTGTATTGAGGTCGACGAATGTAGTTAAAACAATAACATCAATATCAAGGTAGTTAAAATAAAAAAGAGAAACTATTAATATTTTTACCTGACCGCAGTAGGTAAGAGGGTAATGTAATTGAGTCGGCGAGTGGTGGTCATTAATGCCGTGGCTATGGTCCTTCAATTAACTGAATATCGTTCGATCGCCGTCACCCACTACTACACGTCCGCGCCACAACACTACAGGACCTTGAGTGTTGACTAGCGCTATCAGAATCCATCGACAATAGAACTACCTACATGACTTTAAAAAATTAAATTAGAGGGTAAATAAATAAAAGCTATGGCACATATTGTTTTATCAGAAGTTCTGAATTTAAGAGCACTCATCATCATCATCTGCCTAGCCTTTTCCCAAGCTATGTTGTGGAATCGGCTACCAGTCTTACCGGATTCAGCTAATTACCGTATTTTACACGAATTTAAGAGCACAATTTACTTTAAAATATTAGATCTAACTAATGAATAAACAAGAAAACCGAGGGTAGGTACAAATAATTTTATTAGAATTTCAAATTCAAAGAATCATGGTAATTTATTATCAGCACCGGCGGAATACGATGTTTTGTTTAACATTTTTGTATCGATTATACCATTAAAGCGGGTAATATCCGTTACCATTACCTCAAGGAAGGCACAGATTTGCAGACGTTTTATGCCGTTTTGTTAATAATTCGGCGCGGTACGACCGAGCCGTACAATAACATCTTACAATAGCGATTTAAGAACCCCGGCCGAAGCGAGTGTCGAACTTACATTATCCCGAAATGGACTGAGGGTAGCAGATACAGCGATGTTTTCCTTTATATTATGCATTCAAATTGCCATAATGAGTATCTCACTTTGTTTGTTTTTAGTTATTTCATACCCCTGAAATCTGTAAGAAAGTTCCGGGGTCTCATTTTCTCAAGCCAAACAACTTTTATAATTTTTCACCGAAAGTAAAAGACTAACAAAATCACTTTATCACAATGTATTCCTACATTTTATTTACAGATGCAAATTACATCCTATTTGTTTATTCAATTAGTCCCAGTTGGGCGCCATAATAAATTGTATACAATAACCTGTGTACCGGACGAACCATAAATATAAAATGTTCGTCGGCCGGGAGGTAAACTGCAGGATTGGCGAATTTGATGCGATAACGTTATTTATACCACCCCACTTGATCACCCCGGCCCGCAACACTCCATGTAAAAATATTATGATTATACAGCCCTGCTTTTTATCTCTTGTATTACAGTAATTGATATTACTCTTGTAGTAATAAATCACTCGAATATTTTCTCTATCTATGATTGGGCTATAATAGAATTGGTACGCAATTTATTGCCTATTACTCCACTAATATCTACGTCTAACAAACGATGCAGACAATAGGGAAAATCAACGTATATTACTAGAGAGGTAAATGAAAGAAATCTCTCCTGAAACTTCGGATCATTTAACTCGACAGAGATATATAATATGACGTGTCTTTAGCTCTTATTTCGTAAATGTTGCCTATTACGTGGGTAGGATAAAAATAATAGAGAATAATTGCGAATAACTTAGTTGAGGGTACTTTCTGTTTGTTGATTGTGGTTTTTATTTTGAATGGGCACGAAAAATTACGGAAAAACAATTTTATATCATCGCTAATATTTAAATTCGACAGTGGAAATTGTAGATGATGTTGCTAAAATTTCCACAGACAAATTGTTTTTTAAATTATCTCTTAAATTCAATTTAGTGTCAAGAGACATTTAGATCATATTATTTAAAGTAAGTATCAGCAAACATCGCTTACATCAAACACTTGACGGGTATATTGAGTGGTAACATTTGGGGCTAGAACAGAGGTCGGCGAGCTCCTCGCCTTGAAATATATTTACACAGTTAATCGTGTAGCTCATGTAAAATACGGGAACTCTCTTAAACGTAATGAATTTAACATGTCTTTGTTAGCTAATTAGTGTTTCAGTACTGTTGTTTGTAGCACTGTTTCAAAGCTACTATGAAAGTTTGTTTAATTAAATGACATTGACAATGAAATAATCAAAACTTTGTTAATGTGTCAAATGGTTGAATTATTATATTTTCCATTATTTTTATTTATTTTTTAGATAACATACAACACAAACAACCAGTATCTCATGAACTTAAATAACGTGGTGCGTTCTCTACGTGCCCACGGCTACGAAGCTCTACTACGTAGGCGTGGTAGAGCTACGTGCGCTCGTAGCGGCGAGGCGGCACGAGAAATGGAAAATATCGAGTGTGATACGTGACTTAGAAAAGTGTAACCCCGAATAACACTTCCCCGTAAGTTTACGAATACGAAACTCTTAACAACGAATGCACGCTACCACGAAAAACTTAACGCCGAAGCAATGCGATCTCGAATAACTAAATCTCTAATATTCACTTTTTCGAAACACTTAACAACGAATGCACGCTACCTCGAAAAACTTAACGCCGTAGCAATGCGATCTCGAATAACTAAACCTCTAAAAGCCATCGTAATAAGTCTTTTTTCTTATAACAATGAACTAAATAGAGAAAAAAAAGGAAGAATTATGTGTCAATCAACCAAATCAAACATTAAAAAAAACTGAAAAAAAAAACTGTTAACGTATAAAATAGCACAAGTATGCAAGACCATCTAAAAATGTGGTTAAGTCCATGGTTTCCTTTTTTTCCAAATGTTTTATAATTTTTTCTTCCCTATTTTCTTTTTTCTTTACTTTTTTGGTTATTTGTGACGGTGAATTTAATTTTTCAACTATTAATTCCGAATGTTTTTGTTCCTTGTTAAACTCTTTAATGGTCTTATATAAATTCCATTTCTTTCTGCCAATAGGGTGATCCAGCGGTGGTGCCATGATTCCACCTCATTTTGTGTAATTGGTAAAACCAATTAGTGACTTTCACTGCATCCTTGGGTTATACACATACTTTGTCAATGGTACTAATAAGAAAAAGACTACTCAAATCCTCGAAACATTAAAGACAAAATTGCAAAAAGTGCCTCCAAGACTTATTACGATGGCTTTTAGAGGTTTAGTTATTCGAGATCGCATTGCTACGGCGTTAAGTTTTTCGAGGTAGCGTGCATTCGTTGTTAAGTGTTTTGAAAAAGTGAATATTAGAGATTTAGTTATTCGAGATCGCATTGCTTCGGCGTTAAGTTTTTCGTGGTAGCGTGCATTCGTTGTTAAGAGTTTCGTATTCGTAAACTTACGGGGAAGTGTTATTCGGGGTTACACTTTTCTAAGTCACGTATCACACTCGAAAATATCCGTGTTGAAAATTCTTGACGAATCTATTTCACACGCGCATGCTACGACCATCTTGCCGAGGTCTTTATTTTTTTTTGCCTTTATAAATGGAAAAGGCATTTTCTCCGCCCACTTTTATCTACAAAAGTATTGTCTCGTCCAGACAGGCAGACAGTCGCCGGTTCTCCCGAAATTCTACAGTATTGTATTATAAAACACGTCCAATAATTTTGTAGGTCGTCGTAGCTGCGCTTTTGTTTCAGCCATACTTGCAGGTTGCACTTGAGTGGGGCGTTCTGTTCGCTCCTAGTCGTTTTGTTAATGAGCGCTCGGAGCCGCGGTCTCAATGTACTGCGGGATGCTTTCAGGAAGATTTGCACAATATAAAACCGTTTGTTTGAAAGTGGATGTTGAGGTTTTAATTTATCTTCTTGTGATGTTAAATGAGCGCTCTTTTGTTTTCTTTAGCTACTTGACTTAAATGTATTTAACAGTAAAGTACCTAACTGTTAAATGTTTTCACTGAAGTAAAAATATCGTAAAAATATAATATAACCTTTGCCCCTGGCTCTCTGACCTTTTATTCAGTATGCCAATTTCAACTATGTATTAAGTACAAGTTGCATGCCACAAATCCAGCAATCCTCTTACAGTAATAGTCGAGTCACTCATTTGCCAATAATGAGCTGTATGATGAGTAGTGCTTTCTTACCACGGCCGTCGGTATCCCCCTCGTCTCGCCCCAACTCTTTGCACTTCGTCGACGCTCGCGGATTACAAATTATAACCCTTCGCGAAATCAGTTGGGGCGAGAACCACGCTTTCTCCCTTTATCTCTAAACGCGTGTGTTATATCGCTTCAGGAAATATTGAAGATTGAATCTTATATTTATTGTAATTTTATTTATTGCTTTTGCAAGTGTAACAAATTAAGTTACTACTTCGTCGAATGAATAAATAATTTCAGTCCATTTGAGACATGACTTGAGCTATTTGCCTAACCTTTTTTTGTTGTAAGAGGACACGCAGAGCCTATTTTTCTTTCTTTTTCGTACTTAACCCGGTTGTAAGTTGTAATCCGAGCGCCAGCCTAATGGCAGAAGTTGTAAATGTAGTAGAGGCGACAAAACATCAAGGGTCGACATCAAGTACACATTAGCTGTCATTTGCGGGGAGCTTTACGTTCTTGTTCATACGCATCTGAGTGAGATGTTTTATGTTTGTTATTAATTCTGAGAAACTAAGTTAATTACTTTCCATACAAAACATACTTTGTAATATTGGCTAAATAAAGCCAAGAGGGCAGTTCAATTGTTAAAGAAAGAAAATCAAGACGAGAATATATTTTTCGCAAAACAATACCATCCCCCGCAGTGGCCGCAGTGTCCCTATAATGCAGGCGGATCTCAACATAACAATAAAAACAAAATGTGTAATAATATCAGATCGCGGATCATTGATTTATTGCAGTTAGCGTATAATGTAAGGGTTGGTAATGGGGTGAATGCTCTCTGCCTGTGACCGAGACAGTTTGGATATGCATCGTGGCGCGGTGCTGGAGCTGAGAGACGGCTACTCATTTTATTACGGTGTCCATAGTTTTTGTTTGCTTAACATTTTGCTCAACTAATAGTTTCATGGGTTTCTACTGTTATTTTGTTTTACGCCTTTTTTATGTTAACCTTTTTCAGCCTAGATTACTTTTACGTTATTGGCCACTTTAACAGTTATTAAATATCTGTTTTCCCCACACTTCTTTGTACTATAAAAAATGATTCAAACATTTCTGTAACGTAATTCTCATCCTACGACGGTTTCTACTTGTTAATGTTGTTTTCTCTGCGTTGAAACTGATTCAAAGCGAAGCATATACCTAGATAAGTAGATGAGACACTAAATATGTACTGAAACGTAGAAAAGAGAGACTAAAAACTCAAAGACATTTGTGTACTGCGTGACTCGACTTTACTGTAAGTATTCAACACAAATATTTGTTTCAACAGTACATTATATAACCTTTAAGATAAGCCAGAATCTCTGAAAATAATTTATAAGTTTTAACAAAATCTTTGTTATAAAACCGTGGAAGCAACTTTAAATTCGCTCCGTCGCGCGTCGCTCGCGGCCTTTTATTTAATGTTCTCAAATAGCTTTAATAAGGGAACTGAAGGTGAATATTCGAGGCTGTTGAATATTTCAGACACTCGTAAGTACTGAAGTAGTCAGTCGGTGTGACAGTAACTCCTCGATCCTTTGGAGACACTTTCCTTAAGACCTTGAATACTTGTTTGAACGTCTTATACTGTGTTACTGACGGTTACAGGCCACAACTTGGAAGAGTCTTTAAGTAATTATTTCTTGTTAGCAGTATCAGCTAATTAGATTTTTTTTTTTTCAGACTTTTCATCCACCTTAGGGCCCTTTTCCTGTCACGCGTATTTTATTCCGCACGCGGGGTCTCGTCCGCATGCGGGTGATAGCACGCTCCGGGCCACACGCGGGACAAAGATTTCGATTGCTGCTGCAGTGGTGCGCCCGCAGCCAATCCGCGTTCCGCGCGCGTGCTACCCGCATGTTAGGAAAAACATGTATCAAATGATAGGATGCGGGCAGTCCGCATGCAGGCGAGACCCGCGTGCGGACTAAAATACGCGTGACAGGAAAAGGGCCTTTACAATGACCATGAAGTCAAGTTATTCACATAGACAACGTTCCTTTAGCTTCAGCATTTCAATAACAAGGAATGATTAAAGACACGTGTAATATAATAATTAATTAAGTAACTACAATTGAACGTGATAAATATATGTAAATTTAAATTGCCAATTCTATCATAGTTTTTCTTAAGGTAAAAATATTCTTGTATTAATTAAGAAAGATATTTAGTTTTCGACCAACTGCCTGATTAATATATAGACAATAGTAGTGGTCTCCTTTTATTTCTTTTTTAAACATTCATTTGTTAAAATACAAACAGGCACAACGAAGTAATCAGGGTTCCTTGTTTTACTGCGGAACCGTAAAAAACTGGCTTAAAATGTACTGATATTGTGGATTAAGATCTTTGTTATTCTACATAATATATTTCGTTTTACTGCTTATTAAGTAATCAAGATGGCTGACTTTTACTGCGAATCCTGTTAGATTAATGTAGGTATGTACTTAAAATGTTTATTAACAGATAACTCAAAAGCAACAATACCACATAAACACTAACATTGATTTAATTCCGATAAATCACGCACATATCGAATTAGATGATACCTCTGGGAATCTATGACATGTATAATTAATCCGCGTTTACCTACATCAAACCCTAGTTTATAACAGCTAGACGTAACATTTCCAGCAGGATCATATCGCTTTGTGGTTGCGCCCAATTACCGGCGTTGTGGCGGCTTGTAATGATCTGTTGCCGCTTGATTGATGCCGCTCATCTGTCAACCCGGCTTTACCTTGATACTCTTATACGCTTGTCCTAAGCTGGGTAACACGCTCGTTAACGTTCATACCAAGCTAAATTACATTTCGAAGCTCAGAAATAAGATATATTATAATTAATAATAATATAAACATTTATTATAAGCTTCAGCATACAAATGGCCATGAAACAAAAAATGCTGAATAGTTTTATCTTTTAACGTCTGTCCTATGTGGACAGTTATAAATCAGTCTCTTTTTGCTGCTACGTCTCAAAGTTAGAGTAATGAAAGTGTGAAGGTCGGTCAATATTGCCGCAAAACGGTGACGGTATAACCTGGACGATATTACGCCTGAAGTTATACTCGATCCGACTGACTATTAGTATTAAGTAAAATATTAGGTGGATATTTAGTGACAATTCAATTAGTTAAATACTAGCTGTACCCGGCATGCGTTGCAATGCAATTTTTTCTACCTACTACCTACCTACTACCTACCTACTACCTACCTACTACCTACCTACTACCTACCTACTACCTACCTACTACCTACCTACTACCTACCTACTACCTACCTACTACCTACCTACTACCTACCTACTACCTACCTACTACCTACCTACTACCTACCTACTACCTACCTACTACCTACCTACTACCTACCTACTACCTACCTACTACCTACCTACTACCTACCTACTACCTACCTACTACCTACCTACTACCTACCTACTACCTACCTACTACCTACCTACTACCTACCTACTACCTACCTACTACCTACCTACTACCTACCTACTACCTACCTACTACCTACCTACTACCTACCTACTACCTACCTACTACCTACCTACTACCTACCTACCTACTACCTACTACCTACCTACCTACTACCTACCTACTACCTACCTACTACCTACCTACTACCTACCTACTACCTACCTACTACCTACCTACTACCTACCTACTACCTACCTACTACCTACCTACTACCTACCTACTACCTACCTACTACCTACCTACTACCTACCTACTACCTACCTACTACCTACCTACTACCTACCTACTACCTACCTACTACCTACCTACTACCTACCTACTACCTACCTACTACCTACCTACTACCTACCTACTACCTACCTACTACCTACCTACTACCTACCTACTACCTACCTACTACCTACCTACTACCTACCTACTACCTACCTACTACCTACCTACTACCTATCTACTACCTACCTACTACCTACCTACTACCTACCTACCTACCTACCTACTACCTACCTACTACCTACCTACCTACTACCTACCTACCTACCTACTACCTACCTACCTACCTACTACCTACCTACTACCTACCTACTACCTACCTACCTACTACCTACCTACCTACTACCTACCTACCTACTACCTACCTACCTACTACCTAATTGTTTTTTTTTTTTTTAAATGTACAAAAGTATCCTATGTCCGTCTCCTGGCTCTAAGCTACCTCCCCACCAATTTTCAGCCATATCGGTCCAGCCGTTCTTTAGTTATAAATGGTGTAACTAACACGACTTTCTTTTATATATAAGGTGCTATAAAAATATCTGCCACGGCTTTAATGGGAGGTAGTATTGTGTTTATAGATTACAATAGTAAAGATAAATTATTGATTATTTATCATTTTTTTTTCATACAAAAAAAATTACGTATAAATTTGAATTGATTTATTAGTATAAAACCATCCCGTGTAAGTAGTTGCACTTTTAAAACACTTGTATGCCTGCGTATTATTGCGTACCTAGTAGATTATGTAGTGACGAACTAGTCAGCTGATTACAGTTTTCATTCACAGAAAAGATGGAAAGAGATAGCAGTTGTTTTCATTGACGAAGCGTCACATTGCGCGTAATTTGTGAACCACGTTACGCAGAATAGAGTCAACGTTAATTTAACTATTTTAGTCTCTCAAATTTAATTAACTGTTCCGGGGTACGAAAGTTCTTCACTATTGTAATCTATAAACACAATACTACCTCCCATTAAAGCCGTGGCAGATATTTTTATAGCACCTTATATATAGATTGTGTAACTTTGTTTAAATGTTTAGTTAATTACCATTTGTTGTTGATATACGGCTGATTTTACTTGTGCTATATAATTATACAGGTACTTACAACTGATTATTTTAGATTTTTGACAGTTCAGTCATACCAAAATCTTTCAAACGTGTTTATGTGTCGAGTAAACTTTATTTTTGCATTGAAAAATCGGCCCTGTGTCTTATGAAAAATGAATGTAATAATTTTTCGTATGCACAAAAACAACTACACTCAAACGAAGATGATGCCATAACGAATGCAATTTACAAGGTCTTGAGATGAATGTTAGTAGTAATGCAATTTCACCTGATACTGTCCTCATGAAATTTCATATCAAATAAGATACGATAAGACTCACAAGCTGCAAAAAATTGTAACTTAATAAATCATTTGATATCGATACACAGAGTTTCAGTATAGTTATTTGATCGACATGAATGCCTGTGTGAATATGATGGCTATAACTCGTAATGAGGCAGTCGCATCGACCGCTAATTAATGTTCGGAAGCGGATACCTCTCCATTTATATTAATTACCCGGCCGCACATTCGCGGGATAACTTGTCATTATTACTGAATAATGGAATTCGTACTACATGTGTTCGTATTTATGCACTTACTGCTACTCATGGAATTTATAGTCTATTGTGTCTTAAGTTTGTGTCTCCATCTCTCCATACGAACTGGTTCATGGCTTCGCCCGTGCGCTCTTTACAAATGTGTGAATCCTGGCAGACAAAAATAAATACAATAATATGAATATCTTTGTTGAAAAGTTACATACTAACTTTGAAAATCTCATCCTTTCTTTTAAATAAACTATCTTCTTTGCATTTAGTGTTCCGGTCTTGCCATCTTTTTCAGTTCATTTTCCTTCCGTTTATTTTAAACCAAGCGTTAAAAACTCATTGTTCAAAATCTTTAAATAAAAATGTTGTTTGTATTTCCTAAACCTGGAATCTCGCCACGACGCGGCGATCTCCTGTAAGCTCCTATTAGGTTCATTGAACTCTGTATATTTTCCGCGCATAATACTCGGAGCATTATGTTAGGCATACTACATGATTCACTATTATGTAACCCTCTGTACCTACATGAACACAAAGATTCGGGGAAGCGAAAATACGAATACGATACTTTATATTATATTTGAGGAAAAGCGGTTTATATTTCGAGGGTTTAAATTGTATGTGATTTTTGTGTTCTCTGTAGGTAAGTCTTTCCTTACCTGATCTGTATCACTTAAGTATGTTTGCTTGGGTACATCTGTTTTGATATTCTGTATATTTTATGTTTTGTCTTATAAAGTTAGATAACAGTCACGGCACAGTTATGAAATGTGTAATTTTATCTCTTTTAAATTATGATTATTTTGTTTAAAATGTTATAAGTTACAAGCTAAGGACAATGTAATAAGATTGATTGTTTAGCGCCAAGTACCAGGGAAACAAACAATATGGCAGGTGACGTGACGTGAATATGTGGGGCACGTTTACGAGGACCGGCCGGCCGCGGGGACACTCGCCCTGTATATCCACTGTGTTAAACTACATAGTTTAAGTTTAACCACATATTATGGGTATGTGTACATACACATACCTATAATATGTTTTTAAGGGTGAACTATTTAGGAGAGGTTGTAATTAAAAAAAATTAAAGAATCTATACGTACTTATTTGTTTTAATTTTAATTACTATTTACATTCAATCAAAATCTGTCTGATTTATATGGTTAAATAAAGAAAGTGCAAAACATGTCATAATCGAATCACTAAAAACTAAGATGAATAATTAGCAAATCATTCACATCGCAATTAATCTGAATTAAAAAAATAAATAAACGCCATCGCGCTCTCAAATGATGTTCGTTAAAGGACGATTATTTAATGGATACTAAATTATGTATTTAATGGCCGAAGTACGTGTTTACAAAGAAATAAGTACAATGCTGTATTTTTATTTTACATAATTTAAGTACTTCATAATTTAAAATTGAAATACCTAGAAATATTATTAATTTAAAGACTACATCGCTTTGTACCACCGCAAAGTAATTAGCTAATTGAGTTCTAATAAGCATTGTTGTAGGAACAATTTGTGTCGTTTGTGGACTTCCTCAGAAAATCGTCGATTGTTCTCGGTGCTTCAATATTTAGTTAGTACTGATTGGTAAGTTTCCAGTGTTCGCATGTTATACACGGGAGCGGGTGAACATGTCGATTTCAATATTCCTACAATGTACATAAATGTCGGAACGATCCTGATAAATGGTTTGAAATAAATCCTCTTGATTCATAGTATTCCATTACAAACTCCTAGTATTACTTTAAAAGCACAATGGAAACGGCCATAACTTCATTTTATAAAATCATAAACCGTGTTTGCTTCAGGATCGCGTATAGATATGATTTACGAGTGTATCAGTCAGAACGTATTACGTGTGATGGATACTGTTCTCTTACGCTGTAATGTAACGTGTTCATTAATATATTACACTTAATCCACTCAAAGTCTGCGGTGGCGATGGCCTACGTTTTAATACGATTGCCTCGTCCTATTTCAAATTCGGGCCATGTCGCCGGTGTATTAACATTTCACGTAACATTTGCAGAGCCCGGAACAGTAACACGGTCATAATACGGTGTGTCGTCTGGTGTGTCGAGTACCAGGCGAACAGCGCACGCCAGGCGCTTTGTGCCATGTTTATAATTTCATTTCCCGAGAGAGATCGGTGACTAACATGATTACACAATACGGGAGTAATTGTATTGGATCCATATGGGGTTACCGCACATAATGCAGGTGTTTGTTGTTTTATGATCTGGTTTGCCTTTTTGTCTGAATGTTTAATATGCTAACTAATTGCATACTAAAAGCCTATGGATATTCCTAAATTATGTCTACTATACATTTCATTTGTAAGTTTAATATGTTTATTTGTAGCAAGTTTCGGTGGCAGACAAGATTGCGAGAGCAATCTGACAGTCCCATTACACGGTCGCGGCGCGCGGTCATCCGTCACTTGACTGCTTCATCTAGGCGAGTTAAAACGCCGCCTATTATACCTATATATCTACTACCCGTTGTGTTCGGATGTCCTGGTACTTACTCTGTTGACATTTTATATTATTCATGCAATTTATTGTAAATTCTCGTCTACGAAACAATGTTTCTGAAATTTGTATCCACTTCAGGTTCAACTATGAAGGTTTGCGGCAGGTTTTAAAACATTTACTGACTTCTTTCCAAATGTCAAATAGGGTTCAGAAAACCGACCGCCTTGTTACGACTGAAAATTATGGAATAAGCGTGCTTCCAACGGCTGTAGCGTTTTGTAAGGCGGCGCTTATAACACGCCCTCCCTAATTATAACGCTATAGCTATTTATCCCCCACAAAGGTTACACTCGCGTTGTGCGCTCAAGTATAAGGCTTTACGAACCTGGGAGAGGCTTTATTTCGTCACTCGTATAATTATGACGTCACGATAGCGATAAAGGTTAAACACGTGCTCTATACAGCGATAGGTTTATAATTATGAATCAAACGTTGATTCTGTGAAGGTAACCTACTATTGATTACCGATAGCAACAATCACATTATTTATTCAAGTGTTTCTGTATAGCATTTGTATATTTGGTTCATAGTTATTCCGAGACTAGATTTATGTTCTAAGTCTCATTTTATTTCTAAATCGTTTTGCGCAACTTAAACACTTCTAACACGATAAGCTAGCGAACCGCTCGAGTGTAACAAGTCAATAAATCGAGTGCGGCATGCGAGATGTAAATCAGTGGAACATAGGTTCACACTTAAGCAATAACGCAGGATCTCCTATAAATTGCTTATCGCATTCCCAGCGACCAATATCCGCGCAAAGGTTTACGACGCTGCGTAAATTGTTAGCGATATTCATACCATACGCATACGACGAATAACGCTGTTCAATGCTTGTACTCCCAAATATTATTTATAGGCAGATGTTTGTTACATCAAATTATGGTTTAGTTCTGTGTTACATCATACATGTATTTTACCTATCTAAAACATGACTCCAATTTAGGTAATAGTTAATGTTCAATTTGAGGTAGTAACACTGCTTTCTTGGATTGAATAAATTAACTTACTTTCATGAAAACCTTCAAGGCTATTTATTTATTTACCAAAAGAAATGCTACCTTTTACATTTATGTCTTAGGAGTACCTTATATCAATGTTGTAGGTAATATAAATGTCAATACGTTACGGTATTATATCACGTTGAGCGTGAGAATTATGAAGATCGATATAAAAGTATGGGTTGTTCGATGTAGGTTACTACCTACTAACAAATTGATATTATAATGGGAGTGAGCGAGTTAACAAATAAACACATCATTTTAATGTGTCAGTTGTGATTACGCTTGAACGATATGCACACATTATTAGCAGCGCACACATGTGATTGTAACTAACAGCATTTCCAGCGCTTTTCTATCAGCGCAGCCAGTCCAATTACCAAGGAGGTAATCTGCGCCCGGCGCACGGAAATTGTCGCTTCGTGTTATTAGTGCACTCCGCTAGTTTTGCAGCGCAGCAGCGCGAGCGGTGCGGCTAGGCGTCTGCGGCGCGCTCCCGTATCAGGTCTACTAGGCTCACATGAACTACACTCAGCTTTTAGCGTCGCTCTCAATTTTAATGCATTAAATTAGTACTTTAATACATACGTTAGACACATTAGGAGGAACGCTAAAATGCTTTTCAGCCTTTTACATGCTACTTATTTTGGTAGAGTTCAATATACTTCATCGTTAAGCGCCATTATGTACGGTGCCTGTAGTATTAAAGAGTCCCAATTAAATGCGTTGTTAGGGTAAATGGGTCTCAGTGCGCAGAACCTATAGATTATGTTATTTGGATAGGCATCTAATTTAGGTAATTACGACGTTGTGTATTGTTCGCTAAGTGAGTTTGATGTAGATTAAATGGAACAAGTTAGCGTCATCGATATTTTTGTCAATGGTCATTTATAAGTTGCCTGACAAAACTACACCCCAGCAATAGCTTCCGCTGCCCGGTACAGAATGACCTATTCCACCGAGGAGAGCCATCAAAGGCGCAATCAGTGCTGCCAGCGATAACAGCTGTGATCAAGATTTATCAAAAAGATTCGCCCGAATGGACCTCGTTTAAATAAATGTCCGTTTCAATGCTCTTTGGCGATTCTGAAGAGCGAGATTGCTCGTCCTCCACGTTTTAAATGTATCAAAGAGGAGTACCCTTTTGTAAGATAGTAATTCTGTGGCTGATTGAAAGTGCTTAACTCCTCATTTTCTGGCGCTAAACGAAGCTTATTAAAGTTTTACTACATTTAACAATCAATGGTTTAAAGGAGTCCTTTTTTTTAAAGAGTTTTTTGTGCTCTAGGCCAAGTTTTGATCTTATTTTAATGCAACATTTTATTCCAAATTGAACAACAAATGCGACCCATCCAGCGATGACTTGAACGAATAAAGTTGTCCTTTATAATAGTGTTACCATTCCGTCCGGAAGTCAATACCAGTAAGTGTGTTTAGTTTGAGATAAGTTTGTATCAGCGTGTATTGTACAAGTTGTTCCGATACAAGTTAAGCCGTTCCGCCCCGGGAGAGGCCACAGAGTAATGAGTGGACAAAATTTATCAAAAGACCCTTTTAAACGAAACCCTTTGATGTTGTTGCGTTTGTTTCTCAAGAGCTGAAGAGCCCGTGTTTAGGAGAATTGTGTCTAAGTTTCGCTCGACTCTCTGTAAACTTATCGTAGTCTACAATTCAAATAAGGTGCTTATGTAAATAGTCTCTTTTGTCTTTCGTTTCCTTTTGTACTGACCGTACTTGTGGAGTGTTTTTAGAGACGTAGCGTGGGATAATATCGTTATAAATTACCTATCATACCAGTAAAAGTAAAAGTTATAGCTCGTTATTATCATAACTCATCATAGCATCTTATTTTAATAGATGCGTGTTCACCTTCCCTGAACAGGCTTTGTTCATACTTCATAGATAAATCACGACAACATTTTTATCTCGCTTGAGCAGTGCAGTAAGCTGTCGGCATGAGGGGCGAGTTAATAAACAAGAGGTGTTGGAACGCGGCAGTCTGGTACAACGCGGTAATTTCCCAAGCGGCGCCGTAAGTGCGTGTCTCCGCGGACCGTGTAAACCTGCTGAAGTGAGCACTCCATCTTTATATGATGCCCTGTTCACACCACCTGGTTACATATAAATGGCAATTTATGCAATCTGGAACAACTTATATTTTAACTATAAAATTGTGGTAAATTAAGAACATCTTAAAGATGTTTTATATTAAAAAAATCTAATTGATAAAATACTCCAGAAGAAAATGTTTGAAAACTAGAATTGCGCAATAAAGTTCGGTTTTATTAAATTCTAAAGTAGTTTGTTTGCTTCACCTCTGCGCCAGTAAGCTCTTAAGGGTGCACCACCTCGTCCTAAGCGAGAACACGATTGAACTCGGCTTAGTTATAAACTAGTAACTTAAATGGTCTTTGTCTAATACCTACGTTTTAGTCGGACACGCTTGTCCGTCGATAAAGGAAAACTAAAGTTTCGTAAGTGACAATCGAAGTTATTTAACTTAGTTATAATCCTACTTGTAGGATATAAAAACGTTTGTTCTCTCTGAACTTTCAATATAATATTAAAGAAAAGAACCTAGAATGTATAGGAAGCATACCTCTTACGCGTTATTTGTAACATTTTTTTTCATAATAATGTAGCATGTTTAATTATGTATTTGATAGCCGAGAGTTGTCAATACCTATATGGCGTTGAGCTAAGCCACTCCATTCTGATAACTTCTCTTTGGTTACAAACAAGCTACAACAACAAATGCAAGCAAGCGAAACTAAATCGGTTAAACTTTTATTAGAATCTTCAGCGGTTGAAACTGCGGTATTATACCTTACCTACATAATATGTCGTACTTCTGTGCGAATCTATTACTATGCGTTGTTTGTTGTTTTTGTTTTTGTGTGATGTTATGAGGCACCCTTTATTTATACGGCGCGGTGTACCAGGCTGCCAGCAACAGTGTGCGGCTTTTTAGTTTTGTTACACGTCACTTTATTGTCGGCCATTTTGAAGCTTTTACTGATATGTCTATTTTGTGTAAATGCTGGAACGCTGCATTATGATGCCTGTGGTTTTCGCGCCTCCGTTTGAGTGTTTTCTATTTATATATTTTATTATGAAGGTTGACTGAATAGTGAATGAAAATAGAAGCATATATGTTTGTGTGTTATCGTTAAATTCCCGGCGTACTCCGCGGTCGCTTGACTAGTTTAGGGTTCGACTAAATTCATGCGGTGAGGTGTGTTTATACTCGTAATTAAAGGTTCCGGGTGAGTGCGAACTAGTCAGCTGTTAACACTAATATGCACGTGCGGAGAACCTTTAACCTTAACACTTATAACTACATCGTTAATACATATAGCTGCAAAACTTTAGAACCGAAATCTTGTGATTCTCTTGTTCTCGGTAGCATTGCATGAATTTTAATAAGCTGTGAGCCTTTTTCTTAGCAAACGAATAATTGTCGCCAGATTTCTTATGTAAGACGGAAATTAAGAAGAAGCACGTACAAACTTTTATAACTGGAATGCATTTAAATGGCGATGTTAATTATGTTGGTTTGAATACTTAAACATGTTATTTCTGTTTTATTCTGTATTTTTTAACTTTCTCTACAATGTTTTATTAGATTTTCAGGGAATTTTTGCTCATTTAGTGGGTTTTCAGCGTCAGGTATGTTTTTGGAAAATGCTCATATACCTAGTACATGGCTACTGGTTTGCAATTTAGCAGTGTATATTATTTTACATACAGTAATGTGTGGACATACCGATTGCCGATGCTTGCGTTATAGAATAATAGGTAGGTACAATTTTGACGTCCTTCACTTAAATGACGTCCATTCATAACTATAAAGATCGGAGAAACTCGAAGCATTTTTCATAACTTTTCCAATTCAAACAACCGGTAGCGGCACTTAACTGTTCACGGATGTTTTTTTATAATTTGCTTTCGTTGCGACTGTTCTGTTCTCTTTGCACAGACACCGCTCGAAAAACGTCCTAGTGCCACTCGCGCAGTTGCTGCCATAGTTTTAGTTAGAGGCTAGCATATTTTTAACAATTTTTTGGTGAAAAGTACGCGGAAGTGCGCCAGAGTTATGGTAAATTAAAAATGTGTTGAGACATTATATTTTTAGTTTCAATTAGTAAATACCTACCCTTGTTTATCATATTTTCTCAATTTTCCACGAGTGTCTGAATGCAAAACCGTGCATAATTTATGATAAGTATTTAATTTAAAGCAGACACTGAGGCGCTGAGCTACTATGCCAATGAACCCAGTCATCTGTCAAATCTTCCTCCTGAATTCATTATTAAATAAATCTGACCTTGCTCCGTTTTAAGCCTCCAAAGGTAATTTAAATAAATCCGAGGGAGCTCTTTGTTCAGACTCGTCCCTAATATTACTTGTATTTTACCGTGATAATAAATGGTGGGACAATGGCGCTATGTATCACCCCTGGTCAAGATTGCAATATCCGATTGCTGAGGCGAATATAACGCAAACATGTGCTGAATTCATGATAGAAGTCTCAAACAGTCACGTGATCAGTAACTGTCACTCCTGTATGTTTCATTGACATTTCTATTTCAACCATTTTTATTTCCTTCGAGTCCTTGAGTTCTTTATATTAAACGTCTCGGTAAAATTGATGGTTATTTGTTAAGGAGATTTAACCGATTTGTGAAGCGTCCTATAATCGGTTATGAATCGCTTTGTATCGCTGATAATGCAACAAACATTATCTATTCAATGATAATAAATAATTGACATGGATCTGAAATGTAAAAGTCATGTCGCTGGTAATTGTTAGATACGATGACTTGTAGGTAAGTATTGCATTTTGAGACCCCATTACCGGTGGTAAGAATGAGTATGACTTTCTCGCGGGAAAAATATAATAAAGTATTGTCAAGTTACATATCGTTGGTTTGTATCTACGCAGAATCTGTTGGTGGAGCTTTTTTATAAATAAATAGTGCAGTAAATAAAATCGTGAACAATGCAAAACAGAGATCCTTATTTTTGAAGTAACCTACTAGGTTTCTTAAGATGGGTAGTGCTTGAAGAAGTCCCGGTGGCATTGAATTGAAATGGCACGCCCAAGCTATTACCTACAGCCGACCGAGGGCGACAGACGACCAGACGTGGCCGATTCTACACATAAACCACACACTACTCCAACTCCACTTTATTCTTCAACATAGCACACTAAATTTGATTTAATGCCACATTTATCATTAATATTCACTGCTAGGGAGAGTTACAGCTAGTCGTTCATTTGTTTTTATAAGGTTCGAAGCTGATCATATCGGTTCGTGACGAAAATATATAAACCGGAGTGGTCCCGGACAGGATTATCTCGTCTGTGGACATATAGGGCCGGTCGTTACGCAACACTGATATCCAGTGACTAGTGCTATCTCGAGACTGCTTTATATACATAGTTGGAAATAGAAGGATTTTGAATGTGGGAGTTGAATGATAAGATTTACTTGCTATTACCCTCCCACGGTTCCATGTTAATATGCTCGAGAAAAAAATTTGCTCTTCGACTAGGATAATTTTTCGAAAATAATATTTTCATTTGCCGAGTTTACTAGCTAAATTCTAATATTTCTATGAAATACATGAAAGACTCGGTTTCCGAGAAAATTGCCGTATAATTTATTCACGTAATGTATGTTATCACAAACATTTCGTGTAGATAACTAAAAGAAAATACGAAATGAATATTAAAAAAAATATATCATTTTCAGCAGAAAAATCTTTTTGGTGCGATACTGATAGAACAGCTTTGTTTTTGTATACAGTATGACGGAAAATAATTAAAAAGTAATTCTGGAAAACTAGGCGTTATATGTGGCTGAACGCTGATTCAAGTACACTCCACAACAAGCGAGGGAATTCGTGTGCTCTATCTGTAGTATCTGCCCCTGCGGGGATTATGTACCTTGACTTTTGCCTGCTTCACCTCGAAGGGCGATCTCACGACACTTGACGAGAAATAAACTCATCCAAACCAAACATTTTTCATAGACTCAGAAGTTTGTTAAAAAACAGAACGGTTACTTTTCCTAAAAGGCTCCTCAGCTATTGTGAAGCTGTATTTGAACGAAACGAGTTTCTAGGTTTTCCTACTACAAGGCATTATGTGAATTCGGTAGAGTTCTGAAACAACAACTATAACGCGAAGATAAAACGTGGACACTTTTAAAACTTTTTGGACTTTCTCACTCCTGAGTCCTTTTAGATTTGTTGTGTCCCGTCGGGTTGCCGGTGCACGAGGGGTCCTCCGAACCTAAATTAACTCAACAACTCAGTAAATAAATTAGAGAGTGTAAAAAGTTTGCTCGTGGCGCGACCGTCTCCAACGTAGTTTCCGTTTGTTAACAAGTATTGACAAAGAGTATTACGGTGACAAAAAGTCAGCTGCATTTAGTATTTGCTTTGGTAGTTCTTTTTGTGAGGTGCTGGTTTTATTTACATGTTTTATGTTGCTTTGAAAGCGCATTACAGTGTTAAGTTACCCAGTCTAGTTAGTTTTCTTTTAGATTCATTACTTATTGCAGAAACAAAGCGACTTGGGACTGAAGAATTAACTTCAAATCTAATTTCCAAACATCTATTTAAGTACCCTAAATCTAGAGCGCCATTTTAAAGATAAGTCAAAGGTAGGTTCGCTCCTTTTGCAAGTCGACTTTCGTCCGTATCTTAATCGCCGCGCGCAGATCCCGGCGGTAACCGCGGCCGCCGCTGACGAGCCAACTCCAACCTAATTTAATTATTTCCCGTTCTGTTGACAATTCACAACTCGTTTGTAATATTTCACAAGGTACACTTGAACAAATTAAAGTGGAAGCTCCGGATTTATACCTTGATCTCATTGTGACAACGAATTCTCTCCCGTTTCCGACGAGGAATTAGGTTAGACACTGTTGCATTTACCTTTTGATGTTGCCTTGAATCTTGTTTTGTTCTCTGGCTTTTTACTTTAAACGTTTAGCTCATCTTTCAGCTAATAAAAGGGAATTGAATATAATTGCCTGGTTCGCTAGAGCTCTTTGTTAGAAAAACTCATTTCAGTTCATTTGACTCTCAAGTTCTCAACTTAGTTAATAGTAAAATAGTTGCAGTAGGATATCAAAGTGCAGTTGAGTGGGACAGCTGCGGTCGTCCTGTCTGGTTCGACGCTGATTGTGATCGGAAACAATTAGTGTCGACGGATACAGCCCGCCTAGCCGCCTGCCCGCCGTACTGCCCGTGCTGGCTTAATACGTGACTGATTACAGCCCCCTGTTGCTTTCAACACGTGTTAAGCTTAGATACCAAATTCTAAAGAGCAAGCTTTGTTCTACAGTCTCAATGAATTAACAAGACCCTAAATGAAATCCGAAATTCGTTAGCTAACAAATAAGAAGAACATGTAACATTAAAGGTTATATTGTCATGAAAATGGCGTGAATCCTGCTATACGCTCATATATTCAATGCGTAAATCTTCGGATTATCACGGCTGGTGTTGCAAAGCGATATATTTCACATGTACTAAACGTATTGCTTAGAGAAGTAAACACCTGCCTTGATACGGTAGATATAATCAGGGTGTACATACCCTGATTAGAAAATGATATAAGTACTCACCGCTGATGAATGTCAAAGCACAGATGTTTTTGACATTTCGATGCTAAACGTTTATAGAATATCGTGCCTGCTTGTTCACCATTATAGGAATATTAGTATTATCTACGACGTTCCAATTCCATTCCCATAAGGTTTATCGTGGAGTGTTATGTTTACGTGGAACGCGACAGTCTAAATTGAGTGATACCTGTACAAGTGTACATACAGCCCCTTGGATCGTAACCGGCGTTTATGTGTCGCCATAAAAGTGCCGATGGCATTTGCTCCAGCTGTACTCTCGCACTCGACTCTTCATAGATTTCTGTTTTATACCGAGCTTCTCATTTTACGATGAACGAACGATAAAAACGCTACTGTTTGATGTAGATCGGAAATGCGAGAATTATTTTTACATCTGCCCGTTTAATAAATGGCTATTGGAAATTTAAGATATTTAAAGAACGTGTTCGGGAAGCTACATTGGTTTAATTTAAATTCGGTTGTGAATTAAATAGCTATCGGATCGTTTAAATGCAGCCGCAAATATAATTAAGTACTGAGTTGAACGATCGCGATGTTACTTTTCTGTTGTTGATGTTATTTTCTTTGATTTTGGTGAGTGGAACCTCCAATATACCATTTTAGTTTAGATGTAATGGAGTCGTTACTCATTATCGTATTATTTAAACACAAATTATAATTGAGACTGAGGTTTTAGGTTTCAGTAAGCTCAAATTTACTTCTTTGTTACCTACTTAGTTGACCAAAATAGCAATCCGGAAACGTGGTAATATTTATGCTGTTAAGCATTTCAGAACCCAGATCATGATTTAGTAGGTAAAATACCAATAGTAAATACATACGTAAATAGCCAGCCAAAAGTATATTAAACATTGTCTGCAAGCGCATTTTTCAAGATATTATTTCCAAACTTGAAGAGAAATAGTTTATATCTGTTTATTCTGCGCCAACAGCTAGCAGACACCTCTTGACAGACAGCTTGTCATTGTCTAGAAAAATAGCAGATATTTTCAATTTTATTTTTAAAATAATAACATTATAACGTACTAGAATATCAAGGGGAGTTTTATCCATACGATTTGTAAATGTAAAGCCAATGTGCCATACATTGGCTTTACATTTACAAGTTCAACATGTGACACCTACTTGTGTATTGGATAAATGTTATGTTTGGTTCCTTTGCTTATGTGTAAATGTTTTTTGTTCCAGGTAAGCTTTATGACGTGTTATATCAGCGGAATAAACGAGATACTCATTAGTAAGTGCGTAGTAAATAAGATACTTTTTAAACGAATGTTTTTTAACATCTAAGTTAGATGAATTACCTATATTTCTTTTGTATCTTTTACTTGACTCACACAGGCAACTTGCCGGTGGCAATTTAAAAAAGTTGCTTTCAATTTTTTTTGGTTTCTGGAATCTGCTTTAAATATCTCTGTTATATGTTCAAGTGGGTGTAAAAGACGTAGAATTACTAAGACTCAAGTTTCACATTCCACGAGTAATAACAGTTTCAACTAACTGGAAACTGTAAAAACATATTTCATTATGTACTTAAAGTAAAGCTTGAGTACAAAAGCTATTTTTTTTATGTTCAGTTATGTCGAACGTGATAAAAGTGATGTACGTCGTTGATGTGTTTAAACAATACCTACAGGAATGTTGAAGCTGAACAAACCTTATCATAGAGGCATCGTTTGACATCAACATTGTCGCGCGTGTCGCCAGCCTCATGCGAGTGCTTCGACTTTGTTAATTAACTCTTTGTACACGTAGGTAAACGAATATTAAAATTATTAATACTCACTCATTTTGTTAGCTGCAGAGTATCAGCCGTCAGCCGTGGCACACTTAGTGCTCACTCCGTGTATACGTAACGAGTGTTCGTGAGGTTAATTTGAAGTTTTCATTAAGATCTTTGAGATCCGCTCTTGTTGTCATCAAAAGGAGTTTGTCCTGTCTTTTACCTGAACATTTTCATTTTGCTGACACTCCGCCGCGCGCCGCTAACAAAAGCTTGACTAACATAAGTAAAGCTGGTTTATTAAGAAGCCGCGTCTGTCCGATGGCGCGCGGAACGTTCCCTGGTACCTCGTCGGTTACCTTCGGGACGTAAAGGTGTAATACCTCAATAATTTATGTACGAATGTGTGCAAAAGTATTTTAATTAAGGGAATTGTTCGGTTAGCGTGACCGGCGTGGGAAATGGGGGAGGAAGCGTCGGCGACGGGTGTGAGTTCGGGGAGGGGGGTGCTCGGATTTTTCCTGATTATTCCGAGTGGCCTCCAGACGGACCCAACCCTAATTAATAAACAGTTCGGGTATCTGTTTAAACTATGAAGTTCACACAATGGAAGTCTGCCAGCACTGACAGCCACCGTCTTACCGTCCGCGTCTGCCCGCTGCTGCTGCGGTTTCCATTACACGGTGTTAGCTTAAAGTTTATTTATTCTCTAAGACTTGATTTATTACTATTCAGTCTGATAGTCCTGAATGCTCTTATTTTATATTAAAATGCGGCCATTGTTACGATGTCTGCCTTTATTACTTCATAGCAAATGTAACAGGCAGTATTGTCGTTTTGATTTTCAAAACAAAGTATTTTTATTTTATATTATTTGGTAAAACTTTCAGTATCAGGCCGAAAAATACTTTTTTTATAAAACTCATTAACAGAATATTTTATTAAGACATCCTGTAATTTGACTCTTAAATAAATAAACATATTAAAGTTAAATAATAAATTAGAACTTGAATGTTTCTGTACTTATAAAGCTCTTACTCTAAGTGCTTAATTATGTAAAAAAATATCCTTATACATTATTGAAATTTTAAAGGTCACTTGACGTACAAACGTTATATTCTGAATATTTCAAATTAATATTAAATGAAATATCTAAATATAGATAATAATCCGGCACTGCCGAGCCAGCAGTACAGGAGGGCTTTATCTATTTACTCGCTCAGTGTATTGGGGAGCTTTGGGGAATTGTTTCGCGATACTCAATTTGTTTCCTTGAACCCATAAAATGATTTGTTTGTTCGAACACGAGCAAATAATAGAGCAACTATCATCTCTCGCGAGTTTACCGCGCCCTGTGTTTGGCAGGTTTATTTGAGTGCTGATGGAAGGGTACTGCTCACCTATGTAAATTTAAAATGCTGCGGTTCTCAGCTAGCTATTCATATGATGAAAACCACACGCATTTTATTATTCTCTCTCGTTTTTTGTATAGGTAGATCCATATGACGAGTGTTAGCGGGTTAAAATAAAACCTTTAGTTAAAGCTGATACATGGATGTTTAAATAATGTTAACAATTTTTATGTGTTTTACGTCCACAAAATGTATTTTTCTATTTATTGTTAGCTCAATAAAATAAAGTAAATAAAGAACATAAATAAAAAACGTTCACAACTTGAGGAGGAGACGAGGGTTCTGAACATACATAACAAATCTAAGCTGTGACGTTAAGGTATGTCACCTGTTTGCTTAAACTTGACAACGATGAAATAGGCTGTATATCCTTTCACTATTAGTAGGAAACAGAAAATTATTTCAGTCTTTATGGAGATTGCCTTCAAGTGTTCACCGTTTTAGAATGTTGACTGGCAACTTGGATTATAGTAAATCGATAGATTTGCGGCGCGAGCGAGAGCTGTCCCTGGAGGCTGGTCCGCAGTACAAAGGGTTGCAAGTTATTATTGCAGCAGCGGGGAGTATTCAAGCTAATATTTATCCATTGATCCGCGCGGAGCCAAGTGTGTGTACACGCCATTATGTGGAGAGGATCGAGACCTGAGCCTGTGTACATTGACAGGGAAAAATTGAATGTGCTGTAATGTGATCGTGTTTGTAAGAGATTATACCCGAGTTTTTTACGTTCGATGGCCGTTTTTTTGTCGTTTGGTTATGACAGCGGTATGAGCAATCGTTTCGTTTTGTATCTTTTTATGTTTGCACACCGCGTTTGCCCATGTTTTGATATGAATTGTTATGTTTGTGTTACGTTAAGCTCTTCTCTATGTAGTAAATTGATGTACGTTGTTACAGATATCTTGCCAATTTGCGTGTGCGCCTTGATTATTCACAAGATATAACTCTTGCTTTTTGCATTTTATAAAGTCATCATGACACAGGTAACCTATTAGTGTATGAAATATTGGCTTCTCAACTCCGCGTAATTCGATCACGTCCCTGACTGAAAACAGAACCAGAGTCCAATCAATCAATATAAAAGTATCCTACAAAGTTTGTTCAAGAGAAATATGGCGGAGTGTTTCTGGGAGTTATGCAAAGTCGCCAAATAATAAATATCCGGGCATCGTTGCGCACCACCCGGCCTGCGAGCGTCTTCATTCACTTCAATTATTCAAATACAACTTATAGCCCAACTCTGACTTTCATGTTTTGTTAACTAAATGCATGCAATTTCCTGAAAGAAATTGAAAAATTCTTGTATCACTTAAATGGTTACTTTCTGATTGTGGCAGCTTACGAAATAAATTGTGATAAGATTGAGAAGTAGTAAATAAAAGCGATCCATCGCTTACTCTGGGGACCGTTGAAGGTGAACGGTAGGAAACATCAAATAAAATCCGACACATTCTAGCTTTATGAGGTCCTCTGTTTTATTCGGCACCCGCGATCAATCTTACGCCACCCTTTACTGGAGCCCTGTGAGTGGCGCTGGTCGCTATGTTAACAAACTATTAAGAATAACAATTTGCATTGACGTGAGGTACGTCGTTCATTAAGAGGGGTGACTCCGCAGATTGTCGTTTGTTCGCGGATTAATGTCGCGGACTCTTGCCAACTTCGTCTTTGACACGAAGGGTTGTCGTTTAATAAATATTAACATATAAATAAGCAGCTCTTGTACCCATTGAATTTACGAGTAATTTTAAAATATTTTTAATCGATTTAAATCTTAAAGATATAAGAAGGAATTTAATAAATGATTTAAAAATATCTACTAATATGGATCCTTATGTTTGCTTACTTTCTACCTAAGGTCAGTAAATTCATTCGTTAGTATCCTTTTGTTGTCAGTAACTCTAATGATTTTTTTTTCATGTAAGAATTTGTTCTGCCCTTATCAGATTTTATGCTTATATAAATATATACGTTTGACAACCCTAAACCCTCCATAACGTTCTTGAACAGCTTGAACCGGCCAAAAGCATCCTTATGTCATAGCAATACTGTTCATTTTGCTCTAACAATAAGTAGGGCTAGTGTTTAGGCGTCATTAGCGAAATGTCAAGCTGTCGTGACTCCTGAAGACTAAGGAGATTGATTATGAAAATAGACATAAATAAAATTGTTTTGTTACGCAAGGAGGTACTTTTTGTGAATGACGACAGATTTGTTGGGATCGGACCTTCGATAAAAAAATTATATTTGCCTTCTTGTTGATATTGAGGGCGCCTCTTGCAAAATTGACAAACGTCATCACGATGATAATAATACTACAATATTATGAACCCTTACCCCTTATTACAAAAGATGGTCTAAGAAAAACCGAGGTTTTAGAATAGCCCCGTCTCTTTTTGTTATATGACATAAGAAAGTGATGGGTATATTTTAAACCTGGGTTTACCTAAGTCTTGGTTTAAACCATCATTTGTAATAAGGCCCTTATTGTATACCAAATACCTATATACAAAATAATCCACGATTTTATAGCATTAAGATTTAGGCATGTCATCAAAATCGGGTAAATGCTTCGTCTAACCTACATTGCGTACGTCTGCCACCGCTACCTGCGTTATCATGCCTTGGCAGTATAATATACATATAATATACAATATCTTCTGTTATGAAAAATCCGTTATGATAACAAACGATCTAATAAAAATACAGTCCTAACATTAAAATCCTTTCAAATATTCTGTGTAAGACACAATCAGGTTACCACAGACAGACACCACAGTGCTCGCGGCGCGCGGCGTGGAACTGATCCGGGTGATTTATTGCGTGCTTTTTACAAGTCCGGGTAATGTACGGGTATCTCGTCTCCTGCTCTCGTTTGAGTGAAACTTCGCGAGTGCTTAGTCCTGAGTGGGACTTGTACTGCTGAGTTATGGCCTGCATTATAGTAATGAATAGAACAGATCTAGAATGAGACGATATTTTTTTAGAGCTACCTCTTGAGTGTTGAAAGAATGATGACAACATTGTGAATGTTACTTATAACAATAATATTATGTTGAATAAAACTACTTTTTACGGTTTTTTTTTAAATTAAAATAAAATATGAAGGTAGAACGAGCAACATCTACTGTCAAGACGAACGCCATCTCAGTCTGCCCGTGACCATGACACCTGCAAAGGTGTCGAAACGTCGGGACCTAAAATCTAACCGCGAAAAAATCCGTAAAAAGTAGTTTTCAATGTCTAACATTCGCGTAAACCTAAGAAACCAATAATATTATAACTTAATTTTATTAATAAACTAATATGAACTGAAAGTTACAAATACTATTTTATGCTCCTTACATAACTTATTTTATTAGGAATCTAAGAAAACTATGACAAGGTATATTGTTTTGTAGATTGACAATTAGAGCTCAAATAGTTTCTCAAAAACTCTGTATTTATAAAACAGTGTCCACACATTGTAATATGTAAAGAAGTCAACTATTCAATTATTTTTATTTACTTCGGAACTCATAAAGACCGCAATTCTGTAGCTGTCTCATTTGCATAATATACTACCCATGATGTCACTAAATACGGCTTCCTTAAAGGAAAACTTTAGTATGAACAAGATAATTTTAAAAACATTAGCTTAAAAGCGCCCGTGCAGTATGCCCGAGAGGCTACCTGCAATTTATATCATGTATTATCATGCTTGAAATATCTCATTTGCAGTACGGTTGCGCTGGCTTAAATGCATAGCCCGCTCTAGCACAAGTTATTTTCCAATTTATTTAGACGGTTTTATTAGAAATGCCTTAAATATTTACTATACGACATAACTTGGAATATTTTCAGTGAATTTATAACATTACAGGTCCTCGTGCAGTGTGTAAATAACTTGTTGATTCGTACCGTGTCGTAATAACATAAAGTGTCAACCTTTTCTGATGGCGTTATCATGTCCTCACATCGTATGGAGTTTCTTTGAAGGGTTCTTGTGCGTAGTTTATGTTGTGTTATTTGAGTTAGTTTTATCCTTATACTTTGAGTGCGTTTTCGGCCGATCACAAATATTGCCTACGAAATTTTATAACCAATATTTTAAAATAGGTATGAAGCAAAACATGTTTGGTCAAAATTGTTTTTGTTTATTTCATTAAAGTTTTCTGTCACAATAAGAATGTTTAATTTAGCTATAAAGAATCAAAATTAACCAGTTAAGAAAGGTAAAAAGCATACAAGTTACTCAGCCTTATTAATTTAGCTAGGGATCTGTTATCCTTATCCGCTAGGTATATAAACAAGATTAAGATTAGCCATCAGCCCTCGGCCGATAGTTCGGAAACTTTTGTTTTCCTGTATGTATGTTGTACCTATGTATCAAGTAGTGTGCGATGTTTTATCTCTTACCCGTGTATGTATGTGTGTGTCAATCAAACCCAATCAGCCGTAATGACGGATCGAATGAATCTAAACATCAAAAC
Organism: Autographa pulchrina; assembly: GCA_905475315.1. NCBI lineage: Eukaryota > Metazoa > Arthropoda > Insecta > Lepidoptera > Noctuidae > Autographa > Autographa pulchrina. Next base: position 381,187 of record FR997775.1, read on the forward strand.
TTACGTATATTCCGATAACAAAATGGAAGCATGAATGTCTGGAGGATTTCTTTGATCTCTTAAGTAAACCTTTAAATATTTTTCTTTTTGTGTGTGCTTGAATGGAGAAGTTAATGATTAAATGTATGTCGGTATCGTATCCTAAAAAAAAGCTTCGCAGTAGACCTATTCAAGTTTATCTTTTTTTGCTCAAATAACACAAGTTCATGGAGTATCGTTTTATTTATTTTTAAAGCTTTGTTTGAACTCTAGTGAGTGTGTTACATGAGTTTAAAATAATTAATCGTTTAATGTGGAAAACGTTACAGGTGTAGGTATCAGCAACGTGTAGACTGCGGCGTCTTCCCACGCTGCCGCGCTGTGAGTGAGGGCAAATGCTTCGTTATCGTGTCGACGATAAAACTTTACGATTTATGCACTTCGCTGCCTCCTTACATTATGAGGGTACTTACTGGGGATCAGCTGGCACGACACGAGATTAACACGTTATACTACATTTTGTGATGAAAGAACATACGTAGGTTTATATGTAGGTACGCTCGTACATGAACATTTTATTATTTTATCGGCGAAGTGATTTCAATAAATAAGTGAAATATTTATTTTTGCTCTAAAATGATAAAACTTTATAATAGGCGGTCCTTTTCTGTATCTCAAACAAAAAAAAAATCAAGCAGAAATGTTGGAAAAACACATACCTATTATTTTTAGTTACACAAAACAAGGACAGATTAACGGCCGGGCTACACAGATTGGTTTTTAGGTACATAAGTTTACAAACCCATTAATTATTCCGCTCAAGTTTCGGGTTAATTGGATTCAGTGTGTGACTATCCTAACGAGTCCCGTGGCCTGTAGCCTGTAGGGTGGAGGTACAGTCGCGGCCATCAGCGTCATTCGTTAGCCGGCTCTCATCATTCTTCGCGAGCCATTAACGAGGGCTTCATTCACGATGGTCGGTAACTAATGTAAATTTATACGGGACCCGATCGTAAGTTACGACGCCGATCTCTCTATCGAGCAACGTTTATCGGGACCTCGGAATTAGAAGCTTAAGGTAACATTATAACTAGTTCACTGCACACACGTGGCTCGACTACTTTTATGAATACCATATTTAGTAAGTCTCGCTGTTTTAATGGCTGCTAATACATACTCGTTTCTTGTTGTTCTAGTTATCAAATGATTGTATGAGGCTAGATAGTTTAACATAAACGTTTTTGCACCAAGGCGACGAAAAAATACCTATAATGAATACAAATTAAACTGAAATCCCTGTTTTGTAACAGTTCAAAAACGTATTTTTCTGTCATAGCAAACACGTTCCGATCGCATGATCTTAATCTTTGCTGCCGTGAGACTGTGATGTAGTATCATATATCCCTATGTAGATGGTATATCGTATTCGTCTAGCTAGCGCGTGTGTCGCGGCGAACGTATTGCCTGTATAATGTGATTGGCTCGCGTATCGGCCCATTGTTGACGTCACACCGTATTGTGACCTGGCCTCTAAAGGCCCGACTTTAATTAACTAGGTCCCATCTAATGTGAATAGGCCGCGATTGTAAGTAAGCGCCGCAACTGAAGCAGACTCGTAAATTATTCACACACTGGAGGACTTTGAATCTCGTAATTATTCACACAAGCGCACCGGCTTTGAGCAATGCGCCGCGGTTAAAGGTGTCGTTTGGGTGTACTCCGCGGATACGAGTACAGGCGCAGCGTGTGCTGGAGCTACTGTTTGTTCTATATCATTCCGAGCGGTGCAAAGCCGCAAATCAGATTTCTGTTTACGATGCTTTGTCGTATTTGAGTTGCCTGCTAATTTTATTAATAGATTCTTGTAAACAGTGTTTATTTTTAGTTATTCTTTATAAGTTAAAGTTTTGTCTATATCTGGCAGAAAATATAAAAAGATAAAGTAATGTTATTAAAAAGCTATTCCCACGTCTGTTAGATATCAGAGAGACATTCGGAGATGACAGTTGGACGTGGGCTCGAACTTGGAAAGTCGGACGCTAAAGTTAGTCGAGCGATCACGCCACACCTATGTCTGCGAAACGGGCTAGTTTACACACACTACTTGATTGTTCCGGAACTTCAACAAAAATAATGTTTCTTAGATTACATAAAACTATTTTGTAAGGACTAAGAGGCATGGGTCAAAATACGTATGAACGATACATAAAATTGAAAACAAATCTTCGCAATTAATATTCGATGTCGTTATAAATTTACAACTTCCGGCGTTCCAGTGACCCACCCTAAACGTCATGCATAGATTTCCATCAAATTTATAGGCGTTCAGCAGCGGCGAGCTCAGTGTTACGTCACCACCCGCGCCCCCGAGCCCCCGCGCCTGCGAGCGACGCCGCCGCGCAAATTGATGCCTTTATGATGAGCCGAGGTAACGAGATTCAAACACGTGGCCGCTTAAACTTACACACAAACTTCACTTATTGCTGTGAAAATGTCCGCCCTTTACACGGCGCGATATCGATTCTTTTTTGTAATTAAAATTGCGGCTTGCGTCAATACATACTGCGAACAAAACTAGTAATATGCGGTACTTCCATGCAGTTTATTAGGGACGTGCTCCCCGCTCACTTTGTTTGTAGAAGGACTTTTTACAGTGGAGCGGCTGTTAAAGTTTGCGAACGCTTCGTAAAATCAATGAACAATACGAAGGTCGTATAACTGGGACATAGAACGGCCACTATTTTATGGAGGTCGCCAGATAAAATTACAATATAGCTCAGATAATATGCTAGTCCTTTCAGGCCTTTTCAGCGATCGAGAGTGATTACAGTTTTATTACAGTATTTACTTTTATTTGAAGGGAAACTGTCTAAGGGACTTGATATTCAAATGACAAAGCTTGCCTTTTCTTAAACAAATGTTTTATCATTCATCATATCTAAACATTTTATTTTATACAAGCTTTGCTTCAAAGCCAGTAAAATACACAATTCCTATTTATTTTTATAAAGTCAAAAGTCAAATCGAGAAATAAAAGCATTGTCGCTTTTTCCGCGCGAGCACAAAGAGTTACAGAGTTGAGCGACGTACAAAGGGAAGCGGTGCAAGGCGCATTCAACGACATTGATTGCAGTTTTATCACTCGCCACTCTACAGATATTTTTATTTTAACGTTCTTGTATTGCGTCAGTTACTAACTACACGGTAACTATTAGCTATCAGTGTTTTCTTTAAGTGATTTATGTCACCAATATGTTTAAATACTTTTTATTACGTCATAATTTAAGTGTTTGTGGTTTAAAATCTTTTCTTTTTAGTTTTTCTCATCCTTCGTGTGAAGTCATACACAGATAAATAATTTAAATTCTTAGTTAAGGTTAACAAACGCTTTCTCCTACTCGAATCTGGTTCCATAAAAGCAGAGCACATTATTCTGGAAATACAGTAAAATTTACGAGAGGAGACGAGATTCGTGCGAGTGCAGAATAGACATAATTATTCACAGCTGCAGTAGGTTAGTACCCACCAGTTGAATCAGGCGTTGCGGCGCGCTGCATGATACACCCATATTATCCGCATTATGTAAACCTACCCAAACTAATGACGAAATGTAATTACTCAGTAGTTTAGATCAGGTTACTCAGACTAGAGACGCCTTTGATTCGCAAATGAAAAACAAACGTAGGTTTTTGTTTTCTATTCGGAGACAAAGCGAAGCCGCGTTAAAAGTAACAAAAGGGCGTCGGTAACGAGTGTAACGAGGTTGTATTTAAACAGGAGGTGTCAAGTGGTACACTCCGGTTGTTTTAATGTTCTGTTTATGTAAAGCTCGCTGCTCCGGGGGTAAGTAACTACGTACAGCTCAGTTCTCAGACATTGCTTAAATAGTACGTTCATGAGTGGCATTGACAATTAACTTCGTTCAAATTATAAATTATCTGTGTGGTTATTTACACTAATATAAAACTCATTTGGATGGTAAATCAAAAAACTGTTACTTAAAATTTTAATGTAGATATGTATGTTAGTTTAAATAAATCTTTTCCGAATTAAATACAGACATGCGTAAGTTCAGTGAAGGACATCTGGATTAAACAAAAGTGTAGGTACTAGCACGGAGTCTGTAATATTTAATCGTCACGTGTCAAGCGTCATAAACTGCTGCTGTTGTAGGCTTGTTTGATTTATTAAAGGGCGCTGATATTGATGACAGTGTCCCGTAGGGATTCTATATCCTTATTGTACAGGGTGTCCCACTATGTATAGACGACTGCTAGTAACTAAAAGCACACAATATCGTAAATATTGGTTCTGAAATAATTAGGGCGTTTCGTTTTTTAATCTGATATATTTTGTAGCAAATCTTATTCCTACGTTACTATGAGTTAATAGCGTTCCGTAGAGAATACTGAGAATAGCATGTTCTATTCTTTCAAGTAACTCGCCACCCGCATCCAAGCATCTATCGCTGTCGGCAACGTAAAGGACGTCGTTAGTTCAATGTTAAAGTTAAACGGATTCTCTTAAGTTAATAACAGCCACATTTATAAACTTTATATCAGTTATAGTGTACAGACAGTACAGAATTAATGACTTTCAGTAGTAAATATGCGAATACGTAATGGACAGTGGCTCAAAAAGTGAGCAATCTTAAGTATCTTATGAATTTACACGAAACTAGGTTAAATAGTACTAAAAAAATATTTATTTAATAAAAACTTGGATAATGTTTTCGAACATATATTATTTTAAAAATTAACGATATAGTCGTACAGTTTCTGGATACTCATCTACTTAATTATAACCATGCTTATAACCCCTAAGGGGTTAAACAGAGTTCTAATTAGTTTGGCAAGTTGACTCGACTCAATCTTGACTTAGAATTACTTAAATGGTTTTGGGGTTGATAGTTAATAAATTCCAATACCTACCTAATATATAACCTTCATGGATTAATAGCCGTATTTTACATCATCAAACATGGAGGTCTCTTCTCTCTGTGCGGTTGATAGCGTCAAAAACTTGATCGCCTTTCACTCGGAGATCGGCATTAAACTTTGAAATTACAGTGTTCGCTTATAAATCTAGTCAGGTTAAGTCGTTACCTCAGCTCTGTATATTGTTCTTCTCTAGTTAGATTCGTATATATCACTGTACGTCTATCCTAATTCCCGCCAGATTGCATTTTCCGCTCAGTGGCGCTACGTCGCACAGTGGGCTGATATTACAAGGTTTGGACTTAAGAGATGAAATGTATATTTTTGGTATATAGGCATAATTTATAAACTTTTCTCATCTGGAACTTTTTTTTATTTAACCAATAGTTTCGGAGATATAGGCATTTCTATTTTGAAAGAAAAAAAATTTTTTTTTGTTTCATAATTCGCAGAGAAGTTTGACAGAGTGTACCTAATGAAATAAAACTTACAATAACTTATACTAAACTACCTCGTGAACATTTGACATAACCTAGTGTTCTATTATCCAACGCAATAGACGCACTACTCCTACATATTATTCAATATTTGTGATAATTTGTGATAATTTGTAATTATTTATTTATATTTATTTGTGATAACCGCGTTTGTGAAGATGTTTCCAAATTTTGTGACAAACCTTGATCTCTTCGTTACTCTTAAAAACATTGGCAGTGGTAGTATTAAAAATAGTAATGGCTTGTTCGATGAGATAAGGTCCAAACTTTTAGTCGAATTAAGTGATGAACATATAAAGGCCTTGAAATCGTATTGTGCAAAGTATTGTTTTAATTTAAATAGACGATGGCAAAAAGCTCACGAGAGAGAAGAGGTTTTCAAAATGAAAAATGGCGTGTGGCTACAAGAAAACGTTATTTGGCCAGACTTTATTGAGAGTTTAATAAGCAGTAATGAAGATCGCTCAGTGCCCAGTACATCAACTCAGTCTGTGCCACCAGTAAAAGTTTCTGTAAGTGTATCCACCGAGCAAAGCCCTAGAAAACCTTTTTGTGAATTAGCTCCTAAACAGAAAAAAAGACGAGCAGATAACTTTCATTTATCTTCAGACGAAATAAAATATGAATATTTTGAGCAGTTAAAAGCAGACGAAAATAGAGATATTGCAGATAGGTATAGTAGAACATTTACTTAAGAATCCACAAGATGTGAAAAAAGTTAAGGAGTTCATATGTGTTAAAAAAAGTAAACCTGCTGCGTTTTCTCCGGATGAAGCTTTGGGGTTATTTTTATCACTTAAGCTGACCAAGTGGCAATATATTACTTTAAGAAAAAGCGTTAATGAAAAAGAAAGGAATGTATTTCCATCCTATTATCAAGTGCAACACGCGAAAATGGAATGCTTTCCTCGAAAAGAATATATCACAATTACAGAAACTTCCGCCAAAATAAAGTTACAAGCTTTACTGGATATAACGACAAAAAGAATAATGATGCCTCTCACTATAGACGATGATAATAAAAAATTAACACTCATTAGTAAGTGGGGATTCGATGGTGCTTCTAATTAAGCCAATTACAAGCAAAAAATCTCAACAGACGACGAAACTTTGGATAAGCAACTTGATGATACAAGTATATTCATGGGAAGTTTAGTACCAATCAAATTGGTTTGCGGCGAACAAGATATTTGGCAAAATGATTCACCAAATTCATCTTACTGGTGTCGTCCAATCTTTTTCGAATTTATGAAAGAAAACAAAATAACAATATTGCGGGAAAAAAGTGCTATTGAAGAAGAGATTGCTAATTTAAAAGAAACAGAAGTTGGAGAAATGAAGATTTCACACTCTTTATTAATGACGATGATAGACGGAAAAGTAACATCAATTTTATGTGACACTTCATCTCAGAGATGCGATATTTGCAAAGCCACTCCAACTGAGATGAATAATTTGCCCTTAATAATGTCAAAACAAGTTGATCCAGATCTCTGTAAATATGGATTGTCATCATTGCACATCTGGATACGAATGATGGAATGCATTTTGCATATAGCTTACAGATTAACGATAAAGACATGGACTGTAAAGGGAGACAACAAGTGCATCATGGAAAACAGAAAGAAAAATATACAAGACGCGTTTAAAAATAGGATGGGACTTTTGATTGACGTTGTCAAACAAGGTCATGGCTCTACCAATGACGGAAACACCGCTAGAAGATTTTTTGCAAGCCCAAACGTGACTGCTGAGATAACTGGTGTCAATGAGGACCTAATTAAGCGGTTTTCCACAATTTTAGCAGCAATTTCGTCGGGCTATCATATTGACACAGTCAAATTTCACGAATATGCTCAAGCCACCATGCAACTGTATTTGGAATTATACAGCTGGTATTACATGCCTTCAAGTGTTCATAAAGTTCTTGTGCATGGTGCAGCTATCATTGAAAGTTTCGGTTTAATACCAATTGGACACTTATCTGAAGAAGCGGCCGAAGCTAGAAATAAAGACTTTCGTAGGTACCGTCAAAACCATTCCAGGAAATGCAACAGAACAGCTACAAATGAAGATATTTTGAGCAATTTATTGATCAGCTCTGATCCACTTATTTCAACAAAACGCCACAAACTTTGCAGAAAACATAAAACTTTGTCTGAAAAAGCGCAAAGTTTATTAATTATTGAACAGGCACAATCCTTTGATGAGGACGATCAGGAAAATTTTGAATTCGTTAACGTAGATAGTCTTGACAGTGATTAAATTAATACAATTTCGTGTGATTACTTGTGAAGTGTGTGAAGTGTGTGATGTGTGTGAATTGTGTGAAGTGTGTGAAGTGTGAGAATTTGTGATAATGTAATTTATAGAATAATGTTAAATGTATCTGTACATTGTTTTTAAGTTGTATGGTTATGAATATATATTTATGATTATTAATAATTGTTATTATTTATTTTATCGGTTCCTAGTGGATTAGGCCTAAAGGGGACACAACTACAAAAAATAAAACGCGCCTAGTTCTTAACCTCTAGGGTGGTGTGGAATTAAGAACAAAAGTTGAAATTGCGGCCAAAACGGGAAAAAACGGGACACGAGCATAGGCGATAAAATAGGACAAAAATATGTTTTATGCATAGGTAAAGTCAATTCTTTGAGAAAATTTGAGAATTCCGAGATTTTGATTGTTTTTTGTTTTGCTTCATACAAAAATAAGTTTGAGTGTTAATAATTCCGAAAATACTAAGTTATCTGAAAAATCGCATCCGAAATAGTTTCTTATAATCAATAGGTTGATGCAACCCTATATTCAAAAATAAAAAATCATTCAACTTTTTTTTTTCAATGCTAAGTCCACTACCGGCCCATTTCGGTCCACCGTGCGTCGCCTCGATGTCAATGTGCTACGGCGGGCTTATCCTACGCCGCTACGGATGTACAGAACACCCACGTTATATCAACGTCACATATGAAGGCGATTACACGACATAACTGTCTTCGTTTAAAGGCTATAATAGCGTGTACAATTTCAACTAACATTATACGATTAAATACGTCTGTGTAAGTTTTGCGCTACGTCGTAGCAATGTCGTAGCATCGTCTACGTAGTTGATGTAAGTTTAATACTAGTGTGAAGTTTGTTTTTAATTATTATAGTTGGATTGCGCTCGTTCAGGTTAACTGTTACTGAGTTTATTGTGTAATATTATGAGCTTATTCTGTAGTTTTCGTGCGACGTATCTTGCTCTATTGTGAGTTAATATGATTTAATTAAAAAATATAATTTTATACCAACTTACGATATAAAATAAAAGTGTTAGAGCTTTAAGCTTATTTTAGCTCTAAATGAAAATCACATACAATTTCTTTCATAAAGTTGCATCACGTTAGAAAACTTAAAAGAAAAACTAAACTTATTTTAGTGAGCTTTCAAAAGAATATGATTAATGACGAAAGTTTCGTAACGTCTGCTGCGAGTGTTGGAGGTTTCATTGCAAAAAGCTGAGTTCTATTGTTTTAAGTAATCTGTATATTTTATCGCGGCTTAGACGTGGTCCGTGAGAGCCTTATCTCGTTGGCCGTTATTAATTGTCGCTTTGTTTTCTTTCACTTGCGGAGGCGAGAAGCCCGGGGTAGTTGGAGCGCAAGTTTTAATTTGAGATAGACGGAGCTGGTTTAGCTGTGCGTCTGGATAGCGGTAAGGTTTCAACGACATTTATAAGTATTATATTATATCTTCAACATTACATAAGACACAATCCACACTAACAAATTGAGATTTGCTTTGTACAGAACATAAATTAAGTGACCGAAGAATTCGTTTTCATATTATATTAGCAACAGCTCGGCTCAGTTTTATACAAAAAAAGAAAATAGTAACAAAGTAACTCTATGTTACATATAAAAAATAATTATTAAAGCACGTTTTATCAATATTATAATTTTAATCCTATATTTAAACCATTTCCTCATAGGTCTGCAGTATAGCTTGGCTTGATTCCGCCTTAACTCACTGCCCGCCGTCTTTGCCACCATGTCTTAGCCCTGACCCGCTTTTTCTGATATCAATTTCTCAGAGGTTACGCTCCCCCAGAACAAATGCCGTAAATTACATGCAAAACTTATACGCACCAAGCTATATAAATAGATTTTATTTGACTACGAAGTTGAACTGGTTAGAAATAAGATTTACATAATAATATGTTCTCATATAATAAATAACATAGCGTAATATCAGAAATTAATTTGTAATATTATCGAGACCATATTTAATGTATTAACATGCTTAAACTAACATTATAATGGTCTACTTCTAGGAGAATATGCGTAGATAACAAAATTAAATCTGATGTTAGGTACGGTAGAATTTGGCTTTCTACATAATATATTAATATAGACTAATAGGTAATGTCGTTACTTCTCAGTATTGCCTTCAAATTTTAGGATATTAACCAAACTAAGAGACAGACGGAAACAAATTTAAAATACAGTAATCTTTAACAGTTCAATGGAGGAAATACGGGGTTAATATGTATGTAGGTATATAAGAACTATGAAGAGAATTTATCTACACAGTAATATTCCAGCAAAAGTTTTAAAACACGGCCGCAGTAGTTTGTCGTGCATCGGATGCGTCCGCTGGCCATTAATAAGACTCCGGACCAACTTACATAGTTGTTGTGGAACCTGCGCCATTCTGTTCAGCTTCAGCAAATTAATACGAAAAACATGCTCCTATACAGTTTACTTTAAACTTTTAAACGTGTACGACTACATAGACTTACTAGCTGTGCCCCGTGTTTTCACCCGCGTGAATGACAAATCATTCACTATCTTTATAAATTCTAGCTTATGTGTTATTCCGATGTATAAGCTACATTATTGTATAGTTTCATTAAAATCCATACAGTAGTTTTTGCGTGAAAGAGTAACATTCATACATACATCTAAACAAACTTTCACATTTATAATATTAGTAAGGATAGAGCTTTTAAAATGTTAAGCAAGGTTTGGCAGATCGAGATTCTGCAGTTAGCGGACATAGAGCGATTGTGTTTAAGCCATTAACTCGTTAAAACTCGCCGGGGATCTGTAATGTGCTTTGTTTTTCCATTTAACGAGGGAAATGGCTCGCGTTTCATGGCCGCAAGCACAGACAGACGTATTAATTCCATCACCGATGTACTTCAATAGAAACATAACTTTTTGCAAAGGTAAAAGACAAATTATGTGTTTATTATGTCTATGTAAAAATAATTTATCAGTCTAGACTGCTGATGATGATGTCTGTGTATAGAAACCTTCAATCCAACAAAGTATAGGTATTTAATTAAAGTTATTTCTTTACCATGAAGCTCGGTATTGTAAACCCATGATAAATTGTCATCCCACAAAGAACGTCGTAAATATATCAAGTGTTGTATAGTTTGATTTGAAAAAATGGATGCTGTATTCCCAATCGGAAAATGGCTTTCACGATCGCTCCGGAACGGTATATTGCGGCGGACGAACAAAACGGAGCACTAGACCCGCTACCGAACCCACAGCCGTTGTCTACAAACAGATTTGAAAATTCATCTATTCACATGCATAAACCCATTCTACCGTATTCAATTGCCTTTTATTTGGTGCGCCATGACGGTTGTCAAAATAAAGAGCTCAAACTATATTACGCGGATGCAATTACCGCATCCAGACAATCCAGATACAATGTTTATTTGATTCGTTCACTGCGATACAATTAATTCTGGTCCAAACTGAACATAAAACAAAACTACGAATGTTATTGAGTTTCGCAATTGGTTTTAAAATTTACGCGGTAATAAATATCTCGTGTAGAGAAAAATTTCCCTCAGTGGATAAGTTGATTTCATCTTCAATACCTTGATAATATATTGGCGATCTTTTATCCGGTGTGATTAATCCGGCTTTTGCCAGCTTCCGCCTTCCGGATTAATCTTTTCCCCTTTGTCTGTGTGTTAGTTAAAGTAAGGCATTAGTAGCTGAGTAAAAAAATGACTGCATAATGCATGCAGCTTTAGTAAGGAGAATATTCATGAATTTTAAGTGGGAGTTGTTTATTGCAAAGTGGAATACGTTCATCGTGATATCAACTACATTTTGCATTTACGTCGCTCACGTGAAGTCCTGGTAGAAATGCTACAGGTATTAGTATGTCACCTGGCGCGGGACACCTGCAGGTCGCTGTCACGTGATGGACAGTGTGACGTCACACGCTTGACGTACTACATAAATAAAGGATGAGTTGGATTGAGCGAGTGCCTGTAAACTGAAACGTTTGGCGGCATCCATTTGTTGGTGATCGATGCGTACTGTTAGTGGTGGCTTTGGCGTACGCTGTGTGTGTAACGTCTGCGTGCCTAAGAAAACGCAACCAACTGTAATAAATATATTTAGGTATTTCAACTAAATGTAAACACCGTCTCTATTTACTTTTACCATATAAACCACAATTTTAAACTACAGTTTATTACGTCTATTTCTAAAATTCGTTTCCTCACGACATTAAGTAGATCCTGGCTACGTGGCAGTTTAAAACTTTTAGAGGCTCACTCGGATGATAATTTGCCTCGAGCTCCACGGAAAAAGGAGCCAGTATTTATAGATGCTCTGTGGAACTTCATCAATATTTCATTAGGGAGCCAATAACCTGGCGATGTGCTCATGTTTTTCTCTTTTCTTTCCTTTAAATCTCTTTGATAAAAGCGGTGGCTCTGCGCCGTACTCCAGTTATTAAAGCTCAATTTTAATTTACTTAAAACACTTTCTGTGTGCTAAAAGGACTGAGATTAGCCTTAAGTATGCTTTCACAGAAATATTTTTTAATTTACTTTAGTGAACTGCATTATTATACGCATAGTCAAGAAAATATTTATTCCTTTGAATCTTTAGAAAATATTAAATAAAATCGTTATTAGTTGGTGCACTGTTATTTTACGATCGCAATCTGCGTATTTTAATATCAGTGATGTCGTTGTTTCTTTTCATTCAATATAAGAGCTACAAAATTGCTCAGTAAATTGTTTCATGTTTTTTATTTTTTAACTATAAAATGCAGAACAGTAAATTGAAAATAAAATTCCAGCGCGGTTGACTGGGATCGAACCATCAGGAGTGATGCAGCATCCCGTGACACGTAATAAATTGAACTCGCCTGCAAATGACGTTTATGCGGTCTTATTTACATCTTGCGTATAAGGTCAAACCTCAGCGAAATCCTGACAAATGTCCATGGGATGATTGCCGATCTTTCTAAAGGGTTAAACGGATGAATAGAAAGAGAAATGGACGCCATGTTCCATACGAGACCACTACTAAACTGTTTATGCGACCCTAGTACCTACTCGAATTCCGAAAACCTTAATAAAAGGTCTTAACCCACTCGTGTCTCTCCTATACTTCAGTCGACTTGATCGATCATCTTTAATATAAATTATTTTATTGTATTTTGAGTCAACCTTTTAGATGTCCACTTATCACATCTTAAATGAAGTGTAACTGAATATTTACTTTATTCTTATTCATAAAAATGACAATGACAGACAGTCCTTTTCATGCTATGAATTTTTCAAGCATTCCATTCAAACAATTACATGAAAGTTAAAATGGAATAAAGTACTTTAATCTGAAACTTCTCAGCTGTATTCTGTATTATTCTTTTCAAAAGTAGCAAGGAGAATTGTATTTTATTCGGTTGAGTAATAAAGGTGACTTTGGATCTTCACGGGTACTGTTTAACAAGGGATCTTGAGGGCACGGCGATTGCACTCGACGCCAGAGCGACTGCCAGTCTCACAGCTGTGTTGCTACGTACACTACGAGCCATTTAGTCAAACGATCAGTCGCAGATATCTGTAAGTTAACGCTGAAAGTCAATACTATATATTTTGATGTGCGATCAAGCGTGTAGCAAAAATGCAAATATTTTCCACATCACTAAACAGATATCACAACTGCGAGAGAAAATATTATCAGAATATAGAACTTTTCAAGCTTAACATTCTTGGGATCATAAGAATTCTTATAACATCGCGAAACGGAGAAACTCTCATTATTTTACTCTGTGTTAGTTAAAAAGTTATGGCCGGGTTAAGATAATTTCACCGCACTCACTACAATGAAGTTGTTTGCCGTTCGGGCTCGGGACCAGATTATCTTGGTTTCTTGAAATTATGAAAGTAAGACAAAATGAGATGCCACGGCTTGATATACTTTTGGTTTCAAAACAAACAACTGTCAGTGAACTGTCTAACTAAATTAATTTAGATAAAAAATGTTTTATTTTAATAGAACAATTTCGTTGCTTTATACTGGCTATTTACAAAGCCTTAATTAGGTTCAGTCGTTATAAGGATCAATATTCTATTTATATTTTATACAAACCGTAGAAATACAGTGACGGGCCTGTCGGTCTAGTGGTTAGTGACCCTGACTGCTATACCGGAGGTTGTGGGTTCGATTCCCACCCAGGACAAATGTTTGTGTGATGAGCACGATCATTTGTTCTGGTTGTCTGGGTGTAATTTATCTATAATATGTATGTATTTAGAAATATATAAGTATGTTTATCAGTTGTCTGGTTACCATAACACAAGCTCTGCTTAGCTTGGGATCAGATAACCGTGTGTGAGTTGTCCCGGAATATATTATACTTCATAATGCACATACTCATATACTCATACCATTTTGAATATTGTTTATAAAGACTTAGCTATATTCGTAAAGGTTAGACCAGCATTTGACAAACTCTTTGTACGTTTAAACTGGCCACAATTCTAAGCCGCACGTGGCGCAGGTACTTAGTTTTGAGTATCGCATGTTAGACAAGGAGCTCACCAGACTGAACACACTCGTGTGTCTGGCTCCCCGACTAGCATTCATTGGCCGCCCGGAGCCGTTTTAATCATTCACACACGTCTCAGCAAGTTTAGCTTCAGTCAACACACCGCTAACCGCAGCATGACCGTCAAAGCAGACATGTTTTGGTCTGGCTGCGATTTGTTTAATACAAACTGAACTTAAAGGTACAGAAGTTCATACAACCGTATGTTGGAGAGCTCAACGATGAAAAGTCGCTGCGATAACTATGTACATGTGTTTGCGTTGTGATGTCACTTGTCTTTTACTTTGTAGCTCTCTGCTCTATGTTTGTATTGCCTAACGTCTCGGCTAAGTGCTAAGTGTTTGTTCGTCTTAATCACTTACCGATACCGGTGGAACATCAACAGTTTATAAATCATTATGTATTAGACCAACATACTTAGTAGATATGTGAAGTTTGTTATTCCTCAAATTGAAACGGTGTTTCTGTAGTTATGTTCATAGTGTTGACTGCTAGAGTGAGCGTATGCACCGCCTCAGATATCTGCGGCTGGAACACCACCACACACCACCACTCCACGTATGCCACTAAGATTTATAGAGTTTCTATATTTGATATCGGCTCCGCTTTGCTTGTTCTGATGTTCAAACGCAAATACCTCACAAGTATGGAACAAACGTTTGATGTGAACGTTCGCTTTGCGAAAACTTGTCAACATAACTTCACGTATGAATAATATAAATATACATGTAAAATAGCTTTAACCGACGCTTCGGTAAAAAGGTTTCTATTTGTGTGTCGGACGTGGCCGGATCGTTATTATTTAGATATTCATGTGCCACAATAAAGGTTATACAATACATATATGTATTCTAAAGGGATGGATATAGGTGTGTTGCTCCATTCACAAATTTCTTTAGAGACGGTGTAGTCCCTTCCAGTAAAAGGCAATTCTTAGCCAAACAAAATTACAAAACTTGTCCACAGTATTTTCACAATACAAGTACATTTTAAACTAAACAGGGTGTCGAGTTATAGACTTGTTCTTGAGTTCTATTTGCGATAATAGAATAATTACATCACTGACAAACTTAAACTCCTAATTGAGATTAATTAATACAAAGTATCGATACATCGGTCACGAGTCAATACCTCCGACAAAGTTATCTCTCCGAAGTGCGATGATGCTAGTTACGCCTGAACCCATTACACAAGTTATTGCTAACATTAATCCTAAGGTAAACATTACACCGTAATTACATAAACAAACAAGCTCGTTTCACTAATCAGTTTCAGATGAAATTCGGATCGCTCATTTACACAATTAACTAAAGGATAGCGTAATGAAACTCATGCAGGTTCCGACTGTGCTTACAACTTATAACATCGACTCCGGGGAGGGTTGTATTGTTATGTTCTAATGCAATGAACAACATTTTATTATAACCAGTAACATAATGTCTGGTTGAGCAGTTTTATGAACGTAGCAACAGTTACAGGCCACAGTTCGTACTGAGCTAATAAAATATATAAAATGGAACGTATTTCCACGACATCTTTTTACCCGACTGCCAAGAAGGGTTATGTTTTTCGCGCGTATCTTGTATGTATGTATGTGTGTAATATTCTTTATTACCTTCGAAACGGCCGAATGGATTTCGATAATTAGGGTATCGTTGCATTCGTATCGATTACCCAAGTGTTCTTAGATATGTCACGTCAAACAAAAACCAACATGGCGGCCACGACGTAATTGAGGTAAAAAAAAATAAAAAAAGTATGTTTGCTACAATATGGGTATCAAATTAAAGAGCTTGTAACGAGGATTCCAAAATGGTATATCATTTATGTATAAAATAAATACTATGTGAAAAATTGTTCTTTATTCAAACTACATACATACTCGAATGCCGTACGCTAGGTGGATTATGATTTTAACTAAAAAGTGTTAATTAAAAAATAAATCAATTTAAAAAATAAAAAAAACCCGACTGCATAAAAAACACTTGCAGTCGGGTTTTTTTATTTATATCTGAACAATATGTGTAACAGATTGCCGTGAGTTTATATATGATCTCCTTATTCCTTACTTAAGGAGTTCACCTTCATTTAAAGTAAAGGCTACAGTACTGTTTCCATCAGAAATAATGAAGGTTGTATTATTTATGCATGTGGTCGTAAAGCAATATTTCCCGTGGAATCGAGGCAGTTGTTTGACATCGCTCGTTCCCGCCCGCACACCTCTTATTGCTTCTATCAACCAAGTAAACGACCAAATTGGATCTGCAGTTGAGTTATGGGTTTCAGCGCGATGCGGCGCGGGTTCCGTATTTGCACGGGAAAATTGTTTGTGCTTTACGATGCTGGTTTTTTAAGCTTTTGATTTTTTAACAGTATCGTTAAACTCTTAGTTTTTTAAATAACAGAAACTAACTACATTCTCTTTGCTTTGCAAGGTTTTGTTATAGGATTAATGCTAGCACGAACTGTAGTAGGCACTTAGTTATTTTAAAATAATTGTTGCTACCTGCTATTTATCTAAGTAAATATTGATTCAAGATCGTTTCATTTGCTTAACATTAATACTGAGCAGTATTTCACTGTTTGATCATTTAATTTGTGTACTGGCTAAGTACTTCACTACTGTAGCCTACTAGCTAACTGTTTATCTAAGAAACTGGTTTCCTTCGTCTTTTGTGTTTAAATATGTATGCTTATGTATTATAGAAAAATAAGGTCATATTAAAATATGTTTTAATTGAGTGCCATTTGTTTATTAACACTTCGGTGCTTTGATGGTGGATAACGATTTGTGTATTAATTGCTGAGTGGCTTTATCGTCGGCGAAGTGCGAACATAAACATTCATCCACTCTATTGGTTTATCCGAAGCCTCTGTTATGAATATAAGCATTATTCGTTCGTATTGATGTTTGTGAGCTCTTATTTTGATTACAAATATACTGTTAAAGAAAAGCGTATAAATGTATGAATCAAGGTTGATAGGTGCAAGCTCCAATATTCATAGTTTATCGATGCTCAAAAGTTAGATGGTTAGAAAGTTATTTCTTATACATTTCAGATTCGAATAAAGATACAGTCTGGGAATGGAATTATTTGGAAAACTACAAATACATTGTCTACATTTTCGAACGTCTAGAGATAATTCCTTTTCATCTAAGATACAAAGAATATGTTACAAAAGATAGAATTGTACCTTTTTTAAGTAGAAAAAGAAAGGGTTTATTCTGGAATAGCGAGGTGTCGGTGTGCGGGTGTTTCACGGTCGAGAGAAGCCTTTGTCTCGGCGGTCAGTAATGAAGAGTGGCGTTTTGTGGACCTCCGCCCGCCGCCGGGGCCCTCTGCCAGGGCCGAGCCAGGGCCGGGGCCGCGTCTGCAACCGATGGATCTTTGTCATCACGTCGCGCGTGAACATGCTGTCACCGGACAAGCTTCCAAACCCTGTGATATATGTAGCAGTTAGGGTCGTTTGAACATTGGAAAGGTGATTTATGAGTGAGATAAAATATTAATTATAATTCTAGATTCTCTGCGTAGGAAGCAGATCATAAGATACTTCATTAGATGTTTTTCTGCAAAATACTAATTCTTGTCGGTGTTAAAGCCACTTTTTTCTATGATTTTGCACAAAACAGTTTATGCTTTGATCAATATTTCAATTAGATGCTTTTAAAAGTTGTTGCTCGGTAGGTATGTATACATATAAATCCGCTCTAACTAAATGCGTTGCTCATGAATGTTTGCCCTGAACTAAAATCAAGAAACAATCCGTCTCTATAAAAATATACGAGGAAAGGTATCTGTGTCACGCCACTAAAGTAGCCAAAATAAAAGCAACACCGTCCAGTGTCATGCTGCCCTGGTAGCGGCGTGTAGGCGAGTGACGTCACAGGCGTGCCAGCTTCGCAATTTCGCGGAATTAATGACGTCATCAACAACAATGGCCCACTAAACAACTTGGCCGGCCCGAATTCCCGACATATACAACCTATTTTATACCGTTATTTGACACTTTGATTTGTCGGAGACATTCTCATGCGAGACGTTATAAAAATTAGTACTATGGCTTTACGGAGAATTTTATGGATAACCTAAATTTTTACAACATTAGTTTTTTGCTTGTTCGTTTGTAAAAAGTAACAGTTGATTTTTTCATGTCTCTTGGTACTTTACATAAACTCTCTCTAAAGCACTATATTTTAATTAACAATAAAATCATAAAGTTTATTAGTTTTGTTATAAACTTAAACCTAGCTAGCATATTAGTTAACAAACGTTTTGATTACGTCATAACTATTTATGATAAGGCTGTGTTTACGAGCGCGATCATACGAGATTACAATATTAATGTTCCGCGAAACTAATTGGTCGTTGTATAATGATGCGTTCTAAAGCAACGGCCAGACAGAAAAGACGCAAGACGAGGGCGGGGCGCGGACCCGTCGCAGACAGGGCGCCGTCACGACTTTTTAACATATATAGAAAAGACACGGACCCGTCGCAGACAGGTCAACTCGCAGGTCAACGTCGCAGACAGGACAAAGGACAGACAATAATCTGGACTGTTATAATTATAAATTACTGGATTATTTTCAATTAAATTACAAAATGTAACGTTAAATTCAAAGTCGTCACGCATTTTAACGTTCGTTCACACGTAACGCTCTAACTACTCCGACGCAAGATGCACAATGGCGAGCGGGCGAGCGCTGTGAGAACCTGCCCTCCGCGCCCTTTCCGCTCCCCCGCTTGCGCCCGTGCAGGCCCGCGCCCTGCCCGCGCCCTGTCCTTTCTATTTTATGTTTTCCAATAGGACGCCGACGAGTTAACGTCGTGACGGCGTCCCGTCTTTTCTGTATGTTTTACGTCGCGACGGCTGTATCATTTTATATGCAAGTAGATTAAACGGGCGCCGCGACTGCGACGGGTCCGTGCCTTGCGTCTCTTCTGTGTGGCCGGTGCCTAAGTATGGGATGCCGTCCGGGTCCGTTTGCACCTGGCCAACAGTTTTTGTACTTTAGATGAGGCATCCCACTTTTGTATATTATTTTTATGCCGTAAATCTCATAGTATGCAATGAATAATTTCAAATAATTTCCAAACTAATCTATTCCACCTTCCTCGTTTGATAACTATCTGACTGAGCATATTATTTAAATTTTAACTAGACAGAATTAAGTAAGTAATCAGTAAAGTATGATGCCGAGATTACTTCCTAGGATGCAAAAGCCAGACTTATGTTAAAAAATATAAACCACTACAATACATTATGTCATGTCATCTCAAAACTTCATGTGAAAATAGCATTAAAATAAAAGCACCCTCGGACTTTGTAATTTCTGAATCTGCACTCATATCCAATAGTTTCGTCTTTATAGCGTCTGCACTAATATTCATCCCCGAGTGCTCAATGGCCATAATCATAGGCGCGTACTTTTCTGGCAATCCGGCCAACAGGAGGGACCCTATCCACTCGTATTTTTAAATATAACTTTAGTCTCGTAGTTTTGTCTTCAGACCCTTGAGAGAATGGCATTCAAGCTCATGCCAGCGTATGCTGTATACATGTTGAGGTAGGTATGTGGAGCATGTGCACATGTGTGAATATTTCAACGTTCGCTCATCTCTAGTTGTGAAGCCATAACACTTTTCATCGCGTTCCCGGCGCTGGATAGAAACGTGTGTGTATTGCGAGTCTGCTTTATTTACTAAATTATCTTCTCTTTCGTGTTCATCCTCAGGGAATAAGAGTACGGCCAGTGGCTTCATCTGAATCTACGAGTCAAGGAGGTTTCGTAAAGTTTTGAATTACTCTTAAGTTACATTTTAAGTTAAATACTACCTATATTCTTTTCGTTAAAAGCTACTATTTCATTTAAACATGTTTTCATCATCGAATGGGAATAGTTTCTTGAAGTGCGGTTTTTAATAGGGCGGATACGGTTTAATTAGTAGTGTTTAATAGTCATGATATGATATATCAGCATTGTCTTTTTTTACGTTTTTACGTCCTTTGAGTATTTCCAAACCGTTTGTGAAGCGAGCTGATGATACCAATATTCATGTAGGTACCCTATGAGATGGGATGCGGTTCGTGTATGCGGGCTTATATGATAAACCAAATCGGATCCTGCGATCTCAAGTAGACTAGAGCTTTCACGGCGTAATAAAATAGCGCGGCTTGACTCATACGCGGGGCAAGTCTTAAACTGTGAGCGATTGGTTCGAATCTAATAGGTAACAATTAACATATAAGACAGAGCTTTACTTAATAATAATTATGGAGTATTTTATTAAAAAAAAAAAAAAAAGTGTTTTGTACAGAAATAAGCGACTCCGTCGAGTTTAATTAGTTAAAATGTAGTGTTGAGATGTTATATTGATGTACTTTTTCGCAAAAATTGCTGTAGTTCTTTATGTACTAAAAATTGTTGATTTCAAGATCTTTCCACTTAGATGGAGGCGTATCATCACCCGCTACCGCTTGTACATCGAACCTCGAACATCGCTGTTATAGACGCTTATAATTTAGTGACACCTGACTGCACTGCTTTTCGCGAGCCCCCTTCGAGCCCGCTCCCGCTACCGGCTGATGCATGGGCCAAGCATTTTTTCATACCCCTCCACAACACTCGTCAATAAAAACGATGGCTCTACTAATATTACTCGTAATTAAAGCCTTATATTGTACCTACACGATTATTAATAACACAAGGGTTTGTTTGTAGAAGTAATTAATATTGTGTGTAGTACGTCAAATTTGTAATTATATTGATAAATATAGAAAATTCAATTTGATCTACATTGTAACTTATAATTTGCTGTCTAGGTACCTATAGCTCGATGATGGCGGTACATTGCTGTGATGTGATGATACTGCCTGTCCAGTAGGCACTATCCTTATTGACTTTCATGAGTTATCTACAATACTACCTACATAAGGTACCTGGTACAAAGGTAAACTGTATTGCGAACAAATTTACGCACTACCATTTTATTAATTTTTACGTTTAGTTTTTTTTTGTATACTCAACATTTACATACATACCCTGTTAACATCCAAAGCATTAAAGACTGAATTTGGTACAAAAACTAAAGTTAATCTAAATCAACTGATATATTTCCTTTAGGTATATCTGACGATTACTGTCAAAACAAATGAGAAGAAAAATCTGGAAACTGAACCCAGCACGAAAATCTATTAACCTCGTGACGAAGCTTATGAAACAATAAAAATCAGTTGAGTGTACAGGCGGCAATCCGTCACTGTCAGTCGTTTGTGTACGTGTTCGTCCGTAGGGAACACAACAATGATGTCGGTGTGCTGCCGGCTACCATGCATTTGCATACTAGCTGGCCGACCTACCAGGCACTACTTACAATACTAAAATGGTAAAACGACCTGTTACAAAAATAACGTCAACTCTCAAACGCCTATTCAAGAACTGTTAGGGATATAAAATATACAAACTTTCACATCGGGACTTTTCTGGCTATGTGTTCCTGAACGGCAAAGAAAAACTATTCCAAATACAATTACATCAACCCCTTTATACCAACGTTTGAATGCAACACATCTCTCCGGCTTCCGTATTGCATATCACTTCGGCCCACCTATCTACCAGGACCGCATGAAATAGAAAGAGCTCTTTCAGATAAGTAAGGGAAACGAATGACTTCGGTCCCGGCGCGCCACTCCTGTGGGACGTTCATAAATATTTTAGTGAGCGCAGCGGACTGTGTAACGAGTGATGTGGCGTGAAACCAGATTCATATGTGATATATTAACGGTTAACGTATATCGTCCAGTTAAATAAACTATCATTAATTATATCATGTATGTGCACTGTATTAAGAAACACTAAATGTAAATGGACCTAAAGTTATCATTAGAGTTTAATACGAATCTGGCTGTGTAACTTTATGCCAATACAATTAAAACACACTCGTAGGCTACAGAAGTTCCCAAGTCATTACTAGTAAACATGTCGTAATTTAGTCAGTAACTACTTTTAAGTTCTGAAGTCTAATAAAACTTATAGATACATTATTCACTACGAATTACACTCAAGCTCGGGGTTTAACGATAAGCGTAGATGGATCGTCTTAATCGAAGGTTAAACCGAGCATGCTGCGGTCACGGTGTGGATGGTTGACCATCTCACACACATCGTGACTCCTTAGTGACACGGAAACTATGCAAGTGCAGTCAACTGACCACCACACCGCACCGTTATGCGACCAGATACGCTTGGTTTGCTCTGTCTTTGCAGTAGACAATCTAATACTAGTAACTCATATAACACACATCCATTGAAAGAATTTGCTTTTTAGAAGAGGTGGAACCATTTAGATAGGATTTTTGGGAGATATAAAATTGAATAAAATAACAGTCGTCGCAGTTTCTTAATACAAATAAGTTCAGTTTGATCGGTCTCATATCCTGTACGGATACACACCTCGTTCACATCAATTCCCCGGGCGCCCACGCGTCGCGCGTCTCTTCGTGACTTTGCCGCCACCCACGCAGCTCTAGGATATTCTTGCCTTCCCCAAATCGCGCCGACTTGATTAAACTACGTACAAATACGAACAGAATTTCCATGCCATTTCCAGAAGCTTTATAAATTACCATTCATACTAGATACTAGTTATGAGAGTTTACTAACAAAACAGTGCAGAAATTATATTGCTCGCGTTAGCTTTAGACTCCTATTAAATAAATCTGGCCGTTGTCAAGTTAACGTAAGATAAATAGTCAAAGTTTTAGGCGTCCAACTGCCTACAGATAAATTCAATGAGAAAGTTTGGTTTATACTATAAAAACCTCATTATTAATAGGCCTTTTTACGCACGTACTTTAAGTACCTAAGTGGTATTTTACAAAAGGAGCAGTGTGATGATTTATCTCTGCTGAAAAAATTTTGTTCTTGGTATTTCATGAAAATGCGTTATCTAACATGCAGAAAAACAACAATGAAGCCATATATTTCATTTCTCAGTACATTTTGTAACGCATCCAGTAAATCTAAGGCTATCGTGGGTATCGGGTCAGTTGTAACAAATAAGGTCGTGTAATTGGTGATTAGACGCGCCATCTGTTGTTTATTAGGGCCCGATCAGAGGATCAATTGGGCGCGTCAGAAACAATGTAGACATCGCCTAGCCTCGTGTTAATCATGCAGGCACAGCCACTGCCGGCCGCTGCCCGCTAACGAGCCCCTCATTACCATCGCCCCCCCCCCCTCACTTACCGACGTCTTTGTAACACTACCCTATTATTTATCATCTTCCTTAAGTGGGGATTACTTAAACTGTCAGAAATTCTTCCATGTTTTACAATTAATGGATTTTCAACGCTTTCTTCATGTACATTATGCTCACGTGTTTTGTCTATTGTTTGTTCATAAGATAAAATATGTGCTTTTTATTGTTAGTAATCTAACCTGCATATTTATAATAATAATAATTTGACACATGTCATTTTCCTTATTTTCCTGAAAACCAAAATAGTGTCGTATAAAAATGGTTTGGTCAATTTATAGTTCCAATAACGTTTGTTTTTCCGAAATGACACGCGTATGTACTGTTTTTATAAAAACATTTGTTTACTGAACTGTTTTTCGCCTCTTAGTTTTTTTTTAATTTTCCATTGCGAAAAGTAGTATAAATTTTAAAAATATATCTCATGTTAGTGTTGTTACAGAATGACGTTGAAACTTTTTAAGCATGATAGGGTGGTTTTCGTTAGAGCGGAAATTACAGAATGTCACTTACGAGTACGTCACCGCGATCCATTTCGTGCCGTTACTGCTAGATTTAAAGCCGGCTTGCTTTTAAAATTTATAAAAAAGTCGTGTTCTTAGTTTCTTATTAACATACTAAAATAATTGTTACTTTCGCAGAAACCACATATTTATATAATTTTTAGTTGTTTGCACCTCAGCAAAATATGGGAATTGCGACTAAACCTGCATTTAAACATTGAAAGATGCAAATTAGAAAGAACATATACATACATACATCTTGTACAGTTAAATACAAAGCATGTCACAAATGTTGAATTAAGACGAAGCCAGGTTAAATCTCATTTGTATCAAAGGCGGTTCTTCAGAATTGTTGCTTAATAATTTTTGCTCCGGAATTTTCAACTTTGTGTAAATTTCATGAATATCATTTAATGAAATTTTCACAAAGCTGAACATTCCGCGATTGTCTGTTGCGTGCAGCGACTTCCGTATTCATATTCGAGTCGAGTGCGGTCTAAACATGGAAGCCATTGTCCTGGCTCGATGGAACGCTGCGATTATGCAAACAACTCACACGTTTACTTTACTGTGTTTGCACTAGCTTCGCTTACACCTTAACCTGATCGCAGCAAAGTTCAATTTTGACTGACCAAGTTACCTTAACATTTAATCTTGACATACCATGTTGATTTAAACTAGACTCTATGGAACAGCGTTAAAGTTGATTATGGCATATGTAGTCGGTGATACAGGTAACTCTCTAGCAGACCCATTCAGTATGTATGGGTTTATTTCAAAGACAACTGTATTTCAAGGGAATACTGACTGCTCAGTGTATGATGGACAACAAATTCTGCACTTTAATACTTCCAGTTAGGACTAATTTTTTAATGAGTGATTTGAGTTAAATCCATTTTTCAGCAATTAAACGAGACTTGGTTTACTTGTTGGAATTTTGTTTCAGCTTAATCGGTTTCCATTATTGGCTTTTACACTAGGGAGGCATGAATAAGCGAAATCTAGTCAATGATCAACAGTGGTTTTTTGATGAATTGCTGTTTATGCTTTTGATGTTGTTTTTTTAGTTTATTAACCCTTTTTTTAATATTTCTCATATAGTGATTTATTTCTTTGAATATAAGTATCTGATAGTGTTTACTTTTTAGGGAGGCAGGATAGGTAGCGTCTTATCTCTTCGATATTTGTATGAAAGTTGATGATATAGTCTTAACCCGATTTATTTTTTTACTCTAAAATAACCCTAATATTTGAGTTTAATAAGTATTTTGACGGCCTCCGTGGTCGAGTGGCGTACGTACCGGTTTTCAAGGTGTCGCCAGCTCTGAGGTCCTGGGTTCGATCCCCGGACGGGTCAATGTAGAAAACCACTTTTCTACATTGTCCCGGGTCTGGGTGTTTGTGGTACCTTCGTTGTTTCTGAATTCCATAACACAAGTGCTTTAGCAACTTACTTTAGGTTCAGAGCAATGTATGTGATGTTGTCCGCATTTATTTATTTATTAAACGGTCTGGCGTGACAACCTAAAAGCGGAAAGCCCTTTTGAAAAATGTTAGATACATTTAATTTTAACAAAATAATTCAACTTTGTATCTCGATTTATCATCATATCTTTTCCTTTTAGTATATTTATTTATAAACTTGTTATTTTCCTGTTGATGTTAATTTATCTATTTTAATTACATCAGCGTATACATGATATGCGTAGATGGGATTGCAACGTTTATATTGAAAGAAATAACATTTAGCATTATTATAATTCTTTACTGACTTATTTTTTGGTTTACATAAAAGTGCACTGTAATATATGTAATACTAACAAAAAATTATGGTTTTAAGACCAATATCGTAATGAAAACACATAATTTAAATTTCTTCAATTAAATCATGCAATTAACATACTACAGAAAAAAAGTAAAAAAAAGTTTTAAATAATAAGTACTGAATTCTGACATTAATTCACTGTAAGTTTTTTTAATTATTAATATTTTTTGTTTCAGGTAAGTTTTCATTAAGCATTTGGTTGGTTTCGTCATTTGCAGCCGAATAAAGTAAGCTTTGCTTCTTTCATTTACAGTAAACCTCACCCCATTGTTTTGAACTTACTACTAATGAATTTAATAAATCTTAAAGATGTAGATTTTAACAAACAACCTTAATATTATTATGTCCTTCGTTCGATTTTCTTGCGAGTAGCGCCATCTCTGTAAAACCTGTTGAACTACCACGAGAGCGTGCGCTGTAGAAAAAGTTGCTCTTACTGAAACGCGGCAGAGCGGGGTACCTTTATAAAACGAAGCTTTCTACTTTCGTCTCGTAGCTCGCTACGCGGAACACAGATGGCGTTGATAATGTTCTTCGTTCAGGATAGGTTTAGTTAAGTTAGATTAGCACTAGATGTCATGGTATGAGTTACAGAGAGAGGAATCGATATGCCGTAGGCGGAAGCTTACGCATAGTTGTGTATTTCTAAAAAACCTATTAAATGTCATGTTTTATGAACTTATTAATATTAGATCACAATGCTGATCAAAAGCCTTTTCTTTCCTCTTCCAAATAGATTTCCTTAGATTTCGCATGAAAAAAATATATAATTATAATTAATTAATTGTTTTCTCGTATAACAATTTGTTAACAAGTATGTTTACCGATAACGTTAATACGTGTTATTTTAAATACCTACCTACAAACATTTAGATGCCTTGCCTTTAGATTATAAATTGGTCTGATTTACCATTTGACTGTCAGGCACGCATTACCTTACTTTATCTAAATTTCCTCTGTAAAGGTTTTATCTAACTGACTCGTTGCCGTATAAAACATGTATGCATATTAGGTACTGAAATGTGCTCGTAAAAAGTTAATTTGAGATAACACCAGGCCTTTAACAATTTTATTATATTTTTTGCTTCTGTATTGAATTTTCACTTGGTGAAATCGGATAACTCATACTTGCTCAGAAATAAAACGTGCAATTTTCTGTCTTGGTATATTATATAACTTTTTAATTTGATCGAGTTTTATACATAATTTAACTATGTCGCTGGTAAGAATACCTTTTAAGTAAGTGTACAATTTCTTGGTTGAAATTCGAAGCGAACAATAAAGTTTCGCTGCAAAGTTTTACTGTAAAAAAAATATGTGTACGTAAAGCAAGCCCGCTACTTGCTAGTTACAAACGCAGTGTGAAAGGACACTCAAGAGCTGCTGGTATTTTGTTTTCTTTGTCGTCTCTGTTGCCCTGGTACTTGTGCATGCTACACTGCCACTACTAGTTACTTTGTTTCCTGGTTTGCCTGTGGCACTATTGTTAAAACTTTAAAATACACCCTTTTTTAATTGCCATGTTTTTGTGTTGATGAAATTATGAAGACCTTTATCAGAAATAAAGTTAACATTAAAAATATATCTATTCGTGTTTTTGAGATTTTTTTCATTCAGTTGCAACCATAATAATGGGTTTGACTAAAAATCGATGCGGAATAAAAAAAAGGCCAATAGTTAATAATATAATTAAAAAATGATCAGCACTTGTACCTACTGTTTCCAATAATTAAGTAGTCTAAATAATGTCCATATGATAGTTCAATCGATATATTTACAGGACATACACTCCCGTAAGTTACAGGTACAAGCTGTCGTATAATTTATGCGCGAGTTCCCCGTTCATAGATTTCATGTGAATAACCAACATTTCTCACCCAGATTTTATGTAATATGCTGAGATAGGTTTAATTAATGATTAATGAAAATATACGTTACGCGATAATATTACCCGTTTAAATAATTAATATTCTTGCTTTGAACACCAGAAATGGTTTCGGCACAAATCACCACATGTGTGGTTACGCAAATATGTTATATGGCGCGGTTTATCGGACCTTGGACCTGCGGCGCTCGGGCGACGCGTCCCTTCCAGATATATGTGCCTAAGGGTCCTTTGCGACCATTAAAATTAGTTTCCCAGTCAGAATTCTATTTTAACCCCAAAACGCCACACGAGGGTCCGACCGCGGGCGGACCTTTTGTTTTTCCTTGTCGTAAAAAGAAGCGACGTTTTGCGGCTCCCGGGATATTGATAACCTTGTAACACTAATCGTAGTTCAAGGGTGGGACATCCATTACTCCGTTTGTTTTGGGACATTTATTTAACGCCAACTCTATTTAACACTTCCGACTGCCGTCCTATATTTACTGCATTCCTTTTCGCTACCCAAATAGATACCCAGGACTAGTTTATATTAATTTGATTGTAATAATTTTTTGCTGTTTCGTTTCATTGCACACAATGTTATGTTGGTGGTATGTTTCATAATTACGGCAACAGTAGAAATTATTACGCGACACCAGGATGTCATGACGTGAAGGAGAGTCAAGCCGTCTTGTAGCGAGACGCTTTGTTAGCAACGCTATTCAAAAGTCAAGTAAGTTTCACTAGAGACTGCGTTGCTTTCAAATTATGGCGCCCTGTTTAATTATGTTTTAATTAAACGCAAAGAACAAATTTGGTTCAGATGTCGACATTGTTTCTCTTTAGGTGGAGTTAGAAACGAGTTTTATGTAAGTCATGATCATGTATGATATTCTGATTAATGACAAAAGACAATATATGGGTAAAATTGGAGGCGCCGGGTATCGATCCCGGTACCTCTCGCATGCTAAGCGAGCGCTCTACCATCTGAGCTACGCCCCCGTTGGCTTTAAGTTGCAATACTAGGTTTGCTTTTGTGGAGATAGTAATAAATTCAAGTCACATTGCCTCGGGCGAGGACAGGCGACTTTATTAAATGCCCAGCCGGGTGAGTCGGCTCTACTTTGATAACACCGAACAAGATTTGTATATTCATAGGTACTCATATGTATTGATTA
Source organism: Autographa pulchrina (assembly GCA_905475315.1). NCBI lineage: Eukaryota > Metazoa > Arthropoda > Insecta > Lepidoptera > Noctuidae > Autographa > Autographa pulchrina. The sequence continues at coordinate 410,102 of FR997775.1, forward strand.
TTGTTTTACGTATGAATTATTGGTACGTAATATTTTTTGACGTGTGAGTACCTTTATGCTGAAGTATATCAATATAAGCGAGATCGCGATCTTATCAAACAAACCAACGAGTGGCTGATCTATAACTGTTAGTTTAAACATTAAAGTCTAGAAACTATGTATTTACACGACGCGTTCGTTAAAAAATATTGATTGTACCCATATCTATGGCTTAAAACACATCTAAACTGTAATCTGAATTACTATCGTTCGCAGATGAGGAATATGCAATATAAGCAACGTAATAGAGTTCTCTGGCACAATGCACTGGTCGCACGCAATGACTAGCAATCTTATACATAGTGCACGTTTTTGTATTGTATGCAATTACTAGATTCATATTTAAATTTGCCCGCAAACTGGCAACCGTAGCAAGTTAAAAGCAAGCATAACATAATCTGAACGAATAGCAAGCAGTTCGCATGGTCCCAATTTGTGTGCGCTCGCTCACATACCTGTTTACACAAATACTGCAAATATGTCATGCGCGCCATTTTTGTTACTTCGGTTCTAAAAACACTGCAGTTTGTTTTATTGCAGAGATGGGTCGTGTGCCAAAAATGCAAAAGATATTTTCCACGATATGATAGATAAACGTAGTGAACATTACGTCACGTGCCCTGGGGCCCTGTGACCCACATACGATGACGTGCACACAGTACGGCGAGCTCTCGCCCTGCGTACTAGGCATTCAGAACACGGCAGGAGGTGAGCCTACCTAGTGTTTCCTTTGATCACGACGCTTCTGCCCCAGTTAGCAAACGCAGTGCAAAGGTTTGCAGTGTAAAGGTTAATTCTTTTGTCGTCACTGCATAACACATGTCATGTTCCTTTTCCATTGGTTCCTTACAAGAAAGGTCTGCTTCTAAATAGAAGAGCTATTTATATTTTATAATTAACTTGGCTCTGACAACTCCGTCTCGTAATTTTCAAAATAATTGGTGACTGGTTCTTTATAATTTGTTCATTAAATCCGGCCGGCAGCCTTGTAAACCTTGTCTATTATAAACGCGTTGAATTCCTTCTCCCCCGGTATTGGCGGGCTCGGTATTCGCTGGATACTCGTAAAAGGGTCTCAAATCCGAGGTTTAATATCGTCGGCTAATTAATTTCTTTTCTTTGCAAATCTTTTGTGGTCCTTGGTGCCTATACATATATATTTAAGGGTTCCCTAAATTTCAACTTTATTTATATTGCATGTTATCAGAACTCCTGAATGGCGAACGTAAATAAAAACCAAATTGAGCAACGAAGTTGAATCTACCTATTGACTTTCCAAATAAAATACGAACTCGTTACAGATTTCTGTCGTAAAATGTAATTTGGATGCGAACACGAAAAGTATTACGCTCTAAAAATTGATGTCATTTAAACCATTTCACGCATCTTTAAGTTCGATTGCGAACGGATATCATAGGAGGTATAAATCAGAATCTAGTTGCGTGTCACTTGAAAAATGTCAAAGAACCTAACGAATTGTGAATGCTATATGCTCGCAATATGTCACTATGTTGTGCATTATGCATGTATATATGCAGATTCAGACCTGTGGCTGCCGCCCGGTGACAGATTCTGGCTATCAAGTCCTGCTGACAGTTTGATTAGCATTTAAAATAGTGATGTCATAGAAGTATGTTAGTTTATTTGACATAGTTCTAAATAAAAAAAAAGATTAATTATAACTATTATAAGTAACCTTTAGTATGTAATAAAATCTCGACGTATATGTTTATGTAACGAACATATAAGACCATCTACATTTATGTTAACGTGTAATTTACCTTGGTTTCGTTAAAGGTAGTGATTAATTGCAGGAACAAGGCAATGCAGCGAAGAAGCTCGGTTGTCTTGTGTTTGACAGGCAATCGTGCGCACATTACAGCTAGAATAGCGAGCGCCCTGCGGTCTCACATGCTGGCTCTAGTTTATGGGTGACATCCCTTTGTGTCCGCATATGCGCCGCGCAATGGAACGCTACAGAGACGTCCTTTGGCCCAGCACTTCCTCCGACACATGTTTGCCTAGTAATTGAGTAGCGAATGTTGTTTGTTATGAGAGTTGACAATCTGACAATACAAATTGATGATGACCTCCTTTTATCTCTATGCAAAACTAAAATTCTGTTTTGATGGTGTATGTTATATTTATTGCAATCCATTTTTCCTGGTAAACAAACAAGCACATTATGTACCTATATCTATAATTATATTTCTACGAATGGAATTTATAAATAAATAATGTTTACACGCTGAAAATTAAACTATTTTCCATTTAAATAATAAAAATACCTAATTGTATGTAGAATGGATTCCAATTTCTCGCATTAATTGTACAGTTTTTCTGCTCTCCTGGTCGATCGAGAACGAAGTACGGACTTGAGAGATCCAATTTAAGTTTGCTCAGCTTTCGGCGACTTTAGTTTCGACTTCACTATTCGGTGTAATTTAAAAGCGTTTATACACTTGAAAGTTTAACTATTTACATAATTCCCTCATCTGCTGTTCAAAGACCTCGCCACAGTGGATTGTTAACTCTTTGCGTGCTCGTCACGAGACTGGTTTTTTCTTTGATTAACTATTAATTAATTAAAAATAATTATTGTTCGTTTTTTATTGTTAGGTTATGATGAATATCGTGTTCATCTTCCTATTTTATTTCATTGAGTTGTAGGTACCTTATTAAATTCTTTGATTCTGCAATTGAATATATATGTACTAAAGTTTAGGTAACCGTACTTACTGACCAAATACAATAACGTCAAAATGAAAATCCGTTAACCGTATCGAGAATATTTGATCCGTTTAGATCACTGGTGATCCTAAACGACCTTAACGGATCAAGATAGATTGTGGCGAGATTGAATATGACTAGACTGGCCACTACACACTCAATGTAAACGTTCAATCTCCGCGCTAGAGGGCATTAACTCACAAACTTATCACAGAAGAGCATCATATGTATTAAATTATTTCTTTTGTATAAGCAGTTAAGATGCACACACCAATTGACAATGTAGACTGTACAAAGTGGAAGAATGGAACTTAGGCCTTTGCATTGCAGTGAAGAAAATACATGTGCTATGCATATATATCAGTCGCACTGTCGCTAGAGCAGAGTCCCCAGTGTGCCGGACTCTGGAGGTGCTCAACGCCCTCCTGACTGCCAACCCTGAATGTGATGTGTTTGCCGATGTATGGAGAGATATTATGCGAGTGTGTCTGATGTTCTGTGAGAGACAGTATGCTAGAGTGTCCTCTATTCCGTGTTAATTGTCTAATGTTTTATAACTAATTTATTATTGTCCAATTGATGTAATATTTCATAATGTATTATTTGATTCTATGTTAATTAGTAAATGGTTTTAAGTAACCGTTTTAATTAAAAAAAAAAAAAATCAGGCAACAAGTAAATAATATTTCTCCATCTTCTTGTTCTTCCGCTCATGACTTCGGTCGCCGGCACACGCGGCCATTCCTTTCCTACCATCGCATCGCACATCGCTCGTCGTTACGAAGGAAACGACCCGCCATTGTTGCCTACCGAGATTGAATCGTCAACTTTTTAATTTTACTTCGGCAGTTCTCAAATATATTTCTTTGAAACGTTTATTTGCTTGTGGTTTGCGATTGTTTATTTAACATCATTTGTTTATTAAAAGTTTTTCTGATAACCCCTTATGAACTTGATGCATTTTTGTAAGTTTAACTGTAATTTGATTTTTCTACATTAATTGGATAGCGTCGGTAAAGCAAGTTAATAGGTATGTTGCGCTAATACAGTGAAAGGGTAAGATAAATAAATGATAGTATACAATGAAACTGGTTCTGCGCCGCGCCAGGATGCTCTAAGTGGATTAGGCGTCCTTTATGCTCCAAGGCTCGGCCTGCCCGGGCATTGGTGTCTTTGTTGCCAGCCTTTAACAGTTTTAGCCACAGCCAACATAGGCGCATTTCACAGTTCATATTGCTCTGAAGCTGGAGCAATTATGAACGTACTCTACTCTACTCTAAAACATACTCTAAGCTATTTTGTTACCGTATATTACATTCAAATATATTAGCACTAATGCAGAAACTATACCCATATGAGTAGGTTACCTACTGGCCATACCCATTATATATGAAGAGAGAAATTGTTTTAAAGAGCTTTTGCACGGTACTTGTTTTCAGTAGGCCAACAGTAGTCCGAGACGCGCCGCGGTAGCGCAGTAGAAATAATTCATTTTTAAATTATTACGAGGGCACTAAATAACAGAACAAAAGCAAAGAGTGGGCCCACCTTGTAGTAACGACGTAATGGCTCCTCGAGGATTACCCCTGACACCACTCGGAAGTTATAAGTTATGAACAATTTATAAAATTCACTCACGTACATAAATTCTGTGGCGGCCAGAGCCGCTACTTTCATATTTAAAAATGAAGGATCTTCTCGAAATGTAACAAGACCTTACGAATTCCACCCGACGACCGAGGGATGAAAGTTTGAAAACATTCACGCGAGGACTGCCAATGACCCGAGCTGCCTTTTAATTTAATTAAAAGCAATCGTTTGTATCTACCCAATTAAATTGGTGCCAATAGATACAAATTCTTTCTCCAAATCCCTGCCGTAAGTTCGCGGAAGTAGACCCGAATTCGTTAAACGTTTATTACTCATAACTGTCAAGTTGAACAGCTCGAGAGGGGAACTGACTCTAAAGCTGCAATTAGATGTCGAATTAACTTCCTATCAAACTCACTTTTCCGAAGTCGAAATCAATTGAGAATTAATTTACTTCTAACCTCCTTTACAATGGATAAAGAGACGTTTTTTCGGTGTTAGTTTGTTAGGCAGTGCGGGGCGCTGCGCGGCGCTCGCTGCAGAAATGTGTCAGATAAATAGACGAGCGCTTTGTGAGGGAGAAACTTTCCAAACTCCACGAGGCCGTGAAAAGTGGGTGCTCTTGATTAGTTCGAACGAGGTTTACAACGATTCAGAACTGACTTTTCTTCTGAAGCCTTACAATGCGCGCACTTTGCGACAAATTACTTTTGCATTGCCCTTTGAATTTCTTTCATACAGCCGTTCACGGATCTCTAAACCTTAAGAAAATCACAAACTGCTAGTTCATGGTACAATATCGACTTAATTATACGTGTTTCGGATACAAGTACGGGTCCTTTCATGTCTGTCGCACAGCCGTGTATAATGCGCAGAAACTATTTTATACGATCACATCTTTACGAGTGCGATGCGTCCTCCTGCTCCGCTGAACTGAGAAAGCGAAGATTTCTTTAGTCCTCTTCGGATATACTCGTATACATGTACGATATTGAAATTGTTGTTAAATTGAAAATGGTTCCGTTCATGCAAGTAAGGTCGTTTCCGTTTCACTATTCCACGGGTGACACAATGGTAAGCCTATTTAAGCTGTTTAGGATCGGTATACACGGACTCGTAAAGGATGCAATCAGATTATATAATCTGGCTTTCGATTATGGAATAAATGGACAGTATCAATAGTGTAATTAGTGATGCCGCGTGGGATTGTCACATTGTGGGACGAGTTAGCGCGGAGTGCGGTGTGTCTTGCCGGACGTAATCCTTTTACATAATACCTCTTTTGTTTAGTGTGCTCCGTGTGCACAGCTCTAGTTATTCTGCGGGGCATTCTTCGACAACAGCTCGTTTACGTTCCTGTGTTCTGAGAATTGCGCTGGCTTTTGACGATCGGATCGCAGCAGCGTCAAAGCACAGCTATGTGCAACCCGCTGGATACCCGGAGAGCGGTAAATTGTTTATTTGTTACAAGTCTTTGTTCATTGGAAGTAAACCCTCGTTAAATAAATAGGTTTTATGTTGTTTAATTTACTAATTGTTTTATCGGGTATGGTATATTCGTAGATTGCGTTATTGGAATGTTTATAAATTTTTATTAATGATATTTTTTTTTTGTTTGAGGTATGTTGCACATAGTAAATGTATTAATAAAACCGCGCTTTAACCTTGAGAGTCAGTGGGTCCTCGTAGCGCACTAATGGGGCTCATTAGCCAATCATCTGTCGGGTGGTCTTGGGGTCTTGGCGAGCCGGCGCGGCGGCGCGGGGTAATTACACTACAAGACTTATTTCCTGAGCGGGCGGCGTAAATAACCGCTTGCACCGGCTGAATAATTACAGACATCACAGATGATCGCCTACATTAATACTATTTGTCTTCATTTGTGGTCCATGTTCATCTAAAAAATATACAAATGTACCAACCAGTAGCAGAATAGCTGAGGACAAAAGACCAGGTTTCATACTAAGATAACAAAAATAATCTACTGTAAAATATCCTTTGTGCATCGAATAGTCCAAAGTGGTTGCATTGAAACAATATCAGAGTATCGAAAACGTAGAGAGATAATAACGAAGAGATACCCGAGCTGCGTATCCAATGTAGTAATGGAATCAGGTCGCCGCAGCAACCTGCCACATACAGAGTGTTTGGAAACACCGGCTTTTGGTACGCGAGCTCAGCACCAGATCAATACCATTCTTAACACAATACCTACAACAGACAATATATTGTTCAATCCAGACGGCCTGCACAATACGTGTCCATATATACCACGTTTGTGTATTTGTTTCAAATTAATATGTACTGGTTTTTCGTATTCATTTTTATGCAGAAATATCAAACTGAATACAGACAGTACAAATGGTTTCGTTGTAGGTATTGAAAGTGAGTTCAGTTCAACAATAACCTTTAATTAAGTATTTTTGACTATTAGATTTAGAAAATAAAACGTATTCTGTTTTACTTCAGAAATGGTATTCAACCCAAAAGAATCAGGTGCAAAATGTCTTAAACTGAGATGACCCATCCTTTCCCTGCCCTACTTCCGAATACCCTTAGATTTGTCAGCGCTATGTCCAATCTTGTCATTTCAGACATTCATCTCGGCTGCAAGCGATCGCTTTTTACCCTCCCTTTACTACCCCATATTCCGAACCATAAATTATTACATCTTATAGATTTTCCTTTACGGTCGACCCTGTGAACTACTTGTCTTATCTGATTCTAAACTTAATATTATAGCAGATATCCTGACTATATTATGTGTGATGTGTGAATCGTATTGTGTTGATGACCTTTTCAGTGTATCGCGAAACATGCTTCCCGTGACCTGACTCCTAGAACTAATGACAACTATCTATCTAGGTAGATCGGCCGATATTAGATCACCCACACGTTTGTGAAGATATATTATTTCATGAACTGTCTTCAAATAGCCGGTAGCTATCTCATTTGAGTTAATTTTATTTAATGATAAAGTTTAGAGTTGGAATGACACACGTCGAGGTAAAAAGAAAAGTATTTATTTATCTTTTTAACCGACTTCAAAAAAGGAGGAGGTACTCAATTCGACTGTATCTTTTTTTATGTTTGTTACCGCAGAACTTTTGACTGAGTGAACCGATTTTGATGATTCTATTTTTATTTGAAAGCTGGTGCTGTCCCATGGTCCCATTTCATTTTGGTCCAGTTTTGACAACGGGATCCATAAGAAATAAATATAAGACTTATTTTGAGGTTGGTTTTTTTTATAGTGTACACTGAAACGTTTCATATGGAATAAAAAAGATTGAGGAGTGCCATAGAAAGTTTACGAGCTCACCATAAACCAAACACGCGCATTACCTTTATTGTTTTTCTTCTCCAACAGGAGGAGAGTATAAACCACGTATTTAGGTTGAATCTTAAGATAATGATGACGTAGCTCAATCAGCTGACCTAATTCACACAATGAGAGGAGTGTTTGTGTTCATTGATTGTGTTCCCACGCAGCCTCCTTACAGTTAAGACGACAACGCCTGGCGTTGTCACCTGTGGTCTGTGTTGTGGTCTCTGTATCTCCACATACTGGCACATAAACCAATTATCGACAATCGTGCCACTTAAAAAGAGATTGTCTTTTGTTTAACTCTACGCCATTGTACGCATGTTTTGCCGCAGGAGTGACCATTCGCTATTGTCTTTTGTTTCGTCCCCAAATATATTTTTTATTCGCTGACTGTGGGTCCCCGAATTCCTTGGATGCCCCTGAACAATTTGAATAGTCGGAAGTCCCTGAATATTCGTGTATAATTTACGTCGGCAATGTATCGTGTGTTCCGCATGTTACGGCGGTAACGGTAAATCCTTGGAGAGTTAGTGTGAGCTTGGAAACGGACACGAAGCTTTAGGCTTTTTAATCGGGTTAGGCAAGAGTTTCCAATTTGTACTATAAACTAATTTAAAACTATTTATTAATAATCGGAATTCGCCGTAGGTTTTATAATACATAGATGATCATAGATTGCATCACTTTAAGATTTGCATAAGGTGGATGTTAAAAAAAAAAACAATTCTTATTGACCCGCCAAAAGCGAACACAATTTAGCATTAAAATGCTTGCGACACATATATGGCACACTATAGTTCTAAAATGTACCTGCTGCATATATTATATTCAAGTTTGCAACAAACAATCGTTTAATAATACCTAATATTTGTGCAGTCTTTCTTTATGTCGTATACCTATGAAGAAATAAAAGTTTTGAGTTGACCAGTTACAGTACGAGCTCTATTTAGGTCTAAACCCTCGTGCCGTACATTGATTGATCATATTGCGAGCATCTGATTTCCCCGCGGGCTGCAGCGGTCAATTGGACCAGACCCACCTGCAATTTATATCCCTTTAGACTTGCATGAACCAACCGTTTGTATGTATTATGACATACTCGGTCCCTATTAGGTTGCTTTCCTCTCATTTTCCGATTTTCCGAGTCCGAATTGGGCCATGGTCAAGGGCCGTCTTTACCAGTTGCAAGAGCTTTTTGTGGCGTAACAAAACCAAATAAGTAACCTGTAAACCTGTTCAAAGAAATGTCAACTTATCTATTAAGTTCAGGGCCACTTTCTATATAAGTGTTGTCTATGGGTCCAGCTCCATAGTGTTGCAGATGCCACCGTACCCGCCCCTCCCCCCTGCCTCCGCGCCGACTATCAATTAGGACATGATTGTTATTCTCGGCACACGTCCACATTACGCAAATAAGGAGGAAAGCGCCGGCGAAGGACAACGAACAACTTCGGGGACTTTTATAAGTACCTATACCCCGGACCCGATTGAAAAGACATTTCACGACTTATCTACTCCAATGACTCCAACGCTTTGATGTTTGTTTTAATTCCGCTGCCTTTTATTTACATCATTTATACATGTGTAGCATCATTAATCCGCAAGCAATCTCTGTGAACTCAAATATTATTTAAACACAGCAGTAATGAAAATGCCAATACAGTCAAATCACCGTATAATGGTAACGATGTTTTATTTGCCGGTAACCATGGGAATAACGGACAACAGTCCTGTGGATGGCTCTCGTCTCATTAGCTTTCCCAATAAAATAATTGAGAGTTTGAGTAGCGGGGCCGGGGGGAGGCGGGGGGAGGCGCGCGCCCGGGACGTTTCAGTGATCGGCCGCCCGCCCCGGCGCCTGTACGCGTCTCGCGCGTTCCCGCGGTCCACGACGCCTCCACGTCATGTATGTTCAATGTTCAGTACCAGGGTACCATAACACGACAGTGATTAATTTATTCCATACATCAGTGGTGTTTACGTTTGACAGTCTCGCGCGCACTTCATCCGCCGACCGCTGAGATAGTGGTATTGTGGAGGATACGTAATACATAGATCGTCCTATCGAGTTACCTTCGATTGATTATGATATCCGTGTATAGTGTTTGTGTAACATTGTGTGTATCCTACATTATTTATTGGATCATTTGGTGAAGATGGCGGTCCATTTATTCTTATTGGCGTACAAATATTTCTACATTCACATATAAATGTAGCTATTTCTTCTAGTACGATATTAAATATAAATCTAGCGATTTCATTTTATATGATATAAAATATGTTTAGAACATTTTATACGCATTAATATAATACACTTCACAGTCACAGACTACTACTTTTCATCGGTTCTTGGAAATATGTCGCATATCTACATGTGAGATGACGCCAATATAATCAAGATACTCTTAACAGAGCAACCTCATATACCTCTTTACCTACGTTGCTTTATTAGATATCGTTTTGTGACATCATATTGCCAAAAAATCATCACAAATCGACTCACAATATATTGCTTTTCGGGTCTGCTCTCATAAGCTATGTGGAAAAGCGACATCAGATGTATACGCACTAGAACGATAGGATAGACCTCTGTTATGCAATAGTAATGATAACTGCCACGTGTTGATGCGTTAGGTTGCGAACAAATTAGAGCATGCATAACACAGTAAGTTCGGTCCCCTGACAGAGCCGGCTCGGGACTGGACTCAGTATCGGAAATCTTGGTAATTTCCGAACTGCCAGCCCTCGAGACTTAGAACAAGTTTCTCTTGGAACATGCATAAGACTAACTAATTAGCAAGTTGTCACTGAGCTCTTAGGGTATCTATGGTATTGCAGGTCGGTGCACCGCCGCCCTATGTATCGATACAGTTAAGGTACAAATTATATAGAATAGTACGATCTGCCTAATGAATGGTTAGGCACATTCCGGTGACACGGCACACACTCGATGCTTTACTCAAATTCTCGTATAAGTACAAGGCCTTGATACGGTAGAAAGCAATTACGGAAAGCAAATAGAACTAGGATGATCTTGATTCGTTGCTTCTACTCAAAATACAAGTGATCTTTATTAACTGCGGCGAGTCATTCCCTGGCATGAGCGAAAGTATAGAAAGTTATTTTATAATCTTTAGCTGTAGCTCCCTGTCAGGTCTTTTCAATTGAAGTCAGTTCACTTCTCCTACATAACACATAGATACACCTAGTCAAGCTCTTCCTTTGATGAAACGCAAAGAGATTTACTCGGTATAAAAAAATGTGTCGCAAGCTTTATTTATTTTGCTTCAAAAGATTTCACATGAAAGGTACAAAATCTTTACGTACCTTCATAGAATACGTGTTTGTTGAAAAATGATGGACTTTTGTATGTGTCGTGGAACGAATGTTTTTTCAATGGAATTAATAAATGTGAAGTGTTCGATAGACATTAGCGACCTTCTACCGCACCGCTACGCCCCCTTTAAACCTTCGCGATCCGAACAAGCACTAAATAAAAGGGATTAATCGATACTTATTTTTGGGAAATTGTACAAGTTGCTATTTTCTACTTAGCTTAAAGAAGCTGATAACTAACAAACTCTATTGTTAATATTATTGCAAAGAAATTCTCGATCGTACGATTACTAAAATTGCTGAATTAAAACTCTGCTACTAAATAATTGTTGGCTGGTACCCAGTGTATAGCCTCACTGAAACAACTGGACGTTCCCGAAAGGTCAGACTAAACATAAATTGCGAATTCCTTACGAGAACAAAAATCAAAGTGGACCGTTACAAACGTTAATAGAATTTCATTCCAATACATCACAAATGGGTTTTGGTTCACCACTAACCATTTTTAAATCCATCGTAATCGTTTTCTACATTAAGTCTGTCAATCGATTTTGAGCTTTATTACTGGGCGGTCACGTATTTCATTGGTGTGCAATTACTTGGCGTCCCGCTGCAAGAGTTATGCCCCACATTTGTCGGCGCGCGTAATCAACGAATCTTTTTTATCTTGGTATGGTTCGCGTCGCTCCCGAGGTAATGCTGGTTCCCTGTTCCCGCTGACCTCCGGGACCCTCCCTTGACGTATCTCAATATTGCTGCTCTAAACATAATCGTTAATCCTCTTACTCGAGTTCTCTGTACCACTCCAGTATGATTTCGTTTCCATAATTGCATTTAAAAGGACGCTCTCAGCTTTTAAAAACAAGAATGTAGAGTTGAAAATGTTAAGTGTGGGTAGATTAAAGTGACGTTTGCCCTTGGCTGGGTCCACGTGCCAGACGCGCACGGTTCACTGCCTCCGAAAACCCTGACGTTGTAGTACTGGAAGTATTTTACTGTTTATTCGTTTAAAACCTTAAGGCTGTTGGAATGATTTCAAAGAATTTTGCAAAGCTTGTACCGTTTTCTCAGAATAAATATGATTACAATCTCAGGTTGTTATTTTAAATTCTTCATATAAATTTTAGCTGGTACCCAGAATTTCGACTGGATGTCAATTGCTTTATAAATACCTCCTCCCTACGATTCTGAGTAGGTTTACATTGTTATATTTTTAGGAACCACTTAAGATTTATTTTCATTTTAAACGGTAAAGGGCATACAGCCCTTTTAGTCAGACACCTACGCAATAAATAGGGGTGACTTACTAAGATAATATGTTTTAACTTTCATATTCCTATTATATACGTGACATAGGTGAAGCCGATTGTATTACTAAACTTAAAATACAAAAGATTCTTAACACTTAAAATACAGAAGAAAGTCTTTGTTTTTATTTCATGACTTAAAAGTGCACGTGTAACGTTTTTTTATTCGTAGTGACCAGTAAATAACTGGCAGGAAGTGTAAAAAGCAAAGCAGTATTCAGTAAAAATATTTTGCAAGTGAAATGAAGCTGCTTTATTTGTGTTGATTCTCAAATTGATATGAAACTTAAAATTTAAATATTTTGTACTGTTACAAAGTTTTAACTAAAATGTTGTTCAAAAGCGAAAATTGCCTGAATAAACACATAACTAGGTCACAAAAAACATAATTTAGTGTACCGTAGCTAACTGATCTGTACATGTTTTTGCTGCAGTCATAAATGGCAGAGAACTAAAATAATATTGACAGTTGAGAAGCTGAAAATATGAAATCAGTATAAATGTTTCGTTATAACTATCTACCTATCTATACCTACTATCGATTCTGTGGTTGCTGCACTCGGCTGCAATCATGATATTCTTCGAACTATTTAGTTACTAATTAACGTAGGTATTTGTGCAGAATTTGAGCGATGCTAAATATTATAATTTGCCTCTACTCCGAGCTACTACGCATTTAGTATTTTGTATTCAGTTCTGGCTTCCTCGCACCCGCATGAGGTAATTAACGCAAATAGCAATATAATTGTGGCCAGGAAATATAGATAGTTTAGCTAACATGAATCGTAATAACTTACATTAAGGTGCATACAAAAATCTTAATTAATTCGTAGTCCATCATTTTATTGACTAATGCACAGAAAAAATTACAAGTTTTGAAATATATCATAGTTGTAATCCTTTTTACTCGCTTTGTCGTAGTCGGATTTAAAATAAAAATACGGATTTTTTATCAATTTAAAAATATTGAAACTCAGCATATACGATAAAAATCTATATTTTATATCTGCACGTTAATAGCTGCAGTAGCGAGCTCCAACGAACTATTTAAACTGATTCGTGAACGTTTGATGTTTTATCTAGCGTGATGGATGGCGCAATAAATGTTGGTGCGGATGCAAATTATCAAATGTCGCCGATCTATCGCTCGCGTATCGCTCACGTATCGCTCACGTATCGCTCTGTGGAGCGGCACTCGTCTCGTAATACATGTTATACAGATTAATTCAACTGTTTATTGCTACTATTGCTTTAATGGGTTTATTAACTTGGTTGATCGAGTGCTACGAAATGTCTATCCATTTTTTATCTACACAAAAATTCTTCCTGAAATAAGATAATGACAACACGATTTACTACGTCAAATATTAAGAAATATCAACAAAAATATATTGTAATAACATAAGACCCGTAGATTATTTGGACCTTTAGAATAATAAATATTTTCCTCATTGTACAGACACAATATTAGTCTCTCGCAACCTTTAATATCATGTTTAGACGAGTATCTATGACAATTAAAATGAAATTCGCATATATTTTGATATTAAGGTTACGTTAATACTCGACTTATCTCATTTTTACTGATAAAATATATTTCTAGGTGTATTGAAGAATGAGTCTTCAAAGACAAATCACCTCGTTATTAGTTAATTAGTGTGTATCTCGAAGTTATAAATAAAATATGAAATCCTCCCAGCGCAGCCACATTAAAGAGATTCCAATAGCCGGCGTCTGATTGAAAAGACTAGACTTTGCGGTGATTGCAATACGATGCAAAACGAATACTAACTGTTTTAAGTTCTGTTCAATTTGTAAAAACCTTCCATTTCTATTCTGTTAATTTTAAATTGTTGAAGCAGACAGAGCCTTTCAATTGAGTTTTAAAGTAATTTAAATTCTATTTGATAAGCAACTGGCTGGCGTAATTGTGCGCGATCTAATAAGAAAATCTCGTAGAGCAAGCGTAGCTGTGCTCTACGTCGTAGCACCGGAGCGCTACAAAAGACGGTGAAGTCGTAGTGGATTACGTAGCGTATGCGTAGTCATAATGCGTAGCTATATTTTATTTGACAAACTTAATATTATGTAACTCAAGTAATTGACACAGAAACGTGGTATTACAGTTTTTAATCTCTTGGTTTTCACATTTTTTACATATGGGTCCAGTATTTGGCTAAAACCTCCCAAAAAACTTCAATATACAGATATATTGAAGTCGGGTAGGACCATAATACAGATATTATGGTCCTACCCGAGGCCTGATAGCTCGTCGTTGTTTTTGTATAAAACGCTTCAAGTTGACGGACAGACGGATTGCTTGGGATTGCGTTGAGCTGTTCCTTCTCTGCGGCTTTAACATAGGCAAGCGGTGAAGGGACGGATTTTGATGCTAAACACTATGATATGTTGGCATTTATAATAATAAGGAACGTAGAGTTCCTTATTATAAAAACAACTTTGTAACTAAATTGTTACGTCTATATAGAATTTTATAAACAAAACTTTATTAATTTTGAGATGAAACGTGTGATATAGCTTTTTAACTATAATATTCGTTGTGTTTTCACAATTTTTCGATACGAGCCATCACAGGTGTTAAAGAGCCATTGCGTTTTAGTTGAGTGTGCAGCACTATAGTGAGCTATTGTTGACGGAGGTCGGAGGCGCCGCCCACAGCGGCACACAATGTGGCCATTACACGCCGTCCGCAGCGCCACAAAGCCTGCCGCCCAGCCTGTAATACTCGCCAAAACACCAGTTTAATTACTCGCAAACACTTTTGTACTAGCCTACATATAGTAGCCTATACATGTCTACTACACCTGCAATGAAGGCTCCTGACAATGCAGTTATCGCACTAGAGTTCTCGGCCACATAAACATTTACTGAATGACACCGCTAGTGCCTTGGCAGTAGTGCCTTCGTCACTGGGCTACGTAAACAGATATTATATAACAAAATCCAGTCTTACATTAATACGCTCAATATTTAAGGTCTGTTTATCTAAAGTAATTGCTCCGTAACAAACAATCTTACCCTTCACAAACCATCAAACTCGGAAACTATGAAACCTAAACAACAAGACCTATCAAGGAAAACGATTCGACAGCATAACAATAGACATCTAGTTTCCCTTCACCCAGTCTCTCTGAATTCTCTCCTCAGCCACCTGATACCCTAGTCCTGAAGCCTCGCCGCTCCACTTCTGCGAGATCGCTATTATTCCAACATATAAAGTTATTCAAACTTTTTGTTTTGGATTTCCCGTTCGTATCTATATTTAGTCGGAGTTAGCTCTTCTGTTTGAACGTTCATTGTGTTATATAATTACAACGTCAAACTTGTACGAGTATGTTCTTACATTCATAATGGAATGAACTTGTTTTCATGGTATGTAAAGATTTTTTGTTACCATATTCTGGTTTTAGTAGGCTTTATATATTATTTTCAGCCCAAGCTGTCTCACTGCTGGGCAAAGGCCTCCCTTCCTTCCATTCTTCCAATGGCAATCAACCTGTCCTTCACAAAGGAATCTTAACTCATCTCCGTTCGGGCTTTTATACAGGGTGTCCGGTAAATAATCCGACAAACTGTGGTGGCTGATACCTTAGGTCAGGACCTATCCAATGAACACAACATATGTTCCCCGAAAAGTTACAGGTTTCGAGTTACAATCGATTATCGGAAATTTTAGAATTTTCTACCTTGCATCAGACTTTTCCATTTTTCTTGCTGATTAATAGCTTTCGTAATACTTTTTGTACATCAAATTAATCTTGAATAGTTACTCTACGCTTAAGTAAGTCTCATATTTATCTAAAAGAAGAATGTATTGACAAAAAAGTCATTCGCTTACAATTTTCACTTTTCGTTTTTCTTACTGCTCAACTTTGAACTGCAGTGGTGAAAAATAAATGTATGTAGGAATTTTGTACAACAATCTTAAAAACTTGCATGAATATTGGTGATTTTGGGAAGGTACAATACTTGCGTATTTTCCTTACAAAATTTGACAAAACCAGCTGCTGAAGTACACACTTGGGCTTATTTGTTGAAATATTACTAATGTAAATCTGAGGAAAAATGAGACTTAACTTAACGCGGATCGTCATTGTAAAATGAAATAAGGTATTTTCTTCTAGCGACTAACTAGGTACACCAAATAATTGTGGCCAATTTCAATTTGGAAAATATGGAATGAAAAAAAAAATGCTCTGTTAAATTTTTTGCAAAGTTACGGAACCCCTCGTTAGCATGTCCATCTCCAACTTGACCGGTTTCTTAGAAGACCAACTCTTCGTAAATACATTCTAGGCAAGTTGAACGATACAATATGGTTTGGGAAAATGGGTGCTAAGTGCAGTATGGGCCTGAAGTAAGAGCCTCCTCTAATGAAGGATACCAGGGCATATGGATTGGGCGTCCAAAACCAGCTATTTAATTGTTGTTGCATGAAACATAAAGTGTTATAAAATCTATTTAACTAGTAAGAAAGTACTGAAGGAAAAGGTAACTTTACACTAAAACATGTTTTAATCTGGCATAGAGAGTTAATGGCGAGAAGAAAATACCTAATTTCATTGTACAATGACGATCCGCGTTAAGTTACGTCTCATTTTTCCTCAGAATTACATTAGTAATATTTCAACAAATAAGCCCATGTGTGCACTTCAGCAGCTTGTTTTGTCAAATTTTGTAAGGAAAATACGCAAGTATTGTACCTTCCCAAAATCACCAATATTCAAGCAAGTTTTTAAGATTGTTGTACAAAATTCCTACATACATTTTTTTTCACCACTGCAGTTCAAAGTTGAGCAGTAAGAAAAACGAAAAGTGAAAATTGTTAAGCGAATGGCTTTTTTGTCAATACATTCTTCTTTTAGATAAATATGAGACTTACTAAAGCCTAGAGTAGCTATTCAAGATTAATTTGATGTACAAAAAGTATTACGAAAGCTATTAATCAGCAAGAAAAATGGAAAAGTCTGATGTAAGGTAGAAAATTCTAAAATTTCCGAAAATCGATTGTAACTCGAAACCTGTAACTTTTCGGGGAACATATGTTGTGTTCATTGGATAGGTCCTGACCTAAGGTATCAGCCACCACAGTTTGTCGGACTATTTACCGGACACCCTGTATAATTATAAAGTAAATCCTTTTAGTGCTTTACCTGTCTTACAAGTCAGAGTAACTCTACTAGTGTACAGTAGCCAAATGATGCGCTAACACCAAGCTGTCGGCTTCGTTTGATCTCGCAACATTAATGTGACAAGCTCTTGAGTGCTATTGTATTTTGTTTCACGTTTCGAAATTGTTTGACTTTAAAAAGAGATCGTATTGTGAGAGTATAATGTTATTCTGTCACATGTCATGAATACTTAAAAAAAAATGCAATATTTTTTGTAGATAATAAATATTTGTGCCTCAACGTTGGTACGTCCATATATGTATATTATACATTTAGTATTGTAATGCCTATAGAGCTAGGTATATCGATGTCCTGGTTTGACATAATGCCGCAGTTGTAGGTGTGCGTGAACGTGTGATCATTAATCAGCAGATCACGGTGCGGTGACGTCGAAGAGTCAATGTTTGTCTCGCGTTTAGTTCGACACGCGCCGCAAGGGATAAAAGTAAAGCGATATAGAACGTTCACAAGTATTTAAGAGTAAAATTTAAATAAAACCCAAATTTACATAAGGCTTTAAAAAGGTTTTTTTAATTGTGTGGGTTTTTCTTTATTTCAGACGAACTTAGTTGATAACATGGGTAAAAAAAACTCAGTCTTATGACACATTAGTTTACCATGAAGCTTATTTGCAGAATTTTCATCGTACCTAAACATTTTAGTACAACCTATGTAACGCAATACTTGTCATGAAACCTCCTGTAGACTATAACTTACGTCCTCATCAAGCAGTTTCCGAAGTCGACAAGCATCTTACACTAAGTCGAACTAACCTAACTAGTAGGTAAGATGGCTGACGGTCGCAACATAGTGACGTCACTAACTAGTCAGATTCTTACGTGATGCATGCTTCATATATGAATATATTCATGAGTGATCTGCGATACGAATATGCTCACAATAAGAATACGTTACTGTCCCGAGATTTTCAGTGTTCGGTAAAAAGGCTGTAAAATATTGTAGCGACTTGCAAAACCCTTCTGGATATTTGAATAGACATCTCGCTAGTGTGAATTGTCCATACATATTTAATGTTGACATTCGTTTAATGATTAAAAAGCGTTATTCATTACCTGTTAAAAAAGCTGAAAGTTTTAATGAATTACCTATATACGATATCAATCGAAAATCCGCAGTTTCCTTTCCAGACCAACCCACGCAAATGGTAAAACATCTATACCTTCTAAGAACAAAGACGTCCTACGTCCGGCTAAATGTATACAATGTGTGTGCATTAATACTGTTGTTAGTAAAGCTTAACAAGGTATCAAATGTAAACCAGAACAAAAGACAAGCGATATCCCTGTAGAGTGTAGCTGTTCCGAGCTTGCGCCGTGTGACGCGCACCTTCCTCCTGTTTAGTCGGCAAATAATAAAAACTCTGGAACAGAATGCAGTATGTTAGTTCTGAGCGCCATTCCCTTTATACTTGGAAGACTTCAGTGGAAAAATAAACAAAAATGGCGACTAGGTTCTCCGCTAAAGGGGAATGTTGTGTTTATGGAAAACAGTGTGTAGCATGGCTGTTATTGCTTCGGCGAAACTTTGTGTTTGTACTGCATACACGTGCGGTCGTACTGCTAGGAGTCTGAGGCCCGCATACCGCCTCCAACGTGTGTCGTCAACAGCATGCACTTCTTTATCCTAAATATTTCCGCAATTAAATTGCGGAATATATTATTGTTACGTCGGGAACAGAAATTTAAACGGGGTCACGGAAGTACACAGTAAATTCCAGTCGAGAACACGACAGATTACATGCAGCTCTAAAACCCGGTCAGCTCGACATGTGCCAGGAATGGTTGGCTGCGAGAGCGAGCACTTTAACACACGTGCGTCGCAGCAATATCCTACAGAGGAACGAGTGGCCAGTCACGATAAACCTTACGTCTCTCCGGAACCTTTCTCACATCAAGTGAATATTCGTAAACAGCCGCAGTGAAGCCAAAATACCCGACACTCATGATGAGCGATACAAGAACTTTTAAAACTTTTAGCACTTAGATATCGCGAGATACAAAGTGATGATGAAAAAAATTGCGAAGTTAGAAGCGGCCGGCGTCTGTCCTTTATGAATAAAGTTCGTCGTCAACGTTTAACTCAAATAGATAGTGATCCGATCAATACTGCAATGACAGACGTAGGTTATACGCAATACGACTGATTATAACAACATACATATTTATAATGAAGTAAATACACATGTACACGGCTTTGCTACATGTGTCTTTATTCCCAGTGCTATTCACACCTAAAAAGTCTTATTAAATGTTAATCAGAAATTTTAAACACTGGAAATCCCACGCTGCGTAGTGCTTAATTAATTATGAAACGAATTAATTAAATACCAACGTAAACGGATTACAGGGTATGATTTCAGCACGTCATCGACAGCTAATGACCTAATCATATGGACTATAGCACACAGAGATCAAATATTCAATACCTTCAGCTAATTTCACATTTGTGCTACACTGCTACGAGTAATATCGTAGAGGGTCTACGCGGGTTGCTACGTGTTTATCTTAATTCGTAGCACTAATCTTAAACTTTCTTTTCTAACATGAATGCTTTAGATTAATACAAGATTTTATACCTTTTTAGAAAGACTTGTATCAAGGTTAATTTGTTTATTTAATAAAGTGTTCTGTTGTTAACATGTTTCTTTTTTATTTTATTTTGTGTTTTACCTTTGTAAAATAAAGAAAGAAATAAGTAGACCATATCAAGACTAGTACATTTTCTTAGTAAATAAATCTATATGAACAGACTAGTCCGTATTATTGTTCTGCCGCTGATTAGTGTGGCGCTCTAAACAGCGCGGGAACTGATCGTCATTTGTCGGTTTTAAAACTGCGCCTTTGTGCTCTTTGTGCGGAGATTTTTAGAGTTCCTGCCTTTAATTATGTGTTCCAGTGGAACTGGGTCGAGCGAGGCCTGCCGCGGCTCGCTCAATTAATGACTGTGAAAGAACCGATGGAAAATTTCGGACGCTAATTAGTATTTGCATAGATATCTAGTTTCGACATTTGCTTTTTAGAAAACTCTGCTGGTTAGAAAATGCTGGACTACAGAATTTTTTGAAAAGCTTTGCTGAAGTAACGATAGCAAACGTAAAAAAAAACTATATTATTAAAGAAAAAATATTGATGGACCGGGTGCGATCCGATATCTTCAAATTCACGGAAGGCTTAAAAAGTTAAAATTTTACTTTTGGACTTGAAAGGAATCATTCTTGAGAGCTCACACAATTTGACTGCGGATCCGGTTTCACTTCAACTTGGATTTTATCTAAGTTGAGATGTTGGATAGCTTTGCACTGGAGTACAACTTGCTACTAGGAATCTTCAAAACTTGCTCTAGCAGTGTATGCGACACTCACCAGAACTATTTACATATGTGTTCATGTCAAATAATATTAGTCGTTTAGTAATATACATACATACATATAATCACGCCTCTTTCCCGTGGGGGTAAGCAGAGACCACTTCTTTTCACCTGCTACGATCTTAGTGATATGGCCTTACAAAAAGTAGCCGATATTGTAAACGAAAATTAACCCTACAAAATTATGATAAATATATCGAATTCTCGAAAACCTCCCAACAATATTATTTCTATTCCAGTGAATTCAATACCAAGACACAAGTAATCTACTTCGTTTCTACTGTTTAACATCGAAATTAATGTTAACTTATTCCGAACTTACATAAGAGGCTTCGTTACAGACAGCCAATGTGATTACTATTTTATTCCGAAAGTTAAAAGTAAGGTATTCTCGAAGGAATCGAAACGACATTACAGTATACGATGTCTTTATTCTTGTGCTCCCTGCACTAGATACGAAGGCTTCTAGATCGATGGCCAAACAGATTACCTTTTGTTGTGCTGATTTCTTTAACGAGCGAAACATTTACTTATTGAAAATACTTTCTGTCTCCGACGTGTTTCCAAGATGGCGCGATAAAGAGGGTTTAGAAAGCTTTTATTTTATGTTCTCGGGAAAATTGGTTGAGGAATATAAGTGCACACCTTTGTCTTTACCTTCTAGTGACGTCCATATTGATTTATTTCGTTTTCGATTTATCAAATCGTATATATCACTTCAGTGACAACGCATCCACAAATTTATATCTTCTTCGTACACATCGTCCTGTTCGGGACGTCTCATAAATGCGTGAACATGTCATCGGCTGTTCGTTGTTCTTCCTTAGTGACATGTTTGCGGGCGCTGTTCTTGGAGCATAATACAGTTAATTTGGCGCCACAATAGCGCAGTGTTGATGTTTGCAGGCGTCACGTCCGCTACCGACGCCATGTTTGTTTAGGACACACATGTTTGTGTGTCTCTGTTATTTTATCTCATGCTTCGATTATTTTTCACATCATGGAGGCCGATAGGGAAGAATGCCTTTGCTAGTCGAATAAAACCTCATTATGTTAAGATAAATATACTTGTGCAGAGATTACACTAAACACCTTTTGTAGAATATTGTTTTAGGCCGCAGCATCTGAATATTAAAACATAATAAACGTGTGGTAAGCAAACAGTGAGCGTCATTTACTCAGTAACCAGCTCCAAGGAACGTAATCCCTACTAAAATGTAAATGTTGTCCGTCTGTTTGCGCGCTAATCTCCGCGACCGTGTTATCTCGCCGCTGCGCCTGTCTCAGGCGGGAGGCGCCATCACCATCATCAAAGTAAATGATATCGTTTTACGATCACTTGAGTTTTATACACCGTTTACCATATTTTTTTACTCACGTCGCGTCGTCACGAATTACGCTCGTAAGCGTCGCCTGAATAATGTGCCGTTTATGTTAGTTTCTATGTAAAGCAATAGGTAGATAATGTGTAGTTTCTTTAGTATAGTCATGTCTTCTATTATATTTTTGATGTAAATTGTTTTACAAAAGAAAACTTTGATTAATTACAGTAATGTTTTCTATACTTTTTTAAGGGCTTTAAAAAACTGCCTCGTTGGCCTAGTGGTTCTAAGCTCGACTGCTACGCTAGAGGTCTTGGGTTCGATTCCCAAGTCGACCAAGGTGTTATTGGGTTTTTCTATGAAATTCTCGGTAGCAGGTCGGAGTTTGGATTTGTGCCCGGTTAGTGGCAATAGGCTCGCCCCCTATTACATGGGACCTAAACATACCGGCGATGTGGGTGTACATTGGTACACCTCTGCCTAACCCTTCGGGGATACAGGCGTGATGGTATGTTATGTTAAAAAACAAAAACGCAAAAGTAATGTTCATGATTTTAGTTGGAGCTCATTTTAATTGTTTTTATTTCATTATTATAGCTTGAAAAAATTTGGCATCTTGAGAGTATTAGATGTACATATTTTATTTTACGCCAACGCGGCGCTGTACGGGGTACAATTCAACGTTTCTGGGTTAAGAGCGCAGCCGCGGGCGTGTGAGATAAATACTTAATGGTGACTAGAAACGCGGAGCAGCCCGCGCCGCTCGTCGCTCCGCCCGCTGTGAGACCATGACGGATCGCGCGTCTCACACAAAACGAACGCTATCCATCACATCGATCCCGCGCTGCAAATACATTAATATCTTCGTATCACGGCGCCCATCGACCATTACTACTAATCTACATCACAGTAGCTCGGGCTTACACGACATTAACATTGTACTCATAAAGTACCCCAACTTAACGCGCTTAACTCCCAGTAACCTACCCTTTGTTGCGAGAGCGCTCCAATAGCGACTCTATTGTGTTCGAATAGAGTGCGTTATCGCGCCGCTATACAAATGGTAAGTTAGCGCCGCTATGCAAATGTTTGATTGAAAATCTGTAATTGCACGATTTGCAAAGATTGTCGGGGCCCAGTGCTGGTGATTACGGGGAATTCCTCGGAACCTATTGTCTCAGCTCTTTATTGCCTGGTTTTACTTAAATTGTTTTCTTTTTCATGTAATTTAAAGTATATTTTTCTTGCCTAAGCGATTCGATATGTAAATTAAGTCAGTTTCGAATTCTGCGTGAATGTTAAGTAAGGTAAATATTATTTCGCCAGAGCGTGGTCTGTGAAATTCAGAAGGTAAATAGCGCTTGACCTTACTTGTGTTAAAGTTTGGGTAAAGTTAAATTTGTAAAGGCTTACATTACAAGATTAAACGGCTTTAAATCTTACAGAAGAAATATTTATCTAAAGAGATGAAAGCTTTAGCGTCCTGTTAATATTGTCATAAACGCTTTGAGCTCAGAGTCTGGCACAAGTTGCTCTAACGTTTTAATGTTAATGATCTTTGTATAATATGTACTGGTTCATTATGATTTGTGTGAGAGTATAGAGCGGGACAAAGCCAAGTAATGAAATTACGTCAGCGTTAGCTTGATAAAGGAAAATTAAATATTTATTCTGAATCAGCTTTTACATTTCAAATGACACAAATTACATTAATGGAATAAAATTCTGGTCTTTTGTGCTATACTTTTATCTTTCTTTGTAAATTATATTTTAAGTTTATTTTTTACATTATCTGAGTTTGTACATTATCTGTCTGGGATGACAAATTGATCTTGTTAGGTGTTAAGTGAGGCTGCTTACATCGCCTTCGGTATCATTCCTATGGGAGTAGTAACTACTTGCTGGCGTATGATGAGCGATACACGTGATTACTCAGTCACGTTGATTGGCGCTCGTTACCGCTCCTCCTAGCCCCTGCAACGATGGTCTGTTAACATCGCCCCACTTACTATCAATTACTCACTAGAATGGGGCGGCACACCTGTGACTTTTGACACTAGTCGAAAAGATGCAAGACTTCATAGATGATAAATCTATTTTAAAAGATAATACTATTGTATATTAGGTAAGGTATTGTTATTTAAATTTTACAATAACCGTTACTCTATGCAGCTTCATACAAACGGATCAGTCGCTAGTATTTGTACGCAACTGAACGCTACAAGATGACTGTTATCTTTTAATTGTTCTCATTTAGAGGGAAATACGCGAAAATATCGCCTTATAATTAGCAAACGTTCAGGAATAACAGCCGTTCAATGTTTGCGTTGAATCTATTTATACTCACAATGACGACTCGTTATGTTACACTAATTGAAATGTATTCTTAGTTAATAGTTTCCGATATGTATACCTACTTGGAATTATTATTTCAAACATTAAATGAACATAGCATGCCCCAGAGTGTTAAGCGGGCCATTCACTAGACGGACATGCCCGCGGGCAAGTCTGCAGACATGCCCGCCGGACCTCGCTACTACAGGTCTGTGCAATGTTTGCTAGTGTAGGACCGTCGCAGTCAGTCTGGCAGACTGCCCGTTGCTCGTCCGCGCGATCTCATTTTGTCTGCGCGGGCACAAGTCCGTACAGACATGTCCGTACGTGAATGCTCATCGCGGGCCGCCTGTCCTCAGACCTGAGAGCGACAGCACCCAGTACAGACGTCTTTTATGATTTATAGTATAAAATTTTCATATAAGTACTTTCATGTATTTTTCTTTTGACTTCGCTGGAAGCAGGTTTTCCATTGCCAATTTGGCTTCTGATCTTAAATCTGGTGGAGTACAATCAATCTCCATTTTACTCTCTGAACCGTTGAAACTCATTTTAATTATTAAATCTTATTTATTAAGTATGTAAATAATTAATCAAGACGAATTTTCAGCTTTGCCGCCAATTTTCTATTTATCATCTGTGGCGAAAGGCAAACGCATTTATGGCTATACAGCCACGTGAACGCAATGTAATTAATAACCCCAGCACGCCGTTTCATACAACATTGCTGGAGCGTTGTAATGTTCCAAATTCAAAAAACGCTCCTGCAATGGATTTGATTTTCTTTGTCCGTAAATTCGATACTTCACGTGTTCTTTTTTCGAAAATAAGTATTAATAAAAGAAAATGAGTTTTAATGAAAATAAATTATTCTGGGAAGAATTTTTAGCAGAGTATAAAAATTACCAATGCTTATGGAAGGTAAAAAGCAAAGAGTTTATGAACTCAGAATTACGCAATGCTGCCTACCAAAATTTAATTATAAAATGTAAGGAAATACACCCCGAAGCTGATTTAGCCTATGTCAAGAAAAAAATTGATTCCCTACGGAACTCCTACAGGCGTGAACTGCGTAAAGTACGTCAGTCAACTAGAACGGGTTCATCATCAGATGATGTGTACGTGCCTAGTTTGTGGTATTTCAATCTGCTCCAATTCACTTCAGATCAAGAGGAAGCTCGAGCTGGAACGTCTTCCATAAGCTCTCCGCCTTATTCTTTGGCAGATGATTCATTGGTAAGTATACATTACATTCACAGTTTATTCTAAACTTATTAGATATTTAACATAATATTATGTTGGTACTTAATAAGTAGATAGGTAGAATTTTCAGGACTTTTGCCAACTTTCTCATTATGCCGACTTTTCGAACAGTTAATACATTCACATTTTATTATCTTGTAGGTAGATAACTTAGGTAGGTGTGTACTTGTGTAGGTATGTATAGGTTTTTTTAATAAAACACAATATTATAATAGAATTGACTTTATTTGAAGTACCTACCTAGTAATATCATTTGATAATGTACGTAACTATGAAAAGTGGTTTTGGAATGCTACTTGACCTTCAGAATTATAATACTTTGTAAACATTTTTCTAACAGCTTTAGCTCTCTCGTCACAATTGCGTCCTCTGTTCAACAACCCATCAAGCTGATGTGATTGCTCTTGTCGCCATTCTCCTGGAGTAACTGTGTTATTATGATTTTCGTGGTCTATGCATCGAATTGTCATATAGTTAGAAGATTCTCGTCGCAAAAAATTGTGTAGAGCACAACAAGCCAATACAACAGAATCAATATTATTCAAGTTTTCTAGAGTTATAGTAGATAATAATACTCTAAACCGACAGGCTGTTATCCCAAAAGTGTTTTCAACAGTTCGGCGTGCCCTACACAAACGGTAGTTAAAGATTTTTTCTTGTCTCGGGGTATTAATATCTTTACGATATGGTTTCATTAGGTGTTCAGACAATTGAAACGCATCGTCTCCTATAAAAACATAGGGAGCTCGAATGTGTGAGTTTCTAAGGATACTCGGCGGTGGAAGATTCAACAGTCCGTTTTCAAGTTTGTCATGGAAATCAGTTTCTTGTATCACGCCCCCATCAGATACCCTGCCGTTTGTCCCAGTATATATATACAGGTATTCATAATTAGCGTTGACAATTGCAAATAAAATAACGCTGTAATAGGACTTGTAATTGAAGTAGTAGGAGCCACTGTTCGGAGGCTGTTTAATAGCAACATGTTTGCCATCCATAGCCCCGCAGCAATTTTCAAAATTCCATGAATCTGCGAAACCACGTGCAACTTCCAACCAATCTTCAGTAGTCGACGGAAACTAGAACAAAAAAAAAATAATTATATTGACATAATAATTTTCATTTTCAGACAAATGAGCTTCCCAGTCCAAGCACTTCATCGGATGTACCACCGCACCAAGGTGCGTCTACCGTAAAAAATAAAAAAACTACTATTAACTTAGCACAAAAAAAAGCTAAGTTTTTAGACATTGCCAGCAACGAACTGCAGCAACGCTATAAAGAACAAGCGTTTGGGGACAGCGTTGCCTTTGACCTCGACCAGATGGATGACATACAATGCATCATCGCAAAAAAAATGATATCTGAAATTATGTATAATGGCAGAATGGGCCTTTTAAATGTCAATTCAAACATATCTGTACAAGCTCAAAACATAACGTCGTACTCGTGCCCAGAATATGTTCCAAACTACCAACAAACTTCTATGCAGTCACCAAGTATGATTACGTTATATCCACGAGATCGCCAACGCCAACCATATGTAACTCATGAAGAATTATCTGAGCAAGTGTATCTTCCGAACATAAACATCATCGAAGACGTTAGTATGAATAATCTTGGTGATATAAATAAATACATAAAATTTAATGATAAGAAATAACTAAAATAATTGAGTAAAATTGGGAAGTACAAATTATTGTTAAGTTCAGTTGAAACGATAATTAGTTGATTTGATGTTGTTAATTTTTTAATATGTTTTTAACATTATAAACACTTACCTTAATAAATTCGTCTTTTAATGCTTTAAACAATTCTCTGCAAGTCTCCGGTATAATCTTCCCTAGTAGTTGAGGTGATATAGCACAAGAAAATTTCATGTCTTCATAAGTTCTACCTGTAGCTAAATATCTCAGCGTGGCAAGTAATCGTTCTTTTGCAGTCACTGACGGTCTCATTTTAGTATTCTGTCTAGTAATTTTAGGCTCTATGAGATTTAATAAAAATTCAAATGATTCTTGATCCATGCGCAAGTAATTGTATAGGTCTCCTGGTTCATCAATTTCTAATTCTTGGAGCAAATTAATATGGCTATAATGATTTCTTTTTTTCAACCATTCTTTGCACCAAATTCTTTTCTTTTTCTTTTGATCTAAGAGTATAATTGCGGCACCAGCAATTAAGATTTTTCTTCGTCTCGTTGACATCGTAACAACACGTGTAGCCGGTTGAGACACAGACAACAAACTGATGAGTCTGTGTAGTGTATTGTGGCGACAGACAGCCCGTACAGACTGTCCGCGGGCATGTCCGTCTAGTGAATGGCCCGCTTTACAAAATTGAAATGATGTGTTTTCAATTACTATTTGTATAATAAAAAAACATCGTTTATTTGACGACCTCCGTGGTCGAGTGGCGTACGCACCGGTTTCAAGGTGTCGCTAGCTCTGAGGTCCCGGGTTCGATCCCCGGACGGGTCAATGTAGAAAATCACATTTCTACATTGTCTCGGGTCTGGGTGTTTGTGGTACCTTCGTTGTATCTGAATTCCACAACACAAGTGCTTTAGCAACTTACTTTGGGTTCAGAACAATGTATGTGATGTTGTCCGCATTTATTTATTTATTATTTTTATCGTTCAGCAGAATTTTAAAAATAGAGGCATTAGACAAAACTACGTATTTGTTCCACATAACACAAACCCGATTTCCGAATACCTTACTAAATACTAAATTCTGGTTATTTTGGCGGCAAAAGGTAGTAGCTGTACCTAGTAGAAAATGTTAAAATGATGACACGTCCATTTCGGAATGGTATTTTGAGCAATTTGTTCGCGTCTCATAGCCAATATATAGAATAGTAGGTAGGTAAGAGTGTGTCGTTCGATTGAATACGTCGTGATTGAACGTCGGTACGTGAGGAGATAAAACCCGCGATCCCGTCTCACAATGAGGCCAATCAGCCGGGAATGAGTTTGTTGTTACACCGGCTTACACGTCCTGCTGGTCTGGTGCTTCCCACACATAAATACACACTCGTTAACGATATATGGTAATTATCGTTGAGAGCTTCTGGTTCTAGCTGTACCTAATTGGAACTTATATTGTATACAATGGTACTTCGGAAGGTTTAAAATAACTAAACAACCCGGCCACGTTATACGGAATAAATAGAAAACACATACTGAAAATGTCTTTGAAAATAGATGCGCTATAAGTTTTCTTGTTTTGTTATTGATGTGTAAAAGGTTTTACCGGTTAAACATTTTGTATGCAAAACAGTCGATGTTTGGAATGATTCTATTTAAATCGTGGCGCGGATACACGCGTCGTATGTAAATCATGCAGCGCCGGCCATAACTGGTGGCTGGACCCGCGCAGACCCGCGCCTGCCCGCGTGCCGTTTGTTACCTAACAATGCTTTTAAAAATGATAAATGGATGGACCCGAATTCGATTTTATTAATGCGTTCTGTTTTACTACATTTAATTTAAAACAAACACATGTAAACACCACTGATGTTTCATTTTATATCAAATGATACGTCATTATCATAATTAAATTTGATAGGAACATCGCGTGCCAAATTGTGTGCCAAAAAGTGTAAGTGCAGTATGGAAGTATACATTATAGTTGGAATGGCTGTGTTGATCTATACGTTCGTCACGTTACTCCTAAATAGTGAGTGCTGGAATCCGGAACACCAGAAGTGTCAGTGCGAGGAGTGCAAGAGCCTCTGCAGCGGTACTCGCGCCATTACACCCTCGGTGCTGTCCGTGTCGTCGCGTATCGACGTCATCGAGCGCCCGTAAAGTGTACCTCTTGCATGGAACTGACCGCCTGGTGCTTTTCTGGAAGTAACACGAATTTACGTGAGTGGACTTTTTGATCTCAAAAAGCCATTCTATCTTTGCCTGTTTTTGAAGTAAAACGGGGAATTTAATAATATAAGAAGTGAATTGATTAAAATATTGGGACGGTGCGTGAGTGTGTGAGTGCGATGAGTGCAGCTTAGCGGGCATGGACCCGCTGGCTCGGCTGATGGAGGGCGCTCCGCTGCCGGGCGTGCTGGGCGCCACGCGCGACGCCCGGCCGCGCGGCGCGCTCGTGCACGCCAGCCTGGCCGCCGCGCCCGCCATCGGCGACAAGAAGGGCCGCCACCTCACCGGCACCTTCTGTCTTACCGGAGACACCATGGAGGGCATCATACAGTGCCTCGTCTTCCTCAAAGCATTCTCGGTGAGTTCCACAAACAACAACATACTGCGGCAAAAAACTAAACTCTTGAAAGTGGTCACTATAACGTTTTTGGTACGCTGTTTTACTGAATTAGCTAAAATTAAGGTTTCCGCTTTACTTGCAACTTATTAACCCTGTTTACTCAACCTTGCTAATTACCGCTGCTCCCGAGTTCGTTCATTTTAATCGTATGCATAAGTAATCATGGAATATTATGTTTGTCTACCCTCCAGGGGACCCTGCGAAGGTGTAAAAGGCTTCAAAGGATGCGAGAGTGTACGTAACTAGGCTCGTTACTAGCGGAGTGCTTAAAGAGAATTTCTGGTTCATTGAATAGATTAAGGCTCTGCTGTGTAATCAACTGAAAGCTAAAAATACCTGCCGTGCCGACTTTAGATAATTAATTGAAGTAGTTCTAAATTTTCGCCTCGTTTTATCAGCTTTATATAAATCATTTATTATTTACAAATACTTGTTTTCCCGCCTGACCGTCCCTAACTTGAGGTGTCACAGGTGATAAGTCTAAAATTGAAAACAATTTCAAATGATGTTAAGTATTAATTGTACGTATTACTAAGATAATGGCTCGGAAAGAGGATTATGCGTTTAAACGGTGTTCCAACTAGGGCTTTATGTTTAGTGGGATAAGGTCGAATTTCGTTGTGATTGTAGCGTCGACGAATACACAAGACAAGGAGCTTAGCAGAGGCGAGGATCTTTGTCAGTTATTAATGAACGCAGAAATTACCCGAGCAGTTTACTCCGCCTATTTAGATAATATTGTTTTTAGGATAATACCCGCTGTTTGTATCTTTAAAGTTCATTTTTAGTTAGGCGCGTCCGACATTAATATGGTAAGCTAAGATCTCTCTATTTATCCCGATGTTGCTCAACGTGTTAAAGACATCACACGTATTTATTTTGCTCCTAAAACCAATGTATAAATTATCTGCATAATTAGCGACAATTTATCTTAACATATTGAACACTTACACAAAAATAACGCGTTTCTTTGATACGTAGTGTCAGGCGCAGTCGGGGGCCGACACCGTCGTAAGTACCGCTAATTATATCCGATGTCAGACCTCAGCGAGGGTCCGTAATGGCGCCAATAATATTAACTACAGTTATGCTATACAATATACATCCCTCTAACTAGTAATCTTTCAAGTAACTACCGGTGTATACTGAAGCTTACCCACTCTCCGCTCGACGCTCGCCGTGAACGGACGTGTCGCTCTGTGGCGCGCTCGCTCTCGTCACTCGTCTTGCTACCTGTTACGATTGCGTAACGCTCTGCGTAGCCCGCCTACGCACATCGATAGATCTAAAGCTGCCTTTTTCAAGGCGGTGGCAGATCAAACACTGTTTCTTGGTTCGCGAATTAAATTCATTTGTCCCTTCAGGATAAAACCGCAGTTTCGCGGTCCTCGGTGGATATCCTAACGGTGCCAACGAAACCGAGGGGGTGTTGCGCCCAATCACACCCGCTGAGCCTCTTTAAGGCAAAGCAGTCAATTGGAAGGGACCTAGTGTATTGGCCTTGGGGGGTCTCCTAGTCAATCCTAGAGATCTGGTTTCCTTTTCAGCTACTCACCTAGTGTCGGTTGGGTGTGTCTACACCCTTCGCGCTAGACTGGTCAGGGCCCCGTTCGCACAATAAGACTGGCGACGGGTACATCACAGCTTAAGGCACACCTTAGGTACTCACCTCCCTGCTTAAACCCAGCAGGGAGGGTTACACATCCCCGGGCGTACCTACCCGGGGAGATAGATTTAGTTAGGTTAGTTTGTTGCTAGGCGCGTCCCCTTCGTCATTACCTATGTTAGGTTATTAATTTAACTTGTGTTAATCCTCTACTTCTCGTTTTCTCGAGAAAATGGACGCCCTGTGGCCCCGTTTCATCGAGGAGATGAAGAACTCACAGGTCATCCAAGACCTCTTCCAGGCTTGGACCCGTGAACAAAACCCCTCCTTGCTCTCAGAGCTAGATAGCCCGCGCCCTTTTGTCGGCGCCGACAAAGGGATTAAGGTCCGCCAAAGGCCCATTGTCTCGACTGCTATGTCGAAACCTATTGTTGGGAACGCTATTGTTCCTATTTCTATTATCTCGTCTCCGAGAATTACTTCGCCAAGTTGCACACCTGCGTGTGATGCATCACCGGCATCCACCTCCCGCCCCCGCTCTGCCTCTCCGTCCCCTGTCGACGCCGAGATGGCCAACGCCTCCGACTACTCCATCGATGCTTTTTCCGCATCCGACTCGTCGTGCTCGACTGATGGCTTTACTGAAGTCATTGGTAAGGGCAAGAAGCGTACCCGAAAGGCTAAGTCCCAACAGGTACCTTCCAAGGCGGCTAAAACCGTCGCCTCTCCTTCCTCTGCTGAAGCCTCGGCATCTCAGCCAGTAGCCCTCTCGGCATCACCCTCCTCGCAGTCTGCCCCTCAGGCGACCAATACCTCCCAGTCCGACTCGTCAGCCCCTAAGAAGGGTGGCCCGGTCCCTCCTCCAATCTTCCTTCAGGAGAAAGGAAAGTGGACCGAGGTGTCATCGTGGTGCACACAGCACCACATTAATTTCTCTAGTGCCCGTTCCGTCAAGGACGGCATTAAAATAGTTGTCCCAACAGCGGCCGACTTTCGGTCGCTTACTCGTATGCTGCAGGAGAGAGCCCTGCCATACCATAGTTTTACCCTCCCAGAGGAACGCGTCCTCCGCGTAGTAATTAAATCCGTCCCCGTTGAGTTGTCCTCAGACGACATTCTCAAGGACCTCTGTTCGCAGGGCATTCCAGCCCTCGAGGTACACCGGATGTACCGTTCGCGAGGCAAGTTGCCATATGAGATGGTCCTTGCAGTCACCGAGAGATCGGCTGATGGTAAGTCCATCTTCAACATTAAATCCGTCTGCCAACTTTCCGGGATAAAAGTTGAGACGCCACGCAAAACCGGCACTGTCGGTCAGTGCCACCGCTGCCAGCTGTACGGCCACTCGCAGCGTAACTGTTTCGCGCGCCCTCGTTGTGTGAAGTGCCTCGGTGAGCACGGAACGCCTGATTGTCCCCGGCCCAAGGACCACACCCAGTGCGCTGAGCCCCCTAGCTGCGTTCTCTGCGGCGAAAAGGGTCACCCAGCAAACTATCGAGGCTGTCCAAAGGCCCCCAAAACCGTCGCGAAACGGCCTGTCGCCCGTGCACTGGCCCCCGCGCAAAAACCCGCGACCGCTCCGCCGCGTCTTAGTCCGCAACGCCCAACCGGGGCTTGCTGGAATAGAGAAACGCATCTCCGTGCGTTCCCGGCCCTCGCCTCTCCTCGGAAGGAGACAAAATCGATCACCGCGCTCCAAGGACCCTCTGTCCCACGCATACCCCTCGCCGCGTTCAAACCCGCGCCTGTACCGAAACCCGCGCACGCATCACCGTCGACCGCGGCCCTTATGGCCCCGACGTTCTCGGCCGACATCACTGCGTCGGTTAAAAATTATATCGAGGTATACGAGTCGTTTGACTTTAATCGTATCCGCCTTATGGCTGAGGCGATTAGAGCCAACCCCTCGCCTCTACACGCGCCTTTCATTAGGGAGCAGTTCCGCGACGTATTCGCCGCATACAAAGCCGCCGCGTTCTAATGGCTACAACCGCCGGTAAATTCAAACCCCGTTCCCTTAAATTAGGTTTCTTTAACGCGCAAAGCATTAATAATAAACGCGATGAAATCGCAACGTTTCTCCGCGACCACCAACTCGACGTTTTTCTTGTACAGGAGACCTTTCTTAAACCGTCTCATAGAAACCCGCGAATCGCGAATTATAACCTAGTCCGTAACGATCGTACCAGAGCCGCAGGCGGCGGCACGCTCATTTACTTCAAAAGGTCACTGTACTGTGTTCCGATGGACCCACCTACGCTGTCGCACATTGAAGCCTCTGTCTGTAGGCTAGGCATGACCGGTCATAGACCTTTGTTCTTAGTCTCAGTTTATATCCCTCCGTCACCTCAGGGGGTCGACTTACGACCTGACCTGCAAGCTCTTCTTGCTCTCGGCGACTCCGTCCTTCTGGCGGGAGACCTGAATGCAAAACACGAAGCGTGGAATAGCCACACTCGTAACATCCGCGGTAGACACCTAGACCTTCTTAGCTCCGAGTTAAACTTTGACATCATCGCGCCGATGAATCCTACGCACTTTCCCGCTAACGTAAATCACCGCCCCGACATCTTAGATATAGCTTTGCTTAAAAACGTCAACCTAGCGCTTCGGTCCATTGAAGTTATTCAGGAATTAGATTCTGACCATAGACCAGTGATCATGTCTTTCGGTCCGCGTGTAGGTCCCCCAGACGCTGGTCAGCCCATCCCCACCAAGATAGTTACGAACTGGACGAAGCTTAGGACCCGCCTTAAGTCAGTCCAATCCGCTCATCTCGATTCAATCCCAGACCACGTGGAATCCGCGACAGACGCTATAGGCGCGATCGACTCCCTCACTGAGCACGTGCAGTCCCTGGTGAATGAGTGTTCACGGTCGGTACCGGTGACAGAAGACGCTCGCTGGCTCCTTCCGGACGACGCCCGTGCCCTACTGACGGAGAAGAACGCGGCTATACGCGCCTATGACGCTTATCCCTGCGACTCCAATCGCGTCCGCATGCGCTCTCTACAGCGTGCTTTTAGGAAACGCATAAGGAAATTGCGTGAGGAACGCTGGGATAAGTTTCTCGATCAATTAGAGCCCAATCATCACGCGTTTTGGAATCTCCAACGTAAACTACGTAGTTGCACCGAAGTTACTATGCCCCCGCTGAACCGTCCGAATCAGAGCCCTGCCTTCGAAGACGACGAGAAAGCGGAATGCCTAGCCGACAGCTTAGAGGTCCAGTGTACGCCTAGCGACCTTCCGGTCGATCAAGCTCACCTCGCCAGAGTTGACGCTGAAGTCGAACGTAAGGCCTCGCTCCCTCCTTCTGAGGATCCGGAACACCCACTCGCGCCGGTAACAGTAGACGAGGTACGTTCTTTGATCAAGGAACTGCATCCACGTAAAGCCCCAGGTTCAGACGGTCTCACCAATAAGGTGATTAAACTCTTCCCCCCAGCTTTAGTAATTCTCTTAACAGGCATCTTCAATGCAGCATTAGGAAACAATCTCTTCCCACATAAGTGGAAAGAGGCGATAGTCATCGGCATCCACAAACCCGGTAAACCAAAGTCTGAGCCTACTAGTTATCGCCCCATTAGCTTACTCAAGGTTCTTGGGAAGCTATACGAGCGAATTATTTATTCCCGTCTTATGGACTATGCCGAGTCCAGGAGTCTCATACCAGACGAGCAGTTCGGTTTTAGAACCGAACACTCGTGCGTCCAACAAGTCCACCGCATAGTCGAGCATATAAGCGCTGGTTTTCAGCGTGGAAGGCTCACTGGCGTGCTCTTCTTCGATATAGCAAAGGCCTTCGACAAGGTCTGGCACAATGGCTTGATCTTCAAGCTATACCAACTCGAGGTGCCAGATCGTCTCGTGCTTATCATCCGAAACTTTTTGTCGAATCGGTCCTTTCGCTATCGTGTTGAGGGCACACTCTCTTCCCCTCACCCGATCCGCGCCGGAGTCCCTCAAGGCTCCGTACTCTCTCCACTCCTCTTCACGCTATACGCTAGCGACATTCCTCGCGGTGGCAAACCCCAAGTAGCTATGTACGCCGACGATACGGCCATCTATTATTCAGGCACCAGCCCCTTAGCGATAGGTCGAACTCTTCAGTCCGCGGTCACGACCCTCGGGAAGTGGTTCACGAAATGGAGAATCGAAGTCAACCCTACCAAGAGCGCAGCCGTGCTCTTTAGCAAGAAACGGCAGCCTCCTGTTCCCCCTCCACCTATAACCCTCTTCGGCAAGCCTATCCCTTGGGAGCAGCAAGCCAAATACCTGGGTGTAATCCTTGATCGGAAACTTACCTTCATAGCTCATATTAAAGCGGCACGCGCGCGAGCCGCCTTCGCTCTCGGCCGACTTCATTGTATGTTGAACAAGCACAGTAAACTCTCTCTTAATTGTAAGATGAGAATTTACACTGCGTGTGTGAGACCTATCATGACTTACGGCAGCGTCGTATTCTCTCACGTACCCGATTATCGACTCAAACGAATGCAAACTCTGCAAAACCGTTTCATGCGTAGAGCCACAGGCGCTCCAGGTTACGTCCGTAACTTGCAGTTGCACTGTGACTTAAAGCTGCCAACAATCAAGCAATTCATGAAACGCGCCGCGATCCGATTCTTCGACTCCTCCGAAAGCCACCGTAACCCGCTAATCGTAGCGGCCGCGCGATACGTACCTTCCGTAATATCTAAGATTAAACGCCCCAGACATACTCTCTCCTACCCTGACGATAAAACAACGCTTCTCCAAGGAGCATTCGATTTAGCTAGCAGTAGCATTACACAACACAACCGCCGTATATTACGTCCTCGCCGGCGAGGCCCGTCGCGTATTATAAATAATAGTAACGTAAATGTTATCCTCCCGTCCCTAGACCAAGCTGGCCCGAGCCGGCCAAACTAGCAATAAAAATATGTCCCTAAATAATAAAAACTTAGATCCAGCCATCCCTTGTTGTTTTCCTTTATTAAGATTGTTAGCAACGCACTAAGTCGAGGTCCGAACCCCGCAGGGGGTGCCCTTAGTGGACGTTGCTGACGTAGTTAGTTTTTCCTATTGCTCTGGCTGGAGGCCTTAAGGTCCTCGCCAAAAGTCCGGTGAAGCAGTCAAAGCCTGCGCTCAGGCTAACTGCAAAAATCTCTACCAAAAAAAAAAAAAAAAAAAAAAAAAAACTTAAGCTTACGTATCGGATTATTTTTTGTATCGAAAGTTCTTTTGTTCTTCGAGGTTATGTGAGGTATGATTAAAAGACTTTTCTGACATTTATTTTTGAACCAAAAATATCAGGTACACATACTTACTTATATCATTTTATCTTATACAAAAGTTTGCCCTGCAACGTAACTAACGATCTGTGTTCGCAAAAATAAGCAAAGAAAGTAGTTTCACAAAACATTCTCCAAATACTACCGACCGCTGTGTAAGTAGCACTTGCAAACGATCCTACCTCGCCCACGTCCCGACCCGCGGCGCGGACACTCCTCTCACGGTCCTCTCACCATCTCATACAAACTCCTTTACCCCTAGCCAGGGCCGCTACATGTTTGCCTACGTTATAACACGCTTATTTACTTAGTTATAAAATACTACTAATAAACTACTGTAAACTGAATTATTTAATGTTTAATATGAATAATAGGTATCCATATTATACTTCAAAATTATTTTATTACGGAGCTATTTGAATTTCATATTTTTACTTCAACTCACTTGTGAATTTGTAAAATAACGTTAGAAAATGTTTTCAATCATTCAGCGAGATTTTCAAATAAAAAGCTAGACGTAACCAAAGAGCGCTACTTGTTTCTCAAATTAACATAAAAATGTTTCAACGCATTTAAATTTTATATTAAATAGCGGACAAGAAATCGCAGCGGGAGAAAAAAGAAGAATGGGCCGGACATTAAAATGTGCAAAAAGGTTCTCGAGCGGAGGCGCACGTAACCGCGAGCGTCTCGCTGCGCCGCGCCGCTTTAAAACGCCGTAATTGAGTTAAGCTTCGCATTGCTGTTCACCTGGTACGCCACGCTCACATTTTCTTACATTACAACAATGTTAAATTTTCCGTTTTGTTCTGTTCTTCTGTTCATTTGTACTAGGCTAAATACCATTTCATCTAAAACAACCAAACACAGGCTTTGTACCGCAACCGTCACACTCAATGCAATGTTTTTTAATTGGACGGTGTGCATGTATGTTGTTTCGAAGAATATCACTATCAAAATCGCACGCCGAGCTCCGGATCAAAATGCTTTGTGCAATGACAGCTAGTTTCGGCGGATGACGGGTGATACGAACAAAGAGCTTTTGAACGTTAACTGTAAACATTTCGGAAAATTAAATTCTGTTATGAACACCTTTGTTAGCAAAACTAGTTCACTGGAGTTACGGCTGTCACAGTACTATGAGTTCGTAAATTTTCAAGCTTATTTTTTGTTACATACCAACGAGAACGAATGAAATGTGTTCGTATGGGAGTAATTTTAAGAAGGAAATATAAATGTTCATGTATCAAAAGAGGCTTGCATACCTGTGCGCGTAAATACGCGAACAAGATAACGGAGGATATTTGTGTATCGCGAAATGCCGAAACACGTCATTGTTACGCAGATGTGTATTTTCATTTGCGATAATACTTGTGACAGCCGCGTGTGTATGCTCATTATAACGACAAAGAACGCGGGGTTATGGGGCTTGGGAACCAGGAGCGTACGTGCTGTGACGAGCTGTGGAGGAGAGGCACATGCGTGTTGATGATATTGGTCTATGAAACAAAATACAGTGTATAACGACCGTATGTGTTGAAATACAGGTGTCCTAGTGTGGGACATTTTATGTCGCACAAACACTGTAAGAAAGTGTCGTCGACATTTTCTCCTCTGCCTCAGTCTCTTTTCGCGTATTTTTCTTGTTCTTAATAGTGTCGATGGCAATCTTACCAGTGTATTTTCGTAATGTAAGCGTAGCTTAAAAGTTTTTTCTGTGTTTCAACGTAAATCTGTAAGAACAATGTGTTTATTGTTTACTCCTAACTGTTTTGTATGTTATCAATAAAGTTGAGAAGACATGATTATTATGTATGCAGCTTATTGGAGTTAAAGATAATGTTGATCAGAATATAGTTATTAAAGCTTGTTGCACTTGGCTATGCTCTGGAATTATTTAATCAAACACAAATAAGTGTTGTTACATAACGTGTTCATTTAAACTTTTCTAATAAAGAGCCGAACAAAGTGTCTCGAACACGAGAATCACATATGCCTTAATGTATAGCTTATGACTTATAACCTGGTAGCTCCTAGTTTCACATATTCAAACTGCATATATTTTATTATACCCGAGTGGTGTTGTAACTGTAAGTATAAACTTTTCCGCACGTGTAAAGAAGATATATACGAGTACTTACACTCTAAGCTCGCGGAAAATACATTTTAAGTCATATACCTATAACACATTTTTTCCATCACAATATTATTCGCCAACTCACAATTCTGTTTACAAAATTTACCTTTAAATCCGCAAAAGCAATTTTTTATTTAATGTTACGTCATATGTAACAGTCGTTCTGATTAATGATTGAGATCGAAAGCAAATTGTGTATTGGTAAAAAATAATTGAGCTCAAACCCAAGCGTGAGGTCATACATAAAACAATCAGTGAGAAGCTACTCAGGTATGGATGACGTCACACGTTACCTTCACATAGTAATATTCATGTTTGCTTTTACCTGTATTGCACTAAAATATTTGTGGGAACCGCTTAGCCGAGCCTCACGTTCCCTGTTATTTACTCCAGCGTTTAATAAATAATGCTGTACCTTCCTACCGAGGTATTTCATGATCGGAGTGACGAATGTAATACAGCTATTTATACATTGCATCATAGTTTATGGATTTGGTTTTATAGTTGTGATATGTTATTTAAATATATAAAAAAGGATCTAGTTTTGCATTTACAGAACTAATATAATATATGTGGCAATGGGCTGGTTACAAGCAAGAAAATATAAATAGATATGTATTTAGTGTACATGTATAATGAATATAAGTAGTTGCATACGATATTTTAATTCCGTAAAACTATTATATGTAATTTACCCTTGATCTATAGAAGTGGTTTCTAGTTACTCTACGTACCGATCTTGTATGAACATTTTAGGTTCATAATGTACAGCTTCTATATTTTCAGTAAAGTTCAGTTCTAAGTAACAGCTCCTAACATTAGTGTAACTTGAACAGTGGTATTGATTATAACATTTTTAAAGGCACGTGTGCCATGTTCTCACCATTACTGCACTATTTATTAGGGTTCGAGAAACACATAAAGTATCATCCCCTCCTGAGCCTGCCGCTTTCTCAACCTATAACGATGCCTACCTACTTAACTGCTTCAGCCAAATTGTGTGCCATAAAATTTATTATTATCTACTCATTACTTTTGAAAAAGAAATGTAATTTAAGTTAATTGATGATACGAGACTGGTCCACACAAAGTAGTAGACATAACATCAAAAACATAATTTTCGTATCATTAACTTTAAGTTGCCTATTTACATAGCTTAATCGCACTTAAACTCCGCCACAAACCCCAAGAGTCAAAGTTCTAAATCTTAATTACTCCGCTAAGATACATCTTCCACATAGTTCAATTGAAATGAAGTCATTAAGCTGACCGACCATTACGGCGGTGCTCAGTAGGTACATTACAAGCTATGAAATATACGAGTCAAGTTACTTGATTTATCGACAAAGTTTCTCTGAAGGCCACACAGACATTCATTAATTTACGAGATACTCGCCTTTCACTTAACATATAACTTTTTTTTTTAATTTAGACCAAACGATTCCCTGGTTGTTTGTTCAGCACTTGTACCATTCCAGTTATGAAATAACGCTCTCATTGTGGATTGGTTTTATATAAATTGCGAGGAAGTAAATGTGATGTGCTTACCGGAATATTGGCCAACTGTCTGCTTCCCGGGAATCCTGTAAAACCACTAAGAAATTTTAACCATACACAAATAAACGAAGTAGTTTCGTCTAGAGTACCCGTCACGAGAAGCTATAAATTTTGTAAACACTCATTCAGGGGTTTGCAATCTTTGAGTAAAATAGAATAAAAACAGTTTTGTACTATTTTTTTACAGGGATATAATTATATTAACACACACATCTAATTACTGTCTTCAGACGATTCTGAATAGTCTGTTCATAAAATTCATACACTCGAAAAACCATTACTCTCTTTTTGACGCAATCAGTCATATAAACACATACCTTTTGAGGATCTTTTCGTGGCGAAATAATTTCCATGGACGTACTGGGTCCTGGATCCATTATAGGTAGTAAAAAAATAACAATTCCTTATACAATAATTAACAATAACAAACAATATAACCTAATCCGCGAAAACACCACAAACAAACAGACGCATTCGAAACTCGAAAGAGACAACGTCAGCGTGAACTTACTTCAAAATCTTGGCCCAAATGTTAACGTTCCATGAATCA
This sequence comes from Autographa pulchrina, assembly GCA_905475315.1. Classification (NCBI taxonomy): domain Eukaryota; kingdom Metazoa; phylum Arthropoda; class Insecta; order Lepidoptera; family Noctuidae; genus Autographa; species Autographa pulchrina. Next base: position 451,336 of record FR997775.1, read on the forward strand.
GATGCGTTCCAGTACCACAAAACCTTAGACGACAGCGCTTTAAATCGCTAAAATATAACCCGATCAAGTGAAATTGCTCATTAGTTTCGTATAACACGTACGTCACTTTGACATTATTGAATTTGGTATTATTGGTTGTTGATTAAATGGTCGCTACGTAACTTGGTAGAAGTTCTTTATTTACAAAAATTATAGCTTCTCGTGGCGGGCACTTTAGTACTGTGTTCATGTTTTAGAAATGATTTGTATTATACAATAATCGAATGTATTATTTGCCAATAATAAATATGTTTTTCTGAGAGAAATACTAAATAAACTATGTATAGATAGAAATAAACAAAAGACAATGAACATTGAGAATCAGCTTTGTTTGACCTCGAAGCAGACGTCCTGCTGTAAGTAACAGAAAAACAGAGAACTCATAAACAATAAGAGGCGTTCGTTAGGAATTCATTAAGAAACATGATGAGACCTAAAAGTAATTACGGTTTGGGAGTTGTTGTTGTTGCCTCATATTTTATATTATGCCAAATGAGACGGTGCTCCGTATACTGGAATACTTGAATATTTCATTGTTCCTCTCTCTTCTTGATTCCTTGGTACATATTTAATGAGTCCCGCAATGTTTTAACGTCTCGAGCAGTAAGCCTGCGATGGCGAACTTTTTAATACTTTTTAATTGTAACAAGAAATCTACCAGTGTTATTTATATGCTTGCATATTATTTTACTTTTACCACCGCTATTTACCTAAATAAATTGCAGGTCAACTGAATTTTTACAGCTGTTAACAGGATTACCTGTTCATTAACCGAATTGCTAACACTTTAAAACTTTGATTATGATTTGCAAGTCCGATTTTGAACTAAGCCAAACCAAACAAGTGAATATTGTGATGATATCGCACCTACGTCTATCGCGAATGGATGACAGTGGCCGGGCGCGATTTAAATTCACTCCAACTGGATTTTAATGGACTCCGGACAAATCGGTGTTTTGGGAGTTCTTACTTAGATTATGAATAAAACATTGTGTCTAGGGGGGAGGCGCGGGGTGCGGGGCGAGGCGACACTGCCGGAAGCGAGGTACACCGTGTTACGCTAACTTAAGAATTATCAGAAATGAGCCGAAAGATTAAGCCGATAATATTCTAAAGTAACACAGACTTGTGCCTCAGATATTCGATGGTAACGCCTTGAGGTAATGTAATCAGCAAATGACGGTTAATTTTGTAATTTTCCCTGACGTAACCGACATGGAAAGTTTATCAAGGGGAAATCAAAATAACCGACTTAATACAAGTTCGCGTTCTTTGAAGTCGGAAGTCTGTCTATTCTCATCAAGTTATACGCGTTCATGTTTTAATACAATGTCTCTGGTTCTACCGTGTGGTGAAGTTAGTGAGGCATACATCGTTGGTTTTCGGGTCAAAATGACTTGAAGGTTTGCTGATACATTCCGTCCATAAAGCACGGCTCCGGATTGGCACACATCAGTGCGATGTCCGCATTATGCTCTCCGTCGCCGGGCATTACTCACGCGCGCCCACTGCCAGGTCTTTGTCCCGAGAGCGACAAAAGGGTTGCCCTCCATTAGCACTCCACTTGCGACTATCTCCGGTGTTTTCTTTTCATTTCCCACGACTACCCCCCCCCCCCCCTCCCTCCCTGCCCGCGCTCGACATCCAGCGTTTTAGGTAATTGGCCTGACAGACCGTAAACACGTCACGTAAACGTTATTGTTATGAAAGGTCGACTCTTAATTTTATTCATAGCTCGTTTCAGTAGCTGTTGCCCGGAGCCTGCCTTTACGTTGTTAATTTATTCGAAAATGTTATTATTTGACCTTTATTTACATTACCTTCTTATTATATGAGTAAATGAATCATTTAACAGATTTTTATCAAAAAACATGCATGCTTATACCTTACTAATTTGTTTTATTATAGCTATTTGTCTTCATTATTTCCATTCGCTTGCAGCATAAATAATCAAAAGTGTCCTAAACTTACCGTACTTAGGAGAAACCCAAACCTGGGAGAACCAAGGTATGATTTTCTTTCTTTATAAGTTTTAACGTTATCGTTGTAAATATAGAATTATCTACCCCTTTAGTTTGCAACAATAACGTTTATTTTAAGCTTAGTTGTTATTCCTTTAGTTTTGTTATGGCTAGGCACTTGGAGATGGATTGTTATTCCCGGAATGTTGGTAGTTAGTGGTCGCCTCGCTCACCAGTCACTACCACGGTATGCTACTCAGCCATCTTAACTTCTTGTTTCGGTCATAGTTTAACCAGTTATTACGTCATAATACAGCTCTGGAAACTAAAATCTCGTAGAAATTACGAGACGATTCATAGGATGACCTAATTTCCAAGACTCATACTGAGTATTTACAATCATATTATTTGAATATATATTTTTTATACGCTTTTATACTATTTATTTGGCTTGTTTTAAATTTCAAAATAATGTAATTTGGTGTAATAGTACATATTTTTCGACAAAGAAGCTATTAAAACAACGTTGGGTCTCGCTGATCAAATTTCAAATTGTTGTAATGAAATATAATGGTTTTGTTTTATTTTTATTGAAGGGAAAGTGAATCAAGCCTCGGGCTATGGCGATAGAGTGTCACTTTGCGAAAATGTTAGGATATTACAAAACAAATAAAAAAAAGAAGTTAACTACAAAAACACCCGTGTGTTACAACAAAAGCGATAGAGTAGAGTTACAATGTTTTACACACCACATTTTTTGAAGTCTATTTTTTATATTGGAACAGTGTTTTGTAAAATAAACCTTAGTGAAAGAGTTCCACGAAGCACCTTTTCATTTAATTTAAAGCTAGTTTTAATTACAGCCATCTTCGTCTTAAACAGTATTTGTAAGAGCACATATTACGAGTTTACGGCTCACAATATAATATTATAAAATCGTCTTCTATACCCTTTAGATATTGCATTCCGTGCCGTCGATAACAAAAGCTCCGCCGGCTCACAACTCTGCCGCCGCGCCGGCCGTAGCGTTGGCACTCCTTTATTGATACTATAAGTAGAACAAAAAGTAATTCACTATTGTTGTTGCTTCCTCCAAACTTAATGCTGATTCATTTCCATTAAAAATCCAAATTATTTGTTAAACTTTCAGTACTGATTCTCTAAACAAATTACCGAAAAACATGTTTTATTAAATATTTTGCCAGAATCTGTCATCACATAATGCCACATCCCTGTCATTGCGTACTGCATCTAACCCCTATTATTGAAAATAAATCTATTTCAAATCGTAATATTAGTTATAGGGGCTCATGGGAAATTCGAGCGGAGGCCGCCGCGGCGGCCTGGCGACGCGGGGGCGTCTTGAGGCGCCGAACTATACATACCTACTGGGTATATATGTATGGCAACATTAGAGCTCTGCTTCCGCCTCCATTTATACTGTTTACAAATGTTTGTCCCTTTGTTCGAAGTAATTGAGCTCTGCTGTTTCATGCTTGCCGTGTACGGACTACCAATGAACCGACGTAATACATTTATTTTTCCTTACCTTTGCTCCTAGGTATGCTTTCTTACTAATTCTATGCGGTTTGTATTCTGCTTTCATTTACATTGTATTTCTTGAGCTTACCACGAGAAAAGTAAAATTATCTGCAGTATCTGTTACCTTTGAAACGTTTACCATTGGTTATGTTATCCTAAGATTCAGAAACTAGAATAATAACTTGATTAAACTTAAAATTATAAAACGTTATCGTTACGTTGCTGTTATCTTTAGGCATTTCATTACGAATTTATTAACGTTTACTTTATTTTGTGATAAAACAGAAAATTACTTTCATACGAGTATACTTTCGAGACTGATTAAATTACGAATGTCTCGACAATTTATTACATGAACAATATTTGTATTCTACACGGCTAGCAGTTGTAAAACAAAAACTTGAAGCAATCAAGGTTTTGTGGTACGCATGATACAAAGACTGAGTAGGTTGTTATAAATCTATAAGTAAATAAATAGTTCATGGGTTTGCCTCTTCACACAGACTACATTTAAAATAAAAAGGAACTATTTTCCCCCTTTTTTAGGTTTGGTGACCTATCATGAAAGAAAGTACAAAAGAAAATCTACAATTTCTTCCGCAGTTCTTAGGCGTTAGAGAGAACCTGTAATTGAATTATACTACGAAACAAAAACCCTTCCGGCAACATCATTAGATCAAAGTTTGTTATGAATTAAACTCTTTCGTAATAATCAGGCAGCCGGCCGTACAATCACAATGGAGTGCAAACTAATCGAGGCGGAGGCGTTGGTGCCAGAAATGGGAATGGTAAATAATTTAGGGCGTTACTCGAAATCAAATTACGTCGCCCCCGCCAACTTCCACAATTGTGAATGGGAAAATATTTGCAGCTAACTCTGCGGCCGACAGTTTGATTGCGTATTGATTGTGCTCGTCTTCCGACGCGACGTGCGACGCGCGACGTGCCGCGTCTTCTGACCCCAACGCTAATCATTAAGCTACTGTTTCTTTCTAGGGTTAGAGTTCATAAAATGTCAACTGATGACAGATGGTCGATGGTTGATTGTTTACTACCTACTACCAGGATGTTCCGGAACAATCTTTTCTGTCTAGAAACTTTATGTTCATGTCAGTCTTCCATACATTAAGTTAGTCGTCCTTAATTAGGTTATTCGCGTTGTTTGTGTGTCAGTTTTGATACAAGATTTGATTTTTTGTTTGACTTTAAAACAAACATGTTACATTATACTTCTTAAGAAAATATAATGTGTTATTTTTTTGTTTCAATTCACTAAAACTTTTATATTTTCAAGAACAAGTATATTATTCCAACCTCACCCTCATAGGATTTATACTTGTATGAGCTCGGTTATACCTTAAAGCAATTTAATACGGGTTATCGAATATTAACATTATAGGTACAAATGTCGGGTTCGCCTGCGGCTTGCAAAAATCTCAATCCCGAGCTCCAATCTCCGGTCAATAGATTGTTATGATGACCGGCGGGATACCAGGGTACCAGGGATGCGGGACGCCGGGATCACACCTACGTACATAAACTTATCATAAGTTAGCCCGACTTCACCCGCGATACATAAAACATGTTGTTTGTTATGTTACCTCCTCATCTATTTATTATTTCCAAATCGAATATCCTTGAAACAAATAACATTTCAATGTTTGAGGTTTCGTACAAGCTTGCTTTATATGTGTCTATGACTTGTTTTTTATCAACGTTGAGTGTGACTAATTGTAGTTTTGTTTTGTTTCAGGTAACTACACACAGAAATGTTTTTAAACTTCATGGTTACGACATGTGGTAACGTATACTTAATGATATCTAGCACTTAGTTATCGGCTATATATTTATTAACGGCATCCAAGTATGTACATTTTATATCTTATCTCATATAAAAACAGTTACAATGTTAAACAACATTTAAAGGTGTAAACTCTAGTTTTATTGTCCCCAAATAAAAGTACGTGCCAGGAGGGTGGCGGGTGTGCGCGGTTACTTCCTAAATGCAAGCCGGCGCGTTTTATTTGTCGAACAAATTAGAAAAAGCCGGCGAGCGAGTGCGGCCACGAGCGGCTGTCACGAGTGTTTATTAACTGACCTCGAGTGGCTCCCACCGCCGAGTACCTCTGACCCCCTGGTCCTCTGGCCAGCCACCAACTACCGCACTTTACTTGATTCGGAACGCTGACCACGATATACGTCGCTGTTTACATAAAGTATTACTTTTTAAAAGTAGCTACTTTCTATCTGACAACTCATAGTGCGTAATAAATCCATTTGAATTGTTAATCCAATATAAATAAGAAACTCCTGGGAGTCCATTGTCCGTGCGTTATGTAATAGAATTTATAATGAGCCGTTACAATCGGATTTGTTTCGATCCGCGGGATACTTTGGCGGGATGCCACTCGCCTCCTCGGGGCACTCACAGCCAAACTCCGCTTTTACTCACAAACAGTACAACTAAGTGAAAAGGGACGAGATTGATGACATTTCTTATCTCCATACAGTTTTGTGTACTTTTTCCTCATTCGGCTAAAATGCAGTATCTATTTATCATACTTTATTTAGACATACATTTTAAACGCGATTCCTTTCGGGGCAATACAAATAGGTCGGTGAATGGAATTGCATCGATAGTTAATGATGTGTGAAAAAGCTTTTGTCACGGCTGCAGCGATGCCGAGTGGATTGAATTGTTACGCCGCGATTGTATTGACATGACAAGTATTTGCATCGCAGTGTGTGCGCTCTATTGTTTTATGATTGTGTACCTACAGACTGCTACACGCGCAGCGCGTAACCACGACAGACAAGATGCCGAAGAAATGCGCCCAGCATTTGTTAAGTTGATCTGTCCCCACTATGCCATTACTAACACAATAGACATTTTGATTGATGACCGCAAAATCTGCTGAAATTCTCTGTATTTGCAATGAGATAATATTATGTTTGTAGGAAGGTTTTAAGATTCATACGCACAATTTACCACACCCCGCGGAGTCAAAATATTTTGTGTAAATTCAAACGCCGCCTTCGTATCTTAGCAATTAAAATCGGATTGCAATATTACGAGACTATTGAAATTTAAGCTTCCACCTACTTCAAAATTAAATGTGGCATATTTCACCATAGTGCCTGAAATGTGAACCTTACCACTTTTAACTTTAAGTTCATATTGTTGTTGTAGCTCTTATCATTTTGGCACCATTTGGGTGGGAATTAATAATTTTCAGTCTTCAATGGAAAGTACCTACTTAGAAGCAATGTAATAACTGGTTTATATTTTGCCTGAGTCAATATCAAATATTTCGACTGTGTGTTTACGTATTGTGCGGATGTTAATTAAATTTTAACGTTTAAAGTTCCCCTAAACAGCGTTAAAATCATCTTTTTGGAGGCTCTTGTGTAAATTACAAACCTCATACGTAGGTAGGTACTTATTGTTTTATGAAACCCGATTGAGTTTATCAAAACTTTATCTGTTTAGCATATCAAAGTATTTATACCCTGACCTGATATCTATTTAATTTTAAGTAGATGAAACTGATTGCAATAATTATTGTGTATATTTCATATGCTATTTGAAGTAAATGGTCAATCACAGCATTGAAAACAGCGGAACGTATTTTAAACTAAACTTGTAACACTAAAATCCCGTAAAATATTCAGACGTAGCCCAGTTAGGTTAGTTACGTGAATTAAGTAAAACCCAGTAGCGGCTGCAAACCCGGCTCAGTTTTCATGCGGCGATTGTCCAATTTGGCAAGTTTTAGCCGGGCGGCTGAAAGCGCGGCAGGAGTGCACTGCAAATTGAATCTTGGCGTTAGCTATTCGTTATTTTGGCGGATTGCCGGATCTTGCCGCCCTGCATCAGCTGCCAGGGATGCTTCGCGTGATCACTCACCACTCGCACTCTTCTCCCATAGTGATTGATTGAATTTCAATTATTTTAGCCCTCTTTAAAGTTCCCGTAGTGACGCTTGCTCAAACTGTCCATCTTTCTCCATTTTGTAACAGGAAATTGCTCTTAAGGCATCAATTTACTCAAACGATGTCCCTCGGCGACCAAAAAACCGTAAAGCATCAAGTCAAATATGTGTCAAACACGCTCGGCAAGAGCTGAACTGAATTTATAGTGGGACGCTAGTGGATATTAAACTTGACAGGCTGATTTGGTATAAAATTAAATTAACTGAGGCAGAGATGTCACGTGAATTTACTTAATCCGCAGTCCGTACCGAGGACTTTTACAGCGGTACATTAATACTATTTGGTGGTTGTATATATGTATATAGGGCAAAAATATTTTTAAGCATAAGCATTTATCCTGAATCTTTCATCGGTTTTGTCAAAAATCTTATAGACTGGGAGTTCCGGGTGTCAGTAACAAGTTCCCCGGGTGCGGCGCCATCAGTCACGATGCGGGGTAATTGAGGAGCGGTTACCGTGATGGATCGCTTTCATCCACCGTTTTATGGTGTTAAGTATTAATCATTACTCTTATATTTTCGCCCATCCTTCTCCTAAGCGCCCGCAGTGTAATATCCATCGGGAGCATCAAGACGTCACGATGTGCAGCGTGTAACGTTCAGATACCAGGAACTCATAACGCCGCGAGGATGACGGCAGCTTTCATTATCGACTGGTAGGCGACGCTCACGTCTCGCACCATATTGCAAAACTTTCCTTAATTGACATTCACAACAGTGAGTGTCGCCTTAGAGGCGCGCACCGCTCCTACTCGTTATGATGCCTTAATTACCTTTTGTTCGTGACACGTACTTAGTTGTAAACAACTGCACTACAAACATAATTAGCTACTTGTTTGCCTTCGTTAGCTTCCACCGAAAGAGAATCACGTCCATGAGAACGGTTGTGCCATGCCAAATATATCATGCTAAACCATTAGGTTGTTACACAAAGCGCCCAACAACATCGTAACAGTGAATCATGGCTCGACGCCCGTTAACAAATTATTATGACTGTCGACGGGATGACCAAAAAATATAATCGTCGCCGGCAGTTGTCGATTGTGGGGGTGTTTGTCATAGTAAATCAGCTGACGCAGTGTGTAGTAACGAGGGAGTGAATTGACAAAAGTTGTTAAATTCTTCGGCGGCATATCGCGCCGGTGCCAGGTGATTGACGAGCCTGCAGCCGGCGCCGCGACACTCCGTCTTAATTCTGTTTTTGTAGGCGCTCGCCGTCGCTACGTTTGCTTGTATCAACAAGCAAACGTAGAAGCTCTCTAGAAGCTCACGATAGAACTGTTTTTGTTCCAAGACTCAGAAGGATTTAAGTAAAACTTCATGCAAACGTAGTTGAGGGTCGTAAACCAGTTTACTGCGGGTTTGGAGCGTCTACAAATAAAAACTGACACATTTATTTTGCGTAAAGGTTTTGTCCTATTTTCGTTACGTTCCTCAGAAGGTTCACAAAACCTTATTTCAAATTTATGTGACAGCCAACGGCATGTCATCCCTCATTGTGTAAACCTGGTGACATATATCATAGCTAGTGCTCGGGTTATTCCCGAAATTACTGTACTTAATTGGTCTCCGCAGTGCTGTGGGCTTGTTTCGCTAAAGATAAATCTGCGCTAAATTAACCGCCGGCCATACACCGGGAAAGTGCTGGGTTTTAGCCTGTCCTACTGTGAACGGCAGCATGAATTTATATGACTTACAGGAACAGCGAAGCTAACTGTATCATGATATTACACAGGATACATTTGAACTGAATTATTTGACTACAGCATTCGGCGCTTACGTCCGGAAAATAGGACATTGTGAGCATATTGCATATTGCGAATCAGCATCCTAATAAATAAATAAAATTTATATGTGGCGTGGTTGTCTGTAAAGTTACCAACTTATCTAAAATTCATTCTAACTCTAAACGAGTTGTTATTCAAATGCTAATAATGCGAACAATACAACTTTTGCCTTTATGTTGTGACGTATGTGTGCGATATCATTACGAATGAGCTTCAAATTGAGCTAGTTAATTTACAAGGGTGAAATCAAGTCTTGGCCTAGTACGGAAATGTCCCAATATCTCCGTGTACGAAGTTGGCCAAACTTATATGGGCATTGACAAATCTACAGTAGAGCATAAATATGTGTGACAGTAAAATGGGGGTCAATAAATATGTGAGAGCTCGCGAGGGGCTGTCACCAGGAGAGTATGAGCCCGAGGAGAGCTCATCTATCAAGCTGTCACGATCGTTCAGTGAAGCCTCTGCCAACCGGGTGTCAGGCGCAGCGGACTGGCGCACTTAGTGTAGAGTGAACCGATATTAGATATGTGTGTCGCAAATAACAAATAAATATATCAATTGAAATATTATAACCAAATAAGGCAGATAAAGGTCATGTACGTATTTTTAGTAATTCGCATGAATAAAAACTCGAACGAGCTAAATACTAGCAGTTCACTTCAAACTATAAATAACACACATAAAAATGATTTAAGTCATGAAATGTGTTTGCCATTCTAAAATTGCATGTAAAGAATTTACCATTTAGAAATTCTTTTACTGTAACTCGCAAGTTGGCGATAGCTCTCACACGGTGGCGGCGCGCAAGAATCTTACTCAAATCCGCCGTCAGTAGCGGATGTTGATAAATTGATTCATACTTATGTTGTATTGAACTCTCGTTAGCGACTTCCCAAAGGAGCAACAACATGTGAAGTTAGCTCGGAGACGTCACCAGCCCCCCCGTCCCTCCGCTCCCTCGTACCCGCGCGACACGCCAAACTTTTTAATGTAAATATGCTCATCTATGTTTCACGCGCACATTTTTTCCAAGAGAAGGCTGTTTTACATTTTAATAATATAACACGAGGATGTGGACCGCAAGCCAATTTATTTTGTTTGTGCTTTCGTCGCGCACCTTCACAAAGGCATGATTTGTTTTTATTGCCTCCAAATAAAATTGAATCAGATCTCATGGTCGTGGAAAGGTAATTTTGTTTATGATTCATTACGGGCCAACTGTAAACCTTTATCATGTCTAGTTAGGCAGTGGGTACATAAACTAGGCGGAATATGATATTTATTGTAACCACAAGTGGCCTCGGATTATTGGGTCGGTATCGCGCGGTGATGAGGGTGCTTGATGAGGGACGCAGGCTCTGCGCTGGATCTAATTCATTGTATAATCTGTCTCACTATTGTAATATGCTTCCGTCTGATCAGGCGCTTATAATTATAAAGCTACAATTAAAATTATTAGAGATATAACATTATTTATTTAGAGGATATTGATTAATTGAAATAGTTTATATATTAATTAATTGTTTCACGGTTCATGTAAAAAGGGTAGTCATTGTTTACATAAACAATGAGGCACAATAGCCGTAATTTATTGGCTGTCTAATCGAAAAACGTCACGTCTAGCGCCCGATCGAGCAGACTGTGATTCATTTTGACGTTCAATTAACGTAATGAATCCAATTACGCTGATAAGTTACACGACACGGGACTTTATTCAAATTTTGCACTTTATCTCTGAAAAAATGTAGGGTAAAGCAAACAGACGGCATTGATAAGGGTTTTATTTATTTGAATCGTACTGAACACCAGCCAAATTGGAGATCTGATATTGAGCTAGGCTACATGATATACATAAGTGTAATGCAAAGCTGCTTTATTTAAAATTCTCCACTATACTATCATTTCAATACAGTCCAGGACAGGCCCTATACTCTTAAACAAAAGGTTTCTCTTAATATTGAGCGTAAGTCATAACTGGATCGTGTAGGTCAGTGCGGTCACTAATAATACCGTGGGCGGCATTAACTTTCAATCAATTCTTCCAGCAGTCGGTCCGATAAGTCCGCTGTAAGTCGCCGCGACGACACCCATGTGACAGGTTATCGAGATATGTAAGGCGTTGGATTAGATAATTCCTACCCCAGTATCCCATTGTCTATAACCGATCCACAATAATAAACGCTACATTGATGTTGACACAACAATTCCACTCTAGAAAAATATATGGGTTAGCATATTTATCAAATTATAGATTAGTGCACCTTTTAAAACGAAAATCAAGAGATTTAACAAGGTAAGTCTACCATCAAAGTCACGTGATGAGAACTATTCCTCGCCAATACGGTAAAGTTTTAGTTTGCGTTGCACTCGCCGGCTGCCTCGGACTGCAGGCTTGCGTCACTGTCAATTAAACTAAGCGACTTCGACGAACTTGTCTTTAAGCCGGCTTACCCTTTGTATATAATTCCCTTTTAAAATGTGTTTAGTCCTGTACTCAAAGTAAAAAATACTCTTAAAACTCAATTACGGTGAGATCTAAAGATTTACATTAATCAACATTTTTGCTCCCGGTTAAAATGGAGATTTTATTCTTAACTGACCGTGGCCGACTGGTTTTTATAGAAAAACTTTCTTTAAATTATAGAAGTATAATATCTGGGTATTCAAAATATCTCAAGCTGGTAATAAGGAGAAGAAGTCAAGAAGTACCAAGTCGGGAATAGGTATAAAGTAAGTAAAACTCAAACACAGATTTTCAAAAGGAATTTATTTAATCTAAAAGTAATCTGGCGTCTATTCTTTAATTACAGGAAGACATTGTTTTCTAGCCGGCATTCCTTGGAAGAACAAACGTTATTTATCGGACAAAAGTTACCGAGCGATAGTTAGCGTCGCGTCGGAACAAAAACTCGCGTCTGTTTCCGCGAACTTCTGTAATGAACTTTCATATATTCTTAATAGGTATTATATTCACGCCTGCGGGGTATTATTATCACATTTATTTTTTCCTCAAAACGTTCAAGGTAACAGTGTCTGTAAAAATATTAACGTAGCGCTTTATTGTTTTGCTATAGCGTTTTAATAGATTCTACACTTACGAAGGAATAGACTCAAAGATACACTGACCAAAAATTATCTACTTCGTAAAGAGATCTGTATTACCCATGTCCTAAAGTTCACACTAATCCGTTTCTATGTAACAAATCTCAAAATTCAAAACAGAGCAATAAATAATGCGAGGCGGAGTGATTCGATGCAAGTGCGCTTCGTTCGGACAACTGCGTCGGAACTGATTGTGTAATCCTTGACAGCTCCGCGAGATGAATGGAGCCCGTGATGTATGAGCTGCGACCGCTCGATACTACTCGATAGCGGTTTGCAAATATGTTCAGATGTATATGCAAGTTTACCACGGAATTGTAGCAAAGATAAGGACGAATAGAAGAGTAGGTAACTGGTATGTTAAATCTCATATAGATCAATTTATTTGGGCTAGACACCTATTTATCCGAATTTTTAAAACATCTTTCTACGTGTCTGCTTCGCTTTCGACTTTCGTACCATTTCGACGCCATTTTGGTACCCGAGGGAATAGGAAGTGCATCCTGCTAACATTAAATATTTGATGCGCTGCAAGGAAAAACTTGCTCTTGTTCGCTATTACAACAGAATTTCATTATCCAGCTATGCTCTAAGAACTTATTCAAAATATTGTGTAATATTTTCTTAAACTTTTTATCGCTCGCTCATAACCTTTTAGGTAAAGAAGAGAAAACTTATAATACTGTTGAACACTTCCTTAATGTGAGGAAGTCTTTGATAAAGAAAATATGTATCGATAAGCTCATAGTTATCTTAGATAGTCATAGAACAACTGCATTGACTAGGGTAGCATAATACAATTGTAGTGGCTCCAGCGGGCAGCGCGTGGCTATACAGTGTACCGAGTAGGGCCCACTCGCCGCGTCACCACTCCATTTCCCACGTAATTGCGGCGACACACGCCTGTCTTTGATTCCATTTCATAACACAAATCCTATTTCCTCACCATTTTCCCCATACCGACGACATTCTCTTTATTTTTATCAAGTTGCAGTTATTGACGCTTCTTTATTTATTACTAATCAATATCGCTATTCACAAGGTAACAATTATACTGTAAAATTTTGTGATGAATATTTAAATGACTTAACTGAATTAATTTAGCAACAGGAAAGAAACGGGTCAGGGGTTTGCATTCACTAAATAATAAATAAGCAAAGACCGTATCAAGTGCGGTGTTTACTGCTACTTTGCATACGTTCCTAATAGCTCGTCAACTGCACCACGATTGTGTTTCACCATTATATTGCAAAAATGTAAAATTGTATTACAAAAGTAGGTATCTACTTTTAGTGTACTTATTTATTTTTCGTTATTTAAAGTAGATTCGCAAAAGAGACAACTTTACAATCTAATTACAGGAAGTTCGGTTTATATCCGAAGAATGTGTAAAGTTGGTATATGATTAACTGTCAATAATAACGACGTCGTAATAAACCGTGGAGCATATTTGAGAGGAACGATCTATCATGTGCGAGGCGCGCGCTGAAACAATGTCGCGTGCGAAGTTTGTGGCGCGTCAAACAATATTGTTAGAACGCTCACGTTACTTGTGGTATAATAAAGTTGGCGATTAAGTGTAGACGTCTGGAGAGCCGACGCAGCTTAAGCGGCCAAGTGAAGAGTCACTCGGGCCGAGAGGTGGAGGTCTAATTGGCCGGCGCTCGTTGCCGCCCTCGCGCTGAGGCCGTACGACCTCTCACGTTTGATAGTCGCTTTATATGATGCCGGCTCTCTAACGAACGGCCGCATTTGTTTCACGAGTGTCGCACGTGTCATGTGATTGCTTGTAATAATGCTTCACCTGTTAGCTACGCACTGGCTACCGATACAGCTTGCTGTCGGCCGTCTACTACGGAACAACTGATCGGCACACAATACACACGTATTGATCCATCCGATGCTTTGTACAGCTACTGAAACAGGCATTGTTCTAACACAGGTAATGTATTCCACGCGTATTCACATCTTTTCCTAATAAAAACAACATCCATCTTTTGGCATATTACTTACACACTGATTAATTCGTATTTCGAAGTCAAAATATTATATTTTATACCGAATACTAACTCAGTTCTGAAAATATTATTATAATCGAATAAGAAAATACCGATACTCCGTATATGTGTTGAAATAACTCTATTGACGTTATCGTTCAGCAAATGTTTGTACATATAGGAGCGTCAAAAATAAATAAGAAAAAATGGAAGCTGATTTATACTTAAGCAATTTCCTGCATCAAAAGGCTTTCGCTAAAAGAACCTACTTAGCCTCTGGAGCGTACGGGACAACCAAGCAATCAGCAGTGCCGCACGAGTGGGCCCCTCGGATACCATAAGCTCACATGTCGAACAAATCTTAGCCATTTAGATTATGCTTATTGTTATGGGGGCCGCGTTACGTTGATCGAGGCCGCTCTTATTTGTAACATTCCGCAGTAAGTTTGCGCGAATTAAACTGTACGCCATCGAGATACGAGTGATATTGTGCGTCTCGCGTGACGTGTGCGCGGACCTCGGAGCCTGGCCGTCCGACATCAGCAGATTGTTTCCGCATGAATATTTCATTATTAATGCTACCTCTACCTGTGCGTTTTACGACAAATTAAGGCGATGTTTTCGGAACTCGCGTGCTACCCTTCCGTCTTATTGCCGAACGAGCTTAACTTATAAAATATGCATGCTTAGTCGTAACATACTTGCATATGTGTTGGGCAATGCTCAGTCTTGATTTCCAACGGTCTTGCGAATAAAGTGATACCTTATAAGTGCTTATAGCAATCTTAAACTCATATAGGTATACACTATATCTCTCGTAACACGAAACTCGATTAG
This sequence comes from Autographa pulchrina, assembly GCA_905475315.1. NCBI lineage: Eukaryota > Metazoa > Arthropoda > Insecta > Lepidoptera > Noctuidae > Autographa > Autographa pulchrina. Next base: position 466,596 of record FR997775.1, read on the forward strand.
TCTCTTGTTTTAGTGAATGCTCGCCAAAGTCGTGTGTAGCGTGTTAGGAACGGTATCAGCGGTGGAATTAACTCGAACACATTACCAGGCTAACATCAGTGCTATAGATGTCTGCCAGCGGTTTACCCAATATCTAACTCCGTCCTTTAGAAGCAACACACTCTGAGCAGCTAATCCACTTGGCAAAGTTTTGAGCCAGTTACACTGCTATACGTAGCGAAAACAAAATATTCTTTGAATTCAATGCGACTGAAAATGTCAGAACAGCTCTGTAATGCACAAACGGCAATTTATATCTCACAAAAATGCTCTAGAAGAAATTGCCACTGGTTTCGTTTCCTATTAAATTCGGCATAAAAATTAACGGATACCTAGGCAAGTACATTTTGTTTGTCCGCTGTCGCAAAAAGGACGATTTTAATGAAGCTATTTCTTTTCTCTGTTTCCATCGACAAAACGGCGCTCGTTTGCCGCCAGTAATTGCTTCGTTACGTTTTTCGGCTGTTTGTTTTTCGGAACGTCTTTTAGTTTAATTGTGCTTTGGACTGGTCTAGGTCCTCATGTACCTATACGCTAATTTAATACTAGTTGAGACTTGAGCTTTGTGCTCGTGTCGAATAAGATTTCACGCTGTGTTTACTTATCCTAAATAAATTCGGAGTGCTTTTTGATATAAATTGTGTTTGTAAAGATTTAGAGAGTAAGCGCCTTAATTCTCGGCGTAAACATTACTGTGAAATGTATTTTGTAATACAGTGCTGCAGGTTTGGTCAGCTGGACTGTCTTGTTTTTAAGGTTCACATAAAACGTTACATGTAAGACTGTATAGCAATACTTAGTTGCATAACTAACTTTCTTCTTTATTTCTTTTATTCAATCATATTCGTTATTCTATTGTATTAAATAAATAAAATGTACGATCATATTTGTGCTCGAGGCCATAAGGACCGCTTAAAGTCTATGTTATTATACTTGTGTCGTTTTTCCCATTTTAGTGAGGGCTCTGAAATTACAGGCGGGATAATACTCAAGAGCTGCTACACGCCCTCAGACACAAGAGGGCTCGGGTTACCGCCGCACTAGCTATGTTCCAACTAATTCACGTGTTTACTCTACACATACGTTTATTATGTTGCTTTATTTAAAACTAGCTGTGCCTGCGACTTCGTTCGCGTGGATGACGAAACTTATCAATGAGTTTTTAACCGCAAAATTAAGTTTCGTTTTTATTGTTTATACTTTTCCGGGATAAAAACTACCCAGTGTGGTGCCCAGGATAATAAAGAATAATTATACCAAGTTTCATCGTAATCCAACCGGTAGTTTTTGCGTGATACCTGAACAGACAGACAGACATTTTTTTTTTCACACTTTTGGGTTCGGTGTCGGTCTAGGAACACTCCCCGCCATTTGTTTTTTTGATATTTTCAATGTACAGAATTTTCACTTTTACAGATTTATTATAAGTATAGAATAGATGATCAAGTCTCGAAGATTGTACATCGTATTATTAAAATGTAAAATAAAAGACAATCAGAGGTGAATGCATTACGAGTAGGTATGATTAGCGGCAGTTTGTATAACCTTAGGTTACCGCACTTTGTTTCTTACACGTTATCTTTCCTCCTTTTGAACGCATATTTAATTTTACAATTACGGTCAAATGTATTTAAAAACGAAATCTTACGTTTGCCTAAAATGTTTTGGTTTAATTACGGAACAACGTTCTTTGAAACAAACTTATTCCAAATTGGGTAGAATGGAATTCATTTCGAGGAGAGTAACGTTAACACGGTTCATATAAAATGTTTTTTGAATTCATTTAATTAATGCGGCGTGGTACAGTTCTGTTAGAATATTTTGAAGCAAAATACCACATTTGAGAACACACGCTTTATGTTAGTTGATTAAAGTTTATTCTGAGAATAGTTTCATGTATAAAGGCATTTACGAACTCGTACTAAGTTACAGAAGTATGAAACGACACGAGGACAGTATTCAGTAAGAAGTCAAAACACGGAGGTTTTATTATTTATGTGTACTCACTGTATACTTTTCAAAACAATACCCCTGCTGTCATTCGAGTACTTATTATTAGATTAGACGTCATTATTTTAAAAGGCCCGCATTATGTACTCGATTGTTTTATTTTATATATTAGTCTCCTTCGTTTGTGTCAGTCAACTTGTCACAATGATGACGTAAGTGTGCTGTAAGTTAACATTAATTCATATGCCGCGGTTCATTACGCAGTGACGAGTGACGCGAGCCGGCGAGCCGCGATCACAGACTCGTAGCAAAAACCTTTCAATTTACGAAACGAAAATAATATTTCATTTGTAAATGTATGTTTATAATGCAATATTTGTGTATTTAGTCAGTTGCAGATATATCTGATTGGTACCTACTTCACCTATAGCACATAAAGCCTTAGCTAAGGAATAATCCTTCAGACACATTCTTTTAAATCCTTTGTGCTTCTAGTCAAGGGGTTTGCTCGTCACTCCCAGGTCTAACTAGATTAATTTAATGAAGTGCAGAACTTGTACAGTCTCCTGCATGTGTGTGTGTTTGTGTGTCTATGTGTGTATGTGTGAGCAGTCGTAGATGTGGTGCGGAGTACGGTGAGGTGGCGGACAAAGGGGCCGGGAAGGATGGGATTCAATGTAATTATGCATAAGGATATGTCCCGAGACGGCCGATGCGAGATTAATGGACCACTCTTAAATGTACCGCACAGCTCCTACCTACGTCCTACATGCCACACGCCACATGCTCTCACTTTTATCTCTTAGAAGTCTCGAGTTTGCAATTTAAATAATTACTTACATACTACTCAGTGGTTCGGAAAGGGTATTCGTTTGTGCGTAGTTTACATGCTCTAGCTGCGGTCATGTTGCCTCCACATTCAAACTTTATTTATTTCTATAGTGTAAATGTTAATTAGCATCTCTGTGAGTAGCTACCTATTTCTGCTATTTAGAAATGTCTATTGAGTAGTCCATTAATTAAATTTATTTGATCTAACGTGATTAGCGAGCGGCCACTTGCAGTATCTAATTAATCTCGTAGAGCTTTGCCGGCAAGGAAATTGTGCAAAATAAGAGCAAAAAGCTTTTTAAAATTAATCCTTTAAAACAAGCCTATTTGCCTGAGCCGACCTTTTTATATAACGCAGTAATTATCCATTGTTCACAAAAATCCTAAAAAGGATGATGAAAAATTCAGAAAAATAACAAGCCTGAAAAACATTCTTGTGAAGGTAATAGAAAATGTATCGAAGCACAAGGGGATCAGAATACACTATTAACATTTATAAAAATATCTTCAAAGCATTACGGATTCTGCTAAAAATATCTCGTTTGTACGAGTCTTTTTGAGGCTAATGAAGTTATCCATTTGAGATTCCTCGGTGATTTGATATGACGACATACTGTCGGGATTAAAGTCGGCCCGGAATAATCGATCGTCATTACATTACTAAGCAATATCCGTAACGAGGGCGAGACAAAAAAGGGACGAAGACCTCGGCCCGCGGACTTATCCGGACATCTCAGACCAACGACGATGCGAAGCATTGCTATTTATACTAGAATGTATTTTTTGTAAATGAGTAGGTAAGTAAAATGCCTTAGAATCCTTTTAAATATCTGATCCTTAAGGACGGTATTTTTATTTCCGTTGGTTGACTTAATTAACATTGTTGATCCAACCGAGAACATGAGATTATTGAAGACCGCTGCTACTGTCCAAGCAATTTTTAGATTGATTTTTAGTTAAAACCTGGCTTTTCATATACCAAAACTTGTATTTATGGTTCGTTCAGATCCGAAGAGCTGAAACGAATTTGGGAATTCGGTTATTCGTTAGGTAGCTGAGCGTTTCGGGGCTTAGCGCGAGTCCGGCCGCGCTCGGATTAACTGAGCGCCGTGTTTCAAGGCACGCCGACATTACTGCCGCTAAGCATTAGAACTGTTGCGATTTCACTGTTTATGAGGTAGACTGATATTTGAGGGGCCTCGACCGAAGTTGCAACTGTCTGTTCTCTTTCTATCTAAATATTGTACCCACAGACAATGGCTCAGGAACCCGAACCTGAAGGTGTTTTTAATTTTATATATGTATTAGTGCTGTATCATAAAAACGCTTAAATAATACATATATCGAAGATTTCATTTTCATATTTTTGTGTATATTGTATACTCTGATATGGGTGTCGAACATTCCCCCGCAGTGTTTCGGCTTTGTTTCATGTCTGTAATGCATACAGAAGTACCGCCGGCGCCGGCAGCGCGGCAGCGTTCCGGCTCATGAAAGAATAACAACAATCAGATCCGAACAATCCTTTACTTTTATATTTAACGCTTTTTTATATCATCACGTCCGCCGCAATGTATGCTCTACCTACCTGGGTTCCGTGTAGCAAATATGAATACCAAATCACATATTACACATATTTTTATTAACTTTCTAAACTTATTATTTGTTAGCAAGTTAGTAGGAAGTTATTCAAAGCATTCGACTACAATAATCTTGATGCAGATATTTAACAATATGCATGGTTACGAAGACAAATTTCTTACTCAAAACGATGTTTGGGACTGCAATATTTCGAGAACATCTAAATAACAGTGTTGCAGAACCCACGAACCTCCCTTCCTACCAAACCATGTTAGACTTGTTTTCCACAGGTTTTGTTTTACACGCAGCAGCGGACACGCGTTAGGTTCGTGTGGCCGAGTTTTACCCCACTGGCTATTTTTATGTGAATCCGGAACAAGCAACGAGTATGTTTGGTGAAGGTGACAAAGTCTGAAAACCAGACTGTCGCATGACTATCTATCCATTGAGGATCTGTATTTCGATATTTATGTATTAAAGTCTCGTTATAAACTTAATAGGTATATTTAACTAGTTTTTCTCTGAATTGATGTGACAAATCCAAAACGTGATGTAAATACCAGTAAATCAGTTAGAACTTGTTTTAAAATAGGTTTGAATCTACTATACTTCTAACTTCTGAATTATTGACTGTTTCATTGTCCGAAGCTAAGTCGTATAAATCCATAAGTAGGGACACCTCTACAATTTATTTTAAAGTTCTTTTTAAATTAGAAAAGTTGAGCATTTGTGTCGGTGGACTGATACGCCATCAACTGACGGCTATCATCTTCATAAAGACGCCAACACTGTCCCACAAACAAGAAACTTGATTATTCTGATAAGCTTTCTAATTTAAAACTTTTCATAGAAATTAACCTCGCTCGCTCTGAATGTATGTTTTCGACAAATATTACATTCACGCTAAAGGTTTGAACAACATACACGTCATCCTATTGTAAATAAAATTCTAATTATATTCTTTAATTTCCGACTGTCACAAAAGAGGGTGCGTTCAAAAATAATATATTTTCCCGCTTTTTTACATTCAAGCAATATAAAGTCATGCCAAAAATGGTCTGAACGTCGGGGACAAATTAAATTAGCATGAAAAGGAGTCGGCCAACAAACGAGCTTGTGTATTTTGTGTATAACTGTACCGACCGACTCGACGGACAGTTAATTTCATTTAGCGCCAGAATTATTATGCGCCAACAAGAAACGCGGATCGCAGAGTAGGCAGACATCTTTATTCTTGTTCTGTTTCCCTGCTACATAATAACATTAATGACTTAATGAATGACAGAATTTGTTAACTTTAATACTTACTTCTCTTCTCTTTGAAAGTTCACAAAGGATATCTATAATATTCACCGATTTATTACGTTTTCGCTTTCTAAATGATGAAGAGTACATTGATAATTCAAAAGAAAACAAATAAGTAAGAAAACTTTGAAATGAATCGTGAAACTGACTTTCCGTTTAAAAGTTACGAAGTCGAACGGAAAAGTATCGTTCGTTAGTGGAAAAGAAAAGATTAATGTTGTGAAAAAGGAAAAGAAGCAATAAATGGGAGGTAACGTAAATAAATATATCAATGTATTGATAGAATCGTAGACAGATGTCGTGGAGGAAATTGTTTTCAATCTCCCCGGCGGGCGGCCGGCGCCGGATGGTGGAGCCGGGCCGGATGCCGCCTGCCTTCCGCAAATAAATACGCCGCGACAAGTGGCTGATATCTTAACCGAGCCGTCTCACACGCACCACACGACACTCACCGACTAATTCAAACTCAGTTTAAGTTATTTGTTCTACAAACACTACGGCAAATTTAATCAAACGTTTATTCGGACAACAATATGAATCTGAATAACGTCCTTAGTTTACATAAGTCTTCAACCAGATTGAACTGCGTCGGCGCTATCTTTTACCTAAATTACAAAATGCTCTCCGCGAAAAATAATCAAAACAAGCACCCCCAATGTAGAGCGGATGAATTACGGCGATAACACTCGACTCGAGATAACACAAAATTAAACCCTCTTCACACACCAGAGATTCTATAGAAGCGAAAAAACTTCCCGCCTCATAAGGTTAGAAGTTTGCGCAAAATTTCACCGAAATTCCATGGAATTATTCACATCTGCACGCGGCGTTCTCGCGCCCGCCGCGCGCCGCGCCGCGGACCAAAGTTAGATGAGTTTTGTCGTGATACGACGCCAACTCTGAATAATTGGAAACAGAAACGCGCGAACGAGCTTGTTTTATTTGTAGTGGCCACACTACCATCATACCAGCCCGGACCACGTCACTCATGTGCACTTATCTGTACTTTGTTGTGTTTATGCAAATTGTCTATGCTAGCACGTGTCAAGCAAAACATTTCAGTTTAGTTTTAGTTGTTATAACACAAATTAAAGTGCTAAATATTAAATTACTCGTAAATTTTGAAACTACAAATTACTACCGAAATTAGACCTTTATTGGGCAATTCGTCTATTAATGTTATTATAATTTAACGTTATTGTGAGTACCAGGAAATCAGGCGCGCAACAGAGATTGTGCGCAATTTAGCAGCGGGCACGTCGTCAACCCTCGTCACGCCGCATGACGCCTGCGATCCCCGCGTCTTGCGGCCTTCTCGACACTACGCTTTATAAGTGACACAAAAACACGTAAAAGAGTTTCCTACGTCGCTACCTAAATTTATTTCGTACTACATGATGATTAATGAACATCTACTATATTCGGGAAGCTTAAGCGAGTCTAAAAATATGATCAATTTTAAATGTCTCACATGATTTTACGCTCTATTTTCAGGCATACTTTACGTTTTATTTATAAATACATCACTTGCCTACCCAAAATTTAAGTTAGTTACTAGATTGTTAACCATCAAATGTATTTTTACAAACTGTGTGACACGTAAATATTATTTTTAGCTGAAAGTGACCCTTTGTCAGTCAGGCCAGCGTGACGACATATTGAATTTAGTTTTTATCAGTCCAACGTTTTTGTGAGTGAAGTAGCAGGCTCATTACAAAGGTTATTAATAACAGTCCGAAGGGGGAACGCCTTTATTTTACGATCTTTGAATTAATAAGTCGACAGTTTACAGCTCGTTGAAATGCTTCTTTTTCATTTTCGTCCCCAAGCGGAGGGTGTTTACAACGTTTTTATTACACCAGCTAGCTAGCTCCGTAAGATCAGTGACATTCAAACGTTCATTCAATTTGCCGGTTTACAAGTCAACTGGCCCGGGTACGGTTTAATTTATATATTTATCTACGGTGACCTTATGTCTATACGCATATTATGTATTTTTGGTATCATCCGAAAAACAAATTATGTTCTGTATGTTTCGTTCCTATCTCACTAATTAAGCATCACCAACTAATACTCTTTTCTTAATTTAATTACAATTTTCTTGATAGTAAGAGGTAGTATTTTAAAGAGTATTCCAACAAAGTTTGTTTACTCTTAGAACGATATAATATAACTCAGTGCAAAAGTACTCATTTTAGTTTACCGCTGTAGCGCTAACAAAGAATTTTTAATTAAGTTTCGAAACAATATAAAAGGAGAAACTATAAGAGAGCAATTTTTTGTGGGATGAAAAAAGAAAGTCGCATTCCCGGACAGTTCGTGCAGTCCAGTGGCGCACATGCCGCGCCTGCACTGCGGTACTGTTACGTGATGCTGCTGCCCTGGTGCCTAGCGATACATCTAACACATTCACTGGATCCTTCATTATTTATAAATAAATATATTTTCGGAGCTATTTCACAAAAAAAAACGTCATATTAAAAATATAATATTAAACCTAATGTGCTAAATAATAATAATAATAATAATAATATTCCGGGACAACTCACACACGGTCATCTGATCCCAAGCTAAGCAGAGCTTGTGTTATGGTAACCAGACAACTGATAAACATACTTATATATATCTAAATACATACATATTATAGATAAATTACACCCAGACAACCAGAACAAATGATCGTGCTCATCACACAAACATTTGTCCTGGGTGGGAATCGAACCCACGACCTCCGGTATAGCAGTCAGGGTCACTAACCACTAGACCAACAGGCCCGTCAAATCGACGACGAAAATAAAACGTCGACGTTCTGATGAAGGTCTTCACAAATCCATTAATTGTAATAATTAAGCACGTTTCGAACCAGTTGAGCATCTGTTTAATATTTTAATTTGTTTATTTTCAGGTAAGCATCGCGAACTTTATCGGTGGCGCCGCAACAAATCTGGCAAGCAAGTAAAGTTAAATATGCAATAAAAGTACCAGAGCAACATAGCCGTAAGGAGATGCATTCGCAATTTCGCAAGGGCTCCCAATCGGCACCCTCCGGCGTGTATCTCCCGGGGAGGGGGCGCAGCGGGGCGCGGCGGGCTAGGGACGACGTGTGGCGTAATGGCCGCGTGATTGAATTGCCGTATCTTCACCGCTTCAGCGCTTCACCGCCCCTAGTACCTATCGAGTTAATTTAACGGGCAAGCGTTAACGATATTCCTACTTTTATATAGTTTGTATATTATTATGAGACATAGTTAAACGGTTAATTGTTTTGAGTTCAAATAGAAAATAAACAAACGTACCTAAATATACCATATAATTTAAGAGTAGTAAATACATTCGTGAATTATTCGATTAAGGCATTCCATAAATACCTATGATGCTTATCACAAAATATTAATTTATGATTAATCAAAATTCAGCAAATATGTATGTAATATGTACCTACAATTTATAGTCATTGGGAAAATGCCATTTTATGTTTATTGTAAATGTTTGATCAATTCAATTCATTGGTCATAATATAAACGTAATAAAATAAAGGCGTGTTCCACGTTCGTAATAATCTGGCCAATGAATGGTGGTGGCTTCCATTCGGCCGGACGGATGTGTCGGTGAAATATTACCTCTACTGCCAGTCTTCTCTGAAAATTCGCGCGATTCTTCTCCGGGTATGACGTAATTACCTGTCAGACGAGATAGAGACATAATACAAACATTGCAAACGGAATAAGATTTTACCTTAACTTTCCTTATGTTTGATAAGAATAAAAAAATATGATGTATTTTAATGTGTAAGGTAAAAAGATACACAGTATTAGACGAGACAAACAAAGGCTTGAGATGTTTTCATACAAAACGCTCATTTCCTGATTTCCAGGAAATTGCAACAAGAACATTTTCCGTCGGCGAGATGTGAATTGTTTTTATGGAGATCCTTTGTAAAGTAAGGTTAGCTATCCAAATGTAACATTGAACGAGCTCGACCGCCTACGGTGACACGTAACGCACAGCCAAGGCAATAAAATTTAAATTTACCCGAGCATTGCCCGGTCGGTTAAGTTAGAAAACATTAAAATTCAGCCCCTAGCGTGCGCCCATAAACTGGAGCTATCGCGGACAAACGACACACGACGTGATCTACACGACCGGTATAATCCGCTGCAATTATCTTTTATTTTATTAAGTAAACCAAATACACGTGACATTATACGGAACGAACGTAAAAAATCCACAATTTAAGCAAGAAATTATTTATTAATTAGGTACTTTAATATCTCATTAGGTGAATTTAGGCAAAAACATTGAATGAGATTTGTGGAATTCAGAGTTAAATCACTACAGCTTTCTTTGTCAATGTATTTCTTTACTTAACATTTGATTAACGGCTCTAATAAAATACCATAACGGGGGGCTTTTAACAATTTATCAGTTCAGAGCGCCGAAGCAGCGACCTCGCGGGCCAATCGCGGTGTTCCCATTAATTCGGAAGTATTTTATCAGAGTCGGAGACAGGCCCTGCCCTGGGTGGCTACAGTTCATTTAGAAAACAAAGGGTATCCCTCGCTGGGGTGACGGTGGTGGTTGCCGATACGTCGCGACTCAATGACAAACGTTCCTCACAGAGATACCGACACTAAATCGCCGGATGCTCTCTAACTAATCACTTAATGACTTTAAACAAAATCGCTGCCTCTGCATCCTAGTGCAGACAACTCTCCGAGCCTTTTCCCAGGCTCAGGGAGTTGTCTATAGCAGATATCCTAGTGCAGACAAATAAAAAACAAAATTAACTTCTATTCGATTTTCGCCAGGAAGAATTTTAAAAGCCATTATTTTACCTGTGCTTTAATATGATTTAATTTTTAGTAATGCATTCGATTTTTAATTTTACTTTTACTCGAAACAAAGAATGCTTTATGAATATTAAACTGAATTTCGACTGAAATTACTATTTGTATGACCCATATTTGCATTGTATTCACCGTCAAAATAATACCGAACATACTATTAATTGCAAATGTCTGAAATATTCTGCTTATTTATATAATATTTAAACTCTCGTTACATGAAAGTGGTGTTATTTGCAGGGAAACAGAGTGGAAGTTATGTCATGCTTTTAATAAATCCGTGACATTTTTTTTTTGAGATAAATGCGATTAGTGCCGGGCCCAGCGCCCATGCCGATGCCACGAGGTTTTGTGGAACAAGTTAATATTATGATACTCCCTGTATAACTGTTTGAAGTAAACAAAGAGTATATATTTTCGAACTTATTAAAACCTGCTTCGTATAAATGTTATCTTTGCTTTGTGCCCTACTCCTCAGATTATTAATACCAAGCCCTTGCGGTCATACGGGATCAACACGGGTTAATTTTTACCGTACGGCTTAAACCAACCCTTGTTAATTTTATGGCACATGAGACCGGAGGTGGCTAAAATGTTTGTGTACATAATCAATCATGCTTTTATAATATAATCATACCATAAACAGTCGGGAAACATAGACATTTATTAACACTGCAAGGGATTAAATGTTCCTTACGATTCATCTGAACCACTGCGATATCGCATGCATAGAAATGCGCTTTTCTCAGTCAGCAATTAGTGCAGTGTATCGAATATATGCATGTTTGTGATTACGAGCGCATTCGACAAACAGCGTTGATCTCTCGCAGCCGTTGTTAGGACACGGTAAATACATTTGGAACAGTGGTCAATGAACATCATTGTGTATGCGCTATGCACGCGCCGCTGTCCACAGCTAGTCCGATTATGTTTGCTTTCTGTTATAAGGTATTAACAGGAAATATTTAGCATTTATTTAGTGTTAATATTATTTCCACACCCACATAAGCGACATATTTCATTTACCACCATAATGTGCGCAGCATTTAATGTAACTTTAATGTCTGTATTCAACAGGAGCATGTGCAGTGCTCGGTACATTAGAGTGAAGATACTTCATTACGGATTCTTGGTTCCGTAATGAGTGTGCTTCAGAGTTTCTACGGCTTCGAGAAGCTTCCTAAGTGGAAAGCCGCGTTCCTTTGCAGGATTTTGTATCTAATCAAACTAGGGATTATCAAAAGCGTGTCTCGTTTAGAAATTGCAGACGAAATGTACTGAAATTTTAACAACAAATTACATATTTAACTCAGCGAAAACCGAAATATAACATATTGTTCCTCCCGTAAATCTCTCGTATTATAGGTACGTTTGTATCTTACCTCTTGATCTGTGATCTGAGTTTGGATTCTGCGAAATCCAAGTAACCTCGGGGCTGTAAGTGTAAGGTAAATCAATTTAGGTAGCTTGGGGTCCTAAATTTGATTCCCGCAAAGGCGACAAATCCGCTCTCTTTCGGATATCTCGGTTATATGTACACCCATCGACACCAACGCAAATTTGATAAAGCCTGGCGCGAAATATTATTTCAAGTTTCCTTATTTAATCCCAGTTATTTACGCCTTTTTATTTAATCCACTTTACGCTTGATCTTATTTAATTGATTTTAGATTGTATTGCGAGTACTTGCGATAAACTTCGTTTCAAAATTCTTATGAATGTAATAAAGCTGTAGTATAAAGATATTTATTGGTAAAGTCTTTAGTGTGTGTATACCTACCTACTGCATATTAGTTGGTCCGAACTTTTATAAGATGTATCTAGAGACTTGTGGAACCCTCTTACAGGGTCGTTATTAAATGTTGGTGTTGCGAGGTTCTGCTATAAATAGACTAATAATTCCATAGGGCAGTCCCTAAAATGGTCCAGAGTAAACCGGGTGCTCCCTCGGGTATAGTAACCATTGTACCAGGCTCGCAACAACTTAGAGGAACTTAACAAAGGGCAACAAGTCACTACAGTACTCGCAAGCCCCACGAGCTATACAAAAGGCTTAAATTCCTTTTCAAATTTAATGAGGCGAGCAGTCTCGACAGTCGGCAGCTCGGTTGTTGTCTCGATACACGCCGGAACGAGCGTGGCGACACTGGATTCCTGTACTTCGAGTGATTACACGCCTAATTCCTCGCTCCCGTTTGATATTGTACTCGGCCGCATAAAAATATGTAGGCTTGTTTTATTAGATGGCAGTCTGCCGAATAAAATACACAGTAATGAATAATTTTATTATTTGACTGTCGTGTGTCTGAGGGGTTGAGAGCCGGATTCCCATCGGGAGCCAGCGGTTCGTGGCTAATTTGTGAGCATTCGGAAGGGGTCACCCCTCGGCGGGGGAGGGTAGGGGGGGACAACACCTGACTTAATACATCTGCGATGATGACAAATTTTATACCTAGCTGTACAGCTATTGTGGGCGGAAGTGTGTCATGCCGCCCACAAGTTAATGCATGAAATACCTACTTGGAAATAACCTTTTGTTCGCCGTGAAAATATTGAAAAAGAGCGAATATTTTCGTAGAGTAAAATTTGGTTTTCACTGGGAACATAATGTGTTAAATGCCGTTGATGATTCCAGCGAAATATGCGAAATAAAACATTGCCAAAATAGAAATAGAAAAACATTTATTTAGCACAGTACACAAGACAACACAAAGAACATAAACAAACAAGACAAAAAAAAACAAGGCAAATTAAAAATAATTAAAAAATACACAATACTAGTAGCGTTGTCCAGCATACAGTACCAAAAAGGTCACCAACTCAGCATATGCGAGGTGTAGAAATCCCAGCGCTGGTTTTCAGTTGGCACCCCACAGTGACGCACGGACGAAGGTAAGCATATTTATAACACATAGATATTTGTAGCATGTTAATAAAGTACTTAAATAATGATACAAAAATATTTTAAAAGTAATATATAAATTTAATGCAGCTATAGGAAGAAAAAAAGATATGACAGGTTAAAATAAAAAGCGGCAGATGGAGGTAGTATGCCACTCGGTTTGGTATAAAAGCTAAACTACTCGTAAAAGGCTATCTATCACTAATACATGTTGAAACGAAAACTTCTTGTCATGCTAAAACTTTCTGCACAGCTTATTTGATTCTATTTTTAACCTACCTCGGAAATATTGTTAACGGTGAAAACACAAAATCGTATCGTAAGCCTTTGCTGCATCTGTACCTTGTTTGTGAGACTTAGCATTTTCATAGTTTTGCGAGCGGCGACGGATACGGCTGAGCGGTGAAACGAGTTGCCTAACAAGAACACCCTGTATGCGACTGAACATAGATCCAGATACAACTATTATGTTGGAAGCTGCGAGAGACGATCGGATCTCAAGCAAATATATCTGGAATGGTTTACTGAGCAGTACGGATATTCTAAATAACTTTCTTTTATTTGAAAGAACAACTTAATATTATTATCTGAAATGTAGAGTAATTCGATGTGTTGCTGTTGACGTTTAAGATACTAGGTACCGTAATAAATATATTTTCTATTTTCTTTCACTTAAAGTAACTAAGCTCGCTTAATGACAGCAGACAAACGATTTTATATAAATTCTGTCTTTAAACCTAGTTTCGAACTGTGGACTCCCACATAGCTAGGCAACGATACATTACTCCACCCACGCACGTTAGACATTTGATTGACTTTGACAAGCGTACTTTTAAGTGCTTTTCTTGCCTCTCCGTCGTATGTCCCCCGAGACGATGAAGACAAAAGCACTGCATTTTTTATCAGTACCTACTGAATAAGATCCTTTGTATTTTAATGCAAAAGCTATTTATACGACACGGGATGTTTGAACTAATGGCAAAAATTATCCGAAACACATTTTCAATCACGTTCCTTTGTGTATCTTGTTTAGTTTGTTCGGGTAAACATGTAAACAGAGTATTTTGAGGTCGCACACTCTATGAAACATTGTTTCATGGTCGCTATTAGCCCCTGGCCTCTGCCCGGGTGTAAGGGTCATCGCACATGCAGTTGATTTATTATATTAGCTCGTGTCTGCTGCCCGGATCCTCCGCTAACCAATTACTGGCATATCAATACAACCATATTTGATGTGATGTTTCTGGTTAGTTAGTGAACGTCTCTAGCTACGTACAATGTATTATGTCGGAACATCGACAAGCTCGTGTATTATCGCGTACACAACCAACAGACGACGTCGGTGAAACGCGACCGTCGCGTCGATATTATTTGTTTACTAAGTTGGTATGAAACTTATACTATGGCAATTGTGTTTTGTTATCGAGTGTTTGCTATAAACAATATTTTCTCAGCTCATCAGTATTCTGCACTAAAGTTCGCTAAACTGGTTCAAATGCTAATCAAATTCTTGTTTTTGTTTGGCCGACCTTTTGCTTAATTTAGCGATCCGGTCCTATGTAAACGCTCTGCGCTAGGAAAACGTATTTGCCTCGGTCTCCTGGGAGCCTGGTGTGTGCTCCTCGGAGCTCTACCTACGACCTGGGTAAACGCGGGCGCATGTGAAACTTGGGAAAAATTTAACAGAAAATATTTCGTATACCGGAAGGCAAATATTGTAAATGAATAAAGCCTTTATTTTCGGGTTACCCGTAAGGTAACATAAATAAATACAACGTTTGTAGTATTTAAGTCCTTCAAGCTCGTACTATTCGCCAAATTTTCATATTAACATAATTTAAGGCCTTTATCATATTGATTACATGCCCTCATTAAATAGCAATTAAAACGTCAATGTAAAACGTGAGGTAGGTACGTTTATTTGAAAATGAGTCCTGTTCAAATATCTGCGGAACAATGGTCCCCGAACACAAAGGCGCAACATTCACATTAGCGACGATTTCGGTATTCGCATCTCATAAATTGCAAATGTCTGTACTTTAAATTTACGATAATGTGAATTGTTGCGAAGGAGCTCGCGATTGTCGTATCGTAAGTGGATCGCGTTTGTAACGAGACGGCCGAGATAAAGGGAATATCATTGCGTAATAAACGCGGCGCGATATCGGCGCGGCACGTAGCGCCCGCGCCGCGTCGTGCCGCGAGGTGTCGCGCCGAGCCGCGGCCTCTTTCGTACTGAACACGTTGTCGCGCCTGTGTGACACTAGTTTTTAACCACGTTGTAGTTTGGAACCGCGAATTAAAAACGATAATCATGTTAGGTACCACTTATGTTTAACGTAACACAACCTTATAATAATGATTTTGCAGCGAGTTTGTTTTATGAACAAACTTTGTTTGCTACGGCTAATCCGAACGAACTAATCAAGCAGATGTAACTTGACAAACAGAATGGATTTAAAACATTTTATTTTCTAGCATTGGTTTCTCACAGTTCGCAGCTCTCATAATTGTAATTGCTAAATGTTGCTCCTGTCGCGGTCGTGTTGCAGATGCATATAGAAATTGAACACTTACGTCACGGCAATACTATAATACAGTACTCCAACTTCATACAAACGGACGAAACGCGAGCTATACCTACGCGCTCGATCTCGGGGTGCGCTCGGGTCGCAGACAGTCACGGCTGTACCGCAGTGTCGAACGGACGGTGTGTTTTTTTTTAACAATAACCGCGCGATTTTTTCTCTAAAAATCAGTTAATATGACGAGTAGGAAATATTGTGCTGTTTTTGGTTGTATGAATTCGTCAATAACGCATTTTTAATTAAGCTTTATATAAGAATGCGGATTTATTATACTTTAAAATTTAACAATAAAGCATTTCGTACGACTCAGTCGAGGCGCAAATATTTTTCGGTCGCAAATTTATAAGCCCGATTTGTTTTTCAAACAAAAACATGTTTTTTTAATTAAATCTACCAATAAAAAAACAACACGCATTTTTATTGAACACTTCCTATACAATATACAAAGTATTGAATTTATTTATATAAAAAGGATATTTACAATCACAAAACTAAATAGAAACAGAAAGAAGGCAAATGTAATTAAAATGTTGGAGACGGGCAGCCCTAACGCATGTTTACGTACCGCGCGGCTGTAGGCATTTATTTCTATCATGCGGCCGAGTTACACTACTGTTGATAATATTACCGTGCTTACGTCTATATAAATAGGGTTGCATTTCCTAAGCTCTGCCACATGCAGCATATTTTAATACGGATGTCTGTGTGGACAGCGGGAATTATGTTTTTTTACTCTAACTCCTTGTCATAGAGTATCCTTCGCTTGCAGTTCCTTTTTGTTTTTATTCACTGGAGCTTGTTAGCGGGCTATTCAAATCGATGCCAATCAGCGGAAATTAATTGGTTTCTTGTTTCAATACCCCGAATTTTTCCCTTCGTTATAAATGTTGATTAAGTGAAAAATGCGTTAATTCAATATTGACAATGTTATATCAAATTCGGGTAAAACGAGATCGCAAATGATTATCTCGCCACAACAATTACGTCGGACCAAAATGTAGTCAATTATATTCTTATTTCTTTGTAATACAATTTTTCGTCAACATAATTGTCTGAAAATCAAAGACAAAGCTTTCATTACGGGCCGGGGTCGCGTCGTGTCATTTCAATTCATTTGCTGTATTTTGATAATTTTCGACAAAGATAAGATAATGAATTAATGATGCGTCACAGCTTGGATTAAGTTGTGTAGGTATGTATGTTTTTAAGTCTAATGGTGTTCAGTGAATAATGTTCTATTCTATGTTTGTATGATGTTATAGATTTACTTTAATATTACGGTACTTTTAATAAAACGGTTTTACTAGACAAACGCGTCAGTTTTAAGCTCAGCTATTACTCCCAATGATTACTTACTATCTACATTATCAAAGTGCATTTAGGTGCAAAATGCCAAATTGAGCTCGTGTGTGGCTGCCAAATATCTTTCAGTGTTCAAAGCCGTTTAGCGATCGTCATCCGTATCGATTTGTCATTCGATATCGGATCCGGGGAATTGCATCCGCTGGCTCGTGAAATGGGCGCGCGATGGCCGCGGCAACTTCTTGCGGCGACGCGACGCCACACCGCCACACCGCTACAGTGCTACAGCGCTGCAGGCTACGGCGCCGCAGCGCTGCGAATATAACCCTGCGCTGAATTCCATATAAATTGTTGGCCGCATGTCGAATTTGTTATTGAGTTTTTGAATGGTTCAAACGTTTACGTAGGATGTAAAAATCTTGGGATGCTTTTGCTTTCTTTTCTGTTTTAGGATCAATCACACGTCACCGGGACTTTGACGCGACGTGATTGTGTAGTTTCGCTCCTGTTCAATATTAGTTTTTGTGAAAAAGTTGCACAATTTTAAGTAAAAGAATAGTTCCGTAAAGTTTTAATACGTTTGTGGTCATGATTGTGGTGTGTGTTTGACAAAATTTCTCAAAAATAAACATTTTTGCATAATTTTAATATTCAAATTTCATTATATTTCCATTTGACATTGAGTGTTGACAGACAGTTTTATAAGAAGAAGTTTTATTCTTAAATTATGGAAAGTGGTTGCGATGAGGAGGACGGTAGCAGCCGTCATTCCAGTAATGTGACGTTGCGTGCTATGGTACATAATACCGATACCTCTGATTTGGAATGGGACGATAATGATGGTCCATTGAGAAATGGCAACAAAAGGCTTAGGATTGAGTCTAGTCCAGACGATAGTGAGGAATTTACTACAGTGGGGAAACATGGCAAGAAGGTGAAAATGATGACGCCTCCTTCGGCATTGACTTCAGGGAAGGATGGTTCAACTAATCCTACAGAGTATACAGAAGTGTCAATTATTGCAAAAGAGGTGCTTCCTAAACAAATTGCGCTTGCAAAATTATTGAATAACGAAAAAATTCCAGACATAATAAGAATCGTGTACAAGAGTCCATTTAAAATTATAGTAAGATTTAAAAACCTTGATGCTGCAGAAAGATTTTTGTCGTCCGACATCATTAAACGTAAAGGTTGGATAGGCAGAAAAACTAATGAAGTCAACGTTTCCTATGGCTTGGTCAAGGAAGTCGATCTAGATTTGGATGATGATACCATCAAAAACATATTAGAGAGTGACGTGGAGATTTTATCTGTCAAAAGATTAAGCAGGAGGACCATTGAAGGTAAATGGGTTATGAGCGAAAGTATTCGCATATGTTTTAAGGGTTCTGTTGTGCCTTCATATGTTTCTACTTACGGCATCAGAATGAAGGTATTGCCGTTTAATTTTCCTGTTACTCAGTGTTCTAACTGTTGGAGATTCGGACACATTAAAGCTTTCTGTCCTGTTAAAAAACAAGTATGTCCAAAATGTGGAGGCGAGCATGAAAATTGCGAAACAATTAATTTCAGATGCATAAACTGTAAAGGAGAACATATGTCGATTATGAAAAGTAAGTGCCCTGCATTTTTACGGGAGAAAGCAATAAGAGATATGATGGGCAAAAGTAATTGTACATACCAAATGGCTCTTCAGAAACTTCAGGAACCTAAAAAGGTTGTGGTCCAGTCAAGTCCAGATTTATTCACTGGTGATAAATCAACAAAGACAGAGATATCACCACTAAGGAAATATTCAGATGTTCTTAAGCAGGGAAGTTCAAGCAGTGATGAGGACAGAATGTCACCAATTCTAAACCAACATAAAATTTCGGTAAGTCAGTCAGTGAAGAGTAAGAAAAGTAAGAGGAAGAAGGTCGTAAGTCAAATTCACGAAGATGTGACGCCTGTATCGCTCGAGGAAAACAAGTTGACTTTTGATTCAATACCGAGTGCTTCAGAATCAGGGAAAAATAACAAAGTTAATTTTAGAAAATTACTGCAGAAAATTAAAGAAATTTTGAATTCAGAGGGTGACATAGGAAGCAAACTTCCTGTAATCATGAAATATGTTCTGGCTGAAGTTAAGTTGTTCATCATGAGCTTTGTGAGTATGGATGTTTTGATGCAGTTCCTGGGTTTCATTACAAATGTCTAGTAATTTTAATGTGAAAACTAGAAATGCTAACATTTTACAGTGGAATGCAAATAGCCTTTGTCCTAAAATTTATGACTTCCAATGTTTGTTGCTTAGAGAAAAGATACACATTGCTGTTGTAAGTGAGACCTGGTTATCATCCGACAAAAACTTAAATATTGGTAACTATAACGTGATCAGAAAAGATAGATTGGATTCTTATGGAGGTTTATGTGTTTTTATTCACAAATCAGTTAAAGCCTTGCAGAGAGATTTTGTACATCCGAATTCTAGTATTGAGATGCTTTTTATAGAAATTTTTAATGTTCCTGGAATAAATAACATTATTTCAATTTATTGCCCACCGTCCTCTATTACTAACCAGTCTGACTGGCATATGATTTTTGACAGATCTGACAAAGGAACGCTGATTATTGGTGATTTCAATGCGCATCATATCACCTGGTCCAACAAGACTGATCGACGTGGGGATATGATATACAACTCTTGTTTTGATAAAGATTACATGTGTTTAAATAATGGAAATGCTACGAGAATAAAACTTGTTAATGGAGTTCTACAACAATCTTCTCCAGATGTATCATTTGCTTCTACAGATATAGCAACAAGAATTTGCTGGCAGACTACAAATGAATCGTTAGGCAGTGACCACATTGTCATCAAAATGAAGTATGGGTACGAATCCGCATACAATTTCATAAAGCGGCGCAACTTCAAAGAAGCACGTTGGAGTGAATATCGTGAAAAATCAGACGAGGTGTTTGGTAAATTAGATCAGTCGTTAAATGTTCAAGAGTGTTATAATATATTTACATCGAAAATTGATCAGTTGGCTGAAGAGACGATTCCGTGGATTAAAATTTGCCAGGACCCGGCGGCTAAATTTGTGCCCAAACCATATTGGAATTCAGAGTTATCTAGAGCTGTGGCTGAGAGACGACTGGCATTGGCGAGGTTGAGACGTAATCCTACTCCCGATAATTATAATGTATACAAGACTAAAATAAATGCAGCCCGCAAACTTGTTCGTTGTGCTCGTTCTAAGGGGTGGAAGGAATTCTGCACGAATATTGATTCAGAAACGTCAGCTTCAGAGATGTGGAGAAAAATGAAATGGGTGAAAGGTGGCAGGTATTGTAACCGGTCTGTTGATTCCCAAAAATGTACTGAGTTGTTACAATCGTTAACGCCGGACTTGGTTGGTGAGCAACCACCTTTATTTATGATGAAGTCAAGTGCTATCGATCGAGAAATAACACTTTTCGAGTTAGAAAACTGTTTAAAGCGCAAGGATACATCTCCAGGTGTAGATAGCATATCTTATTCTATGGTTTTTAATTTATCTGTTTCGGGTAAGGCATTTTTGTTACATATATACAATTTAATATTGCACACCGGTGTGATTCCAAGTCAGTGGAGAAGCATAAGGGTTGTTCCTATTCCTAAACCTGGAAGAGATCCCAATAGTTCCTCTTCCTTGCGTCCCATATCTTTAATGTCCTGCCCATGCAAAATTTTTCACAGTATTTTATTAAAGCGACTTGAGTGGTTTGTGGAGAAATCAAATCTTTTGTCTCCTTCTACTATTGGCTTTCGTAGGTCACATTCATGCCTGGACAATCTTTCCCGGTTAATAACATCCATACAGATAGCTTTTTCTAAAAATATGGCAACTATTGCATGTTTTGTTGATATAAATAACGCATATAATAATGTAAATATCAATAAAATGATTTCCATGTTAGAAAGTATTGGAGTTGGGAGCAAAGTTTGTAAATATATCTTTAGTTATTTAAGTCGAAGGTATTTACAAATTGATACTGGTGTCGATGGCATTATTGTAAGACAAGCAAGTATAGGTTTAGCTCAAGGTGACCCATTATCCCCTCTTCTTTTTAATATTGCGACAATGAATATTTGTAAATTAATTTCCACCTGTAAAGTTTCACAATATGCAGATGATTTTGTTCTTTATGCGTCTTCAAATAAACATAATTTAGATTCCGCCATTGATGATTTGCGCATAGCTTTAGATGTACTTATTGAAAATTTGGGTGAAATGGGGTTATTTTTATCGGAATCAAAAACAAGTGTTTGTCTGTTTAGTAGATCTAGAAACTTAGGCAATGTTCGAATTTGTATTAATAATAAGCAGCTTAAGGTTGTTGATAGAGTTAAATATCTTGGATTGTGGCTTGATTCATCCTTACGGTGGGGTGTTCATATAAACGAAATTTGTGAAAAAGCTTATAAACACTTAAATATATTAAAAATTTTAGCGGGCAAATCATGGGGTGTGCATCCTAAACATTTGAGGAGACTGTACATTTCTCTTGTTAGAAGTCGTATTGATTATGCTAGTTTCTTGTATGGGAATAGTGCTAAGACGCACTTGAACAAACTAGACGTTCTGCAAAATCGAGCACTACGAATTTGTGGTGGTTTTATTCGTACCACACCAATTTGTGTTATGGAAAGTGAACTTTGTTTACCACCATTATATGTGAGAAGACATTGGTTGGCTTGTAGGTATTGGTTAAGGGTGAATTCATTTTTTCATAATGTTACCGTGGCTTTATTAAAAAGATTGTCTGCTTTGTGTACGAATACTTACTGGCGTAACAAGAAAAAGCCGATTTTAATTGATATTTGCAATAAGTTTGGAAACAATATTGTTCACAAGTCCCATATGTTAGACATGTATAATATGGATACATGGGTGACAAATATTAATATTAAAGATTGTATATTTTGTAATGTTGATGAATTAAATGTACCAAAGCGTTCAACAACCTTAACCAATTTAAGAATGTTAATGTCCAATATGTTAGTTTCTAGGTACAATAATTATTATTATGTTTTTACAGATGGGTCGAAAGATGCTCACGGTGTTGGAGCAGCTTTTTTTGATGTTCAGACAAATACTGGTGTTAAATTTAAACTGTGCAATGATGCTTGTATTATGAGAGCTGAATTGACAGCTATTGTTGAAGCTTTGTCTTACATTCAATCTTTGCCGTGCAAAGATGTAGTGATATTGTCAGACTCAAAAAGTGCTCTTCAACACTTGATGCGCTGTGTATCGGGAGTTCGAGGTATGCCTGTAGCTTATGATGCGCTTAACATTATTCACATTTTGCAGAACGAGAAAGTAAATATAAAGCTTCAGTGGATTACTTCGCATGTAGGTATTTTTGGGAATGAAGTGGCGGATAAGTTAGCTGTAGAAGCTATCACGGACGGCATAATTATTCCTAGTAATCCTTATTTTACGGAGCTTATTCCTAGCATGAGAGAGTTTTGTTTTGAGATGTGGAAGAACCACTTCAATATTATAACTGCGGGAAAGGGTTTGTGGTATAGAACCATCCAACAGAAGCTGCCTCGAATTCCTTGGTTTGACCTAGTTAGCTGTTCAAGAGAACTTTTAGTTTTAGCATTTAGAATACGGTCTGGACATGTGCCTACTAACAGTTTTTTACATTTGATGGGTGTAAGTCCATCCCCTCTTTGTCATTTTTGTATAAATAAATTGGATGATTTGTATCACATTTTGTTGGAGTGTAGCGCTTTCGATGATTCGAGGCCATTCTTGGGGGAGATGCTCCGTGGCGATGCGTATAGTGGTGGGATTAATATTTTGCTTGGGAGGCCTTTTTCGGAACAGAGTATTGAAATTTATAAATTTGTAAGGGGGGTGTTTTCAAGGAGGAATACGTAATTTTTTTGATTTTTTTTAGTTTTTATTTGGACGTAGGGTCTGTACTTTTCTAGCCTGTGACCTGTAGAAGGCGCTACATTCCAACGGGGTGTCTAGTTTTAGGTTATATTTAAGTCTTAGGATTAGATTATTTTTTCTTTTGTTAATTTATTATTTAATTTATTGTGGTACCTTACGAGGCTGTCTTGGCGCACCAGCGCAAAAAGCCTCATCAAATAAATGATTTAAAAAAAAAAAAAAAGGATCAATCTGTGCTGTTTGTATTTAGGTTTATTGGACTCAATCCAATGAAACTCAAGACTAACCAAGCTTATACGTTACCCGGAGGGACATAGGTAATAAGTATACACGCAGAAATCCTTCAGCTGGATAACTTAGCGAGTGCCAATAACGGCGCTAAGCGACGCCGCACGTGACAGACTATAATTTGTGCAGATTAGGCGCGGGTCAGTACCCCCGGTCCGCGGCCCGGATGTATTGTACATATCGAACTAGACCCGAAGTCCACTCTGTACCATGTTTTACGAGATTATGACCGCTTCTTATTTCACCAAAGTACGTAGTTCGTTCGACCTCAAAAACATGAAAATCTCAAAAAGTGTTTATGCAGTGAACAAAGCTTTTACCTAAATAAAAATAATAAATTAAATGAACAAAGTTTAAATTGAAAACTGCACCATTATTTGTGAAATAAAGTCCACCGAAGCGAGTATTATAAATTAGTCATTCATTAAATTAACAATGCAAAGCATTATTCTTTAGAAACTCCAACATTTTCTAGACAATAAATCCAGACTAGTCTACCTAAGTGTAGGTACGTTAAAGTTAAAAACTGTCTAGCAACAGTCATGTCAGACACTGGAAACTTATTCACCAGCGGCTTAACAATAACTATGACTTATCTTACAAAATGTATTTTTATTTAAATGTTTCACAAAAAGGTTTTAGTCTTTTTTCAGGCTGTGGTTGTGGCTTTGTATTTCTAAAATGAGCGAACCGTTTCTGACATGCTTTAAAGTTTGTTTTTGTGAGGACTTACACATGTTTGTTAACATGTATACAGTCCGATCTATTATGCAAGAGCTCGCTGAAAGCCTGCTGGAAATTAAGGAGTATTATTAGAAGCTGGTTAAATTTAATTTTGATTGGCTTGCTGATGAGTATCAAATTGAAACAAGGGTATGTTACTCATTTGTAACAATTGTTCTAGTATCTAATGTCTTAAGACAACTGGTCTGCCCATGAATGTCTTCTCAACTGTCATAGTGTCAGCAGATGTTGAGCTGTTTAAATGCTCATCATTTGGGGACAGTCTGCCGGCAAGCGCCGCCTAACTCTAATGTAGTGAGAGTTGGCGGCAGGTGCGGCCGAGTGCCGCGCTATGTGGAGCGGGGGTCGCACTCGCCTGCAGCCCATGTTTACACTGTAACAGTGTATAATGCCGCATAAACATTGCCTTAAAATCCTTTCATATAAAAGATATGTCTGTAATCATATCAATGATTAACACGAATACCCTGTACAATATCGTTTTTCCTACATTTCTGTTTGATAATAGTTGAAAGCAAGATTTGATTCCAATAAGAAAACCAATAATAAGGTATTCAGTTCGCATCGCACCGCCCGCGCGCCCGGTCGATAGTTGTAATTTTCTCTAGATTTTCTCGTGTGAATGAACAAAACAATATTGCTTGAACTTAGCCTCACCTATCCGACATGTAGGAGTAATAATTTTGACAGCTGAGTGCACACGCCCTCCGTGAGCTCTCGCTACTCCAAGTTCTTACGGGAGATACTTTCGGTAACATCTGCCCCGTCGAACAATTTCACCTACAAAAACAAGTATTTCAATATCGGCCCACTCGTTGCCACGCCAACCGAGCACATTAATAAGGTACGAAGTTGTTTGCGTAAAGGATAATGAAAATATAGATGGTGGTCGGCAGGTTCGAGTCCCCGCGCCGCTCGCCGCTGCGCTGCTTCTAAATTTGTGATTAACGCGTGGTGCGCGCCGGGACCTCATTTGTCAAGCCGCGGCCTCTCAAACCGTGACGCCCGGTATAAATCATCCTCTGACACTATTTATGGAGATAATTCGCAACCCGGAGGAGTGTTCATTACAGAGATGGGCAGTAATTTTCTTTTATTCTCCACCGTCGATCTCGGTCAGAGTAATTTTAGTTCACCTTCATAGGATGTGACCAGCCACCCACCAGACAAAATGGAACCGATCCGTGGTGGCAACTGAGAGTAATATTTGATTCAGCAACTATTAGACGAGACGTAGTAGGATCGTGGGCGCGAAAAATTCGCTTCAGTAAATCATCGCTCGTATTCGTACATAACGCGGCAAAATGAAGGTCTACGTGGAAGCGGCGCTTTTTGCTGAGCCGCAGTTGCCAGTCGCCTTTGTGAGCGAACCAACTTTGAGCTGAGTTTGTTTCAATTAGGGCGCGTGAATCGGCGTTTAGTCTCTTACTTTCTTCTTATTTCTTTCTAAACTGCAACTTAACGAATTCTTTTACCCCATCTTAGTGAAACTACATTCCAGTAATTAAACGAGTTTCTAAGTCGTTTAGGCGCTTTTTACTTTGTTTCTCTTGAAAACACGCTATTAGATGTGTACTTCCTTTAGAAGTGTCTTTTTCAGATTTAATTAAATTATATTGTCTGGGAAGTAGATATATTGGGATCGTTATTATTTATTTTGCGGCACCACCTCGCTAGTGAGGTGTCGCTTCGCAACACGTGCGACCCCAATAAAATCACCATTTTTATGAGGTGTTCACGTGCTATAAGTCGCTCTGCTCTTTATTTAACGCGGCGCACGCATCAACACAGATTTACGGGACTTTTAAGGAGCTCCGCCGTTGTTCTGCGCAGCTTTATGTGTTTCCCAAACAATAGTGGTGCGTGATCCCGTCACACATCTCTGTGCCCGCCAAGGTTACACCTAATGTGAGCTCAGAACTCTCTCAAATTTCACATTAAATAAATACGCCATGATTTATGCGCTTGCTAGTGATTAAATGGTTTAACTTATTCTACTTATAATAAAGTCGTAAAGTAGAGATGATAATGGAGAACGGGCAGGCTCTGTGACTGTCATATGCGCTATAAAAATAAATTACGCAGTAATTTGCATTATTTAGTAATCCGCTTATTAATCGGAGTTGCTCCCGACATGAGATATTGCCTGATCACAACTCATCCAGAATATTTCTGTAGAATATAGTCATAAAATATAAAAAAAACATCAGTTTAAAAAAGTATTTAAGTATTAAACTTTCATGTAAGTAATCGTATAAAATTTATCAGAAAAAAGCGCACTTACAAACGGGTTGTTAAATAAATTGCAAAGTAAAGCTCACTTGGAACCGAAACTATCAATTTCTGTGTGCTCTTAGCCGCTGGCAATCTGACTGGGATCGGGAACATTTGTCTGCCCTCCTAGTAAGTCTCGGTTTCAACTTTAAAGTTGTTTGCTGCCCCGGTGCCGCCGCTCAGCTTGGGTTGCTTTCAATTAGCGCCAGTGAATTGGCGTGCGAGACTTATAACTGCAAGTTTCTAATGACTTCTGAAGCCCTGATGTAAGGAATTTAACATGGTAATATTACGCCTGTTACTAATAATAAATGTCATTTATGTGAAACAAACGTTTTGCTTTTGTAGAATCTCACTTAAGTCATCCCACAAAGAGTTACCAAAAAATATTGAAATAGAGCCAGAGATAATAAAAGAAAAAGATTTTAAAGCATCACGTGGCCGTAATTTTAAAAAATTGTATACACAATTATATATTTATTTAAATGCATTAATCATGATGACTAATGAAACACTAA
Source organism: Autographa pulchrina (assembly GCA_905475315.1). Taxonomy (NCBI): domain Eukaryota; kingdom Metazoa; phylum Arthropoda; class Insecta; order Lepidoptera; family Noctuidae; genus Autographa; species Autographa pulchrina. The sequence goes on from FR997775.1 coordinate 493,698, forward strand.
ATACCTGTAGTACTAATTAATACTGACGAATTGTTTGAACTTCAGCCCTCCTCTATAGCGCCACTCGTTAACGTGAAAGTTCCGAGTATGTTCATAGTCTAGGATATGTTACACAAACACGCCGTAACGTGGCTGTATTTAGATTAGATTAGTCCAACAACTAAACTAGGGAATGTATCGTGATTCAACAGCGAGGGAACACCCTCACCTACGGTATTCATTTGAGTATCGTATTAACTTGTATTATCGTATCGCACCTACACTGTATCCGCGTCAATAAACCGTTCCTGTCGCGTAACTTTGTTAATGTCTTCTCTACTGTGATTGTTGATGATGTACATGACAGGATTTGATTCAATTCAGTGTATCGAGATACAAGATTAACGTAATTTTACAAGAAAACATTGTAATCTAATGTGCGCTAATTATCTATCGGCATAACAATAGCTAAGGATATTCGCTGGCTAGAGATGTAACAGAGAACTTAATCAATCACACATCGTCACTGATTCGATTCCTTTCTTTTACATTCAGTATAAACATGTTATTAATGAAGGTTCCTCGGCAACATAAATGAAACATCCAAATTGCTTCTTTGCTCTGTAATTTAGTACATTTGACGTAAAGGAGTGTAAATGCGTAGGTATGTAATAAAATCGGGTCGCCTCCCTCGTCACACGGGTTCTTTTGTGTTATCGGCGCCTTTTACTTGCCAATAACATTTTTATGGGTCCATGATTATTTTAAATTATGTGTTTTATGCTCTCAGCGTAAAATATTAAGAATGTCGTTAATTCTTATTTGTATTGGTTGATGGACTAATCTGTTATTTTATGCAGAGAAATAACAATATACTATAACTTCGTTATTGGACTTGTTTATTTGGTTTGAATTAAGTCATGGCTTCTTACTTTCGAGCATTTTTTTTCGCAGTCAGTAGTGCAAGCGCTGTAACAAATGAAACGTTCCGATTTAGTGCGGGCACGGCGCAGCTCGCTATCCGCGCGAACTATCGCTTTCAGGCTGGAACAATACTCGTAAATCATGTGAAGTGGGCCTGCAGAGCCCAGACGTGCCTATTGTTGCCCAGCAGCCCAGCCTCACATGCGATAATTAAAAAACTTTTAAGATTATTTTCATTAGCCAGGAGGCCCGCTCGCCGTAGGTTCCCACGTACGAGTACGTTACGAAACTTGGGCTATTTGAGGAAATTGTGCTCTATATTCGGAAGAATACAAAGTCGAGCTTTTATTGTTCCTTGGAGATTTTATGTGTTGGGTTTTATTGAATTGAGTCTTTTGTTGAACAACTCCCCGTTTGTGAAACGCTGCTGAAAAACCGTTCCAACTTTTATTACTATTGGTGCAATTCGATATTTGATGGCTAGTCTTAACTTTTTAATATTTCACGGTTTTGAACTGCGTTTATTAACATGAAATAAATTAAAAAAAAAATACTGAAGCTATTTAATTAAGGTCACTTTAAATGAGTATTGTACGGGACCAATAATATGGAACTATATTTGCTCATAGCAATACAATGAATGTGCACATTCAATGCAGAGCATCAAATATATGGTTAGCCGGTTTTGGTATGTGTACTGACGCCGAATGTGTGTTCAGTTCACTTCAAAAAATATCTACATTTGCTTGCTCTGCAGTTGTTCATACAATAAAAATGTCTCGACTGAAACTATGCGGACCACATAAAGCACAACGTTCAAAGCTAATAAATTGAACTACTGAAATTAACACCGTAAAGTTGGCGTCCAACTTACGATATTTGTGCGAAACGTAAGCTTTCGCTGAGATATTTGGCAAAACAACCCGGACCCCCTGGCACATTAACCGATAGAAAACAGTTGCGGCCCCCGTTGCGGGTCCAACCCTAATGATAGATAGATGGTTCACTCGCCATGGCTTCTGCCGAACAAACAAGCTTTTGTTTGTTTTGGAATTCTCCCTGACCATGGTTCTAAGGCGATTCCGTTGCTCTTGCATGGAAGTAAAAAATCTAGCTTACAAACAAATAAATCTTCAAGAATATCTCCTAGCTACGCAAAGATTTATTATAACAATAAAAATATTTTCTCTAATGAAGTTGCCCTCCCTAACTAGCATTTAGTCCAACAATTAGATTAACCGTTTCTACTCAATTCATATGTAATACGGCACGAACGTGTTCCGAATTGCTGAAAGCCATTTGCAGAGAACCCGCCATGCGTGCGGGGAAGGAGACATATTTCATTTTTGTACAATAAATTGATTCAACCTATGAACCGTTTAACCTACTACAATTACTCAACCTGTTAAAATAAAATGTATGTAGCTGATTGAATTTATTTCTGCTAGTTTAACAAAGAAAATAATGAAACAACAAAACTCATTGTTAATCTTACAGATTGTATGTAACTTCAGTTTGATCCCTTTCTCGTTTCTTGAAATGAGTTTGTATTAATCTGTACAGCGAATAACACGGTTCACTGCACTGAGTACCAAGGTGGCAGGCACGCAAGGAGGGTGTTAAGTTAAGCCGGCGGGTTACAGATATGTTAGTCCCGACACTTTACCGTTTGTACAGACTCCTGACTCGAGATTTCAGCTAGGTTACATCTCTCAGCAGTACGTGCATGCCATAATATAAACCTTAATGTAATGCGATCCCCAGAACATACAAAGCCAGATATTATATGCTCGCAATATACACAGTGTATACTCCCAGAAATGTAGGAAGAAATTATAGCTAGACTTTTTTTCTTATAATGGAGTGTATGAATATTATTCCTTTACTGCAAACACGAAGATCGCAAAAAGATGCCTAAAAGGGTTTATATATGGAAAACGTTTTTGTGCGGATGTGTTTGGTGTTACCTCGGGTGTCACGTGACTGTAGCAGGTGTGAATGTTTTTGCTCGCGCCGGTCGCTTCACGATGCATATTGGATAAGCTCCGCTCACTTATGTGTCCCTGGTGGTAAGACTCCGTTTTATTTTCTTGTTTAGAGAGGTTTGGTTACCTTCACAAAATCTTAAAATGATACATTACAACTTTTCTAGAAAATATGAGTGTTATTTAAAATCTGATATTCATTTAAACTTATAAATTAAGAGAATTCCTGAGGCCAAAAGTATAATGATATGAATAATGTCAGCTCAATGTAACGTCTTGTTAGCGATTGGAAGTGCGATACAGAAAATATTTATCATGATTATAATATCTGAATAATTTACAAAAAGATAAAATCACGGAATGAAATATGGTCCAATCCGAATAATTTGTTTATGAAACGAAGTCATAATTCGTGAAATCTCGGCAACTCTTCAACTTGAGATCCCAATTGTTAGCGTTTGCGGTCGTCAAACTTTTTCATTAGCAAATTATTCGCAGCAATCTCTGGCGCGAAGCAATTACAAAAGTGGTTCAGAAATATCAGATAATTGCTGTTTGTTGGCTTCAAGAGTTGCCAGATTGGGGAGCTTGGCGCCGGAGTAAGTGCTTGACACACCATACATAAAACCGTGAAGATCGAATAAAAAACATTGACCTTACATTGAATGAATGAATATCACACTGATCCTTTTTTAGGAAAAATAGAAATTAACATACACAGGTATAGTCGTACTAGGGTCTACGGCAACTACTTAAAAGCTTATTCATTCTCGGCGGGACAGATCTCTTGGATAAATGATAAGACCCCATCCCGAAGGGTTATGGATCAACTTATTAGATTTTATTGCTCAATGAAATTTTATACCGGATTAACCGCTATGGATGCTCCGATGGCTTATTGATTAAATGAATGAACCGCTCTGACAATCGCCTGATAATTGCTTAATCAAAACAGTTCAATTAAATTATTAACTGTGTTAATATCAGTGAGGGTGGAATGTTCGTCTGTCTGGATTCACATTGAAGCCTAAACACATTCTAGACATCTGGAATTCTCAGTAAGAGGGTTTTGATTAAGTCTTTCAACCATGCACTTGAAGGTCATAGAGTCAAGCTTCTGCCAAAAATTTTAAATACCAGGAATTTCAAACAATCCCTAGTTTATAAAAAAAAAATCATTTATTTCAGACAATAAAGTCCATATGCAAAACAAAAAAGTTTAAATGAATGAATATTTATTGTTATCGTTGTTGGTTTTTCTTGTTACCTTAATTAAATTAAGTCAAGACTGGATTACCAAACCACTCGTGATCAAGAAGCCACCCGCAGACAATTATAATTTCAGTTCTGATAAGTAGTTACGGATTAATCTAATCCTCAGTTAGCATGCATTAATTGTTTGCCGTCAATCAATTACCTGCGTTGACATCACTAACAGGATCGTTTGCCTCGAAATTACTACCAAACCACATAGTTGTAAACAGATATCATTGTTACTGATCTATTTTATTTAGATTATATTCGCGGAAAAGTAATTAATGTAACACTGGTATATTTTTGTAATACAAAGGCACCGGGAACGGGACCTAGGTATTCACGCTGGTGAAACCGCGGGGCACAGCTAGTTGCGAATATTTTTATTAACCAAGCCTAGTGAAACAAAGACGCATTTTAGATCGCAGAGCAAAATCACATGAAATTAAACCAACTACGAAAACCCGAACCGGAGACTATCGGCGCTAGTGCGTCCTGGCTGCGAGCCGATACCAGGCGCCCAGACGTCGCGACGCCGCGTCCTGTGACGTCACGCGACCCACCTTCGCGGCTCCGAGCCACGCTCATGTCAGCTGACACTTACACCGACGCCATTGTTCGACGCCTGTTCACGCTACTCAACACCCATTAGCTTGATATTCTATATACATTCAAAAAGGATTATTATAAAATGCACTTTTATTAGAAACTTCGTCACTTATAAGAGAATCTTCGTCCTCGTCAATCATCTCTCGTAGTTCGTACTAACATTCCTGAAAAACTTCACATAATATGTCATTCATCAAGTTATTACATCGCGCAAGTTTCGTTCAGGTTATCTCGGAACTTATCTTCAAAAGTTTTACTCTAGGGAGTGGTTGCGGATACTACACTAGGCTGCTGCCTCGTTACTGCGTTAAATATTAAAGTGAAGCCGGAGTTTTTATCAATATCAGGCTTTTAACTCGACTTAAAGTACTTGAAACTGTTACTATCTTAGTCAACTTGTTTGATACGCTTACAGTTTAGTAAACGTGATCAGGCCAAGAGTTGAAATGGGGCATGTCATGTCTACTCAGCCATTAGCGTGTATAAGTAATATATTATACTTGTAAAATGACTGTAACTAACCCAATTTGTGTCTATCCGCCCGGACGGTTTTCTCACCTAACAAAGACGTTTCCGTACCCGGCTCAAATTACGAAACCGTAACAAAATCATAATTCTACAAACAAGCTCTGCGTAGCTTGAGGACACGGACAGGCAATTTAATACGCGCGAAAATGAAAAACCGCAGGAACGTTTACGTGAGACAACACGTCATTTTGTATGCAATGACATTCTTTGTCGCATAAATAAGAGGAGTTCTCCGGCTTGTGTCACGGGCGCGGTGCGGTGCGGCGGCTCGCGAGCGCTCGTGTCACACGTCCGCGACATAATTCTCGCCGACACAAATCTGACGCAACGAAATTCATTTTGACGTAGGGCTGCGGCCCTTAGTACGGCTCGAGCAAATATGTCGTATTAGTAGCTTTCAGAAGGCTACAGCTATGCTCTTGAATCTTGTCAGCACTTAGAATTATGGTTGTGTACTAAAAGCTATCAAAGTCTTTATTTGTAAATACATTTCTAACTGCTTAGGAACCTGACGATCGATTACCGAAATACATATACTGCAATAGGTTACCTACAACAGTCGTTGATGATCTCATTCTAAATAGATTGAGTACAAATCCTAAATGTAGAGCTATGGTATCTGAATATTAACATATTGTAGTATTTTGTAATAAATATGTCGTCAGCGCTGAGGTATCCGCCAGCCCTGTAGTGACACGTGAAGGCGATGCACGAAACGCCGCGCGATGCCTACGTAAACCAATTTAAACTTTCTAATCCGCCCGGAATGGGGCGCCGACAAAACACCAACAAATTCTACCTCAAGGTCCTTCTCCTCGCCTCAACTCACAACTGATCAACCTTGTCTACCTACAACCAAAATATTGCTTACAAAAGTTGGCAAACAATGGACTACCGATATAATAATAAGACCTTAAATACACTCGAGAGCAATGAATCCGGGTCACTTAAAGAATGTTAAAAATCTCGGAAACTAAAAATGATAGGTTAATGCAATAAATTGTATTTAATAGACAATGTAATACTCCTTAAATGAAAGTAAAAAAAATATGAGTCACCATACATTTTATTAACACAAAATTACATAAAGAAAAAAACTGCTGATCTCTCCTTAAAACAAAAATAGGAAACATGAAATTTTTGAACTTTATTACGATTTTCTTGAATTTTAATACTTCGTATTGCCACCTCGTGCTTCCATTACTGCGTTTACGCGGTTTGGCATGCTGTACACCAAGTTCCTTATACGATTTTGGGGAATATTCTCCCATTCTTCTGTGAGAGCAATTTTGAGCTCACGAAGCGTGATTGGGGGAGGGTTTCGTTGTTTTACGCATCTGCCTAGCTCGTCCCAAGCATGCTCGATCGGGTTGATATCCGGGCTGCGCGCTGGCCACTCCATACGAGTAATGTTCATCTCTTGAAGGTAGTCATTCACAATCCTACCTGTATGAGGTCGGGCATTGTCATGCATAAATATAGCATCCTCACCTAAATTGACCATAAATGGACCAACGTGATCATTGAGGATTTCTTCCACATATCTTTCGCTAGTTAAAGAGCCGTTTTCTATGATCACCAGCTCTGTGCGACTTTCAGAAGAAATTCCGGCCCACACAAGTACAGACCCACCACCGTAGGCTACTTTTATGTTCTCCGACGAATCAAAATTTATGCTCTACAAGCACGATGGAAGACACAGAGTGTATCGAAGACCAGGGGAAAGATTCAAGCAAGCATGCATCGAAGAAAAAGTAGCCTACGGTGGTGGGTCTGTACTTGTGTGGGCCGGAATTTCTTCTGAAAGTCGCACAGAGCTGGTGATCATAGAAAACGGCTCTTTAACTAGCAAAAGATATGTGGAAGAAATCCTCAATGATCACGTTGGTCCATTTATGGTCAATTTAGGTGAGGATGCTATATTTATGCATGACAATGCCCGACCTCATACAGGTAGGATTGTGAATGACTACCTTCAAGAGATGAACATTACTCGTATGGAGTGGCCAGCGCGCAGCCCGGATATCAACCCGATCGAGCATGCTTGGGACGAGCTAGGCAGATGCGTAAAACAACGAAACCCTCCCCCAATCACGCTTCGTGAGCTCAAAATTGCTCTCACAGAGGAATGGGAGAATATTCCCCAAAATCGTATAAGGAACTTGGTGTACAGCATGCCAAACCGCGTAAACGCAGTAATGGAAGCACGAGGAGGCAATACGAAGTATTAAAATTCATGAAAATCGTAATAAAGTTCAAAAATTTCATGTTTCCTATTTTTGTTTTAAGGAGAGATCAGCAGTTTTTTTCTTTATGTAATTTTGTGTTAATAAAATGTATGGTGACTCATATTTTTTTTACTTTCATTTAAGGAGTATTACATTGTCTATTAAATACAATTTATTGCATTAACCTATCATTTTTAGTTTCCGAGATTTTTAACATTCTTTAAGTGACCCGGATTCATTCCTCTCGAGTGTATCATAAACGAAGTGCTCTAACCGTTTACGTTCAACTTGTTCTTTCCCACATAACAATGATTAATAGAGTATGAGTATGACGTTGCAATTCTATGAAATAAACTAGACAAGATAACTATTATCGCAGTTACCGCTCGTCAAAACTTAGTTTAAAACTTGCGACAGTTCCCGCGGCTCTGTAATATAGCAAGCGTTGGAACTCACTGCTAAATTATATTTATGTCACAGTTTGCGTTATAATTTAATTCCGAGTCTAACTCATGAAAATGTTATCAGTAGCATTATTTGCGAGGAGAAACCAGCTAAATCAGTTCAACCAAGCGACGTTAACTTTTTAATTACTATTTGGTATTCGCGACAGAACACAACAATTAAACGAGGAATGAGACGAATTCTGCTGAAATACTGACATATCTTTTAATAAGTGTAATAACGTCGAATAATACGGGCTGTGTGATAACCGTGCTGGGTGGCTGCGGGGTAGATATCGCTCGCAATACTGCTGTTTGAGCAAAATATCGCGGTGTGTGCACTGCACTCGGTGCTACCTCTGTAAATTAACGGAGTGTACGAACACACCGCTCATTATTGACATTACTTTGTGCCCGCGATACCCTGACTCGACAAATATGACTTTTTAATAATGTGCACGACAATAAATTTATATCCACTTAAACTCAAATGTAAATAATTAAGCACTTTTAAACTTAAATAAATAATCCGAAGAAAATATACATAATTGACGTAAAACATATCGAAAGAGCCCATTAATGTTTTTATAATTAATTTAATAGCAAAATGGTACTCTCCAACCAGTTAATCATATGAATTCCGTTCGGTAAATTCGGACTGCTATTGGTATTTAAGTGGTCACTGATATGGGAGCGGTTAAACCCCCCGAATAGCTCCCGACACCGGCGGTGTGACGATGACCACAACTCTGTCGGCGAGTATCCTGCGCCGATATTAATTAACGCGCCGCGAAATTTTTCACAAGTTACACAAACTTTTTTCATTAATAATATTGATAGGGATCTCGTTTAAGAGGATGCCTTTAATTAAAAATGTTTCGTTGTACAGATAACCGTATTGGAACATTCACAGATATTACAGTAACCTAGTGCAAAATATATCAAGGCTAGCAACTTACGAGTTTTAGGAATTGGTTATTGGAGGATATTTTCGAATAGTAATCACATGTTGAGTTGGTGTAAATTCAAGGAAATTGTCACTCTATGGAAAAGCTGGTGGATTTTTTGTTTTATAATTGTTTTTTCATAAGATGGATTTTGAAAAGAGGACTCCTTTAAAAATCGCAGTTTCTTATTAAATGAACAATATTTTATTGGTCAAAGGTCAGCGAGTTTCCGTTTCGCTCTTCGTCAATATCTCGACTAGTTCCCGTAACAAGCAAATCTGTGTTAAGTGTGTTATGCGAGGTATCGCCGCAGGCCACGCCGCCACGCCGTACGTACTCCTTGATATCTAACTGTATGGTGATCTACACATCCTAACCTAATCCCCTCGTTAGGCCCGAGTTGCGGCAGTTAGCAAACTTCTTGTGTCGCAAGTGTCTCTGTTTTTGCTTTGGTAACAATTAATATATCTTGCGGTTCTTGCGAGGACTGGTTAGATGTCGCCCCGGGACTTGTGCGTCGCTTGAAATGAACTGTCTTTGTGTTTATGCTTTGAGTATTACTTAGGTATTACTGTAGTAAATAATATGCGAATATAATTTACTTAGGAATCAATTTTCTTTCTACCACTTTAGTTGTTATAAGATACGAAAACAATGTTCATTGTATTATTTGGTATGTTTTAGCTCATTCTGAAGTCTACGTCCTGTACTAACAGAAAAATTTTTTAAATACAGACCAACAAAAAGAAACAACATTTTGCATACAAACGGACGTACTATAGTTAAAGTACTAGTCGTCTTGTCTTACGTTACCTTGAAATAACAATTTGTTAAGATGCTTACCATAAGTACCTACATAAGATATTTAAATCCTGAGGTGTGCTCTGCCGGCCCCCGGGACGTGTGCCACATAGCGGCCCTCAGACCCAAGAAATACGTATTTACCGTAAAATCACAATTCTTCTCAGAATGTCTTAAGAGCTCGTGGGGCCTCGAAAACAGCTAATGGAATATATTGCTATATTTAACTTGTTTTATGTTTAAGGTGTGATTATAACACAATATCCCTTATAGCATTCACTAAAAATGAAAAATAAGGTAAACGGGCTATTTCATAAACAAACAATCAAATAACACGAGACGACACCATAAAATTATATTTATCGGGATATTTAACGGTCATGAATAATTCTCCGATTTTATTTTTCATAAAATGTTGATGACACCTCTCTTTTCTCAAGTTACTAAATAAATATACCTACTTACTTAAGTTACAACTTGATAATATATTATCAAAGCTGCCAAATAATGTATTATAGAAGCTATTAAACATAGTGAGTATAAATTTGCCTTCACACACGTAACTTTCACGATGGATAAAACGGATTTCGCGCGGGCGCAGCCGCCGGCATAAACTAGTTATTAATAAGTTGTTCCAAGTTGATCTGAGAGTATTATAGGATGCTATTACAAGGCTGTTTTTATCCTGGCTATAGGTTGTGTAGTGATGTGCATAGACAATGCACCCGCAACAGGTCACTGCCTCGCTACGTCGCGGCGTCGGACAGATAACTTACAGTTTTTAACAAATAGCTGAATGCAGCAGTATTGAAACTACAAAAGAACGATGCTGGCTTACGTTCTGAGAGTTTTTAATCCTTGTTGATTATTCCTTTGTTACCTTTTGACCTGCAGAGGATTTTGACCTGCAGTTTTATTTTCAACAATTTTAGAGATAAAAAGTTTGCGATGGTTGTATAACTCTGTTCATTGACTTTAAAACTGAAAATTAGCTCCGTGACATGCGAGTGACACGAAAATTAGTGATACACTTTAGTCCGCAGTAGTAATGGCTCCATCGCAAAGCAAATTATCTCGTAGTGGGTAGCATTGCTAGTCAAACGAACCACCTGCATGAATACATGATGGGACATCAAAGGGCCGTTAGTCTTTGACGGGAAATATTTGCGAATCGCTCGGCGCGCCGCCCCGACACGCCCGGCCCGCGCGGTCGTCGTGATTGTTCTCCGAACACTTTGCATGCCTGCCACGCAAATTATTACAACTATTTTTACACATAATCATATCATTTGACGACCTCCGTGGTCGAGTGGCGTACGCACCGGTTTTCAAGGTGCCGCTGGCTCTGAGGTCCCGGGTTCGATCCCCGGACAGGTCAATGCAGAAACTCACTTTTCTACATTGTCTCGGGTCTGGGTGTTTGTGGTACCTTCGTTGTTTCTGAATTCCATAACACAAGTGCTTTACAGCTACTTACTTTGGGTTCAGAGCAATGTATGTGATGTTGTCCGCATTTATCATTTAACAATAATTCATTGGTTTCCAGTGGTCTCTAGCCACCCTCTAGAAGCGGTTTTATTATACAGTCGAGTAGAGAGTAATTGGTCATTAGTGAGTGATATTTAGGTAAACACTTCTCAATTCGCAAACATAATTACGTCACTGGTAAACCAATGTCAAATTCCGACTAGGTGTCGTCTAACCACTATATTTAATTGGTGGCGCTGTGCTACAGGATCACTTACTACCAGTTGCTTCCAGACGGTGTCAAGTAATATTATGCTCCAACTGCGTCTATATTGACTTCTATTCAATACAGAGGCAGCTTAGTATATTAATTGCAAGCTGCTAAAATGTAGTTCATTCATGTAGAGTAATTCTACATTGAATGAGCAATTAAACATAACTAAAGTAAACTTGAAAAATATAGGTCACAACATTTTGAACTTCTAACAACACTGCTTATGATTGTTATAAATTATTTAAAGCATACTTAACTCGCAAAATAATTAAAAGTTTTGGCGGGTCATTAAGATTCTTTTCGTGAGATTTCGACGAAAATAAGTGACTTAAGGTTTACTGGTTAGGGAAGTTTAACTTTGATGTACTTAACCGTGTTTGAAAGAGTGTTGTTGTTTCAGTGGTTACTTGGTTAGTCTCATCGACAATGGACAGTTAATGAAAACGAACGCTTTGTGTTGCCTCCGCGTGCCATTTGCGGATAAATAAATTGTCTCGCGTCATTTGTACGGCTTGTCGATGTGTTGGTGTTGATTTAATTTCAACATGCATTCCATGCGCGAGGCTGTTCGTGTACCAGCTGGCAATTTAACCGCGTTTCATCGCATTACATTAAAATATGTTGACAGTTTTATTTATGATTCAGCCTTATAATTAAAATTAAGGCCTTATACTTTTTTTTTGAAAAAAAAACAATTGAGGACTTGCAACACAATTTTATTATGTAGTGAAATAATAATAATAATATTATGTAGTTACGTATAATATTAAACAAACATAACTTCAAAGTCACCAAATAATCGCGTGTCGGTTACAAATTAATCCCTAGTGTCAGACATATATAGAATTATTTGAATAATTCTCTGGTAGCAGACGGCAGGGATGATTGAGCCAATATAGTCGGTATTACGCGTCGGTAGACTACGCAGCTAAATTAAATTAACACGAGGAGAACACAATGACATTCCGCGGGGGAGTCTTCTGTACGCGGCTGCATAATTCACGGCGCTTGTCACGCCTCTGCCGCGTTTATTGGCTCCTGGTAAATTGCGGCTTCACTGCGGGAACGAGGCGCTTGTTAAATTACTCGAGCTCCTTGATAATTGTCCTTAAACCTCACGAATACACCTGAAATCTCACCTGTTTTCCTAATGTCTTCCTAATTAATTTGTAAGTGATCAAACAATTTTATGCCCGTCAAATTATCTCTACAGACGCGTATATTCTAGGAGGGAAAACGAAAAAGATATTAACATAGAAATCCTCCGGCGGGGTGCGTAACGACGTCATTTAAAATGCTAATGCCTTTTTATATGGTGCATTATTACAGATGGCCCGCGGCCGGATTGCGTATTACAGCCGAGACGTGTCCGCGCGCGAGCTCAACGTTATTGAAATAAAATCTTACAAGGTTACTTACGTCGATGGAATCATGTCGCGGAAATCAACATACATCAATACCGACGTATTGGGGAAAACTTAATCTTGATGTTTTTCTTTGATCCATTGCGTTTTATTCTGACATACAAATATATGTATTTGTCTTGGAGTTGGGAATTTTACAATTTTTGTAATGGTACTTAGGTCTTAGGTTGTACATATAATCAATATAAGTGAAACATACTATACCTACCTAACCATTAAGAAGTTATTTGAACAGTATAGATGTTGCAACTTAGCCGGCGTATGTTGGAAGGTTTCCAGCCGCACGACACAGGCACAATCCGGATGATCCCCTGCAGTGATGCTGCCCTGGTGCCCCTCATGTTTCATACGGATTATAACAAATAAAACGCTTACACAAAAAATATGTCCCGGCTTTCATGCGCGTAATATCTTCTGTACACATTTTCATGCAGTCCCCTAAAATGTTTTATTTTTTTGTTCACAGGTAAGGAATATGCTGTTTTCGTGTCGTGAGTTAAAAGAGGATGCTGTTAAAAAAAGGAAAGTATCACATATTTTCTCTAGTGTGCTCCACGTTTAGAAAATAATTGTGTATTAAAGGAGGCCCGGAGCAATACCGCGCAGTATAGGGGAGATAAACTTTGAAATTGGCGTTTATTAAATTGGCTTGCCTAGGTCGCTTTGTGTGTTCATGGGACCAAACACTGCTTCATCACAACCAGGGGAATACTTTTGTTTAAACAAACAATGTGTTCGGGCTTTTGAAATTAAGGTTGAAGGTCCCCAACGCGACGTTTTTTTTAGAATTATTAAAACATACTTAGGTTCTTTAAGATTGAGATTTTTTTATTATTTTTTACTTTTTAAAGGGTACCTATTTAGATTTTGAGGCGGGGTTTTTTTTAATTTTTAATTTAATTTTTAATTTCATACTTTTTATAGGTACGTATCCACCACCAATTTTCTCAGCAAATGAAGCTAAGAGCACTCTCGATTAAGTAATCAATACTCCCTTTCCGTGCGCTTTCATTTAAGACCCCACTCGAGTATATTTACAGACATTCGGTTATCTTCCCCCACTTTTACCACCATAACTTTTAAACGGCTCAACCGATTTTCATCAAACATGTCTAAGAACACTCGCAGATAAGTAACCTTTAATATAAAAAACTAAATTGAAATCGCTTCACCCGTTCGGGAGCTATGATGCCACAGACAGACACACCCACACACACACACACACACACACAGACACGTCAAACTTATAACATCCCTCTTTTTGAGTCCGGGGTTAAAAATACAAGCACAATATACTTAAACTTTGTTCTGCGGATAATAACTTAGGCTAAAGTTGAATTAAAAAAAGAAACATAGCTAGAAATATAAAGCATTTGCAGTTTTTCTCCTATATCAGTTGTTACGTACCTACCACGCGACCACACGCGACGGCCAAAACTCATAAAAACATTCATCTATCAGATTCTAATCTTTTGTCTTAGAATGTCAGCTTGATATCTTTTCTCATTTTACTTGTCGGGATAGCATTTCCGCAATATCAACCATATCTCAAGATTAACTGCATCCCATTTTATATCTGTTCTTTTTAACAAAAATATGTTAAATAGTTAGTTGTTTGAAACATATAATATGTACTTACAAGTATCTAATGAAATAAATCAAGTACTTAATCAGAACATTCTTACGTTCAGTTGAACACAAAGCATGTACTTCCAGCAGTAAAACCAACTTCAATTAATTTACCTTTGAACCATTAAAGAAGCAAACATAAATGACTGAGCTCTTAGACTAGCAACGTGAGGTGTAGTGTGTTGGCTTCCGTCGAGCTCACCGCAGCCGCCGCGGAACCGCTTGACTGACGAGCGTCTAAGCGCTTACAGCGCTCGCATCGCTCACTCAACGCCGACGTGTGTTAAGCTCATCGCTTCCAAGATTGCTTTAAGCGGCTGCGGTTACAATGTGGCCTCACGTGTTTTTGCAACCTCCGGCTGACTTGTGTTTTGAATTATTAAAGACTCGCCCGCTCGTGTCTAAGATTATTCCCTAGTTTCTCTGTTACATAATTCTGTAGTACACTTTTTGTATTTTTCTTACGTGTCTTACTTATAGGACTGATATGAGTTACATTATTTGTTAGTTATTTAAAAATGTTAGGACAAATCACGACTCTCTTTACCTTGGACCCTTATTTGTGCTGAGGTATGTGGAACATGTACGTGTCGTCCACGTGTGTATTAGTACCCATGCCGTACATAACCCACACTACGGAACATTCCAAGCCTCATCCACAACTGTTATTTCATGACTCAAATATTTCCAATACCTTTGCTCGTCCGTTATTGATGCTATAACTTATAGAGAACGGATTTTATAAAATGTATTTCATTTATTGCTTTAAGATATTGCAAACGTTGTCTTTGGAAGTTATTTATAATTTGACCTTTTCACTTTTCTTTGTTTTGATCTTATCATGAGGCAAACTTAAAGGATCTAATTCTGTAAATATACTAAGAAGGACAAACAACATTCAAGCACAGTCTTTGTATAAAAAGTAATTTACTTCATTCCACTGGGTTGCTTCACAGATGACTGGAAGAAATTCACAAACCCCTTTCTTGTTCGTAAACAATATCTTAAGATTTGAGATTCTGCTCATGACTGTACACAATTTGAATAACAAACGAGAGAGACATAAAAAATTGGAGCGAGTGTACAATGGTGGTATCTGTAATAGCGATCTGTTACAGTCGGACGGAGACCAATGATAAAGGTACAGACAACTCTGTAGTCCGCACTCTTTGGTACTGTTTTTTTTTATACCAATCAATGCTTAGCTATGTAATCGTATATCAGGTTGTACTCTGAAGTGTTGAAACGAAAAGCAAGCACAAAGACTATGATAAGTGTAAACAAATGGAGTTTTGTCACTGGTATTCTTTGTTTATGTCAGTATTTTTTGACGTAAAATTCTCAGTTCTTTTAGATTAAAAGCTTGACATCCCTCATTCTACGCAATATACAAGGTTTTCCCAACAAATACATCTTAATTCCTTCACAAAATAAGCCTCAGCAGTGATTTATTTACGCTCCCATTTAATGTTCCACTCTCATATCATTCGGGTCATTAATCTGCCTTAAGTGAGACGGATTCGTCATGCGAATGTCTCGATATTTATGTTAAAAGCATTTTGGATGTTATCGACGTCGTGTTCAAACCATCTAACTACAAATTCTTCAAGCATAAAATGTATGAAAAGATTAATATCGTCTGGGAATGCAGTCCAAAGACTTATTGGAAAACTGCTCGCTGGAGGTTGAGTCAGGGACAAATACATTTCAACTATGTCTTCAGAAAATAATTATGTAAAATATGATTTCGAAGATTTCTAGCTTTTATGTTATATGATAAATGTAGCGAATATTTAATGAGAAAGTTTGTTTGAATCTTGTTGAATTTCTTGAAGGGCATTTATATATTAAAATACGTACCTTCTAAATTTTGAAAGTCATTTACGAATGGTTTGACTTGCGAGTATCCAACTAGCTTAATGGGAACAACCATACAGCTATGGAACACAACACATTGAACAAATCATAATAAAATACAATCTATCCTACTGTTTTTTATTTCACTTCAGATCCTAGAGTAAACGAGAGTATCACACATATCTTGTCAAGTGTTATTAAGAGTTACATTGTGTAATAATATAATTGGATAGGATAGCGAAGGCGTCGTACTCGATCCAAGTGCCACTGAAATGTTACCGACACGCGGCCGGCGACCTGCGTCCGTGTCATGCTTGCCTGGTACCCGCTAATACAAGCCGTCTATCTTCCACAATTGCGCGGTGTTCAACCGGACACTATCGATTTTCGATCGGAGCGCAAACAATGTCATCTTAGCCGGGCCCCTCCCCTAATGGAGTTTCTCAACTGAATAGTTGCAACTTGATAGTTTGAGAATGTACGGAATGACCTGTTATTACTGAATCGCTTTAACGTAAACAATGTCTGTAATTGCGGATGCTACTTGTTACCAAATGTGCAAATTGTGGAATTTATTTGTTTGCTTTGTTATTTTAAAATGAATGAACTTTCAGTCATAAAAAAATTTAAGGTTTAGGTGGTAAATAGAAGTCTAGCGAGTTGGAGAATTTCCGTTTTTTCCAAATAGGCGTTCGCACGGCTTCCGCGTGCCAATGAAACGCGATGGCTGTGTCAAAAGGCCGCGAGTCCGTATCACAGGTGCGTCCGGCTTTCAGCGGTTTGAATGACGAAGGCTAAAGCGAAAGCGAAAGGCTCGCGCGCGCGGCGACTGTGCCGAACATATCTGAAAATCTGAACACATCCGTCGAATATTTCGGTTCGTAGCGTTTTCAGAACACAAAACTCCTTTATTTTTTTTGTCATGCTACTACATAGTGTATATGTAGATTGTAGGTATTCCGTGCCACTCTCTTCTGTAGTCATTTTGATCGATATGTGTCTTGTCCGTATTTTAAGCATCGTCTCAATTCAGTTGTAAAAGTTACGGAGGTGGCTATAAAGTGGAGTTAGCCCACGGAACACGAAACAACTGGTTTGACCTCACGACTTTATTTTATGTGGCCTATTTCAGTTATAGTTATTTCCTTTCCTCCTTTTTATTTTGCAGTCAGTATAAAACTTTGATGTTATTCGAGAACATCCTTGCGAATGTAAATGTTAGTGTAGGAGTAGAATAATGTATAAACATAGGTCAGGGCGATAACACTACAGATAAAAATATCTCATACAATTCAGGGTAAAAGTAGACAACCCAAAAGTATCTTTAATCGAGGCCCTTTCTCGTCGTTTACTAAAAACTCGTCTAAGCCGTGCAAACTATCTATAAACCATTTCTTATCCGCTCCTCCTTTTCACGTAAGCTTTGAATTTGTGAACACTTCGGCGTAAAGTGTGATATTTCTTATGTTCCGCGGATAACTTGTAATATCATATGACGGATGAAAGTTCGTAATACTTTTCTATTTCTATGCAATATGAAAATTCAGTACAGTCGAAGATCTTATATGAGCCTGCGGCCAGGCTGCCGCCACTGGTTCGAGAAAATGTGTGTGCCGGGAGTGATTAGAGATAGGTATCTAGTGGTTTACTGCATATTGCTAAACTGAACAGTCTGTGGCTTAGGGAACAGGACTTCGGTAGCAGTCCAAACTTCCTGAGAATTCAATATTAATAGCCAATTGGAGTGTACTAGCACCTGTGCTGCAGTGCCGACCGAGTTGGTTGCTTTATTTCATTACGAGTTTACAGTTCCAGATAAAGACACAATACGACGGTTGTCGAAAATGCTCTCTTTTAATAGTTGAAATTAGAAACGCAGCGTACACAAGTAAAAACAATGTACAAAGGCTACATGATGGCTATCTTTTTATCCTTGCTTGTAAACGTCGTGGCAAAAGAAAAAGGCAATGTTTCGTAGACACAGCTGATCCTCGCCGGTGGCTCCATTGACGGGCGGATGCCGGCGTGTGTGCGCCGGAACCGGAAACGGTCGTGCCGGCGCTGTGCCGCTGCGCCGGTTGCGGTGCCGGCGACGACCAACTTCCCGGCTAATAGCTCTGGACTGCTGTAGTTTTACTGCCTTGTTTGTTGCTGGTTGCGGCTACAGACGTATACTTTAAAACTGATTAACGCAAAGTAAATGTTTTGATTCAACGAATTGGTGAGTCGTATTAGGTACTTACTACACTCGTAGGTCACGCCAATTACCATTGTACGTGAAGCTATATACGAGTGGAACAAACTTGTGTGTGATCCTCTGTCAATGACATCATATAAATAAATATTCCTAGTATGAGCGTTCTTAATATTTTCTTTAATTATTTCGATTTTGTTACACTCGCTGCAGAAATATTGAATACAAAATTAAACACGTCTGTACAGTGGCGTGCATAGCATATAGGCAAAAAGGCAGTGCCTACCTACAAAATCCCAACTAACTATCTTTAAATAAAACAATTTATATAAGATAAATCAGTCAACACTCATCATACATAATCATTAAATTACAGATAGTAAAACTTGTATGTGTATCCAAACATTTCAATATCAAACAAATCAATTATGACGTCACATATGTCACATTCAAATTCATTCAATACTCAACGACGAAGTAGGCTATTCAAAAACTGCCTAGTTTCCACTCACACATTCAAACAAAATCTCCTTAACCATATACGCACGCACACTTCAAAAACAGAAAATAATACACCGCCATCTTGAGTTTTTATTATACGACAAAAACGAAAACTTCTTTTTGTAAAGCGTAATGCTCTGACATTTGACATTCGTAATTTTTTACACCTACAGTAAGCATGCTTACTTAGAGAAATTACTAAAGCATAGAGGGAGCGAACAAAATAGACACAAATTACGATGAATCCAAGCTCCTCTCTCTTATGGTGCAGATTATATATATAAAAGAGACAAACATATATGGACTCATATATGCTTAAAGCTAAATGGACGCTCCGAAATTGTCAAATGGTCATATTTGGTCTCTTACTACACGACCAATTAAAAGAGCACATAGTTGCTTAGTAGAACCTTTTCTACACGGTAAACTGTACAAAGTATTTGATTTAGTCGTATTATACGTTGTGAATGTCAGTCGTTGCTGGTCATTGTTTATTTTACAAATTATATTACTTTTTAGCATAATATAAGCAACTTGATTGTGTACAAAAGGTGCAAAGGACAGATAAATAAGCGTTTAATACGGCTTGTTTTGTTTTATCGTGTAAATCATATTCATCTCGGAAAGATATCAATGAATATGTAAGCGTTCAACGGTAAGTGTTTTTTTGCAATTTTCTAATAAAATCATGCGTAATTTTTGTATGCGATCACTTATAACATACACATTATATTGATACTGATCCCTTCAGACTATCTTTTTTACTAATTATATGGTGTAAGCGAATTAATCTTTAAAAAAGTAATTTGTTTATTTGAGAGGTTATGTTATGCTAGTGAAGTAGATATTTTTCATCGATATTATTCGATACGATAATTAATTCTTTCTCATTAAATTGTAGCATATGTCTTTTTATTTTACAGTATGCCTCCAAATGATAGAAAAACTGGTGTAAAGTGCTTACAAGAGCCAGAAATTGTTGGACTAAGCATAGACGCAAAAAAAATGTCTTCGTCTCAGCCCCGAATAACAGAATAACGACAAAGACAGCGTGAACGACACTTCACGGTACTCACGTGGGTGAAACCGCGGGGAACAGATAGACTATAAAAAGATATGTTTATTTTATTGTTTTTATTTATTAAAAATTTAATAAAGTTATATATTTTTCGACTTTTACTCCCATTTTCTAAAGGCCGATCAACATAAAGCCATTCATTTATGAAATGTTTCATATCAAGTACTGTGATTGGCGGAGTTGTGTTGCAATAAATCTTTTTGTCAACCCATCACGTATTTGTTTTATTTTAAACCCTTGATAATTCGTAAATTTGAGACCAAATTTATCTTGATGCCTTGGTGATATGTATGTTTTATCAAGATATAAAATGATAATAATGTACATTAAATTCAATAGTACCTACATTTTCTGTCAAGAACTAAATTTATTTCGAAACCTCTACCAAATACGGCACATCACTATCGAGGCAAAAATAGTGGACAATATCGCTGCAGGCAACCCTTATAACTATATATCTATCCTTGTTTTTCACAGTGAATGGGTCATAGGTTAAAAGAGTACAACTATAGTGAAATTTGACGCTCCCTCTATGCTTTAGTAATTTCTCTAAGCATGCTTACCTGCCAATAAACAAGATTCTTTCTTTCTCCCATTCATTCTACGCATTCTACTCTCATATCCGTTTTGGAGCCAAAGTCTTTTGGGTCGTTCATCGAACTTGTCAATTCTTATTCCAGTTATTAGTGTATTTTAAATGAAACTTGCGTTTTAAAATACTAATAACTTGTAAATTAATTATCACAATATTATTTAGTTACTTATTGATGTTTATTATATTTAGTTTCAATTAACATTTTTATTGTTTTACTTCTGTGTTGCAACTTGGTCGTTTTTCGATATTTATTATCTGTGGCAGATTGTTTATTAAGTTTTTGATAGTTCGCGCGCGTGTTTTCGTCTTGTCTTTCGTAACTAGTTTCTATTTATTGTGATTTTTTGAAGTGGCTGTAGTTTAAGAAACAGGAGCATTAATAAACCGCTATGTGTATGAATGTTAAGATTGTGGCGAAAATGAAATATGTTTGGATAGCATACGTGCGTAATTACAAACTTACAATACAAACCCATCAGATGGTGTTTGTTGACAAAACTTTAAAGGTAAGGCTCATAATAATATTAACTCAAAATGTTAGAAACTATCGCCTGACTAGCGGTGTGCTGCTGGACGAACTGTTCTTTTTGTGTTATTCGTCGTTTCTTGATTGTTAAATACGAAATTGTTGTGTGAACCTACGAGAACAACTACGACGAAAACATGTTGTTGTTGTGGATGATGATATTAAGTGATATTTTTTTGTTAAAATCTTATTATAAATGGGAGTAAATTAAACATACAAGATAATACCTAGTATATGTTGGCACATTCAATAATACGTCTGATTCTTTTTTTGTCTATGTAATACATAAGGTAGGTCCTGTAAGAAAAATGTTGATCTTGAATGGTCATATTGACTATGGCTCAATATATTTACTATTATTTAGGTTCGGTTTCGAACCCTTATTAAGAATAATACACAAATAAAAGTCCTCAATCGTAAGCTGACCGTTTGCTCGTCGCGAGTCCCGAGTCGCGGAGTCGGCTGCTGTTCGCAGTTAGCTTTACTAAGATTATTTCATACAAACTTATACCAACAAGTTGAAATAGTGATTCAATCAGAAATTGGTCGCGAGCTGCGCGCGTGCATTTTAAATTGTATCTTGCAGCGCGCGTACTGCTCGCGAACAGTTTGGAGACGGCGTTATTTGCACCATCGACCTTTGCGAGAGTTTCGCGGAGGAGGCGCACTAACATATATTCGGTGCGCGTTCGTCAGACCTGAACGCACCTTGTGATCCACAAAAATAATGCTTGTTCCATTTTTTGAGAGTTCATTTGCGTATTTACGGTAAAGTTGCTCCATGTACGAGTGCCTACTATGGTCGAAAACCAATGCACGCCACTGCGTCTGTACCAGCAGATAATGTGCATTATGTAAACTTCGTAAAGACTTTTCAGTGCACAAATTTATGTTAAGAGATTTATATATAACTTCCTCGACCTGTATCTTCAAGGCTTGAGATTGAATCCCTCACGGTAAAAGCTGCATTTCCATTTACATTATATTAACCCAGAAGCAGGGCCTAACAGGTAAACCAGTTAAAAAGTTAGAAAAGTTTAAGATGACGCCCCTATAAGGTCCGAGGGTAACTTAAATGTGTAAACATTGGTAACACAAATGTAAGTAGGAACATCGGGTGGATCCACAAATAAAGAGATCAGTGTTTTTTCAATAGGTAGAAAACGTTAATTAATATTACATAATATTGAATTTAGATGAATGTAAAGTTATATTACCATGCTTGAAAATTACGAGGAGTGTGTGAGAGAGAGAGCTTTCATAGAGAGGTAACTGTCTTATTTAATTAATTTAAACTAATTAAATAAGACAGTAATTAATCAAAATAAAGTCAAGTATCTCAGTGATTTGGTATCACCGCATGTATTAGCGAGCTTATCTCGATGCGATCTCCGCGTCAAAGCTACCTGCCACTACGCGGGCTTTAGAACCCTCATTAAAACCGCTATAGTGGGTAGTTGAGCACAATACATAGGCCGGGAGTGTCCACTCCATACAATGAATATTTGCTGCACGCATTACGATACAGTAGATAAGTGGGTAACACTTGTTGTTACTATGTGGGCTTACAATCAATTGTGTGGTTGTAGATTTAAATTGTCTATTAGGAATGTTACATTGTCTGGTAAACTCAGTCTATGAGTAACGAACTTTGTTTATAGTTACGGTTTTATTTACTTAAATAAAATTAGATTGATATAGGTAAAAGGTTACTAATCAACGTTCTTACTTATCAATGATTGATTTAATCATTTGAACAATTTAGAACGGATTTCATATTGGCTGTTAGTAAATTCACACAGTGTGGGCGGTATTCTATGTAGGTGGCACGTGGCATGGCTTCACGTGACCGCTGTAGCAGAAGCTAACGCTCTGCACTATTTCCTTAGGCGGAGAGCTGAACCGCCTTGCACGGATGGTGTTTATCGTCCGGGCCGGAAGCGAGCCCCCTTATTGATGGCCGGAGGTGGCGCGGCCGCGGGACAGGAAGCGCCACTGTGCTCACACCGCTTTGTTCGCGATTGTGCCTGACAACTACCGGAGAGCAGAAAACCGAGACGGTTGATGGAGGTCTCTTACGCTTACTCCGAAGACAATAGCTATTCAGCTGCGTCAGACAAGTTTCTCGCTAGTATGATTTATATTTGAATAACTTGGTTCCAATAAGAGAGTTAATCAAATAAGACTTTAGAACAAAGGATTACTGTTCAGAAGCAGTTCTTTTTATAAATGAAAAGCAACCAGTTCATTAGGTCACGTCTGTCTTAGGCAGATACTATGCGGTGGAGTAACCTGTAGTTATTGTGCGATTTAAAACGCAGTTTATCTGCGGCCGCAGTGCAGTCGGGTCCATTATTAACGGAGCTATTGTTGGTACGTCAATATTGCACGACACTGCGAAATCCTTTGTTCGCGACTTATTTAATATGGGGACCGCATCGATGCAGGCGTTCGACGCGCAAGTGTGACGCCTCCAGCTGATGTTAGAGTTTTGTCTCAAATATCTAATATTATTTATAAAATATCTATTTCGGCAAAAAAAAATCTACGAAGAGGAATACTTAGTATGATAGGTTAGTTTTTCAGTTGTGTTCGTTTTTTCAGGTAAACATGTCACACACATACACATGTCTTAGAGAAAAAGCATAAAAAGCAGTTTTTTTTTTCTTAAATAAATAAAGCTTTTATGTATGCATAAAAAATAAAAATCAACAACAATTTTCTCTTATTGTATTTCAGGGAAATAAATACCAGTTCTATTCTTATTAATGATATAATCCTCTTTCTGCTGTCGGATAAAAAAACAACAAAACCGACATTTCTTAAGAACACAGAGTTCGAAGACCATCAATAGCCAGCAGCTGACCGCGACATAAAACACTCGGTACCTGACGATGCCACTAATGCTCGCCGGATTTCACCCGTCTGTTTAGCTTGCCACCGGCCATTCGTTGCACGCACCGCATCAATATTGCATGGTGTCGTCCGCAAGCGTCTCGGCTCTTCTTATTACTGCGCGCCTGGTACGCCAATACCTTTTTGCTCGGCTTTTATGTCAACCGCAAATGGTGGGAATTGTTATTTATGGTAACGTTATTAAATGGTTATTAAAGATGGTTTTTATACCCAAGGGTCTCATAATTTATTATCCTCCGTCCTGTAAACGAGACGGAAGTGGTTTTATAACAAGTTATTAATAATGCAGTCCATTTTTATTTAATTTGTAATTTATATTTAATCATCTCCGCCACTCACAAGAAAATCGAGAAAATTGTGTTCAATTGTTATCCATGAATTATTCAGAAATGCATTGAGGCGTTTCCGGCAAAGCGGTTTGCCACTAATTACCTAAAATAAAAAGTTTTTTCTGCCAGTGCGGCAGAGGCAATCGTTCACAGAGTAAGCCAATGACGTGAGTCGGGAAGGCGGCCTTGGGAAAAACTTTTACCGGCTACTTTCCGTATCCCATCTAAAAGATATAAAATTTTATTTATGTTTTCGAAATATGTGAAACTTCTTTACATACGAGAAGCAAACGTGCACAATGGGGAAAAAATAATAATAGATCATATTCAAAGTTAAGTAATTCAAGTAGATATCTGATTGAAGCTACTTTTTTATACGTTAATGACTGCCAATAGATAGAACGTTGGTGTCTCCCTCAAAGTCGATTTTATAACATCACTTTTGGAATGCCAAGGTTTCTAGAACTAGAATAGATAACAGTAAATAAAATGCGGCATGCTTTCCTCTTGGCTGTGCGAGGATTTTCCAGCAGACATTTAAATACCCTCTCTTCTGTGAATGCATTTAAGTGCCCTCCAGGGGATACGCCAGAGCGAGCATAGTTAAGAGGATATCAAAGTTTCTTGCAAGGGTTCAGAAAAAACGTCGGCTGTGGTAATTACTTGTTTATACCTTTCATCTATGGCAGAGAAGGAATATCTGTGAGTTAGTGCATGTCTGTGAGGCTTTTAAATAATTCACGAATTCTTGGACGCTGTGTAGTGATTGGACCGAATGACAGTTCTGTATATTGCACAGTATAATGTGTTTTATTGCTTTATGCATGCTTAATTTCTTATTGTGTATAGTAAAATTAGTATCTCGTTAAATTGGTCAAACAAACAACAGCAGTTTCCAGCGTTTATGTTTGCTGGCATCGGCAACAAATCAGCTGTCACTGCCATTAACTGCATGTTCGACAAATGATAGCGCCGGCTCAATGATGCGATCAGATTGCGATGCAGATAGATAAATGCGCGTTATGTATTAAATACATGTAGCGCACGTAATAGTCAGCCAAGCATGTAACTAATCCATTACATGATTGTGTATTTGTTGTAGTGATTGGTTCGATAAATTAATTTCCCCACGGTCCTCCTTGTACAATCTGTCCGGTTGCGGTTTCTCCTAGGTCTATTGTATCACTAATTACTTCGTAGTGTCTGATACAAACATATTTTAGAGTAACTCTGTCACAGTTAACACCAGCAAGGCCAGTTCATATTGGGTCAATATATTATAACTCAGTTTTTACTAGTCCACTGCGATATATTAAATCAACTTCACAATGTGCTGTTTTAAATAGTAAACTTATTTGTATTCACGTGGGTATGAAGTGCATCGCTTTGGTAATTTTGATTGTATGAATAATGTTCTGAAATTCAGATTTTAAGTAAATTCCGATTCTCCGAAAGCAGTCTTTTTACATTGTTTATTTTTTTTATTTATTATGCAATATACGACCTTGTAATTAGCCACGGGACCAAATAAATTGACACCCTTGTATCGTTGTTGTCATAATACACGTACTCGTTTGCCAATTTGCTAATAAAACAGTGTGACATTGTCAATATTACCAAGTAAACACCCAATAAAAACACAACAGCTTCCCCAATTGTCAGAGCTCGTCATAAAATGCGCAAACGGATTTGTTAATTGTCAACAAACACTCCGTTTTCATTTTGTGTCGCAAATTTTTCATCAGAGAACAATGTCTTCACAGTCTCTCCTCGCGACTCAAAAACAATAAAGTTCGCCATTGTTTACGTCTTCAGTTTTAAGACCTGCCATTTCCATTAGCATCCGTATGAATAATGCAAGCGAGGGCCTTTTTTTTAGGGCGTATCCATTTATGTAGAATACAACAGTTTTTATTTGTTATCTCTGTCCTTGTCGACCCGCCTCCTTCCCTTCGTCACTACAAAAAAGCGATCTATGCAGCCGTTCATATCCCATTCTAAAAGGAGAACTCTTTGGATTCATTGTACCCTGGTAGATGGTGTAAAATGTCACCTTAACTCTTTTGTTTTATACATTTTTCTAATTAATTACCGTCCTTGGTTTCTTACGGTTCTTAATACAATTAGAAGTTTAAGCATATAGCGTAAATAGGTAGTAAATGTGAGTTTATATGCAAACTATGTATTTATTATGTCGGTGTGCTTAAACGTGTGCATAATCGCAATCAACGCTCCATTATGATAACAAACCAGCTACCTAACCGTTAATCTGATTAACAAGATACATTGAAGTTATATTTAATATGCAATGGGGCACCTAGCGCCTGGTCGACCGGTCGCCTGCCGTACTTGGTCTCTGCCAATTACGTCCGTAACTTGTAGTGGGAACATCAGGTGCTCTAATTAAACACCTTTGTTACCCCAACCTCATACGGCCTCTCGTTTGCTCCCCAAATTAAATTATCGTAAATCCCAACTCATTGACCGAGATTACACGTTTACGAGCGGATGACAAGGCTCTTTAACTAGCAAACAAGCGATCTTCGCGCTCGGACGATCCACCGGAGTAGTTACTGGTCGCGACTAATTAACGGAATCCTCTCGCGGCTGGGATCCACTTCTATTATATTACACATTTGGTTCAATCAGGTAATCGGTTCAGTTTTCCTCTATTATTGCGCCGTTAAGGCACCGCCATCCTTATTTAGCGCATTACAGTACCTAACATTAACGCACAAGTACGTCAATAATTTGTCAAGACAATGTTCCTGTGCGACGTTTTTACGCTAATTTGAACAACGACTCAAACAGATTAGCTTTTTAGCGTAAATCCCTCATACATATTCTATTTCATTAGGTATTCACTGCGGAAAAAGCTCAGAAAGACATTACTCTACAATCGAGATTTATTCCGACCCAAGGTTTTATGTGGTTGCTTACTTTATTATACGTATCAACAAGTATAAAAGACAAGGATATTAACAGCATCTGATTAAGGAAAACGTATCTAAACTCTACCCATCTATTTCACCCAGAACCAATATGGATTTAAAGGCAATTGTTAGATTTGACTGATTTATAAGTTGACCAAATTTATTATATAACTAACTACAAATGGCTTTTATGAAGTCCCGGGCAAGCCTAGTTACGAAATAGTAGCAGTAAATTGTCGCAAATTGCAACAAAGTGGCCGGGACGTGCGGCCTCTCGAACTAATTCTCTCGGCGCGATTTAACGCCATTGTTGAAGCTTGCCCGACCTTGCCTACCATTGACTCTTGTTAGCTTCTACTACCCTAGTAGATACACAGTTAAAGCGCATTGTGTTGGAATTTTTGCATGCTTTGTCAGAATCCCCTTCACTTCTCTTCACAAATACAGAATTTTTTTTTTTTTTTTTTTTTTTTTTTTTTAATAATGAAATAATTTATTTACAATTCAATATGTACTTAAATCTAATACAAGAACAAACAAAGACTAAAATTAAATCTTATATAGATAAATAAAACTAACACGCGTCAAAATACTCATCGTCATCCCTGTCAATGGCGGGAAACGTGCCCAGAAGGCTGGCAGCATTGCCACGTTGAATGGCTATGCCGATTCTCTGTGCAAGGAACAAACCAGCTCTCTGATCACGAGTAGAGTCTACCAAACGTTTTGACAGTTCTTTAAAAAGATTTCGTGCACTCGGACCCCATGACCCGAGCGTTTCAACCCCAAACGGCTCGAAAATATAATTACCCATTAGGTTATTATACTTTCGCCGTTTAAGGGTCTCCGCTGCTCCAGCAGCAGCTCCAGGAGAGGCCGCCGAACTTAGAACGTGGGATGGCGCAAGGGTGTCGACGCACGTTGCGTCCCACACCAAAGGCCGACCCAATTTCCAAGGCAACAATGACATACCGTCAGGTCTCTTACCATCGCTGCGCACCAAACCATTGGGTTCCAAAACAGCTGGTACACCGGCAATGACAAGAGCACGACGAATAATGTCATTAATATTTGCGTGACGGGATATACGTCCTGCGCTCCTGCTGCAGGACAGGCCATGGTGACCGAGGCAATCGACTGTTTCACCGCATTGACACCGATGACATGCGACACAAGGTATACCTAAACGTAAACTGATGGCGAGCCGGAAAGTATTGTCATCCAAAATCGTACCAAGAGTGGTTGACGGAAGTGCCTGTAACCAGAGGCCCGATTCCCATTCTCCCACAGCCAGGAGACGCGCGCGCTCTGCAGTGTTGATTGACGTATTAATTAATTCTTTCCGTATCAAACTGCAAAGCGGCTCGTCCCACTGCCTCTGAGAAGAACGTTGCTCGGGTAGATCTGTGCCCGGGCAGGACAATTCCCAACTATTTACTGCCTCAGTCATGCACAGAATCTGAAAATCGACCAGAGAAGACCCTAAGATTTGCCTGGTTAATTTTTCAGTGCTGTGGACCGAAGACAAAAATGCTGGTAAGCCTAGACTGGAAACTTTACGTACACCAAGCCCACCAAATCGGATCGGCAGCGTGGCTTGGGTCCAAGCTCGGTCATCCAACGTTACGTTAAAAATTGACGTTAACGTGGACCGAATAATTTTATCGACTTTTTCCAAAAGCGGCAAATGTTTCCATAGTCGTGAAGAACGAAGAAAATATGTAAATTTTGGACCAAAACAACAAAAACGAATTAAAGTAATAGCAGAATGTAAAGAGATTTTGAAAAGTCTATTCGAAATTGACTGAAAATTTTCAACTTTATCATCTATAAAATTTTCATATGATTCTTCTAAAATTGGGGACCCTAGAAGGCGAAGAGAGGAGTTATTGACTATGTTAATTTCAGGGGCTATTGTTTGGATTTTTTGTAAAGCTAATTTTTTATCTAAATGTGTATCTGGAATATATATTTCACACTTACTTGTGTTTAAATCAAGACCAATTTTTTGTAAATTTGTTTTAAGGGATATATAATCATCTGCTACAGTGTTGACATCGCCTCCTAGAGTTCCGTCATCCAGATACCAAACATTAAATTTTGATTTCAATTCCTTAATAATGGGATGGATGGCTAAACTGAATATGACCGGCCCGAGAGGATCTCCTTGTTGGCAACCTACAGCCGAATTTAAAACATTGTCTTTATAGACTAATTTTGAAGGGTTTCGGTAGCATTGCCAAAGGAAACTGTAAATTTTGGGGGTTTCACTTTTGACTTCTGCCAACAAGGTGTCTCTGTTCACTGAGTTGAACGCATTTCTTATGTCAACTTTTAGAATAACCTCACTTTTCCTGTGGGCCAAATATGTGGACAGTGCGTGTACGGCAGCTTCACAGCCCCCTTTTGAGCCAAAGCCTAACTGAAGGGGCTGGAATTTATCAGACGTTTAACGTTTGGTAGACTCTACTCGTGATCAGAATTTATTAAATGTAAACTGATATTTCATAATCATTATATATAACTTCCATCAAATTTGTAAATAAAAACTGTTCGATGGATAAAATATATAAACTTAATTTTTATGGGTAGCCGGGTATTTATGTAGAAAATGCTATCATATACTTACATTCGGTATCTTTTGTGAATAGCCGCATATAAAAATAACAATCACAGTACGCTCTTTCTTATTAAGTATGATAAAATATAGACAAAGGCGTTATACAAGCACCTTTACCAGGAGCTCATAAACAAGAGTCGGTATTTTACTGAGATGACGGCAATAGTGGAGGGTCGAAATCTGCGGGAGTCAATTCTGCGTTGTCGTTAATAATGAAGGTCTCATAATATCTGTCGAGAGTGGCGCTGAGGGCTGCTACCTTTTGTTCTGAACACCCAAACCACTTTATTTGCCCACTTGTCTATCTGTGTATGATTTGGGTCGCAGAGAGACGACAGTTTTGCTGGACTTTATTAAATAAATATGATTAATTATGTGACCATATCATATCCACTTTCACGGATGCATTTAGTGTATCCTATTTCCAACCGTATTAACTGATAAAGTGTTTGATGTTTACCACGTTGAACTTTCAGCTAATCGACATTTTTTATCCGTTGATTGGTTCTTCTATAAAGAAGTTATTTAAAAATCTGATATTTTATGGTAGTTCGTCAAAGCCGTTTAATTACCAGGTTGAAGATATTCATCGGTTATCCGTCAGGGGAGTACTTCGGATACCGGACCGGGTAAATTATACCTCGCCGCGGCTTCGACGACCGGCGCGGCGTGCCAAATTGGAAATAAGTTTTAGAAACCGATGTTGATATAACTTTGCATATTATTATTTATGGAACGAAAAATTACTTTACAACCGATAGTTTACGGTTTACTGCTCACCTTGCGATACATACCCCTGAAGTTAAATAAATAAAGTTATGTTTGTACAATTAACAAATCTGTGTATATAATGCAGTATTTTGTATGATTTCAACATAGCTACGCCTGATTCGCAGGGTTCTGATATTTATGTATGATCAAGCTTCGAATATATTTTTTATTTTAATAATTACTTAATCCCATCGAATGAATTTCTGTCATTCTGATTTCCGCCTAGAAGTCATTTAATATCAAAGTTGTCTTAAAACGATAGCACCTGGCGAGGTGACTTCCGTCGGTCTAAGTTACATTCATATTTAATGTGATTAAAACTGTAACAACTAACTTTACAAGTTATAACAACTTTTGTAACTAGTTCATGAAATCTGTCAGCTACTCGGGTTATTACGTTCTACCTTAGCAAAGGATCTTCCTCTAAAATCGTTATAGAGGTATAAGATTAAAATTGTGTTGAAATTTATGAAAGGTTGTAACTTATTTTGTTTAATTGTTTTATCCTGTTCAGGACTCGGAAGTTGTAATTCAATAACAAAATAGATCTTTTATGTAAAGATATTTTGACGTCTTTATCCTTTTTCCCTTTTTATTTGTTTTTAATTGCGTACAAACCTTGATATTTAATAATTTTAATTGCTCTGTAATCAATTATGAATCTTTACATAATTTTGTCATTGGACTTCACGCCTGTTTATCATGATACCCCAAACTTTGTTCTGGTCCTTAAATTTACCTTAAAACTATGATATCAGACCATTATCCCGTAGCAGGTACAGTAATCACCACCAGGGGATCATAACACCAAGGCGTTTAATTAATTTCTACACATTAAGGGAGTTAGCAAACCTCGTACGACTCGACCGGATCTTGTTAAGCTATGGAAACTCTACTATTCCGAGTCAAAATTAACTGTTCTAATTTATTTCCGGCTTGATAACTAATTTTAAGGAGAAAAGAGCATATACTGTCGTTAAAATTGACGACCAGTTGACATAAAAAAGTTTCTCAGTTTTTCGCATTTTCCTTGTCATAGTCGCATAACTGCCGAAGTACAAGGGCAGCATAAAGATGCGATATACGTTATATAGAAGCACCTATGTACCTTCTGAGTAAGTTAACCTCGGCTTTAAACTTTGGCCTCTCATTTCAAAAGTTTTTTCAGCAAGCACTTCAAATTCTTTCCGCATATACTTCAACAAAAAAGGACAGACTAGAGATGAAACACTCACTGTTTCTTATACGTATCATTTAGATCACCAAAATAGAACTGAATAAAAAATTACCTGCTATTTATTGATCGACACGTTAAGAAGAAGAAATGCAAAGTTTCTTTTATAACCTTATTATTGTAGTTCCAAGTAAATCGTGGAATGTATACATATGTAAGAATTTATCGATGCCACTTCTACTAGATCACCTATGTAGCTTTGAACTTAGTCTCCTACATGTGTTGAATTGTTGATAAATGTTAGTGGTACAGTAGCGTGTGTAATAACTTTTGTATGTATATTTATTATAAGGTTGTGTCGAGCACTCCTTTACTTTGATCGCGAGTTCAACGGAAATCAATTTTGTCGAGATAAAAACATAAACGAATTTTCCACGAGTCCTTTAAGGGCTTTTAGTGTGACTTCCCAATACCATTCGACAATGATAAACTGAACGAGACTGCCGTGAAGGGCACTCGTGTACCTCCATTCTACTTACAGAGTCTTTTTCATATTACATCGAATAAATAAGATCTGAGATAAAAACAATTTAGTTCTCAACGACCATCGCATCGCCCGGCGCGCCCTAGGTTATTTTATTAATTTAACTTTGAAAATATGCTCATAAACTGTTTGAATGAGCTTCATATTCAATAAACAAAATAATGCAGTGGTTATATTTTACGAGATTCATTGCTCACAGTGGCCAGACAAAATAAGTTCAGATCATAGTTAACAGTGCCAATGTATTCAACTCGCTTTCTGAAGTAAATCATTTTATGCTCTTTCTTAATTAAGTGTGCGGAGAATAGAGAAGGACGACTATAAACATACGCTTTAAAGTAAATTAGTTTTCAGTCTACGTATATAGAGGACACTCGCGGGGAATACGTAATGCAATATTCTTATTCATGAGATATTTATCGGGCCGCCTGTTCCTGCCGCGTCGGGGACCGTACCTACACTACCGGTGACGGCCGCTACCCAACTAACATCTAAATTGATTCAGTCCGATATCAAAATAAGATGGCTTGACCGGACCGTCTTACTTATTGCTCCGATACTTTCTTATATATAAATAAGGAAGCAAGTTTTAAAACTATTTTCAGCTGTCTGTTATCTTTGATGATATCATTGTGAGCAAATCAATGCCTATTGGAAAACACATAATATGTTTCTAGTTCCTCATCTAATTCTAGTTAGAATTGTAGAGTAGACCTACGATAGATAGCAACCTAAGTATATCAAGTAGTGACAGTTGCGCATAGTAAATAAACAGAGGGTTAAAATACTCGACTTATCTGTCAGTTGAGATTTTGGTTGAAAGCGCTTCAACGTAATAGCCCGTGATCCTGTTTATCTTCGTAATGGCGCCCGGGCGTACATGCATTTTTACTTTGTGTAGCGTACGGGGAATTTATTATTTATTCCCTGTAGTGTGTACCTAGCGCAAGTAAAATCTTATTTTTTTTGTGAAATAGCAGTAACGTAATTTTTTGCAACATTTTCAGTTTCACTAATTGTCATAAAAATATTTATTAGTAAGTATTAATTTAAATTTTCAAGAAAAAACGTTCTACATCTGTGTAAATCAAACACACGTTAGCATGACGTCACCCGTCCCGTCCCGAAGTACCAGGCATTCATAATAACGAGCAAGTAGTAGTGTATACTAATGGGGCGGGGCAGTTTTTTGCCTACGAAGGGATGTGTTCCTTTTTTTGCATATAGCAGCATGGCCTTTTGATGTTACAAATGAAAATACATAGAATGAACTCGCCGTAGGCTATAACAAATTGGTTTACTTAAACTCGATAAACTAAAAGAAACCGGTTTCTTTCACATATGGGCGACTTAATTTAATTTAATTAATATTTATTTATAATTATTTATGTATTTTACACCCAAACACAATTTGTCTCTCTATTAAAATTTAAAAGCATTGCGTTCATGACCCGGCCGACGCCGCTGACGTCACTTACACGGGCATTGCGTAATACCCGTGCTGTGATGCTACCAACATCACAGCGTTTGCTGAGCAATGTCCGGTTTGGTACAGGTGGGACGCACATTTTCCCTTGTTTTATTTTCGTTTAGTTATTGTTTTTCTATCTTTCTTTCTTTTCATCTTTATAGTTTTTTATTTTATTTTTTTTATTGTTGTTTTTGTGTGCCCTGTGCCTGTATCCAATAAACTTTTTTTCTTTCTTTCTTTCTTTCTTTCTTTCAATAATAAAATATTTACAAGTGGGTCACATAACTTTTGGAGTACAATTTCCGAAATTGCAATAATAAATAGTAGTTTTGCTAGTATTCAACAATTTCATTTCCCGCATAAATATGTTTTAATATAATAGTGTCAGGTGACATCAAAGTGGTAATATTAACGAGCGGACTCATTGACCTGGAGCGGTATCGCGCGCATTTGAAGGGTTACCGGGTTGTAACCTCAATCAACACCGTAACGACTTTCGATAAATTTCTAAGGGCACTTGTTTTTGTGATAATTTATGATGATTGTTTTGTCCATAGTCGAGCTATGTTATTTCAAGTTTCAAATTAGTAGTAAAAGCGTTACGACATCCACCTACAGCTACACCTACATGCAACAGATCTGTTTTATAAAAAAAGCTCTAGTATTAAAGCAAAGAAACTAGGTATGTATGTATGTACTTATTAAATAAAAGAACTAGATCCTTTGAAAGTTCACAGGAGTCCTTTCCGATGTATAACACAGCCTATTATAATAGTCGGCGGGCAAATGTTTAACGAGGCCCGACGAGCTCTGTTGCCATCGGGGATAAATCTGCACCCTACTCTCACTATTGAAGCGACCCCGCCTCTAACCGCAGGGGTTACTGCAGCATCCCTTGTTGCGAACTGACATCCTCTGCGCTTTATGCCAACCTGGTACTTTTATTGCATATTCATGGCCCTTTTAAGTTTTCGCAAACATTCTGTGTGGAGAAAAGAGATCATAGAACGATCCCTTTTTATTATATTGTGTCCTTTGTAGTAGTGTATAAATAATCTGGCGTGTTTTTGTCAATGTTGTGTTTGCCCGTAATTGACATATATATATTAGAATATTACCATAAGACTCAATGTCCATATTATGTGCTGTGGGTGAACCTTAAGTAAATAAATCCCTTTTTATTTTGTAGGAGGTATCTAAAAAAGTTTAGACACATTTTGTTTTTTTTTGGCACATTTTAGCACCTGTTTTTTTAAATTCAATTTAGTGTAGGATCGAGAATATTGTTAATTTTAGATATAAACGATTAAATAAAATAATATTGATTTGTTACTAACGCTAAACTAACCGTTTAAAATTACGCTTCTTATTTATATTATATTCGAACATCATTTCTGATGAAATAATTGCATTTCTTTACCAAACTGTGACTGACACCTTTGATTCTAAAGAAAAAATGAGATGAAACAAGAGCCTCCTTCGAATATCTGTGCTCTAACCATGTGAATCTGTAATTCTTTATTATCGTGTAATTCGGTATTACCGAGGGAACCGTTCGCGCCCTGTGGGAAAGGAAGGAATGCACATCGGTTACTCTTTTCTGCTCGCCTAGTACAAAGTGTACAAACGGTTACATTTTTAACCCTTTACACCTTAGTATGATGTAACTGATGTAAGTTAAGTCTAATTAAAAAGATGGATGATGGATGTGATTGATAAGGGTTAGTGGAGAAAAAAATGACGTTTGGGATAACCAAACATATTTTCAAAAGACGTCTATGTTTTTCTAATCCCTTGTACTAGGACACCATGAGTTAGAAGATATTATAAAATAGTCGTGTATCCGTCTTTTAAAAGTAGGTTCTCCATTGAACTTTCATTCCTTTTTATTTTATTTACGCAGTTCATTCTCGTAATAAAGTAAGTTTACAACCCCAAAAGTTGTCCAATTATCAAATTCTTACACAATCTTTGAATAGAAGTACTTTTATCTTATTGTGAATATTATTCTGTTGCAAAATAATGGAGCCGTTTTATTGACGCAAACCTTTTTCTTCGAAAATCCCTAAGGAAGTCTGTAACGGCTAAATCCGGCGGAGGCCAGTTAAAGGCGGAATTTCCGGTAATTGAGACTCATTCACCGAAAATGGTTCACGAAATCTCGCATTGTTTAGGCTTCTGAAATAATCCACTAGCAATTCTTTCGCGGCTTTTATGACTATCGCGTGTATATCTCATTCGTGTTAAAACGCCGCGGGCTAAGTAAAATTCAACGTCGACGTATGTCATCGTATGTTGTTAAGACGTTTGCTCTGTTCCGCGACGGACGCAGAAAGGTTTTCATCCCATTTGGATCGTAACGTTTATAGTTGTCTGGTCCAAGTTGCTACAGTTTCCTATAGTTTTTAGTATAAAACATTTTTTTTTATATTGGTTGTTGTAAAGATTGAAAAATAATTTCCTTATTTAAAGCGACCTTGGTTGTATCTCAACTACTTATTAATAATGTAAATAATAACAAAAAATATTTTAGTTACGTTTTGTTAAAATTAACGCAAGTGCTATGTCAAATAACTAGCGCTAGTCTCGTAAAAATACATCAATATTCAAATTCCACTCAACGTTTTACTAGAAAACAAGGTAAAACGTTTTAGCCGTAATTCTGTTACTTGTGCCGCGGCTGGAGCCTGCACCGTACAATTTATCATGGCGACGTCTGCGTGAGATTTTACGGCCACTTTGTCTCGCGTAACTAATGCGCGTGTACACGCCTTTTTGAGCTCTCCTGTTTACCCCACACTTAGCTTATTTGACGGTATCTTTACGATTATTACACTTATAATTTACCACCTGAGCTCAAACCTATATGTAAAAGGATCCTAAATAAAGCTGTCTCGTTACCTGTCTACACGGCAACATTTCACATTTCTAGCAAATGACCGTCCTTTGTAAAAACACGAAACAATTTGTTGCACAGGTAGTTCATATACTTAGTAATCTACGTTAAGAACAAGCAGGATTTTAATCCACACTAATGATTTACCTTCTCTTTTATTTAGAAATGAATGGGAAAATAAAAGTGCAGGTTTGAGGCAGCGAGTGATGTCATTGCATTTTAATACAGTCGTCCGGAGTATTTCCCGGGGGAGCGCGCGCTCGTGAGACGTCCACTCCTCGTAATTACACCGTAGCGAATGTTAATGCGGGGAGCAGCGAGCGCGACCTGCCGAGGTAGCAGCTACCCAGCCCACACTACCTTTATGTTCGTGGCTTTCTACCCGACTGCCCCGAGCACGGAATTTCCCACGAATATTTTCTCTCCACTCATCTGATGTGAACTCTAGGTTAACTGTTTCTATAAACTTGCTGCTAAGCGACTTCATATTGAGAAACCTTTGAAAATGCTCGTGTTTGTTGTGGGAACGTAGCATGTGTCAGCGCTATGCTGTTTTATTATGAAGCCGTTGGCTAGGAAAGTTTAAATCACACACATTTGAAACCTTTGTTTAATCTCATACCGTAATTAAATTAAAATGTCATAATATAATTTCATAACATGGGTCCCAACTGTGCCCTTAAGGCGCTTTTAGAAATGTGACCCAAAGCTTTACGAATGGTGCTGGTCGTGTCGTTTCTCAATATAATAAGGCCTCGCGGAACAGACCCTCGTCGTGCCTGCCTGACAAGGTACGCTGCGCCTTGACAAACTCAACTGATACTAATGAAATAATAAGAGACGAGTGCCAACGTTATTATTGGAGACCATAACCGGATCTGTCCGGATATAGGGTTGCCGGCAATAATAACCGGCGGGCAAGCAATCAAATTACCGGGCGAGCCGCCTTGCCGACCGGCTACCGGCAATAATCACGTTTATAAGTGACAGCCGCCGCGCGCCACCGCCGGACTATGCGATTACACCTCCCGCTCCGATCGCACACTTTTTATCGACATCATAATTTTTAACGTCAGCACTTTAGGGTTAAGTGGGACGCTTTCCACTTTTGAAAGTTCAGACATTTGTCGGATAATTTTGCTGAGGGAGTTTATGATATATTATGCCGTTTTGCAGAAAAGAGACTTTATTATGTTACTATGCAAAATATCTGTGGAATAAATAAATAAATAATAATAAACTTCTTGTTCAACAAGTCCAATGATTTCTACGTATTATAGGTAGTTAGTTTTTAAGATGAACTTGTTTAAGTATCCATCCGACAAGCACTTTCTTTTGCTCTTTAATTTTTTTTGATTTGTATACCAAGTAATTATTGATAAGTAAAGGCACTTCAAGGCATAATATATTGTGTAGGTTAATAACATAATATTATGTGGAGAGAACTTATAAAAAATACACTGTTGTAAAAAAGAATAGGCTCATATGGTTAGTCCTACATAATGACTGGCTCTGCTCTCTACCCCTAGTTAGTAGAAAGTAATAGCAAACATATGGAAATTTTAGTAAAATAATATTTCGACTAATTCTCTTTACCTACGTTGAACATTAAAATAGCATAATATTAATGTGTTAGAATTTTAATTATGCTGTGAAAATATTTTTTTGTTTTAATTGTATAGTTCTCTCTTGGATTTTAATAATACATATTTTGCTCTGCTGTTATTATAGTTAGTAGGTACTTAGGTATGCAATGTTCTGATACTCTTATATTTTTACAAAGTTAAATTATTTCATTACTTAAGCTCTATCAGCTATCATAATTAAGTTCTATTAAATACTAACAGAATAATAATAATACAATTACGTAACAGAAACACAATATAAAACAAAATACCTATCCAATTCTTAGTTGTACTGATTAAAGTTCAAATGCAATTATTGTAACTCTACAATCCACCTACTGTAGTGTCATGTTCGCATCAAACGCAAAACTTGTTTCGATGCCGCTAGAACAAAATAGCTCCAACCCCATGGTATTAAACGGCTCCTCTATTTTCATGATCGCCTAGTACTGCAACACCATAGGGGTAAAAACCCATTGTTAACGGTTTCTATAGAAACGGTACGCGCGTGTATACACCATAGCGAAAGTGACAGCAGACCCCGTAGAACGAGACGGCACTGCGTATTGCCCCGCCCTGTGTGCATGGTGTTTTAAATAATGGGGTTTACTTTGTAAAAAGAAATAGAGAATAGGATTTAAAAAAAAATATATATACTACAGTTATTTTTAAAGTTGCAAGCTAGTTAATATAGTGTTACATTGTTAAATATTGAATTTTTAAAAATTACATCAATATTTAAATTTTAAACAAACTAATACGAACGATAAATATCCATACCTAAGAAAAAATTAGTAACATTGATTGATAAGATTTTGTTAGTTAGCATTTTTCATGTTCTTTGCTGACGCCATTGTGCGGAACACAAAAGGCGCGGGTACTAGGCTCGCAGAAGCTATACAGAGATTGACCGATCGCGCAAATTGAATGTCCATCGAACACGACGGGTACAACACCCCATTGTCCCGGTAGCTTTTCAAGATATAGCCAATATTTCACTTGGTCACAAATGTACCATCTATAGAAAAATATAGGGAAAACCAAGGGACTGTACAACGTCTTTTCGCGATCAATCATGCGTGAACTTAACGTAGTTGAAAAGGCATTTTTTACTTATAATACATAAGTCCATGAAAATATATTATTATGATTGCATAATGTAAAACTAACGAATACGAAAAACTTGAATTAATTACCTGTAATTAATGTGTTAGGAACGAACCTAAAAAATTGTGTCCTGTGTCAGTTATTTAGAATTTTTATAAATATTAATGAATGTTTTTGTGTTGTTACAGCTTGTGGGCGGCGAGTTCGACATGGAGTTAAACTTCGTGATACAGGACGCGCAAAACATACAACACATGTTAGAACTTCTCGACCACTGTCCACCTAGCTTACAGGTAACAAAGTAATCTTATTATATTTGCATAATAAATACACAGGTATTAGGGCGGCAAGGACGAATGGTCCTTTATGTTTTACAATCGTGTACAAAGGACAAAAGCTTTCACTTCAATCCGCTACACAAGGATAGAAAGAGAAAGAAGACGATTGCACTTTTTGTGAGACTTTTTGTTGAAAGACGATCTTGCCTTTGAGCTCATAATACCTTTGGAGAGACCTCCTTTAAACACATGCTATCCTTGTACAAATGTAGATCGCTAACCCTTTTCTTTGTTTGTAACTTGTTTATTTACAATAATTTAATATTTTGAATAGTGTTGTCAGTGTCAAAAAGATTTATAGCCTTACATTTGAAAACAAAATGTATTTTCTTCACTACTCCCATTTGGTATTAAATGTAGGAATTATCTACTGTCTCTAATTTTTAAATCACTTTTAAAACCATCGGTCCTTCAGTTAATATTACGAAGTTGTATCTACAGAAGGGGTCGTATTAAAGGTACGATGAAAGATAACAAGGAGGCAAACGGAGCACAATCCGTGAGTCATCGTCCCCTCGGCGCATCTTAACGGGGCTCAATCCCCTTGCTGGCTATGCGATCCTGGTAACGCGCGAGATCTTATTGAAAGGGGTAACTTTTTTAGATAAGGACCGTTTAACCTAAGGAAGACTGATGTTAAATTAATGATGTTCCCAAAGACCCTTATGTCGTGTGCCCATGTCGCATTTAATACGGTTCCCTAGCCATGTCTAACGTATTTTGGCTCTATTTAATTTATGTAAGATGCTTTTTCGTTAAGTAACTAAAAATGCTGAAGAGTTTCTAAAAGAAGGCAGTTTGTTACTATGTAGTGTAGTAGTAGATAAGAAGTAATACAAATTAGAAAGTTAATCGGTCTAGTAATCCCAGCGATATGTTAATATTACATTTTTTATTGCTGAGTAAATTGTAGCGTACGTAGAGATATTGCAGACAGGTTGACCTCTTACGAGTATTACAGTTATTTTAGTGAAAGTCACTCTCGTTGAACTGATAGTTGTCGAGAATTTGGCGACATTGTATTAAGTTTCCGTAGTGTAGTGGTTATCACGTGTGCTTCACACGCACAAGGCCCCCGGTTCGATCCCGGGCGGAAACAGTTGTCTTTTTGCATTAATTTAAATGTTTTGTTCTAAATTATGACATGACAAACAATGGTCGGTGCGGAATAGCCGGTTGGTAAATTTGTTGGCTACCGTAACTGATATCATGTATCGGAATCACATAAATATGGATCAGTGCCGCATGTTGTGTTCCAAGCCTGCTTATGCAACACATACCAGAGCCTAATACCGATAGAAACGTGAGCCTAGTGCCAAAAACAAACATGACACATATTTTTGGTATATTCCTGGTAATTCTTTTGCGTCTTTTTTTAAATGGCATTAATTCATTCACATTTTTATAGAGATGTATTTTCAATCTGAATTTTGGTATGCATTTGGTCATTATAGCAATTTTTACGTTACGTACAATTTACATGACTTGAATTTACAAACAACAAACGTAAACCTATTTCCTATTCGTAAAAAATAAAACAAAACTTATTAATTCAATTTACAATATCTTCAAATAAAGTCATACCTAACTGGGTTTCGCAAATCGTTTGATGCCAGTGAAACGTTTCCAGATGAGAAAAGAAAAACTCGTTACGTATTTGCTTATCTACCTCAGTTGATTTGCCTTTGAACGGGACCCAATACTTTGTGATAAAGACAAATTTGTCCGTCGTTTATAAATAATGCCGTTCAATCATATTTTGTTTTTATACAAAGACAAATGAGAGTTGGACGAGGTTTTCTTTAGGCATAAAGACTAAATAAAATATTTGCTAAGAATATACTACGATGTTAAAGTATAAACTTAAAAACTTTAAGAAAATAATATTGGTACATAATTGTATAATATACAAATTGGGCTTTAGTAAAGTTAGAGAAATTCATTTAATTTAAGTAACAAAAATTGAAGTTTATATGAGTTCAATAACAATAGTTATAACGATGTTTGTAAGTTTACTTGTTATAACCAAGTTACAAGTTACATGACTTACTTGTATCTAAACACAAAATATTTCCTAGTTAGAAAAATCTTCTAACCATAAATGGTTTTGGAGACCGCCGCGCTGGCCGCAATGGCTACCATTTAGTCTTACCATTGAAATATGTCCAACCTTCATACTGGCTGGAAATAGCCGAGTCATCTTATGAGAAGTTTTTCCTTCACCGGTCTCGTGTTACCCCGGCAGCTGTCGGTGGAGGGTTTACAAGCCCACACTTATGCTCCTCTAAGGTTTTATTACCCTGTCATAACACATTTTTTGCTGCAGTCATGTTTGAAATTAATAGCTCTGGTGTAACTTTAACAATTTCACTTATTAGTTACATGCTTTTGATAGCGGATACCGTTTATCAGCATTTATCGTTTATAATAAGTTCTGAATGGACTGGGACTGGTATGTTTTTGCATTTTCTTTTTAAGCGTGATGCTTGGCATATGTATAGCTTATTCCTTGCTTTCTCTAGTCAGTGAAATCTTTCGTTTTTGTACGCGAGGCGGGAAACGTTGATGAGACGTGTGTCGAGTTTCATCTGATAATGAAGTGGAGCCTCGGATATCATTACACAGATTTACACACGTCACACACTCGGCCTGTGTTCGCGCATTGTGTGAAGTTTGTCACCTTCCCCCGCGACCCCGCGCCCTCCGCCCCCGCGCACCTCGCCCCCGCGCTCTCTGAGTGAAAAGTTTGTTAGTGACGTAACGGCTCATTA
This sequence comes from Autographa pulchrina, assembly GCA_905475315.1. Taxonomy (NCBI): domain Eukaryota; kingdom Metazoa; phylum Arthropoda; class Insecta; order Lepidoptera; family Noctuidae; genus Autographa; species Autographa pulchrina. The sequence goes on from FR997775.1 coordinate 536,436, forward strand.
TTTCACCATGCGGGATATGTTATGTTTTGACTTTCATTTCCTTTGGATATTATTGTATACAATGATCTTTTGATTTAGAGGAACTTGTCGACGTGTCAGCAATTAATAAAGACATTTTGGAAAACGATCTTGATAACGAAAGGGTTGATTGACAGTGATAAAGGCCCCGTCTTTTACGCTAGTAAAGAATCATTTTACAATTAAAAAGCAATCGATTTCTGTTAAAAAAGTAATCTTGTCTAGATAATGAAGCAATAACTGAAATTGGTATTTGGTTAAGTACGAGTACTTATAGTCTATTAGTTACCTTACATGAACTAATGATCCTTATTCGTCAAAAAAATATCCTTTTATGAGAAATGCTTTAATTTGATACATCAAGTCGAAGTTTACCTATACGATTGCAAATCACCAAGACTATGACAACGAACTCGCTATCACGAAATATTTCTCGCCTATTCATTCCTCCTTAATTTGAACAATCACTGCTGAAATCTGAATAATTAAATGACCGACCTAAGAAGTCTTGAACATAAAAATGCCTTACCTCAGTGGGCCGCCACCGCTGCCGCGCTGGGGTGAGTGGCGGGAGTTCTCACTGAACTTGTAATTTCGCTGAGATTGTTCTGCTAACGGCAGAAGAATGTAATATAATTACAACCGGTCTCGTTAGACCCAACACGAGGGGCTTTTGTGTTGCAAGTACACTACGCTTTTCTGATGCCCCAGTACCCCAGTGTTCGGTTTTGTTTTGTATTGCTCGCGGGTAAAATATGCTGTAATGTACGGTGGGTCTTAATTAGAAATAAATAAAGTAATGCAAGTGTGTTTCTGACTCGATCGTTTTAAGTATAGATAAATAAGTCAAAAAAAAAGTGCCCAAAAAAGTAGGTACATGACATGCACAAATGTGACAATAATTTATTTTATATTTATAGGTGTTTCTTAATTAATGACATCATATTTTACAAAATTCAAAAGCTTCCTCCATGTTATACTATGAGCGAGCAAGAGTAATAAAAAACAACATGTGAGAAACGTGAAACCATCTTCACCATATGTTGCCTTGATACATCTGGGAACAAAATTATGCTTGTGTGAATTCACGGATTGTAAGGAATGTCAGACACTGCCTGCACGGCTCTGTTGCCCTGGTACCGGTGGGAATTAAAACCAACCCTTTAACAGTGCGTGTGAATCAAGTTTTTATGAGAAACATTCACGGCACAGGCTTTATTTCATTTTATTAAAATTTATAGGGAGATAATTATTGTTAACATATTTTGGTCGTTTTATTAATTGTACCTACTTGAAGATAACTTTTTTAATGTTATTGGTTAATTTAAAGGATCATTGTATTGTAGGAACAATGGTCGCGGTAATGTGTTCGGCCTCTCGAGCCGTGCAACTCAACATACCTATCACATTAGCGCAAATTAGGGCAAATTAAGCCGGGCCACACATAATGTTGTGTAAAATTAAAATTACCAGGTTTGCAGCGCCGGGAGCGCAAACAGAAAAGAATTTCGTTAAAAATATTTTGCATGCCGTCGTTATACTGCAAGCTCTATTAAACAGAAAGCTTTGAAATTGAAAATTTCTGGCTTGATGCGCGCCGCCGCCGCGCCGGTATGGACGAATAAACGCGGCAAGTGGATTATACGCTAATACGGCACGGTAGCCTGCTTCTGTTGGCTTATTCTAACTTTTGAACTTTGATTTTGATTGTTCCGTAGTCAACCACTTTTATGTGTATTGTCCTTTTTGACGTCGTTTTTCTACTAAGATGAAAGTTAATATTTAGATTTTTTCTTCTACCATTTATGTTGTAATTAATTAGTAAATAAATACTCAACCACAGATGTTTAATTTGTAATTTTTCTTACGGATTTATTTTGTTACAGGCGGAAATATGGTCAGTGTTCATTGCAATTCTGCGCAAGAGTGTGCGAAATCTGCAAGCGTGTACAGATGTGGGCCTCATACACCACGTCCTGCAGAGGCTACCACGTGCGGAAACAGTCGTCGCTGGTAAGTCAATTTTGATAACTTACAGTCTCTATGTTTATGATGCCCTAGTAAAGGTGAGAAGTTAAAAAACATAGTTCACAACTGGCGCCTCACCTTTTTATGAAGGGACAACCAACACACGACTCTTAAACTCCGCCCATTCTACGACCCTCCGAGCCCTTTTTATTATGATAAACATCTCCTGCAGGATTGTCGGCCCTGGTATGCGTTCCCGGCTTTTAAGTTATATTTTACTGCCCTCCGGGTATAATAAGTTAAGAATGCACCTGTTTTTACTATACTTAGAAGAAAGAAAGAGACAGAATATTTATACACCTTTCGTTAAACACCTCCTGTTGCTTTATAACTCCTTGGTACACTAAGAAATTATAAGAATAACGAAAGAAATGTATTTCTTAATTTAGTTACGGGGTAAGATAGCTTTTAAATTTAGTTTAGCATGGGAATGGATTTTTGTTTGTTTGTGACACAATATGATTTTTTATTTTAATACGCAGATGAAAATTTTTCATGAATAATGTTTTCTTTTACAATCATTTTATTATTAGACGTGTGGCTTTTGTGACGTTTGCGATAAATCTTTAATAATTTCATGGTCGACATGGCGTCCTTTTGAATTTTTCCCTTGTGTAAAAATCTCGTTACTCTTAACAATATCCGTTATGGTAAAGTCTTGAACGACACAAGTCGCGCAATATCGTACCCTTGTGTGTTGTTAAGGTACTCTACAGATATGTCGCAGGCTAGTTTTATAATTTCACTTGCGCCCATTAGCTATCTTTATTCAGAAAGTTTTTTTTTTAATAATCGTAAATAAAACAGGTTTGCGTTGCCCTAATTTAATGGTTTGCCATTTAAGTATTTTTCTAATTTCGTTTTCGTATTCAATATGAACGTACATCACAATGGGCTCAAAAGTTAGCTGTGAACACGTAAAAGGGACTCGTCTTTTCCACGTACTTCGTTCATTGCACGCTCCCTATTGTATTCTATGCCCGCCTGGTACCTCTCTCCCTTCATTTCGCTCGTTCTTTATTTTCCACGTTACCTTACACCGAAACGGGGTCAATGTGTCCCGAGGTTGAAATGAGCATGTGTGTGTGTTAATGGTGTTTTGAAACCATTACAATTTATCATATAAATAAATATCCTATAATCAAATCGTAGAATACTCTTTTCTTCATAGGTTTGGGTGGTAATAACCACCATGTTTTACTTTTATTACTTTATTTATCTCCAAATCCTTTTCAGTAGAAGATTAAAAAAAATCTTATGTACTACTAAAAATAACTCGTAGTCGTGTTGTTGAGCTAAACAGTGATATAAATAGAATCTATGTAAACTAAAAAAAAACGCAAAGCGCTACAGTGATAAGACACAAGCATGGGAATTTGAACCTGCTTATTTTGATGTCGTCCTGGTAACTGTGAGAAATTATTCTCAACCCTTTACAATCCCTTGAGTTCGAAGAATTTTTTTAACATAAAAAAAAAGGTTGCGCCACCTTGCACATCCGCTGCATAAAAAGTAATTACTAACTACAAAGGGACTCCTACCTCCTTGTGCCGACTGAAACCCTGGTCTCTTTGGGAACTATACGTCCATCCTGAGAACTTTAAACGTAATAATTTAAGTGGCGTGAAAAGAATCCGTAACAAAATAGCGATAACTTTTATCTAATTAGTATTTTAATTGTGCCCTAGATAAGTTTATTTATCTGGTAATCTGTTGAAAGATAAACGTATGTAATTTTTTTAATATTTTTAACCTTTTTTACATATCGGGATTTGTGCTTAATATTCTCTTTGAAAAATAGAGTTTGAATAACAGATTATGCATGTAATAATTATAAAAACAATTTTTGCAAGCCTCTATATCTAGGTCTCTATGTGAATTTTAATCTCATAATACCGTATGAAGAATGTATATTATTATTTCACTTCAAATCGACCTATCCTACAATTATACTCATGTAACTTTTTATAGTTATGCATCTTTTAACGGTCATATTTTACATACCCCGCGGTCGTTTTATTCAGAATACTTCCTAATTTTACTTTCATGTCGGATGATATATTTTTTTCTGTGGAACTAAATAAACCATTACACAACTTCCAAGGGCTTTACTTTAAAAGACCTCTGTGGGATTGTGTTGTCCTGGTAATCGTGAGAAATAAAGAACCCTTTTCAGTCATCCGAATTAATCTCTCGGCTACTTTTATATATCCCACTGTTTCTTAACCTCTTTAATTTAGTTTTATGTAAAATTAAATAAAGTGCTAAAGAGTATAAACAGACTTAGGATGCTATTATTTCAATTACCAAAAGGGTTTTCATAAATGCAAAAGTAAGATACATAAAAGTGATTAAAAGTGATTGGAGGCGCCGGGTATCGATCCCGGTACCTCTCGCATGCTAAGCGAGCGCTCTACCATCTGAGCTACGCCCCCTGTTGATAAAATATGAAAAATAATGCGTTCTTATTGCCAAGTGATAGTAGTACTAAATATTTTGCAAGGTCACATAGTGATTTAAATTAATAGAACGTGATATAACGACAGGTAGAGGCAAGTAAAAGCTTTATGGAGTTATTAATTAATTATTAATTCTGGTCAGAATGTGCGGTTCCCAACCCACTGTGGGAAAATAAAGGAGAAGAAATGAATAAGAACAAACAATATTATTTATTATAGCTACCACCACGTTCAATCATATTCCCCAGGTCGTGTTTACATTTCATGTCCCAATTACTAGGTCCAAGTGATGATGGCAGACGCGGCCTCGTTTCTTTATGCCGCGCCTACAATGCCTCGCCAGTCGCCGGAGCTCGGTTGACGATGTCAATAACAGTTTTATTGCCTGACTTGTTTTCTTTATTTGTATCAGGTTATGTAGCGTTCGAAACGAAATAAAGTCTCATTCAGGAATAGACTAATTGTGTAGTATTTTTACTGCATTTAAATATTATAATTCTAAAATTGCTATATAGCGAACCGTCTATTTTTCGCTAGTTTCATGACAACGTCAAACTAATAAATTACAATCCCTGCAAAACTTACTTTATTACCGCTTGTGTTCGCCACAATGTAGGTATGCACAGTAGCCGAAGTAATATCAGAATACAACTACTGCAATTAAACTTCTAGTTGGCGCTTTATTTGTTACGCAGAACAATGTTAGAGTTAAAGCGCACTGTGCAGTTCCCTAATATCACATTGTTGTGTTGTATGCATCTCCAGTACCAGTGAGAACACTGATACGAATTCCACTCATGACTGTAATGAATACTTATTATTTTATTTATTTATCATGTAGGTATGTAGTTGACATATAAAAAAAAATACAGAAAAACTAAGGAAGTTTTCATAAAAGATAGGAAAGGTTTTTTTTTACTGTTTTTGTGTGAGAACTACTTTTTTTAAATATGTGCTTCCAGAAAAGATTTAATATTCCCAAGGATACCAGGCGATCATGAATAGTAGCGAAGAATATTTTATGAAATGCATGGCAAACGAAGAATCTATTGTTCGAACTTCCTTTTCTCCCCTCACAAAAAATAGATCTTTTAGATTTTGAAAGGGTTGAGACAGTTTTCTCATAGATACTAGGGTGTCATAGCCCAATGAAGTTGTCGAGTTGTGGACCATTTTTAGAGAGTATGGACGCAAAAACTCTCGTCTTTATTTTTGTTATGTTAATAATTATAAAAAATATATTTAAAGTAAAAATAATCGCATATTAACTATACTAACAAGGTACCACATACAGTTTTTATGTATAATTGATGTATGACGTACGGAATATAAAATTTTATCAGTTAGCTTAGCTGACTGATTGGTTCACGTAACTCAACAGGTTTGCCTCCATCAAATATGTTGTTGACTGCAAGCCGCTGCATTGCACAGCCATAGTAAAACAAAAATACTTCAACCAGGCACCTATCAATATTTTGTGTTAACTTTCTTAAACATACATAAGTATTGAGAATAGTTTTTAAAATGCATGCAAAAAGTAAAAATGCCTTTTGAGTGTTTAGTGTTATAATAAAATATTATGCTTATACAAATAATGGACTTACATTATGTGTATTTTATATAGATGATAAAATACATAGCATTCAACCGGCTTAACTCTGGAGATCAAAGTTACACATGAATCACTTTACATTACTTAATCCCAATTTCCAATAACATTAAGCCAATGATAAAATTTGGAATGGTTAATTTATTTCGGTAACGTTCATTTAAATTATGTAATTTTCAACAACCCTTTTTTTACTTAAGGTCGATTCACGGACGTCGATTTACTAGCACATGGTTGACTATGGTCGCCTAGTACCTGTGAGAATATTGATCCTAATCTTACCAAAATAGTTGCTGCTGCTTCCCATCTCTCTCTCTCTCTCTCTCTCTGTCTCTTTTTACCTGCTTTTTTTGTTCAACAAAACACCATGTATCCTATCTTATTCTTATGTCCTGGTGTAGGTGTGAACTAAATTTATGCGGTTGACTGATTTTTAATTACCTAAATAAATAATTTATTTACAATTCAATACTTAAATCTAATACAAGAAAGAACACGCGTCAAAAAACTCATCGTCATCCTTGTCAATGGCGGGAAACGTGCCCAGAAGGCTGGCAGCATTGCCACGTTGAATGGCTATGCCGATTCTCTGTGCAAGGAACAAACCAGCTCTCTGATCACGAGTAGAGTCTACCAAACGTTTTGACAGTTCTTTAAAAAGATAATATATTTCTGTGCTAAATAAATGTATTTCTATTTTCTATTTGTGAGTTCAGTAAATTTTACTGACTTTGTTGTAACGGTACTATTACCATTATGCTTGCCCTAAATTATACTTTTTCAAACATTAGTCGTTGGTAGGTATTTCTTCAAAGTGTAATTTTCTGATATAGTTCAGTTAATAGAGAATACTATTAACTTCTTACATCCGAGGATCTTGGGGTTTGGGGTAGGTAACTCAATCGACTTACTGCTTTATATTTTATGATATCCTAGTTAACGTGAGAATGTACGTTACAGTTTTGGCAGCTGACTGGGCCAGTTTTATTTAAATTTAACAAAACAAACTGCCAGGCGGCATTTGTATGTTTAACTTGAAATGTATTATTTAATTAATGTTTTGATGAATATTTACGATTATCCCTCTTATTAGCAATGTGTAGGCAGTAAAAAGAAATACTACAGAGCAAGTCCTTACGGAGTGTTTGTTTATGTCGTTTATTAATTAATTATAACGGATATCACTTCTGAATATTTATCTTGAAGGTACTATAATATAACACATGTCACGCGACTTAATAAATGGAGTAATCTTTATTACTAAGATTTCTAGTATATTTCATAGCCACGCATTACACTGGTATTACATATCAGAGTGATTTACTACGTGAGATAAGCCGGCGCGGCGCGCGGCGGTGTCGGCAGCCCAAAACGTGCTCTTTTACCAGAGTGAAAGGTATCGCGCCGGCCTGTCTTGCTAAGTCCTTGTTTCCAAATAGCGATATACTATCTGATTACAATGTACTACTGTGTTTAGTGTATGTATCAACAGGGGGCGTAGCTCAGATGGTAGAGCGCTCGCTTAGCATGCGAGAGGTACCGGGATCGATACCCGGCGCCTCCAATTAGAATCTTTTTTTTGTATACATTTTGACTAATTATTATTTTATTGGCATAAAAGGACTTACGTGATCGCAGGGCTAACTTTTCATGCTATGATGAGGGTTGAGGACTAAGACTACATGGTATGAGACAAATATCCTAGAGGCCCGTACCTTTATATTGTTCCTGAGATTTGTTCCTCCTGTTCTTCTTCTAATAATGTAAGCATTGTTGACTGTAAAGCAAACATGCAAGGTAACGTAATATCTGAGATAGTATTATATTACGCGACTTGCTCTGAGCATATGCCACAGGAAACAAGCGTTAAGAAACTGTTCATCTTATATGTAAACTTGGAAATCACTCGATCACAGTTAACAAAACTCGGCACGGTTGTTCTTAAAATACGCGAAAACCAAAGATACTGAGGAAAGTTTTTATAGCAAAAAATAAACGTGCTTTTACATCTCAAGTTAGATTTAAGATTCCTGCAGCTGCCTTCCAATACAGTATTTACTACTTCGAAGAAACGAGGGAGGGGGGTGTGTTTGTTAAACTTTATATTACTAGTATTTATTTTAAATCTTGGAATTTTCTTTGGATTCTTTTGAGCCGACAAATAATTCCCAGAGGATTCTCAGTTTGACTGGCTTTGACTCAAAAGTCAAACTGAGAATCCTCTGAATAAAACCCTTTGGGGTTTAATTAAAGATCAATCAATAATATTGTGGTCATTTAGCTATTTACGTGTTCCGCAATAGTGAGATAGTATGCCTTGAAGTAAGTTCATATATTATTTCATTTGAATGTTGCCTTGAGTGTTACATAACTCTGTAGTGCTGTGGACAGAGTTATTATAAGTTTTGTTACTTTTACCAACAGGGGGCGTAGCTCAGATGGTAGAGCGCTCGCTTAGCATGCGAGAGGTACCGGGATCGATACCCGGCGCCTCCAAAAAGAATCTTTTTAGAATATTTTTTGACTGTTTTGTACATTTATCTTCAATCTAATTCCACTTCTTTACAGAGACGTAATTTCAAACAATTTACAATTATAATAGTGTTAATGTGTTACATTTACCGCCCACAAACATTTTATACCAAAACGCCCTAAACTTACTTCAGAAAAATACATGTCATATGCAAGAAAATTCAGTTACACGCTGTCTATGCGTCATTGATTGTAAAGTGTCCGTCCTTACGGTCACGTAGAGAATGACCGACCCTCGCCGGCCCACAGCCCCCGCCTTAGGGAAATCATAGGGCTATAGTGTACCTAGCCAGCTGGAAAAATCTTTTGTTAACTGAAAGGAATTGACAAAAGCTCATTCCTTTGAAATGCAAAGAGTTACTGACTTTACACAATACAATATTCTATGTATTGACGATTGTACAATTATATTATTAAAATTTTCTTATCCATAGTTCAATATTACAGTAAGATTAACTCGAATAACATTATCTTTGATGAAGTTTGCTTAATAATTAATATTGATGTGCAGAGAAATGGAATTTCATTTTCGAAGTTACAAAGAAATTCGGGGTGATCCGGGGTTTATACCTGTGCTCAAATTCCAACTTAATCCGTTTAGTTTGATAGAGTTCCAAACTTTCAATAATTGGGCATTGAATTAGGCTGTAGTAAGTTTTTTATTCTTTGTTCAACCAAATTTCTGAGCCATTGAACAGGTTCAATTTTGCTTACGTCGCGACGTAAGCAAAATTGAACCTGTTCATAGTTATAATTGAACTACTAACTCGCTTAGTTTGGTATTTTTACCCGACTGCCAAGAAGGGTTATGTTTTTCGCGCGTATCTTGTATGTATGTATTTATGTATGTATTTATGTATGTATATATGTATGTGTGTAATATTCTTTATTACCTCATATCTTCGAAACGGCCGAATGGATTTCGATAATTTGGGTATCGTTGGATTCTTATCGATTACCCAAGTGTTCTTAGATATGTCACGTCAAACAAAAACCAACATGGCGGCCACGAGGTGCCATAGAATGAGGTAAAAAAAAATAAAAAAAATATGTTTGCTACAATATGGGTATCAAATTAAAGGGCTTGTAACGAGGATTCCAAAATGGTATATCACTTACGTATAAAAAAAAAATACTATGTGAAAAATTGTTCTTTATCCAAACTACATACATAGGTACTCGAATGCCGTACGCTAGGTGGATTATGATTTTAACTAAAAAGTGTTAAATAAAAAATAAATACATACAAGATACGTGCGAAAAACATAAATTTAAAAAATAAAAAAACCCGACTGCATACAAAACACTTTAAATAAAAACTGAAAAGTAAAAAACAAGTTCAATAAGTCTAGAAGTGTAGATAGCAATGTTACTGTTTTTACCCGACTGCCAAGAAGGGTTATGTTTTTCGCGCGTATCTTGTATGTATGTATGTATGTATGTGTGTAATATTCTTTATTACCTCATATCTTCGAAACGGCCGAATGGATTTCGATAATTAGGGTATCTTTGGATTCGTATCGATTACCCAAGTGTTCTTAGATATGTCATGTCAAACAAAAACCAACATGGCGTCCACGAGGTGCCATAGATTGAGGTAAAAAAAAATAAAATAAATATGTTTGCTACAATATGGGTATCAAATTAAAGGGCTTGTAACGAGGATTCCAAAATGGTATATCATTTACGTATAAAAAAATACTATGTGAAAAATTGTTCTTTATCCAAACTAAATACATACTCGAATGCCGTACGCTAGGTGGATTATGATTTTAACTAAAAAGTGTTAAATAAAAATAAATAAATTTAAAAAATAAAAAAACCGACTGCATAAAAACACTTTAAATAAAAACTGAAAAGTAAAAAACAAGTTCAATAAGTCTAGAATTGTAGATAGCAATGTTACTGTAACAGTCGGGACCCATTAAATAAGCTAGACTAAAATCATTCATTATGGGTCCCGAATGTGAGAGTAACATTGCTATCTACACTTCTAGACTTATTGAACTTGTTTTTTACTTTTCAGTTTTTATTTAAAGTGTTTTTATGCAGTCGGTTTTTTTATTTTTTAAATTTATTTATTTTTATTATTTAAAGTGTTTTTTATGCATTCGGGTTATTTTATTTTTTAAATTTATTTTTTTTAAGTACTGATTTTTTTGCTAAAAATATACCTACATACTATTGACGTTATTATGTACCTCGATAGGTACTAGTGTAAGGTCTATTGTAAAGTGTAAATAGATAAACTATTGAAAAAAAAAACGAACGAGAACGAGCTCATGGCATTTTAAATACCTCGATTAATAAGTAATGGTAAACATTTAAATATAAATAATCTTTATATACCTACTGTGATCTGTACTTGTATATTTTTATATTCTGTTATACTCAGTATTTTTGTTTGACCAGATACCATTATGCATATAGTTAAAATCATTTGAGGTGTCATAGTCATGCTGGCTTACGACCTCGATTGTTTCATTGTGCTGCCTTCAAGTAAAAGTCACGTTCTGTATACTGTGTGACCTTGCGCAATTAGTAATTACTGTCACTTAGTAAAACAGAACGTGATTTTTTTGTTCTAAATCAACCGGGGGCGTAGCTCAGATGGTAGAGCGCTCGCTTAGCATGCGAGAGGTACCGGGATCGATACCCGGCGCCTCCAACTGAAAACTTTTGCAGCTTTTATTTTACTACTATTTTATTTTCTCAGAAGTATTGTCAGTTGGCACAATTTGTATCTTACCGCAGACATCTCATTTGGAAGTTTCCTCCGGATTATAAATGCAAATCTCTTTCACATTTTCCTCGAAAGAAAACCACGAAAATAACAGTAAATTAAGCAGATTCTTAGATCCTTCGCGAGAGATTCGATAGCAAAAAAACGAGCGCCTTCCCCGCTTCGAGTGAAGACTTGTTGCCGGAAAATTTTAACGGGAAAACTTTTAATTAAATGTGACTTACGAAGTTGCACACGTGCAGCGCCCGGCGCCCATTGAGGGCTCACGGAGCTGAACATCCGTAATAAAATGAGAGGGATCCGTCCACTCCACTAGGGAACATTATATACTCTTGTCAATTATTTTCCTTTTTTGATAGAATTTATATGAAAACCGTTCAGTCAGTGTCGAATGCTCATAAGTGGTTCGAACTAAATAAAATTGACGTATATTGGACTATTTAATGAATGGCTTGGCACCGTTTTATATGCTTTTAGGCGAATAAGATTGAAAAGCCTAAAGCAATCAGTTTTTATTGAATACATCCAGTGATATTGGGATAGGTACTGGTTATATTATAGCCTATTCCTCGGCCCATTAGATGGTTTTCTATACGTAATATTTATCGATTACGCTTTTTAGTAAGTTTTAGGCATGCTATCATTTTTTTTTTTTAATATTATATATTCTTTTTAAAACCCTAAAGTAATTAGTTATTTGCTAATTCTAGAACGACTGACAAGATTTGAATTCAAGTGTAAGGCGCTATTTTAAATGCGTAACGCTTGCGTGCCCGCAAGAATTACGCAATTGGCTTGATCCAGTTTATTTCGCTTTAGGCGATCCGCACTGCAGTAGTTGACATTCAGAACGAAATATTCATTAATTTTGCCAACAGGGGGCGTAGCTCAGATGGTAGAGCGCTCGCTTAGCATGCGAGAGGTACCGGGATCGATACCCGGCGCCTCCAAGACTGTTCTTTTGTGGAATTTTCATTATATTTTAGTAATAAAACAAAATGTTCCTTTTTTATATTCATACAGGCGTAGTTTGAGCCCACACAGTTCCATTTTATTTATTATGCTTATCGAATTATAACCTCTTTTTTTGCGGGGGAAAACCTTCAAAATGCACCCGGTCTTATGGGGATTTATAAGCATTTTCATCTCAGAATCGGATTTTTGAAACATAAAATAATTACTATCAAGATTTATGAGAAACAAAACACGGTTATGCATAAACCAACCTACAAACGTACGAACAAACGTGCTACGTGCCAACCCACCCTAAGGCCCAAAGGGTTTTAACTAGCTCACGCTTACTAGGACATCAGAACCTCTCACAAGTAAACGGCGTTTTCTAAAAGACGAAATCGGCTTGCGTACAAGGTGCATTTACAAAGATTTTAAAATCCATTTAAAGATTGTTTGTGCAAATAACGTCAGAACATAATAAATTCATGCCATAAGGAATTTAATAAGAAAATATTAAAGCTTAAGATTCCCATTGAGACTAGGGTATCAGAAGATTAAAGGAACTTAACAGGAATTTTACTTAAGTGAGCGTTAAGGGACTCAATGAAAAGTGAAACAGGTAAGGGCTTAAATGTTTCTCACAGGTACCAGGGCGCCAAACCCACTATATAGTTTTAGGGGTTTACCCAAGGGAAGTTAACCGTTGGTTTTGGGGTTTGTTTACGTATAAGCCCAACCCCCAAAAGCAAAAAAACGGTTCATAAAACTTAACTAACTAGGCGTCATCAAGTTATAGTGATTGGGAATTTTAAAGAATTGTTTTGTAGAAAAGGCGTCTCTTATAACGACTATTTCTTTCTTATCTTATAACATAATAAAAAATTAACATACTTTTTAATTATATATTTTTCATGATACCTACCTTTTGGTCGCCAAGTTAAGCTTTGCGTAATAATACATAATTTCATATCATGTTATGAACAACAAACAGTAACTAAATCATTAATTGGCTAAGGAATTTCGATTTCGTACATATACGGATGAAAAATTTGCGAACGATAAAGGGTTAAAAATATTTCTCACAGTTACTAGGGTGCCATAATTCATTAAGAGATGGTGTATACTTGACAGATGTTCGTAGGTTCGACCGTAAAATGGGCTGAGTAGCTTTATCCAACGCAAAACACAGTTGTTCACTTATAATGTATCAATGGATCCTTAGGAAATATATAATAGTAAATAGTATATAATTATAGAATATCGTAACTACCAATGTGGCTTTTTCAAAGTTATATGTACTTTCTTAATTATTCTAAAAAACTTCTGACAAACGGTGAAGGAAAACGTCGTAAGGAAACCTGGATTCCAAAATTTGGGATCTGAAATCGCCAATCCGCAGAGAGCAAGCGTGGTGATCAATGCTTGTGCCTTCTCTATATGGGAAGAGGCCTGTGCCCAGCAGTGGGACGTTTAAAGGCTGGATTATTATTATATTGATATTATATCGTAACTATTCTTTGAGTTGTAACTTTGTACATCGCATTCACCAGTTCACCAAACATAATGTATAACTAGTGATTTTGATGACAATTTTCTTTGTTATTATTTGTATTCAAGGAAATGCGTATATTTTATGATGTCCCAAACATGCGTGTTCATATTGGCTCGGAACCGATATCTGCAGGTGACATTTATAATTAAAATATTACATTGTTTCTCTGTAATATTTTGTCGGCTCTTTGAATAAGTGCGTAACAAAAACAATGGCTACCAAATTTTAGCTACAAAAAACAACGTTTTTTTTTGTAATTATTTTCTAGATTTATATCTAGACCATAATTACATTACCGTTAAATTTCGGTGATTTTGCAGTTGCCACGTATTTTTGTCGCTAAGTACTTTCTTGCTTGCCGCTAAGAGAAAGGCGCGTGCGCAGTAGGTACGTGCGGTGCGTATGTCGAAATGTCACGCCTTGATCTAGTTTATATCGCCTTGGGTAAATTGTGCTTGGACATAATATAACGCTGTATTCGATATGTTTCTTAACCGGGGGCGTAGCTCAGATGGTAGAGCGCTCGCTTAGCATGCGAGAGGTACCGGGATCGATACCCGGCGCCTCCAATTGGAATCTTTTTGTTGATAATTTGTTTTTGTAGATAAATGTTTAAAGAGTTTTATGTTTGACGTCAGTCACTCAGTTACCTCTCAGGAGGCGATTATTCTAATCCCGCTGTTACAAGTTTTAAATTACGTCGAAAGATATAATCTTTGCTGTATTTCATTCTCGAAAGGTAAATCCGTATATTGGCTTAGCCTTGCAGTAAGCCTTGCTTGATATATATCATAAATTATTAAATAAATAAACTGAATAAATGACGTGTTATAAGAGATATACCTTATTATGGAAGTCCTGATAGTCTTGATAGAGACATATAATACAACTTTTTTTTATTTGTCTCAGTGCAACGCTTTTTATTGCAGTCTGTCCCATGTAGGTAGGTGTTGTGTATACACGTCACGTGACAATATTGCATTCCAGACACGGACTGAGTGAAATTGTCGAGTTTATTGCAATTTGCCAAGCGCCACACTGATTTACACTGGGTTTCTGGGTATTTTTAAACCTGCAGAGATCAGCGAAATCAAACAATTCAACTGTTTAGGTAAAGTTAGATCCTATTAATATCTCAGCATGAAGACTATGGATCAATCATCACTTTGACAAAATAAATGGTCTATATAAGGTGCTATAAAAACATCTGCCACGGTTTTAATGGGAGGTAGTATTGTGTTTATAGATTACAATAGTATAGATAAATTATTGATTATTTATCATATTTTTTTTCATACAAAAAAAATAACGTATAAATTTGAATTGATTTATTAGTATAAAACCATCCCGTGTCCTAAGCTGTTGCCGCTCCGCACCGAATTCACGTAATTTGTGAACCACGTTACGCAGAATAGAGTCAATGTTAATTTAACAATTTTATTTTCTAAAATTTAATTAACAGTTCCGGGGTACGAAAGTTCTTCACTATTGTAATCTATAAACACAATACTACCTCCCATTAAAGCCGTGGCAGATATTTTTATAGCACCTATGTCTTTAGAAAATGTTGTAAAGAGCATACAGGTCATAATAACTAGGTTTCCGTCTTGACACACCATTTATGTGGTGAGCTGCAGCTGTTGTGGCATAGCTACCCAGCCATGCCACAACAGCTGCAAAATGATATCATTTTATACTTTCCTGGTATATGAAAAGACGTCAATTTCTAAATAGTAACTTAACGTATTTTTTTTTTGTATTTACGGACCCTAACCAATGATACTTACATGTATTTTTATCACATTTACATAATAAAGTAATATCTAAATACGCTTATCCTTTACAACAGATTAACTAACAATAGTAATAAAAGTATTTCTCACGTTCCTACATCCCTTAATATTCTCACTCTCACAGAGCTATATTAGATTAACCCATCTCTTAGGCCTCTAAGTCCTACAACAATACGGTAACGCTACGGTACACACGGGAAACAATTATATTCCCAACTTAGTACTTTCTTAGATATTATAAGATATATAGAATATTATAAGTACAGCAGGCGCGAGGCGTAATTTAAAGATATGGTTATTGGAGGACTAACGCGAGCTTTCTTGTCGTCGAGCTATTATGCTCAAATAGGTCAAAAGGCTCCATGCATTACTCAGTGACGTGCGCGCATCCCGTCAGTGTGGACGTACTCGTATGACTGACGAACGACAATGTCTAACGTGGTTAAATGCGTTTCCTGTAACGTAGTTATAGATGAATTGCTATCGTATATTCAAAATAAAATATCAGTGATCGACGAAGATACGTTAGTGCGGTTATGTGCATCAACGTTTACAAGTGACGATATTGAAAAATCGAAAACACTGCTGTACGAGTTGGTTCCTGTGGAAAAGGCGAAAATAAAGAGGAAGAACAAAGGCAAGGAACAACGAGACCTAGTGGACATAATTAATGTCTTTAGGTCAGTTGAACCGGATCAATTCCCCATTTTTGTAGCAAGGGACTTGGAAAAGCTACCCCCAATCCTGTTTGACCACCTTGATTGCACAAAACTTTTGAAGGATTTGCTTCGAATCCAGAATGAAATTAAAGAAATTAAAGAAGAATATGTGACGCAGGCTCAGTTGAAGGATTTAAAAACGGAGTTTCTCAAATTACAGAATGATTCGTTAATACCGGCATCAGTGTGTAAATTGAATATGAAACGAGGTGGATGGTTACTGGAAAGCGGTCCTATTGGATTGTCTCATGTAAATAATTCGTCAGTGGATGACTGCAATAATAGTATCGATGAATACTCGTTACAAATATTAGACAATAACAAACAATTATTTCGAGAAATAAAGGAGGTAGATGCAGAAACTTTCGATCGTGGTATTGAGTCAGCTGTTTTGCCGCAGCGAGCGGCCGAGCGCAGCCCCTCCCCTCGCGTCGCAACGGCCGCCGCCGGCGCCCGCGCCTCTGACGCGGCCGCTGGATCAACTACTTCGCGGCAGAAGGCGGCGACGTCACCGGGGCGAGCGCTCGGGTATATGTCTCCGACCGCGTCTATTGTACGTGAGTCAGTGCAAAACAAAGACGGATGGAATAAAGTTTCATATCGTAGAAAGCGCAATAATATGAGCTACCGATATCTGGGCACTGCAGGTACCGCTAGGGACAATGAAGGGAAATTTAAGGCGGCAATAAGAACAGTTCCAATCTTCATTACGAAAGTTCATAAAAACACGACGGAAAAAGACATTGCTGATTACGTGTATCATAAAACAGGCGAGATGATTACACTTGAAAGTATTACGTTTAAATATCCTAAAGAATATAAGGCATATAAATTCTTTGTTTCGGAAACTAAAATGGACATATTTCTCGATAGCAAACTATGGCCCGAGGGAATTCTTTTCAGGAGATTTATGAATTTTAAAACGAGAAACTACACGAACGGTACGATTAGCGGTACTGAGAACGACTCTAAATAAATATTAATGTATAACTTATTGAGCTATAATTGTAAAAGTTTAAAACGATCGGTGGAGAGTGTCAGGCAGCTATGTAGGACTTCAGACATAGTTGCCTTACAAGAAACATGGCTCCTCCCCCACGATATCTCATTCCTGAGCGAAATCGATGCCGAGTTCGGGTGTACTGGGACGTCGGCGGTGGACACTACCACTGGCATGCTTCGTGGTCGTCCTTTCGGAGGAACAGCGCTCCTGTGGCGGAAAAGTGTTTTTAACAACATTTCAATAGTGCAGTGTGACAACCCGCGAGTGTGCGCCATTAAAGTATGCATGGAATCAAGGTCATTTATAGTATTCAGTGTTTACATGCCGACGGATAGTAGTGCGAACTTAACAGAGTTTACAGACTGCCTCAGCCTGGTGAGTGCTATAATCAATAATAACAATGTCGAAACTGCTTTTGTACTTGGAGACTTTAATTCGCATCTCAATGAACCATTTTATCTGGAGTTAATGTCTTTTTGTCGGGAATCTGAGTTATTGTGTGCCGACGTTGAACTTTTAGGAGTGAACTCTGACACTTATACTTTTATAAGCGATGCGAACGGCGCGAGACGTTGGCTGGATCACTGTGTTACTACTGAAGCAGCCATGTCCACTATTATTGGTGTAAATGTCATATATGATGTAACTTGGTCCGACCACTTTCCTCTTTTAGTACAGTGTAACTTAAATGAAATCAAGCCAAAATTGTATAACTTAAATAATAATAAAAATGTGTTATGTAATAAAATAAAATGGGGCAATAGAACAATTAATCAAATTGACATTTATACACAATTTTGTAATGATAATTTAAAATATGTTGACTTTCCAATTGAATTGACTGCATGTAGCGACTATTTGTGTAATAATTTGGAACACAGAGTTATTATTGATAAAATGTATGATGACATTGTTAACATTTTATGCCAAGCAGCCTCTCAGAGTCATAAAAGAAATCATGTGAGAAATGGGAAACCGGTAATAGGGTGGAATAAGCACGTCAGTGATGCTCACCGGCAGGCAAGGCTGAAATTTGAGCAGTGGGTGTTATGTGGTAGACCGCGCGATGGTCCGGTCTGGAGTGAAATGCGAACAAGTCGCAACGTTTTTAAGTCGCGCTTACGATGGTGCCAGAATAATAGTGACCGAATTAAAATGGACATGTTGGCATCGCTTCATTCTAAAGGTGATTTCCGCGGCTTTTGGAAGTCCACCGATAAACTCAATAGTAGGCCAGGCCTGCCGGTGAGTGTCAGCGGCGCTGCTGATGTCGACGGGATTGCCGAGTTATTTAGGCAGCATTTCGCTGTTACGTCGCCATTGGGACCATCACGGTTTACTGGCAGTGCTGGTTGTAGTGGTCAGGAGTGCAGTGTTCGGTTTACGGCAAAGGAGGTAAGACATGTCGTTATGTCTATGTCCAGGGGCAAGTCTCCTGGCCACGATGACCTGAGTATTGAACACCTTAAGCATGCCGGCCGTCATTTGCCCAGAGTTTTGCAATGTTATTCTCTCTGTGTATGGGACATGCGTATCTGCCTGAGCAGATGACGAAAACTGTGGTGGTGCCAATTATAAAGAATAAAACCGGGGATGTTGGCGATAGGCATAATTATAGACCTATTTCGTTGGCTACTGTAATCTCGAAGGTGCTTGATAGTTTGCTTAACACACAGCTGGATAAATATTTAAAAATTCATGATAACCAGTTTGGCTTCAAAGCTGAACTATCTACAGAAACAGCTATATTGTGTTTAAAGCAAACTGTCAAGTACTACACTGATAGAAATACACCTGTCTTTGCTTGCTTCCTCGACTTGTCGAAGGCATTTGACCTGGTTTGTTATGATCTGCTATGGCAAAAACTAAAGCAAGCGTCAGTGCCAGACGGATTAGTCCGTATATTTCAATATTGGTACAACAATCAGGTCAATGTTGTTCGATGGTCGGGGACCTACTCTTTCCCTTACAGGTTGGAGTGCGGCGTGAGGCAGGGGGGTTTGACTTCACCGAAGCTCTTCAACCTGTACGTTAATGAGTTGATAGAGAGGCTCAGCAACACGCATGTCGGTTGCCATGTTGGAGATGTGTGCGTGAACAATATAAGCTACGCCGACGACATGGTGCTGCTGAGCGCCTCTGCTTGTGGTTTGTCGAGGCTGATTGGCATATGTGAAAACTATGCTAAGAAACATGGTTTGCTGTATAATGTTGGCAAAAGTGAGTGCATGGTCTTTCGGGCCAAGAGGTGGTGTCCAGATTACTTACCAGCAATTATTCTCAACGGAGTTCCACTAAAAAGAGTTGATACGTTTAAATATCTTGGACACTTATTAACCTCTGACCTAAAAGATGATGCAGATATTGAAAGGGAACGTAGGGCGCTGTCTGTTCGTGCGAATATGATAGCCCGCAGATTTGCTAGGTGTTCGAGAGGCGTCAAAATAGCCTTATTTAGAGCGTTTTGTACGACCTTTTATACTGGCAGTCTGTGGGTGGATTATACGCAGAAGCAGTACAGCGCTCTACGTGTGCAATACAATAATGCGTTCAGGGTGCTTTTGGGGCTGCCTCGCTTCTGTAGCGCGTCGGGTATGTTTGCCGAGGCGCGTGTGGATTGTTTCCACACTATAATGCGCAAAAGGTGCGCGTCCTTGGTGCGTAGGGTGCGGGGCAGCCGCAATAGTATACTGAGCACTTTTTCTGAGCGATTCGACTGCCAGTACTTGAACCATTGCTGCATGGTTCATCTGCTGACTAAAGTAAAAATATTATTTTAATTTTGAATTTGTAATGGTTATTGATTTGAGTTGATTAATTATTAATTTATTTATGTTTGTAATGTTCATGAGATTTCTCTAATTTAAGATGAATTTTATTTATTTATGATTTTAATTAGTTTGAAATGGTTTCTGTATTCAACTTTGATTTAGTTTTGTTTCTGTTTTTTTTTTAATTTTAATAATTAATGTACTCTTATTTTATTTGATTTTATTGATGTTTTAATGTTTTTCAATTTAATTTATATGGGTGAAATACCTGAAATAAATGATTATTATTATTATTATTATTATTATTACTGCTTCTGATTATTTTCTTACACAACTCGGAATCTGCTTTTTACTTGTAGAAGAAAATGAAACGCGAAAAGATAATAGTGAGGGAAAACATGTGAATCTATTAACGTCATTACGCTGTACAACGGCAATGTAGCCGTTAAAAACAATACCCCTCATTATGAAAAAAATACACGGCCTTTAGCGATTTAATCCATATTAAATTGGCAATAGGGAAATATTTAATTTGGTACAAAAGCTCCATTATAATCTGTATGTGTATAGCAGGCCGATGTGGGCGCTGTGGGCCGACAAATGAATGCCTGCCCATTTAGAGGCACAGTGGCACACAGTGGCTGCGAACTCGACGCTCGAACAAGCGTGGTCGGAGCACCGTGTTTTGTTTTACGTGCATAGGTAGTTGGTACCGATTCCATACACACCACTCGCTATAGCATCGCTATGTTTATTTAACGTCTGTTCGGCACAAAGTTTTATGACTCCGACTTGGGAGTGGGGACATAGGTCAACGATAGTATCGTAAAAATAAATGCACCGAATATTTTATGGTTGAGGAAGCAACATACAAAGGATAAGACTTTGCTGACTCGTATCATGTAGTATGTGACAGCGTTCAGAATATTTCTCTTTAAGGACATTAAAATTCTTTATTATTTTTAAAAAATCTGTTTACGACAAACTTCCAATAAAGTAGATACCTACTAATTTTAAATCCCTATTTTATTCCCAAACAAAGTGTATTTTCGCTTTGGAATTTACTGGCTAGATACGTAATAAAACGTCGCAGCCAATGTCGCGGACAGAGCCTACTTAGTAATACACGAAATTGAGGTCATAAACGTAACATAAACATGACTTTTCACCGGGAACTGGGGCGAATAATCTCCATTAATATTTCGAAAGCATAATCGGGAGAAGCATTTTAATATCCCGAGGATAGCATTAACCGGGGCGCCGGGAGTCCGGGAGTCCGGGACGCGCGAATCCCGGAGTGTGCCGGAATTACGCGGGGATTAGCCGCCGACGCGACGCCGGGATTAACCCGGGAACAATGCGCCGCCCATTACGTGACAGATGGACTTTCCGCATTGTTGTTTTGTTAGGTGATTTTTTAAAGAGCTCACGTGACCCACATTTATGTACCTGGATGAAGGCAACGTGATTGATACCAGTTACACGAGGATAACGTGATGTATCCATGTAAAAATAATGTAACGTGCGTCATTTATTTATGCAAAGCCTACACAGCAATTCTTCAAACGTATGTAAAACTATTATTATATCTGCTCCACGTAAGTACTCTTTAATCCAAAATAAATCAATGAAAATAATCATCACTTGCAAATTCTGTCTGAATTGTATAACAAGTGCCTGTAAAGTGCAGATGGATTTAATTAAAAACTGTAATAACCGCTCTTCTGTCATATACACATTTACTGAAAAGTATTAATGGAAAATTCTTAAATAAAAGTACATTGAGTAACTATGGTATTTCTTATATTGTGTTTTATTATTTAATTAAATACATGGATTATTATTGAATAGCCAGTCATTATAGCGTAAGCCTAGTGAGGTATTACTCACAGTTAAAGCAGTAACAATTTCTCCCGTTAAAGACGTACTCGTCATTATATCATTGAGTTTAAAACTTAAGGAATTGCATGATTTCCAGTAGGTAGGTACCTACGTCATGAACTGAAACCGTCTCCAAATGATAAATGTCATGCAGTTATTAAAAGTCGACTGTGAGAAAAAAGAGTTATGAACATTTTAAGATTACCATAAATTTTCTTTTTATGCAGTGAGGAGCTAAAATGATAAATTACTTTGCTCAATATTAAACAGTTTGGTACTTAGTGTCCAGCGATGCTTGTTTGGACTTATCTTTACAAAACATGCCATCACAAATAAACCTTTGCTATTCAGCAATAAACGACAGTTTCAATATCAATTCTAATTTAAACCGGAGCTATTCCGCTGAGTAATCGGAATAATTTACGAACCTAATCAAATATTGATATAGATATTCTCAAACAATCGCGTTACGTCGGCTGATATTAAGTGATACCTATTTATTTATTAACAGGTAAGCGGTGTTCATTCAAGAGCCTGTGGTTTCACCAATTTCCGATGTAAATTAATATTATTATTCCATACTTTGCGCGTACTGCTGTGGTTTTCGGTGTCTCGCACAAATTATCCCGTCATCCCGCGTGTGATGTAAAGGGATTTGTCAACGTGTTTACCAACCTTACAAGCATTACGCGATTTATTATTTAATTCAGTCAATTAAATTAACGACACAAATAATACATTATAAACTGTAGTTTATATCTCACGCACAATTTATACAGCAAATAAAATACAGGTTAAAACAGACGTGGGAGAGAATACAAACCGTTCTTTGAATTTTCTTCAGCGAGGTGCACAATGTAGGTCAAATAGCCTCTTTATCACAACCGGCGGGTAAAGGTGTCAATTTCGACCTCCCAGCAATAAACAATTTAGAGTGTTACGGTACAATGACAATAAATGGCGAGTATACCTTACGGCCGCATTATTTCTATCAAATTATTTCTACCGCTATAAACATTACCTTAATAAAGTCATATTTTCGTTTGCGATGTGAACTTTGTGAACCGCAATACATATTGTATTTTTTATTGAAAAGTCTCGCTGGCGGCTGGCTTCGTTTATAAACATGGTTTGAACTAGCGAGCGAAGCTTTTAGTGATTACCATTGATCTGTCAACTCTATTAAGTAATTGATGTAGCCAGACAGGTTATTAATTCCCGGCGATCCTGTTAAATGATTTTTAATACCAATTAATATTTGGATGAAACCATCGCGAAAATGGAGTACTTGGAATGCTTTTAATTTATTTAATTGGTTGATTGAACAAACAAGTATCAGCGCTATGTTTTGTTTAATAAGCGGTGATTCTAAGAAAATGGTAATTAATGCGGTTGTATATTTTGTTACAAATTATACCTTACCAAAACATTTATCGGGAAAAATAATATGCCTAGTTTATTGAGCAAAATAGTGTTAGGTCTACAATTCACGAACGAGTGGTGTGCCGAGTGCCGAGTGGTGATCAATAGCGAGCTAATCTTAATGAGTCATTCATCATTCACATATGCAGAGCGACCAGCTCACATGTATTGCATTGTTTCGGGTACTCTCGTTTGAATTTATAATGTGATTTGAATTAATTACGAGAACATTTCAATTTACTTGTGTGTTTTACCAAGTAGCGAATGTTTGTACAAGGTTGTAATTACCCACTGTATACTTTGGATCATTATTCTTGTATTATTTTAGTACCCCGGTACACCCGCCCCGCGGGTAGGCAGAGAAGTACCTACTGTATAGGCGAACACTCATACACTCACAGTGAGCTGCCGTTGCCATTTACGGACTAAAATAACTAGCACTGATTCTCAGAATTTCAGAACGAAGCGTTGCCAATGAATCTATTAATTACGAATTATTAAAAATAACATAACTAAGGTTTCTTGGCAATTAAAGCAAGACAAGGCGCTCGAAGCATCTCGAAGTGGTTTTAATTTGACTAGGTATTTGTTTGGCTTGGCGCCTTGGAAATCATCCCTGTATTTAGGTCAAAAGCAAGTTTTAATATTGTTGTTTTTAATATTTCATTTGTAAATGATTTATAATAATGTCAGCTCCGCGCCTCCTTAGAAATTGCGAACCGTTAAGAAACATTTTCTGCCAACTCCTCAATAAATTACATTACTATTATTGTAGCTAAAATGTTCACATGCCCATTTTGCGACGAAAAATACAAAAATCTTTTATACAAAAAAGACCCAACAAATAAATGGTATTTCAACGTCAACATAACAAAAGCCAGCCATATACGTTCATCCTTTACGAGCGCCTCGGGTTTAACTTGGGTTAATAATACCATTATCACTTAGCCCTGCTGGAAGCTGTATCTAAGTACCGCTGGTCAGAAAAGGTTAGCTTCCACGAGGCTACATACCGGGCACGCGAGCCTCCTGTGAAATTAATTGGTAATTACTGTAGCCGACGCGCCGGGAATATAATCTACATCTCCGCTCAAATTTGTTCTATTTTGTCCGAGATCTCAATTCTATCGAGTACAGGAAAACTATTTTAGAGATAATATTGAATTGAAAACAATTTTCTTTGTTTACAGACTTACTGATCGAGATGCTTGGCGTCCTGGCCAGTTACAGCGTGACGGTGAAAGAACTCAAGCAACTGTTTAGTGCCATGAAAGCCGTCAATGGAAAATGGGTGAGTACTTTCCTGGTCTATAATTTTATAGCTATATTTCCAAGGGATAATAGGCTTAGGATATGTAATGTAATAGAACTACCGGTTACTTTAATGTGACAATTGGGACGATAAAATACTTTTTGGGCTATAAATAGTGTTATCAATGGGTCAAGAGTAAAGTGACCTTTGTGTGTGCCGTCGTAAATCAAATGAAATGAAAGGTTTGTTTCGTTAGATAGACATACCTATTTATTGCTTTATAAACAAACCAACATTCCTGCCTCTGTTGACATTAAAAAATGTCATTACAAAGTTCCACGCGCCACTGAAAGCATTCCTGACGCAAATTCCCAGCTACCGCCCCCGCAAAACCATCTAATTCGACCAGGGCAACATAAACTAGAGGGATACGAGAAGAACGCGGACAAATGGGAAAGGCTACGGCCAAACGCGCAATTAGCGGCAGCACGAATACTTTTCAAATTTGCATCGTTTTACAGACAGTGCGGTGAAGCGGTAATTAGCCGGCACAGGCGGCACAGTTACTTTGTGTTTATGTTTGCCTGTGAATGAGAATCGCTTGTCCTTTTAGCTCGTATTAGTCTATGCCTTTAGTAGCTCATTTACGGGTTTAATTAAAGCAAGTCATTAGCAACTTATAAAGTCAAGATTAAAACATTTTTTGTAGGATAAAAGCAAACTGTCCGGCAATTTATAAAATTTTATCTCATTATTTCTCAGTTGGCAAGACTTCCTTTATCGGGCGCGCCATTACTGCCAATATCGAGAGGGTTTATGTCGTAGTATTTTAAAACTTTTAGGTTGGAAAGGATTTTTTTCTTTTATCTGTTAAATTCTGAAATGTAGCTTATATTTGAAGCTCTATAGTAGATAAGGGGATAATAATGAAATGGCTTATAAATGTAGACCTTTATTGCAAATTACTTTTTCTACTTTACGGTTTGATAAGTCAAGGTCTGCCGACGACATTAGTGGGCTAAAATCTAATGCAGGAAATTTAAAACTTACGTGTGCCCTTTTAATACCAGAACTATAGCGACTGCATTACAGACCTAAAATGTATTATTTATTCAAATGAAATGATGTTGTGTGTTGCAGCCGCGGCACTCCGCTAAGCTGCTGAACGTGCTCCGGCAGATGCCGCACCGGAACGGGCCGGACGTGTTCTTCAGCTTCCCCGGACGAAAAGGATCGGTACGTTCCCATTGTTATTATTTATAATAGAATCGCCCAGAAACGCTTGTGACTCATGCATGGAACGTACGACGTCTACGGAATAAGGATAGCATAAAATCGAAGAGGTTTACCTTTATATTCTTCTGATTCCTCTACCTGCGGGGATTACGGGAATCATGTTACGGTCCAACCCATTTCAAAATCTTGTAGCCAATGAGAACCCGAACAGAAGTGTATAGTCATTGCTATTTACTGTGCTCTCTTGTTTTATAATAAGCCGTACGTAAATACGTAAACAAAGCGAGTCCCAAAAGAATTATAATATTGTTCAACAGAACAATGATTGCAGTGAGTTAAGTGTCATTGCAATATTCGCCAGTAAGAGTATTTTAGTGGGTTTATATTACTGTGTAAACCTGCATCCAATTAAAAATATCACGATATTGTAATTGGAAGCCGCATTGTAGGCTACTTACTCATTTTGCGCATCAGTTGTGTGCAAACATTTATTTATTGCAGTGCTGCACTTTTTGTTATTGAAAAATTTTGTAAAATTTTCATGTGGCTGTTAATTTTTGTATTGGAATTAGAAAAAAGATTTGGAGGCGCCGGGTATCGATCCCGGTACCTCTCGCATGCTAAGCGAGCGCTCTACCATCTGAGCTACGCCCCCTGTCGAAGTAGTCACCAAAAGTACTGATAGTGTTGTAGTAAGCAGCCTTGATAAAAGGAGTTGTAGTCAAGGCGTGTGCCTTTCACTCACGTCAATATTCACATTACGCAACGATTGATATGCGACGTCATTGTTGGGTATTAATCAAGAAACCATGTTATATATACGAATTATGAATGTTTCATGCCACACATGAAGAACGAGCACCGAACGAGCATTACACGAACAGCTCGTGGTATTGTCAATAACGCCGTCGTTTGGTGCTCGTTCGTCAGATTTGGACGCACCCTAACGAACTTTAATTTGTGTTGCGTAATTTATTTCGGATCGCGCTGATTTGATTGATTAAAGAACTTGTCTGGGTGTTGTACTAAAACGAAATAATTTTGAAAGACTGTTTTACTTTAGATCTGAGTCTAATCCAAGATGTTGTTTGTATATTTTAATCGATTAAAACAACAAAAGATTAGATTACTTTCTAATCTTAGCGAATGTTTAACGTCTAACATTGTTCTTGTATGATGAGTTTATTTAAAACAAATTAGCATTTTAATAGCACAAGTAAACTATAATCACACAGCTGAACAGTGCCTATTTACTTGATATTTATGCATAAAACCATCTGCAGCCATCCCTAAACAGGTCGCAGATCACACAAATTATAAAGAAATACAAAGATTTTTTATTCTTTCATTCTCAATACCCATTGAAGTCCTAACAATAACTTGTTCTACCTCGTATATTTCGCGAACTACTTATTTTATCCAATCTTCATTGTAGCGAAGTTTGGGACGTGCCTCGTGTCGCGCCGAATGTTCGGTGTTGCCTGAACTCGAATGTGTATAATACGATGACTGTACGACTGACTTCACAATCTACTTCTTGACGAAACTTTGGAAAGATTCTTGATGCTGGAAGTATTCACGTATTTAGAATATTAAATGAAAGGCATTTTCGGAATGTTGATTTCAATATTTAATTAGGTAATTACTTTCTGTTTAAAAATTAATTCAGAATATCGTTTGATTTATAGCAAAGTTTAATAAATCTAGTCTACTTCTAATGATTCTTACTAAGTTCTCCTTAAAGTCTTAACATCTTAAAATACATTTATTTAAGTAAACCTACCTATATAAGCCCCACTACCTAAAAATAATAATAAACCGGCCTATATAAGCCCCACTGCTGGGCACAGGCCTCTTCCCATATAGAGAAGATACGAGTATTGATCACCACGCTTGCTCAATTGCGGATTGGCGATTTCAGACTCCAATTTGTAGCTTTACTATGTTTAATTATGTTTCAGCCTGTATCAATAATTTCGAACTATTTCAGAGACCATGTGCGTGTCTAAATATGTATGATATTGTTTAAGTTGCAGCTTCAGATATCTGTTTTGCTGCTTTCACTCAAAAGGCTTTATATGAAGCAACTATAAGTTTACTCTGTAGGTACATGTTAAACGTGCCTGTTGTGTGTTTAAATTTTATATATCTTTTTCATTAAACATTTTCCGCTTATTAATTCCAAAAATTAACAATCAAATTCATATGGGTGAATCAATTAGTTCGTTGGTATAATTATGAAGTCATATGCAGATTAGAATGCTGAATAATTAATGCAGCTTTTAGCTGGAATTTAATTATACGATCACAACATGCTAAAGTATGAACAAATATTGTTAATAGATTCGGTATATTTATTTTACCGATAATGTAAACATGTATGCCAATTAGTGGCAAATACATTTAGTATGTATATCCGCATCATATGATGTAGCTGTCTTAAACCAACCCCTGTTGGTTTGCTGTATCCACTAGCCGGCATTGCACCTCCAGATGTCCGCAGACATGTGGCTAGCTCCATTGAGAAGGCGAAAATGGAAACCGATCCACGACACCCAATGCACCAATACGCTCCGGTTGCGCAGAGGCTCAAAAGTCGACATAGCTTGGTAAAAGACGTTCTCCCATTGCGAGCCGATGCTCGTAAGACTAGAGTCGACCTTTGGGAAAGTAGGTACCCAACCATGCCACCCATCCCAATAGCCGAAAAACTTCCTCCCGGCCATAGTTTACCCTGGCCGACGTGGAAGTCTTTAAATAGACTCCGGACCCAAGTCGGCCGGTGTAATGAAAATATGTGCCGGTGGGGGTACAGCACACCTGAGCCGTGCGAGTGTGGCATCCTCCCCCAAACCATGGCTCACTTAATGAGTTGCCCAGCGTGCCCTGCCACCTGCACACGCGAGGACCTGTATGAGGCGACGGACAATGCCGTGTGCGTGGCTGAATACTGGTCGGGAAAAATTTAACTGCCATCGATCGACTCGATAAGAAGAAGAAGCTGCCTGATTAGTATCACTACTAATGTTTTACCTATATTTATATTATCGATACACCTGTTCACTTTACGTTTATAGACATTCTCCTACTCATTTGTTTAAATGCTAATTACCTACTTAACTGTTCCCGAACAAGCAAAACGCAGAAAATTATTAATGCCATAATTTATATTAATAATTAAGTTGGCTCGTTCCTAATACCAAAATATGTTCCAATTTAACAAGTTAGCAGGCCAGCACCTGACGCGTTTTTCCAAACCTACAATTTGGAGCAAAATGAAGAGGAACGGCAGGCTATTACCAACCGCTTTTATTTATAAACAGTGCTCATATTTCAAAGGGCCTCCTCCAGCTGAGCTCGCCCTCAACCGATTTGTCCATTATTTCGCACTGAAAATGTTTTTGAAGGGATTCTCATCCATCCGTCCATGAAATAAAAGGCATTTTCATATTTCTGATGTAATTTTTTCGGATCGAGACAAGAACAAATTAAAATTCGACCTTTGACCCGGTAATTATTTAAACAACAGACTCGAGATTTTTAAAGAGCTTTAATGAAATCATCTTGGTAATGGAGAGCCTTCAAGCGGCATTCTGAAACCAGAAAAATTGTATTGTATAGGAATTTCCGCTGAGATTTTTAACTAATTTGAACTTCCTTGTCATAAATTCTTTGGAAAATTAAAGCCAAAATTGTTACTTGGTTTGAAGTGCCCTGAAATAATATATTTTTATGTTTTTTTACTCGATTACGCTATGGAAGTCTTGAGGCATTTCTTAAATGGATGGCTTTTGTAAGTAATGCACCTAAATGCATTAGATTGTTTCTTTATTCAGACTTGCTGTTTACTTACTACGAACGTCAGTATAAAGCTTCCTAAATATAACAGTCCTCATTTCATGATACCCTTTCGGAGTAGTAAACGTGCATAATAACTAAGGTCGTTCGTTACTCATTCTTTTTCACCATTTGCTTCAAAACCTCAACGCTTTGGGAGATCGATACCAGGCTAGTAGGACACTTTAGGAGCGCAGTTTAAGCGCCCCTCCCCTGCTTATTGGCAATTCTTATTCAAATACGGGCCGGAGGCGTAATCCGCGTGACATACTGGGCTATCTGTGTGTCCGTTTTTTCCTTATTTATCGCCGTCCCGCCCGGGGCAGGTCCATTTCTCTCTGTCGTACTTATCCGGAGATCTGACGGCGAACTGACGCTTCTTAGCTGCTTCTGCTTGCCTGGTAGTTTAATACTCGATAAATATGTGGTTAGAGTGATTTATGTGTGTGTCAATAAAAAGAAGCCTTTGTTGGTTTTGTTATGAATGAGAAGTGCTGCTGAATTCGCTGTTACATGATAAAAGAAGTAACTATGTTGTACAAAAACTTTGTCTACCATTTTATTTAGTTTTATTACACATTGCCTGAAATGTAATTTATTTCTGAGAAGTAGATGCCAGCCACCTCGCTATAAACATCACAAAAGCGGAGACCAAACGAAACAAATACAAGCTACATTGCGTCCCGAGCGCTCTGGAAGCCGCTTAAAACTTTGCAAAACATTTTCAGGAGTGTCTGAAAAATATTTGTCTTGGCTAGGGAACGGAGATGCACATATAATCCTAGACGGAACGAAATGAAATCATTTCATAAATATACTGTGCACTACTGACATTTTATGTAAGTTAAACGTGATATGTGAGATATATTTACATCGTATTGGCCCTTTGTGGGTCGACAGCCCACAACGGGCCAACAAAATGTTTTTCAACGTTGTATTCCTGTATAAATTCCTTCATCACAACTGCTTTCGTAAAGCAAGCACGTTCTATGAAAACTTACGGCAGGTTAATATCCGGCATATGAGCGGCCACATCAATCTCTATGCAGCCTTTGCCAATACAATGTGTTCTCATTTTTTAAGGAAACGTGCCTACGCGATAAACCGTGCGGAATATCCTTTTAATATAATACGCGTCAAAAATAAAAATAAGCCTTGCCATGGCGACCGGGCGCCGGAGTCCGCGCGTGTGCCTCGACTGTGTTAATGTCGTTAGCTGCCAAATATATAGGCTGCTATGTTGTATGGAATCCTGGTTATAACATTGTCGTGAAAATACTATCTTTATACTTCGTTATAATGAAATCTATACTTATAATACATCTGTAGAAAGGTCAATTCTGTACATTAAATATATTTTCAAAATAACTATCAGGGGGTGATTAGTGATCGATACTGATGCCAAAAATGCAATCAGTAAAATTTTTGTCTGTCTGTCTGTATGTTCCTTATAGAAACAAAAACTACTCGACGGATTTTAACGAAACTTGGTACAATTTTTCATACTCCTGGGCAGGTTATAGTATACTTTTCATTACGCTACAATCAATAGGAGCAGAGCAGTGAAGGGAAATGTTGGGAAAACGGGAGAAGTTACTCAATTTTTTAAGCTTCCGTCGCGTGTGCAGCCTTAATGGTTAAAGACTCATTGATAAGCTCCGTCATCCACGCGAACGAAGTTGCAGGCACAGCTAGTCAATATTAATATTGTTCTGGAATATGTACCTTGAATTTAGAAATAATAAATTACATTTATGGGTCCTTAGGGTTGTTATAATAACATGTTTTTTGTACTCCAATTTATTGTTTAGAACGACTTGAAGTTTTATTGAGATTTTATTCATCAAATATACTTCGCGTTACATACAGCACTTACACAAGAATCATGATTATATAGTACGTAGACAGTAGTCCACACGGATATAGTATATTTACTTATTTTATCGTGAAGCGGAGGTGTTTCGACGGTAATTTGTTCGCCTACAATTTAGCGATTACGGTAAGCTCCATGTATTTGGACGTGAGCCAATCGCTATTTCCCGGGCACAATTCCAATTCCACAGCAGTTACGAATCTTTACTTAACGATTAAACAATACCTGGAGTCGGATCCAGAACTAGACAGCGCTCAATGGATGTTAGTAATAAGTTTATGTTGAAACTAAACGAATTTCGCTTAGTGTTTTGTTTACAAAGGGATTTCTTTGGTTCTTTAAACTAGTAGATCAAAATCACAACCAATAAAAATTACTTACATTTATTTCTTCTTTATCTATGTAACAACTAAATTTAATAAGTAAACATATGTTTAATGGAAGAAGTTGATATTTACTTTAAATCACTTGTGCATTCAACTAAATGGTTTCAGTCATGATATCATCAATCAGTACGAGCACTCGTCTCTTGAAGTTCTTGAACTGAGTGGAGTTCATCTCGTGCAGTTCCGGCAGCAGACTGTTGAGGAACGCTGCGACAGGTTCGCTCCCTGTCACTGTGGACTCCTGAGGGAGCCGGGGAATCTTCACGTATATGTGACTTTCATCAATTTCTTGTACAGGTCGTTTCTGTGATGGCCTTACGTCTTCAAAGCTATGTATCGACAAGTCATCAGAATCCTCGTCGCTACTCTTTTCTAACTTAACGACATCTCCGTCCAACGAAGGGGGTTCTTTTTCCGTGTTTTGGTCGTTTTTGGCAGTCTGCGCCGCTGTGGGTCTGACGAAGGGCAGCACGAACTGCATGACGTCAGATAGGTAGTAGGGCTTTTTACGGCCGCTGCCGTTGGTGGGCGCTCTCATGGTGCGCATGAACACCGCTCGGAGATTTCGCCATCTTTCTCGACACGCTGACGCTGAAACCAACATTTTCATATAAGCATAAATTACTATAAATTATAAAATTTCTTACTGTAAATAGTAAAAGAAACTGCAATAATGGCATGAAGTTAACTCGCGTGATGAACAGTTCACACTTGTTCCACGCGGCACGCGGGATCGAACCCGCAACACGTATCTAGTAGATGTTATCAGTAACTTGACTGTGCAGTCAAAAGTTAGTATTGACTATTATCATAGTTGGTTTTATCATATAGGTATCATTTTTCTTTGTCGTAAAGATAAAGAAAGATGAGTGAAATATGATAATAAGCTCGTTACTTTCAAGATGCGTGTCCGCACTCATTAAATATTTTTCTTTCGAGGCATTGTCTAGTTAAACAACTACGCTGCTGGCTGTGAATACCTAAAATTTCTTTATGGTATAACAAAACACAATAAATATTTATTGTGTTTGGCATGAAAAAGGTATTTTTTACCATTTTTTATAAAATCTTTCTAATAGGCCTGCTATGCAAAAAGGGCACATTCCTGAGAAATACTCTGTTAATATTGTAAATATTTGTTCGGCAAAAATGTCGATACATATTGACTTTTGCCGTACGCTTTAACAAAGATGGCCGCGAGCGACGCCTATCGGTCTCGAACGCCCTGTGTACACGAGCACCATTAATGTATAAATATCTCACGCGTCATGTTGGTAGCTCTGCCGACCTCCTCCCAAGCCTTGTCGCTGACGTCCTTGCGGGAGTACGTCGGCAGCTGGAAGTTGTATAGGGTGGGGTGCTTCTGGACCTCCTTCACGAACTCTATATTGATCTGCTGCTCGCTCATGGTTTCGCGCGGCATGGTGATCGCGGACCGGTCGGCGATCCACAAGCGACCGATGCGGCGGCGGGCCCCGCGCTAGCGCTACTGATTCCGAACGGGTTCGTGACGCATATCGAACCAGTCGCGCGGCCGCGTCACGTGCTCACGCACACACGTGCTCGTACACCCGCTCACGCATACCGCTACACGCATACAGTCGCACACGCCGCACAAACTATGCTGTCATTTAGTTCCTATTCAATGGTCGGCGCCCGGCGTGGATCCCTCGTTTACGCCTATACCCAACAATTACATTTTATTGCTTTAAACATAGATACGTTTTGCGGGCTGCTATCGTTTCCTGGGTTATTACGTTAATAAAACATGTATACTATTAGTACTACTAACTCTATAACTGACAAATCATACTAAGATATAGGTATATAAGATATTATCTTTTTGTATAAAGAAAAAAGCAAAGTTAATCATGCTTACTTGTGGTGGTCGCAGGGTAGCCGGAGAGTGAAGTAGGCACCTAACTTTAATTAGGCTCATATGAGCCATTTATTTCTACGTAGCTGGGCTCTAGCTTATTGCCACTAAAGATCACAGCCTTAAGTAATCTTGCTCTTACTACTTTATCCTGGTCCGTAAATCTTTTCAACTAAGTCCTAATAAGACCACTGTGATCCTAATCTCAGAGAATAATATTGTAATTCGCGGCAAAGGTGAGATATAACTTGTTTATTTCGTTCAACAACATGTATATTACAGTGGAATATATACATACCGAATGGAAGATTGCGAGTGGCGATAAAAGGAGCTCATATGTAGATTTTATTGATGCGATATCTCGATAGGATCCTTTACAAGAGACCCCTATATGTGTTGGGCTTCCTTCGGAGCATAAAATAAGTTTTTACTGCCGCACCACTTGCTAAGTTTCGCTCTGTGGGATTTACGAAAAATCTATGTTCAGACCTTTTGCTGTAACATGTGTCAGCGGTTATTACTACACAAATGTATGTCAAATTATGTTCAGCAGCTTGATAGAGGACTGAAATGAAAAGGGTTTCGTATGTGACAAACTACAACCCAAATGTATATTTTAAAGATGCTTATATTAATTAAAACACATAATACATGTGTACTGTATTTAATGTAATATTTTTTTATTAAAATTTACATATGTCAATTCCTAATTTACCCTAAGTATGTATACATTTTTATTTATAAGATTAAATTACTTCGTGTGGCGCGTTTTGTAAAAAAGAAGACAAGTGTGATGCGACTGTATTTGATTTTCATGAATGATATGAATGTTATGTTTGTTGCAGGCGATAGTGCTGCCGCCGCTGGCGCGCTGGCCGTACGAGAACGGGTTCACGTTCACCACGTGGTTCCGCCTCGACCCCATCAACTCAGTCAACATCGAGAGGGAAAAGCCCTATCTATACTGGTAAGGGTAACATTACTTACATTGGTTTTTATGGCTGCCCTCGGACTCCTAAGACAGTTTGATTATAAGATTGATGTAACTCTTATAGTGGAGCCATCTCCACTACTTTGGCTACATGTTGCCAGAACTTGCCAGAAGACTTGTTGTATGTTGGGTATCAAGAAATCTTTGTTTTTTTAGGTTTATCAAGTACCTAAATTACACATTCTTGAAATATAAATATATAAAACATTTACCTAAGAAAGAAAAAGCTTAGTAAATAGTAGCGTAGTTCAGCGATGAATCATATAGGGCTATAAATATAACATGTGCATCTACGAATCATATTACATTTTCTAAAAACTTTCATGAATAGTAAATAAGGGATGATATTGATGCGATGCCACTGTACGTAAAATAAATTTGTTATAAAGTAAACTTCTGTCAGTTTTCCTGCAACGTTCACTGAAACCACTCAGAAAAGTATCTACACTCAAGAGTATTCCATTTTCCCTACTTTTCATTTCCTTAAAAAGCAATTCTATTTTAAATATTTACTAAATGTTTTACTCTTAAAATACTTGAGTCAGTATTTTTCTGTTTCAAAGAAGAATATGAAAGTATTCTGTAATAAATAATTATGTCATTTATTGTAATGTAAAAAGTGTATTTGACGATTTGTTTAAAATATAAAAAAACATTAATTCCAATTACCAGTTCATAATTCAGTTCGAAAGATATGAAGTCAATTTGTACTAAAAGCGGTATAACAGCAAACTGTATTCCGTAAATCGCGTGCGGCCGCAGACCGCGGCTGCACCTGCGAACCCAACTTTTCATTTGGTTTGAGTAGAGCTCGGACGTTTTAAGTGTAACTCCAACTGTGCCTGCGAGCCTGGTACTAAGATAAATCATTTTACGTTTGTGTTTGAGGAAAATTGAATTGCAAGTTCACTTCTCATATGTCTGGCCGGCTTGATCGTGATATGCATGCATTGCACAGGCTTATTCATGGAGTGGCATCGTAGTTAAAGTCATGCGATGCTCTAGAAATTAATATGTATCCTCACTCAGAACTCTAGACTATAAACTTGATTAATTAAAATTAAATATGCTGTCCGGGTGGTGTATTTTATCCTGAAAAATCTTATACCTAACTTTTTCTCATCTACTATCTATCACAAACGTGCATTTGTCAACATAATACCATATTATAATAAACCTTTTATTTGTGCAGCTTCAAAACGAGTAAAGGCGTGGGCTACACGGCGCACTTCGTCGGCAACTGCCTCGTCCTCACATCAATGAAGGTTCGCGGCAAAGGGTTCCAGCATTGTGTCAAATACGAATTTCAACCGAGACGGTAAGGACAACTGGCCACTATATTTTGGTTTACCGATTGATTTCAAGAGAGCTGAATATATATCGAATCATAAAATTTACGGTCCTAATGTAATTAATACCTCTGATATAAAATGATGTTCTCAGAAATAATCGTTGAAAGTCCTGACTAAAATTAACATACAAATGATTACATTTGTTGAATATTGTTTTAACGTTAATGTATTTTTTTTATTTATTTATTTATTTATTTATTTACGAGGATAATTGAAATGGGTTTGGGTAATTAACATAAACCTTTGAGTAATGTTCATGAAATGTGTATTTGAATAAGGTTTTATATCATTTGTTTTTAATTCCAACTTTCCCGCATATTTAATGCATAAAGTTATATAGGTACTTATTCCCCGTGAGTTGTTCTAACATTTTAAAACTTTGTTCGGAACACTAAATCAGGCCAGTGAAAAATTTCCAGCAGTATAAACAAACTTGTCTGTGTAGTCAGTTTATGACGACGGTCGACTGTTGTGCTAAAAGTTTGCTCAAACATTATCCTGGTAATTTTATTTCATCACGTGGCGCTGTGTGCGTTCAGCTTCAGCAAGTTATTAGCGAAGTGCAGGTCTCAGCGGAGCGGATCAGTTTTGGGGGTTTTTGTTGAATCAGTTCAACTCGTGTAAATGATTTTTATCCGTTTTTGTTTGTGCTCAATGAGAGAATATTCTGCATGTTTGAGCCCTTTTCAACTGTAAAATACAATGGACTGACTATTTTTCAATTTGTTAAATTAAAAATCTTTATAAAGACAAAGCTTGTTAGATTTTCAACACAAAGTTAATTAAATATTCCTTTTATATAGAAAGTTTTAAAGCTTATTGTGTTTGTGCAGGTGGTACGCGATAGCGGTGGTGTACATATACAACAGATGGACCAAGAGCGAGATCAAGTGCCTGGTGAACGGGCAGCTCGCGTCCAGCACTGAGATGGCTTGGTTCGTCTCCACGAACGACGTAAGTACAGCCGATTATCCTTTTTATTCTACAACAATAGGAATAATTTAATCTTTTCCTCCTATGATCAAGTCATAAAAATGTCTTCAGTAAGACCGTTCTAGATAAATCAAAGAATTATCTTGTCAAGCGCGGCTACATACAGCCTCTTTAATATGGAAACGGAACGTAATATTCACAAAAATGTTACATGATTTCTCAAGGGATATGGAACATTGTAATTAAATCTTCACTAGAGATAAGACTTCATGTCCCACATTTTCCCGATGGATTAGAATAACATTAATTAGTGTAATCATAGAACAAAAGAGGTTGAAATTAACTAAACCATATGACAACTTCCACTGTCATTCGTAACAAGTAAAAGTAAACTTAATGACTAGTTTATATAATTATTATTCATGTAATCTGCCATCCTGTGGTAGAATGGTACTCCTTAATCCATCCTCAAGTACCAGGCTCTCATAACTCTATAGGAGCTTAACATAATACATTCGGTTATCTGCGGCAAACACCCCCTCTGCGACAAGTTGTGCGTTCGACTCGTCACGTACGTGTCGTTAGCAGCAATTTATTACAAGTAATGCTATGCAAATTCCTTTAGATGTACGCGGACTTCATAGTAATACAAGTTTTAAGAGTTTAAGTTTTCCATGCCTCAGGTGGTTTCCTACCGTACCTGAGTTACGGCTGGTTAGCATTATCCCCATCCAATTTCACGCAGATGTAGTTAACTAAACGCTAGCCATAATGGTAAAGACCAAATTATTAGTCTTATAAAAACTGAGTATAATCATTTATTTTATGACTAGCTGTGCCTGCAACTTCGTTCGCGTGGATGACGAAGCTTATCAATGAGTCTTTAACCATTAAGGTTGCACACGCGACGGAAGCTTAAAAACTTCTCCCGTTTTCCCAACATTTCCCTTCACTGCTCTGCTCCTATTGATTGTAGCGTTATGAAAAGTATACTATAACCTGCCCAGGAGTATGAAGAATAATTGTACCAAGTTTCGTTAAAATCCGTCGAGTAGTTTTTTTTTTCTATAAGGAACATACAGACAGACAGACAGACAAAAATTTTACTGATTGCATTTTTGGCATCAGTATCGATCACTAATCACCCCCTGATAGTTATTTTGAAATTATATTTCATGTACAGAATTGACCTTTCTACAGATTTATTATAAGTAAGTATAGATTTTCGGTAAATGATGCGATTTACAACACCGCAACATTTTGGGAAGAGACTTTTCTACACAAATCATTGATTAATTTATTGTTATTATTTGGTTCTGACAAACAAACATGTTTGCTTGACTGTGATCCGATCAATCCATAAAATATTTATCGAAACACCAACAACAAACTTTAACGCGTGTTATTATTGTTGAACATGGTACATGAACCATCATTAAGTCAGTACATCCTCTCGCATGCATCAGCATGTTCGTTATTCTGCATTTATAAATTACCCATTAAAGGCAAAAATAATCTGTCTGAAATGGCACAACTTTTAAACACTGCGAAAAACAGTTCTTTATATTTGGTGGCTCCATTCGTTTCTGTAGCCTTAGTCTTTCTCGGCGGATTAAGTTGGTGTTAGTGACGTTAGTTCATGCATGCACCATGAATATTCAGGGAGGTTCGGACGTGGTCACGCATAGTTGTGCAAAATGAACGTGTCTAGTGCTATGAAGACACAAAGTAATTATTTGGGACAGTGATGTACGATCATCTGTGTGCACACCGACGCTGCGGTGATCGCCTTGTTTGCGGACGTTTCTTCTCAAGATTTTGTTAATTATTATGAGAAAAAGGTTTTATATAATATTAAAAGCAACTGAAGCCAGTACACATCCAAGTTTTTGTTACACCCACTTCATTTTCAAGCTCATAGCAATCAATGTTACATAGAAGTTTGCCGAAATAAACTATATATATATCATAACGATAGATTCAGTATCGTAAATTACTACTGTAACATGAAAAACAATATTTCGTTTCAATATTCCCCAAAAATATGAACATATAAAACATAAGCGAAAATTGAACAAAC
The DNA here is from genome assembly GCA_905475315.1 of Autographa pulchrina. NCBI lineage: Eukaryota > Metazoa > Arthropoda > Insecta > Lepidoptera > Noctuidae > Autographa > Autographa pulchrina. The sequence goes on from FR997775.1 coordinate 575,736, forward strand.
GATTTCCACCATTTTCAACGTAAGCTAAAATTCCCGCACGTGTCGCTTAAAAATACCATTAGTGACTAAACACTAGACCGTTTTAGCCGTAAATGGAAATTTACATGACATTACCGTGCACGGAATCGGGGATAATGCGCCGTGTACGCCGGCCTTAACGATGGCGGCGTCGCGGGTAAGCCGGGTGCAAGCTGCTCAAACACCTCTCACCTAACATTAGCTGCCCGGACTTGTTTGTAAGCTGCATATGGCTTTGTCTCTGTTTAGCTAACATCAACTTAGGTTAATATAGGTCACTTGTTAGCTCACACTCATCGACTAAGTAGAGCTTTAGCTTTGACATATACTTAGTTGGCCTTAGCTGAAAACTTCAGTAATCAATGGATAACTTAATGTTTAAAGTATGTGCACCTTTTATGTAGTAAACAGTTTCAAACGTTAAAGGTTTTACTACTGTGTAATATTTGCGATTTCCTAACGAATTTTTAAATAAGCTTATAGTCTGATTTCTAAGATCTTAACACCTAAAAATAACTTTAATTTAGAATTCTTTAAAACCTGTTAAACCTAACAAGCACTTTGAGCACTAACACCTCCAGCAATCCCATTAACTTGATTCCTTTGATAGTAATGTTTGAAATATAATAAAGCAATTAACTTTCATTGCTGGCCGGAGGGGATAACCGTTTCATTTTATTATTATATTCAGGTACTGTTTCATTACATTAATTAATAGGCCAGCCTTTCGGGTGTAATTTTATTGTCACACATTAACCGAGTAAAGCACTAGCAGTCGAGGTGACTGTTTTAAAGCTATTATTGGAATTTTGTTATATTATTATTGGAATTCAGAGATTTTTTAGGAGGATTATAAACAGCACCATCCTTATAACGAGACCCATTTATCTTCTACTAGTTTTTCATCGGAACCGTGAGCAAAGAGATCTTACTATTGTCTCGTGTAATGTTGGACATTTATGACGTATCCACTACACGTATAATTTCGGATTAGTTACTGAAATGTGCGCGTATTTTTTTTCACTCACTTGTATTAGGCGCAGACTCCTTCAAGTTTCCTCGTATAACCCTAAAGTTCAAGCCTAAGGGCAAACAGCTGAGCATCAATTAGATTTGAAGCTGTAGGCTTCTAACATCTCGTAAATGTCAAGAGGATCAGTTGTAATTATTTAAGGAGTATCGTCTTACGTGACCTTTTGTTCAAATACTCATTTATTTCTAGCATATTATTTATCGCCTTCTTTAAACAAGAAATTGGAACCGTTTAGCATCTGAAATCGTCGCAGAGTTAAGACAAACGGGTATAGGGAACAATGTTTTACTACCCTAAATATAAAAAATACTTTGGCAGAGTATATTTTTCATTTTTATGGAAGAACTTTGCCGCGAGCGTATAATATCACACCCCTCTGCTTGTGAACGGTAATAGGAAATTCGTTTACGAATAAATTGTATTCATAATTTTGGGGCTATTTGCTTAAATGTCATTTGACGTGACCTTTTTCGCAAATTTATTACTTTTCTGAAATTTTATTTTCGAAAAATATATTATTATCTATGTCAAAGTATGATTCTTTACGACGCATAAATAACATAAATTTTATCGATTTATAGTATCAACTAGTATTTTTATCCTTTCAAACTTCCTCAATCTTCACCTTGATGTCTTAACATAGACTTTATCATTAGTTTATTTTTATTTTTGTATATATATTTATGTGTTATGTTTGTCTGGTAGCCATTCGACAAGTGCTACATCGGCGCGACGGCGGAGCTGGACGAGGAGCGCGTGTTCTGCGGCCAGATGGCGGCCATCTACCTGTTCGGCGAGGCGCTCACTACGCACCAGATCTGCGCCATGCACCGTCTGGGGCCCGGATATAAGGTAGGACACACCTTGCAGGCTATCTCTCTAAAATTTTCTAGTTTAAATTATATATACTACATTATAGCAAGTACAAAGGATAGAGATGGATAACATAGATTTGTCGGCATTATTGATAAGATATAAACTTTTAAAGTGAAGAAGAATAATGAAACTCTTTTTTTTTTGTATTTCAAGTATCAAAATGTATTTCTCAATATTTGTGATTTCCTTATATTTTAACATGTGAACATTTTATTTCTTGCTTACCATGGAAACAGAGTCAATTCCGTTTCGACAACGAATGCAACATCAGTTTGCCGGAGAATCATAAAAGGGTGAGCGAGATTACCGCTCCCAAGCTTGAAAGCGCTGATGTCCCCAATCCCGATCCCGATACCTCCCCTCAAACCCCCGAGATACAGGCGCCTGACGAAGATAAGCCACCTCCTGTTGAAGATACCAAGGCTGCAGACACTGAAGAAGCATGCGTAGTTGTGAAGGAAGACGCGACGCCTAGGGGACGGCGCCTGGCCGACGAGGCGCGCGAAGTGGCCGCCGCGCATGCCTCCATGCTCGTAGATATTGAAGCATGCAAGCGTGTAAGCATGTCGCGCCGCTTGCCTTATATTCAGTTTTTTTTGTTTTGTCCCCCGCTTTTGTGTATATTTTGTAAGCCAACTGGTTCACTGAGCACATCATGTATAAATCACTGTGTAATGTCCATTTGCTGTTCATGTGTGGTGCCAGGGTCAGTTTCGTTTTGACGCCGAGTGTCACAAGCCGCTGCCGTCGGCCGAGGTCCGCGTGGACCGCTACGGCGAGCTCATTCACGACCCGATGCAGAATGTTCATGACGTAAGACGCTGATGGATCACTTTAGACGGGTTCATCTTGTTTGGAAAGGATTTCGGGATCTTCACTCTCACTAACTTAAAGGCTCTACTTTTGGAGGTTTAATTATGCAACTGCATGAAACTTACCTAACCATACATTATTAGATAAAAAAAAAAAAATGTTCTTGTTCGCCAGCGAACACATTTAGTTAAAAAGCCATAACTTGGAAAATCTATTTAAATATAATCGCTTTCGTGACTGCACAAAGCAACATAATTTATTTGATAGTAAAGTTCTTTTAAACTGATTTGTAATTTAAAAATTTTTGAAATTTCTCATTTAATTTTTGCAATTTCAATCTAAACATTTTAGTCTCAGTATTTTTAAGTGAACCTAAAATAACCTTTAAATAAACCTTTGCATGTTAACAAATTTGACATGGTTCTGTGTACTTAACATTAACTTTCTTTGAGTCATATTTAACTAAACCCTCTGAATAACGATGTTACGACTTACTAAGTCCGACTAACTCAAGTTTTATATTAATTTATAGTTCCAAGGCTGTTTACAACTGTAACCAAATTAAGGGGTAGGGTGGAAACGAATCGGTTATATTGGTGCTTTTACATGACCCGCTAAATGTACGCGAGGCCTTAACTCGAAAGTTATTTATTGGTCCCGGATTGTAAAAGTTTCAGGTAACATTCAGGGCTTCATTAGTCCTAAATAAATAGGGGTCCGCCTGTTCTGTACTGCTCAGCTCATATTTACTGATGGTTGACTGACATTTTACTTTGCGGTACTTTTTTGTGTTTAAATAAGAAATTGAGGTTTGAAAGAATTTTGATATGAAATGGTGCCCGCTTATTTTATTATTGGCAATCACGTATTTCGTGCTTGTAACTACTAAGTTATCAAATAGCGGATGGGATGTAATATGTTTCTATACTATCACAACTATATTGACTGAACTACAAAACAATGTTTGTTTACGTTTTGGATTATCCTCAATTCACACATCTATAAGTAAAGGGTTGAAAACCCCAGAAAACGGATAGTTTGGTATGTGCCGTAGTACCAGGACCGCAGCGCGCCGCAGGAGGCTCGGCCGAGGGACAACAACAAACAGTCCGTTGTCGTCCGGTCAAGTTTCACAGCCGACACAAGTCGTAACGCAAGTTTGGGCCTCCTACCGCGCCATGAACACGACGCCGACCTATTTGATACATCTCGTAATGGCCGGCCCTCTCTTGCGGTTTCATTATAATTCGACTTGAGGAAATCTTCTCGTACAGTTTGAGAGCGAATTAGTGAAAGGCGAATAGGTACAAGTAATTTATAGTAGTGCTCTCGAGAATTTTCCAGGTTTACTGGGTCTCAGATCGTTTACGGTCTTTGAGTAGGTACATTGCTCTGGAAGTTTCTTGCGGCAGATTAATCTGGTCCCGCCCGACTCAATGGGCTTCATGAACTTAACGTGTTTCAATTTACGTCACTTGTACTCACATCACTTTTACGTTATTATGAACTGATTGCATATATTTTGAATAACTTTTACAATACTTTTTAGTAATTCTTTACTTATTTACGATTAATAAATATATTTATTAGAGTCTTATAGTAAATTAATAAAAGGTATGTATTGTAGTTGTTATAGAATATATTATGTCCTGAGACGTAGACATTTTATGGCACGTGATGTAAACTACACACTACGCCCAAAGCCTACCGCATAAAACAGCAATTTTACCAAATTTCGCCTCAACAGTATTATTCAACGCAAAGTTATGTGTAAAAGAAAAAAAGTCGAGTGTTACCGCTACCACTGCAATGCAATTAAAACTTTCCTAATTGATTTTTTTATTAATTATGACGGAGTTACGGATAATAATGAGTTTGTATAGCTTCTCCGTCGCGTTCGGTCTTCACGTACTAATTTGACTAATATTCACGCTTCTGTCACACCGCTGGAAATCTTCATGAATATTTTACGCGTTCTCATTTCACTTTTTGTTTGATATTAATTATGCTAATTGTAATTTTTTCAAGAATTTACTGAGTACTCTAGCTCTACGAAGCATGAAGCATTATGCATGAAATAATTTAAATTATTTAACAAATTCGTGTACCAGGGCCACATATTTGCGCAGGGTTCGTGAGTTAAGTTTCAGGCAACAGTTTATTGGGCAGTACCTTTGTACCGTCTTGCGTCGCTTTATGGCCCGCACTGGGCCGCATAACTTTTCTAGTGTGACGTCATAAAACAACTTGTGTAATGAGAATGTACTTGCTACGTAAATTTTAGGAGCACTAAAACGAATTTTATGTGCAATTTTGACGGAAGGTTGATTTTGAAAAGCCTGCTTCAGTAAACAGACTTATTTCGAAGGTAGGGCTTTAACTTTATGGCGGTGTTTGTTGTCCTATGTTTGTTTATATTGCTCACAGCCTAGTATTATGATGAATAATATATCTAGTCTGTTGTTTATGACAAGAAAAGTGAATTACATATGCTTCGTTAGATTAGGTACCCCTGTCATTTACTTATTTATTATATATATTTTTATATTGAAACAGTTGATCCTTACTAGTTACTAATAACGATTTTAGAATTATGGCAGCTAATCGAAACCCTTGGACGTACTAGATTGCAATAGGTACTTATTAAAGTACAAAATGCTGACGTTGCAATTCATTAAACAAAACATCTTTCCCTAACGACATTTATATTTCAATCATAACGTAAATTAATGTTTAATTTACTCGCGGAGATACTTTACGGCGCGCATTCGGCGTTCTTAATTAGTGGGGTATTTAGCCGGGCCGAGCCATTGTTTTTCTTAATTCGTTGAAAGAAAATAATAAATTATTCTGGCATCGTCCGGCTTAGTGGGACCTCATTAATATTGTATACATTAAGCCCCATCTCTAATTTGCTCATCAAACACTAGACACAACCAATAACATTGGGATGAAACTCTGCAGACCATTAAATAGGATACAATTATACTTGTGTCTTTAAGTCGATAGTAATTATTTTTTGTTAAGGTGTCTTTTTGGTAATATATTATTTTTTTTAATTAGATTCTTATCACAACTAGTAGTGTACTAAATTCAGTAGTATTGAATTTATTTGCTTTTTTAATACAATCAATGACCGTTAAGTATAACGAAGTAGACAATAAATGCCAAAAGTAAATAAGGCCTATGCGTGATAAGTGGGCGATGACTGGCTGAAATAATATTGTAAATATAATTGTTAGACATTTAAAATATATATAATAATAAAGCTCTTCTAAATATTTGCACCATAAAATGTAAATATATACAGCGCTTATAATTTCATTGCCTGTAGCCTGCAGGCATGCATATTTGCACTATCCCCATTACACGTACATTTATGCACGAGTATCTAATATAGTTTTGAAGTTCTTCCTCTAACTAGGGCCTCTTTCAAGCCCCAGTATAATAAGCTCATTGGTTAAGTTTACCTCGACTAGACCATGTTTAGCTAGTCCTTGCATTAATGCACAAAAGAAGCTTATTGTAATATAAATACATCGGTAGTTTCAAAGACTTTTATGTAAGTATAAAAAAGGAAAAATATATATATATTTGAATCGCTTGGAAATGTGAGCTTGTCTCGTGTATATTTTCTTTTTTTATATAATCTTATATCAAAGTATAGGTAAGTCTTAAATTCACCCGTATCTAACGAATAATAAATGACGGGTCGTTCAAGAGATAGACATTTTTATAGCATTTGGGATTAGACCCAACTCTGAGGCTTAATAAATTATTATTTTATATCTATTTCTAGTATCAAGTAGACATCTAATATACCTTCTTCTGTGGTATAAGGCATAGTTTTGCTACACAGCCTGTGCGAGCTTGTCTAGAAGTTTTATGAAGGCGGAACGAACTTTTGACATCATGCAGCTTCCCGCGACAAAGATGTAAAGTTTAGTTTCACCTCTAGCTAGAATAGCAATAACGCTGAATACTGGCAATTTATGGCTGTTTACTTTTTAATATATAACTAGTCGATAATTAGTTATGTTGGATACTTACGAAATAGAATCTTCATAAACAATATTTTTTTATACTATGTAGTTTTTACCATGATTAGTTTGTAGCTAAGGCTTAAGCTTTAAATAACTTTTGTAGGTGTTCAATTATTATGTTTGTTAGCAATATAACATGTTAATACCAGAACTATCACCTAAAAGAGATTGACAATAATGTATTGATCAATGTTCATACTATAAATAATAAATAAAACATAATAAAAGCTGTAGCTATCCATCTGTTATCATTATCTCACGCACTGTTTTTAGATGAGACGCTCAATATCACGAGATATGTAATCCCAAGCATCTGCACCAATAAGGTTTCAATATCCCTCTATAACAATATGTCGGTATGATTATTAATCTCGCCAATTAATGGGAAACCCATCTGTTATTATTGAAACAGAATACCTAGGCCAAATTAATTACACACACATATTGACTACATATATTGAGAAGATAATCCTCGTTGCTAAAGTAGTACCGGTATACGAACTTAATACTGATTACGAACTAATTAGTGATGCAAAGAATTGATTTTAAGTAAGTAAGTAAAGTTTTGTTCCGTTGTGTATGTTAAAGTTTAGTGTCATGTCGAAAGAACTGATGCCATGGGGAACTTAAGAGTGTTATAGCACAAAGCGCCAGGCATTTGTCAAGTACGAGTATGTATCATCAATTCACTGCAATAAAAGTACTGTTTGGACAAGTAACGCCATCTGTTAGTGCGGTCTCGAAACGTTACGTCATCGATTTGACGTGCTGACGAGAGCGCCATCTATAGTTAAGAGGAGGAGTCGGCCGTTCCCGCGCGACGCGTGCCGCGAGTGTGGACGACCGTTAGCTCTCGCTATTAGTATTGGAAGAGTTACACCGAATTGTACAAACAATGCTATTCAAGATTAATGTATGTAAATTTTCAAGAATTAAGTGAAGAGACCCTGCCCTATCACCAGGTCAGTAGTACCTTGCCCAAACAATGGACCTTCCGAGCCAAATAATTGACGATACCAGTCAAGTTACGAGCCGGGCTGAAGAAGGGTAAAAGTGAGTGGAACTTCGAAATAGAAGTACGTTGAGGAGTTTCCTGGAGCCCAACCACGTGGTCTACTGATGAGAAGCATCGCAGCAGCCAGCAACGGTCAGGTTATCCAGTTACCCTTTTCCCTCCATCCCCGTGTCTTCGCCTTGTGTTAATATCGTACCTAAACGTTTTACAGAACTGATCGATATCAGATTCAACTACTGGCATTGCTGGGGGCGTCTCCAGGTGAGAAAACACGACTGAACACGCCACGTGAGTACCTACTTTTATAAGCCACCAAAATGGAGGACGAAACTTCTCGTGTAGATAATTCTCTAAAAGATCTTAAAAAACAACGTGGTGTAATTAAGTGTAGATTAACATTGTTTGCAAATTATATAAATAAGTTAGACAGGTCGGGTTTGGATTCTGTTATTAAAACTCAAGTGCAATTACGAATAAATTCGGCAGCCATTTTCTTTACCGAGTTTAACGACGTGCAATCGAAAATTGAAAATATTGTGTTTGTTAATGAAAAAGAATTAGAGTTAGAGATAGAATACAGAGAATCGTTTGAGTGCCAATATTATTCCATTGTAGCTTTAGCAAAGCACATGATAGGCGACTGTGAACAAAATGGTTTAAATAATTCGACATGTGTTTCCGGGAAATCCGTATCTATTAAATTACCGCAAATTAAATTACCTGCCTTTGATGGTTCCTTCGACAAATGGCTAGAGTTTAGGAACTCTTATTTATCAATGATACACGATCGTGACGACTTAGATCCAATTCAGAAGTTTCAATACCTAAAGTCGTCGCTCAGTGCGTCTGCGCTACACGTGATTAGTTCTTTAGAGTTTACGGCAGCCAACTATAGTAACGCGTGGGACCTACTAGAGGCTAGGTACCAAAATAATAGGTTATTAGTGCATAACCACGTAAAGGCTTTGTTTGCGGCACCTTCACTGGGTAAGGAATGTCCGACACAGATTAGAACGTTAGTAGATTGCGTTTTACGTAATTTGAGAGCCCTAAATTCTCTTAAAGAACCGGAATCTTCACTTGAGGATATGCTTATCATTTATTTAGTCGTTAGTAAGCTTGATTCTGCTACTGGACGCGAATGGGAGAACTACAGAAGCTCACTTATCTCTGATTCTAACAAAACTTCTAAACCTTTAAAATTGGAAGACTTATTAGCGTTTTTAAATAGTAGATCTGACATGTTAGACATGATTAATTCAGGTAACAGTAAATATAATCAGTCACATTCACAAAGCAAACATGAGGTTAGATCAGCTGATCATAAAAGGCAGACTAATTCTCAAACGACACTTAGTTATGCGAGCACGAGTAATAATAATAAGGGTTCGTCGAGTAATAAGCCTAAACCAAACAAGCATAACTTGCCATGCCCGCTTTGTAGTGGTAAACATGCATTATATTCATGTGTTACGTTTTTAAATATGGTTGTAAAAGATAGGTTAACTCTAGTTCAGTCGAAAAACGTTTGTCAAAACTGTTTGCGTACAAACACTCACACAGTTGAGAGTTGTAATTTTGGTCCTTGTAAATTATGTCAACAAAAACATAATGCATTAATTCATCTTGAAAATAGCGGTATTCCGAATGCGTCACCACAACGTTCCGTTATCAATAATACGTTGCCACAGTCGTCTGTATTACACTGCGTTAGTAAAACAGCTGACAATATTGATAACGGCGGGAACGGATTTACGGATAGTGCTAAATCGTTACAAACTGTTTTGCTGTCTACGGCGTTAGTTGATATTGCAGATAATGATAACTATTATCACACAGTCCGCATTTTGCTTGACAGCGGCAGTCAAAATTGTTTTATTACTCAAAGCCTATGTAAACGGTTAAAAATACCTATTATACAGTCCACTATACGTGTTTGTGGCGTTGGACAAACCGTTTCCCAGTCCAGTCACAAGTGCAATATTAATATGCGTTCTAAGGTGTATGATTTTGATACAACCTTACATTGTTTAGTGTTGCCTAGTATAATTTCGAAGTTACCTTCGACACTCATTAGTAGTCATACTTTAGATATACCTAACAATATTTTACTAGCCGACCCCACATTTTATGTGCCGAGTGACATAGATTTATTAATAGGGGCCGATGTCTTTTGGGATTTGCTCAAAGGAAATAAAATTAAACTTCCCACCGGTCCGTACCTACAAGACACATTAGTAGGTTGGATATTATCCGGTCCAGTTTATAATAAAAATAATAATCGTTCATTAGCGGCTAGCATAACAGATGTCCAGTGCAATTTAACTTTAGTTGATTCTCAACTTCGTAAATTCTGGGAAATCGAAGAGGTTCTTATCCCTCCCGTTATTACCGAGGATGATCGTTTTTGTGAAAAGTTGTTCCTGCAGACTACTAAACGCGATCAGCATGGTAGGTTTTCTGTAGCAATACCATTTAAACAATCACCTAATTGTTTAGGTGAATCGTATAATTCTGCGAAGCGGCGTCTCTTATCTTTAGAGACGAAATTAGATCGGTCGCCGATATATAAACAAATGTATTGTGAGTTTATGCAAGAGTACGAGCAGTTGGGTCACATGACACATGTTAAGGATTTTAATAATTTTAATAAGCCATATTATATAATACCACACCATGGGGTATATCGTGAAAGTAGTGTGACAACCAAATTACGTGTCGTGTTCGACGCAAGCGCGACCACTTCTAATAATAATTCGTTAAATGAGATTCAATACGTAGGCCCTAGGTTACAAAATGACATCTTTTCAATATTGCTTCGTTTTCGGCAATATCAATATGTCGCTTGCGCGGATATAGAAAAATTCTTTAGACAAACTTTAATTCATCCTGAACAACGTAACCTACAATTAATATTATGGCGAACTGATAACAGCATGCCAATACAAGTTTATCGGCTTAACACAGTGACATACGGAACTGCATCGGCACCGTACCTTAGCAACCGTTGCTTGAAACAACTGGCAAAGGAATGTACGGATGACGTCATCGCTCGCGTTATCAATGACGATTTTTATGTCGATGACCTTTTGACGGGTCACGATCAGCGTGAAATGCTGTTAGAGATTTGTAATAAAACGTCTGCCATTTTACAAACCGGTTGTTTTCCCTTAAGGAAATGGACTTTTAATTTTGATGTAACTTCAGAAAGTAATAAAGATTTATGTATTGGTGAATATTGTCAGTCTAAAACTCTCGGTGTTGGTTGGTCTAACAAGAATGATTTAATTAATTTTTCAACTAGTGTAGATAAAAATATGAATACAAAAATAACCAAACGTTTAATTATGTCAGTTATTGCACAGATTTACGACCCATTAGGATTGTTAGCACCAGCTATTACCACAGCTAAGGTCTTATTACAAAAATTATGGCTTGCAAAAATAAGTTGGGATGATGAAATCCCGAGTGAAATTGCATGTATTTGGTATAATTTTATAAATTCATTAAAACATTTGTCCGAAATATTAGTGCCGCGCTGTGTCATGTGTACTAATGCTGTAAATAAAGAGTTACATATATTTACCGATGCTTCTCAGTCTGCATACGGCGCGTGTGCATATATACGTTCACATAATAACACAGACGAGTCGCATGTTACTAGCCGATTATTATGTGCTAAGAGTAAGATCGCACCAATTAAGTCGTTAAGTATTCCAAGGCTCGAACTCTGCGGAGCTTTAATAGGAGCTAAACTGTATAATAAAATTACAAATTCACTTAGACTACAATTCGATAAGGTTTATTTCTGGACGGACTCCACTATAGTTCAAGGATGGCTTCGGACATCACCGCATTTGTTAAAAACATTTGTTCAAAATAGGGTTGTGCAAATCAACGAATTGACAAGCAACGCTACTTGGTTACATGTAAAAGGTAAGGAGAATCCTGCTGATATCCTATCACGAGGCGTTCTCTTTGATTCATTAAAGGCAGACAACTCTAGTTTATGGTGGTGTGGTCCGACATTCCTTCGTGAACCAACTTCACGTTGGTTGACAGCAAATCATAATGAGATTGATTTAATAAAGTTGCCGGAATTGAAATGTTCTAAAACCACAAACTTACTAAATGTAGAAAGTTGTAATAATATTTTTGTTGATTTTGAAAGGTTTTCCTGTTTTAATCGTTTAAAAAGAGCAGTCGCGTACGTTTTGCGTTTCATTTCTAATATACGTGCATCGCGCGTCGGTCAAGGTCGCGAAACCGGGTCATTGACCGTGAACGAGATTGATAATTCGTTAGTTGTATTGACACGTATAGTTCAATCACAATCGTTTAGTAAAGAGTATCATAGTCTTAAAGAAAGGTTACCTTTGAATAATAAGTGTAGCAATAAAACTTTAGGTTTAGGTATATTTTTAGATACGGATGATATAATTCGTGTTGGTGGTAGACTTAGTAATTCAAATTTTGATTTTGATAAGAAACATCCAGTGTTGTTGTGTCATAAGCATCGGTTTACAAGGTTGTTGTTTTTATATGAACACAAACGTTTGCTTCATGCCGCACCTCAGCTTCTTGTAGCTACCACGCGTGATAGGTGGTGGGTGCTGAGAGCACGTAATTTAGCAAGGCAAGTAGTTCATGCATGTGTGACCTGCACTCGCATGAAGGGAAATACGTTAACTCCGTACATGGGTGATCTCCCTAGCGAACGTTTAGAGGCGGGATTTCCATTCATGCGATGTGGGGTTGATTATGCTGGACCAATATCTATATTGAATCGCAAAGGCAGAGGTTCACAATTAATTAAAGGATATATTTGTTTATTTGTTTGTTTTGTTACCAGAGCTGTGCATTTAGAATTAGTTGGTTCATTGTCTACTCAGGACTATTTATTGGCATTTAAACGATTCATATCACGACGCGGCAAACCGTGTCAAGTTTATTCCGATAACGGTAGGAATTTTGTAGGCGCTGAAAGAGAGCTTACAAATATATTTGAAAATTCCAACGAAATCATTGACTTTGCGAGTAATCATAATATAAAATTTAGTTTCATTCCTCCTTATGCTCCTCATTTTGGTGGTTTATGGGAGGCAGGAGTGAAGTCGTGTAAGTATCATTTGAGACGTATCGTTGGTAGTGCTAGGCTTACTTACGAGGAGTTTGGTACGGTATTGACACAAGTTGAGGCCGTCCTGAACTCCCGTCCTATGTCACCTATGTCCGCAGATCCAAATGATTACCTTCCACTCACACCAGCTCACTTCCTAATCGGCCGGCCGTTGACTGCGCCTGCCGGTGATGACGTCATGAGGACATCTACGCCTAACTGTCGCTACCGGCGATTAGAACAGCTTCGACAACATTTTTGGGAAAGATGGTCCAAAGAATATATCTCTGAACTACAACGCAGAACGAAGTGGGCACATAAGAAAGATGACATCGCTAAAGACAGTCTCGTCGTCATCAAAGAAGACAACCTGCCACCATTCAAGTGGAGAATGGGTAGAATTATTAATCTGTTCCCAGGGAAGGATGGAATCTCGAGAGTTGCAGAAATCAGAACAGCTGCAGGCACAATTAAGCGTGCTTCGTCGAAAATCTGCCCGCTACCAGTCTCCACAAACGAAGGCAGTGTTCCTGTTCAGTTGGAAGACGAATCTTCCAAGGCGGCCAGTATGTTTGGACAAGTAACGCCATCTGTTAGTGCGGTCTCGAAACGTTACGTCATCGATTTGACGTGCTGACGAGAGCGCCATCTATAGTTAAGAGGAGGAGTCGGCCGTTCCCGCGCGACGCGTGCCGCGAGTGTGGACGACCGTTAGCTCTCGCTATTAGTATTGGAAGAGTTACACCGAATTGTACAAACAATGCTATTCAAGATTAATGTATGTAAATTTTCAAGAATTAAGTGAAGAGACCCTGCCCTATCACCAGGTCAGTAGTACCTTGCCCAAACAAGTACTATATTCATCATACTATCATATAAAGGTGTAATATACTATGTTCGTATTTGATATCTCACTAATCATTTTAATTGCCACAGTTCTACGTAATGTATTGATTCAGCTTATGTTTGTAATTAACGTGAATTGTAATACGAGAATTGAATGGCTTTGATGAGTATCAGATGACCGCCGATATAGATTTCTGATTGTTCAACTACAATAGATCCTGTCTATCCGAGTACATAGCTTTCAGTTAAATTCAAAGAGACTGCATTGTTATTCGTATATTATGTGATTCATGAAGAAGAGAAAATAAGCTGAAAATCACATTTTCAGTCCATACTTATATGCCGATTTGAGTTATCAATATGAGTACTTTATTTTATAGTCTTAGATGTCTTTCTCATATCTTAACTTTCTGTTTTTCTATAATGAAACTTCTTTCAATCCCCGGATAAATAAACCCTTTATAATAGTGGATAGTTAGAAACATTCAAGGAACTCGCTTGCAGTGTGTTGTCAGGCAGCCGCGTGCCTCGAATAACATCGGTGCATCTTAAAGTAAAACAATCTTCGTAACGAGATGGCTCCGACCTTGTATTAGTATTAAATCGCTGCTGCACGCCACAAGGAATTTACTTTAAACTTACAAACTTAGTAAACACGGCTATGTATGTATGTTGTTTGTGTTATAACGCGGAGCTTTCATTGATACCATTTTAATGTTTTAGGAAATTTAGTTATTTGAGATTATGACGTGTAAATAATACAAACTTTATTTATTGTCCGTATACTTACGTTGTAAAAAATCTGACGAATATTTAGTTGGTACCGCTACTTGAAAATATGAAGAAAATTGATTACGACACTTAAAAGTTAAAAACAAAAGAAATACCAAAGTTCTGTAGTTTAAGTCTGTCTGCTTTTCTACTTAAAAAAGCGTGGTAGAAATAGTTGGTACATTCCATTTTACTCAACGCCTCAAGAACTGTTTTCAAACATGAACTTTATAAAAGAACGCTCCACTGCACTTAAACTTCTTACAAAGACATAATTCATGTTAACTAAGTCAAAGACACTCTGTTAAGTGTAAAACTTTTCACTGGCGCCGTACCAGGATGTCATAACTTGGCAAGTTATGCGATAAACCGGATACTGCAGCATAAGTATGCAAGTTCATTCATTGCACTGGTGGCTGCTTGGTTTATCGTCTATAGCGAATAGTTTATGACGCATGACTAGGAGATTAGGATGGGTAAGGGATGTTCTCTTATTCGTGTTACAAGTTACAACCGTCATTATTATGTAATGGATAGATCGCCGTAACCTTGTAAAGTGTCATCTTGGTCTATTTCTCTTCGGATAAGTTTGGGCTAATGGACAGGGCCCAATGCTGTCTCAAGGTGTTAAGATGATTAAAGTTTTGATTGAGGTCGTCATTTTAGAACTAAGTTTAAACGTGTTAGTGCTGTCTACCATTTTAGATACAAATTATTGCAAATTATTAATTAGGCACCTTAAGTAAATCGGGCTGACATTTAACACAAGCTTTTAGATATTTATTGAGTCTTATTTTACTTTTATAAAGATGCATTGTCGAAAACCAAGACATTTTTTTAATCAAAATTTTAAAATAAAATTTTAGTAGAACTGTGACTGCAATTTTAATTCAGAGAATTCAAAGCAATAACAGAAACTGTGTAATAACTGAAACGTTTAAGAGTTTAATTCTAGGAAGCACGTGCCGTTGTTTGAGATAGCACGAAATTACACTTTTTACTCGGAAGAAGTAGCAAGCTAAAGATAATAAGGATGCTATGAAGAGAAAAACCACTATCAAGCGTCTTCGGCGTATTTCACTAAAATTTATTTTTTGACATGACTTTTTTCAACTAGGTCGTTTATTGACCAGACTTTTATGTCTTTGCTTTACTGTTTCCAATCCAATAATATATTCATCTATATATTCATTGTGAAGTTTACAAAATAAAATTCTGGTTATTTATAAATTGTTGTTCTTTTACTCCTAAACAGTTTAACGAATCATCGTTAAGTATTTAAATCACCATTAAAAGATAATAAAAATAAAGCAAAGTGACTTGTTAACACAACACACGTAATCTTATTACGCGCACCAGGCGCCCAGAAAGTAGCGAAAGCTTAAGTGCACTCCCGCGGAGACGGTACTTAGATTAGCTCCGGTAATGCACGTCTGTGCTCTGTGCAAACTTTAACTCAGCCAGGATTCACTTTAGAGCGCCGCAACACCCGGAACCAACGCACGTGCCGGCTTAAGCCCTGCCCGACAATTCTTTTAAATTAGCTTTAACTTGCATTAACTGGATACGGTGGTCAACTAGGACGGATTAGCTGTTGAACTATATAAAAAAAATATCTTTATTAAGAGAGTCGTTTGATTAATACTGGTAAATTTGTTACATAACATTATACATCACAATTTATTAATGTTACACTCTCGAACAGATAGTAAAAAGCTTGAACATTTCCCAGGGTTTTCCATTAATTAAAGTTGTATCGAATCTAGCCGGCCGTGTCAGCCGTCCCGTCGGCGTCGGGTCGCGTCGCCCCGGCTCGGGCTTACATTTTGGATAGCTTTTAGTGGTCCCCGGCTCTCGAGAGGTGACGCTCTCTTGTGGTTAATGTCAACGGTGATACAAGTCGACACTTACATTTTTTAGCTTATGCTGCCCTAGTTGTCGTTTTGCTGTTAATATTTCATCCGTCCCTGACTGCAATATGGATTTGTGTGTTCGTTAATCCGAACCATTGACCATTTTTTTTTGATAATGCTGTTAATTTATTTTGAGAATTATTTTTTTATGTAATCAGTTATTTAACTGATATATAAGTAGTATTTTTTTTTAAAATTAGAATGTCTTAATTCAAAATATTCACGGGCTTAATTAATTAATCTTTAACGTGTAACATTTTCAGCGGTCATTTTCATTAGAATTCATATATCATAATCATAACTTTTTATAGATATTACTTTTTCATAAATATGTTATTAAACGTGCCACGTATTTGTGGTTTGTATTTAACCCACGCTAGTATGTAATGTAATGCGATCATTATTATAATATTGTATGTGCATTATTATGATGGACTTACTTGTAACAACTTATAATGGCTGTTTTCCTGGTACACGGAAGTAAACGCATTAGCTGGTAACGCGATACCGGGAGTACATTATCTGATATTGAGGAACACCCATATTTCTCTTGGTCTTTTCATTTTTGTAAATATTTCTTATTTTATCTTCCATATCTTTCTTGATAATGGGAAAACAGACTTTGTAAGTAATGGGTTCAATGTTGGTTGGGTATTTTGTTTAAGATTGTGTTGTGGTTTGTGTTCCCCTGGTAGTAAGTAACATGCTAACAGTGCTGCTCTTAAGCTTTGCATGTTTGATATCTGTGTGATTTTATGAAGTTAAATAGTAAATAGAGATTACATGATAAAATAATATAAGTAAGCTAAATTACTATGTCTGGCACTCTACACGATCTTTTGATTGAATTAACCAAAGCAATCCGTTGCTCAGTTAAACATACTCAATGTAATAAAGATCCTGTAGAGTTGGCCTAAGATATAACCACAAAGGGAGCAAGCAGCACAAACTATTATTAGTAACAAAACAGAAATATTTTTTAAAACTGTACAAATTCAAATGCGATCTAAGATTTGTTGCACCCTTTGTCGTAACTTGAATAGCATCTTTCACTAAGCACAATCACATGTACTACAAAAGCTATACTATATACTAATAAGTTCTGTATGGTACCAGGTGCTATACGACGGCAAGCTGTCTTCTGGCATAGTGTTCATGTACAACCCGGTGGCCACGGACGGCCAGCTGTGTCTGCAGTCCGCGCCCAAAGGCAACGTGTCCTACTTCGTGCACACGCCGCACGCGCTCATGCTGCAGGTAAATGACAAAATTGTGAGTAACTTTACTGGTTTAGGTGGAGTCGGTCCCAACTGAATGTCAACGGGAAATCGGAAAATGTTGGCGATTTGACGTTGACGTTTGGTAGTTCTACTCAGCCTAAATAAATGCTTACGTAGTTTTTAGTATTATTTATGAAATAAAGAACATGTAAATAAATTGTATAGAAATAAGTCCGTAATATCTTTTAGGTATTATTACGAAAGAGTTCGTTAAAAGTTATAAATCTAGAATATAAGGCAGGCCTAAGCCTAAGTCTTAATGATTGGAACTGAGCGGCAGACTCGGGCTATAACTTAGTCAGACTTACTCAACTTACCACCTATTTATTACTTTCTTACACAACTTGGTAATGCCAAACTTATGGTCTTAAATTATCAAAGTTTAGATAATCGCATGCGATCCAATTATTTATCGATCTTTTACATTGAACTGAGAAGTCTTATTTATTAACAGATACTTAATCATCTTTTGCTTGCAATTTAGTATGCTTATATAAAATTAAATTGATATCATAGTCTTTCTTGAAATAGTGACATAAGTAAGGTATTGTTTTGTTTGTCAATGGCAGGAAGTAAAAGCAGTGGTGACGCATTCAATACACAGCGCGTTGAATTCTATCGGCGGCGTGCAAGTGCTGTTCCCGTTGTTCGCGCAGCTGGACCTGCCGCACGACGCGCCCGCCACCGACCCCAAGCGGGACCCCATGCTCTGGTAAGTTGCTATAAGTTACACGCTAATCAGCTCAGTGAGAAGCGACACGAAATAAATTAATGAAACTGCGAAAGTTCAACATTAAATTCTAACGCAAGTAGATGTCTCCCAAGTTAAATAGGTAGACACCGCCCACCTCCCGAACAGCGTCTAAAATGTTATTACAAAACTTGGTGATAATTGATTCAGAGCAGAGGTCCAACAAAGGATGTTGAACGTCCCGTGAACAAAGTGCCACCTCGGCTCCCAGTTACTCCATAGTTGGCTCGTATTAGTTAGGCTCGAAATAAAGTTGGTCTGAATTCCGAAACTAAATCACTGGCATTGGGCTTAGCGAGCGTTTGCGAGTGCCAAAGCCACTCATTAATATTCGTGGTGGCTTCGGGCGTTAGTTGGCTAAATGCACTTTCACTGTCGGCCGGCAGGCTCCGCTCTCCAACTCCTCGGCCAGAAGCGACTCTGTAATACGAGTCGGCAACTAACTCCTAGCAACTCCTAATTGCCTGGTGTCTACTCCGCTTAACGGAATAGATTTATGAGCGACATTTTGCGGCGACAATTTATATTAGCATAGGGTTACGAAGGGCGGTTATTAAATTATCTGGCGTGACATTAATTTTAATGAGGATACCTTACAATCCCTACTTGTTAAATAAATACGACTGTGCGTTTGTCTTTTTGCTAAGTGAGTAATGAATTTGAAAATAGAGTCGCGGATGTAAATTCTGTTTATTTATAGAACTTAAAACATTCACGATACAAGCCAACTAACATAGACATGTAGGTATAGCTAGTTAATAGTTATGCTTGGATTAATAACAATAAATATTTGCCATACTTTAAACTGAAATGCTATGTTTACCTATGCAACAATGAGAGATAATAAACTCATAAATGTTATCCAATTTAAATGATAGGCGGTAAAACCGCCGCTTGGTCTCAAACTATCTACCGACAATATGCCACATACGGTAATAGCGCAAACATGAGATGAGGCCGTTTTATGAACCCGTAGTTTCCCTTGGGTTTCCACACACAAAAGGCTAACCTGAAAACTAAATAAATTTGATAGTTATAGCAAGTAAAACCTACCGCTATCAGACCTAGTCGAATACTTAATTAGACAATTTAATTTTAATCAACCTCCCACAGTTTCATTAGATACTCTTTAATGTTCGTGTTGTCTGGGTTCAGAATTGTCTTCTTTGTGCTTCGCTTTACGTTGTCTTTTAAAAACGACATTTTAAAATAAAATGTTTCCCCTCAGAGTTTTCAGCTTTAAATTAAACGTAATCCTATTAGTGATTCAATAGCAGTGCCAGTTTATTTAGCGATACTGCGCTTATTTTCTCTTTGAAACAAATTTGCTAGAACGCCACGGGCTATTGATTCGAATACATTGCTTATTCGAGGCAATATTCGCACGCCAAACAATATGCTCCAGTTATAAAAACTGAGACGCGAATGTGAGTAGGTGTATGTTTATAAGTGAGGTATACTGTTGACGTCGCGTCGGTCACACATTCGTAATATTGACGTAGGTTGAAGCGTATGATAACAGCGGCGGTGACAGTTCAAAGAGTCGCCGTCGACCCCGTGTCACGACCGGTTGGATCCGCATAAATAAAGCCTCCATACGCCATCAAAATTGTACCGGCTGACATCAAAGGTGCGCCCGGATTAAATTTATGCATAAGAGTACCTATTCCCGTGTCATCTAATGAGGCATCTCGTAATCCTCGCGACAGAGTTTTCCACAGAGATAATTCGAAATACATTTTACGAGACAATTACGTTCGTCATTATTCCGTTGGAATTGCCGGGACGTTACTGTTGTCTATGTATTATTATTATTTATGGGCTTATAACGTCGCTCATCTCTTTTGTAATGCTACACTGTGTTAATTATGTGAGGAAGCATTAGCTAGCGTGACACACGTTACTAGGGGAGAAGGCAGAGTAGGTAGTTTCTACGACATGTCAACACCACATTGGTCCCACAATCTGCCCTGGGCAGCGGACTTCCTGCTCGGTCTGCGCCCCTGTCGCGTCCAACGAGACGTGCAACACAAAAAGTTTTGTTATCTGTGGCCACGACTCACGCGTGCCCGGAACTAAAAGCCTATCCCTGTGATCGCGGCTTTTTTCCCTAACATGAATTCTGTAAAGGGTTTTTTTGCGTTTTTCTACACTTGTAAATAATAAGCTGAAACTGGCCTATATGTTTTTTTACGATAAATAACAGGACTTTACAAGCATCAATGCGTTTGACGACAGAATAAGAGCTTCACCTACTTTTTTTTTGTTTGAGTTTAAACTAAGATATCAAAAATTATCTTCTTGCCTTACAATTATAATATAAAGTATAGGTTTAGTAGTTAATTTAACTGGAGTCCTACCGCTTTGCGAATACCGTTTATTTACTATATACATTTCTTATTTGTGACCCACAGTTCGAAGCTGCTGGGCTTCGTGTGCTCCCTAGTGGAGTCGTGCAGCACGGTGCAGCAGCACATGCTGCAGTGCCGCGGCTTCTTGGTGATCTCACACATGCTGCAGCGCTGCAGCCGCGACCACCTCACGCCCGACACGCTCGCCTCCTTCCTGCATCTCACCAAACATCTTGTCACTTGCTGCTCTCCTAATTCCGATCTGCTGCTGAAACAGGTATGTTGGTGGTTTAGTTCAGCACAAAAAAAAAGAAAAGTAGACACATATGTAAAACTAATTTTTGCTAGCGGCTCCGTCCACGTGGTTATTGCGGCAAAAAGTAACCTTCCTTGGGATCTGAGCTTACACCATATCAAATTTCATCAATATCGGTTCAGCGGTTTAGTCGTGAAGGTGTAAAAGACAGACAGAAAGACAGAGTTACTCCTAATAAATAGAAATGGATAATAATGTACACACCTACCTAAATATCATATGGTATGGTTAATTCAATTAAGTTTTGACACCTCCAATTTTGATTGTACAAATTACACACGTTTTAATCAACTTACATAAATGTCACCACTTTTATAAAGATGTTTTCTCATGAAAATTAGTTATCTTATTCTATATTCCGACCAAGTTTGTTTGTTGCCGAAATTAACGCAATAAATTTGGTTTTTATCGTTATGCCGAAACATCAAGATTAATTTCTCGGATATTACCATAATACAGGTCGTTTAAAACGCGCTACAAAAGTACAACATCCCATAAATAAGTGAGAAAATTGCCTTCATAAGGTAATTTATATTGCCTCGTTGTTTAGCTCGTCTATTCATTATACACAGATGTTTTCGTGACTTTTATTAAGTTATTCTTATATTTTAATTACTATTCACAAAAAGGTAAGGTACGCAAAAACTAACGAAAAGAGAGAGAAATCTTAAAAAAGAGTTATGATCACTTTTAAGTAACGTTTGTTTGTCAGTCGAGTCGTTAGTTATAACCAGGTGTATCATAAGCATATGTAAACAGGCACAGAAACCACTGCACTGTATGAAATCGAGCCGAGGGCACACAACACAGCTTCGGGGCTTGTTAACATGTGTAATTGGATTAAACCAATCAATTAGGTAATTAAACAAACGTTCGACTATGACGGCTGGTAAACCTGGCAAAATGCTTGGGGTGACATGCTTCACTTCCAGCAGATTACAACAAGATTTATTCCCACAATTTTTTTTTCACATCAACATTTATTTTAATCGTCAAAAAATCAGCACCATTTAGGAATTACAAACTCCAGGTAATAAATATGTCAACATACTGTACAGGCTATAGGTTCACAATTTGTATAAACAATCAATCACTTCCACTTTACTGCTAGGTTTACTTTAAGTGTGACTGGTGCCCCGTCCTTTATGTAAATTTTGTTCTGGATTCTTTCCCGATTGGAAATATTTATTGTTACATATTTAAATGACTTTCAAAATACTTTGTCGAAGTATTTCGAAGAGAAATCTCTTTGTAAGTGGTTGTTGGACCACAAAGGGATGATTTGTACGTTGAATATATAATTGTATTTCCGATCGGGAGGGGATGTCTCAGCACGTGTATACATGTGATTTGTAAACGGAAGTGTTTTGTCGATGGTTGTTAGCGCATGTTCCTCTTGCTTCCTCACTCCGGCTGTTACGGCAGCTTACTTCTGCACCCCCACTCTCATCCAGGGATGTACGGGACTATCAAATGTGATATCACTATCTAGTTTGATGTTACCCGGGTTGTTTGGCTTCCTATTCACAATATAATCAACATCTAATCATTGTTGTACTAGATATATCTGAAATATCATATTTATTTGAATATTTTGAAATAGTATTGTGAATTGGAAACCTTTTTTTATTTATTATCTTTGGTCCTGAACCCACACTTGACACAGCCCTTGTATCTTAGAGCCTCACCAGATCAAACCCTGGTAGCGCTTTGCAAATCTAGTACCCATTTTAAGTTGGAATACCATATTATTATTTATTTGTAAAATTTGAAGGGTTAGTTAGTTTCACGCAGCTACACGAATGAAAAGTTATGACTTTTTTCAGCTTCTATTGCACAAATGCTTTTTATTCTTCAATAATATCTAAACCCTGCATCTATATCCAATATAATTTCAAAACTTACTTTTTCAGATTAGATCGTAGGTACTATAGTATTATGTATCTGTATAACAATGTATTTACTATCGAGCTGTATTGATATATCTTACGTAGGCACAAACAGGACCTCGCTATCCAATAGATACAGTAACAATAATAATTAGAAAGCTATCGTAACCAACGTATATCCCTGTAACTACTAGGCACCCATAAAGCAAGAGAGAATAACGCTTCCAACCATCGGACAGCTTAAGGTCTATGCTAATCGCAGTCTTTCTGCCAATCGTTCCTCACTTGGCAGCTATTGGACCACATTCTGTTCAACCCGGCGCTGTGGATCCACACGCCGGCGGCCGTGCAGGCCCGGCTGTACTGCTACCTGGCGACAGACTTCCTGGCCGATGCTCACATATATGGCAGCGTGAGACGAGTCAGCACTGTCCTGCAAACAGTACACACACTCAAGTTCTACTATTGGGTTGTGAACCCGAGAGCGAAGAGTGGAATCACACCGAAGGGATTGGGTGAGTACGGTACGATAATTCGCCACGCAATTTTAGTATTATAAACTTCAAGGAGACTGGACTGTAAAAGAAATCATAACTTTTTGAAAAATGAAAAATCTTCAGTCACCTTTTAACATATTTTTTGGCCTACTAAAAAGTATTTATGCGATTTTCAGAGGGACCCCGGCCTGCTCATAAGGACATCCTCACAATCCGGGCGTACATTCTGCTGTTCCTAAAACAATTGATTATGATCGGTAACGGTGTCAAGGAAGACGAACTACAGTCCATACTCAACTACCTGACTACTATGCACGAGGTATGTTTGCCTGGTACTTATTGTTAGTTATAAAAGGGTCATTCACGTTTTCCAATTTATTTAATGCAGAAGTTAAAGTTAATACAAGGTTATACGGTATGGAAATACATTAAATGTCATTTGTTTCCGCTGTACGTGATTTGATGTAAACTAATTTAAAATTAAATATGTAAGGGTTCACATATAACAGTAACGGAATGAAAACTTCGTTTGAAGAGCAATTTATTATTAAACGGGTCAAGTTAGGTTGAGAGTGATGTTCGGCTAACTTTCTTCGAGTTGTGTTTCGACCCTTGTTCACAAATCTGAGTTGTTCAGTGATAGGTACGTTACATTATGTAATCTGAACTTTAACAGTTTAATGTTTAATCATTGCGTTATATTTTCAGGATGAGAATTTGCACGACGTGTTGCAAATGTTAATTTCTTTGATGTCGGAACATCCTAGTTCGATGGTGCCAGCTTTTGATGCTAAGGTAAATAAATAACAAAGACATATTTTTTTTAATTATAATAATTTCGTAAATAATAACTTGGCATGTTAATGTAATTTCAGGGCGGAGTCAGGACAATTTTCAAACTACTATCGTCAGAAAGTCAACTCATCAGGCTACAGGCGCTGAAACTTTTAGGTTTCTTCCTCAGTAGAAGTACACACAAGTGAGTATTTACAAATTTCTAATTAACACTTTCATTGCATTTCATTTAACAATCATCCCCAAAGCTATATCTAATTACTAACTTATTTATGGTATGTTGTTCAAATATTCACTAATTTGCATACAATTCATTTTTAACAAAATCATTTGGTGACACTACATTCTGGGAAAGTACCTCCCTACCGAATTTCGGAAACATCTCCCTTCCCTCTATGAATAGCCCAAATATATGAAAAAGTATTTTTACCCGCCAAGCAAATGAAGAGGTTCTCAATTTGTCAAAATTCGATTTTGGTAAAACAATTAATATTTTTTGTCATCGGTAAAAGTCCCATCCCAAAGTTAATTTCATAAAAATCATGAGCTCATTACTAGTGTAAGCTTGTAAAACGTGTTCCGATCAACAATAATGTCCCTCACCACGGTTGAGTTCGTACAGACGCAAGTACGACGTGATGTCCCCGCACAACCTGTACACGCTGCTGGCCACGCGGCTGGGCGCCAGCGGCGAGGGGCTGGCGTTGCCGGTCTACAACGCGCTGTACGAGCTGCTCACCGAGCATGTGGGCCAGCAGATACTCTACACCAGCCATCCCGAGCCGCAGCCGCACTTCAGACTTGAGAATCCCAGTGAGTCCCAGCTATTACATTATTATAATAACGTTTGTTACTGATATATTGTATTTAGTTATGCTTTATTTGTCACACAAGGGAACTCAAGAAAATAAAACAAAGTAATCACGCTATATTAATCACACTTTCGCGTTCTCTAGTGGAAATCCAAATTCCAGAGATGGCAATCATGTGAAGAGGCGTTCTGTCTTCTATTTAACCCATCATTTTTAATAACGTTTCGGTTGGGTCTACTGGACATCAGTCTCCCCCAATTAACCCATTATAATTTAAGTGTTGTTAAATTTCAGTGATCCTCAAAGTAGTAGCGACTCTGATCCGGCAGTCAAAGCAGACGGAACAGCTGCTGGAGGTGAAGAAGCTGTTCCTGTCGGACATGACGCTGTTGTGCAGCAACAACCGCGAGAACCGGAGGACCGTGCTGCAGATGTCCGTGTGGCAGGTATGTACATCCAGGACCAAGGGCATAGCCACAGAAACATTGTGTAAAAATAACTGTAGGAATGGATGAAAAAGATTGCTTGATCTGGTCAAGAATGGAGACTTTTATGTAATTTTTTTATAGTTTACGTAGTCACGTATTTATAATAAATGTTTGTTATAACAGGAATGGCTGATAGCGATGGCGTACATCCACCCGAAGAACGCGGAGGAGCAGAAGATCTCGGACATGGTGTACTCGCTGTTCCGGATGCTGCTGCACCACGCCATCAAGCACGAGTACGGCGGGTGGCGCGTCTGGGTCGACACGCTCGCCATCGTGCACTCCAAGGTACGTGACATAACTATAGCTTCACCGACATATTTTTGGGATTTCAGACCGTAAATATGATAGCAGTTTTGAGGGTTTTTGTTTATTCGTTTGCTTGTTTTGTATTTGCAGGTATCGTACGAGGAGTTCAAACTGCAGTTCGCGCAGATGTACGAGCACTACGAGCAGCGGCGTGCGGACAACATCACGGACCCGGCGGAGCGCCAGCAGCGGCCCATCTCCACCATCTGCGGCTGGGAGCCCGCGCCGCAGCACCTGCACCACGCCGCGCAGACCGAGATCGGGGCCGGCCTGTCGCTGCGGGACGTCGACACCTGCCGCTGCGACCCCAGCCCCGCGGCCCAGCCCGCCCGCCCGGCCCAGCCCGCCCAGCCCGACCAGCCCGACCAGCCCGACCAGCCCGCGCCCGTCTACAGCGAGGTGTGCCGCCTGCACAGCCCCGCCAAGCGCCCCGCCGACACTAGCGAGGTGGAGCACGCGGTCGACGACCCCGCCTCCCCCGCGCCCCCGGCCTCGCCCGCGCCCCCCGCGCTGCCCGAGTCCGCGCCCCCCGACCACACCGACCTGGGACACTCAATCACGGAAGACCCCAAGCTGCTGGAGGACCCCGAGTCCGGCGTGGGCACGCTGGAGAAGAGCGACGAGCCGCTGACCCGGCAGGGCAGCCTGGACTACATCCCGGTGCGGGACGTGGGCGACGGCGTGAGCAAGGACGACGGCACGGACCGCAGCGAGGGCCTGCCCTCCAGCCTGTCGGCCAGCGCCAGCGCCAGCCCCGAGCGCGTGCCCGAGCTGCACGTGGCGGCCGAGCGCGAGTCCGAGCTCTCCGACCGCTCCGAGCTCTACCTCACGCCCAGCGAGGCCACCAGCCCCAAGAAATCTCAAGATAAGACTGACGACGAGACCGACGATCCCAAGCGTGTCGCCATCAATATCGTCAACGACGTACTGACCATAGCCCTAGAAACTGTGAGGTTAAAGACTGACGACGACACGGACTCGGGAGCCATCTCGGGCGGCCTGCACTCCGAGGGCAACACGCCCAACGGACGGGACGACTTCGAGCAGGAAATAGAAGAGATCGTCGATGAGAAGCGAGTGGCCGAAACGATCGCTAGTGAATTAGTAACGGACTTAATTTCATCGGTTGTGACAAAAAGTGAGAAAAGCGATAGTGATGAGAATATTGTTTCAGACGATAACAGTCCACAGAGGGTCATACCTTCCGACCACCCGCACGAGGGCAACGTGTTGCCTCTTGATGGTGAATATTTAGTCAATTCCAGAACTGAAGAGGCTGAGAAACTAGAGTTAGAGAAGAAAGACGAAGTTACCGAAGAAAATGAGAAAAACGAAAGCCAAAGAGTCGAGGCATCGACACCCGAGGAGGAGAAGGTGCCAGAAATCCCGCCGATATCGACCATTAGTGAGAGTATTCCTTTAGCTAACAAGGACCACGATAGCGACGAGGAACGGAACCTGGATGGTGAGCGAGACAAGAGACGCGTGAGCTTGCCGGGCGACAGCGAGATGAAGCAGGACGGCACGAGGGGCGAGGGCGTGGCCACGCACGGCACCAACACCTCCGCGGAGACCAAGCGTCCGCGGAGCGCCTCCACTAGCACGCAAGTGGATTCCAATCATTTCGGTAAGTGTCAAAATATGACGATGTTATGCAATTTTGAGTAAGTTCAGTCACTGCTTAAAATTCATTATGGTAAATGCCTCTGGCAACTAATATTTTTAACCTAATAATTTGATCCTCTTGTCAAGAAGGATTTAACAAAACAATTAATCATATCTACGTATATGTACACATAGATCTGTATACATATACCTACGTGGACTAACTATCTTACCGAAAACAGTTCCATGATACTGTTATATAAATCGATTCTTTAACGATTTCATATCCGTCATACTTCCGTTACTGCTTATGTAAATATATATGTTAAAAATTAATCTATTAATTTGTTTAGAAACAAAGCGTCCATCGAAGTGTTCGCGTCCGATGTTCTCTCCGGGCCCGACGCGGCCGCCGTTCCGCATCCCGGAGTTCCGCTGGTCCTACATCCACCAGCGTCTGCTGTCCGACGTGCTCTTTTCGCTAGAGACCGATATACAAGTGAGTGACAATAATACTAACTAGCTGTGCCCCGTGGTTTCGCCCTCGTAAATACATGTTTGTTTAAATCAAATTTAAGAAAATCGGTACACCTGTGCTTGTCTTATAATTAAAATTGATGTAACTCACTCTATTTCTTTTTATATTTTAAGATTAAGAACATTTATCGCAAGTCACAATTAAATATACCGGTTGACAAAAAGACTGATAAAATGACATGATTCAACGTGAAGTTTGACAAAAAAATAATTATTTGTGATTTAATTGGCTCTTCAAAAACCGGAGCCTAGAGTTAATTACTAAGTAATAAAATTATATAAATAAAATGAGGCATCTGATGTTGCCCAAAACTATTCTGGCATATTCGTAACATTTTGTACCCAAAGAATAAAATAATATTTTCCAATACGATGCTTAATTAACACTTTTCGTTCCTCAGGTATGGCGCAGTCACTCCACGAAGTCGGTGATAGACTTCGTGAACAGCAGCGAGAACGCGATCTTCGTGGTGAACACGGTGCACCTGATCAGCCAGCTCGCCGACAACCTCATCATCGCGTGCGGCGGCCTGCTGCCGCTGCTCGCCTCCGCTACCTCGCCTAATGTAACCACACTATTATTGCTACAAATATTTATACTTAATTTTTTCCATTTCAAATGTGTATTGTCTGAAAAGAACAATTTGAAAAGGATAAAATAACCTTTTGTTATTGGTCTTTTAAATCTATATTATATGATTTACACTCGTTTGGCTTAGAAAGACAGATTTCTTTTTCATAATTTGATACACACATTTATAAACGTTATTATATTTACTTTTATTACAGCTGCAACAAGAATCTTCTAGAAACTAACATAAAAAATAAGGACAAATTCTATAACCACTCGTATTTTCATCATTTCCAGAACGAATTAGACGTAATAGAGCCGACACAAGGCATGCCGGTAGAAGTGGCGGTGACGTTCCTGCAGCGGCTGGTGAGCATGGCGGACGTGCTCATCTTCGCCAGCGCGCTC
The DNA here is from genome assembly GCA_905475315.1 of Autographa pulchrina. Taxonomy (NCBI): domain Eukaryota; kingdom Metazoa; phylum Arthropoda; class Insecta; order Lepidoptera; family Noctuidae; genus Autographa; species Autographa pulchrina. The sequence goes on from FR997775.1 coordinate 604,792, forward strand.
AACTTCGCCGAGCTCGAGGCCGAGAAGAACATGTCCAGCGGCGGCATACTCAGACAGTGCCTGCGATTGGTCAGTATACACGCAGACATCAGACAGTAAACTGTCGGTCGTGTTCTTTGACACATGTACTGTTTTACCGAGAGACATATGGTACTGTTTTGCCGACAGACACGCAGCAAAAGGGATTTTGATTAATTTTTATTTTTGCGTCCATCTTTTAAATAATGAAAATATATTAGATACGTATTTTTTTTCTTTTGTCCCCTCAACAAAAAGTAGGTATAATGATACAGTGATTAAAATTCTTACTGACGTCTAAGCAAAAATTGTACCTAGCCGTGACGTCACAAGCCCCCACACTTTAGGGCGGTTTATCTTCGTATTTTATTATTGATTTGATAAAAGGAAAATACGTGTCTATTATATTTTGATTATCTAAATGGCAGACTTAATTGATTTTGACTTTTCATACCCAGTCATCTACCCTATTACCGACACAGTCTTTATCAAACAACACGACCGATTTGATGTTTTATTTTTTTAATTCTAATACTTCAATGTTATACCAACTACATCAGATAGTGTTATCGTGAGCTCCAATAGATTTTTCAAAGAATTAGTTATCTTTTAATGTATTCTCATTATCATAAAATATAGAAAGTATAGAAATTATGACTTCTAATACATATCCTAGTAACTCTATAGTAAACTGATAGTACATTCTCTCTTAGTCAAGTTAACGTAGAAATATTTCTTCTAATTATAGTTTTAGTTCTTTTCTTTCTGGCCGTATTCTAGTGTTTTATGGTTTGCATTGCAATAGTACAACATCAACTATGCATCTACATTTACTCTTCAGTAAATAAAATAAGCATTAGATAAAACAAAATACTCCATATAAAACTTTAAAGCCCATTTAATTATTTGGCTACAAGAAAATCATTGTAAATTCTATAAACTGTCGTCGAAAAACGTAACCATAAAAAGTGAGGCTTCATAAAACACTAGAGTACGGTCGATGTCGTGTACGGCTAGCACTTCCTAGTGCCGTAGCGAGTCGTAGCGGCGTAGACGCGTAGCATCGCGAGTGTGTGTGTGCGTAGGTGTGCACGTGTGCTGTGCGCAATTGCCTCGAGTGCAAGGAGCGCCAGCGCTACGCGGCCGCCCGCACTGCCGCGCGCTCGCCCGACTCGCCCGAGCCCAAGGTAACTATACTTCTCACGCGCCTGACGCCCTGGTACTTGACAATAACACGCGCTCCACTGTCTTTGTCTCGTTTGCTAATGATTCTCCACACCCTTATATTTTTTGTGCAATAAAATAGCTGTTTATGAAAGTGGGACACACCCCATCCATTTTAAAATATCAAACAACTTCTCCGCTCTATGGTGTCCTAGTACATTAAACTTCGTTAATTAATCCACCCACTCTTCCTTCGGGAACATGATATGTTACATTTGAATAATGAAAATCCTCCAATAGCAAACAAGCTAGAGTTAGGTAGCCCCATCACAAGCGCCCTCTAGAGTAAATTTGACGAGTTATTTATTAAAAAACTCTTCGTCTTCGCTACAGTCCTGGTAGTTTAAATGTAATCGATATTAACGTTAGCTTTCAACACTGCACTGCTCACAAACTTGGTAACTAATGAAATAATTAATTCATTAAAAACGACAGCGCAAACATAGCAGCACACTGCATGTTGACCAAAAATTTAATAATAGTTTTATTAAACGCTTGGTAACAACTGCTCTTTAATTTTTGCATGCAGCCAACAATATGTCAACTATTGAATGTATATTTGTTACTATTTTACGTTTCCTACTATAAACTAGAACATTCTACCACAACGACCTCTGCAGCGGTTATGCTCTCCTAGTACTTTGATACACTTAGAAAAATGATCACAGATGCTGTGTTTTTTGTATAATTTATGTTTTTACCACCAAACAGAAATGTTCGTGATAATATTTAAATTCTTATCTGTATCGTGTTATCAGAGTGTGGTGGCGAGTCTCGCGGACACTTCGAGTCCAGTGAAGGACCCGGAACGACTGCTACAAGATATGGACGTAAACAGACTTCGAGCTGTTATCTACAGAGACGTGGTAAGTTTACCTAATGGGTTACACACATACATAATAAGATAATCAGCAATATAAAGGCATTTATTAAGTAATATGAAGATTTCACTAAAGGTTAAACATAAGAATATCTCGGCAATCTGACACGGCTTCATCAAAAGCAAAAATAAATGTTACAGATACTGTTGTTCTAATAAGTTTTGAGAATAGAAGCGTAGATGTGGTGTGTGTGGCACTCGAGGTAGCAAGTGATATGCACGCTATCGGTTTGGCAGGAGGAGACGAAGCAGGCGCAGTTCCTGTCGCTGGCCATCGTGTACTTCATCTCCGTGCTGATGGTGTCCAAGTACCGCGACATCCTCGAGCCGCCCGCGCACGCCCCGCCCGACTGCGCGCGCCGCCCGCACCACGCGCACGAACACCACGGTACGACACGCTCGACACACACACACACACGACACACACCCTAGCACACACCAGACGCTAAGGAATAAATGAATCATTTATGCACGCTTTTTAATATGTATGTATATTTTATATGTATACAACATTTTTTATAACTAAAGAGAAACTAAAAACTTGCTGCTATAAATAATGTAATCTAAGAAATATACAATTTTAATGTGTTGAAATATTTATAACGATAACAACAAGTGAATAACTTCTATAGACCCTTACTCATAAAATTATAAATTAATATTTGATTTACTGTCATTTTCGTTGACATGAACCCCACCAGTCACTCCAAAATTTTTGTACATACCTAACTTTTATAACGAACTATTCCAAACCGACATAATAAACCGTAGTGGCACTGTTATGTGAAGCATCACTGTTTATGTAGTGTTCTATATATTCTATCTATCTCTATATTACTGTCTTTTATTTTATTTTAACCACAGTAACACGGAAATTACTGCCCGAATGCAACGTTAAATAGAAAATTTAATTATAAACAAATGATTTTATATGCAACGATAAATATTTGTTTAATGTATGTAGAGAACTAACTGTCTTGAAATAATTTATGTATGAAATATTAAAACTATATTTTTCTCTTTAATATAGATATATCGGGTTTGTTTATTAGACATGGATTTATTGTATGCTATTTATTTTTGCTTCTTGTATATGCTTTGTTGCACTCAATATAAAACGTACAAATATATTCCAAAGATATTGGTTCATGTGATAATGTCACAGTCATCATCATTGTGTGTCGTCGCTATCGGAAGTATACAACACATAGCACACAGACTAATATATTCTGATCATGCTGCTATCTAAATACCTCATTTGCCCTTGTGATCCAAATATATTTGGATCAAACTGGTGAATGCTGGTAACATATTACAAGAATACTGTAGATACTTTCGAGAGCGACATTCAAAGAGGATATTAATAGACTGTATATCTGAATTGTGTCGTTTCTCCTTTTTTCACGCCGCTTGATATACGCGTCACGATTTGGGACACTGGTAAAATCGTCAACATTTTACTACACTGCGGCACCGCATCATTGGTTTACTCGCATCGATCGTTCGATTATATAAACCGCACTTCACTTGCTATGTGTAACCGCGATGTCAAACGATCGACTCTAAATACAATACAAACAAAATTCGTATACCTTTTGTTATGACTTTATTTCTTCCTGCTTCCTCTTTTCCTTGTCTTTATATATATATTGTCCGTACTATTTCCTTGTCTATACTGTTGTCGTCTCTTCGCCCTCGTTCTTCCGTTCCCTCCCGGCGGGCCACAGGGTCGCGGCCGCTGTTCCCGCAGTGGTCGCACCACGTGTATCCGCAGTTCCTGCCTGGTGGGCACCCGGCTCACCGCCACCCCCACACGCACTGCAAGCTCGATTGCGGCCAACACGTTAACAATAATACGCTCGCACACACACGCATCGCTAATTACCACCGCGCTCACGCAGGTAACGCGGCCGACGACTAACTACTGGCGTTCGCATATACAACAAAAATAATTCACTAAATACTATGCAATTAGTCAGTAAATTATTGAGAGATGAGGATGATGACCAGACAATCTACATTAATACAGGTCCTACAATATCTCCTTGCGGTACACCTCACGATTGTTACGTCGCAAACGCGCTAATCATGTCAACAAGAGCGCAATATTGTAAAGATTTTCTAATGTATAATGCCGCAAAAGAAAATACACGAAAGAGTATCGTCACTATTTTCTTCTTCTGTGCTTGAATTTGGCTTTTACGCTTGATAGTGGGTTTCAGATGCTCTCTCGTGTTAGTCTCGAAAATATTTAGTTAGGATTGTGATGCGGACGCCCTAAATACTATATGTGGTCGATGTTCGCGTACAATGTTTTGTCTTTCAATAAAAAAAGAAATAAAAGCTTCCTTCAAAATTGATATTTTTAGCTTCCATATTATTATTCTTCTTGTATCTTGCTGTTGTCAAAGACAAAGCAATGTAAATCTATGCACCGCTGAGGCACTGCTTCTATTCTGTTCCATTTTTTATTTTAGTTGCATCATCATTTGAAGTAGAGGTTGATTAATCATAATATTAAGTTTTAAGGAGCATGTACCGATTTAATGTAAGAATAAATTGTAGTGATCAGTCGGAATTCTGTGCGATTTGTTCTCTTGTAGTGTTGTGACGTAGGTAACTGCATGTAACTATTGTATTAGTAAGTAGGCGATAATCAAAGTCCGTACATTACACATTTAATAGATTGATCTTATACGCTTCTGGTATAACAGTATCTTAGTGACGTTTGTCGCTTTGTACAGAATTCCATGTACAGTAAATTTAGAAGTATAATATCCCTGGAAGACTTAAGTAGGACCTCCTGACTTACCCGCTTTATTAAGCAAGCTTTGTCGATGTTGTCTCAGCCACCGCAAAGTATAAACTACCGTTGCCTCAAGTAACAATATGTATTTCTATGTTCCTCTAGAGCACAATGGAGATGACGTGGAGTATGCCATGATTGTGGTTGACGAAAACAATTCCACTATTAACGATTTGGACTCGCCCTCAATGAAGGTAAGACATTTGACAGTTTCACTGTCAGTGAGATTTTTGCGATAGACGTCATGTTTGTGTACGGATCATGTTTGCATGGAAGGTTCTGATAGACCCCCTCCCTCTATTCTACCTAAAATATTGTGAGTATTAATTAAAATTAGTAGGCGATAAGAAGACATTACCAAGTAGACCATTAATGCTAAACTAAAAGCTTACATTTATAATTCATGTATAGTTTAACTTTTCAAAATTAAGTTATTAAGCTTTAATTTTTAAAATAGCCCTTCAACTATTAATTTCTAAAACATTTTTCCTTAGCATGTTTTTCCAACTTATTCCAATCTCTTCAACTTAGGCCTAACTACATGAAAGTAAGATTGTTTAATTATAAGTAGTATAGAGTGTTCATGAGCATCTCATTAGTATAGAACTAGGATTTACTTAGCATTATGAGCATGCCATTACGAATTCCGTCCCTTATAGTCGAGTCAAGCCATCAGTTCCATTGTGTTTGGCAAATTGATTTGCTGTTTGCCGATTGGTTTTAGTTATCGATGTCGCTATGAAATGTATGTTAAAACATTAAATGTGGAAGATTTTGTGTGAAACGTGAACGCTTCATTATATTCGTTTTGTTTTGCTTTTGCGATAAAATAAATAAAGGAGACGGATGGGAAAGAAGAAGGCGTTGCCAAAATAGAAACAACAACCGATGAACTGAAGCCAAATACAGCTGAAAAAGACAAGCCTAGTGATAAGCCGGAATTGTCGCCGGCCTCGGACAAAGAAGAGCCGCTATTCAAGTCGAGCCTGCGAATCAAAAGCCAGCCCAAGCCCAAGGTTAGTAGATCCGCGGGGAGGCGGCTATGCTCTGTTTCTTTCTATTAGTTACTGCGTCTCCTTAACTGTGACCTCTGGGGTATCTTCGTTGCTGTTTAGTTTCAGTATCTTAAACCTTATCATTCAAGGGAAGGACATTAACTCTTCCCAATGTATCTGGTATAGGTGAATGCGTTCTACTTGAGTTAGACTGTATATTCCTACTTATTTTGTAAACGATGTTGTGGATAGTCTACTAATCTATGTATTAAATATATGTTATTGTCCTGTTGTAAGCCTCCAACCGCAAGGTCCAAAACATTGTCTGGGATAACGGTGTCGGTGGTTAATTTGGTTTGTACACATTCTGATTTAGTGTGAACTGACTTTAGTGTTGACACCTCTGATTGGTTCTGGAAGCCTGGTACAATGAAAAGTATACATTGTTATAGTATAGTAAACTGCTGCTTCTTTTGTACCGTTTCTGAAGTATATTTTTATATGTTAAACTCAAATAAATAAATTCTGTCCCTTGAATTATTCCAGTTCCAATCATGAACACATATACACACAAGCTTGTCACGGTACATACTTATGTACAGTTCGATTACACAAATCTAGGCTAGCTATGCTCACTCGTATATCATATTTAAGGTAAGAAACACTACACCAAATATTAAAAGCACTGGCACAATACACAAATGTAACATTGTTACATGTTACGTATTTAAAAAGCTAGTCTGTGCTGGCTTAAAGCAATTTCTAGGGACAAAATAATTTATGTATAATGTATCAAAGCAATATTCGACACGGCTTATGGGATGGGAATTTTCAATTCTTTATCTAATTGTGTAAATATTTATGTTCTTAAGTGTGTTTTTCCCAAATATTTTCCACTTTATTTATAAGTTTGTTTCCAGCATGTGTGTGCTACGCTTGCTTTTATCACTGAATTCTTTAAAGCATGATGTTTTCTATAGTATTTTTTCACCTTTTAATCATACTCTTCATCACATAGTAGATTTAACACATGATTTTTGTATGACGTATATAAATGCATTACCAAGGTAAGGTTTTAAAAATGATTTTGAGATAAAAATTGTATTAAAAACGTTGAAATTTAAAGAAATTCAGATTAGGTTGTGTGTATCTCCATAACTAGACTATCATTATCATGTGTGTTAAATTAGAAATTATCATTTCTTAAATTCCTTTACATTCTGTCAATGTTAGATTAGGTTTTCCAATAGAGAGATTATTTCTATTTAGAACCAGTAAATTATCTTCCCTGAGTTATTTTCCTAGTTCTTCCCTCTTGATGTTTAGACGAGTAAGGCATAGTCTTGGTAGGGTCTTATCGTATCATTGTGTATCACGTATGGTGTGTCGACAGAGCGTGGATTCGATAGAAGACGCGGGATCCTTCCATCTCAACTCCAATGAGACCACGAACAACGACCCTGAGACGTCCAGCGAAATCGCATTAGATGATAACAAGCATCCGGTATGTAGAAAACGTTCTAAAGCATTTAATTATCTTATAAGAAAAAAGGGAGAAATATTTAGTTTATTGGGAAATATTTTCAGGTAAGTAATGATGAGTCGTGGACAGACGTGAATCTGAACGAGGATGGTGAACGAGGCCCAGCCACCATTACTGGCAGGACGAGGGACCACGAAGGAAATATACATGAAGGTAAACGTAGTTATGTTCTGTATAGTTTTCCGTCCTAAATGAAGGCATTGGACAAGTTATTTATTGATGTTTTTGTAAATACATGTGTAATTAACATTTTAGATATTGACAAACAAATTCACATGAGGAACTCGGAGTCGCACCACCACCTCCAACAGAGGCATCAGAACAGAAACCTGCAAGCCGCCCAGAGGCATCTGCATCCTGTAAGTCTATTTTGTTCTTATTCATTTCTTCTGACAATTCGATTTCTAGGTAGGATGTAGAAATTAATCACTGTTTTAAAAAAAATTAATAATTAAAAAAATTAAAAAACACGCCTGCCATGTCAAAAAAAAATTAAAAACAAGTCAAATATTTGCAGTCGGGGTTCCTGTAATGAATTGTTCCAAGTAACCGACCCCGACTGCAAATATTTGACTTGTTTTTAATTTTTTTTTGACATGGCAGGCGTGTTTTTAATTTTTTTTAATTATTAATTTTTTATTTAATACCTTTTAGTGAACAACAAAAAAACATGACACAACACAAAAAAAAATATCGTTCGGAACCCTTTGCAGGCGATTTCGACTCACGCTTGACCATTTTTTAATGTCCACATAGCCTATGTCACTCGGGATAACTCAAAGCTTCTAACGATACCACAAACATTGAAATCGGTCAAGCCTTTTAGAAGTTATGGTGGAATAAAGAAACTCACAAACATACATACATACATACATACATACATACATACATACATGAACCCTGAAAACATAACACTCCTTTTTGGGCAGTCGTGTAAAAAGTGTTGTGTTCTTATTAGAATAAAATATTCAATTATTTTAAGTAAGGAATACCTAAAAGTTCATTCGTTTGTTGAATGTAAACGACATTCAACAATCCCTTTACTTCTTATTCAATCAGTCCAGTTTATATATTCACACCTTTTTTAGGACAACGAGACGTTAGCAGGCTTAAGTGCTATGAACACATCGATGACTGTGGACGGAGTGTCCCGCGAAGCCTCCCTCACACATAAGCTGGAAACAGCTCTAGGGCCGGTGTGTCCTCTGCTCAGGGAGATTATGCTGGACTTCGCGCCCTTCCTCTCCAAGACGCTCGTCGGCAGCCACGGACAGGAACTGCTCATGGAGGGTAAAGGTATACGCTGTTAGGCATGGTAGAACGCTGGTAATCTGGTTGAAAATCCATTGGACTTCTTCATCCCCACATTATGGGGGTGGAACTGATGATGAGATGGCTTTTTTAGTTGGGATGGTAATTTGTAAGTAAGGACAACAATGGACTCTATTTCTTCCTGGGCAAGGTTGCAGGGGCTTTTTGTAATATTTTGTCTGTATATTGCTTTTATGATGAACTTAAGTCATCTCTTCCTATCTTGGAACTATAGTTACACTATACTTTAGTTAAAAACGTGGATGTGGTAATCTAGATTGGCTTAAACTATATCCTCTTCTAAACAACAGCTTGTATAATAGAACATGGGTATAACATAGTTAGTCATAGAAATGGGATGGAAATTGTTCTCATGTTTCTTTTCCTAATGTTTTGTGGTCTCTCAGGTCTCCAGACCTTTAAGTCGAGCACGTCGGTGGTGGAGCTGGTGATGCTGCTGTGCTCCCAGGAGTGGCAGAACTCGCTGCAGAAGCACGCGGGGCTGGCCTTTATCGAGCTCATCAATGAGGGAAGGCTGCTGTCCCATGCCATGCGGGACCACATCGTGAGGGTTGCCAATGAAGCTGAGTTTATACTGAACAGGATGAGGGCAGACGATGTGCTCAAACACGCAGATTTTGAAGTACGTTGGATATTGTTAACTGTTATCCGATCTATTTTATCTTATTTACCTTAGTTTTATTTGCTATTTTTTACTAGCAGAACATAGTGAGTATAAGTTGTTTTCCGTGTGTATAGTGCCTATGCGCGAGCAGCAGTGCGGAGCGCGCGGAGGAGGAGCGCACGTGCGAGCGACTGATCCTGGCCGCGCGCCGGCGCGACCACGCCGCCGCCGCGCGCCTGCTCGACAAGCTGCGGCACGCGGCTGACCACGCGCATCCCACCAACCCCAACCATCCCACCGCGCCATTACCCGGGTAACGCCATGATGAAAATTTCAACAAATTTGGTTTAAAATTAGCGAAATGAATATCAAAACAAAAAAGTCCCTAGTATGCGGTCTCCTGAAAAGTTGTTGTTTTAATATAAATCTTTTTACTTTGCACCCATCCATTTAATCATGTGGAAATAGTTCCCATTTTGTCGTCCAAATTTTCTACTAACACTTTTTTTCCATCGGACTACTGACGAGCTGACTTCGAACTTTTCGTATGCTCACAGCAGCAGCAGTCAGTTCTGGAAGCTGGACTCGTGGGAGGATGACGCGCGGCGACGGCGACGCCTGGTGCCCGACGCCCGCGGCCGCCGCCACGCCGCCGCGCCCGCGCTCGCGCACCACCACTCGCACCACCACGACGCTATACTACAGGTACTGCCTCCACTCACAGCAGCAACACTCACTTCTGGAAGCTGGACTCCTGCATATCCGAGGCGGGATGGAATAAGAGCGGAAAGAACATAAATTATGTCTAATGTTGTCTAAAGTCTATTGTGAAGATTTCTAACCAGAAATTACGAAGCACCTCATGCATGTTCTTGTGTTTAACTTTCCTCGTCTCCGTCTCTCAGGCCACAGAAGAGCTACACTCTCGCATCGCAGCGGGCGGTGCGGGTCGCGGCGCGCAGCTGCCTACGCCGGCCGCGGCCGAGCTGCTGGACGACGCCGAACTGCTGGTCGACGACAGGGAAATAGATGCTGACCTCACAGGTGAGAACACACTGCATATATCTGTAGGACCAGTGTCCCTAACCTAGTGTAAAAAAGTGTTTTAGCATTATAGTAGGATGTTGCAAGGAATTTCGATTTATAAATTTAAATTCTGTATCATTTATTAATAATATTATTTTTACTTATTACACATAAACATTTAATATTTAATATTGCGCGTAGTATACAAATACAAGAAATAAAAAGCCCCTGTGAAAATAATTTGAGCAATTTCATCGTTCAAGCGAGTTGCGCGTTCGTATTTGGCAGGCGCTACAAATGTTTTCATTCACAAAAAATGTTTTAAAATTGTTGATCCTCACTTGCTATATTAACATCTTTGTAATCCTATCCTCCTGGTACCAGGGCCAGTGAACATAAGCACAAAGGCTCGGCTGGTGGCGCCCGGGCTGGTCGCGCCGGGGACCGTGTCGCTGACCTCCACGGAGCTGTACTTCGAGGTGGATGAGGAGGATCCGGAGTACAAGAAGATTGACCCTGAGGTATGTAACTACTTCTTTCTTTTAATGGTTTCTTTACAGTCCAGGAGTTGGCAGTCAGCTGGAAGTTTTAATACAAACATCTGAATTACGGGTACTAGGTTGCGATCTGTTTTTTTAAGTTTTGTCTTTTTACATCATGGTTTTCGGAAGGTAATTTAAAAACGACTAAGTAAAAATAGTTTCGGAAAAAAAGGACTGGTATTTTATAAAGATTTTTTTCGCACATTTAACGGTCTTGAAATAGTATAATTTACTTGCGCATGTTAAATGATGTCCATATATTTCTCGATCCCCTATAGTTAAACTGAGAATTGAAATACTTAAAAATTATAAACAAAATCAATATTTGGTTTACAATCAAGTCATGTTAAACTGTAATAACGTATCGCCTGCGGTTTTTAATGGAAGCTACTGCAAAGCAACCGGCTTATTTACAATAATTGTGTGTTTTCCATTATAATGTTTATGGAATCGGCATAAGGTTACTTTATTCCTCCATTCAGTAAAATTGGATATCTGAGACAACGAATTTGAATATTAAATTAAATGGGTTTACGTATTGGTATTGGTGATACGTTAGTAATGTAATGTTCAGTAATGCAAAGATAAGCGCCTGCCTTGTAATCAACTCCTGCGCAGTTAGCGTTTGCAAGTTTATGGCATAAGATTCTGCTATCTGTATAGGTTTTCGGTTAGTTAATGTAGCTTTTTGGAGTTTAAATTACGCAATATTTAATATTGTCTTAACAAAATGTGTTGGTTTTTATATCCATATCTTACTAATCTGGATTCGTAAGTGCCGTGTACACTAATTAGTCTGGTCAACGTCGTGGAAATTAGTAACCATTACAGAAATAAAAGGTTATTATAATAGCTTCATAGTCTTTTTTAATGGTGTGTTCGCCTAATGATTATGGTCTATCTCATCACCGTTCCTCTAACAAACATATCATAAAGCTCGTAAAGGAATGTATCAGAACTGGCCACAATAATTATAATATAAATTAACTTTATAATATAATAACTAAAGCTATTCAATAAATTGTCAGGTCTACGGCTATAAAAAAGATTTTTTCTACCAAATCTATTTTACAATAATATAAATTATATGTGAAGCTGAGACAATCGGATGACAAAACTGCCTTCAAATAAGGTGCGACATGAGAGCTTTGTTTTGTTATTTATTAAGCCTCTTGTGTATTCAAGGAGTAGTAAAATGAAAATTATATCGTTTTACGTCTCAACTCAAACGACGTAACTGGACGCTTGAAACACAAACAAAAATACTTCTTAAGTTGAAGGCAATAAAGTTCGAAATTGGTTGTATTGTGCTAGTAGTAAGGATGGTCGTGATTTGTTTTAGGTGAGATATCGATATTGCGTATAGCCGTGTAATATAGTCGGGTAACCGAATATGAGGCACTTAGACGCGCGGACAATGCGTCCCCGCGGTGCCCTGTCGAACAGGCGCCACGATAGTGCTGTGCCGTGTCGATTAACTGTTTTGAATTTATTTAAGATTATCGTAACTTTCGTGAAAGCTCTACTAAAAGATAAGACATACGAAACAATAGATGAATAATTAACCTAACCTTTCTGCTTTTCTAATTGTCTTGTTTACTAATATTCGCTTTGCTTCTTCAAAGCAAGGACTTGTTAGCTTTGTACGAATTATTAGTAGACTATTTTTTGAGAAAAAAATAATGCTTCAGTTTTGAGTAACAACGCTTGTTATTTTACTTTCGACCCACTAGTATACCTATCGCGTTACCTACATTTGGTTTTGACACTTTTTACTGAGTTTGTCATCATCGAATTATATCGAAGGTAAACCCTGTATCGATGTAAGCTCGTGCCTACCCAGTCGTTGTGTGGGGCGGGCGCGCAGCTCGACAGCGGGACAATGGCGCCCCGCCGCGCGCCGCGTGCTCTCGCGCCGGGGGGCACTCGCAGTCTGAGGGGAAGGGGGCACATACCTATGCAGGGATTTCATGCCTACAAGCGTAATTACTGGTAATTTGGAAACTGTGTGACTGTGATATCATCGTGTCGTTACGTTACAAGAAACGTAAGGCAGAAAATATTTTGGTTCCAAATCCAAAAGGCTTTAACTTCTGACTCTAGCTTGCGCGCTTCCAAAATGTCAACGTCCTATTTAGACCTAATTTATCTAAATTGGAAACTCAATAATTTCAATTATAATTTTTACTTGCTTTAAATAAAGGCAAGCTATTCTATTGCATCAAATCGCGTGGAACGTTATTTACACCATGTAGACGTCCTGTAGACTAGACAGGCAATTGTTTAGCACAGAACTAATGTGATCATCAAATCAATATGATTTGCTCTATTTACTTTAATTAACGCAACGAATGTAAATGGCGGCATCCAATGACTATGCGCACAGGCATACACAATTAGGCGTAAATTATAAGCTATAGCGGATTTACCTCTACATTAAAGACCAATAAAAAGTTCGAAGAATAGTAGATGGAGGAAAATGATGCCTTCGATGCTACAAATTAATCATCTTAGTATATTGCTTGTTTGTAATAACCATCCAACTTGTGCTGATTATTAGGAATTTTGCTAACAAATTTTACAGATTTTTCTTTTTTTTATGTGGCTATAAATAATTTTACCACTGCTTTAAAAACTATTATTTATTTATGTATCAAGGCAGTATTGTATAATTTAGGTATTCCTCATAAGGTTTTAAACTCAGCCTTTAGTTTTCTGAGACAAGATAAAGCTGACTGGGCTTTGCCAACCCGCGCCGCTCATGCATTGCTCCACAACGCTATTATTGAAACTGTATCCGAGATATTATTTACTGCGACTAATTTAACCGATTCCAAAGATTGTAAATTGAATTCGTAATGGGGCATTTTATTTGTTTATGCTAATATACCGTTTTAATTAACCGTGTCGTGTTTATAGGCGGTCAGAGAGGGACAAAAAATAGGTACACAGTCGGAATCCCGGCTATGCCTGTCGATGGTACCAACGACAACGATTTATTGGTGCATATTTCATAATTAAACTTTTGTTAAATTAATGCTCGATTTTAGCTCGAGTTTTTGTAGATGAGGCTGTGTTCTGGGTGGCAATGGGAAAATATTTTGAATGCCTTTATATCTAAGAAAGTGTTAAAAGAAAAAAAAAATGTTTTTATGAAATAGGTTCAATTCAGTTCTTTATTCAATAGTAAGTATTTGAGGTAATTTTGACTGTATCAGATAGTCACGTCATAAAAGAAAATGTTTTTCGCAGACAAAATACTAATTATTTTTCTGCAAATTATTAACCAAAGTTTTTGTTGATACATATCATATTTGAGGTACTAGATCATCATAGAATCTCAGGAAGTCGCGTCCAGTTCTCACGTCATCAATAACGGATGCCGCACGGCAGCACATAAATAAATATATTACTCCTGCTTGACAGCTATCAGCGTAACTGACACGTGTCATGATATTTCTCAAATTTATGGCCTCCGCTCTAACATACTTTGAACCTTAGGACTAGGGATTAGAGTTCAAGCTGCTATGGACGAGTTTCTTTGGTTTTGTATCACCACGTCTACCTGTAGTATGTCTACTTGATCAGTAAAATTGATAATAATTTTGTTTACTTTAAGATTGAAGGTTTCGTTTAGTGATACAAATTTTTTCTTTTGTTTTGAAATTATGGCTCGAGTAATTTATTTTTCCTTTATTTAATATTTTTGCTATGCCATACCAAATACGTAGTTTTGACCTCTACCTAGTAACTGTTTTAGTTAATTAATTATTTTAGCTATAATTGTAGAAAACAGCATGCTTACTTCAATAGGACATTTAATTGATTTATGTAAGTGTTTAACATAATTTTATGAATACTTGTTTATTGGCTATAAATTAGCCCGAGCACGTCCATACTAGGATAGCCACGATCGTATATTGTCCGTCCGTCTGTCTGTCAGTGGCGATTCCTGCCTTTTTACAACCGGTGTACGTTGCATGTAAGAATTTAGGCGCCAGATGCGGAGTCGATAAGGCGGCCCCTGCAGCGCGCCTCCGATTTATCGATAGATAACGTTGATCATCACTAGTTCTGTTGTTAGTTACTCATATTACTGATATGTTGGGCTTTCTTAGTATTTTCTTGTTAATTCGTACGGAACAATATTTTATACTTTAGTTTCTGCAGTGAAATAGAAGGCAATATGTGAAACTGTTTTTTCCTCAACATTCATTTTTTATAATAATGAATGTAAAAATAATCGTACCTAGATACATGGGTAGAGTAAGTTTTCCATTTAACTCTATAAGGCAAACAATCTACTTACTTTTAATATTTATATCGGTATAATAGTTGAGAGTTGCGCTAGCTACCCACTTTACAAACGACTATTAGCGGAGTATTTGCCGTAATATTTGCTCTACGACTAAACCTTGATCGCTTGTGATATATTATGATGGTCCCTAGTGGGGGGCAGCGGCTCTGAGAACTCGGAGATGAAACAAATTGCTTCGGAACTCATATCGCTACCATAGCGTAGTTCAAGGGCCTAGCTACCTTCCGTAGTTCGATGTAGAAGTATATTATAAGATCACGACGTATAGAAATCAAGCAAAATTAAATTTTCTAACAGCATTTATTTTGTAACCTTTCGAACTAGTTCAATATTGTGTCGTACAAAAAGTTGCTGTTAAACTAGGGAATGTGATGTTTTGAATAGCGTGTCGAAATTAGTGCCACCTATTTCTTTAGACGGTTTTAAGCTACTAATTGTTTGAAATATGTTGCAGTAAGCTATGCTCTATTTGGAGTGACTCATAAATAACGGGACCACCGCTAAATAAATCTCTAAAATTGTTTTAATTAGTCACCAGAAGCAATAGAGCGTTCATTTCACCCGAAAATAATTACCAGGGTTGCATAGCTCACGAAGAGTTCAGAAATTCCGGGCATCCGGCGGTGTCCCGCGGGCGCCGTACCAGTCTTAATTGCCGCCAACCAACGGAATGTGACGTCGACGTAGATCTCACAGAACGGTTTCTAATTGATCCCTCACTGAAAAAATGCTCGAAAAAATGTCCTCATGTGGTCCTGGTTACACATAGGAAATGGATTGACTCAATGTTGTAGTCTCTTGGGACTCAATTTCCTAGTTCTACCGGTTGTTTAAATTATCTTATTATTTATGTGTTTAGTAATATTTATTGGATGTAACATTTATTCAAACAATGTTCAACACAAATGCTTAATATATTTTATTTAAAATATTTATAAATTAAAATTCATAAGCCCGACGACATGTAAATTGAAGAGATCTGCTTAATTTTGTAGCGACGTTTATGTCGCTGTCATTTGTTAATAAATGATGAAGTTTTCGTCACGTTGACCTCTGTGTTCCCAAGGTTACTCTATCGATTAGGTTCTGACACATAAAGCAGTGCGAGGATAAAAATATCCCGACCGCAGGACTCCGCACGCAAGCAACTTTGCCCGTTTAGCAAAACAAAAAGCGCCCTATCTGTTGGTACATTATACGAGCCGAGCACGCCACCACACTCAAATAGAATCGTTATGGCCTGCCTGGGACATCCTGACACTTCTCTTTATGTTATACACAAATACAAAATATGGTTGTATCGGTATTGCGAAATAGGCTTCACGGATATTTTTCGATTTCAACACGCCACTAACCATCCGCTTTACCCAAAAGCGATCCGTCTAGACAAGAATCGGCGAAGTAAGTTCGTTTGTAATCCATATTTGGTAACAATATAAATTCATAGATATGCAAATTCAATAAAAGTTCACTTGTTATCCATCATGACGTCAAATCGTGTTATGTGATTGTAATTCAAAAAGATGGTTTTACAGTTCATACACCTTCTCCGAATGTGAGCGTAACGCGTATTAGTGAAATATTTATCAAGTTCAGGCGCCGACATCGCGGCACGTAGCGCTGTGAATAAAAACACAATGGACGATAAAGTACAGGCGTGCAATATCAAAATAAAGTCATCTTCGAACGTGATGGGAAAGCGATAAGTGAAATGCTAAATGTTCCTGGAAATTGTACCTGGAATATGGGAACTGTTACTATAGTTTCGGCGCAGCATACCTGCCTGCATAAAGTTCTCACAATCAATTTGACTCACGTGGATTTTAGGGTAATACTTTTTAAAGAATGCATAGTTTGTACGCGCTTATTAGTTTGTATTCCTCGTATTGATTTACAACCTTTGGGTATATTTAGAGTTAGTTAGAAAATGACGAGGATATAAGAGAGTCCATGATGATGGGTACCGTTAGAGACCTTGTAACCTCGCGGGGGTATTTTGCATCAGTCGGCAATTTGGCGAGAGCGCGTGCGTGCCCGCGGCCGCGCGGCGGGTGGCCGGGGGCTCGTCTACTTGCTAACCATGCCTGTTACACTATGATTGCTTGGTACTTGATTGAAAGATTAGCTGTTGTTGGGAAAATTAAGTAAAATAACTCCCCTTTTACCGTGCGATACAACTCATGAGAAGAGTAGCTCAGTTTAAAACATTGCGTCATACTAATCGACTTCATGATGTTATTAATGCTTATTTCTTAAATTATAATAAACAATTTAAATACTCGAAGCTTTGCAAATCAGTTTGTAATTTCCGATATGAATGAATCTTGATCTTAACTTATTTGAATCTTATGCTAATTCACGATTCGGTAGTCATTTATCAATGTCAACTCATTAAGGCTGAATCTTCGGTCGTGTCCAACTTGTTTGCCTATCCGGGGCCTTATTAGACGTAGTTTAATTACTATCTTACCGGTAGCGACTACTGTATTGGATTTGCTACAAAATCAATCATAGATTTTAATGAGCGGTGTCTATTTAATGTAGTGAATGTTACCAGGCTGGCAGAAGCGGCGTGTGGTGGTTCCCTTCCCATCCATTACCCGTCGCTTGTTATCCTGCATTCTTTCTAGCTCATTACTCATTATTAAAAGCAGCTACCGTTACTACGGATGCAGCCTCGGAACGTATAGATCTATCAGTGATGTATGTTTTAATGCCATCGTTAGTTTTGTTAGAGATAGCGTGCTTGTTGTATTTAATTAAAAATAAATAATTACATATGTACACTTTGTTAATTGGTATTCTTGTCATTACTATCACGAAATTCTAACTGAACAACAGCCTGTTAAGAACTCAGTATCTGCAAATGATGTGACTTGCTCGGAAATTATTATGGCAATACTAAAACTTATCGTTTTAGTCAAAATACCAGCAATCGATTCGTTATGTTTGTTTAACATTTCCTTGATTGGACATTACATTCCAATGTGAGTGAGTCCAAAGTACCAAAGCATCCATGTTGATTAAAGCCCCGTCTTCATTTACAAGAATTTATAATTTAATAGGCATTTCTAAAATAACCATGTATAAATAAACATTAAAAATATCGTTTAACTGCCACCTCTGCTACTCCGTGAATCTGTGAGAGCTCTGTAATTGGTAATTTATATGTAAAACGTTGCGCGGGCGGCGGCGGGCGTCAATCATACAGCGCATGCGTGAGCGCAGCGCGATTAATGACAAACCTGACAAACAAATAAAACATATCTCGTATACAAATATCGTTCGTAACTTATTCTGCTCCTAAAATACCGAAGCGTATTGAAAATACCGGACAGTAATTGATATAACCATTGAGCGCATTCATCATTATTTTATGCCCCTATTGCCATAGAATAGACGATTAACGAAGAGGCATTAACTAGAAGAACCCTTTGAAAATGATGTTCTCCTAGCACTCGTAAGTGTTAATAACAAATATTATGATTCCAGCAAATTGAAAACTAATTTATTGCCTCTCAAATATATCAAACATCGCTAATTGATATCGGTTAAATTGGTCGTAACCGATTTCTCGGGCCATTCGTCGACCATTCACGGATCAATAAAAGCTGGAGAAGGCGCCATTTTTATAGCCCCCATACAACAATCATAAAACCTTTCTGGTATCTCGTTAGTCAGCGGACCTTTACACTGCTCGGTTTTATTTCACTACCTCAACAGAAGACCTACTGATATTTGGGAACTACATAACTAACTTAAAGAACTTTAGGATTGTAAATTAACAATTATGCGGCATTTTTCTTTATATGAGCTACAGATTTAAGCCTGGTCATCAGGCTTACAACGGTATTTAAAACTATAAAATTAAGCATATTATTTTCAATACGTTAAATTATAAGAAAACATATTACATGAACTGGCAATTACCACTTATAGGTAGACGTAGGACCAGAGCGCAGTACTCTACCATTAGTAAAAAAAAAACAAAATAAGTATATTTTTATTATTCCTCATCAGTTGTCTAAAATAAAAGTTCATCATTTTGCTTGTACCCTCCTTCGTTCGTTTCCTACACAAGCCCTCTGTCTACGTAATACGTAGGCTGAGTTGTAAACGTGAGCCTTCGACCTCTGTCCGCCGCCAGGTGAGCGCTAACATGACATGTGCTCTTGTTGATTTTGATGGAGCTACCTTCATGGCTGGTTTTCTAAAAGTTTTAATTTATTACGTTAGTCTTTCAAGGTCTATTTTCTATGTAAGCTATGAGTATTAAGGGAAGCTTAAATGAGTTGAGATTTATAAATAATATTTGTACCACCCAACAACCAACCTATAAACTACCCAAGTATTATTTTTAAATCTTGTCATTTAGTTTATTATCCAAGTAACGACTATAAAAGCTAATCGTATTTAATTAATGCATGTTGGAAAATAATTGACTTGTAAAGTAAATTGCCTTTTTTTAAAAAAGCTACTCGCTAAGCAATTAATAGCTGCTACTGAATTTGTCAATCAATTAGTTTTGGATTCTAATACGAAATTGGCTGTTAAGTAATTTGCAAACGTCGCTGGTAGCATATAATAAATAAACTGTACCAACTACTAAATACAAAACCTGATTATATTACCTACACGTAATAAACTGTCGTAAAGTGGAGCGACACCCGTCCTGTTCCTATCAAACTGCTCTACATGATATATTCACTCATTTAGATATGCCTGAAAAAAAAACTAGCCTAACGACCGGTACACGTCTCATTAAGCGACACACATTTACATAGGTCGACATTGAAACAACCCCGTAAATTATTGGCAGCCCCATATCATACGTCGCATCGACAGCGCATGGGGTCGCGACAACCGATGCCAGCGATTGTAACAGAGATACCGATCACTTAAAGTTTTTACTTTCCATCGATGGAATTTTAAATAGGTCACGTCATGAATAAATAGTTTAATGAGGGATGACAATATATTGAAATTATTTTTTAAACGGAATTCGTATAAATTAATGTGTTTATAATCTCCCTTATATCAACGCAATCTGCACCAAACAATCACAAAAACATTAACCCTTACGATCGTATTTATTAATTTATATGTTGTTTTAACTTTCTAAGGAATGTCAGTAAGACGCCGCGGGGAATTCGAATGTTGTTTTTTTTTTATTTGAACAAGTTTAAGAAAAAGTCAAAAGTGGATGCTTAAGAACGATGATGGATGGTGAAGGCACGGCGGGGGCGGGACGGACCATTAAAAAACAATAAGGCATAGGCGGCCAGTGTCCGACACAATTTGTTCGCTTAGCCACTCATCTTTATAAGGCTCCTGGCTCGCTGACAAATGAACTTGCATCTTACATAACCAAATATAAAGTTCGGAATCTATTGGCATAGCGATATGCGTATCTATCCTAGTTTGGAGTATGAAAATTGCCTTTGACAGGTAAATTGTTAATTTGATTTTAATTGATGAGTAACACGTGTGCGTCGAATATGTTTTTTTCTGGTGTATGCGTGTTTAGTGTCGGTTCGTAGGCAATAGGCCTGCGTCACGACATCCGCGCATAGTTCTCGTTTATGGTTCCTGAAAGCGACGTTCATGGTAATATCGCTGGAACACGACTTGGTTATGGTTTCAACACTCGTATTGCTGTTGTCAACTTTGTTTGTTATGGCCACAATTATTTCTCGAATAGTGTTTATGCGTGTAGAATGGATTATTCTTCATCACCTCTGCTAGAATGTTGTACCTTCTTATCGTGTTCTGCAGTAAAATTGTTAGAGATAAAATCACACCATTTTATTAATGCGTTGTTTTTCTTTTACAGGTAAGTCAACTTAACTAATTTGGGAACTAAGTACGGGCTAGTAAGGTAAGTTTAGTATATAGTGAATGTCAAACAATAAGGTAAAAACACGCCATTGATTCATGTTTCCTGGTCACAAAATTAGTAACTACGGCTGACTAAAATGAAGAAAACTTTTCCGATTTTTATTATTGGTTCCAAAGACTTTATGGTAGGTAACAATTACTGATTCTGATTAATGTAAGATTTTTACTGACGTCTTTAGAGTTTAAAAGAGTAGTTACCTAAATGAAATTAAAATACTTATTACCGGTACGTTTGCTGCGTACAACTTGTTGATTCGAAAAAAACTGCAATAAATTGCAAGAAACGTCTTAAAACGCATGAAGTGTTTTGGAACGAGGTTATAATTCCTTCTAAAGATGTAAACAAATAATTTTGTTCACATTCAGCTGAGTTGTAAGGCATGTCGCGTTGCGTTATATTCATGTGGATGTGTAAGAGATATTATAGTGACTTGCGGTTCTGCTTGCTAAATAATATTATTATTATATTTGTAAGATCTGATGGTACATATAGCCACTTTCAATCCAATAAAACTTCAGTACCTAATAGCGCGTCTGCCTATATTAAAAAAAAAATATGTTTGCTGGATCCCACAACCTTGTAAGGACTATAGATATTAAAATTGATATCCGTCCATTACCACGGTTTATTAAGTGATAAGTACCACACAACTCTACAATTATTATAGCGCTCATTTAAATGGCTTCTCTTTTAGATACTTAACTTTAGCTTTACCAATCTTTTGACGCTAAAAGCTGCACAAGAACTATCGTCTGTATCAAATGTTACAAACATACAATTACGTCAATACGTGCTTTATAAAACGTTTAAAATAATCATAATTAAAATCTCAATATCATCGTGGTAATAACAGGTTAAAAATATAGTGTAACTGAAAAACACTTATCAACAAGAGGAAAAAAAAGTTATATCATAAGAGTACGCAGAGTAAGAGTATGAGGAAAATGTCAGGTACGTAAATGTTTAATTCTGCTGAAACTGAACAAAGGAAAGGTTCTGGAAGTATTATTTCTTACCTGTTTTAGCCTGTTAACTATCCTCAAATATATGTAAAGACTCTGTTGCTGCTTATCCATTACGGGAACAGCGTGATATCAGATGATATTTACATAAACACTGACAGACTGTTTTTCAAGTATGCGCTATAACCACAAACGTGTAATTAACACTGACACAATATCTTTTAAAATTCCCTGGCGAACGCTATTTTGCTTTTAAATGGTGTTGCCCGCGTTTATTTATAGTTTTAATTACCTACAGAAGTGCTCTTAATTTTCGCAAACGTTTATTTTCACTTTTATTTCGTAAACAAGTGTCTTGAGTTTTGTCACCACAAAGGATTAAAATTTATAGATTTATTTGTGTTGAAGCTTAATAAAGTACAGTTTTAACGACTTCATGTGCGCAGTAGGTAGCGCAGGTTTGACCTTTTAATTCAAAATACTGCATATATTTTAGTAGAAAAGATTTTACGGACTAGTCTAATAAAAGTCCAGATAATTAACAACACTTTCCTGGAAAACAAAAGATATTATATTAAAATTCCAGTTGCTTGAGTTTGGGGTGATCGAAAACAATAAATATGTTTGAGGTATTATGCCCAAAATCGATAAGTTTATATAAAAGTGGAATGCGTTGATTATGCATCGTCACGTAGTCTTCAGGCACGTACCCTCGACGTGTTCTGATGCCCTGATGGCTCGGAGGCTCCCAAGTTATTATACCTTCCGCACACAAATATTTGACGGTGATGGAAATGCAGTAATAAGTTGCCAAACACTTCGGAACAATGCAGAATGTTAAGTAACGACATCATTTAAAATATTCGGATCTTGTTGGTTTCAAATAAACAGTAATTTAAACAAGTTAATAACTACTTTGAAATTCTTAAACTTTGTCAATGACTTGTTTATATTTTAACTGTCATTAATTAACGTCAAAAAGTTTCTGATCCAGTATTAACGTAAGTTTGTACCAGGCGATCATAGACTTACAGTAAATAAATGTCAAGCGAAACATCCCCGTTATTCAAGCTGCTATTAATTACCCATAAAAATGTCAGCGATATAAGTGCAGTAAATTAATTTTTCATTGAAAGTCCTCGAGCAAGGTAATGGGGTGTAGTGCACCGATGGTATATAATCACTGTAATCGTAACCATCGCGTCAGGAACCCGTATATCTTGTAAAAATGATTACCAACAACATGGTATGCTTCCCTTTAGTGCAAAAACTGTTTGGGAAGATAATTTTGACCATTTATGATGTTTGTTTTTTTTGGAGCTGGTTTTTAGTATATATGGGATAGTTGAAATATGGATCGAATATAATCATAAGGTTAGTAAAATCTGTCTGGGAGACGGCAATAGGTATATCTTAGCAATGAAACAGAAAGGGAGAAAAGTTTCGTATAAAAAATACATTGACGATGTAATTATAAGTGTATTAGTTACTATAGCTACTCAAACCAGTTTGTCGGTTATTTTCAAACTATCTTAATCATTCATGTTTTCACATGACTGGCTTGGTTCCACTTGATCAAATAGAGCTCACCGAAGCAAGAGCGCACCACCACGGCGGAGTACCGTGGCCGTCGCCCGCGGCTGTCCACCACTAACCACAGAGTGGTGCTACCGCCTCCCGTCTGTGTGGTCCTGGTACTTGGCGCCGGCCACACGTGTGGTCCACACCAATCAACCGTGATCCACTTTATGAAGGCCCCTTTTGACACGTACAGCTCTGATGTATTGGTGGTCTGATTTACCAGGGCAGCAGCACTGTCAGGAGTAATTAAGGTTACACCTAACAATTTTTGCTAAATGCGGTTGGTATACCCCGTGAAATGAAATCGATGTTGGTGATTACAAACTGACCTGAATGTACCAGTTCTGTTAGAAATGTTTCACTGACCCGTCATTACTTCTCCTGAATATTCTCCATATTGCTCTGGGACTTTTGATTTGAACATAATTTGATTGAGCTCATCCCGAATAGACTCCTAAATCCTATGGACGTCTCTAAAACTTGGAAATTGGCGTATGTTGTTTCGTATATATCAGATTGTAATTTCCTTAATTAATTTGAAGATGAACAGACAAATAGTTTTATATCACTGCTTTATTCGTAGAGCCTTGTTTACCGAGGATTCCATTCCTTCAGTACGAATTACCTCTACAACTTCACGAGCGTTTAACTACCGACAATTTATGCTCGTTGATTTAAGTGCGTCCCGTGCAATCCTTCTTTCGAAAATTCAATTTTCACCTAATATTTTTTCTCTAAACTCACGGTGTAATAATTCATTGATGAACGGTTGAGCCAATAAACAATAAACAACAATTTTACCATACCTCACTTACAAAATTTACTTTTCCTGACTCTTCGGTCTTATGGTGATGTAATAAGGTTTGTTTTTTATTGAATTTAATGTAAAATTTTGTTTGTTAAGATTCATAGTGATGTTTTAACCCCCAAAGTTAGTAGTGCGATTTTGAAGGCCATGTTGCTGGGCCTTAAAGGGCGATATTCGCGTATGTGACGAGTGGTTGTATTAGCGGGCGTGTAACTAGTTGCCGGAGTGCGTATTAGCAGCGGCCGCTCGTAGTCTTGTTGGCCGCTCCTAATTGTAGGGCTCGACGCCTGTACGCCACGGCGAGCGCAGGGCTGCCCACTTCACACTCACGCGCGTTTAATATATTTTGTTTGTTTGTAAGTTTTATTTATTTTCCAATAATAAATAGGTATTTGCTTGCTCAATTGTAATCTGCGCTGTATTTTTTGATTAAATATCGTACTATTTAAATGTTGCGCTATTCATTTGCTTCGACTCCTAAACACATGTAGGTGAAAAAAGAAGAGCTTTATAAAAAAGGCTTAAGAAAAATAATATAGATTCTATAATTTATATCCTCTTCTATGAAATAACACTTGTCAGCATTAAGTCAAAATAAAGAATGATTAATAGAGTCCAAACCATAATCGTTGTGTATTTTCTAGAAGAACAAACAAAATATTACCAATGAAATAAATCTAATAAATAACCCAACGTAGGTACTAATCAACTAATAACCACAACCAGCAATTAATAGCAAGTGGTGCAGGCCAGGGCTGGCGCAGTTGCGGGCGCGGCCGGTAGGCGGCGCTGGGCGCGCGGTAATCTGTCGGCGCGGTGTGTGGCGGCCCTAACTCAGCGGGCCCTCCCGGCCGCGCCACTGACGGGTTAAATTGAAAAATAAACATTCTGAGTGATGGGAAAACGAGCGGGTTGACGTGTGCGCAGGTTGTTGACTCTGCAACGTTCGGAACTATCGCGAGATATTCGCCGGTATGCGCACATTGATATTAATTGCCGTGGCGAGGATGCGAGCAGCGGAGATGGATCGCGAGGTGGGCGGCCGGGGCAACGGGACTGCGCCACTCATAAAATGTGCTCTTTGAATTGTACTAACAAGTTAAAGAGATCAGAAACTATTAAAACTATGTGGTTAGAAGTAGTTTTACAAAAATCACTGAGCATCCGGCCCAGACGTGGTCATAGCGCTCGGGGCAGTTGCGGTGGACGCGGTAACCGCGGAGACCATAGTATTTACTTGGTGGCTGAATATGCTACAAAGATAGAAGTATTACCTGCATCCAATCGTCACTTTCACTTTGATAGTTACCGTCTTCATAGGGTTTTTTTTCCTGTTATAGGTATTCCTATACCTAATGCACAACAATTAGGAACGTAAACATATAAATTATTGCAGTCAAAAGATAAATGTTGGACTTAAACATTATTTATCATTCAACTGCAATAATCGAAACTATTTTCATTACAAACAAGAAAGCAAACCCTCGGAGCGTCTATTACAATTGCACTCACGATCGACTCTCGCGCATATCGGCACACTACAAATAAACGAAGCGTTTAACGTTGATATTAATTACACGTTGCCGCAATGAGCCTGAGTAAACAAAAGCAAGGCCCGATAAATCAGACAAGCGAATACCCCGGGCTCGCCCGCGGCCAGTAATGCATGCCTTACCAACTGATACCTAATTAATGGAGCCCTTTTATTGCTTGATTTAGAGTGATTCTTAAATATTATAAATAATATTTTATTAGTCGATTGTGGGTTTTGTTAAAGACTGTAATAATAACTGCCTTTAAATGGTGAGCAAAGGCTTGTTATTTACTAAATACACACTCCGTGAGTAGTTTTTTAGGCTTGGGTTTGCTATGCTCATCACTTTTTAGTGTAGTTAAGGTTTAAGCCGACTTGCATTCTTATTCCCTGCTATTTTTGAGTTACAGATTCGTAGCAATGCAGCAAACAAATCTGTAACTAAAGATCTAGGTGAGCGAGTTATGCCAACGTCTGTGACATTTCACATTCTGAAACCATGAAATAACCTATCTATACTTATAATAAATCAGTAGAAGTGAAAATTCTGTACATTGAAAATATCGAAAAAATAAATGGCGGGGGGTGTTACTAGACCGACAACGAAACCCAAAAGAGTGAAAAAAAAATTTTTGTCTGTCTGTCTGTTTGTTCAGGTATCACGCAAAAACTACCGGTTCGATTACGATGAAACTTGGTATAATTATTCTTTATTATCCTGGGCACCACACTGGGTAGTTTTTATCCCGGAAAACAAACTTAATTTTGCGCGAACATCCACGCGAACGAAGTCGCAGGCACAGCTAGTTTACAATAATATTGATATTGTAAATAAATACCCCATAAACGTTATTTCAAGATAGTTTTATTAAAAGTTTCAATTATTATTATAGTTACCGATACGCCAGCGTTTGGAAGAGTGGAAAAACGCTCGCTGAAATAATATCAACATTAAAATTCCCTTTAAAAGCATGCAAATAAACAAGTGAAGTCGGCAATAAAAAGGAGATATTAGTTGGCGCGGGGCGTTTTATCGCAATGGTTTAAATATGGCGGTACGTGTCGCCGCGGCCGTGTGTCGCGACTCGCGGGCTATCGAGTGATGTCGCCGAAACTCGTCGATATCGCCGCGCTAAAAGCATGCATCCATCCGCCGCGCGCCGCTTTTCGCGATTGTACTCAGTTAGGCTTACATGGACACTGAAACTTATTTTAATATTATGAATACCGAAAACTAAAATAAAAAACGTCTACCTACTTAGATAGAGGCTTAAGTGAGAGATAAATCTGTTTAGGTGTTGATTCTAATCGTTGCAATTATCTACTTCTGATTTTTGTAAGTATGTAAAGACTTAGATTTCTTATTGTGATGTCAATTGATCATTTATTACAAACATGTTCATGTTGAAATAATTGCCCAATAAAAGAAGGTGTTACTTTATTTATACCCAATCATTAAGGAAGCTCCAATTTAAATTAGTCGTTTTACTTATGTATTTCAAAGTAGGTAACGATAAATTGTATCTGTCGCCTGTTTTTTTATTTGAACCTGTTATTTTATGTTTTCTGTGACAGTTATATATGATCAACGTTATACGATGGTTGAGTAGTGCCTTTAGTAAAATACATGGTTCTGGTATATTATAAAAGTAAAGCATGATGCTCATTTTTTTTTTCAAAATCTATACGAATTGCATTTACAATACCTATAAAAAGTTTACTCTTTACGAGAATATATTTAAATTCTTAGACTAGATTAGTGTCCTAGACATATTGTTGTATAATTTCTTATAAGCACATGAATAATTAATTAAATAAAAACGTTCTCTTTAACATATCGCCATGTAAGCCTCGGCGGCGGCATGCTAATGCATCTGCATAATGTAATGCGCTGCGGCCGCGCTGCGCCCGCGCCGGCCTGCGCTGATAACGTTGCTAATGAGCCCACAACCTGCACCTCCTTATGTCACTGCTGCCTTCCATGCCTACAACATACAGCCTGTTCGGTCACCCGATATTAAGACATTTAGAGAAGTTTTGGACAGTTTCTCTGGTATAGAAGTTTGGGCATCTAAGTCTTGTCTTAGTTGGTTAAAGCACTGTTTAACTGTGATGTGTTAGTAAAACAATGTAGTTATCAAAGATTTGTCAAGCATATGCCTTTTTGTTGTTGCATGTTAAAGTTTGGCTATTTTAGAGACACTACGATTTGTTTAATTTATGATAGTCGTGATGCTCCCGACCTTATTTCCTAAAAAGGGGTAAAGCCATAATTTCCTGTAATGATTATACACTACGTTTTAATTGAAATACGTCATTAGATCGCCCATCCAAATTAAATTAATTAATGATATCACTTGTTCAAATATCCCTAATTATAGCATGAATGCGTACTAAGCTCGTTAGGTGGTAGATATTTTCGTAAAACCGATTAGTCTAAGTGCTCGTAAACCGATGCCTGATGTGTTTTTAACAACTCCTCGCTCCATATAACATCCTGGTACTTTACAACCCATATAATTGAATTTAAACTAAATGTATGGCATATTTGTTTTAAGTAAAGGTAAACTTTAAATAGATATTCCATATAAGGGCTCCAAAGTCAATTTGCATGAATGTAACGCGGGTTAAATTATCATTGAATTCATTAACCCTTTTGCCCTTGCCGTGTGTGTTGTCAGAACGAATGTAGTTTTGCAACTTAGTCTAATGAAAATTATCATGTTGCCTTATTTGTGCATGCGATGCTTGAGGATATTTTAATTCAATGTGTTACTTCTTTAAAGTCAAATAATAGTTATGATGTTTTTGCCATATTAACTAATCACGTATTAAATAAAAGGGACCATGTTATAAACACAAAAGGTGTGTTGTCTCGCCGCGTTGTACTATAATAATGTCAAATGTGGGGCCATAAGATTAGCGAGCAGATAGGACCAGTTTATGATACTACATGTGACAGGTTCATCCTTATCAGTTGTTATTTTGTAGCAAGTGTAAAACACCTCGGTATTCTGTAAATATTTCTTGTTATTATTTCTCTGTCACGGTCTGACATTATTGGAATTATATCAAGAAAACAACATTTTTATCTTCATGCAACTACTCGCTTCATTAACTCTATACTTAAAGATACTACATTTAAGTAAATTATCTCTAATTAAAGTTAACTAATTACAGGTAGAACTTAAATGTTATACAATCACGCTTTACTTTAGTTACTTAGCAGTAAGTTGGTTTATAATATTACTGCTTTATAATTTGTAAACGGTTTATTTCCCGCCATTTTCTTGGCCCTCCATGGCAGCTAGCACAAGCACAGCACATTGTGTGTTTTGTAAGGAAGGGGATGATTGACCGCTTCCTCCTCACAAACGGTCGCATTTTGATTTATGCGACCTCCGTACCCTTTGTTTTATGCGCGCCTGGTGTATTCCCGTTGGTTCCGCTTTTGTTTTTCGGCATTTTAATTTATGGTAATCTAATATCAACCCCTAGCTAGCATAATGCGGTATAAAATAGAATTATACGCCTTCATAATTAAATAAAAAAACTGTTTAGAGAAACCGTTTTCTGTAATTGGATGTTTTATGGGTATATTCCACTTTGTTCACCTGGGTGATATCACCCAGGTGAAAAAAGTAGACTTTTTTGTCTCCTCATTTCACCTCGGACTTATATCACCCAGGTGATATCACCTGGGTGAAATGAGTCGACTTTTTATGTGTAATTTGTTCACCTTGGAATTGTATCACCCAGGTGAACAAACGCGACTTTTTCAATTATTCTAGTCGACTTATATCACCCGCATACAAAGTGGCAAGAAATTCATTAAATTATATTAAAATATATTTTTATTTTACCGATTGTTCTTATAATAAATACAAGAAAATATTTTATGTACAAAGTATCAAAATTAGTAACAATTAAATCAAAATATGCCAAAAATTCAAAATAATTAGGTGATTTCAACGGACATTGGAGTTTTTTATAGGAGTGATAATGTGTCCAAAAATATTTCCTCATTTTTTTATTAAAAATTATTAAAGTATTTATTAGCAATAAAACCCGATTTATTTTAATTTTATTGACATGGAATATCGTTTTTGTACTTAAAAGATTTTCTTGTATTTAGTAAAGGAACAATCAGTAAAATAAAAATATATTTAAATATAATTTAATGAACTATTTGCCACTTTGTATGCGGGTGATATAAGTCGACTAGAATAATTCAAAAAGTCGCGTATGTTCACCTGGGTGATACAGTTCCAAGGTGAACAAATTACACAAAAAATGTCGACTCATTTCACTCAGGTGATATCACCTGGGTGATATGAGTCCGAGGTGAAATGAGGAGACAAAAAAGTCTACTATGTTCACCTGGGTGATATCACCCAGGTGAACAAAGTGGAATATACCGTTTTATGACATATTAAATGTTTTTTATCATCGTTCTTAAGAACTAGAAAAGCCACCTTTTGTTTAAAGAAAAAGTATTTCTTTGGATAATATACAACATCGTAAAATAACATCACTGGTGAGTTAGCCATAAATAAATTAACTGCATACCTAATCATTGTAGAATCTAAACATATTTTTGTTCTAAAACCGTCAGGTATCGCTATTCTAAATTCAATGTGATCATTGATCAGTAACTTTCTTCTAGTTCCTTCCTAGTTCTTAGTAAATCATAATACAAACAAGTAAAGGTATTTGCTAAAACAAATAAAAATTATAGAGCACGCTGCCAAGCAATCTGGTAAAAAACTAAATCGTTAGGATAATTAACTAAATATGATTCGTTGATGGTATAATAATATATCTGTCAACAAGAAACATGATTATAGTGATTAATTAATTATGATTGTAAACAATGATTAGCAATTTTATACGGGTTAAGGTCAAGCCAGAAACAAAAGCAATAGATTATTAATTGATGGCTATTTTTAATTAAAGATCATAATTATTATTTGCTGATCGATCATAAGGACGCTAAGTAATTTTTAAACAATTTTGACTTTAAATAATAAAATGATTAGACAATCTTGCATTATTGCTAATACATTAAAAAGTTCTTACAGTATTTAATGTTTTCAGTCTATTTTTGAAGCCTTGAAAGTAATATACCTACTTCATATAAAAAGAAAAATGTCCTTTCCCGAACTCTGTTTTATCTTAACATTAAATTATTCAGTGTTTTATAATAGCGCTGTGCCTTAACAGGAAGTGGTGAGGTAAAACAAATGAGCGCGGGGCGTCCTCATAATTATAGTTTTTGCGGCCAGCGTCGTGTGCGAGCGGCTCGTGCTGCTCTACCGTATCCCAGGGAGAAGGGTGAAACAGAATATATCATACCAATGTTTAATTGATCATCTGATTTAGTTCATTAATGTACAGGAGAAATTGGAAAATGAAAGCTAGAAAAAAAGTCAAAGTAGGTATGTACGGCTATGTGGTGTATGCTAGAATTCCAGCAATGCAGGTATCCCGCTAACTTTCTTAAAAACGTTAAAAGTGTGACATAGAGTGATTTATTCAATGAACATGTCGGCTTACAATGAATTTCTTTCAATCCGTAGCACCACTCCTTTCTAACAATTGATATAACAGACGTTGATTTGCTGATCTGGTCGCAGAATCGCGTGCAGCCTACGGCCGATATCACTTATCAGTATTACCATTCAGAAAGTGAAATACAAATGTACACCCATCGATATCCCTGACGGACTTGATTTATGTCGAGATAGCAGCGAATCAAATCGCGTCGGAATGTCACGAGCGAATCCGGAACGTGTTCGTTATGCCTGGTACCCTATTACATGTATTCGCTGTTTCTATTACATGTGTGAAAGCATTGTTCGACAAAAACCAGTTAGCGCGGTGGGAACTCGATTAGCGAAGCTGCGGTGCGCTGAATGCGAATCAAGGTTCGATTCTCAACGTAAAGCTGTCTAATGAATGGTTCACAAAAAGTTAATCTGGATGATATAATGGATAATTATGTTACTTATTTGGTAATTACGTAGTTTAGTTCGTTTAGTCGGTCGGCGAGGAGCGAGCGTAGGCTGACGACACGCTGGGTTCAGTCGGAGCTCACGGTCAGATGCATTTGATACGAATGGGATCGCTTCTCTGTAAATTAAACATTAACTAACATTCTATTAATGTAATTGATATAAGGGTACATCTACACTACAAAAATTCTTAATAGGTTGGAAGTTTAATTGCTTTAGTTACACTAGGTATGCATAAGTTTAGTTTTCCATTCTCATGCTTTTACGTGTGCCATTTATGAGGCAAAAATATAAAGTAAAGGCTGCTTTAACCACTTCTTTAGCGCAAACCAAATGTGAGTGTTTGTTAACCTGGGGCAAGAATTCAAAGTAAAACTTGGTTAAATTTTCACACCATAAATATAGCATCATGTAACACAGGTATCATGGCAGCATCTTCTTTTAATTACCGGTCTTCTAAAACCTCGTGACGCTGGCATTTTGAAATGTTACGTAAACACGTTACCCACTCAGTGTTATAATTAATTTAACGTTTTTTAATTTAACGTCTCCGGCCGCGTCCCGGGGAGATCGTTCGTGCGATATCGGCCGTTTTCGCGGAATCCGCTCGTGAGGCGACGATTAATGCCTTATAAAGCGTCCGCCGGCTGTTGCCCTCGCAAATCGTGGGTATTGTTTTTAAATTCAACCTCTTTACTGGCACACTATTTTTTATTATACCACTTCTTAGTAGCGCTGCTCTCTTAATTGGCCGACGGGACGAGCTGTGAATTCTGAACGGCTTTTGATATTTGTTCTGAAGAAATTAAACAACTTCATTACTACCTTGAAAACAAAAGATAAATAAAGTTTTAATTACTTTTATTTGATGTTGTTATCAGCAAATAATATAATGAGTTTCGATATCCGAGCTGTGGCGTCAGACGGGCGATCGGTTGTGAGGTTAAACAGCAATTAAGTCATTATTGCCATGAACGTAGCATTACTATAATATTTCAATTGCTTAAAAAAATATACAGCCCTTTAAATAAGTTTCATAAAAGCAAATTTAGTGGTTTTTTACTCTTTATAATGTTTTATTATCATTTATTAATTCATACATATTTGTAACAAATACGAATCCGGATTTACAATTTTATATGGTACCTAATTATTTAATTTTTACTGGACCTAATTGCGGTTTTGTCCGTAACTCTAACAAACACATTTTAGCACATCAATGAAATATACTTAGTTTGAAACACATACAAACGCGCTAGAGACAACGTTTTATAATCCCATATTGAAATAAAACTACTTTTACGGATTTTATCGCGGTTTGTATTTAGATTTTAGGTGTCGACGTTTCGACACCTTTGCAGGTATCATGGTCACGGGCAGACTCCCATATTTTTATCTAAACTGAACTATGTTTAAGACCTGTAGTATATTAATTTGACGGGCCTGTTGGTCTAGTGGTTAGTGACACTGACTGGTATACCGGAGGACGTGGGTTCGATTCCCACTCAGGACAAATCATTGTGTGATGAGCACGATCATTTGTTCTGTGTCTGGGTGTAATTTATCTATAATATGTATGTATTTAGAAATATATAAGTATGTTTATCAGTTATCTGGTTACCATAACACAAGCTTAATGTGCTTAGCTTGGGATCAGATAACCGTGCGTGAGTTGTCCCGGAATATTATATTATTATATTAATAGTAATTACAATTTACCTCTATCAAAATGCTTACAGCTACATACGGCCGCATACATGTCTAACACAGGGAGCAGGCGATCGGTCTCTCGTGTTTGATATCAACTCTATTGAATATTAATGCTCACCTGTGACCCAGCCTTACTTATACACCCATGAGTTATGCGCAGAACCACTTTACCTTTTAGGATATAACCATAATATATCATATTAATGGTATTATTCTGATGCCGAAATAGACGACCGTTGTTCATCGCTCATGCTTCAATGTGAATCGGTACTTGTAATAAGTGGTCGTTAATAAGCATGTAGGTAATTCTGCTTGGTTTCTGTAATGCGTATCAATTGCAGAAGTTTAGCTTATCCGAATTACCTCAATATCGAACCTACTCAAGAAAATTTATCGCGATAATGGTTTTCTTTTCAATTCATTTTTATTTAAATATCATCAAAATAATTGAAATTTAGAAAAGATAATTAGACATTTCTCCAAAGTGTTTTGAAATGGCCAGTTAGTAGATACTAATATATTGTGTTTTTGGCCATAATAAACGAATATTGGTAAGGCTGTGTTCGGCGCAGGCGGGCGGCGCGTGTCGTCGGCGACGTGCGCACCGCGGGCGCTTGTAATTGCCGCCCCGTGTTTGTTTTGTTCACCTCCTTAACTCTTCAAGACTCACCCGTCCCTCTCACACCCACACACCACCCTATACACCCGTCCTCCTTCCCCGCGCGGCAGTTCGGCTACTTAAAGTTTATTTATCACAGTTAACTCTGAATGCTTCCCTCGAATCAAACGTTTTAAACGACCACAATGATATACCATTCAGACGTTTATGGCACCAGCATTAAGAATTCGTTTCACTTGAATAAGTATCGGATGTAAGTTGAATCGGAATGCATAAGAACTGTTCAGAGCACATCGAAATCATCAGATTAATAGTTGCTATTCAGTTTATATATCGTGTAAGCGATTATTGATTGTAATTATCATGGCGCCCTAAGTTAAATACAGGGCGATCACGCGATCCCATACAAACTATGGATTTATCGCCGCTTTTTATAGCGCGCTGTGAATCACTTGCGTTTGCTTATTGAATTCTCGTTGAAATATGGATTTGACTTTGCAAAAGCCACAATTACTCATGGCTATTTATGAAGGAAAGTTTTAAATTACATAAGTTATTATCATAATTGGCCTGTAAACGTCCGCCGCTTAACGTATTATCTTAGACACCTACTGTGGCTGACTATACTCATATTATGGCGCTTTTCCATTTTATCATGCAACGATAATAATGTATTCGGGCATAATAAAGAAGGAGTTATCCTTTTGTTTTTATTGATAAAAGTTGCACAGTTTACATCGCAACCTAAGTGATTCAAACTGTCCAATGTTCGTAGATCAAAAGCAGTATTAAAAAAAAAACGTTTTGTGACGGATTATTTACTACATGGCCCATGTAGTAAATAATTGAGTAAGTAATCTAAAGTAAATAATGTATTGCATTGTGGATACATCTTGATACGATATGAAACCACACAAAAGATTTAATGCGCAAGCTTAAATTTATAAACCGTTAACCCATTTAATTTGCTGCATTAAAGTTTTGACAAAAATGTCACAATGAGCCATAAAGAAAATCAGTTGTTTCTACAGGACCATATTCGGCGTAGAGAGGCGGCACGTGGACTTGCGAATCAAGAATAAGCGGGACTGGATGTGGCCTGGACGTAAAACTTCAAAACAATAGCAAATTTGTTGGAGGTGAAAGATTAGAACTTGTATTATAATTATACTGATTATATAAACTGAGACGTAAATAGACATTTATCAGCCGTATATATATTACTCAGGAATATGGACTATAAGGTCAGTGGTCGAAGACAAATCAATCATCTACATTGAAAATACAGGTAGTCAGTTGTAACTACTGAGTTTCACTACAATGTTTGTAAAAAAAGAGCTAACCAAGATTGCTACAGTCATCAAGACATTCTAGTAGCTCTACATCTTGGGCTATTCAGGCAGTAAATCTGCAGTGTGTCGGCTGGCGGCGCGGGCGCACAAAAAGGGCCGAGTCGCAGGTGACGCGCGCCCCGAGACACTGCCTTATAAGGCCTGCCTTGTTCGCCCAAATGAGGCCCTACGCAGGCTGACTCGCAAGCACTGGGTACGTGTGAGCTGGACTTTATAGCCATCATTAGACTATTGTAGGCTGCTCAAATATAAATAAGTAGGAAATTGATATTCTGCGAAATGTGGTGCTAAAGATAGTACATGTCTCTATATATTAAAAGATAAAGAAGATAAAAGATAATTTATTTTGTAAAACATGGGTGTATGTGTACAAAGCAGATGATTGCAACATGAGGTGAAAAAAATAATAATAATCAGACCCTAACATGTTTTGCCTAGGATAAGCGTACAAATGGTTTTTGTAATCCGAAGCGTCATAATGTTAGGCATCAATTAAGTATTCCCTCAGATTATAGAAACATTTGCTAAGAAAGCAATGTAAAGTAGTATTTTGCATTAGAAAGCAATATACTTACATTTGAGAATCATGGAGTGTAAGAATAAGTAACCTTCCTCAGTGTGGTCTTTACACAGGTAATATAAATTTATAAATAACCATGTTTTTTATATTTATTTATCCACTCATTCAAACAAATTGTTTCATTCAAAATAAATTATTTTATGACACAAATTTTTTCATAACAATACTTATACCATTCGTTATGGGACCCAATACGATTAGGCGAAATAGTCTTACATGCAAAAGAATGTCATTTTAAGATTTTCTACGCATACTGAGATTGTATCTAACTATTTATCTAG
Source organism: Autographa pulchrina (assembly GCA_905475315.1). NCBI lineage: Eukaryota > Metazoa > Arthropoda > Insecta > Lepidoptera > Noctuidae > Autographa > Autographa pulchrina. The sequence goes on from FR997775.1 coordinate 641,420, forward strand.
TTAGTAAATAAGAACTATGTAACCCAAAGACAACTTTGTTTAGTTTGCTGAATAAAACATAATCCCATTAATAAGGTAACGCCACAATTAAAGGAACACGATGTAATTAGCGTCGCGCATGGCTCTGCTTGATAACACACAATGGTCGCGGTGACAAGTGTCCTATGATTTATGTACCATTGTGTTTCACTTATTATTTACACTGAGAATGTGAAACACAGAATGTCTACTCTACGTAGCCCACGACATGTAAAGCGTAGCAGATCTTCTGGCTCAGTGTTATCTCTCATCAAAAACTTTGCGCTCGAGGAACTATATTTTAATTGGTTAATGTATAATAAATTGTTAAACTTACATGTCTGAAGTAAGGAAAAGGTTGATGATTGATTTTTTGTTTTGGGCGGCAGAAACTGTTGTCAAGTCAAACCTAACGCACTTATTAAAACAGCCAAAAATCTTACCTTTACAATGCTGTATAAGCTCCATGTTCATTTCTCTTGTAATGTTGCGATAGAAAACTGAAACTTCTGCACTTCTCTACATTGTGGCAGTGACGTTGTTTTTGTCGGGTGCCGTGACTGTCTGTGACCACAACGCGAACAGCGTGATGCTTGCCACTTATAAATACCGGCTTTTTATCATTATGTGTAGGAATTTGATTAGTCTCCGATCCACTATAAATTTGAACGTTTTTACGTTTGGCCTGCTTCGTATTCAGTTAATATTTATGAAAGCGCTGAGGATTTCAAACAGAAACGAGAAGTGCATACATAATTTTATTATTAATTGCTTCATTATGTAGAAGTTTATAATTCGATTCATGTCCTAAGGACATACGTTTGATGCTCGACCTTACTGGACCAAATACTTTAAAACGGCAACGTATTGACGAACCCAATGTAAAACTTTTAATTAATCAATTATTTAAAAGTGTCACGACTCCGTTCATTCAAATGCAAACTCCTAATATATTCGTCATCAGCAAACACATCTCCAACACGCCGCAACCACAAGAAACGGACGCGGTGTAGAAATTCGCTGCATCTCCAGTAAAAACCCCCGCTCCGTGTCGCAGCCTGACTCCAATCACCACGACATATGTCCATCATGTATTATGTATTATGTATTATCTACTACTACAATACGAATTTTATTCGCCAACAGTTTTTTCGAAGCTCGTCTTGTTGCACCTATTTGTAATGTCGCATCTTAATCTTGAGAAGTAATGCGTTATGAGTTGTGTTTGTCCAGCGTTTTTGTTTGGTTTGTTAGTTTATGATCTGGGAATATCAGGGTAATTATCTAGTGGATGTCTAGTGGTCATATTTTTGCTTTAGTGGCTTAATTCCTATTGACACTGAGCTCCTAGTATCTACTTACGAATAAGCGTTCACTACAGAAATATTTGAGATATTTGCTACTTAGGAGGTACTCCTAAGTAGAATTTAGACTAAACCCAATTCAATACCAATTCATCCAATTATACCAATCAAAACATCGTTAGCTTCTAACAAGCCCTATCATGTCAGTCATGTATCCTTTCAATGTACATGATGAGGAGATCCCACAGCATCAGCGAGATCTGTTATCAGTACATGTGTTAGGGAGCGGCTATCAGTGCGGCTGTCGGTGCGCATCTAACGATGTTTAAGATAACGCGGAACATCTCCGATAGGCGCTGTATCTAATTGTCTACTGATTGTACAACATGCATCAGCTCATGAAGCTCTTGTAATAAATAGGTAACGAGTTGATTTTGTTGGATTTTAGAAGACGTTACAAATAACTGTTATTTATATACAATCAATTATTCTTATTTAAAATTGCGTGGCTTTCAATTTCATAAGGCTGATTTAATACAATTATTTCTTTATACCTGTTCGCGTCGCCATTAAAACGCAAGCATTGAACATAAAGATAAAAATGTTATACGTTTCATTGAATAAATATATCATTGTAATCTAGTAACTTGTCTAGAACAACAGCAATAACTTTACAATTATTTACGTTACATTTTAACGATAATTAAAAGTACAATAAAGAAGCGCAGTGGCTTCATTTCGTATAAACCGGGAATCTTCACCATCTCGGAATTTTCGAATAGCCAATGAAATTTTACTACCGCGCCCGGCCACATAACTTAGGAACTAAAAAAGGGCCGTCCCTCGAATATTTTGAAAAATAAAAAGCTGGAATATTCTCGGATGGTTATCTGGCGGCCGCATCGAAGGGTTTCCCGGCGAAGACGCCCGACGGAATTAAAACATTGCATTTTTACCATAGAAACGTACGGGATATAGATGGTATCTCGAGCTCGCCGCGGCTCTAGATTTATTTTACGAGTGGTGACCGAGGCTCGAGAGGACCCTCGGTAACTATTTACTGCATGCCCGAGCCGCGCTCACTCAACGGAAAAACGAAGACCCTTCCATGCTTCGCAGCTTTTATATGGAAAATTAAACTTGCTGTTTATGTGGCTGCAGTTTTACATAACTTCAACAATATTATCTTTTTTTAAGTATCTTAATTCTGTTTATTTCATTGCTTATTCAACCTTCAAAGGAGAAACTAAATGATATTTATTTATCTTTTATTAAACTTTACTTATTTTAGTGTAGTTTACAAAACTCTGTATTCTGTTCACGCTTTAACCGCTATCCTCCGGGCAGAAAGCCGGATCATCAAGTGTTAATTATATTGTCAATATCCTTTCCATGATATCATTATGTTGTATTCGTCTTAATGCAGCGTATCATCACGCTTGTCACCGTCGCGGCGTCGGCACAAAAACAGGTGCGGCCCGTAATTGCTTCATTGTCGCGCTCCCAGACCGAACCCGGGACCACTCGTTAAAATACCGCTGACCAACACCTTATGAATTTGATTTCTTTCTCAGTCCTAAATAGGAATGATTGAGGGTACCGCGATAAATTGCGCGAAATATTTAGACTGAAGACTTTTTGTAGGCTAAACATTGGAGGATTATTTAGCCCTCAATGCGTCAAATAAATTGTGTTGTAAATTAGTTACCAATTTATCAATTATGGACATTTATGTGATCCGATCTGCTAGCAAGAATGATTCGTTTTCGATACCGAGCTATGCTTGTGTTGTGCTTTTTACGTTATATTTTATTTTGTCCTTTAGCGCTTAACTTTTGTCTTTTATTTTGTCTAAGGGCTAGGAAATGCCTTCGCCTACCATGTGATACTAAAATAGCGCATTCCACAAATAAGTGACTGCCATTAAGCTGTCTATGCAAAATCTTTGTTTTTTTATCGTTTTCAATCGCATCGACATATATTTTATTCGGGCGCGTATCGATTTATTTATCGTAATAATAAATCACTCGCATTGATCATTACCGATAATAATTTATCGTAGGCAGGGGCAGTAAGCGGCGCGCGCAGGGTCGATAAATCATGGCGAGTCCTGCGCGTGAGCACATCGTCAACGGTCAGGCCACTCTAATGCTCTGCGTTTGTTTTACTTCTGACCATCACCTATCATCAGTCTATTTCGGAGAAATGTGCTACTATCATTAGTTACCTTTTACATATTGTTGTAACTAGTGTAGGCTGGCGGTTGTGCTATGTACCCCCACACCCCCACACCACATTGCTTGAGAAAATGGGAGGTTTATTTACAATACTCGAAATCAACGTACTATCCAAGTCAATGAAGTGACTTGGAGAAAAAGGTATTTTTCTTCTTTACCCTTAATAAATACATACCTATCTAATTGTTCTAGTGGAAAATTATACGTACTTATTGGGGTGTTTTATGGTGAACACTTGATAATAAATATTTTTTATTACCTATATGTGTCTATGTGCAATGTGCCTATATAGGTAGTTAGTTACACATGCGGTGCATGTACGAGCGGCTCGGCAAAGGCGCGCAGCCCGCGGCGCACTAACGATGCTCGCAATTGATTGATAAATCAACGCGGCGAAGTTGCGCGCGCGCAGCCCTTTGTGCAGTACCGCGCGCCGCCGTGCCGCGCCCAATGACCCAGTGTTTGTTTTAGTAATTTAGGATAATGTCTTAGTATACTTTTTAGTATGCACTAAGTGGCAACGATGCATATGTTATCTGACTTAAATCACTGCAGAGCGAATTAAAACAGCCATAAATTTGACTCTAAAAGCCATTTAAATATTATAAAATGTGGTCTTAAAGATTAGAATGAATAATCATCTTCAAAATCATTAAGAATATCTTGTAACTCAGGTATATTTTAAACCCAATCTATCTTTGCTATGAAAAAACTAGGATATGATGCATTATAGATTATCCTTACATTGGAACATATTCTATTTGCCTCTCAGACTCAAAGCTCACAACTGCAGACCCAATAAAATACTTCTTTTCGCTATTGCCCGAGACTACTTACCGTCATCAGTTACATATTTGTTTGTCATAACACATTAAAAGGCACTAGTGTCACAAATCATCACACTTCACAAGGGCACCAGATGCCTTGTAATCACTTTAGCCGGCGCTCCGGACCGCTCCGGACCACTCCGGGGTGTAATCTCGTTACGACCCCCGCCTCATTAGCCCCCCAAACTAATCTCATTCCGATTTCATTAGTATTGCACCCTTTGTGTTTGTGTATACCAATTGTCTCAATTTTTAGTCTGCTGATGTTATTAGGCGCCGAAAGTTTTAATACTTTGTCTATTTGAAAATAAAATATTAATAGGTCTGTCTTCAATTAAATTAATGACAATGTTGGTAAACAACTATTACACCTTCCCATATAAAAAATTACAACCTATGCCATTTCGAATTTTTCTTCTGAAGGGAATAATCGGCCTTTCACTAAAGGTCAGAATTTGACGACCTCTAAGGTTAGCAAGGTATCACCAGCTCTGAGGTCCTGGCTTCGATCCCCGAACGCATCTATGAAAAAAAATCAACTTTCCTGCATTGTCTCGGGTCTCGGTGTTTATGGAACCTTTATTGTCCCTGATTACAGAACACGAGTGCTTTTGCTACTTACCTTGTTCAGAAAAAAAATATCTAAATTTTTTGTTTTTCATTTATGTTGTACCTTTTACTTTGGCAAGAAAATCTTTGTTTTCTAGAGTAGTAGTAATACTGTGTGGATACTAGCGCACAGATCAGCCCTCACCCTCTCATGTTTCCAGCATCCAGTATAAAATATGACGGGGGATACAAATTAGATTGCGCTCGGAAGTTTCCGCCCGAGCGGCTCCAGCACTGACATTAGTTTTCATTTACTCTTATTACATTATAGTTATCGAATTAACTTCTTAACTGCATTCTTGGCTATTGTTGTTGTTTGTTGGCTCTCTCAGAAATTTTGGCAACGTTGAGCTACGTAAGGACTTTTTCATTTATTTCATCTTGGTGTTAGGAATTCAGCTTGAAATTAAAGTTATCATAGTATAGGACTTTGTTATTCTGATAACTTTAAATATAAATAATAATTCATACAAAATATTAATTTTATAGTGAATAATAAAAAAAGAAAAAAATGTGTAGAGCTCATCAAACCGCCAATTGGTTTGGGAAGGACTGACAATACAAATCTACAAACAAAACACAATCAAACCCCCGACACGGAGATTAGTGTTAAATATCCTTTAGAGCAGCCATCATTAGATTAGTAATTATGAGGCAGTGTATGGCCAGCTTCCATTGTGCGATGTCACCGAGGCCACGCACTGGCGCTGGGCACGCGCCGCCACGCGCCATCACGGTCTACTCCTACACTCCGCTGCTCTCCTGGTGCGTGAAATAGGATTTCGATGCCTTCCGATTAATATAATGCGTAGTTTGCCGGTCTGTCGGTTTGTCCCTATGAATTTATTGGACTAGGGTAAAAAATACTGACACTGGAAAATTGCATTTTATATGCGTGCAAAAGGCTATCTAAAAAAACTTGGATCTTTTCTACTGCTCTTCATCACCCTGTTATTATAAAATATCATTTTGATAATTTTCTGTCTATGGTGATCAGTGCTATTGGGAAAGGTATTGCATCATAGGAATAAAAGTTTGTCTCTTGATGCCAACAGCCAGCATTGCATTGCCCAACACAAGTCACTAAACTGCATGCAACTCATTTTGGACGTGTTTTCCCTGCAGTGCGTCGAATTTTGGAAGTGCAAAAAATTTTTGTTCAAGTGTGGTTTAATTAAACAAACATGTTAGTGGTCATAACTTTTAAATCACCTCCTATAATTAGTAACGACATCGTTAAATGATTTCCATGTAAAGGACGTCGTATAACAAATGTGTCTCATGTCTTGTAGCACTAATCTGTCTTAACCTTACACACCGGAGCCACAAATTGTGATGTCGCGAGGATCTCGGCCTAATCCCGCGGATTACAGCCGCCACGGATTTAATAACAGCTGTCGACGCCTTCACCGCGGAAAAAATAAAGCAATGCAGCTGTCTTGCTGAAATCACTCAAATGAATCAACTAATGCCCGTTTCATTATTTTTGGTTCTGTTGTCACTTTATCAAATATATTGGAGAATACACAGCATATAGTAATAGTCTTAAATACAAAAAGTTTTGATAAATAGATAGATTTAGTCTATTCATATTAAGTTTTTAACTATCGCACTGCATATTTACAAGAAAATTTTTAGGGGTGTGCAGTAAAGTATCTAATTTACAACTTGAGTGTTGAATATGCTAACGTTGAATGTTCTAGCTTGGCAATTATCATAACCATAAAATTATAACCATAGTAAAGTTTACCCATAATTAGTAGCTCCTTTTGGTTATACAGTAAAACGAAAACACTTAAAAACCTAGAAAAATTAAACTTTCTCTAATTGGTTTGTTAATAAAATAGGCAACAATATTTAATTAACTAATTGTGATGTATGTATTAGAGCGCGGGAAAGGGACGCACTCATTACCGAGCTACGTACGCAGGGGGCGGGGCTTACGACGCCCTACGCCGAGTAGTGATGTCACATAAAATTTGTCGATGCATTTTACCGCCGCAGTTTTATCGACTGGTATCCAGATTAATGATAAAGGGCTGGAATCTTTGAACGTTAAAATCACAACGGGGCGCTTCTCTACAGCAGAAATTACCTGCCGCGAGTTCTTTAATAGTACAAGCTTTTAATTAGAACATATACTGCATGTTATTTATTTACGACGGTTAATTTATATGCGGATATCGCTTATCCAGATCTCTCAAGGTTTGTAGGAATGTGGGAAAGTACGGGTCGTTAATTAATTGTAAATCATTAAAGCTTAAACAGAACAATTTTTTTTTTAAATTGGATTATGCCATTGAATATTCAAACGGTAATTTAGTTTAATTAACTAACATAAATAGGTGAAGAGGAGACTCAAATGTTAAGAACTCCATTTTGTCTCATTAGCACGAGCTATGTAACACGCTTATTTGTATGTTTTGATGAAAAAAATTGCCATTCAGGCAGGCTAACTAGTTTGACTTCCCAGGGTGCCACTAACGTTCAAATACTATATCCCTCAGTGAGCATTTCTTTTTCGTATTTCTTATATGATCAGTAATTGTATGGACTAAAATATTAATTTGGACGTTCATTAACCTGGTGGTAAAAGAATTTAATTACAAAATGATATTTAGGTAGTAAGCAATCATTTGCAGAATATGCAAATCAAACTATATTCTAAGCAGAGCGTAATTTACTTATTTAGAAACCATGAATAATGTTGTTTCTGCTATCTTAACCAGTTAGCTATACTTATTATGTTCCTACTTTTTATGACAATGTTCTGCAGTTCCAATCACTTTAATATCTTCATACAAACGAAAAATAATTCCTCACAAATACGTTCAAGGTCCTCACATGACAAATTAATCTAATAAACATTCAGTGACAAAGTCCAGTGGGCCGCCCACCTAGGCCCTGCGCCCTGCACTGACCGGCCACCGGTGTCGCCCGGCCCTATTATACCGGCGAGTAACTTGATACTTAGTAATGTCTACCAAAACGTATCAAATAAAACGCCAATACAGTTGAAGCTTCACAGTATTGTACGTTTGAAGATGATACTGTTGTATAGAAGTTTGTTTTGAATGTTACACAAAAAGGTGCCTGTGGAAAAACATTGAATAGCGATACGTTATGAGTTAAAAATTATATCGCGAAATATGAAATTTATCTATAACACGACGCATCATAAAAGTGAGAAATAATTCTGAGCAAACAAAAGCTGAAATTAAAAAAAAATGTTTCGCATGAAATCGTCTCACGTTTTTTTGTGTAATTGGCTACCAGCGCTTTCCAGACACATTTAAATGGCTCACTGACCTCATAAAGCTTAAGATTTTGTCTGGTTTTAGGCAAAAAGGATAATGTAAGTGATTGGGTGGTTGGCGCCGCGCGCATTACGTGGGGTCTGGTGCGCGCGTGCGCATCGCTGCCCCGCACTAATCCGTGCGCAGACGCATGCCTCGTGCGTTTGTGCTTGATGCCACTATTAGTGCAAGCAGCGAGTGGAAGGCGATCGTGATAATAACATCCATATGAGATAGTTAAAAGTCATTAAATGTAGCTTACCTTTATTTTAAACCTTTTCTACCCAGAGTGAGTAAATAAGATATACCTTCAGACATGTTCAAAATTAAATGTTTGCTATGTATAGCTTTCGCCAAAAGATATATCTTGGAAGATCTTCAGATAGGAACAGCTTATAGAAATATCTCTAAATTATCAGAAGGAAAATTTAACTGAAAAATCTGTCTTTCGGACATTGATGTTTCGTCTACCTCTTGCTCCGCCTTTCATTCATAACTTGGTCCTTACCTTGTTAATCATTTGATATCTTGATAACCGCCTGCTTTGTCTAAACCGACCTTTGTCACCGTCACTTATCGACTCGACTATCGCGACTTACGCGTCAATGGACATCACTATTATGCTAAAGTGCACATTCTTTTACAAATGAGTGAATTTTATAATTTGATACGTCTATGCGTCCCTAGTATATTGTTACTGTGTGGTCTTATTGAGATAGATGACCGCATCAAATTAATTACCTCGGCATACATGCCTAAATTTGCGGAAATAAGAATCAGTTTTAAATAAGTGATGATGTCAAAAAAATGCTAACGTCAAAACATTACAACCTATTTATTCTAAATTTTTGATTTGTTTAGCTCTAAAGGTAGTCAAACAAGGTTTCAGGAACAATAATATCGAAACAGTTAAATTCGCTATCTGTATGTAGGATTTAGTAGTTATTTCCAGTAGCATGACGCATATTTATATCTTTTCTATTTCAAAGTTATGTAAAGTGCAGAGCAACAACTTATCATATACAGATAGTAATCAAATACTAACTGTGACTAACTTGCCTAGAAATGTTATGTTCTATCTAATTGAAGTCTATATCTAACTACAATATAGCTCTTTTCTGTAATAACCTGTTTTCCTTTTGTCTTTCTTATTTAGGTCATTGACATAATGCCAACTGTAATTAAAAACAAATGATTTCTCAAAAAAAAAATACTGACGTTTTAAATTTTTAGTTTTTAAATTAAACTTTACCTCACATAAGAGATATGTTTTTCAAATTCACCCAAATATTATTGGAAAAAGATAATCCTTTAAGCAGAATCGCCATCTTCACAGCGAGCATGCGCGCGCGCACCAAGCAGCCGCCTTTTTGTGTCGCGGCGCAAAAAGTGGCCATTACTCGACACTACAATCACACGCCCTTTTAGGGCTTGCACAAAGCCACGCCGCTACAGCCTTCCGAGTACACTAAATCCGAGGTTGGGGTGGAGTTCCACTGCTAGCGGGAACGACAGTTGAAATTTATGAGTTCGCTCATTGCTAATCTTTGATAAAGAGTATTTAGCCGTATAATTCTTAAAAAAGAAGAGCAAATGCTTTAAATTAATACCATTCGCCTCGGTAAAGGTTAAATATGGGATATCTTTTCCGCAATGCTTTTTAGAAACATTTTAATTAGAAATAATTATCTCGTAAAGATCTCTCGCATTGAAACCCCACACCACCACGGTCCAGTTACCTCAAGAAATGAAATTTAAAAGGCTCACAGAAACAAAGCGGGCTCTCGACGGGCCTTTGAATCCAAATCCCCTCTTAAATCTCTATTCAGTATTGTTAGTCCTTCAGTAATACCGTTTTTGGTACACTTTTTGTGTAGATAAACGTTGGTAATGTAATATGGTATTGTTGCTTTATCCAGGTGGTATCGAGTGTCGGATCATTTGTTCTGCTGTTATGCACTGTTTTTTATTATTTATCATGTTTTGATGACACCTGGTCGTGATGTCTGCTGTGATTTATCAGTACATCACATGAAACTCATGTACTTCTTATATCAAAAAATAGGGTAACAACTTAAAGACTTGACTTGTGGATGGCTCTTACCCCAAGAATAGACTTCAAGCTACTTCATAACTCAACAGCTCTCTATTAAACCCTTCAGAAATGTGTTTCTAGTACCACGAGCCGAAGCACCATGGACGTTGTGCGACCGCTAAGCGCCGCTGCGCTTTTGTCCGCCTCCGTCATAATCCCGGCCCCTGACGGTGTGTTGACAACCATTGTGTGCGCTTGCGTCGCGATCCTATCGCCCCCTGCATAATGATCTACAATCCTTTTATAAATCCCACTTTAAGTGATTGTAATAAATATAATGGGCGGGCTTTTTGTGGAAAAACGTTGCACAAAGGAAGCTTTAAAAAAAAGTTTAAAAATCTAAATGTGATTGTTTGTCACAACTCCTATCTTCCAAAATGTAAATAAAATATCAAACATACCTGCAACAATCTTTTAAAATAATGTTTACACAGTTATCCAATTTAATTTTAAAACAAATATTTCCTTGTTTGCCAAAAAAATAATGTCTGATTCAACCCACAATCGACGGTGTCTAAATCAATTATCTTGACATTTCATTCACTTAACCAACAACATAACGTCAAAAAGAATGATGATACATATTTGGTTATATGGCCGCGATAATTACGAGTTTTTGTCCGATCGATACCACTAATTTAATAACCTATTCCTTTACAACGGAGTCGACGACACCCGAGAGCACGGACATAAAAATGTCGGGTCGGGTCCAATCAATCTTGGTCTTATACCTGAACCCAGAGATCGGATCGAGCAGATAACCCTTCTTCAATGCGTAATACCATTAAAACAACGGTGACAATCCAACCAAAAAATAATTTTCAACAGCTCTTTATGTCGATAAATGTAGTATCGGTGAGGGCACCACTCCCATCTCTAATCCGTCCGCTCACGGTCAGTTTTCGATCGACAAAAACGATTTTATGTCCGATGATTAAAAATGTGAGATGATGATCATTGCGAGGGATCCCACTGCGAAGGTTTGTTTTTCTGAATTCCTGGTCGTGGGTCCGTTTTAATTAATGCCCGTCACGTATTTTTTTTCGATGTTGGTTTTTCAACTGCTTTTTGTTTTGTTTTTATTTTATCTCCGGTTTTTGAAATATGTCCGTGGGTCCGTGGTGTGTGATGCGATATCTCTGATGTCGCCCTATTGTTTTCGATTTGATATATTTATGCGTTGTGTTCTCGGGACTGGTGTTTCCAGTGTATTTTTTTCACCATGGAAGCGGTGAGTGGCCGGTGACGCGGTATCATGGATCATCGATTGTTCTGAATCACCGACTGTTGACATTATTTATGTGGGTGACGTCTAGGAGAGTGACAGCTACCTCTCTTGCTCGTGTAGTTTGTATGGAGATTACCTCTGTCGGGGACTTTGATATGTCCAAATAATTTTATTCGTCTTTTCAGCGGTGATTAAGATAAAGTACAAAAGCCCAAAGATTTATGTTATCTATGTTTGTATTGAGAACGATCTTTCTCTATTATACTCATAACAAGCATCGGTATGGTTGTTTGTTATAGTATTTTAAATCAAATAAACTACACTCGTAAATTAGTAACACCTGATACCCTATACATAACCAAGGCAGTCGTTAAAGTTTAACTTAATTGACGCCAGTTAAAGATTCAATGTACAGGAAGATAACGCCGAAATACTAACACATTCGAATGCAGCCTCCTTACATAAAACGGGATCATAAAACGTGGTGTTTATAGTAGCCGGTGGGAGATAACTAGCGCCAATTAATGTAATCGAGATATTTATAAGACGTGTTTGTATTACCTTGTTAGATACCAGGGCAACAAAGGAGATAGGAGACTCGTTTAAATTGTAACAACGTTTATTGGGTTAGTAAGAGATATGCGTTGCACGCGTCGCCCGGACAGGTGACATGAAGTCTTTAGTACCTCTAGTAGCAGTTCCTTGGCAACTGACGATCGCATAGCGGTACTGCGCAGAATACAGTGTTAATGGCAGTTAAACACATGGAATATATCTGATACCTTTTAACATAATATAGCATACAAAAACATTTCATAAAAAGTTAGATTAAACATTCTTTAACATGCTTTCACCTACCCACTCAACCAAGCAATTTATACTTGGACCTACTCGTAGTTTGATATAGTAAGGACCACAAAAAAGGTGTACATTTTATAATCGTACAAAATACAATATTGTTGATATTCGAAATTCTCTCAGTTCCATTTAACAAATAAATATAAAGCTTCATATTTTTTGTGCATCTTGTAACGTATATGTTTGTATCTTTGCAGGTAAGTGTTGATGTAACTTGAGAGTTTCTTCACCGGCCAGACTTTATCCCGGACTCAGCAGATCGCCGATAACTGTGTGTATGTATGTTTGTACGTTTGTAACGAAGATCCGACGATAACGGCCTGACGCGAGGTAAGTGATATTATTTTTACGGCTCGAAAACGCTTCGGAAAACTTAACGAGCAGCTTCTTGCTTGAATTAAGTATTTAACGATGCGAACTTTTTTGCAAACATTTGAGAGACAAGCTTACATCCTCCATAGAAAAAAAAATTAACTCGTTTTTAAAACGCGAACGTTTTACACAGGCATATTATACGATACGATATCACATTCTAAATCAGATTTAGTCAAAAAGATGATTGAATAGGTAGATAAACAAGAATTAGGACTAAATCTTGAAACTAACCTAATCTAGATGTGCTAATCCAACTCTGACGGAAGTTGTTGTTTCTTTGAATACGCATTAAAAGTAACGCTGATGCCTCTTGTATGAACTGGTTAGTTAATACTTTGCAAGCAATCTCGTTTCTTTTTATTCTCAATACCATGAGCCAGCTAACCCATGCCAATATCACTTGGATGGAACATATCCGCGCGCGTCACAAGTAGGGTTGTCCCACCTAACATATTGTAATGTATGAGTACGAGTGTATCTATTTGTCCGGGCTCCTGTTACGAGTCCCGCGGGACCCGGGATTACGCGGGACGGTGCCGCGGCGCATCCCTCGAGCCCCGTAATGTACCGGTGGGTATTGATGTACCCGCTGTATGTTGTAAATAAATTAGGACACTTGGTAATGTTTGGGAACTTGTCTTGGGTTTCCTACTGTCTTGGTTGGGTAAGAAAATTTTGGAAGGCCAAGTAATAGATTTCGAGGATAATACAAATTAGGTCCCTACCCATCTATATGATGAGAGTCTATATCCTTTTTTTCGCTGTTATTGTTCTTTGCGTGTAAAAGCTTATTGACCAAAAAATTAAGTTACAAATAAAAATGTTATTCAAAGCTTTCTTGTTGCGTCTTGAACACAAACTGAAAACAAGCGAAATAACTTGTAACTATTTGTAACAGAATCTTGACGTAACACCCAACTCTATTCGACAATAATTGTCACCCTCACCTCGTTCACTGATTTCCATAACAAAAGCTATTCCTGAACAATAATGACTTGTATGCGAAAATGTCTCAATTCCCCATCGCCTGTATAATCAACCTGATGACTAGCTAGCATGTGTGCCGCGGCTCCGTCCGCATCCCAATCTCAGCCGACAGGGACCGCTGAGCTGGAAAATTGAAACAAGGGATCCCAAAAATAAACCAACATAACTCTACATTCCTTAAATTACTTATTATGTTCACCATAGAGTTGAAATTTGCTTGGCAGTTGTTTATGTGGTGTTTGTAGGGCAGTTACGTCCCTAGCGATTTTAAGGATTTAAGAGAATTATTAGGAAATAATTCGACTGGTGTTTTGTATTTACGATTGTTGTTGTTTGGTTAGGTTATTGGGACACGTTGTCTGTTATGTTAGTTTTTAGTTATGAAGTTTGTTTTGACTCAAAACTATTAAGTTAGATATAAAGTTATATATTAAAAATACATTTTCTGTATTGTAGAAGTGGGTATTTATTAATCTTAATAACGTATTGAAAATCAACACCGTTTAAAGTTCTCAAAAAATCTTGTAACTTTTTTAAAATAAATTATAAATATTTATCCATAAAATATTTCTTCTCCGTACGCAAAAACCAATTTTCTTAAGATTTTTCGAGACCATAAAAGTTTGTGAAATTACGTTTTGATAATAAATCACTAGAATTTTTCCACCCTCCGCTCCCTTAAGGGCAGAGAAAATCGCAACACGATCGTCATTTGAAAAATAATGATGTCATCAAACACTAATCCTAAAGCTTTCATGTGGATTACATATACACAACTTTATCTTTGCAGTACATATTTAAATATCCAAACAAATATAAACTCTATTCCGTTTGAATAAAAAAGAAAGTTTGTTTGCAAATAGCATTGCATTTTTCTTACAAAGTACTTACGCTCTCGTTCTCTAAAACTGCAATTGTCTTTTTAAGTTCAATAGATTTTAGACCTTATTCGCTAAGGCACTTGATACACATTTGATACCTGACTCTACATTTGATCGGAAATGAAATAGACCAATTGGAACTCTATTTTGAACTGAATAAAGTAGGGTTTTGCTTGTTTTGTCTTTAAGGATAGTAACACACAGTGGTGTCCGTGCAGTGGTGCGTCATTTCGATACATTAAGCAAGTGATTTATACGCGGGAAACGGCGAAGTCAAAACACGGGACGATCGCGCTCGGTGTGCAACCGGCCTGCTGCGTAGGGCTACCACATTTGTTTACTTTTCATTTATACACAACTTTTATTGGGTCTATTAATGATTGTACACAACATGTAAATAATTATGTTAACGCTTTTATAGAACGTAGTGTCATAAAATTAAACGTTATGACTTGATATTAGTTTTTTAGCATGTATCGTAAATATTTTTTATCATTCACACATTCTGAGAATAAAAAATTACAACATATTTAAAATTGTTTTACTAGGATATAACATCAGAATTCTTAAATTTGTGGACGAGTAAAATTATTTAGTACTATACATTTGCACACAACATAAACTTCTACCTTGCATTATGTTCGCTGTTTGTTTCAAATATAAGGGCATCCAATATCTTGTACCGTGCATCCCTATCTTGTTAATTTGGGAAAGACGCCTGGAGATCAGCCGGTGTCCCCCGGGTATACCTCGCGCTCTCATCTCGAGGGCTCTCGTATCTGAACCGGATATCGGTTTTTGCCACTAGCTTCCTAGACAAGAAGTATCCCGTAAGGTGCACACTTAACTGTAATATGCGTATTCTGAAGTACCCGGTACTTTGAGGGGGACTCTAGTTAAATTTATTCATTTCACTTTTTTAAGGGTTACATGTGGGTCTAACAAGACCTTTTCAAGTAATTTATTTGTGCCGAATATAATAACATATTTTTGGATTTCTTTCACTTCTATCAGAAAAAATGTAAAAGTATTTCCGACGTATTTGAAGAAATAAATAAAAAAGTGTTTTTACAAATTAATACAAATATTTTCTATAACTTAAAGTTAGGGATAACCCAACATTCATTTGCCTGTTTTTCTTGTTCTAGTTATCTTGGTTATTAATTTGGTTAAAGTACACTTGTTACTTTCATCTACCTCATCTATCTTTCCTGTCCATCCAAAGGTTGTCTGGAAGATATCGCTATTAGCGATAAGACCGCCATTGTACGCTTTACTGTTGATGTATTTTATTATTATGTTATTTTAGTGGTGTACAATAAAGAATATTCTATCTATCTATCTATCTATCTTGTTTTATTATAGTTTTATTATAGTATTATTTTCTTCGAATTGCTTACATTGTATACTTAAATATTTTCGTATAGAAACAGTCCCATATTATACCACTCTGGTTAGTAGACAACACAAATAATTCCGTCACCATCCGCCAATCTATCATAATTTAAAGCTCGGGGGTCGTTTTGCAACTAAATGTGTTTTACTCCGAACTCCAAAGGGTGCGCGAAGGGTTAATTCACGAGAGTAATTTTATTGCGACGCAGCAAAGGGTTAAGTGAGGTGAACACTGAATCATGTTTTATGCTTTTTAATTTGTTTTCTGAAATCAATTTGGGGTTGTTTGCAAAGTGCTCTACGTGTAGGACGACCCTTTTGGTTGCATGCACTTTGAAGTTTGACGAAGCAAGGGAGAATTAATAAGAGTCCTTTCATCTACCGTTTGTTTATGTATTTTGATTGATCATTTTTAATGCAAGCTAGGCACTTTAGGTAGGTTCTTTATCTACCAAAGCTCGAATTCATTCGCATTTATACATAGTTAACTTTCCTCTGTGAAATACTACATTTATTAAAACATACGGATAGCCGTTTGTTATTTCTATAAATATCTTGTATTCTGAAATCAAATTAATGGAATCGAAATTATTATGATTTTTTTCTAATACACAAATACTAATTATAAACTGTATTTTTAAACCTTATACTACATAGTATTAAATATAGTCAATTAGTAAATCATTTATTAAACTATATATAATATCCTAGCAAGTCCTATGCAGAAGGTAATAACTCAAAGTAAACAAGAACAGAGCAGGTTCTTTATCTTAAAAAAATGAGTGGCTTGTATCAACAATATCGTTGCCGGAGGGCTTTCTCTTTAAAAATATCGTCCCCCGACCTAATGAGTCGCCGGCTATTAAGCAATTACCTCGGAGTGAGCACCTGGCCCGCACTGCCTCTGTTCTATTAATACGTAAACGCTTAAAGATGCACGCTTAATGTGCTCCTTCCATTAGCCGACGCTGTAAATTATATCCCCTTTAGATCTATGAGCTCCTAGTACGCACTTTCGCCACTGCCGTAAATGAGACATCTCTTTTATTCAAGTGAGACCTGTCAAACACGGCTATTATGTGCTCTCCGAGAGTTAATTATCTCCTTCTATCGATCCTGCAGCAGCTATTGCTCAATCTATTCCAGAGTGTACAAACGATGCAATCTATTCTCCTATAAATTGCTTCCTTTAAAATTAGCCGACGAGCCGTCGATGTTTCAAAGACAGCAGATTCTAAAATATTTAAATTCAATTCTAAACAGTCGTATTTCACGCGGCTAACCGCTGCCGTGACGACTAAAAAAACCCTAAAATGCTCTCAGATATTAAATTCAATACAGTGCTACTATTTTCGTTCAACCATGAATTGAATTTTTTATGGGACGCGCGTGGGTCTCTGTCATTTGTTTTCATTACGCTACACCCCTCAAGAAAAAAGTTTGTATGCCTACGCTGACGAGTATTACAATAATTTCTGCCGCCTGTATGTATGCTGGATCTTGATTTAAATGTTATTATCATGCGGACGGAACTAGTGACATTAATAGCGCTAACGATTTGAGATATTACCTAATAATCTTTATCTTTATTTTACAAATGGAATTCGGAATACTTAGGATATTATTCCTCTCATATTTTATGCATGCCTGGTATTCTAATCTCTTTTTCTTCTATCTAATCTGTTTTATCTCCGAGGCGATGATATTTCTTAATCGTGATGTCAAAGAAATCGAAAATATAATCCATTCTCTTGAATATTGACTGTTATTAACAAACACCAGTCCTGGACTATTAATATATTTCCTAAACACTTGAAAATAGTAAATGACACCTTTTTGTATTTGTTTCAAGGATCCTATTTCCAAGACCGAAGTAGATAATCTAAAATAGGTTTTTTTCCATATTTATAACATTACAATAATAATTAAAAGTTATCATTTTGTGAAGCCTTACCAGAAACTTTCATCATCCCTATATAATGTGAGTATATAATAATATCTATTCGTTACTGTTATAGTTAGAATTTGTCAACCATCCAAACACTGACTTATTTCAAACCAGAACTATGAAATAAATGAATTAGACTTTCAAACAATGTAAGCATTGAAGGCACATGACTGAGATTAAGTTTATTGTAGAACCCGAACAATAAATAGTTTACCGCGGGGTGATTATCACCGCTAACGACCACAGCCGCGCACAATACATAAAACTTCAACAACTATTCGTTCACATGTTTATAATATAAAAAAGCTAAAAAATACACGATAAAACTTCTGGAACATATTATGATATTCCGTTAACACTTTTGTCACAATAAAACAATATGAACGGAACAAATACTCTACATTTTGTTCATATCATTGGATTATTCTCGTATGATCATATCATAACACACATAACTCAACAAGGCAACTATTATTTAGAACAGCATTGTTCTCAATTTCCAGTTGTCTAAACACGGCATAAATAATAAAAAATCTGCAAGCGACAAGTAAATTGAAATGCTAAAATAAATTCGCAGAAACCAAATGTCACATTAGGAACTTTTATCAAAATTTTATTGATGCGGAACATAATTAAAAAAACTTCACGGGACAATCTCGGGTATACAAAATGTTGAGATTTACGGCGTAAGATTAGATAGGTAACGAATAAAAATATAATATTAGTGTTTAGAGAAGCGGCCGAGGTATGGAACCCCCGTACCGCGGTGGCGCCTACCGCCTGCCGCGCGCCCCTACCCACATCTTTCCCATAAAAAGTAAAAGATCCCATAGTATGCACTTACACGCACTCTCTTGTAATGGCTCACTGTTACCTCATGTCCTGGCGATATTACTCAGCAGCTCTTGTGAACATTGTTACATTTATTGCCTAGTGCTTTACGCTGAATAAATTTATTTGGTCTTCATTATTGATGCAATCTCTCTGGGAGTTGTATTTACTAGATGTAGGGATACAAGGACATCCATTTGTATTACATTAAATAGGCTTAATGGTTTGAATAATGCATATTGTTTGTAAACGCATTTCTTTAAAGAAACACATTTATTTATCTTTAAAACCGAGTGGAATAAAATTAAAAAAAAAAAGTACCAACTCGCCACGGTTGGAATTGGCACTAAATATACTAGGAGAACATAAACCAATTAGAGATGGAACGTCTCACCGTCTGTGCGGCGCACTGCGAACAAGTCAATACTAATTGCATTATTTAGTGTGTGGTGTCGCGTCTGGACAGTGTCGTCTCGTGTGGATGCTTTGCCGCGAAGGTCACGCGTGACACAGCTGACTGCGGCTAATGTCACGATATTGATGAGACATTGAATCTCATCTGCCATTTATAGCGGTAATGTTTATGTTATAAATATTGTGCCTATCATCACAGTCAATAAAGTCTTTGTCTTGGGAATAATAAATGTGTTCTTGGTCTTCCTGAATGCCTAGTACAAGAGGTAGGTCGTTTTTAATACCATAAGATATAAAAGGGAGATTATAATATCACGTTATTTATACACTTAATTCTTTATACATTTGCTCAAATAGCTTAAGTAGAGAACTAGCTTGTATCTTCCTCATCTCATCCAGAATACAGCCCGACAAGATCCAAAGTCAGTTTTAATTATTCTAAGATTATCTCAAACACAATTATACAGATAACGTCCGTGGCCGTCTTGTTGGAACAAATGTGAATGCATTCGGATGGCCCCTCATTACGCCCACATACTACATTAGATGGTAACCGAACATGACAGATGGCACTACACTCTGACACACGCTACTAGATATCGATGTCGTAATATTGTACGATTACATACATACTCATATGCATCTTGTTTTAATATTTTGTTTCTCAGTACTTGTTGAGAGAATTCAAATGATGGCTGACGTCTTAAGCTTGCCAGATATAGTTCATTCATTATCTCTAAGATAGGAAAAAATATAATTTTACTTATACTCTTTCTGTCCTTGGCAAACAATGATTACTAATATAATTTGATTATGATTAAACAAATGCAGGCTTTACACAATATCCTTCTAAAGGATGCCCTTGAGTAATAGAGATACTGTAGTAATAAAGTTAAAAACACTGAACATCTATCAAATACACATAAATTAATTGGTCTCAAACATATTACTTCCTAACGAATGTATTTGCAACTACTTGAGTAAGCTAAGAGTTATTAGTTCCCTCACCAGTGACTGCCTAACGGAAGATATAAAATTAGTTGTGGATCTCTTTAAATTAAACACCATTATAAAATATGTAAAACGAGATTTAGGTGCAAAACGGCTTGTTCATTTAACGTTCGATTTACATAGTTTGATTTACATGTATAATATATGTCGATCGTAACGTACATGAGCATAATATTATCATAGAAACTTTGAGAAAAGGCGTAGTGGACACTACAGGGATTTTAACACTAATAATAATAATAATATTTCGGGACAACTCACACACGGTTATCTGATCCCAAGCTAAGCAGAGCTTGTGTTATGGTAACCAGACAACTGATAAACATACTTATATATTTCTAAATACATACATATTATAGATAAATTATACCCAGACACAGAACAAATGATCGTGCTCATCACACAAAGATGTCCTGGGTGGGAATCGAACCCACGACCTTCGGTGTAGCAGTAAGGGTCACTAACCACTAGACCAACAGGCCCGTCACACTTAATTAAATGAACAAATTAAGGTCTAAACTATTCAACAAGACTACATTATAAATAAGAAATATTACATAAATTACCATTGCACTGCAGAGCTGATTTATTAATTAAAATCGCATCCTTTTCCAATGCTAATCGTTAGTAAGAGATAGATGACTAGTCATTGACAAACCAGCTCCATCAATAAGCTATAGGATGTGCTCAATTATATCGTAAACAGTTCGCGCTAACCGATGCGATGACGATCTAAACGCTATGGCTTGTAATGTGTGTGTGAAAAGTTTGAATGTAATAAGGTGGCATGGGATTAGGAAATGAAGAGACATGGACGAGTGTGCTCCACTAAACTGACGGTGACTCGGGCGCTGATAGGATTAATGATATAGAAAAATTATAATGAGAGGAAATGGATGTGAAATGAATTCATATTTCGTCATCCCTATTGATTGGGTATTTGGAAGGTTGAAATAATAATAATAATAATCTTTATTGTCATAAAAATTGTGTACAATTTTGTGTAAAGTTCCTGACTCCTGTGCTAGGTGATATACCTGTGTTACAGAAGTCAGTGCCCTCTCCCGTATTTAGAGTAACAATTAGGTACTTTCTTATGCAATAAAAACATCATTGAAATGCTTGTGTCTTCTATATCTTTGTGTGCATTTTCTAGTTGCATTGTTTGTTTGAACCTTTTATGTAGTGCTTGATAAGCCACTACGTCTACGAAACTATCACCATTTCATACAGGTAATATAGTGTAATTAATGTAATAGTAACACTGACAAATAGTTCTAATTTGTGGATGATTCCAGATCTCCACAACGGTCCATCTTATTCTAAAAGTCAGTAAGAATTTTTAATATTTGTATTGGACATGTTGACAAGCATCAACTTAAAATATTATATTTATTAGAAAGAAATGTTAATCCATAGTGTGTAAAAAAAAAAAAAAAAAGTATAATTAACAAAACTAAACATTTCGCTGGTGTGCACCAAGGTCAACTAGAATAGTGGTTTTGACTTTGACTAAACACAAATAGTAGTGATTAAAAAGCCATGCTCAGTAAACGACGGTTTTAGTTTGAAGTAAATATATAGTCGAGATAATTCATTACGTTTTTATGTATATTACTTAGGTATTCGTAATCCCCTTATGTGTAAAAATTATGTTAATCATTTAATGGCGTTTGGCAGCAATATGTATATCGCATATTCTTCACAATTAAATTGTATGTGTAATTCTGTAACAAGTAAACTGTAAAGTTTCAAATATTTTATGCAGTAATTAAGAAGACATTGAGTATATTTTTCACAATACTTGCGTTTGTGTATATATGTATTTGTAACAAAAATGTTCATGCGCAGGTTTCGTGCGCAATATTAAATTAATTGTTTTAATTAACCAATTGCTTGTGCAAGTGTAAAATCTATAAATTAATATCTATTAATCGACTAATTTAATGTAATAACATTTTATGATTTAACTTTATCTCTAATTAATGAAGTGCAAACAATAAACATGCAAAAACTGGAAAGTTGAAAAACTGTAAAACACAGTTTTGCACTTATGTACATTTTTAATGTATCTAGCATTAGGCTTTGCATATGCATGCGTTTGCGCATCCATGCGATGTTAATGCGTAATTAATCAGTGCACTTGCTCTTGTCTCATTTAATAATACGTATTATAAATGTTTATATGCAATAACTGGCGGTATTTCTATTACGGAATATTTCAGCTAAATAGTTTCATGTGGAGATAACTGCCTCTTCTCATCTCGTTTAACATTAACTATGTTATCAAACGTTTCAAAGCTCAACTTTATGCGTTTCACCATCAACTATTTCATTAAGTTTATTGCATATATTGTGGACCGGACTTGACTCTGGGATTCCTCATATTAACTAACGACCCTTTTTACGACCCTTAGTGCAAGTAACTTCACTACAAATATTCCTTAACAGGCTACAGAGTACAGTAGCTCTATTAACAAAACTGTACGCGTGTTAGCCCGCCTTCAGTGCCGCCTACCGTTTATCAAAACTTTGGTTTTTAACACCCCTTTTTCTCTGAACCAAAAGCTCCTGTACAGGTCCTTTGGCAGCACCGCATTCACCGACAAAGGGCATAATATTCTGAATACATGAATTATTCCGTCAGTGCATCGTCATAATAGAGGTCACACGTTTCCGAACGCCACCGCCGTACTCTTTTAGTAAATAATTACGCCGGAAGCCGCCCATAACGGGCCGCACTTAATATAAATCATCCACTTAACACTTTTTTTTAATCTGAAAACGCAGCGACAATATCATCTAAATATACCAGGAACGCATAAAAAGTTTAAAGTTTATTTTGGTGTACGGCGATGAGAAAGTATGCGGCACGTCGTGAGCTACGAGCGCTGTCCCAGCAGTGGACGCTGCCCGTCCATCATACCGTGCTCTATCCCTCTCCCACCCGCGACATTATTAACCCTCTCTCTCTCGTTAGCCATGCGTGACTAGCTTGAAACAATCACGTTTATTTTTGATATTCGAACCTTATTTGAATAGTGATGGGCTGATATTTCGACTATTTTTGCATCGATTCGTATTTCAAAATTTAATTAATCCAAAAATAAAAACTGTCTTGCATTAAACATTTCCATGCGACTTATTTACGATGCACAAATACCAAACATCATCAGACATTTTAAATGTGAAAAAAATAAAAGGTGTCTTCTTGGTAAAAGCACCTTTGGACGTCGAGATGGCATATATTTTTACTTAAATTTCTGCCTATTTTTTTGTTCGGATATTGAAAAATGTCGTCGGATGCATCACTAACGGCCTGTATGTATTTTTTTACGTTTTTTGTGAAGCGACACAGAAAAGCTTTTTGGGTGACGCGCGTTATCGTGCAAGATACAAAAAGTTTTGCGAACGGCTCACAACCTCGACGTTTGTATTCAAATTGCCGAAATGTTCGCTAAAAATATATACCTAAGTAATGTCTGGGTTACTTCGTTTGTTTTTGTTCACTCTAAAGTTCTTAGACCTACTATCCCGTATTAAAGATTTAGTTCTGTGTCAAAGAGTAAATGAATCAAATATCGTGACCAATCAAACCCCAACACTAGTGAAGCGTACCTACAAAAAAAACTTGTAATTGATTTAGCAGTATTTAACTTGCTTAATAAGCTTTAAATTAAAGTTTCATTGCCTCGGTATATTTCGCCTTTATGATTATTACTGTATGATATATGTAAGTACCTACTAAGTAATAACGTGCTAGTTTTGGTAATAAATGCACCTTTAATATCATGGGATTTATTAAAGCAATTAAAATACGTAAATATTATTAGTATTTAAAAATATACTCATAATATTTACTAAACCTTATAAGGACATAACTTGTATTGTTAGAATATTAAAAACAACAAACGTATGTAGATATATATATCTAGGTATATACAGTAACTTTGATATGGGTGATAATTTAATTGATCGGGACGTTTATAGTCGCATTTACATGGCTTGCATCTGTTATGCATTTATATCGTAAATAAATAAAACATTCAGCCATTGTAAATGCGTCTTGTGCACGCATCTCATAACTGTTATTGTTACCTAGTTAATAGCCAGACACTTGTTGTAAATAACAGATCCATTATGTATTTCAACAATGAATCAATGGCAACATAGGTAAGCACTTTTTTGCAATCGACACAGTATCATTAACATCTGTAATTTTGTAGAGGAAGTCAAACATATCTATATATAACAAAGAGTATTAAGTAGTAAAGGGAGAGAGAGAGAGAGAGAGAGAGAGAGAGAGAGAGAGAGAGAGAGAGAGAGAGAGAGAGAGAGAGAGAGAGAGAGAGAGAGAGAGAGAGAGAGAGAGAGAATTTGAAAAATCATAATTCTCAAATTCTTTACTACTTAATAACTATATTATCTAACCTTTGTTTATAATACATGAACAGACAGCATGATAAAAAACCATTTCCTGCGTTATTGATATTTTTCAACATGTATTTACGTCAATCCGATGTATCACGGAAATCAGTGATGTATGTATAATAACATATTTAATTTGTATAGTGCATAATATGCTAGGGTTGCGGCTCTTGTTAGAAAATCAAACATTATTCTCCATTAACAATGCTCCGTAATATTATCTCGAAAGCGGGAACCGTTTTACTAAAAATTCTATATTTCACGGCCCAATGAGTAGGGCGGGGTCCCACTTAGAGCGGGCGACACGGGCGGCAGCTGTCTGTTTTACAATAATTTTATGCAAATGTTATACAAAAAGCGGCCGTTGACAGGCCTGAATTGACAAATAATTTAGATTCCTGATTAAGTTTATCGGAAGTTCCCTTCATTTACTTTGTTATTTTTCGGTTTTTGGAAGTCTCATTGTTGGTTGTAGAGTTATAGGTACAGCATTTGAATACTAAAGGATATTGTATCAGAGGCAATTTTCTTTGAGTACGTACTACACAACTTCCAATCAATATAATTAAAGAGAGTAAAACGCTGAAAACACTCTGATCTAGTACTTTACATAGGTATGGGTTACCCGCTCCGCTCATGGTCACATCGCTTCCCGCCCCCGCCGCCAGTGCGTCAGCCGCGTCTGTACACATTACACGCACGACTGGACACACTGTTCGGATGAATTAATAAATATCAAGCCAATGCATAGTGTTCGGTTACTACAGCATTCGCTCGCACTCTTTGATGTTCATAGCAAGACGTTTTTGTTATCTCCTGGCCCGTCCATAAGCATTTGTACGGATATATTTTACTTATTGTATATAAATAATAGGCATTTAGTTCTTCAAATATAATGAGGATTCACGCTTCATTAAAAATAAAGGTAAACATCGACCTTAACTGAATTAGAAACGACGAGAAGCGATTCTGTTTGCAAAAGTTTCAAGTTAATTATATAAAGCATCCGTGTTTTACGATTTTATTTGCATTTTCATGAGTTTGATGTCTATTTAAAGAAACCTTTATGTCTTTTAATGATGCTGATTATACTCTAAACCTTCGCAATGTCCTCTTTGGTTCCTCACATCACAGTTTCGGTCTGCCGACGGCATCCCGCAAGGTGACATCACTATTTAAAACCTAGGTCTTGGAGTGAAATTTGCAGCTGATTTAGTGTTCAGTCATTGTATTACAAATACTAGAATACATTAGGCTGTCTAGACATCGGGAATATTGGAATCGTTTGAGATGTACTAGGTCGTTGCCATGTGGTGTTGAGTGCGCATGTTGCGACTATGCACTTATGGCAGTATATTTCACTTTGTCCACCTAGGTGATGTCACCCGGATGAACAAAATGGAGTTTTGGGTCCTCATTTCACCCAGGTGATAATCACCCACGTAAAAAGCGGAAACAAAATTTGTGTAATTTGTTACCTTGGAACTAAGTCAGGTAAACATATGAAACTTTTTATAATATCCCAATGGATTCAAACCACCCATTTAGAACAGGACTCAGGAGTAAAGAAGAGGCACATACTTTACCACACTATACTTTGCTTGCTATTGGGGGTCTAGAACAAAATTTTAAACCTTACTATAGATTCACTCTTGATGAGTATTTGTTCATATCATAAGAAAGCATGAAAATCCCGCCAAATAATGAACAATACTGGTAAAAATTAAAATTGCAGTTTTTTTGGCCTAAAGTAACTCATATTAAAACTACATTATTCAGTTTTAATATTGAATGGTGTATCGTGCTTTCTTTTATATATTGACATTAGTATAATTTAATGCTTTTTTTGTCAAATAAAACAGTAAAACTTAAGGCAGACTTTTAAGCACCATTATATACTTATAATAAGGCCGTTCCAGACGGCCCTTCCATAACGTCAATATGTTTAAGTATAATTAGGTAGGTAGGTATAGCTAGTACACAGTACCTAATTACGACCTCGGGTCGTGACTTTTCAAAGCTCTTCAAGAAGCATTTAACACCAAGCAAATCAATACCAACTTTACCAACAAGTCTCCTGAATATGGTAATTGTAAAAGGAAGTGTTAATAATAATAATATTCCGGGACAAATCACACACGGTTATCTGATCCCAAGCTAAGCAGAGCTTGTGTTATGATAACCAGGCAACTGATAAACATACTTATATATTTCTAAATACATACATATCTATATATATAAAAGAAAGTCGTGTTAGTTACACCATTTATAACTAAAGAACGGCTGGACCGATATGGCTGAAAATTGGTGGGGAGGTAGCTTAGAGCCAGGAGACGGACATAGGATACTTTTGTACATTTAAAAAAAAAAAAAACAATTAGGTAGTAGGTAGGTAGGTAGTAGGTAGGTAGGTAGGTAGTAGGTAGGTAGTAGGTAGGTAGGTAGGTAGGTAGGTAGGTAGTAGGTAGGTAGGTAGTAGGTAGGTAGGTAGGTAGTAGGTAGGTAGGTAGTAGGTAGGTAGGTAGTAGGTAGGTAGGTAGGTAGGTAGTAGGTAGGTAGTAGGTAGGTAGTAGGTAGGTAGTAGGTAGGTAGGTAGTAGGTAGGTAGTAGGTAGGTAGTAGGTAGGTAGTAGGTAGGTAGTAGGTAGGTAGTAGGTAGGTAGTAGGTAGGTAGTAGGTAGGTAGTAGGTAGGTAGTAGGTAGGTAGTAGGTAGGTAGTAGGTAGGTAGGTAGTAGGTAGGTAGTAGGTAGGTAGTAGGTAGGTAGTAGGTAGGTAGTAGGTAGGTAGTAGGTAGGTAGTAGGTAGGTAGTAGGTAGGTAGTAGGTAGGTAGTAGGTAGGTAGTAGGTAGGTAGTAGGTAGGTAGTAGGTAGGTAGTAGGTAGGTAGTAGGTAGGTAGTAGGTAGGTAGTAGGTAGGTAGTAGGTAGGTAGTAGGTAGGTAGTAGGTAGGTAGTAGGTAGGTAGTAGGTAGGTAGTAGGTAGGTAGTAGGTAGGTAGTAGGTAGGTAGTAGGTAGGTAGTAGGTAGGTAGTAGGTAGGTAGTAGGTAGGTAGTAGGTAGGTAGTAGGTAGGTAGTATTGCATTGCAACGCATGCCGGGTACAGCTAGTTATAGATAAATTACACCCAGACAACCAGAACAAATGATCGTGCTCATCACACAAACATTTGTCCTGGGTGGGAATCGAACCCACGACCTCCGGTTTAGCAGTCAGGGTCACTAACCACTAGACCAACAGGCCCGTCGAGTGTTGTAGATATAGAACCCTTTCATAACACGAAAAATAACTAAATTAAATGATATAATCATTGGCTGTCACTGGCTTTACTTATTTTGTTAACATTTAATAAACAATAGGCAAATGTATTACCTACTCCAATTTAAATATTTATACGCAAACATCTCATATCTATGTTTCTAACGTGTGCAGCACCTCTGTTTAAGTTTCACCGACAATCTCACACTTACTGGTAGTTGCTAAGATTTCTCTTGAATGCCATCATTGATCGTTATCATAGGAAAGCCTTATTTCCTAGTAACCCTGACTGCTCCTCCAGCACTTGCAGCTCACCCCGCAGGTCACCGGCGGACGTACGGTAGCTCAAATTATGGATATGACAACAGGTTACAGCGTCGCACATATTATACCTATAAATATGTATGTAAATCTCGATATAATCGAATAAACATCGTGCCTCGTCCACCATATTGAATAATTCATCCGGCAAATTGTAATATTATACAGATTACATTGAAATTTGTCGCCGTGAACGCGTTTGCGCATTCGTTATGCAACGCAACGCGAAAATTTCGCATTTCGCACGAGTTTGGCGACGGTGCCGCGACTGTACCGCGACGGAGCCGCGACGATGCCGCGACGGGGCCGCGGTGGACTGGAGATAGCTCCGCGATAGTTTCTGCACGCACACGTTACTGTTAGGACATAGGGTTCTAGGAACATTGTTGACAAGGACAAGTGTTAGAACGGTTCTATCGTTTCCTATTCTCGATGCGTTTGAATCTTACGTGTTGCCAAGTGCTCAGCTTTCTTACCTATAAGTATGGATAAGCATCAGGCTCTTTAATTTTTATGTCTCAGTTCAAAAGTATTTTAATTCATGATTATTTGGTTAAGCTCTACAATTACAGATTTACTTGTTTTTCCTTGACGCATTAAAAAGGCTTAGTAAATGAAGAGTAGAATTCAGGAAAACACTTTTTGCTATGCGTTTATTATACCGACAGTAATATTCGGAGTGTGAATATAACTCTTGAAACCACATACTTTCTAACTACGAAAATTATTTACTTTTAACAGGTGCAGTTAAACTAACTGCACGTAAGTTTTGCTGGAAGGGCCGATAATGTCCACTGACATAACTAAAACAGTTACCTCGTTCACTATAACTACCTAATAAAATATTCAAAGTACACAAGATATAACTGCTGTAGGTATCACTTCAAATTATATTGCCCTCGTGTTCAAACTCTAAACGTTGTCCATAACAGAACTTGAAATGAATATTTACTATAATATTTAGTATCTAATACTGCTAACATTAACTATGTTCATTTGCGGGATTGCTAAATAGAATTAGTTTTTTATTTTTTAACTAAAGAGCTGGAATCCTGGATCTACCATAGGGTGGGTACAAGATAATACAAAAACAGACATAAAGTCTATCTTGTAGACTTTATGTCTGTAAAGCAATTTTCGGAAGCCAAATAAAAAAAAAAACAAAAAATTAAAATTTGATAGTGAATAGATACAATAAATAAAGCTAAGAGATAGTAAGTTTGTAGGAGCTTGTCTGTGGAAGTACCAGTTGGATTTAAGAAATCTTTTTGTATATGATTGCCCAGCTCTCGGGAAAGGTTATATGCTATTTAACATCACGTTAGTTTCCTTAAAAAAACAAGACGGGTGAAACCGCGGCAAGTAGAGAGTCATACAAACAGTTTTGTGCTTTCATAATCATTATGCATTTTATATTAAAATACTCATTTTATCGTAGGTAACTTGCCAACGGACCACACGGCGACTCGCACAAGACGCCACCGTCTCAACATTTACATAGGAAATGGCTTTCTAGAACCACTAGGACAGCATACACATGGAATACGTACTCCTTATTATAATAATTATGATGTCGTATCAACTATGATCGTGTTCGTCACGTGGCCGTAGCGGGATCGTTTGAGTTATGGTGACGAGTGGCGCCGCGCGTCGCAGCTATGCGTCGCATACTAATTACTAATATGTTAGTATGATGCACGTATGTGACATGCCGCCGAATATTTTGGAAAGTGTTTAATTGCTGATACTCGTGTTGTGTGCTTGATACGAAGTAGTATATTACCGGTATGAGATAGTCGGTTGTAGCTATAAAGACGGCATTTTAATGATCATGCCTTTGAGTACAACCGTTTAGGTAACATAATTATATTGTTAGTAGGTATATTTTGACGACCTCCGTGGTCGAGTGGCGTATGCACCGGTTTCAAGGTGTCGCTAGCTCTGAGGTCCCGGGTTCGATCCCCGGACGGGTCAATGTAGAAACCAACTTTTCTACATTTTCCCGGGTCTGGGTGTTTGTGGTACCTTCGTTGTTTCTGAATTCCATAACACAAGTGCTTCAGCTTCTTACTTTGGGTTCAAAGCAATGTATGTGATGTTGTCCGCATTAATTTATTATTATTAACTAAGCCTTTACGCTAACTTGTCTAAGGTTCCTAAAGGTTACTAAAAACGTTTCATATTTGTGCCTTACTCTCTTTAGATAATTACCGAAGAAAAATAAGAGCGGTAAGAATTTTAAACTCTATAGCCTTTATACGAGCACACCTTTCTTCGTAACACCATAGTTAGCCCTTGGTAACAAATGAGTAAACCTATTTCCACAATGTATAAAATCTCAATAATTAGGGAAACCATGCCAAAGTACTTAACAAACACCCAGGGTCATAACCATCCCAGGAATGTCCCTAATTAAATTACCATAATTTGAATATTTTAAAACCCTTCAGTAAATCGGCAGTCTGGTTACAATATTTCCTTGTACTACGTTAATAGCTCAATAAATCTTGAGTAATCGATCACCTACCATCTCATGCGCGCCTGGTATCTTTAATTGGTACTTAATAGGCAATTATTGACGTCAAGTGGCTCTAACTAGCAGTTCAGGGCACTTGCTACTTAACTCGTGAGTTATCGAACAAACGTGTTGAAATCCTTAAATGTTGACTAATTGATTAGAGCTTTGACTACCAAACTGTTAAAGGGAAGCTTGTGGTTTAATGGAGATATTTCTGATTGATGAATATGTTATATTAGGCTGTAATTAACGGTTAAAAAGTTGGTTCATTTATAATTGAAAGTCTATAATCAGGTTGTATCGTCACTCAAACACACACAAATTTATGATCTTACTACATAGTATTATGATAACATACTCTGTGAATTATCAAACCTTGATAAGTAAGTTAATTACCATATTGGCATTTTTATCGGTTAACTAAATAGTAGTTACAAAATTAAGATCACCTTATAAACCACATCAAATTCCAATAAATATTGTCCGAAACTGTAAAAATATGCCATTAATAAAATGCAAGCAATAAATTCCGTATACAATTTTCTATTTCGAGTCACAGTTTTTTGTTCGGCTAATCACAATGGGCCTATGTTTGTTTGGCCTGCGCGGCGTGCGCACCGCCCCCTTTTGCCTCTTCATTATAACCATAATACGTGTTTTATTGAGCCTACGCCGCCCACCACCATTTGTTAAGCTAAACTAATATTTGGTGAAAGACACAAATTATGTGTAAGAAGGTAAGCCAAGTTCAGATCAAATGTCAAAAAGCTTTGAGAATTTATGGGACAAAATGTGGTTGAGAAGGGCTTTAAAAAGCTAAACTTGTCCACAGTTTTTCTGATACTAGGTACGGCAATTGTAAATTTATTTTGCAACCCATAAAATTCTAAGCGGCGCGGCGTGACGTTGAACAACGTAGTAACGTTGTATACAATCCCCTTTGTAAGAGATAAACCAATCCAAAAAACGAAAGGAATCTTCCATTAAAATAGCCACGTATCGCTAATTAATAGCAAAAGCTAATATCAATTACACCCTCACGCTGTTAAGGCCAGTAACTTAAGTTCCCAACTGTAACATTGTTCCAACTATTTATTGTAATTACTTCGGTATTTATTACAATTAGTTCGCTATTTATTGCACAATTGTTCTATGTCAATTACTTAAACAATATACGAGCATCGCCTTGTTGGATATGTATTGTTATAACCTATATTGATGAGCGGATGAACAAAGAAATTTTATAAAACGATTCAATCGCCTACATTCTTGTGGTTTTATAGTAACTGCATTTTTTATCTAACCACACGTTTCAACTTGGCTCTTTTTTTTTCTAAGTATGTTTTTTTACAAAATTTGCATTGAATAGAATGTCTGGTATTTTTATCCTTGTTTCCTTGCATCGTTAGTTTTGTCAATATAATAAATATTCGCCAGTAAAGCTCTACGTGTTGTCCGTCCTATTATGTAGCGTCGGTAGCTAACAATATATGGAGTTATTTGTTTCATTGTTAACTATAAATCTTTAGATTTTACATAATAAAGTTAATAATAAATAATGATCGCGTATCCTCTTCGTTACTTATTGTCAATCAGAAAAAAAATATTAATTTATTTCTATTTTTTTATAAAATCTCACTATTTTCCGCTCCAACGGCTTAGAAATTGATTATTTTCGATAAACACTCGTGTCCTAAATACTATCATTTATCTTAAGATACTAAGAACACATGACGCAGACAACATTTTAATTTAGATCATAACTTTATTTCTGTCTCAAATATTTCCCAAACATCATTTATTAAAATGTTGAGTTCGTCCTATTAAATAGAGTTGTAACACGTCATCGTCCAGTGGAACATAAAATCTTAATGATTATAATGTAATTGTAATGTCATCAAGCAATTATGAAGTGTAGTCACAGCCTATAAAATAATACTCATGGTGTATTTTCGTAACACCGTCGAGTCGCCATGTGTTGTGTTCAACTCTAATTACCAACCGCTTAATTTTTCATAACTTTTGTATTGAGAATTTAATACTTTATTTACAGAGTTTTGTCATGATAAATAAGATTGTTGACTCAGTTTAATTTTATACGATTACTTATGAGTGTTATTATTGAAATTGAAAACGATTTTTTAATAAACGTATTGTAGGACTTTCGATGAGTTATTTGGACACCCACGCATATGTTAGTAAGTGTAAGATAGAGTCATAAACATAACCTAACCAAAGCACATATAAAATGTTTATCTTGTACTTATTCCTGTGTTGATTCAACACGTAAATAATGGCAAAACCTATTCAGAACCTTTGATCGGCAAACTGGGTCTACAAAAACGCCTCTGCCTTCCTGTCTACCTCAGGCTAGATACTTAAATTATGTTATTTTATTTATAAAACGTCTATAGCACTGTTTGTACGGAGAGGTAAAAACTAAAAACAAATGTGATACGGCCGCGCGTAGGCGTCGCGTCGCGCGGGTAGGGTGACCACGCGAACTGGTCGGGACACTTAACTCGAGTATGCGGGATGTCGCATTGTTTATATTAATGCGGCCTTTAATAATGCTATATGCAGGACAGATCCGAGATTATTGATTTTATTGGAATTTAACGATGCGACCCTTTTTTGTTTTGTTTTACTGCATTAACTTTAGATTAATTTAAAGGTGATTTTAAATGTTTTAAGCTATTGAACTCAAAGTTATTTGATGCCGATTGTACAAAATGCCTACTTATATGAAATAAACCAGTAGGTAAAATTGATAACATAGATGCAGCAGCTTGTGGATTATTATTATGCAAACGTACGTCGATATGCTACCAACATACTGACATTCGCGCGATATTATAGAGATCTCACGGCTATCTTAACATTCTTAAAGTTCAAGTATGTGGTCAAACCACCATCTTATCTTCGGTCAAACTCATTGCAAAACGTACATCTGCAAGTACCTGCATATTCTTATATTAATTTACATTTCATCACTCTTATCCTTCGATCTTTATCTTAACTTTATAGCTAAATATAACTTTAGGTCTTATCTCAGCAGATCTTAAATTCATTACATAGAATTTTTAGTGTGTATGTTTGCGAGTATCGCGTCCGTATAAATTAATGGCGGCTGGCGGGCTGGCTCGGGTGACTATCTGTAGCCGGCCCACGGACTCTTACTCGTAAAATATCGACTTGTAACCAGATACTGTCCACGTAGGACGACAAACATCACTTGACTACGTTTTGTGGGCTTTTTTGTTCGACTTTATGTATGTAGTGGTATTCAATACCCTATGTGTCTGTACGTAGACGGTTAGAATAAACATTTTATAGCGCTTGAGATCAAGCTACAAATTAACATATGTTAGTATTAGGTATCTGGTTAGTTGTTTTAGAAGTATAAAAAGCGGTTTTGTTACGTTATTGTAAAATGTTTGGCTTTTTGTTTTTATTACATTTAGCTAACTCTAAAAGTGGTTAAGTTGTAATTCCGTTCTTGGGTAGTTATGTAGTTGAAAATAATTTCATACTTATGGAGAACATTCCCCATTTATCTATGCTCACATGAGGCTTATGCAAATGTGTGCAGAATGTGAACGTTTCCACAAAACCTCGATTATCGGCGCATGCATATGATTGGTTATGTAGGTTACACAGTCGCTTGCGAAACCAACCGCGATCGCCGCACACTAGGCCTACTTTGCACATTTAAAATGCAGTCAGTTTATCATTTATGTATTAGATGAAATACATCGGTTGCTGTGATCAAGTGTACGTCTGTAAGGGAATGTGTCTACAAATCAAAGTAAAAGTTATAGTTTCAAATTATTTATTTTTAACTATAAATAGATTATGCGCCTACTTTATAAGATTTCAGTCAAATAAATACACGATGATTTTAAATTAAATATATCACTAAAATTGTACAACGTTTAAGCTATTTACATTATATCACAAAAATATTATATCGAAACTGCGTCCCTAGCGTATATTAGTATCACTTCTACTTACAGTCTGTCCGATCCGAATGGAATATTTCAGATAGCTCACATACTACAACCGTATACATACACTGCGCGCGTTTCCACCTGCGCCACATTGCCTAGCCCGACACACCGGGATGCGACTACTGCTACAGAGACTGACGCACACTCCGCGGGACACTCGCACTCGGCACCAGCACGCCGCTCACAGCTTCTCGAAGGCGCGCGAGTTGGTGAGCATCTCGCGCGTGAGGCGCCACACCTGCTTGGCGGCGTTCTCCAGCGCCGTGGGCGACTTGCCCTTGAAGAGGTCGACGTGCGGCAGGAAGTAGTGCGGGCAGCGCCGGCACTGCAGCGATGAGATCAGCTGCAGGAAGATGCCGTTGATGCGGTCCCCGATGGCCACCTCGTCCCACTCGTGCTCGCGCGGGTGCTTCTCGCACTCGTACAGCAGCAGCGTCTTCATGTGGTAGCACGTCACCGGGTTCCCGGGCAGGTCCAAATGCCTGTCCCGGATTGTCTTTAAAATACTTAAGCATTTCCGCCGGCATCCGCCTTGCAGGAGACGGTTCTCGGCTTCAAAGAAGCTCAACACCCACGCATCACCCTCCATGGCGGAGTTCTTTCCTTGTAACGCGAGACATTCCTTTGATAACAGATCGAAGCCTTCGGTTTTGACTTCAGCGACTATGTTAGGGTGTGGCCAGGGGATGGCGGGCAGCGGCCAGTGCGCGGCCGAGCGCGGCCACAGCCCGGCGCACTTGAACGCCGGCGTTATTTGCACGATGTACCTCTCTCGGATCCTTAGCTTCACCTCCGTCGTTTCGGCAATCATTTTAACACAATCTCTATAGGAACATTTGTCACAAGCCTGCGCTACCAGGGTCTGGAACCTGGAGCGGATCTTCCTGGCGGACAGGTATCCGGAAGCCGTGATGAACTCCACCCACAGGGACATGGAGCGCTTCCTGCCGTCGCTCAGTTTCAGCACGGCGCAGCCCGGCAGGGAGCCGTCGTCCACGAAGTTCAACACTCCCATTTGATTTAAGTAAATAACGATTTCGAACTCATGCGGTGAAACAACTTCCAAGCCATCGAAACGTCCATTGTAGTCGGTGAGCGAGGATATGAACCTCGGCTCCTGCAGCTCGACTTCCTTGAGCACATCCTGCACTATCCTGCACACCTCGTGGATGGTCTTGGTGATCTGCGCCTTGCGGTTGGCGACCCGCTCGTTGTAGTACTTGTTCATCTGGTAGACGAGCTTGGATTGCGCTGCCATCATCTCAGGTGGCACGAGCATGGTGTCTGTGTGTTGTCTCACGCGGAGAGCATCGTACGCCGGCGGCGGTGTACGCACGCGCACGGCACGCGGTTCTTTGCCGACTGAGCCATGTCAGATTATCGGACTGTAAAGGCCGGAGTACGCCCACTGGGATGCCTACCAACGAATGAGGTAGCGGGATTCTGTCTCGTTCGCTCCAGAGGTGGTGTGGGGCGTGTCGGAAAGGGACGCCGCTATTTCCCTTAGTCCGCGTGCAGCGCCGGCCGGGTATTGATCGCGGCGTGGCCCCGCCCCCGGCGAGCCTGTAGGTATCCCCCGGCGTCGGCCGCGCGAGGTGTTCGTAATTACATGATTGCGTTAGTTCGACGCTCGTTAATTCGGTAGCTGTAACAAGGTTGGCTCTATTAATGAGGATATTTTTTATGGCCGCTTGTTATCTTGATTCTAATTGGGCTTATTAATTCAATTTTGAGCAATTTAGGATGTTGTGAATAGGCATCCTAACATGACAATTAATTAAACAAAAATCAAATTCAAGTGAACATTGTGTTTTACAACAATGTACAAATGCGAGAGCTTTGTTAGCATATGATATACATTAGAATCAAGCAGAATTATATTTATGTAACTGCCTACGTATATTTATTAATATAAATTAATTACATCAGATTTTTCATAAAACTTTCATTAAGTCTTTTGTAAGTAAATCAAATCAGAAGCTTTAATTTCTCATTCGCAGGACTTTTTCACATAAATGCAAGGACACCCTTATACAAACCCTTATTTATTCCTTTTAGGCATTTAAGTGTGGATCCTTAATCATGAAATTAAGTCCTTGTAATGTCTTATTTAGCAAAACGCATTTTTTTTACTCTTTTTTTCGATCTTTCGAAATCTTTCATTCCAACACAAGCCATCTTGTTGATAATCACATATATATGTTTATCATTAAGTACCATATTATGTAGGTACCATTGTACTTTACATGAAAATATGAAATGCAGTCAAAATGCAAAATGGGAAAGTTTTCAATGTTTCTTTTATAAAATATAGTCATTAAATTAGGAGGAATGCATATACTCTTGTTCTTTAAACAAATAACTACTATATGGTTATCTTCTAATATTACAGCCTAACATTATTTTTAGGGAATATTACTCCTATCATCACATACCTATAAAAACTTTTACACAACGCATATCTACTCCAGCTCTACTTTCCTAATCCGAATATATGTGCACCTTAATATTAATATTCTTTTTGACTACATTTTTACAAAATTTATAGGTGCCTCTTTATTGATATTATTCCTTACATCGAGAGACTTTTAAGTCTAAATATTCGCACTCAAAAGGCAAAGCAGAACAATATTTAAATAAACTACTAATTAATAATAAACATGCTGTGCAACTGATTTCATACATTTACGAGATAATTATATTTCAATTGAATATTTCGGTTCCTATGCTTTAAGTGTTTTCAAAAAGAATTTAAGTGTTATTTTTTTAACAATAAGTACAAACCTTACCTACTCTGTCTTAGAATTGTAGAGCCAACTCGCACTTGATGAGAATAAGAATTATCTTTAAAGTATCCTCCATGATTACATATTCTATCCTCATAGAAATATATCAATCGCTAATACCTACTGATTGAATAATCTCTGAACATAAACAGAAACTGCACCGAGAATGTTGATACCTACCAACAAACTCATTTAAATAGCGTTAGCATTCTCTAGGGCTTCATAAAGTGTAGCATGGCTGTAACAATCCTCTCCGATATTCTCCGCGCGTCCCTTAGGTGAGAAAATGTCCAAGTTTAGCTATCCACCGCCGGTCTATTTCGGTCGCACGCGATTGATGGGACGGAGGCGCGTGATGGATGGGACGACGCGGCTTGATTTACGTCCCGGCTCACTCCCAGCGATTCATGCGAGCCTGGTAATACCTCGGGATGGTCTCGGGACGGAAAAGGAAATAAACTTGGAAGAACATGGAATTTTAATCGCTGTAATAATTTTATTAAGTTTAACATAACGGTTGTCTATTTTTGTGGTGTTGCCCGTTCATAGGGAATTAATCCTTTTAGCTGTCAAATAAAGTTCTGGATGTATGTTCAAAGCTTAAGATTTATCAATTAGGAAGTGTGGATGAAGCGTAAATCTCGTGCTCTTTCTTAATATCACTCATGTTTTGATATCTATGCAAGTCTCTCCTTTTGATAAAACAAAACAAAACCTTAGGTATTAGAAAACCCGGGCAGGTGACTGTGATTTGTTTGTTAATAAATCGTTTTAACAACTGATACAATATTTTCTAAATTGCATTATTTAATATTTCAAAACACTATACAAATTTACGATATATTTTGATATGAAAATCATTAGTCTGAATAGTAAACACTATAACTCGAGCAGCGTATTACTCGTATTTCCACTTACGAACGTCTGAATAAGATATTGGCTATTTTCTTTACGTTCAGCGTTTAGTATGTATCATGCTTAAACTAAATAATATTCAAAACATTGCGTTTCGGATTCGCGATATTAATGTTGCTAGCTATCTCATTTATAATGCGTTGAATCCGCGAATTTACTGCATGCGGTACTACGGTAATCCCACAACACCCTCGTACGGAATATTATCCAATATTTTTTAACGTAAGCCCCAGAGAAATATAAAAAGCTCCTAAATATGGGCTCGGTACGTAAATTCCACTTTGTTTATTATTTGATGAAGCCGTCGGCAGTGCGCACGCGCGAGCGCGGCAAGATGGCTGCCCGCTGGCCCCGCCCACTTCCGCCGGATGTCCGCTGGCTGTACGCCCTGGCGGTGAAGCCACCCTCCACTGAATTACTTTATTTTTAATACAATGTAGGTAACTGGCGCCGACATGGTTTACCTAACTACTGGAGAGATTTAACTGATACAGCTTTTCAGTTTCTTTGTTAGTTTTTCTTGATTAGATCTCATTACTTTTGTGATGAAATCTTTTCGCCATTTCCATTTTAATTACTGCTTTTATTTGTCAATTATTAATATGAATTAATATATTGACTTTCCTAGAATTTTCTGAAGATGCCAATGTTTTAAACCAGCATCAAAAAAAATAAGTAACTTGCTTTTAGAGCTTAAACAATAAATTAAATGTTTTCTATCGCTACATTAATTTAATGCGACGTAAATATCGACTTCTTTAAGATTAAATATGTTCCAAATAACACAATTTATATATCCTTACAACAAAATGATATTCTTATTGGCGTCGCTATTGGCAACTTGTATCTTCTTTTTGGTTCAATTTATCATTGGTCAGATTATTTTAATTATTGTTTCATCTGATAGTATCTTTTAATACCTACCTAATGCTAGCATTAAAAAGTGTACGAACATAAATCACGTTGTCTTCCCAAAGCTTTTTTAGTTAAGAAAAACTTGTGAAATATTGCCTCACATTATCCTTGTGGTCATTAAAACAATTCCTAACATTAATCACAAACAACCGATCTCGAAATTCCAAAATAACGACATTTATGTGATACTATTCGTTAGAAAAACATATTCACACGGTCGAACATTTCATTTGCACGAAATACGTTTTGATAAATTTTGATAAACACAGTTTATTTAATACACAGCTAAACGTTATTACGATCACGTGTAGTACAGGCGCCGCTTATCTGGCCTTTACACTAGAATTAATATCCTTCCTAATGACAAACAGCATTCGGTCGGCTAACACGGCTGAATCAATGTTTAGATTTGAGGAGCCACTCGCTTTCATATGACCAGTTGAAATGTCCCGTTACATTCCGTCGCCGCTCTATCACCACGCGTGTACAAACACACTGACAGACAGCATTGTAGAGCCAACGGCTCGGTGGCAGGCCAGAACCTTATTATTTATTGAGAATTGAATTCGCTATCGTGTTGAGATATGAACGATGCTTACAGACAGACATCTGTCATCCCCCACCGCTGGAGCCCGACTGACGCCCGTCCCACCCTTCAGCGCGGCGGAGTGGGGGCGCCCCGCCCACTCAGGGATACCTATGGAGGAATAATACGGACAAAGTACTTTAACGCTGCAGTCAATTTTCAACCGTATCGTAAGGCTCTAAAGTTTGTTTTCGGTTTGTGAGTAAAAAGTTAGGGTTGTACAAAACAAGTGATGTGTTTTTTAATGATTTTTTTTCTCGAATGCAAAGATATTTCGGTCGCCTGCCCTCGGTAATTGGATTCAGCATGCGTGGAGATCGGCTCCGTCCCCGGATTGAGACGTACACTTGTCTCTTGTAATTATTATAAAGATTTGAGATAATATTCGGATCTCTTTGTTTTGTCGCTGTTCCTGCGCCGGTTTTGTATCATTAACGAATTGTTTCTGCGAACGTGCTCTGTGCGCGGCCGCTTCTTGTCATTAAGATGTTCTCCAAAATTGTCTTAAAGTAAAAAGCATTTCAAAGGGTAAATCGGTGTCGTTTAAATAAGTGGAACTTATTAGGTACAAACTTTCAGTTTTTATCTTCACAATCCATATTTTGTGTCGTATCTACCTATAGTTGTATAAACTCAAGACATAACCCTAAGTTTATTACGTTTCTGTACAGAAAACCTCACGGTAGTCGGCACCAACCTCGTTATCATGAACAGTCCAACACTATGTTAACGAAACGTAAAATTTGTAGAAGGTTTGTCTATGGTGCGTGCGCGTGCGCCGCTAGATAACGCGGCCGTGGCGCGCGTTTTACTGCGCTCTTATCTATGACTACTTGTTGTTGATTGTCTATGGGTGGGAGCTTTATTTATTGCTCGGTAGGCTATGTTAGAAGCTGGCTTTTTTATGTCCATGGTACTTATCTATTTAATTTGGTTCGACAGTTCTACAGATTCTTGTTTCGGTTTCATTAGTCTTGTGTTAAATATGTAGGGAGACAGCAAGTTACTACTGTAGTAACTTGTGGTCGGTTAACCTTTATCGATTGAGAAAATCTATTTAAATACGCTTCTTATCTCCTCTTCCTTTAAATTTGAATGAAAGGTATCCAAAATTCTCTTATCTTCGCCATATCTTAATAAGAAGCGCCAGTTGGCAAGACAATCTAAATTAAAGTCTTATTCCTAGACATGAAAGCCCTTATAATTGGAAATTCGCGGTAATCCGGAAGCGACGGTGGCGCCGCTAACTACGCGCAGATGGCTCGTATCCTGCGCGGGCGCAGCACGTGGCGCGAATTACGCGCTCGCGAACACTAATCGAACGTGACGCTCGTTGGAGACACATCTAATTGTATACGTTTTGTTGTTACGATCCAGTGGGCGGCGATGTTTATTTTTGTTTCACTTAATTGTAAGTAAATTGAATTGAACGTTTTAGACTTCAAATGGTATGATATGGAAGTGTGCGTCATTTGGTAATGGAAGATTGTATGAACATTTCTTTAATTTATCAAAGCACTAAGTAAACTCTTTAAACAAACACCAACCAAAAAAAAATCGGTCTTTTCGCAGTCAAGTTAAATACCTATTATTTTCCTGAAAAATACAGTAGATGAGTTAACCAAAAAAAAACTTCAACAAAAGTATTTAAAAATCGTTGTTATGTTTAATTACTATAATCCTTCAAAAGCCAAAAATGTGCACTTCCTAGCGTACCTCCTACATTCTAAAAACCTGTCCAATGCCCAATCCGAATCATCGAATACGTCAAGCATCATCGTACACGAACATTATAATCTGTCAGATCAGGATCTGTCACTACTATTACCAGTATTACAACACACATTAGATTGATGTGACGTCAACAGTCTCGTTAGCCTGTAGCTGATGATTGTCTGACAGCCGTAGACCGACACGATCGTGTTTTGTTTTGCCAAAGTGCTGCAAGAGCTAGCGATGCCGGTCAAATGGCTGACGGCACATAGCTTTCAGCACTGTGCAATAAATACCGAGACTGGTATTGTTTTTTTACTATTGTCTTGGGCTCGGAGACATTCGGAGTAACGTGTAATTATTTTGGTAGGTACTTAAAAAGACCCGTGCGGAAATTGAGATCTTTTACCGATCCATAATGTTTGTTCAACATAGAACTCCTCTGCGTTACATCAGAAGCAGGGGAATAATATTATTAAAAACTTTAAAATGGATGAATCAATTAATTTAACTAATTTTAATTATACTTTATTATCACAAGTAGGTAGCATACCTACTTATGTTTAATAAAATACACCATATATAACCAGAGAATCTAAAACACATAAATATCCAAATTCTTTCACCACTACAATAAACCCGGAGATTTATTCACGAAATTGTATAGATAGAAAAAAAAGGAAGATCTAAAAAAAGCATAACTCCAGAAATAGTATGTGAAGCGTCTCTAAGCGATGACAGGGAATTTATGAACCATTCGGGATGACAAACTGCGGTGGGCACCCGCGAGAGATTACCACGAGATTACTCCCCGGTGGTGAGAAAAAAGTGAGAGTTTATGAGGAAGTGGTTTGGGATAAGGGAAGCAATATTTAATTTCATTTTTTCATGACTTTCTTATAGTGACGTTGTTCCAATTAAATAAATTACATGAAATAACGCGTTAGCTCTGAGCAAAAATGTGCGCGAGTCTAACAAAAGAAAAAAACACATGCGTAATTTCAACCCCAAATAAAATAGTATGAAGGCAAAAAAGTGATGACTCTACAATCCAGAATTTGGACAAATTAAATGTACTACCAGTAGGAGCTATGTAAATATGACTTGATTTTGAAACATTAGTCTTTTTTATTAAAAGTACCTTAGTAGCGACTTCAGTAATAGAGGTGGCTGTTCGCCCCGCGCGAACGTGATGTATGGTGTTTTAATTAGGACTTCCTTGCGACGCGCCGCGACGCCCGACGACGCCCGACATCGCCCGAACACAACTGATCTCTATAACAAACGTCTTCTGCTTGTTATGCCAGAAAATTACCAGCTTTGTTGATCAAAGGAACGTGTTTCTAGGAAAACTTGTAATTATGCTTGTTCACTAGATTATCGTTTGAGAACTGTCAAAAAGTAACTATTTTTGAAGCACAATAGGACTGACTTAATTTTAAACACTTCAATGGGGCATTGAGTATAGCACTGATTTAATTGGTGATTATTTTATTTCCCATTTAGCACTGCAAACAAAAGTTTCTAACTGATTATGCTTTCTTCAAAATATTACTCTGGAAATAGGTTCGAAATTAGTAACTTGTGGAAACAATAAAACAGTCTATCGATAGTAAATATCACCAAAACCTGCTCTCCGTTAATAAGCAAACAATGATTATCTTTAAAACTATCAACTATAACTAAATCATCGTTATCTCCGATCGGAGGAAACTCACCGGGACTTAACGACAACGTCTTTCACGTGTAA
Organism: Autographa pulchrina; assembly: GCA_905475315.1. Classification (NCBI taxonomy): domain Eukaryota; kingdom Metazoa; phylum Arthropoda; class Insecta; order Lepidoptera; family Noctuidae; genus Autographa; species Autographa pulchrina. Next base: position 684,930 of record FR997775.1, read on the forward strand.
TTTGAATACGTTGGCGAGGTACCTCGGGATGCTGACGTCCTGGTAGATTCGTGGAAGCAACCAGGCGAGGGTGCTCCCACGACATAAATCTACCAGGACAACATGACCTTCTGCGTGTTCAAGGAATGTTCTTTTTGTTTACATACAAACTGCCTCGGTCTAAGATGAGACTTGTTAGCCCTGAGAATCTGGTTCTTAAATAAAAGAGAGCAGTGGGTGATAAGTTTAATTCGGTAAGAAATTGATATGTGCTTTGTATTACATAACAGTTAAGATACAAATTGCTTTTTGTTTGTCAGCGTAATATGCTGCAGAACGTCAATGTACTAATTATAGATTACGGGTAAAGGTTGGAACTGAAGTAGAAAGGTTTATAGCCTATTTTTTCATTAGTTTTGGGCTCTCGTACTTTACTTTGATGTAACTATTTCTAAACGTCTGTTATTGTGTGTATTTAAAAGAATAATAACCTACTAAAAATTCTAAACAAACACACAAACACTACAGAAAGTAAAGCTTCTTGTGCATAATTGAATAAATTGTAATTGTCCTCAAGTAAATAATAAATAATATTAGATTTTTATACTTTTATAGAATTATTATGTTTAATTTAAAGCACGTTTTCTACACTTATAAATAGTTTACAAGACAGTGTATTATTATCATCACGTAAAACTATTTATAAGTCTATTTCCGTTGAGCTTGGAACCTACTTTTCTGTAATTTTTTATTCATTGTAAGTGCAAGTTGTGGAGCTTTTATTGTTCAATATTTTATTATGCTATTTATAAACACTTGACATTTCCTGCGTCACTAAATATAGAATAATATAGTAATATTTGTTGTCGCAGTAGGTATACTTGTTATATTTGTGTGTATAGTTGTGATTATTTAGGGGCATCAAATCATCATATAACGCAAAAAAAAATACAATTATTTTAAACGAATATCTATAGGATAAGTCTAAACTACACTACATGGCAAAAAAAAACTTTTGTTGAACATCCTCTTCCATGAACATTAACATCCACTAATTGGATTAATAAATAAAAAGCCAAATAAAGAAATACTAACTAGCTTAAATAATATAAATGGCATCATAAACTTAAGTAACTCATATTAATCGATCACAGCACATAGGAGATCGTCAACAGTTTAACTTGAGCCTTTACAAGTCTCGTTTCAAAAACTTTAAATGCTAATTGGTTATAACCATACAAGCTACTATTGTAGATTTGTCAAAGACGTAACTTAGATATAAAATAAAATAAATAAATAAAGAATCATAATAATATATAAATTAAGATAGTAAAATTAAGACGTTTTATACCATACGATTATGTTCACATACAAACAGTTCAAAGCGCATTCAATAAGTTTACTGAAAATGAAGTTGGTTGAAACTTTATTTCAAACTTAAAGCTAACTTTAATAGAGGGGAATAAACTCCGTTTCTATATTATACGACCTGCCCTGCTCTACTGGTATTTTATCAATTTGAAAACCCGTGAAGGTTCGGCTATTGTTTCCTTCATACAATTATATAAAACAGCGACCAGAACGCCATTACTCTGCACCATTAACTGGTCATTTCCATCTACATATTATGAGCACTTTGATTTAAGATGCACTTCGTAACAAACACAGGCTCATTATTCATGCTTATTATCTATACCATCGCTGCCTTTCATTTATTTTAATTAAGGAAATTATATTATTGTCTACTTAAAAAGGCACTGAAAGGCCACTTCATATTTATTCTCGATAAAAATACGTTTTTGTTTGTTAACGTGAACATTAACATACAATAAAAGCAATATCTAATTAAATTAAGTCGACATGCTTGAAAAATGTCCTTTTATAGTTAATTGGTTGTTTATAAGGGGCTGCGTACAGTGGGCCGTTGTCAGCGCTCGCCACCTTTCCCGGTAAGGGCGCGCACACACGGTGACGGCCGGACGCGTCGCGCTCACGTCACATTTACATACAACTATCTCTTGACGCACCTTGTTATTGTACGGATAGAAAAAGATAGGAATCCTCCTATGGAATACTTTTTGCGATTTGGTGCAAAAAGTCTATTGAAAAATATCTACCACATGGGGAAGCATAACGAAAAACGTTTACACATGTTATCTATACTTATAATAAATCTGTAGAAGTGAAAATTCTGTACATTGGAAATATCAAAAAAATATGGCGGGGGTTGTTACTAGACCGACACTAACCCAAAAGTGTGAAAAAAATATTTTTGTCTGTCTGTCTGTTTGTTCAGGTATCACGCAAAAACTACCAGTTCGATTACGATGAAACTTGGTATAATTATTCTTTATTATTCTGGGCACCACACTGGGTAGTTTTTATCCAGGAAAAGTATAAACAATAAAAAACAAACTTCATTTTGCGGTTAAAAACTCATTGATAAGTTTCGTCATCCACGCGAACGAAGTCGCAGGCACAGCTAGTGTGTAAATAAATTAATCTACAGGACTTTTTAAACTTTTACATGAATGTTTATTTAATGCAGTTGCTGAAGACGTCCCTAAAAAAAAATATCAGTTTGAATATCTCTTCATATTCAATCCGAGCAATACTGTAACGAGACGAGACTCATAACCAAAATAATAACATAAAATATTTTATTCTCTATCTTTTAATTCAAGACCGTTAGTTAGTTTGATAACAATGTTAGCTGCTCAAAAATTATAAATAAAGTTTTCTATGTGAACTTTATTTTGCACCCAGTACTTGTAAACGCGCGACGTTTTTTCGCGTCTTGTCCCGGTCCGGGCCGTCACCGCAGCCCTAATGGCCGCGCTTGTCACACGCCGGGACCTTATTTACGGGACCCGATAACCATCGCCTGCCCAACCCGCTGTCTGCTGAGCCCCTGCTCGAAAAACATACCTTTGAAAACTAAATTAGTTTATAAAATATTATTCTCACGCTGATTTATAGACAATATGTTGGTTTATTGTAAGTTATGAGAATTATCGTTATTCTATAAATTCATGTCTAACCTATAACGTCACCAATGCTCTTAGTTTTCTTGACAATTAATTACCTAAACTTCACTTGATTAAAGCAATCATCCTGAAATGGAAACAATGGAAGGTTACTAATTTTAGACACAAGCCTCGGTTGCCAAGGAAGACTGACCATAACTGAATCACAGCGCACATTGTTTTGACCACCTGTGTTCCTAATATCTCCATAATTTGATATCCCATTACGGCTAATGCTCTCCTAGTGATATTACACGTATAAATCACGTGTCCACACGTGTCCGCTTCCCACCGCGCTGGCTGCAGCTTCCCCGGTGCATGCTGCCCTGGTATCGTGACTAGACACCATTACCTACAGCTTCCCATTGAATACAGAATAAAAAAATAAATGGAACATTTGTACCTAATTGTGTTTTTGTTTTGTATAATAAAGTATGTTCGAAGGTTCTCCTACAATATTTCTTACAAATTTTCTCACTACTTGTAATGTAGGGATGTCAATATTATGTAAAGCTTGATCTAACCTCTGTCAGCCGTCAGTGTTTTATCAAACACTACCTAAGTACACTTTAGTAAGAATATTATAGGTAGTCTAACTGCCTCGTTGGCCTAGTGGTGCTAAGCGCGACTGCTACGCTAGAGGTCTTGGGTTCGATTCCCAAGTCGACCAAGGTGTTATTGGGTTTTTCTATGAAATTCTCAGTAGCAGGTTGGAGTTTGGATTTGTGCCCGGTTAGTGGCAATAGGCTCGCCCCCTATTACATGGGACCTAAACATACCGGCGAACTGTGGGTATACATTGGTACACCTCTGCCTAACCTTTCGGGGATACGGGCGTGATGGTATGTTATGTTATGCTTACTGTATATACGCATATAAAATATAACAGGCACGGTCAAGATATACATATTGTTTTAAGTAAGAATGAAATCAGGATCAAATTAAAGGAAGCTTGGTCTACATACCTATCCAGCCTCTGGGAATCAGTCGTGACTATATTTGCGTTTGGGATTCCAAAATGAGGAATCGTGTCATGTGAAGTGTTCACACGATTATACACGAAGGCGTGATCTATCTGAATCTAATTGTTTTGATCTCGCCACGGCCGTCATTTGAGCGGATCTCGAGTTGTTTGCGAGGGTAACTCTGTGATAACATAGCGCATAATATATGAAGACTTTAGTGATATTTATCATGTGGATTAAGTAGTAAATATTATGTACATGAATGACATAAATATATTTGGATTCTTTCAAAATAACTTTTTAATAAAATTATCCGGCCTATGTCCCACTGCTCGGCACAGGCGTCTTCCCATATAGAGAAGACACGAGCATTAATCACCACGCTTGCTCATTTGCGGATTGGCGATTTCAGATCCTAAATTAAATTACATGTTGTTGAAAAACTTTAGACCATCGTTCTGCTGATTACAACTAGATTTCAAACATCAAATATGAAGTACCAAGCTTAGGAACTTAAGTACCTACCAAGTAGTTAACTTACATTTTGGGAATACAGTTAGTTTTAAAATAAAACTAAAAATTTCACAATAAAATCATGAGTGTTTTCAAACAAGTGTCCCTCAAACAAAACAATACGCGATTATTTACGTCGCAACAGCTTTGTTCACTGGTTGATGTTAGAGGGGTGGTTGACAAATTGTATTACAATTGAACCGGACACTCCCCACCGCCTTCTGCACGCTCTGCTACCCTGGTACTGTTATGGCTCCTTTATGGGGAAACTATGACAATAAACAAATACGTTGTTGTTCTACACACACGACATGTAAGAAATGTTTATTTAGACGATGTCTTTACGGAAAAAAAGTTCTACTATACCTATAAATAATGATTGAAAAGTCATACCGATCATGACATATAAAACTGTATATCCCTTTTGGCAAATTGGATTAAAATGTTGTCCAGAAATCTAGTGCATCCTTTTTATATACTTTTTTTTATTTTCTTTGCCTAGTTGCATTTACTGCTTGATCTAGAACTTATACATATTTAAGCTGTTCTTTTGAGTAATCTTTTAGTAGTTCAGTAATTCTTTCGTTTTATTCAATCAACTCAAGCCTATACAGCCAGTTTTCGTCATAGGTCTCTTTAAATTTATGCCATAAAACCTGGTCCTCTGAATTTCGCATGAAGTCCGATAACCTACTTTAATTTTCCCAATTTTGAGTACAAAACACTCTTATTCCCGATTCATGTGAATGGTGTGAACAAATACATTACCAGAGGGTGTTGCATTGTGTTGTGATTAGTTCGGCTTGTGTCGAGGGTTGGCATAGTGCACTATACGAGAGTAATCACTGCAGGGATGATAGGCGAATGTTTGTTTGTTTAATGCATTTAAAAGTGACTGATTATTGGGCTTTAATAGATTCTTATATCATTTGTTTATTTGCAATTTAGATTCATTTTCGCCGACGTCGACGCAACGAGATCAGCATCTATCATTGCTTTATAAACTTTGAATTACATATTATTAACCTTAGTTTCGCTACTCGTTTCTCTTAATATTAGTATTCTAAATAATTTTGGAATAATAAAAGTCAAAGACAAGTTTTTAAAATCTTTGGCGAAAGACTTGTATAGTTCTTATGTAAAACTACTTAATATAGGCTCAAAATGTTTCATTACCTCTGTAAAATAAATCATTATAGAGAGAGAAGGACTATAATACTCTGATAACGACTAAGAGCAATATATCAAAATATTCAGCAATCAAATTAAATAAACTTGAATGAACTAAACAAACCGAATCAGGCAACATTAGGGCCACATGTCGAGGTCCCACACAATGGAGCCCCGCTATAGGAATCAGAGCAGTGCATGCGCCAATCCATCTCGGGTGCCAATTAGGGACCCCATGCGTGGGGCCACCTCGTATGGGTGGTATAGCATAGAGCTTTAACGAATGCGCTTTTTATGCCAACAATAGGATGAAATAAAAGTGATTCGCTTGTTGTTAATCATTATTAAGATTATTTAGGTTATTGTAAATTATGTGGACTGACTCAACCTATGTATGTATGTAGAATTTTACAGATTTAGTTTGATGTGATAAGGGGGTTTTTTTTTTTAATAAATATGATTATTTATTTACAATTCAATACTTAAATCTAATACAAGAACAAACACTTACTACTACACTAAAATTAAAGGGGTTTTTTATGTTTTAGAATAGGTGTTTCAAGAAATAAAGTTTGCACTTCAAAACATTTTGGAAGGTACGACTTAGGACTGTGAAGAATAATTTAGTTTGGGACAAGGTAGAGCTGAAAACGTATCTAGTTTCTAGCAGAATTGTTTATTTATCTGCTGCCAATTTAGATCAATATTATTATATACTCTTGTATTCCATAAATCGTATAAGAACCTCTGTAAATACATAATACAGAAGTTGAAACACAACGCGACATTATTTAAATCGTTCATTCGAGAGACATTAAAACAATATAGCCGACGTCCTCACACTTGATTTACACAATTATTGTACATATAAATTAAAACTAACGAACTTTTTACGACGCGCCGTGTTCTCACGTTTACGATGTAGTTGCAGCGCCATCTCTCGGATGGGTTTATTACTACCGATGTACTTATGTTTATGTCTCAATGTAAAACGAGCGTTTTAATTGTAAGCTTGTTTGTTGAACAGGTTTAAGCGGTAATGTTCTGAATGATATCCAGTATTTATTTTATTACAGTTTCCTCAATATGGCTTTTTAACATTTAAGTCTTGTAAGCTACGTTGTTCTAATGATTACATGCACAGATTAACATCACCATTCGTGGCATAGTTTCTGCTACTCAATAGTGTCCAATTATGTCCAAGTAACCTATCGTTGAAGCAACAGATGAATAAATTTAAAACTATAAAAAAAAACATTTTATGGACTAAAATAATTGAATGCCAATGCAGTAAACGAAAACGAATATTTCAGAGTAGAGGACGCTTTGCAGTCTGAAAGAAATGAAATGCAAATAAAATTATTAAATATCATTTTATTTTATACCCTTTTTGTAGAGTTATTCTTAGAAGTTAATTTTCCTACGATTGAATATTGTTATCCTTTGTTTCTTATCTCCTGGTAGCCAATCACTAACTAAAACATTCCTTTGCTTTGTTTCCAGGTCCTAAAGTACTGCGAGCACCTGCACGGCAAGTGGTACTTCAGCGAGATCCGCGCCATCTTCTCCCGCCGGTACCTGCTGCAGAATGTCGCCATCGAAATGTTCCTCGCCAGCAGAAGTGAGTATTATTAAATGTTATAAATATGCAACTCTTGCACAATTGACTTCAATCCGAACCTTCAATCCGTCTTAGTGCCGACAAAGTTACCTGGCCTAGTTACCCCTGTTAAAACTCTTATAGCAATTCCACGCAATGGAGACTAAACAGCACCGTCACTGTAATTTTTAAGATTGTCTGTAAAGATTTTATTATATAACCTGAAAATCTTCATCATATATATACCATCGTTACTGCCTGTATTGTTGCTATCTATACTTGATAAAATCATCCATATAAGTTTAATCTAGGATCGCCTAGGATTTTATAAGCTTTTTAATTATACCTGTACAATATACTGTCTTGTTCTTCCGTGTAAATATTTCAGGCTCTACATTATCACCATCATTTAAAGTGTTTTTCAATTTATTATATAATTTCATCATTTAAATACCCTGTTTCTTACCTTATCCGTCTTCTTACACCGGTGACTCACCTCCACCTCCGATCGCCGTTAGTTAAGCAGTACTAGCGCTCATACAATTAAAATATAAGGTATTGTTGACTATGTTTCAGCGTCAATATTTTTCGCGTTCCCTGACCAAGCCACCGTGAAGAAGGTCATCAAAGCCCTGCCCAGGGTCGGCGTCGGCATCAAGTATGGCATACCGCAGTCTAGGTAAGTCTTAGACATGTAATCAAGAAAACTCTCTAAAAATATATAGTAGTAAGTTAGGACTCACAGCGAGGGAAGAAAGTGCAGATACTACCTTAACACGTACCGAAAAAACTAGCCAGAACTAGCACAGGACAGAAATTCATAAATAAGGCATAAGATTAAAGTACCTACTTACCTAAAAATCGATCAATATTTTACTCTAACAACGTGCTGCCATCTAGGTAACATTCAGCGAACTAAAAGGCTTCGACGCGAGACAGCTATGATTGTTGACGATAGATAGGACTAGATGGCGCTGCAAGTATCGTTTACTATGCCTTTGACTTTAATGTTTACTTTTGGTCTTCATAAAAAAATCTATACTAATATTATAAAGCTGAAGAGTTTGTTTGTTTGTTTGGTTGAACGCGCTAATCTCAGGAAGTACTGGTTAGAATTGAAAAAATCTTTTTGTGTTAGATAGTCCATTTATCGAGGAAGGCTTTAGGATATATAACATCACGCTGCGACCAATAGGAGCGAAGCAGCAGTGAAAAATGTCACAAAAACGGGGGAAAATATTCATACTTGAAAGCTTCCGTTGCGTGCGCTGCGTAAACGGTTCGAGTTACCCAAAATATATGTATGAAAGAATTGTTCCTCTTTGAATGATCTAAAAAAATGTCTGCGACAGTATATGTCTATCTTTTAAAATTGACTCACTATAACCTTTTTTAAGGTAATCATTTGGTCGAAATTAATGCATTATTGCCAATTATTTGCTACAGAGTTTTATCAACATAATATACTAATTATATAAGGTGCTATAAAAACATCTGCCACGGCTTTAATGGGAGGTAGTATTGTGTTTATAGATTACAATAGTATAGATAAGTTATTGATTATTTATCATATTTTTTTTATACAAAAAAAATAACGTATAAATTTGAATTGATTTATTAATATAAAACCATCCCGTGTCCTAAGCTGTTACCGCTCCGCACCGAATTCACGTTATTTGTGAACCACGTTACGCAGAATAGAGTCAATGTTAATTTAACAATTTTATTTTCTAAAATTTAATTAACTGTTCCGGGGTACGAAAGTTCTTCACTATTGTAATCTATAAACACAATACTACCTCCCATTAAAGCCGTGGCAGATATTTTTATAGCACCTTATATATAATTATCATTTACGCAGAAATCCTTTTTTTTTTAACTTCTTAATCGTGGTGATAATAACAGAAATTGACGCGGACGAAGTCGCGGGGATCAGCTAGTACTATTTATAAAAATTTAAGATATGTTGGCTTGATTGATGATTGATTGATGACACCGTAGGTATACATTGCCATCACCTCAACAATAAAATATATTATCTTAATTTATTATTTAAAAAATGAAATCTATTACCCATACCGTGAAATTAACTGATGATGTACCTACTTTTATAATACTATTTATTAATTATAATTAATTAATACATAAAAATATCTTGTATATGAAAAAAGATGCTATTAATTGAGTGTTGACCTCAATTTATCGATATCTTATCATAAATTGGGTCAATAGAGCCATTGAAATAAAACAAACATTGTAAATAACTCACTCCTTTATTCACACGTCCATCACAGTTTATCTTTCATATTTAACGTCTCCCATCTTTATTATATTTATTAAATTCATGCACCCTGTATACGGTTCACACTTTAAATATTATTAGGTACAACTATTCTACCTATGAGGAATAAATAGCAATGCTTATTGCAGTTATAACAAACCTTATATATTTATCTATCTACTTGCATGGTATAAAAATTGTAGTTTATAAATCACATCAGTGCCTTGTTATGTTACACCAATTTGTACTTAAAACTAGGCAAACCTTTATAGTTATGTCGTCACCTTTACAATAACCTATCACTAATGGAATGTAACATCATCAAAACGTTAAAAAATCTTCCTAATTAATACTGATCACAAAACTTCACAAACAATAAAAATAATATTAAAAATAGTTAACTATACAATTCATTGGTAGCTAATTGTTTAATAATTACAAGTACTAAGCTATGGAGGTCTCTCGCATGGTTGAAGTCTCCTCGCAGTTGTGTGCGCCTAGTTCTTGTCGAGCGACACGGCGGCGCCGGCGCTGTGCCGCCGCTGCACCGGCTTGCCGTCCAGCGCGCAAGGCTTCTCCTTCGTGTACCCCACCTCTGGGTCGAAGTCTTTCTTTTCTTCATCGAACTGCTTCATTATTTCAGTCAAAGTTTTTCCTTTTGTTTCTGGAAGGAAAAAGTAACAATAGGCCGCTCCCAGGAGCGCACACCCTCCGAAGAGGTACAACGTACCGTTACTAGTCACCAAGTTTTCTAACTGAGGGTAAGTCTTAATGTTAAAGAATATGAGCACGTACGCACAGCACGACGTGGCGCCCGACATCACTCCCCTGATGTCTTGCGGGTATAGCTCCCCGGACATGATCCACGGCAGCTGCAGGAAGCCCACCATACTGAACGACACGTGCAGTAACACACAGGCTAGCTTCACTAATGGAGGTCCGTTTAACGTATCACACACTGCGGCGCCCAGCATAGCAACACCGAGTAATAGTCCTGAAGTGGCCGCTAACGTTTTTCTTCTAAAGCTGTTTATAAGGCACGCTCCTACAGCACCCATAAATACTCTAACTCCACCGACTATAATAGATGCCGTGAACTCATTGACACTGGTCCCCACAGACTTAAAGAAATCCACGGCGTAATACAAAATAACATAAATGCCGGACATTTCTTGGAATATAAAGAAGATGATGAGGAGAGCGAATGGCTTAACGACGCTTCTTCTTTTAAAAAGGCTCATTTTCTGTGAGAAGGTCATGGTCTCCCCAGCTTTCCTGTCCTTGGTGAACTCCATGAGTTCTTGTTGGGCTGTACTGTTGTTCTGTCGGAGCCAGAACATGGCGTTGTAAGCTTCTTTCATTTGTCCTTTGGAAGCGAGCCAGAGAGGTGACTCAGGGACGAAGTACATAAGGAAAGGTGTCAGTAGTGACACACCCGCGCAAATAGCCGCTACTTTCCTCCAGTGAATGAAGGCTCCTAGTGAGTAGACGATGAAGATTCCAGTAGAGACCAACCCGGGTCCTAAGGCACTCAGCACGCCTCGCTTCTCCGGCGTTGTTATCTCCGCCACGTATATGTAGGAAACCGTTGACATACCTGCAATCGATACGATTTAACTAATTAGATTCGCTTCTCAAACTGTGAACATTTGTTACGGTTATTGTTTATTTGGTTTTCAATTTATTAGTCATCGCCAATACATTTGAATGTTGTTCGAAAAACGACATATCTAAGATTACTCTTTAGTGATCTATATATCCTCTGATAAGATATGCAAGTTTTTGTTATTGTCTCTTTAGTCTAAGATCCCGTTAAGACCGACCTTCACCGAGATGCTTATTTAATGAAACGTATTTTATATTTAATTTAATATGTCAATAAATATAATGCATATGGGTTGCCTAGCAAATTTCAGTCCAGAGTATATTTAATTGAAAATTAAAAAAAAAAAAATTTAAAACATTTCACCGGTATGATTATTAGATAAATTCTATACCAATCGAAAGTATGAAGCCCATAGAATAAGCAAACATTAGGTTGCCTATTCTTTTCCGGTCACAACTATAGACTCGTAGATACTATGGCAACCCTATAGTTGTGACCGGAAAAGAATAGGCAACCTAATGTTTGCTTATTCTATGGGCTTCATACTTTCGATTGGTATAGAATTTATCTAATAATCATACCGGTGAAATGTTTAAAAAAATATTTTATTTTTTAATTATTAATTAAATATACTCTGGACTGAAATTTGCTAGGCAACCCATATGCATTATATTTATTGACATATTAAATTAAATATAAAATACGTTTCATTAAATAAGCATCTCGGTGAAGGTCGTTCTTAACGGGATCTTATACTACTTATACTCGTATGTTTCCTTACCGATAGTAAATCCAGTAATGAATCTTCCTATGCAAAGGAAGATGTAGGTCTCTGAGAAGGCGATGACGAGCCATCCCACTAGGTTGGGTAGTACGATGGACTGCAGTAGAAGTCGCCTGCCCACCGCGTCCACCATCATTCCGCCCAGAAGGGCTCCGATAGGGTTCGATATTACGCCCAAACTTGCTGAAAGGAAAAACATAATCTTTTATATATTTTGTTTAAAAGACAATCGTCGATGTATTAAGTATTGCTATGCCAGACTATACGGAATCACGCTTGCAATTTAAGAAACAGCTTGCTTAAGCATCTATAGTAATTTTTTGGCATCTTGGCTAACCAACTTAAATAAACTTTTCCGTCCCTTAAACCCTAAGTAAAGTGTTTAGTAAGTTTCCCTTATCTCGTCATCCTATGCCTTAAACGGATCATAATCATAACTCCCGTACCCCGTAGTAGCAGCGGTGTGCGTGCTCCGCCATAAGGTCTCAAGCTTATGGTCGGTAACCCTCCTCGTGTCACTTATCTCCTAGTACAAATGATGTGTTCCACTGTGTGCGCTGCCTATCTCGTTTGCACATACGTTGATGTCGACAGCAAATATTTATTCAGCGATGTCAACAAAATGTATTGTTTTATTGCTTTATTCGTGTAAACATCACAAGTCTTCTGCATTTGATATATTGTTGCAAACTGTTTTTTTATTAATTCATTGTTTGGTACCACTGACACAAGTTTTATTTAAGTTTGATCATGCTTAATAATTTTTTTTTAAGAATTTTGTTGAGTAACTAGACTACATAAAATGATTCCCGCAATTCGTGGAAGGTATTATGAAGACGTTAGAGATATAATCAAATCACTTTCATTGGAACGTGTTCTTATGACAAAGCATTATTTTTAGCGTGGCCATTGAGCTGAACTCACGTGTTGCGGGGTGCCTTGGCATCGTCCGCCGATCCCGAAATAAAACGTAAACATTGCTATTCGCACGTACCATTCAGCTCGGCTTTGGCCTATGATTTCGCTTTCTTTTTGTACACTATGTATCAACAAAAATAATATAGATGCTACCGCCGGAAAAAGCAAGACGTCATTGCATTTTTTTGTGAAAAGAAAATACTTGTCGTAATTAGGAACCGAATTGGCTTTGAACTTATCTACATAAATAAAACATGTCTGGTATTAGTTTACTAGATAGCTACACATTAATGTAGCTGACATAGCTAAGATCATTTTGTTAAATAGTTTAATGAAAACCTTCTATTATTGAGTGTACCTATTTTGTATATTCTGATTTCGGCTTCTCATCAAAATAAAGAAAATAACTTACCGATCCATGAGCTCTGTTCAAAGGATATCGTAGGATGTTCATGTGTGTACTGGGGCAGCAGAACCGCTGAGAACCCCTGGCAGAAGCCCACCGAGATGTTGATGGACTGCGCGGCCAGAGCCGCCAGCACCTGCAAATTATAAACTCCTGGTAGAATACAAAACAAAAACACAACCTATGGCATAAACTATATTCGGTGTTTTCAAAGAAAATAATAAAATAAAAAATATTTAAAGACAGACATCCTAAGGCTGAAAAAGATGGCTATTTTTCTAGTATATTATGTACCTACTGCATTCTTAGTTTCATCAAAATGCACATTATGTTGGTATATAAGGCGGCTTAATAACAAGTCTAAGTTGCAAGTCACAGTCGCAGTAACCGCTATACTTAACAATGTCACTTATCACAGTAGACTTATCATTACATGGCAATAGTATCGAATTAAAAAACCTTAATCATAACGTGTAGTTAACGTGTGCAGCAGCGTGTAATAACTGTAATAATGTGTTCTTGTTGTCGTCGTATTGACAATAATTAATGTATTTTTTGAAATTTTTGATAATGACCTCGAAAGGTCATCGACGTTGGGTTCGTCGAGCGTTTGATTATCGTACTTTGTAATATTAATAGGGCTCGAGGCCTATATACTTTAAATGGCTAACAAGCTTATAGGCAACCCGCGGATAGTTATTGGCATAGGGACAATGATGATGGCACATGATGCAAAAGTTCTACAGGTCCCGACATCAAAGTTTACTCGCTAAAATAACGTTCTTGTAAATACCTGAAGGTATAATCTGTTCTTAAGGAACCTCAAATATAAACTTCAATTTTATGTAAATATTGAGTCTTGATATATCAAAAGCGAATTATTGCAATAAAGTAGCTGTAAGTTTAAAGTCTACGAGAAAACAAGATGTTTTTAAATGTAGCGTTTTTATCCGTTGCCAAACGATAGTGACGAGCTGCGGACTGTAATTGTCAACACCGATGCTTATCTGAAAACGTGCGAAGCAAGGAAAATTACACCAGAGCGTTGCGGACACGTGCCTAACCACAGGCCGTATGTGCTGGCTCATCGTAACCACACCATTACACTAATTAATTAACAATTGTCAACCAATCTTTGCACTCGTCATACAATAATTCGCGTCCAGACTTTTCCTATTGTTTTACGTCTTGTTTTTACAGCGACCAATTAGATGATCTAGTTAATGATAAATGAATACCTGTAATTATTTAGTTCTTTTGTAAAAATTTAATAACATTTGATTGCAGTTACTAATGTTATGTAAGTGTGTAATTATTTTGTTTTATTGCAGCTCTTATTTTCAATTATTGGAAAATAAAGCCTAGATGTAAATCATTGTACCTCAATTGTTGAGATTCAAAACAAATACACTAGTTACTCTCGTACTAGACTGTCTGATTTATCCAGAGATTAGGAGAGATATAACAACTCGCGAGCCGTTGAATTATCGCTTACTCGATCTTTAAACCCGCAACTTACTGAAATACCCAGTTCTTAATCGTTGTACCCTAATCGTTCAAATTACACAATTCTCTTTTTTGTTTTATATTTTTCGCAACAAAATGGTGGTCAGTTTTTGTTCCGTGCAAAACGTCAAAGCATATTACAATGACTTGACATGCGTGTAAGTGGTCAATAAATGGCAGTCAACTAGCGGAACAATATTACAAGCGAATGGTTCTTATGATTGTGATAACGACCATTTTTTGTATGTGGACGGACCCTAATTATGATGCGAATAACGCAAAATAACTAAATATGCGGTGATTGTTTTGATTCGCGTATTATCGTAATTAAACATGTTGACCATGTTTTCTTATGAAGCAGATAAGCTTAAAAAACCAGATCAATTTTAAATAAACTTACGCTAGAAAGCTTGCACAGATTGGACATTTCAAATAACGTTCATGACCTAGGCAAACTTCAGCAAACCGAAATTTCACTAATAAATTACTCGCTAAGACAAATATTGTTGTTCGGCGCTATCACTGAAACTATCAACTAACGGAGAGGGGCAACATTCAAAATCTTTGAAACATACTTACAGTGAGAGAGAGGGCGATAGAATCGAAAAACTTGTCAATATCGGGGTACATTCCCACCAGCTGTGTGGACGATATGCTGTGTATGCACTGGCCGCTGCGGGCGACGCACTACATTTATATTGTTGACGCCCAACTACCATGAAATGGAGCAATAATGGAAGTGCTCAACGCCTAATTAATCAACAATAATAATGATAAACAAATACTTTAATAAAGAAATTTTACGCTGTTGGGATGACGTGTATTTTTGGGTTCGATATCAACCTTTGTGTGGAAAGTTATGAAGAGAAAACGTATAAATTAACATCCAATTCTGCCTATATTTTTCCAATTTATCTTGAGGTCAACTTTCATCGTCAACGAATTCAGCTGAATACCGTATTAAAAACAAGTTAAACATAGTTTAAATTAGTTTTGATAAGCGGATAATATTCTAAACGGTCTTAAAAATATTCATTCCTTATATAATACACTACTCATAAATATATTCGCTTCCAGTAATTATAGCTCAATATCACATTAGGTCTGAGTGAACGTAAGGCCGTGTAGGCCGCTCTACCTTTAACCGGTGACATTTTCACAACATAACGTTATGGACGTGTTTATTCTAGAAACTCAATTTCCTTTATTTATCCAAATTTTTCTATAGTCCTATTTCCTTGAGCGTAAACTGGTTTAAAAGTAGAGTGAGTATATTGTTTCTTATTGAAGTTTGACCCTATATTTATTCACCGGAAATGATTTTAAAACTGCGGATGCGAATAATTGTTTTGCACCTTTAATAATGCTTGAGTTGTCTGATTTTCACGTTGAATGGTGGATAGAGTCGGCCAAACGTTTTGCGAGTTACTTGAAGAAAACTCGTGCCCTCGGTCCCTATGTCCCGAGCGTTTAAACCCCAAAAGGCTCAAAAATTTAATACCCATCAGAGTATTATATTATACCACTTTAGGGTTTCCGCAACTCTAGCAGCAGCGCCAGAAAAGGCCGCCCAACTAAGAACGTGGGATGGCACAAGGCGTCTAATTAAAAACACTCATCGATACATATAAATATGGTCAAAAACACGCACAACCCTATATCCACCGCACGACTGGTACGCACGTCCCGGCTGCCGCTGTCGCGAAGCACCCGCTGCCGTCGTCGTGGACCACCCCTGCTGCTACTAGCCGCCGTGCTTGCCACAAAGTACTTTTTAGGTTACATACGTATGCCAAACATTGATATCAAAATTGTGAAGTTGTCTGCTTGACAGTCTTGTATTTAATTTTAATGTCAAATGGCCTTTTATTAGTTTTGGTTAATAAGGTTTTATACAAGGGGAATAATCCGGTGAAGTTTTGTTGATTTTGATACTTATAATATTTATGGGTACTACAAAATTCAAGTAAAATTCCAATAAGAAATCCAACAATTTCCGATCGACGCCGTTTTCAAATATTTATTCCAGGTTAATATTTTTTTTAAGTTTGAGTTTGATTTATTTAATTAATTAATAGGGTATAACACAGTCAAACCAAGAAATACAAACAATTTCAATAATTCGGGTACCAGGCGCGCATAGCATAGGAAGGATGTAAACGAACAATATAACAAACGAAGGTAGAGTACTACCCGCATGTAGGCAACCTTGACCGTGCCGATACTGTGTCCTTCACTCCGAGCTCTAGTTGCACTTCTTGGAAGCTTATGTTTGCCTGGTACTTGTGAACTAATTGTGAGCTTTTATTGATCGCTGTTTAAAAGCTCCGATGGCTATGTAATTCTCGCAGTTTTTAAAAAACTTTTAAACATGGCCCAAAGTGGTCTTTTTACAAGCTTTTTTCATATGACTTAATTAGCAGACAGGTCACCGACTTATATTTGTCATTGTTTTGTAAATATCTTTACCTACACTCGTCTATAATTATTAGACCTCTTAAATATTAATCAATGTGATTAATTTGATAACTTTTTGCTCTGCATGAATAATATATTAAGCAAAAACGAGCTGGTTTGAAATGGTCTGGAACCATCTGGTAATATTCAAAACAGGTGTGGTTTAATATTTTTAAATACCTACTTAATTATAGATAATACGCAAATAGCATTTTATATTTATTTATTTTTAATGTGTAACTTACCTAGTTTCATGTTATCGGCTATTTGCAGGCTATTTTTTATAAAAGAATATCGATAATTATTGAAAACGGACCTCGAACAGACCAATTCTTCATGCTTTCATAGAACAATGATTTTAAGCTTGCCACTTAATAAATTAAATTTCGGGCTAACCTTAAACCTTTATTATAAAAAGGAAATTATTAAAATATTTGTAAAAGCCGAGGAGACGGCGCGGCGGCGGGATGACATCGATCGCTTCTGAAGCGATTGGTGTCATGTGGCTCGAGACAGGAAAGTCACGAGTCAGACGGGGGAGACCTTTGTCCAGCAGTGGGACACTTAATAGGTTAAATAAAAAATAATAAATTTAAAGCCAACGCGATAAAATATTGTCATGGAAGTACCCGGACCACATCGCATTTCCGATTTGATTTTAAACTTTGACATTTGTGGCAACCAAAACATTTTCTCGATACATTTATTACTGTTACAAACATTACCACTCGTGTGTTCTCGATACGAAAATATCTTGGACCGTGTCTTGTCGCAGTATTGTGCCATTTCCTTCCTCTTCCGCGCCGTCAATTAAATAATAAACAGGATTAATCACCTTCGTTCAATATTTACCTTCGTTAAGTATGTTTTCATACACTTAAGAATGGTTGCTCAACGGTTCTGAAGCAATACGTGTGTAGCCCTTATTATATTTTCAACGCGGTCTTATTTACCGAATGATGAAAAACACAATTGTGTGTAAGGAACTTTATTCAGAATAATAAATAACTTCAAGACAGTTGAAAATTTCCATAATTTTAGCTCAAATAACTAATTCCAAAAATATGCATCTTCACTTATGCAAATCTAACGCGATTAGTTTTAATGAACTTTGTATATTTTCAATAGAGTTCGCCAATTGTCTGAGTACAACGACATGGCTAGGTAAATAGGTGCATAATGATGATAATTCGGTGCTCCTGTCATTGTCGGCGGCCATTTGTCGCGGCCCGCGGTATTGAACTTGAACGGACGTTTGACCGCCTGCGCCCGCGCAACTCAATGCCGAACTCTTATGTAATGCTTTTTGAAACTGCTTGTATTGAAACACTGTGTTAATATGATGTCTGTGGTGTGTAATTGCTTGTTAAAAGTTACGGACATGCTCAGATTCAACTCTTTCTTGTTTTAATCTTGTAATTTTTTATTAAAATACGTACGTAAGTAATACAAGTTTTATAAAACATGTCGATATATAATGTCTTCATGTTCAATCCAATGTCGTGAGTACAAATCAATTAGATCATTAAGTAACAGAAATAGTCCGACAGGTTTGTCTGAACTTTTCGAGGATCAAGGCCTTGCATGGACAACTAATGACAAATGTCTAGAAAAAATGTCGTCAGCACAAAAACGCTATGTGGTTTCAATCGTTTGTATATGGAAGAGTTCTTCTATATTTTTTGTGTCTGTGTGGAATGCATAACAATTAGAGTAAAACAAAGTTATGTCTAGTTATCATATCGTACCTAAACGGCTGGAGATTGACTTGTTTGTTTTAGACAACAAGAAACAGTCTAACATGAGTTGTATTAAGAAAATGAGTCTGTAGTTTTCCATTTTTTACAGAAATTCATTTAAAAGATGTAAATGATTTTTTTTTGGGAATGTAACTATAAGCAACCAAAAATATTTGTCATATTCATATAAGTAACATTTACATTTGTAAAGGAATTCGTCTACATTTGAATACTAGGTACACTTAACCAATTAATGATACGGGAAGTCATAAAATAAGATCAATATAGATAACTTTTCTGTTTGTTATATCACTTTAAATAAATTATTCTGGAATGATAATTTGGTTATTTCTAGAACTTGCTCTAAACTAGTTTTTCTAAAATAAGGATCGTGTAAGTCTCGTGAGCTGCCAGTATTCATAAATATTATGTCACTCGTAGGTCGGTGATGTAACGCTCAAACTGTTTCTCGTTCATGCTTTCCTGGTACTCCTATCCGACATTGATCTAAGATTGTCTTGCGAAACTTTTATTTTATTTATTTAAAGTAACCATAGTTTCGACCGGATTTCCTTAAATGTAATTAATAATTATGAATTTGACCTATTTAGCAAAAACTTAACATAAACTTACTATTAAAACGCGTATGTAATTGGCCATGAACCTTATTTTATACAAATAAATGGTAATGTTTCGTCAGATTACTTACGGATATTTCCTAAATCATGCAGAATGATATTATGATAATTAAAACATTTGTGCAACCTGTGTAAACATGACAGTTATCAGTGTGTTATGGCCACTACGACACTGCCAAACAACCTCCTGCCACCAGTATCATTAACGGTATTGAGACGATGTTGGTGCTGTTATCACCGCACTGCACTAGGAAAACGCATTAGTGATTGCAGATTATGGTAAATAAACATACCTATGTTTGACACCTCTATTTGATAATTAGAAATAGTTTTTTTACATTCATTCAAAAACTGCGTCTACATAATATTTTGTAACTAATGAAATTGAATGTGTTTTAATTGCGTAATTGTAACTGTAACTTGCTTTCAGGCATTGTTTATCACGAGTTGACTTTCCACGTCCTTTCGCATTCTACAATCGCTTAATGTATAATTAAGTTAATGTCACTTAACGTCGAACGTAAAAATTACCAAACGGTAAAGTGAAATCGTACGGAATTACGAATGTCGGTGGGCGTTTGAATTATTTAATTGCCTTTTATGGCTGTCGTTGCGACATCGAATCGCTATTGTATTGCTAAATTCTTTGTTTTCAAATATATTTGGTTGACCTTGCCCTTGACACGGACTGAAGCGAAACCAGAACTATTTGAAAGGATATCAAGATGCGCGGACATCGCGACGGTACTTTCATATCGAGAGGACCCTGGGAAGAAGGACGGTACCTTAACTAAAGGAACTGCTTCTCTGTATGATAAACATATAATGTAAAATATGCTAATTGTAATATATAGACGTTTAATTGACAGCTATGCGGGATCCGTTACGAAGACACGCGCGGTATGTTCTGATATGATTTTCCGAGAAAATAGTAATTATGTTACTTGTTATGTAGAAAAATTCATTAAAATGTGGCGGGCTTTGGAAATGAAAATCATACATTTATAATTTACGACGACATATTTACGTCATAATTGTATTTTTTTATACCTATGGCGACTTCGAGCGGAAAATGCAACTATTTTTCACCAGACAGTTAAACTAACTAAACTGAGTAGAGACAAAGTAAAATTCTTGCTTTTGAACCCAACGTTAAACGTTATAAGCAGCTGTTATATATATGTCATGGTTATTGCAAGAACTGGATGCTGCCTGGTAATTGTTTTTTGGCTATCAAAAACTAACTTGAGTAGCCTAATTTTGAGTTACGACTTATATTAGAGTAGGTATACTAGGATATCATACCATGTAAAGGTCGCCATAGCGGCACACCTTCCAGAAGCCTTTGATGCTTGAGAACATGTTGCGCGCGCGCCGGTCGCCCCAGCAAGCCGCGCCCGCACCCGCCGCCGCGCGCGCCGACCGAGCGCCTCTGGAAATAACAATAACTATTAATAAAAAATTCATTATGGAGAAAAACTAAATTTGATAAGAAAAAAATTAACATTTGATCTATATCAAATGTTACATCAATCAAAAGATTTTTTGAGAAAATGAGTGAATAGATTGCTATTCTCATTTGTGACCTATATTACAAGCTGGCGCAAATAAAACTTAAACTTTATAACACCTCTCCTTTGGTGTCGAAGTTAAGACTTGTGTAATAAAGTCCAAATGTTACCTGCCCATACCGTTATATAATTCTAAGAAACCTAATGCGTAATAATTATATTAATTAATGGAACTTAGTCCTTCTCACATTATTGGAACAAAATTCTGTACTGTAACTTATTTCCATTACCTATTCATCATTTGTTTCTGAGTGTCACTTGATTGTCTTAAATTCACTGCCTAATAAATTCTTATGTAAACTCACTGCTTTCGACGCTCTCCAGATTTTGATTAATGTTATATTTTGTACTGCGATAAGTCTGAGTGAGGCATTGTGAGAAAAATGCATGAATAACATATCTTCTACTGCCATAATTGGTTGCGTCCGTTCAAATAAAGTAAAACAAATATGATTGTTATGGCGCCTTAATTATGTAACTCAAGAAGATTCACCAAACTATAATGAATTACTCGTTGAACGCTACGCAATAATTTTATTTCCCAAAATATATGTATCATAATTGCAAATGCAATATGCGTCTGCGTCGCCCGACGTCCATACTAACTACCGCGTCATACAGGGAAATAACATCTTTGTTATATATAAATAACATTATAACCCAAAACTACACACAACTACATACAGTGCTTGTGTTTGTTCTTCACTTCAATAACCTTACAATCACGTAAACGATAAAGTAATTTGCATTCATACTACGAGCTCATGCAAATAAATGCAGCGCACTAAAAACATGAACTTTAATAATATGCTTACCCCATTATTAATTAGTTGTGTACACGCACTGAATCTACTCAATCATATCACTGTCATATCTAGCCAAAACTACACAGATCACAAAGAAATCACTCTCAACATACAGACATGACTGACGGTGTGACAGAAAGTGTTCTTGTTATAGTATTCTTTTAGATAAGAGTGCAGTGAGAGAGCGAGTCTACGTGAATGTCAATACTTCCTATCGTAATAAAGCTGATTATGTCACAAGTACTTGTCTCTGCATAACACCTCGACGCGAGGCGTCATAATAAACGATTGAAGTATCAATCATTCCACGATCGATGAGAGATCGTCGGAGATATATTCATTTTTATCGGTCACAGGTAGAGATGCAGCCTTATTTGAAAGGCGGTGTTACATCAAAATACGTAAATGTTACTGAATTAGACACATTATGTATCATAACTCTGATCTTTTATGTACTAATACATCATCTTGTCCATTCATCATTAGCCTTATCTAGACAACTAAAGTGCAGGCATTTTTTGACGTCTTTAATTGTTAGGTAAAGGGGAACTTAAACCTAGCGAAGATCACAGACATCGAAATGATATTGATCTTCGTATTCGACATTGAATTAATTATACCGACTATTAATAAATAATGTTTACAAGATATTTTCAAACGACCTTTGTATCATAGAAGCGTTTCGGAGTTGATTCAAGTGAGGAGGACTCAACTTGTAAACAGATGTTATACCTAATTTCTAATGAACAACCACAGTCACTTTCAACTGACTACTAAAACTTCATGAAATTCACAAATTTTTATTTCTAGAATTGTTGACTGCATCTTCAGATCTAGATATAGGTAATCTTATATGTAAAATTCTCGTGTCACAATGTTAGTTACCATACTCCTCCGAAACGGCTTGACCGATTTTTATGAAATTTTATATGCATATTCAGTAGGTCTGAGAATCGGCTATTATCTATTTTTCATACCCCCAAGTGGTAGTAGGTAGGTAGCAGGCAGGTGCTAGGTAGAAAAAATTGCATTGCAACGCTAGTTACAGCTAGGTACAGCTAGTTTACTATAATATTATATAGCTATAAAAGACTAGGACCTTTATCATACGACATTGTTCGAGACAATTGCTAGCATGTGCCGTATGATAGAAAAATAATATGTATGTTATCTGAGTGATGTTGTGAAGTAAAACAAATGACGTTCTCTTACGACCGACTGCTCTATATGTATGTATATGTAGACATCTAAGATATGATCTTTGACTTTATGTAGTAGCGATTTATCAGCACTTATAAAATGATATTTGTATTTGCCGACAATAATAAAAACTACACAATATTTACATAGGATCTAGGAATATAAACGATAGCAAACGGTTTGTTTCCATCGATGTTTAACAACAGAACTAAGTATGCTATTGACTGGTAACTACAATTTTCATGTAATTAAATAATTAAACTGTTAGAAACGTAGTATTGAGTTATTTAATGATCTGTTTCATAAATTACATTCGGTTTACTGTATGTAAACGGAGTATTATCACGTGTGAATGCATGCGGACAGACACACGAGATGCCTGCGTGGTTATCTAGTTAAAAAGGGCTTGCAGAAGTTACAATTGTTAATACCGTTTAAAACTTTAAAAAGATGCTACGAAAATAATTAATCCCGTAGAAATGATGTACCCAGAAACTCACATTGTACCTTATGGCTTCAATGTTTTCCGAATAAACTGCGATAGGTCGGTAACTCAGAAACAAAAAATCAAATCGAAAGTTTCTTGGTGAGACTCAAACGAGTGTTTTCTATTATTATGTTTTTATTTGCTACCAAAAGAAGCGCCATATTAAAAAAACTAAAGGAAAACATTCTGAAGCTCAGATTACACTTACATCTTAATTTCACGCAGTAAGTAAGCACTTCACAGTAATGCACGTTTCTTTTTCTCAGAAATATGAGTCAAGAAGTGTGTCTAACAAGTGTAAACTGATTAAATAGTGTTTTGTGTTTATTAAATATATTGATAACAATGAAAACGTTACAATGCGGTGCTTCCATGAATCACCTCGGGACATGCCATATCTGCCCGAGCTAAACAAAATATTTTACTTTAAACTCGTAAATTGAAACAATAATCGTTTCTTGTACATTAACAGATGATTTTCTCTGTTTTTTGTTTTTATTTCATCATTTCTGTTATTTTCGTGCGTAAAAGGTTTTGTTTTGACAATCTTGCTTCTTTATTATGTCTTAATTAATACTTACATGAATATTTAGAATAATAAATCTTTTGTTCAACACGTAAATGTTAGTAAAATATACGTGACAAAATCATGTTGATTATAATATTTTATGTCATTTAATGTAAACGGACGCTTTGGTTATTTAATCGATATTGTCATGGGAAAGACATTCCTTCACAGAAGAATACAGATTCTCATACAGATACGAGCAACAATCGGAAGAATTTGAGATGTTATTGTTCGTTGCTTTTCCTAGATTGACAACAATTTATACAATCACCGAGTTTTGTTTAGACTCTAACGAGACTACACTTTCCAGACATCGATTAATGGGTACCTAAGAAATTCTTTTGTAAGTCGGAAAGATCTGAACTAACTTCATATAATTATAATTAAAGGGAAATATTTTTTGGCCAGACTGTCGAAAAGCTTATTTTAGTTTGATCTTTGCTAGATTTACCCCTCTAGGTTCAGTCGGCAGTCTGTTTTTAGTCTCAATTTGGTACCAAAACAACGTGTTTATAAAAATATAACTGTATTTAAAAATGTTAGCCGTCTGAACTCGTGACGAACAATTGCCATTGTTATAAGCTAACCGTAAATATTATTTTGATTACTATTAGGGTATAGTATAGGCTTGTGAACTGACCTGACCGAACTGGCCAATAGGTCGTAATCATCACGTAATGAGGCCGAAAAAACCTGTTAGATAGAAAATATTTGGGGTATCAGATACATCATTACTGTGAGTACAATAAATACAAAATAAATTGAAATGTTCGAGTTTTCTAGGTCTATTATTTTCGTACCGTTTTAAATACAGAAACGGTGTATTAAATAGAGAAGCAATGGTATTTTTTTGTTTATTGTGTCTGTTAAGTTGGTCAATAGGCCTGTAGCTATTACATGAGATTGAATTGTATGGGAAAATAATTATGGCATATTAACTGAATATTAATACTGGGAATTTAGACGTATTAGTAATAGTTTTTATGCTCGATATCCAAGACGTTTTAACACGATTTTATAAAAGGTATAAAGAGTAACTGAGATTCATTAAACATATTCAGAAAACTAAATAACGAGATAAAAATTGGAGCAAAACCTATCTATGATAAAATAACGTATCATCTGGTGCACCACAGATATTTTTTCGAACTTAAACTCTTACAATTTCAGCCGTTAATTTATACCAAGCTAGCTTATATATCTCAACTTTTAGATAGCATAATTATTATTAACTATATTTCGTTTTTTGTTTCTTTGTATATTTATTACTTATTATCATGTTTGACGTGTAATTTGTTGACGTCACAATACATTTTTTGATGTATTAATGTATTGTTTGATACGTCCTTGTTAATTCGTAATTGCTTTACGATAAATAATACAAAGCAATAAATATATATTCTTTATTGTCACCATGCAAGAAAATTAAATATGTACTAATAAAATGTATGTAAAACTTATAGTACCTACCTATACAGGGTGTTAAGAAAACCCTGTCCGACCCGAAAGGGTGATATAGGGTTCACAATTACATGCCCAAATAAAATATCAAATTTGGAAAATTCATGATAGAAACAATAATAATGAATTTTAAAACAACCATTTTTCGCCCCGAAATTCCCTAAATTTGAGATTAAAACAAAAACTAC
This sequence comes from Autographa pulchrina, assembly GCA_905475315.1. Lineage (NCBI taxonomy): Eukaryota > Metazoa > Arthropoda > Insecta > Lepidoptera > Noctuidae > Autographa > Autographa pulchrina. Next base: position 710,799 of record FR997775.1, read on the forward strand.
AACACCAATTTCGTTGGTATTTTTGGGGGTCTTTTGTTAGGTAATTAGGTAGCTTCTGTGATGACGCCGACACTCTGTCTCAAATTTTGAAACCAATTTATTTATTGAAATAAATCAGTAATGCCGTTGATGGTTGGCCATACGTGGACTGATATCTGCCTGTAAGTGTTCAAAGTAATGAAAATGCCTCTTCCGTTATTTAAAGAAAGAAATAACACACTATTTTATAAAGATTTCTTTACTGTACTAATGAATATTTATTGAGAGCTAGGTGATCGCGTTGTTATCATTTATCTGTCAACCACCCACTGACCGCCTCAAATACAAACAAAATAAGCGTTTGTTTGTTGCAAAAACATGTGGCACAATAACATTATATTGTTTAAAAAAGTAAATAAATAAAACACTCAGCACATATTTACTCAAGCTTATATCTTATTTACTGCCTCGTTGGCCTAGTGGTGCTAAGCGCGACTGCTACGCTAGAGGTCTTGGGTTCGATTCCCAAGTTAACCAAGGTGTTATCGGGTTTTTCTATGAAATTCTCAGTAGCAGGTTGGAGTTTGTATTTGTGCCCGGTTAGTGGCAATAGGCTCGCCCCCTATTACATGGGACCTAAGCATACCGGCGAACTGTGGGTATACATTGGTACACCTCTGCCTAACCTTTCGGGGATACAGTGATGGTATGTTATGTTATATCTTATTTATTTCTATACTCTTTTTAATAAACAGTTTCATAAAGACAGTTATACATTCTCCAGTCTTTCCTAGACATGTTTCATGTCTGTCAAGTAAATATATTATTGTATGAAACAATAAACATCCTGACATTTGCCAGTTGTTGTAAATACGAGCACAATACCTAAATAGACGCACACTATATTATTATAAACCTAGTTAGTGTTCCACTTCCAATCATTTACATATTATCAAGATTGTATGCATACAGAGATGGCCTAATTCCTTTTTAAATGTTATCGATTTTTATCTTCGATTTAATTTGTTATTTTAATACATTTGTCACAGAGAGATCGTTATTAGGTCGAAAAGTTTTATAGAAATAATAAAAAGGGAAATAATTGTCCTGAAAATTACAGGGAAAGAGACTACAGCAAATTGTATTTTCTATCGCCAGAACGTCATACAATTTGAGAGGAGGAATTGTAAAATTTTCTCTGTCAAACCAACAACAAAATTAGGTAATACCACTGCTGGTCAGGTACTATGTATACTATATATGTACCTTTTTTACTAATATTTTTACATATGTTTATTTTTATTAACTCATTTGCCTGATCGTCAAGCTCAGATTAACATAAAAGAATCGCATTCTCTCACAATCTTATTTTATTTTAATCTTACTAGAACACCTTTAGGTAAACCTATCACGTGTTTATATTATATTTTTTTTGTTAATACTGTGATTTGCACCTATTTCTTACTAAAAATGCTAAATACTGATTAAAATCCGTAAATGGAGTACCTACTAGCACATAATTTGCTGCATTTTCTTACGTTGTAGAGTTCAGGATAAAATTAATGTCAACAATAATTACAATATTAAGGCACTCAAAGCCATTTACAAGCTTGCTTTCAATTTTTACTGGTTTAAGAATACTAAATTGAAGGTGATAATTTGTACTGAACCCTTAGCCAGTAAACTCTATGGTACCACGGAAACGAGCGTAACTCATACACGATTATATGGCAACGATTAAATATGATTTGAAAAATATTAATAAATTAAAATCCGCTGTTTATCGAGAGCTGCTCAAGCCGCCGTGACTGGCCGTGGTGAATCGTACCAAATGAAATAGCTTTGTCCACAGCTATCCGCCGCATGTGTAAGCAGAACATGCATTTTCAGTTTTCAATATTTTTATGAATCTCTTTATCCTAATAAATGTTAAAAGAATTCTAACTAAAGTTTACATCGTCATTTTAATGAAAACGATTGATTAAATGTCATGAATAAAAAAACTAGAACTGTTAATTATATTTCATTTTTAATCGAAAAAAAAATTGATGCAAAAAATCATAGATATTTGTATACAAATAACAGTAAGAAGCTCAGGCGCAAAAGAAAATACCCTTATTTTTGGATACAGATGTATCAGTCTTACTTTTAATTTTTTTTAATATCTGCTTGGAGTTTATAACATTGCATTTTAACTGTTAAACGTATTGTGTTTTTACAGAACACGTTTTGGTTGCTGAAAATTTCGTGTTATCTTCAATAATGATATTCGTGCGAAAAACGGTCAATAATGCGGCGGCAATTGATGTCACCAGTCATCGTTTTGGAAAAACTCCAATTCAGTTCATAATAAATTATTTTCACAAATTGACTCTTAGAATATAGTTAATATAAAATGTTTGCTCATGAATATCTAGTGTTCTTTACACTTCAAGTATATATATAGCTATAGTAAAAATAATATATAGGACACAAACCAGTATGATAAAAATAACAAACTGCAAAATCTTTCTTTTCATTCGCAATTTTCTTTGATTTTTCTTACTCATAAATATAAATGTAAAGCTATTGTAGTATTATACTGGCACAGTTGACAATATTTCAGAACAAGAGAATCCATTATTTTGTTTGAGCGCGCACTATTTACAGTATGCGCCCGGGAAACAATTGAATGTCGGTAATTGTTTGGTTAATGCACATTCTTACGGTGCATGGAATTATTCTTCAGTAATTACTCCGTATACGTTTTACAATTAATTTACAATGATTTATTTCCATATAATAAACTATTGCATTTATATAATCGTATAGATACGTCAAAGAAATAATTAATATAAATTAATTAAAATAAATCACTACATAATACTTACTCCGTTTCTCAGTAAAAGCTCGTGACACACAGTTGTTTGTAAATCACTGTTCAGATGAATATTTAGCGAATAAAGTTTTTCAGTAACAAAGTTTATTTCACAGACGCCTTTCTTCCGGCACACGCTGCTCGTGAAAACTATTTCCGCGCAGAAGCTCGGTCGAAACTAAATCCCGCGCACGTGCGAACTCCACACGCGGATTATTTTAAATTAAGAACCCTCGAATTGTTTAAAAAAAAAAATAATTATTGAAGATTATTGAGTGTATTTTTTTATTTGTATTTGAATAGTGAGTATGTCACATCGCGATTCAGGCCGGCGATCGACTGTTTTCGAAATAGTCCATATGCTCTTGACCTTGCCGTGTTCTCGGTCCAACTGAAGCGGCTTTTCGTTGACGCCGCGTGTTTTATAACGCATTATTGTTGTCATAACTTTTACTGTGTGCGCCAAATGCTGATAGTGACGGAACGACAACTTACAGCCATGTGCCGTGGGTGCACCGGAAACGAATTTATTCGTGTCAAAAATGAGGAAAATAATTGTTTATAAATATCGATTGTATCGCTTCTATTTTTGTTTATTCCGAATTCCTTCAAAGGCCAGCGGATCTTTCGCGTGGTTCTGAAAATAGATCTGTAGGCCGCTTGTACTGTAAAAAAGATGTATCCGCTTTCATATCGCCTGAAAAAGTTGCTGTTCAGCATTACTACATTATTTAACCCTAGGTACTAGTGTGTCTCTTTTCGTAATTAACGAAACATATTCTACGACTAAAACACAAACAGACTCATATACTTAGTTAACATTACCAGCATAATCATGTAGAACTAAGATCTTAGCAAAATATCTATATATATTTTTATAAGCTAGTGCATTGGCTTTACTATACCACGACCAGTTAATTTTAAAATCGATAATAAAAACTAGCTCCAATACGTTTTATCCAACCTAATCTCAAATAAAAACAAAACACAACGTAACGATTCTATTAAAAATGCTCAGTGCAACCTGCAACCGAATTAAGATAAAAAATCCTTGTCTAGACCTCGAGGAAACGGTATTTCGTAATGTGTTTAGTATGTACTAAATAGTGCGTTTAACAAGGTTGGCGAAAAGGCAAATGTTTACATACATATTCTATATGTACATCTTTTAATCTAACTATACACAGGCAATTGACAGCAAAAACTATTAAGCCGCAAGACCGACAATCGGTGAGAGATTTTTTGTCGTGTGTTCCACAAAAATCCAGTCTTACAAATAGTAAATATTTGACATATTATGTCTTGAACTTAAACGGTAATCGGATCGTCTGCAAGCAGTATTACATCTTTATAAATAAAACAAGACTGCATTATAATATTTAGTTAACAACCCTTTCTTCGTGGCAAGAAAATAGGTCCATTCAGAAAGGACCATCCTTGCCCCTTTCTGGTTGGACCTACTAAGGTCATTACGGTTACATTACATTGATAAGGCCTATACTTCATTCATATATTACATAAAAACGGGCCGCATGAACTACAAGTACTTTTTTAGAAGTAATATTATAGCGCGTACATGCATAAATCGCAAGCAGTCTGCTTGCGTCCACGGCCTGTGTAACCCGGGTCGAAACGCCAAGCCCTAAAGGATGCATGTACGCGCTAATCCCCGTTTTGTAATATTACTAAAAACATGCAGCGCTATAGTTTAAAAGTGATTACTTTTTAGTCTATGAATAAGTGTAACTTTACAAGGGCAAGCATGATAAGAACATATATTTCGATCTAAAGAACCATTGATTCAGAAATCCTATCCTATATCTACAAATATATAAATTACTTTTTGTTCCACAATCATAATGAAATGTAGTTTTTAAATCTGTAACACCGACATTTCCAATTTTATAAAAAACGCCGAAACAAGTTAGGACCTAAATACTTCGTTTGCAAATCCGCAACATAACTTATTTCCTGAAAACGGGTCTGCAAACCAGTTCTGAGCCAAGTAAGGAAATCAAACGTCCTTCTTAGATTGCGAGAAATGTACCTACTGCAAAAAAACATAATTTTACATATTAACTTTTTACTAGTGTTTAGCATAGATTATAACGGCATGTTTGGATAATCGTCAACATTAATTTAGATGCACTAATTATCATCATTCGCGATTTGTCTGTCCATCTATGTGTGTTATCGTTCTGATAAACTTAGAATTATATTCTCAATGTTCTCGTAAGTAACAACATATGTATAATAATAATATTTTTGCAAAATTAAGATTTAGTTTTAGAGCCTATGAGTGACTGCAAAAGTAGTTGTCTTTTACTAATGGGCCAAATAAAAATAAACTTTACTTCACCCTTTTCCAGTAACATATATAAATCTTAAATAATGTTGGCAAATGCAAAGATTCCTCATAATGAACATTGTTAAAATAACATGCGGTTATGTTTATCGGAGCCTTTAAACAGTTGTTTTCTAGTATATTTTGATAAATATTTCCATTTTTGAAGTCCGCAGTGACTATACACTGGTAAATTTCCAGAATATAGCATGTATGTTGTATATTATGTTATTTTATCGAGATCTGTGAATAGTTTCCGCGAGTTCTATAAACTGCATGGTCCAGGTGCAGTGATGCGGTTTGTAATCTGATTCTAACACGTACGTACGTTTAAATGATATGCTCATTACTGCAGTACTGAGTAGTTACTATCACAACTTAGTACTCAATCTATATGCTCCATTAGAACTGTCATTAACGATCATTTACGTTACCACAGTCATCGGGTTTTTTCTTATAGAAATGGTTTAAAATAGTTATACTTAATGTAATTTGAATCATTTGACAATTGTAATTTGTCCATCTGGGGATTCCATTTTCCAAAAGTTTAATTAAACATCTATTAATTATTTACTAGAATCCAGTTCATGATATAAGCACCTTTACCTAATAGTTTTTTATTTCGAACTTTGTCAAGCATTATAGTAATGCTAGTCACTTTTCTTCACCTGATCACTATTTGCTAATCCGATGATTCACAAAGCTTGTACGCCTATTCGCTTGAAATGTATGATAATCTTATTTTTCTGAACTCATTAAGAAACATCTGAACAAACCAACACATGACATACACATCCAGTTATGTAATACAAACATTTTTACTGTTTTCTTTAGAATACATTCAATGGAATAAAACTGCAAGAAATTGTGTTATTATTAATTAAGTCAATCGTGGCAAATTATCTTATATATAAAATTCTCGTCACAATGTTAGTTACCATACTCCTCCGAAACGGCTTGACCGATTTTTATGAAATTTTATATGCATATTCAGTAGGTCTGAGAATCGGCTACTATCTATTTTTCATACTCCTAAGTGGTAGTAGGTACCTAGGTAGTAGGCAGTTGCATTGCAACGCATGCCGGGTACAGCTAGTATGATTAATAATATTTTTGTTACTTAGACAAATTTCAGTATGCAATCGTAAAACTATAACTGTTTAATAATTGCAAATTCTATCTTAGTTTATTTCTAAATTCGTTTAAAAAAATAACCTTTGCTCGCCCCATCTATTGAACCTTGAACTTCACACTCTGAAGTCATAAACTTAACACCAGAGACATCTTATATAACAGGAAAAAACCAAGTAAATGTTATGTTATCACTATCTGATTCGTTTGACATCTCGGCCTTAATTGCGAACGGTAGAGCCGAAGAAAATGACCAGCTCATGGCATAAATGATTGTTGTCACAGGAAGTGGGCACGAGACATGAACCAGTAATTACAGGTTGTGTAACGTGTAGGTAAACATGTTATAACATATCATCACTGAAACATTCTGTGGAATAGTTTCCTGTTGTTCTAAGTTTAGAATGTTCGATGACAGTTATTAGATTAGATCTCTCGTTTGTTTTCATGCAATTATACCTTTCTGTTTTTCCTCATAACTTTTTAAGGGCACCATACATCATCCACTCTGCTAACCTAACCTTACGTACCTACTTAGTTTTCACTCATTTTTTCCTTATATTTATATAGACAGTATCCCACCTATGCATCTATGTATTTTTTAAAGAAAGTATTTCTGGCGTGCCATACACCCATTGAGCCAGTCAGATCCACAATGCTATTGTAAACAATTCGAAAGATAATGCATCTTCCTGATTCTCGGTCATAGGATTAAGCTAGATCCCAAACAGCCGTACGGATATTGAAGGATCATGAGGAGATCTGTGCTCATGATCCGTCAATCATTTCGGTGTATATCAATCCATTCCTGGACATATACCTATCCAAGTAGCGCTATAATATCAATCCTCTGCCGTTCGCCGATCATCTGCATCTATTATATTATAGCTAAAATAGCAGACACTTATCTACACACTCATCTAGTTACTATTTCTACGTCTCGTAGAAAGTAACATTGTAAACAAGTGCTATCCACTCAGCACCACTCCCGAGCCACTTGAGGTTCAGCACGAAAGGATCCAAGGCCACTTTCTACCTTCGTCGAGGATCGTAATTGTCTGCGATGTAGGACGAGAACAATCGCATCAGATATCATGACAATCATGTTTATCTGTCGACTGTTATGCTAATCATCTGCTGGAATTTTACCTGACGTTTGTGCACTTTCTTTTCGCGGTTGCCAAACCCTAGTTCATCTGAATTGATTAATAACACAATGTTTAAAAAAATTGTGTTTAGTTTAATGAGTGCTCCATTTATTCAATCATGATAAACTTTTCGTATAAATATAGTGACGTACTTCTGAACGTAATAAACGTTGAATTGTAGATAATGTTTCTAGTAGTTCCACATTTTCATGAAGTACCTCTTATTTATGCTCGATTCGCATCGCATATTTTTTTCTCGTAGCTCGATTGCTTTGTTTGTCTATTTTATATACAACTGTCGTTGGAATTTTGCCATAATCATCACATTTCGCAAATTCATTTGTAATTGTAATTTAAAGATTAGTAAAGGTTTGATAGGTACATGACCGGATAGAATGGCACGTAAAAAAAAGATACCAATGCCTAGCAGTGGGACAATAAGGGCCGTGGAGGATGATGATAACTTAGCCAAGACGTAGAAAAAGAATACAAAGAGAGTAAGTAATTGAAGAAGTACTAGAAGTACTAAACAAATAACTGAGTTATTAATTACTGGTTAATGACGGCTGCTTGAATGATTGCTGATAGGCGAGACGGTGCGAATGTGACGCATGCGCCGCTCGCAATCATTAGCGTTACCTAACACTTGCAATGTTTTTTCTTAGCTATGGCGGCAGCTCGGTAGTACCCATAAAAGGCCTATTTCTAGAGCAATATTGTTGGCGAAACCCCTATAGATGGGATTGAAACATATTGTACCATTGGTGTGGTTATAAAAAATGTTTCTCTTCAGCATAAAAAATATGTTTGAAAACTGCATTATTAGTTTCGAGGTTGTGGAATGAATTTTAATATTTCAACTTAACATACCAATTGAAGAGTAATTATTACGCATTGCCCCCAAATAATTGGGAACAGGGCATGATTATGATGATGATAGCAATTGAGGCGTAAGGTCTGGACGTTTTTGATCAAAGACAATGTTAATTTAATTACATTGTTTTTGTATTTTACTTGTGGTACTCCTATCGACAAGTCAGACAAACACTACCGTACCGTGTTTAATACTAGGTACAGTCACGCACACAAATTACACCAGCATGCGGATATCGGAAGTTGTCGCTCACTGTACCGCTCGGAACGCGGCGGCTTATTCTCATTACATGATTATAAAATTATAATAACAGAAATAACTGCGCTATAAATATACTTATTACTATTATAGATAACTCATTAAATTACAAAATCTTGTTAATTAACTCGATCTTGTAACATGACTAAGGTGCTGAAAGATGATCTATATTTTTTTCTAATCCTATTCTTAGTATATGTCGTCATTGTCTCGAAGCAGGCTGGTATGTAAATGTAAAAATCAAAAAACATTAAAAAAACTACAAAAAAAGAACATTTTTCAAAACAACTCACCTTACAATCGTTGATCATTTCCTTAAAATTAACAGGGTTTTCCCACTCCTAAAGTTGTAAATCTTTTACTGGTGCTGTTGCATTATGCATTACTTCAATGAATATATCTTTTGTCATCGCTTACAATTGTTTGAAAGCTCGTCGTGCGGTCTGCGGTAGACGCTGACTCAGCACATTTTTATAGTTTCATTATTCACTGATTGATTTATGTGAGTGATTGTACGCATGCTGATTTATCAAAACTAAATAGTATGATGGCTTGGGTACCTATAATGTAATATGGTGCAATAATTAAAATTATTTAGCATAACCATCTTTCTAAAATCTTTGAAAATATTTTTTGTTTCCACTTTAATATTGTTTTAAATAATATTTGAAATAAAGTAGATGTCATGTCCGACTATATTATGATTAATTCATGAAACACAAACATTTATTTTATGGAAAGTGTCAATTGTATGATTTAAACAGTCATAACTTCACGTATTTAATAAATTAAGGTGTTGTTTTATTAACTGCACATGTTACTCATAAAACATTCAATATGACAAGTTGTACAAATAAAACTCTGATACTGATTAATTTAAACATTTTTACAAATATTTCGCAACATTCATAATTAGTTTGTCAAACGCTATGTATGTAGACTCTATTATCGAGTTGAAACTCAAATAGAATAAGGAAAACACGAGCACTTTACTATGAACACCTGTTACCATTGTGGAAGCGGGATGCCGCTACGTACAGTGTAGCGCGCCGTCTCGCTCCGACAAGGCCCAAGTCCTGCTCCTAATACAGGCACCGTAGTAATACGACATATTCGTTCTCTATCATTCCTCATAAGTGCATATTTGTTATTACTCAGAAATCACGCAAAATATCAACTAAAACCTGATGATTCCACAAATTTTCCCATATTTTCCGCAAATATTGCGGCATTTTCGTCAATTTTCATGACGTTTTGTTTGTTTTCTTGCGGTTATTTTCATTTCAGTTTATGTAACGTTGTTATTATAATACTAAATAATGCTAACTATATTTATCACTTCGTTTTTAGTGTATTTTCCCATGAAATACACATAAAATGTCCACGTATGGTAACCGTGACGCTTACGTGGTCATAAGTTTGTGTCTACGTCACCGAACGCGTATTATCCCGTAACCAACTCTTTCCTATTTAGCTTCAATTAACAATTGAGACAATTATCGTGTTCAACAAGCTTCACAATCGTATTGGTATGTTGTTACTAGAGTACACATGTACAGTATTCAGTATTTACAGTATTCAATTAAAATCCTTTAATCTTTAACCCTTTTGAGCAGAAACTTACATAATAACTTTTAAACTATCGCGCTGCATGTTAAATCTGCTTGCGACCACGGCCTGTGTAACCCGGTCGAAACGTCAAGCCCTAAAGGTATTTATGCATGTACGCGCTAATCCCCGTTTTATAATACTACTAGAAACTTACATTTCCGAAAAACAACTATGCATAAAAATAAACAAATACAATCAATGTATAATAAGTTCTGTCAAACTCTTTATAGCCCTTCCAACGCCGGAACGAAAAGTATATCAGACAGAATCTGCTGACCCATTAAAATGAAGTCATTACAATGGTAAAAGTAGGAACTGTAGTGTGTCCGCGCGGGTCGACGGCTCGCCTTGGTCGGTGCAGTAAATATGGGTTAATAACTGCAATGGGATGAAATGCTACAATTAATTAGCCTCAAGAGTGCATACACTGCGTTTCCTAGTTCCGCTTGTTATAGCGGATTGATATCGAAATGAACTTTACTGTTGCAACGACATTTATTGTTTTGTACGAACATACTCGTAAATAAGGTTTAACTATGTAAATGTTCGCTTTTCCGTAGTATAGGTAAGTCCTTTAATATTAATCAGCTGCTTCCTTACAATTTAATTAAGTAATAAAAAAAATATAATTAAAAAAAATTAAAAACAACGCCTGCCATGTCAAAAAAAAAATAAAAACAAGTCAAATATTTGCAGTCGGGGGACGGTTACTTGGAACAATTCATTACAGGTCCCCCGACTGCAAATATTTGACTTGTTTTTATTTTTTTTTTGACATGGCAGGCGTTGTTTTTATTTTTTTTTTAATTATATTTTTTTTATTTAATACCTTTTAGTGAACAACAAAAAAAACATGACACAACACAAAAAAAAATATCGCTCGGGACCCTTTGCAGGCGATTTCGACTCACACTTGACCATTTTTTATTGTCCACATAGCCTATGTCACTCGGGATAACTCAAAGCTTCTAATGATACCACAAACATTGAAATCGGTCAAGCCTTTTAGAAGTTATGGTGGAATAAAGAAACTCACAAACATACATACATACATACCTACATACATACATACATGAACCCTGAAAACATAACACTCCTTTTTGGGCAGTCGTGTAAAAATAGTGTTGTTTAAAATTGAAATTAAATGATTTTAACATAATTATCGAAATGCTTGCTAAGCTCGCTAGATTCGATATTTATTAATGAAAACTATTTTAGATATCCAAGTTACAGGCTTAATAGATAAAAGTTAGTAATTGTATTTCACAAAACACTTAATAACTAACCTAATGTTCATGTAATTTACGGAATGTCACAATTCCCCACCGGAATACAATGATTATCTCCTTTCCGCGGTAATTCTGATAATTTGATCCTGATTGAGCTAGTTAGGTCACCGGCATTGAGGTAGCCTACCGTTCGCTAAGTCGTGATAGTTGTATGTGCTGCGTATAATGCATGAAAGTGCGTTGATCTAAAGGTTGCTGTAATTATAGCTCACATGATTATAAGTACTGTTATCTACGAATATATTTACTGTGTTGTTATTGATATGAAGGTGTTTATAGTCGTTTTACCAGTTCAGGGAGAAATCTCTGCGTCTTTATGTTTTCTTATCAGTTCACATCTTAGTGAAGATTTTACCGTAAATATTATTTTGCCTCAACTTCTTAATTGTAAAAAACGAGAGCTATGGTTAATGTCAGTTGGAAAATTATACCTTATTGATACCATTATGTTTTCGTTTCGTAATTACTATTGCAGTATGTTGGCAATTTGACAGAGAATCAGAGTATGTTATTGTTTACGAACAACTAAATACCTAATTAGACCATGATGGTACCTAATTGTAAACAGATACTGAGCTAGACGTATGATGTGTTATAGTATGAAACATTATTTGGTGCTAATTCTAAACGCATCACTATTATTATAGAAATCATAAGCAAACGCGTATAAGACAAAGTAATAAAAATAACTAATTAAACAAATAAATGTATTTTGAATTATTTTTTACATAGTTACCAGAACATTACATGTCCTATAGACATGTACCTTATCAGTGACACCGAACAAATTACAATATTATCTTCCACCTACAGTAAACAATGGAGATTTATTTCCTATCTAAACAATTACTTCATTTTAATTAACAACAATTACTGATACACCTCATTATATTGTTTATTTTTATAACCAAATTAAGTGATACATAATGATTAATTAATCATACTCATAAACAACCTCCAATTTATCTTAATAATTACGGTCAGCAATTGTTTACCTTTTAATAATTAAATTAGTAAAAACCAGTAATTACACGTATATTTATCCAATTCAAACTAAAAGAGTAAATAAATATAATAATTAAATTACTCAATAGCATTAGTACTCCCATTTCTAAGTCTGCTAATTATTGTCTCTTTAAAGAGTACTTAATGATTCTCCCATTTGTAATTTGTAACAATGAAATGAAAGAAAACAAGCAAGTGATTATAAACACATTACAATAATGAAGAGTCGTTAACAATTAGCGGAGCCGCGTCCAATTAGCCGTGGGAATGTGTAGCAGCCGCAGTAATTGTGTTTCTTATGTATTTATCATTACTCTTAAAATAAACTTAATTTAAATGTTTAGGTTTATTGTAAAGGGACTTTTATGACTATTAGTTAATTTAATGTAAATAGTAATGTATTGATAATTAAAATTTTACAATGAGCTGTCTTTTTCGTAGTAACGTCAAAGGTAAGGCAAGCCAAGTTTACTTTTTAGTTCTTTTTTTAATTTTTTTCGTAACAATAATTGATTTAAATTATGTGAGTATTGAGAAAATAATGTTTCACATGCGAAATATAGTTATTTGATTCTGACATATAAATTTTCAATTAAAAATGTTATTTACATGAATTGCATGTGAACAATTATCATATCATTAAACTGCACTAAAAATTTAAATAAACAGGCACATTTTTAACAATATAACTTGATTCTTTTCTTTGTGATAAAATCAGAAAATGCCAAAAAAAAGAAACACTAACTAGCTTAGGCAATAGGCATCCGTCTATCATTCTCACACATCGAAACTTTTTACGTGCAGATTAATTTTTTCTCATTAGTATGGTAATCTAGGATAATAGTGTATGTAGTGTTTGTGTAGCTGTCAATGTCAGCGGTGCCCGGACGTGAGTATATCGCCCGCGTGTGCCTCCACTCAGAATAACGCTCGGCGCACACTTGCGATTAGACGCGTCGACTCTATTATGAAATGTTTTATATAATTAATTGAAATTATGACCTCCGTGGTCGAGTGGCGTACGCACCGGTTTTCAAGTTGTCGCCAGCTCTGAGGTCCCGGGTTCTATCCCCGGACGGGTCAATGTAGAAAACCACTTTTCTACATTGTCCCGGGTCTGGGTGTTTGTGGTACCTTCGTTGTTTCTGAATTCCATAACACAAGTGCTTTAGCAACTTACTTTGAGTTCAGAGCAATGTATGTGATGTTGTCCGCATTTATTATTATTATTATTATATGACATTTTATTTTAATATGAATTTATGTACAAAAGGAGTATGGAGGAATTGTATGCATTGAAATTGGTATACTGTATTTTTCTTGTAAAAATAATTCTTAGCGTATCACCCATGCAAGACTAAAGGAACTACGAATTTTAGACATTACCTGCTTTTTAAAAAGGCGGTAATCTCTTAATGTTCCTGTGACTTATATTATTATTTACATCTAGTCGTATTCATTAATTTACCTTTTGATGTGAATCCTTATTCTCAGGTCAATACACTTATGACAAAGTAGTCAATTGTTTTTTACACATTAACTATTACTTTTATTGTACTTAATACAATACATGAATAAAAACTTAAAACTACGACCCATTGATAGATTATTTATGCACTACAATATATTATTGTTCACATAATCACAACATTTTCTGAAGTATATAAATCATTTTTATGATGAATAAATTAAATAACAAATGAGGTAGTTATTGCGCGCCCGATCTAGCGGCAAGCTTCCGCTCGGAAGATAACGAGCGCTTTTCGATAGGAAGTGATATTATTTCCTACTCGACTTATAAGTGCTTTATTACCTGACTTATTTATAGAGCTGTTAGAACCCACCACATCACCCTTTCTGTCTAAATTAATCGATTTAACCAAATTCTAAAAATATCGAGTGATTTGGTCCATCGATTTATCGGTCGTTTGTTTACTATGTCTTGATTGTATTGTTAGATGTTGTTTGCTTTGTAAATACAGTAGAATACTAACAATAAGATCTAACCGAACGATAACTTTACAAGTGTAAATTGTTTTCACCGTGTAAGCATTTATCTGGTTTCTAGATCAAATTGCATCATAAGTCTAGGTACTATTTTGTTTAACCGTTAAATAAAAAATCTAAATGAAAAAAATGAATCATACGCAGTAGATTATGCATATTGTGAACGCTTTCAATGACAATCTAATTTGAGATTATTTTAGCTCGAATTTATTAAAATATTGTTTTGCAATATTTACACCTGTATAAGGCTTTCCAACATAAATGTGGGCATAAAGAGATAAGAATTGTAGATTTATGGGCAATATTTTGCATATTCCCAACAACAGAATATTTATCTTTTATAGTATCTACCTTGGTACCTCAAGTATACAATAATTCACACGTACATAAAAATATTAGAAGACTACCTTATAAAGCAACAACAATTTACATGACAATGAACTCGGAAGATAAACTTTTACATTGATAAGCTCACTCGCCATCAACACGCCATTTTTGACCACAAACAATATTGGAGCTGTCAAATTTCGCAACATACAATATATTGGAGCCATAGAGGTTGGTTGTCACTTGTCGCTAAGTTATAGCGACCTTCCGATTATGACGAGATATTTGACTCGAAAACCAGCTGATTTGGCGAGCGTGGGCGCAAGGTACAGGCGTTTACCTCGCCGCCACGAATATTTAAAATAGATGCTCATTTATTGTTCTTCTTTTGGTAAAAAATAACTGAACTTACAGGGTAATGCACCTGATGTAATTTTAAGAGGGATTGCAAAAACGATAGTCTATCAAGTAATCTCGCTTGCGCTGAATTAAATAAAATACATTTTTAAATATTTAATGTGAAAAGATACTGACAGATTTTTCGAATTACCTAGTAATGTCTGTTGGTAGTTAATTATTAATTGCTAACTTAAAGGTGAATGACACTTGCTTTATGAGCTCGATACCAAATATTCCAATTGAATAACGACCTCACTATCTGCTGTCTTAAGCATAAGTAATTAAAGTGCAATAAATATGATTAGGTACTCATTTATCGTCTTTTGTTTATAAGTAGGTATATACTTTAGCAATACGATTCGGGTTTCATCCTACAACTTTACACAATTATTTCTCTTCGAAAACTGTCATCATCTGCCACATCTGCCTTTATTCATCAATCATTAGCCTTTCTACCAAACTATGTTGGGGTCGGCTTCCAATCTTACCGGATTCAGCTGAATAGGGTAGATGACTAGGTATGAAAAGTCAAAATTTATTTAGTCCGCCAGTTTAAATAATCAAAATATAATAGACACATATTTTTTCTTTTCTCAAATAAATTACAAAATACGAAGATAAACCGCTGTAAAGTTCAGGAGTGGGGGCTTGTGACGTCACGGCTAGGTACAATTTGTACTCAAACGTGACGTCACGCAAGAATTGTACTCGCTGTATCTTCGTAATTCTTCGTTTACGGGACTAAACAAAAAATACGTGTCTAATATTTTTTTCTTATCTAAAAGATGGACATAAAAATAAAAATTAGTCATCATCCCTATTCTTCGAAAACTACATAGAACGTAATCAAAATGTATTTGCCAAAAAATATTAAAATTACTCATTGAATAATTCATAACATACATCAGTGTAATAAATAGTTCCTAGTTGATAATTGTTTGTTTATTTGCGAGTAAGGTGGCGTGACCTTACCCCGGTTTCCGGTGTCTTGACTTCTTGAGATCACTTCACCCACGGACGGAACATGGCTTATAACTTATATTTTTGTACAGTATTTATAGCATAAAACGTGCTTTTATTGTTGGCCTTTACAATATCTGTAGTCTCCAGTAATTACCTATATCTTAGTAACGTTTTATAGTTAAAAAATGACGGTTAAGTATTATATGCATTTGGATATTTAAACTACATTTGTGTTGTAATTAGAATAACGTTTCTGCAATTTTAATATGTATCTTAAATGCCTTTGTACGGTTGAGTTTCTAATTAAGGATATAAATAAGTTGATTTTATTAGGTTTATGTACTTCTCTTTAAAAGCTCTTCTCTGAACAAGTAATATTAAAATATTCTCAACAATTACCATATGAAGGGTATAGTCCTTAGAGTGACAGTACAAACAAGTTGCAAACAATATGCGCGTGCGCATGTATCTCGCAGACAGAGCGGCGCGGGTCGACAACCGCGCCGACCCTGACACCGATCGCACATACAGGCTGCGCACGCGGCGCCGCTCACAGGATCGTTTTAAATATTTATACGAATACGAAGGAAATTCTAATTTCAATACCGAGGGTTTCTTTTTGTGTTTATAAAACAGAATAAAAAAATGGAGAATTTATTTGCAAATTGTGTTTTTGGACCACACACCCTCATGGGCGTTGTTAGAAGACTACTAAAGTTAGTCAATAATGGTTTAAGAAAACATACAAGATTAACATTCATTTTTATGTATCTAAAGTTGAACGGAATAGTGTTGTCGTACAAAAAAGGGCAAATAAACTATGAGCGTAAATCGTTCAGTTCCTGAATTAAATTAATAAAGAACTATACAACTAAAAATACAATTAAAGTCTACTAACTTAACATACATACATTATTGTATGTAGTGCGCTACCCACGGCGACCGCCTCGCGAAATCTCGATCCGGAAACAAACGACTATCGACAGCTCGACGTGTTTACTCGACTCGGAACTTTTACCTCACTAACTATATTATTATGTTTACGATGCAGTGCACTTCCTTGTAATAATGCTGCTTAATAATTTCAGCACTATTCAAGGTCAAGAGCACTGGGTCGATGGCGTCCAGATCATATTTACCGGAACTTTATTAAATTCAGTATTATTATGAAGTTTATTACTTAAAGCAGGCTATAAAATACAACGCCATATTTTATTGAAATGGTTTATTAAATAAAATATATTGCATGTAATATTATTTTTATAATTTCAAAATTGTATTCAGAACAAATCCATCTTTTTAGTTTTGCGTGTCATCCTCGCATGACGTTAATATCTGAGATGTATCCAATTCTGGTTTATAAGAGGTCTTAACTTTAATCTCGATACACAATTTGCTTCGCAATTATTTTTATGAAAGTGCGCGAATTAAACTAGGTTCTTCCTGGTAGCAACGAGGTGAATATGTGACTGTGGTCAGTGGTTATGTGACAAATTGATTTGGTGGCATATTTAGTTAATAGGTTAAGTTTATCGCTAAATTGATGATAACGTAGTGGATATGACCACACAATGTAACTGTATGTTATGGCTTAGACAACTTATGAAAAGTTTGTAGTAAAAACTTTGACACAACGGTTTTACGAACGACGTCTACAATAATTCTATCAACTATCTAGTTTATTATTATATAAGTAGATTGTTTTGACAGAACGACAAATCCAGCTTGTCAAAACCGGCGGTTCTAACATGACACTCTAGTTTAAAAAGTCAGTGCCTACATATCGACAAAAACAATACGCAATTTGATATTCACAGTATATTTTAGAGATATCATTATTTATACATAATATATCATATCAGACAAATACTCATTGAAAATACCCAGATAAAGGATGTCTTGCATAATATGTTGCAACGTAACTTGTTTGTAAGCCACTCTTTTTATACTAAGATAAAAAAGAGAGCATCTTTATTAAGTACCCTAATTAAAATGTTAAACGTTATTAATTTTAGTTTACTATTTTTCTTAATAACCAGTTTAGCCTGATTACGTAAACTACTTTGGGTTATTCCACAAATAAATAATCTAGACTTATTCAAATTATTCTTTATATTTTATTTACTTCAGCTATTTATGAACCTAAAAAACTTGCTCCCAAATGAACTAAGTGCTACCTCAATCATAATTATAATCATAACTAAGCATCACCCATCAATATTATTCAAAAAATATTTGATAAATTAGAGTAGTTTTTCCTTTTTGGGTTAATATTATGTTAATTAAGACCCTAATCAGCAATGACTTATTGAGTTATTGCACATCACTCTAAACTAAATAAAACGAATAAAACTAAATATTTTTATCTCTCTGTCACAAATGCCAGTCAGGAGAATATAATTTGAAAACCGTGTAATTAGTTCTCGTTCTACATTAACAGGTAAAAGACATCCGATTGACTTATTGGCATCTTAATTAAGATAACTTTTAAACCCTTTAAACGTATTTAGAAGCAGTGAGCTCGTTTTACATTGCTCAAGGTTTATTCTTTTTGGAAAGAGAACTCACAATTTACTCTTTATCACCTCCCCTTCCAGCTAAGGGTGCTGTTTGCTCTTAGTTTCTAAAAAAGTGGATAAATGTAAACTAATATCTACTAATCTGATTGTGACCAAATGTTTAATAAGCAATTACAACAAACTTATTAGGCAAGTTAGACATATGACTATTCATTTCTTTATGCTTAACAATCTTTTAGTGGTAAATATATTATGTAACAATTTGTATAATATAACAATTATACATGTTTTTCAGTCTCACTACACTGAGTGCGCAGCAAACCATGACAAAGTATTATTTGATGCGTTTACTACATATGATCCCGCCCTAACACGTGCTATTGTTTATCCAAAAGAAAAAGTATTCATGACCAAAACTACCTTATGTTGTATATTTTCCTTATCTCATGTATTCCTTTGTCGTCATGCCAGACCGAGATGAACTATATGACTAATTAGGTCCGCCTTGGCAAGGAGTATAAGAAAAGTAGATTGGGAGCTTTGCCCTGCAGTGGCAATACAGGCTTTTAGATTAGATTGCATGTCTTACGTACGAAAACAGCCAGCCTGTCTGAAACCGTGATCAACATGAAATCTTTTTTTTTGTTTCAAACAATTCATGTGAAAATTTGGATAGCAGTTATTTAACTAACTTATTTCGAGCTGAAATGTTGTAAACTTATCTGTATCAGGAGTACTTTACACCCCTTTTTGATTGATATACCCTTTCGGTTACACCCTGTATATTATTAAGAAAAGTTAAGTTTGAATTTACAATGAAATTAATTTAACTGTTTGTATTGTTCCAGACGTGCGTCGATGATGTCGCCGCGGCAACTCATGCGCAACTCCAACATGACGCAGAAGTGGCAGCGCCGCGAGATCTCCAACTTCGAGTACCTCATGTTCCTCAACACTATCGCAGGTCAGTTATATTATTGAGGATTAACGTTTACTATAAATTCATGGACATGGTAAGTTTAGCACAGGATTGGAGAGAATGATACAAAAATAAATGCTTACATTCGGCTTTAGGGTTGTAAGTATTATAATAATTTAATTATTTTTTATGAGGGCGCAAAATGTTTTAGTTCTTCTTAAGTTTTTTCTTATCTTAACCAGAAGAGATTTGTGGTATCACATCATCATTTAGAACCCCATCAAAATAAAGAATTTATATAATAAATAAATAAGCTTTACATCGGACACCTAAATGATAAATTAACACACTATGAAATTAGTATCTCCAACACTCACTAGATGGCGTTACCAGCGCGCCACACAAAGCGCCTGTTATATTAAAACAGATACGCATATTAACGCTTCGTATTGTTCTTAATCTTGTGTTTGGATAACTCACAATACTGGAGCGAGGCCTTGACATTAAACATCATAATAGTACAAAAAATGTCCTCATAAAGACGTGACCAAAGTATTACAGAGCTCACTTGATCCTTTCAATGATCGTCAATTGTTTAAACGAGTTTTTCGAAAATCTAATCTAGTTTAAGCGGCGTCTTTTGAGAAGTGCTTCAGATGTTGTGTTAGCACTAATGTGGATAATTAACTGTCATTAATCAGAAATGTGCTTCCGTGTGGGATACAAGTCATAATGATGAAATGAAATGCTGAAGTGGGAAGTAAGATATGAATGTAATCGTCATTCATGTATTTTTTATCTGAGGAGTTGCAATTTAGGTAATTTCTATTTAAACATAAATTATGTCTTGTCTTTTTGGAAATTAAAAACATAATATAGATCGAGCACAATGCATGCAAAAAGAACCAGCATGCAATCTCTACTCACAGATCGTTACTTTGTCCTTCCATCTTGTGTTTGCAACTTTAAGTAATCTGAGGAAAACAAAGACAACAATTTTTATTTATTTATTTAATTTACAAATACATAGTACTTCGTTTAATACGTACTACTATAGGAATCTCCTCGTAAAAATAAAATGTAACAAAGGTACTTCACACTTTCATATGTCCTGATATGGTCAATTCGACGGTGTTCTTACAACCACTCATTTATTTTACTGTAATATATTTTTCTAGAATATAGACAATTGAGTCTTGATTCACATATATGTTGCAGTTATGTAATAAGCTAATCAATTATATCCGCCGGATAGAAACTTGTCTTAATTATAGTTTCTGCCCATAACGAAATATTACACAAATGTTTCAGGGATTGTTAAACATGAAATATTTTTACGACTAAATTAAATTAGTTTATATGGACTTATACTTTTTCTTTAAAACCTATTCTGATGCGAAAATAATTTTATTCAGATTCAAATCCGATTATAACTTAAATAATATGCTCGGTTATGGTGCTAAAGAAGCATAATTTGTCATGCATTCTCTCTGCATACACTTCCCTTAAATATCCACCACAAACATGCCACACGTCTGGAGCAATTTTTATTTCGTGATCTGCCTATTTGCCTGTTGCGTATATCTTAAGTTTAATATACAGCCTCTATGATATAACGTTTACCAGTCATCTCGCAATAGCTACGTAACTCAAACCAATCGCCAATTGAGTGGAACAACTTGTAAAAATCGTGTCGCTATTATGCAAACTTTACAGTACCCATTCGAACACTATTTAGAAGGTGGCAATGACCAACTTATGTGATTCGAATTTACAGTTAATAGGTAAAGCATTGTGAAAACTAAAACGTATTTAGGTTATGTACGAGTATTTTTAGGCAGACTGTGGGAGCACCTTGCAGGTTAAAATATGGTAGGAAATAGAGACTAAAACAAAATTACATTTAAATGATTTGAAAATAGTTTGTGTGACTTATGTGCCTACCTGAAAATAGTTAAATTCGATATTTTTTGGTTCACCACCTATTACTTAGGTTCAGTTCAAGATGTTTAATCCATACTTATTGCGAGATTGACGCCTGACCGAATAAAAATACTGTCGCAATAACTTGACTGAAGAGTTTATTAGAAAATGAGGTGTCATTGCAAACAGGCTCATGATCCAATTGATGGCTCGCATGCAGCTAGTGCGGTCCTCAGTAACACTTAATGCTTCTGGTAACTAGGATATCTTCGTTTGGTCCTTTTGGTGTGGAGGAAAATTATGAATTTTAGCTTAAAGCATTTTGGAAGCCAAATTATTTTGAAGAGTGTCTGATTATGGTATATACCAAGATCAAAATACTTATTTTATCTTTTTATGTCAATTGCAGTATGTCAATTTTGTGTTCAATGAATGATTTGTTTTATTAATTCGAATAAAAAACGTTTTTCATTCACGGACATTATTTAAACATCACCATCTTATTTTAAACTTATATTAAAAATTATTAGTATCATTTATTTTTAGATGAAAGAGGAAACGTCGACATACAAATTCAAATTATCATAATTAAATTATTTAATACTATATTATATAATTCGTTAGTGACATAATGTAATAATGTACATTGTGCGAGTCTGCACACCGAGCAGAAGTATTACGAATTCGCACAAGTAGTGGTATTCTCATTAGCATACAATTAATGTTGGCAAGATCAGCCAATTTGCTTGACACGGCTGATGATCAGGAATTCCTCATTTGCGCCGACAATGGCGACGCAAACGCATCAATTACTAGGAGCACAGTGGTCACGATATTGTTGTTCTGTTACGTGAGGATACTAACTACTGTTTGCATAAATAATTTATAATCTGTGCGCAACATTTGCATAGACCACCCTGACTATTCGCATCAAAAGCATTTTAAGTAAACTTTCTTCGTCATTTTATACTCTTGCACAGTTAATTAAAATATCAATGTTTATTTTTCACGCGTGGGAGACCCAGGCGGAGATGGAGGGATGAACTAGACGCATACAAAAAAGAGTGGCAACAAATAGCAAACAATAGAGACCTGTGGAAGGAAGGAAGGGAGGCCTTTGCCCTGCAGTGGGACAGTTCAGGCTTTAAATAATAATAATAATAATAATTTTTCACGAGGTTGAAAAGATGACTTTAACTTTAATTCAGAATAGTAATAAGAATAAAATAAATAAATAAGAATTTTGTTGCTCATTTCGTTAGTTTTAAACAAAATATCTTATTTTGTGACGTTACAGTCGTTTCTTCGCGTATAATATGGTAAACAGATTCAGTCATATAAAATTAAATAAAAAGCTTCTAAAGCCTACCAATAGACTTCGTGACTTGCCTTGATTTTATATAAATATTTGTATATCCTAGAAATAACTGCTCTAAATCTACATTATGTGTTAATTTTGTGTTAACGATTCATTTACATCTTTAAGACTTGGCCTTGTTTTTATACGCCGTACTAGTTCGGTATGGAAATATCACCACCCTGAATTGTCAGTTAAACCGCAAAACAGTACTTGCGTTTATTTACATTGTAAATATATTATGGTAAAAATTTAAACTTAATAAAAAGCAACAGTGAACTCGTAACGTTTGAAGGATTTAAACAATCGTTTGAAGTTCACGGGGTTGGCTTACCCAGACAGTAAACAAATACCAGGAGACCATATAAATATGTAACAAAGCCAATGGTCAAGTATTTGGTAGTCTCCCAGCATACTGATATTCCATAATAGGCGTTTACCTGTTATATTCACAAAGGCTGCGTAAAATATTCACGTCGTCGTCTGGCGGGAAGAGTTCCTAGTTGACTCACTGGCGTCTCATGATATACATAAACAAAGAATAAAGAATATGCCATCACTGAGGCAATATAGCTAGTGCTTCTTTTACTTTTTATGTCGATGGTACTTTAATTTCAATCTGATGCATCCAATTAGCTAGCCACAGTAATAGTCAGTTAACTGATAATAACGAAAATAAATGGAATACCTAAGGAAGCTTGTTTGTGCTAGGAACCCACTACCAATGTTTTGGGCTTAGATTGTTTAACACATTTTACTATTTTATTTGATTTAGTTAGCAATTGGCCAAAACTAAACAAAGAATTTTATATGTAGTAAATAAGTGCCTCGTTGGCCTAGTGGTTCTAAGCGCGACTGCTACGCTAGAGGTCTTGGGTTCGATTCCCAAGTCGACCAAGGTGTTTTTGGGTTTTTCTATAAAATTCTCAGTAGCAGGTCGTCAGTTTGGATTTGTGCCCGGTTAGTGGCAATAGGCTCGCCCCCTATTACATGAGACCTAAAAACATACCGGCGAACTGTGGGTATACATTGGTACACCTCTGCCTAACCCTTCGGGGATACAGGCGTGATGGTATGTTATGTTATGTTTAGTAAATAAGTAAATACCTAATCTAATGTTTGAAACTATTTGATTTTCATACAAGAAGCTAAAATTAGCATGCAACACTTAGATTGCATATGGTAAGCTCTTAAAACGGTGTCATTAGTCCTTTTATTATTTCAATAGTAGCGAAGCTCTTGTTAACAATACTTGTTTTACACCATTTACAAGCATATCTAATGTTCTTACTAATTAGTTTGCAAACAGAGCTACGTTATCGGCAGCCAGTGTGAATTAGTTTAAATATAACATACAAATTCACAAGACATATACCACATTAGCACCGAGACAATGCGGTGGGTAGAGTAACTGGACCTATTCAACATTATTTATGTTGCCCTAGTACCTACTTCAAAATCTTCTTTAAGCTTTAGAAATTCGATTCTTTACAGTTATAATGTCTCTTTATTTATTTAATCTGACTTGGATGGGATTTTTTTAGTGACGTGCTTATTCATTAATTAAATTGTGGAGATATGTTCATACTTGCTTAAGAAAAGTCATTTGCCCATTTGCATAATCTTAGATTCATAAACCTATGTGTTCTTATTAGTTAGTCCCACCTGCGGCTAGAGTTCAGAATAAGTTTCATTAAAATTGATTCAGCAGTTTAGCTGTAAAAGCATAACTGGCAGACAGACAGAGTAACTTTCGCATTTATAATATAAGTACCGCTGTCAAGGAGGTCACACGATTCGGTTTGTAGTGTCATCACACGGATGCTGGTCGTAGAAGCATTACTACACGTATTGTTTGGTGTGAGATGTTGAGATGTAATCCTGCGCAGCTTCCGGTGGCTTGCATCATCTCAGACACCGTGTGACAGGCAGTGCAATGAGGTGTTATATTTAATGTAAAATGCTCTTTTTGTTACGGTAGGTTTTAAGTTTGTACGCAATGTTGTATGCGTTGATTTGGCACATCATGATTTGTTAAAATTTTCTTTACCTGCATTTGCATTGTTATATTACGAAAATATTGATCCTATGGTAAACTATTGAATTAAATATTGTCTTACATTGCCATCTTTGATCCAAATAAAAGATTTAGAACTTTCATTTAATAGATATTGAATTATTTTAGATCTTACTCGTCTACGTTAAAATTTATTTACTAGAATCTAGTACAATACCCAGCGATTTCTGTAGATAAAGGTTTATAATTAGATGCAAAAAGTATGCACCTAGGTAATTAATTAGTCTCGCTTGTTACTTACCTAAGACTTGTTATAATAATTGGTTAACGGTTGCGGATTTTGACGCAACGATGTGCCTCCTGTAATTAAGCCGGCCACTTGATAAATTAATAAGATTATTTACCGGCATAATAACATATTATTTATTATTACAGTAACTGCTGTTAAATATTAATAACTTATATGGTAAAAATTAAGTAAAATGAAAACCTCGAGGTGCTAATATTTACGATCTTAACCGATAAAAATGTAACGTATAGCAAAAGAAATAAAACGTGTCAAAAAGTCAAGGTGTGCCATGATACATGAACTTACTTTATCCTTATTATATTTCTTATAATAGTAAGCCATGATCCACCTATTAATTACCTTAGTAGGTTACACGCTAAGTCAGTAAATATGTTATTTTTTTGTTTATACCTTCCTAAATCAAGCTTCGTTTTATACTAATCTTCATCGCGTATATCCTATATCCACTTTTTCTATGCTTAATCATTTAGGATAAGTGATACAAACCTTTTCAGAAGCTCCACAGCCTTATTCCGCAACATGATGACAATATTCCACAGCGTCTTCACTGTACCATCGTAAACTATTCGATCGTGAGTCCCACAGTCCACAGTCCGGAGCACTCTCACTGCACTACCTTCTCGCAACTAGGTACTTAATACAATCTCTTTTCTTCAAGACACTAACACATTGTTCAGAGATGCGATTGTCACGAAAGTTGGCAGCCGTTTGACGGACTGCCCGCTGGTCTGGCAACGGGAAAGTGCCACCACGTGACTACAACAATAGCAATGGACATGGACACGAATATAATGATAATTGTACGCGGGGTCATAGGCCGGTGATAAGCCGGGCTGACCCAGCGGGGTGGTTCCGATGCCGATATACAACACTACTTCGAACAATCCAAAAGATGCATAAAGGAAATTAAGAAAAATCGTTATTTGTCTTTCAATTTTGAACGAAGAATGGAAATGTTTAAACTCACAAACTGAAACGAATTTAACTGAACATACTTAAATTAGAAATGCTTACTTATACATACTTACGTGGTAACATAAAATGTAAAACATGATTCAATTTTCAACGATTAGACGCGGACGGTTTTATATATTCTCTTATTTTATTATTATTTTGATATTCGCCATTAATCAGTGTAATACCTTCATACAACCTATTGTTTATTTTCTCACCTATCCATTGTTTTTCAGCTTATGCTTATTGTCCCACAGCCAGGCAACGGTCTCATATCCATGGCGGTTCATTCACATGAATGAATACAACATTTGTCAGACATGTACTAGCTTAGTACTTATAGGTAAATAGGTACAACTTTTTAAACAAATACAATGTTAAAATTACACAAACAATTCATACAAATTACCAGAGATAAATAATCAAAAATTAACATTAAATTACCTTTAAAATTGAGTTGTAAAATTATTGACAGGACAAAAATATTGCGTTATGCTATCAAACTGCATGGTTATATCATTGGACATTACATTCGTCATCTTAATAGATAATCTCTCTTTTCTCATGTTTCATTATCCATCTAGCTCTCATTCATGAATTTCATGTCATGAATTTTTATTTTACCAGTATAAAAGAAAACATTTAGGTTGCAGGTACCAAATGTTACTACCATATTTGTATACGTCCGTGGTGAAACATAGAGTACAACTTTTATATATTATTACGTTTGTAACCAACACATATGTTTACAAATAAATTTTTATTTGATTCAAATCCTGGTGCCATGACAATACTCAACATAGTTCTAGTTTATGATTAGTTTGTAGCGTTGCGAGAACTCTTTCCCCACAGCAATTGCTCTTTAAGTAAAGTCTATTTATAAGTACTTTCACTTGATACCGCGACTTTAGCCGACAAACCGCCATTATTGTATTATCTAAGTTACATAATACTAATAAGAAATTCATTTAAAAAGTAAATTATAAATGATGCAATAATTTTATTTTAAGTAACGAAGTAATATATTATTATTATATTGCATGTCTAATTTGTTGCATTTTTGTTTGATGTATTTTTGGTAGACTGATGCAGTGTTGTTATGGATATCCATATCCGTAACCGAAACTATCGGATATCCGAAATAAAAAAAAATCCGTAACCGTAACCGAATCCAAAATAAAAGTTTTGGATAGTTTCGGATAGGGCGGAGTCTAACTAAATACTACACTCGTGCGAATTAACTGTGCACTCCGCTGGAATGCGACACCTCTCCCGCTACCTAATGACGTCACAGCGCGAGGCGCACAGCTATTCGTACTTACAGTTCCTTAAAAATTAATATGCGTAACCGAAACTATCGGATAATCCGAAATAATTTAATATCCATAACCGTAACCGAAACCGATATTATATTTTACCAATATCCATATCCATATCCGGCTCCGAAATTATATATCCATAACATCCTTGGACTGATGATGTGAACGGCCATATCAATAGCCAAACGGACAGGTAACCGACAAGTCTTTCAGAAGAGTAACCAAATTTAGTTTTAATTAAAACACCAACGTATGATTCAGCATTTTATTTATGGATGACTATCTTCGTTTTCGTTAAATATCAACACGGAATATTTTCTGTGCAGACATGTTTAAATACGTTTTACGTTATAATTTTGTACCGTGATGTCTTTGTACAGATTGCAGTAAACTAAACATTTATAATAAATCAGTCAGATCGCCTTCAGAACACAATCACGCACTGTTTAACGTTATTTCCTTATATCGAAGTAAATTACTAATTAGTCTATGATAAACATTGCCATTTTGTATTCTAATAGGTTAGTTGGTGATAAAAATACCTTTCAGATGTCTAGTTAAATAAACACTCGTTGTTCAGTAACACGTGCCGTCTTATTTGACGTCATTTCGTGTTTTTCTTTCAAATCTACAAAATATAAACACGTTCTATACCTAATATTTCAGTAAACAATTGTCTGCCATACAGAAGCCTAATTGAATTTGAAAGTCATCGGTGTATTATTTTAATTAAATTTATAGTCTCGTTGCAAATATAATGATGTTATAATGACAAAATGATGATGATGACGTAGGTTAATTATTAAGTCACAATTCTTGTGAACGTGAAAGCGGATGTAGGTTCCATATCCCACCGTTTCAGTTGCGTGGTTTTCGGCGTAGACAATTGAATTGTAATAATTTCGTCAACGCTAGAACAATAACAGTACGAAATCAAAATCTAAACAGGGTCAACTATAATCATTGAAGTGTCGCGGTGCTGACGGCGACGTAGCGAAGGATGATTGGCAAACAGTGTCGCAACTGCGGTGAGGTCGACGCCATGGTTTGGACACTGAACTCATTGTTAAAGGGGAAACTCGACCCACTAACGGACTTGAAAATTTGTAGAAAGTTAAATTGTACGCTTTTTCACAAGTTCACCAAGTGACGTCGTAACTAGTGTTATCCTGTACAGTTAATTTTATCTAACTGCTTTTTCGATAAGACGCTTCAAGGCCCGCTTGTCTTGGTATTTAAAAGTTATAGGTCTTTAAAGTTAATTGTTATCCTTCCTGTCCTACTTTAGTGTCAACAGTATCATTCTCTCTAATTAATTAAATTGGTTTCTGAAACTAATGATAATGATCTGAATGTTTAATCTGTCATCAATATTTATGTAGTTTAATTAGTTGTCAGTACATTATCCCTATTCATGACTATTGTTGTTTCAGGTCGTACCTACAACGACTTGAACCAGTACCCCGTGTTCCCATGGATCCTGACCAACTACGAGAGCGAGGAGCTGGACCTCAGCCAGCCCTCCAACTACAGAGACCTCTCAAAGGTAAACACAACTATATTTACGCTTATAATTATCACCATAAAGAGTTGAGTAGACATGTCATTAAATCTTTTCATTAAGACCAAGCATGAAGGGTCCGATCATAGCAAACTTAGAGATTACTGAAGTAGAATGGCTGATATAATGACGATGTCTAGCCAAATAGTCTGATGTTGTAGAGACTTAGTTGTTGAGACGCAACAGTTTCTACTCTCATAGACAAGTAACATTTCGACAACCGTGACTTTGACTCTACACTTCCATACATTCGATCATCGTTAATGACTGTCTGAATGTTACTTTTCTAGGGGCTAATAATCGATCATTTAGATAAATTAATCCATTTTGTGTGCAGCCCATCGGCGCCCTGAACCCGAGCCGGCGCGCGTACTTCGAGGAGCGCTACACCACGTGGGAGCACGAGTCCACGCCGCCCTTCCACTACGGCACGCACTACTCCACGGCTGCCTTCGTCCTCAATTGGCTTGTCCGCATTGTACGTATGCTACAACATTCCAGAATGATCCTCTTAGGAAGGGCCGATAGCTATCTTAATTGTGTAAGAGCTAGGAACATTATGGCCACTTAGTAGCTGCGTGCCTTATGTGACCCATCTCTATATTACACAAGACTTGCAGTTTTCTTGTGCGAAAGAGGTCTAACCAAAAAGGGTTTTTTTTTTTTAACTGTAGCCAGAATAAACCATCCTTTGTAAACGTAAACAAACATAGCGCTGGCTGAAAATAATGACGGTTTTCTATGAAAAATCTTTCGTCTTTTTTACTCTCAAATGATAATTAACTTTTATCCTCAATTATTCGCAATAACATTTCAATTTAAACTTTGTAATATGAAAGTCAAAAATAATTAATATCTTAAATTATGTGTGTTGAAACCAAGAGGCGGTAAAATGTTTTCTTATTGTGTGTAAATATAATTATTAATTAAGTTCTCTCAAGTCGTGAGATGATTCATAATTTATGGTCAAACAAATGATTTATTAGTTTTGACACTTCAGCTTTACCCGACATTTGGCGACAAAATTAAATGGCACCCGCGCGTAACTAATGACAGGAGCTGGAAATAATGTCAGTTTCTTATACGATACTTTGTATAAAAAGTATTATTATAATGTAAAAAATTTGTTAGAACACAGTTTGGGAAAATCTAAGTTTTTCTTTGTAATGAAGGTGACTTTTATATAATATCATTGTACAACAGTGAAAAAGTAGCGGCATTAGTAGGTAATTGCTGGTTATGTTTACTCTATACCACGTTTACCTTTTTATGGTCTGTGCTACAGATCAAGACAGATCTACTATTAATGGAGATCTACTAGACCTTGTTACAGATACTATTGTAGGTATTAGGTATAGCCTTACGCGTCAACTATTGTATGTCAATCACAAATAAAAACATTAATTATAATTATTCCAAAAAAAATGTTCGCAGAGGAAAACGTTGCAACATTCATTCAAACCTTTTTCAAGGGTAATTGTATTTCTTGTGAATTAGAGTGATCAGTCATTAAATATAAAGACAATAAAATAATATTAAAATTCGCATTTTTATCGTTTAAAAGTGATAACTAAATAACTGTCTAATTATGTTTACATTCTGTATTTTCTATAAAGAATTTATTTATAACTAGCTGTACCCGGCATGCGTTGCAATGCATTTTTTTCTACCTAGCACCTGCCTACTACCTACCTACTACCACTTAGGGGTATGAAAAATAGATAGTAGCCGATTCTCAGACCTACTGAATATGCATATAAAATTTATAAAAATCTGTCAAGCCGTTTCGGAGGAGTATGGTAACTAACATTGTGACACGAGAATTTTATATATAAGATATAATATATATTAATAATCATTTATTCAGATATGTTTAGTAGTGTATAGTCACAAACTTTTTTTTTTTTTTTAATTTAACACATTGGCTAAATAGTAGGAAAGGTATAGATATCATTTCTGCTATGATTTCTCAATTCAGATTTGTTGTGTATGTAGTGACGAATAAGTGCTTTTCGAAACCTAATCGACCTTTAGCCTAAATAACTAACACACATTTAAACAATGACATTATTTAACCTTGGGTGTCAAATGTTTAAGCTTGGACCTAATTACAAAGTATCTAAAGAAAGAGTAGTAAACATTGTGGTTTGTTTGTATTCGTATCACATAAGCATAAATAATTAATTAGTTATTATTTCATCACGTGTCGATGCGTTGTTATCTCAGTATAATTGTGCTCCAATAAATTTGTTGTATTAGCACTAAACAAGTTAATGTTCAATGTCGTTAATAGTCTTCATTATAACAACAACTAATTAATAGATGAGAATGAATTATGTTTATGTAACCCTAGACCTTAATTAACTGGTTTATGTACTAAGTTAGTAGTGCCAATGTCAGAACACTTTAATGCCCTCATTTATAACGACAGTATGGCATTGTTCTTTTATATTACTTTACAAATGCTCAAAATATATCTCGCAAAATTCTCGTTTTTCTCATCAGCAGTGCATTTAACAGTAAAATAGTATAAAATTATTAAATAAAAAAACAAGCAAGTTTTGATACAGTTAAATTTTGAACGGCTACAGGTACCTACTATAAATACACAACTTATTGTATTCGAAAAGACTAAAGCAATAAAGTAACAAATTAACGAAGACTTCACAGATGCAAGACGCATTACCGTACATCGCACGAACTCCTAATGGATTCCATTTATCTTGACTATTAAATTTACTACGCACCGACTTGTTATTTCAAGTTGCAGTCTCTAAGTCTTTAAACAATGCTGTAGAGGGTGCTATAATAACATAAAAGGCATCTTCAAAGAGTTTCGGTTTTGCTAGCGATCATTGTAAATTAGTGGGTGCATTAAGACGTCTGTACTAAAATTGTACGCGTCAAAACAATCGCGCGCAAGTTGTCGACGCGCCGCGACAGATGCAAGCGACGCACGATCCTATGTGACACGGAGAAAAGATAAAAAGTCGTTATTGCTGGGGAAAATAGATTTCGGTACTTATAGGGGAAATGAAGGGCAATTTATAGGGTTTCATACTATCTTAAACACAGAACTAAATTCTCGCACTCTATGTAGGCACACATTATATATAAGGTGCTATAAAAACATCTGCCACGGCTTTAATGGGAGGTAGTATTGTGTTTATAGATTACAATAGTATAGATAAATTATTGATTATTTATCATATTTTTTTTCATACAAAAAAATAACGTATAAATTTGAATTGATTTATTAGTATAAAACCATCCCGTGTCATAAGCTGTTGCCGCTCCGCACCGAATGAAATTCACGTAATTTGTGAACCACGTTACGCAGAATAGAGTCAATGTTAATTTAACAATTTTGTTTTCTAAAATTTAATTAACTGTTCCGGGGTACGAAAGTTCTTCACTATTGTAATCTATAAACACAATACTACCTCCCATTAAAGCCGTGGCAGATATTTTTATAGCACCTTATGTATTGAAAATGCCGCAGCGATGAAAAATATTGTTATGGAAATCTTCATTTGTCTGAACGTACCTTGCACTATATATTGTGGTAATTTATTCCTAGGAGCCAATGACGACCATGTTCCTAGCGCTGCAAGGTGGCAAGTTCGACCACCCCAACAGACTTTTCTCGTCCATCGCCATGTCATGGAAGAACTGCCAGCGAGACACCTCCGATGTTAAGGTATGAATTTAACATAATACCCTACCGTGTAACTATACTATCCTTAGAACAAGGTACTTTTTTAGGTTTGGCATATTATCAAACCTCACTTCTGGTCAAGCGCTTCTTTGCGTTGATTCCAACTTCTCTTTTCTTGGTGAACTCTGCCAGTTTCTTTAAAATTTGCTAAGGTAGTCCTACCTTGCCTATTCTGGTCTCTAACTTTACCGGAGATTCTTTTCACAGCTTTGGTGCCTTGTAAAATTGCGACGGCAACTTAGTGAACCCGCGAAAACGAAAATACAGTTGTAATCATATTTATATTTTCTTCCAGGAACTAATACCGGAGTTATTCTTCCTCCCTGAGATGCTAGTGAACAGCTCTGGCTACCGGCTGGGCATCTCGGAGTCCCCCTCTGGCGACGTGATCCTCCCGCCCTGGGCCTCCTCCGCCGAGGAGTTCGTGCGCATCAACCGCATGGCGCTCGAGTCAGAGTTCGTTAGCTGCCAGCTGCACCAGTGGATCGATCTCATATTTGGTTATAAGCAAAGAGGTATGCGATCTTTTATCTATTGTTTATTTGTGTTTTTTGAAGATTATGTCATTCGTAATTATTTCAGTACAAAAAAATCGTGTAATTCAGTGACAAATACTTTCCAAATGTTTCAAAATAAAGTTCTTTTCTAACTACCCTCCTTATAATCAAACTTATACAACCCTAGGTCCCGAAGCGGTCCGCGCAACAAACGTATTCTACTACCTGACATACGAAGGTGGAGTCCGTCTCGACCAGATCACGGAGCCTGTGACCCGGGCCGCCATCGAGGACCAAATCCGAAGCTTTGGCCAGACTCCTGCACAGTTGCTCAGCGAGCCTCACCCCCCTCGGGCGTCTACCATGCACCTCGCGCCGCTCATGTTCGCGGCCGCACCCGATGACGTCTGTCTCAGACTGAAGCTGCCGTCAAACGCTGCTGTAGTACACGTCTCAGCTAATACGTACCCACAATTGGCGATGCCTGCTGTTGTCACGGTGAGTTGGATTGATGAGTACATCAATATACTACTATGTAGGTACAAAATGAGATGATAAAAAATAATAAGTAAGTTAAATAATAATTAAGTTGAAGAGAAAGACCCTTATTTTTTAATAAAATTTATTTCATCTCTTTATATAAGATGAAGTCGCTTACGTTGTCTGTTCACTTAGATTTGTCGAACTACTCAACAATTTTTTATGTAATTTTAAACAATAGATACGAGTGGTTCAAGAGAAAATTTTATTTGTATAATGCAAATATTAGGACAGAAAGAGCTGATAACTTCGGATAACGGATATCGTGCAAAGCCGGGCCGGGTCGTTAGTTGTACTTGTAATAACAGTATAATGATAGCTTCTGTATAAATTGTACTAAATACATCTTAGTTATAACCATCAATTCATTCTAACTCCTATTTGTCCAAACATATTTTAATGTTTATCTCAATATGAGCTACATCTGATTATAATGATGTGTGGTGTGGTACAGGTGAGCGCGGCGCGCGCGTTCGCGGCGCACCGCTGGGGGGGCGGCGGCTGCGCGCACGGCCCGCTGGCCCCGCACGCGCCGCACGCCGCCCGCCACGCGCCCGACACACACCATCCGCACCATCCGCTACTCATGGACCCCGTCTGGGGTGAGTACTAAATGTTGTAGCATCCTGTTTCCTGCGAAATTGTGTCAGAAACGAAAGAGCCTGGAACTCACGACTAGTCACGACACATGGAATCCTAGTGCGAGTTTCAAGAATCAAACTTTTGTATGTAATTTTTAAACAATAAATTACTCTTATTCTTATTCAAATTAAAACGAAAGCAATTCTTAAAGCTAACATTGAAAAAGGAGAAACAAAAACAGAATAAAAATTCACAAAACGATAAATATATAATAACTAAAAACAAACTGTTGTGCAGTTTGGCGATATTTGATGTTATGTTCTCAATAATCTCCTCTCTCCTCTCTCCTCTGTTTGTCACAAAAACAAAACACTGAAAAAACTGGTCATTACCACAAGGTGATCAAGTGACAATGTGACTATACATATATCTATTAGAACAAAGTGGTTACAGGTATGTAAAGAAGAAGAAGAAAATGATAAAATTGTTACATTTATTTTTCGTTTCTCATTCTTTTGCCGCAAAATTCAAACATGTCCTTATTTACTAGTTGTTCTACTAGATCTAATATTTAACTTGTTCTCTAGCGGCCGGTGGTGCGCAAGCCCTGTCTCGCCGACAGCTGGGCGACAACTTCTCGCAGCGCGTGCGCGCGCGCAGCAACTGCTTCGTCACCACCGTGGACTCGCGGTTCCTCATAGCCGCCGGCTTCTGGGACAACAGCTTCCGAGTCTTCTCTACGGAAACTGGTAGGTTTATATAAAAAGAAACATGATCATAATTATTGGAAGTGAAAAAATATCTGTAAAAAATTTCGACGTAAGTAGTAAATAAACGAATTTTAACTTGAAAACTTACGTAAAACAAATCTTTCACTAAATTTTAGTTTGAAGTAACAGTTGAGTATGAGACGATAACTTGTGTTGCGTTGCTGTATCATTACTTTAGGGGTACCAAAATTAAGTTATGAAGAACTTGCCTGTTTTCACATCTAACCTGAATTATTTTGTATTTCCAGCAAAAATAGTACAAATAATATTCGGTCACTACGGTGTGGTGACGTGCGTGTGTCGGTCGGAGTGCAACATCACGTCTGACTGCTACATCGCCTCAGGGTCCGAGGACTGCACCGTCTTGCTTTGGCATTGGTAAGTCCTTATCATCATTATACTTTTATCAAATAAATAGGATTTTAAGTGCTTAAAAAGTTGTCATACTATGTTTTTCTCATTTAATACTAAAACCTTTCATGTCAAATACTTAAAAAGATGATCAAAAATGAATTTCTGATCATCTTTTTAAGTATGTGCAACAGAATATTTTTACTTGCAATTAATTCAGACCTCCTTTTTTCTGTAACTGATTCAAGAGTACTTTTTATCTACTTTACTTATTACTTTGTTATCTTCACCCATACAGGACGTGTTCATGTACATAGATTTCATTAATTTTCTTCATATAAGTTCCTATAAAATTCTACCATCCAGTTCATAATTGAAGTGCATGTAATTTATCTTAACAATCCTCGTCGTGCAGGTCTGCCCGTCACGGCGGCATCGTGGGCGAGGGCGAGACGCCGGCGCCGCGCGTCACGCTCACCGGACACGACGCGCCCATCAACGGCGTGCTCGTCTCCGCCGAACTGGGGCTCGTCATCTCGTCGTCAGTCAGTAAGTATTTACTTAGTCGATTAATAAAATTTGCAGCAATCGTGTAAAAAGAAGAGGGTCCCAATTCGACCAACTGTTTGCTACGGGATATTTCCACCAAAGTATGTGGATCGGTGTAAGTTATAGTTGCATTCATCAAAAATTGCGTTGTTAACAAAAGTGTTCCCCCCTGGTCCCAGCAAAAAAGACGTAGAAACATTGCAGTTTTTTAATACAAAGGACACAAGTATCCATTCATGCCAAGGCGGAGTCCATGATCATTTTCCGCGGGTAAAAACTAAATAATATTTTGGTATTATTATGGGAAGTTTTGATCAGCTTACTTAAAATTAGAACAGATACTTCCCGTTTATTTAGTCACATTCCCGTTTTACAACAAATTTCTGAACTTTGAATACTAGTCTATATACTTGTGTTCGGTGCAGACGGTCCGGTGTTGATCCACACGACGTTCGGCGAGGTGCTGCGGGGGCTGGCGGCGGCGGAGGGCGTGTGCTCGCCGCAGCAGCTGGCGCTGTCGCGCGAGGGCGTCGTGGTCGTGGCCTACGCCCGCGGTCACCTCGCCGCGTTCACGCTCAACGGACGCCGGCTCCGGCACGAGACGCATAATGATAACTTCCAGGTATGATCACTTTTTCTTCGTACAAGCTTAACGTTGAACAGTTTTCAATGGATTTTTTGATATTTTAGTTTTGTCTGACATATTCATCTAAAGACTTGTTGTACAAATCAAAAACCTCCGTCCATTAGTTTCCGAAAATGTCAATTTAATCTGTCCTAATCTAACAAATATGATCTTGGATAAAAATGCAGAGAATGCGCACTTTGCATGAGTTTTAACGGAAGATTAACCTTTTTTTATATATATATCGGATTTTTAGAAATCTGAAGAAGACAATTATTAAGTCCACGACTAGTAAATATTAATAATAAAATTGTAACTGAATGTATTAATGTTTTTTGTTTGATGAGAGTGTATATAAGCCATGTGTGTTGTGTGTGCGCAGTGCCTGGCCCTGTCCCGCTGCGGCGAGTACCTGGTGTGCGGCGGCGACGCGGGCGTGGTGGAGGTGTGGCGCGCCTTCACGCTGGCGCCGCTGTACGCCTTCCCGCCCGCCGGCGCGCCCGTCTGCTCGCTCGCGCTCTCGCACGACCAGAAGTCAGTACACATACACACATACTATCACTTCTCATTTATCTACCAATAGTTTCTTATCCTTTCTTTCAATAGGAAGTATTTTTTTAATCACACAACCATTCTAATCCTCCCATTCAAAATTTTCTAAGCATCAAATATATTTTGGTTTCCTATATTGTGCTCCTACCCAGAATAATTTCATCTTAAACTTGATAAAATTATAATTTCTTAATTTGCCATTTCCAGGTTCCTGTTAGCGGGTCTCGAGAACGGCTCCCTGGTTGTATTCCACATAGACTTCAACAGATGGCACCACGAGTACCAACAGCGGTACTAAGCGGTGCGGTATCCTAGTTAATAATACTAAAGAAAATAATTCAATTACCAGAGCGACACGCTTGTACCATGCGACGCGGCCCCATGACTCAAATTGAACACCTAGGTTACTAAGGAATGTCAATTTTGTCACATAGCGTCAGATGCTACAAGTCTGTTTTAATCCCTACCGTTCGCAGCTAGTTAACGATGTTAAGCTCAGATTAGGCGATAGAACGTAATACTATAAGGCTATTACGAAAAAAATACTGTTCTTTACTATTTTTAATACGAATCGTCTTAACGCGGGTAGTTCGAAATTTTTATATAGCCGGCTAAGCTCAACGTGTACTAAATTAATTTATAATGAGATTATATTCTCTAAACGGCGATCTACTTATTTAGCAAAAATTGTAATGCATTAAATAGTGAAGAACAGTGAATAAACACTAAGTTCATTGTGGTAGTTTTAATACACGACAGCTATGTCCCCGATTAACAAATATTATTCAACCTACCACATTGGACAAATTTTAAATTATTAAAATCTTGTTGGGTTGTAAAAACGTTTTCGTCACACTAATGCTATATTGGATAAAAAAGGTAATTAGCAAGTGGCAAGTAAGTACTTAATTAGTCTTAAGTTACATTGACATTCCAATGATTTTTATTATGATTTGTTTAGCTGCAATTAATTGTATTAAAATGTAAAGAAATATTTAATCATACGACTTCAAACATTCCATGAAATTTTGTACAGATTTATTTATCAAATTACAACTTATATTATTTTAAAACGCTTGAATTGAAATTGTTGAATTTAATCATATTAATTAAATGTACTTATGAATTATTTATTTTCGGTACTTATCCATTGTTATATTAAGACAAAATGAAGTCGCATTGATTTATTGTCATTGTTACATCTGGTTTTTTTTTTAACCACTTTTGGGCCTCACTTTAAACATTAATTGTTGCCAACGCAAGTAAATTACTTTATACTATAGATATTTTGTTTAATGCAATAGTGTAGTTAATAGAGTATAGTAATATACAGTGTAGTTTCAAAGCTCGAAGGAGAATAATATACTCAATGACTGTACAATGATCGCTGTCTCAAATAAATCTGCTTCTATCGTATTATACTCCTTCAAGCTTTGACCCGCCAGTAGTATAATATAAATGTTGATTTTTATTACGTGAAGCAATTAATTTACAATAAATTATTTATGTAGTGCCATAGGGAAAGATTAATAATTTTACGCAATATAGTGTGTTTATGATTTTATTTATGTAACTAAGATCTCCTGTTAAATGACGTCCATTTTTAATTTTTGCAATGTATTATTTGAGATTTTTATCTGTATTATTTATTTTTATTAACTTTGCAAGTGCAATATTTTCTTACTATCACTAGCTACCTATCTTAATTGAATATATTTGGAACATATTTAAATTATCAAACGTGCTTACTCTACTTTCATTCCTACTTATTTGAGATGACTTGAAACATTCCTATATTTTACTCTTGTGCTATTTTAATGGTGGTGGGTAAACAAGTACTTAATTTTGATTATTATGATAAATAATTGACGTTGTTGTAATTATTTTTGGTTTTTATTAAATGGTTATAGCGAATTATTTTGTTTCTTTTATTTTACCTTATTCCATTTGTGTATTGCTGTTTAGTAGTTTTGGATTTTATGTCCTGCTTGTTAATAATAGTTAGAAGCATGCAGGTAGGGTGAGCTTTGAAACGCATGTTCTTTCCATCAACAGTAACAATAAAATAAACTAATTACCTACCAATTATATCAATAAAGCATTATTGTATCCGAGTGACGGTACAGCAGCGCGGAAGTGCCAATACTGTAGACATTTTCGCTAATTAACTATGTCAATATAACGTTAGGACGAGTTTAGACTATATTTGTAATGATAAATGCTACATATAGTTGTGTTATGGCTAAGTGACGTCACAATACGTTACAAAAAGCATAGTTTTTTACGCATACGTCGTGTGACATTGTATTAAATAAACAAACAATTATTATAATCTATATTTTTGCATCACTACGCCATGGCGCCAGCACCGCTCCTTCGTTCTGTGATTTAGGCTTAAATGCACACCTAGACATACGAAAGTTTATTCTTCGTCGTTTTTCCTATCTCTGTGCCAAAACTAAAGTTAACAATTATGAGAGACAGATCAGTGATTATATAATACAAGACTACTAAGAATTCATTCATACTATGCTTCAATTTAAGTACAGACCTATTTCCTCCTTACCAAGTTACCAGTCGCCCATACCGGTACCCGGCAGCCTCAGTTGATTGAACTCCTCACATCGACGGATAAAACAATTTCATGGTAAAGAGGATTCTTCTAGTTTTAGATAAAAATGTTTTCTAGAAAAAATCTATAGTCGAATTATTCACGTAGTTGTTAGATAAT
Organism: Autographa pulchrina; assembly: GCA_905475315.1. Lineage (NCBI taxonomy): Eukaryota > Metazoa > Arthropoda > Insecta > Lepidoptera > Noctuidae > Autographa > Autographa pulchrina. The sequence goes on from FR997775.1 coordinate 750,785, forward strand.
TGTACAAATGATTCTTGAACCCTTGAACTCACGTCCCTCTGTAGTAGTAGTGTACCCAGTTACACGTAGATCGTACCTCCTATTTATTAATCTAATCAATTAGCTATCTATGCTTGTCGTAGAACATATATTTTGTTTTAGACACTTTTAGATGAGTTTTGTTTAAGTAATTTTATTTTAAATCTAGCTAGTCCTTATCTGTGTCCTGCAGCATTGCGGTTTTATTATTCGTCGAAATTCTATAACATAACGCTATGGCTTTAAGATAACTACAATTAAAAGTATAGCTATAGAATATTATATTATAAAACACTTTTCGAACCACCTGTACAGAGATGTAACCTAGTTACAACAATTTCAGTGTGACCAAAAAAAACAAATTCTATCCCTGGCACTATCAAGAATATAAATCCTTCACTATCTAAATCACGCGACTCCCATTTATTATTTTATCAAGTACACGCTACACGCAATTCTGTCCATTATTAATAAGATTAAAGTTATAGGTCGTGAATGTTGGATTAGAATAAAAAAAATAACGTTTTTATTTAGTAGATTAAGGTACACCTTGTATAATAATTATCACTGTCCATTTAAATGTAAGCTACATCAATTGTAAGCATTGTAACTAATTGTAAAAGTTGCTAAATTTAATTGAAATTTCTTAAAATTATTTTTTAATGAAGCCTCTATTTCAAAATACACGCCACAAGTAACAAACTTTGAAAATATATTTTTACAGACTGGCAACAACTCTGTTCTGTCAACATGCCTTTTGAAAAAGTAGGTATTTGTTTAAATTTGCTACGGCTGTTTGGCCTAAATAAAACCTACCTACCGCCTTTGCTCTAACAAAAAATATCGCTTAGTGTAATGAAGTCATTACGTTGTATTTAATAATATAAAATTGTTGAGCGAACGTTAGATTAATAATACCGATAAAAAATAGACTTAGTTATTGTAGAGTATTGTAGTTTCGCAGTAGGCTTAGTTTGATGAAAGCGATAATTTTTACTAAGTATTTTGAAAGGACTACAGTTTTCCTATTATTTTGTGATTTAATGTAATTCAAGTGCTACTGACCACGAGTCCCGCGATCTCGCTTCAGCTTGCTTCAACATATATTTTCTTCTCGATAGACCCAGTAGCATTTGAAACGAATAGGAAATAGTAAAAGTTTAAGAACATGTCTGTTATTTTAGCATCCAAAACGATGCTGTTTGTTATAGGATATAGATCCAACCTAATTATGTTTTCAGTGCTTATTTCACAATTATTTATAGTAGGAAAATCGAAATCGGTGTAGGTACGAACTATTGGTTTCCCGCGCTAGGACGCTGATTTAAATAATCTATGATAGAAAATAGATTCATTAAACTTGTTCAACATTATTATAATTAACATTAGTTAATGTTTCACATTCCCTAAATTGTGCACATGCTTTTTCAACTAACCACTCATTAAAATTTATAAAATGTTCGACTGTTGTTTGTAAATTATGACTATGTTGTGCAGGAATCATTATTTTGCATGACATGTCTACTTTTTTCGATAATTTAAACATTAGGGCAACATTGTTCATAAATAAATTATTGTTATGCTAAGTATATGGTGCGTTTGTATGTAATGAAAAGATCTTGAGTAATGAATAAATTGCATTGAATAATTCTGAGTAATTATTTTTACACCTTAACATCCTTTCTTTTGACCTATAATAATATATTTGTTGTATTAAATATTCTGTGCCTATTATAAGCAATGTTGGATCTCTAAAGATATTAAAAGAATATTAAATTTTATGGTAATAGGTAGATAACTAGGTACCTACCGCCCTAAAAGTAATGGCTTCTGCCCAGTGGGCTTGGACTCCAAATAAATGAGGACTCCGAATAAGTATTTCAATACAACACAAGACGTGAAATCAATCCGTCATCATGTCACTAAATCGATTTATAGATACCTACTTTATTTTTTTATATTATATACAATTTTAATATCTAACTACAACAAATAGACTTATAATACAAACAAAATCAAAACAATACACAAAACTCGAAATTAAAACTGATCACTAGTTAAGCTACACACACTACACAAACTACACATTACACAACAATTTTGTTTTTGTATTTCACACAGCAAAAGTTTAAAACTTTTGCCATGGCGCGCAAATTGTTGAAATAAAGTGTTGCAATTATGTTTTATTCAAAGGTTTTATTATACTTAACAGGGTATACAATAGTCTGTGCGGAAAGAGAAACGTCGTGGTATTGACAACGCTTAATTGGCGTACATTTTAACTTAGAAAGAAACACTGTTGCGTTATTATAGTGTGAATGTAAAATCGGGTTACTTATAAAATTACATTATAACATAATATTTGCAGAAATTGCAGATGCCTTCTTGAGCCTTCTTCACAATTAACTGATTTTCATCATTTCACGCCACGAAGCGATCACGAAGCTATGTTTGTTTCTCTTTTCGCACAGGCTGTGTCTCGTGCAGTTTTATAAAAACGAAATTTCAATGACAAATAAATAATGATGATAAGTATTTTAAATAATCGATACCAGAATTATTATTCGGTAATATTAAAATTGAATTTTATCGTTGTAGAATTATATTTATCAATTTTCCTTATTTAGAATATTAGGATTAGAATCATAAACGCACTAAATTACTAATTTAACCAAGTCAACTAAACTTGCATCTAAATTAACGTTACAAACGTTTCTCCAAACGTTTCCTTTTTTATGTATGTAATTGTACCAAAAGAAAGCCAAATTATTTTTTAAATTTACCAGAGCAATTTTTTTTTACCTAGTTATAACATAGTTTTAACTCCTGAGAAGATTTCCGAACGAAACCAAAATTGACATTGACGTTTGTATAATCTGTTTCCGGCCTTTCCTTCGCTCCCGTTGCAATCATGGCTGTGGCCAACATTTCTAAAAAGCGAAAAGTACGTTGAATTGAGTGTTAAATATATTGAAATACATGCCACAAATTGTTTAACGATATTTAAGGAGCCAATAAAATCAAATAAGGGGTTTAAAAAAGTTGTGAAACTTGTGATGATAGTGGATATTATAGTTCTTGTCATCTGCGCTAGAACATTGTTGTTTCTCTTGTGGATTGTAGTATTGTAACGTATTTGTACAGAATCTTTTAATTTCCCACGTGATTTCAACATTTGCCAAGTGTGCGGTGGTATTTAGTCTGCAAATGCCATGATCAAAACATAACCTCTCGGTGAATTTGCAGTTCGTCGGAGACGGAGTTTTCAAGGCGGAACTTAATGAGTTCCTGACCAGGGAGCTTGCTGAGGATGGCTACTCCGGTGTGGAGGTGCGCGTCACTCCGACTCGCTCGGAGATCATCATTATGGCGACCAGAACACAGAGCGTGCTCGGTGAGAAGGGCCGCAGAATCCGTGAGCTGACATCTGTCGTTCAGAAGAGGTTTAACATCCCTGAACAGTCAGTAGAGCTTTACGCCGAGAAGGTCGCGACCCGCGGTCTGTGCGCTATCGCTCAGGCTGAGTCGCTCAGATACAAACTCATTGGAGGTTAGTTATGCTTCTTTTACTTGTTTTAAACCGTTACTACCGCATGTTTTTACTGTCACATACTTTTAACTTATCATCCTGGTGGTAAAATTCAAAGTTTATTTCTGAATTCGGACTGTAAACCATATATTTTGTTTATATCATACATAACTGCTTCTATCATCAATGATTCCTAACCAATGCCTAAATATCACAGGTGTATAATGTTACTCGTTTTAACAGTAATAAATGGTGATGTTAAAACAAAATTGCGAAATTTAGAGCCCAAGCAGTAGCTTATAACTCACAACTTATATTGAAAATCATTACTGTATGTACTGCGTCTGCTACCAATCATCATTTGTAATTATCATCTTATCTCGTATATTCACCAAGCCCTAAACCTGACATCTCAACTGCCTATGATTGTGATGTTTTTCATTGGGGATATATTATATTAACCTTTCTATGCACCTCGCAGCATGTTTCACAGTTTGATGTTTGCATGTCATATTAAGGAAACATTCTCAAATAAAAAGACATGTTTGACTAACATTAAAATGTAAAGACAAGAATACTAACCTTAGTCTTATATTAGTATGACAATTGTAATATTTATTGAGAGAAACAGTAATCAAGTAGTGTCATGGATCTAACTAAATCTGTAGTATAGTTGTATAAAATAAAATGAATAAGAACAAGACAAATACCGTGGCAACATAACTAGAGCGCTACTAAAAGTTATTGTACTTAATATACACAGAATATAGCCTATTTTTATATATAAACTATTTTTAACTGATAAGATGTATTTCGTAAACTTATTAAAATAATTTTATAATTAAAACGTTTTGTCCACCAGGTCTGGCCGTCCGTCGTGCGTGCTATGGTGTTCTCCGTTTCATCATGGAGTCTGGTGCCCGTGGTTGCGAGGTTGTTGTATCTGGCAAGCTCCGTGGACAGCGTGCCAAGTCCATGAAGTTCGTAGACGGACTCATGATCCACTCTGGAGACCCCTGCAACGACTACGTCAACACCGCCACACGACACGTGCTCCTCAGGCAAGGAGTGCTCGGAATCAAGGTGAGGAATTGTTTTTCATTTTACAAAGTACTTTAGAGTTTAAGACACAAAAATCACTTTAAGCATACTTGTAATTGTGAATTTGTGACAACCATTTCTACATTTAGTATTACCTAGTAACTAATTACTAAAGAGTTATTTAATAAAGTTAATGCTCTTTAAGGCTCGAAATTTTTATACTATACACTAACTTGTACCACAATATCAGGGATTTCATGTCTCTCAATGACTTGAGGTCTAATATTTGTGGCAGATTGAATCAGCTTGTTTATTGGAGGGCTTGTCTGTACAGGCTCTGGTACGGTGCAAGCTGGACATTTACACTTACTAGTACTAAATACACAAAATAAATAGTGTTTTGAAAATGTTGACTGGAATAACATATTTCAAAGGATTAAATGTTAATATTATTATTAAATTTCCTTTATTTTGTTTTCTGCAGGTCAAGATCATGCTTCCGTGGGACCAGCAAGGCAAGAACGGTCCCAAGAAGCCGCAGCCCGACCACATCCTGGTGACGGAGCCCAAGGACGAGCCCGTCCCGCTGGAGCCCACCAGCGACGTGCGCTCGCTCGCGCCCGCGCCGCTGCCGCAGCCCGTGCCCCCGGTCGCTTAGGTCATAAGCTAATTAATAAAAAAAACTGAAAACACGCGCTTTTTCTTTTTTGTTGTTCTCCCCTGTTACTGAATATAAGTCCTTGTCGTTGTATAAAATCTTAGGACTCGCATAGACGTGAGATCTCAAACTAGACAGAGCCAACTATGGTAACCAAACAACTGATAAACATACTAACATGGTTTTATTAATACATTAGATATATTACACCCAGATAGTTACAATTGATCATACTCATCGAACAAGTTTTTTCTGGGTGGGAATCGAACCCACGACCTCCGGTTTAGCTGTCAGAGTCGGTAACCACTATTAACAGGCCATTAGAATGACCTTTAATGTAAAATAAATACATAATATGCTATGCTTACAATTTTTTTTATAAATTCTGCAATATAGAATTATTTAAGAATTTTATTGTATGCAGATGAATAAAATTAGTGTTCTGCAACGAAATCCTTTATATCCATGATAAATATGAAGAAGTTAACATGCTGAATCTAGATCTGCTTTCCATGATTTGCCATCACATACCTTTATAATGCCACTCGAAACGATTTGAGAGTGGTAGGAAGGATAGTGAAATAAACAAGACAGAATACCATTTTTACCAACATTTATTTTAAAAACCTGACTACATTCACCCCAAACCAAGTGCATATAATTATTGCTAAATACAAAAATGTCGCTGACGATACACAACATAACCAAAATAATATTGTAAAACACAATTCACAAAAATAATTTTATTTAACTTTATATTAATATTTATAATCAATTTGAATCTGAAGAGATATGTCCTCTTTATAGATTGTAAATATTAAATAGAAAGGTGTACATAATTGGGCCCGAAAGTTAATGAAGTATGGAATGAACGATCCTAAGAACAAACTTTGCGACAGAAGTGAGCGCGGGGAATGTTACCCGTCAATATACTAACAGAGCCAAGATAAACGAGAAGCTGCTTCATTCTTGAGCATCTCTTTAGTATTAGTGTTGTCGTTGTTAGAAACAAGTGTAAGCATTCTCAGTCAAATATCAGTTAGTCACTCAGTCAGTTATTCACCTTGGCCTAGTCCTCGAGACAAAACGTGTAGTTTTCATTCTTCTTAACGGCTTTTGTGACCTGCCAAACTCATCATTTCGAGAAATACGGTTTTGCGGACAGCACTACAACTGGCAATGCAAACGTCACGAGTAAATAGATGTCATCTTACTTACAATCGATTTCTAAATATCGATGACCGAATAACCGTGATCCGTCCAAAATACTGCCGAACAATACAGTTCAGTTACAAAAAAACGTACATTGAATACAATTTCTTATTATTCTAACTTAAACATTCAACATTCCTTGTCTTAAATTAATATTGGACCAACATTAAATATAAATTAAACTTAAATACATAATACATTCCCCTAGATACAATAATCATACTGATTTACAACCAAAAAATTATGCTATGAAATGCATTGAAATACATTGTAAGTAATGTTAAGATTTTGTACTGCATTGGTTTGGATAGTTTGTTCTTATAATAAGTTATGTCCCGGCGGACGGTGTTTGTTCGTCTTGAAATGGATGACCTTCGCAGTAAGATGTCGGTCGGACGACACGTACGACGACAGTGTGACAATAAAAAACTTAAACTTAACGTATAGGTATGCTACAAGTGGGATTAGTTGAGTTTTATCTGGCCGTTTATGTTAAATGCAAATTTAACTACTGCACAACAGTAAAACTTTGTACATTGCAATAACTCGGGACCGCGAAGGCCGCTTAAATACGCGTTAATTCAACATCGTTAACACTGGCCATTTTATGAATGTTTTATATAACTAATCCTATATTTGCATTGTCCAGATAAGCGTTTAGTTTTCAAACCAAGTTACACAAGTTCTCCATATCACACTGCCATATACTAGTGGCATCCGACCTCAAAATATCGTAATTAAATAAATATACTAAAACCGTATACACATCCAGACATGAGAAGACTTCATACGTAGTATTGATATAAAAGAACGACAGTGACGTAGAAAGTTTTCTGTTCCGCTCCAGATTAGTTCGACCGTTATCTGTAAACACAAACATTGTGATTAGAAAAAAGAAAATCATTCAAGTTCTTCTAGTTACCTTATTAAAATGTAAGAAAACATATCAATGTTCTCATGATATTCATAATATTGTAAATGCGAATGTAACTAACTGTTCGTGTCAATTTCACGGCTAATTTAGACGAAAGGGGCAAGCATAGATCTTCAGAAAGGACATTTGCTAGTTTTATTTTATATGCCGCGATAACCGACACCCAAACGGATGGATTCGCAGGCGAAAGCTAGTTTTAAATAAAATTGATTAACTGTGAATGATAGACCGGTAACTTAGATTGACTACGATGTATCATTACTTATAGATCAGGCAGAAATGTGGTCACTAACAAAGAAACAAACGAAAAGAGCAGTAACTAGCAGTTCAACACTTGATAGGAAGACAATGCGATATTAAATGATAACATAAATGGATGTTCCTAAATATGGTTGTATTAGATACTACGATAATAGAATAAATACATAAGCTTTAGTGCTTGTAATTCTGGTCATCTATCACTTTTGATGCAAAGCCAAACTACTTGGTATGTTTCGATTGACGTTAAGTTGAGCATTTCTATTAAAACTAATTGCAAAAAAATTACCAACTTTTCAAAATGATTTATATATAAAAGTGATGAATTAAAATGAAGAGGAAAAAAAAATATTAATTGGAAGTAAAAATGACGAAAAAAGTTGATGTTATTATGATAAGTACAGAATGGCCAGCATGACTTGGCGCGTTTGAAATGAGCTAAAATATAGTTAAGGCGAGATGCTAGTACACATGAATGGCGTGTAAGTGTTAGAGTGTTGTGTGTGGTGTACGTACTGCTGCGCGGGCTCCATGGGCGGCGCCATGCGGCAGACGAGGTTGACGGCGCCGGCGATGGCGGAGCGCGCGAAGGCCGGCAGTGCGGGCCGCGCCGCCGCGCTCTCCGCCGACACGCGCAGCTCGCGGAACGTGTTGCGCGTGTACGGGTTCCGCCGGCTCGCGTACCGCCACGTCACGAAGTAGTAGTACACGAACGGCGTCAGCAGACCGCAATACCCGCTGGCAACACAACAACATAATATGCATGAAGTCAAGGATCAAAAACAAAACAGCTTTTTCTGAAAGACAACAACTACCTATTTCAGTTGGAAAAGAAATGCCGTCGAATTGAGAACCTCCTCTTCAGTCGGTTAAAAAGGTTCACCAGCAGCAAAATATACCAAAAAATTTGAATGCCTTAATTATGAAGGCTTACATTGAGTTCCCAGGGTCTGTGTTACTATAGACTTACAAGAAGGCCATGATGACGACGAGCGGGAACAGCACGATCTCGGCGAGAGCGGCGGCGCGCAGGATGTTGCGAGACTGGAACTCCACCAGCGAGATGAGCAGGCGAGCCACCCACATCGAGTTCTGGCCCAGGGTCTGCGGTACAAGCAACAATATTATAGGCCGTAGATGAAGGCACAGAGTGAGAGACGGAACAACGATGTTAGGGAGAGGGTGAGATCTGCGCTTAAACGTAAAAACATGTCTATTTCGATTTCGTCTAAGTCGCTAATATGTTAATTTCGAGGTGGTAACTTCACGGCTCATAAATAAGGACACAGAAAAAGACGACGAGAAAATGTCACTTCAATAAGTCGTGGCTTAAAACAGTTTAGCTTTAATCATTGAGACTAAGTTGATGTACATATTATGCAAGTGGTTGAATAGAATATACGAGATGGTAATGGCTAACTATTGGGACAAAGTTGCAATTCATTTATCATTATATATAAAGGGGGTTTAGCTTAAGTTTACAACGATTCGATCAGCGAAAAAAAACGAAAAGTTATCACATGCGAAATATTTTTCAGTTTATTTATTAAATTAAGTAAATAAATTACTTTTCAAGAGATCGTTGACATCATTGGACGTTGCGATTGATATTTTAACCACGTTTTAAAAATATGAGTCAGCTAGAGAGCTGTGACTATATCTAGAGTATTCTCAAGTCATCGTGCAAGCGAGTTACGTGATGCCATTACAGCGCAATTTTACAGTAAATTTCTACATGTTTTGACCTGTTTTAGTTCATATGCATTCGTCACCGGAACACTTGAAAAGAGTATTTCTAAGTAATTTCGAATAGGATTTTTTGTTTATATTGGAAAAACTGTGTTTTAAAGTTTCGTTTGTGTATAAGTTAAGATTAGAGAGGTTATAGAAATACCTCATTGTACAACATAGATTTAATAAAGTTATCGCAATGTAAATACACGGTGTAATGGTTTTAGTTGAACATGATAAGTAGTATCGATCTGCGTTCGGTTGTGTCGGCAATCGATTGCAAGCTCGTTCATTATTATAGCGAGGCTTTTTTATTGATTTCCCTTCATTGTTATTTTATAATAAAAATTTTATTACTTAGCGCATTATGTGTATGTAATTACAAATTATATTATCCTGTTTAAAGAACTATTTTTTACTGCAAATTTGTACCGTATGTAAAATTATTATGACGTAGTTTGATAGTAAACAACATAACACTTATTTATTGGGCCAAACCACAAAACGATCTAGGTAATTAGTACTTATACTTTTGACCAGGGGCCCGATGCCGCTATTTTAAGTCAGTGAGTGGTGGGTTAATAAACGTTCCAGTGTACTTGTTATTGTGCCTAATTCTCGTATTGAGATGATTTTAGTTCAATGACAAATGTACACCTGCTTGCCACTGTTGTCACTGTAGGATTGCAAGTGACTGTTCTTATCTGAATACGAAAATTAGGCACAATAACAAGTACGCTGGAACGTTTTTTAACCCGCCAATCACTGACTTAAAATAGCGGCATCGGGCCCCAGTCGTATGGCTCTGGGTAGCAATATGTAGCTATGTGCAATGCCTTTAGAGTTAAACTAAGGAAGTAACTAAGATATTGTTTAAATCCTACAAAAGAAAAATAATTCCTTTCACTAACAAGATGGTGAAAAGGTACAGCTAGTTTGGATTTAAAATTAATCGTAGTAATAAAGCATTATATAAGAGTCGATTAACATAAAACATGTGTTATTCTGTCAGTATTAAATACGGTACAGATTTAGTGTAATTTTAAATAGAAAGTTGCGTTTCTCTTTATTTTCTACTATTCTCGTAATTTACACTTCCCTACATTTGATATAGTGACGAGTCTTATAAAACTATTCGATTTTAAGTAGGTACTAACCTATTGTATAAAAATTGTATACTTTATAGTAAAAAAGAAAAAAAAAAGAGCTCTAAATTAATGTACCTATGTCTGTACATGTTTAAAATGTGATAATTTATGGAAAAGTAATTTTAGTAAATATGATAGGTACAAAGTGTTTGGCCGCGTTTGTAAAACTTGGGTCAAAACACAAGGAAATAAAAAAGCCATGAATGGAGTGAAAGTGATACGTCGAACTTGTATAGAGTTACGGACGAAAGGGGCCAGTTGAATAAAACGAAACTTATACCTACTAAATTGACTACATTTTACGTTGGAAGTGGCATCATAGATTAAGTGTAAATAAAGTTTTTTTACAACTTGTCTTGACACTGCCGTGTATCAAATTCCACTTCGACGGAAATTGTCCAATTACAAAAAAATCAGCATATGAAATTGCAGTTTTAAGATATACTTTAACTATTTGAGTAGAACAGTTAGAAAAAATAATTTTGAATGACCAAACCGTAAATTCTAGAAAAATCTTTATCTAGACAGAACGCGTCATAATCTCATATATAACAGGTTGATGGCTTTAATAATAAAATTAAATAAGGTTTTTCTGAGTTAATTGCAGTTAGTCACAAGCACTGGTTTATAATTGTCCACGGTAGAGGCGCGTGTACAAAGGTCAAGTTTGAACAACACGGACAATGCATAGTAAACTTGTTTCTAGTACTTAGTAGTGATATTGTCAGCTGATGATTTTTAATAACGTAATATTATTTATTTATTTATTATTATTTAAATTATGACCATATTCGTTGATTAGGATGATTTTATTGTCTTTGCGGAGATTTGCCACCACGTTATTTTTTTCAATTACTTGCGAAGTATCTGTACCGTGACCACCAACAAGTTCCTATTTAGATAAATAGGGAGACCGCGATCATTTCTTCTTCTTCTTAGCGTGACGATCAATGGCAGTTAAGTTAGTTAAGTTTCTGAAAATTATCTGCTAGCTTAAACGTCTGTTATTCTCGTGTGATTACAGCCTAATTACAAAACCGAATCAACAGAAACGGTAATGAAAGTTGGGCCATGCTATAGAATGCATGAATACTCATTGTTTCATTACAAAGCTAATTACAAAATCATTTCATCTGTAAAAAGATATCCGTAAATGTCGCGGTTCTAGATTTACAATTACCAATAAAATAATACTTTTTTATTAGTAATTTTACTGCAGATAAATAAAAAAACCTAGCTGGAAGCAAAAAAAGGATAATTAAAGGCAGATAGAATAAATATAGATACGAGTTGGTAAGCTGATATAAGTAGTTACACAATGGTTTAATAGTTTGGTATAACATTACTAGGAATTAACGCGGTTATTTTCATACTCACTTAGTATGAAAAGCGACAAACATATATATATCTTCTGAGATAGGTACCTTCCTACTTACGATTATCTGATTTACGTGATTTGAAAAGTTGCTATTATATTTGTTGCTCTATAAAGTACATAAACCTTTTTGATAAACAGTAGTATTTTGATAGTCACTTAAAGTGTTTGTAGATGGCGCTAATCCACTGATGTCTAGTAACAAATAAAAACTAATATTCCGAATATTCTCATGGATGTCATTAAAAATATTAATGTATGCTAATTGCTGTGTCACCAACCTTGTACCTACTGCCTGTACTTTAATCATGCTACAAACATTTAAAATTATGTTAGTGTAGAGGAGATTACGTACAATGTACAAAAATAACTTCATTATTACAATTTGACTATAAGTTGGAGACGGTAATGAAATAGTGACCAACTGAGATAGTTATGAAATTACTAAAGCGATGTTAGGTACCGGTATAGACTTTTTGCTATTACTATAAAAAAGTGAAAGAGCAATGCTCCTTTCTTATTTTACTTCAATGAGCCATTCAGTAGCAAAAAATAAGAACGCCTTTCTAAAATAAATTTTAACAACATTTGGAAAATCATGCACACTGAATGTAACGTTTTAGCTCAGCAGTTTAAGCAACTCGTTATTACACGTTCGGTCAACCGCACTGTACAAGAAAAAAGTGTTTTTCCATATAACCGGCAAAAAAAGTAGATTCAAGTCGACCGACGTGTGCATTACATACACAAGGCATGGCCATGGGCAACGTTTTTTGGATAGCTTGAACCACACATGCGCTCTCCCTACATTTCACACAAACTGCAGGAAGTGAACAATTAATATAATTGTGGTACTTACGTCGAGGATGGTCAGCGAGTAGGACGCGGCGTGCAGCAGCGCGAACAAGAAGATGGGCGTCAGGATCACTGTGCTAGGTTAAGGGAATATTGTTGCGAAATGTACTTATTTACATAATGTAATTTTTATATCCTATTTTAATTAGATATTTCCCGCTCAACAACATAATTCTTGTGTCATTTGTTGTTGTGGATTCACAAACGTTTACCACACACAAACACGGTATTTAGCTCCGGTAAGACTAGAAGCTGACCGACCCCTACATAGTTTGGGACAAAGGCTAGGCAGACGATGAAGACTAGAAGCTGACCCCAACTTACCTTGGCAAAGCATAGACGGAAGAAGATTTGTAATTAACAAAACATATTCTTTATGTTTTGATCTGTGCTAAATTCGATCGAAAATATCATAGTTGGCGTAGAAAACTTAAATGACCATAAAACACGTTAACTTACTTATGATCGAATGTAATCGATTTATTAAAAAATTAAAGCTTTCTCTTGAGTTTTCTCCTTCCAATTCTAGGTCTGGCCTTACCACTGTCTTCAGTACCTACCACCTATCAGGTGATATTTATATATTTTGAAAAGGATACACAAATTAGGCGCCACATTCATGAATATGAGCGAGTAGAAGAGGTAGTGCGCGCTGTCCTCGAGGAAGAAGCGAGAGAGGAACTCGCGCGAGAAGGAGATGTCGCGCGGCGGGATGCGCTGGTGCAGGCGCAGCGCGGACGTCGCCGCGTTGGCCAAGAGCGCCTTGTAGAACGCTGATACTGGGCTAGAAGGGGGAAGAAGTTGTTAAAACATAACATTATTTATTACTAGGAATATTGTCTAAAAACTATGAGACACTAGCCACCGGATCCTGAAAGGATGATCAACACAAAAATCTGTTAATCACCTGTTAAATTGAATGTCAAGTGTTGGAAATGGTTGTTGGTCTTTTGGTCAACCAATCACAGTCTTGATCAGTAGGTAAAACAACAGATTAAATTAATCAACCTTTCAGAAATCGGGGGTCAGTAACACGCGGCTCAAAATAGACTTGGCCTTGTTTACCATGGAGGAAATACAGTTGATATTTTTAATACATTATTTTGTAATCAAAAAGGAAGAAGACGAATTTTGTAATCAAAAAGTAAGACTAAATAAATGAAATAATATTTCATTACTTTCTTGATTCTGCCATGTACCTACTATTTAAAAGAGTATGTGATGTTGGCACAATGAGAAAAACATATTCTACTATTTTATTTATCAACCTCAAAAAATCTAGATCTAAAGTCTAATAAGATCTATAGAATATTAAATGTCAGTGTTTTACAGTTTTTGTACCATGTCTATAAAACGCGGCAATAAACATTCAGTCGTGACCATGACTTTATTTTACATACAACTCTAGTCAAAGTCAAGGTAACAATATAAAGCTATCACTTATGTTTATATGTTCAATCTTTATTACTTATTGGACATATTAAATGTCTAAATAATATACAAAAAACTTCTACATTTAGCTACACTAACTTTCTCTTCCTATTTAGTAAACATGTGACTGTAGTGGATTATAATAATTCTAAAAAAGCTATAGATGTATTTTAGTCTAAAATTTAACTAAAGGATAGTTCATTATAACTACACACAGTTATCTATGACATGAAAACACCTAACAAGGTTAACTAAAATTATAATGAAATAAAAAGGTGATAAGATCATCAGTCACTTTGCTCAGGGCTCAGGGTTATTCACTATTTTTTGTGTTAAACACATCATTAACAAACATTAACAAGTGATGCACATAATGTAGTATTTATTTATACCAATGATGTTGAAGGTTACCACTGCCTGATACAGAAAAAAAAGTTGTTTTAGAAGTTTCGCGAAATCAATACTGAATGTTTATTTAATCTGTGAAACTTCAGCCAGGAAAATAATCACTTCAATTTAGGGCACAGGATGCACATCCTATTAAAAGATTTTTCTTTGCTCATGTAATTGCAAATAGTTATTTTCGTAGTAAGTATCACTGCCTCGTTGGCCTAGTGGTTCTAAGCGCGACTGCTACGCTAGACGTCTTGGGTTCGATACCCAAGTCGACCAAGGTGTTATTGGGTTTTTCTATGAAATTCTCAGTAGCGGGTCGGAGTTTGTGATTGTTGATTTGTGCCGGTTAGTGGAAATAGGCTCGCCCCCTATTACATGGGACCTAAACATACCGGCGAACTGTGGGTGTACATTGGTACACCTCTGCCTAACCCTTCGGGGATACAGGCGTGATGGTATGTTATGTATCACAATAATATTGTGTAACTAATATGACTACTAACAATTTTATTATTCATGCATTAAGATGTAATATAATTGTGTTAAAACCAAGAATAATTTATGTTTATTTGTCCAGAAATAATGTTTTAATTTTAATACAAAAGAAACAAGTTACTCAAATGGCTACATTAACCTTGATTAAGAAAAAATAGTAACAGTACACTTAGGTAGTCATAACAATTGCTATTGTTATAAAAATAACCTGCTGCTATGACAATAAACTTATTGTAGTGGCTGACAACACTGAAATATTACCTTTGCAAAAAGATTTTAAGTCAATACTAAGGACCTGTAAGTTAGTATCTTCTCATATTCAGAAGAAAACAGATAAAAAATGTGCTATTGGTAAAACCTATCATCATAATAACTAAATACACCCACTTAGATGTTACTAGGTTTAAAAATAATTACAAAACCACATTAGACCACTTGTTGATTCAAGTAGAACTTATTTTGATATTTAGGTTACATTAAGATTGATTTTTGATTATATTTTAATTGCATTTAAGAGATAAAGCCAAACAGTTGACTAAACAATTAGCATGAGGTTAAGACCAAGGAGTTTTATACATCATTAATCATAAATGTGCATTATTATTTAAATATTCAAGTATGTATGTTTAATAAGAATATGTATACTACAAATTAATATTTATCAAAATGTTTTTAAACTGTTGTCACATAGCCATACAAAGGTCTCCTTCTACTATTTCCCATCTAAGCTGTTATTGAACCAGCCTGTCATAATGCATCATGTTTATACTTAGCACCTACTAATATTACTAATTGATAAAGTCAATTGTGATCTCTAGACCCAGCAGATTTTATTTCTGTTTTTGACATAAATTTTTTACCCTATCAAATACTAGAAATTTTTTTGATTATTTGTAATTTAATATTATGGGACATACCTGTTCAGTAGAGGTAGTACATATCCTATGGTGAAGAGAACGGTGAGCACTCGGATGGCCCAGAGAGCCACATCAATCTTGTTGGCGGTGACATGCGCCTTCAGTGCCGGCATGCCCTTGGGCGGCCCCGTGTCTCCAGCTTGAGGCTCTGTGTCTGCCATATTCTAATAAAAGGCCATATTTCTATACAAGTAATCTCTAAGTAAGTATAAACAACCAAATTATGCTGATGATGGTATTATTTTTAATGAACAATCTTGGTTGTGAACTTATGACTCCTTGAGTAAGTGTAGATTGCACAATGAGTACAATAAGAATCAATTATACATTGTCGAGTTCTCAGTAATACTCAGTATAGTTTCTGTAAGTCTTTGGCCATTTAATGTTAAATATGTTTTGTTAAGTTACAACAAACAAAGATTCCTGACTAGACTTTGTTATAAGGAAAAAAAACTCTTAACAGTATAACACTACTTAATAACGCTATAATAAAACTAGTAAAATCCAGAGTTTCACTCAGATTTATTTTATCAGATAACAAAAGATAAAAAGATATTCAAATTCTCATACTGCCTACAGACAAAAACTTAGCCGTACCACAATTAAACGGCGACTTAATGATTTTACGTGACCACGAACAAAGTAGAAAGTGGCATTAAAAGATATTTTTAAGGAAAAAAGTGGATCAGTAGGCCATGCATGAAATTTTGGACACATAATGAAATTAAAACTAAATAGAATTGTCAAAATTATTCGTAGTACGCGTTCATAGTACCATAACGCGATGACCAAGGACGTAATAACTTGGAAAACCAGTTTCAATCATCAATTATTAACAATTTTATTACGATAGAACGAAAATAGTATTTTGATACTATTAATGTATATACAACATTTTCTTATAGAAATAAATTTCACCAACTTACTTACGTTTTATTCTAATTAATTAAAACACAGATAAATATAATATCTAAAATAAATTGCACTAATGTTCACGACGCAACAAATCGAACATGCATGATTTGCCGAATGACATTTGACAGGTTGAAAATCTTGCCAGCTACGCATACTCGGTTGGGAAAACCGGCACTTTTCGAAATTCGGAATATGGCCGCTTTTTTTTTAGTTTGATTATAATCAATACCATACCATAGACAGACAGCCAGCAGAATTTCAAAACGACAAGACTGTCAGTGTCAACTGTCAATTTTTCTAGGATTCTTCTCAGCTGTTGTTGTGTTATTCAATTCAATGAATTCAATGTTTTAGATTTAAAAGGCAATATATTTAATTCAACATGTTTCAAAGGAAAAGTTTCTTCAACAAGCTTAAAAGCTTTCAAAAGTGGTCTAATATTCTAAGGAAATACAGTGCTATTGCAACTGTTTTAGAAAAGCCGAATGTCGGCAATGTTACTGAAATAAAGGTTATATTAAATTAGCTTTTGACTATATTGTGATACGTAGAGAAAGGTAAAGAAATGCCCTAATCTGTTGTTTATGTTTCAGGGCTGGGTTAAGAACTTGAGAAAGCAGAAAGGCCTAATTTTCGCTGATGTTAGTGACGGATCTTGCGCTCAAAAATTACAGATAGTAATCCCAAAAGACCTAACATCTGACTCATTAACATATGGTTCCTCAGTCCATATAACTGGAAAACTGTCTAAAAGCCCTCGAGGGCAATTAGAACTTGTTGCTGATGACGTGAAGGTGCTAGGAACATGTGTGGTCCTGCATGGTTATCCTTTCAATCCTAGAACTACCCATCCTCCAGAATATACACGTCAATATCTACATTTAAGACCTAGAACAAACTATACTTCAGCAATTTTACGAGTAAGAAGCTCTGTAACTAAGCACATATATGATTACTTTGCTGCACAGAATTACACAAACATTCACACACCTATACTAACTTCAAATGACTGTGAAGGTGCAGGGGAGGTGTTTAAAATACAGCCAGATAGTGAGGAGACGGTAAAAGCTATGATGCAAGAGGGTAAAGATAAGGATTCTGTGTACTTTGGCTCCAAAACATTCCTCACAGTGTCAGGGCAGTTGCAGCTAGAAGCTGTTTGTAGAGGCATGGGAAATGTTTATACATTTGGACCAACATTTAGAGCAGAAAACTCTAGATCACGGCTACATTTATCAGAGTTCTACATGTTGGAAGCTGAATTAGCATTTTGTGAAACATTAGAGCATTTACAGGCAGCAATAGAAAACTTACTGAAGTATGTTTTTATTAAAACTTGGAACACTAATGAGGCTGATTTATTTTTAATTGACAAAGAGAACAAAGCTCCTATGTGGTTGAATAAGGAGTTTGTAACACTGACTTATGATGAAGCTAAACAAATCCTGGAAAAGAAAGGAAGTGTATTTACTGAAGAAGGTATAAATAAGGAGCAAGAGTTGACTCTGGTTGAACACTGCAATGGTTTTCCAGTCTTTGTAGTCAAATGGCCAAAGGAAATGAAATCATTTTACATGAAGGAATGTTCTGAAGATAGTACAAAGGTATAAAATAATGTATTTAGGTTGATAAATAATCTGTCTTTAATCATTCTTATACTTAAACTATATTTTCCAGGTTGATGCCCTAGATCTCCTAACTCCTATAACAGGCGAAGTATTTGGAGGCAGTCTTCGAGAAGATAATTACGAAAAACTCAAATCAAAGCTGCCATCAGATAGACTGAACTGGTATTTGGAACTGAGAAAGTTTGGTAACATACCTACTGGGGGCTATGGTATGGGCTTAGAAAGATTGTTACAAGTCTTATGTAATGTTAATAATATTAAAGACACCTTGCCTTTTCCAAGATGGCCACATAATTGTAGCATGTAAGGTTAAGTATGTAAATAAAATCATCTGTATTTATTGTTAATGGGAATCCCCAAATGTTAACTGAATTAAAGTGAACTCTATGGTTAGATATCAAAACTATTTACATTAGTGTGGTGTGTAATATGATCATGTTGTTTATATAACTTAGATTGTAAATAAACTTAAAATGAAACGTTTTTAATTGTTTAACTACACAACCTTTGCTCTGTGTACAAAACTAACTTAATAATTACATTTAAGGCCAAAGAATTCATATAGTTTAAAATGAAAAAGCTAAAAAGTATACTGATTAGCAAAGAATAATAAAATGCAAGATAATATCAATCTAATTTTGTTATCAAACAATACTAAATTTACTGAAATCATCTGCCATGTATGATCTCATTTGCTATCCTATTTATTTTTTATTATTTTGAGTCTGAACTGTCCCACTGCAGGGCAAAGGCCTCCTTGCCCACCTTCCACACTTAGATTAAAATAACATGAACATTAACTATGTCCTTGCTATCCTAAGAGTTCAATAAAATAAAACGATTATATAATTGATGTAAACATTTATTTACAATTTGTAAACTAAACAAACAAACAAACCATGTGATTCAAAATTCCACCTTTGAGTGAATTGATTAAGGAAAAGGTAAAAGTGCTTTCCGATTACCATAAAGTAGAACAAATTAACTTAAATCTTTTTTTTTATAATCAATTTATTATTTTTATTTGTTTTTACAATATTTTTATTAAAAGGGGTGTCCACATATTTGGACAAAAAAAACCTCAATGAAATAAAAACCCTCAAACAAAGAGATTCTCTATAATTAATTATTTACACACTCATCAATCAAATCCATACAAACAGTGCAAAGTAACAATTTGTACCCTTACAAAATATGTCTATATGTACAAACAAGACCACATATTTATAATAACTACAAGATATACACAATTCAACAAACAAAACTCACATTCGCTGTAAAAATAAGTTGTTAACTTAAGTTTAATATCACATTTCGATTTATTTTCTTAAATGTAGACATATGGAAAGTAGATGCCGACGTTATGATAACATACATACGTTATTAAGTAACATTAGGTTAAACTAGAGGGCATGCATACATTATATTAAGCTTCTAATATTAATATAGAAAGATTAAAAAGTTTTATATGTGGCAGTATTAAGAGCAGATGCGATATACTAAGATTAAAATAACATTAACACTATGTCAGTTCCACTTTCCATATATAAACATAAAGATTGGCAATGAAACTCTGTTTCATTAGTATTGACGACATTATAAATAGCTATTACGACTACAAGAGGTAATTCATTAAATTCTTATAATACAGCCTTAATTAGTGATGTGATTTATGGGTTATACAATTCCTAGCCTCGTAATCTCAATTTTTATTCTAATCTAGCTTTAATTACAAGAAACAATCAACTTTATTGTGACTCATAGTAATAAGGCAGAAAGTAATCGACACCATTCGGCTATTTTAATTACGGCGATTTAGCGTTAGTTTTTGTCCTGCGTTAATAAATTATTGTCTGAAACTCCAAACCGTAATGGCTCCTAAAAAACTTTAATTATTTAATTAGCATTAGTTGTACAACTAATAATTTGGATGTATTATAAATGTATTTTTACATAGAAGTAAAAGCTCATACGTTTATTACGTATGTTTATTGGAAATCCTTAGATAAAGTAAAAATAATCATTTTTGTATTTCTACACTTAGTGCATAGTATAAACTACTATATTTAGCCCAAGCTTTTTATTAGGAACCTATGAATAACCTCTAGGCCTAACGTTAAATCAATCAAATTCATTGTGAGCACTTGTCATAATATTAACTTCTAACGCAACTAATTCAGTCATTTGATTCAACATTTCATGATTTTGTAGTCAATTCGAAGGATTTAATTTATTGCTAGTTCAATTCTCTTAGTCCTTGTTTCATTTCCAAGTTTTATAATCTATGCTAACCTTGACTATGAGTTTGTTGAGTAACAATTAAATACGAGCCGTTACGTAAACAAAATATACATGTTATGTTGAAGAATTCTAGCTGGATAAGACTACATAATGGAACACAGTCCTGACAACTCATTGCCCCTACTGACCGGAGGTTGTCTACTGAACTGAATTTCTTTCATATCCGGCTTCAGCTCATATTCTAGCTCTGGCTCTTCGCCAGGGGGTAGTGGCTCATCATCAGCACTGATATCCTCTAACATTTTATCTTCCTGCGTGGACACGAAGCTTGGTAATGACTTAGAGATGTTGATTCTGATGCCTCCTAGCGGTATGGTGTTGGCTGGAGCGTTGGCGGCGTCAAGTTGAAGGTTGCCGTCGATGGAAGACTCTACTGTGGAGTGGATTGTGTCGATACTGGTGGGAATAGTTTCTTCTTCCGCTGTGATTATTGGTTCGTCATCTGCGAAAATAAAAACGAAAAGTAAATACATTGTCGTTTTCTGCAGCGGATCTAACTTTTTAACTATGTTTTGAATGCTGCACCAGAAACAAAAAAAACCATGGTTACTATTGGGGCTTGCTGTTCAATCAATCACGACGTGACAACCAAAAGGTAACATTAAAAATTTTGTGTCTATCTTAAACATATTCTGTCCAATAGGTTCTAAAGAGGGAATTATTATTGTGGTGTGCGTATTGAACCCATACATTTAGTATGGCTAGAATTACATTATTAACGTGCCATGTGACGCGATGACGTATTTCATTGTTATGCGGTGCCCCAACATACCACACCACATTAGTATAGTTCTGGCTAAACACTTCAACTACAAAATGATTATCTCCTAACAAAGTTTATTAATAAAATAAGCAATTTATACCTGGATCGACAGGCTCCTGCTTGACCTTGATCTTGGAGAAGTCTATCTCAGCGAGGCGGTCCCTCTCCGCGCGCGAGGCGGCGGTCTCGTCGTCGGTGTCGGCGTCGTCGTCCACTACGACCTCCTCTACAGGCTCCGCTTTGAATACCACGTCGTCTTCCTCGCCCTCGTCAATCTGGTGATAAGATTTATAGTATGAAAACTAGAGAATCGATTGTAAATATGTTTAAGTTGTCACTGTGTTTCTAACAAAACAATTAAAAAAATTAACAAAAACTATAACAAGCATTTAGAAAAATGTGCAACTCTTGAAGTTTTCAGTATTTTATTCTAGTTTTATTTCTTGATAGTAAGATTGTTAAATAATTATGTAACTATTTATTTTATAGTCCAGCATAAAATTACATATAACATAATGTGTAGAAAGAGATATTAAGTACAGGTAAAAAAAAATAAACCAGTAATCTTGTACCTGTTTCTTTCGATTTGTGTTATGTGTCTGTTGAGAGCACCTAACGTAAATTAAACTACGGCAATTTTAAAAATCGTGTAATCTATCAGTTGTTTGCACATAACTACTCACTTCGACAGACTCCAGCTCCTTCTCATTCTCGACGACTTCCACGACGGACTCGTTGTCGGAGTGCTCGTCTGCCGCGTCGTCCACATCCTTGATTTCAATGGCTTCCTCTTCGTCCACCTTCTCAATGGGCGTGACGTCGTCTGAGGACTCTTGTGGTGGCTCGTCTTTTGTGAGGGACGCCTGGTGGAAGGAATATAGGTTTTAAAATTGATAAGCTGTTAAAATGGATTGTATGTTAGATCACGCATTTGCCTAGCAGTTGTGGTAGTCGAGGTTTTTAAAACAATATAAACAAATCAGAAATGGTAAAAAATAATCACATTACAGTCATTTGTGTTGTGCGGTGTGGTAAAAGAGTTATGTTAGTAGGTGGTACCTTATAGTCTTCGTAGCAGAGCGGATGGTAGTAGTCGTCGTCATGTTTGACGGCGTTGCGCAGATGCCACTCCTCCTTGTCCTCGTTGTAGAACTGCTGGAAGGTGTCGCCGCACAGCGCGCAGGTGTGGCGGGCGGGCGCGGAGGCGGCGGCGGAGGGAGCCTCGCCCGCGTCCGCGCCCGCCTCCGCCTCGCCCTCCGCGCCCGCGCCCGCCGCAGCCGTCGCCGCGCCCGCTGCGCCGCCCGTCTCGAACCAACTCTTTTCTGTACAAACAAAAATAGAAAATGTTTAATGACGAATGATATAAGTATATTTTTGTAGGTGTATTGAGCGATTTAATTGACTATCAAGCTATTCATACTTAAAATTTCAATCATAGGAATACGTCAATACGTAACATTAGAATCCACATTCTCTTCTTATTACTTAACCAAAAATTGATTTGAACTTTGTCGCCATAATTTTGTAATTTTTTTACGAAATAACGTTATACTAGCTGACGGATTAGATAGATTGTGTTTTGAAATCCATCATTATAAATAAATAATGAATAGTTGTGCGTACCTCTCTCCTCGAGATCCTCGACCTCCTCGTACTGCACCCAGTCGGAGAGGTCGTAGTGCCAGTGGCGGCTGTGTGCCCGGCGGGCGGAGTCGCGGTCGCGGCGGTTCTGGCGGAAGTGCCAGTCCAGGTGCTGCGAGTACCGCACCGTGTGCTCCGGCGGGAAGCGAGCGCCGCAGCCCGAGCACTGCATGCCGCCGTACAGCCGCGACACCAGCCCCGGCTGCTTGCTGCGAGGGGACCATACGTGTTATAGCAACTACTCGAAACACGACAACGTTGAACAATTCAAATCACATTCTCCATAATAAATGCAACTATAAATAGTTATAAGTCACTTTATATTTCCGTATTATTAAAGACAGAATACGTATTTTGTTGTGAACTGCAGGGAAACTCAAAAAATATATTAAGTTTTATGCTTTTATAGGTCAAATTCACGATATTTGTGTTTATTTAAAATAAGAGCTATGTAAGGAATATATTTTGAATAGAATACACAAAAGAACTTAACCTGCTCTACCTATATTTCAACTTAAATAGCCTATTTGACAACCAGAACTGTAGTTGGCTCAAACTATAGTAAATAAAATAATATACAATACTCACACTCTGAAAGTCTCAGGCCTCATAAAGTCCACCCTATGTATAACATTCCTGTCTTCCCTCGGCTTAGTCTTTGCCTCTTCCTTGGGCTCCTCCTTCTCAGGCACATCACTAGCCACCTGCACGATGCCCGTGGCTACCAACTTAGCGAACAGATCGTTCACGTTGATGTTCCCGAGTAGTGGCAGCACTGGGTTCGCTGGCTTCTCGTCTGCTACTGTGTCTAGGCCGGGAATGTTCTCCGGTTTTGAGAACAGTGGCTCAGCGACGCTGTATTCTGAGCCTGAGGATGGCACCATGCTCGATGGCATTACGCTGGCCAGCATGTCGAGACCTGTGAAATAAAAGAGATAAATAAATAATTAAAATATTTTCTTGTAATGTAATAATGGACTATCTGTAAAACTGAAGCGTGTTTAAACTCAAATGTAGAGCAAGTAGTTATGTGCAATTCAAATATGATTTATTAAAAATGGGATAAATAGAAGGATGGATAGACATTAATGCTTACCTAAACTCTCTGTATTAATTTCAGGACTAGGTGTCTTCACAGGCCTCACTAATGGCTCCTTATCAACTTCCATAGCGCTTTCTTCCTTAATCTCCTCTTGTTTCTTGACGGGCGCCACCAGAGGCAAACCAACTCCTTCCATATTTGCAATCTGGGCAAAACCTGGCTTTACGTAACGCGGGAGAGCAGAGAACCTTATGAAGTACTTCTCACTGCCCACAACAATAGGCTTCGGTAAATCACCAAACTCCACTTTAAATGGCTGTTCATTAATTAACACAGTTCTTAAAGAATCTACGAAACGAACGGTCAAATATTGACCATTTACTAAAATCTTCTGCACCTTCGCGTCTAAGTAGACCGGATGCATTTGTGTTGCATTGACGATAAGGTTGATTTTCCCAGCTACTAAGTCCGTGCGTTTCGCCTTACCGATATCAACTTGAGGCATAGGACCTTCTAAATGTACTAATCTAGGTTTGTTATCAATAATAACGCCGACAGGCTGACCGCCGAAGAAACATTCGTACCATCTTCCATTGATATACAGTTCCCGCGTCGGCGCCCCGTACTTAATGTCAAAAACTTGGTCGTCAATCTCTACTTGCTTATATCCTTCGTTGAAATTTAATACTATAGAGTCCTTATTATCAAATGTAATCCGTCTACAACCAGGCAAGAATTTGATTTCCCTAGGATCGTCCCAGTCTAGCATAATAACGGCTGTATCACCGTAAAATCTGATTTCTCTGTGTACACCGTCGATTTGGATAGTTTTAAATGGATCTTGATCAATATATTCTATGACTTTGAAGTCTGTGGGTGGGATAGCGAAGCCTGGGGCTCCTAACGGCGGCGGCGACTCGCTTCTCTCGTACGGCACTAAGGGACTTTCTCCTTGGCACATACCCATTTTAGGGGTCGGTAGTGGAGGCATCGGCATTGACATAGGCATACGAGGATCAAATGGTGGTCTTGGCCCTCGCTTATCGAACTTTCCTCGGAAGAACGGTGGTACGAGTGGTCCTCTAAACCTCCTGGGTCCGTACTCGTCGCCCCGCGGCCGCGGCTGTCCGCGCCACATCGGCGGGAACGGCCCGAACATCGGCATCACCGGTGGGAGCGGCAGCAAGCCCTTCGACCTGGACCCATCGACGCTGTCCGAGTTGACTCGCATGTCGGAGTCCTGTAACATTCCCTGACTGTCTGGCGGCGTGTCTAGGAAGACGGAAGGCGTAACTCTTTCGTCAATATCACCAAAGTTATTCCGTTCTGATGGCGACGACTTAGGACTGGGTACTTTGTGGTTCTCATCCTTTGTTTGGGCCTTCAACCTTCTCTTAGACAGTTCTAGGGATTCTCTTTGTTTTGCTTCTTTCAGTTTAAGTTTTTCATTGAGCTGTAACACTTGGTACATAAGCGTGTTGTACTGGTTCTTGTCCAGTTGGCCGTCGTTCAGATGTTCCTTGGCTTGCGACATGATTATAGAAATAGATTTCTTGTTTTCATCGAAATCTTCTTGGTCTTCAACCCTAAGGTCAGAGTCGTCACCACTGAGTGTGCGACGCCTTTCCCTTTCAATACCTAAAATAAATAAAGTCTCATTAGACCACTGCTGCTTTTATGAATACTATTGTTTGCGTCAGTTGCTAATTGACAACAATTTAGTAAAAAAAGTCTAACATGATATAAATTGTACTTACTTGGAGATTTACTGAACAGCAGTGGTCTGCCCAGCCTGTCCTTGCCCTTCGTCGCCTCCGCCAGCTTGGCCCTCACAAGGTCCAATTTCGAAGGAGTCTTCTTATCGTCTCTCTTCTTGACCTCATTCCAGTCTCTTTTAGGAGAACCTTTCGGAGGTGACGAGATTGGTACGTCGATATCGTCAGTCTTGTCAGATTTAGGTGATGACGTAATGGAGGGGGGCGGTGGGGCATTGACCTCTTCTACTTGAGGAAGCTGTCTTAGATCGACGTCTTCGTTGCCGAATAATCTGGAAATTTTGTTATGTTAGTCTATATTGGAGGTTGGAAGATACAATAGGCAAATCACCAAAAAGCTAACTGCAAGGGTGAATAATAAATTAAGTTTGTAGAGACGCAAGGCAACTAACTAGATAGGAACACGGAAGGTGAAGACAAGAGTTAGAATAGGAGGTCTCGTTTTGTGTGTAATTATTTCATTTTACTACTTATATTGCCTGGCTGAGGCATGACAACAGGGTTAAATACATGAATAGGATTAAGTGGATAATAATAGGTATTAACAGAATATTAGTAGTAAAGCAGAAGCTACTTAGTAAAAGACCAACCAATACACCAAGATACTTACACATCAAACTTATCCAGTTTATTCTTCTTAGATTTAGTTTCCACGGCCTCAGTGGACGGCCTTTTCTGTGCGACTGTGGCGGCTTTAGCATCACTCACCACAGGATGCAATACCCTAAGATCTACGTCTTTAGTTTCCGTCACGACTTCCGGGACACCTGAAAATACGACTTTATCTTTATGACTATGGTTAAATGATGTAAATAAGGTCTATTTTGTCTTGTACTCGTTACCGTGTCCCTTTTACCTGTTGAGCTAGCCTGTGATGGATAACACCGACTTCTCAATGAACCCAGTAATGAATTACTTGATGGTGTATTTCCAGTAGTTTTGTGATGCCACAACAACTGATGCAGTTTAAAAGTGAAGCATCATGGATGCTTATAAGTTGTATCCTTGAGTTTAATAGCTCATTCGTTGATCACTTATGGTTTGTTTTACTTGTGTCATTGGTAATTAAATATACCAGACTTTATGCAATAATCTTTATATAGAGATATAAACTTGTGTCTACAGATACTGCAGTCTATGCCAATTTCAAATACTAATCAGTATTTCAATAAAATTGACGAAATGTGAAATAGCAACATTGTTAAGGTTCCAGTTGTGTATCAATTACATTTTATCTACTAAGCGTCGACAATGGTATAACAACAAATTATTAAACAACTAAACAATTTTCATAAAAAAAATCGTAGCTAAGAATATCATTACAAAACATGGTATGTTAAGTACCTATGGATTTCGAGAAAAGAAAGATATATTGTCTGGATAAATGCAGACGTAACTGCTACGCTATAGTTAGCACTAAATATTTAGTATATTTACAAAACGTAACTCACAAATAAATATTTTCAAGACAAACATCATTTACTCCATGTAAAACAAAAAAAAATGCGCTTCGATTGTGCGACAGTATGAATTGATCCCTAGGCATCCCAACTTACGACTTACTCTGTACTTACCAAATAATTTGTTTTAAATCATCCGTGTGTAACACTTAATTTACAATACAGAGAACACGATTTTCACACTATTGCTAAGGAGTCTTCCTTATTTTTATCTTTTTACGCTTTAGTTTAAACATAGGTTATATAAGTCTATATTAATTAAAACTTATGCTCCAATTTTTTATACAACTGCTTATAATTTACGAACTATATTGCGAGGTTATTTAAAACTAAGGTTACATTGCCTTTAAGATGCAAAATTGACAACATAATATTTATATGGCTACTATTTTTAACTACAGGCGCAAATAAATTTCAATGAAAACTTAAGACCACAATATTTAATCTAGGACTTAATCTACCTTAATGCAGTTATTTTAATACACTACATTAACTAAGTTTTAAAACTAATATGCCAACTATATTTTTATTTAGTACAATATTTTTTTATATCTAAATATTATCTAATATGGAACCTTAACAATGTTACATCATCACACCACCTATTTTAGTTTGCAGTGTTATATATTTTTTTACATATCAATATATCTAGTGACTATCGAGAGTAGCTAATATTATAGTTTCATTAATCGGTTTTTAGTTTATAAAACTTATAACTAAGTAAAAAAAAAATTGCTATGGAGTTTCTTGCCTAAATTCACTTGTGACGAAGTAGTTGTGGACGTTTTATGACCACTTAGTTATTGGATAAAATATACTTGACTAGTTATGCACCGTTGTTGCGTATCCCTTGCAAAAAACAAGTTACTCGATATTGAACCTTACCACGTGAAGTAGAGAGAACAACTGTCCGCTAGAAATCTATTTATTTCTTTATCTTGAAACCAAGAATTAGAATTTCAGGTTTATTTGACGGAGTTAAAAGGCGAGATTTCGTCCCGCGTAATGCCTTCCTTCTGTTTGAAAGGAAGAGCGCACATTTACTGCATTATATTTCAATTTGTTTCAAGTGTTCCTGGTGATAATATCAGTCTATTGTATTTTTAACGGATTCATATTTCTACACCTAAATGTAAATGTAACTTAAAATATTGCAGTTTTACACAAGAATATTGTTAAGCATACATGTCTATGAGTAGACAAATCATATAAGCTTGGCTTTTATAATGAAGGGTTAATTAAATCTATTAAGCAGAATGATACAAGACTAGAACAAATTAGTTTTTCGAAGAGGTTTATTTCCCTGACGTTAATTTAAAGGTTTAAATCACAAGAATCATATATTTAGTACAACTACATATGACACAGTACACTAAACTACACAAAAGATTTATTCTGCAGAATAAAATTCCGCCCATTGTTCGTTCCTTGTCGCCCATCTCAGAGAATGCGTGAGAACTATTTGTGTAGAAAGGGCGATTTTGGAAAGCGGGTATTGTTCCCTTACACTACAAAGAACTACCGTATTAATGAAAGAAATCTACATCAAAAAAACCTATACAATAGTAAGATCTAAAAAAACATGAGTTTTTTTTTTCTTGAGGGATAGTATTTAGCATGGTAAAGCACCGTTAACTTATTGTTAGTTAAAGCGTCATGAACTCAATTATTTATGGATTGCGTGGACACGAAATTATAATTACAGAAAGCGAAATTTAAAATGTTTGATTAGAAAGGCTATGGAATATGAAATTATCACTTAACTATAAAAACATTTTAACGTTATCTCAGAGAGGTCACTTAAAAATATACATACTTACGTCGAAGATTAATAGTCTTTCTTCCAAAAAATTTCCTTTTCTCAAAATTTCCCGTAATTTTTATCACTTTCTACCCCCAATCGTTGATATATTCTATTTATTCTTACCTATTTCTAGTTACACTGGATAGCACTGTTTTATCGTCTAAAGAAATATGAATCCGAAAACACAATAGACTAGAAGATTTTTGTTGTTAATGTCAGTATTTATCCTTTTAACTAGATGATGCCACGTTGCTTGGTTAAAAAAAAAGTAACTTTTGAATGTAGTAACTGATGAATTTCCCTATCGGCTTCAGATTTTGACTTGTTTCTTCATATTCCATCGATGACCTCAGTCTTCAGATTGGCTTGTCGAGTCCTTGCGACGTCCCAGACGACGGTTCCAGTACGAGTCCGTACTTTGAATTTTTGGTAACTCCTTCAAAGTTCAGCAAGTGGCTCGAAACTCCAATGATCTTATGATTAAGGGCCTCAGTCGGGTCGGCGAAAGTAGTCGCCATCGTAAATTATTTAAATACGTCTCCATTTGCAGTGTCGTCAGTCCATGGCAAAAGGACCTTACAGAGTTGTCAAACTATGGTTTTGCAAATTAATTTTTGAAAAATATTGTTTTCTGTCTCGTCTATTACGAATTGAGAAAAAAATAACATGTGACGATGTGTTTGTCACCCACTAAGTTGATGTAATTTGTGTATTGATGTATGTAATACAATTAATAATTAAATCGATTTGTAATAGTATTGATATCTTGTAAATGATTAATTTTGTGAAAACTATAATTACTCTCGACAGTCAACTCAGATAATTGGAATGTGATTAGAACTAGTGATATGGTAGAGAAGGGTATACAGCTGCGCCGTTGAAAACACGATAATATGAATAGTCCAAGAGTTAAAAAATATTTTATTTTGTACACAAGTAGCGTGAGCACGCCTTCGCTTACATCTAGTATCACAGTCGGTCCCCGGCGGGCTACAGTGAGGGATATCTTACTTGGGGGCTCTTGCGGGCGCTCGGCGGGCTCGGGGCTGTCGTCGGGCTCGCGGTTGCGGCGCATGTAGTGCTCCTTGTGGTAGTTGCGCAGCTCCTTGAAGGCCACCAGCTCGGGCTCGGGCGCGGGCGGGGCGGCGAGCGGAGCGGCGGGCGGGGTGGCGGGCGGGGCGGGCGCCGGGCGCTCCTTGCGCACGCGCTTGTCGGGCTCGCGTCGACGCTCGCGCTTGCGCTTGGCGGGCGCCGGCTCGGCCTCGCGCTTGGCGTCGCTCCGCGGCAGCTTGGGGATGGGCGGCAGCTTGCTGATGCGCTTGGGGTCGGGCAGCGAGTCCACGTAGGCGGGCGTGGGGCCACGCTCGGGCTCGGGCTTGGCCTCGTCGGCGCGCCGGCGCTCGGCCCGAGCACGCCGCGGGTCGCGCTTGTCGAGGCGCGGGTCACGTCGTGCCCGGCCTGTGCCGTCAGGGCGTACGTCGATGGTGATGACGTTCTTGCGCTTGGTGACGCGCTCGAGCGGCTTTATATCAAACACATTGGGTGCGATGGCGGCGAGCGGTGCAGCCGGGGCGGCGGGTGCAACCACGGCCACGGGCGGAGCGGGAGCGGGCGCGGGGCGCGGGCCGGGGGGGCCGGCGCGGGCCAGGCGCGGGTCTCGCCGTGCTGACGCCAGGGCGGCACTTACAGGCGCGATGCGCCCTGATGGCTTATTCACCGGCTGCAAATTGAAACGACATTGATTCTACGGCTATCCACAAAATATCGCTGGAGACAAACTCTGTAAAAACTCGTCATTCAAATCGGAAAACATGCGAAAACAAAAACACGTAGACTACATCTACAGTATATCATCAAATGCATAAGTCCACGTACCGGTCCAAGACGTTGCTTGACGGGAATGTTGGCAACTACTTCGGGCGCGACCGGCTGTACGGGCGCCACCACGGGAATCGCAGGGGTGTTATTCGATGGAGTCACTGTCGGTACCTGAAACAATACAATTATTACTAATGCTAATTTTATCTAGGAATACGCGTCCGTGAACATGACACCTGTAAAGGCATCAAAAAGGCGAAAACTAAAATAAATAAACCGCCATAGAATCCGTCAAAATAGTTTTATTTCAATGATTCACATTCGCGTAAATCGCAAAAAGCGATGAGAAATACATCTAGGCATATGACTAAAACACCACATTTAGTATAAAAAAATCAGTTATCAACAGATTTCGTAAGTATATCATTAAAGGTTTGCTCTATTTACAGATTTAAAAAAAGTGCGTAATATCAGTATCAACAGCGTAATCAATCGCTAGCTAGATTCAGAATAAGTCGTTCAAGTTGTCATTGATTTAATGAACACAATGCAACATATATTATTATGATATATCTTATTGAAAAGTGATATTGTAACATGTAACAAGGTAATCAATCATTAATTATTGCACAACATTGCCTTCTTTTACCAATCAGCCATTTAGTTTACTCAACCAACTAAAAACTATAAATTACATAACAAGTTGCCAAAAGTTTTTGACCATTTGGTAAGTAGAATAAATTGCAAAAATAATATAAATGTTATTGCACCATATTTATTTCAGTTCACCGCATAAGATTTATATTGCGCAATATTTTTAATGAACATTTAAGTAGTCTGTGAAGGGCGAGGACTTCAAGCGAAACGAATGACGGTATCTGCCGTTAAAGCAATCACGCAATGGTGACAATAATTTACTGTTTGTTCAAGGTAATTTTCCGTGTAATTCTGATCTAGGCCAATGCCTATACCCGGCATATAAAATGCACATCGGTGGGAACCTGGTATAGGAAAATCACTCCGATATTTTTGACCGGTAGAACGAGTGTGTGGATTTCTCCGACACAAAAACATGACACTTAATTTTGTTAGATTACGCCTCGTAAAATCCTGATTTCATTCTGTGACTGAAAACGAGTTGGTAATAACAGATAGGTTAACATGACCTCAAATCCGAATGGTACAAACAGCAAGATTATATCTCTGATTTTCATGAGATTTTCATGTCTACCCTGCGTAGTTAACAAATATTTTTAAATAATTTTAGATTTTTTTATTTGATAATTAACCGACCTTGGATGAAATTGTGTAGACACACAGCAAAAAAACTAGTTTAAACTTGCAATGAGGAAAACACTAGGATATTTAGATATCTCTCTTAATTTACCTTAATCGGCACGTCTTCTCGCCTTATTAATAAACAGTTACATACTTCGTGCTCTATCGACTTTATTTATTCAACTAAGATAAAGAGTATTCTACGTATTTGTATAATAAAAGTCAATTTCATATGCTCATTAAAATCATGTTCTTTGAATACCGCGACGTGGCCGCTAACTGAGAACTATTACTGTTAACTTTCACAAAAATAACTTAACACTGATATACCTGATAATTAATTGGACAATTACTTGTAAATAGCTCTCAGTTATGTCTCACCTATTAATACGATTATTGTTTTAATATCAGTTTATCAAAGCTTATTAGTCAACAATTATTCTTGTCTGATATATCATCTCCCGAGCCTTTTCCCAACTATGTTGGGGTCGGCTACCAGTCATACCGGATTCAGCTGAATACCGTATTTTACATGGAGCGACTGCCTATCTGACCTCCACAACCCATTTAACTGGGAAACACAGTATCCCATAGTAAGACTGGTTGTCAGAATTGACTTAACGACTGCCAAAGATCTATGTATGACAGCCGGGACCTACTGTTTAACGTGCTTTCCGAAACACGGAGGGGTCTCGGTATGTTATAAATGGTCACCCATCCACGGACCAACCGCGGCGAGCGCGGCTTAACCTGTATTATCGGTCAAACCGTACGGCTTACACTTAGCCACGAGCACCATCCTTGTCTGATATATAAAGTGTTTTATTTACTGCATAGGTTTTATCTACTACTTCATAAGCATGCAACTATGCAATACTTATCAACTTAACCATTTTCCTGTCCTGTGGGCTGCATATGAACATATCTGTTGTTACTTGTACTTTTTTTTTTGTATTTTGTGTTTGACGTGCGATAAGTGCTACTATGTAGCCTATATTGAATAAAGAATATTTTTTGAACTGTTTTTACTGGCAGGACAGCAAAGTTCTTTATGTTTCGGTATGATTAGTCTTGAAATATACTGCTAATTTGTTATCCTTCAAATTCCATTGAGATTGAATTAAATGAGGACTAGACATGCAGAAAATAATAACAGGACTATAGACTATAGCTGTCTACATTTAAGATTATTATTTTGGCCTATACTCAACTCAGTAATTTATTTTTTTCAAATGTTGGTCTTCAATTTAACAATAAAAACTGATATTTTAGAAGTGGAAAACACAAATGTGTGGACAGCAAAGTTCTTTATGTTTCGGTATGATTAGTCTTGAAATATACTGCTAATTTGTTATCCTTCAAATTCCATTGAGATTGAATTAAATGAGGACTAGACATGCAGAAAATAATAACAGGACTATAGACTATAGCTGTCTACATTTAAGATTATTATTTTGGCCTATACTCAACTCAGTAATTTATTTTTTTCAAATGTTGGTCTTCAATTTAACAATAAAAACTGATATTTTAGAAGTGGAAAACACAAATGTGTGTACATTAAGTCTATTTATAGGCAGGATATACCACAAGTATATATCTCAATAACAACTATAATGACAGCAGCAATATTTATAGTGTAGCTAAACTACATAATAATTGTACATAGCATATTGTTTGTTATGTCATATGGCATCCATTATATGGGCATTATTATTATTGTAATTACCATAAAAAAGTCATAATGTTTATAGTTTCAAGTAATTATGGGTTATTAAATACGAGGTATTTTGTTGGTAGTTACTATTAAATCCAATATATAATAATAACGGCGATTAGTTAATGAAGATGGGCCTTACTCTTTTTAAGTGTTTTTTTGGGAAGTAAATGCTTTTAATGCAATCTAATTGCAGGGGCTTAATTTATGCAGAACATATTAAAGTTTACCTACTCTAATAATTATACTTATAACATAATTATAAGGCACTACTCAAAGACAAAACATACATTTATCTAGCTTTTATCAAGCTGATAGCTTTATAAGATAAGAATAATAATAAACTTTATTTGAGCCTTTTCGGACACTGGGTTTGGCTTCCAGCCTAACCAATTTGACGACCGATTACTCTCCACCACCTATTTCGCTAGGAACTACAGTTTATGGGAAGGTAACATACCTTTTTAACCACAGTTTTCTCAGCGATCTCGACCTGCCGTCGCATCTGCTCGAGCTCCATCTCCACCTTCTTGCGCTGCAGCATGAGCAGCTCCTGCTCCTTCTTAGCGAGAATGTTGCGCATCTTCTCGTCTTCCTCTGCGACGACTGGCGGCGCAGGAGTGTTGTTGCTTGTTGTCGCAACCGTCTGTCAAAGAAATTTTTAATTAGTCACTTGTCAGGGAAGTCTACTAGGTAAACTCAAATAAAAAGGTATGGAATTCCTTTATCCAAGGTTATTAGGGATTTTAAAAGAACCATTATACAATCCCAGGATTTATACAGAACAAAACCATAATTAAAAAGCGCTTTAACTTAAAAAATAACATATAAATGAAGTGAATTGCATGTTCATAATATAGCTTGTTTGCAGTTTCTTACTGAATTAGGTTTGAATGCCAACCTCTAGTTTATCCATCATTCTTAA
Organism: Autographa pulchrina; assembly: GCA_905475315.1. Taxonomy (NCBI): domain Eukaryota; kingdom Metazoa; phylum Arthropoda; class Insecta; order Lepidoptera; family Noctuidae; genus Autographa; species Autographa pulchrina. Next base: position 785,847 of record FR997775.1, read on the forward strand.
ACTCAAGAAATGGGTGTTACTGCATATGTACTGATGATATAGCATGGAAATTAGCAGCTTACTCAAGCACATAATCCCTCTCTACCTGCTGCAGATAACTACATACATACATAGCACTGATAGCGCATAACATCTACCTTCAACCAATATTTGCCGATGTGCTATCTAAAGCTAGCGTATGACTAAATGAACTTCAAAACAATAATCAACTAAAAAACACCTTTTTCAGAAAATTTGGATTTACATGGATGTTTGACTGCTGCGGCTGTGCTTGTATGGGCCACGCCGGGTCGATCAAGTTTACTTTCACATCCAGCTGATACAGCTTCGTTGCGGGGAACACATCATGCCAGGTTTCCCTTAATTTGAACATTTGGGACCTAATTTTCTCATCAACCTGTGAAATATATTCAATTAATAAAATGCCAAAGAGGAATAACGAATTCATAATAAGTAAATAAGTACAATTTAACTCACAATTACCTGTTTGAAAGTCCGTGTGAACATATTGACGATGCTCTGTGAAAACTTCTGTGTGTATGCGCCACCAACATTCTTGATAATGGAATCAACTAAATACAGTACAGGCAGCTTGATGTCAGGGTGTACCTGTGTAGAGGAAAAACAATATCTAGTCCTAAACCCCTGGTTGACCAAGTACGGTACTTGTCTCCTCTCTCAAGGTTGGCACCCACTGTTCTTAAATGGTACGGGAAAGAATAAGACAAGAATTTCATTTATCAACCATTTTAATTGTTAATATGTAAAAAATAAATAAGAATTCAGTTTTAAAATGCTTTATTGTCAACAATTTCTTGAATTACAACTGAAAAAGATAATGGATTACATACCCTTGAAGGTAGATTGTGTTATCTGATACTAAGGTTTGATACAGGTATCTCCTATTTGGTGGAATTTTTAATTGTTTTGTGAGACATTTTTATTATTATTAAGAACATGTTTTTAGAAGACAAAATTTACATCTAATAACTGTGAATTATTAAAAATGTTAAAATTGTAGTTTTGGATATTTGCCAAAATTTATACAACCAATTAAAAGGTTTTAGGCAATTTAATGTTATTTAAACATCCTCATTTATCAAGAGCTACAATGTGAAATTGTCTACTCTATGAAACAGCAATAGACTTGGCTTAGTGACAATTGGAACAGTATACTTTATGCTTGTATTTCTACTTGTGCATTAAATGAACATTCTAAGAGAAAGCTTTAGTAAATGTTATTGCAATGAAAAAGGATTGTAGTTTGTCAACATTATTTTATATGATGCAAAAACAGGTCTTGATGATGAAATCAATAAGACAAGTAATAGTCGAATGTTGTCAAAGTGGCATTTATTGAAAAAATATGAAAACTGTACAATTATTCATATAATTATGGAATTTTATAGCAAGGTTTTCTAGGAACGGAACGTTTAATCTAGAGTGTATGCTAGCTTGTCGTTTGGAGAAACAGACAAGAAAATAGAACGTTCGGTAGGAGATACCTGTTTTGGTTTAGACTGGTTACAATGAGGCCGAATTAGTCACACTTGTCATTGTAAACACGTATGGCACGCATTGAGGATCGTGCGTCATCATTTAGAGAAACACTTTCCCATTATTCCCCTTATTCTCACGTGACCCTGTGGCATATAAACCGACGCACCTCACACGCGTTAATTTTTAAAAATTGAAATTCACCTTCTCCAAATGCTTTTCCACTGTTTCAACGATAACCCCGGCGTGGTCGATGTTTTCTTCCGCAAGGATCGTCAGCATATTTATTAGCGGTTTGCTGTTGACCGTCAAGTCCGCTAAACTCGAGGCATACTCTTCTGCTACTTCTTTTGACATCTTGAACGACGACCGAAGTCGTTGATGTCACCATGCCAAGCACAATCTTCAACTGCACATCACTGTAATTAACGAAACACTAAACTTAATTTCGTTACGTGGTTAGCCAATATGGCGAGGTTTTAATAATGAACACGTATTGAACTTACGTTATCGCAAATATCACAGCACTGTAGATGATTATCACACTGTGACTGCAATCACCACACGTACAGATCGTATAAATGCGTTTAAATGAAAATAAGTCACGTAGTTTTCAGTTTTCTCCACCCAAAATCAAATACGTATTGACGTAACAAAGTCTGGATGAAAACAAAATGGCGACCTCGTCCACAACAAAATCACAATGCGGCGGTGCGCGGTGAGGCGGGCAGTAAGTGGTGGGGGTCCAAAGAGAAAAGATGATTGGCTGACAGCAGTGTTGCTCCTTAAAAAAAATTAACCGTTTTAGAAACGACTACTAGTGTTGTTCCAGTACTTAGTAAGATTAGGCGGCGTAGTTGCGTTTTATCCAAAAGTTTTATTTTTAAAGTTACGAGCCGGCTGGGCACATAAAGATATGTAAAAGGTAGGAGTAACTAGTAAGAAGCTATATTTTCTGCGTAGAAATGCAAAAATATTGTGATTTAGTAATTAATTTTGTGACGAAGTATCTATTTGATGCACTAATAAAAATTTAACTACACTACTTAGCAAATGAGTGCTCTTGCTAACAAGTAGGAAATAGCTCGAAAGGTTGAAACTTTGATTATTAACCTATTTAGTCAAAGCTTTAAAAGCACAGAGGTAACTTTGGAACTTTGTTCAAACTAGTTGGGGAAAAAAATGAACACAGTAGGTGCTCATGTCTTCTCCTTCTATTGTATGTGGCCTCATAGCCTATTTTGGAATGAATTTCATGGGGTCAATAATTGAATTATCTTATTAAGTAAGCATTACTGTCTAACTACTAGACTTTCCTGTAGCCTCATTACATTCCTTCCAGTGATCTTCTTTTCTTAAAGAAGGGAAGCAAATACGTGCGACTTTTGTCATCTTTTCATAGCCAGTTTTATACATTGCATGTACATTATACACATTACACATTAGTAATATTTATGTTTTACTAATTTACCGATCTAACGGAGGGATGCCCTGGTTATCTGTCTCACAGGTTTTACCTACTACAGACAACTGTGTCTATGCATAAAATTTAATATAATTATGTAACTTTCCTGAAATTATGAGAAAAATAAAGATTTTTATTTATTTAACGATGTCAACACTTCCATAATAGTGCGAAATTAAAGTGGGATACTTTGAAAATAAGTGAATTAAAAGAGATAGGGAGAGACTTGGTGTTGTATTACGTAACTCTAGGTATACTTTACTAGACTAGCATTTACGTGACGCCCAACGGTCGTCAAAAATCCTTTAAGGAATCGTTTCTCAAACATTTTATGTCCCGACCCACGAAAAAGCCAATAATATAGAAAATAGTCTTGCGACCCCGTCAGTATAAATTATATCGATATTTTTATTCATGGTATTTATTACATCTTAATATTTAGTTTGTATTTTATTACTTTTGAACAGACTGTTTTGAACAGGATTGCGTATCCCCAGTTGATAAACGATGCTCTAATGGCTGTTTTTCAATGAAAGACATTATTAACTGGCCTGTTGGTCTAGTGGTTAGTGACCCTGACTGCTATACCGGAGGTTGTGGGTTCGATTCCCACCCAGGACAAATCTTTTATTTGCACGCATTAGCACGATTATTTGTTCTGTGTCTGGGTGTAATATATATATAATATGTATGTATTTAAAAATATAAGTAAGTTTATCAGTTGTCTGGTTACCATAACACAAGTTCTGCTTAGCTTGGGATCAGATAACCGTGTGTGAGATGTCCCGGAATATTATTTTTTTCTTTACTATTATTATTGTACCCAATGATACCATTTGGAGTATTGTACCCAATGCCTTAACTTTGTGGTGACTTTCATTTTAAAGCCCTAAGTTTATATCCGAAGAAAAGTTTCTAATCTATAATTTAACTGTCACAATTTCTTGACGTAAATTGTGACACGATGACTCTCAGTGACATTGATGACAGCATTTTGACATTATTTTATGTCTACAGTAGGCACTTAGATGACTAATGTGTTAACTTGAAATAAAATAAACTTTCGTGAATTTTAGTGTATATGAAGTAAACAATCATGTCGAACGTAAATACGGGAGAACTTTTAGACTTCCAGGACTATTCCCCTGACCACAACAACCGTAGCGCACGTATCGACGTGGAAGCGGTCCATACAAATCAATACAATAACACTATGTCAAATCCAAATTATAATTTTGAAGAGGCTAAGGAGATCCAAGAGCCTGAAGCTGCCCCTCAAAGTAAGACATCAACATTTTAGTTCCAATAATCCCTGAAAAAGTAAAGACGTCGTAAGGCAGTTTTGTAAACAATTAATTATTATCAGGTTCCAATTAGTGTAGATTTTTAACTTGTTTCTAATCTAATCAGTATTAGTAATATTTCTACTTAATGCCACAGTATTCAAATTTCCACTTCCTTGTTAGTTTAGTAAATATAAAATAGTAAAATGTGTAATTAGGATTGAAGACCATTGGTGTTAAAATATATTTTCATTAGTATTTACTCATCTAAATACTCTTGTTTACTTATATTGTTTTGCTAATTAAATTATACTAGTGATAGATTCTTAAATAAACATGAATCTTAGAGAAGATTCAAGGGGTATATATAAATATTACATGAAAAATAGGACCAAGACTGGTAATACACTTTGAACAGAAACAAAAACATATTTTGTAAACAATATGAGAGCCTTACATGCTGTAAAAAGTTTTGTAAGTACCAAGATAAAACCTTTCTATAACTATTTTTTTATTATTTTCAGCCAACCATAACTTCTGGACCATAGAGTATTACCAGAAGTACTTTGATGTCCACACCAATGAGGTGGTGGAGAGGATTGTCTCCTCTGTGCTGCCACAGAAGGTCTCCCGCAACTATTTTGATGAGAGGATCAAAGGCAAACCAGATCTGTATGGACCTATTTGGATTTCTGTCACCCTGGTAAGTTTTATAATTTTATATTTATTTTTTTCAACAGTTGTCTACTTACATTATAAAATAAGTTAACTTGAGAATGAATCAATTTATCCCATATTTTTATAATTTGTAAGTTAGTTGTCCCACTGCTGGGCAATGTTCTACCCCACTGAAACTAGTAATATAAATTAAATAGTAGAATATATTTTTTTTAGCTTGACCATGGATAAAACAACTATGCAGCATACCTATTGTCTGTTGTGTAATTATTATGAAATTTAAAATTCTCTATTGCATTACAGATATTTACGATAGCAGTAAGTGGTAACATAGCGAGTTACCTGCAGAATGCTAACAAGAAGGGCTTTGTGTGGCGCTATGACTTCCACTTAGTGTCCATAGCCGCGACGGCCATCACTTGTTACGTCTGGCTCATCCCGCTGGCTCTCTGGGCAGCTCTGAAGTGGACATCAAATAATGATGCACATGATGAAATAGAGAACCAGGTTTGTTTTACCATTTTATAGAATCCTTTTTTCTTATGAAAAAAGATTATTTTCATCATTGAATATTTTTACAATAATTTATGTCATTACTATGCATTTTATTCCATTATGGGTCAGTTAGATTTTATTTCAAAAAGCTTGGATAACTCATAATTTACTTTTTAAATGAGATTTGTTAAAGACGAACACATTGTGATTTGATATGTAATGATTTATTATTACCATGATAGTTGCAATAGGTATAGTTGAAGTTATGTTGATAGATAGCACAATCCCTTTTACTCTATCATGCTGTGATAGCAGTCAATTTAAACTAACTAACTAAGGCCTTCTACAATATATAAGTATTAAGTATTGAAAGTAATATTTTTCCTTCCAGGACAGCAAATCACCAACAATGATGTCTCTCTTCTGTCTCTATGGCTACTCTCTCTCCATCTACATTCCCGTGGCCGTGCTATGGACAATCCAGGTCTTCTGGCTGCAATGGCTCTTCGTGTTAATGGCAGCCTTCGTATCTGGAGCAGTACTTATCTTCTGGTTGATGCCTGCTCTAAGGAAATCCAGATACTTTTTAATACTGATCGGGTCTATTTTAGCATTCCATTTCCTTTTGGCTGCTGGTTTTATGTTGTATTTCTTCCATGAGCCAAGTACGCCAGATGTTATTGTGACTACGACGACTACCTTGGCACCCAAGGTGTAAAGTTGTATCATGTAGTATAGTAATATATTATTATGATGGGTCTGTGTCAGCCTTCACTAGTACCGTCTTTCATTTAGTATTAGTACAGTGTTAAATATTAATTAGCCTTCGGATTTCAGTACATGCAAGAAGTGTTGTATTTGCACAAATAATGATTATCTAATAAAAGACCAAGAAATGAATTTCAATGAATCTGTCACCTATATATTTATGCAGCTGTCAAGTAAATGGTGTTCACTAGGAGAAAAACGTATAGTCAAAGAACTCAAGTTCTTGCAAAATTAAATCTTGATGTATTTAGTGAGCTAAGTCACTTCTCACATTTAGGGTATAGATTTTAAAGTACTATAAAATTATGATAAGTATTTCTTGATTTCCACATTCCTAATGTATAAAGTCTTTATATTATTTATGTAAAGAAAACTAATAAATGTTAAAATAAATAGTTGTATTTCTCTTACAAATCATATTTATATTAAATTACAAAATCATTTTTGGTATTTACAATATTTACATAATTTGTCTTATTCTAAAATGAAGGAATCATTTAATGCTAATTGCATGTGTTATCGTTACATTACATATTAAAGTTCATGTTTAATCAGTCATAGAGAATGCTTCGAAGCTCTTTAGCCAGGGTTGTCTATGGAATAGTGGCGGCATGTCCTCAGGCGACGACTGTAGTGTCCCAGCTAGCTCAGTCAGCATGCTTGCTGAAACAAGGAATTAATTATGCGGCAACAATTCAATGTTAATAAGATTCTTTATAGTAGTAGTTGGTAACATAGAGATAACCTCATATGGGTCATTGCCTACTCAAGTATTTTCAACTATGGCCAAATAAGGTGAAAGCAACTTTCAAAAATTTAGTTACTGTCCACTACACAGGCTTTAAGGCCCTAATATGATCTAAATTAGAATAAAAAAATTAAATATTCAAATATAACATAACATAACACATAACATACCATCACGCCTGTATCCCCGAAGGGTTAGGCAGAGGTGTACCAATGTACACCCACAGTTCGCCGGTATGTTTAGGTCCCATGTAATAGGGGGCGAGCCTATTGCCACTAACCGGGCACAAATCCAAACTCCGACCTGCTACTGAGAATTTCATAGAAAAACCCAATAACACCTTGGTCGACTTGGGAATCGAACCCAAGACCTCTAGCGTAGCAGTCACGGTTAGCGCCACTAGGCCAACGAGGCAGTCACACACATTTATATTCAAATATAAATGTGTGAAATTAGCAAAAAGACAGTTCTTTGTAGTAAGGAAGAGTGACCAACAGTTTGTAAAAGCTAGACAATGTAGTATGTATTTGATGAACTTACTGCAGGCATCACCATGTTGCATGCCTCTCATATGCTCACAGAACTCTATAAGATGTCCCTCATTATGCGCGAGCTGCGAGCTGAACTCCACGTCCCGCGCCGCGCACTGGTACAGCAGCTGGATGCCGCAGCGACACACCGGTAACAACTCCGAAGGGATAGTGTCCTCTGGAAACATTACAATTAAATCAATTATTACTATCCCCTATTAAAAAAATGTATAGCAAAGAAGTAAGCGTAGTTTACTCCTTATAACATTAGCTGTCTGCAAGTAAAAGTCCCGTCAAAATCGGTCCAGCCGCAGAGCTTAGCCGTAACAAAAAGACGAGAGATTTTTTGATGTAAATTCCTTATGTAAATGTCATTTGCATGTAGTAATAGCCACTAATTTGAAAGTACAAACACCTATTAATTTGAAAGTACAGGTACCTAGTCAACAGTATTGTCTATTCATCTATTGTCTGCACAGCTAATAAATAAGGTACTGTAAGTACCTAGTTGTAGTATAACATTGGGACTCACCATTTTGTTTACAGCTATCTAATATCACAGCACATATCCTTAACGCGTACACAATAACTTGTACTAAAATAAGTTGGCAGTCACATCTGAAATATATAACAAAATATATTTACTTTCTCATTTTTTTCTTACCCACTTTTAGTAGAATTCATTACTAAATTTATTAACAATAGTACTTTAAAAAAAATACTTTCTTTCTAATTGCACCTAAACACATTGGATCAAAAATATAAGTAATTTAAATGTTCTCTTTGTGTACCAGTTTCAGGTGTGAGAGGTTAGATGTTTTGTTGTGTCTGCTCGTTCTGGCGTTGCGCGGCCGATGTTGCGCGCTGCCTTTTCCGCCGGATATGAACCGACCCTTAGGGTGCTGTCCTTTTGTAATAATTTTTGACGTTTGATAAGTGCTACTTGGTAGTCTAATAATTAAGATAAGATTATGATTTTTTGATTTTACCAAGTATTAACGTGTCCAATTTAAATACCGATTACAAACGGTAGTCATTATCCGCCTAGCCTTTTTCAAAGCTATGTTGAGGTTGGCTTACAAAAAGTGATATAGAACAATTTCCTATAATTCTATAGGGTACATACCTCGTTTTCCCTCTTGACAAGCTGCCAGCACTATCATTAATATTAGTATACAATATGATCAGGTTCTGCGTGGTCTCCACCGCCTTGTTTACTAGGTTCTGCTTCTCAATACATTTAAGGCACGCTTCTATCTGCTTCATCAGTACTTGGATGAAACATGAATCTGAAGGTTTCACACAAATGTCAGAAAACTTTTTATTATTTAAAAAGGAAGTTACGTTAAGGTGGAGTTGTTTGGCATGAAGCCAAATAAGTTGAAATTATAAAACATCACATATTAATTGATGAGTAGGTACAGCACTAATTTTAACATCATGATTTTTCATGGCTGCATATTAGGTGTGTGATGAGAATCATAAAAATCGATTTAAACGTTTGGTTCCGGAAAGTGCTATAAAGGCGCAAATAAACATACATACATAGACAGTTAGAAAGAGGCAAAGAGGCTTTGCCGACCAGTAGGCTAATGAGATAAGAGTATATTACCTTTCTTATACAGCAAGACACCTTGATCATAATCAGTCTTAAGATTCCCACTGCCATTGCCCGGGCAGAACGTGGTCAGAAAGTTGTCGTACCCCGACACTGACTTCACTAGGCTTAATATATGTGTGACCACGAAGGGCATAGGCCGTGACGTCAGAATAGTCTTGATGATATCTAGGACTTTAGTCTGGTCTGTTGATGTAAAGGTTTCTACGACTGTTGTGATGGAGAGTAGGAGGCCGCTGTACAGAGTTGCGCAGGACTGGAAGTAGATAAGAGGGTTTTTATTGTGGTAGAACAATGGTAGAAATGAAACTAGGCAGTGTTACCAGAACTAGGTCGTCCCGTAAAAGCGGTATTTATTAGCCTATTTATAAATTGCTGTTGTTTCTAATTCTACATTCTCGTAACATGTTGTTATTTTCTTTGAAAAATATACTGTCAAAGAGAAGAAAAAAGTTTTTACACGATAAACTGAAATCGCTAAATAGCTTTCTGCACAAAGCAACTATGAACAAGAAGAGCATACAGCCGTATGTATTCTTTAACAAAATAATAAGTTTTTAATTCCACAAAGTTCTAGCTTTAAACTGAAAATTTAATATGAACTATGGATAAAAACACAAATTATACTTACAGCATTATCAATCAACACACATATCCTATGTATACTGTCAACAAACGGTTCCGTGGTCTCCAGGACTTCAGGGTCCTCGTCAGGCGTTTGTTGGTGTTTTTCAAACCAGTGTCTCCCGCTAGAAGAGTCTAGAACATACGACAACATGGCTACTATCCTTCTGGATAATACCTCTTGCTCTTCTTTGAATAACGCTCTGAAATTATAAAGGTTGGTCTACAAATATTGAGTAGGTTATCCAAAATTGAAAAAAAAAAACATTTTAAAAGCTACAAAATTCGTTTTTTAAACATTTTAAGTTTTCTACCCTCTAGTTGTCAATAAAATCAGCTAGGTTCGCTAGTTTCGATTGAGGTCTATTTGTCAATTTCTACCAATGAGAGACAAGCTACTACCTCGTCTCTATTAGAGAACCTAGCGGATTAGTGTAATCGCGAAAACCGTTATTGAAACACGATGCATTTAAAAAATGTAATGTATAATGGTGAACAAAAGGAATTCGGCTGTGCTAAACTACGGAATTGCCCAGTGCAGCTAAATTTGCTCAATTTGGACGCCGTAATATACCACATGACTTATAAATGGTATTAAAGACTTTATCATAATATTTATAGATTGTTTAACTGACCTGCCTCTCAACAGATCTTCCTTAGCGACCGTTTGGTAGGTAGAAGTGACTTCCATGTACTTCTCGTCCATTTCCTTCTGAAAGGAGGTCGTCACTCGCTGGCAGACTGTCTCTAGTCTACTGCGAGTTTCGCACAAAACTGACTTTATTGCATTGAAGATCTGGAAGCAAATAATATAGATTTAATAGGTAATTCTAACTAAGTTACCAAGTTTAGCTTAACCCAGAAGAATTTGTGTTTCCGAGAGATTTCTTAAAAAAATATTTACATTAGATATAATTAATTTAAATTAAAGATGGCAATGAGTCAATCCAGCACGCCAGTCACGACTTACTTTATTAGGTTATTTTTTATCTTCAAGACTAAAAATCTTGTACAAATACTATGTAACCAACCTTTTACTATTATTATTATATACTACTATTATTCTCTATTTGTCAAACTGATAAGTTATATATACTGTGTCATAAATATCTTATTTATTCTGAATATGAACAAACTTACATTAAAATACTTCTGCTCAATCCCGTCACAGTTTCCCACAAACACAGCAGTCACATCTTCATACACACTGCTCATTACCACTCTACTCCGTCCTATCTCCCGAGCAGCCGGTGTGGAAGGCACTCGGTGGAATGTGCTGTAGATCCTGCACTTGTTCTGCGAGTAGTCTGCAGTCTTCTGCAGCTTGTCGCTGTAGTCTAGGATGGAATGGTTCTGGCTTTCACTCGGTTCTAGGATGTAGGTGAGAATTGTGGGGTGGGTTTCTGGTCCTGTATGATTATAATGTTTTTAGAAAGATAGACCCTTTAAAGTAAATATATACATTAGTGCTTAATTTCGTAATGGTGCAATCTACAATTGGAAAGTACAATGATTAATTACAAAAAAAAACTCAAGTTGCTTTTTAAATGTTTGTTATAATCTACAATTTCAATTATACTTTGCACTATGAGGACTTCCTCATAGTGCAATTTATATTAAAAATAACTTATGTCGCTCTCCAAGTGAAGAGCTACTATATTATTTATACAGATTTTATTCTAGTTATAAGGTGAAAGAAGAAAAGAAAAAGCTGTTTGAGGTAAAAGAAAGGAACAAGTATATTACCTTTTTCACATGTTTTATGGAGCTGCAAGAAGTGTGCCTGGTTCTCAGTCTGAACTGAACTGGATGAAGTCTTTATCCTCTTGTTTTGAGTTATTGATTCATTCTGGGTCAAGTTCATATGCCTGTGACTGGAATGCATAATACATGGATACTATAAAAAAAATGGCCAAGTGCGAGTCGGACAAGCGCACGAAGGGTTCCGTACCACCGTCGTATGAGAGCCCCCCTTAAATATTCATTTTATGTGGTTTTTAGTATTTGTTGTTATCGCGGCAACGGAACTACATCATTTGTAAAAATTTCAGCTTTCTAGCTATCACGGTTTATGAGATACAGCCTGGAGACAGACAGACAGACAGCGGAGTCTTAGTAATAGGGTCCCGTTTTACCCTTTGGGTACGCAACCCTAAAAAAGATTACTAGATAAGAAATATACATAATGTTTACTAATTATAAACATTTTGTACTAAAGGTGTCACTTTTGTTCAATGAGGTAGGTAGAATATGGAGAAAATCAAAATAAAATATTGTTGTTAACTTGTTAACACAGACTAAAATGACTTGAAAAGTTAGTATTACTTATGTGTTGTTACGTTACTGAAAAACAGTAATGATTATGACAATATCATATCCCTTATTGGTCAAGGCAACCACCTCGACAAACAGTACATAAGCCTTCAGTTTATTATACATTACATTGATAGACTAACTAAGTATTTGTGGCTTGTTGATATTCAAAATACTTCCGTACCTCTGAGATATGTCATTTCCTGTAACCATAACTTGTGTCAATTTCACTTTGGTTGACTCCAATTTCTTGCATTTTTCTTTTATGCTTATTATTTCGAGATTCTGTAAATAACAGTTAAATATTATTATTTCATGGGTCAATGGTTTACTGGCAATTTTTTTTACTAATACTAATAGTTAATAGACCTTGAGGAGAAGGCCTTTGCCTTGCAGTGAGATGAGATTTAATTAAAAAAATAAATGAAAATCTAACTACTTAAATGGTTATGACTTCTGTATGTTGTGTTGTGTGTTGATGATGATGTTGATATCTTATGAAGGTATATTAGCAAACATTAGGTAACAACCAGTGCATTTTAGTTATTCTGTTTGGTACTCAGTATTAAAAGTTTCCATGTGATAGATAGATACTTATTATACTTACTTATGTTGGATAGCAACATTATATTGAGTATACACATGAGTCATATAATGATAATACATCCATGCACTAAGAGATATGATAATACAATAGTACTTTTAACTATCATAAATGTTAACAGCTTTTATATACCTCCTATGCATTCAACTAGCAACAGAATATTAATACTTGATGCAAATATAAGTCTTTGTTTTATAAAATGTATGTATATATGATGACACACAATTATACATGATATATTCTCCTCTTTTATTACTTCATTACTCACCTTAAAATCAAGTTGTGTCCTTAAGTCATGCATTTGCTTGTTAGCAGCGGTGAGTTTCTCTGTACATTCAACCTGTACCTTCTCCAGGGCCTTTATCTTCTCCAACCTAGCATTATCTACTGATGTCTGACAAGTTTTCAACTGTGTTCTTAGAATAGAAGCCTCACCTTCCTTAGTAACACACTTTTCCATCAATTTCCCATTCACAGACTTCAACTTTTCACATTCCGCTTGCATTTGGAGCAGTTTCTTGTATATTTCATCGAAATCCTGACCTTTACAGACTTTGTCATTGAATATCAAGTCGTCAGACAGGTTGACTTGACCATTAGCTTTTGGTATGACTTTAGAGGATATCCCTGGTAATGGGGATGATATTCTGTTACATTTCTCTTTTAAATTCGTTGATATAGCGGAAGGTGAGTTGAAGGAGGGCCTTTTAAAGGTAAATTCGCCTTTTGATGTACTTGGCGATGGCTGGAAGTTCATCTGAGTGCTGGTTGAGGCTGGTTTCATACACATACTGTAATCTGGTAGAAGACTGATGTCGTTCGAGCTATACGCTTCCTCGCAGGCCTGACTAGCCATCATGAGGATCTCGTCGTCATTTTCATCACCCCATGTGTCATCATTATTAGTAACTGTGAAATAAACAAGTTTGAATTTGTACTTAACCTAACAAAAATCTTAAATATTTTAAAACGATCTTTTATAGACACGCCACGTCCTTAAATAACGTGTAATATTGTGTTTCAATTACTTAAATAAGTACAATGTTAATATAAGTCATTTACAGTGCATATTTACCCTTGTTAAATTCATTGTTTTGACTCAAAGGAAAGTTATGATCCGATACACTTATATTAAGCTTGGCTTTCTTTCGTTCTCCTTGTTGTTGTGGGAAATATCTTTTAGACATGTTTACATTAAATACATTGCAAAAATTAATAAAATGTTTTAATTTTGGCGGCACACCAAGTTTTTAATTTTATTATTTGTGTTAACAATGTTGACATGCAAACTTGAAAAATATTGAAAATACAATATTTCAAGTTTGCACAGACAACATTAATAAAAACCGTACTTACTACAACTAAAACTATTTGCGTGAACTGTATGTTAAGCATTTCAATGAAAACGTACTTAATTAATTTTGAAAGTATTTCCTGAAATTATTCCTGACTAAATAATTAATAACCTAATTTTAGTCGATTTTGTTTTAAACTTTAAAACCGGTTCATTTCGGTTTTCACAACGACCATAGAGTATCAAGAAGACGCGGAAAAGTTTGGCTGTTCTATGATATTTATATTTTCTCTTTGGTTAGTTCGTCGTGGAAATTCGTACTGAGTAGACGTGTACCATGTCTGAAGCATTTAAACTTGGTGATCTAGTTTGGTATGTATTGAAATACAATATTTCTGTAGGCTATTTGTGATAATAATTATATTCAAGTGACAGTAATATGTGTCTTGTGTTTGTTTCAGGGCTAAAATGAAGGGTTTCAGCCCCTGGCCCGGCCGGGTAAGACGCTTGATGATTGCATTTAAAGTAGAAAATAATAATATACTCATATTCTATCAAGAAACACTTCATATAAAGATTGTAAACAACGTTTGTTGATCTAAATGACAGATTATATACACGCAATTATGGGCGGGAAAAAATCTTGATAATGTGTGTTGCGGTGGCTATTATATATAGCGTTGGTGTCTATAATGCTCTAGAAACATGATTTCATGTAAAATGTATCATTAAATAAAGTTTAATATTTGATAAACAATCTGAACATTGACACTTAGGATGATGAAAATAATAACCCTAATATTATGGTTTGTGATGGTTTTCAGGTAGCGATTCCGACTCCGGAATTGAGGCCTCCCAAGAAGGCTATGAGCGTACAATGCATTTACTTCTTCGGATCTAATAACTAGTAAGTACCAGATACCTTTGTAAACAAATATTTAAAGATTTAGAAATTATCTATTTGATGTGCATTCATTATGCAGTCTATACATCAAGATCCTTTGCCTATCGTTTGGTTATAAAAGACGCATCATCTCAGTTATGTTAAAAAATATGTATTGTAAAAATGATCAAATCAACATTGTTTTGTTTTTGTGATCAAACTACTTTATGGTTATCAATGTTATCATGTGTTTGTTTCTTATTTTTAATTATATTTAAAGTCATCTATGGTTAAATTGTATCATTTTAGTTTTGAGTGAATTACAAAGTGCCATAATAATACTTATTGGAAACTTGTAGTTACTTTATTGGTGTCATGAGAAAAATGGTAAACAAGGACACAGGACAAGTACCTGTGTTTTCATAATAAGTGCAGATATGTATGGGATAGTGTATCTATCAAGATAACAATTGTATTTTTTTCCTATACTGAGTCTGATTTGGTCTAGTACATATTCAAAGTTATCCAAATTAAAGCATTAAGAACTTTAGAGTATATTTGTAAGTGATAAAGCACAGATAACCGAGAAAAAGAGACCTAGGAACATGTTTGATGAAAAAAATACAAATTTATTTATTTGTAAAGGTCTTTCCTCAACTTATATGTACAAACAAAACTATCTGTGTAGGCTTACACACAAGCTAATTATGGCCAACCAATATTCACCAAAACAAGCTAAGTAAAAGTAGGTGGTCAAGTTAAAATAATTACAAAGAATAAACTAATAAATTGGTGATTGCATCGAACATAGTGATGGTAATGAGGACAATTTGTTTTTTTTAGGGTTCCGTACCCAAAGGGTAAAACGGGACCCTATTACTAAGACTCCGCTGTCTGTCTGTCCGTCTGTCTGTCTCCAGGCTGTATCTCATAAACCGTGATAGCTAGAAAGCTGAAATTTTCACAAATGATGTATTTCCGTTGCCGCTATAACAACAAATACTAAAAACCACATAAAATGAATATTTAAGGGGGGCTCTCATACGACGGTGGTACGGAACCCTTCGTGCGCGAGTCCGACTCGCACTGGGCCAGTTTTTTTACAAACAGGGGAATATACCATACAGAGAATTTTCTGAGGGACCTTCATCTGACTACAAGGTTTAAAGCTTGAGCCAAGAAATATGTTTGTAGCATGATGTTATACTAGTAGGGAAATTAATGGACATTAGTAAAAATTACTTGCCATCATATAAAAGTTAATTAAAAAATCTTCTTTGGACACTAGTCACAAGAAAGTTTCTGTGGCCAAATGTTATTAAGAGCTTTAATGCAGATCCACATATTGATAGTATGATACCATCTTGCAATAAAGGATAGAAACTCTGGGATGTAGAAAGAGTTTTTATAAAATTGCAAATTTGGGTGGCAAAGTGAATTTGGGCCCATAATTTTCCTACAATTCCTTATGATGTAATCCAGATTGTTGTTTGTAGAGCACAAATAATAGTAAATCTATAACAGATATACCTGTTGGTTCACTAACATTGAAGATATGGGTCTACTGTACCATAAGCCCTCAACCATTGCACATTGTGTTGTGTATTTTGATTAAAAAATATTTGGTTAAATAATTAAAATTATCACCAAAAATTAATTTCCTTAAACTATAAGTCTATATACCCAACTAGGTGACTGCTATAAATCTATTATAAAGTTTGTGTTGTGCACTTTCTTATAACTAATTAAATTTTATCCTGTTGCATAGTAACATATAAGACTGAATTATCAAAAGAGGTGTGTCTGGACTTATCTGATACTGATGGGTGCCAGGCATAAAGTATGATTATTTACATCTGAAAAATATACACAAAAGTAAAAAAGTCATTTTATAATTAATTTGTTGTTCTGGAGATTGCCCTGAATAGAGGAAGACGGGTTTATTAAAATGTAAAATATCTTTATGTACTCACACTCAGACCTCAGTCAGTACATGAGTGGTAAATTGGTAGTCATCATCTCCCGAGCCTTTTTCCCAAACTCTTGGGGTCGGCTACCAGTCTTATCGGATTCAGCTGAATACCGTATTTAAAACTGTTATAATATTACCACATATCTAACCGAAGTCTTATATTTGAATAGCGTTAAATGTACTGTATTGCTGTTGGTTTGCGCCATTTTTTAGAGTCGATCAATAAACAGAGTTTGTACATATAAGTATTTGTTTTTCGTGTATTTAAATCTTAACACAGAGCAGTAAGGTCAGTATTTCATTGATATTAACATTCGGCTGTAGTCAGTGTTGGGTTGAGCTATCCTGCACAAATAATGTTGCCAACGTAAATAAAAGATATGTTAGTTTTTCAAAGCAGTAGGATTATTTTTATATTTATTTCCCAATTTGTGCCCTTTTCTTAGTCCTTCCGAACTTATGACCTCTTTTACAAATAAAGCGTTTCATATAACGGTATAAAATTGAGAGGCCGTCTAGGTAACTTTGCAGCCAATAACCTATTTAATTAAAAAAAAGATCATGTATTTTATGTATGTATATATTTTTAATATGGGTAAAATTACGGCGTGTGTGGCACATTAAGAAATTAACGTGGTATTAATATTACTGTTTTAAATTGATTTAATTGGGCCATTGACGACGAGAATGAGAATCCTTTTGAGTCTCAGTCATTTTATATTTTCGTACTTAGATCGAACTGCCTCGTTGGCCTAGTGGTGCTAAGCGTGACTGCTACGCTAGAGGTCTTGGGTTCGATTCCCAAGTCGACCAAGGTGTTATTGGGTTTTTCTATGAAATTCTCAGTAGCAGGTCGGAGTTTGGATTTGTGCCCGGTTAGTGGCAATAGGCTCGCCCCCTATTACATGGGACCTAAACATACCGGCGAACTGTGGGTGTACATTGGTACACCTCTGCCTAACCCTTCGGGGATACAGGCGTGATGGTATGTTATGTTATGTACTTAGATCCCACGAAAAGTCGTAGTACTTATGTTGCAAGGCTAAGGATAGTGAAAAACATGCCTGCATCCTATATTCAAGAAATGATTCGTTTTGATTACGAAGTGAAAATTGATCTTCTTTACATCAAAAATTCTGCCGTCCGTAACAAAAACTAATAATTTCTTGAATATTACTATAAAAACCGGCCGTTAACCGGAATGTTCATCTTAGTCCCGACACCTCTACATTCCCCTGAGTGGAGAAAATTCATAAAAATCCAACAGGATCAACAATAAGAAAACTGATTAGTACCTTGCGTTCCTGATTTTCTGGACCAAAATAAGAAGACACACACCCATTAATAGTTTCTCAAGCCTTTGAGTATAGTCCGTTTATGTAAAAATTCCTTGTGAACATTCTAAAATATTAAATAGATCACTTTTTATAAATTAATACCGATCTCTTGCTCGTAATGAAAATAGTTTGCATTGTAGTATAGTAGAAAATGGAAAAGTATCTCTCGCGATGGTAAATACATTCTATTGCAGAACCAATTAAAAATAAGTATTTTTATATGCGTAGTATTCTTGGAGTCGTTTGATTTCAATTCAATTTTTAATTATGAATGTCTAGGGTTTTTCTGGATCTTCTTTTTTTCTTGGTAGGTGTAGTTTGAATATAACTGTTCGTTTTGTTACAATTATTTACTAGGGGTGGGTTCGAATGATTGCCTGTACTGCCTGTACAGGGTACACGTAATGTGTAATTATAAATAAGACGAGAATAATGTTTGAGCTTGTTTTTTAAATAAAACAAATTATAACTATACGTAATATTAGTCAAGTTCCGGACGTTAATATAGACACTAGGACTAACTAAAATATATACCTCACTAATTCTGATCCAGAGATCACCGCTTATAAGTTCCGACAGTCAAACCGTTAATACGGTTTTGTGCTGCATGTTTATATCCATGATGTTGGTTATGTTTTTAATAAAAACTATATCATACCATAGATCTGACTTTATCATTGTAACAAATCTTCCGTATCGTATAAATAACAAGGAGTAAATCTGCATTATGCACTTAGTGATCCCCTTCAATTCGCGACAATTGCTGGCAATCTTGTTTTGTTGCTCAGTCACACGTCATTCTCCGGATAATAGACCACACAAGGTCCTTAAATCGCTTTCGCACTCTTGCTCTTGAACGCAACGCAAACTTAATAAACTGTTTTTGACGTTAGGATTCCATTCTCTAGGAGAGAAGAAACTAGCACATGGTAAAGTTACTCAAAATATTTAAAACATGTTTCATTAATCAATTTTCATTTCTATTTTTACTTTTATATAAATAATACTTAATAACACTGAATAAAATTGTCGATTTTAATTAAAAGCATAGCTCTATATTATTATACTGAAACTAGTACTGAAATAAAGTCGGCGATATTTCAGCAACAAAATAACTGAATCAATACGAAACCAACCCTTGTTAGAGCATGTTGCATCCAAAGTTAGATTGACCTGAATATGTACTGAAATAAAGTCGGCGATATTTTAGCAACAAAATAACTGAATCAATACGAAACCCACCTTTGTTGGAGCATGTTGCATCCAAAGTTAGATTACCCTGAATATCGGGCTAGGGCTGGTAATTAAATATCTGTAACAACGGTTGCTATGCAGGAGGCGTGCATGTTCACCCCTTCCCAGCTAGGATTATGTTCGCAAACGGCTATTTCCTAGAATTTCGACGACATAACTCAATATTCCTGTCCATTTTAGTTCCTGTGACCTAGTTTTAATGAAGTTCTGGGAATTGGACCGATATGTCAATAAAGCTTCCTACATGGTTTTAAATTAAGTTCGCTGTAATTAATTTAAACTGAAATGTTTCCGTGAATTTATCATTATAAAAGTACGAGTTCTTTATGGATTCTGTCACAATGATCACTCGAAATATTTTGCATTGTAACACCTGTATTTTTAGGGATGGATTTTTTTTATAAGCGTTATTTATTTGGGATAGCTTGTTAATTGAATTGCAGTGGCTGCTAAACTTATTTAGTTGCATCGAAGGTGAAGAGGTAGTAGAGTAGTAGTGAGGTATGAAAATAAATAAATCTAATACGATGTAATGTAGAAACTTATTGTAGTTTCATTGTAATACTTATTGTTGTTTACCAATTTTTGTTTATATTATTAGAGAACTTTAACCATGAAGGTAATACAAGGTGTTGCATATAAGTTATATTACATACCTTGTTTTCTCGAATAGGCTCGAAATATCGTTCCGTCAGTTTTTTGTTAGTCTTATCCAGGTTTTCAGTTCGAATTGGATTGTCATCGCACAGTTCTTCTAGGGCTTAAAATATGTGAAATACCAAAATCTATCTTTAAATTATAATAATAATAATATTTTGGGACAACTCACACACGGTTATCTGATCCCAAGCTAAGCAGAGCTTGTGTTATGGTAACCACACAACTGATAAACATACTTATATATTTCTAAATACATACATATTATAGATAAATTACACCCAGACAACCAGAACAAATGATCGTGCTCATCACACAAACATTTGTTCTGGGTGGGAATCGAACCCACGACCTCCGGTATAGCAGTCAGGGTCACTAACCACTAGACCAACAGGCCCGTCGGGCCTGTTGGTCGGTATTATATTCAGACATTCATCTCGGGTTTTTTTATAACGTAAAAATATTGATTGAGATTAAATCTTAATTCTCTAGTTAGTGTGGCCAACTACTGGGCTCATCTAATTTGAATTTAACTCGAAATAAAAATAATTCTGGATTATCCTAATTTGGGTGGGGAGAAGGGTAAATAATGTGAAATGAATGATAATATAATATGAATTTAAGTGATAGATAAAAATAGACCTCTACATCACTTTTCCACATCTTGTTTAAGAAAGTATTCTCATCAAAATATTCTCGTCAAAAGTGCATATTAACGTTGATGCTTGCCCACAGCGCCTGGATCGAGGAACACAACATCAAGCCTTACCAGGAGTACAAGGAGCAGCTCATCAAGTCCTGCAAGACGGCCGGCTTCAAGGAGGCTGTCAATCAGATCGAAGAGTTCATTCTTCATCCTGAGGTTGGTATCATCGGTGTAGCAGTATCGAGACGAAAGACGAAGTATACTCGACGTGGTAGACTGGTAGTGTTTACATGATCTTGCAGTCTTCTAATATATGAAACTATAGCTTTAGAACTAAACTTAATTGTAATTGTAAAATAGGTTTCTACAGAAAATTTTATAACCAGGGATGAACTTTTTAGTCTTATTAAAGTTTTCTTAAGCGTTTTTTTATTTCTACTCTACATTGATAAACACTGTATGTTTCTTTTAAACCTATTGTATTTAGTATAAATAAATAGCCACCAGCCTAATTAGGATCTTATAGTTAACACACCCATGTAGTCAAATGCTCAGTTAAAAATATTGTATTAATAGCAATTAATATTGCCATAAACATGTAATCAAAACACTAAACAACTTCCCCAACCAGAAATTCGGCGATCTTGACGACCATGCCGTGAACGCGGAGGAGCAGTTCGACAAGCTGAAGGACGTCATGGAGGAGGAGGAAAGCCAGGAGGCCGGCGCGGCGGAGGAGCCCGCGCCCGCTGACCTGCCCGCTAAGAAGAAGAGCGCTACGCCTAAGGTGAGATGAGAGACAGACGAGAGAGACAGAGGGCCTGCATGGTCTCATGGTACACGGGAATAAATGGCTAGTAGAGTGTGGTATAATTGTTGAAATTACATGAGGAATTTATAAGATATTTACCACCTACATTTTTTATCGTTTGTAAAACAGACGCGACAGTACAATTTAGCACCATTTGTCATGTTACTAATAGTGTATAGTTGTGTAACTAATAGTATGTTAGGTAAAATCTTGCTAAAAAATTGTAATTATTAAGAATTATATCCATGAAAAATCTATTGATAATCTTGTTTTAAATAATTTGTGTTTACTTGCCTGTGTGCAATAATAAAAATCAAGAGAGTAGTGTTTCAGCTCAGTAGGTCAGGACTTGAATTTGACAGTGCATGTTAACTCACCAATGCATGCAGCAGAAGACGGTATAAAGCGCATGAAATTGGGCAACCCCAATCACTTCACACAATGACCATTCTGAATATTTATAGATACGTTTGGGCATTTCAAAGGTGAAGCCTATAAAACGGTCGTCGTCGGCCGGGATCAAGGGCACTCCTCGTAAGAAGACCAAGAGCAGCCTCTCGCGCTCCTACACCGACATCGACATGAACGAGAAGCCGTCGATGCTGAACCACTCCTTCTCTAAGAAGTCCAGCTTGCTGAACCGTCCCTCCAATATCCTCACTCCTGTAAGTACTTATATGAACTGTTTTTCTATGTGATGAGTGGAGTCTCGATTCAAATTTGACGGGCCTGTTGGTCTAGTGGTTAGTGACCCTGACTGCTATACCGGAGGTCGTGGGTTCGATTCCCACCCAAGGCAAATCTTTGTGTGATGAGCACGATCATTTGTTCTGCGTCTGGGTGTATTTTATCTATAATATGTATGTATTTAGAAATATATAAGTATGTTTATCAGTTGTCTGGTTACCATAACACCAGCTCTGCTTAGCTTGGGATCAGATAACCGTGTGTGAGTTGTCCCGGAATATTAAATGTACAATGACTGCAAGGGTAGCCGAATGGTTTAGTTCACCACGCCATTTACCACTGCGCGTTACGTGCTGCGGGTTCTAGCCAAGTACATATATGATCTGCAATTTATTTTATAATATTTGTAACCTTGCCTACCTAGGATTTCAGAAAAATTGCTAAGTGTATATTATTCTTTTTCATGACTATACTTACTCTGACGTTTTCCGGCACTGTTATTTTATATTTTTAATAAAGTTATTATTTTCTTATTTTTTTTTGCCAATGTTGTACTGTTGTAACAAGAACGTGTTTAAAAATGTTTCCTTTGTAGGTACTCTGTTATCAGGCTCATCTATAGAGAACTTTTACCGAAGCTGTATTTTTACATAAAAATCTATAGATTAGTGTAAACCGAATATCAGACATCGGCAGAAAATACAAAAATGAACCTTACTTTATTTTTTTAACCAATCGAGTCAAAAATTGACCAAAATTTAGGGTAACGATAGTAATTGCCCTGGTAATAAGCGGTTTAAGGGTCTACTACTGATTTAGGGTACTTATTTTAGTCAGCGAGTTAATTGCCTACGCCATCTGTTGTTTTCGTTATGTAGGTGCGCGTGCACAAACGCCCTCGTTTTAGCTCTCGAAAAATTATCGGTATCACACAGGTTTTAGAAAAGATCTAATTTTATCTTTTATGCACTGAACCACGCATAACACCAGATTTCAAAAGGAAAATAAAACCTGGTCATAGTTGGTCCATCCGTTTGGCACCTCCTATGTCAAAGATACTGAAATATACGTTAAACTCATACACGCCTCTTTTTAGTTCGCGTTAAATAAACACAGCGCTCTGACTAAAAGCTCTAATAATATTGTAAATCCGTTTATTCGCATAGCTTTTGACGAAATAATCCTATTAAGTTATTACCGGTTTCTATGAAACCTGACGTGGCTATGTATTTTTGCACACAAATAATATACTGTGTATATGAACACCCATCGAATGTGTGTGTACGAAATGTGTTCGTTATTAAAGTTTTTCAGTTAAAAGCCAACTAGATTGTTAGGTTTCAGAAGCCTTATTAAATAGGAGGTTCGGCATTTTTTACCGGAATGTCCTGTTACAAAACTTTTTATGATGAAATGTAGCATGTATTATTTATATTGATTTTGAAGTCTTTATCGTTGATAGCCGAATAACTGAAACGTCAATCAGTTTTAAGTTCTCGTTAAGTCTCTTGATATCTCTGTCACTTTTAAGTGTAAAGTAGCGACAGATAGACATTTAAGAACTTCAAGTTATTAGACTTTTAGTTTTTGGCGGTGAGCAAGTTATTAGACTTTTAGTTTTTGGCGGTGAGTTACCTCAATATGCAGAGAGCCTTTGTCCAGTTGTGGCACAAGGGTTGATTATACTAATCTATCTGTTCCATATATCCTACATGGTTGAAAGATCTTGAATTTTATGTAATTGCGTTATTAACCAAAAACAAGGCAGGTCGAAAATTGTGTGGGCTAAAATTTCTAAAATACTGTGGCACGGTGGCACCGAGCCACTTTTTCGGTTAATCCTGCCATATAGATAAGGAAAATGATAATATCAAACATGGTGCGTGTTGTGTAAACAAATGCGTTGGCTCGCGTGGACCCATTCAGCTGTTACTGCTGTTAGACGAAGGCAGAAATATTTGTCTCATGTGTAAGATTCATGGATGTCCTAAAAACATTATTAAAAGTACTTCATATTACAGCTGCGTTTGTAAGAAGTCAGTAATTCGTAATTTCCGAATGATGTGTCACATCAAAGTGACTAAAAAAAGGCATTTCCATACTGCTACATAACCAAATAATGTGCAAAGATAAGTTAATAATTAATACACAATAATTCTTCATTTGCTGACACTTTCATTCACTTCACTCTAATTACAGCCATGGTGAAAACTTATGTAAAATACCAATAATATGATGAATCCATAAAAAATATATGAAATACATAGATAAAACAATTTATTTTAGTCTGAAACTAGGCTATCCAATAATACCATCAAAATGTGTCGTGAATACCACTTTAAAATAGCGGTCACCGAGCTAACTAAGGGGTCACCTCTCGCTATTCATAGTCGCAGACAATGCAATTTCAGATGTCTGGAATAGATGCTATTTCTTTTAGCTTTTTGTATCTTTCATCTTTGCTCCATTAATAATAAAGTTACGTACTGTTTCCTAATCTCGTTAAATAGTGATTTAAGATATAATCCTTTGATGTTGGCCAGGTTCTGACTTTACTGGACAATTTGAGTGCCAATAAAAGGAACAGTTGAAAGATCAAGTCTAGTCGTTGTATGTAGTTGCTTAATTACGTGCCGTGTTTGATAGCTAAAATTATTATTAATAACATACATCTCAAGAATTTTAAATCTTAAACAGAAAAATTAACTTTAAATTCTCATAAAGAAAAAACATCATAGTGAGTAGCGAGAACCGTGCATGATACGGGAGAGTTAATTAAATTCCAATTAATTGTTTCACAAGCTCGTTAACTAAGGGTTGCACGGAAATGAAAATAAAAATTCATAACGTTATTATAAATTGCGCTGTATTTGACCGGAGAAGGGCATTGATTTATGTAACAGGATTATCATCCAGATCACTGCACTTGCAATAATAACGCCCTTAACAGCTTCCCTGGGACCCGAGTCCGCTATTTTAAGTCAGTGAGTGGCGGGTTAATAAACGTTCCAGTGTACTTGTTATTGTGCCTAATTTTTTAATGCAGATAAGAACAGTCCCTTGCAATCCTACAATGACAACAGTGGCAAGTAGGTGTACATTTGTCATTAAACTAAAATTATCTGAAAACGAAAAATAGGCACAAAAACAAGTACACTAGAACGTTTATTAACCCACCACTCACTGACTTAAAATAGCGGACTCGGGCCCCTGATCTGTCGTTCCAAATATCAGCTCTATTGATCTATGTTCCTGGAAACTGCCCATGAAAGCCAGATTCAGTAAACTTATGTACACACTATGTAGGTATGTAGAATTCATCTCCGCTCGGATTACTAAATTCACCTGTATCTCGAATAATTTCCATGCTAAACAAATATCGACGTTGCACTCTCAACTTTATAGTCGGAAATTGCATGTATACCTACTAGTATAGATACGACGATATTTATTGGAAAACATTGTAGATGTTGATAGAGGCTTTTCACGGAAGTGAAATGGTTTTTATTTTTATTTGTAGTACAATATTGATTCTTACTTTGGCGTCGGGTTGTTTTGCAATATTTATCTATCTTTCTGACCAGTCTATTTCGCAGTAACATAGTTTTCATTTATTAAATACTTCGTTGTAGAGCAACGTTAAAATAATACTCATCACGGTAATATTACCAATACCTACATATTATTATCAGAAATATGAACGAAATGCAGTTTCGGCGTATGAGAGAATTTTAGATTGATGTAGGTATTTCTTGACTGACTTCTTGTAAGGCGCTGTACCTTATTTGCTTGAGTTCAAAAATGATACGAGTTTCATCACTTTATGAAAACATCCTGTTTTTTAGTTGCGATCAGGGGCCCGAGTCCGCTATTTTAAGTCAGTGAGTGGCGGGTTAATAAACGAAACGAAAATTAGGCACAAAAACAAGTACACTGGAACGTTTAT
Source organism: Autographa pulchrina (assembly GCA_905475315.1). Taxonomy (NCBI): domain Eukaryota; kingdom Metazoa; phylum Arthropoda; class Insecta; order Lepidoptera; family Noctuidae; genus Autographa; species Autographa pulchrina. The sequence goes on from FR997775.1 coordinate 811,957, forward strand.
TAACCCACCACTCACTGACTTAAAATAGCGGACTCGGGCCCCTTAACGTTTAAGTATTATTGGCAAATTGTCTTTTAGTGAAACGGTTGTGTATTCATAAGTAGGTTCTATAAGGTTTTCATTTCAGTGAGTGGCTTAAATAGATAACAACAAAAACACTTTAGACAGCAATGACAAATAGTATTTTCGATTTAAATCGCTCTATAAAGATACCGAACAGTTCATCAAATTAATGATCTCAAAATATTTTATGGTGCAGTTGAGTCAATACGAGGTAAGGGTTCGAACCCGGGCCGAATGAAATAGTTGTAGGTGCTCATTACAATACAAATACTCGATATTAGGTAATTTAAACTACAAGACAATCTTTGAAGCATCTTCAGTCTTGATTTGGCAGTAGAACGGAAGTCTTTTTACACGACTGCCCAAAAAGGAGTGTTATGTTTTCAGGGTTCATGTATGTATGTAGGTATGTATGTATGTATGTATGTTTGTGAGTTTCTTTATTCCACCATAACTTCTACTAGGCTTGACCGATTTCAATGTTTGTGGTATCATTAGAAGCTTTGAGTTATCCCGAGTGACATAGGCTATGTGGACATTAAAAAATGGTCAAGTGTGAGTCGAAATCGCCTGCAAAGTGTTCCGAACGAATTTTTTTTTTGTTGTGTCATGCTTTATTGTTGTTCACTAAAAGGTATTAAATAAAAAAAATATAATTAATAATTAAAAAACACGCCTGCCATGTAAAAAAAAATAAAAACAAGTCAAATATTTGCAGTCGGGGGACCTGTAATGAATTGTTCCAAGTAACCGACCCCGACTGCAAATATTTGACTTGTTTTTATTTTTTTTTACATGGCAGGCGTGTTTTTTAATTATTAATTATATTTTTTTTATTTAATTATAGTTTTTGTATTCAGTTAAAGTCCCGTCTCTATTTGGGAAGAGGCGTCTATCCAGCAGTGGATATTAACAGGCCAGAAAAAAAGATATTGTAAAAAAATTTTCGCTCGCTCGTACACGGACGTACACATGCGTACATGCAACCACAGAGGTTGTCACAATCTTTTACAGTAACTACTCCATTTGAAATAGTTACTTTGCTAATTTAGTATTGAGCAAAATATTTGTCCTTATAAGAGAAATGCAGATGAGATGACAACTATCGACCTATAGGTACCTACCTAATATTATATTGTCCAAGTATAACACTTGTTACAATTTGAATAAACATTAAAATAACATTGTTGCCTAATGATTTTTCCTCTGCTATAATCGTGCTCAAGTAAGTGCGGTAATTAAAAACTGTTACTAATTAGTTAGGTAGGTACTTACTGCTTCATTAGCGTCGCCTGCTTTACATCATACTGGCTGAACGTTTATCATAGTATCTGTTATTTATTATAGGAAACAGTGGAATTATCCTAGTATACATCTATTGTTCTAATTTTTTATATTGGGAGATTATTAACTTTAAAATTACTTTAAATTTAAAGCTGGTTCAAAATATTACATATTCATGTAACATTATTAAGTTACTTGTCAAATAATTTGTGTATCTTCTCTGACAAAATGATACACAAAAGTATATTTCATAACATTAGTAATCCAAAGGCGTAGACATAACAGCTGTATAAAATCACAAAACATACCCTATTATGTGCATAGATTAGCACAGTAAAAGACGTTCAGCATTTTAACCCCCAAGTTAAAAACACGTCTTTGTTTGTGCCCTACGTGGCGGGGATCTAAGAGTTCATGATACCATCACCTAATAAACTGTCCCGATAACTAAATCCTGTTTTCAATTTCTAGGGTTAAGAGTTCTATTAATAAGGAACCCTGTTCTAATATTATTCCGTTTGGTAAAGAGTGCTCGTGTGTCCCAAAAGCTAAATACTCAAGCGTGTCCCCCGTCCTTCCTCAGGACACTCCACCGCTAGACCTGGAGAACGTGACGGACACCCTTCTGGAGAAGAACATCAAGGCCAGTCAGATGAAGTTCGGCTTCCTGGGGCTCGGCATCATGGGCAGCGGCATCGTCAAGAACCTGCTCAACTCCGGACACAAGGTCGTCGTGTGGAACAGAACGGCTGCCAAGGTAAGTCATACATGTACTGCTATTACGTGATTGTCTTTTGTTAGACAAGGTTTTCTTAATTGCTCTATGTGAAGAGCCCTATATAATTTAATAGGTCGCCTTGGGACAAGGTGAATTTAATCGCTCTATGTAGAGGAAAGATGTTAATTGAACTGCCCGGAAGGATAGTCTTATGTTGAAGACTGGTATTTAGCTGATCCCGGTGGCACTGAAACCTTACCCTAAAGTAGTTTAGGGAATAGATATAAGAAAGTTTTTTCTTAGTATGTTGTTACAGCTGTTAAAGGAAGAAGAACAAGGCATTTTACTTCGTCTTTTTTTTTTGGTCTATTTACTTCATAGTTTTCAGTTTAAGAGTAATGTCTGTGGGAAACAGTCTTTACTTGACGCGTAATCAAAATGTTGTCTATAATATAGTCTCGTCCCTGTAGCTGCTGTGCCTCAGGTCGTTTCTTAATGTTAGATGACATTAACTAATTTAGCAAATCAAATAATATACCTAAACATCAATACATTTATTACATGTTAGAATAGCAAACTCCTATCACATAGGATTAAACATCTTTGGAATAGCATATTAATTGCCTACCCAGGATAATTTATTAAAGGAAGCAAAAATCGCGATAAATACGTTTTAAGCGGACGTGTAATATGACGCGAAGTCTGCTCGCCTTTGGTGTCAGCTTACACGTCCATATGTGCTGATACATTAATATATAATGCACACACGTCTTATACATTACCTATATTATTAATTACTTATAAAATACAGAAGGCAGTTTACTACAGTGCCTTTAAATTACTCTAATATTTCAAAAACTTTTAAGGCAAGCATAGAACTGCAGATAGACTTAGATCTAAAGATAAAATGGACGAAAACTTCAAGAAAAGCGGTTCTTACATACTTAGCATTAATATTGTACTGGTCTTGTGATAGTAAAGTTATAGAGATTTGTTCATCTGTGATAATTGGCTGCAATTCTTATACAACCCTTTCAGTATAAGGTAAAGTTGGGACTACTGTTAGAAGTGATGAGGAAGACATGTTTTAATTCACTAAAATTTGAGCGTTACCCGTCAAGGATATTTTAAATATCCAATATAGACATTAGACATATTTATAAACTTAGATGTTTTAACGGTATTGTGCAGGTTAGTTTAAACTGTATAACCGTTCGATACCTGTTTATAATGTAAACATTGATCGCTATTACATATCAAGAGAGACCATTTACGTACAAGATAAACATATCTAGTACGCTTCACTTTAAATAGCGAAAACATGATCGCAGTAGCGTCGTTTAGTTTTAATTTTATTATTCCAAAATTCTACATAGTTTTCTACTTAAGTTCAAATTTATCTAGAATATAGATTAATTTTACGAGAATTTAGTAATTTAAATATTAATTAATATAATTTAAATGATTGAACATGTCTGTTGCATGTTGCCGTCGATATTAATAAGTTTGTGTGTCCGTCTGTGTATTGGAGGTTACGGTGCCTTGCGGCTGAACATTTGTCGTGTCAAATAAACATTGATATTAAAACGAAGTGTTTCATTTGTACGGCTACTAATTATTCGTTTTATGGTCATTGACATTTTTTTTTAACTCTTTAGAGTGTTAGATGTGCTCTTAATTTTACCCATAATGATATCAAATTTCTTAACACTTTTTAAGTTACATACACACTACAGTTACAATCGCTAATAACTATATTTAATTATTTTAGTGTAGCCATCATACTTGTTTGTAGACGTTAGAAGCAAATACGAAATGTGTGAATATTCGATCCGTTTTACGAATTTCTTATTTCACACTAAATATTTTAAATTGAACCTTAAACACTTTTAAAATGTAGTCTATTATTTAGTTTACTCTTTAGTAATAGGTTATTGTTAACTTATCAATTATTTCCTATTAAAAGGGAAAGTTTTATGTGTTCATAATAAAGTTATCTGTCTGAGAAACTTTCAGTTTATACACTTACAATTAGAGCTCGGTAGACAAACACCAAAGATATGTGACAAAAATAAAACCAAATGTTACATTGAAAAATAATTTATTCTCCATGATTAGCGGTTTTACTCTTGTTTTATATATTTAGAAAATTTTCAACAATGTTTGTATATTTTTATTAAGAAACGTTATAATAATATAATCATTGCTGGATTGTATTATTTGGCATATCACTGCAAGACTCATTTCTATACATTCTGTACGACAGTTATAAAATATAGAAATATCATTAGTTTATACAGACAGATAAAAATGTTATACGCGTTACATACTAGACGTGGATGTGGATGACGATGGATATGCAGTCGAGTGTTGAGATCAGAGGCGCCTCGAGCCTACGATACACCAATGTACAATGACCGCGCAACAATTACAACAAGTACAGTAACAACTTCTTATACCTCACTTTAAGTTGAACAGATATAAAATGCATAACTCTAAGAGTTTACCCTAAAATACATCAAAATGGAAAATGATTGAAACCAACAGAAGTTATTTACAAGTTCTAATACCCACAGAACGCTTAATTAAACAGGTTCATTCGATTCACTACTACGAACGATTAAAGAACAGATCGTTTCAGTATACTCCTTATCGCCTACCACTAGAGACAGTACGAAATTAAATTGTCGCTAAATTCAAATCTAGTCTATCACAGCTTACTTAGAAGTACAAGCGGCATCGGCGGCGCGCGACACCCGAGCCATCCCGAACGGTCCCTTCACTATGCTAACCTTACATTATTATTGACATTGGAGACAATCCGGCAAGATATGTTCCGACCGCGCGAACACTATCATACGTAGGAAGGCGACGCGCCGCTAAAATCACAGAGTTGCATGTCGGGCACGCGCTGCCGCACGAGCGTCCGCCCCGAGACGGCGTAGATCTTGTAGGCGCGCGTCAGCAGCCTGTACTACAAGGGCATGGGCTCGCACGCGCGACAGCCGCAGCCGCGCGCGCGCCCGCACTCCGGCTGCGCCAGCTCCACGGCCAGCAGCACGCGCGCCGCCGCCGCCGCGCCCGCCGCGCGCCGCAGCTCGGGCTCGGACGCGCTGGCCGGCAGCGTCACGCGCCGCCGCCCGCGCTCGTAGCGCACGGCCTCGCGCCCCAGCAGCGGCTCGCTGGACGGCTTGGGCTCCTCGGGCTTGCGGCGCGAGCGCGCCCGGTGCGGCCGCGCGCTCAGCGCCGCCAGCGCCGCCGCCGACGTGGTGGGCGGCGGCGAGCCCGGCGGCGTCAGCGACTCCGGCGGCGGCGACGCCTGCAGCGGCATGATCATCGCCATCATCCGCGGCGGACCCTTCTCGATCATGTTGATGTGGATGCCCTCGGGGATCGGCGAGTTCCTTCTGGAGTTCACTGACCGCTCTGTCGGCGTGTAGTACACGGACACCTTGCTCTCCTCGTCGAATATTGGGCTAGGCAGATTGGAAAGCTTCTCGATCTTGGTCTTGAGGTACATGTCGATGACCTCGACGTCCGGGTCGAAGGCCATGGAGTCGCTGCGCCCGCACGAGCCGCTGCGACAGTTCTCGAAGTACAAGCTGGGCAGGTTCTCTAGCACCTTGTTGAGAGTCTGCTGCTGGTACTTGTACGACTCCCTCAGCCGCAGAATCTGGTGTGCACTGAACTTCCGTATTTTGTTTCTTTGAAACACATAGTTCTCTCGCACCCAGTTCAGCTGGCTGGTGGAGTACTCACGAACCCGCTTTACCTGTGCGATCAATTTTGTACAAATTAGTTGATTCTATAATTGCTCACGACTATACCAAAACGTATGCAGTAATTAAAAACTAGCAATAAATAAATAGATACATACCTGATCATGATACTGATCTCTCATGGCACTCAAATGATTGCTACCGATGTCTCTAATATTGCGTAAATGACTCGCTTGTGTCGAGTAACTGTTTTGTATCCAATCCATTTGCTGAGTACAGTTTTCTTTAATGCGATGAACCTGTAAACATTTTATGTATTAGTGCATGTGACACACGAGATGAACACGAGAGGTACATTATTAGTAGAGCAACTTACTTGAACTGCGTAATTTTCTCGTAGCTTGTCTAATTGTTGTCTCTTGTATTGTTCGATGTTGTCTAACATACTAAATATTTGTCGCGAGCGCGGCGCGTCGCGGCTCACACACGTGCAGCAGCTGCAACAAGTCTCCATAAGATGGAATCTGAAAATAAAATACAACACACGTTAGAATGACACACATTCGTACACACAAACTTATTATTACAGTTACATAAAGTACTGACCTGAAAAATATGTATCGCAGTGCTTGCACCAACAATGTAAGTCCTAAGAATCCCGCGGCACATATCGCGCCGCATAATAAACTATACATTTTTATCTCGAACATAGTCATAGGGTCTATGTTGAGGACGACTTCCGCAGTCAGGTTAGCCGAGGGGTTCGTTGCAAAACATAAGTAAGTTCCACAGTCTTCTCTATGTATATCTCCTATAAATAGTGATCCATCTTCAAGCACTCTCACTCTTGACTTGGAATTATCTATGGGGCGGTAATACTGGTCGTGAGCTTGACCGTGCTTGTGGAATATGTCGGGTATCAGGGGCTCCGGGTTCCAGTGGAACACCATCCTGGTCGGAGTGATCCATGTCAGCGACGGCACTGGGTTGCCCGCGAATCTGCATTCCAGTAAGGCGTCCGCTTGTAGTCTGTACAGTGTTAGCGGACTGCTTGACACCAGCGTTGGAGGCTTGCAGTTCGTGTGATTTAATATCCTTAACATATCATTCGGATAGGTGAGCGGGCAACTCAGATCCGATTTGATGATATCTTTCTTCTTATCAGCCCAGCTGGCGAACCATGCCATCCGACAATCGCACGCCCACGGGTTATTACCTAGCTTCAGTTCTTGCAAATTGTTTAACAATTTAATGGATTGTGGTAACGCCAGCAGTGCATTAGAGCTCAGATCCAAGTGCGTGATGCCCAGTGTGTCTTGGAATACAAATGTTTCTATTTCACGTAAAAATTCGTTATTTCTTATGTATAATTGCTCTAGAGTACTTAAGCCTTTCAAATTAGTATTTTGTATAACTGCTAGTTCAGTGTGATCGAGGTAGATCGTTTTAAGATTTTCGTTATGTTGAAAGAGCATCGGCGGCAGTGATCTCAGCCTGTTGCCGCCCATACTTAGCCACCTTAGGTTTTTACAATTTCTATAGGCATCGTTCGATATGTTTTGGAACGGGTTGTAACTCAGGTTCAGCTCTCTCAATTGTTCGAAGTTATCGAATAAGGACTTGGGTATGTAATCTAGTTTGTTGCTAGAGATGTCCAGTGTCTCTAATTCTTTTAGATTGACTAGAGCATTAGAAGTAATTTTGACTAGGCTATTATTATTTAGGAACAGTGCTTTCAGTTGTCTATTAGGATTAAAATAGTAATCTAAGAAAGTAGCTATTTTATTATGCGATATATCCAAATATTGGAGTTTAACTATCGGCCCGAAGACCTGGAATGGTATAACGTGGAGCCGGTTGTGAGACACATCTAGCACCTCTAGATTTTCTAAATCGGCGAACGTGGACCGGGGAATGTCGTCGATGAAGTTCCGCGACAGGTTCAAGTATTTGAGTCTGCTCAGTCTGGCGAACAGGCCGTGTTCGGTTCTCTTTATTTCGTTTCTGCTCAAGTCGATGTATTCCAAGTTAATGAGTCCGGCAAACACGTCTATCTCTAGAATGTTTAGCTTGGAGTTGATCCAGGAGAACTCCTGGAGCAGGGTGCCGTGCGGTGCGAAGTAGGCGCGCCCGAGGCGGTCCTGGGGAGCTGCAGCGGCGTCGCACGCGAGCCGAGTACTGTTGCACGAGCAGGCGGAGGGACACTCCTGAGCCCCCACAGCTGTGCAAATTATTGCCAGCGCTAATATTTTGTTCAGCCACTGCATTATATTACAACCCTCATAGTCTTATTAACTGTAACAATAGAAAATTCTATGCTAAGTGTCTGCCACATTATCTATTATGGTCAGTGTGTTCATTATGTTCGACCTATACTGTTCTTTATCTCCGCATATCCATCTCAATGGTTGTTATTCACTGTACACTTTACAAATACGTTTAGTAACGTGCGTTTCGGACCCTATTATGAAAACGATCGGATTAGTGTGCATCGAAACACAACTATAAACATGATTGTTTCCAAATTGTGTATATTAACGAGTGATTTCATGCGTTGTTTTGAAATAAATAGGTATTTAACTGTGCTATCACTTTTTATGACAGACTCCGGTTTCGATACTGTTACATTGCATGTTATTGTAATAATTATTAGCTGCCCGCCTAGACCTAGATATCAAGGTTTTTAAGCGTAATCAACACACCGCAAAGGCAAAAGTAGAACACTTCCCTAAATTCGTTATAATTGTTGTCTATTAAGCGTGTGTAGGGTTTCAATTAAAAACATATGGTATTTAGGCACCATATAATTTGCTTATTGTAAATAATAATAACATTTTGGAGTGAAATCTATTAATTGAAATGTGTGTATAGGTTACTTTTCATTAGAAAACATAAACCCGGCCAGTTACAGTTCATTAGTCTGTCGATATTGTAGAAGACTATTATAAATATCACAATAATGACTGTTGTAGATAATTGAATTGCACCGCGTCCACTATGTTTGTCGTTTACACTAAGATGTACTTACAACGTACGAGCCTCCATACAATCGTCCGCCGTTGGTACCTACATCAACTGAATTCTACAATAACCATTGAACACTTGTAACTCAAACTAACACATAACTATATTCACTATATCCTTTGACACGTTTACCATAATAAAAACACGTTATTCACCTAACACTCGTTCACATTTTACTCCAACTTGCATAATCCACGTTATTTTATGTTGACAACAGATGCGATGAAGCCAGCCATGCTCCGTTACGAACGGCTCGTCCTTCACCTGTATAACTTTAACTCCATTGCACATTCACAAATTACACATTTCCAAACATTTGTATACAATTTTATATAGGAATTTCACAATTAAAACGAATAAGCTCTGCGCTTAGTGATAAAAGAAATACACTGTCACTACGACAAGAGCCGAGCACTGAAAAGAAGTAAATGGCGGCGGTGCGAGTTGCGCGGCGCGCGGTCCTTGTCGCGCTTGTTTGTGGCGCGCATGCTCCTCTCGCTCGCACCTTGGCCCAGTCAGCTGTGGGGTGCGAAGACTGCCGAGCGATTCCGAACGTAGGCGAAAGTGCTTTCGGAAGCGCGCTGTGTGTCCGAACACCGACGCATTCTTGCAAGTATTTCTTGGCTGCGAGGGGACAAGTCTATTTATTAGGGATCCGTCGGTTGCTTGTAAAAACGGCCGTTGTTATTTACCACCTGCGATCTAAGGGAATTGCTAATTTGTGTATGTGTTTTAACGAAATGACTAAGCTATATAATGTGAAGAAAACGAACGTTTTAAATAAAACACCTAATCACATACAATTATTTAATTTTTAGTTTGTATGGATTAAATCAAATGCGTAGGTATAAGTATGCCCAACAATATTACCTATTAATACAGGAATCAATTATAATTTTTATAACTAAATTAATATATTTTAGCCCTCAAGGTTAAAGGTCATAACATCGCGTAACGTTGGTCTTGCCACGGCGATGCCGTCTTTATATTATTTAGTACTTTTTCTGACTCATTCATAGCGTTAGCGAGACGTGCCGTGCAAAAATTAGACTATGTCGTTTGCCAAAAAAGTTGTACGCTGCTATCATCTTTACTGGCCTTGCAATAAAGAGTACAATACTATGGAGTTTTTTGGTAGTTTTTGTTCCATAACAGATGTTTGTAATAGATACCCAAATACGCGGTCACGGTGCTAGGTAATAGCTATTGGGTGCGTATGTTACACCCAAGGAATTATAGAATGTCATTATCTACGTCATTTAAGCTATTCCAATATTGTTTTTATTATATAAGTTGATGAACCACGACGTGGCTCCGGCTATAGACGGAAACGGAAACCATACGAATGACGTTAAAATCCAAATTTAGCCAACCGGGTATTTTATAATGTTAGCTGAAAGTCTCGCAGCTTAGTAAGTTTTACTAGAATATTCTAAATCGTATATAAACTAGATATTTCTGCAAACAGGATTACGGTTAGATAATTTGCCATGGTTTGAAACAAAGAGGCCTAGATTACGTAGAGCAAGCAGTACTCAGAAACTGGTGTGGGATAGATAAGATATATTTAACGCACAGTTTATGCAGATACCGGTTTACTTTAATTTATTAATGACTGTTTGATAGCAGCACTTAGTAACAATATGCAAGAGCACTTTAGATCTCATATTATCGTTTTTCTGATCGGAAATCAATAAAATTTTTAACATTATGATTATCGCTTATCACCTATTACATAACTTACGTGACTTTATGTTGTTAGTGAAAGGTGACATAATTTGCGTCACTATTCATCTCTCAACCTCTCACCTAACTATGAATTGAAACATAATCAATATAAATATTTTATTGATCGCAATACCCTACCAAAAATTATATATAAAGTTGTTTATAGCATTATTTAAGAAGATTGTTAAAACAATTTTTATTTTTATTCGTTGTAAGGGACGCGGCAACAGCTGATGAGTGATGTGCCCTTTGAAATAAAACTTGTTTTGTCCTTTGAATTCAAGAACTAAGTTCGCAGTTACGTATTTGTACTTGAAATGCGTATTGATCCTTTTTCTTTTGCGTAATGTTCATGTAACGTATGATTATTCTATTTTTGGACTTGTTTTCTTGTTAGCCTCGGTCGCGTGCTAGATTTTTAATACAGGATGTAATAATATGAATTAAATTCTGACCCCGTAATAGATAATAAGGATTTTTCAATAGTAAATAAGATGCAGCATAAACATTTAAATGTGCTAGTATTATTATTTCTTATAGCTATTATTTAAATGAATATATTATGTACATAAATAGAAATACTTGAAGGTTATTAATTTTAGAGTCTTTTGTATGGTAATGTGAGAAACGTCGAATCGTTGTAAGTATTTATTTGTTTTACATTGTAAATAAATGTTATAAAATACCTACTCAAATTGGTACCTACCGTCTCGATTCAATTTGGACTTGACTTGACTTGACACTTGTGCGAGGCCGTTCATCATGAGATGCCCTGATTTTTTCAACAATGATGTTTAGTTTGATTGCTTGTTACAAAACATAAATGCGATCATAGTAATGTACAGTCTGTTGCCCTTAGATTTGTTTACAATTTACAATACTACATATCGTTACAGTTGGTACCATAACATATCAACCTAGGTGTATTTTATTTCAACACCCATTATCGTGAAGTGGACACAACATAGAATCTATTATCCAATTCCAACGTATAAAAATAAATACATCTATGATTTTAGTTATAGATATGTACTGAAATATCAACAAAAGTTAATAACATTTTTATACGCAGAATAACGAAATAGATTTATCTTTCCTCATTTTACGAGTTTTCCGTTATACGTTTAGGTATATTGCTTATAGGGTAAATACGCTAAATGTCGGCCCCCTTACGGATTTTCTAACTTTGGAATGCTCTGGCTGCACCAGTTTGCAACAAAGGATAGCTTGTGTTGCGGTTTTAGACAGGTTGATAAATCTATTTTATGTTTTTAGGCATAAATTTGACTTTTCTACTAAAATAAAAAAGGATTAAGGTTTAGATGCGTTGAAGACGAAAAAACCCTTAAGTCGGCCGTTCGCGGCCTATTGTCGGCGGTGTTTTTCCCAAATGTCGGCCGGATATAGGGTGTTTAAAATTAAGACAATGAAAAATATAATCAACATGATTTATTTTGGCAGGAGTATACATTTGTATTTGTCTTAGGGTAATTTGTAATTATAACTAAGTTAAACATCGGAATAAATATAACCAGCAAATTCCAAAAAACATTTTTCAATTGTATCCCAAACCATATTTAGCTATCATGAATAATATACATAATTATGTCTTCGATACTGTCAACTTCTACATCCAAACTTAACCTATTTAAAATGTTTTAAATTTTTGTATTGGGTACATAACTTATATTCAATTTCGAGAAAATAAGTTTGATAAATAAATTAAAAATGACTACCCACACAATCAATGAAAAAATACAAAAGTAATCAGCCTGTATATTAGCGTTCAAATTCGAGGCTGGCCGACATTACGATATTTAATATATTTAAAGTCGGCCCCTGTTGTGTGTGCCTCATTTCTCGACATTCAACTAAGATCACCCCGGCCGGTATTTAGCGACTAAACGTAAAATATATTTATTAACCTATTAAGCTTTGCAAATACTCCTATTAAGCAAATGGAATTGGTAGAATTGGAATTTGTAAAACAGACTGCATTTACTTTAAGTCGGCCCCGGCCGAGAATTCGGTTTTAAGCCGAAACTGGTATTCTAATGGCGGCCTCCTATTTTTCATTTAAAATAATACGAAAAACGTTAAAAAAACAATGTCAAAATATAGTAAAAATAACTTTTTAGTGATAACAAAGCTTAAAACAAAAATAAAGAAACGTCTTACCGTTGTAATATCAATCCCCGAAGCGTGGGTATTCTCATCAAGTAAGCTACTTTAACTAAGAACTTGACTCTTCAACGGCGCGATCGCTGCTGACGCTCAGTGTGTGAAGACCGGGAGACGTAATAGGTTAGTGACAGTTTGTGCGTATAGAATATGAACTTAGGTTGCAATTCGAGTAGTAAAATTACCACTTCATTACCCTTGGAACGAACGCAAGATAAAAATGTGCAGACGGCCGACGATTGGGGGGGGCCGACATATGGCGTATTTACCCTAGATAATACTCTTGCAGTGATAAAGTTGATGTGAGGAAATAAAGGATGGCAGTAAACCGTAGTGGTATAGGCGAAGACGGCGGAGATAAGTCGTTCAGATGCCGCGTGTCATTCAGATAAATGATGCTCCACTTATAAGTACATAACTGTTCCGTGTTCAAGCGTAATGACTTACATCACGGCCATCTAACAATGACAGTTTACGATAAAGGCCAACCGAAATCTGATGATCGCCTTTGAAACCGATCAAATCTTATTCAGAAGATATTTTTGATATTTTTAATATTTCGACCTTATTTACTATCAAAACTGCTGATTAGGTTTTTATTAAATATAGGTATTTGAAACGTCATGAATATTCGGTCCTAAGGGCAATATGAAAATAGTAATTTGATTTTTCTGTCAGTTGTGTTTTCGTAACGTTTCATAATGATTTGGAAACCAGTGCCACAGAAAGATACTCACTGTTTTTTAAATATCTGTGGATACACAAGCTGAACTTTATACCACGGTTAAAAATCAGGGTTATAAACGTGTTCTTGAACGTTAGTAATACTATGTACCGACTCATACTTAAGATACTAATTATATTTAATTACCAGATAATTAAGTAGTTTTTAGTGGTAACGTCCACCGCACAGTGGAATTTTTTCTTCATGTTACATGACAAGTAGACATCATATAGGAGAAGGACAAAACCATAGGTATTTGATCCATTTAAAATGATCGTAATGAAGTTAAATTAATAAAATGCTAAGTGTAATTGAATTCGGTGCAGCCATAGATGTGTTACCATTACACAAATACACCTACCTGTTGATATTAATTTCACAGCCCTTTATTTCGTGTATTCATATATTTTTCGATACAGGTGTTGGTTCTAGCATTATGTGAAAAAGCAAAATTTTATTTAAATGCGATTAAATAAATCCCACCTATGTGGATAAATTAATATAATTTAATGATTAACTTAATCGTCATCGGAAAGTTACATTAATTATGTATGTTTCCTTGAAGTATTTATGCATGTATGAGTAGGTCAGCTTGTTCACTTATAAATAAATAAATAATACTTTGAAATCAAGTAAAAACGAAGACCTAGACGCCTTAAGTCGGATTAGTATCTTTCAATCACATGGAATTAATAGATAAAAATAATTTCTGATTTGTCACGATAACTTAATCTTTTAAGTGGAAATAAAGCATAATCTCTGGGACGGAAAGGAAGTTGGGTTTTTCAAATCCGTTGATAAATCAACGCCTCGCTAGTTTAAATTTTTTTTTTTTTTTTGAAGCACAATTTTGCAAATCACTCGTCATATACTGTAACCTTTGCTACGTAGTGCTTAGGAACAAAATCTATATTTTTAACATTCTGATATCAGTTTATCACTCAACATTCATAAAAGAACACGAAAACAGGAAAACGCTTTTAAATACACATGCTTTAATTAGTTATGATTCTCGCATCAGCATACCTACGTGATGTTTACATAATAAGGATGGACAACACTAAATTATATTAATAAAATAAAACTGTATTATTATAGTTTATGCTACTTCCTCACCTAAACTAAGTTTCCATAAACTAGTGGTTGGTTATCTGGGCGCCCGTGATAAACGTTGCGAAACGTTGGTACGATAAGTTTCGCGGATGTCACGGTATCACAGACTCACAGTAATAAAATAAGTGTCTTCGAAATCGCTATAAATATTTTAAAGCGAAGTATTATATTTTTGATATATTATATCTTATCAAGCTTGTAAGTAAAATACTCATCTTCATCGTAGGATCATTGGTCAAAGTAACAGTAATCTGTAAGACTTGTATAAACACGATTAGTTCGTATTTAAAAAAAGGTATTTGTAGGTAGTAGGTATATGTAGGTAGTAGGTATATATAGGTATTCTTATCTCGCTGGCTGGTATTGCGGCTATATTAGATGTCTTAATGTGTATTACCAACAATCTCTTTAATGGCTCGTACAAGTTATCAAGTCGCTAGTACTTTAATGGTGTACAATAAAGAATATTCTATTCTTTTCTATCTCACAATTACTTGTGTTTGCTCACACACACGTAACCTTAGGTACAGCCTTACAAGGTGACAATCTAACTCTATGGAACACAATGGTCAAATAAATACTCACTTATCATGTGTTCGTGTCACAGCTATCTGCAATCCTTATAAATTACACTCATCAGTTTTTACAATATTATTTTTATTAGCTCTGAATACAAATAAAATAAGGTTTTGTAAATCCTCTGCAAGTGGCATGGTCAGAAAATCATTACCAAATCCGAAATGTTAAATTGAATAATAGAATATTCAATTTCATCCAGCTGTGTTCAATCGTCCATTTCTCGCTGAAATGCATCTCAGTTTCTTACCGTGAAGGGTATTAGGTAATCTTATACGATTTTTTTAAATACTTTTGTTTGACCAGTCTTGGCGAAGGCTTAGTGATAATATCGCTGTGTGCTAAAAGATTTAGTACATGCGTCATTCTGTGTTGGTATGCTACTTATCTTATTATAACACTGACGTAGCTATGTTCAACAATTTTTTTTATTGTGTAAGAGAGGTCTTCATGCATAGCTTACGAGCATCTTAACCCGTTCGATGCGGTTACGGGCATTATGCTTATAATCCAGGCGCGGAAAATGCCGACGGGCACCTCCCCCGCACCTATTGTATTTCGCAGCTCGAAGGTCGATCATTCAATAACGTCCCTGCCTGTGTATATCATACCTGCCTTTTCCCCGCCACCTACTAAGCAAAAACGAATCCTTTCTACAGACATGAATTTATTCGGGGGTTAATAAACTGCCGCCTATAAACTGTTGAATCCACATACGTAGACATATTTCTCAATACTCAATACTTTATTGCATTCCATAATGTGTACATATATAGTTGGTATGTTAAAACATCGAATCAATTATGAACCCTGTCGGGCACAGCAAAGTTTTTTTTAATTAATAGGAGAGAGGATGGAGACGCTTTTTGATTTAAAAGGAAAATCTAAATTTAAAATAGAAGAATTTCTGACAATATTGAGTGATGTAGCACTGATTGGGCATCGAATTACAAAGGAAAGGTACACAAATATACCACACTCTTCTTAAAACAAATCTGCGGCATTGTGGCTCTGAGTAGCGGTGCAAATCGATCTGTCTGTGAAGTTTAGCCTCGCGGCGGCTTGTCGTAGATAAATGGCCAATCTTTATAAATGGAAACCGTCACCCGCGATTTGGAGAACATTACCTAGTATTGTGGAATTTGTAGCCCTCGATCCCTAAAACATTAGCCTCTTTTAATTGAGTTATGAATGCCACAATGCCTGACCGCTTGGTCAAATGTGAAGTTTCTAGATCTCCGAATTAATTTATTACGTCCTTCATCTTGGACAATATAGTTTAAAGATTCAATTGATAAGAATAGGTCTCCATTACACGCGTATGTCGTTTATACATTACTACCAATTTAACAGACACACCGGTGTCGAGAAAGGAATAGCCTTGAGAGGCCTAGTGTCGATTCTGAAGCTTTCGGGGAATTGTTTTGACTGGAAAGCCAATTGTATGAGGTGATCTCAGTTCTTGTAAAAACATACGTGAATCGTGGTCATTTCTACAATTCTACAGAACGAACTTTAAAATAGAAACCAAAAATTGCGTGCCCTTTTGTATTATGGATTACCGTTACCGTTGATCTCATATCGTTCTTTAGACGTGTCTACTGTAACTAATACAGTCTGGGCGTGACGATTGTGTTTAACGAGTTACTATGTCGCGAATACATAAATCCAATCGGTACTTAACACTCAATATTGGCTCTTGGCAGCGCTCACAACATTGCATACGTAGTTTAATTAGCAGTCTTCCTTGTAACAAAGACATATAATACCAGTCGTAATATTTGCCGCATTATGTCGCATAGCCTTATTCATTTTAATATTAAGAATAATATCAGAGGCTTTGTTTGTAGATCCTAAAACCACTCTGTAATCATTTCTGATGCCAACGCAGACTGGTCGAATATCCAGAACCCCTAAGAGGATTATACCGTGGGTACCTTGCGTCCTAAAGAATGGATCTGATTCACTGTGTGCAAAATTATTGTTATTTTATGACAATCCACGTTATTGTACTTACGAATTTCGATTGTAAGGTATTAAGTATAGGCATGGCATTAATGTGTGACGCTTCGTTATATCATCTATGATGTGGAACGTTTGAGCAGAGTACAAAGTAGTATTAGGTCGATGCCAACCACGTCACGTGAACAACCCGCCGAAAAGTTCGCCAATCATTTGTAAGTAAGCGCCATTAATTTGTGACTCGTAAATGTCACGCCTGTATCGTATAAATTTAGGATTATTAGATGAGCGACGAACAGAAATAGTTAACTTGCCTTTGTTGTTGATTGATAATATTGCTAGCGGTATCCGATTCTGAATCTAGCCTTTTGATATCATCACACTAGTCTTTGACAAATTCCGTTTGCAAAATGTTATCCAGCTAAACTTGTGATACCTACCGAATTTCTGTTTTACTGTTCTATTCAGTCACTTCGTAAGAAAATATAATACGGGTTTGCAATTGGCTCTCCCGTTGTTTTAAAAACTCTTGTTAATGCGCTCCCTCAGTGTAATACGAGTCAGGTCGTTGTAACTCAAGATCAATAGGTAGCCCGAATGCTTACAGACACAAGGCTTCTATGCTATCCAACAATCTCTTACACACTACTACACATTGTTTCCTTACCAATCCACTCTAATATACCGAAGTACCCTTTATACTTTGCCCTATGTATTATACAATCTATGTTAAGAGCTCGTATGCCAACAGTATTAAACATTAAATAATGTATTGTATTCAACACGTCAAGCGGACAATACCTGATAGCCATTTAAAATGAACTAATAGAACGTGTTCCTTGTTTTACACTGAAAGCGATTTTCCGCAGTTTCAAGGAGTGATAAACTTAAGAAGGTCGTATTATTTTTGGTCCCAATTCTATATTGAATGTTGATCCGGTAAAATAAATGTTAATATTAACGTTTAATGTTGATAAAACGCGGCTTTTCACTTGAGTCATCATGACGTAGTCGCACCTATTAAATTACAGTAACTAATATTTTGATTAATATAAGTAACTAGCGGTCGCCCGCGGCTCCGCCCGCGTGGGCCATTGAATTTATTTTGGATTTTTCCAAAATAAAATTTAGCCTATGTTACTCGTGGATAATGTAGCTTTCGAATGGTGAAAGAATTTTTAAAATCGGTCCAGTAGTTTTTGAGCCTATTCATTACAAACAAACAAAGTTTTCCTCTTTATAATATTAGTGTAGATGAAAGCAAGAGCAGGTTATGGAAAACGGTCGTTCGAACATAATTCGCAGTTTAATCAGTTTGTTCTAGTAAACACGTGAGTAGAAGGAAGGATCATGTTACCGAGCATTACATAACGTAGGTTTACACGAGTCGATAGTATAATAATAATAGGATGTAACTTCATCCGGCTGTCTTCCCATACATCATCCGGGTAATCAAGAAGCGCCAACATAGCTTATAATGCCACATTATGTCTATGAAAAACATCATAACATACCTAAGTACCTGTTCTTTAGGTACATCGGATTATGTAAATCAATTCGAGCAAATGAAACTAAATGACCACTTGACATGTAATTAATTCGTAGCATAATTTGAGAAAATCAATTTATTCATGAAATATTAACATGCCTTTGATACAAAGAGAAATATTGTAACACTGTAAATATGAATTTATACCAGTAAATGCCACGTGAAATAATAATTTTGAGTGGTATATAAATTCCGACACTGGAATATTCCGTGTATATTGATCAGCTTCTTAAATATTTAATGACCGCAAATTTATTCACACCTCTTCATGAAAAATGAACAAGCGGAATCCTTAAGTTATTTCAGTTGAGTTCGCAGCATCTAGACATATCAAAGTTAATCTAATAACCAGTATATGTTTAGCATAAATAGCAACAACCTTGGAACGTGTTGAGTGAACGGACTGGAGTTAGAGTCAGTTAGACAAAACAAACAAACTCCGACACTGAAATTACTTGGTTTGATATTCGTATCACGGAATGATGAGTGTGAATCAACATTATATTGAGTTTTCAGACATATTGAAAGGGAGACTGCGAGCGGGGCCATTGATCTTGAGTCATTTGTTTACATTCACATATTTTTAAAAAATCAACATCAAAGATCATTTGCAACACTTATACGACTTTAGCAATCATGTAGGAATACTGTAATCTGTATTTTCTGTCACGTGGATTGTTGCGTATTTACTTAGTTACCACCCACACATTTTACCAATCTGCTCGGTAATAGCGACAGACAGGTCCTGTTACATGAAATCTAATACCCTTTAAGTAGGCTTGTGTTCAGCTGAACTACGACTTGACTAGTCGAACACAACTCACTCCACCATGTGCTCTTTCTGAAGAACGTTGGTGTGATTTAGTTAATTATGAAATTACTAAGAACAAGGTCATGATCGTTATTGAATTTCATCAAAGTATTCATGTTCAGTAGAGTTTAGAACGCAGTGGAGGAGAATGAAATGAATGAAACTATTATGAAGCAGACTGAATGAGATCATTCGTATACATGAGTATGAATGGACTATTTACGAGATTATAGAGACGTAACCACCTTCTGTTATAACATAAACACTCCAACGGAGAGTGCTACTACTACGAGGATATAACTAAATTAGGAAATCCAATTTATTTAGAATTAGACGTCACTACTTTGGCAACGTCTAAATTATATTTATCGCTCCGAAAGTGTTTATATAAATCCGTTTGTTAATTACCTGCGTCATAAATCCATTTTCAACACTAATTATGTTATTAAAGCTTATTATAATTAGAGTAATAAGCATTTAAAAGTTTAAATTAGCTTAATAACAGTCTTTGTTAACTATACGGCTTAAAAAATTAAACTAGGCAATGGTTTAAAACAAATGGACTAATATTAGCAATTAGAATATTCTAAAGGTTTCTGCTAATTCATGACTACAAATAATTTCTTGGTAATGTATTAAGCATTCATAGTTTACAAGTACCTAGTTACCATACGTTTATACCAATTTCAGTATTATCCCATTACCGTAAAGACCCAAATCGCGTGCATGATACCATCAACTTAGCTTTTGGGTAAGTCCATTTGTATTTTATTACTATGAGGCTTTTTCATTATATAAAAGAATTATTCCATCAGCATAATTAGGAGCACTCTGTTCCTCGTTTATACAAAATTCCTACAATGCTTCTACTGATCGTTAGTTTTTCTCTCTCTGAAAGGTAAATTCTGGCCACGTTGGCTTATTAACAAGTCTTTAAATAGGTTACGCGTGACTTTCTGAAATACACGAGACTTCCTCAGGCGTGCATCCACCGTGCATCTTACAATGCGAGTAGATACAACTATCTCGTAAAGCTTTATAGCATGAACGCCAGTTCGTGAACTGAACATACATTTGTTTAGTCCCTTTTCCGTAGCAGATACTCGGTCATGTGCCAAAATAGTTAATGACGGAGCATAAAACATCAAAGTTTGCTTATTATAATAAACATATATCGGAAGTCTATTGCATTACCATATTATATATTCATATTCTTTATTGCATGTCCACAACGTTTTATACAAAAAGATTTTAAATTTAGGGTTGGACATACATTATGGACCCGGTTAGGGCACAGCAAAATATCTATATCTAAGTTATTAAATCTCTATTTGCTAAGATTACCTACTTGCCCAATAAACTCGGATAAAACAAGGGCTGATGAGAAAAGAATGGCCCTTAGGGATGCCGTTAACTAGAGTTCAAAAGCTAGAGGCGTTATCTCTTTTATCTAAAAACTTGCTAAGTAAAATTCATCTAGCTACGAGAAACAAAATCGAAAGAACTCTCTCGTTCGCAGTCCAGTGACGTGTCAGTATTTCGGACGCAGTCGCTATCACTACCCGAACACGCCGCGCACATCGTAATTCAGTGGAGCGCAACTTGCATTGTACGAAACTCATTGCAGTCTGTCTATATTAAATTACTGTAGCCAGTGTAGCCACCCACGCCCCTAGCTCCTAAACACGTGAGACGTCGCTCAGACAGAATACTATTTAATAAATAAATTACTAGAAGGGAAATTCATGTTGAGTCATTATAATACAAATAAAACAAAGAGTTCATCGACATTATAAGACAATTAGCGATGAAACATATCTGTGGGTTTTGTAAACATGCAAACTTAATTGTTGGGTATTCATTTATGGTTCTCGTATTTCGTTTACATTTTTTAGCAAAGTTGACTTTACCTGTGCCTGTTCTAGCTAATTGCAGCGGTTGACTTTATTTCTTCTAACTAAACCCAGTCACTAGACTCATGTGAATCTTACATCAGATAAACTGAAGAGATGCCAACACGATCATTAGTAATGTGACGCCACCGGGTTCAAAGATCGTAATATTGCATCGCTAATTCATTGCTCGCAGTGACTTAATTAAAACCTCACTCGCGTTAAATATGAAGCAGATGAACTTTTTTCCCTCAACTCAACTTGCTTGCAAACTTGTTGAACTGTACTCTGTATTTATCTGTCTCTTTTATTTCTATCAGAAATGAAGAAGAGAGTTGTAACTAGTTAATCTCCAAACGTGAGCGACTGCTAGTCGGTCTTGACCTTGCCACCTGAAGGGCTTCACGCCCCGCCCGCCGTAACTTTTATTGTTTAACAGAAAATTACAGGGTATATTGAATTAAGCGATCACATGCTACCGATGTGTAGTAACCTATTATAGTCAATGCTCGGTCATGCATCGGCCCTGGTCGGCTGCATTGTAAATCTTAGTTGTGTCTGCTATTGATAAATGGGATTAACTGGACGTGAGGTGGGCTATAGTCCGGATAGGTGGAGAATATGGACCATTCATGTAGGTATTATTGATATACGAGATGAGAAAACATCTTTCTTTCGTGTTTCATATACTAGAGATAAATAGTTATGTCCTTGTATGTAATGGTTCCGTTGTACTAGTGTTGGATATAAGATAAAACGTGTTTTTATAAAAATGGAAGGTATCGTACGTAAATAGCGCTTCTAACACACAGACATTTGTAATCAAATAAGCAATTTTCCATGAAACTAAAATAACACATCAATTTATAAAATTACTTCACTTTGTAATATTTGTCCAATCCAGTTAAAAGCCGCTTAGGTTGTTTATCCATTTGGACGATTGTTATAAAAGCAATCTAAATCAAATTGAAGTATATGAAATAATCTCATTGATAGTATCTATGGCCCCATGCCCTGTGAATGTAGGTGGAAGGATTATGTATCGAACGTGAGTTACCCAACATTCGCAGGCACAAGTGTGGGTGTGTGCGTCACTAGTGAAATTCTACAAGGCCGTTTGGTTTTTGCACATTGTGATAGCTGTACTAACACATTAGGGTTACGTCACGGCCAATGCTCATGTATTGAAACTATATCAAACGCAAGTTCTTGATTCGATTCCGTTAACAGGGACAGTAATTGATGGCTTGACAAGACTTGAAGACAAATACCCACTTTAAACCGTTTTGGTATAATTAAGTAGATTACCAATATATCCATTAGATTAATCGGTTTAAAATAGTGATGTTCCTGAATGTGTAGGACAGCTTAGTGGGTGTGTTATGTCAATCTTAATTGGATATCAAGTCTATTTAACTTAACAGCTATTGTATTTTGAGACGATCACAGAATGTTTAAGTTATCAGGATATAAATGGCCCAGCGATATTTCGATCAATGTGCTTGTGAAAAATATAATCTCTTGAACGGTTATCACTTATCAGCTGGATCGCATAAGTATCAGATTTGGTGATAGATACGACTTATCACGAAATTTCGTTATACTGTCGATATAACGAACGATTTTCCACGAAGCTTTATATTTATGGCGCTTGATAATGTAAATTGTAAACACATTAATATGTATAATGCTGGAGGTTAAGTAGAACATCGTACGATATCTGGTGATGACATGTAATGCACTAATTGTAGTATACGTCATGCCAGCTAACTTCGTTTACAGTTACAAAAGAGATCGCATAACGCAAGCTGAGGATATTACCACTATTAACACCTCCGTAATTGTAACATTTTGAGACGAGCAGTTTTATTAGTAAGAAATATTGTGTTCAATAGTTCGTGTAAACAAAATATAAAATTTTATGAGATATATTCTGTAAACAAGTTTTCGCTAGAAACACGTTCCGCACATTACTTTAACTACACGGCATATTGTAAGCAGACACGTTTTAGAACAGGCATCGGGCTGTAGATTCACAGGTTTTAGAGCCTTAGAAATAAATGCGGTGGGCGCAAGCCACAGTTCATCAAAACTATGTATTTTTCCTTTCTTCTTCTTCTTTTCAAGTCGATGGTAATCTTGTATATTAAAGTTTAAATACGCTGCGCCCAGTAGTTGGTCACACTAACTGCAGCGTCATTGGCGAGGTTTAAGTACTCCAAAGTGCAGGTGTCTGGACACTTTGGGCACTCTAGCAGGTGTGGCATTGTCTGGTCGGAAACGCCGCACTCACTTCCTTTAAAAGTGACTAAAAATTATAAAGCGGGGCTTGGTTTCATTAATAACTTTAAATGGGTTTCTTAAGAAATGATAGAGTACCAGTCAGGAAAGTTGATGAAATATTACGTAATTGTGTTCTTTTTTCTTCCATAACTATTTAAAAGCATCTAAATAATAGATTTATATAATAGAAATATATGTTGTAAATTAGGGTATGATGACCCTAATCAAATCTGTCCCGTAAAAGCATTGGCTCAGCAACATAACGTTTAAGTACCAAATTATTTAAGTGCCTGCGATTTTTTTGAATGTGTTTATGAAACAAACCGCGCGTTTACGTGTTTCAAAGATATTGATTGATGAATGATGGCACGTCAGACGGGAATCGTAAAAACCTGTATCGAGGTGCCCATTTTGTTTATACGTTTTCAGTTGTGTTGTCAAACAAACGAGTTTTATAGTTTTTAAGACAAAGACATTAACTTCCATCTAAATGTATGATTGAAGAAATAATTTAAGATTTCCTGTCCTATATAGTGATCTCAATTTAAACCCACAATATTTTTCTAAGCAGACCAATGGGCTATAACAGAAATGAACTAATTTGAATGTTTGCGTTATAAAACCATCTGCAGTATGCTCTCTGACGTCAATTGATAAATTAATAAGTGAACTCTGTTTGCACTCGCGATCTGAGAACAAGGAAAACTTATTAATTATTCTGCTTGAAACCAAAATGCTTAGATCCTGTTTTTACGTATTAGTGTCACTTATATACTTAAGGTACGGTTAACTTAGTTTATGTTCGAGCTCGGAGTATGTTCACTTTGAATATCTAAGTACAACGTTTAAATGCAAAACCACTCGATAAGACATTTGGCTGTTGGGTGACGAACTTACGAAATACACTATCAACACTGATAACAAAATATACGATTATTATTTAAAAGCATGCTTACAAAATGTGAAATTCTCTGAAATTACAAGGTGGATTACCGAACGGAAAACCAGCGAAGTATTTGCAAACAGACAGATAATGAACGGAAGTGCGAAAACTGACTGCGAACAAAATTTCCTTCGGCAAAGATAACGTAGGTGTGTATAACCTGACCTAGATACAGCGTTAAAAGGTGCTGCATACCCAGGTATCCTTGAAGTTCGGCGCGATAGAATTAATCGACCACGGCGCCTTGACGATGAATTATGACAATAACAGCTGGTAATGACGCTTAGAATGATCGATGACGAAAGTTTTTGAGGCATAAGAAAACGTACACATACATATCTACTCATCTTTTAATAACCCTGAATGTAAGATGCCGTATAAATTACCATGTTGTATTAGTACATTTGGCAAAGAAAAATCATCTTGTGTTTCGTAGATGAACGATCATACATATTAAAAAAGAGCGCTCGAAGCTCGAAATTAGGATTTAGAGGAAGAATAAAGAGCCAATTATACTGTTTATAATAATATGTAGGTAGTGCAACTACTGAGGGTTTAATGAAGAGTTAAGTGACTGATGCTCTGTGGTTTATTATCTATGTCTAACTTGGTCTCACCAATAAAACCTTTGTTTTACATTAAGCACAGCAACCATAATAAGTTAAATTAAAAACCACAAACAAACATATTTGTTTAAATATGCAGCAGATAACTAGTTTCAACCGTTTACATAGTTGCAGTCTATCTCATTTAGTTTATAAACAAAGATGTTAACTTAACCGGATTTGTAACTTTGAATGGGCGTAACCGTTATTGTGTAATGGCTGATATCAAACAATTGTGTCCTAATAACTTACAAATTCGTCATAATGGTTTCACTATATTGTTATATAATAATATGGACTATTCAAAAGGGTCTGGTAAATAATACTTTCTTTGTTCATTCTGCTCGATCGAAACTTGTAGTTTCAATTCTGCAACTTTTGTGTGTTTTGGAAATGGGTACCTATGTAGACCTCGAACCTTCGAGAGCAATAAAGGTTACATTTTTACGTGGAAAAGTAAGAAAATTGTGTTTTCTTACTCAATACATTATTTATTAAAAACCTGACAATTTAAACTTACCTCTCGTATTGATAAGAAACTAAGTTTATAAACCTTCATGAATGTCAAGAAGATAATAGTTGTTGTTACATGAAGACCTTGAATACCAATTTACTTCATATCAACATTTTAAAATAATTAAAATTATTTCAGACAAGACAGATGTTGCTAACGCTTTTGAAGTATTTTTTTCAAATATACCAGTAGAGGTAACGAAGTCTCTTCCCTCATCTTCTTCAAAAGCAGAATCAATGTTAAAAACATCTATAAATAAAAGTTTTCCAAATTTTAATTTTACTCATGTATCTCCTAGTATTGTTAAGAAAACATTTAGTATGCTTAAAGTAAAGACCACTGAAGATTTATGGGGAATTTCTGTCAAAGTACTCCAATCCATAATTGACACTATTGCCCCGATTCTTGCAAAAATCTTTAATGACTGTGTTGATTGTGGCACCTTTCCTGATTTAATGAAACACAGTAAAGTAATACCTATTTTTAAATCTGGATGCAAGAATGATCCATCTAACTATAGACCAGTTTCAGTACTTCCAGCTTTTAGTAAAATATTTGAAAGAATGGTCCTTGACCAAATGATGTCACATTTTAGTAAGAATAATATTTTTCACGAGCAACAATTTGGTTTTACTAAGGGAAGGTCGACGACCGACGCCGGGGTTAAGTTAGTCTCTCACATTTTGGGAGCTTGGGAGGGTTCACAAGACGCCATTGGCATTTTTTGTGATCTCTCCAAGGCTTTTGATTGCGTTGATCATAACACTCTAATCCTAAAATTAAAATACTACGGATTACGAGGACAATCTTTAGATCTAGTTTTGTCATATTTGTCAACAAGACAGCAAAAGGTAGGCGTAAACGGTGTGACTTCACCTGGGTCCTTAGTAAGAATGGGCGTGCCTCAGGGTTCAATCTTAGGCCCCTTTCTTTTCCTAGCATATATTAATGATCTGCCTTTCACAATGTCTAATTTAACGGATATAATTTTATTTGCAGACGATACATCTCTTATTTTTAAAATTAACAGAAAATTGCAAGACTATTCCAATTTAAATAGTACGCTCAACGTGTTGTCAGATTGGTTTTCAGCGAATAATTTGCTACTAAACGCTTCAAAAACAAAATGTTTAAAATTTTCACTTCCGAACGTTCGATCGCATTTGGATCTAAATCTAATGCTTGATGGTAAAAAACTAGAATTAATTAACGAAACGGTATTTCTTGGTGTTACTATAGACTCTAAGTTACAATGGGGCGCTCATATCAAAGCATTGACGAAAAGGTTAAGTTCAGCTGCATTTGCGGTACGGAAAATTAGACAGCTCACGGATATTCCCACGGCAAAATTAGTTTACTACGCGTATTTTCACAGCATTATGTCATACGGCGTTCTGCTATGGGGCTCTGCAGCCGATGTAAATTCTATATTCATCTTGCAAAAACGAGCAATTCGCGCCATTTACTGTATGGGCCCCCGCGAATCACTTAGAGAGAAATTTAAAGAAATAGGTATTCTCACGTTGCCATCGCTTTATATTATGGAAAATATAATGTACGTTCGTAAACATTTAGATAGTTTTAGTGTCAACAGTGATTATCACAACATTAACACCAGAAGTAAAAATAAACTAGTAGTCCCAAGGTTTAGACTAACTAAAACAAATACTAAATCCTTCCTAGGGAATTCTATTCGCTTTTATAATAAATTACCAGATAGTTTAATTCATTTAACTAACAAAAAGTTTAAAACGTGCGTGAAATCCAAACTAATAGGAAAGGCTTATTATAAAATCAGTGACTATGTAGAGGATAAAAGCGCGTGGATTTAGGACCTTCTGCACATGAGGCCTCCCTGGCGGTCCGTTAGTTCATTTGCCTCATCTTGTTGTTTCATCTTTCTCGATTAGCTTCCCCACGGTCTCTATTCGTAGAAACCTTTTGACATGCCTTGACATTCCTGTTAGGGTTTAGTTAGGACTACATATCTTTTGTATGTAAAGCTATTTAATTAGATATTTGTTTTTTCTTCTTTTAATTATTGAGTTTAGTCTTTTTTTTATTATTCTCATTCTTTTCGCATAGGCGACCTTTGTAAATGTGACAACAATGTAAATTTGTTGCGTGTCCCTTTTCATTTTTCTTCCATTTTGGATGTTATCATTTACAATAAACTAAACATTTTGCTATTTACGCTGTTGTCGCATATTTGTATATTTTTTTATATATTATAATTGTATTTTTTACATTGATGTTAACCTTTTTTTTAAAAGAGTAACCAATGGAGTTTCTTGCCGGTTCTTCTCCATTGGAATGACATTTTGGAACCTGCAACTAGAGTCAGTAATTTAACGTTTTAAAAGAGCTTAAAAAGGCCTACTTGAAATAAAAATATTTTGATTTTGATTTTGATTTTTGATTTTAGAAATAAAGTAGAAAATAAATTTAACGAGAGATACAGTTTAAATATATTCAAATATAAAATAGCATTATATGTTTAAGTCACGTGTAAATGTTATAGATTATATGATTGTACGATACTTGTTGATATAACCGAAACTTACTTAAACACTTTCACTAAAGTCACACTTAATTAATAAGAAAAGACAAATATTCTCTAACGTGCTTGTTATAAAGCGAAAATCCTCAGCCAAAAAAGTGCTTCCTTTGCATTTTATGTATACTGTGCGAATTGATTTACTAAATCTAGTCCATGAAAAGTTATATTCCGAATCCAATTCCCTTGTTTATTTCCGAATGAGGAACGTGCTACAGAATTTGGTTATTGTCGTCGGAATAAATCTGGGCTCCTTACAAATGAGAGAGCAGATCCTATAATCCTATCACTGACTTATGTAAGCACTTCTTTCTTACGCGCGGCGCCTCCTTTTACGGTTCGTCGCCTTTGGAAATTTGACCTTTGAATCTTTTGGAGGCATTCGTTATTGTTTTCATTTTGCACGCTAGTAACAAAACGACAGCAATGTAGAATTCATGCAAGGGATTATGTACTAGTATTCGAAATGTATTTTACGTTGAGACATCTAAATACATGGCACCGACGTTTAATCATTGTCAACGCGTTTCAACATTACGACTGTCGTATTCAGGTCATAAACCCAACCCTGATTGCTATTTCAACGTAAAATTGAAATGTGCAACATCCGTACAGTCTGGAGTCTAGAACAAATTTCTGGAAAGGCGGGAACTTATCTTAATATTTAATCAGAATAGCGTACTTTATTTTTCATTTATGAGTTAAGTTTTTGTTGCCAGAATACAAAGACAATAGTAAAATCAAGATGATGTTATATTTTTTTTGATCCTGCGATAGATTTAAGCAGTGCTTAGGGAATATGAAAGTCTCTTTTTTGTTAAATGGAAGAATTTTCAATTAGCCCAAAGAGACGTCAAGATTGGAATTATTTTTGTATCCAGGTGTATGTCATCGACTCATGCGCATGAGTCGAGTATTATGTCAAGAACAAAGACATGCGCACGCGCCGCAAATTGTTCGTTCATGACGCAAAGCATTTCGCATTAATTAGTTTAAAGTGCTCCAACATACATGAATGCAGCGCACAAATCCATGTGAGATAACATTCTCTCTGCTCCATGATAACGGTCTAATTACGGAATGGTTTGTTTGGTTATTGAGGGCAGATGCACTCGCGTCTTGTAAGGTCAGTCCTATCAGCAGATTCGTCTACTGTTTACTAATACATCATAATAAATGTCTATATTCAACAGTTTATCGATAAAGTTTCGTGGACCAAATTATCTTAGGAATACATTTTGAAATTTTACTTGAACATTTCTCGTTTCATAAATACAGAAACCATTCTTCCGGATACAACACCACACAATCTCATGAAAGGAACATTTTAAAAGTTGTACTTTTTTAAGGAACGAGCCATATATCTTTAGTAACGGTATTTTGTACGGAGATTCGTCTTCAAGGGTCTGAGCTTGTACCCTCAAATGCTCAAGTCTTGTACCTGCCCTCGGGCGCTATTGTGCCTCGCAGTCGAGATGAATCTCCATTGTTCACAGAAAGCTTAGTATACAGCTGTTCTCCTCCGGTCCCGACACAATGCTGTTTTAAAAGTTGTGCTAAATGTGCACGCGTCTTTACATGACTTCTAATAGATACAAGAATTCCAATAATATTATGTGGATCAGTTTTTTTTCAGTATGACTTACTTGAAATAATTTAAACTTAATGAAATAAGATTTATTAAAACAGATTTGTTATTTTTTAAACGTGATTTTTCACATTCTACTCATGTATATACTTATATTTTTAACACAATCATTAGCGATGAAGCCACGGCTCGTTCTCAGTTTTCGATACTCGCAGTGACCTGGTTGCTTCGTTCCGATGCCCAGGTGTTCTATAATTATATCCCATCCTGTCTGCAACTTCGTACATACATTCTCTGTTTATACACACATTGGTTACGTACAAAAAGTTACAGAAGTTTCATTTTGCTGTATATTAATATTCATAATAATATTCCGGGACAACTCACACACGGTTATCTGATCCCAAGCTAAGCAGAGCTTGTGTTATGGTAACCAGACAACTGATAAACATACTTATATATTTCTAAATACATACATATTATAGATAAATTACACCCAGACAACCAGAACAAATGATCGTGCTCATCACACAAACATTTGTCCTGGGTGGGAATCGAACCCACGACCTCCGGTATAGCAGTCAGGGTCACTAACCACTAGACCAACAGGCCCGTCATTAATATTAAAAGTAGCAATACTGGAGGAGGAGGTATCGTTCACTTACAAATGCTGATATCGTTATAAATCAGTTGTGTAGACAGACTGACAGATGTGTATTGTTGTAAATCCATGTTTCATTAAACACGATAATAGATTTGCATCTGCAGTACCAACTTACAGACTGCTATTGACAATATTAATGAAATCGACCTAGTTAGTGTAAGTCCGGTTTAACAGCCCATTTTGTTAAGTTCTGTTGTATTACCTGATCTTAGGGTGCATCCACATCTGACGACATCTGACGACATCTGACGCGAGCACGCCGCGAGCGGTTCGCGAACGTCACGCGAGCTGTTCGTGTAATGCTCGTTCGTCAGATGTGGACGCACCCTCGCGTGTCTCTTTCTAACAAATACAGAAGAGAAGGATAGAAGATGTTTACTATTGTCCGTTAAAAACTAAATGCGGGTCCAACTCAAATTAAGTTGCTGTTGCAATAGTACATCCTGTAAAGGGCGTGGAGTTCATTCCACATTTCTTTATATTTTTTTTCAATATTATGGACGAGATTGTCATAGGGTAAGAGAATATAACACACAAGAAAAGAAGCGTTTAGGATATCTTTTTGGCAGTCTAGCAGTGGAATGGAAATGGCTGTAAAAGACGATGATGGAAATACATGGCGCGTGATTAAAGTTAATACAGGGAATGTACGATACTAAACAATAATGTATGAAGTAAAAGCATTTTCCATTGGATGTTGCATCGTTTATATTACTTCAGATGTGCTAGTTTGTTATCGCGTGTATGAAGTTGACCTATTGTATCCGGTTTGCTCGCAGCTCGCCGCGTGCAAGTTATAGCATTACCGCTGCATTTACGAGTATGTGTTCGACTGTCTAGCATAGATGTGTTCTTTGCACGAAATGTGATCTTTGTACAAATAATGTTTTATCATGTTATTTTTTTATTTGATTCCACGACTCTCCATTGGTATAGTTTGATTATGTGGAGCTATTTTATCCATAGTGTCTTGTGTATCATTTTTCGTATATTTCG
Source organism: Autographa pulchrina (assembly GCA_905475315.1). Classification (NCBI taxonomy): domain Eukaryota; kingdom Metazoa; phylum Arthropoda; class Insecta; order Lepidoptera; family Noctuidae; genus Autographa; species Autographa pulchrina. The sequence continues at coordinate 843,451 of FR997775.1, forward strand.
TTTTGTAAGAAATTAAATAATCTATAGGTGGTTGTTTATGTAACCTCGTGTCACAAAGTTTTTTCTGATATAAAACTATATTGCGTCGTATACATAAAAAGTATGTAAATTCAAACGATTTTCACAAAACTCCGAGAATGTTTTGTTGGCGTAAAGTTTATTATAAATGGCTGTTTCCCTTATGTTAAATTCATGAAGGACAGAGTCGAATCGCGCATTAAATAAACGCTTTCCTACAACCTCGGTTTTAACAGCATTCGTATTAAATATGCAATTTTAATTAGAGGTACTGACTGTTTGCTAGACACAGATGTGATCTTAAAAAAAACAAACTCATAAATAAAAAATAATTTTACTATCCTTGTAACATGTTGTAGTTGCATGTTGTTTAGAAATAAGAATGTGAATTTTTACTAAAGAAAAGTCAATGTACAATTTGTCGCATCTGACCTTGCCCCAAAACTATAATGACTTACATAATGATTTTAAATAGAGACACGCTAAACTGATCGAAAGTGAAAAGTTACTTTGAAAAAAATAATGAAATATATCGTCTAATTCTCAAATATTCACACTGCCGTCCGTGATGAAATACTCGGGTAGGCCAAATTTTATTGAGTAGGTACGTGATATTTCTCTCGAGAGAGACAGTGTGTGGGCTATTCAATGATAGATTCTAGCGGATATGACTACGCTCTCCTGACTGGTGGTCGCTATTTTCTTCGTTCATTCTTCTTTTCACGTGTCACTGTCTTCGCGACCGCTCGCCCACGATACATGGCTCTAACCGTCACCAAATCACCACGGCTTTGTTTAACACTACTGTTATGTCTTCCACCATTTTTGACATTGTATATGATTTTCTCACTGTCACGCTGATTTCAAGCCTGTCCATTCGTTAATTGAAGATAATTATGATAACCTTTTTTTTTTAACGTCAACTTTTGGTATTTTACCGTTCTTCATTTATGAAATAACTTGGGGATACCGATGTCTACAACTGCAGCTTGCGTTTTTAGAAATAAGTGGATTCTTAAAATAGCGCAATCTTATTCAAATTTATAGAGAATCGGAACAACGGTTCTGTTCAGGAGTATTGCCAAGTCGTGTTTATAATTCAGATGTTTTGAGAAACGTATTAAGATTGATCTAAATAGCTCAATTATTGATACGTATCGCCTGGGAAGCCTCGTGACGTAGAACAATACAAATGGCTTTGATGAATGTAATCGTTCTATTTTTTTGCTCTCGTTGGTGTTCAGTTTTCTATTAATACAGTGGAACGAGCGGATGACATGTGGATATAGCGATGATCGATACACCAGTGATATTAGTGGCTCGGTCTCGAAGATATATGATATGAAGCTCGTATTTCCCACACTTCCTAATTGGTTTATTAAACGTACATGAAGACGTTTCTAGAATATATTGGCTTATTTCGAAGTTCTCGGTCGTACTCATTTAAATAACACGAAAGGATCCGCGAGTTTTATTTGAGTAATATGTTTTTTTATCCTATAAGTGTTCCAGTTCAGATTAAATTTATTTCTTGTACCGTTTCGCTTTTACGCAATTGCCTTCGGAACTTCCCTGTAAACTCGATTTAGATAAGTTTGTTTCTTTTAAACTCCAAGGTGAGTCCTGTCCCGTCTTCAAAAACTATGTAATGCAATTTAATGTTTAATTTGACCTAGCTCAGTGTTATCCACTTTAAATATTTAGAAACCATGACTGACAATGCTTAGTGCCTGAGAAAGAAATTCTTACCTACATGGTTAGGCTATTGTTTATGATTTTAAACAATAGCTGGTCCATCAACTGTAACAATTGTACTCGCTCACATGAAATAAGTTTTCTATTCTTGTTTATAATATAAAATAGGTAGTTTTTTTTATATCTCTGGTCCATGTTTTCAAAGGAATTACCATAATTTATTTGGAAGCTGAGGTTTATTATTACCAATACAAATGTACACTAAATACTTGCACTTCAATGTCTCCAGCTAACACCTGTCGCGAAAGTAAAGTGTTTCCCCTTTCCATGGACTGTCGCCAAAAATGTGCGCAAACGGCCCCAGACGTATTCTTAAATTAATTTAGTGCGGTATCATTGGATTGTTTATTATTCTGCTCGGCTCCGTCATATGGCCGTTAGGCGCTGCCCGATGGGCATATTCGTGAAGCCGTAAATTCATTCCTTGAATATTAGATTTTCATGCCTACACAGGATCTTGATAAGAAAATATTTTAAGATATTTTTTGCTAGTTGTGCAAACTTGTAAAACAACTGTTTGTGATTAAGTTTTTAGTGCAAGTACTTGTAAGAGCTATATATTGGAATGGTGAATATGCCATGAAATTTCTGAAAAGTGATTGTTCATAAAGATCATATTATTATCAATGGAAAGTATCAATACCATGAATAACAATAACCCTAAATGGGCAACAAGCAACAAGGCCGCGGAAATGCCTCCTGTTTTTGTCTCGTCCATCTTATCCAATTGTTTGACGTAATTGCCTTCATTTTTCAATGTCAGAAGACATTGCCTTGGGAGAATTTATAATGTCACTCGCAAATATCAATGTTATTGAGTTCAAAATATCTTTAGTTGTTTCGTAAGGAAAGCGGGTTATTTACTCCAGATGAAAATGGTTATGTTTTAACTCTATCATCCAATCTTTTTTAACTTGTGTTTATTAACTGATAGTTACAGCTGAAATACTTAATATTCTCAAATGACAGAACACAATGTTAGATAAAAGTTGTTCATCGCTTGACTGTCCCCATCCTTGAGAAATACTCTAATTCCTGGTAAAGATAGCTTGACACATGCGCAGTTCTAGCCTAGGTTTCGTCTCACATAAAGCGGTGCTGTCATAGTATTATGTTCGATAACATAATCGATCTTATTTACCGTCTATTACGTGTCTACTTCCTTTGACGTTACGTGTCCGCTAACCTTTACAAGAACGGTAAAAGAGCACGTCCGACCCACAAAATAATCAATGTAACGGTACCGTCTGACACTTTGAACCAAATTTTAATTATTGCCATTGTTTCTCTGAATGCGTGTATTTATGTAATCTTGCTCTTAGATAACGGTACGAAAACGGGAAACAAATGTTTTTTTTTATACGCTCCAAGTCGAAAATAAGATAATACTCGACTTTGAAGAATCAATTAAAGACCGCATTGTGATGCAAGGAAAAAAATAAAAATAAAGGTATACTGGTGTCGTTTAGTTAATTGGTTTGTCGGATAAGGATTGGAAAAAGTAGATATCTAGTCTACCTGGCACTAAACTAAATAAACAGTACAGTACTGAGCACGGAAACAACTTTTATTTTCTTTATGGCGCCATTTTAATTAAACCGACATGTCGCGTCGCTAGAATTGGTTGTTGTTAAATTGGTTTGTGTACACAGGTGTTGTTGCACACTGTCCTTCTCAACTGCTAAACAAACAATATCATGGATAAAGAATGTCAAATAGGTTGAAAGCCATTCAACATATTTGACATTCTTGCTTGAGTCTCTGTTAGTACCTAGCCATCAATTTGTAAGTTAGTAATCGCAGTTGATTATAACGCCACCCTTCGTCAATATGTTATGAACCATAACCATAATTGATTGCCACTCCAAAACACATGTTCATACAAAACACTTTCTCTAGCTTTTCCAAATTAGTTGTTTGGAAAGGAACCGTCTGTAATCTAGAAATGAGCCGGCCTTGACCGAAATCGTTTACCTATCGATAAACAAAATGAAGAATTTTCCGATAGTGGCCGCTTTATTTGTCTAAGCTATTTGCTTATGACCATGTAGAACGAAAAGTATATGCGATCGGCCTATTTCTATATTTTCTATACTTAAACCTTGTCTACCTACTGTATGTCAATAACTTAAAATTATACCGTTTGAAGCCTCTTCACCCAACATTAAAAACTTAAGACTGACAATTATGAGGTGAAGGATTCGAACTCTGTCGCAATTACGCCGCCGCACGCCGATCCAAAAGTCATATACCTAAGTGTTCATCAAGAAAACAATAGTCTGTATAACGTTTAGTCAAAAGAGCCACATATGTACATAAATTGACAGTAATTACACAAACACGGCGATAAAGAACTAAAAATAGCTCAGATATGACGTGGAACAAACATGAGTTATGACGTCGTCTGTTATTGAAACTTTATTTTAATGGCGTGAGGAGCTCTATTTGCACAGATTGAAGAAGTACATGTAGGTATATGGCGAAACTTAAAATTGGTTTTCTAGATATTGACGGGCATGAAGTTTCTCCTGTGTTTTGGATTTAAATAATTCAAATCTCGCATGCGATACTGGCAGTGTCAATGTCAATATACATATTACAGTGTATCGAATTCCGTACGATCTCTCGCTTTAACATTGTCGAAATAATAAAATTCATGTCTGCTACCTATGTAATGGAATCTTATTACTTTTTCAATGAATCCGATAAAAGGATGAACGAAGTAAAAGTGTGGATGTTTTGTTTTTGCTTTTTGAGCATTACAAAAGATTATGCGGTATCGTGATTCAGGTAATCTTCATATCTTATTAAATTTTCCTTTTTGTTAATTAGGCGTGATGACAAATGATTCTCCAAGCTCGGCTATGAATATAATATATGTGAATCTCCTCTGACCACAACTATAGCTAGTGTTTCTGATAATAATGTCAAGGATTTCATAAGTATATTGACATTTAAGTTATCCAAACTTAGCACAAGATAGTGTTATCTGCTTTGCTACTTAATCGCCATGAGGGAAAAGTCCCTAAATAACCTTAATAAAAAATAAAACCTTAAAAATAACCTTAGGTATTTAAAATAGTTCATTAAGTACATCGAATAATAATTCTAAGCAAATTATATACAAGACCTTTCGTCTAAAACAAGTGAGCGTAGAAATTAACTATATACAGACCAAACAAGATGATTATAATTCTTATCGATAATTCTGCACCTTGATCTTACAGTTCATTATTGTTATGCAAGTAAGGTAGGTATACGGTAACGGTTCTATTGCACTTTGTGAAGTAATGTTATGTTACGACCGAGTCTCGAAGGAAATTGTTAAAATACCGCTTTGAAATGCTAGCGTCCAGTCGTGCCACAAGCTGAATGACATATTTGACGGGAAGTCGTTTAACGCTGCTAAGTTTATTAGTTATGGGCTGCGCTCACACCACGCCCCCTAAATTAAACTTACATAATATTTCTACTTTTACATGGTTTATGTGGGCGCATAATAGTAGTTTTTTCGAATGAGTGCTATGTGCTAATCCTAGGTATCATTTAATGACGTCGTTGGATTTATTTAAGTTATTATATTTCCTTACCATCTAAGGTTTTGCACGTATAATAATATTATTCCTCTTTTAACATCAATATAGTCATCATCAGATATTGAGTATATAAAATACACGCTACGATAAATTTATAATATTTATTAATTTCCGTTAGCCGATGCCATGCAATTCAGATTTCAAATGCCGTTCTTCTCTGCCAACTCTCATATAGGTTAAATATTTAACTGTTTACGGCAGATAATGCACTAGATGCGAATATTGCAGGGATATAAAAGCAATATAACAAGAATGTTACGAGTGTTACGACCATAAAACTCGTACGAATAGTACCTATTTACATTTGTTAAAATTGATGCTGATAAATCGACTTAAAGAGCTTACATTATAATTAGATAAATATGTTTACACACAATCTTATAGTGCTTGTCCTTCTCGTATAATTTTATACTCACTTGCGAAATACATTGACGTCATGGACAGACGAAATAACGATCTACACGTGACCTACTCTAACCTAGTGCCGAACGATTGTACATTTATTACTTACTGAAATCTCTCGCTGTCACTATCCGGAAACAACGCTGTCAATAGTTACTATGTAGGTCGTCTGAAACTTGTAATGTATACCGATCCATGTCTGGAAAACGTGGGTGTATTCCTATATCAGTATATGTAGCTAGGATGCGAATTGTGACGCCATCTGTGCAAACATTGACCTTCGCAACGCTACGGTTGTTTGTCGTGCGAGTCTCGAGTCGCGACCCATCAATACTTTACGATCGTTGTCACTATAAACACTCCAACTCTTTGATGATAGCTATAAACAAAGATAATTTGAGACGTGATTGTTAGATTAGCGTCACCTCACCTGTAATGTAAGGCTTTACGGAACACGGGCGGTGAATCAATATGAATCGAACAGCTCCACGGAATCTAAGTTCATTATCATTGCGTATCTCTACCGGCGTAATGAAAGATATGGTTAGCTGATTTGTCTCGCTATCATTTAATCAAAACACGATGTTATCTACCATGTCTCGAATCAATATTAATTTTGTATTGTAGCAATAACTGATTACCTACCTAAATATCTAAAATAATCTTCCTTTATAAAAACAGTTGTTTGTATTTTTCCACTCTCTGGGAGGTCACTCGAAATAGGTAGCTGATGCTCAACTCATTAATTGCTTTTTGTCCATCGAAAAAATCATATAAAACGTAAAATTATATGGTTTTATATAACAGTTTCCGTCGGTTATAATTTCGAATATTGTAAAAAAGATGGGCTGCTGCATTTGCTAGAAAGGCATCGATGCATTCTCCGCTTTCCAGCAACTTTATAAACCGACTCAGTGTCGAGTTAGCTGAATGTATCGCGCGGGACTTTCGTTTGACAGCGGTCACGGTGCGCGCCGGTGTCGCTGCGTGCGTGCGGGATAGATAGGCGCCGTTATCGCCGTCAAGATGGCGGCGCGTGGCGTCGGCCATTGCGCGCCGCGGTCGTTGACGCGGCCCGATCGTTGGCGTGGCGAGCTATTGATTGCGCTTGGGTAACACCGGCGACGTACAGCGACATCTAGTGGCGAGACGTGGAAATGCTCACTTATTTGGTGTCGATAGATGGCATAACGTGTTCTTTTAGTTTTTTTTTGTTTTGTTTAGGTATTTGTTTTTCTAAACATTTTTGTTTATTTATTTTTGTCCTGATTTTTAGGTGCATTTAAACATAGAATTGTATTAATTGCATCTTAGAATAATGAACAATAATGTTTTTATTTATTAGAAACATTTTATTAATGAGTACCTATTATTTGTTGTTGTCTCCAGTGCAAAGACTTCGAGAAGGTGGGCGCCACCATAGCAGTGACGCCTTGCGACGTGGTGGAAGAAGCTGACATCACATTCTCCTGTGTCGCAGACCCTCAGGCGGCCAAAGAGGTATTATAAGAATGACTTGAATATCTAAATCAAACAATTTTTTTGTAAAGTTAGATAATAAAGCAAGTGAAGATCAGGAAGTCTTCAGAATATTGGTCAGTAATCAAAGCAAATCAATTTCTATAACTTAGTGCAAAACCATATACTTAATTTATTTCCTGTACTGCTACATAAAGATCTTCATTTTCCATTACTTCACTATATAGTACCAATCAATGAAGTACTCAACTTTAACAGAATTATAGTTAAGTGAAGTACTCAAATAACATTAACATTATTATTTGTGTATACAGCCTTGCACAAAGGTCAACAAAGGTCTGTGCCGCGCGCCGACCTTTATTAAGGGTCTTAATGGTCGGGTAGGGTCAGAGAGAGCGGAGCGGAAGGAAATGCTAAAATAATAAATATGTAGAGGCTGAAATATACTGACATAGAATCTGTTCAGTAGTAGACCTTATAGTTTCATATCAATTATTAAATATAATTCAGTTTGCTAATACATTTGTATAAAGCAATTGTACTATTCTATTCTATTATATATCTATTAAGCAACTAGAGTCAGTAGATTTAACGTAACGTTTCTTGAGCGCCTTTTTTATTTGGTTTATAAGAAATAAAAACATTTTGATTTTGTTTTTTTTTTTAATAATTCTTTGGTGTCTAAAATGTGACGAAATGGAATACTTGAGAGAACTCAAACATTGCTACCTTATTCATGATTTTGTTTATAATTATAACAGACATGTTTGTACATATTTTTTTGCAAGAGAGTATAATATTGCATATTTAGTACTTACTTACCACCATTATATTCTGTATATATGTATATTATTTGCAAATATAAGATTAGATTTGAACATAATATAATATTTAAATAGATCATCATTTAGCCAATCATAGTCCACTGCTGGACATAGGCCTCTCCCAATTTGCGCCACAACACCCGGTCCTCCGCCCTCCGCATCCAGTCCCCTCCAGCGACCTTTTTCAGGTCGTCAGTCCACCTGGCGGGGGGGCGTCCTACCTTACGCTTGCCGAGTCGCGGTCTCCATTCTAGGACTCGTCTGCTCCAACGGCTATCGGTCCTTCGACAGACATGGCCAGCCCATTGCCACTTCAGCGAGCTAATTTTACGAGCTATGTCGGTTACCTTGGTTCTTTGTCGGATGACCTCATTACGAATTTTATCCTTCAAAGAGACTCCGAGCATAGCTCGCTCCATAGCCCGCTGCGCGACTTTAAATTTGTGGACTAGTCCAACCGTTAATGTCCACGTTTCGGCACCGTAAGTCATAACAGGTAGGACGCACTGGTTGTAAACTTTCGTCTTCAGGCATTGCGGTATAGGCGAAGAGAAGACTCGACGTAGTTTGCTAAACGCTGCCCAGCCTAACTGAATTCTCCGATCGACTTCCCGCTCGAAGTTGTTTCTACCAAGCTTGATGACCTGCCCTAGGTAGATATACTCTTGAACAACTTCGAGCATCGATCCTTCGACATATATCGGTCTCGGCATGACATGTTCATTGAACATGATCTTGGTTTTATCCAAGTTCATGCCAAGACCGACCCGTCGTGAAGCTCCATTCAGGCCATGCAGCATCTCGCTTAGTTGGTCCAGCGACTCTGCCACTATGACGATGTCATCGGCAAATCTAAGGTGCGAGATGTGCTCACCGTTCACATTTATACCCCGTCCAGTCCAGTCCAGAGTCTTGAAGACATCCTCGAGCGCATTGGTGAACAGCTTTGGGGATATAACATCCCCCTGTCTCACCCCCCGACGCAGCTCGATCGGATTGGTCTTATGGTCATGGAGCTGGACAGTCATTGTGGCGGTGTCATATAAGCATCTCAGCGCCTCGATGTATCGCCAGTCAATACGACATCGTTGCAGAGCATCCAGAACCGCCCAAGTTTCGATGGAGTCGAAGGCTTTCTCGTAGTCCACAAAGGCCAAACACAGCGGCTGATTGTACTCTTCGGTTTTCTGCACAATCTGCCGAACAGTATGGATGTGGTCTACGGTGCTAAAGCCTTTTCGAAACCCGGCTTGTTCTGGTGGCTGGAACTCGTCGAGTCTTCTAGCGAGGCGGTTAGTGACTACTCTCGAGAACAACTTGTAAATGTGGCTCAGGAGTGAGATAGGTCTGTAATTCTTCAGCAAGGTTTTGTCGCCTTTCTTGAAGAACAGAACCACCGCACTCCCGCTCCACGCTTGTGGTGTTAAGCCTTGATGAATGACGGAATTAAAGAGACTCGCTAGCTCTTTCAGGACTGTGGTCCCACCGGCCTTAAGGAGCTCGGTTGTAATTCCGTCATCACCCGGCGCCTTGTTGTTCTTTAGTTGTCTGAGAGCTGCCTCAACCTCGCCCGGGTCGACATCCGGGATGTCCTCGGTGTAATGGCGCGTGAGTGGGGCTCTGTGGTCATCTTCGCCTTGTCTCGATGGTTTAGTCACCCGTGATGCATATAGGTGTCTATAAAAACTCTCAATTTCCTCGAGAATCTCGAACTTAGAGGTGACGGTCCTGCCATCCCCGGTCCTCAGTTTCGCCAGATGGGGTCTACCTAATTGCTGAGCGAAGACTTTGGTGCCTCTATTTCGCTCAATCGCAGCCTCGATATTACGAGTGCTGCAGCGTCGGAGGTCACGTCGCGTCAGTTTCCTGATTTTCAGGTTTAAGGACCGCCTATCTGACGAAGACATCTGGGCGTCCGGCGTTTCTCGTCTTTCCTTCATAAGTTCGAGAGTCTCGGGTGAGAGCTTGGACTCCCTATTACCGCGTTTTCCGGGGAACAACCTTCGAGACACATTCTGTAGCGTTTTGACCACTGTGTCGGTTTTTTCGTCAACATTGTCCGTGGTTTCCAGCAGTGCGAAACGATTTTGGAGTTCCAACTGGAACTTATCGGAACCTAAAGCTATTTGGGGCAGCGTGGGTCGGAGAGTAGGTCTCATCATCCTAACTCTTTCAGCCTTAAGGTTGATATTTAGAGAGCCTCGGACGAGTCTATGATCGCTACCGGTATTAAACCTATTGATCACCGAGACGTCTCTAAATATATGCCGTTTGTCCGTGATGATGAAATCTATCTCGTTCCTCGTCACATTATCGGGGCTTCGCCATGTCCACTTTCTGTGGGGCTTCTTCTTAAAGAAGGAATTCATTAAGAAGACAGGGGGAGGACACGATAACCCTTGAGTCAGGTGACCTGTTCTACTACCGAGAAGGTGATAGGCCCTCCCAGGGCGGTGTCGGTTTCTTGGTCAACAAGTGTCTCACAAGCAGCGTTGTGGAAATCAGTAGTGTGTCGACAAGGGTAGCGTACCTCTTATTGAAAATCACCGACAGGAAGTTCCTGAAGGTGGTGCAGGTATATGCGCCGACCTCGACATACTCTGATGAGATAGCCGAAACCATGTACGAAGACATAGCGAAGGCACTACATGGTACCAGGAAGGCTCACTATAACGTTGTTATGGGAGACTTTAATGCCAAGGTGGGAGTACAAGAATGCGGCGAAACGAAAATCGGTCCTAACGGCGTGGGGCGCCGAAATCACAGAGGCCAAATGTTGGTCAACTTTTTAGAGTCCCAGGGGCTCTTAAATAGATGTTTCACTTAAACGTATCAAGAGTTCTCTCGTCTAATCTTAGGAGAGCACATTTTGTTAGTTAGTGCGTATTCCGTAATTGTATTTCTTCGCATGATTCTAACATAAACGATTACTTTCCATGGTTATTATTATGATTATGCGTCTAGATTCTAAGCTGAATAATAAACAGCCTATTTGCTTGAAACTCATCTCTAGTTATTCGCACATTATGTATATAAGTAATTTAAGCTTAATCCTTTGACTGTATACGTCTGCTACCTAAGGTACCTCATCACTACCTACTAAAATAAAAATATCATTTTTTGTTTTATGAATTAATCTTAAAATATTTACAATAATATAAAAACTAAGCCTACACAAGAAATAAGAAAAATTATAAGCTAAATAAAACTAAGAACTAAAATAAGGCATCAAAAAAATCATCCACATCGCTGTCGACTGGGAGTGTGCCCAAAAAGCAATGGCAATGATGCCAGCCCGTATCTCAGAAGGTTATTAAAATAATTGTACAACTAGAACTGAAGTATCGCTATTATCGCCAACAAACTGTTGTGCAGTTTGGCGATATTTTATGTTATTTTCAATTATGTTCATTTGAATAAATAAATAAGAAATAACTCGCAATCTTTTAAAATTTAAATAAGTAAATAAAAGTAGAAATTGTGTGGTTACCTAAAAGCTTAACTTACATCTCACATTGTCTCAGTAATGTTCCAAACAAAGTCTTCAATGTTGGGTCGGACATGAAATAAAAACATAGTTCACAATGCACTTACCAGAATATTACCAAAGTAACACAGAGGCACTAAAACAAATTAGCTGCAGTGTGCATACCGCAGGATCTCCATTGTAAGGTATCTAACAATGGCACACTGCTCGTATTAAGATGCCTTACATCCTATTGTGCGGCAGACACATTTCGCGGTTCATATCACATTGTTGTAACAGTTTCTTCAAACCTTTGAGGTCATGTTTGATTAAACCTACCTTTACAATATCTGTAGATATTTAGTATCTAACGCTTCGTCCATCATTTAATAAATAAATATTGAGCTAAATATTTAAGGCAGATAATGCATCATCTTCAATTCTCTATGTTATGTCCACGGGCATTTGTGGTTCACCTCTCATCAAGAGATTCGCGTCCCAGTTCCTTGTTTCACGATCACATAACAGATTTTATGTATCGAAAATAATCGATATCAGAAAGGTTAATATTTATGGTACAATTAGTTGAAAATCCCTCCCACTATCCAGATGGTGTTCGGCAACTGCGGGGTGCTGCACTGTCCGTCGCTGGAGTCCAAGGGCTACGTGGAGATGACGTCCATAGACGCGGACACGTCGCACGACATCGTTGAAGCTATCAGCGGCAAGGGAGGCCGATATTTAGAGGCTCAGGTATGTTAACAGCCATATATACTTCCTATTGCGTCTAGGGTTGTCTATGTTGTGGTCTAAACACAACTTAAGGAACAATAGGTTCGGTAGCTTTGAGTTCTGGTCTATATTTATTCAGGCAGAATGATTACCTCTTTATTGGTTTAACGAAAATTACCTTACTTGTTGACTCGAAGCACACATCTAACTTAGCCTAGTAGAAAAACACTATACATAAAGATGTTTTTACCTGAACTCTTAAGTGTGTTGGTGTTGGTCTGTAATACAAGATGTAATCTTCTGTTTTCATATTTTATCATGTCTGAAAAATCTAATACCTATTCAGTTATTTTCCTGTGTCGTTAAAAGTATTAAGTATTTTAATGCCAGAGCGTAACTTTTTGCATGACACTCAACACAAGCTTTATGTTCTTTAATTTAGTTTTACTGCAGTTATAAAAGATTTATGTTTAATTTAATTTAAACTGTCTACAGAAGCTTGTTCCGCAGTAGTAAATGAAACATTAAAAGTTAGAAACTAATATCTTTTCATTAAAGCATTATGGGGTAATAACTTCTACTGCCGTCGCAACGTTCTCATTATTATGAAAAAGATACAACTAATATTATTATAAACAAAGATTTTAGTACTTTAGTGTGTAGTTCCATACACACAATATCCTGAATATGGTATCCTAAAATGTTGCTATATAATTAATTATAGATTGTTTAGAGTGAAAACAGGAACGTTTGACTGACTAGTCTTTCATATAATAATATACTACAAAAAATACATAAAGTACTTTCAGCCCATATTAAAGTTCTATTTCAATTTCTAGATCCAAGGTTCGAAGACACAAGCGGAGGAAGGCACGCTGATCATCCTGGCGGCCGGCGACCGCTCGCTGTTCGACGACTGCCAGTCCTGCTTCAAGGCGATGAGCAAGAACTCCTTTTACCTTGGTAGTAGTCAGCTACTCCGGTTGCGGGCGCGAGGAACTTTGGACGTTGACATTTATGTTGTTTGCACGATAAGCCTGCGGTGCGCTAGGGAACGAATTTTTTGAAGAGAATTTTCGACTTACACTTAAGTGTCTTATCCCATGTACCTACGTTTATCAGTCGGTGTCGACTGCTTCAAGCTGCGTGTGCATGGTAAACTGTAGTCTATGTACACATAACACGAACAGCTTCGAGCGGTCGCAAAACAAAAGAGCAGGAGGGGCTCGTGACGTGGAATTATGACGGTGAAAAGGACGCCGTGCCTGAGTGGCGACAACTCGAACAGTCAGTGTGTGTTGATCAGTAGCTAAATACTCGAGCAGTCCGTGTATGTTGACCAGTAGCTAATTGCTCGAGCAGGCCGTGCATAGACGGCCTAAATTACATAAGTCGATACTTTGAAAAAATATTTATTTTGTTGTGTTCTGGCTTTTTACCGCAGTTATGTTTTTCGAGCATCGCTGGCTTTATTTATTTTTATTTGTTGCATTTTAGTTTTTTTTTTATTTGATGCATGTTTCGTTTTTATTTAACTGTCAACGTCTAAATCTGAGCGTCCTTAAAATGTGCTTTATTTTAGGGTACTTCTTATAGTGGGAGAAAAAAAATAAAAATCGTATTAAGACATAGACCGATATCCCGTGTTGATCTAAATACTAGAGTTTAAAGGATACTTTTTTCTTTAGGTGCCGACAAAATATATAATGTATGATGTTAGTACAATATTATTAACAAAATATTTACTTGCAGGCTTTATTAATATGTTCGAGAGCCGAATATATATCAGTTGGAAAAAGTTACTGACCAGCGAAATGTGATGCTTTTTGTAAATTTTATACAAAGCCATTTTATTAAAATCTATTGTTTATTTTAAGAAAGCTTATTGCTTAAATTCACCAAGAGATCCATTATTGTCGTCTTTTAAGAGTCATTGTCATCATATTCATGATTCCATATCCTAAAGGATATATGAATCTCATTCTGTCATTTTCAACGCTTGTTTTAGTCGCAGACTAAGTTCATATGAGTATGCGTTACCGTGCTATAATCCACTTTACTAATTCCATGTGGCACCGCGTGGTCCAACATTAAACTATCAACCTGTGATATCCCACAGTTCTAGACAAATAAAAGGCAAGCGTTTAGATCACGCCCAGGCCAGACGGCCACATGCTGTGAATGCTCTCAGCGCACGGTGCCGCAGGGTCACGTGAACTTAGCTTTAGTAGACTATGAATCAGTATGTCGTGTCGTTGAGCAGAAGTATTAAACACGTATATTCGCAGGCGACATCGGCAACGCGTCGAAGATGAACTCCGTGCTGCAAGTGGTGGGCGGCGTGTCGCTGGCGGCGCTGGCGGAGGGGCTGGCGCTGGCGGACCGCGCCGGCCTCAACCAGGCCGACCTGCTGGACGTGCTGGCGCTCACGCCGCTCGCCTCGCCGCATCTCATACTCAAGGGCCGCGGTCAGTACACACTCTTACTTAGCCTGTGCTGCCACACTGCTGGAGGGGCTGGCGCTGGCGGACCGCGCCGGCCTCAACCAGGCCGACCTGCTGGACGTGCTGGCGCTCACGCCGCTCGCCTCGCCGCATCTCATACTCAAGGGCCGCGGTCAGTACACACTCTTACTTAGCCTGTGCTGCCACACTGCTGGAGGGGCTGGCGCTGGCGGACCGCGCCGGCCTCAACCAGGCCGACCTGCTGGACGTGCTGGCGCTCACGCCGCTCGCCTCGCCGCATCTCATACTCAAGGGCCGCGGTCAGTACACACTCTTACTTAGCCTGTGCTGCCACACTGCTGGAGGGGCTGGCGCTGGCGGACCGCGCCGGCCTCAACCAGGCCGACCTGCTGGACGTGCTGGCGCTCACGCCGCTCGCCTCGCCGCATCTCATACTCAAGGGCCGCGGTCAGTACACACTCTTACTTAGCCTGTGCTGCCACACTGCTGGAGGGGCTGGCGCTGGCGGACCGCGCCGGCCTCAACCAGGCCGACCTGCTGGACGTGCTGGCGCTCACGCCGCTCGCCTCGCCGCATCTCATACTCAAGGGCCGCGGTCAGTACACACTCTTACTTAGCCTGTGCTGCCACACTGCTGGAGGGGCTGGCGCTGGCGGACCGCGCCGGCCTCAACCAGGCCGACCTGCTGGACGTGCTGGCGCTCACGCCGCTCGCCTCGCCGCATCTCATACTCAAGGGCCGCGGTCAGTACACACTCTTACTTAGCCTGTGCTGCCACACTGCTGGAGGGGCTGGCGCTGGCGGACCGCGCCGGCCTCAACCAGGCCGACCTGCTGGACGTGCTGGCGCTCACGCCGCTCGCCTCGCCGCATCTCATACTCAAGGGCCGCGGTCAGTACACACTCTTACTTAGCCTGTGCTGCCACACTGCTGGAGGGGCTGGCGCTGGCGGACCGCGCCGGCCTCAACCAGGCCGACCTGCTGGACGTGCTGGCGCTCACGCCGCTCGCCTCGCCGCATCTCATACTCAAGGGCCGCGGTCAGTACACACTCTTACTTAGCCTGTGCTGCCACACTGCTGGAGGGGCTGGCGCTGGCGGACCGCGCCGGCCTCAACCAGGCCGACCTGCTGGACGTGCTGGCGCTCACGCCGCTCGCCTCGCCGCATCTCATACTCAAGGGCCGCGGTCAGTACACACTCTTACTTAGCCTGTGCTGCCACACTGCTGGAGGGGCTGGCGCTGGCGGACCGCGCCGGCCTCAACCAGGCCGACCTGCTGGACGTGCTGGCGCTCACGCCGCTCGCCTCGCCGCATCTCATACTCAAGGGCCGCGGTCAGTACACACTCTTACTTAGCCTGTGCTGCCACACTGCTGGAGGGGCTGGCGCTGGCGGACCGCGCCGGCCTCAACCAGGCCGACCTGCTGGACGTGCTGGCGCTCACGCCGCTCGCCTCGCCGCATCTCATACTCAAGGGCCGCGGTCAGTACACACTCTTACTTAGCCTGTGCTGCCACACTGCTGGAGGGGCTGGCGCTGGCGGACCGCGCCGGCCTCAACCAGGCCGACCTGCTGGACGTGCTGGCGCTCACGCCGCTCGCCTCGCCGCATCTCATACTCAAGGGCCGCGGTCAGTACACACTCTTACTTAGCCTGTGCTGCCACACTGCTGGAGGGGCTGGCGCTGGCGGACCGCGCCGGCCTCAACCAGGCCGACCTGCTGGACGTGCTGGCGCTCACGCCGCTCGCCTCGCCGCATCTCATACTCAAGGGCCGCGGTCAGTACACACTCTTACTTAGCCTGTGCTGCCACACTGCTGGAGGGGCTGGCGCTGGCGGACCGCGCCGGCCTCAACCAGGCCGACCTGCTGGACGTGCTGGCGCTCACGCCGCTCGCCTCGCCGCATCTCATACTCAAGGGCCGCGGTCAGTACACACTCTTACTTAGCCTGTGCTGCCACACTGCTGGAGGGGCTGGCGCTGGCGGACCGCGCCGGCCTCAACCAGGCCGACCTGCTGGACGTGCTGGCGCTCACGCCGCTCGCCTCGCCGCATCTCATACTCAAGGGCCGCGGTCAGTACACACTCTTACTTAGCCTGTGCTGCCACACTGCTGGAGGGGCTGGCGCTGGCGGACCGCGCCGGCCTCAACCAGGCCGACCTGCTGGACGTGCTGGCGCTCACGCCGCTCGCCTCGCCGCATCTCATACTCAAGGGCCGCGGTCAGTACACACTCTTACTTAGCCTGTGCTGCCACACTGCTGGAGGGGCTGGCGCTGGCGGACCGCGCCGGCCTCAACCAGGCCGACCTGCTGGACGTGCTGGCGCTCACGCCGCTCGCCTCGCCGCATCTCATACTCAAGGGCCGCGGTCAGTACACACTCTTACTTGGCCTGTGCTGCCACACTGCTGGGCAAGGCCTCCCCCGATCTAGTGGCGGCAGCGAAGGACGCAGAGCGATAGAGGGGAGGCAAGCGCTGTGCTCCGCTCGCGCCTCAGTTGCACAGAACGCCGCCACGCTTCAGACCACCCTGAGGTAGGACCTGCAGGTGACGGGGAGGGCACCTTGTCATCCGATCAGCTGACAAGCCCCGGAGGATACGGACGCAAAGTGGATCCGAAAGGACTGAGTAATGGGCACTTTACACCCACCCCTCTAAAAGGGCTCCTTTAAGGATCAAAGTTCACCAGAGCTGCGCTGAGAATGCTTAGCGATCCCGCGGCTCCAGGAAAGGCGAGGACGGTACCGGGGTGTTTTTGGTCGGCGCACGTTAACATATCCCCACTTAGTGCCGTAAAAAAGGCCTCCTCTTATTCTTTCATATATCGACGACGGGATTTACATGTCGACCAGTTTTCAGAAAGATTTGCAGATCACTCGCCTTTTAAGACCCATAGCTTATCCAAGCGTTCATCGAAACCGATCACTAGATCGAGACGCCCCCAAAAATGTATCTGTAATAATAAAAATGTAATATTCCAGCTATGATCGAGTCGTCTTACTCGACGCACCAGCCACTGATGCACATGCAGAAGGACCTGAAGCTGGCGCTGGGGCTGGGCGATGCGCTGGAGCAGTCGCTGCCGCTGTCGGCCACCACCAACGAGATCTTCAAGCACGCCAAGCGCCTCGGCTACGCCAACCACGACGTCGCCGCCGTCTACATCCGCGCGCGATTCTGATCCCACACGCACCCACCACCGCCACACACACCACACACCCACACCTCTTCTTAATTAACTCATTTACCTTATAAGTCGTTCAACTGTATTTTATGTAGTTACTTTCATGAGACGAATTCACTATTATTTTTGTAGCTAACGGTGCCTAGTCGTGACGCGACAGGATTTAAACCATGATCTTATGCAGCGAAGTTGTTAATTGAATCGTTAGCTATATAAACAATACAGTTATATGTGACAAAAGATGTAATTCAATAACATCAATCATGTTCTAAGCGTGGGTCGAATACTAACGTATGTGCCTCATTGAACAATTTGCATTTGCGTCCCAAGTAATAGTAGCACCAACATCATACATGATTGTTTTTCTGAATTAAGCTGCTATCGTCTCGTCGTAGTAATCGTCTTTAAGGAAGAAATCGCGTTTTAATCATAAATAATGTACATTATAAAACTACTTCCTCCTTACAACATTACTGTCTTTTCGTATAATATGAAGTGATGGAGACATTATTGCAATTCACTCATTGTCTTGTAAGTATAATAAGGTAGATTTTGAAGGAATCATAACTGTTCTCAGAGACAGTTATATATCTTAGTAAGTATAAAATATGTGTTAATATAGTGTTTATAAAACCTATTGTTAACGACTTATGTATTGAGGTACTATTCGCGCGGTAAATAAAAATCACTCTTATGAACTATAGATATTTAGAAGAATTATTAAGTTAGGACAGATCTTTTGTTTGGAAAGCATGTTTAGTACCTATACCAGTGCATAGATGTCGTGGTTAAGTAGAAATAAATCAAATATCATTTTGTACATTCTTATAATCGTGTAAGACAAACTTGCTTCATGAATGAAACGCGATAGTACCGGTTAAAGATACTTCTCTCTGATACCTTTATCATTGGTCATTGATACTGTAAAATACAAATTAAATCATCAAAATAAATCATTTTAAAATATTGTTTCTTTTTATATCAAGTGATTTAAGCATTTGAAATCGTGGAAAACCACAGGGTAACCTCGTAAATTGTTTAATTAAAATCATTCTTATATCATAAATAACGTAAAATTTCCATCGAAACTATTATATATACTCGCCGAGTTATACATACTATCAGAACACATATTTTGTTAGCAATCTATTATTTTTTGAATAAGATATCAAATGAGGAAGCTTTCACTAACACATCATTGATCGATGTTCAATTGTGTTTTAATCAGACACAATCCTAGTTTATATTGATCACAAGAATTCTCATTTGTGTCTTTCTGTGTACAGTAGAATATGAACTTTATTAAGAAGGTGTAAGGTTGACATATGTGTGCGTTGCCTAAGGTGAAGTGTTGAGCGCAGTGACAATATCTTAAAAACGTGTTGGACTTTTAAAAGCGTTGTTTCAAGCCATCGCTTTTTAATCTAAGTGTTTTATAAACGCTGGACTTTGACTCATAATACTTTCTGTGCAAATGATTTAATTAATATAGTATAGCTAAGAATTTCAGAGCGAGCAACAGCACAAAACGTGTTGCATTTTATTATAAATCTTATTTAATTGCGATAGGCTCGTTAATATGCAAAGAAAAAAATATTTGTGTGACATTCATTTTAATGTTGTATTAGCCAGGTATAAGAAAATGTTAGCCATAAAGTTGGAAATATTTAAATGTTGTAATAGACTCAGAATAAGTTTCATGTTCATGTGTAATTCTGACCAGTCTCGTAGACAAAGTATCCAATACAGTAGTTCAGATAAATGTGGAAATGTTAATGTAAGACAATTTATAGTTAAGTCACAATGCAGTCTGTTTAAATGAGGAAACGGTTTACACTAACTATCTCATTTCTTTTAGTGTTCCGGTTATGTATGAGAAATTAAACCCCTAATGGTTAGATTATAAAGTATTTTTAAATTGGAAATGTTCCAATAAGGGGGTAAACACTTTAATTTTATAAAAAAATTACAAAATGAATTTATGAAAGTTTGACAAACAATACATTTATTTAATTTAATGGATAGTTGATTAATCCCACTGTGGTGATTTTAATCGTAAACTCAAGTTAGAGACCAAACTTAACTCGAAGCACTTTATTTTAGTTTAAGAACTAGTGACGATTATGAAAACAAATCATTTGAATATGGACTAACATGTAAGTTGTGACCATAATTAATTAGAATAAGATTAAATAAGGACTTCTAAAGAATAAATTGATACAGTCCAAAGTGGTGTATGTTGCGTTATGTTACGTATTTCTTTCAAATTATTGTCATCCTTTTAATTAGCTACAATAAACTATGTTTATTAATAAATATTTAATTATTTTCATTTTCTTTCTATTTCCACACCTACATTATTTCAAAATCATTTAAAGGTAAGTGGAAAGAAATAAGATTTTTACAGCGGGTTTCGCACAGGGGTAACGTACAATTTAAAACATTTGTGAATCACACAACTTCATTTGTTACAATCCCCGTAGATTGGATCAGTACTTTTTCGTGTCGGAGTTGAATACTGCACGAATACCAGTGTAGGCATTGAGTTTAGATTTTATTTGACAGGTAATTTAAATAATCTTTACGTTGCGAAATATCGATAGGGTCGCGTTCCCACTATGTGGTAACGATGAATTTATCGTTGGACGACTGTCGTCTCTAGGTGTTCCCTTTATAACGATTGTTTGTCGTCATAATTTTGTATCGTTTAGCCGTTCCCATTGGATCGCGACGACATTTTGTCGTTTGGCTACGATAGAGTTGCCGTCACGATTTAGTCGTAACGATTTTTTATCGTTTTACGATTGTTGTGCTAGCCGTTTCCACTTTCATAACAATCTGTCGTCACTGCAAAACATGTCGTAGACGACAGTAAGTCGTGTCGTTCTATATGTGAACACCTCCATTTAAACATACACTTCTCATCAAAAAAATCGAAACACTTTCGTTTTTATTGTTTTTGTCCTAATTTTTTACAAAAGAGAATTAATTCCATGAAAAAAAAAACATTATTGTGTAGCTGGCAGTTTGGTCATTACAGTAAGAAGAAAAAAATCAAAATTCGAAATTAGAATTTCATTTGTTTATCCTATAAATGAAATTAATCACTGTTTTGAGACAAATGTGTATTTAGGGTTGGAGTACGTTTCTCGTTTAAAAACTAAAAATTAGCGCTTGTCTTTAAACTTTTTGTTTCTTATTTCATTTACTGTGACTTTGGGACGTCTGAAAAAACTTTTTTTTCTAAAACATATGGATACTTCGCCCGCAGAAGCCGCCCAAGTGGTGGCATTGCTGGATTCTGGACTTAGTCAGCGTGTTGTGGCTGCAAGATTGCATCTAAGCTTATCATCTGTTCATAGAGTCTACAAACGCTATCGGGAGACTAGTTCGTTCACGCGCCGTTCAGGATCTGGCAGGAATCGGGTCACTTCTGAGCGAGATGATCGATTTATTGTAACAACTTCTTTACGAAATCGACGCCTTAACGCTTTTCAACTGCAGCAGCAGCTTCGCGTTGTACGAAGAGTAGCTGTAAGTGACTCTACAATAAGAAGAAGGTTGAAGGAACGCGGATTGGCACCGCATAAGCCAGCGAATGGGCCAAAATACAAAATACTGCAGACCATCGAAGAGCGCGCCTTAACTTTGCACGCGAGCACCTAACTTGGTCATACCTTCAGTGGAGCAAAGTACTGTTTTCTGATGAGTGTAAAATTATGCTGTATGGTAACGACGGAAGGAACAAGGTCTACAGAAGAGATGGAGAACGCTTTGCACAATGCTGCATTGAAGAAAAGGTCAGCTATGGTGGCGGTTCGTGGACGGTTTGGGGAGGAATCAGCGCCGACGGTAAGACAGAACTTGCCTTTGTGTCTGGGCCACGGCTGCCTGCACTAAACTCTCATCGGTACATCGAACAGTGTCTTGAACCTCATGTGATGCCCTATGCACATTTTATTGGCAACGACTTCATATTCATGCACGACAATGCTAGAGCTCACACCGCGGGCGTCGTACGAGATTATCTTACCGAAGTCGGTATCTCCATTATGGTATGGCCAGCAAGAAGCCCGGACATGAATCCCATTGAACATCTATGGGATGAATTAAAGAGACGAATTCGAGCAAGAGATCCAGCCCCAGAAACACTTAGCCAGCTGCAAAATGCAATCCAAGAGGAATGGGATAAAATACCACAACATGTGATCGTGACTCTCATCCGATCGATGAAGAACCGTATGGAAGCAGTAATAAGAGCTCGCGGAGGGAATACAAGTTATTAAATAAACGTTTCTTACATTTTTTTTCATTTACGCGTGTTATTTTACCCATTTCCTTCATATTCCATACAGGGTAAAAATTACTCATTATACAAAATACGAAACCTATGAAGATTTAATTTGAAATTAGAACATTAACATTAGGATTTAAAAACCTCATACTACTCACTATTAAATGACATTTTACATTTATTCCTAAATATACACATTTTTCTGATAATCCTTATCAAATCATAAACTGCGAGGTGTTTCGATTTTTTTGATGAGAAGTGTATAAGCGGTATAAGCCACGACACTTAAAACTACACGATTATCTGTCGACACGACAAAGTGGAAACGCGCCCTAACGTGCAGCTGAATTATTTATTTATTATTAGACTTAAAATATTTACAATAATAAAAAAATTAAGCCATATGTTGTACGCTAAACTATGCTGCCAGCCTTTTGGGCACACCCCCAGTCAGTGGCGTAACTATACCATCTGGGGCCCGTGGCAAATTCTTCTGATGGGGCCCTATTAGTACATTTTTTACGTTGTACCACTTAGTTAAATTTTAATAAACTACTAAAGTATTTTTCCAACACGAATAACAATTTAATTTTTAAGAGCATGGATTTATCCCTATATTACAGTTCTTTTTTTATTCAACACGAGAAGTATAGGTAAACTGAAAAAAAAAACTGATAGTAATAGAGAAAAATGTTTGGGCTATATCGAGGAAATGGTAAAACAGTCCAGATACAACTTCTTTGTCCTCATCTTTATTTTTTACTGTCCCAGGAATGAGTCGAGCAAATCGACTCTACCCATATATACTGATTGTAGTTGCGTATAATTTAAGGGAAATATATTTATTTTGTTTTATTATAAAACCTCCTTACGTTGTGAACTTGTGAATCTTTCTCATTCGTTTCTCGCTCCCACTTAAACAATTTTCTGCAACTAGACATTTTACTAACTAACTTTCACAATCAACTTTACTTTCAATTACTTTCAAAGTGCCTACTTTATTTCTTTAAGGGCTGATTTTTCCAACGCCAGATAATTTTATCAGAGGAATAATTTAGAATTTTCGACAGGTCTTCAATACAAAATCTGTCAAACACGAATTTTATCTCTCGAATAAAAATTATCTGGCGTTGGAGAAATCGGCCCTAAATCAAATACGAAAAATCAAAGATAAAAATAATAAAGATCGTTTAGGGTGTGTTGAAATGCATAACCAAATTTGAAATTGTGTTATGGTCTTTAGTAGACTCACTTTACTTGATTTTAAGCAGAACGTGGAACATGGAAAATAAAATCAGGGGCATAGCTACCGCCGTATCTGCCGTAACAATTATACGGGGCCATGGACCACGGGGGTTCCCGACGTGCGTAAACCAAAATTTACAAAATGTAAATAAGAATAAAGTAAAACTGATAAAAAATATATAATTTTGAATTTAAATGGGACATGAACACCTAACAGACCTATGACTATTGTCCATTGAGGCAGAAACTTAAGAAAAACTAAAGTCCTCATCAGCTATAAATGATACGGTTTGACGACCTCCGTGGTCGAGTGGCGTACGCACCGGTTTTCAAGGTGTCGCTAGCTCTGAGGTCCCGGATTCGATCCCCGGACGGGTCAATGTAGAAACCAACTTTTCTACATTGCCTCGGGTCTGGGTGTATGTGGTACCTTCGTTGATTCTGAATTCCATAACACAAGTGCTTTAGCTACTTACTTTGGCTTCAGAGCAATGTATGTGATGTTGTCCGCATTTATTTATTTATTTATACAATAAATAAGTTTGCCGGATAAAGGTAAGGATGTGTTACATATTTAATTTAAATTGCTTGTAATTTTTTTGGAAAAGAGACGAATAGATAATTATGATAAATAAGTATTCTGTGAGAGTTCTTTACCCTTAATAAGGGCCCTAAAACAATTTTGTATGTGGGGCCCCACCAAGTCACGCTACGCCACTGAATAAAATACTTAGGTATAAATTAAAAAAAAATAACTGAGCTCGCGGCCTCTTGGGCCGGGGCCCTCTTGGGTCGGGGGCCCGTGGCATTTTGCCACTCCTGCCACCCTGTAGTTACGCCACTGCCCCCAGTCGACAGCGATGTGGATGAATTATTTTTATACCTTATTTTAGTTGTTAGGTTTGATTTAGTTTAATTTTTTTCTTATTTCTAGTGTATCGATAACTAGTTAATCATGTGTAGTTGATGATCCCGGTACATGTGCTAAACTCAAGTCCTCACTATATGCGACAAGTACGAATTGCACAACAAATTGTAAGTTACATACATTATTGTGATCGATGATGACCTTCAGGGAACAGACAATTTTACGGCAAAGTGTATGTCTAAAAATACCACGATCTCATGATTTAGGCGGCCTGGTCACGCTATAAGGTAGCGAGCATAAAAATCGTGAGCCGATGAAAGGTCGCGAAAAGATAGGGGATCACAACGTGTGGTTACATTTCAGCAAAAAAAAGATTGACTTGAAATCTAGAACTTCATTGATAGATATTTTGTTGATTTTTGCCTATAATGTTTGAGGTGGGTAGAAACTTTTTAAACATAGTTTAGACTAATATTTTTAATTGAGCACTATTTATTGTTCGCAAAATTTTTAATAAAATTAAGATATAGGAACCTTTCCAATCTTCAGCACCGGAAAAGATTTATATACCTACCTAGTTGCTAGTATCTGAGTACAGAGTTTAGGATGTGAGGCGCCTCGCCGGCTAGACAGTAATAGCACTAATAGTATTATGCTGGTAATAGATCGGGCAACTAGCGTGGTTACGCGTTTTAACAGAAGACGTCATGTACCTAATCCGCTTTGTTACAGTAATTCACTACACTGCGTCACTAGCAAATTAGCGAGACGATTGTATTTATGTCGGGCGGACGAATTAGAACAAAAATGTATTGTGCAGTGGATTAATATTGTGTATAAAAGATAGTTTAATATTTTTTTTCTAATTCCTTTGCTTCACGACAAACCGTTGGCGACACCATAAAAAGTCGGGCCGAACATGCAAAACCGCAATAACTCTAACCTTATTATGAAAGAACTTACAAAGAAAAATTACAAGCTTATGTTCAGTTGATTAGAAAACCTACAACTTGCAGCAACAACTAACATAAATCCTCATTTCATACAAAACTTTTTAAGGTGTATAAAAGACACCTATGTAACCTTCATGAATCAAAAACTTTTTTAAATCTAGTGTTTCACGGTGACGTTTGAGATCTGTGAATATCATGTGAATATATTTTTTGATAACTTTTTCGGAAAAATTTATGTGTGAATCATGTCGTTTTTAACAGAATACTTCGATGAATATAGACAGCATCCTATCAGGAAAACTAAAATGTGAGTTATGTTATTTTAGTTACATTACCTATGAGAAAAAATACAATTAAAAGTTTCAAGTTTCATGAGGATAGAGCAGAAAGATATAATTTGTTAATTGTGGTTTAGACAACATATTTGAAATGTTGGTGGACTAAGGTAGGAGTGTATTAAAGATTTAAAGCCTAATTTTTTAAGCTGTGTATAAGAGGAAATGAATAATAGACTTTTACTACCAAGTTTTTGAATGATAAATTCACCTATCTTATTAATAAGTAATACTTTGTGTTTCTAGTAGTTACTGATTATTTTTTGTCTTTTTTTTTAGTTGTCTTCCCGAAAATAGGTATGCCAAATTGGAAGGGAAATGGCTCGACCCAAAAGTTGGGACACAGGATGTAAGTAAATACAAATGTTTTTAGAAATTAATGGGTGATTTATTCATTACCTGAGCCCGATTAGCCACGTAGCAAAAGAAGCAAATGCTACGGGCCTCGCGCCTTTTCAGGGACCCCGCGCAACGACGCTTTCTAACCGTAGAAAGAATCTATTCAGATCGCGAGTATATCGAGGAAACTACTAGGCCTTATGTGGTGCAGTTCGCACAGGCCTCGATAACGGCCTGGCCACGGGACATTCGCCATAGCGAATATTCGCACGGTGCGAACGGGGCGGGGCGTCTAAGGACTGTAACAAACGCATAGAAATGTACTTATCAAGCCACGCGGAGCGGCGAATGGCGAAGCGATCGGCGAAGCGATCGGCGAAATGTACCGAGCGAAAGACGCGGGCGACTGGCGGCGCGGCCGGCGAGTCAAACAAATACATGAATCAGTATAACGGCGCAAGCCACGGCGTCGAGCGGCAGTCGCGGCGACTAGGGCAGTGATCAAACGAGTTTATAGTTGTTTTCAACGCGAATAATGGCATGACATGGCGCATCTTCTGTCCTGCCCGTCCTGCACCACCACCGCCACCCTCCAGGACTTAATGGAAGCCAACGACAAAGCCATTCAAGTGGCTACTTTCTGGTCAAACAGAGTTTAGCGATCATTGACACGAGAAGAAGAAGAAGAACGCGAATAATGAACATCGAGACTTTTAATGCTGAAATACTAGCAAGGCCACCTATTTGGACCTATTTGGTAACCAGATTTTTTTTCTGGATACATTCTGTACCTATTTCTCGTAGGTACTTCTTGTGGAATTCTCCATCTATAGGTACCTCGATTTCTATTCAAATCATGTAATCCACAATCTCTTCCAAATATTATATCTTGAACCAAAAAACTATTACTTTCTAGTAGTTTCTAGGCAATATCGAGATAACTTTGATAAAGACATTTCGCTCTCGGACTTCCTTACTGGTCTCGGCGGCGAACGTGACTGCCCGTGGCATGCAAACGATGCCGCGCGAATGGTCGCCTCGCCACTCGCATCGTCGTTCGCACCGCCGATCCCCGTGGCCAAGCCGTAAGTGTTGGTCTTGACAAGCGTCGGTCTTGAAAAGCGTCGATCTAGGTAAGCTTCGGTCTCGATAAGCGCCGGTCTTAGTAAGCGTCGGTCTCGATAGGCGTCGTTATCGGCAACTGTCAGTCTCGGTAAGCGCCGGTCTCGGTAATCGTCGGTCGCGATTGGCGTCGGTCTCGATGGTCGTCGGTCTCGATGGGCGTCGGTCTCAATGGTCGTCGGTCTTGATGGGCGTCGGTCGCGATTGGCGTCGGTCTAGACAAGCGTTGGTCTCGATGGTCGTCGGTCTCGATGGGCGTCGGTCTTGATGGGCGTCGGTCGCGATTGGCGTCGGTCTAGATAAGCGTTGGTCTCGGTGGCGAGTTGGCGACGGTCTCGATGGGCGTCGGTCTCGATGGGCGTTGGTCTCGATGGTCCTCGGTCTCGATGGGCGTCGGCCTAGATGGGCGTCGGTCTCAATGGGAGTTTGTCTCAATGGGCGTCGGCCTAGATGGGCGTCGGTCTCGATGGGCGTCGGTCTCGATGGATGTCGGTTTCGATGGGCGTTGGTCTCGATGAACGTCGGTCTCGATGGGCGTCGGTCTCAATGGTCGTCGGTCTTGATGGGCGTCGGTCGCGATTGGCGTCGGTCTAGATTAGCGTTGGTCTCGGTGGCGAGTTGGCGACGGTCTCGATGGGCGTCGGTCTCGATGGGCGTTGGTCTCGATGGTCCTCGGTCTCGATGGGCGTCGGCCTAGATGGGCGTCGGTCTCGATGGGAGTTTTTCTCAATGGGCGTCGGCCTAGATGGGCGTCGGTCTCGATGGGCGTCGGTCTCGATGGATGTCGGTTTCGATGGGCGTTGGTCTCGATGAACGTCGGTCTCGATGGGCGTCGGTCTCGATGGGCGTCGGTCGCGACAAGCGACGGTCTCGATGGGCGTCGGTCTCGATGGGCGTCGGTTTCGATGGGCGTTGGTCTCGATGGGCGTCAGTTTCGATGGGCGTTGGTCTCGATGGGCGTCGGTCTCGATGGGCGTCGGTCTCGATGTGCGTCGGTCTCGATGGTCGTCGGTCTTGATGGGCGTCGGTCTCGATGGGCGTCGGTCTCGATGGGCGTTGGTTTCGATGGGCGTTGGTCTCGATGAGCGTCAGTCTCGATGGGCGTCGGTCTCGATGGGCGTCGGTCTCGATGGGCGTCGGTCTCGATGGGCGTCGGTCTCGATGGGCGTCGGTCTCGATGGGCGTCGGTCTCGATGGGCGTCGGTCTCGATGGGCGTCGGTCTCGATGGGCGTCGGTCTTGATGGGCGTCGGTCTCGATGGGCGTCGGTCTCGATGGGCGTTGGTCTCGATGGGCGTCGGTCTCGATGGGCGTCGGTCTCGATGGGCGTCGGTTTCGATGGGCGTTGGTCTCGATGGGCGTCGGTCTTGATGGGCGTCGGTCTGGATGGGCGTCGGTCTCGATGGGCGTCGGTCTTGATGTTTGTCGGTCTCGATGGGCGTCGGTCTAGATGGGCGTTGGTCTCGATGGGCGTCGGTCTCGATGGGCGTCGGTTTCGATGGGCGTCGGTCTCGATGGGCGTCGGTCTCGATGGGCGTCGGTCTCGATGGGCGTCGGTCTCGATGGGCGTCGGTTTCGATGGGCGTTGGTCTCGATGGGCGTCGGTCTCGATGGGCGTCGGTCTTGATGGGCGTCGGTCTGGATGGGCGTCGGTCTCGACGGGCATCGGTCTTGATGTTTGTCGGTCTCGATGGGCGTCGGTCTCGATGGGCGTCGGTCTTGATGGGCGTCGGTCTGGATGGGCGTCGGTCTCGACGGGCGTCGGTCTTGATGTTTGTCGGTCTCGATGGGCATCGGTCGCGACAAGCGACGGTCTCGATGGGCGTCGGTCTCGATGGGCGTCGGTCTCGATGGGCGTCGGTCTCGATGGGCGTCGGTCTCGATGTGCGTCGGTCTCGATGGGCGTCGGTTTCGATGGGCGTTGGTCTCGATGTGCGTCGGTCTCGATGGGCGTCGGTCTCGATGGGCGTCGGTCTCGATGGGCGTCGGTTTCGATGGGCGTTGGTCTCGATGGGCGTCGGTCTCGATGGGCGTCGGTCTCGATGTGCGTCGGTCTCGATGGGCGTCGGTCTTGATGGGCGTCGGTCTGGATGGGCGTCGGTCTCGATGGGCGTCGGTCTCGATGGGCGTCGGTCTCGATGGGCGTCGGTCTCGATGGGCGTCGGTCTCGATGGGCGTCGGTTTCGATGGGCGTTGGTCTCAATGGGCGTCGGTCTCGATGGGCGTCGGTCTCGATGTGCGTCGGTCTCGATGGGCGTCGGTCTCGATGGGCGTCGGTCTCGATGGGCGTCGGTCTCGATGGGCGTCGGTCTCGATGGGCGTCGGTTTCGATGGGCGTTGGTCTCGATGGGCGTCGGTCTCGATGGGCGTCGGTATCGATGTGCGTCGGTCTCGATGGGCGTCGGTCTTGATGGGCGTCGGTCTGGATGGGCGTCGGTCTCGATGGGCGTCGGTCTCGATGGGCGTCGGTCTTGATGTTTGACGGTCTCGATGGACGTCGGTTTTGATGGGCGTCGGTCTCGATGGGCGTCGGTCTCGATGAGCGTCGGTCTCGATGAGCGTCGGTCTCGATGAGCGTCGGTCTCGATGGGCGTCGGTCTCGATGGGCGTCGGTCTCGATGGGCGTCGGTCTCGATAGGCGTCGGTCGCTATGGGCGTCGGTCTCGATGGGCGTCAGTCTTGATAAGCGTCGGTCTAGGTAAGCCTCAGTCTAGGTAAGCCTCGGTCTCGAGAGGCGTCGGTCTCGAGAGGCGTCGTTCTTGGCTACCGTTAGTGCCGATAAGCCTCGGTCTCGATAATCGTTGGTCTCAATGGTCTTTAATGTAGTTCTTGCTTATGTGACAGAAAGCATGGACGGAAGAGGAGGTGGACGAGTTCATCAAGGCTACGATGAAGAGCCTGCGCGGGCAGTCCACATACTACAATGACTACTGCGCACATCTCAGTCCAGGTTTGACTAACATAACATAATATATGTAGCTTTTCTTCCAATAGATACCTACCTATCTGAAGATAAACTAGGTACATAAATGTATGACAATTGCTTATTAAAAAATTCTAGATACCAATGGTTCAGGAATCAATAATCAAAAAGCATTTTAGAGAAACCAGCTCGCTTGTCAAAGCTAGCCTACAACACTAGCAGTATACCACAACGGCAAAGATCTTGCTTAATTTAAGCTCATAGTACAGGCACTGCACTTAAATAACTTAGGTACACTTGTTGTCCATGGGATAGTTAATGTGATTTTTATTGTAATATCATTTTACGGAGATCATCACGAGACATGCTTATTTTAACACGACAATATTTTTTTTGGGCTTTACTTTTCGACGAGGTTACATCGGCCGTGGTCGCAAGCACACTGAACTAGTTTTGAATGTATATTTACTGCTATATTTTTTACAGAATTCAAGTACCGTCAATTCAAGCCACGCATCAAGAAACTGCGGCCGTGTTCGGAACTCCTGGCCAAGAAGGAGGCGGAGAAGTCGGTGGTGCAGGTCCCGAAGCTGGCCATCAAGGACACGGAGCTCATGAAGGACGCCAAGGAGATGTACGAGCTCGACCTCAACAAGCCCACGCTCGAGGCGCTGCCCACGCATTTCAGGAGTTAGTATTATTAAGTGTTTAAATGTTAAAAGTTTTAGGTATAGGTAGGGGATAGGAAATAGGCAATTTTTAACAGTAGCTGAAGAGTTTTCGGACTAATGTAAGAATTTAGTCCCGTAGGTTTTCCTGTTCTATAAAATAAGTATAGCAGTCTTAAGAGAAAGGACATCATCCACTCTCTATACATTTTTGGCCCGAATTCGAAAGTGCCGGCCAACAAAAAAAATATGTTATATTCTGACAGAGCTTGTTCTCGAGAACATTTCTTAATATGGCACCAAAGCTGTAACACCGCTGCACGTGATTTTATCCAGGGTTAAAAATTCTGAATTTTCGTACATTTTTCGATAACATTCCACAATATTATCGATAAAATGAATTACTTGGAGGACAGAGCTTGTCCTCTTAAGCATTTTTTAATATGGCACCAAAGCTGTAGCACCGCTACACTTGATTTTGTCCAGTGTTAAAAATTCTGAATTTGTGTGGCCGGCACTTTCGAATTTTGGACCAAAATGGTTGATGTCTTTTACTTCCTATTAATAATATCTGTTCTACGGATCATAGATACAAATATTCGCCACATGTGGTGATCAAATCTGGTTTGTTGACATTTGTAATGTCTTGCCATTGTAGTTTCATCAGATGATTGCATAAGTAGAAAACAAAACCGTTTCTCGGTCGACTGCCAAAACAGAACTTTCCAACTTACCGAGTTCCAAAGCAATTACAAAATCAGAAAACCCATTATATTAAGTTCTCTTTGTTACAAGTTCCATAACAGCTGAGCGTTAGCGTTTCAAGAAGAAAGACAGGCAAATCGGAAATGCGCTACTTTTGAACAAACAACTTTTTGTTTGTTTGTTCTTGAATTAACTACATTAGGTAGAATAGACGTTTTTAATGGTTATAGCTAGATTTAGTCATGGGATAGGGGTTGGTAGTATAGTATAGTATCACCAGTGTTTACGTGTGGCGATTTCCAATGAACTTTCTGTTAGGTACTTACAAATATGTCCAGCTAAGCGTAGCTAGGTCAGTTAACATATAATTAGTGCGAGTAACAGCTGTGACAACACGCCAATGGAAACATTTCTCCCGATTATCTATTCAGATATGAATGCATTATTACAATGTGTAACAAAATGGTTTGTTTTGCAAACGGACCGGCTGTGACGCAAGTGAGTATATTGTTATTAGCCATCAACAAAACAACTGTTGCACTGATATTTTTGTTAGCGAGCACGCGGCGATGTAGGTATACCTAATACCGACACACTTCCTTTTGTATGTTTGTTTAAGTAATTATTTGATGTTTTCATTTTGTTGAGATATTTCGAGAGCTTTATTTCAATATGATTTGTTGCCATTGTACCTACATTTAGTTGTTAAAGACCAACGTGAAGAGAAGCTTTACTCTTGTGAGGAATGAGGAATGTTATGATGACATGTGTGACTGAATAAAGAAGATATAGATTGCATTTAGCTGAAAAACAACAGATTAACATACCCTATAGTCATTATGCATTCAACCAAAAAAAAAGAAATAGAATTAGGACCGATCAATTCAGTTCTTATTATGTAAACACAGGGTTCAAGAGCCTTAAACATTATAAGGGCTCTTAAAAAAAATCACACACTACACTTTTCATAGCTTGATCAAGTACGCAGCAACCTATTCACATGACTGTAACAACCATTGTCGGTGATAATGACCCTTGCTCGAGTGTCAGCGAGCAACAATACGCTGACAGTAATAGCAGTTGTAACTCACATCGACAACGGCGGGAACAAAGCCACTGTAGTTATAATACCGTGTCAACCATGGTCACAGTCAAGCTACACTTGTAAATATGTACCTTGTACACTCGTTGGTATTTAAAACCAGAATAAAAATGTCAAAGCTTTTAAATAATGGCCATCGATACCTTGGAAGAAAGTCCAAGTTTTCATCTTAGACAACAAACAAACGACAACAAAAGTACTTTAGTTAAATATTCCATTTCAGCAGTCTCAGAACTCAGCTCATTTATATTCTTTAAGACCAAAATGGAAAGCCGATTTTTGAGGGTTTTCATGCTTGCCATCACCGATCAACTACACCTTAAGTTCCTTGTATTAACCTTCTACCATTCCCTCCAGTATTCGGCTACACCCGTCCCCACTTCTTCCACACCGGCCTGTCCGAGTACCAGACGGGCATCGCGCGGCTGGCGTACGAGATGATTCGCGACGACCGCATCCCGCGCTACCACGCGCACAACGGCTGCCGGCCGCGCTGGGGACACCCGCCTGAAGAGGAGCGCCAGCCAGAGCTCGATGGCATACCACTCGATGGAGAGAGGCTGTATTAAGATAAAGATTGTAACATCAAAAATCAAAATCATTTATAGGAAAAATCACGAATTAAATCACATTAATTGTGAGTTAGCAGCTACTCAGAATCTCTAGTCAATTGGTGCGTGCTCAGGATTCATAGTATTACCTATGTAGTAACAGTGAAGTTTTTAGTTAGTGTCAATTTTCTGTGTTTTTACTTAAATCTGATTTGTTCTGTTTTTTTATAATTGTGCAATTTTGATAATCCATTTACATATGAATTTTAGGAATTCAAATAAACAGGACATAATTACATATACTCTACAAGATTACATTTTAGTCAACTTCATTTACCATTCATAGTTCAATATCAAATAAATTATCTTAAGCCAGTACTAAATGTTTGTTTGAATGTACTGCGACTGCAATACTAAAGAGAATTAATGTTCTTGGTTTGAAACATAATAAAAAGTAGGTAAGAAGTATTACTTAGGCGGAATGTTAACATAAGTAGTGGTATGTATCACATAAGGGGGGATGTATCACATAAGCCAATATGTATTGTATAAGAGGTGTGTAGACACGGTTTTTTTTTATTTTCCCATACAAGTCAAGACCAACTGGGCCTCGACTTAGCTATTTTAAATGCATGTCAGAGGTCGGTCAGTGTACTTGTCATTGTGCCTAATTTTCGTATTCAGATAAGCCTACAATAAAATCTCATTAAACTGTCGCAATGAAGCATTCGGTCAATTCAAAGAACTCTTAAATAGTTGAAACGAGGCCCTGATATGTGTCAGGAACGCATTCTCGTAAAGGCCGAATTATGCAATGGTAGGCGTTCGATGCTCGTCTTGGATTAAGAATCTCAGTTCCAACGAGTGGGCTACAACACTCCTATCGATGATAGAAACAGGTAAATGTTTATAAATCCTATTCCTATTAAACTGCTCTTTGTTAGGAATTTTGCTAAGTTTAGCGAAAATATAAGCTTACACAATCTATTTTAAGATATGCACCGATTATAGAGCTTTTAAAATAATTTTATAGATCTGTTTTCAGATAGATCAAGTAAATTTTTATGACTACATATTTTCTTTGATAGTTTGCAGTTGTGGAAAATGTGTCATTAGTTTTATGGTTTGATATATGTGTGTGGGATTGCCATACCATACCGTTTGAAGTCCACCGCTTTTCAACAGAAACCCGTGAGTGTAAAGTTCATTGTACTACTCTATAAGCGTGTGAATAAACATCATTTTTTAATAGTAACGTAGTGACAGATTGGTCCTAATTTTCAGGTGTTTATAAAAAGCTTTCATCACTTTTCGGAAACTTTCTTTGATATATCTAGATCGTAGCTTTGTCAATTTATTATTATCACTAATAAATATAAAATATCTTTAAAATTTTCTAAGTAAAACCAGTATAAGTTATTGATGTAAACATCATGATTTGTAGGACAAACATGTTTTCGGAAACATAATTTAAATGACACTATTTTTGTGTTAAATCTCTAAAAAGATACTTCTATCTATTTTTACAAAGTTGTATTAAAATGGAACAATAATGAGAAATCTGTGACGGTTAAATTCAGCAGATCCGCTTTTAAAAGTAACAAGTAAACAAAACCGTTGAGTGAACCATCATAAGCTAAGTACTGAGCATTGTAAACACACTTTGTGAGAGTATAATAAAAGTGTTGAGAAAAATCAATCACTCAGCGACGGCAATAAACGCAGAATTAAGACTTTACGATCTTGTTAAAGAGCCCGGTATTGTTGCATGAAGGATGAAGGTCTGTATGGACAAGGAAAATTAGTCACAAAGGGCTGTCGGTCTATATTGTGGCAATTATAGTCCAGGAGACATTTATTATCTAATATATTTTTTATTCCAAAATTTTCGAGCTTTTGTGTAAAGAAGAGGTCGTAAATGGACAGTCTGTAAGAACTGGTTATTAGTACTTACTTACGATATAAATGTCGTCCGTTTGTATAATTTTAAGAATATAAAATTTTTGGAAGTGATATTCGCTTAGTATAATATAAGTAGGCACAATTTCATTTAACAGAGCTTTTTATTAAAAAACCCCGGTAAAAAAAAGAATTACCTTAATATTCTTCTCATTGCCACGAAGGCGAAAAACTCGTGTGTTGCGACGCAGCCCGGCCACAGTTGATTTCGTCATTTATAGACGTGTCAATTAAATGTTCTTAAATTGTTCTTGCAGTACCAATGAATAGATTAAATGTACCACAAATATATCTTGTTAAAAAAACACTTGTTTGTGGCCGGGTAGTACCGTATACTTTGCAGCCCGGCCACGTGTTTATTTTCTGGTAGGAAGGTTAAAATGATCTAAAATATATACCAAATAAATGTTCCTTTTGTGTTCTTTAATTTTTTCAATGAAATATACCAAGAGAAACGCTTATATAAACAGAAATTTATTTCAAATAAGAATTTGCACTAAGCGCCTGTAGAACTAAAATAGCACGTGAGCGTCAGGATGGCTGGACCAAGAGATTTTGGAAGTTTGAGCAATACCAGGTTTTAGTACCAATTTTGTACTATTTGGTACCAGATATCAAATAATTTGTACCTCGCTAAAGAGGGAAAACTATTACAAGGAAAGTGGCCAGCCATTCTGACGTCAGAATGGCTGGACCAAGCCGGGTTCACCTAGTTGTAAGCGTTATAACTACTTCATCTTTTCGTCAATATTTTGTACCTCAAAATATGTTTTTCTTATATTTTTTCGATAAGCCAAAAAAAAGTTACACCTAGAAGAAATTTTGCATGTAATCTGGAGCACGTTTATTTCACCTAATTGTAGGCGTTATAATTAGTTTATCTTTTCATCAAAATTTAGTACCTCATTGGAACTTCCACATACGCTTTTCTGAGATTTTTTCGATAAGCTAAAAATAAGTTACACCTACAAGAAGTTTTGCAAATACAACCTGTAACAGAATAAACGCATTTCCTTTAAAGGGGTCATTGTAGGTACTTATCATTATGAACAACTTTCACTATGGGTATGCTGGCTATGCTGTTCAGTACATTTTGCCGAGTTATGCCGACAAAAATGTAGGTACTGAACAGCTGATTTTGAAAACAGGTATGAATATTTTACGTATACCCACATCTTTTTTTTTTACTACTGTCTGACTGTGTTTTACTATCTACATCAAAAACACTTACTAAAAAGTTGAATTACAAACGCAAAAAAAATGCTCGTATTGAGTAGTTTAATAATAAATCAATATGTTGAGTATTACTACATGAACAGTTAGATAACAGAAGTTTTGCGTAAGGAAGGATAAACTATAATACCTACCGGACTATTTTAAATCATTATCTACATAAATCACAGGGTAGGTATTCTACCCATGCGTATGAACATATTCAGGGACCAAGTCTGAAATCACAAAAAACAATCTGCTGTTTCTCGAGGTACAAATTATTTGATATCTGGTACCAAATAGTACAAAATTGGTACTAAAACCTGGTATTGCTCAAACTTCCAAAATCTCTTGGTCCAGCCATCCTGACGCTCACGTGCTATTTTAGTTCTACAGGCGCTTAGTGCAAATTCTTATTTGAAATAATTTTCTGTTTATACAAGCGTTTCTCTTGGTATATTTCATTGAAAAAATTAAAGAACACAAAAGGAACATTTATTTGGTTTATATTTTAGATCATTTTAACCTTCCTACCAGAAAATAAACACGTGGCCGGGCTGCAAAGTATACGGTACTACCCGGCCACAAACAAGTGTTTTTTTAACAAGATATATTTGTGGTACATTTAATCTATTCATTGGTACTGCAAGAACAATTTAAGAACATTTAATTGACACGTCTATAAATGACGAAATCAACTGTGGCCGGGCTGCATCGCAACACACGAAAAACTCAGGTGCTCTCCAACCTTTACTACCATTTGCATCTTTCAAGTACCCTGCCTCCGAAGCTATTGACTGAACAGAGACTTGGCTCCTGGCCTATTGCCAACTGCACTTGTGGAGTCATACAGACGTACAGAAACCGAGCACATTTGTTTTGTTCCTGTTATCTGTCATTGGCCTAGCAGACCTTATGGTTTTATTGTGTTACTTTATTTAGATTCTTTGTCAGTCACATGGGTATAATTACTTTAAGCGACTATTGAAGTTTCTCTTATTCATATGGATTTTTTATCTAGCATTATTTGCAACAGTTATGTAGTTGAATATGAATAAACGACCTGAATTTGAAATATTCGTAATCATAATCATAATTTTTACATTGTCCGACATATGCTCTCATCCATTTTAAATAGCCGTTTTGATCATCTATGTTTAATTCCAGCTTAAATGGTTTAATCTCAGATATTATTCTGTTAAATATTAGCCTTTTTAGTCTTTTTGTTGTTGTTATAAATATTGGTTCGATTGTCTTCGCAACCAACTCTATACATTTATTCCATTAATCATTACTTTGGTATTCCTTTCTCAACCCGGTTGTGTCCTTATGTTTATTTATATCCGTTTTATAGACCTCTTTTGTATAAAGCTGTAAACCACATCAAAACCAACTTTATGGTCCATTATGTTGGTCCGGGATGCAAATTATGCATTGTATTATCTTCCGATTAGGGCAAAATCTTATTTATGCGGTCGTGAAATTAATGCACGGGTCAGTGGCATGCCATTTTATAGTTATTCTGTTATGAGCTAATAAAATGAGAAGTGAGAATAATAAGGTTAAAAATTTGAATAACTGTGAGATTTCAGGGACGTACTTCGTGGTCTTTGTGTGCGCCATACACCGGAATTCAAGGTTCCCGGGTTCGGCACCCGGACGAGTCCATGTAGGGACTACTTTTCTACATTGTCTGGGTCTTTGTTATATCTCCGTTGTCTCTGAGTCCATAACACAAATTAATTTTAGCTAAAGTTTTAGCTAAAGTTTTAGCTTCTTACTTTAGTCTTTCTTTTTTTATTGTTATTTAACTACATCTATAGCTGATATCAGCGTTCTCTCATCAGTGAAGATTATATGACACACTCTTCTGTCATATTGTTTTGCCTATTATTGGGATCACATCATTACCATGTCATAGACATGAACTCACTGATCATATGTGGTGACGTGTAGTACTGATGACGATTGTTGGCTGACAACCCTCCACTGCCCTTCCTCAACCAGCGTCCAAGTTTCGTGACAGTTTCGTTTCTGAACAATTTCTATTTACTTATAACGAAATAATTTGAAGTAGGCGTAGCTTTTATAAATGGCTTACATGGATATTTTCATTTCCTGCAATGGCTCAGTTTGAGTTTCTGATATTTATCCATATTTTACGTTCCACCAGATATGATCTCTTTCGCCACAATGTATTTGATGGTCAAATAAGCGTGCTTTTAGAGATCCACAATATTTTCACGTTTCTTATATTTTCCTGTTCGGTTGCCGTATATTTGGGTACGGCAGTGTATTATTCTTCAAATTATCCTATCCTACCTGATAATAATAATCCAGCCTATAAACGTCCCACTACTGGGCACAGGCCTCTTCCCATATAGAGAAGGCACGAGCATTGATCACCACGCTTGATATCTTAGTAAATTCCAAACTTCGGCAGCAAAGGGTGAACAAATAGATGTTCAAATGTTTTTCATCAAAACCAAGGATATCTCGTGTTAACTATGTGTTACGAGTGCAATGTTTATTTATGTTTGATCTTCGAAGAGGAAATGTTGTGCGAAACTCGGAAAATTGGACAGGAAACTGCTTCAGAAATAATAGAAATACCACTGAAATGAACACTGTTCTCGGTAGGATACTCATTAGCAAACCTTAAGATTGGTGGTGATGTCTTGATTTATGAAAATAAATTCTCTTCTTAACAACACATAATTGCGGTTTCTAACGATTCTAAATGGGATTCAGTTTCAAAAGTCCTTTGTCACACACTAAAAACAGTTCTGGTAGATGTTCGTAAGTTTTAAGAGAATTCTTAAATTAGAGTTTTGCAAGACCCTTTTACTGAAAACTTTCTTCCTCTTTTACTCCGACAATTTTTTACCTCCCACGAAATTATAGGTAGAGAATTTCTAGAAGAGACTGAACTGTTTTCTTCAGTCGTCAATGTTAGTCTATTCGCCTCGTCACAGTCTTGGAAAACGGCTACCGTCGATTGACACAATACACATTGTTTCATTTCTAGTTTAACTGCAGCAGAACTAACGTTTCATGAAACGACGAACTCAATCTACAGACGGAGTGATACTCATTTCGTCGAACAAGATCTGTTTTGTATCATTGTGTTCTAAGAAAACTTCAATGAACTGCAAAAATTGCAAACGCTCTTAAGATTTGTTACTATGTTTAAGAGAAATGTGGAGTGACTGCTCTAAATCATCCTAAATAAGATTGTTGATGTGATAAATTGTGTGTTCTTGGCGTTTGGGACAAAGAAGATGATGTCACATAGTTTCAGGAAGCCTGTTGCGTAAGCAGCTTTCGAGGAAATAAGTTGTAAAAATATACTATTAACACGAACGCGGTTTCATGAACTTTTCAGAGTTCGTTTGTCTTGAAATTATAACCTTTATATTTATTTACATTTGAGTAGATATTGTGAGAACATTGAGAAGGTGTGCTTTAAGATATTTGCTTCTAATAAAATGTGTATAAGTCCATATTCTATTTATTTTTATATCAGCATATTTCAATATCATCATAAGTATATTTGAGGGGCCAGGAAAACGTGTATGCGATCATAAATAAACCGATTCTCCCCTTACCCTTCTGTCCAAGATTTCTACGTTATTGCCAGATTTCTCTCGTCAATCTCAAGGTCTATTATGATATCCTTAACTTTGTCAATGTTATCATTTTCGAAGTACATTTGTAAAGTCTTTTGAAGTTCATTTTTAGGAGGTTCCCTTTTGATCCTCAGTTTATTTGCGAAAAGCTGCGGATCCAAATGGTGTTCATTGATCACACATACTTATTGTCTTATCATTTGTTGAGTACAAAGAATACAGGTTTCATCCATTAAAAATGTTTGTTGTTTATTTTTATTAACTTCAAGATGAATAAAGCCTTTACTATAAAAGTATGGGTAATGATTCTTACAATCGCTGGGCTGGTAAAATTAACTTTATGCTTAGTACAAATAATTTGTATATTAATGTAAATACTTCATCTGGATCAACTGTAATGGTTGTAGAGGCTTGAAATAAGCAAGAATGTTTCTACATTTTTTTTTCTGAAATGTGTTTTAAAATGTGACAACTGTATGTAACACTAATCCTATGTGATGTTAAATCACACAAAAACGTAATCTTTTGCGACACCCGCAGAGAACTGGGTCCCTCGCCTCTGATCTAGTTTCTTGATTAGCCATTCTCTCAAACGAGTAATTACGATGCTATTTCAGAACCATTTTCATAGAAAACCATCCGATAAGCGTGTCAACAGAAATATCCACGTCGCCGCGTCTAGCAATGTCGCCGAGCGCCCCCACCGACCATTGTCCTCACTCCGAATCCGTATGAACCTTCATAAGCTTTGTTTAGCATCGATATCAACCGTATTATAAGACTAACATTAAAATAACACGATTTTATGTGTCATTAACTCAAGCCAAAACAACGTTGGACGAAAGCGGTGACACCAACGCGACAAAATACAATATCACCGACACGGACCGCTTTGTAAATAGTGTGGTGCGTATCGAAACTGTCCGCGGCTGTGTGGCGCGCTTGCCAAACGTTGGCGGTGACGTAGCGCGCCAGCGGTTGGCACGTCGCGGCCAGTTTC
The DNA here is from genome assembly GCA_905475315.1 of Autographa pulchrina. Taxonomy (NCBI): domain Eukaryota; kingdom Metazoa; phylum Arthropoda; class Insecta; order Lepidoptera; family Noctuidae; genus Autographa; species Autographa pulchrina. Next base: position 884,279 of record FR997775.1, read on the forward strand.
AGTAGCAAGCGCGCGTGCGCCGGCCGGACCGCCCTCCAGTTTTCCCGCCTAAGCGACCGCGAGTGACATTTGAAAATTTTTGAATTTCTTCCGCCGCGTTCGATTTCGTTTGGAATGTCCGCAGTGGTTTACTTAAAACGGCCAGTGTTGTATCAGTGATAATATTTTTATTGATTGGAATCGATTAATCGATTCTGTTTTGTGACTCGGATACGATCGATTTGTTTTTACTATACGGAGTGTCCGGTTTCGACATCCACGGAAGACTTAGCAGGATTTGATGGTAATATTATAAACTTATTTTAAATACACCACAATTAGAAATAATGTGTTTTCATAAATTTGGCTTACTCCAACCTCCGCTGGAGCAAAGACCTTAAGCTTTAATATATATTTACACTTTATTACTTGTGCATGTTAATGTGACGTAGAAAATTTTACGAGATTTTCTTTGATTTGTAGAATATATTTTCAAGATTTGGTCTATAAATGTGCAATATTAATTCGTGTGATGATAGCTTTATTCGCTGTTTTACCTACTAATGAATGTCTCATAAATATAAAAGTGTTAGTTAGCTAGTGTCATCTATGGCACCATGACACATTACTACGTGGTCGGTAAAGAATAAGACTTCTATTTGATACCTTTAGCTACAAATGCAAGTATTGTACTTGGGTTTCAATTATTTATTAAAACACAGGACCAAAGCGATGTCTTTGAGAAACAAGATGGCCAAATTGATGAAACGAACTCCAAAACTATACCGAACTTACAAGTAAACCTACATAATTCACTTCTATTTATTTGTTTCCAGAAGTAAATTAAGTATTAGAACAGATTTAAGATAATCATTGACTTTACACCAGACATCGAATTGTATAAAGACGTTTATTTAACAGAAATCAAAGCGAACGAAAAAAGTTGAACTGTTGTAAAATATACAAATGTGAAACTACACAAGGCAAGCAATCGGTTAGTGTTTAGAAAAACGGTGGAAAAAAGCCGCATACTATCTTTGTTCATTTCTTTAACAACTAAACAAATGAGATCAAACGCTTGGAGTTAAAGTCCGCTCAGTAATTTATTACTTCGTATGAACGACAGTGAGTGATTTACTTCTCAAGTACGCATCAAGTCTTTTATTACCACCTAATCCCTTATTCGACGGAATCGATACATAAATCGATATCACAACACTTTACAACAAAAATATGATCGATATTATATCGATAAATCGACGATGTAAAAATATTGCGAGAAGAATTAATATATTGATAGAGGATTAATGTTTATTGGTATTTGGATCTGTGTTGGCGTTTTAAATCGATAACGATACTCAATGAGTTATACTCGAAAGCTGCAAATATAAGTAAACAATAATTATGAATGTAGTTTTTCTTGGTTGTGCTTTATAACATTTCCTTAAGACTATTCATTTATGCAGTTTGAAAGTGACCCTGATTATAAAGTAATTTAATTGTAAGAGTTTTGAATATACTTTATACCTATAGCTTTAGATACTTTTACATTTAGTTAAAAAAAAATGAACTTAATTCCATGCTTTACACTGGTTATAAAATTATTTTCAATACCACGGTATTATATTATTTTCAAATGCACGGTTACTCGGACTTCATTTTAATTGAAAACTTCCTTTTATTTTGAAAGAGATCTTTGCAGTTAGCCTGAGCGCAGGCTTTGACCGCTTCACCGGACTTTTGGCGAGGACCTTAAGGCCTCCAGCCAGAGCAATAGGAAAAACTAACTACGTCAGCAATGTCCACTAAGGGCACCCCGTGCGGGGTTCGGACCTCGACTTAGTGCGTTGCTAACAATCTTAATAAAGTGAAAACTTCCTACGGATACAGGTTTGCCCAGTACCTGTTAGTTTCCGACTACCGCTCTTCAGAGCTCTATATTTATTATTTTAATACAGTTGATATTGCAATTGAATATAATTCCGACAAATAACTGGTAAATATTGTATCTAAAATCTGTGCTTATTCCGAATGCGACTTGCGCCAATACACAAAATAGCAAATGAAGTTATTATAAATTACGTCCATTATAGAGTGAGACGGCAACAGCAACGTCTCGCTCACTCCTTCGTCATCTGTCATTGATTATCTAAAAATAAAATGCGCTGGAGTGCGCGAATTCTAGAATTTTTTGATACATTTAAATTGATGGACGCGAGTCAGAGTTAGAAGAATGATGATTAAATGTATTTAGAAACTAATTTTTAAGTTTGTGTTTCTAATTATTGACATAAAGAACTTTGAAATACTTTTAGTGCTAAAATAAAAGCAATCTTCAATTTAGAATTCGGTATTGCCGACTATAAAACCAGAGGCACCAACAAGAAGGGATGTTATAATATTTTCCAATTAGTACCTAAACATTATGGCAAAGATAAAAAGCCATGTACAACTCTTGTTCAGAGTAAGTTCTACAAAGTATCAAAGTTTCTAATACAACTCAAAAATTGACCATGAAACGACTTTTTTGTATGTGATATTCAAAATCTCAGTACATTTTTCACTTTCGCTCAAACTAAGCAAAACTGTGTAACTAAAACTCGATACAAGAAAATCGTTTTGAATATACAATATGCATGTTCAAACGATTCGCCAATAAACCGTATTTAATATTGTTGCATGTAATGTGGGTTACACAAACGCATCAGAGATACCAGCGCCATCTGGCGAGCGTGTCGTCATTCTTTGATCTGCATCGACACGATTCATCGAGTTTACGAGTATCGAGCGTCGATGTAATATTATCGATATGTTATGCCCCAACACTGTTTATTAGGATAGCGTGTTTGTATTTTGAATATAGATTTTAGGACCGTTTTCTATTATTACCGTGGTTTTACGGTTGATTACATGAAGATTTTCTGGATGCTGACATGGTAAAGTGTTTGGATAGTTATTTTAATTTTTTGTACACCGTGGTTGGATGTTAGAACTTTTACCTACTCATGTTTTCATTTTTATTACTATTCTTTTGCCGTTTTTATAAGCCTACATTGTCCCACTGCTGGGCAAAGGCCTCACCCAAATCTTTGCATATTTCTCTATCTCGAGCCACCTCGAACCAACCATCGCAGTACGACTGTAGGTCGTCCTGCCACCTCCTCCTGGGCCGGCCTTGGCGGCGTCGTCCGTCTTCAGGCACCCATTGTGTTGTTATTCTTGCCCGCTTAGTTGTTGAAAACCCATGGATCTAGCTGGGATAAACTTTTATCCCATTATAGTCTTTGCCAATTTTATTACAGTGGCTTAGCCGTGCTAAGCAGCAAAGCCACCTAATTTATCTATTATATTCATTACTAATTATACTACACTAATACATTTAATAATATTTGAGAATATTCTAATGAAAATTATCTGCATCTCTTGTTTAGCGTTGTCCCTATCTTTTGTTTTGATCAGTGTCTCTTTGCAAAGAAAGTTGAAATTAATAATATAATATAATAATATTCCGGGACAATTCACACACGGTTATCTGATACCAAGCTAAGCAGAGCTTGTGTTATGGTAACCAGATAACTGATAAACATACTTATATATTTCTAAATACATACATATTATAGATAAAAAACACCCAGACACAGAACAAATGATCGTGCTCATCACACAAACATTTGTCCTGTGTGGGAATCGAACCCACGACCTCCGGTATAGCAGTCAGGGTCACTAACCACTAGACCAACAGGGCTGTCTTGCTGCGAATGCAGACTGCTATAATTACTAATCATCCTAATGTTAGGTTTGCGTGACAATTGTATTGTGTTCTGTAATGGCTAGAACTTGTTCAGAAGATTAAGTTTACGAATTTAAAAGGCGATTCCTTTTAAATCTATACATATAATAAATCTGTAGAAAAATAATTTTTGTACATTGAAGAAATTGAAAAAAAAAAATAGCCAGCGTGATAAAGGATAACTAACAGAACCCATTTCCATCATTTCTTAAATTTTTGTCTGTTTGTCTGTTTGTTTGTGCACACATCACGTAAAATCTACGAATTCAATGCAGACAATGTTTATATACAAAAATTATACACAACTTGAGGTATAACTTAGTTTTTGTTTCATCGAAATCGGTTCACTCTATCAAAAGATATGATTAATTTAGTGAGTTCAAGAAGTAAAATATTAGAACACGCAATTCAGTACAGTAATTGCATAACAACTCTCTTTTGCCGGGGGTCAGATTTTATGTTACAGTATCAAACATAAACTACTTAATCGAATGGTGTAAAAAATTTAGAGGTTGTTTTCAAGAAATCGTAGATGGTTGTTATCTATGTTGAAACATGCTATTGAATCTAGCTGATAAGGGGTGGAGCTTTAAATTTCCAAAATCATTTTCTCAACTGCACACATAAATTGGCATTATTGACAGATAAACAAGAGGGTAACCATGGCAGACTGAGGTAGCCATAGCAATCTTCAATTTGATTAGTACCTATATTTTAGTGAACTAGCTATCGAAGTAAACAGCTTGGCGCTTGAACGATTGGAAATGAGTGATCTTGCTGCAAGTTCAAATCCGGTTGTTAATGTTTGTATTTTTTTTCATGCGTCCATTTTCTTATAGAAGTTTGAATTTTTTGATACCCAAGTTCAAATCTCAGTAGAGATAACTCTTTTTGTGTTTTACTAACGTATCTTTTTTAAGTAAAAAAAATATTTGTAACATTTTGTTGTATTTTTAGTCGCAATAAACGACATCTTTAAGTCGTGAATTTTTTCTCAACCGATGTATAAACTTACAATTATTTAGTGTTTGTATTTACTAATCTCCATAGGTAAGTTTGTTCCTCATTGCTGATCATGGAGGAACAAACGTGCATGGCCTATACCGTAAAGTGATTCAGGCGTAAATGTCCTGGCCATTTGCCTGGAAATTTACGCATTCGCTTCTGACTTGAAAACGTAAGCTTCCCCATAGATCACTTTATAGTTGGTTAAAAACTTTAATCCACTTTCAAACTATTTTTCCAACATAATGTCTAATGTTTTCTATTGGTCATCTATATTATATTCCATGGACAAGATCTTTTTGTATTTGTTATTTATTTACTTTTACCCGAAAACCCAATGATCTTTTTATCACACAATCTTTAGTATGTACTACCTCTTTAATATTCTTTAAAAGGTAGCTTGCTTCTCATGTAGGTTTTTATGCGTACATGATGTTTTATTTATGTGTTTAAATTTCATAAAGTTTTTGTACCCTATTACCGGAAGGTTGGGCCAAAACCCTAAATAAAATAAACTTTCTATCGCATTCTCTACATTTTAAAATATATACGGTATTTAAGCCCATCACCTTATGCTGCACCTTACACTTAATAAAGCGAATTGTACAGGATACAGCCTCTGACTTTAATCAGGGTAGAATGAGATTGTCCTTGGACAGCTATTACTTAATCTTTCCAAACAAATAATTTTAAACACAGTTTTGGTAATTCTGCCACTGCGCCTCTCAAACCGTACGTCAACTTTTTGTAACTACCTCCTCTTTCAGTTTCATGGGTCTCATGTCAGTCACTGCCTATCTGATATCCACTCTCAATTTAACGGCGTAGTTCAATTTCGAGGTTTCGCACCAAAACCTCGCGTCCTGTAGTCTCACTAGGGACTACGGTACCCACGAGAACTATAGCATAAAAAATGGACTAATTTGTTTTTATGGATTCGGTTTTTGGGTGCCCTTTGCCATTTACTGCCTAGAGCGACAGCTGCTTTCACTTTAACTCAGAGTTGGCGCTGCCAGTAGACTCAATACCAAAACATTGACCTTCAATTATTGTAACCAACTGGGTAAAGCACAAAAGAGAAAACATACTACATATATAAAAAAGAAGATGAAAGAGTCAGTTCATATTTTGGACATTGACATCGAAAGCCACCATGAAAATTATAATTTTTTCTCACGGTTCTTGACTTGGAAGATAAATCTAAAATTTTTAAACAAAGTAATCAAAACCAATCCTTAAAATTTTTAGAGGTAAGCTAATTATATAATTATGACGATGATACTTTTTTATTTTGAGAATTTATACAAACAGCAACATTTGTGACAAAATTTACTCGGCAGTAGGCAGTTCGTGTTGGTGGCCCTCTATATCACAGTCAAATATTTATTCATAAAGATGAATGATAGGTATATAAGCGAACAACGTCGCGGGTACAGCTAGTGAAAAAATAATTTTGTTTATGTATAACACTCTTCTTACATTAAATGAGAATTTGCTTTAGATTATTTCTAAGATCATATTATATAACGTGCATAAGAAGCATAACTGTCTTGCGAATTTGAAGTTGACGTACTAATTACGTTTTTTTATCCCAAATAAAAAGTATGACGAGTCAATTACTAAGAAAATGATAGACCAATTAAACTATAATATTTTGTTGGATACGTAACGATAGGAGACATTTATGTATATTTATATTTAAATATCAAATCATTCTATTTATTTGTGAACTCGACGATTTAGATAGAGACTATAAATTGGAAACATGTTGGCACATGATATCGGTAGCAAAGTACAAACACACACGTTCTTTTTCAAATCAAATAAGTTTAATAAAACTTAGTAAATATAAAGATTATTAAGTGAACTGAATACAGATAAATTATGTAATACTAGCTGATCCCCGCGACTTCGTCCGCGTCAATTTCTGTTATTATGACCACGATTAAGAAGTTAAAAAAAAAGTATTTCTGCGTAAATGATAATTATATATAATTAGTATAGATTATGTTGATAAAACTCTGTAGCAAATAATTGGCAATAATGCATTAATTTCGACCAAATGATTACCTTAAAAAAGGTTATAGTGAGTCAATTTTAAAAGATAGACATATACTGTCGCAGACATTTTTTTAGATCATTCAAAGCGGAACAATTCTTTCATACATATATTTTGGGTAACTCGAACCGTTTACGCAGCGCACGCAACGGAAGCTTTCAAGTATGAATATTTTCCCCCGTTTTTGTGACATTTTTCACTGCTGCTTCGCTCCTATTGGTCGCAGCGTGATGTTATATATCCTAAAGCCTTCCTCGATAAATGGACTATCTAACACAAAAAGATTTTTTCAATTCTAACCAGTACTTCCTGAGATTAGTGCGTTCAACCAAACAAACAAACAAACAAACTCTTCAGCTTTATAATATTAGTATAGATAATGCATTAATTTCGACCAAATGATTACCTTAAAAAAGGTTATAGTGAGTCAATTTTAAAAGATAGACATATACTGTCGCAGACATTTTTTTAGATCATTCAAAGCGGAACAATTCTTTCATACATATATTTTGGGTAACTCGAACCGTTTACGCAGCGCACGCAACGGAAGCTTTCAAGTATGAATATTTTCCCCCGTTTTTGTGACATTTTTCACTGCTGCTTCGCTCCTATTGGTCGCAGCGTGATGTTATATATCCTAAAGCCTTCCTCGATAAATGGACTATCTAACACAAAAAGATTTTTTCAATTCTAACCAGTACTTCCTGAGATTAGCGCGTTCAACCAAACAAACAAACAAACTCTTCAGCTTTATTATTAGTATAGATTACAGAGTTAAGTAGGTAAGGTCTATAGTGTGATGATAATTATCTAATGAATATGAATCAGAGTAAAATGCAAATTAAAGTTTGGCTGAAATTTAGCGGTTTCTAGTATAATTTAAACCCAGTTATATTCATGTTTTTTTTCGTATCTTGGTAGTTAATGCGATATTAGCTGTGATGACGTTGGAAATACAAAAACAGTATTTATTATAACATTAGTGCATTTCTCTGAGCACTAAGGTAATCGCTACCTATAGCAAATCTTAAATAATGTTTGACAAGTACCGCCAAGAAAGAACCCTTAAAAGTACCGACCCTACCCTACCTTCCCTAGGCTATCTTTTCGACCTACCAAATCCAGCATAAAACACCACTTTAATATTCACTCCCCGCAAGCCAACGTGCGCCGGCGCATCGCCCGCCGCGCGACCGACACCGTGTTTTGTAAACACGTGCCTTGCTCAGGTGACGGCCATACAACCCATACAAGCTATGCAACATGACACTGTCGCCCTGTGTACATATCTCTTCAATCTTGGCATCCTAACGTGATCATTTGTTGTAAAATACCTGTTACATTGTATTACAGATCAACGAATGTCTTTCTTATCGAGTATAACACGTAATGACGTAAATTGCACGTTGATTGGAATATTACGTTTTAAGACATAGGTAACAGTCATTTATATTGCGAGGTTGATTATGACTAACACGTGCCCTTAAAATCTATTGGCATTTTAGAAAGTTTAGTCCAGGTCTACTTACAATATAGTACAACCCACCTACTAAACTATATAAGATTGCTAAACATTTTGTTGCTCCTTTTTTCTAATTCTAAACAAATAACTAAATTCTCATTTTCTGTACATTTAAATACTCAAATCGTCCAACAATATACTATTTAATCCAACCAACATGCGGATTTTCATCCATTCCCCCATTTCCCAGTATAATCTATCCGCGTTCCTCCGCAAGTGACCGGCGCGCGCGCATTGTTTACAGTCGCCCGCTAAATGCGACCGTGTTAATGCACCTACTTGTTAATACCAGCTTGTGTACGTGTCGGTAATTTGACGACCCAATTGCAAACCGATGACTTTTGTAAGCTCCATTTCCATCCACTCGGTTTAGAAGAAATGGTGAATTTTAATTTAAAATTGACAAATTGACTCTATTGTCGTTGGATAGCTGTCATCGGCTGTCAAAATAATTAAATGAAAATTTAAAAATTTCCTATTAAATTACAATGAAATAAAAGTAAAATCGATTGGAAAACAACAACGGTTGTTTACCAATCAATCAGTACTGCTACCGAGGTTGCCGCGCTAGCGCGGCTACCGACTAGCAGAGGCACGGGAGCGCGGCGGCGGGCGGCGGCTTCGGCGGCGGCGGGCGGCGGCTTCGGCGGCGGCGTGCGGCGGCTGCGGCGGCGGCGTGCGGCGGCTGTGGCGGCGGCGGCGGCGGCGGGTGCTCCACCACGGCGGCAGGGCGTGTGGTGTTGTGCGGACGTTTTTGACATTTCCGAATTTTTTAATGAGTGTTTTTTCTATTTTGTAACATTTTATGTCTTCGGATGCAGATTGTGACGGGTCCGCGGGTAGTGTTATCCAATCGTCATCCACATCAAGTGCTTTGGTTAGCTGCCCTTATTGTCCTCAGGCACGATTTTTCAAAGGTGATCGGGGCTTGAAGATACATTTTGGAAAGGTCCACAAATCTCCGAACGTGTCTTCTAGCCCTGATGCCTCATCGTTTCCTTTAATTTCTCCGACAACCACATCATTACCGTTGTGGCAAACATTATCAAATTTTAAGAAATCCGTTCCTATTTTAAAACGTGTTCCCCGGGGTGCAAGACCTTCAGTTGCTTCCTATCTTGCAAAATGTGTTCGTCTTGCATCTCGCGAAAACACTTTAAGTGCCTGGGAACAATTACTCACCTTCCCTTACAAAATTTTACACGTACAAAAAAATTTGGCTTGTAAGAAATCTCTTACCGCTCAAATTAAAGATAATTGTAGTTATTCAAATCCGATTTTCCAGTCAAAATTCACATCACAAAAGCATCACGTACCGGGTGATGTTTCTCGGGTCGTTCAGACCAAACTAAGTGAAGGTGATATTCGGGGAGCTGCCAAAACATTGTTTAGCAACGACGAGGTTGCACCATGCTCTCCAGAAACCCTCTCCGCGCTGGAGAGCAAACACCCTGTGCCTGGAGATAACCTTTCCTTTCCTGACCCACCAGACCCAAATTTACACTCCTTTCAAATTTCAGTAAAACAGTTGGTCGAAGCCATAGGTTCTTTCCGGAGCGGCTCCGCTGGCGGTCTGGATGGCCTGACTCCCCAGCACCTAAAGGACCTCACAGGCCCCACTGCCGGTGAAGCTGGTGAGTCGCTTCTGAGGGAGCTTACGGCTTTGACAAATTTAATGCTCGCAGGTGGGGTCCATGAGGGGATCATCGACACCCTTTATGGAGCCAACCTGTGTGCCCTTAGCAAAAAGGATGGTGGTATTCGCCCCATTGCTGTTGGCACCAACTACAGACGTACGGCAGCCAAAATTTGTTGTAAGTTGTACAGCAACGTTTTGTCTGATAAATTCCAGCCCCTTCAGTTAGGCTTTGGCTCAAAAGGGGGCTGTGAAGCTGCCGTACACGCACTGTCCACATATTTGGCCCACAGGAAAAGTGAGGTTATTCTAAAAGTTGACATAAGAAATGCGTTCAACTCAGTGAACAGAGACACCTTGTTGGCAGAAGTCAAAAGTGAAACCCCCAAAATTTACAGTTTCCTTTGGCAATGCTACCGAAACCCTTCAAAATTAGTCTATAAAGACAATGTTTTAAATTCGGCTGTAGGTTGCCAACAAGGAGATCCTCTCGGGCCGGTCATATTCAGTTTAGCCATCCATCCCATTATTAAGGAATTGAAATCAAAATTTAATATTTGGTATCTGGATGACGGAACTCTAGGAGGCGATGTCAACACTGTAGCAGATGATTATATATCCCTTAAAACAAATTTACAAAAAATTGGTCTTGATTTAAACACAAGTAAGTGTGAAATATATATTCCAGATACACATTTAGATAAAAAATTAGCTTTACAAAAAATCCAAACAATAGCCCCTGAAATTAACATAGTCAATACTCTATACTCAATCAAAAATCAAAATACGTCAATACTCTCTTCGCCTTCTAGGGTCCCCAATTTTAGAAGAATCATATGAAAATTTTATAGATGATAAAATTGAAAATTTTCAGTCAATTTCGAATAGACTTTTCAAAATCTCTTTACATTCTGCTATTACTTTAATTCGTTTTTGTTGTTTTGGTTCAAAATTTACATATTTTCTTCGTTCTTCACGACTATGGAAACATTTGCCGCTTTTGGAAAAAGTCGATAAAATTATTCGGTCCACGTTAACGTCCATTTTTAACGTAACGTTGGATGACCGAGCTTGGACCCAAGCCACGCTGCCGATCCGATTTGGTGGGCTTGGTGTACGTAAAGTTTCCAGTCTAGGCCTACCAGCATTTTTGTCTTCGGTCCACAGCACTGAAAAATTAACCAGGCAAATCTTAGGGTCTTCTCTGGTTGATTTTCAGATTCTGTGCATGACTGAGGCAGTAAATAGTTGGGAATTGTCCTGCCCGGGCACAGATCTACCCGAGCAACGTTCTTCTCAGAGGCAGTGGGACGAGCCGCTTTGCAGTTTGATACGGAAATAATTAATTAATACGTCAATCAACACTGCAGAGCGCGCGCGTCTCCTGGCTGTGGGAGAATGGGAATCGGGCCTCTGGTTACAGGCACTTCCGTCAACCACTCTTGGTACGATTTTGGATGACAATACTTTCCGGCTCGCCATCAGTTTACGTTTAGGTATACCTTGTGTCGCATGTCATCGGTGTCAATGCGGTGAAACAGTCGATTGCCTCGGTCACCATGGCCTGTCCTGCAGCAGGAGCGCAGGACGTATATCCCGTCACGCAAATATTAATGACATTATTCGTCGTGCTCTTGTCATTGCCGGTGTACCAGCTGTTTTGGAACCCAATGGTTTGGTGCGCAGCGATGGTAAGAGACCTGACGGTATGTCATTGTTGCCTTGGAAATTGGGTCGGCCTTTGGTGTGGGACGCAACGTGCGTCGACACCCTTGCGCCATCCCACGTTCTAAGTTCGGCGGCCTCTCCTGGAGCTGCTGCTGGAGCAGCGGAGACCCTTAAACGGCGAAAGTATTATAACCTAATGGGTAATTATATTTTCGAGCCGTTTGGGGTTGAAACGCTCGGGCCATGGGGTCCGAGTGCACGAAATCTTTTTAAAGAACTGTCAAAACGTTTGGTAGACTCTACTCGTGATCAGAGAGCTGGTTTGTTCCTTGCACAGAGAATCGGCATAGCCATTCAACGTGGCAATGCTGCCAGCCTTCTGGGCACGTTTCCCGCCATTGACAGGGATGACGATGAGTATTTTGACGCGTGTTAGTTTTATTTATCTATATAAGATTTAATTTTAGTCTTTGTTTGTTCTAATATTAAAGTAAGTATCAAAAAAAAAAAAAAAAAATAAGAACAAAGTATCTATTTACCTGGGTTAGCATTATAGCCTAGATCATTACCACATGTACAAAATACTTACAAATAAACAAATACATGAATTACTAATTACGGAATTTACCACATAATTTGTATTTGGAAAGTAAAGCTTTCCAAAACTAACTGAAAAAACATTTTAATATACCTACGTATCATGTTTATTTAGATTCGGCAGTGGAACGTCGTACAGTGTGGACGCTTGTCGGTCCCCGTGTCATTTTTAAAATCCAAATTATGTGATTGGTTGCCTTTCGTGAGTTCCAGTTCCTTGTCACTCCTTGAGCGTTTATATCGGCCGGCTCCTCCTACTGGGCAGTCCTAGAGCGAGACATCAAGATTTTTGTCAGTGGCATCCTGATTGTGGGTTGAAGAAATTGTCGGTGAGTGGGGATTCGAACTCGCGACTCGCTGAGTTGGGGCCGTGCGTCTGCGCAGCGCGCCACCGTGTCAGTGACCGGCCGCGACGAAATACGCTACTAGTGCTGCGCGCTGCGACGTCATCGAGGCGACGAGTGCTACGAGATCATCTAGTGCTACGAACGACCTTTCTGCTACGAACGCACATACTTCAACCCATCGGACTCTCGTACTCGCCCGGTATTGACTTTAATATCTATTATTTTATTTTCCAAACCGCAGTTAGTCGGTTTTTCTAAGAAAAAATGTCCTTGCAACGCACTCCACCTAAAACCCCACAAACGAAATCAGAATCGGACACAGCCACAGCTGTTCTTCAAAGTGATTATGTAAACATAAACAGGAACAAACGTCCTCGTGAAGACAACTCGCCTCATAGTGGGTCTTCTCTTCACTCATTGAATTTACAAGAAAAAATGACTACCTGGCAAACTGAACAGGAGAGCAATATGGCAAAATTTTTAAAAGACCAGGCATGTTTGATGTCCAAATTGTCTTCCGATATCGGTGAAATTAAAGCTCAGAATGTCCAGATACAGGCCTCAAATGCTGAAATCCGAAAATCAAATGAAGAAATGCTACTGTCTATCGGTTTTATGAACCAGAAATATGATGAAATAAAAAAAGAGGTGGAAGACTTGAAGAAAGAACGCCAAGCGCAACACAAATATATACAATCTCTTGAACAAAAGATTTCTGACCTTCAGCGAATGTCTCGAGGGTCGGGCATAGAACTTCGTAATATACCGTCTGAAAACTCCGAAACTATAGATAGCCTGACCAAAACAGTATGTACCGTCGGCGAAGTCATTGGACTGCACATAACAGAATCAGAAATTCGTGATATATACCGTGTGCCAGGGAAGTCAACCACATTAAATACTCCGCGCCCAATTTTAGCTGAATTCACCACAGTAAAAACGAAGCACGCATTTATTTCAGCTGTTCGCACCTATAACAAAGGAAAGGGCAAAGAAAACAAGCTGAACACACAACTTCTCGGTATGACAGGAGAACGGAAGCCAGTCTATGTCGAAGAACAACTCTCCGTCAGTACCAAGAAACTGTTCTACCAGGCTCGGGAATTTGCCAAACAATATTCTTACAAATACTGCTGGACTTCGAATGGCCACATTTACTTACGCAAAACTGAAGGTGACAAACAACTACTAATAACCTCCGAAAAATGTCTCCCTACACCCGATAGTAATAACCTGTGACTAACGACTTTTAATAACGCATCACCATTTAATTTACTTTTACTGCATGCTATCTTATATTTTGTTTTTAACTGTACCAAAACTTTGGTTAATTATTTTTCCTACACAGAAATTATACATTTGTTACACTATGTCACAACTTACACTAAATACAATCACACTCAATCTATACCCCACCATCATTCGGCACGACTACAATCTCTTACATTATTCTACAAACATACACACAAAACTCAAACACACACAAAAAAGCTAAACATCGTCACCTCTTGTCACTCCATAACTCACCCATCCACTTCCAGTCAATCTATGTCAAACATACTTCGAGTTCCCAACTACCCCATAATTAATGGCTAACATCACAAACATAAACAATGACCTCGACCAACTACACGTAGGTGAAGCGACCATCTGCAGCCCGGAGAATTGCAAAAACTATGTAAAACTTTCCGACCCCAATAACTTAAATATTCTACACTTAAATATACGTAGTATAAATAAAAACTTTGATTCACTACAAGTACTACTAAACCGAACTGGTATACATCACGATATCATAGTTTTGACCGAATGTTGGCTCAACAAAACAATTAACTTACCAATATTAGACGGCTTTCAATCGTACTGCACTAAAATAAACTGCAATCAAAATGATGGCGTCGTCTTTTATATTAAAGATGGCCTTAGAAGCACGGTTTGGGAACCGCATTTTCAGTGTGGAAATTGCCTGGTTTGTCAATTGGACAACAAACTGTCAGTCGTGGCAGTCTATCGGTCGCCATCATACAACTCTAAGGAAAGTTATGATGAGTTTCTAGCAAGTTTAAATAATGTCTATAACAAAATGCCGTCATTTCCAAATATCGCCCTCGTAGGAGATCTCAACATAGATATAAGACAAAATAACAGAAATGAGCGAAGCCTCGAATATTTACTGCTAAACGCTTCTCACGGGCTTCTCCCAACCCACATCCTACCTACTCGACTAGACAAGTGCCTAGATCACACATTACTAAAAACCCACTTACCAATAACCACACTTGTGCTGGACACCCACATTACCGATCATAGACCTACCCTCTTATTTATTGCAAACCCCAAACTTGAACGAAAGCCAAACCACACTACCACCCGTACAAATCATGAAGCTATCTTGCAGGAGCTACAAAACACGGACGTTATCTTTGAAACTAGCGATCCAAATCTATCCATGAATAAATTCATCTCTATAATAACAACAATAATTTCTAAAAATACAGTTCATATTAAAATTCCTAAACGTATACGTACTATAAAACCTTGGATTACCCCAGGTCTTCTAAAATGTGTGAAAAATCGTGACAAACTACATAACAAGTCTAACAAAACACCTGAAAATTTAATACTTAGATTAACCTACACCCGCTATCGAAATTTTTGCAATTCGCTACTACGTAAGTTAAAAAAATCCTATGAACAATTTGAACTAGAGAGAACCAAAAACAATCCTAAAGAGTTGTGGAAAACCATTAAGAATATTACAAATACATCTAAAACTCGAACTATACCTGAAGAGCTACTGAGCTTATGCGATAATCCTTACTCTTCCATTAACAAAGTGTGCCACTTTTTTGCTAACGTTGGCAAAAACCTAGCAGCAAAAATTGAATCCGATGCACAGGCCCTACCGAGGCCACATCAGCATATATCATCACACGAAATCCCCGACACGACGGTAAACTCATTGGTCTTGCTAGATGTAGATGAAGCAGAAGTCGAGCAACTCATCCTGCAATTAAATAATGATAGTGCAGTGGGCTGGGATGGAATATCTCCCTTGCTATTAAAGACCTGTAGGAATGTGTTAGTCCCTCACATAACTTACCTGTTTAATTGCTGCTTGCAAAAGGGTGTCTTTCCAGAAGCATTAAAAAAAGCCATAGTACATCCCATTCATAAAGGAGGAGACAGAGACTGCGTCAATAACTACAGGCCTATTTCCGTGCTACCAGTTCTTTCGAAACTACTCGAAAGGATACTCAATAACCGTCTTAAAAAATTCTTGGAAAGGTATAAGATAATCGCAGAAAATCAATATGGCTTTAGGCAAAGAATATCTACAGAAGATGCTGTACTTGACCTAACGCAACATGTAGCGAAGAAACTGGATAGCAAAACTAAATGCATCGGTATATTTCTGGACCTGTCCAAGGCCTTTGATACAGTCTCTGTTTCCTTACTGATAACTAAGCTAGAATTGCTCGGTGTGCGAGGAATCGCCCTGGAAATTTTTAGTGACTACTTGAGAAATCGCACTCAACGTGTAAAAATTAATAATTACCTCAGCGACGAAGAACTTGTCTCCTTCGGCGTCCCGCAGGGTAGCATTCTGGGACCTAGTTTGTTCCAAGTTTATATCAATGACCTATGCAATCTAAAGCTCCCACAATGTAAAATCTTTACTTATGCGGACGATACGGCGATTATAGTTCATGGACCTACATGGGATAGTGTAAAAACTGCTGCTGAGTCAGCTCTAACTACGATAATGACATGGCTAAACTCAAACCTACTTACACTTAATCTCCAAAAATCCTGCTACATACCGTTTGCAATAAGACTTAAAAATTCACCTATAGACGCCTTCTCCATTACAGCTCACTCCTGTCGGCTGCATAATGCACCGTCTATATCGTGCACTTGTCCGAATCTCACCAGAACAATAAACGTCAAATATCTAGGAGTACTAATCGATGCTGAACTAAAATGGAACAAACAAATAGATGCTCTGATCACGAGGACTGTCCGTCTGTTGCATATCTTTAAGTCTCTGAGAGAATCCGCTAATCTCGACACCTTAAAAATGGTGTACTTTGGCCTGTGTCAATCAATACTGGGGTACTGCATTACGGTGTGGGGAGGGGCGTGTAAAACTTTCCTTCTCAAACTAGAAAGAGCACAGAGAGCTATACTTAAAGTGATGACCAGAAAACCGTACAGATACCCAACAACCCAACTCTATTCCGATTATAAAGTTCTTACTGTACGCCAACTCTTTGTGCTCCACTCAGTTCTTAAAAAACACTCATCCATACCCCCGTCCAACCGAGACAAACGTACCCTAAGCATTCCAAGTACCCCCCATAAAACAGCGTTTGCCAGACATCAATACCTTATTCTGAGCTCTTTCATTTACAGGAAAATACATAAAAAACTAAATATAATCAACTTGTCAAAATGGGAAATAAAACATAAACTTACAGAGTGGCTACTTCAACAAGACTATGATCACACTGAATCAATATTAACCTACATAGCTTAGTATACACACACACACACACACACACACACACACACACACACACACACCACTAAACACGCACACACACACACACCACTAAACACACACACACACACCACTAAATACACACACACACACACCACTTAACACCCACACACACACTGATTAATTTAATTAGGTATATACCAAACATAAGCCCAGTCCCCTTCTGATATATACATGAATACCCATTAACCGTGTTTAGATCGATAGGCTCCTCACTTGTAATAGGTATAAATATACATAATCTTATGGCCGCCCACTGTCTCTTAAGTTACAGGTTCTACCTAGTTTAAGAGACAGGGTATCGCTATTGTAAACAGATGTACCTTAAACTTACATATACTATGATCTACCTTTTATTGTATAATCTGGCTGTAACTAGTTTTAAGTCTATCTTTATATACCATCTGTACCCTTTTGGATGAATAAACAATTATTATTATATTATTATTATTATTATGTTACTTTAATTTACAAGACTTCATTAGAGAGTGAAACCGATATAGCTTTTTTATGAATGTTTCATATCAAGGATGTTTGTTAGATCACAACATCCAGCTGTGCCTCAGATCTCTCGGGAGACGATAATAGGTGCGCAGGCGCAGACAGGTGTTAGACGAGTGTTTGTGTTACGATCGTTAACCTTACTATTGTTTTGTGCGGGTCGATAACATGGAAAATCTAAATTTTGTTGTAAACATCATAATTTTAGTTATTTCCATACATTTTCAAGTAAAAATTCTACATGTTATAAAACCGTGATTGTTTATGAGGGATAGAAGTATGCTTGAGGCAAATAGCACGAAAACTTCATTTTCACTGAAATATTATTACAGTTGTACGAACTGTCGTTTGATTCAAGTTGACAGATCAATCTGACTCGTCATCATAATATGAAAAATATGTAATTATCTAATACAAATTGAAAACTATTTCAAAAGGAATTGACAATATGTTCAAAATACCTTAAATGTCGTTTCTTTTATTACAGGTTAGTGTACCTAATTAGAAAGTTTAGTGTTGTTTTATGTAATTTCTAAAATAAAACTTTTATTACAGGAGCGACGCAATTGTTCTTTTTACAATA
This sequence comes from Autographa pulchrina, assembly GCA_905475315.1. NCBI lineage: Eukaryota > Metazoa > Arthropoda > Insecta > Lepidoptera > Noctuidae > Autographa > Autographa pulchrina. The sequence goes on from FR997775.1 coordinate 902,530, forward strand.
TTCACAATTCCTGAAAGCAATAGAAGATATTGTCTTATACCTTTATATTATCTTTGATAATTAGTAGTTGAGTAGCGAATTTTTCGTCGGAGCCCCATTAATTATAACAACGGACAATAGTTTTATCATGTCATAATAATATCATTTAAGACTAGTAGCAAAGCAAAAAAAAGTCCAAACAACAAGTTTTCTTCCTACAATAGTGTAAATCTACGTCACAGCTACTACGCCGGACGAATAGTAAGTGTGTCATCGATAAAAACTCCTCATTATATCCCGGACACAATTCTCTTCGGGCACTTTATTTTACGCTATATTCACAAACGTGTGTTAATACAGATTTATTATATTTTCCGCCCGTTTCCTGTGTGGGAGTAGTTAGTTACTGTGTCCGCATTGTCAATGTCATTGCTTGACACAAGTATAATTGGAGGTATCATTTTTGTGGACTTTTCTGTTACAGTAAAGTCGGTCAACTTTTTCCTGAGATTCATGTTAGTTTCAGGACTTTGCGAACTAGATATCTGGGTAAAATGGAGATAGAAATTGACAGTGCCACAAAAAAACAAGCATATATAACTTATGCATCTATCAGTTGATGCACCAACTGTGACAATCTCGGACTTCTTGGCTGTCATCGTAACATATTTCGATTCAAATCGTTTAAACGTATTTGGTTTTCGTATTAAAGATTCTATTGTTTCATAAATGCTAGGAACACTAACGATTAATTAGGTACTGATCTAATAATAAATAAGTTACTACATTTTCTTCTATATTCTTTTTAGATTTAAAAGTAACAGTTAACTGTCTCTAAAGCTCTACTAGCCCTGAGTCACTGTCTCACAATAGCAAGCGTCACCGCACTTGTTTGATTCAACAGTTATTGTTCATCTACTCGGAACTGCACTGTTTGGAGCGTCACTAGTTATTAGTTAACTAACAATATAACACTGACGTTTACACCTGTTTAGGTATGGAAAATATACAAAAAACATGGAAAATTTTGTAACCAACTTCGCCGAACTACGTATTGACTTATTTTTTATATTTAGATGCACGATTTCATGACAATATGTACTCGTGCCGACAATATTGGTAAGACAACAAAATAGTAGCGTGTAAGCGAAGTTGACCGCCCAAGCAAAACCTGGGCGGATAATCTGCCTTACTGAGTAATAAAGTGTTCTCACTCGGAAATAGCCGAAATAAATTATTCTGAAATTGATTATACATAATTTAATTGTAACGTTAGACGTGCGTGCCTATTCAAATATGACATATTCTTCATGTATGAACCTATTCTTAATTTATGCTTACATATCTACCTCTACCGCACAAAGATTAATGACAAATCACATTTAATTTGTTTTTGGCGACAAACAAAAGAGTATTTACTACATTATACGTACACAGAAGTATAGTTCACTACTAGTTAGTAATGTCCTTGTCGCGCCAGCCAACAGCGACGCGTGCGCATCTTACGACAACACACACATAGGCCGATATTGTCAGTAGACTTACTCTGAGCCGTTTTCGAAATTAATTAAGATATGACTAAAAATATAGTGGATAAATATACTTATATAATCTTTCGGAAATATCGGCCGGATTAAAAAATAAAACATTTTATAGTAAAAGATTATTAGTTAAAAATTGAGTTAAAAAAATGCTTGTAAACTTTTTGCATTGATTAATTATCCATAATAATATGAGATATATATTTTGACGACCTCCGTGGTCGAGTGGCGTACGCACCGGTTTCAAGGTGTCGCTAGCTCTGAGGTCCCGGGTTCGATCCCCGGACGGGTCAATGTAGAAACCAACTTTTCTACATTGCCTCGGGTCTGGGTGTATGTGGTACCTTCGTTGTTTCTGAATTCCACAACACAAGTGCTTTAGCTACTTACTTTGGGTTCAGAGCAATGTATGTGATGTTGTCCGCATTTATTTTTATTATTATTAAATATATATACAGCTATACTATTTAATAATCGGGTTAAATTAACCATTATGTTTAGTCATTGATTAAAAGGGTGAATTTCAACAAATGCCGTTTTTTTTATCATATCGGTGAACTTTTACAATTGTAAGTTTTTTGTATATTTTTCTGGTTTTATGTAATCTTTAGGATATCAAATATCCCCAAATTTAATATCATCAACGTATCATTTAAGACTAAGGAGTAAATTCAGTTTGAATTTTGGTTTCCACCGATATGAAAAACCGGCACCGACTATTTTTTCTGTACACCGATATGATAAGTATATCCACCGAAATGATGTACATATCCAGCGATATGATAATCTATCCACCTTTGAACATCAAAAAGCAAATAGTAGGTACCTATACATTTTTACAAGGGTGACTTAGAACTGAAGACCTGAACTTAGGGTCTTATGTGGGTAGATCACGTCCAAAGAGAACTGAGTTCTTAGAAATCTTAGACTCACCGAGATGATAAAATGATCCACCGATATGATAAAGCAATCCACCGATGTGACAAAACTGTGCGTTGATCATGAATCAAAACACCGATATTAGACATAAGACACCGATTGATTTTTTCTTATCATTTCGGTGTAAATTATCACATCGGTGGTAATAAAGACCACCGATTACAGCGATATGAGAACACCGACGTGAGAAATAACACACTTTTTAGAAAATTAGAAAAAATGCATAATATCTAGGATAAATTTAATAACAGACAATGAAGCTAATTCACTTACTACATCTGTTAGAACCAAACAATAATAATAAAACTACTCATTACACTAGAAAAATGGAACCACCGATAATATAAAATAATTGTCCGGGAGCAACTGAAATGGCGTACTTACGTTTTTGGTGGGCATATGCAGCGCTTTGACACACTTCCATCCTGATTGCGCACTAGCACACACCAAGGAGGGGATACAATTGGGGTGTGGACGCTGTCCGACTCGTCGATGAAAAGTTATGTTTAAATTACTTTTGTCCAGCGATATGAGAATTTTTTTCAGGACAAGTACGTTTGTGCCTCTCAGTAATAATAATCGTCAATTAAGTAAAAAAATATGCTATATATTAATAACAAAACTAATATTCTATGAAATAGAATAAGTTATATACTTATATTACTTATTTTTATTAGTGTATAAGCTGTTTTGTTTGTAAAAAAAGTAGAGGGACAGCACCGATGTGAGAAAAATAGAGGTTTATGTATTTTATTTCTACCTTTGTAATAGTCCTAGGAAAATTATATTTTTGCCACAACCCAATAACTACCTATTGAATACTAAAAAAAATAATTCAGAACTATATTCCTATTTTCAAATACTAATTTCACCGAAGACAAAAAAAAAAGTCGTCTGGGAAATTCACCCAAAAGCACTATCCACACCCAGCTGTGAACTACGTATTAGCAGCGACCTAACTACTCGTACTAATCCTGTTAGCTTCAGAACCGCTTCGGTCTGTTAACTACTCTGCCACCCTCGTTACTGGTATGAGCGTGAAGCCTTCACATGAGAATCACGACTAAATTAACAATGCTATTTGCAACAAGAATAGCTGTTGAGAAAAAATATTAGGCAAATAAAAAGAAAATTGAATGTTTCCTGGTATTGTTAGCGGTTAGCAATTTTGCTTTCCACGGATTTTGGAAAAATATAGTAATTAAAAAAGTTTGTACCGATTAAAATTATTTCATGTGCCATTGACTACGGGTCTTAGTAATGTTTATTGTGTACCACATAAACATAACCAATATTTTCTTTATGATTCACTTAAAGTTTTTTCTATGTTTTCAGTCAAGAAAACGCTTGTTTTTTCTCATTTTTTTCTATATCACCCTGAACCTAGAACTTAGTATCCATCCAGAATGCGGACATTACCTAGGTGTTACATATACACGAGCGCGGCGCGAGACGAATGTTAAGAGCTGTCGCGTCTGTCATCACTCTATGACACATTAGCGGGCTATTTGTATGCACAATATGCACGTTGGCGACTCCATAACATGTCAAAACACACATCTAATGTATGATTCATCTTTATTTTATTTTCTTTAATTAGGTTTATTCTACTTTGTTTACCCAAGTGGTATCACTGGTGGTTTTTCAACGATTTGAACAAAGCTACCAAAATTGTTTGTTATAATATCTTGTTTACTTGCTGGAAAGAAGCTGAGACCTTTGTTAGGTTAGGTTAGTAACTAAACGATACCTATTATAAAAGGGCATGAACTATTTTTACCATAGAGCAAACTATATCTGAGTTTAGGAGCAGGAAAGTACAGTGACACAATACGTATTGTTCGCAATTCTTGAGCAGACAATGTGTTACATAAAACATATCAAAACATGCAGTCAAACAGACTGTCATGTTGCTGCTAACACAGCTCATTCACCCAGCCCTTCTAATGTCAATTCCCAGAAATGTGCACTAAAATACTGCAATTAAACAAATCAGTAATGGATCCGTGTTCAACTGGCTTACTGCACAATATCTGTTCGTCGGCTGACAAATCGCATCGAGTGTGATGCGGTTCTATTTTCGTCGTACACTTGACGGGCTTTCGAAGAAGTCTGTCGTAGCTTTGTATTTATAAGACTGGACTGTGCCCAGGGCTCCAATGTAAATACGGTTCGTGATTCCGGTTTACGATCCCCGTTTATGAGCGATAGCAAGGATGGGCAGTTACTTGCAGAGTATTGACGCTAAAGTGAGTTATTTGGCAAACTTTGAGATTGATTTACGTTTTCTTCCGTAAGCTTCGAGGCGTAACTGTGGTTGGAAATATGGAGTTTTATTGCCTGTCTGTCGCGTTAGCTATAATTCATAGTTCGTTACCTAAGTACTTAAAAGCTACGTCTATCAATACAAACTTGGAAACAGAGAAGTCATTCTCGGTCGCTATGGCAAGAAATGTTTCGTTTTTGTCATGAGTTTAAACGCTCTGATGCCAAATTACTTCATCTTATATTCCGTCCTGGAATAATGGTTGGTATTCGTGCGCTGCTTAACTAGCACGTATGGTTTATCGTCCGTACAGGGAAACAGTTACAATCAGTGCCAAGCTGTAACTTACATTATAAATAATACCATTACCCAATTATAACCTGAGTTCTGCAGGAAAGTACTTGACAAATACCTTTGGTTGTGTTTTACCATTGCTAAGCAAAATCTTCCAGTTTCATAAGAATAAACTTATATTTGAAGTATTAAAATTTAAAATTGATTTTATTTTAGGGATAACGCGTTTGCAAATTATCTTATCAAAGCAAGTGAGCAAAAGAAAAAATATAATTTTACTGCAATATCCGATTTTTTTTAATTTGAATTTATTACTTGTTAGTAGATCCGGAATCCCCGGTTCCTGAAAGGGAACTAGTGCCAATATAATCGTAGATATGGCAAATTTAATGCGATTGATGTGGTAAGTTGACCAAAAGACTTAGGCCTTTTGACATGAGGGTTGAAAGACTATTCCCATGTTTATGAACCATTATTTCTGGAAGGGGTAAGTGTACTATGTACTGCGGCGTGTAAGATTAGCACACAACACGTGACGCGTGTGTATGTGGGTGGGCAGCGTCTATGCTCGGCGGTCAATTAGCGCGCCGGTCGGTGTTGGCTGCCGGCCCGCCACCCAGCGTACCTGGGACCTGTACACTGACCATGCTGGTTGTGGAGATGGTATTCACTTGTTTGAGGTACTGAGTTTCAGAGTAAATAAATACCATATAGTTTTGTACAACTTAAGATACATAGGAAATGAAGGTAATACTGCAGCTACGAGTTTATTGTAACCTTGGAGTGTAAACAAATCGCAGCACTTGTATGGTCGAAATTCCGTGATGCATGCAAGATCAATATGACTTTCAGTTACTACCAAACTAAAGTGAAGGAAAACGGTCATAAATGCTCGTACTTTTGTAATAAAAAATTAACATAGTTCGGCTAGCAATAAAATTGTCGCTCCTCCGACTTCCTTCTAGATATGTGGAAGGAACGTCAGTGGTAATATTATGATATGGAGTTGGTAGCACTTTATAGGTAGTTCCGATATTTTGAAATGTTTACTTTCCTATATAGATACTTTAAACTAGTTTTAACCCACAATACAGTATATGCCAGTAACCTGCTAATACCGTGTGCATTGTCCATTACAGCAGCGCATCTGTGTGTGCCGTGTTTGGACTTCATGAAACAAGAATAGCTCGAGAGCTTTTTATAGTTCACGTCGCGTGAAATGACACGTTATAATACATACAGTGTTGTTGTTATTAGGATGATTGACCTTCAATCTAAATGTTTATATGAGGAAAAAATTGAAGAAGGGTTTAATAGAAAGGTTGTCAAACTAATATATAACTTGTCACCGGGATAGATAGGACTGGAAACGTTTTAAATGTTATTTTAGGTTAAAAACCCCGTTTAAAAAAACCCTTTTACTAAGCATAGCTACTCGTGCCTTAATATAAACTACTCTAATGGTATTGAATATCATACCTAGAAGAAATTGGCGGAAATATTGTGAGCAAAGTAAGCTTGTTCCGAATGCCTGATTTTTCAAGTTACAATTACAAGAATATTTTAAAATGAGATGGAGAACGGACTGAAGTAGCTGATGAGGGAATAAAATTAGGCGAAGATCAAGGCAGCAGTGGTCTACTTTTCAAAGCCTCTATGTGTGGCCTAAATATGAGTAGTAAATAGATCCATTACTAATGACGTAGTTGAGAACACGATTATCGTACAACATCCGGGGTATTTATTCCTTTCAACCATCACGATAATCACGAAATAGGACAAACACGTCTACTCGCACTTGATCGAATACTCCAGTAGTCTGAATATAAACCGTTTACAGCAGTACTAATACAAGGGCAACAAATCAAACGGATCGTTTAGTTTAGACAAACCTCGAAGAGTCAGTCGTCGGCGGGAACTGCATTAGTGTGTGTAAACATAGCAAATGAGGGTATGACGTCAAAGGATATATTGCTCGCGATTCGGGTGTGGTCAACTGGGAGATGTGGCTGCATTCACAGCGGGAAAATTCATTTCCATATATTAGACAAATTAATAGAAATTGCTAGAAAATCTATTGTCAAATTATCTAACTTAGGTAACTTTGAACTATGATCTTCTTCATCGACTTCTACTTGCCTCATAAGGTTCAATTTATTTATAAGTCATCTTCTACATAACAACCATTATTTTGTAATCTCTTCTACTTTCGCTAAAACTTTGATTAAATAAGTCAAGTTTTAATCCTCATAGATTTTCTTTATATAAAAGAGGCGGAGAGCTGTGCTAGTTTTTGGCTAGAATTAACGGGGTACTTCATCGTTTAAAACTCTCCACTTACATTATGACTGAATACCTTTCCAAACATACCATACTTAAAATCTTTTCTACTTCTAAACTCCGCTTCAGCTGCAGTTATACCCGCTAGCACTATAACCCCGAGCTTTCGCATCGGACGTTTATTAGCGCTCGTAAACCCATTTCCAGAATACAGCTGGAGGGACCTTCCGCTGTCTTCTCAGCATTATGCTGGGTTACAATCACGGTATTACGCTTTAAATATGTATGAATTATGTATTGGGTAATTGTTTTGATGTAGGTGATAGTTCCTATAAAAATAGGTGCAATTTCTTGTGTAGGTATTATTGGACTAGCTCACTACACATGACCATCATTACAATTGAAATTATGACTCGGTGATGTTCATTGTTTACTTATTTTTATTAGTAAGTAATTGTAGTTTGAGTCTTAAGTCCTGCATTATTATGCTACCTAATTACTTATGCTGTAGTGGAAATAAAAAAGGTACAAGCTAAGGAAGGTTAATTTAAAAATTCCTCTTATTTTCAATCTTTGCGATGCAACATTGATATTTACCACTGAAAATATGAATATGAATAAATAAAATGTACCTCACTGCTGCTTCGCTATTTTCTTAAATTAAATTATGATAAAACCCACGTTCTAATCTAACTTTCTCATTAGTTTGAACATGTCTTGAAATAATTTAAAACTTTAAGACAAAATCTCCATCCCTCAAACAACTTTTGTATCTTAATTCTTTACAACTTTGTTTTGTTACTTTAAAATGAATCTGATTTAATCAAGAAGCTGAACAATACAATTTCCCGACTAATATTGCTTTCATTTTCTCAGAAGTGTTAGAATTTCCATGCATTTGTTTTTATTGTAAATTATATCTCAATTCATAAAAGCTCTCTTGTAACTAATCTCTCGAACAGCGTTTGTATCCACTTTGTTATCAAAACAAATAAACGGAAAGTTTGAATCGCTTCGTTTTTATGTTGGCGCCAAATGTTTCTACCAAGAGGTTGTTAGACAGTGACATATCTTGTTTATATTGCATACATATTGCACTTATGTTGAGGGATTTATTAAATAATAATAATTTCAGCCTATAAACGTCCCACTGCTGGGCACAGGCCTCTTCCCATATAGAGAAGGCGCGAGCATTGATCACCACGCTTGCTCAATTGCGGATTGGCGATTTCAGATCCCAATTTTGGAATCCAGGTTTCACGATTCACGATGTTTTCCTTCACCGTTTGTCAGAAGTGTCTTAGAATAATTAAGAATGTACATAAAACTTTGAAAAGTTACATTGGTACTTGCTCGGGTTCGAACCTGCAACCTCATGCATACAAAAGGGATTTATTAATTTTAGTAAATTAATTTAGAACTGATTTTATATTTTATAATATTTTACTCAACATAGCTGTTGGATTACCTACTTATTTACTATTTCATTTTATAAAATACTTATAATGTAACTGTATCTTTCTTTTGCGCTTGGGATATCCTCAGTATGAAATGAACTTTTATTTAAAAGGTCAGCCTTGATAGTACCTAGCATTTCTATTACAATTTATCAGGCCTGATGTGAACCATTTAACTGAGGTATTGTTGTTTTGAGATCCTACGAAGACCAGCGTGGCATGAAAAGCTTTTATATTTATTTGTCACTCGCTTACTGACACCACTCTTTTTGGGTTTTATGTTCGTCCACAATTTGCTTGTCAGCAACAAATTATCTGATAGTTACAGAAAACCATACTACTTTTATCTTCGCCTCTCATTTACACAATAACATACTGCACCACTTAGCTCCTGTCTATTTAGTTAATAACTGTAATTTATAAAGCGTTGCAGTTTATTCACCATGGTCCATGGTATATAGACATCCGTCAGACTGTCTGACGTCTGTTGTCTGTCAGACGTGACCTTCAGATGAGGTGATTCTGTTTCTGTCTGAACGTCTGAACGTCTGAACCCATTTATGTTGTTGCCACTTATCCGACATATAAATAATAGAACTTGGAAGTTATGGGCTCATGATGATGTTTTGTTTTTACTGAATTCTTGTTTAGTTTTGAGTAGGTACTTTTAAAATGCTTTATGACTATTTAGTAAGTATATAGCTTTCTTAATTTTTGTTTGAGAAATCTTGAACTGATATTTGCAATTAAGTAGAAGGTACTGTAATATACATAATATATCGATTTTGATGCTAATTCCTATTTCTAGTACCTACTTGCCCGCACTATACATTTTCTTGACAAAACATTAATTTATAAAATGCATAAAAGCAGCTAAAAGATCCTCCTTTTAATATATCAATGTAAAAGATGTTCTTATTTAATTTCTAGTTCAAAACACAAAGTCAACGGTTATTGAGTTCAAAAATATTCACCTAATTATATTTATTGTAGCTTTTCCAACGATATTGAGCTGTATTCTAATCACCTTGGCTATCAGACATAAGCGTATAATACAAATCTAAATATACCCACAAATAGTAGTATTCAGTTGATCAATGATGCGATACACGCATCGCTAAATGTGAACTGGCTTAGGGCTGCCTACTTAAACTGGTGTTGTTATTATTTCGTTTTATATGTTATTTGTACTTAAATACAGATACTTTAAGCGTGTTTTGTTGTAATTTGCAGAAATAGCGTTTGGTTGCTCTAGTTTTTTGTTATTATTAATAGAATTGGAATGTATTGTGTTTTATAGACTATAGTGACATTCATAGTTTTTTAAGGTAATTTAATTTATAATCATTTTAGTATTGGACTAGCAAGAGCCATGTTAGAGATTAGTCACCGATTAATTTTTACATATAGATGTTTATTTAGTATTAAGAATAATAAATACAATGCAGTGCTATTTCATGACGATTTAAATTTGGTAATTTCGTCAACCCTACTACTAAATATCGCTTAGAGTTGCGATGAATCTGACGCGGATTTATTTATTTCTATCAAGACCTGCTATTGGGGACCACACGGAAGTTGTAAGGTAGAGCTCGGTAGACTGGCTGTTGCGTAGATGATAGCTCAACTTTATAATTAAATCAATTCAGGTGATAAACGAAAAAAAGGTAAGTATGTTGTTTGTTGACTTGAAGAAGTATCGGTTGAGGTTATAGTCCAGTCATTTGGTGCTCAAAATGGGGGTTACCTGGAATGTTTTCCGGGAATGTACTACTAATAAAGATCTTGTAACGGATGGTAATAAGATTAAGTTTTTGAAAGTTTCGTGATAGATTACAGAGCATTCACCTTTCCTTAGCAGTTTTTAGCATCGGCTTAAACATTTTATATTTCAGAATCTTTTCTGCCAGACCAAACATGACATACGTCTGTCTATTTATCTAAAGGCAATCCGGCTAAAATAAAAAGTCTATTGATGTCCAAAGTTTCTCATAAACAGAGGGGACGTTATTATTAGGTCACATAACCACCTAATCTTCTCGTCACTCCCACGTTGTGACGAAGTTAGCTATTTAAAGCTCTAGAATCAAATCAGAATTAAATTGTGTTTTAGTTTTAGTTAAATTGAGTCAGACATTACACGGGTCAGTCATGTCTTGTAATAACAAGAAGTTAATATTTATTTTAACGCGGAACGTTTATAAAAACAGACAATTGGCTCGGTTACGCTGTAAACTGTTGTAACTGCAAATAGAATTTATATTGTGCGTACAATGTTTCGCTGCTGGTTATCGGCACATTATAATATTATTATGATGTTCAGTTGTATTATATATTGCAAATGTCGTTGAGCAAAACTCATGATTAGATTTATTTTTTTTAGGACTCATTATGTCTGACAAGATTTCTGCTACATTCCTAAAAGAAATAAGGTGTATAATTAAATGATAGGGGATATCATTATTCTGTATATACCTTCTACATACTACAACGCACTTGGTACGAGTATTAAATGAAAAAAAGGGTTTTTTGATTCTGGTCACCAATTTGGAAGATAGAAAAAGTTATGACGAAATCTTCAGGAAATACGTTTGGGAAACGGATCCACAACTTTTCAAGTCAGGGAAATAGTAAATTCATAGCAAACCAGTTGGAAGCTCTCGCTGTATATTAAAATATACGATAAATAAAACGTCGATGCCTGATTTCCTCAAGAATCGTAAAAGACTGTGGGAAACCGATTTTATGGTTAATTTAACGGGTTCAGAGATAAAAATGATGCAACCTTGAGCAGACAGACGCTTTAGACACGAGATCACGAAACTTCCGCGTCCCCGACTTTAGTAAGTAGTTTCTATTAATACGGTTCCGCAAATACAAGAAAACAGCACGCTGTGGGTATTATGCTGTACTTGTCAAGACTGATCTGATTGGCGCCGACCGGTGTCATATGACGCTGACTGCTAATATACTTGTAGTCATCACCATCATCATCAATCACAAAGGTTTTTGGACTTTAGTAGTGAAGTAATTAGATGCTATAAAAATTATTTGCACTAAGCACTTACAAACTTTTTCTTATATAGTTAATTCAATTCCTTAGATTTCTTGTCGATAACTAAAGAATTGCTTGATGTGTTTGGAATAATTATTATCTAAAACCTCGAACAGATCTATTGCATTGTCAACTTTTTAATATCTATTAAGAAAATAAGGGGTACTATGGTAGAAAACTAGTATTTCCACTACTCACACGTTCCATTCATGTGTGTCTTTGGTTATAATTATTTGATTATAATTTCTAAGGTACATACCTGCAAAAGGTTACATCCTACTTCAGTTCTCAGCACGTTTCTCGTGTTCACGTGTTTGCCTCTGCTTTGAATCTGTGTCTGACGCAATTAGCGCTGATAACAGCAGCTATGTGTAACTCATTCGCTTCTCATTCGACGCGCCATAAATAAACAATACAGGTTCGAGCTGTTTATAGAACTGTGGGTGTGATTTCGCGAAGGTTTGCTATATTTGTCTGTGTAAAAGGTTATCTGAAAGAGGTGTTTACTCTATATATCCACAACAACAAAATAATTCTCTAGCTTCAACACTCAAATGTTGAGCTTCTTATGCTAAGAATGTTTATGTAGGTATTGGTATCATCTAGACGTGTTGCAAGTAACAAGTAACCGTAGATTTTTTTCAGATTTCGCTAGATATGTAACACTTTAAACCCAATGTAATTGAGCCTAAAAAGGAAAGTCCGTTTCAAACTTTTTGAAAACCACAAAAACACGCTTAGCAATCGTGATTTCCAAAAAGACTGATGAGCTAACAGTTCATAATCAATTCAACTGTAAGCAACGAATGCGGAGTTAATATTTTCTTGGTTTTTCATAAACCTCATCTATACGCATTAGTGAGACTGATCGCTTATTGACATAAGTCATACAATCATACAGAATCGAACTATTACATACACAACAACTCATACATTGAACCATTTCCATGAACGCCTGTCTGTGTTCTACCTAACTTACGAACGTAACTTTTAAGGTTTCCTATTATCATGATTAATCGAAAAACATATTGTATTTTTATTTTATTTTTTAACTTTTTTTTAATCTAATATGTTTACAGCATGTATGAAGGGAATAATGAAAGTGGACAAAGCGAAACAAGTGTGTAAGGATCGTAGCAAGTGGAAAGAAGTGGTCTCTGCCTACCCTTACAAGGGAAAGAGGCGTGATTATAATGTATGTATGTAATATGTTTAAAATATAAGAATGATATAAATTTATTAATATGGTACTTTTATGTGTGACGGCGTGATTATATTCCTAAAACATGGTCTATACTACACATATATCATGTATAGGTTTCTCATGTTTAGGTAGGTTAGTAGGTACATATCAACTTGTTGATTTAAAACCATTTGTGTAACTTTCAGTATTTGAACTATAGTTTCTGAAGTATAAATCTCAAAAACGTTTACAGGCATTTCCTATTACGTCAAACGTAATATATAAGATTTAATTATAACCAGTTCGGCTTTCATCGGCTTGCGTCGGCTTTCTTCGCTATTTATTGTTTTATGTCGTCAATCCTGTCTGATTGTGTAAATACTCGTAGTTCGTGGTTTCGCTTGTAATAACAGGATACAGTAATATAGCTATGTGTGTGAGGTTCGACTTAGTTTAATGTAAATATCGATGGCTTACATAATAGAGGCTGAACTGAGCGAGCAATATAAGAGAGTGAAATAATATACGGAGCAATGTTTGAGAAATTGATTATCCAAAATTAAATGGATGGTAAAGGTGGAGCATTAGCCATTACCGCACTAATTAGTACCAACAAAAATACCTCATTATGAATGTAAGACCACTCAACAACACTTTATCGAACGCATACGCATCTTTCGATAAACCATAATCTTGCAGAAAATATTCTTATATCCAACATTTTTATGATTTAGCCAAGAGTTATGTCTAAACGCACCCACGGCACAGGAAATTTCTCAGTTCAGCTCACATTTATAAATAAATAAACTGTGTAAGTTTAGAAGGTATTTTTATGACTTCAAAAGCATTGTAAGCAACGTACGAAAATTCCAAAGTTTTCTAAACCTTCGTTCAACTGAACAGTTAAACTAAGATAAAATATGATTTCGATAAGAGATTTTAATACGCGTTAACATCACGAATTAAAAAAGTTTTATGAGGTCAATCGACCTATAAATTAGCGATGAGCTTGCGAAGCTCTAAAACTGAAACTCTTGCGCATAACGGAAGTGACACAATACTGCGGTGACGTCATTCATGACGTCTGAAGTGAAAAAACTTTTGTGATATGACGTAGTTTGCATAAGATTTCACCTGTAAGATAAATATTTTATTTCAGACAGATAGCTTTAGATCAAAACTTAGACAGGATTATAAAAACACTGATACCTACGAAATAAAAAGGGAGACGCATTCTTCTGGTTTAGGCTAGTAGGAGACTTACAGTCCTTTCTCCTGACTTAGGATTAAAGAAGTACATTATGACAGTCAGAATTCTGTTTTTGGAATCCAGAAAATACTCACTACTTGAGAAAGGTGGAAAGGTGGTGGAGTGCTTCTTCTTTCCTTTTACAGCGCGAGAATATATGTCAGTAAAGTAAAGTTCGTTTACTATCGAAGAAGGAAAGGAAAATGATTTAATGGATCAGGATTTGACTATTCTTCTGAATATAAGACTGATAGACGATAAAAATTGCATTAGACTTTTCGAATCACGATTTATCAAATACATGACTTTCTTTATCCAGATGTTCAGGTGTTTTGTTTACACGCAGCGTGACGTCACGTGGCGGCCATTTTACGAGCACAGCCGGTCGCCGCTTTATAGGCGGGAACATACAAGCGGAATGACGAAAGTAATTTACGAACGTGTTTGAGGATTTTTAATGATCACTTCTAATGATATCTTTGTTACGTAGGATTTGTTTGATATTTGCGTGAATGTTACGGCGACTGTTAATTAAAGAGATTTTTAGATGATATCCGTTAATAATTAAGTTAATAATTAAATAATTTCTGAATGGTTATAAGTACATTTGATTGACACTTGGATAATCTTATTTTTCAGCTACAAGAACGCCTTTCCTTGTAGTTTACGATAAACACGTAATCTACTCGGTGATAATTTATTTTCTCTTTGTATGCTATTATTTTTCTTCAACGTTACGTTGTCTTTGTAAACATAATACTTTTTAGATATTCGATTTTTCAATCCAGTTTATGTATGTGATGTGAAATTAATCAAAGCTTCTGATTCCGTCATTTATTTGGTCACAAAAATTTCCTCCATAAAGTAAATATAGTTTTATTTTAAAAAGAGATTATCCATGTTTAAACCATGCTAACCATAGCTTAGAGAACTTAAACCCTTGCGAACCACAGACAATCCCGTAGATTCCGGTACATGTAAACGATCACGTAGGCAGGTCGTAGTTAACTGTGACGTCATAAGACTACCATTTGTGTGTATGAGATATGTATGGGTGTGTATGGGATGCTGTCTCTGTGATTGATGTATGATCGGCATTTTTACATTTGCATTTCACGTTGTGTTGGTCGGCGTAAACTTTTTACTGAATTCGTTCTTCAATATGCTCTTTGAAGTGTGTTGGAACTTTTGGTTGAGTTTAGGGTTGACTATTTTTATTTAATGTTTCTTAAGGGCCTCGCTTCATAAATGTATTGTAATCTTACTAAATGATTTAATGACAGTGACGGGCCTGTTGGTCTAGTGGTTAGTGGCCCTGACTGCTATACCGGAGGTCGTGGGTTCGATTCCCACCCACATCATTTGTACTGTGTCTGGGTGTAATTTATCTATATATGTATGTATTTAGAAATATATAAGTATGTTTATCAGTTGTCTGGTTACCATAACACAAGCTCTGCTTAGCTTGTGATCAGATAACCGTGTGTGAGTGGTCCCGGAATATTATTATTATTATTATACAATAGTAATCTTGCGTTTATTACAGTGGGTTACAATATGATCTGTATATTATAAAAAAAAAAATATATATAAGATATACATACAGAATAGCAACAAAAATCATTGAATAGTTTTCTCAAGGTATTTTCCATTCATTCTACCTCAAAAAAACAATTTTTCCGTAAGGTTTCCGAGAATTCCCACATACAATAAATATATTTCGATATATTTGTATGACAAGGTGATATTAGTTGTATGTCATATAAGAATGCGCGTCGTATATAATATTAGGAGATTGGACAGCGGTTAATGTATAAGTTATGGAGCTGCGGTTTGAGACTAACTGGGTCAGGGTTTGATTCCCAGGAAGCGAAAAGTAGGTGAATATTTCGGGGCAAAGTAGTGCTACTTTTTGCCTAAATGTCATTGTGTATTAAATTAATTGTGACAAGCACTTTGTTATATGTAAAATCACTTAATAAACTCTAAAGGATAAGTATTGAGAGCTTATTTTTCTCATACATCAAGATTTGCCAAAGTCCGGTGAAGCAGTCAAAGCCTGCGCTCAGGATAACTTTAAGGATCTCTGCAGAGATTTCCATTTACATTACCCATTATGCCTATTCTATTATGCCTTTTAAATAATAATAATAATAATTGTTTATTTGTACAAGTTTACAAACACCTTGTTTATTGGACGCTGATTTGCTTACTTTTTCTGCAAGTACGATTCTTTTTTATCAATATAATCATAAAAAAATCTTTAAAACCAGAAGTCTAGGCAACCAAAGAGTCTTTCTATAACACACCAAGCAACAACGAACCATCATACTTATTTCCAGACTTATTATATCCCAACATCATCATCATTTTCCATTCCCGATCGGTTAGTTTCGTCACCCAGCCTCCGATTCTAGTAAGTAAAGCGGATGAGCAGTTGTCACCTCAAATCCTTAAGACTTTTCATCGGATTATAAGATTTCTTGTAAAAAATGTATCCGCAGCGAAAATAACTTACAGTCAATGGACGGTGACTAAACACCGATATGATTATTATTTTAAAAGATTTTTATTTTTTTTCTTATTTCTATATTTTGTTTCAAAATTGAGATTGACTTTTCCTTTATGTGTCAGGATGTTTAAAGCAGGCTTCAGTTGATATTATTTTATTATTCATATTGTACGCTTGAAACTAACGTGCTGTTGAATATATTCGCTGACACATAGTTAGACTTTTTTCTGGTATTTTTCTCTCTTCATGTTATACTTTTTAATTTTTATGTCAATTTGATTTTTATTTTATAAAGATGAAGTTGACCTGTGCCATTTGATTCTACATTAAAATATACAATTAACTCCATAAATCATTTACTGCCAATAAGTTTCATATTGTTACAGAGGGGCTCGTGGCTAAGTGTAAGCCGTACGGTTTGACCAATAATACGCGCTCGCCGCGGTTGATCCGTGGATGGGTGACCATTTTCTAAAACATACCGATACCCCTCCGTGCCTCGGATAGCACGTTAAGCCGTAGGTCCCGACTGTCATATGTTGATCTTTGACAGTCGTTAAGTCAATTCTGACAACCAGTCTTACTATGGAATACTGGATTCCCTAGTATAATGGGTTGTGGAGGTCAGATAGGCAGTCGCTCCATGTAAAATACGGTATTCAGCTGAATCCGGTAAGACTGGTAGCCGACCCCAACATAGTTGGAAAAAGGCTCGGGAGATGATGAAGTTTCATATTGTTACTGTATTTATTTTGCCTGGCCATTCTGCACCAATCATCAAATACAATAAACTAGGCCACTATAACCTTTTCTATCGAGCACATTACATTAATATAAACAGATCACTACTGTTTTCATTTGTTTTATGATTCCCATCAATCTCGGTATACACGTGCCGTCACATCAAAAGCTAAGGAACCTTCAACTGTTTTGTTAAATAAATACAAACTAACATTTACAAGGAAAATCAGGCGTTATACACGTAAGCGACGGGATATGTAATTAACTGGCTCGTGTCCGTGAATCGAAAGCCCTTATGATGTGGGGTGCTACTGTTAGCGGGAAATAAACAAAATACTAATTATAGGAAGTTTTTTTATACGCCTTGTTTTTTCATAACTACTAAGTCACAGTTATAGACACGTTAGCATGAAGACACAATAATTATAAACTACATTACTGCAAAATATTAAATACCTGTGTAAGAATTATGAAAATATACACTCACATGCCCCAATCAATTTCTGTAAATTAAACATTCTATAAATATATTACATTCTACAAATTATAAATGCATTTTAAAAAACTTAAAAACTCTAGGAACTTAAGCAAATTCCACAACCACACACCATTATCTATCCAATTTCTGTAAATCGCTTCCGCTTACTCGCCCGCTAACAATAAAACCTGTCTCCACACTTAACCTTGTCCTCAAATCAAGTCAAGATCAGGAGCATCAGACCAGATCAGCCATACTTCAATCAAGTGTTTGTTATGACAGCTCAATGGTGATAGCTCAATGATGATAGCTCAATTAAAATGAGTTAGTTGTAAGGGCCTCAGGGGCATTCTCAAGGAAATTGTAATTTTCCGGATGACATGTCTGATTCCGATGTTAGGGATACTGTTGTTTTTGTTTTGACGGTCTCGTTATTTATTGTGTTTGTGAAGTTTGAGTTATGATAATAATGAATTTTGTTGCGTGATAAATTAGTTTTTAGTATAAGTGTATTGCCTAAAAAAATATATATTATTATAATTGTAATGATTTAGTTACTTTTACAATGATTTGAGATATTCACCCTTTTGCTTTTTTTACACGTTGAATTTAAAATTTCGTTTATTTTCGTGTAATTTATCGCCTTTCAACAAAATCATGGAAATTTTATCCCTGTTCAAATATCAAGAGAAATTCACATTCTCTAAATAGTCATGAAAATACATTAACTTTACATGTCTTTGTTTTAAGACTTAAAATAAACTTAAACATGCTCCGTTCGTTTTATTGGCCGGTTCATTTCCTGCACTTTTGTTCCATTTCTCGCGATCGCACTCCGAAGGGATTAATTATGCGCGTGCGCAAGAAATAAATGACTCATTAAGAACTAAGTTAGGAACTTAACAAAGACCTTTTTTTTAAACGTGGTCAAATAAACAGAGAATTAATACAAACACACAAATGTTTCGTATTTTTATTTATTTCCATTTGTCATTATATTTTCTGGAAAGAAGTAAGAAAATGAATCACAAGTTTCATCAAGACTGTTCTCAGAGTCCTACTAAGATATTTTTCACAGAAAATTAAAACAAAAAAGATTAGTTTCTTGTAAAAGATTTAATTTGCCGAACTCATGAAAAGTCATGATTTGAGAGTGAAAAACGATATATTTATGTAGAATAATATGATCGTATACCTACGGATCTAAATCTATATATTTCATGATAGATTTCTCGACTCACAAAGGTTGTTGTGCGTAAAGAAATTGATTTTCGATCATGTTAAAAGAAAAAAAAAAACGGCTGGCACCTCAGAAAATAACTAACACAGTATTTTTTTTATTTCATACAGAAATAAACTTTTATGAATATATACAACATGAAGTTATCTATGCATTTTATTTTATTTATTTTATTTATTTGGTTCACCAACAATTGTATACACTTAGAATGACATGAAGTACAAGTAGTAAAAATAGTAACAGTGTAACAATTACTTATAGGTAAACTCCACATAACGAAAAATACATTTACGCACAATTAACTAAAAAATATATATATTAAAATTATACACAAAAAAAAGAATTCCATGAACTTATTTTACTATACTAATATTCATATTGAACGTTTAAAATACTGTTAGAAAGTGGACTACTCAAAGTTAACTAACTTAAAGAAAGCGTTTTTCATTTTACCTAACGTATCATGGTGTAGATCTATTTTGTCACTACATCCGTTTATTATTTTACATAATCTAGCACAAGGGGAGTTGCTACCAAGTACTGTTTTTCTAAGAGGAGCACAGAGTGGTGTGATAGAATTGCGAGGATATCTAGAGGGGACACGCAGTTTAAAAAGAGCTAATAATTCAGGGCAGTCTATGTTATGGGTAAATATTTTACTAGCGAATACTGCGTCATTAATGTGTCTACGATTAGCTAGAGACCTCATGTGGAAATACTCCAACCTGGACCTGTAAGACCGGATTTTTTTAGCGATACCGTTTGAAAACGCTAGATGCCAAAGGAAACGTTTCTGTACACGCTCAAGCCGCAGTGAGTGAGTAGCGTAGTGAGGTCGCCATACCACACTACAGTATTCGAGGATAGTGCGGACGAGACAAAGATGCATGTGATCAATATCTTGTATGGTGAAGACTTTTTTCACACCAAATAAATGAAATGACGACCAAAGATTGAAAATCATAGTGATTATAATAAGTCACAGGTGAAGGCTTGCCATGAATGAGTCACTATAAATATCCTATGAATGCTACTGAACGCATTTATAATTTAAACTAATTTGCGTCACACGCCCGGTAGAAAATACACATTTATTTTATTAACTTTGGCTTAGTTTATTATTTTTGTGAATTATAGGATTTTAATAATATTGCCGTATTTTTTTTCTTTATTTTATCTAATGATGTAGTTTCGTTTCAAATCTTACTGTTTGCATATTATTAAAGCGCATATTCAGATGCAAATTACACCGTGCAAATTAAATAATAATTAATTATTATACTAAATACCTAAGTTGTCTATATACCATAGTAAACTACATACAAAAAAAACATAATCAATCTTTAACTTAAATTTATACACAAAAATGAGTTTAATCAAAATACAAAATTTACGCATTTTTAACTAAAAAACCAGAAAATTCTTATCAAAACCTGAACAGCAATTTCAGTATTTCTTTAAACACAAATGCCAAGAACCAGATACCTAGTGGAAATATCCCTGAGGTGATTTGATTGCCTTGCTAACCGCAATGACAGCTCGCTCCGTAAGTGACACCTGATGACGTCACTTGTCATGACAAACGTCACACGAATATGTAATGCGATATGAAATTGAGAGCGTTGATGATATTTGGCCGAAGTTTTGCCAACATGTGAATTATTATTAGATTCATGATTTTATACGTATGAATAAAATTAGTTTCTTGGTGATTAAGATGGGTTCTTATTTTCTTTGTATAAAACAAAGTCGGGTTAAATATTTATATATATATAAATATATATAATATATAAATAAATATATATATATAAATATTTAACAACTTAACAACGGGGACTGACTATTATAGTTAAAAACTCATTAAGCCTCTTTCTTAGTCTCTCTCGCTATAAAACTTTAGCGACTTCATGACGCGTAAGGTTTGTCATAGTGTTATACTACGGCGTAGCTTAACGTAGCAGGTCGTAGCTTAGACTTAAAAGTTTACTACGATCTTGACATAAGCGTTTTATGAGTTTGGGATAAATAAAGGTATAAACTTAAGCATAAAAAAAATATTTTTCAAGACTTGTTTTTTTTTTTATTCAAAGAGATCTTTTTATGAATTGATTAATTAGTGAGTAACCCAATCCACCGTGGCGGGATCAAAGTAGTTTCCGCAGCTCTTGCTTATAAAAGTGGACACATTTAACTTAATTATACCATATTATTATACACTTATTAAATCGTTGTAATCTATGTTATACAATTCATCAGAAATATAATAACCTTGAATGCGTATATCCACGTCTTTCAACCCATTATCTTTTTTTTAGCCAACCTTTGAGAGTGACAAAAAGTATACATGATCATAAATTAAAAATACTAATTAAAGGTGACTCCCTCCCTCACTTGGAAATTTAGTCACTATTTCCCGGGACAGTTCCCAAACATTCATTTCACATACAAGAGGAACTCCCAGAATTTGAAAAGCAATTTTGGACCACACAAATACTTCCCTATGCGGTGATCGAAACCGTTGCACATTGCGTACAGTAGTGATTGGCGTGGTGACATATTATACCACTCGGCTATCTCATCATCTCCCGAGCCTTTTCCCAACTATGTTGGGGTCGGCTACCAGTCTTATCACAGTAACACAGTATCCCATAGTAAGACTGATTGTCAGAATTGACTTAACGCGCGAGCGCGGCTTCACCTATATTATCGGTCAAACCGTGTGGCTTACACTTAGCCACGAGCCCCCTCGGCTATCTGTGCAGTCAAAAATAAATAGAGAAATGTAAAAATGTCGTATCTGTCACTATATCGACAAAACGGAAAAATACAACAATGTGTATCGGATACGAATACATTATTCTACTGTTGACATACAAGAATCATTTTATATCGAACACCGAAATAATCCGGGAGTGTGAGTAAAAAATATTTTCAGCCGTTACCTTACCGTGCCAAAATTCTCTGGCAGACGGCTGGCGGCGTGATGGCGGGTCGCAGTGGCTTGTTAGACCAGGCGACGATGCAGGGTTACAACTCAAATCAAATGGTGATGACGACATTGCCATTTATTTGAAGGATATAAGAGATTTAGTCATAATTTTTTTAAAGCTCTTCAATTGCTTCTGGTGATGAGAATAAAATTAATATAACATACTTGGGACTTCAGTCTTGGGAATACTCACACGCGGCTTTCTGATCCCAAACAAGGTAGAGACTGTAGTATGATAACCGGAAAACTGATAACATACTTATATATTTCTAAATACATACGTAGTATAATGTACACGTAAATTGAGTGAGAGAATTTTGCCAATCAACTAGGATGATAGTTTTTAGGGTTCCGTACCCAAAGGGTAAAACGGGACCCTATTACTAAGACTCCGCTGTCTGTCTGTCCGTCTGTCTGTCTCCAGGCTGTATCTCATAAACCGTGATAGCTAGAAAGCTGAAATTTTCACAAATGATGTATTTCCGTTGCCGCTATAACAACAAAATACTAAAAACTACATAAAATGAATATTTAAGGGGGCTCTCATACGACGGTGGTACGGAACCCTTCGTGCGCGAGTCCGACTCGCACTTGGTCAGTTTTTTTTGTTTATAGTGTGTAAATTCCTAGTGTTTTACAACGCAAAAGAAAGCTCTCTTCATGCTAAGCAATGTACTAAAAAGGTTTAGGAATTACAATAAATTATTGTAAAGATAGAATTCATAATAATAGAGGACCGGAACAGCGATATACCTTCTGAGAAGCTTAAGATATTTGCCAAAAGACCTGGCGCCACTATGGTGCTAGACTTGCGTGCCAACTATTATTTAATAATCACTCGTTATGCAGCTGTTACGTTTTATTATCGATACATAAATATGATTTATGCGTTTTTTATAATGCTATTTATTATTATTAATATACTAAACTCAAGGTACGGTAAGAAGAAGTGTTGTCGCAAGCATTGTTGGTGAAAATTTACGTAATTTAACTTCGATTTACTTGCAATAAAGTATGTTGTATTATATCGAATGTCAATAGCAACATTGCTACTTAAGGTAATTCCTATTTTTGTGTTCAATACATTGGGTACCCTGTAAACTTGAGAAAAACAAACCATTCATAAAACTTAAGCCTATCTCCAAGATTAAATGAGCCGCATAAGAAAATAACACAAGGAAAGGACTAACGTAACACCAACAGATACATATTACATAAATAATATGTAGTTCAATAAACGTGTGACGCATAGTTTTTACAAAACAGCGGTCACCACAGTGACTTGCGAGTTAGTCAATGATTAGCAACAAGCAATAAATAAGAACGACTCACTCGAATCAATGGGTGTTGTGATTCACGTTGTCTAGGCCATTGTTTTAGTGGTTACATATAAATAAATGTAGACACGTCTCGGGTTGAGTAGAGATTAGGTGACTCATATAATGGACAGTTAGGTTAAGTGCTACATGGTTATAGGTACTAAGGATGAATTTTATTGAAGAGAAAATACTAGAACTCAACATATTGTAGGATAGGAACAGCTTTTCTGACGTGAAAAGCCCGCTATGCCATTTTCATCCCTTTTTCATCTCTAATGTAATATTTTGTTCATTATATATTTTTTGTGAAAGAAATCTAGAGATAAGAAGATCTTTATAATGAAATGCACCATTAAACCTGCATTTCCCATCTAGAAAAATATAATCAAGAGGTTTACAAACAATTCAAATTAATTAATATTAATTTGCTTCTAACCTTTGCACATAATCTAAGTTTGATATCCGTCAAATGATTCAGTCATGTAATCAGACCAGTTTTACGACAGCCACATGGCGTCCAGTGACAGACTAGTACCAAATTACCAATACATCGTGATTAAAATATTTCCGCGGTGAGTGTAAGGCCGGGTCACACCGCCGGCGGCAGACGGAGCGGGGGCGGGATACGTCAGCACTCGGTTAAGCGTGACACCATGTTTTTATGGCTCACTGACTAATGAATTTGGAATATGTGTACTAAAATTATTCATCTCTTTAAACGTCATTAACTTCGCAGCTCCGGAAATTGTTGTAGTTTAGATTGATAAAATGGTTTTTCAATAGCAGATAATACGAAAAGTTAAAAGCTACTTAAGTTCATCTAAAATGTAAGGTAAAAGTATTATAGATCTAGAACGTAAATCTCTACAACTACAATGTCGCTATTTACCAATAGCATAACCTAGCCTTATGTGACATCTGCAACGAATTAGATCGGTGACGTTTAAATCTATATACTTATACTTATAATAAAAATCTGTAGAAGTGAAAATTCTGTACATTGAAAATATCAAAAAAATAAATGGCGGGGGTGTTACTAGACCGACACCTAACCCAAAAGTGTGAAAAAAAAAAAAAATTGTCTGTCTGTCTGTCTGTTTGTTCAGGTATCACGCAAAAACTACCGGTTCGATTACGATGAAACTTGGTATAATTATTCTTTATTATCCTGGGCACCACACTGGGTAGTTTTTATCCCGGAAAAGTATAAACAATAAAAAACAAACTTAATTTTGCGGTTAAAAACTCATTGATAAGTTTCGTCATCCACGCGAACGAAGTCGCAGGCACAGCTAGTACTGAATATTTATATAACAGTACATAATATTAGACATAGTGCTCTATAGGTATGCAGTTCGAATTTAGATGCATGTTTTGCTTGTTTACCTAGCATCAACATAACATACTCGTGAATGCCATTTATTTGAGTGTTAGTAAAGGCAATAGTCATACGTAATAACACGTCCTAAGTAATTGTAACAAAATTGCTCTTGCCTTGCCTTTGCAATATACGTAATAACTCCCTCGGTATATCCATAAAATACGTGTAAGTAGTACAAAACTTCACTTCTACATACTGCTTGCATACGTCATCTTCATGTGCCGAGCCTTTTCCCAACTATGTTGGAGTCGGCTGCCAGTCTTACCGGATTCAGCTGAATACCGTATTTTACATGGAGCGACTGCCTATCTGACCTCCACAACCCATTTTACTGAGAAACACAGTATCCCATAGTAAGACTGGTTGTCAGAATTGACTTAACGATTGTCAAAGATCAACGTTTGACAGTCGGGACCTACGGTTTAACGTGCTAACCGAGGCACGGAGGGGTCTCGGCATGTTTAGAAAACGGTCACCCATCCACGGACTAACCGCGGCGAGCGCGGCTTACACTTAGCCACGAGCTCCTCTTGCATACGTAATATACGCATATTCCTGTACACTTATATTATAATTTAAAAGCGGAAGTCAAAACCAACGAGGTCGTATATTAACATAAAGTAACTTTATTTACTGATTGTAAATATTTTCGTATCAATTCACAAAATATAAATACACAGCCTTGTCCTGAAACATTTCTTAGAAAGTTCTATAAACTAGATGTTTCGCAAATTGAGGAAAATGTATTGTTTTGTTTTCTTTTTTAGATTTGTGTGTATTTTTTCAACTCGTATTTGATTATACAATTGGTAATATACTGGCGGACTATTGCAAGGAAGCGTTCTTAAATGTAGTTTACGTAGGTATCTCTTATTGTTTCTGAGTTTAGACGAAATTTATCAAGTTTTTTTTTATGAATATTATACAGGGTGTTGAGAAATCCCTGTCCGACCCGTGAAGGTGTTATTAGGTATCGAGGGAATTTCGGGTCAAAAAATGGTCATTTCAAAATCCATTATTATTGTTTCTGTCATGAATTTTCCAAATTTGATATTTTATTTGGGCATGTGATTGTGAACCCTATATAACCCTTTCGGGTCGGACAGGGGTTTCTTAACACCCTGTATAAATTTCTAACATCGACGTAGGTATACTAGCGACTTTAACTATACCTATAACTGATGTATAACATTTTCAATCATTCAATTCTTGTGAAAGGAAGATAAAAATGACAAGCGGTATAAGTCTAAATAAAAATAAGTACCTGTTCATAAAATGGATTACGACTGGGTAAATAAAAAACTTTTCTAATCTCCCAAACAATAGTGAAAATAAGGAAAACCAAAGCTCTACCCTATTCAGTTCCTCCAAGAAGTGCCGGAGTCACGCTCCCTCCGTCACAGCCTGACCTCGATGATGTCACACCACGTAGCTGTGACCTCACGGCTCATTAATTAGCACAATTAGCACCTGAAGTGTGGAGACCCGCCAACTATATGTGAACCACACCCCTCCCCCCTCCGCCGGTAGTAGGCAGTCAGCTAAATAAAGATGGCCTGTTCATTGTCGCGGCCGACGCGTAGATAAGAGTAGTTGTGTAGTATCTACTTTGAATTAAATACATAGGTATAAAATTTTGATAATGTTAAAAAAATATCGTTTAAATACTAAAATCTAAAACGCCTTTTATTAATCTGGACCCTTGATCAATAATATACATTGAACTTATTAAAATTACATAAACATAACATACCATCACGCCTGTATCCCCGAAGGGTTAGGCAGAGGTGTACCAATGTACACCCACAGTTCGCCGGTATGTTTAGGTCCCATGTAATAGGGGCCGAGCCTATTGCCACTAACCGGGCACAAATCCAAACTCCGACCTGCTACTGAGAATTTCATAGAAAAACCCAAGAACACCTTGGTCGACTTGAGAATCGAACCCAAGACCTCTAGCGTAGCAGTCGCGCTTAGCACCACTAGGCCAACGAGGCTGTTTGAAAAAAATATATATAGGTACCTATTGCATTTTAATTTATTTAAGATACACAGATTTAATTTTAAATAACAATTTTCACAATTGTGTGTCAATTAAGGACCAGTTATTGAAAGGTAATCTCTATTTAGGGAAGACATATAGTACTGTTTACAGCAAGTAATTTACGTATTACGAAGTAGAAGTTTTTTGCTATTTCTCAAACTAAAATAAATGAAGACTGTAGGTATACAGTATTTCTTAAAGGCAAACATTGCCTACACCAGTCATGCATAGCACTCGCACTGTCTAGAAGAATTCCATTTCTATAATTCGTAGTAAACACATTATGATCTTATAAATTCATTCTCTCAAACTTTCCATGTTATTATGACGAAGAAACATCAAAATACGATCAATAAATAATATTTTCTGTGACATCACATTGTAATGGCGATGACAGGTCTATTGCATTTTATAGCTGTAGGATTGCAAATATTTAGTGTATGGTAGAGTGGGAGGTGAAGGGACATCGGTAGAAATAGACATCATTATGAAAACTTTAATTAAGATCACAAGATGCAATCATTTTATGCACGAATGTGGAAATGGGCTGACTCTATTCTTCTATGAAATGTATATGGAACCACCTTTTGAGGTATGTCTACATCAAAAATAATTAATTTTTGAAAGCGATCCACAATTGCAGGAAATATTGTGTCATAAATTATCATTGAATTCGGTTTTTTCTTAATTTATTTCAATTATGTGTTACAAATTAAAAGTGCTTACGTGTTCATGAGGGTGTATAACTTAAGAATAATGCTATCTCAAAAACTACAATTCATTTAAAAAATTGTATAATTTTATACTATACATCATATATTTTTTTTCCGTTGTTTTTTCCTCTAACAAATACGTTTTATCATGTTTTATGATTACTTTATCTATTAGTTGAAATAAAGTGACATTTAAATAGCATTTCAGTATTTTTTCTGTCATAACTCCAAAGTTTACGATGTGTGCATGTTTTTAAATGCAGATGCAATGTTTCCGCCCACATTTTATTATCAGTGAAATTATTTACTGAAGCGTTCATTTAGTATTTTTGTTAAATACGGAACAACTTTACTTGAATGAGACACATTATTATTATTTATATAGGAACTTTGTCGCTTAGCGATATTGTTCAATATAAAACTAAGACTTGTAACAGTCTCACAAAAATATATGAAAAAAAACCAGGCATTTTTATGGTAATATGCTGAATTCTACAAAGTTTAACGTGTGTATTAAGATGACCCATGAAAGTATCTGCAAGCCACACAATTTATGGCTTGTACAAGAATGGAAATGTTGATGTTTCTAAAAAAGGCAAGGAAAAACACACGGCTCTACTTAGGAAAAAACAGCTTCTAATCTCTTCAATCGTGTACAGGCACTTTACAGCTTTACAGGCCTACGCATGACTAATCTAACTATGAAAAACATTGCACAATCAAACGATATACTCACCCAATGAGTCTTATTTACAAATAACATAAAAATACTTGCATCAATCACCACACAGGCTTAAAACTCTAGATCACTCGTTTCTCATGTAATACGCATTAATTTGAATCTATAGCTATGCATTCTGGCCCTTATGATAAATTGGACACAATAAATACTTGACGGAAAACAAATAGCGTATTGGGACGCCTATTAATTTTATTTACAAGAAATCGCTGAGGATTCTGAGTGGAAAGATGGTGTTCATTTATTTAACTTCGTCTAATACAGTAGGGATGGTCTAAGAGCATGTTATTATTAAAGAGTTTAACGTAACTATAAATATTATGGCAATACAAACTCTTGGTTACCCTTTTTATTTATTTATTTAAAGTTTCATACGTACAATTGTGGTACATAAGGCGGACTTAATGCCGCAAGGCATTATCTACCAGTCAACCTTTGGGTCAAATGGAGAAGCAGCTGGGATAGGTACAATAGCACAATACGAAACAATTAAAACTGCTACATCTAACTATAGCTATTTAATATACGACCCTACACACTATGTACTATGTCAAGACATAAAACAAATAATAAAGAATACGAAATAAAATTACATACAGTCAAATCATAGTCCTAATAAAATTCCTATGTCGGGGTATGTTAATAGCCTTCTGAGAATAGGAGATGGTGCCATTTGACATTATCCCTGTCTAAATATTACTAGTTTTCAATAAATGCTTCTTAGAATGGATTTTCATTTTGATAAGCCATTCAATGTTACTATGAATCAATAATGTTGTAGTAAAGATAAACGTTGATATGTTTTCAATACGATATTACGGTCAGAGATAGAGGTTTTATTCGATAGTATTAAAGTGAGTTTTAGTGTTAGTCACTGGGTTTACCCACAAGAAATCTTAAAAGCTGCCCGAAGGATGAACTAAATAAACCCATAATGCTTTCTTAAATCCTAGTAGGTATATGGAATTGTATGTAACGAAAGGCGGTGGTTGTTAATAGTGAAAGTACAATCGACAGCCTACAAACGCATCTATGCTTTCCTTTTTCAACGTAAATGATTTTAATAGAATAATATAATACATACATATAAGTAAAGTATTTATATATATTAATATATTAAGTATATAATATATTATGTTTATTAAAATATCTCTTTTATTAATGTAAACAGTCTATTTCAGTCGCCAGGTTTAATGAACCATTCATAATTGCTTAGAAAGTTTCATAAAATTCTTCAGTAATTATGTTGTAAAAATATTACTAATAGTAAATAGTACGTCGTGTCTTCCTAACCCCTAAACACGGTCGTCAAAAAATATCATAAGTTTCCGCATTCCGTTTCCGCGCAAACGAAAATAAAGGGATTTTTGTGTGTTTCAGGCGCGCGCGCAGTGACATGCCAGCGGCGGACCAGCGCACGCGCACCTCGCACGCAGCGCAGCGCCACACTAAACATTCCAGTTTTACAAGTGCGATAAATTGCATTCAAATTGATTTTTATTAACAATTCGATTTTTTCAATATTAATTAAATAAATAATTTTAAATTAAAAAGTGTTAAATTAAGGATGATAAATATTTCGCTTCAAATCAATGTGAATGCAAAAACGATGTTACGTGAAGAAACAGTGAAGTGATAGTGCAGTGTTTATAGTGCAAGTGTAAGATGTAAAGTGTTCGGATGAAGTGCATCGTGTCGAGGAGCAGCGCGGGACACAGCATGGTGTAGCACCATGGGCATACAGGTCGAGAGCTCTGTCAACTATAACAGTAACTCATGTAAGTTAATTATTGTAAGTAGAGTAACTTCCCCCATTTGAAAATATTGATCAGATTTTTGATTTACCAAAAAAGTAAACATTATTTGTATAAAGAAGTAAACATCAAGTGAGATCGACATTTCCCGTAAAAAGGCTATTAAACGAATAAAAATAAGATTATAATTAACAAATAAAAAAATGAGCAATGCTAAGTTTTCTAAAACTGTTTAGCTCCAAACGAAGTACTGTCAAATGTCAAAAATAAGCGAACTCGAATTGGTTTTGACATTTACTCTATAATTTTAATGTTGAATAGAGAATAGCAATAATAAAATATGAGGGTATGTTTTCTTTGACACTTTGTTTTAAAGTTGGAATAGTGGGTAGATAGAATAATGATGACAGACTTTCTACCATTTTTAAATTGCAAACTGTTTACTTATTTGGTAAATATAAGATTTGGAAAAAGGTGAATGCTCCTGTTGCAATAATGAAACCTAAGTTAAAGGTTCAATAATCGTTTTAATGTTTAGTAAAAGAAGGCTTAAACATATACTAATAATAAGATGCAAATATATACCCCTATAGATTAATTATTTAAGCGAATATAAGTATAAGAAAACTAAAATGTTAATTAAACTTTGACAGTACCTAAGATAATGAGAAAAGTGATGAGTAAATAAAACATTTTACATACAGTGCAAGTAATATCTAGGCAACATAAATCGTTAGAAGTATAAACAAACACAGTAAGTATATAACAACAACAGGTGCGACCATCATAATTCTATAGAATGGACGAAATTAGCACATTCCTCTCTTAAACATAGTTAACTGTGTCAAATTAAATTACGTTCAAATAATTTGCAGAATAGCTGCTAATTTGGAGACTAAATAATTATAGAAATACTAGCTGTGTCCCGCGGTTTCACCCGCGTGAATACCTAGGTCCCGTTCCCGGTGCCTTTGTATATAATAACAGACAAATAATTAGCAATAAATTAAAATTGCGACTATAATTTGAGATTTAAACTATCCTATCTCTCAAGTTGGAGCGAACTGCACATGGTGTGCGAATTTTATTATAATCGGTTAAGTGGTTTAGGAGTCCATTGAGGACAAACATTGTGACACGAGATTTATATATATTAAGATTATAAAATGAAGTTTAGAAAGGTAATAGTGAAACAGATTCATAATTTGTAGAAACGAATTTATTCAACTGAAATACTCTATCTATACATACTCAGTTAATTTGTTAAGTATCTAAAAATATTTTGTTTTGCAAGACAGTATATGAATAGTGAAAACTATAATTAGAATGTACCTAACTTCCAATAGTATTATGTATATGTCATATACCTATGTAACACAAAGGAAAATTAAAGTAAAAAAATAATAAATAAAATAAATAAATGCGGACAACATCACATACATTGCTCTGAACCCAAAGCAAGTTGCTAAAGCACTTGTGTTATGGAATTCAGAAACAACGAAGGTACCACAAACGTCAAACACCCAGACCCGGGACAATGTAGAAAAGTGGTTTTCTACATTGACCCGTCCGGGGATCGAACCCGGGACCTCAGAGCTGGCGACACCTTAAAAACCGGTGCGTACGCCACTCGACCACGGAGGTCGTCAAGAAGAATTCAAACATTTTATAAACCTTTTATTTTATCGGACTACTATTATCAAAGATATACTTAGCTTCACTGAGGTTTACTATATATTATAAATAATGCATATTAATTAATAGATTGCCTCTATATAATATATCAGCACAATTTCCTTTTTCAGTTAATTGAAATAAAACGTTTCCGCCTGGTTTTACTTAGACATGTACAAGACACATGAATCACTCTTCGCGAAGAGAAAGTCCCCCGCTGCTCGGTGTTCGTTTATTTCTACAAACCGATTTATAATAAATCTGCAAAATTGTAACAGGAAACATTCATCCTTGTCCTCTAAAAATCATGTTCTCTATTTCTAGTTTCTTCAAATACTTCATTTTATTATTTTAGTTTAAGTTCAATGTCACCCATGCGGCCAGGAGAACGAATGCGACTGTTACTGTGAAATATTCTCGCTCATTTCGTATTTGGAATGTCGGCGGCGGCTGCGCGCGCGCACTATTATCGTTATAAACCTAACAAAACGTCAAAATACATCTGTCGATATAATGACAGCCGTGATATGCAAAATTAGAGGAACACACTATTATTAGTGACCTCATTTCGTGATGGAAGACCTTGATGTCAGAAATGTAAAAATATTATGAGCTATTTGGAACGTTCATCATAGTCAAATATTATGACAATTAGAAAATGGAGATCGGAGATATATTTTTATACGTGCAATTTCTAATATAGCTCACTTTTGCGATGGGTGGGTATAAGCAAATAGACCAACATGGAAAAAGGAAAGAAGGCATTGAAAAGCGCCAGTGTCAAAATACTTGGTCGAAGAGAGAACTTCAGCAAAAGTGAACGCTAAAAACTGGATGTGGAAAAGTAAAAAATAATGTATTCTACTCAATTACCCTAGATATAGCAAAAGAGGATCAAGAACAATTTCAACAATGAGGAACGTACATTATGTTAACTATTGTTGACATAAAAAATGGAAATTAAACTAAATGTGCCAATTTGCTTGCTCATGGATGAACATGAAGAAACTCGACTTTCCTTAAAATCTGAACTTGGAACACATGTTACCAAAAGTTCATTAGACCTCGGTAGGTCGATTACCGCGAGAAGCAAATTACAGAAAAAATAATTCTCTCCGACAAAATAATTGCGGCAGTATCATTTATCTTATTCGTTTGCGAATATATCTGTCTCATTCTAAACATACATATCTCTTTCGGGCTGTTTGAGGAGTTTTATTTCAGTTCTGATGATCATTCTTAATGTTCCGAATCTGTCCGTCTGTTCATTCTGTCCCTATCTGAGTTTTGGAATTATAGCAATTGTCTTTGGACTGTTGAGATTTTTATCCTGTTGTTTAGGAGTATTTATTCCCTTGCATATGTTGTATGATTTGATTACAATCCCGTTCTGCTTTGCTACTCTTATATTTATGGCAAGTTCAGGATTGGATAAACACTTAAAAAATATGTATTTATTTTGATCCTTTAAAATTGTAATCCTTGAGATTTATAAACGCATATTCTTAGCTTTCACATTGTTTTTTTTTATATTCGTCGTCTTAAATCATCTCATGTTAATAATAAAACATATATACCTAATCTTTATTCATTGCATAACCAAGTCGTCTAGCTAAAATAATTTAGACAAAATTAATCGGTTGACATAATCAAGACATTTAAAAACTCAAATGTCTAGCCACTAGAGATATTTATAAAACGCGATTTGTATCGATATTCGCGGAGCAAGAAAATCTTCACAAAATTTTGATACAACTTCATTAAATTTATAAACATTCGGCATATAGTTTGGTAGATAATCTGATGTAATAGGTTGTATAATGTTCCATGCTGGTGCCAGATTGTGGCATCATGCTCAAAGTTACACAAATATTGTAGGCTAGGCCGAATCTGAAACACTCGGAGTGATTTATTTTCTTTTCTGCGTACACTATCGTCATCATCAATGGCCTATTTTACGATCATCACAAACGTCTGTCTGTTTTCTTCAACTAATTACTGTCGGATGTTTGTTGCCAGACTCTTTTCATCTTGTAACACTTCCTTACGTTTTCATTGTTTTAGATTCATTATTTATATTCAGGTGACATATTTGAAATCTATCTGATCTATATTCCTACTTTCTTGTTCCCAATACCTAAAACAGTGGGTTAATTATTTTAGTAACGTTAGTTAAAATAACTTTAGATTATGCAAATTTGAAACTCTAAAATACTCTAATCGTCATGTTAATGTAATCTAATAATGCCATATTTAGTTGATAATAGATTTTTTTATGAGGATTTCACTATTCGATTTTGCATTGACATAAAAAATGCCGTAATTTTTATTTTTGTTTTTTAATAATTACAACATTTTTCCGTACGCTTGATAAATATAGTGCTTCGTCGTCAGTGCCCTATATTGTGTCAATTACATCAACAGTTATATTTTCCTCAATGAATGTCAGTATTGTTTATTTAATGTGTCGTATCACACGCAGAAAGTTATTGACTGTTTGGATATTTATAAACGCGAATTTGTCGACTCGAGAGATTTTATCTGCACTTTAATTCTGTGTGTTGGTTTTTAATTTTGTGTTTGATGTAAACGAGTAGTTCTGTGTTAGTTCGATATCTTTATTCATTCTCATAGTTCTTCCATTGTTTTCCATGGTATTGACGCAAATTGTTCCCCGAAAAGTAAGCAGGTATGTTGGCAGGCAACCATTGCCATTGTAGACCATCACAATGCAATATCAATTATGGAATCGTAAAAATTGGAACGCGTGATACAATGCGCAGGAGCATGCCAAAACTGCAAGCAATTGTTATCGCCTCGTTAATTCATGTAACGATCGATATTATGTTTAAACGGATCCGAAGTGTTCATGCAGCTCCACCGCCACAAATGTATTGACAACGTCATTTGTATTTCACTATGTCATAACATTAATTTTCTTGGAACGTAGCAAACGTACCAAAATACATTTTATTACGTAAGATCTATTTGTACTATCACATTAATATGATACATAGTCTATGTACATGTATCATGCATAATAATCGCAGTTATCTAATAGTGCCGACATCTAACGGTCAATGCCTGAACTCCATACACCCAGATTCAAACCCCGAATTTATTTTGGAGTAATTTGGCAAGCTTTCAATTTTCCACGTTTACTGCGAGCTCACTAGATGGCGTTAGTAGTCTCTGGAAAGCGCTTCCAAATAATTTTGTTTATGTTATGTCGTGGGTTTATTTTTAAAACGGAGCGTTTTAAAGTGGCCTAGGAAGTAATGTATATCGCGACTGTGCAGAATCTGGTGATGGCTATGCAATGTTAAGACTTTTCCACGCTATGAAAACTTTACGGGAAAATTTTATTGGTTTCATGAGCCCGTTAAATGCTTTTTGTTCTGTTTTGACGCTTACTGGTGAAATCGTTTTGATTTGAGCCGTTTTATTGTAAGTGCAGGTAGGCGTAGATTTAAAAAGAAAATTATTTATTTGGCAGCTGTTGTGCTGCAACATTTAAAGAATTTAGAGTTATGGGCCACTAACGTTGAATTATGTCGTTTAGAAAGTAGGCTTAAGAATTTCTCAATGGATTGTCTAAATATTTGGGAAGTAGACTTATCGGCTAGACTGGCAGACGACCTGAGATATTTTGAACTTGAAACAGTTGTTATCTTGTATTTCTGCATTTACACACCTTAGCTTTTTTATGTTCTTCCAAGCCTTCGCAAAACGGTTTTTTTTTATTGTTATCGTTTAAGCGATTCTGTAATTAGGAATATCGTGTTCGTTCGAAACCCCTTTGAAAGTAAAATTCTAGTAGTAAAATCTGCTAATTAAACATTTATAACAAGATCAAGTCGTAACATGATATCGTATAGTTTAAAATCTTAGAAGTGTATTCTTTAGTTTCTTTGATCTTTCCTAACTTCTTACTGTCGTGGGTACACTCTAGTTTTCCCATAATTTACTTTCTTTTATATCTATGGTCGATTTTTTCTTTGAATCATCATGAAAAACAGTGTTGCGACACTTCGTTTTAATGGTCCATGAATATTCGCAAATATCTCAAACGACTCGTCAACAACGCTGTTGCTAATTATAATGAAGTACTTCGTTACCTTAATTAAATGTTTTGAACATCATGTTCGTGATTTAAATGAAGAGTCGTAGGTGTTTATAGAATATTAAAGCTTGGCCATCAAAACATGTTGTTGGTTTGAGTAGATTCGTAGGAGAAGTCCTCAAATTATGGGATAATCTCCATCTGATCCTTTTAGTCTAATGTGGATTAATATAATTAAATAATGATGATTGAATTCTTCGCAGCCACTTCCGCCGATTTTTGAATGCTAGGTTGTTTCTGTTGTTTCATAGCCCTTAATATCTAACTTAATTGTTTTTAAGATTTAAATGTAAGTTATAATTAAAAATCTTTAAGTTGCGTCCGAGACATAAGTTTAACGTTACCAATATCTGTAGAATTTGGAGCTTGCTGATCGTGGAGCTGCAGCGAGTGCATCCCTGAGCGAAGCGCAGTGGAAGTATGAGCCATGACCATCGTCAATCACGGATGCTAGGGCATGTCACCACATAGGTCAAGGCGCGCGGGGCGGGCGGCGGGGGCGCGTGGGCGGGCGCGGTTTGTTTACGGGCGGGCCGCAGTCCCGCGCCGAGCCGCCGCCAGCGCCGGTCCGTCGCTGCGCGAGCGCACCCTATCCAGTTCACGGCCGCTCTATAACCGGACGGCTATTTCGGCGCATAATATACCGCACCGTGCGGAGTAGTGTTCAGTTTCGCGCAGGCAGGTGCGCGGGCCGAGGTCGGACATGCCGCGCAGCGAGCCCGCCTGACCCCATGTGACCCGCGGCCATGGAGCGCCGCCGCCGCCCCGCCCGCCTCGAGCCCGCGCCCGACCCCATGACGAAGGTGGCGCGCCGCCGCGACAAGCCGCGCGAGCGCTGGCTGCTCACGCGCAAGACATGGAAGTACATGTCCGACGCCGGCCGCCGGCTCGTCCCGGAAGGCGTGCAGAACCGGCCCGAGGATGTGCCGCGCCTGGAGGCCTACTTCCAGGAGATCTGCGCCAAGGAGCCGCGCTTCCTGCTGTGGCGCAAGAGCTCGTACCCGGGCGCGCTGCCCCGCCCGCGCCGCAAGAAGCGCGCGCGAGGCGGCTCGGTGCGCGCGCGCTCCCCCGCCGACGATGCGCCGACGCCGCCGGCGCGCCCTACCGACCTCTACATCGGCCACACCTCCGGCGGCCGCTTCGACATCGCCAAGCTACGGCGGGACTTCTTCGCAGCGCCGGTCCCGGCCGCGTCTACTTCCAAGTTCAACTCAGCGGCAAGTCCGCTGAAGTCACGCGGCTCGGCTGTGTCGTTTGGAGACACCAACAATGCTCTACCTGAAGAGGAGGAGAGCTGTTTAGTTGATTTATTGCGCAAGTACCTGAAAGTTGAGGATGAGCCTGAACCAAACAGGATCTCGGATACAGAGGAGCTCATTCACTCGTTGCGAAAGTATCTTAAGCAACAGTCGGAGCGAGTGCCCTCAGACGCCGATTCTAATTCCACTCGGGACAGGACCCTACTAGAAAATCTAGGAAGATACTATGGACGGACCTCAAACAGAGAAAGTATAGTGCAGGAGCTGTTAACTGATAGGAATTTGTTAAAAAGACTGTATCATGACCTTCGTAAGACCAAACCTTACCGAGGCGGTAGGGGAGGTGGTGGCGGTGGAGGTGGCGCCAGTGGCTCCGGGGGGTATGGACCTAGTGGATTCGTCAGTGGCCTTAGCTCTAGGAGTGTGTTGCGGAGTCGAACTGTCGGTGTTACAAGGTTTAAAGATGGTGAGGACACTTTCCATTCGCCACCAATGTCCCCGCCGCCTCTCATTGAAGTATTTCATGAATCATTTGAAGATAAGTACGTGGATTGTGGCACGCAGACGCATGCGATACCCGAGGAAGTGTTGCTGGAGATGGAGCGCGCTTACCGTGATAAGCTGGAAGCGCAGACGGCTCCGACGAGCCCGACCGGCCCGGCGCCGGACCGGCCGAAGCCGGGGCGACGGCGCTCCAGCGTCGACCACGACGACGTGTCGCAGTCCGTCAGCGACACCATCAAGCGATACCTGAGAATGGCTCGCAAGAAGAGCGTCGATGCCGACAAGGCGGACCGCTTCAAGCGGATTAACTACGACAAGAACTTGCGGAACATAAAGCCTCGCATGCCGAGTGACGTGGATGATGATGGTCCCCACAAAGGCTGTCAGACGGAAGAGGGATGGATTTTGACGTACCGGGAGTTGAGGTTCGCGTCGATAGCGTCCACGCCGACATCACCGCCGTCGCCGGCGTCTCCTACACAGTCGCATTCGTTCTTGTCGACGCTGCTGGGTCGAAGTGCACCGGCTGTGGCTCCCCCCGCAGGTGGCATGCAGAAGTCGCGGTCCTCGAGCAGCGTGGTGCAGAGCGTCAGCAAGCGGCTGTGGCGGACGCGCAGCCGCAGCTCGTCGCGCGTCGCCGCCACATGGACGCCTCAGGTCAGTCGCATTATACTGCTTTGTGCCTTCTGCATGTCAACCTACACTACCTACTCATAATCACACTTTCCTAAAGTTATTGCACTGAGCATACCACGGACAGTTGGTCTTTCTATCTGCCTGTCTAATCACATCATACCTCCTTTGGTCATTGCGTTAAAATGCCCAAAGCAGCCAGTAGCTAAGCGTGCAAGTTACTGAAAAGATAAAAAATTACAAGTTTTAAAGATCTTGATGATCGTCAGATGGCAGGACAGTAGTTTATAAATTGACTTATATGGGAGTATTATGATAGTTGTTTACTGTAAACACGTAGATAGATGTTTACAATCAGATATATAGTTCTAGGAAATAGTAAATATACTTTTTACATCTTTCTTATGCTTCCTATCACGCCTCGGTACTGGTTTGCTTAATTTTAATTAATATACGCTGATATATATTAGTGCAGTTATTTGGGCTATTTGCGTTTCCATATAAAGTACAATAAGCATTATATAAGGATCTAAGTCTCTAAAGTTTGTTATTTTAGACTAGCCAGATGGTTGTTTTTTACAACATACCAGGAACACATAAGGAAAATGATGCGTGAATACAGGAACACAATAGTATTTCCTGTAAGTATCGTTATCTCGGCTTATGGTGGTTTTTAAAGAAATAAAAAACAACTGTTTTACTTGGTTTTACTAGATGTTTTTCATATGTATGCAACTCTGTTAAACTTTAATATTTAGTCCTATCAAGAAATGCTCAGTTATGTGGTATACAAAACCTAAGTTTGTTTTTGTCAAAAATATAGTCCAATCTAGAGATATCAAAGGCATAGCGCTATTCCAGTCTGTAAATGAAAGAAAGTAATATGCTCTTATCATGTTTACTTCTTCAATTTCTTAGTATATTCAAACAAACATTTTGTTAGCTGGTATAGAACTGAAATAAAAATAAAAGTAGGTACATTTTGTAGTACATATCGTGACAATTTTTCTTAAACTGTATTATAATATCTTTGATTATAGACATTATATAATCAAAGTATAATATGTTAATGTTATTACCTGTTAAAAATACAAAATATATTTACAAAATACCTGTAGGTAATCATCGATAGAAATAGTTGGATGGACACAAAATCTTAATAATAAGAGATTTATAGTGATATTAAATAATATACATACTAGTATTTATTCAACAAGCAATGTCGCTTTCACCTGTTTGCAAATCAGTTTGGCTTGAAACACGAATATTATGAATGTTCGCCCGCCACCAATTAAAATAGCTGAGCTCTCCTAATTAGTCTGTTCTTACACAAATGCGATCCAATATTATCGCAACTTTATAAACATGTGCACATAGCACTACTGATTGTTACTATGCTTCTTATAGATATCATTCTTGTTTATAAACACGATCCCTTTGCGATCACGAAACATGACTTGTATGTCTTTTATTCAGATTCAGTATTTTTACGGTTTCACGCCTATCGCAATTCTGAATAAAAATTACAGTTTTATAGATCGTAAGTTCATTTTTTGTGCGTCTTGTGTTTAATACATCAACGACAACTCGTACAAGTCGTGATTAGTTAATTTTACAACAGTTTAAATTAGCCAGTCTTGTAGAAAGCAGGGTTTTAAATCCACCCACTACCCTGAATCCATTTTTAAAACATTTATCTGTAACTATTCATGTAATGTAATTAAACATTTAACCGTTCGAAACAAAACGTTTTTTAAATCCGGTTAAACAGTCAAAGCCTGCTCTAATACTGCAGTAGACCTCTTCAAACAAAATACGAAAACCTAAAAAATAAGGTTTATGTTCCGTATTGTAACAAAACTATATGAAAGAAACAATCATATTGGTTTATCTCATCGTTGCGGAAGGCCGCAACCACTAGAAACCATTCAAATTTAATTCCGGAAACTTACGGTTTTCTAATATAGGCTATCTTCAAAAAGATAAGTGCAATCTGCTTTTTTGAACTATTCTTCTGTAGATAATTGTAAATATAAAACCTATGCCACAGCCCAATACTAATGCAGTCTTTTTTTAGAAATGTTCAATTCAGAACTTACATTCCCGATCTTTTATTATCCTCCATCCGTTCCCAAGTGTTTCCCAATTTCATTCAGCAGCCAGTAAATATTTAGCAGTTGTATAGTATTTGTATGTAAGTATGTACCTAAATCCATTTCGATCCCGCTCCAGCTAAAATGGTCCACGAATTGTGCCGATGCACCTGCGTTAACCGTTCCGACTTCAGATAACTCGTGTCATTCTAAATATAACCGAATATATTTACACTTCCACAAATACATTTTATCCCGATATTATTTATAAGAAAATGTTTTGCGTAATTATACTTTTTGGCTAAAATACTTCTTATGATTGCCAGGCAGGTTAAATATCCCACCTGCTTCTTTTTCTGTTTGCCTGGTACTGAATCATTTGGTGCATTAGTTTTTCTAGATTTATTTCTGAATTTTGTTAGTCATAGGATAGATAATTTTAGATGGCATCAGTCATATTTTTTGTCTATTTTTCTTTCACCATGTCGTTTAACGTTTTATCGACCGCAGCCTATTACTGCTTAAATTGACCTTTCATTGAACATCTTGCTATATTATATTTTTTTCTTTATTTTCAAACTATAACGAGTTGTTACTGTATTGCTTTCTTTCAAAGTTACCTCTTATGGCGTGTAATACTGTAAGCTGATTGGTAAGGTTAGGTTAATAATATATTCAATTAATTGCATACCTAAACCGTTACAAAAATTATGTTTCTGTAGAGCTATTATTACCTACATAGAATTTTCATATATTATGTCCAGAAATTATATTTTTTTACAATTAATTAGGTTTAGAATGTATTCATAACAATTTTCATAGGAAGTATGTTTCATTTTATGTTCTGAGGTTGTCCTTGTAATCAGAATACACTACTTACGTCAACTTGCTAAAACACAATTCTAATTATTTAGCTACCGCAATAACAAGATTTACGAAATCCAAGCAAATCACAAATATTCGCATCTCGAGAAAACACAATAACAAAAATAAACATAAATATAATCGTCGTCAGTTTTCCCGCTTAAAACTAAAGTATTGTAGAAGTATGTAGGCGTAGAGTGAGACACAACATATTTATTAAATCTGAGTCACTATCACCTCTTTAATATTCTGCTGGTGACAGACCGACAGACCGACCGACCGGCTTCATATGTATCACGCTAACTAATAGTGGGAATATATTATAGGCGGCCATTTATAATATCGTAATATATACACGTATTTACTGAAGGGGCGAAGGTGGTTTTGCATGACGTAGAGTAACACCTACTTTTCTTAGACTCACGTAATAAGTGGCAAAACTATTCAGTCAGTCGATCACGTGAAATTAGTTACAAATTAATCAGGAGATAATTATGAAAGTAATCTTCTCCTTCTTAGCGTATCGATCAATGGTAATTGGCTAGATTTTTGTAGACCAATACTCAGCCTTAAAAGTAATAGAAACAGTGCATTGGTACCCATGCTCGGAATCTGGGGCATATATAATTAAGCTTGTCAATCAATTTATAGGGTTTTTTGTCAGATTCAAAGAGCTATTTTTTGGTAGGTTAGCAGTACGGAAGAATGATATATAATATGAAGTAACTAAGGTATATATTATTAAAATGAATTCAATCTTTTGTAAACATAATCCGATCTTATTCGTTAACAGCACTATCAAAGAGTACCTATTAAAATGTGAAGAGTCACAATATTAGTGCTCAGCGCCTGGCGCTCTAAGTAGCGATATAAAGTGCTCTTGTAAATCTTCTGCAAATAATTTAACTGAGTATAAAAATGATTTAGTGTTTACGTATAATGTTCGGAGACATTCCGCAGATTTAATTCCAAGCATTTACGTGTTAATAGAGCTCACTACAGCTACGAAATATCTGAGATAGCGTGTACAAGACAATTTGTAGACAACTCAGTTTGCGTGAAACAAAACGCTTTATTAACTTAGTCAATATTCTTTAAATAGCAAGAGACGGAAAGTGAAGGGAGTTCCAAAACTGTTGTTGTCAATTCTTTTTAATTTATTAAGTGTTTCATAGCAATAAAAATAAGCTAAGAGTTACCAACAAACCACATTTAATAGCATATAAACAAGTTGGAAGCGAGCGAAGCCGCGGCACAATAACATTAAAATATTTCATAATAAATGTGGATAATGTCTTCGTTTGTATATTTATCTAAATTATGAGTTCTTTGCATCAATTTGTAAGATGTTAGAGGCTTGCTTATTATTTATTCGTCCGTTTATGTTATGTTTATTATAGATGGTTTAGTCACGATGCTAGGTCAAATAGTGGGGGAGGGGTGACATTATCTGGAAAATATTAAAAGCTGACAAGCTTATTTATTTAATCGATGGATGCAGTTGAATTATATTTAGGAACCATATAAATATAGACATATTACAACGACACAATTTCGTTGTTTTTGTTCTTGTGCAAATGTTTTACGAGTATAGGTATTTGGGAAAATACAATACTTTATTTACGTCAAGAATTCAGTTTAAAGAAAAAACAATCAATGCTTGAATGCATAGTTGTTAAATTTATCTCTAACTTATTTTTATTTTTGCTGACCTATTCCCGTTATTATTGTAGAGCCGAAATGCTTATTTCTCTTCCACTCCGCCCGTCATCTCACCACTTTTTCACCATTCATTCTTATGTTTTCAAGGTGCCATTGCCTTGAAAACGTGCAAACTTTCATTTTCGCTATTACTCATTTGCTCTTTCCTGTTTTTACTCTGTGTACCACTAATTTTGACAAGTGACCTAAATTGTATCGTTTTGTTTTTAAAATCTGTTGCTTAAATTTTTGTAGTAATAGAATTGTGTCAATCGTCAAGTTTTATTTTACATAGACACATACAAATAGTGGCGCCTATTTGATAGAAGGCTAAAGGCGTCTTTTTGTGTATAATATTTTGACTGGCCTGTTGGTCTAGTGGTTAGTGACCCTGACTGCTATACCGGAGGTCGTGGGTTCGATTCCCACCCAGGACAAATCTTTGTGTGATGAGCACGATCATTTGTTCTGTGTCTGGGTGTAATTTATCTATAATATGTATGTATTTAGAAATATATAAGTATGTTTATCAGTTGTCTGGTAACAGCTTGGGATCAGATAACCGTGTGTGAGATGTCCCTAGAATATTATTATTATTAATATGTGTTAAGATTATTAGGTACTAAATCTATACTAGGTATCTTGACAGCATTTATAGAGTTAAATTCATAAAACTAAACTCATTTATCTACATTGCTTTATAGTAACGTAACAAAAATCTTTTTAATGATCTGATGTGACTCAGATACAAAAAGCTTTTATAAAACCTCTAATTTCTAACTTTTAATTGGACCACTCGAAGTAATGTTAAACATTAACACAAAAGAAATACGAATTGACCATAAAGTTTATTGAAAATTATTGATGTATGTAAAATAAACAACAAT
Organism: Autographa pulchrina; assembly: GCA_905475315.1. Lineage (NCBI taxonomy): Eukaryota > Metazoa > Arthropoda > Insecta > Lepidoptera > Noctuidae > Autographa > Autographa pulchrina. The sequence continues at coordinate 946,421 of FR997775.1, forward strand.
AGAAAAACAAATTACTACTTCTCCCATATACATACTTGCTGATATTTGGTTTTCCGCAGAAATGAGAAAGACGCGAAACCTTTATAGTATGAAAGGTTATTTTGGGCAAGTTAAGTAATATTAATGCTATAAATTAATATAATAATTAATAACCTGAATCATGAAAACGTATTTTTCTTAACACGACACGTGTAACCGACTCCGCCAATAAGAGGAAAGTTTATACAGTGTAAACACGCTATACAATCGCGTGGGTATGTATAAAAGTGTCGTTTATACATATATTATGTAGGTAGACACCTGTTTAATTTACTACATAATGTTTCGCGACAGTTACGCGAATACTATTGAGGCAGCACTTACTGTTATTTTAATATGTTGGTATATTTTTTCTCATCACGTGTTTTTTTTTATCGTAGGAAGGACGGTATTTCAAGGTCACTCTTATAAATTAACCTTGGTACCTACAGTACTGGCTTCGACATTTCCGACAATAGTAGTTGTTTTTTATTTTGGCAATATAATAATATTTAGTACCTAGATCCTAGTATCAGTCACGCACTAGTCTTAAACGCATGTACAGCCCGCGCTTAACTTTGTGACCGCCTTGAATATAGTCGCGAGGCCGAACTTGCGCATGATACAGACGAGTGGACAATACGTAATCAACCTAACAATTATCGTTTTTCTCACATTTTTAATACTTATTAAAAATGTGAGAAAAAAGCTCTTGTGCGTCCCGCTAATACCTGATTTTGTGTTCTGCGCAATGCAATGAGCCTAGGTTCAGGGCGGTCACAAAGTTTGGCGCGGGCCATACAGTACTACTGTAGTTTGTAAGTATTTTTGTTTGTTGTGATATGTCAAACTCAAAAAAATATGTGTAACTCTTAATACCCTAAATAATGTTATGTTTCTGCAATAACATGATTGTTTTTATGTGTCACGCACAGAATCACCAAATCTTCAGTATTCATCTACAATTGTTGTGCTTTTTTTAACTTAAAAGCTCTCCTCTTTTCTTCGTCTTCTTCCTCTATTTTCCATTTAATATATTTTTGTTTGACCTTTTCTAAGCTTTGTTGTGTGGTAGCTTTCAGAATCACCGATTTTCATGTGAATCTGAACTTAGTATTGATATCAAGCGACTTGCAAAACCTATTTTACCGCTCGGCAAAGTCCTCATATTCCTTTCAAATATTTCAAAGAAACCGGGGCCTGTCTCGATAGAAATCTTAAAATTCTCAATTGAGTTTGTCCCACTATCTTTTTCGTGATCTGCATGCATGTTGTGCTTTTGCTAACGATTTAGAAGCCAGGTATATGAGGTACCTGGTGCAGTAGTATTGTGTGTGGTATGATGACGTCACGCGTTATGTGCAGGGCAGCTGTTGCTGGGCAGACGGCGCGGGGCGGTGCGTGCGCCTGGCGGACACGTCGCTGCTGACGCTGAGCGAGGTGGAGCGGCGCGCGCTGCAGCAGGCGGCGCTGGCGAGGCTGCAGCAGATCAACCTCGGTACTGCCATCAAGATACCAGAAGGTCAGTACTCCTGAACAGCTTAGCAGTTAACCTGATGTATGAGTGAACAACGATGCGTATATGTATAATTTCATGACAAGGTTTTGGTAGTGTTAGGATTAAAACGTGGTAAATGGGCTGTGAATGCGCCACTTGCGGGATGGAGCAAAGCCATCGAGCCAAAAAATATAAAATTTTCATATCATGTTTATTTATTTCATCTTCATTGATTTGATTGCCAATCCAACGAAATGTAAGAATAAAACTGTGGGTATTGATTCATACCGAAACGATTACGCAAAAACATTCTGCGGCAAACATTAAAATTTCACAACTTTGTTTTTATAAAACTGTATCGTGTAATAACTTTATTTCATCTTTCATTTAAAACACATCATAAACAACTATTATGAAACAAAATAAAATCTAACTAATTCTCAGTTGTCATATAAAGCAGACTTATAAATTGGACGATCGTCATAACATATTTCAGTTTCAAACGTTCGTTTAAAGTCGATTTTTCAGTTAACCCCTTAACACCTGAGTTAACGATGTGATAAATGTGGGAGAGGTGTTTAGAGACAGACTGATATGTCAAGTGCTTCTGGCTTGTTAAGAACTTTAAGTATTTTAGGGTTAGGAGTTAGGTACAACGATTTATGTTCTCTAGCAACCATTCGACAGTCACCGGTACAAATCACCCTTAAAGTTATTGAATAACTTGATATATAATATCGTATCAGCTAACTAAAAAGCTATTTCAAACATTCTTAAAAACGTATCTAGTGCCTATAAATTATACAATATCCAAAATGGTTTTTTTAGTCTCATCCAAAGTTACACATTTCGTTAAATCTACAGCCCTTATTACTTACATAAAAAACTATTGTGTATGACGTGACATACCATATTGTAATTTACACCTATGTACGCGTTTACTATACTAGTTACCTATTAAACCACAGAATGCAATAAATGAAATACCTATTGAATATTGTTTTTCCATCGATATTCATGATAGTACCCTCTCTTACATCTGAAAGAGTGTTGTGTCCTGCGCCCAACATTCCGGAATATGAGTTAAGATGAGCAGTAGTGAGCGGCGCGTGCGAGTGTCGAAACTTGGTCGCATGCCAGTCGCCTTTGTTAGCGACTGAGTAGGAACCGCGGCCCGACGGTTGTTAACTCTATAACTATCTTAGATTTATATCTCACTTTTACTGGAGTGATATAGACGGCCTTTGAACCTTTACATGCAAGAGTTCAAGCTGTGGAACCTCTTTAGTAGCTAAAATAGTTAGGTACATAGCGGTTTTTTTTACTATTGCTATATGTTTATAAAGTCTCGCTATTAACACTGCTGTTTTTTAAATATGTCTACGCCTAAACTTCTAGACGGATAAAATGTACTGAAAAATTTTACGTCCAGGACCGTGAGTTTTGTTGGTCTTTATAACATTGTGAACTTTTACGTAAACGTAGCAAAAAATAATATTTAAGCTTTATGATAGGTGGATTACAAGGAAAGTAATAATGTGAATGTACTGTAAAAACAATCTTCTTACACATAACCAATCCATGTTAATACAACCCATTTGCCGTAAAAACATAAAGAAATTAATTTCTTATTTAAGTTTCATGTAAAGAATAAAAAAAAATCTTACAGCTATAAACAACCACAGTTTTGCCTACCTACCGATATAAATGACTTAGAATTGACTTGACTGACTGAAAATGAGGCTTCAGTAAGCCTTAAACGTACACATGCTTTAATGAGCTTTTTTTTGAGATCAAAAGCAATTTTTTTTATACCAATAAAACAATGATCTTAATTTCTCAATACAGCATGGTAGTTATGACGAGCGAACACCTGTAAATATTGTAGTGCCACCAGCAGGTGACCCACTCCCGCCTATTTATAACTGACACATACAAGACATGTGCTATTTACAAAATGGCCGACCAACAAATACGTATATCCTAAAATAAATACAGAAGGCCTACTCGTGTAAACTTTAGCACGTGCGAGAGAGATATAGAAACAGTAGTGGTTCGAATGTTATTGTTTACGCGAATGTATTGATTGGTTTCTATCGAACGGTTTAAAATTAGTTGATGATTTAATGCTGTCTCTTTCTTTTGTGAAACTTATTTTTATTTTAGAAGACAAAACACACATCACATATCTTTTAGAGACACAAAAACCTAAACAATTTATGGCAACAAAAAAAAAACTAAAACATGTGCAAAAGCGAAACAAAAGTAGTTTTTTTTATATATTGTAATTGGTGTAAGATAGAGACAATTTTATCATATTTATTTACCCTTTTAACCAACAATTTGCACCTAATTGTGCGTCCTGTTCAAGTGAACCTTCTGCATATGTCTGTGGTATGAAAATACGTTGTAGTCGTATGCGCGGGCGCCGTTACGCAAACGTGACGCGCTCTGACGTCACGGCGAGACATTATACAGGGTGTTGATTTACGAGCACGCTTCTATTCTCATTTATTTCGTTTATTTATGTAGTAATTTAAAAATATTTGAGTTCGAAATACGGTGGTGATTATTGTTAACAATTAACTTCAAATCAAGGTTTTATATTGAGCATAACATAATTTATATTTCTTTTATTATTTACGTAAAAGTTTTCCTAATTAGTTTCAGTGCTAGTTACCGAAACTATCAACAAAATACAAAACTTTAAACAATTAGTTAGTATTTAAGTATCACAAATTCTCACTACAAACGGGCTCGCATTCTTTCGCAATACTTTTTAAACATTTCCTCAATTCATTGCAGAACTAATAAACATACCCTTGGCCCGTCTGGCAATTGGCAACCCACCAAAGATAACAATTAAAATACTTTTACTATTAGAAAGCCCTTTTTCTAAACGGTGAAACTCGTTAAAGTCTTTCTCTGCCCTTTGAAAAATAGGAATCTTGCTACTGAAATAACCAAGGTGTTATGAATAATCATGAAATTACTTCATCAGTAGTATTTGTTATTTTTTAATGACTTGGACTTTTTTAAGAATTTCCTCCATTTTGAGAATGATACACTTGTTGTGTGAGACCTTAGTCCTGCAGTCAAACCGTTTTTTTCGTAAAGTTTATTTTGATATCTAAGATACATAAAATTTTTTTTTTTTAAAGATTTATACCACCGGTTAAAACTATCAGATTTTTCTTCCTCCCCTTTCACCGGGGTCTTAGTACATTCGCAATCTACTGTAGTGCTATTAAATTCCCCAGAACAACCCTTATATCTTCAATACGTAGCCCTCTCGTACGTAGGTAGTTGGCAACCACGAAAATTACCTCTTACGATCCAATCACATGCTCACTCTTTGTTAGATTATTTTTGATTGGGAATTCGAGTGTGGGCGTGGGCTTAAATCACTCCGTGTCTAATATTGTCATAGTGAAAATCATACGTCACTATTTTTTATGTTGGGAAAAATTCCATACTTCAGTGATGTAAAAGGTACATTGAAATCACTTCAGCCACTATACATATGTGTATATATATTGGTTACCAACACGTATTTTTTTTTTATTAGTTTTTATCTTCGGAGATTGCATTCTACATATTTTATATTCGTATAGAGTAAGATTTGTCAATTTTCGTAAGCCACGTAGTCAAACTACAGAAGAAAGTAAACTAGGGTAATCCATTACTTGTTTTGCTAGGTTTGTTTTTCAGGAAATTTCCTTTATTTTTTCATGAAGTCATAAGAAAATCATATTGCTTACTATCTCAATAAACTTAACAGTAAGTATTGTCTCGTCTCCAACCGACAGATTTGTAGTGACGAGCTGTTATGATCGGTCTTTACTGCCACAAATTTATGCATCGTTTTATACGATACTAAATAATGCCTCGAATGTTTCGCAATTATCTTGGCAGACCGATTTCGTATAGAAGTAGATTCTACAATTCTATTCTAATCCGTTTTATTTTTAGTGTCTCTGTTCTCTTGTTAAGTCTCGTATATTAATACTTTGCGAATATTTTGTGTTTATGTTCCAATAATTTTCGTCTGCATTTTGGTTGGTTTGAGTGTCGGCTTGTAGCTACATGACTCAGAGTCATATATTATATAAAAGCAATGGTGATAAAAACAATGGTATAGTTCCAACTAGCTTTTAGTCCACCTACTATCAACCTCCCAAAAAATGATGGCTGTACTTTGGACATGATACTGTTTTTAAAACGAGTACACCGGTGCGCTGTGTATGGCCTACTAATAACCTTTTGAAGTTTATTTACAACTAAATGTGGAAAGCTTGCAAATTGACTACAATGATCAGAAGTAACATCTGTTAAACAAACTTATTGTTCGCTTCACTACTACAAAATATATACTCTAAAACGAATGCTTGTTTTAATAACTTTATCATTTTCATTTAATAACATATTCAAACCTCTGAGATAACACTTTATCACAGTGTAAAAAAAGCACTACTTCTAATCGAAAGTATAAATAAATATAATAATTGTCCCTTCAGAAAATCATCAATGCAATAAAATTTTTCCATAAGTCTTTTTAATATAAAACAACAACAAGTCGTACTTTACCACAACAGTATATTAAATACATAATTTTACTTCGCGTAATCTATTTACCCTACCATCAACCGTCACCGCACCAAACTACATCATCATCATCATATCAGCCTGTTGCAGTCCACTGCTGGACATAGGCCTCCCCCAAGGAGCGCCACAGAGTACGATCTCCCGCCCTTTGCATCCAGTCACTGCCACCTGCCTTCTTCAGGTCATCGGTCCATCTAGCCGGGGGGCGTCCTACACTACGTTTGCCTAAGCGTGGTCTCCATTCGAGAACCTTCCTGCTCCACCTCTCGTCGGTTCTGCGACAGACATGGACTACATACCTACTGTCAATACAAATCTAACCCCCCTTTCGCCACAGTCGTCACGAAACGCACCCATTACGTTTACGTAGCAAGTGGCAGTCCGCGCCACAATCGGGTTATTCTATATTTAGCGGAGGAATCTCGCACGCACTTCTGACACGTCCGAGTGACAATGTAAGGGAATGCACTCACGTGCGAGAAGGGTTTAGGTAAGATTTTCATAATATTTGCCCTTCACTACGATTTGGTTAAGAGTGAGTGGCATTTAAGACCGGAAAAAACAGAAAAAGGCCTAGTAGAAATCATAGCGTATTTTGTTTACCTGCTCAAAAAAACGACGTTTAACATTTTATTCGACCCAAAGCTATGAAGCATATAAATCCAAGGGATTATAAGTACAAAAGCATTGCCATCCTAAACGTAACCTTAGTTGACAAGCCTTACAACATTTTTTAGTCAATCAATTTTGTTCTCTTTTTGTACAGAAATGCGTGTAAAAATATACTAAATATTTTAGTACTAGCTGATCCCCGCGACTTCGTCCGCGTCAATTTCTGTTATTATGACCGCGATTAAGACGTTTAAAAAAAAAAGTATTTCTGCGTAAATGATAATTTTAGTTAATAATAAGTTGATAAAACTCTGTAGCAAATAATTGGCAATAATGCATTAATTTCGACCAAATGATTACCTTAAAATTGGTTATAGTGAGTCAATCTTAAAAGATAGACATACTGTCGCAGACATTTTTTTAGATCATTTAAAGAGGAACAATTATTTCATACATATATTTTGGGTAACTCGAACCGTTTACGCAGCGCACGCAACGGAAGCTTTCAAGTATGAATATTTTTCCCCGTTTTTGTGACATTTTTCACTGCTGCTTAGCTCCTATTGGTCGCAGCGTAATGTTATATATCCTAAAGCCTTCCTCGATAAATGGACTATCTAACACAAAAAGATTTTTTCAATTCTAACTAGTAGTTCCTGAGATTAGCGCGTTCAACCAAACAAACAAACTCTTCAGCTTTATAATATTAGTATAGAAACTTTTTATTTTGTACTGTTTCTAGTATGTCTTTCTAACCTTTTAAATACAGGAATATAATAAAAAAAGAACTCATTAAAATATTTGGGTGAATTGTGACAAAAAAATCTTATATTTTTCTTTGCTACCTTCGAATAGAGTCAAGGTCAACGTAATGACCATTATATCAACATGGTGACCATACAAGCCATTGTTGCAAACGATTGCTGCGGTTTTTGAGCGGCCACGCTCAAAAACCGCAGCTATCGTTGCCATAGCAACGGCGATGTTCGCCGGCGTGATAAGCAACCGGGCGCCTATTAATACACATCCCCAGATCATGATAGAAATAAATCATTCTTTTTATATAACCGACATCTTACTCCAAAGCTTTATGTGTTATTGTAGTGAGTTTGTAGACGGTACAGTTTGATGACGAATGTCTTGTATTTATAGTTTTATCGTCGATTTCGTCGGAGGCGCGACTGCACGTCGCTCGGACTCACTAACAAAAACCAATATTCTTCTGATTGGATAATGTCTTTTTTGTTGAGGTTTAAAATTTTTGTAAATTGTAATTGGAAATGGGATCGTCATATTTGTTGTCACCTTTCGGTGTCAAACCTTCTTACAAGGCTGTTTAGATCAAAAATTGACGTTATGTGTGTCCTCACAAAAACATGTGTTTTAAAGGCATGCATCTTATCAATTTTTGCTTACTCGGCTGAACTCATTTATTTTATTTTTATAAAATGAGAGGCATATACCAGTAGATGGATAGGCTCAGTAGTGGGATGAAAAGGACTAAATAATTATGAAAGTTTAAAAAAATGTTTGTCTATCTGTTCACCACATCACAGATTACAGTCACGATAATTTAAAACATAAAGGTTCACAATTTATGTGAAAGACTCTATTTAAATATGAAAATGGCTTTACAGACAATTTCGCGTTAGTTATGTGCGTTTATTTTGAAAACAGTTTATATACTATTAGACAAGCGTTGTTAATGTTCCAAGACGTCTGATCATATTTTAAGAATAATTGCTAAATAGTTCGTAAGCGTTTCTTAGGTGCCACCTATTATTTTGTTGATACGAGCTGAAAATAAGTTTTTGTATTATAAAGTACCAGCATTTCCTCGGCTCATAAGGTTTGTTCTCTGTTATATTGCCTTCCTTAAGACCATCAAACAAAAACTTATTTTTTAATCGTATCTTGGCTGGCTGCTTAACTCTCTACACCATGTCCTCAGCTATTTTCAAAGCAGACAAACTACATAAACAGTGTCTAACATGAACAGAATATAGTGGCTTGTGGTGATTCTTTAAACGCGAAACCATCCTCATTTTGCAACCAACACTGATTAACATTTCCAATAAATTGATTAAAATACCACCAAATTAAAGACAATCTCATTACTATCCGCGACGGACCCACAAACGTGTCTAACCAAATTAATCACAACAGACTCTTATTACCCGTGACATATTAACGACGAAACTGCCGATAACACTATTTCCATTAATTTCCAAGTGTCACAAACTCGCGACTTCAATCGGCCACGAGTCCGCGCGAGTTCGCGAGAGTTATTTGACTGTGACAGTCACACGTCACTAGTCGACGTGTTTATTATAGGGTTATGAACATCTAAATCTCAAGACCTTCGAGACTTCAAAGTAACGTAAACAAAGATCTAAACATAATTACTGATATTAATTGCCGTGTTAAAGAAAACTTTATTTTAGGGTTAATTCTGGAATGAGGTGATAATGTTTATTTATTTTTCAGTCATTGAGAAATATTTAAAATAAATGTAGTTGTTATTTAAATATTTTTGAATAGTAAATTTTTGTGAGGTTGTTAATTCTGTATAGAGATAGAGTTCTTCTCAGGTTGAGTCCGAAACTAGTTATTAAATAAACATTTTTTTTACATACAAAATGTGGTAAATTCTAGATGTCTGTTGTTTTGATACACCCATTATTTAAGTTTGTGTTACAATGTTTGGATAACCAAAATCTAAACATCTGTGACTTGTTGAGCATTAATCTATACTTATAATAAATTCTGTACATTGAAAATATCAAACAAATAAATGGCTGGGGATGTTACTAGACCGACACCGAACCCAAAAAAACTACCGGTTCGATTACGATGAAACTTGGTATAGTTATTCTTTAATATCCTGGGCACCACACTGGGTAGTTTTTATCCCGGAAAAGTATAAACAATAAAAAACAAACTTAATTTTGCGGTTAAAAACTCATTGATAAATTTTGTCATCCACGCAAACGCAGTCGCAGGCACAGCTAGTCGTTCATAAATTTTCATCATTCATCATTCATTAATGGATTTTTTATACCTCGTTTACTGAACCAAAATGTACGTTACACCAAATAATTTAATACCACTTCGTCATGTGCATCGTCTAGTTATTTTTTATTAACATTTATTACTTGAAATACCAAATTAAAAGTTTTAAACATGAGAATATTTATAATGAAACTCATTATCGTTTTCTCAGCAAATTTTCAGTGTGATTTTAATTTGTGGGCGCATCAAAAGTCGGGCGATGGAGATAATTAGTTATGATGCCACTCTCTGGGCAGAAACACTATTTAATTTATTCAAATAATAATACGTGCTTGAGACGGTGACTTCGTCCAAATAAACAACATCTGGAGATCTTAATAAAAATATTTCTCATAAGACTGTTACAAAAAAAAGAATGGCCAAATAGCCCTAACTATTTTCAATAATATATAAACTTAACTATATAATAGGTATACTTGTAGAAAAAGCACAAGAAATGAAATGAAAATTTAAAACTGAAAATGAACTGAAATCTAAATAAAACTTTAAATCTGAAACTATTTTTAACTGTAACTTCATGAAAATATAATGAAACTTCAGTTTCGTTAAAAATTGTCCAGGCGTTTTGGAGATAAGTCCTAAAAAAACTGACTGATGAGGAAATAAAGAAGATTTTGTGATGTAATTTATATCACAAAAATATCTATCTTTAACTACATGTTTCATGAGTTTCATCGGTACCTGAGCGTTGTTTATGATGATGTATAACCAGGTCATGTAGTGTTGACTCGCGCATGAAAAACACATTAATAATACCGAGGGGAGGGGCGTGTGTGATACTTACAGGAATTTACTCAAATATTAATGTCTGGGTAAAATGCTGTGAGATATGTGGAGTGTTATGAACTGTTGTTATTTAAGACTGGTATGCGTTCTATAAATCAGTTAAATAGGTATGAATTTTTGAACTATATATATAACACCATTTTTAAAAGCTCTAAAATGGTCTATTTTTACATAGAATAAGTCCCTGTAGCAAGTGCAGCAAGAAATTGTGTATTTTTGTGTGAAGTAAATATTTACGGACGGGTTCAAATTCCGATACAGGCCTGTACAGTCACATATTACTGTATTGTTTTTGCATTCATCTATTAAAGTAGTTACGTATACCTAAAAGGTAAAACGTTGTTACTTTTATTTAGGTTTTGATCTCAAATTTACGTTTCTATAAGACCCAAATAACTACATACATTTTTCACGTTTAAAAAACCACCAATTTTTTTTCAAAATGCAAGTCAATTACCATCAGAATTACGTATACAAAAAGACTACAATCATTTTCGTATTCACAATTTACACTTTAGAATACGTGAGTATAATGACTGCGTAAATAATCCGATTGTTATAACATTTCATGTTTGATAATCCAGAGATGTGAAATTGAAAAAGCGTATTTCCATTAAACACCTGATTTGATTACTTTGGCTAGAATATTATGGTAAAAGCTTCTGGGAATTTTCATACATTCCAATATTTCCGAGAAAACGGTCGTAAGTTTTTTTTAATCTTTTTACTAGACATTGTATGTATATTAAATAACGCTACGGTTTATATACCAATTAATAAAGAGCTAAAGCTGACTTATGTTAGTGTATTAAGTTTATTTTCGCTCGAAGGTATTATGCAATGCAAGTCTGTGTCTCTTTTTATTGATTGTGTTGAAATCATGCGCACTGAATTATTATCGATACTAAAAATGAAATGAAATTATGGTTATACGTACTAATGTACACAACATGTGTTACAAGCATATGAAAGACTAAAAGCTTTGATTTCTTATAGGGATTCCTTTTGTATGTATCTGTAAATTCACGCTAAGTCACAGATCTCTATCAAGATTTCAGCTCTTAAGCTGATTCCTATATAACAGGCAGCCGAGCCCACAGAGCTCGGGAAATGTCTAGAAGGTAAAACTATTGAAAATCATACTTTCTATTTATATTTTACTATATTTTGAACACATGATGTTGATATAATTAGAAGTATAATTATCTGCCGACACCCCGTCACCGGTGTTGGGCGCCACTCGTTCCGCTTATTTCCCGCGCCCACCGCCAGCTAACGTCGCTGACATCTGCGGTGAGCGGTATGATTAACATATTATGGTATATACAGAAGTTTAATGAAAAATAAAGGTTTTGATAAAATCGACACGTTTCGGCAATATACATTGGTCAATTATAAAATCAGCCAATATTGCATAGTCTCATTTTAATAATCAGTACCCAATACTTAATATTTATTGCAGTTCATAAGTTACCAATGTAAAAGCATGTGAGTTTAGTTTAAATCAATTAATTATATTTATCTATACCTAATCATAATATTCAGATAAACATCCACAATTTGATAAGGTCCGTGCTCAAAAAATCGACTATTAGAAGATCTGAAAATTAAAGATCATTAACGCTAGTATCAAAAATAGTAGACCAGTCTCATTTAAAAACAGCCACATCAGCCAAATTTCTTTAGCTATTTTTCTAAGTTTTTCTTTAAAACCATGTGCGACAGGTAACACATGCCTCGCTAATGCGTTTATATAAATAGCCTGGAATGTGTCCTGCTAACTGCATTGTCTTTACAATCCCAAGTGAATCATGGCTTTGTTATTTTCATGATTGTGTGACCGAAATAATTAAGTTATTAATAGCAGTGGGCTAATAGTTTTATCGTGCTATTTTAAACTAATTCTCTCTGAGAAGTGGACACTGGATAGAGCTGTTTAGATTTGATCCCTAAACTTTGGTAAAAGTAGTGATTAATAATCTTACTTTAAAAATATTTTTATGAGAATCTGTTAAAATTTGTTTACCTAATTTTTACAAATTGTTTGCTCATAAAAATAAAGTATCAAAGTTCAAAGCTGAAAGAAAGTTTGCTAGTTGTTTTACATAAAGGGTATTCTATCACAAAACTATAGTTGGTATTTGGTCAAATGGTGAAAATCTCTTGTAAATATTAGATAGAAAAAGGTAATTAATTTCTAAGGTAATTAATTTCTAAAGTTTAATAATATTCTATATCTAAAAAAAAATTGGTTTTACCTTAAACAATTCTGAATCTGCATGTAAAAGGACGACTTTAAGTGACTTCTATTCATCCTTTAAAAATACATTCGTGATGTACTTGAAATTAGTTTGTTATTGTACAAGTACAATGTCTAGGTGGTCTAGGTATTGTTGGCATAGAGTAGGGCTGTGACCTGTGGCATCAAAACAAGTGTCAAGTGTCGAGTGTCGGCTCCGCTTACACTTGTTTGTGTCGCCGCGACACTTACACGCCGTTATTTTGATCTTTGTTGTACATGAGTAATGTTTTCGTAGAGTAATACTACGTAGTTAGCTGTGGTGTGTCAAAATACGAAAATAGTAAAATATTGAAAGAATATTCCTTTCCAAATTATTGTTTTGACGTGTAGGTACAGCATGTTAAAAACTGTTCAAGTTTATAAAGACTAAAAAGGCCTATTTCGTACAATAAACTTACGGGGTATTCATGTAAAGTGCTTAGATAACCCCGATTTGACGTCATTAACTTAAAAGCTTAACTTCTCTTTTGGTTTATTTTACTTTACTATATATTTATTTCCACGTGAAAAGATAGCACCGGAGTGATCAAAGTGCGAGCGCAATTCAATTGAAATTCTACATGACATAATCTGTCTAGACAATGTTATCAATATTAATTGACGTGAGCTAATCAGCTGATTATTACTAAAATGATACGTCTATTAATAAATAATAATGATTGTTGCCAAAACAAAGGTGAGAGGGCACCGACAATCAATGATTATCACTTATTCGTGGGTGGCGAGGCGTGCCATTCTATGTGGTAAATAATAGAGGTATCTTAAAATATACTATCCGATTGCCTTACATACACAACTACCTGCTTCCATTCGACAGCGATGTGGATGTATTTTTGATGCCATATTCTAGGTTCTAGATTTTATTTAGTAAACCATTTGTTGGGTTTTTTCTATGTGTACATTTGAGTTTGTATATTATTGTAAATGAAACAAATAAATAAAGTTTAACCTGCAAAATAACGACCTTATTAAACTATGCGGTCAAAAAATTAAACTACTGTTATATTTTCGGTATATAAACAAGAAAGGTGTTTATGGACTGTGGGCCAGGTCTACTCAATCGCCGTTCTTAGTAAATCGAGGCCCTGTACCTCTACATAATCAGTTTATCCTTTTTGTGTGCTTTACCTTTTTATTGAAAGTTTTACCGGTTTTTTTCCTATCTAAGTCTTTTATAAAGGTTCCACTTATACAAATTATTTCATTGACTGTTGTCGTTATTATAGTTTATGTTTCTACATATTTTATATGTATATTAATATAAGTATGATATTGTAGAGAATGCAGTGGCGGCGACGAAACCAAAGCGGCGCGCGTACCTGCTGAAGCGGAAGGCCCTCACCACAGGCTTCTTCGACCAGAGCCGCACCAAGGACGCCGACAAGGATAAAGGTATGGAAACTACCTTACTAAGATCGTAGTAGAATTTAGTGATTTAAAAACAAGTACGCTGATAACCTATAACTACTAGTCCACCAAAACAAACAGTCTTTTTATATACTAGGCGGACACTGTGTGCGATTATTTTGATGATGATTTAGATTAGCTACCAAAAAATAGCAAAGTATTACTTGGATGTTAAAGTAAATACAACGCAAAATATTTTAATGTCGATTCCAACGTATATTTCTAAAAAAAACGTTTACCAAAATTATTCTTTTGATCTTTAAAATACATCGTATGTCCATAATTCTATACATACATACAATCAATATAGAACAGCTATTCAAAACAACTGCTACGTCACTTACCTTTGAAATGTAACCCGTAAACAATGTAGACATTCCGTAGACGCCTACGCCGTAGCAGATGTCGTAGACAGGTAAATCTATGCGTCATGCTTGAAGCTTAGGTTCAGATTTCGTAGTCTTCAACCTGAAGGTTTTTTATGATCAATATTTATAATAGGTAAGATGAAAATTGTTCTAAAACAAGTAGTTTTTTTTTTCAATAATTAATTTTAGTGTAACCAAGACGCCAGTAGATTCATTTTGGATTCAAAACTGTATGAGAAATGTAAAGATCATGATTACAGTTGACTTTGTCTTGGTTATTCCGACCTAATTATTCGTAAAATGGAACTATGACGGAAATATATTTTCTTAACATCAAAATAATAATCTTCAAATCAATTTTAAGTACTGAAAAGTACTATGTTCATAATTTTAGATACACATTCATAGTGAGATAATCTGATGTACGTATAAAACTATTTTAACCCACTACTTACTTATTTATTAAATTAATTAATTATTTAAACAAATAAAGCTGTTATAAAATTTAATTTTAGAAATGATTTCTTAACTTTCTAAATTTTCTCTAACCTAACAGCTGTGTGACTGTATGCTGGATACACATGGGTGAGATATCCAACGATACATTTCTTGTCGAATTCTTTATATCTTGCGTTTTAAAAACATTCATAAATCACTGCGATGTGTTAATTGAGAAACAACGATTTGGCGTAACGTGGAAGAGAGATGTAAATTGATGTTTTTTGCTGTCTTTTAAAAAGTATTTTTACAATTTTGTAAATGTAATGTTGTTTCATATGTAAAAAAATTACAAGATATTAAACGCATAGAAATAAGATAATTGATATCTCAAAAGAACCTCTTATACAGAATGCTATTTTAAATTTATTAATGTATATCAATGCACTCAATCAGGAGGATTTTTAATCTTTGAAAATTTAGATTGTATTTTGTAATAGAATTGACATAGTAATATAATTCATGGGAATAAGCGTGACATGCATAAATACCTTTTTTGGGCTTGACGTCTCGACCGGGTTACACCGGCCGTGGTCGCAAGCAGACTCATGCATGTACGCGCTTATTCCCGTAAATTATATTACTTTCTATAAACATGCAGCGCGATAGTTTAAAAGTTAATAGAACTGACATGTTTTGTAAAACAGGAATCGGTCAGTGAATAATTAAATATTTCAGACTTTACGGCAATACGTCATGAATACCTACACCATTTATTTTAATGTAAACCAGAGTATCGTAAACTGGTATTCACTGACGATTGACGTAAACCCACAGAT
This sequence comes from Autographa pulchrina, assembly GCA_905475315.1. NCBI lineage: Eukaryota > Metazoa > Arthropoda > Insecta > Lepidoptera > Noctuidae > Autographa > Autographa pulchrina. Next base: position 962,366 of record FR997775.1, read on the forward strand.
AATGTATATTTACGACTTGTCAGTCAATAGCTAGTGTCATCGTGTTTTATGAGGAGTTTTATTGAGTGGACGGAATTTATTACAATGTTCGTTCGTTATGAAGACATGAGTTACATTAGCTTAATTTGAAACAGTTGCACGTTGCTGTAAAGGTGTGTACAGACTATGTAACATATAATACAACTTGTGTTTTATAACATGTCCACATTATGTAACATTGTTATTCAACATTGCAACATAAAACAATATTGTACACAAGAATAAAATGTTTTATAACATTCAGTGTCCACATTAGCTGAAACATGTTCTATCGCAATTTGTATAGCATGTTATGTTATATAGTCTGTACGCACCTTAAGGTTTAAGATTTTGAAGACAAGGTCATTGTATCTGATTTTTTTTTGGTTTTGGTAAAAATAGAAGTAAAATGGAAGTTAGATATTCTTCTATGAAATTATTGTATGTATAATAGTGTCTATCAATGACAATGCATTTTCAAGCAATATTCTGTAAATGCGAAACAGAGGGAATCAACATTTTTAGATGATTAGATTCTTTACAGAATTGGTTTTTGAATGATACCTAAAGTTGGGACTTGGCCTATTTTTGACCGGCTACAAAAAGAGGTGGTTCTCAATTCGTCTGTATGTTTTTGTTTTGCATTCTACTTATTGTTAGTTGTATTTTTTTCGAATGTATTAATTATTGTTAAGTTGGTTGAACTACCAGTTTAAAGATAGTATTTCTGCTAACAAATAAAAGGTCTAAAAGAAACCCATTTGATATCGTTTCGTGGAATCCAATATATTTACGTTGTGAGCATAAAAGTCAAGATGTCGGGTCAAGCTGTAGTATTATATTATCCCTGTAACGTGTTGCCATTTTGATTGCTTCCAACTATAATTTAAAGCCTGGATTCATCTTTATTTAAATAGTTCCGATAAACAAGAACTATATTATTAGCCTCTTAATTGGTTTTCAGCAGAAGTTAATAACAATACGGAAGAACTTAATTGAATATAAATAAATGGGGACAACATCACATATTTGTTCTGAACCCAAAGTAAGTTGCTAAAGCACTAGTGTTATGGAATTCAGATACAACGAAGGTACCAAAAACACCCAGACCCGAGACAATGTAGAAATGTGATTGAATCCGGGACCTCAGAGCTAGCGATTCCATAAAACCGGTGCGTACGCCACTCGACCACGGAGGTCGTCAAATTCATCACGGAGGTCATCGAACGAATGACAAAACTTTCGACGAATTATTAAATTCGTTAGGTACAGTTAAAGCTAGAAATATTAATATAAAAGCAGTAATTACAAGCATTATTTCGTATACTGTTTTTTTTACTAAAGAGATCCAAAGTTAATTATTGTATCACGGACAAAGCATTGTATCGTTATAATGGCTACATAATAGTTATAAAACCTTGCACTTTGTAGTTAAATCTCGTCTGGAGTTTACCTGAGCTATTGAACGGTAAATATTTACGATTGCTGCGTTTTTGTTTATCCGAAGCAGTTTATTGCATGAAGTACTGAGAAACGTTTTGTTACAGTGAAAGAAAGTTGTTTTAATGTTTATTATCTACAGTCTTTTATCTATTATCGTATAGGCGTTGCAGGTGCAGAATTAAAACCTGCATTTTACGAAGTCAAGGTCTCTTTCTTACTATTTAATCGACTTCAAAAGGTTCTCAATTTGTTTCTATGTTTTTTTTTTTCATGTTTGTTACACGATTTCTCCAGCAACTAACGGTCGATTACAAAAAATATTTACTACATGATCGACTGTGCAGTTTTCTTTATTGAGGTAGATTTTCTTATGTGTAATTAAACACAAATTTATCGTTGAAAATAAAATGAAACAGGTAAACTATTTCATGGTTTTTTAAATGATCAATACTCGAGCCTAAATAAGGTTCAGGCTCCTCTAGAGAACTCAGGAGAGTGATACAATGTAATCATTAACAAACCATTAACAAACTCATCGTACAAAATATCAAAAGACAAGAAAAATAACCACCATTATTACACATAATCGTTTGATTACACAAATGAGCAGACGTCCCATTAGTTTGGCGTCACATATCTCTGCAAACAAGAGTTATTGTTGCGAGTGGACCCCGACGTACATTGTTTGCCGGTTGTCTCCAGACACGCCAAGAGAATACATGTTAAAAAACTGCAGAATAGATGAGTGTAATTGAAAAGCTTAAGGTTCTGCATGTATTTATAATATTAATTATAATCATATAGGGAAAAAACATGGGAAATTAATAACAAATAGTAAACTGTCAACAAATACGTTCAATTTTGAAAGTATTTGTCGTTGAAAACTAAGAACTATTAGTTTAGCTTTGTTTTTTTTTCTGTGGCAAGACCTTACTCATTTTAAGTACTCCATCTCCTCTCTTTCCTCTTTTCATCTCTTCCTAGTTAGAAATTTTTACCAGTAACGGTTTTGTTTACCACCAGGTGAAAACTAGTAAATACACTTCACCTGTTCAAATTATTCAATATTAGCTTGTTAAATTATCTTAGTATACATATCACACAATCAAGGGTTCCGTTTAACCAACTTCACCGTGGAACCCCAAAACAATTTTAAATAACATTTTGAATAAAAAAGTGCCTGAAAAGCCGGTGTCTGCGGGGGCAGGAGACTAGTCAAATATTCAGACAATCTGAACCAGTGCCAAGCGCTCGGAGACTCACAGCGTATACAACGTCACGACTATATGATATCAACAATACGAGTATCAAAAGTCGATTGGTTTCATGATTTATGTTATTTGTTGAAAGTTCCTTCTTAGTGTGTCGATTAATGGTGAATAGGTTTTGCTAGACTAATATTCTTGCCTGAATACTAGTAGTGAGAAAGTTTCCTATTTGCTAGTTGAGCCCTGCGGTTTTACCCGTGTACTTCACGACGTACCACCACTTTCACCTGCAAGGCCTAATTTATCAAAATCGAAATGTTTCCTTTATTTCATCAAGTAATTTTCGTATCCAGATTTATTTGTTAAGTAACTGAACTTAATGATGAAACCCTTGTTAGCAAAATATTTTGTAAATGTGGCCCAAGCTGAGGATAGACCCCAATTTTCATACTCAAACCAAGGTTTATTATTTACTTTACTTGTCTTCATAGATTTGAAAACAACCGTTTAAATTAAGGAAATATTGGTAAATAAAAGAGAACTTACATAATAAGTATTTTGTATATAAAAGATACTTCTGCAAAAAAACTTAAAACAAAAGCCCAGACCCCAGTGACCTATGACCCCTATGACCCAGTGAGCTGACAAAAATATCTTAACCTGCATAATACTATATTTTTGATTTCGATAAGCTGAAATTAGCGACTCGCCCACAGTGCACTAAACCAGTTCTGTGGAAAATTATAATAAGCAAACGTGATAATATAAAATATAAATAAATAAAATATTGCTAGTCGTCTGTTTGTGATTAGACTAGCTGTCAAAGCCAGCCATTAGGGATTCCCCGAATTTTATGTCTCCGAAATTAGCAGTTGTGAAAACTGAACTATTTATAATTTTATGGCGAAACCTTGCCTCATTACTATTTATTTCTGTCGTTATGGCATTTCTTCTGAATATTAACGACTAATTATGTTCAGTAGAATGTAAATGTGATAACATCTGCTGAAAACGAAACAACATAACACCTATATGCATTCATGTATAAGATTTATGACCCACGATCATTGTTTTAATGTAATTCTTCGAGGTATTATAAACTGTCGACAAAATGTGATAAATACTGCAATATTTTTAAGGCTTGTAGCAAAACAAAGTCAACCCGTCCACCTTTCCGAATTGGGTAACGTTTTATGTTTTTTAGACACCCTATCTCCTAATCACATGTGAAAAAAACACACCATTTGTCGACAGTTTTTATTATCCGATTAACTAACAATTCTTACAATATAATTGTTTAATGATTAAAAAAAACAAATTAGTTTTTTTTTATAGAAATTGGTACATAATCGTATTTTTCTCCGATGTTGAAAAACAACCCTATTCCTTCTGAGAATTTAATCCCATATTTCATTATAATAAAGTACCTATCACACTAAAACCTGTTGCTGTTGCTGTGACTATCGTATAGAACAGTTATATAGTTTTAGTAGCGAGTTCTATGACGAGTAAATTCCGTGAATGCCTTGCAAATACTATGATAAAAATAACTTCCGCTTTCTATAGCTTATAGAAAATGGTGGTTACTGTGTTGTGTACGAGTGATAAAGATATTTTTACATCATATTATGTGTAAAAATATTATATTCATACATCAAGGTATGACGTCACTATAAGGTAAAGCAGGTCTACTCTTCTATCTGTGCTTCTATCTCTATCCCAACATTTTTTTTAATTTACTTAACACTAAACTTAGTTTAATTAGTTAAAAAAGCGATTATAACAAATTTATAGTTAAAACAAAACATGATTGTTTAAATTTTATATACAACACGCAGCGGTGCACAATGTATTCCGTTATTAAACATGCCACTCCCAAAAAAAATTAAACTCTATTTAGTACGACATAAAACTTTACGGACATACTTTACGGACTACGTCATGTAAAAAAAAATTATACTTATTCAGTACCTTATTCTAATGAAAATATTAATTACCAACAAGAAACTGCAAATCTTTGCATCAAATTACAAGCAATAAAAAAATTAAAGTACATAATTAACACAAGAGCAGTCACAGGAAAAGCTAGTGTTAATATTATGTAAACACAGTTATTAGCGTTTTATAATATTTACGTGTTCTGTGGTCGGTAAAATAAACCGATTTCACCGGTCGTTTCTGGTTTCGTTTTAACTTCGCCGTTCCAAGGCCGCTACCGACTCTCTCACCTGTTTTTATTCATATAACTAATTGTTATTATATACAGTTAAATTAAAGAGTTCAGGTTCATTTGAGATGTTACAGTTTTAGTCTTTTTTGTACTTTTTGTGTTATGTATCTGCCAGTGATGTGCGATAGATAACGTTGTGATAAAACTTGCATTAAAATTATCTAAAATAATTAAATCGCAGTCAGCAAGCTTTTTGAGAACAATGAACAAATTATAATATAGTGACAATGTTATATATATACATTGTATTGTCTATGAGAACTAAAAGCTCCTTGATGCTACAGTGAGAAAATATATTTTTTTCCATCCTACAATACTTAATTCAAATTCAAAACAAAAAAACAAGTGTTTAATTTTCATGTTTTTGCATACGTCTTTTTAAACCTGCAATTTCTAGTGATTAGATGTTGAAATTAAAACACGGTATCTTATTATTCAAAACACTGATTGAATAAAAAATTTACCACGATTAACACCGGAGATCAGCGCTCATCCTATAAAAACAAACTTCTAACAAAGAGACAGCATGCTGTATACGTTTCAAAATTAAAAACAAAACACGTGTCTTTCATCAAAACTTTCAATCTCGATAATCCTCGATACACCTTTAATATCTCGGTTCTTGATTCCAAGGTCGCAGTGACCTTCTTCTGCAGACTTACTGTTGATAGGTTTGGCCTCAACCAGCTAAATGGAACAATGTCTTGAAACACATCTGGACAATGTTTTTTGCATGTACGTCCCAGATTTTAAAAAATCGTATGATGGTAGGGCTGCTAAACGTTATAGTTGGATTGTTTATTCAAGTCTGCGTTTTTAATAGTAATGGTTGTCCCAATACTGGGGAAAACAGTCCCACAATTTACCCCAGGATAGAAACTGTGAATCACTTCCTGATATATACGTATAGTAACGATCGAATAATCGATCTAAAAATATAGTGTGATACTCAAAAAAACTTTCCAATCTAAACAATAGGCTCAACAATAAGACCAATCAAACAAAACAGTGACTCATATGTGATACAAGAATCTACATATCTGAATCTACTATCTCTAACATGAAGAGAGAAAAATGAATATTAAAAAAGTCTTAAGCGCCAACTCTAACGTATAGTAATGTTATTAATAGAATCAGACGAGCTTTGAGCAGTATCCGTCAACGCTTGCCGATATTGTTCTGTACACTACACCACACATATACTCCTACACTAACATTTAAACCACCTCTATAACAAAGCAGTAAAGTTCATTTTCGTAACGTATAGTTTCAAGATTTGTGTGGTGGAGAGTACCTGCCCACGTGAACATACATATTTGATAGGCCCAACCGCATTTTATTGCTATTTTCTTGGGAACCTGCTAATAGTTTTGTTTAGTTGGTTCAGCCTTGGACGATGGGAAAATTGATGCAGATGTGTGAAAGTATACTCGTATGGATTTACGTTTTAATGCGTTACGCGATTATATTGTTTTTTTACTTTTATAGTTATGTAGCCACATACAAGTTACTTACCCTACAGGTTTCTTCTAAGATACTTTAAACTATGATTTAAGTATTCGAAAGCTCAGAGCGTTTACTTGATATGATGATAATAGCGCTGAAAGGGAAGAAAAAATGGCTGGAAAGATTCATTTATTTTAATAATATTTGTAACATTAGCCAGTTACTGTGCACTTCTCATACAATAATTTAAAATACACTTGTCGTTAATCGATACATATTGGAATACTTAGTTTGTATATTTTTATTTTCTGTCTTCTAATGACCCTGCAATTAAAGTATAAACAATTACCTACTTATGTACAATAATTAATGATAAGTAAAAAAGGTTAATAATATCATTTACAAATTAATTTAGATTACCATACTCCCAAAATACATCAAAATTAAGCTAATTCGAATCTAAAATCATACGTTTTAAAGCGCCTTGTTGATACAAATCAAATTAATGTTAATGAAGAGACATTACTTAATTCACTAACAAACATAATAATAATTTACAGATTTTACAACTCGAAAATAGTCGCTAGTTTATTTCACGTTAAACGTTTTGCAAACAGTTAAAAAAAAACAACATGGTCGCATTCCGACGTGTATGGTTGTAAATAACGACATATTTTTATTGTTTACTTTGAACCTTTGCCAATTATCCTGAGTCTACTGCGAATGTGTATTCATTGCCTTACCTATAAGAATCAGACTATGTTTAAATAGGTAGGTCATTGAACATAAGCTTTTTGGATTTTCTGTCGATTTTCTACTCTAATTTTGTCTAGCTTGTAGTAACTTTGAAATTAACAGCGCATTTGTTTAAAGAAGTTAATTCCTTTTTTAGGGTTCCGTACCCAAAGGGTAAAACGGGACCCTATTACTAAGACTCCGCTGTCTGTCTGTCCGTCTGTCTGTCTCCAGGCTGTATCTCATAAACCGTGATAGCTAGAAAGCTGAAATTTTCACAAATGATGTATTTCCGTTGCCGCTATAACAACAAATACTAAAAACCACATAAAATTAATATTTAAGGGGGGCTCACATACGACGGTGGTACGAAACCCTTCGTGCGCGAGTCCGACTCGCACTTGGCCAGTTTTGTTTATTATTTACCTTAACTACCCTTGTTATCATTGATAAGTTATCATAGACTGGGTAATTGAGAACTTCAGAAAAGCTGACTTTAAGAATATTCCGTATAGGCCCAAATGTATAATTCATGAGGCTGTATATATTGTATATCCAATTCATTTTGATTCGTTAGATATAATTATGTATTTGTAATAAAGAAACAACACATAGGTGTAAGTAGGAAAAGCTACACTTAAACTTCGACTCATAACTAAAAAAATTACAATTCGCAGCAACTCTCGATCAGTATTACTCATTTCTACCATCAATCAAAACCATTTTATAAATCTCGCATAGAAACAATATCCTCAAAATATAACTTTGTATGTTTTTTATCAAAATACCAATTGTATGAGCATCATACATTTTGTTACCTACATGTAAACACAGCTTCTTACACGAGAATATGACTAACTTCGCTATTATTGTTTGGTTTAAAATAGAAAAACTTAGTCATCTAACAAAAATTAAAATGTAGCTGACCTGAGCTTTGAGTACTTCCATCATCACATGGAATGTTGTCAAATGTAACTAATGTGTAGGCTGCTTGGTGTATTGTCTTGAATGTTTAAGACAATTCATATATGGTGGTGAATTACGTGTTTTTTGTCATATTACATTGTTAATTGTCCCGAAGCATCAATGGGTTTTGCAACTAATAATTGTAAATTGTTTTTCTAGAAAAATGAGTGACCATTTCTAAATTTCGTACAAGTCATATCAACCAACTGCTTTCGCCGCTTTAGGTACCTTTTAGATCGATCAGTCTGTACGACCTGCATTTCCAAATGACTGACAAGTCATATTAATGTTTTTGTATTTTGTAGATTTGACAAGCAAATTATTGATGTGTATGAAATGCTTAGAAAACCGGCGTACTACCGCAATAGCGGGCGATCGTCGCAGACGCACCGCGCGGCGCTATGCGGCGCTCGGAATAGCCGCGACCTTTGCCACGCTTGTTACCAGCGCCCTCTGCTGGCTCTTACATGATATTACACACATCATACTTATTATCACCGTCAAAATGTACTGCACTAAACAATAAATAAGGAAATAAAAAAATACTCACAGAATTTCATATCGAAAGACCTGATTTGAAGGTCTAAATCAGCTGAACAATCTTGATCAGGTGACCAGATCAAACTCAAAAAATGTCAAAGCTGATTTACTCTTTTCTTAGATAGTGTCCCAGATATGATCCCCTCTTATTACAGACAGGCTTCTCTGTGGGTGTAGAACAATGTAATTTTACCCAGAAACAGCTCTCACAGCCACGACAAATGTAGACAATAGCTACAAAATACATTTAGGATGGAAAACTGCGCTCATACTGTGTGAGAAAGTCGTGTTTACGACTAAACATGGAATCTTTGAATTCGCGGTCAACGTGAATAAAAGATTATTAATTATCTTTTTTAATTTTTGTTGGTAAATAGCACATCGTCCTCTGAAGCTACATTTTTTATCTTTTTAGGTGCTTCGATTATTTTTTTCCTTAATATTGACGTGTGTTTTTTCTGTGCAGAATCCACGGGTGGCAGCGTGTTCGGCATCCCCCTAGCGCAATGTGTGGAGAGCGAGCGCGCGTTGCGGCGCCAGCAGCACGGCGGCTCGCGCGCCTCGCTCGCCTCGCTGGGGGCCCTCGAGAAGGGGGACGATGTAAGTACCTACTGAATCCGTACGAAGGCCTGAACTGAGCTTTTGATCTGAGGAAATCACAATGGTCTTCCTCCGCAATGGGCAGATGGGCAAGCAGGACTCTAGCTGAATACCACCTAGGCATTTTTCCATTCCCTCTCTTATGAACTAAACAACTCAGTTACTTTTTGAATAATATGTGACCTGCTGGATTACATACAGGTTGAATTACACTTTACAGAAGAAATTAATCGTGCAGTATTTAATAAGAAAGTCTACGCACTTCATAAACTGGCATTCTTTAAACGCATGTCAAGAAAGTATGCGGAATAAACAAAAATAGAACAACACTCTATCAATAGAATACATCATGAATTAAAAGATGCATCGATCAATCTATACATTAAACATCTATTTTCTACTGCAACCCGGTCTATTACAGCCGCCAGTATTCCATGACCCCTAGATTGGTTCCTCGAATCCGCTATTTGATTAGAGTTTTAAGAATTGTGGGAAGAGGGGAGGGTCACGTTAGATTGGTAGTATGAATGCGAGTTTGTCATTCGCCATTTGAGCGCTCAGAAATAGTTTGTGTGCGCCAGCCAAGACACGTAACGCGTGACGCGGCGCTGCACCTGGGCCTATCCACCACCAGCCTGCCGGCCACTAGTTCCGTGGTACTAGGAAGCTATGCTCACAAGGTTACCAATTCTCGAAGTTAAAAAAAAACAATGAACTGTATAATAACTTTTAAACTATCGCGCTGCATGTTTATAGTAATATTACAAAACGGGGATTAGCGCGTACATGCATAAATACCTGACTGAGTCTGCTTGCGACCACGGCCTGTGTAACCCGGTCGAAACGTCAAGCCCTAAAGGTATTTATGCATGTACGCGCTAATCCCCGTTTTATAATATTACTAATGAACTGTATCATGTAAATAATCACGGAACACCAAAAGTCCCTTTTAAATAAATTAGCCAGGAAACAAGATGGTACCAGGCTAAGTACCAAACTAGGGACTCGTAGTGGAAATCACATAACGTGATTCATATTCTTATTATGAAAGTTATGTATAATCTTAATCTTACGTATAAAGCCAAAAGAGATTAAGTATGTATGTGAAAAATACCAACACAAAATTCAAGCGATTGCTACAAAAAACTGTGTTTATATCATATGGTTTTTATTTTAACTACTGGGTAAAAAAATATACGTATAAGTAGCGACAAGCATTGTTGTTAAATTAAGAAAAATAATACATAAACATCCAAGGTGCATTACATACACCTACAGCCCACCGAAAGTCTCCCTTACATCAGCTATGTCCAATTCCGTGCCTATACTTAAATACAAGAATCCTAATGACATCACTTACAAATAAACTTCAAAGTAGGTAAATATATTAACTAAATAAACAAACAACAAACACAAATGAACCGTAACCGTATTAAATCGTAGTTGTGTGCTAGAGAATTTTCCGCAAGTTCTCAGCGTTTACCAGAAAACTGCCATGAAACAATGTGGTAAACGGCCATTACAATGTGCAACTGTATTTGTGACCGTTTCATGTTGCACGCATTTACTTCTGCTATGTTTAACTCGAGTTTATATTTATATTTTTGTCATGCTAAGAAATGTGATAGAGCACGTGTTTTTGAGTAAATAGCGATAAAGTATGGTAAGTTTTAAAAAACATTATTTATGCAGTGATTTCTGGAAGACAAAATAATGTTGTATTTTTTTAAACTTTCATGAACATCATTATATTTCCATTTAGTTAAATAGATGTCCAAAAACAACAATAAGAAGTAACGAAACTAAAATCTATCGTAGTTATCCCGAAACATGTATCGTTTTCAAATCTAATACATTAGATTTGAAAACGATACCTTCGTGAAACAGAAGAATCAAACGCAAAAAAAAACATTTTGCAAATCTAATCGCACTTTAATATCAAAAGATTCATCGCAAAATGTTTACAAACGAACAAAACATGATCAAAACCAGAATGCTAATTGTTACAGCATTCACCTAAACATTACCTGAGTTCTCAGAAACATGGCTAAAAATAACTTGTTATTATTACGTAATAAACAGTTACTTTAAATTCACGTGATAATCATAATTGTCTATTAAATCAAAACTAAGTTTTGGCAGGTTCAAAACGCTCGTTCCACGGAGAGCACGTAAAACTGACTGTCATTTGTTTATTCTAGAAAGTCGATATGTCATTATAAAATCTCACAGCCAGTCTTAAAAAAGGATACTGATTTACCCTGTAAAATTATTTCCTCCCCAAAACCTGTCTTATAAAACAGGTAGTCAAGCTCATTCCGGTGAGACTGGCAGCCAAGATAATATAGGTTGCTTAGTAGCTCGGGAAATAGACTAGGAAAAAATACCCCAATATGACGTCATTAGGTAGACAGTTGACCAGACGATAATTGTAGGTATAGACATGACAGGCACCAATCACAGCTCGCAACTCAATTAACCTCTGTATTTCTGTAATGACAGCAAATGTACCAGTTTATGATTTATGTCAGTTTGACGTGTAAATATGTAACGGGTAAGCGTAAACAGAGAATACTAAAAAAAAGGTATTTTGCGTTCGTTTGGGATTCCAATTTCTGGATGCCTGATTTATAAATTTTCTAGCTGATTATAAAAAATATATTTTAAATAGTAATTGTTTTCGTCTTAACCAGAAAAAAATCTCTTTTCTGTCGTTAATTGGAGTTTAAAGATTCTTAAGAACTTTATCCATATTTGAATTTTACATTTTATATAGAACTTACGAAAAGAAGAAATGACGAGTTACGGCTAAACTTTACCATAGAGACTTAGATTTTTGGATAACTAATTTTAGTTTAATAAGGTTACTCTGCAGTGAGACAACGGGCTTGGATTCGATTAGATATAGGTAAAAAAGTGACTTACTTACATTAATTAGGAACCTAAGAGTAGAAGGATTTCAAAACACATTTTACTAAATCTTTGCTCATAATAGTTTAGAATCTAATCACCAAAACACATCTACAAAGCGATAATCTACTATCCCTACATATATGATACAACGCGCCCTAATTCGTATGACTCAATCAATCCAAGTTATGACAAGGAATCGTCTTGTTTGTGGTTCGCGTCGACTTGACGAGTCTTCGCGAATGGTGGAGAATGCTCTGTTGGCTAACGTTGAATGCAGTTTGTAAACAAACTTGACTGCCTCGATACATGATGTACTGTTGTTGGAATCTTGTGTCGAAATATAATTTGAAAGAGACTTTGATAGGAAAGAAACATAAAGTTTTTTTTTTTTTCAAAATGGGTTCCGATATTTTGGGGATCTAAGTGACGAATACTTCGTCTTTTCAAAATAATTCGTGAAAGAATTGATGAATTGAATGAATTGATTGACGGATCATTTTTAAAAAATCGGCGACAAACTTCTAAGTTTTACCAATCCTAAATTATGATGCATTTTCTAAGAACTCCTGGCCAATAGTCAACTTTAGGAACCTTGCATTAAAATATTATAATATAATATTCAAACTAAAGCAACTTTTTGTTACATTGAGCATCCAATGTAAACAAAATGTAACACGCCGTTAACATGTTTTGATGATGATCAATGTCAACCAACAGTTACCTAAATAATTCTGAGAAATATTTTAATTATAATTCGCACACATTTTCCTTCACATTAAAATAGCATCTAAAAAACTAAAAACTGAAACATTGTTTCGTTGTAACATTGAGTTATTTCTGCTTCCACGTAATCTATGAAAATAAAATTTTGCAAAAACATGACATAGAGTTTCCTACTGCATTTTAGACTGAAATGACCAACGTTGAAAGATGATGAGCTTTTTGGAATGATTCTTGAGGATAGACAGACCGTGATATGGAAAATTCTAATAAAAAAAGGTAAAATAAAAAGATTCAGGACGTACATAATTATAAAATAGACACAGGAACACAAAATAGATGTGAACTGCCCAATATCATGCAGTAGTGTTGGGGTTGTAAATAATGATTATGAGTCTTAACGTGGCTAAATTTCAAAATTTATTAGATCAGCTCTACACCAAATTTGAACAAGCCAATATTTGAACTATTGCAGTTTATAAAACCTTGAGCCTGAAATACAATTCTAAGGTACAAGACCTCTAATCCCGGACCATCTTTGTTATTTCTTAATAACCTGTAGTTCAGAAGAAAATCGTGTAAATTCAGCCTATGACGTTTTTCCTCTCAAATAAAAGCTAGAAAGGCCAACAATATAACATAACCTTGCGCTATCAGTGTCAATAGGTCGTTGCTGACGTAGCATGTCGTCACCGGTGTCCGGTTACCTTACCGTTCATTAAGGCCGCGATAAAATTATCGGATGACGCGGCCGACGCACGGTATATATACCCGACCTAAAATAACTAAGTCTATAATAAATCCGATGAAATTGCTTACCTTGTGGGAACGTGCGTTGAGTTGCTGAAGGGTTGGGATTGTTTTGGGATTGCCTTTAGGATTTCTTAAGGGTATGTAATAAAACTATTGAGTAAATGGATCAACTATAGAAATAGAGAAAATAGAGATTATTATTGGTAATGTTAGCAATTAACCAGGAAAATAAAAATAAAACTTTAGAAAAGCTACAAGCGATAACAAAAATAATTTAGAAGATCTTTCGGTTAAGTTTTCAATATACTTAATTTAAAGAAAATCAAGGTGCTCTCTTAGGTGCATTAAAAATAACAATACTTCAACTATAACAAGCATAATTACTGAACAAACCGAATTGCAGTAGAGTTTCAGTAGGCTGGAAACTGAATCGTCAGTTTTATTATTAACACAAAGTACGTAGCGTTGCGTTTAACACGGCGTTACCGAGATTACTCATAATTATCAGAACACCTGTTATTTGGCACACATTCCTCGTGCTCCAGCGAACTCACCGAAACTCGAAAATTATGAACAACAAGATTTAGGTGTCATAAAAATGTTACATTCTGTTTACAATGTTGTCTTGAAGTGTTGTATGTTATTCTTACTTATTCATATTTGGATTCCTTGAGGTTCAAAGAAGTAGTTGCTAGTTTTAAGAAGTATAAGCAAGGTGTGCATCCCTGCCAATGTCCATAATTTTTTTTCTCCTGAACTGTTCTTCTAAAGATAATTCCTTCGAATGCGATTTTTTGCATAGAACGATTACTTAATTGGCCACTTACTGATTTATAAAGGAAGTATGAATGGAGGATTTGTTGAAACTTTTAGGGACAAGCTCTTAGAACTTTATGATTACCAGCTCAGGACCGACAAAACAACAATTCGACGTGGTTTTTGAAGATGTTGATGATGTCGCAATCTGTGAAGAGTCTCAATACGTCATTGATATACATATTTATGTACATTCCAGAGTGAATCCTGTGATTCTGGCGAGTGGGGCTGGACCGGCCTGGAGGAGGCTGGTTTGGGTGGGCCGAAGGTGCCGGCGCTGGTGTCCGCCTGCCTGGCGCATCTGCGGCGGCACGGCATGCACACACTCGGCCTCTTCAGGGTCTCCGCCTCCAAGAAGAGGGTCAGACAGGTGAGGATCAGAAGGAAGTAAAGTCGTACTTTTCTGCGTGATGGTTGAGAGGTATTAGGGTTAGTAAACATTCAGTGTATAGGATAAAGTCTTTGGAAAGCTGTTGAACAGTAATTATAGGGTGATACTTTTTATTTAATTTGAGGACACAAGAAAGGGAGGCTTTTGCCCTGCAGTGGGGCAGTTTCGGCTTTAAATGAAATGAATAAATGATGAATGAGGACACAATCATTGCGTGACGTGATGTGAGCTCGATTGCAGCATGCGACAAACATTAAATAATATGGTTTTGTTATTTTTGTTCTTGGTCCCGTTGTTATTTGTACAAATTAAATTGACAAATATTTTTATTTGTATTGTTATTATTGTCAAAAGCAAGAGAGGGGAAGAATGAAAGGAAAGGGAAAGTCTAAGGCAATAGCTAATATTATTTATACCCATTATCACTATCATTTATCTACTACGCTAACAAACATCTAGTTACCGATTTAGATTCTCTTCTTCTATGTGACCTTTTTAGTATTCTAATTTAATCCGATCCTTACATAGATTGCGCTAAGAGTAACGTCAGTCTATTTGTAACAGAATATAATTAGAACAAGATAGGTATGATCGTTATCACCGTGAGATCCTAATTAAGGAAACAGCAACACTTGATTGGCAAGATAAGACACACAATCTGGCTTTAGTCTTAGTTCTAAATATGGAGACGCTATGCAAATGCGGTGAGCTCATAGTCTCAAATTCCAGTGATGGTAATTTTGAGCATGCATACATTTGGTCTAGACGAAGTCTTGCTACATTGTTATAAAGTATTTGATTAAAAAAATTGTACCATTGCAAAAGTCCATCGGCTAATAGGAAAATCTTATTTTGAGATACTGGCAGGAAATGCGGAAAAAGGAGTCTGGTAGTCATCATACTATATAACGAAAATAATAAAGCAAATTAAATAGGGATCTTGATGAAGGAAAGGACGATGAAGTCCATTTTGAACAAGATACCAAACTAAATTTTCTCGCAATGACAGAAACAAGAGTAAATCAACTGGCACAGTTTGTTTGTAATCTCGAAATCAACATACTTCGAGAGAATAAAACACTGATCGACGAAATTAGATGTTTTCTCAAATGTACGGTTACAGCAGCGAGTGGCCCTGTTGACCTACATACTGGATTTATTACAAACTTTGCTATACTGAGACTAAGTGTTATGTTTGGTACTGATTTCTATTACATTGTTAACGGACGGAGATATACTAACTACGTGTTGTAAATTGTGTAGAGTATATTTGGTTTGTAAATATGGATTTACGGGTTGAGTTACAATTGTATTGAATGTTACAGGATTAGTTTTATTACTTTGTTCTGCTTAATTGCGTCATACAGCTTACATTTAAGTCTACAAAGCGTCATACTCTAGGCAAGAAATCTCTTGCATCTATTCCTTGGATATCTTTCGCCACTTAGTTAATTATTTATTCTGTTTTTCCAATGCAGAAATTAAAAATTCCGATAGGTACGTTTTAAGCTTAATTCGAATTGTTATCAGCTACATGGTGTTCTGCCAATGTTTCCAGTTACGAGAAGACTGGGAGCGGAGTCAGGAGGCGGCGCTGGACGCGGCGGTGTGTCCGCACGACGTGGCCACGCTGCTCAAGGAGTTCCTGCGGGACCTGCCCGACCCGCTGCTTTGTAGAGACCTCTACCCAGCATTTTTGCACACACAAAGTAAGAATCCCACCAAAAACATTCAATGTAAAAAAAAGCCAAGTCTCTCTATGCAATTCTTCCATTGTAAAAAGTTTTGAGATCGCATAGGAGCCAAGTCCTGTTCACCTTAATTTGTAATATAATAAATCAATATTTTGTGACTATATCAATAGTTTTGTTTACATTACAATAACAGTGACTTGGCCATGAGCACAAGTTAAAGGTCGTTTGCTCCTTGTAATTACGTGCAAATACCGTTGAATTTATATATTATATATATTATGGACATGATTTTGTAACTGATTGGAATTTGAGATCACTATGGACTAAACATGCGCCATAGTGCATGTGCAGTTCACTGATCTTGGATGATACCGACTGTCGGTTAAGGTGTCCTGATATCATTTATTATTTACTTGCAACTCCTCCAAATATGCCGTTTTATATTTGTATCTTATTGTGCTCATGGCCAAGTCACTATTATTGTAATGTAAACAAAACTATTGATATAGTCACAAAATATTGATTTATTATTACAAATTAAGGTGAACAGGACTTGGCTCCTATGCGATCTCAAAACTTTTTACGATGGAAGAATTGCATAGAGAGACTTGGCTTTTTTTTACATTGAATGTTTTTGGTGGGATCTCATTTATTTTTTGTAGGTCTCTTTCTTTTCTTTTTATAAATAAACAAAATTGCTATAAAAAATATTTGCTTTTTGTACATAAACAAAGAACAAAGTTAACAATGCAGTCAAAATTCATATACCATGTTCTTGTAAAACCGCAAATATAAATTTGTTTCATATTATTTACTAAGGTATATAATTTATTACCGTTTTTATAATTTTTCCTTTACATGTAGCTAAAAACCTATCTTGGTGCCAAATTTGAAGGTTCTAAGTTTGCTAGAAGTACCTTAGATTTTTGATGATCGGTCGGTGAGTGAGTCAGTGAGTGACAAAATGGTGTAACTTTGATCGCTCATAACTCGTAAACTATTGGTTCAAATGTCATGTAATTTTGAGGCTGAGCTTGTTTTAATACTTACTCTAGGTCATCGAAAACCTAAACCCCTAGCTTTGTCCGTATCGATGATACAGGGGGGGTGAAATAGCCGCGAAACGCTTCGAGAAAAGAATGGTACGGCCGTGCCCGTTTTGCTCGAGACTTGGCTGGGGCACTGCCGTGCCCCCAGATTATGTGCCTCATTACAGAATTAGTTAGAAATTTACACATGCTTTTGGATCTTAGAAGAATCCGACACAAAGTATATACAAATAAAGGGAATAATTTCTATGTTTTTGTTTTCTGCATTTGAGAAATTATAAAGAGATGTTATAGATAATAAGATGAAATATATGTTCTTAATCATAATAACAGACAAAAACTGTCCTTTCCAATGGGGCTATAAGGAAAACATGGCCGTTGTGAAAACCGAAGATACGAATACTCATCTTCAGTGTCCCATATTAAATGCTAACACATCTTAACCCAAAAACCTCGTGTTCCAGAAATTCACAATCGTCGCTTCCAGTGGGAAGCCCTGCGGCTGATCGTGCAGCTGCTGCCGGCGGCGCACCGCGACACGCTGTCGGCGCTGCTGGCCTTCCTGGCGCAGCTGGCCGCGCACGCCACCGACTCGCACGAGCCCGGCAACAAGATGGACGCCGCTAACCTAGCCACCATCTTCGCGCCTAATATCCTGCACAGAAATAAACCTAATGAGCCCGCCAGGTCGGTTTACTAATGCATTTTTTTCTTGAAATCATTTATGCCTTATTGTATTTACACGCACAATATACTTACATTGGGAGGTATTAACCATCTTTTTTAATTGTTATCTCTCTTCCTAGAAACTTCGCTATTTAAAAACTGGATTTGTTATTTGGCGTTTATATCATTTTCACAGATTTCCTGAAGATAATTTTCCGATACAAACCACTTATTTATTTATTGACGCTTAACCCATTTCTGAAATAATTAATTGAAAAATTGAAGCCACAGTTTGCGCCAAAACAGAACTGAAAAACTATGTTCTCATAAAAAATATTTCATGAGGATTTGAAGACATCTAAGTATGAAAACATTCCATTATATATTGCAGTGTGGAACAGCTCTCGGAGCGAGCTGACGTCATTAACGTAGTTCGGCAGCTTGTGGAGAAACAAGCTGAGCTGTGGACGCTACCAGCGGAGCTCCTGCACGAGGCCTACATCCACCTCGCACACACGGCGCCCGCGCACCTAGACTCCTTGCTCTTGAGGAGGGCTGAGTAAGTACCTATACAAACTTTACTGGAAATTTGTGGTGGTGTATCCCTCCGTAGTAAGGTTTTGTGAGACCAGATCACTGAACTGAACTATATGTTTCCAAACAGTGTTGAGCATTTGTAACTAATTTCCGTTTCTTGATCTTTAACCATTTTTTAAATATACACAAATCTCAAGTCATGACAGTGTATCATAATGTCATTTTTCCGTCATTTTAATCCGTCCACGAAAGGACACTTAAACCAAAACGAAATTGCCTATCTTCATTTATTTTTCATGGTGTGTATTACGACGACCAGAATCACAAGATTTTGAATTCCACCATACCCCAAATACACGCATAGGTACATAACCCATCCCTTACCATTGAATGTTTGTGTCTCCTTCCCTCACACGTCCTACCTCCGCAGGTGTGCAGCGGAGGCGAGCGCGGACAATTCTGAGAACAGTCTGCGGCAAGTGTGGTCGAGGGAACAGTTCCTCCACGGAGCGGCCGCCACGGGCGGGCCCACTAACCTGGCTAGGTAAACACCTTCCGGTTCAGCTCTGCCTTAAGTATTCGGCTAGCCGAATAAGGCAGACCGAATAGAGAATATTTAAACATCTTAACTTTTTTTTTCTTTCTCTCCAATTAGTTCTTACCTTATCTTCATTATGTTTACTATTCCTTTCTGTATGCTAATTGTATCACTGTCCAGGCTAGTCTGGTTCCCTCGATATGCCTATGTTAAGCCTTCTGCCTGTTGTTGGCAGACGCAGCGAGAAGAGCTACTCGCACAGCCGGCGGACGCGAGAGGTCACCTCCGACACCTCGTCGGGGTCACTGTCCTCTGCCATGACTATTGTTACCAGGTACGATACATATGATTGTTTAGAAATAAGTAATTAGACATCAGCTCTCTGAGATATTGATCGTAAAAAAGAAAGAAAAAATAGTATGGTATAAACCTATCTGAAAAGAAGAAGGCTCATTGGTGCAGTCTCGCCTTTATTTATATTGTGTTTTTGCCAGGGTACGGAGCAGTGAGGAGTGCGGCAGCAGCGGCGTCTTATGCGGCAGCAGCACTCCCGCCGCTCGCACAGACTCTAATGACTCTAACGACTCCGCCAGCGACTACAATGAGGTAGAGACCATTGATCCAAAAAATTCATAAGAAACCTACTTACCTGGTCATCTTTCTTCTCCCTATCCAGTCTGTCCCATTTACTCTTTAAGTGAATTCTTGATTGAAGATATACATATCGTGGTACGTTATGTTCAGACGCTGGGCGGGTCTGACGACGACAACTGCGTGATCACGGCGTCGCTGCACATCCCGGCCGCGTTCAGCCGCGGCGGCGGGCGGCGCGGGCCGCGCACCTCCCCGCGCCGCCGCTCCACGTCGGGCAGCGAGTCCAGCAACAAGTCCAGCAACAAATCGAGCAACAAGTCGAGCAACAAGCGCGACTCGGCGGTCGGGTCGTCGGGCGCGTCGGGCGCGTCGGGCGCGTCGTCGCCGCCGGCCAGCCCGCCGCCCGCCGCGCTACGCGTGTCGCTCACGTCGGCGGCTGAACTACGCCGCCCCGCCACCGACATTGACCGGCTTATGTCGCTCAGCAGGTAAGAAATTCTATCATGAACTATTTCCACCATTCAACATGAAATTTCTTTCTTACTTATGACCACAAAAGTTCGCTCTATAGACAATTGCCTAATATTAAAATCCTAATGTTCTACTTTGCACCTCCACCAGAGAGCGCAGCACGTCGGACGCGCGCGCGGTGATCCTCCGGCAGCACGACACGGCGGCGGGGGCTGGGGGCGCGGGCGGGGGCGCGGGGGGCGAGGCGCGCAAGCAGCCCCCCGCCACGCTGTACAAGCGCGGGGAGCTCATCTCCAGCGCGAGGCCTTCCACGTGACAAACTACTTCATTTTACATACATACACTAATATTTATCACTTTGGAATGCGTTTTATTTCTACTTTTACAGATTTAAGGCGGAAACATACTTACGTGTCGTGGCGTGGCGTGGCGCTTTCTGTCGTGACGGTCTGTGTGCACATTAACGTGTCGTGGCGTGGCGCACTCTGGCGTTATTTCTGAACAGTATTTAACGAACCTTCGCAGCGTTAAAACATACATAATGTTTTCTTCTGATTCGGATAGTGATTTTGATGATGTCCTTCAATTTCTCTTAGCAATGAAACTTCTTAAGAGCAAAAAATAGAAAAGAAGATACTGGGTTCACCCTATAAACAGAGGGAGACAAGACAAAGGTGAATTTCATCGTCTTGTTAAAGAATTGGAGAGTGACGAAGAGAAATAGGCATTCATTTATATATATATTTATATAATAAATTAAAATGTACCCGCTAGCTAGATGTTCGCGCCACGAGCCACGCGCTGCTATAGAAACACATTTGCCTGTCGTGTCGTGTCGCGTCATAGCCCCCACCACCGCTCTGGCGCAATCGGTGGCGAGCAGTCGGCGCCACGGCAGAACGTGTCGCGACACGACACGAAACGTAAGTATGTTTCTAACCATATTAAATGTATGAAACCGATATGCTTCTGGCGCGTCACGCCACGCCACGACACGTAAGTATGTTTCCGCCTTTAAGAGTATCCCCAAACAAATTATTCGAAGGCTGCTAAAGGGACCTCTTCCTAATTTAAGTTAATTTTAACTCACAACTATTCCTCATGATCAGTCATGGTTCGATCACGAAAATATGGATAATTTTACACTCAAGTTTAGACCGTAAGTATCTTTTTTTAATACGATCCAAACAAGTTTTGTATTCGTGTTTAAGGGATGGTAAATAAAACAAAGTGATGCCGTTCCAAATAGTATATTCCATGATTGTGCCAGTTTGGTGAGGGTAGCTCCTAACGCCGGTGCAGCTTGTCGCGCATGATGATGGCGCCCAGCTTGGACACGCCGTCCTGGTACTCCGTCTTGCCCAGCGGTGGGACCGCCGAAGTTGTTTCTGTAATGAATAATTACCATTACAATAATCCTCTAAAACAATGTATATAAATAAATATCATGAAATTAAAACGGTGGTCATGGTATGTATCTTGCAAAAGCATAGCGACAATTAACTTAGTACAAGGTTACTATTTTGTGTTAGTCTATCGCGAGTAACACGTATTAGCAATTTAACAGCTATAATTCTGCATTATTTTTTTCTGTGGCTCTGGTTTTGCAAGATACGTAGGTATACCATCGCAAAAGTAACACTAAAGACGTAATGTGCACATAATAGCAAAACCAGATATTTGTTTCTTTAAGGTACGGTCCCGCCCATTTCTTGGTTCTGAAAATGGAATCATGTACTGCTCATAACACAATTAAAAGATACAGACGAAATAACTAAGGTAACTTAATAAGTTCGACTCACCGCACTTCGCTCTCGGGTCGCTGGCACTTCCAGACACCTGCTTGGATATAGTCTTCGGCGCGGCCTTCCCCGGCTTGGGCCCGACGCGGCACGGGTCGCCCGGCAGCCGCATGGGCTGTGCGCATGGCCCAGTGCCCGCAGAGTCGGCTGCGCGCTGCAAACCCTCGAACTTCGCACCGGGACCTGGGAAGGGCACAAAACATTGGTTTTTGACCAATTTCGAAAGTTCCCTTTTGAACAATGTCGCGACTGGAGCTATGTAGAATATAAAGAGATATTGGCAGACGAAAATAGAACCAGAAGCAGAATCTGAAAGACTGTAAATAAATAAATGGATTGAAGTTATACAATGGAATATAGAATCCCTAACATGCAAAGAAGCAAGCAAAGTGATTAATTTCATTTTTTTATTGTGATGAGGATACCTTTGCCTAACTATTAAAAAAATATATTATGTATGGTATGTAGGTACCTGTCTCGCAATAGTCTACTTGGTAGGTAGTCTTGTTTCGATCTCGGTCGATACGCTGCTTCAATTCTGGCGATGCCTCGTTCTGCAGTATGCTGTACAGCATCGGGTATTTTGATTGAAGCTAAATGAGCAAAAAAATATTTCATTAATATCCAAGGACATGTTTATTCATTTAAATACTGAGGATTTATTTCTTAATGATGGCTGAGGATCTTATCTCTTATGGATTCATTTAGGTACCTTATCCAAGAACGCATTAGGCTGGTCATATCGCGACGTCGGCGTTTCAGGGGCGGCTGCAACACGCACTGGGTACAGTTTCGGATCCAACATTGGTCCCATTATCTGAAAGATAATACTTAGGTAAATTGACGAACTTATGACTGATGTATTTACCAAAGAAATAGGTACCTGCATTGTCTTTCACGTTATAAAAGTGGTAACATCTACAATCAATAGATGTAATTGGCAAAAAAGGTTGAAAGAGGCTTTGTATAGCAATAGACTTTTTAAGGGGGGCCTTGTTTGGCCTATTTCTGGATCAGTCACGCTGAGCACGCGCAAGCCATCGCGGAGCTCTGGCACAAGCGATAGTTGGTGACAATCCGGCATAATCCCACCTTACGCCGCCTTGCCATTGTCCTGGTCGAAGCCATAACCTTATCTGATGATGATCTTTATCAGGCCTGAGTGTAACTAACTTCATTGCGGCTCCACCCGCCCTCCTTGCCGGGCGGCAGCTGCGGCATCTCCCCGCCGGAGTACTGCGGGCAGCGGCAGTCTGGCGGCCTCGTGTGCTGCATGCATGCCTGGTAGAAGGCTAGCTCCTCGCCAGAGAGCTTCGGGACACTGCAAATGTTACGCAATTGAATACGCCATTATTGCTTTGTGTTAAATACAAATTACAAGGGCACATCCTTGATAGAAGGTTACTTCCTCGCCCGAGAGGTTCCATACACTGAAAATGAGGCAAATTTCGCACTTGTTTATAAATAACATTTCTGCGCAGGAGTTACATCGGCGTAACTTTTAGATAGAGTATTTCTACAAATCACTTCAATCGCATACTTGTAAATAACTAAGGAATGTATCAAATACAACAAGCAGTGTGGCAGCATACATTTAGTATTTTTTTTTAATTCCTACACTTGTAGATTTAAAAATTGTTGGTGATCAACCTTTTCTTTATGGAAAGGGGCCTGTGCCCAGCAGTGGGACGTTTATAGGCTGGTATTATTATTATTTCTTTTAGATTTAGGTGACTTTTTTGTAAATAAAATTACATAAGTAAGGACTGTGTAAATGTAAGTAACAATCGGTTTCAGAATTGGGTGAATGTCCCAACTGTAACCAAATTTTCCCTCCACATTACACCACTATTATCCATCTAACCAAAGGCAGGCAACTCACTCTGCGAGGCCGGCGCCCCCGCCGCCAGCTCCGCCACCACCGAAACCTGGCGGGGCTGCCCCACCACCACCGCCAGCCCCAGGCAAGTTGGGCCAAAGATAGTCCTTCCTGTAAGTTGTCAGGTAATGATCCATAGCGTTACTGCCTCCTCTCTCATCTCGTAAATACCAGAAATTTTGTGATTTGTTCTAAACACCGTGCATATTTACGACTAGGAATTTTGGTAAATATTTGTCTAACCTGTCACATTGACAGATCGCTGTTGACTGGATTTGTGTTTATGCTGTCGTGAAAGTTTTTTGTAATGAGGTTTAAGTTTTGATGCTTTGTTTGTGGGTGTAACCGTCCTACTTGGTCGTAAACTTTTGGTTAAAGGTGACTTCTTTCCCCCGCAGCCTTTCGGGCCGTTCCAATGATATTCAATCATTCAGGCGCCTACAAATGTGTCTAGGCCAATAGTATATTTCTTCCTACCCATTTCTGTCTTGCTGCAAGGACGTTCCTACCCCTTCTTACCCTCCTTTCATTTTTCTCTGACCAGGGCTCAGGGTTCTGAAGCTATGATATGCCCTCGATGCATATATTTATCAATGGCTTCTAGCTCATATCACCACCTGCCGCTATTTTATTTACCACTTGAGCATTTGCTAATAGCATTGCCTCATAAAACTGTCTGTTCTACTGTCATTTCTACCAAATAAAACCACCACATTACTTCTAAAACTTTATTAAGCAACAAATCGCTTCATAATCTGTAGGTGTACATGTAGGGGTTCTTCCACCGGCCGTATCTGGGCTCCTTGCGGGGCTTACCGAAGGGATGGTTGTCGAGCACGACCTTGGCCAGCAGACCGTGGCACGCGCCGTATGTTGTGTCGCCAGTGCTCACGCGCAGGATGCGACGGAGCTCCGCTGCGAATTTAAAAGGATTTATTTAGTTGAGTGTGTACTAGTCCTGGGCTTAATGCTCTTGCGGTTCTTTTGGTGTTGGAATTATTAGCACCAAATATATTATGTGTATGAAATTCCAGGATATAAAGATACAGCAATCTAAGGACACAAAGTTTCATACTTGTAATAAATAGCAAAATAATTTTAGGATGCTATTTAAAGCTCGTATACATTACCTACTTTAGCCCTTGAAGTAACCAATTTTAAATGCTTTATCACACCTACAGGATCATATATGTATTACCATTTATTGTTATTATTAAAATAGGTTCCATGAAGGTTTACAGGCAAATCTCTAATGCCAAACTAACGCTACATACAGATACATATCTCAATTCCGAAATAAACTCACTTTGCAAAGAATTATCAAACTTGGGCTTCATAGACATGGCGGAGGGCGGCTCTGCGTACTTCTCTGGCTTGGGCTTGCGGTAGGAGCCGCGCTGGCTGGTGTCCGGGATGGCCACGTCGTCCGGCAGACGCAGCGTCTGCAGCGCGCGGGCTCGGCGCGCCAGGTTCACCGACATGAACGGGAGCTCTGAATAAACACTCATGTTATTATCCGACGACCTCCGTGGTCGAGTGGCGTACGCACCGGTTTCAAGGTGTCGCTAGCTCTGAGGTCCCGGGTTCGATCCCCGGACGGGTCAATGTAGAAACCAAATTTTCTACATTGCCTCGGGTCTGGGTGTTTGTGGTACCTTCGTTGCTTCTGAATTCCATAACACAAGTGCTTTAGCTACTTACTTTGGGTTCAGAGCAATGTATGTGATGTTGTCCGCATTTATTTATTATTTATTTATTATTCTAAGAAAAAAACTGAGAAACCTATAAGCGATATAGTTTCTTGATTTTGTTGGCATATAAAGGACTTTAAGGAATAATATTGCCTTTCCGTATTAATTACATTATATTTACAATAAGATATACCTACTCAATGCTACACAAATCAGTTTCCTATATTAATTAACTATATGCCATAAAACTTCATAATTTAAAAGATGGTAAATACATTACCTCTCTCACAGTATTTCGTGAGGTATTCCGTCCGCTTCAGGTCGTGTTTAGCGTGGTCAACGGGAAGGGGATCCAAGTCTTTCGACATGTATATCTTGGTCAGTTCTGGGTAGTCTTCTTTGAACTGTATGTACCCAGGAAAGAAAAAATATCTTTCAACATCATTCACTAAGACTTAAGGGGTGGTCCTAATAGTTTTGTGCCTAACTAAAATTGACTTCTAAGGGTCGATTTTTACTGTTTTGTGCCTAACTAAAATTGACTTCTAAGGGTCGATTTTTACTGTTTTGTGCCTAACTAAAATTGACTTCTAAGGGTCGATTTTTACTGTTTTGTGCCTAACTAAAATTGACTTCTAAGGGTCGATTTTTACTGTTTTGTGCCTAACTAAAATTGACTTCTAAGGGTCGATTTTTACTGTTTTGTGCCTAACTAAAATTGACTTCTAAGGGTCGATTTTTACTGTTTTGTGCCTAACTAAAATTGACTTCTAAGGGTCGATTTTTACTGGACCTATTCTTAAAGCTTATATGTATAAAATCTGAAATCTGCCATGTAAAATAACCTTTTTGCATATGGGACACTGACTTACGAATTCAGTTTCTTGAAAAAGGGTTTTTTGTTTCCTAAATCTACAAAATCAAATAGTCGATATCACCATTTTTACTATACATACATATTAGGTACTATACTAAGTATTATTAAGTGATAACCCTTACCCTTTCGACAGCTATTTTGTAATATTCATGTTTAATAGGACACAGGACATCGGTGCACTTCCGCGGGGCTTCCCTAGTCTTCAATGAGTCTCGATTCATACCTACTATGAGACAGTCATCGTCAGCTGCTTTGCGGCGGGGACTCTTACTGCAAAAGACAATAACAGCTCCTTATTAGTACATTATCTAAGACAGATAACAGTGTATCAAATCCCATTATAATCGAAAAAAAATCGATCGAACGCAAAATTCCTTTAAACTTTCTAGGCTTCTTTTAAAGATCAATAATATAACAGGCTCCGTCCACGCACTCAAATGAAAACCTTAAGGCTTGCATTCTGCTAGGTACCTACTGGTGGTGCGGGTTCTATCCCCGCACGGAAAGATACAACGAAATCATGTTTTTGCATTATCCGTGAATGGACTGAAGTCACTGAGGTTAGAGCACAGTACATACCAACAGAGATAAAGATTTTTATACTGAACTGCGTGCAGCTGTTGTGGTACAAATGCTTAGCTGATCATCCTTGCAAGAGTTCCAACGATATAATAAGTGGCGCTGCTTCCACTACTGAGAAAGGCAATAAAGAAGCCGAAGACTAGTTATAATTATATATAGGTACTTACGGTACTTAGGGTACTTACGGTTTGACTTTCTTGTCATAGTCCACCATGTACACAGAACGATATTCTATTTCACCGTCGAAGACGGACATTTTTGATAGGGTTTCCTAATAAAATACTTAAAAATAAATTGCGTTTTTTGTGACAAAGTCAGTGTCTTGATATCGATGTTGTGAATGTGATTGATGGAAATATGACATTTGCCAAAGTAATGTTGCTTTCTTTTCGGCCTAAAGAGGTGTTATCTATTTTAGATTTAAAACTTTTTTTTAGTTTCTCATACTACGTGGGCCACGGGCCACAAAATATTTATTTTTGCCACGAAAAGCTACGGTTGATTGTGCACTGCAGTGTGTTTAGTAAATGTTTTGGCAGAGAAGACATCATCCGATCTCCATACATTTTGGGCCAAATTCGAAAGTGAAAAGGCTGCTGCAACTGCTGGTTTGTTCGACCAACAAAAGAAATATTTATATTCTGACAGCTTGTCCTCCTATGTATTTCTTAATATGGCACCAAAGCTGTAGCACCGCTGCACGTGATATTATCCAGGGTTAAAAATTCTGAATTATCATACATTTTTCGATCACATACCACGATATTATCGATTAAATGAATTTCAAAGTTTCGAATTTGGACCAAAACGGATGATGTCTTTTATGTCGCAAGAAACTTCATAGACACAATTCTAGATAAAATATCTATAAGCAAAAAGAGTCCATCAGATGTTTATATAGGATACATCATAATTTAATTACATAAAATTATTGTAAGGAAAAATAAAAGTACAATTTAATAGAAATTTATAATCACTTTATTACTATACATTAATGGTGTGCATAACAAAATAACTGGTATCATATTTAATAATTCTGTATAATCTAATTACATACATTCCGGCGCGCATCAGACGCGCGACTAAAAGGCATCTCTCTCGTGTTCAGACGATACGACTTTTATTCGTAACTGCGACTTTATTAGAATTAAGATATTTTTAGTTTTCTGAAGACCCCATATAGAATGTCCAGGATATACTGTAATTTTTCTTCTGCCCAGCCTTTTCCTAAGCTGCGTTGAGTTTAGGTGTTAAGTAGGTATTATACGGAGCCCCGCAGTAAGCACTTTTAAATTAGGTTGTATAGTTATGATAGGCTGTCGTTTCTTGTAAATTAAGTTAAATACTGGTATTTAATTATTTGCCTAAGGCTTGAAACCGACCCCAGAGAGTTCAGAAAAAGCTAGGCCGAAAATATCTAGAGTTCTTCATTTAATTGTAATCCGCAGTCGACAAAAGTCCCACCACCCTTACACACCTCGTTCAAACAAAAATTCAATTATAATTTATTCCTTAGCTACAAATAAAGAAAAGACACGTGTCTACGCGTCTATATACAAAAACATGTAAAAAATGGCATCGACATTAACATTAAATCAAGCTCTTTTACATGTAGCAAAGTTATATAAATAAAACGTGTAGGAATATCATTAAATTTATATGAAAATACAAGTACCTTCAAACTGCTTACAGTATGAGGGTATTCCTACCTATATAAAATAGTCATATTTAGTTTGGAAAATATATCTCTGTATTATAAAAGATATTTTCACCAACGACAGAACCATTCAGCTAGCGTATTAGTCGAATAGAACTTAAGGATTAACACGACAAGTCGAAGAAGATAATAGATATTTAAATAAAGTCAAAAAAAGCTCTTTTAAGTATGTTTCCTAAATTTGTGACAATATTTAATGATATTCTTACACGTTTAAGCAATTTTCTATAATACAATAACTAACTACATTCAGTCAGTCGTCTTGCTATAATTTAGATATATCCTCAAATGATCGTTTTAATATCTACACGTTCAAGACTACTTTGATTTTAGGCAAGTTTTAAAAACTAGTCACAATTTTAGTTAAAACTGATTTAATATTTTTTTAATAATAATTATCTTGCATTTGAATATGAGTTTGTCAATAATAATTAGTTTTATTGGTATTTTTTGTGTGTTTAGTATAGTAACATTGGATATTTTAAAACTTGCTTTTTTAATATCAAAGTAGTGTTTCAATAATCATCAGATACAATACCTATAAGCCCTCTATATGACAATCTGGATCACAGATCACTTTTAGGCTAAATTTCTTTATTTACACAATTATAAAGACACTGCGATCGTGCGAGCGCAGATATGCAAGACTAGTCGCAGGAACGCAAGACTAATCGCTGCGATTTGTCTTAGTAATAAATATATTTTTCGTTTTGAATTAATAAGTCAAATGTTTTAGTTTACAAAAAAACTAAATGATGACTGTATTTTCGGATACATGAGACCCAATATTTAATTATTTTTTCTCCTTTTACAAATGTCAAATAAAATTTCAAGATCAGCAAATAATAAGAATTGTTTTAAAAACCTGTAGACTGTAGCAGTAGTAGTATAGTACTTACTATATTATTATTCTATATGATCTGAAAATTTCGGAATGACGAATCGCAATCTCATATCAAGTAACGTGATTGGTTGACCAAAAGACTAACAGCCAATCATAGCACATGATTTGAGGTTTGACAGATGATAAGGTAATTTGAAACTAGAGGTTAAGTAAAAAGTAAGTATGGTCTGGCCGTTGAGAGAATTCATTCCTGACATGTGGTGGTCATACATACATACATACGTATAGTCACGCCTCTTTCCCTTGTAGGGGTAGGCAGAGACCACTTTTTTCCACTTGCAACGATCCTTACACACTTGTTTCGTTTTGTCCACTATTACCTTATTCACCTTTGTCCACTACTTCATTATTACCTTCATACATGCTGTTCGGTATATGGTACTCTTGACCTGGCCTTTTTTCATTCACATTAGCCTTGTACACTTTTTTCGTCAATCGTACTCCATTCATTCTCTCGACATAGCCAAACCATCTCAGCATACCTTTCTTAATTTTTGTCTCAACATCCATCATCTGACATACTTCATCCACCTTACCATCCATTCCTCCTCTTACATTTAACGTAGCGAAGCGGCTCTCCGTGGGCCACGTTTCGCCCTCGCGAGAAACGAGACAAGATGGGTGGCGAACCACATCGCCGCCATTTTGGATAATTAAATAATTTTTATGATTGTCCATTGCGTTCCTGCGGGATCAACATGTGGTGGTCAACAGGATAATATAACTTTAATGTGGCGAAGAATTCACTAGACATAATTAACTCTCACTTAATTGTCCTAAAATAAGCATTCTATTTGCATTCCCATAAACCCAGTTGTGCGGTGGTTGTCATTGCAGCAAGAAAAATGAAATTATAGAAAGCCAGCATTTGGTTCACGATTTCTATCAAAAGTAACAGAGTTTTATGTCTGAGTTGTAAATTCACCCTTAATAGAATATGTACCTTAAGTTCTCATTCCAAGGTTTTCAGACCCACATAAATTTATTTAAAAAGAAATACTGGTTGTCATGTAACTTAAATCTATTGATCAATAGTATTAATAAATGATATGAATGTCCGGTCCCAAATAACATACAAAGGTTAATTTAGAATTTTTACGCTTTACACTGAATTTCACAAATACATTGATTAGTTTACTCATCGTTGTTTTAATTAGGAACCAATATAAGCGTCAATGTATTCACCTTTTTGATTTAAATCGCAATGCTTATGTAGAAAACTGGGATTTTAGTTATTTGAATATAAAGTTAGAAATAATTAAAATAATTAGTGCTTTTGAAGCGAATATAAATAGTGTTATATTATGACCTAATTAATATTGTGGTATAGTGTGGTTATGGTTGACTGCGTAAATGTATTTTTTTTATATTTTCCGCTTTAATTGGACCACAATTAACCACAGAACAGTAATAATTTGCGAGTCGAATCTTATAATGATGAAATTTTTATCTAAACCAGAAAAAAAGTTTACAAAAGTTTTTGACATTACAATTACAAAATTTTGAATATTTTTTAAGAAATATCTGTAATTACACATAAATATAGTAAAAAAAGCTTAAGACGGTTTCCATGATATCGACGGAATATTTTTGTATTTTTAAGTAAGATAAGATAGATAATGATTTTAGTAGAAGAATAATGTAATAACACAGACATTTAAAAAATATTTGGACACATACAGATATTTCGTGAAACTTTATTGAATTGTATATTCAGTGAAGTTATTGCAATAAACATAACTGAATTGTTTTACAGATATGGTAATAAACATAATAGTTACGCATAAAAATTGATTATCACTTATTTGTTTCAGTGATGATAACGCATAGGTAACTTTTATTTAATAAGTCGCTTTATATGAATGTCGAATAAACAATATAATAGAATTAGATTTACTTCTGAAACAAAACTCTCTCGCATTCGAATCAAATACAAATATTTTTGGTGATATTAGACTCACAACAGTATAAACACATAATTATTTAAAACGAGTACCGGCGACCAGCAAACACGGCAACACAAAAAAAAAACCAATCGAGTAGAAATTTACAATTCGCCTTCAGATTCCTTGTCAGTCACTCCATACTTCACACGGAAATCGAAAAAGCGAAACTACCAAAAACTACTATTTTCTACCAAAAGCCATCATTTTGGTAGAATTTTCGAAAGTTCGTTATGTTTGCCTACCTAGCCAGTCAGTGCGCGCGTGTCAGTACGGCCGCTCGTCCTCTGAGTAGGAGGCGGAGCTCCGCTGCTATGGCACCCGGAACGGCACCACCAGGTCCTCGTGGTGCTCCACGCGCAGCTCCGATATGGCGGCCGCCGCTTTCTTCACTGCATTCGTTATCTGGAATTATTGGAATAGGTTTTATGACAAAACAGAACTGTATTAAATTCAGTGCAGCTTTTGTGATCGATCTCTGCTTTTACATCATTTTAGTTCACTATTCAATCTCTTGAGCCATACGTTAACCCATATTACCCAGTAATTTATATGAAGTTCAACAGTAGTTTATCTGTACATGAACATTGAAAATTCTTAGAACTTTGTAGAGTAACTGAGAAAGAAAGCAGGAGTCAAGTCTTATCACATAAAGAGTGGTGACCTAAAAAGATTATTATGTTCTCTATACATTCACCGGCGATGACCTTTTTGAAGGCGACCTACGAAATTAGCCTGAACTCAGGCTTTATTTTCTCACAAGAGAATAATGGCTGACCAATATATAAAGAGCAACTCACAATATCCTTATCCAGGTTATGCAGCGCCGGCTGGTTGAGCAACGTGGCTCGCTCCGCATGCGGCAGGTCTGCCAGCAAGCGGGGAGCGGGCGCGGGCGCGGGGCCCAACGCCGCCACCCGCGCGCTGTACACGCGCACGCGCTCCGAGTACGCGCCCGCTTCTAAAGCGTACGGACCCAGAGCGCCCACGTCGATCACGTTACTGGGGATAGATTTATGGTTTATAGATTTTTATATCGGAAATGTAGATACAATGTGAAAAAATCATCTATAAATAAAAAAAGATTAGGTTTTTAGGTAAAAAAAGGAAGATAATTTTCTTTAGGTTCATTTCATTCTATATCCCAACACTACTTGTGGGGCACATGGCTAACCAGAAAGCAGGGATACACAGAAAAAATGTGCTACTCCTTGGGATTACTCCTCAAATTATTTCACAAAGGCCTTACTTAAAATTAACATACATTTTTTTGATGGATAACATGAACAGCAATGCATATACCCAGTGGCGATCCAAAGCGCAGCGCATCAGCACAGGAGGGTGGACGTTTTGGTCCTAATAAAGCACTCAGCTGGCTTTCTCAAAGCGCGGCCGGTTCAGGTGTCTCTTGCTGCTGCTCCGTCACCTCGAGCAGACGTGTCCGCTATGACAGTACTCACGTGGCAGTCTCATGGAGTATCCTGTTGAGCGCGCTCTGCTCGTCAGGTTTCCGAGGCGGCGTGGACGCGGACGCGGCCGGGACCGGCGTCTCTTGCTGCTGCTCCGTCACCTCGAGCAGATGTGTCCTCTCGTTCACAGTATTTTCCTGAAAGACCATATAAAAATATAATTTTAAAATTTTGCACTTTACAGGGTTAATTTTCAGTGTCCAACCAATATTTCAAATGGGGATCTAGATATCGAACTAGATATAGATTCGATTGAAATAAAGAAAAATAATAGAATCGATTTGATTTTTTTTTTAATTGCCAGACGGAGAGCCTCGCGTGTGCTGCCTATTGTGAATCAGTATTAGTGAGCGTGCGCTCACCGCCACCTTTATGTGTGTATTTAGTGCTACCTAGTTAGGTTATTGAACTGAGTTGCGCTGTTATAATATTCACACGTTCGATCTTTCGTGGTGGAGAAGAACGAAAAATTATAAATAAAGTATTTTTTTTAATATATCCAAACAATTACTACAGCTCTGAAAATTTGGACGGTCATTGAAAAAGAACATTACGTTACTGTACATTACGCAGTTTAATTTTAGTTTAATTACCATTCAGACAAGCATATTGACAGTTGACTGACACCGTAGGGTGAAGCAGAGAGTTAAAGATGGTAGATGCACTGAGTGAATGGGGCAAATAATATAACAAATAAGTTGATTAAATATGCTCAGTTCTGAATAGCTGTAGCGGCTTGTTCTGGTGTGATCATGGTCAGTGACAAATCATGATAGCAAATGAGGTTAAATGACTAATATAT
This sequence comes from Autographa pulchrina, assembly GCA_905475315.1. Classification (NCBI taxonomy): domain Eukaryota; kingdom Metazoa; phylum Arthropoda; class Insecta; order Lepidoptera; family Noctuidae; genus Autographa; species Autographa pulchrina. Next base: position 996,360 of record FR997775.1, read on the forward strand.
TCCATAAGTACTACTTTAGATAAAGTAAATAAATTATAAAATGTATGTTTAAACAACTATATAATTTATTTTCTAGTTTCATCAGGAAATTTTTAATACATTGTTGTCTCAAACTCATTTATCACAAGTTTAATGAATTGTTATTGCAATAAAATACTTTTTCCACAACAACTGATTAATTTAACATTCATAAATAAAAATATATTGTTTGTTATTCACTTCAAGTTGTAAAAATTCTTGAATGAATCTATAGATAACGCTAAAATCCTGTCTATAAAAACTTGTTTTGAATAATGAAAGTTATTGACACAGATAAATGGAAAGGAAACGAAACGAAATACTTAAGTTTGTTTTCTTACTTGGCATACATTTTGTTAAAATAAAACCTTTATAACACACCTTTTTTTTTATGTAACCTGTATTGTTTCCCACTGCTGAGCAAAGGTCTCCCCTGTCTGACTCCAGACTTTTCTTTCTCGAGCCACATGGTACAAGTAAATCACTTCTTTTTTAAGTTTCTTAAAGTTAAGCACCTCAAATAAAACATTTTAATACTAAAAGAAATATTACAAAATTCAAAAACCATTTCTTTTCCCTTACCTATCCATCAAGTTAACTAACAATACCTACCATGGTTACAGGGTACAACCACACAATATGCAAAACAATGCACTTTGGCCACTATTCAACGCAGTATGTCATAACAACTGCAGTAAACAGACACGTAACTGAACACCAGTAATATTGTGTCAACTGTGATGCAACTATCAATTATCAATAGGCCACACATTGCACTAGCATTGTGTCATATATGGTTGCTTGAACTTTACACTAAATGCAGTAAAATAATCATTATTTTTGTATGTTTTTGATTATAATAAATCATGGAAGTAATTATGTTTGTTATGCTTTAAACCAAGCAACAGATATACGGCTGATTTTGATAAAAATGTCTATGGATTTAGCTTCAAGCCTAAGAAAGAAAATAGGCTAATGTTTGCCACAATAATACATGAGAAAACAAACTTAAATATGAGTTTGTTAAAGCTTTATCTGTAAAGGAAAATATGTAAGGAAAAAGACAGTGATAATCAAATTAAATCTTCCATGATTTGAAACAAGTGACGGTATTTATAGAAATAAAGCAGTTTCAATTTAGGCCACATATTATTTTGAACAGAAACTATTTGTTTTGTAGCCGTATACTTGTATTAAAAGATTTTATAGCAAATATGTGTTTTAGTGAATTGTTAATCATTGTAAATACAACATTAGTCAGTGTAGATAAATTATTAAATATAAATGAGTTGTCAAATAGTGGGTGGATACTCAGAGGTTAGAAAATTATGAGTAATGTATCAAAACAACATAAATAATTAAAGAGGTTATAAGATGATATCCTAGTCAGTTTCAACATAACTACCAATTTAAAACCTGAAGTTGTCTCTACAACTCATAAGGTATAAAGGTTATTGTTTAAATCATACTGTAAGAACAAAGGGAATACAAAGTTACAAGCACATTTCCTTTAGCATATTATAGAAATGACAATGTAAAATTAAACACATCACAATACTACAATGGAATTCATACATAAACATCTGACAAAGACCGGTAGAACTTCCATGAAGTAGGTATGTGCAATTACCAAACCATATTGTTTATGTACCTAATTAGATAAAATGTCACTCAACTACATATTAAACTGATAACCAGTATGATTGGAAGTCAATGTTAGGAAATAGGAAGTGGATTATGTCGGTGTAATTATCACCAATATTTCACGCACAGAACGGTCAAAATGCCTTAAAAAACGTTTTATTAATCATTTACACGCGATTACACTAATTTACGTGCAAAAATACTCATAAATTTACCTGTGGATCCGAGTCTTTGTGGCAAATACTATAGCAACACCCCATGACGGCGGTTTTTAGCGAGTCGAAGCATGAATGCAACGAAGTGTCTTCGTCGTCGGACTGCATAAATGTTTGTATTATTGTCTCCCGATGCGGATAAAAATAGAAAATTCCGTATTTCACAGCGGACGAAACACGGCGTAGATAATGACAGATAATACATACAATATGACAGAACGAGAAACGTCAAATGTCGTGTCCAGTTCAGAAATAAACAACCAAATTTTCAATAACATGAGCTGCACTGTTTTACATTATATTATAAAGTTGTAATACCATTTAATGTAAGATGAAAGAATTTCGTAAAAATGAATTGTAAATTATCAATGAATATTGAGGTTGATTCTTAGGATTCAAATGTGAATATTACTGTCTGTTTTTTGATGTCAAACGTTAAGTCAATTTCGCTTCTGTGTCATGTCAAAGTCAAACTGGCTGACAAATAAAAACTGACATAAAGTCAAAAACACGTCGACTGTAAAGTTTATATTTAACTACCGAAAACAGTTATTTTTTAATTAAAAATGTTGAGATATAGAGGTAAAAAGAAAGTTATAGATAGGGTAAAAGAGCTCGATGCCTTCCCTAAAGTGCCTGAAGAGTACGTAGACAGTACATCAGTAGGCGGCACTTTCTCAGTTATCACATTTTTTGTTGTTATGTGGCTCGTTTATAGTGAAGTTACTTATTACCTAGATAGTAATTTAGTGTTCAAATTTATGCCCGATGTTGATATGGATGAGAAGCTTCGAATTAACATCGATATGACAGTCGCAATGCCTTGCTCTAACATAGGGGCTGATATTTTGGATTCTACTTCACAAAGTGTCTTTGGTTTTGGCGAGCTACAGGAAGAGGATACGTGGTTTGAACTTACACAAGAGCAACAAGACGCTTTTGATGCCGTTAAATATCTTAACTCTTATCTCAGAGAGGAGTATCATTCTATTTGGCAATTGTTATGGAAAAAGGGCCACGGATCGATACGTGCTACAATACCGCCACGAAAAACAAAGCCCAACCGGCGTCCAGACGCATGCCGACTCCATGGCGTGTTAACATTGAATAAAGTTGCCGGAAACTTCCATGTGACTGCAGGAAAAAGTTTACATTTACCGAGGGGACACATACATCTGAATATGTTGTTTGATGACACTCCACAGAACTTCAGCCATAGAATACACCGTCTAAGCTTTGGAAGTCCAGCCAATGGAATAATATACCCTCTTGAAGGTGATCTCAAAATCACTAAAGAAGAGAACATGCTATATCAATATTTTATTGAAGTAGTTCCAACCGATGTTGATACCACATTTGAGACTATTAAAACTTTCCAGTACTCAGTTAAAGAACTGGAAAGACCAATAAGTCATTCAAAAGGATCTCACGGAGTGCCGGGCGTGTTTTTCAAGTACGATATGGCTGCCTTAAAGGTCAAAGTGTATCAAGAGAGAGAAAATGTATTACAGTTTACTTTGAGACTTTTTTCAATTATCGGAGGTATTTATGTAGTCATAGGTTTCATGAGTACCATAGTTTTAGTTATTAAAAGTTTTTTCAGACGATCACCGTCAGTCAATGTAGCACATAAGCCTACTTATAATTCCAAGATTCGGCCGCAGACCAATCCACTTTTAGTCACTCCGGACCTAAGTGTTCCTGTTGATCTAGTGAAACCATGATAGATAATGAATAGTAAATAATATAATTTTGTATTGTATATAGACATTTTTATAAGTAATCTGTAGTGTGTGAATTTATTATGGAATATATTTATATCATATTTTTACTACTATTTCTGTCAATCATACTCTAATTATAAGTAATAATAAATAAGATATCTGCACTTTTACATTCAATTTTATATTTTTGTGATTATTTGTAGTCATGTAATATTTTGATAAAATCATTATGATTGAAATTATCTCATTTTTAAGTGTTGTTTTATTTATATTGCATTTTGTGTATGTTCTGTCTGTATATTTAAGCTTGCACTGTTATTTTATATTTGTATCTTTGAACTAAAATCAAATTTAAAAGACTGATTGACAACCCTGCAAACAGTATCTTTACATTGTGGGTAAATGACGCCATATCGACTTGGATTACTTTCCAATGTCAGTATGACACAAACTTATGTAACAACTACTGGGTCATTAATGTTCAATAAAAATTATTTTACAAGCAGGTGTTTTTACTTCCCCTTAAATTTGGCATGCGGGGTTAGGGGGGTTGCTAAACGGTTCTGAGTTGCTGTCTCTGTCCCACGCGCGCCCTGGGCTATTATCCGTCGCGGCGCACGCTCCGCTTCTCTCGATTCGTTTTGTTCTCGTCCCGCCGAGCCGGGTCGGCCCGCGGCCACCATTCGCGCGGCGGCACCGCCCCACGACGAACGTGTTGCCACGTTCGATTTACGAAAACAGTCGAAAAGTTTCCCAACTTTTTAATCGGGCCCATGATACAACACTTTTTTCTCCAGAATCAACAGTGCGGTGAAATAAAAGTGGTCAATCTTGACGAGTGTTTGTGAAGTGCGTCTACGGTTTTTTTATGCGATCGCATTTTACCGTTTCAATTGTACTTTACTGTTTTGTTCGTTAAAAAAGCGCGTAAGCAAAGTTGCAATATTCGTTGAGAGGGCCGTATATGGTATAGTTGAATCTTGGGGGCTGGCGACGGTGAAAGTAGACCTTTGTTAAGTTCAAAAGGACACTGGCGCGTGCAACTGGCTCCAAACGACACGTTTCGCCTGCAGTTTGCGAGAAGGTGAGCGGCATGAATTACCTACTTAGTTACTCTTCAAACTACAGTTATCTTTACAAAGAGAGGTTTTTTATCATTGCATTCAAAATTGTATTTCTTTCACTTTAAAATTAGTTAGATAAGTACCGTTATTTGAGTTGCTATCAGTTGGTTTACTTAGCCTACAAGCTGCTAATGAGCAAGGCTATTATATTTGTACATGACATGCACTGTTTAAAAATTCTTTCACTCGTTCTTGTTTATAACAAACTTTGTAAACAAACCCCAACTTTTTGGGGCCCAATAGGCAGACGTACGATTTGAGTTTTTTCGAACTCTGACTTGCTTGGTGGAAGTGAACTCGGGCTAAATACGTTACATTTGTATTTAATAATCGATACCTAGTTCATTAAGAGTGGCAGCCAGCTGAACGACTTCGATGCCATTCATGCCATGCACCGCCAACTGTAGGTCAGTGCCCTATAGCCTACCTGTTGACTCGGCGTTCCCCGTCGAGCCGGTTCTACACCGACAGCGGCTGACTGAAAAAAACCTCAGGTTTCAACTGACATTGAATAATAAACTGACGGTTTTATCTGGCCCACGTACCATAGAAAAACGTGCAAGTCTACAATTAATTAGAACTTAAAAAACTCATTCTAAGCTTGTAACATGGACCATTATTTATGATCCAATTAGGTACCTATTCTGCTAACACCTAATTTATAACTGTTCTTATCTACAAAGCAAAGTTATTGACTTACGTATAAGATATTATTCTTTGTTAAACAATAAGATAGAGAAACGTAACAGTGATCTAAATCGGTTCAATGATTTGTAGATTACAATCTTAAAAACAATGCTACCAACTTTCTCTCAATTGTAGATAAGCGAACTAAATTGCTACTTCATTATTAACGATTTGAAGCAAAACTAATGGAGTAGTATTTAATGATAAGCATATCTTGAAATTATTACTTTGGTCCTATTGTAGGTAAAATTCTACAGACTGCTACTGAATTATTATTCTAAGAAATTATACTTAGGTGCTTACATGCAGGAAACAACAAAAGATACAATCTTGTATCTTCAAGAAAATTGTAAGAACAGATAGATAAGTGTATTATGTAAATTCGGTTAGTTGTTTAGCAATAGCACAGTTATTTTCACACTTGCATGGCCAGTACCTACATAATTAGTCCGAGTTTCTGAATACCATTAACATGTACCACCAACCGAGTTTAACCGTGATGGTCAGATGCTATCAAATGATACAATAAGACGAGTAATTGCTTTTTAATAGCAATTTTTGTAATCTAAATTAGTAATTACTTGTTATTAGGATCAATTAAAATGCTTATTCTTGTTTAAAATTTCGCTTTTATGCATAATGACTCGCAGTTTTGTTTTATCTTTAGGTTTATCTTATTTTCGAAATGACAATATTTCTCAAACCATATTCTGCGTTTAAGAAAACTAGTAAAACAACTTTTTTTTTAAAGAAGTCCAAAAGAGCATTTTATTTGTACCTACTTCAAAATGTTAAAAGCTCAAAAATTCTTCAAATAATACTTTTTGTTTATTCAAGCCACCTGCGGGACACGCTAAGTGTTCAAGAGACGCTTGTTTTTTTGTTATAACACATGTATAAAAATTCTCTTAGGAGCGTTTCTAAACATGCGCTAGTGGTGAACTGGGCGCGACAAAATCGACCAGGCATTAAATAGAAATACTGCGATTACACAGCTAAAGTTTACCTTTAATCAAACGCTGGTAAACTTTCCAATGAGATCGCAATTACCGAGAACGAACAAATGACAGCGCAGCGTGCATAATTTATGACCCAACTTCGAGCTTCAGAAGCATTCGATTTCAGTCCAAAATGCAAGTTTTGATCCCAAATACATCCTTCGATCGTAATCCACTTTTAGCTCTTCTATTAGTACAACCTGTTTTACTTGTATTATAAGCGACAATTCAATTCAAACTTTCTATTTGGTGTACGAACTCGGTTTTCAGAACGTGTGTCAAATACCAGTGTGTACGCCGAGTTAAAATACTATATTTGGCATGTTATTAAACTTGGCGACTAAGGCGAAGTTATAATAAGCTTATGAAACACACGGAAGCCTTTCCTGCCTTTGTTATTTTATTTCAAAGCTCCTTTATTATGAGTTCTGGTCTGATATTATAATCAAGACGATTCATGCTTTCTTTGAGAAAGCCGATTACGGGTTTCAGAGAAGTAATCATGCCCGGTTAGGATTGGCTCATTGTTAAGTATATCTTCTAAAGTTACTTTCTTTGCTTTGTCTCTGTTAATGTTATACTTTTTGAAAAAGCCTTTACGACTGAGGAAAGAAGTCAACTCTGATTAATTGTATCGTGAATTTGATTGAATTCTTCGCTTCTAACATTTTTCCATTTAAATAAGGTCAATACAACGTAAATCCCCGTTTCTCCAAAGCCAATAACAACACAATTCTCCACGGCTTACTTCAAATATTTATCTTTTTCGACCTTGGCCCATCTCTTAGGTACCCGTCTGTTTAGATTTCAACTCGTGTTGTGTTAAACCAAACAAGAAGGTTAGGCTTAACACGATCTATTTTCGATGGAAAGCAAAAAACCGTATTCTACCAAATGGATGCCGGAATAATTCTAATGGCTCTATATTAGATAGTTCCCGCTTTGAGACCACAATCCGAAATTTCATTTAGAACCATGGCAGTTTTCATATGTATAAGAAAAGAGTTATTATATTTCTACGGTAGTTTTATTGATAGAAAGGGTTGAACATCTCTTGTTACAATTCAGGTTTTAATTTCTCAGTACGGCCCCAGGATGCGGGTTTGCGGTAAGATTTTTTTTTTTAGTACAGTAACATGATATTAGTTGTGAGGGTACGTTGGCACTTGCTAACTAGTACGGAGAAAGTGTTCTTAACCCAGTCAGCGTTGCGATAGACATGTGTAATTTAATGTTTTCGTCACGTACCGAGCGATGTAACGTGTTATTTTCTATAGTTTGGAACGAGATTTATTAGCCTTTGTGTTAATATGCGACGGATATCTTTGTTGTTCCGTTTATGGAACCGGTTTAACAATTTATTGAGAATTAGACTATATTTATGTGTTTAAAACATTAAGGAGGTTATAATAATTATCTACTTATTTATGCACAAGTTATAGACTACAAGTCGCATTAAATTGAGATAAGTAGGTTTACTTTTTTTATTACTTGTTCTATAAGAACAACACAAAATATTTTTAGCATTTAATTTATTTTTTCTATAATTAATTACGTTAGTCGACCCAATGGGTCCCTCTAAATGGCAAGAGACATCGCGGTAGGCCCAGACGGAGATGGCGAGACGAACTGAAGTCCTTTGATAAGGAGTGGATGACCACGGCCCTAGCTAGAGAGAGATGGAAGGAGGGTAGAGAGGCCTTTGCCCTGCAGCGGGACAGAAACGGCTAGAAAAAAAAGAAAAAAAAATAAAAAAAAAAATTAATTACGGCATGCTAGGTTAATTACGCAGTGAAAACATTGAGTTCCAGCTTCAGCATTTTAACTGTGTGAGCTCTGCGTGGGTTTATCACGAAGCCTAGTTTTTTAAGGGATTTAACATTAGCAGTGAATATATGATTAAAGTAGGTTCAAGTGAAAAGTCATGGTCTAAAGCCAAATCTAAGTATAATAAACTTAATATAAAAGTCAGTACAATAAGTAGATACGAATTGTCTGGTCCGTTATTATTTTGTACTTTATTCATAAGTAAGAAAACGCTGAGAGAAGTATGGTAAATAAAGTTAAAAGATATATGATAAATCTATTTAAAAATAGCACCCTACATGTCTATGTAAATAAAAAAGTGTAACACTGCCGCCGTAATTTTTATAAATGACCTTAGTAGATATATTGTAATTCTAATAGTTTTTTTTTATAAATTTCATTCAGGTTTATAAGAATTTGTTGCTTTGCCTAAGATGGCGAATTTAACCTCATTTTTATTCAATTAATATACCAGTAACTTAAGTTTGATTATAGTATCTAACTGTTCTTATAACAACTCCTACTTGTAACAACTCCTACTTATGTATCAAATAAACGCTTGAACAAAAATTTTACAGCTCAATCTAAAATAAAATAATGAGAATTTATTTTAAACAAAGAAAAAAAGTTTTTTAAATCGATCTACTATTATTGTTGTAGATATCGCGTAACATACTCACAATTTACATACAAAAAAAGTATATAGAAACAAATTGAGAACCTCCTGTTTTTTAAGTCGGTTAAAAATACCTTATAATACTGCGACTACAATTAGCTACACAATAAAATAATAATGGCAATATTAATCACATTCATACATGTCGATAGGTAAGTACTACTCGAGTGTACTCTACGTGTATGTGTTTCAACAGATGTATGGGTTTAAACAATGGTTTCGATTCATAAACGCTACGTCACGCGCCAAGCATTCCTTGATGGTTGATCAAACAAAGCTCCCTTGCCTACTATTTATTTGCAATACATGAGTAATTACTAGGTTTCCTTACCCTTTTTATTTATTCCCTGTCCGGGGAAATGTAGTAGTTTTAAGTATTTAACGTTTTTTAATTATTCGGTGAAGATAGCAAAGGAGATTAAATAATAATGCTAACATAATATAACTTGTATGTGTAGTATGATGCTGTTAGTATAAGTTGGTTACTAAATAAAAAAATAAAATTTAAATAGGCTACTACTACTAACAATATTACACTTTAAATGTAAGATATTTTATTTGTAGTTTATAGGAAAAATACCAGTTTAATTTTCCTGTACATAAGCAACTTTGATTATAAATCATTTGTACCTACTCCGGAACTTCATTGCCACTATGTGCTATAAGATTATATGTAGGTATGTTATAAGATTAGCCGAGAAAGATCATACTCTATATTTTGTATAAAAAATTCTATAGTTCCATGGTTGCGATATTTGTTCTCACACTTTAGGAAATATTTTATTAACGTATTCTCTTGGTTTTATTTCTATTCTGAAGGTACTAAGTACTTCAATCCAATCTGAACCTACCTCTCTATGTGCTATACTTTACTGGGAAAAATACTTATAGTCTCAAAAGTAACGTCCAGTGCAATTTTTTCTCAGCATATTGGTTTTATACTTCAAACGATAGCGTACCTATTTAAAATATGGCCTTCGAAAAAGCTACATTGACGATTGTCTTAACTCCTTAATTGGTTCGTCATTATTTCAAGATCGGATGGACTCTCAAGGAACTCGCCATCCTAATTAGGGAGATAAAGGGGCAAATACTCGACATTCCAAGTAAAATATTTCAATAAAAAATAACGTCAGTAACCCGTTTGTCATGCGTGACGAGCGCGTGAGTTATGTCTGCGAGAACGTTCGTAATAATTTATAATATCAATGGCAATATCACTCGCGGACCGCGGTATTGTAGTAGAAAACGTTGCATTTTAAAACATCAAGAATGAATTGCGTAACAGGTAACACCTATCAGTAGTGATTGACTGTAATATGTATCTAATATACGATAAAATAATGCTTACTAAGGTTAAAAAAAATATAGGTCTTAGCGTAAAATCTGCGAAATAAGATTATAATAATAATATTCCGGGACAAGTCACACACGATTATCTGATCCCAAGCTAAGCAGAGCTTGTGTTATGGTAACCAGGCAACTGATAAACATACTCTAAATACATACATATTATAGATAAATTACACCCAGACAACCAGAACAAAAGATCGTGCTCATCACACAAACATTTGTCCTGGGTGGGAATCGAACCCACGACCTCCGGTATAGCAGTCAGGGTCACTAACCACTAGACCAACAGGCCCGATGAAAACGAATCGAAGTGAATTATATCTACTTCTTTGCCGGTTCCATTTTGACAACATTTCTTCTGAATATTCAAGAAATCCGCCTATTATTGCAAGTCAACGTTACAACGTTCTAAAAACAAGTATTAAAAAATTACAGTCATCTCATCCACGGTTGGCCACACCAAGTTACGCTTGCGCACTCACCCGGCGATCTTCCCATTGTACTCATAAACAGATTAAATTCACCGTAAGTATTAGAAAGTTAAAAGTGAAATAACGTATAGTCTAAGATCCCGTTAAGACCGACCTTCACCGAGATGCTTATTTAATGAAACGTATTTTATATTTAATTTAATATGTCAATAAATATAATGCATATGGGTTGCCTAGCAAATTTCAGTCCAGAGTATATTTAATTAAAAATTAAAAAAAAAAAAAATTTAAACATTTCACCGGTGTGATTATTAGATAAATTCTATACCAATCGAAAGTATGAAGCCCATAGAATAAGCAAACGTTAGGTTGCCTATTCTTTTCCGGTCACAACTATAGGGTTGCCAACTATATCTACGAGTCTATAGTTGTGACCGGAAAAGAATAGGCAACCTAACGTTTGCTTATTCTATGGGCTTCATACTTTCGATTGGTATAGAATTTATCTAATAATCACACCGGTGAAATGTTTAAAAAAATATTTTATTTTTTAATTATTAATTAAATATACTCTGGACTGAAATTTGCTAGGCAACCCATATGCATTATATTTATTGACATATTAAATTAAATATAAAATAGGTTCCATTAAATAAGCATCTCGGTGAAGGTCGTTCTTAACGGGATCTTATACTAGTACAAAACACGTGTTTATTGATTCAAAACGTGTCGTGATGTCGCGTTGCGTTTGGTGGCATTCGAGCATTCGCAGTAGTTATAGCGAAGATAATATCAGAGTCGTGCTAATGTTCGGCGAAACACGCATTATTTGATGGTGTGCGAGTAGTCATATGATTTGTAATAAGCACGTATAGCGAGTAGAACTGCACACTCATATTACGGGGTAATGTAGTTATGATGTACGTGTAGTAAACTGTGTACAAAGGTATGTAGAATCTACACTTCTTCGTTTCTCTCGGGACCTGTCATGTGAAGAAAGGGACAAGAGGATTTTAGGCTTCAATAAATATTTTTTCCATGGTCGATATAGACAGGGGACTCGGCAAGAATGGAAATAAGCTGATTAGTCATATATTTTTTTATTTTGACGGGCCTGTTGGTCTAGTGGTTAGTGACCCTGACTGCTATACCGGAGGTCGTGGGTTCGATTCCCACCCAGGACAATGTTTGTGTGATGAGCACGATCATTTGTTCTGGTTGTCTGGGTGTAATTTATCTATAATATGTATGTATTTAGAAATATATAAGTATGTTTATCAGTTGTCTGGTTACCATAACACAAGCTCTGCTTAGCTTGGGATCAGATAACCGTGTGTGAGTTGTCCCGGAATATTATTATATTATTTTCTTTCATGCATGTGGAGTTTTCTTTGCACGTTTCTGAAAGCATCTGGATCGACATATACCACCAAATTTACTTTAGCACCGAAGTACCAAATGGTACTTCGGTGCTAAAGAAAAAATAAAAAAAAAAAATTTTCTGCGACTAAATGTTACACGTATTTGTACAAGCTTCAATAAATACTAACATTACCAACCTTAATTTGTCGAAAGTGCTAACGTAAGGTAAGCTTTAAGAGATTTATGGCTGTTACTTGTAGGTCAGGGACCAAGGATTTGACCCTCTTTAAATGAAGACAGATAGTTACTTGGATTTCACTTTATTTAAGGTCTGCCGTCGACATCAAGTGATTCTCAAACAAATCATCAATCTTTTTAAGGTTCATTAGGTATCAAGGTACCATTACTTCCTTTTAAGATATTCCTTAAGAATAATATTTTAGGTACCATATTATAAGCTATTTTTTTACAAGTATATTTTGTTGATTATTAGGTGCATTCAAAAGTCGGTTCAAAAGTGTTTATTTAATTGCGTTTTTAAATGCTACATTTCATGTCAACACAAAAGTACGTGCGTACATTTTCAATATTGTTGGCACTGATATAATACAATCGCGAGTTGATATTGTTACAAGTCTTCCTATACGATATTGTGTTGATTTCATTGTGTTTGTTAGTAAACACTAAACATTGTTTGCTAAGGTTATGAAATAACCGTCAGGGTTATTCACATAAGAATAAAAATAGCTAAAAAGCAAGCATGTATTTTGAACCTATGAAAAAGACGGAATTGTCACATTGCCCTGGGATATACTTAAACTTTTGTTCTATGTCTTTAAGGAGAGTTTATTTGCTTTATATTATGATTTCTTGTTAAAAAGAACCTTTGTAAACGTTTGTGAATTACCTACTCAACAGGCATGTGCGATACAAGAACAAATGACGTCAGCATTTGTCGTCTACCTACCTACTTGTATAGTATAGGTACATAAACTTGTAATGTGTATGTCGCTACAGGGTCATTAATCTGAATTTGCGCTTGCAATAAAACAACTTTTATTTCCATTGTGGACGCACAAGGACTTTTAAATCCCAAAGGGAATGAGAAAGCCAATGTCTATGTTGCTTTATCTACTGTTAATATTAAAAAGCTTCGTTCCTCTGAAAGAAATTTTAATCTCAATAAAATTCTTACCTACGTCAAACTATGATATCACTGAAGCGTGAAAGGAAGATCCAAAGTAAAACAACGGAACTAAGTATGTCAGTGATATTGAATACAGATCGAAACCTACATAAAACGTTCGTTCCTTCTTTTGCCTTTTGAGAAGGATCAGGTCTTTCGATGCCAACACTGGCAAACCTTTCAAATCTTTACATGGAAAAGTAAAAACACAGTCATGTCGTGATAGTCTTTTGTTTGTACTATTCCATAAACATAAGCATGTGCGGTTTTATAGTCTTTGGCATGTGCTCTAATTAAATCTTAATAAGACTAAAAACGACACAGATTATATTCAACGTTACTTTTCCAGCTAATTATCTTTTTATAAAGAGTAAGAGTTGAATACATTATTCATTAACATGGTGGCGTATAGAAAATGCTAATGTGTGTTATTCTGCATACATAAAACAGTTGGTGGAGACGTCCTCTGCTAATATGCATACCGCAGCAAGAAATAGGAGAACAATGTTCTTCTATAACTGTGCTGTGGCCTGATAACAAAAAAGATAAAAAATTGTCCTGCTGGCAAACGGTTAATACTTTTCTTTGGAATATAAAGTGATTAATTTTAACTTCTTTGTGGCATTTAAGAAAAAAACATATTAAGGTATGATGTTTTTTCTATTATCTTGGTCTGCGTAGTTCTAAAGTTGCGAGTATAATTAGAGTTACCAAGAATTAATCACTAGTTTAGATTACGTACTATTAACAGGAACATTACTCTAACAGCCTGCAAATGACAGCTGTCACAACCATTAAATGCAGTTCCCTGTAAGTTGCCAAGCACTGATCAAAACGATCATGCAAATCAGTTAATTATGTATCTCAAACACGAGTGCGTGTTTGTTATAATATAACCATTTGATTTAATAATTAATTATTATACTAGGTTAGATACCCACCCAAATGCTGGACCACACATGATTGCTTACATTGACATCGTCAAACATTTATTGATGAGGCAATAGGGGTAGAACCTATCGCATTTTTTAGAAACATATGTAGATGCCTCTGACAAGGAAGAAGTTTAGAATTTAGTTATCCACATTATTTTAAAAAGTCCCTTTTTCCCTGATTTAATATCTGCATCAGCGTAAATGTATATTTTTAAACTAAACCATCAACGTCAGGCGTTGATGGTTTTCCCGACAAAAGCTAACACAATGTTAGGTTTCCCATAATTTCATTCCCTGTAGTAGTCAACAAATTGAGTCAGTATCCTTAAGGGGACCAAGTTTATAGTTATGATAATTAAGGTACAAGTTATGCTAATTCACAACATTATGTGAGGTCCATTGCGCAGTTGTGGTTAGTTTTAATTAACATTAGCGTCATGCGATTAGTACCTTAGTAACATTTTCGATTGGATATAAGAATTATTTTTTTATTGAGACCACCCTTTGGGTTTTTTAATTTTAGACCTGTCGGTATGCAACTTGTACCAGTAATATCTTCTCTTCATAGGCCTTTAATAAACCCTTAGGACTTGGAATAGAGTTGGATCAGATGACCTGATATGTATAGTAAATCCCAATCTCGAAGAATAAACTGAAGTTCGCTGCAAAACTAATCTAAAAATCACAATAGAGCAATAAGGCGTTCAATTTCTTAGCTGTCGTATACGCTAAGAGTCATGATTGTTTCAGTGATAGAAAAGGATGAAGCTATACAGATAGATAACACTGTCTCTTTTCACAACGGAACAGTGACGTCTTTTAAAGGTTATTAAAATTGAAAAAAAATTGTTTGTACCTACTGGGCTGAAGTTCTTAGTGTACATAGGATGCACGGATAGGATGCATGTGGTGAAATTGAATTATTGTAGGTATAAGTATCATTTACTACATTATATCATTCTGGTTTAATTTCTACTTAATTTGATTTACTTATTCTATAGTCAAGTAGCACAGTTGTGTTCCACACACCAACATAAAAAATTGAGAGTCAACCTAAATATATAAGAGTTACAAAATTCCGTGAAAAATGCTTTTATTCTTCTAAATAAATAATATGAAAACGTTCCCTGTTGTCCGTCCTAAAAGTTTTATAGAAAGTATTTCGGGATTTATTTTCTGACCCTTTTCATGAAATTGATATACAAAAGGTTTAGAACTTACTACTTTACGTATATTAAAAAGAGCTGGGTTTGGTACCTGTCATACAATTTGCTTATATAAAAGGGTAATAATTGAATTTAGGTTCTAGGTTCTAGGCTTAAATCTGAAGATGCTTTTGGATTATGTTTTATTCTGCGAAATAAAAAATCATAGGCTAATTAATGTATTTATTTACCAGTCTATGTATGTTTGTATTTGTCCTCAAGAGACCAAACGCGTGCGCCGATTTTGATGATTCTTACGTCAGTCGATTCGTCCAACTTTTTAATTCTCTCTTTTTCAGTAAGACATCAGTCAAGGATGCCAAGATTGCCTTATTTATAGTACATATTTTTATCAATACTTAACCCTTACATTAACTGAAGAACATGACTAATTTCTTAAGGTTTATCTATGTTAGGGTCAAATAATCTTCTACCAGGATAACAGTAACAGGTCAAGTACATCTTTCTTATACAAGTTAACTAACGGATGTCCTCACACATGTTAACATAACAAACGTCAAACAGCGTTGTTCGTCCATCTGGCGTTGTTAATGTTGTTATATAACTGTCCCGATTGTTATAGACTGTATTTACATTCGATTGGAGTTGCGAGAGATGTGATTGTTGTATGAAGTACTTAGAAAAGTACTGCAAACTAAAATAAGGGGAATGGGAATATTGAATGGGATAACACAAAAACAAATCTGAGGGCTGCAAATAGAGTTGAAAATAAATTAAAAACCAATAAAATGAGGAAGTATTGTTTGCCTGTTACATTTTCATGCATTACTAGTTACAAGTTAATTCATTAAAAGTATTTAATGGAGAGTAGAGTTGCAAAAACAATGGTCACAAACTTTAAGAGCAGCGGAACAATGAAATATTAAGAAATATTCGTCTCTTCATATTGTTTGGATAATAAAGCAAAGTGCCGTTACCTAGCTAATTTTAAACACACATTTTAACATAATTAATATAAAATTAACCACTACAGATTAAGATTACTCACAGTTTTAGGTAATTAGCTACCATAATGGGGCATTCAAATACGCTTCAGCGGTTTTTTAATCTAGTTTCTTTTTCTTATCTAAATATTGAGAAAGCAGAATATTACAAAACAAAATACCACAGGTCTTTTGTAAGACTGATAGAGCTCTTATGACAAGGAACTAAGGTTCATATTCGTACTTTATTTTATGTTTATATTGTCGTGTCCAAGATACCTTTAAAAGGCAATTCGCCAGATTGTTCGGCTGTATTCGGACTTCGAGATTCAGGTCCAAACAATGGAAATTATTTAGGTCATCAGTGGGCTGTATTGTTACCCAGCTCTGGATTACTTGCATTTTTCAAAAGAAGAAAGTAAAGTATACTTTAAAAAAATATAAACAGATGTCTAGTTTAAATGTAGGAAGTACATACATACATATAATCACGCCTCTTTCCCGTAGGGGTAGGCAGAGACTACTTCTTTCCACTTGCTACGATCCTTACACACTTCTTTCGCTTCGTCCACTTTCATTATTCCCTTCATACATGCTCTTCGGTTTAGGGTACTCTTGACCTGGCCTTTGTAAATGTAGGAAGTAGAATAGAATATTCTTAATTGTAGGTATACCATGAGCGAAAGTAATCTTTAGAACGCTTTTCATCAGTGATTCTAAAAAATATTGTATGATGGATAGAAATATCAATTGAGGAATGGCTTTTAGAAAAAAATACTACGTACACTAAAGAAGGTAACAAAGCGATTGCTTGTTCCGACAAACGAAATGAAATAAAGGTTCCAAGAACTCCCAATAAAGAGCTTTTCTTAGAATAGTAGGAATATTATGGCAAGAAAACATCTTGCCTGCCTAGAATGATAAGGTTACTAATATTATAAATGCGAAAGTTTGTTTGGATGTATGGATGTTTGTTACTCTTTCACACTAAAACTACTGAATGGATTTTAATGAAACTTTACAATAATGTAGCTTATACATCGGAATAACACATAGGCTATAATTTATAAAGATAGTGTACGAATTTTCATTCGAGCGGGTGAAACTGCGGGGCACAGCTAGTATTATATACAAACTTCCCGCCGCGCCGCCTAAAAAGTTTCTTTAAAAATTTTAATTTTAACTCTTAGCTACTAAGTATAAAACTCAACAAAGTATTTAAATATGTGCAGATTAAGATTAAAATGTTGTGTAGTAATAAGTTTAAGTTTAAAATTGAATTAAATTATGAAATGACCCAGTTACGGTGCGTTAATTAGATACGTTTTTAACATGAAGGTCACATTGTCTGTTATTTTGTAGAGTTACACAGATTTATGAGCAGATTATATTGTTAAAACTAACGTGTTTATTTTGCAGTTAGATTTTTATTATTATGTAGTAAAGAAAAGGTAAATTATTAATGTATCTTCTTTTTTTTAAGTTCATTATTGTTTTTAAATTAGAAATTTTCACCCTCTACTGGGATAAGGATTAATAAGTATTGCACTAAGTACTACAAAAAAATTATGTCAGCTGTTTCTTCAAAATAATTCTTTAAGATTAGTCTACATACTGCCTGTACGGTACCCTGAAGGCTGAACGTGTTTATCCATTTTACGACCAGATTTCGAAAACATATAGCTATTAAAAGAATCGTGAATAATATTGAACATAATAACAACCCACCACCTACACTGCTTCTTATTTTATAACAGGGGAAAAGGTGCAAATATCTCTTTAGCATCACGTTATTCAATAAAGTTATTTTTTCAAACACGTAGGTGTCGTAGGTACTTTTATACCATCTACTACCTCGGTTATGGTCTCATGTAAATTATAATGAAGTCGGTTTTTATTATATTTATATTTAAATACCTAATCAATTATTACGGGCCCGTTGGTCTAGTGGTTAGTGACCCTGACTGCTATACCGGAGGCCGTGGGTTCGATTCCCACTCAGGACAAATCTTCGTGTGATGAGCACGATCATTTGTTCTGTGTCTGGGTGTAATTTATCTATAATATGTATGTATTTAGAAATATATAAAGTATGTTTATCAGTTGTCTGTTTACACAAGCTCTGCTTAGCTTGGGATCAGATAACCGTGTGTGAGTTGTCTCGGAACATTATATTATTATATTAATTATGTAGTTTGCTTATTTTTTTATACATCTGATACTTTTCTTCATAAACTAGTGTCCAACTAATTATCTACTTAAACGTCTAAAACCAACAGTACTATTGCATCAAGAACACAAGGCATTTAGTAAATCTACGCGCTCTAATAGTGAGCACCATTACTTTAAAGCACTTCAAACATAAACGCTGTGTGGGAAGATAACTATTGTACTGGAAGACATTACAATCGATAGTTTAACCAAATTGTCGTACCATTTATTTGGCAGTTGTATAACTTGCAACTTGCTTTGCAAGCTGGTTGTATAACTGCGAGTTTGTAGCGCGATGTAGAGCGAACAGTCTTTATGTGCTAGCGAACTATTCGGTGTGAAAACTGACGTCGAATAATATAGGTGCCCGTAGTTACAGACAGAATAATACTCATCTGCCGAGCCTTTCTGCTGAGCCTTTTCCCAAACTATGTTGGGGTCGCCTACCAGTCTTACCGGATTCAGCTAAATACCGTATTTTACATGGAGCGACTGCCTATCAGACCTCCACAACTCATTTTACTGGGGAACACAGTATCCCATAGTAAGACTGGTTGTCAGAATTGGCTTAACGACTGCCAAAGATATATGTATGACTGCCGGGACCTACTGTTCTATTCGGTGCGAAAACTGACGTCGAATAATATAGGTGCCCGTAGTTACAGACAGAATAATACTCATCTGCCGAGCCTTTCTGCTGAGCCTTTTCCCAAACTATGTTGGGGTCGCCTACCAGTCTTACCGGATTCAGCTAAATACCGTATTTTACATGGAGCGACTGCCTATCAGACCTCCACAACTCATTTTACTGGGGAACACAGTATCCCATAGTAAGACTGGTTGTCAGAATTGGCTTAACGACTGCCAAAGATATATGTATGACTGCCGGGACCTACTGTTTAACGTGCTTTCCGAAACACGGAGGGGTCTCGGTATGTTTTAAATGGTCACCCATCCACGGACCAACCGCGGCGAGCGCGGCTTAACCTGTATTATCGGTCAAACCGTACGGCTTACACTTAGCCACGAGCCCCTCTCCTCCTCGAGAATAATACTATGGTGTACAAAATATCAAACTAAACGGGGAAATACTATGGTAGGCTTTTAAAACTTTCAACGGCTCAACAGGTCTCAATTAAAAATGGATAGCATGAACTAGTAAGGTCTGTAAAAATTGCTCTCCCTCGTATATTTAGTAAAATCAACAAAGATTATGTTTGGTTGACCACAGTTTTTACAGAAATTGATAATAATATTTAATTTTGTCTAAAACGCGCTACTTACTGGCCAGTGTATAACCAGACTTAATTCAACCGATACATCGGTTCATCAATTTGTTTAACTACGCCAGTAATGGCCGCTACCGTTTACTCATGTTTTAGTGGTAATGTACTTCTTTGGGAGTGTTTTGTTCGCTCAATTTGGCGGACGTTGTTTTTTAGCTAGCCATTACAATGACATGTTTGTATTGTATGTGTGTATGTTTCGTAGGTTCATGAATTCCGGTATTTTTTCTATGAAATCAACGGAACTATAATTTTACGGGTAGATCTTTGGACCTAGTTAAGTAGGTATGAAGATTAAATGCAGTCTTTGCTAATATTATGAAGAAGTACAGTTGTTAAGGGTAACTGGAAGTACAAGGAGCTTTCGAAAAAAAGAAATCCATTATTTAGTACTCTATGATGTAGGGTGGTTTATACTAATAGTAATAATACTTAAAAAACATGAAGCCGAAGCTGTAAGTTAGTTGGGTATAAAACATGTCAATAACCAGGAAGTCCAACTGTTTATTAGCCCTTTAAAGGGTAATTTTGGTTTGGAGACCAAGTACAGTTTGGCGACAGTCAAAGTTATTTAGCTCCTAAAGATTTAAGTTAATGAAATAATAATTAAAGAGATACCAGTAGGTAGGTATATTGTAGTAATAGTTTTGTTAATTACTTATTATATATCCTATAGATTTTACGAATGGTTTTCTATTATATTAACATTTTTGTGAATTTATTTAGGTACCTCTTACTGAGTATAAGGTGAAATTCGATCGAACACACAAAAAAAATACCTACGTGATTTATGATCGTCATGAAATATGTATTAGTAATTCGCTATTCTTATTTTTAAGACCCACAATTCGAAAACCAGCCCTCACATTTAAATTTGAAAATACCTGTCTTTTGAATAAACATATCGATATCGGAACAAACATGTTCGCATCACTAGTGTCAGCTAGGGCCGTAACTTTAGTTTTTTATCGTCCAAACAGTTGTAAACGTGAGGTCGCATTGTATGAGCCTGCGCCAATCAATGCCACGTTACCTGCACTGCACCGTATACTAACGGTTGTTTCTCTTATACAATCATCAGATGAATTGACTGCCTGTTTGGCTTGCTAACCAATAATGAAGTATTGGGTTGGAAAAGAATTTCGGTAATGAATCCAAATGAGACTGTGTTAAAGATTGTGGAGGATATGCGGCTATCACGGTCACTAGAAGAAGGCAGGACGGTTCAGGACAAAGGAAGAAGTGGAAGAACTGCCCAGCAGTGGGAGGAAGGAAAGGAAATAAGGAACAAGTTGAATTGGTGATAACATTTAGGATAGTTCTGATTATAACATTTTGCAAGGTAAACAGCCCCGGTTAGGTTTAAAGTGACCTCCTCCCAAACCTCCTCCATTGACGTACATTGAAGTTTAGCTGACCCTTGACAATGTTCAACAAACCATTTTGGACTAATTATAATAGTTGACGCTGTAAGC
The DNA here is from genome assembly GCA_905475315.1 of Autographa pulchrina. Lineage (NCBI taxonomy): Eukaryota > Metazoa > Arthropoda > Insecta > Lepidoptera > Noctuidae > Autographa > Autographa pulchrina. The sequence goes on from FR997775.1 coordinate 1,017,640, forward strand.
TTTGGGTTATCATAAGAACTTGTTAAAAAATGTTGTTAAGTAATTACCTCCTGTGAAAAGATACATCAATTGCCATCTGGTGCATTTGAGAATATTTTAGTGTTGATACCAAAATAGTAAACTTCTCTCATTTTAATAAAACAAAATACATTTTCTCAGACGAAGCCACACGGGCGGCTAGTATTTATACATTCAGCACGAGACTCACAATTTCTCAGACATTTAAATATTCACAAAACACTTGAATATTTTGAGTACCTACAGATCTTTTCAGTTTGTTTTCTTTTGTTTATATAACATGGAGATATATGTACTTGTGTTATTACTGAAGAAATTTTATTTTTTTGACGTAAGAACATTCCTCTTCAGTATTATACGTGTGAGCTTTTTTCGCTTAAATATAAAATTTCTGCGGATTGGATTGGCGATTTCAGATCCCAAATTTTGGAATCCAGGTTTCCTCACGATGTTTTCCTTCACCGTTTGTCAGAAGTGTCTTCGAATAATTAAGAAAGTACATATAACTTTGAAAAAGCCACATTGGTACTTGCCTGGGGTCGAACCTGCAACCTTGGTCTATCCGCAGAGAGCAAGCGTGGTGATCAATGCTCGTGCCTTCTCTATATGGGAAGAGGCCTGTGCCCAGCAGTGGGACGTTTATAGGCTGGATTATTATTATTATTATTATTATAAAATTTCGTCGATAAGTATATTATTATGAAATGTAGGCGACTATTGTTCCAGTAAATAATAATGTATTTATAAGTGGCGGATAATGAAGACAGCAGTTTCCGAAAAACTTTTTTGAAGTTTTTATTACTTTAATACACTCAGTTTAACCCTGAAAATAAAAACATTACGACCATCAAACTTAAGAAAAAAAATATTGATCCAGGACAAATACTAAACATTTTTGAACCTGGAAAGGCTGACAACATAAATAGTATATCTAACTAGTTTTAACATTATTAGAGGTATTAATTAAATGTTGTAAGGGTTTAAGAATTTGTGAGATGATGGATGACAGATGAATTGTTTTTTGCTATGTTTCATGTGTACATATTGTGTACGTAATTTATTTTTATCTTGTATCTTTTGTGTATAACCTTTACTGTGCAACGATTTAGTGCATACTGTTATGTTGTACATGTTAGGTATTTGAAAATAAATAAATTATTATTAATTTTATTCTACACTGAACACAAGCTGACAGACTACGATATGAAGCAATTTTACGTATGATTTAGCATTTATTTATAAATCGTCTGTTACATAAGGAAATTAATATATACGTACATACTGTAAATAGGATTTATTTATTGACTTTTCCTGCTGTGGGTTTAACTTGGAATAATATTATTTTATTAAAAAATAGCTATTCATTTATTCTAGTAATTCTTGGCACCTTTATTAATTATAATTTGTAAATACCATTTTTCTTGATTATAGCATTCTTCAATGAAGAGAAAAGGTGAGAATTTATCACAATATTTGCCTAGGTACTGTACCAGTAAACACCTGTGTATGTAGATATATAAAAAAAATAGAAAACAATCAATATCTTTCTTACCTTACAATCATAATTAAAAAGTTTAATTTTATGATTGAGAACTTCAGCTGTAAAACTTCTTTCAAGTAGCGATAAAAATTCCGCAGATCAAGAGAGATAAATCTATATTAATGGTTACTACATAAGTAAGACAAGTCACAAGAAACTCAATAGTTTTCAGACGATAATAAATGCTCGACATGATATACTTAGCATAGAATCACGCTAATGCAACTCCTACTAGAGTTAGTTGTCTCACTGCTCACACACATTCTTATCGTTTTAAAATAGAACCAGTGCCTATTCACTCAAAATTGGTATTATTAGTAATTATATTGGTAGTAATTATTATATTAAGTATTTCATAACATTATTATTATTACTAAAAATTATATCTGTCAATATAGTTATTAAATGCATTTTACTTAACACACATTTAAAACTAAATAACTTACTTAAAATACCATTAACATAATTCATTGGGCACTAAGTCACAATATCTGCCAAGTGCCACAATGATTAACTTAGTCGCTTACTAATTAGTCGAGTTTCCCCACACTAGCTGTCTGGTCACGGTCCACTAGCGCCACTGTCTTCGCGCGTCATTCTCGGTGATAGCTGAATCAGATTAATTGACACTCCACTTTATAGCCATGCTACAGGTAGACCAGAAGATCAACTTCGATCGTAACACCACAAAATTTGATCTGTCCGTAACCATGGTATAGTGGAATGCTGAACCAAATTACAGTTCTGAATCATAATTAACTTGTCCTTAGTCAGAAAAATGGTTTATATACTGTTTAATAGAAAGCTGCATTCTTGTCTTACGTAGATAAGGTAGACTTGCACTATAATAAATTTTATTTGAAAACCTAGATGTATGTGACAAAAACAGTAATTATTTCGATGATTTTGAATGACTTGACAACGGCACGATTTAATATGTAGTAAAGCTTAAAAAAAAATATTCACTTAAAGTACAGGGACACAGCTAGGTTATTTAATATGGATATTTGTTTTGTCCGTTTCTGATAATTTTTCACTAGGTATGCCTTCTGCTTCATTTCGTTCATACAATTCAATGTGTTGCAATAAACATGTGGACCATTGTTGGAATTTATTTCCTTTTCTAGATCTTTCAGAAAAACATGTTGCTTGTAACTGCCATCTGTTGCAAGTTATTAGTCACTTGAGGGAAATGCGTTCGTATGGAATGCGGGTAATTAGCAACACCTTCGTGTTTGCGTCCGATTAGCGATCATTACTGATACGTTGTTTACTATCTTTGATGCTTATGTACTGAGTTTTGCAGATTTCATTGTAATGAGAACCTCATAAAGCTATAAACTGTGGCATATCTTGTGAAAAGTTTCCTGTCATTTAATACAACAACAAACACTTACAACTATACTAAAAATTCAATCATTCTAATTTTGACCTTTGGCAGAATACAGACGAGGTTTGGTTGAAAATAAAAATTATTTGTAAATAACTTAATAACACTAGTAAGTATACAATAACAGCCAGAAGCAGATGCAGGAAAACTGTTGAATAAAATATCTTAAAAGTTCGATCAACAACAAATACTCAGAACTCACAATACAATATCCATACACATAGAATATCAATACAAACAGTCCTGCGGTTTACACTTGCCCCCGTAATTTAATAATCCGGATAACATAATTCGCAGATCCTATAGACTTCATAAGGAAAACAGTCTCAAACAAACACCACAAAATGAAATCAGTATTTGATCCCCACCATGATCCCGGGATCCTATTTCCAAGGATTCCCGGGACTGAGTCATACATGGCTTCTGAGAACACATCCCGGTGAGTCATTCCGTTTTACGGCACTGTTATGAACAGGTTCAAGGCCCGGTGCAACATTCGCGATGGAAATAAAAATAGACTTAACGATAGGTATTGCTTCTCTGTTATGAGTCAGCAATGATTTTGTTAACCACCGTACAATATTTAATATTATAATTCGGCCGATGAGAGAATGCCTTCCTGTCATGTCAGTTGGTCTTGATGGGTGTTACGTTATTCATTGTAAATTGGCATAATGATATAGTATTGAATCTTATAGTGCAAAAATATATCAATACTAGCTGTACCCGGCATGCGTTGCAATGCATTTTTTTTTACCTAGCACCTGCCTACTACCTAGCTACTACCTACCTACTACCACTTAGGGGTATGAAAAAACTTTAAAAAAAAAAAGAGAACCGCCTTCAAAAAATCCGATTCACTGAAAAGTATTAAATAATTTTAAATGTACTGCTTATCAAATAACCAAAATATTAGGATAATAAGTATAATTATACTTCAAGCACAATTATTGTTATTTTTGGAGTCGGTGTCTGTCCTTATAATATAGGCTATTAGCATAGTATAAAGAGAGAAGAAGTAGGCTATCTCCGGCCCAAAACGCGATATAATTGCCTACTGTCTCAGGGTTGTCACTTTTAGCTAAATTTTAATTCAGTGCTTATAAATTGGCAAGGGTCGGGAAGTTGTACTTTTTTCTTAATTGTCTGGGTACAGGGTTTGTGAGGTCGGTTTTACCTAAACGATGATGAAACCTTTCACTAATCTACTGTCATCAATTCATTAGTTTAAAGCCCGGCCCTTGCCAAAGATAACACATCTCTGTATAACTAATTTAAGAATGATTATTGTTGATTTTAGTTTAACAATGATTTTCCTAACAAATACAGAAATGTATTCAAAATTCAGAGCAGTATTATTTATAATAATAATATTATTATTATAATAATATTAATATTATTATAATAATATTATTTATATACAATTATCAGTCATTTTTCATTCGTTTAGCGGTGCCGAAAAGCCGTGACGCGCGAACTTCGTGCGGTGCAGCCCCGACTGGCGCACTGAGAAACGGGTCGAGAATTTGTTTAGTGTGCGTGCGGCGACGCGTAGGTACTATGGCGCACACATACAAGCCACGCGCGGTCCGTTTGTATGAAGATAACTTACTGCCCCTCTCTTTATACTATGCTATTAGCGGCTGACACCGACTCCAAACATAACAATAATTGTGCTTGAAGTATAATGATACTTATTATCCTAATATTTTGGTTATTTGATAAGCAGTACATTTAAAATTATTTAATACTTTTCAGTGAATCGGATTTTTTGAAGGCGGTTCTCTTTTTTTTTAAAAAGTTTTTTTTTTATTTAATACTTTTTAGTGTTTGATACTTTGTTTACTTACTTAAAATGGGTTTAGTCAAGTCGAGATAATCGCGTTTAAACATACACACATACACACAGGTCAATCTGAGAACCTCCTTTTTTTCAAGTCGGTTAATTATAAAATACCAAAACCTTCTCCTTGGTCTAACAAACACTTTTCTGAAAACCGTATCAAAATCGGTTCAGTCAAACGCGAGATAATCGCGTCCAAATATACATACATACAAGTCAATCTGAGAACCTCCTTTTTTCAAGTCGGTTAATTATAAAATACCAAAACCTTCTCCTTGGTCTAACAAACACTTTTCTGAAAACCGTATCAAAATCGGTTCAGTCAAACGCGAGATAATCGCGTGCAAATATACATACATACAAGTCAATCTGAGAACCTCCTTTTTTTCAAGTCGGTTAAATAAAACATACTAAAACCTTCTCCTTGAACTAACAAATTATTTTCTGAAAACCGCATCAAAATCGGTTCAGCCAAACGCGAGATAATCGCGGACAAACATACATACATACATACAAACATACAAACATACATACAGGTCAAACTGAGAACCTCCTTTTTTTTGAAGTCGGTTAAAAAATAGATAGTAGCCGATTCTCAGACCTACTGAATATGCATATAAAATTTCATAAGAATCGGTCAAGCCGTTTCGGAGGAGTATGGTAACTAACATTGTGACACGAGAATTTTATATATAAGATATAATAATTATAATTCGTTTATAGGACGAATAAGTTATCTATTCACATTAAAGTTATATCTTCCTATTGATAACGACCTGTCAGGAAAGCTGTAGCTACATAAGTCATGAAGACCGGCGCGAGTTTTCGTGGTAGAAGGGAATCCAAACCATCCATTTACTACGACAATCCTATTGATGCTAATCCAAAGGCATAATACAGCCATTTAAATTAGCCAATCAGTGAAAGCGTCAAAACTAACAAAACAATTAATTAATCAAACACTAAAGTCGCCAAACGTATACAACGTGTTCTTGTATCAACGACGCCATTTTGGATCTCTGCTCTTATAGGGTATTACATAAACTACGGTAACACACGTTGAATTGAAAAGATCTCCTTTAATCTACTAATCCAACAGATTGAAGGCCCGTAAAGTTCAAAGTTCATTCGAAGGTTTGCTCCTATATTTAACCTCCATGAATAAAATGTGAGGTCCTTTTCAGTACCACACGAGTTTTGCAATATTTAGAAAATGGGACGATATTATTTATACGAAAACGTCGATAAAATGTCGGTAGGTTATCGTGAGTTAAATGCTCTTGATGTAAATAAATTTTGAATTAGTAATTTGCTTCATACGCTGACAAGTCTCTAAATATGAATTATCTGCTAAGTCCTTCTTGTGAATACTAAATGCAATTTAGCCTCCTGTGTCCTGTGCGTTACTGGATTGATTGTATTAAATTTTTCGAACAAATAAAATAATCACTCAGTATAAGGATGACTACTGATTTTTTGACAGCTGATTAGTATGCAAAGTACGTACACCTTTCTCCGTTCCAAAATTATAATTTTAAGGAGTGAAAGCATTATTTGTTTGTAAACAATGCTACTTAAAATAATGACGAAATCATGACTGGTAAAGATGTATTTTATTGACTACCTATTATATTCTCTTTTAAGCAATAAATTAGCTAAAATATTACCTAAATGCTTGTTTTATCGAAAATGCTGATGTTTCGACGAAAAATATGATCAGGCTGCTAATTATCAACTTTATTCTTGAAACTCCTAATTAAAACGGTACTCTCATAAATAAGTAAAGAAATAAAAATCTGCAGTGTGCATTCGTATTCAATGCTCTTGTGATTGCAAACAGATTCATCTGTGAACCCTCCCATCTGGCCTGATTGCGAAATTACTCTGAATTTTCATAGGAATTGGAGCGAATGATTGTGACTGCACAAACATAGTATAGTTCTGAATAATGATGATGACCTGATTGCTTAGTGCTGGTGAAATTATGCCTCTGATAAGGGATTTTAGTTATTAGAGTCTTTAAAAATTTTCATAGACTTGATGCAAGGATTTAAGTTATAAAACAAAAGCTGACGCGGCAACGCCTCTATTACCAGATACTGAATTTGTGCATAGTATTTTACTGTCTACTAGACTAGAATATATATGTGTAAAAGACCCAAAGGCTTCAGGATTTTGATAATTATTATAGTGTCATTTGAATCCTCAAAAATAAATTTCTTATAGGAACTGAACTAAGGCTGAAAATAAGAGTCGATGAAGGTATTAAATATCTTATCCCATCCAATTTATAATCCTGCCATCTAAACTTAGACTTTCCTAAACAAACCGCGCATCTTAAGAGCATCCCACACAGATTGCGACACGCGACACGTCGTAAATCCCTATTCAAACGAATCGTGTCGCATGCGTTTCGTAACAGAAGAATTAAACTGACACTAACATAATTCACTTATACCAAATTTGGTCCTATTGCCCATTTGCCCACCATCAAAGAATTATCAACTCTGTCTCTACCAGATAAAGTTTATTATAGATAAGATGGAAAAATGAGGTCAGTTTTGCATTAAATTTTGTCGACAATTGAGTTATGCTGGCCGAGTGTGAACTCTGATTGTTTTATGGTCTAATACGTTTATTGAATTTAATTGCTGAATTTAATGAAAAGTTGAGATCGACTCTGCTTTGTTTGCCTGTCAGATTCGAGACAAGCTGTTATTGTTTTTAACATGTATGTTGATTTGTTTTAGCGATTGTTAAGGTGTGTGTCAAATATATTGCCAATATATGTTGTTTAATTCAAGATATTATAAAGGATGTATGGTTTCTTTATAAATGAGTAATAATTAAACTACGATAAAAAAATAATACGATAAAAAAACCAGTTACAGGTTATCAAAGCTACATATTTTATTTAAATTTCTTTTTTTCTGCACTTTAAAAAACCTCTCGCTTCTTAAAATAAACTAAAAGATAATCATTATCAAAAAACTCTGACCTCATTTATTATGCAAGCCGAAGAGAACAAAATTTTTATCACCACCGATAACGATTCGCTAAAACAAACAAGACTGGGTTAATCGTTGCAACGTACGAAGTAGTACGAACGTTAAACAATAGTGCTGTAAGTAGTTTTATTAACGGACGCAATAGTGTGGGCCTGTTTACGCTAGGCTTGGCAGATGCAGAGATTATCTGAACTGCAATAGATTGCATAGTGCATTCAGCTAACGTGGTGGTTACTTTCAAGTTTTGTTAAGACTGCTATTGAGCGCAATAATGAAGAATGTTGGTATATGGTCTCATTTAATTAGGGTACCAACAAGACACCACTTTAAAATATCATATTTTTTGTTCTTTTCACTTTTTGAAATCTTTCTTAAATAGCCCATCTTGACACCACAATCAATTATTTTTTGTAAGATTTTAACACTTTTGAAATCCTCCCGAGGCACCGATAACAAAGCTTAATTTGAAGATCTTTCCAATTTTGCTTCCATTTTTGTGCCTTCTACACAATACCTTCAACTTCTAAACATTATAGCCTTAATGTATCCTGTTGGCATGAGGCTTCAACGTGATTTAAAAGTGAACGTACAATCAATTAGGATTTTCCAATCTTCCCGATTGCGTCGCCCACACTCTGAAGCCTGGCGTGGGCGCTTCTTAAGATTCTGTGCTTCGTTATTAAAGAGGTTTTGATCATTGGGAATACTTGAAAAAATTGTTTATTTAAACGACTAAAATTGCTTGTGGTCCTAAATAACAATACGCAATGGTTTGCTGAAAACTGGACATGAAATATTACCTAACTGTAGAATATTTTATCCTAACGAAGTAGGAACATTGTGTTAAATACATGCCTATGTATGCCATTGTACTGTTTGTGGGGTCAATATAATGAGTTAAGGTATGCTTAAAGGGGTTACTTAACCTTCAAATGGCAGACATGTGTAAAGGGCAGTAACTAAGGGTCGTCGTGATAAATAACCGTCTCAAATACCAGCAAAGTAACAATCTCAGAGGCCAGTGCTCTTCTCATACCAAATGTAGGACCACGCTCAGTATTATTTTTTCTGATTTCACGGTGTTTTATTCACGACTAGGCTGTACGTAAGATACTGTTATTACCTAAGTTCTGCCTTGTATGACTAGATGCAACCCGTTACATGATAGAATGTTATAAGTAGATATTTTTTTATAAATCATTCCTTAAGACTAGACTTAAGCTACAGTTATTGGCATTAAAGGTAAATGATCCATCCATTTCATCATCAGTCTTTCCCTCCGTTTGATTTGTCCAACTTCGGCTGTACCTAACAATTATCACTGTGCATGTACAAATACAACCTGTTCACGACCTGGTACAGTCAATAGACAATATTGTAAACCACATTATTATCTCCAAGCTCCTGGCTTACCATAGACACCACCTGGACAACTTCACGCCCACAATTACCAATTCCAAAGACAATGCATCGTAAAGAGTTGTGCAATCTTCTGCAACGTTAGATTTATTGATAATGACGGATGATGTCATTGTTGTGGATCTGTTCACTGGTGCTGGCAGTTTGGGCAATGTTTATACAATGGATTTTCGTGATGTAATGTTGCCGTATTGATTTCGTTGCAATACTGCATCCCCGATTTAGACACTGTTTCATTTATCAGAAGAGTAAGATAGGTAGAATATTCTTTATTGTACACAGAGAATAGTGTAGCCTTATGGGAATAACTGATTAGTGTTCTAGCGGAGTGAGTAGTAGATTGGACCTTATCCGTAGACAGACGGTTTATTTTTAGATTCGATAAATAACTACATTATTTACAAGGATATAAAAAAAAATAAAAAGATTGATAAAAGAAGCTTGTAAGAACGATAAAATCAACTAAAATATCCCATCAGACATAGCTAAAGAAAACCATTGTTGAATCTGAACAACATTCCTCAAATATTTCCTAACCAAACAATCCCAAACCTTGTAATCTTCCGCACATTATTCAAGAATCTAGATTTTCAAAACAATTTTCAATGACGTTAGTAATGTATGATGTATAAAACAATTTGCAATAAATATCTAGCACGGTCCACTTAAGATCTGTTTCGCTGAAGATAGTGCCTGCAATGTTGTGGTGCAATGATCTTTGTGGATAGGGTTACCGAGTACTAAACGACGTATGTGGACTTCGTTCTCCGAGTCCAGTGTCAGAGAGAATGTGAATGGAATCCTAAGGAATTCGAATACGAGTGCAATTTTTCTTTATATCGTTGCCTATGAGTCGATTAAACAAAGAAAATAGCTCATGCTGTGAAGCGAATAACTGGGTAAACATGGCAGGAGACATACAGGGGCCCGAGCCCGCTATTTTAAGTCAGTGAGTGGTGGGTTAATAAACGTTCCAGTGTACTTGTTTTTGTGCCTAATGTTCGTATTCAGATCATTTTAGTTCAATGAAAAATGTACACCTACTTGCCACTGTTGTCATTGTAGGATTGCAAGGGACTGATCTTATCTGAATACGAAAATTAGGCACAATAACAAGTACACTGGAACGTTTATTAACCCGCCACTCACTGACTTAAAATAGCGGACTCGGGCCCCTGGTATAAAGTAGAAAGTTACTCAGACAGAATCTCACTTGCTAGAATATCGCACAGTAAAATATGTAAATATGTATATTTTGTAAGGCAAAGACATTAAAATATACCTTATTTACATAAAAAGTAAAATTACTTTTAATGGCTGGTAATAAACAGTATTAATATTGAAGACTTAGTTACCAAAAACGCCAGTAAAACTTATATTTGATATCTGCAAGAGTTTGTTATTATTTTACGGGTATTTATTAAGCCGTGAAGATTGCCACTAATTAAACCTAACTCATATTGCATCTACAATAGGATTTTATAATCTAATATCGCAACAAAATCTTGCATTGTGTGAATTTTTAATTGCTTAACTTGATTGCATTGTGATTAAATGTGTGTTGTGGAAACTACGAATTAGGAATTTTGGTGTTGTGTAGAAGTATTACATATTCAAGTATATTTGTAAGTGTATTTGACGACCTCCGTGGTCGAGTGGCGTACGCACCGGTTTCAAGGTGTCGCTAGCTCTGAGGTCCCGGGTTCGATCCCCGGACGAGTCAATGTAGAAACAAACTTTTCTACATTGCCTCGGGTCTGGGTGTTTGTGGTACCTTCGTTGTTTCTGAATTCCATAACAAAAGTGCTTTAGCTACTTACTTTGTTCAGAGCAATGTTTGTGATGTTGTCCGCATTTATTGTTACATATTTATTTAAGTATAGGCGATTTCTTAATAGATTTGTCATAATTTACAAGGGTTCGCGTATTTTTGTATTTCTTGTATCGTTAGTAGTAGCGTAAACGTATGCATAGACTATTCGAATTAACTCGTGAGACACAAACATACCTAACTAAAATTATTCATATCATTAGTCTATGATTCAGACGAAGTCTACGAAGAGATGAAGTGTACTAAGTATGAAATAATTTAAGGTTTGAATCAAATAGTTAACAAACATAATACAATATACACTAACCTTCAAGTACGAGTATATAATTCATTGGTATATGTATAAAACATGTCTATTAACCCTTAAAACACAAAAATTAAATGCATAGTGTCCATCTTCGCCAACCCTGTTTAAACGACTCTCGTTAAGCCAAGTGCATTACTCGACAATACGCGTTGCATCACAGATTGTTCTACGCGTGATTTTTACTATAAGCAAACTAAGTGAATACACTTACATGCAAACGTTTATTTGTGCAACAAATTGAGAGTGCAATGCTGATGATATAACTTTAGTATTGTTTTGTAATAGTTTGGAAGGAGCTTGTGAGAATATCAAGCGATTTGAAACTCTTGATGCATTGTATTGTTATTCAGCTAGTGTATTTTGCCATATAAAGTCAATTTCTAATTGAACTTTAATTTGATAAGTTTTGTAGTAAATACAAAGTGCTAAATAGGCGATTGGTGGCGTACCGACGATGTATTGCAAAAAAAGTTATCTAATATTTTTTTTTTTTTAGAAATTGATACACATTATTGTTTGCTAAACCGACAAATAATGGTTGTGTGACAATAGGATAAAAAATCTTATTCCTTATTTTTAATACTTTACATTCAATTCAACAGTCCTTAAATCATTAAGAATATTTTTATTTACACAAATGTAGTTGGAAATATTGAATACTAAATGAACAAAGAAATCAGCTCACACGCACATAAACTACAAACCTCGCGAAGTACGAAACGACTTAACAACTTCGGTAAGAACTAATGCGTCACCAAATTGCCTAGAACACGATGTTTTACTGTTTTACGAGCAAATTACTAAAATTATAGGCACATGGTGTATACAGGTTGTAAAGCTATTTTGAATAAAAAAAACTATGTAATGTCGGTAAACTCTTTTATTGAATAAGTCTGAATAACCTTTTAGTTGTCCTACTCTAGCAAAGGTCTCCTCCAATTTGCTTCAGGGTCTATTGCCTTGAGCATGGCGATCTCAAAAGAAACTTAGGCATAGTGACAAATTGGGTATTTTCGATTTTTATGTAAAAGGTGACTGGCAGTTGGACCGCATCTTAAGAGAGGCCTAAATAGAGGTCTAGTAGTAGATACTACTAGTGTAAATAATACACAGAAAATGACCGACAAAGTCTTAAAAATTCAAGAGGTTTATAAATCCTAATAAATATCTAACACTAAGTTTTGGTTACTAAAGATTGTGTTAGAATTAAGAATACCAGTTTTTTCTACACTCTGTATAACGTATCAGTAGGACATAAAATTCTCGTATATTTCGCTAACGACTCGCCGTAAAAGCGTTGATTGTGGTGACAGTAATCAGAGTAACGGTCGTGTATCAATTAATGGGGTGAGCGATTGATCGATAAAATGGTGTCGAACTTACTTTTAAATTAGCAGAACTCATGTTTTTTTTTTTAACTTACGACCGAGTTCCACGCTAAAAGTTTACGGAACAGAAAGAGCATGATGTGTAATTTAGTAGTCTGATACCTAAGCTTGTAAATATTTCAAAAGTTGGTGATTGATGTTCATATAACGATCTGTAATCCGTTATTTATGGAAGGCACAGTTTAAATACTAACAACGATGAAAAATATTATTTAGCAATTGGAAACTAATATTAGATCGAACATTAACAGAGGCAAGGGTAGGTATACTCATTTACCAAACAGCTTTATTAAGACAATTAACGAATATCCAAAACATTAAACACTAGGGAAGTACCATCCTAATATCGAACCCGTGAGTTCCGCGTTGCGACTGTCCAGTGTTCCTATTCCGCGAGTTACGTGCGCCTGCGCTTACGTCACTGCGACCATCCGCTGCAGCCTTAGGTAACCTACTATGGATACTTATACTTTAAATATAAGTATTTTGTGTAATACGTATTAGTTTTATTGTGTTGGGCTGCCTATTAACATCGCTGACGCTGAGATCTCTTCGATGTAGATAAGTTGCCTTTATAACATGAAAATAATATATAATTATAGTAATACATATTATTTAACGGGAATTAGCACGTACCTGTTAAAATACCTTTAGGGCTTGACGTTTCAACGTCTAGCCGTAAAGGTTAATAAAGACGCGCTAATTCCCGTTATTTTTATAACATAAATAATTTTCGTACTTCGGGTACGCAGGTCTTTTGTCATATTATAAAGAACAAACGTTGATCATCCTTGGTCGCTCCATTATATAGAGCTTTAACTATTTAGTTTAAAATCCAAAAAATAGAAGTTACTGTATCTTGTAGAATGACCAAGCATAAATCATCATTACACTTCTCTGCGTGTTATTTTTTCCCTTGCATCGTCATTATTTGCGGAAATAGCAGTATTTCTACAACATATTCAATACATAACTTAGCATTTAAGTAAAATCATAAATATAGTTTCTCTATGCTTAGAGACCGAAACTTGTTTGAAATGTCATAGGAAATAACAGCCAGTTCCCATTTCCTCTAGTTAATAGATTTTAAACATATTTTTGCTGTTTCATAGCTGACATGTTGCTATAATAATATTGAATTGTTTAGTCTTTTTATTTACAATTCAATATGTACTTAAATCTAATACAAGAACAAACAAAGACTAAAATTAAATCTTATATAGATAAATAAAACTAACACGCGTCAAAATACTCATCGTCATCCCTGTCAATGGCGGGAAACGTGCCCAGAAGGCTGGCAGCATTGCCACGTTGAATGGCTATGCCGATTCTCTGTGCAAGGAACAAACCAGCTCTCTGATCACGAGTAGAGTCTACCAAACGTTTTGACAGTTCTTTAAAAAGATTTTGTGCACTCGGACCCCATGACCCGAGCGTTTCAACCCCAAACGGCTCGAAAATATAATTACCCATTAGGTTATTATACTTTCGCCGTTTAAGGGTCTCCGCTGCTCCAGCAGCAGCTCCAGGAGAGGCCGCCGAACTTAGAACGTGGGATGGCGCAAGGGTGTCGACGCACGTTGCGTCCCACACCAAAGGCCGACCCAATTTCCAAGGCAACAATGACATACCGCCAGGTCTCTTACCATCGCTGCGCACCAAACCATTGGGTTCCAAAACAGCTGGTACACCGGCAATGACAAGAGCACGACGAATAATGTCATTAATATTTGCGTGACGGGATATACGTCCTGCGCTCCTGCTGCAGGACAGGCCATGGTGACCGAGGCAATCGACTGTTTCACCGCATTGACACCGATGACATGCGACACAAGGTATACCTAAACGTAAACTGATGGCGAGCCGGAAAGTATTGTCATCCAAAATCGTACCAAGAGTGGTTGACGGAAGTGCCTGTAACCAGAGGCCCGATTCCCATTCTCCCACAGCCAGGAGACGCGCGCGCTCTGCAGTGTTGATTGACGTATTAATTAATTCTTTCCGTATCAAACTGCAAAGCGGCTCGTCCCACTGCCTCTGAGAAGAACGTTGCTCGGGTAGATCTGTGCCCGGGCAGGACAATTCCCAACTATTTACTGCCTCAGTCATGCACAGAATCTGAAAATCAACCAGAGAAGACCCTAAGATTTGCCTGGTTAGTTTTTCAGTGCTGTGGACCGAAGACAAAAATGCTGGTAAGCCTAGACTGGAAACTTTACGTACACCAAGCCCACCAAATCGGATCGGCAGCGTGGCTTGGGTCCAAGCTCGGTCATCCAACGTTACGTTAAAAATTGACGTTAACGTGGACCGAATAATTTTATCGACTTTTTCCAAAAGCGGCAAATGTTTCCATAGTCGTGAAGAACGAAGAAAATATGTAAATTTTGGACCAAAACAACAAAAACGAATTAAAGTAATAGCAGAATGTAAAGAGATTTTGAAAAGTCTATTCGAAATTGACTGAAAATTTTCAATTTTATCATCTATAAAATTTTCATATGATTCTTCTAAAATTGGGGACCATAGAAGGCGAAGAGAGGAGTTATTGACTATGTTAATTTCAGGGGCTATTGTTTGGATTTTTTGTAAAGCTAATTTTTTATCTAAATGTGTATCTGGAATATATATTTAGTCTTTAGGTAATATTTATGTAGCTAATAGAAAAACATGAACGGCTTTAAATGGCGCCTAGTGGCAGAATTAGAATAATTCTTACAACAAAAAAACCGACTTCAAAATAAGTCTTAAAATATATGGTTTTCTTATGTATCCCACTGTCGTAACTGGACCAAATTAAAATGGGACCAAACTTTCAAATAAAAAAAGAATCATCAAAATCAGTTCATCCAGTCAAAAGTTCTGAGGTAAAAAATACAAAAAAAATACAGTCGAATTGAATACCTCCTCCTTTATGAAGTCGGTTAAAAAGGAGGTACGGCTTTTTGTTTTTTTTTTTTAAACTTCATGAAAATTGCTTTGCTAGAGCCATTTTTGGTTTGTGGTGATAATTTCACTAACTCTTATTTTGGTTATAAACAAATTAGGTAGATCTATTATATTTAAAAGCGTAGATCTCTACGGCAATTTATACTCTTTGTTATTCTTAAATCGTTCTAAAAATATCTTTTAATGCGTGTATTAGTCATGTTTTTGTGTATGAATGGGTTCCTATGTTTGTGTGGCGTAAGTTGTGACTGACGTAATGCGCTCAAATTGTTCTAGCCATGGCCGGTTTATTACGTATTTAACCTTGCTCTTGTTCAAGGGGAAATATGAAATAATCGGGACGATATTGGCTGTTTTATGAGGTTTATGACTTTATTTATTACCTACATCACATATAAATGTATTGCATTGATATATGGTTTAAAAATATTAAATAACGTAACTATATGCACGATAGAAAAGCAGTTTCATAGCCTTATTAATTGGTTGATGACAAGGTATGTTTTGTTTATTTCCATTTTTGCCCATTGCTAACTTAATGCCATTTCCAGTTATGTTATATATTACAATATGTAATCTTTACCTGCCCCTCAAAAGCAGTGTGATAATACTTAGTTAAAATCACAGTTACAAATTAACTTATAGGTAAAAAAAAAAGTTTGTATCATAAGCTTATCAATTAAGAACCAGTAAATTATGATTATTTCAACTCCTCCAATATTTACATACAAGTAACTCCTGACCTGACATATCGCACATGTGTTTAGGGATCCGTACGTGTTTGACGTACGAATGAACGACACGTGTTCGACAATAGTCTGCTAAGCACGTACCAGATTAATGTTGTGCGTTGTTGATTAGTTCATAATCGTAATTGTTTAGGACAAGGACCAGTTGGTTTGCATCTGGTCCTTTTCGCGGATCGTAGCAATTGTTGTAATTGTTATAAGAAGAAAAGTGAATATAAAAAGTTAAACTTCTAATGCTGACGAGAATTTATATGTACTATGTACAATAATCATAAACTGAAACAAGCTAGATAACGGAGTGTAGTGTAGGCATAGAAAAGTATAATACTTTAGGTTAGAAACTAAGACTGCCTCGTTGGCCTAGTGGTTCTAAGCGCGACTGCTACGCTAGAGGTCATGGGTTCGATTCCCAAGTCGACCAAGGTGTTATTGGGTTTTTCTATGAAATTCTCAGTAGCAGGTCGGAGTTTGGATTTGTGCCCGGTTAGTGGTAATAGGCTCGCCCCCTATTACATGGGACTTAAACATGCCGGCGAACTGTGGACAAACATTGGTACATCTCTGCCTTACCCTTCGGGGATACAGGCGTGATGGTAATGTATGTATGTATGTAGAAACTTAGCAAGGATAACTAGTTCCTATTTAAATAATTTTAGAAGTAAAGTTCAAGATTACTTTACTGGCAAACTTTTGCACAATTTTTGGGGTTCTTTCGACTTGTAATGTCTCTTAAGTGAAACCTAGCTCAAATTACTGCAATGTAACTGTTTCGTATTGTACGGTGGGTCATATATTCAATTGATACAAGGCTGCACTGATTGCTGGACCCCAAGTCCAGTAATCGTCCAGACAGCGGGGTCCAGATGACCAGAGTGTATTGTTTAATGACGAATTGTTTAGTAAAGTGATTTGTCTGGTACGTTCTCATAGGGGGTTCAGATAGAGGTTACTAGTCGTATAAAACAACGTCATCATCATCTTAACAACCACGCATTATAAGAATGAAAAATAATTTAATGCATTTTGTAGTCTAGAGGTTAAATGAACGGATTTGTATGCACAAGGTTGCAGGTTCGAACCTAGGCTAGTACCGATGTGGCTTTCAAAGTTATATGTACTTTCTTAATTATTCTAAGACACTACTTACAAACGACAAGAAAATCACCGTGAGGACACATGGAATTCAAAAATTGGAGTCTGAAATCGCCAATCCGCAATGAGCAAGCGTGGTGATCAATGCTGAGCAGTGGGACGTATATAGGCCGGTTTATTTCTTTAATTTATTTATAGCCATCGATTATACGGCGACGGGCCTGTTGGTCTAGTGGTTAGTGACCCTGACTGCTATACCGGAGGTCGTGGGTTCGATTCCCACCGAGGACAAATGTTTGTGTGATGAGCACGATCATTTGTTCTGGTTGTCTGGGTGTAATTTATCTATAATATTATGTATGTATTTAGAAATATATAAGTATGTTTATCAGTTGTCTGGTTACCATAACACAAGCTCTGCTTAGCTTGGGATCAGATAACCGTGTGTGAGTTGTCCCGGAATATTATTATATCAAGCACAATTTTGTCTATACACAGTACTAACATAATCTATAGTTGTTATAAAAAATGATTGTTGTAACATCTGGTATACATATTTAAAAAGTAATCGTAGCCCTATTTGTTCTGACATACACTGTATCCCATAACTTTATATTTATTTATTAAGTAAATGTTTACGAAGTTAAATATTTAATAGACTGTTTCTTTATTTTCAGGTAAACAACTAAGCCGATAGCTGAAATATTCGAACGTAAATAATTTCGAAATAAGGGAAATATTGATGAAAGATGAAAGGTAAATCTTTGAAACTTCAAAAACTGTTTCTCAAAACACTGAAAGTTACGAAATCTTGGATTATATAATATAACTAGCTGATTCCCGCGACTTCGTCCGCGTCAATTTCTTAAAATTGCGACTATAATTTGAGATTTAAACTATCCTATCTCTCAAGTTGGATTGAACTGCACATGGTGTGCGAATTTTATTATAATCGGTTAAGTGGTTTAGGAGTCCATTGAGGACAAACATTGTGACACGAGATTTATATATATTAAGATAATATAACACATTTACATTGCCTGTTGGTCTAGTGGTTAGTGACCCTGACTGGTATACGGGAGGTCGTGGGTTCGATTCTCACCCAGGACAAATATTTGTGTGATGAGCACGATCATTTGTTTTGTGTCTGGGTGTAATTTATCTATAATATGTATGTATTTAGAAATACACTCGAGAGCAATGAATCCGGGTCACTTAAAGAATCCTAAAAATCTCGGAAACTAAAAATGCTAGGTTATAGCAATAAATTGTATTTAATAGACAATGTAATACTCCTTAAATGAAGGTATTAAAACTTCTTAGTTATTGTAAAGTTACATCATAAAAAAATCAAATTTAAAAAAGGGCCACTTTCGAAGATGGAACTACGAAATTACAGCATTTGGTTTTGCTTTTGTTTGTAATCTGTCATTTATGTGGGTACATAAACCATGTTGATAGTGCTCTATATTCATTATTCAAGCTGAAATTATGTCGCTTACGCCTGAAGAATGCACCAGAATACTTACAATGCTGGAAACCGGCCGGAGTCAGCGCGATACAGCCAGGACTGTCGGTGTGTCGCTGTCAACAGTACAAAGAGTTCTCCGACGTTACGAAGAAACTGGTTCTAACCTACGCAGACCAAGAACGGGCAGAACCAGGTGTACCACAGCACGAGAAGACCGATACTTGGTGAACACCATGCTTCGAAATCGCTTTCTCACAGGAACTGAACTCACAAATCAGTTTCGACGCCTCGGAGGAAGTAACCCAAGTGCATGGACAGTAAGACGTCGGCTTGCTGAATCTAACTTAAAACCCCTTAGACCTGCAAACGGCCCTAAACTGGAGCGTGGGCATCGTATTTCAAGACTAAGATATGCCCAGAGCCACGTAAATTGGAGTATTGAAGATTGGTCAAAAGTTATGTTCTCCGACGAATCAAAATTTATGCTCTACAAGCACGATGGAAGACACAGAGTGTATCGAAGACCAGGGGAAAGATTCAAGCAAGCATGCATCGAAGAAAAAGTAGCCTACGGTGGTGGGTTTGTACTTGTGTGGGCCGGAATTTCTTCTGAAAGTCGCACAGAGCTGGTGATCATAGAAAACGGCTCTTTAACTAGCGAAAGATATGTGGAAGAAATCCTCAATGATCACGTTGGTCCATTTATGGTCAATTTAGGTGACGATGCTATATTTATGCATGACAATGCCCGACCTCATACAGGTAGGATTGTGAATGACTACCTTCAAGAGATGAACATTACTCGTATGGAGTGGCCAGCGCGCAGCCCGGATATCAACCCGATCGAGCATGCTTGGGACGAGCTAGGCAGATGCGTAAAACAACGAAACCCTCCCCCAATCACGCTTCGTGAGCTCAAAATTGCTCTCACAGAGGAATGGGAGAATATTCCCCAAAATCGTATAAGGAACTTGGTGTACAGCATGCCAAACCGCGTAAACGCAGTAATGGAAGCACGAGGAGGCAATACGAAGTATTAAAATTCAAGAAAATCGTAATAAAGTTCAAAAATTTCATGTTTCCTATTTTTGTTTTAAGGAGAGATCAGCAGTTTTTTTCTTTATGTAATTTTGTGTTAATAAAATGTATGGTGACTCATATTTTTTTTACTTTCATTTAAGGAGTATTACATTGTCTATTAAATACAATTTATTGCATTAACCTATCATTTTTAGTTTCCGAGATTTTTAACATTCTTTAAGTGACCCGGATTCATTGCTCTCGAGTGTATATAAGTGTGTTTATCAGTTGTCTGGTAACCATAACACAAGCTCTGCTTAGCTTGGGATCAGATAACCGTGTTTGAGTGGTCCCGGAATATTATTATGATTATTATTTCCGCTTGTGGGAAATTAATGTTTTTAATGGTTCCTAATACTTATTTGTCACGTAGTCTTTATTCTACAGATCGGATGCTGAATGGATTTTTCAAGGCTTATATATTATAATTTACTTGATAAAACTAAACATCAAATTGGTTGTTTTGTTGCATACATATTATTATTGCGTCTTGCGGTTATTGTGGGCGTACCGCAGGGCCTCACAAAGATTGTATAAATCTAAAACATAATATATCAAGAGAGGATCGATTAGATTTCGTCAGTCTAAACAAATGACTGACAGTTAGTGTGTATTGGTGTGAAGTAACGTAGGTGTCATTAAGGACAAATGCATAATTAACTCCGTATTACATTTTGTTGATATGAAAAAATCTTGAATGGTATCAAAACAAGTTGCGATCCGAGGCAGTCTTTTGTTGATAAATAACTGAAGCCGTGACTAAAGACTGCTGCGGATGGCAACATGTTATAATGTATGTATCACAATCTTATCAGTTATGCATATACGTAACGTGAATATTGACGGGCCTGTTGGTCTAGTGGTTGGTGACCCTAACTGCTATACCGGAGGTCGTGGCCTCGTGGGTTCGATTCCCACCCAGGACAAATGTTTGTGTGATGAGCACGATCATTTGTTCTGTGCCTGGATGTCATTTATCTATAATATGTATGTATTTAGAAATATATAAGTATATTTATCAGTTGTCTGGTTACCATAACACAAGCTCTGCTTAGCTTGGGATCAGATAACCGTGTGTGAGTTGTCCCGGAATATTATTATTATTTAATGACCAGTCATCACAGATGGTAGCAAGCTTGACCTCCCAGGTTGCTCAAACAACGTTAAAGTTTTAAACTGTCACTAGGTTAAGATATCTAACTTAAATAAAAAAAGGAATTCAATAAATCTACTCGACCACTGCTGGAAATAGTCTTCACCCAAGTTTGGACACAACATCCGCAAAAAAAATTTACAGGCTGAATAATTTATTTGTTAACTAGCTGTACCCGGCATGCGTTGCAATGCAATTTTTTCTACCTAGCACCTGCCTACTACCTACCTACTACCACTTAGGGGTATAAAAAATAGATAGTAGCCGATTCACAGACCTACTGAATATGCATATAAAATTTCATAAAAATCGGTCAAGCCGTTTCGAAGGAGTATGGTAACTAACATTGTGACACGAGAATTTTATATATAAGATTATTCAGCCTGTACTCTGCTATTTATATTTAGTACAAACTATTATTCATACACTGTTTAAAAGACGTTTAACTTATTGACCGTATGAGGCAATGCACATCATTAAGGTCAGTGCATTCATTAGTTACGTTTAGATACTAGTTTTTGTATCCTAACGAAATTATAACCTAAGAGCTTGTTCAGATGGCAGGACAGTTCTAAAGATATATCTACTAATAATAATGTAAACAAACAACCGTGTCTGGTTTCCATGTCACCTTCTATAGACATATACTATGTGATCTTCCAGGTGTCCCACTGCTGGAGAAAGGTCTAACCCAAATTGGCTCCAGCGATATAAACTTTATATAGTATTATGTATTTACCACGAAATGTTACAACAAACAAATAATTACCCTAGTATATTGTAAAATCAATTTGTACAGTAAATTAATCGCGTGTCTGAACAAGGACTAATATTTATTTAAAAAAAACTTTAAGGCGCTCTTGCAGTACGGCCTGTAGGTATTAAAACACGAATCGCGAACAGGGGCGCGGGCGGCCGGCGCTGCGCAACGAGCGTATGCTCGCAGGGTTGCGGGGTCGCGGGGTGGGGCGTTTCAATGTGCCACAGTGTAGCATAAATGCGGTAGGTAAACCGTGTTCGATTGTTGCAATACTTGGATCACATTTTCGTGAAATGTTTGTTGATAGGTGCGTTAATTATTATTATCAGGATGGCAGGAAAGAATTATTTTTACGATAAATTCTATCGATTAAAAAATGTAGTTTTACTGTAAGGAATTGAATATCTTATTATATTAGCTAGTGTCATTTTGTTTTTTTTTTAAATATGGAAAGTGCACAATGCAATTATATTGGCATGTGCCATGAAAATATCGATTAACGCATATGACTAAAAAAATTGTGAGAAAGTTTATAAAAATATATAAATATTTTTATAGAATTTTTTCTTCTCATCGAAGCACTGTAAAGAAGTTTACATTTACTAAGCACATGTTCAACTATACTACCTACGAATGACAGTATTGATTCGAGCAAAATCAATCTTTTCATTGAATTAGACTTACTGATTTATTTATACTGTGGCAAAGGCACGTTAGTGCAAGTTGGCGTAGAAAGCAAGGTATAGAGCGCGAGTGTCACATCATTCCGTTGCATTGTGGCGATTTTGTTAGCAGATATGTTATAAGTTACAACTTATCTTATTATTTATATCTTATTATTATTTATATCTTATTATTATTTATAACTTATTATTATTTATAACTTACTATTATAATGTAACTTAATTATTGTTATGATTTAAATAAAATATAAAAGAACTTTAATATAATATAATGTAGTACAATATTACCTACAGTCAACAATATTTTCCTTTATTTCTACCTACATTCAATGGAAAGGATCTGGCCAAAGCCAAGAACGAGATGTGCATGTTCATACAATTGATACTTTGTGACGCGCGCTCTATTACTTGTCTATTACTCTAAGGTGAACAAAATGTAACACAGTTTATACTTACGCATTTATAGGTAATACTGTACGGTACTTACCACTTTTCAACTAACATTTCTCTATATGCCTTGGGTTTACGTTTTCTAAAAGATCTCTTATTCGTTTTATTACCCATTTAAAAATAAAATTATAGACATCTTCTTATAGGTTTTTACGAAGAAATAACAAAATATCGAAATAAAAACTGTATATACACTAATTCTAAAACTAAATCTATGTACATTTACGCAGAGGAAATATTGCGGAGCAAATGAACATACGTCCGACCTCGAAGACGCCTAGGCTGGCACTAACGAACCGCAGCGCGCGATAATAATGCAAAATTTTGATTGTTTTGCTTCGTGGAAAAAAATTATAACTAAATTTTAAAATCTGTCTTTACCATTTTACGCGAAATAAAATTTCCTTTTAATAGATATAATTTTCAAATAAATTCCTAATATAATTTCTATACAGCACAAGTTTCAAATTGCGATTTGGTGTCATGTTTGAGATTTTTTTTTATCGAGATAATTATCCTAAATCATGTTTTTGTCTTTACGATTTACTAGGGGGTATACTAAACTATTATAAAATGTTTTTTTTTATTTAAAATTCCACGTGAAATAACTTTTACAGATGTTCAAAATCCTTAAAATTTGCTGCATCCTCGCCTTAACGATTTTACGAAATATCTTAACATTTAACCAATCGATTGAGCAATGATGATGCATTTTAAATAATGTATTAATTTGTTTACATATGTTGCTAGTATACAACTTTAAAGGTGAAATATGTTACACAAAAACTTTGAAACCACAAGGTATATAAAAATAGGTATTTTTGTACTATTTAAAGAAATACTTGAACTTGAGAAGCTCGTTTAAACCAAAATTTTCTAATATGGTACACCCTACAACGCAAGGCACACAGCATGCTTCATCTTATCGCTTACACAAATGCGTAACCTCCGTTGTCTTTCCTACATAATATTTATAAAGGGTGCTAATTAAACAGGCTTCTTTTTAATATCATTATTCGCCCCCAAAAATGTATGTTGCCTTCTAAATTACTAAGTCAGCCACAATTAACGAGCATCTAAATAATACTATCTTAGCCACTAGTTATCTTCTATGTAAACGACTCTAAATACAACTCAGCATAATGATTATTTTTTAGCATCTAAATTTGTAGCATGCATTCTAACAGTAGACTTGTAAAATACTATTAAATGACATCAAAAAATATATTTATTTAGCTTCTAACTTTTTAACTCAGTACGTTTAAAATGTAACTCATCCCATATTAATTGATCGTCAAAATTTTGCTAAAAATGTCATCAAATAGTCGGTATATTGGCCACTAATATTATCAGAAGCTATTGAGGAGAGACAAAATAAAAGACTATTTTTAACCGACTTTAAAAAAAGGAGGAGGTTCTCAATTCGGATGATGTATTTTTTTTTTTTTAATGTTTTTTCGCGCATGGCTCCGTTGCTTTTCAACCGATTTGAAATATTTTTTCTTATCTTTCTTTCTGTCGGGATCTGATGATGGAATTTTTGCAAAATCGAGGGAACTCTTCAAATTTTATAGGAAAACGTACAGCAATTTTGGTATTTTCTACAAGTGAAGCATTTGCGTTCAATAAGAACCATTCTACTATCAGATCTGATGAAGCCAAGATGACCTCGTGAATGTAGCGGGAATTCGTTGGATGTGAGATGCGTGGCACTGGATTTCGTTTGACGGAAATTATCATGAGGATGCTGAAAGGGTGTCAGCTGAAGGCCTACCCATATTATCTAAGATTTAAAATATGTCACTAAAAATAAAAAAATATTATTTTTTTTGCAAAAAAAAAAACCGACTTAAAAAAATCGATAAAAGCACTAAAAAGTTAAAAATAATTCTATAACCTACCTATATGAATAAACCTAACCTAAACTACGATTAACCTATAATACAATTTAACAATTTTTTGGAGTCGGGGCCGCTGTCCCTGTCGTCTCGCGTACTCGCGCCAAATCATGCAGTGGCTATTTTCACGATAAAAGAATATGATGTATTATTTTACATGCTAAGTTATAATAAATTATGCTTTCTGTAGAAGCTTGAATTATATTTTTTTGGGGACATTGCGTTGAAGCTGTAAAACGTAAAATGGTGACGAGATGTAAAATCCGAGGCCGAGTTAGTAAATTAGGTGTCAATGCATAAATAAGAAAGACAAGTCACAATAATTGATGATCTTTACTTGACGCTTTCTATAGAATATTTAGTGGGCGTTGTAATAGATACGAATTATTTTATTAGAGGCTATGTCATTTTCCCGTTGCTTAGTTATAAAATTAGAAGTTTAATCACGTGTCCAATAAATAATTTTGTGGCTAGACTTATAATTTCCCATTAATAAATACTATGGATTCACCGATTAACATTATAATTAGCATTTGATATACCATTCGTGTAATGCCAAGGCTATCGGAAATGTCTGCCGAAACAGCCTGATACCAAGAGTCACATTCCAGTAGTTATCTAGTTCATGGCATACGGCCGACCATGTAATTAGTAAACGAACCTTTAAACAAAGGTTTTAATAAATAACACATCTGATAATAAAATCATGAGGGTTTTTGCGATAAAAAAATACGCTAGCTCGCTAATTTCAGGTGTGATCTATGTCAATATCCACCAATCGAGAGCCAGAAGCTGGTCTCGCATGTGGTCTGTGTCAATTCCCACCAATGAGAAAAAAGCTACTGGCTCGTGATTGGTGATAACTGACAGATAGACCACATGATAGCCAAGCTTCTGTTGTCTTAGCGGATGCGGTGTGTCTATGCGAAAATCGACATTAGAATTATGTTTTAACCTATTTCGGTCACAGCAGTCATCACAGTGCTGCAGTGATAGAAATAATCCTAATCTCTTTCGCCTTTCCGTTGCTGTAATATACCCAAGGGACGAAAATAGTAAAACCGCTACCTACTAGAGAGGGATTACGCCAAACCATTTAATTGTTTAAGATTTTCATTCAACTTGAAACAAATAATAATTTTAATTAGGTATACTGTGTTAAAAGTTGTTAATTTCTATGGGCAGAACCATTGTTTCAAATGACCACGCATTTCCTTTACACCCTGTAGATTCTATCTTCATTCTATAAAATAAATATAAATATATTATTTATCTATATAGGTATATTTATATAGGTAGGTATATATTTTCATAAGTGTTCGTATATTATTTATAAATAGCCATAGTCAGATGTATTAGTTTTAATTGTTTCTTATTGTACTGTTGTACCTATCCCAGCTGCTTCTCCATTTGACCCAAAGGTTGACTGGTAGATAATGCCTTGCGGCATTAAGTCCGCCTTATGTACCACAATTGTACATGAAAGTTTAAATAAATAAATATTCTATAAAATGTAAAATATATAAATAGCATCAAATAAGGTCACGAATCTAGCCGTCAAAGCGCATAAGATATACAATAACTTAGCATTCAGATTATGTATTCTGTAAGTTTGTAGAAAACTGAACATGTTCCTTTATGTTAAAGTTTTATTTCTCTTGGGATGTAAAGTGTATGAAACTTGCATGAACTTTGTTTGTTATAATGTAAGTTTTTTAGTGGTGGACACAAAGGAGTTTGCTATAGATTTAGAGCGTACAAACTGTAAAATTCGTATCTAGTGTAAATTGTAAACTTATATACAGTTACGAGCAAAAATATGTATACACTCTCCAATTTTTCATTGATTTTCTCTTCAATTCTAGATTGGTATTGTTAAACGTGCTATGTAGAAATTACTGAAAACAGTTCCTAAATCATGTACATATTTTGCTTTCTGAGTTTCAACACAAAAGTCTCGCTAATTTTATGTTACAATTTCGCAATGTGTATACTTATTTTTGCTCGTGACTGTACACAAATCATAGTCAATGTAACAAGATTCGGAAATAAAGAGCCTTTTTTTCGACATTTGGATAACTACATCTAAGTATAGAATTTTGCTATGAGAAAGGCGTCCAAACGTTATAATTAGGTAATTCCTAGAAATAACTAACAAACGTATCTGTGTTTCTTAGGACAATATTGACTTACTGCCTTACAATACTTGGAAATAGTTGCTATAAATATCAGTGTGACAGGTTGTGTCAACTTTATCAAGCTTTCGCAAAAGTTTTGTTTGGTATCGGAGTTAACGTCATTTCGCCTTCCTTATTGACACCGCACTTCGTTTATATGATACCTAACTTATAACTTTACTCCATAGTAGTTCAAAGTAAGTTTTATAAAACTCGCATTATTTTGAAAAGATGGGAATTCACTATAAGGAAGAGAGATCACTATAAACTGTTTTAAATACTACTTAAAATTCCCCTTACAGTAAACGGAGTATAAAAATAAAAAGGGTGGAGTTTTTGCTCGTTCTACAGTTTTATTATAAATTTTGTAAAAAAACAGAACCGCTTTTTTTAAGGTTTTTAAACGTTATTAGGAGCCTAAAATGTCCCACTGCTGGGCAAAGGCCTCCCCGCGTACATTGGACCTTATAGTCATTACTAGACTTTTACGAGACATCATCTAATGCTAAAGTTTTATGGTTATCTGAAATATGTTGAGCAGTGATCCCTGAATGATCGAATCACAATACGAACTAATACAGTATAACAAGTCTACACATTATACTAAGCACTAATAGAGCTACATGTATTGTTTACATCAATAATAGTAAACTCATAGAAGTGGGTTAGTCGTGTCTACTGGGCTGGCAAATTGGCACGATTTCACGGTTCACTACCCCATCAGTGAATAAATATGTTACACCAAAAGTTTGATTGGCTGTCGATAGTTAGGGCTGCAGTTGCTATAGGCTGACCTCTAAATTTATAGAAATATAATATAATAATACAAACCAAGTATTTTTATTTACAATTCAATTCTTAAACCTAATATAACAATAAACACTTACAACTATACTAACAT
The DNA here is from genome assembly GCA_905475315.1 of Autographa pulchrina. Classification (NCBI taxonomy): domain Eukaryota; kingdom Metazoa; phylum Arthropoda; class Insecta; order Lepidoptera; family Noctuidae; genus Autographa; species Autographa pulchrina. Next base: position 1,045,747 of record FR997775.1, read on the forward strand.
TAAAACTTATATAAATAAATAAAACTAACAAGCGTCAAAAAATTCATCGTCATCCTTTTCAATGGCGGGAAACGTGCCCAGAAGGCTGGCAGCATTGCCACGTTGAATGGTTATGCTGATTCTCTGCGCAAGGAACAAATCAGCCCTCTGATCACGAGTAGAGTCGACCAAAGGTTTTGAGAGTTCTTTAAAATGATTTCGGGATTTTTTTGGGATGTTGTTGCACTGACAGATGTTGACTGATGCTGATTGATGTTGCATTTTAGTTACTGCTACGGCAACAATTAAATTCTCCTTCCTGCGGTATGATTTTCCAAGTAATAATTCCTTGGAAAATCATACCGCAGTGTTGAAAATGAAATGAAAAAAATACCTTATACCAGTCGGTTTCACTCAAGTAAGAAATGGTTAATTTTCACCTTAAATGTATTGTTATTTTTCATTTTATCTAGCTTTTATTTGAAACACGGAAGTCCTTGTCACCAAAGTTAATTAATTTAATTAATCTAAATGGCTGTTAAACGTGAACGATCACGTTGATTGGTTTATTTATCGACGCTTCATTTAATTGTTTAATGCTAGTCTATTAGGTTTTTATACCATAAACCAGTACTTCCATACCATACTTACTTCCATACCAGTACCTTCCCATAAACTAAAGATGGCAGGATAGGGCTCGGATTTGTATAGTTAAAATAATTTGATACACGTTGAAATAAAACTACTTTAGTAGTATATATTGTTGTTTTATTTCAATGTCTAACATTCCCGTTAACCTAATAAACCAATTTGTTACACATTGAATTGTACCTAGATCTACTTTGAATGGATCATATCAATAGATAAGAGCCGTCGTATTTTTTTTGTGGAGAGCTGTTGCAGTTAACCTCATGAAGACTTTTACTGCTTTACCGGACTAAGTTAGCGAGAGTTTACTAATATGCCTCAAGCCAGAAATACGCCTCCAGCCAGAAAGCCGTCGCAAATATGTAGTTTTATTTAAATGGGTTATATCTTTAAACAATCTGGTACTCATAAGATCAGAAAGCTTATTAAAACATTATAGTCAGGACAGTGTACCAGTGTACTGTATGTAAAATATAGTATGTAGTTTCTGCTGTCTCTTGCAAACACCACATAGGTGAGGGATTGATGATCAACATGGACAGTTACAAACTAAGTAACTCTATTTGCATCTAATATTATAAGAGTTTTAATTCTTACATTTCATTCACAGGACGAAACTTTAACAAATCGAGTAAATTGTGAAGTAAGCTTACAGTCTTACGTCAGCTTTCTAAGTTACATTTAGAATGAGTTCTCCTAATAGACTGCAAGTAACATCGAGTGCTGAAGTTGTGATTGTTGTTTTCTTGAGTTCGACTGTACTTGTTTTATGGACTATTTCTAGTTCTCTACCCGAGCTAGTAAAGTTTAGGACTTTAGCTCTCTGTATATTTAAAACTAATTAACTAAGCTGCAATACACAAATTACGGTTAATCAATTAGCTAAAAGGACAGGTATAGCAACACAGGCACATTCATCGGCGTATGTTTTTTAAGTTTTAAAGCATAAGTTTAGGTACATTATACATTTTTTTAAACTACATGACACTTTATCACTCGTCTTAACATGATGTGTATAAAATATATCACGTACTGATAACCCCTTAACTTCTAAATTAGCTAGGATTTACGACGACCTAGTGTCTAGCTTTTGAACCCTACAAGTCAACCTACTACTTATAGTAATAGCCTATTTCCAATTTCACCAAAAGGAAAATCTTTGGCGGTAATTTACAGAATCCTTATAAGTACCTTTAGCCTTGGCACGTGTCGATCATTAACTTGATCGAGCCTTTCCAAGGTCACCGGTTTGACCTTCAAGGGACTTTATTAAAGAGGACGACTGGAGGACAATATCCTAATTATATTCATGAAGTTTTAATAATTTAATTATAGTTTAATTGGTCAAAGGTTAATGAGTTATTATTATTTGTTGGTAGAACGTTTTATAATTTAATTTAAAAAGTTTCTCAATTAATGAAATAACTATCAAAAGAGAAATTGCTAACATCGTTATGAAACCTATAGTGTACGACAGGCTTACTAAGGTATCATCGTTAGCAGTAAGACTCTTGTTTTCAATCTTGCTCTCCACTCCTTTTTACTCTAAAACAATAAACTAAAGAAAGTCTTTCTACTAAATCACTTACACCTGTACATGATATATAAAGGTTAGTAACAACAGCGACAAACACCTAAATTCCCAAACATGTACTTTTCCAATCCTAATCCTATAAACTGTGACCTTTAAGTCCCAGTAAATCCAACAGGTAATAAAGAAGACATTACTGAAATCCGATAGACTGATGGAGACACCGACAATACGTCGATACGAAGGCAATTCTCTGTTACGAAGGCAGTACGCCGATACGAAGGCAGTACGACAATACGACGGAGGCAGTACGACAATACGACGGCGGTAGGACAAAACAAAGGCAGCGTAACATAAATTGTTTACATCATCAATTTGTCGTAGTACTTGCAGTGGCCATAACCGTTGGCGTAAAAGACAGCAAATAAGCTTAGCGTAAGGGTGTTGTAAAGATTTGCTGGACAGAATAGTAACAATGAGGATGAAAGAGCCCAGCTAAGAAAAAGAACTTCCAACATGTATTGATAGTACTACTCTATTGACAGAATACATTATATGGATACTATTGGAGGCATGGATTCCACTCTAAAAAATGATTACCGTTTCGAATCTAGGTAAAATTAAATCAAGATTTTTCATAATCTACTGGCACGCTATTTCAATACATCCGAACTTATGCTAAAAATGGGATCTATAATCATTCTTGTAGTTTCATATAAATCCATTCATCCTACCAAATAGATGTAACACAAATCTTCAGAAACTAATCCTGTATCGCGGCGACAATACTAAGACTACTGCCATTCCCTCCATCCCGATATAGCCGAGGTCATTCACCTCCTGCTGCAGGGATGACACCAATTAATTATAGTTTTAAAAGGCGCTCCATCATCGTCAGTTTGGTTTAAAATGATCAGTGATCAAGTTTTATTGATCTCTTTTATAGAGTTCCTATTTTAGAAGTTTATGATTGAAGTATTGACCTTTAAGCTCAGTTCAGTATGAGCTGGAGGATTTGTTTTATCGGTTTCTTTTACTGCTTTTTTATATAGTAATCCCTAGTCTTAATACTCTTACACTTACTCTTACACACACCGAAACAAAGTACCTATACTTATTTATGTTTTCTCTAAAGTAGCGTAAAACTTACTACTTTAAAATCACATCTTAAAGTAAAAACAAAACCGCTTTTGACAACAGCTGTTACTTCAAAAAGTAGCTATTTTAGACACTACACCTGACTTTACTAATTACAATACTTAAAACATGCGAAATAATACCCGGTTCACACGTTCGACTCATCTACACTTGAATCATTAATAAAACCTGTTTGCCAATTAAAGTAAGTAGATTATGAACCAGTCTCGTAAGGTCAACGGATAAGGCATAGGAACTGCTTAGAATGCTTCCTTGCTACACATGTAGCCAAGGCTTTGAATAAATTTGGAAGACAGATAGTCTTAAGGTACTACTTTTGCATGAAAGTAGTGGAAGTACTAGGTCTTAGGTGAGAAGCTCTTGGTGGTTTTTGATACTGGTTGAATATTCTTAGAAATCTTATGGACCGGTAAAAAACATGGATTAATCTTAAACTTAAACATAAATTTTGTGACGTGTGATGTGAAAAACATAAAATTGTGATGAGCATGATCATTTGTTCTGTGTCTGGGTGTAATTTATCTATAATATGTATGTATTTAGAAATATATAAGTATGTTTATCAGTAGTCTGGTTACCATAACACAAGCTCTGCCTAGCTTGGGATCAGATAACCGTGTGTGAGTTGTCCCGGAATATTATTATTATTATTTGTGCAGTCGCGATAAAAACGATGAGTTAACCGCACATCTGGGACAGCCTTGGTGGCTGGACGATCACACAAACGATGTTCTTATGAAAATGCAGCAGTAACAAACTAAAACACGTGCACGTACCTTGGTCTGCTATCTCTGCTGCCGATGATCCGCCGGCGATATGATTCCACCACAGTTGATTGCTGAATGTCACGAGCTGCTCGGAATATTGATTCCCAGCAGAATATCGGTCGAGTTGACGCGTTTAAAAGGTTTTCTTAAGAGAGATCGCGAAGTGCGCGCGCGTGCAAGATGGTGAGAAACGATGTCGATAGGGGGGGCGGTCCGTCCGTTAACGGTAGTGACGTCATGACAGATGCAGCAGTAGCACCAATCGGATCACGAGTACGGCACGTATTACAACTGTCAAAACAGTTGTGATTGCCACTGCTGAAAATCGATAAGAACATCGTGTGTTGCTCGTGGTGAAATTAAACGATCTTATTTTAGTCATTTGTATGATGACGAAACATTCCGCCCACCAAAATACCTATGGTATTTTCGAAAATACGAAATATAAATAGAAAAGTTAGGAAGAAAACGTTAAACCTTAATAGTTACTGTACTACGAATCTAATCAACCTAACCTACGATGCTTAATAATATTAAGTTAAATAATACGTTAATCCTCTATAGGTAGAGGACAGAGTTTGACCAGCGGTCGCTTAAAAGAATTGCTAGTAGCGGTCTTAAGAATTGCAACCCTAACTACTCCGTCAGCGCCAGGAAGAAGATCAGTAACCCTACCGAGTGACCATGCAAGAGGAGGTCGATTGTCATCCTTGATGATTACAAGCGAGCCCACCCCTAATGGTCTTGAGTTCTTGGTCCATTTGGCGCGTTGAGTGAGTGAATTTAAGTACTCGTGTTTCCATCTTGACCAAAAACTTTGTTGGAAAGCTTGCAACAACTGCCACCGATGAAGACGATGAATATTGACGTTAGAATAATCATCATCGGGGACAGCGGTCAGAGGCTCCAATGTAAGGAAATGACCCGGTGTTAACGCTGACAAGTCATTAGGGTCCGAACTAACAGGGCACATTGGCCGTGAATTTAAAACCGCCTCGATTTGTACGAATAATGTAGTAAGTTCTTCAAATGTTAGAACCTGATCACCGACTATGCGATACAAATGTTGCTTTGCGGCCTTGATTTGAATCTCCCAAACTCCTCCAAAATGGGGAGCGGATGGTGGATTGAATTTGAACTCAATTTTCTCCGTGCTAGACGCAGTTTGCATTAAAGCAGTGAGTTGATTTCTAGCACCGACAAAATTGGTTCCGCAATCAGCGTGTATAGTTGAACAACGTCCGCGACGACCCACAAAACGACGCAATGCAGCAATGAAACCCTCTGCCGATAGTGTGGAGACCACCTCTAAATGGACGGCCTTCGTAGCTAGGCACACGAATAGACATAAATAGGCTTTATCTATTTTTGCCCCACGGTGAGTGCCCAGCTTGATACGGAAGGGCCCACCGAAGTCGACACCCACCACGGAGAAAGGTTTCACCTGGCTAACTCGATATGAAGGAAGATCGCTCATAAATGGTTGCAAAGGCACTGGATTTGTACGATAACATCGAATGCACTTAGCAAGACAACGGCGAATGACGCGTTTCGCGGAAACGATCCAGAATTGTTGTAAAACCAAATATTGAGTTGTATTAATTCCAGGATGACAGTAGTTACGGTGAACGAAATCGATGATTAACAAGGTGAGCGGGTGATCAGAAGGTAAAAGCGCAGGATGTCTCTGCTCAAACTCTAATCCAGATCGAGCGAGGCGACCGCCCACCCTGAGAATTCCCCTTTTGTCGATAAAAGGATTAAGTTTACTGAACGGTTTTAAAAGTACTTTATTTGATTTTAATTTACTTATTTCTTCCGCGAATTCTTGACCTTGAACGTGTCTTACAATAGTCATCAATGCATTATGACGTTCTGAATTGTTAAGAAACGCACTCCGATTAGCAATAGTCGGGTTTCGAGAATTTTGAAGAAAACGATAGAGGTACGTAAGGATACGAACGATTTTTTCTAACGATGAAAAACGATTTAATAAATTATTGATAATTGAAACATCTTTTTCCCGAGGATGCACAGTTGATACTAACACAGGAGATTTACGAGTCTCGGCCTCAACAACTTTCTGCTCGTCATTAGTAACGCTGTCAATACACGATGGCCATGACTCATGCGGCTCGGATAACCATCGTGGCCCCGCCCACCATAATGAGTTGTGAAGAAGTTCACTTGGAAATTGGCCTCGCGAACAAACATCTGCAGGATTGTCTGCAGAGGACACGTGATGCCAATATTCAATAGCTGTTATTTCTTGAATATGACTCACGCGATTGGCAACGAAAGTAGACCAACGACATGAGGGTGAACGCAACCAAGAGAGTGTAACAGTGGAATCGGACCACAAAAAGACAGCTGAAATAGGAATACGAGACAGATAAGTTTCTGTAACGAATTTGTACAGATCTGAAAGCAAAACTGCGGCGCAGAGTTCTAGACGTGGTAATGAGGTACGTTTTAATGGTACCACGCGAGCTTTCGAACAAACGAAATGAACGTAAGAATTGTTATATACGTCTGTTACTCGTAAATAAATAACCGCGCCATATGCAGTTTCCGAACTGTCGCAGAATCCGTGTAGCTCGTAGGATTGTGAATCAGTACGAGTGACTCTACGCGAAATTTTTAGATGTTGCAACTGAGAAAGTTGATTCTGATAATTTTTCCATGTACTGACGACCTCGTCAGGGGGAACGTCATCCCACCCGGCACCGATAATCCAAAGCTTTTGGATTAAGCTTTTAACATGAATTGTCAGGGGGGATAAGAATCCTAACGGGTCGAAGATTCTAGCGAGTTCACTAAGAATAGACCGTTTGGTACATGGCCGATGTGAAGATACAACTTCAAAAAGAAACGAATCAGTTGAGGGATCCCATTTGAGTCCCAAGACTTTGAATAAAGCCGGTTCAGCTTTATCTAACGATACAGAATTAGTTAGGCAATCTTCAGGTTGAAGATCCGATAAAAGACGATTGTCATTTGACACCCACTTCCGAAGATGAAAACCTCCTTTTTTTAAAAGAGCGATGAGTTGTGTTTTTGTTCTTTGTGCAGTGGCGAAGTCCTGACTACCGCTGACGACATCATCGATGTAGGTGTCCGACAAGATTACACTCCTGGCGAGCGGGTAAGAATCCCCCTCGTCATCAGCAAGCTGTCGCAAAGTACGGCAAGCGAGATAGGGGGACGAAGAGATGCCATACGTGACCGTATTCAGACGAAACTCTAAAAGAGGTTCGCTAGGCGAAGCTCTCCAGAGAATTCGCTGATAGTCACGATGGTCGCCGAAGAGTATAATCTGTCGGTACATCTGACGTACATCTGCCATGAAAACGACGTCGTGTTCACGAAAGCGTAATAGAATTTCCAAAATGTTTGATTGTAATTTTGGACCGATGTGTTGACTTTCGTTTAACGATCGAGAACGTGCATCTTTAGCAGAGGCGTCAAATACGACACGAAGGCGAGTCGTGGTACTATCAGGACGTATAACGCAGTGATGGGGAATATAGTATTTCCCATTCCCTACGTCATCTGGAGAGACCAATGACATATGGCCCGCAGTTAGATAGTCAGACATAAAATCGCAATATTGACGATGACACTCGGGGTCACGTGACAGTCGACGTTCAATCGCATAGAAACGACGCAAAGCAATATCACGTGAACCAGTGAACATAGGCTCGGACTCGTCCCTGAATGGCAACTGCACGATGTACCGCCCAGATGAGTCACGAGAATGAGTTGTGATAAAATGTTGTTCACATGCTATCTCATCTGGGGTTAGGGATGCTGCGGGTGGTAATACATCTAACTCCCAAAAACGTTGAACTAATGAGTTTAATTCCTTATCACTTTGTATAGAAGTGTTCAGTAGGGAGCCGAGTGAATGAGTAGCTAAACGAGTTTTACCGAACAATAGCCATCCAAAGACTGAGTCGAAGGCGGTAGGTTGATGTGATTTTCCTTTAATATTACGATTACGAAGCGATTCCGCAAATACATCCGCACCGAACAGTAGGTCGATCCGGCCAGGAATGTCAAAACCGGGATCGGCTAACGATAGTGAATTGATGTGAGACCAACCCAATGTATTTAATTTAGCTATTGGCTGGTCCCCGCAAATTTTTGACATTACGTGCATATTTAAATTAAATAAAACTTGATCACCAGTACCAATGGAACAATTAATGTCTCCTAAGATTGAAGCCGGGGCTTCACCGATTCCACTTATAGTTGTGGTAGGACTGGATAGTTTTAAATTTAATAGTTTGACAGCTGAGTCAGTAATAAGATTAATCTGACTCCCCGAATCGAAAAGAGCTCGAAAAGACACGAACTTGCCATCCGAATCTCGTACTTGCACAATGGCAGTTGCTAATAAAACAGTTGTGTTATTGTTATTAGAAAATAATGAAGAGGTTGGGTTCGACTCGACCGGTTTATCTTTATGAAGTAGAGTGTGATGTTTATGGTTACACTTACGACATTTAAAAATAGATGTACAACCTTTTAATTGATGTGAAGCTCGAAGACAATTGAAACACCAATTATTCTTGCTTGCGATAGATATCCGCTCATCTACTGGTTTATTAAGAAATTGTTGACATGATGATATTGAGTGAGTATCACCACAAAACGCGCACTTAACTGGTTGTGACGTAGGAGTTTCACTGCTTGTAGTACTAGCTGTGGCAACTTGAGGTTTATCTGTACTGCTCACAAGCGCATGAGAAACGTTTGCCCGTTTATTTATTTGAAATGATTTTACAGATCGTTGTTGTGGCTTACTCGAAGTTTTATTATTAGTTTCGCAAAAATGAGAATCACGTAAAAGCGCTTCACACTTCAAGTTTAAGAAAGACTTCAACTGTGCATATGGAGGAAACTCAATCTCAGGATATTTTTCCTCGAAATCGCGACGCAAGGTTGAGTCCATCTTAGAGAGAAGGTGGTAGACTAATACAAAATCCCATCGGTCCTCAGGTAAAATAATTTTCTTTAAAATAATTAAATTTTCCTCAAACAGGTCTAATGATTTTCTAAACTCATTACCGTCAGTAGTATTAAAATTAATGTTTAAAAGGTCCTTCCATGACGTAAAAGCTAAAGGTCGTTTCCTTTGATAGCGAGTAACAAGGGCCTGGTAGGCATCATTGTAATGCTCATAAGTTAATGGGAATGCCTTGATAACAGATAATGCATCGCCGGTCAACGATGAGAATAAATAATGAATTTTTTCCGTATCAGTAAGATTACTCGAATTATGAATCAATGCATTAAAAGTGTCGTGATATTCAGGCCATTTCTTGATGTCACCACTGAAAGTTGGAAGAACAATTTTCGGTAAACGGATATTCGACGATGAAGAACTATGTTTATTATTTACTTGAGGTTCACTTTTAGTTAAACTACGATGAATAGATAAGATTTGAAAATATTTATCGTCAAATGTATCCTGGAGCGTATTATCTGCATGATCAGGATCATCTAAAAGCTCTAAAACGATCTGATGAGCACTTTCAAAGCTATCTAGAATATGTTTGAGTTCCTGATAATAAGAAAGAAATAAATTCCGTTGTGAGTCATCACTCATTGCCAATGTACCTATTTCCAATGCCTTATCCAACCGCTTAATAGCTAAAGTACGTTTTCTACGTAACTGTGATAAATCTTGAACTGTATATTCATTCTCCGTAGAGTGGGATTTCGATTTCTTAAAGCAACTTTGTTTACGAGACGAATGTTTACTTAACAATGACATGATGAAAACGATTAGCAAGATCGGTTACCGATAACGAATAGTCGGCGAGACAAGGTTCCAACAGATGGGCGCTGTCTGCTTACAAAGATGTAAACAAGATAAGAACACGAGTACTTACGCTAATCGGTAGTAATATTTATTTAATTTTGGTCGTGTGTATGTATATCTACAGATTATAGATTGTGTAAAAGCGCAACATAAATCCTTTGTTCAATGTTAATTTAATTAAGTTTTGAAGTTAAGTGGATGTAAGCTTCGTAATACCTATTGACACAATTTTTCTTTTATGTAATAGGAAGGAATGTAGCTAAGGTAGTCTTGCCTTGGTTTTACGGTAATCTCACGAAGAGTATTATCGCGTTTCCCGAAGGCGGAACGTGTTGGCTGCGTATCCGAACGCAAGCCGCTGACAACTCAGACTACTAGCGCGGTACGTTGAGATAATTTACTTACACCTACCTCCGAATAAAAAATGTCACACGAACAAAGGACTTTTTTGCGAATGTTAATGACCGATATTTTTTCCGATACGATATACCTAAAACAGTTAATATAGGCCGAAAAGAATAATATTAAGCACCGAAGGAAGATAGATTGCCTAATATTGAGATCCTACAGTAACTATTAAGGCTTAACTGGGTTGAAAAATAAGTCGTAATGGCGGGTCCCGGGTTTCGGCACCATAAAAATGTGCAGTCGCGATAAAAACGATGAGTTAACCGCACATCTGGGACAGCCTTGGTGGCTGGACGATCACACAAACGATGTTCTTATGAAAATGCAGCAGTAACAAACTAAAACACGTGCACGTACCTTGGTCTGCTATCTCTGCTGCCGATGATCCGCCGGCGATATGATTCCACCACAGTTGATTGCTGAATGTCACGAGCTGCTCGGAATATTGATTCCCAGCAGAATATCGGTCGAGTTGACGCGTTTAAAAGGTTTTCTTAAGAGAGATCGCGAAGTGCGCGCGCGTGCAAGATGGTGAGAAACGATGTCGATAGGGGGGGCGGTCCGTCCGTTAACGGTAGTGACGTCATGACAGATGCAGCAGTAGCACCAATCGGATCACGAGTACGGCACGTATTACAACTGTCAAAACAGTTGTGATTGCCACTGCTGAAAATCGATAAGAACATCGTGTGTTGCTCGTGGTGAAATTAAACGATCTTATTTTAGTCATTTGTATGATGACGAAACATTATTATTATTATAAACTTATGTTACATTCGGATCGGGGATATTAGAGGTTACCAGAAAAAAAAAAATGACGTTTTGGATGAAAATGCCGTTGATGTTTTAATTTTATAATGTTTTAGTTTCATATATAGATAACATGGAATAATCAATCTCAAACATAATTTAAGAATACATTTCGTTATTTTTACGAATTTAACTATCAGCAGTCGTGGTGGCCTAGCGGTTCAATGAACGGATTTGTATGCACAAGGTTGCAGGTTCGAACCCAGGCAAGTACCAATGTGGCTTTTCAAAGTTATATGTACTTTCTTAATTATTCTAAGACACTACTGACAAACGGTGAAGGAAAACATCGTGAGGAAACCTGGATTCCAAATTTGGGATCTGAAATCGCCAATCCGCAGAGAGCAAGCGTGGTGATCAATGCTCGTGCCTTCTCTATATGGGAAGAGGCCTGTGCCCAGCAGTGGGACGTTATAGGCTGGATTATTATTTATTATTATTATTACCTATCACATATGGACGTACTTTGGATTCAAAGTCGCGATCTCCTATACTTTGCATCCATAGTCTAGTTACTATAAGTTAGTAACACAGTATGAAATATCTAGCGAGCATCGCACCCGATAGGAATGCTGATTGACAGCATCGATTGATGTCTACACCGCCATTTAAATACAGTTACCTGCAAAACCTGTGTAATGTCCCACAAAAATAATGCAAAATAATATAATTAAGCTGTTGACGATGAATTAGTTTTTGGTTGTTCAAGTAGATAATTTAATAATCTAAAATAAAAATGAAAACCGGAAATGGATTAAGGTCGAATGAACTTAAAATCAAATAAATTTATCGTGCGTTTGACATGGTATTGACTCAAAAAAGGAGAAATAAACTATATAGAAATCTTGTTTGACATGGTTTAATATTTTCAACTTGTTATTTACCTTATCGACTACAATATTTACAGCTTTGTTGAAAAAGGCTGTTAAAGGTAGCTAAATTATAAGTTTATCTTTTCGCAACCGACTGTACTGCATTAGGTACCCACTAGAGGGTTCAGTAGGATCTAACTCCGTTATGTAAAGTTATGCTAATGTGAAATATGATTATAGTTTCTATTTATTGCGGGTTATGGTATTTATTTGATTGGCCTGATATTTATCCGCTTGCTGTTCTTGTTTATGATTTGAGTTGTCAATGGGGCTTTGAATATAAGTGGTTGTGTTTAAGACGTTACCAGCAATTCAGTTAATTGTCTGGCTTTGTTATGATAAAGAAACTTAATAATTGCTTTGTAAATGGAACAAAGGAAACTTTTGAAGGAGCCAACCATTTTTGTCCGAATTGGATGCTCTCAGACCGTATTTCGAAATTTAGGACCTTTGTTCTTTCAGAAACATAGAAATTTGTGATCTAGACGTACTAATTACTCATCTGTTGTGTAATACAAATATAGCATATTTAAATATTGTATATTAAGACATTAGCGGTCGCGAGATGTCGAAGAGATAACTGTTTACATAACAACAGCTCATCTGTATAATGATTTGTCACCGATACGAATGGTAAGTATTACCATTTAAGGTGTGTCTGATATACTGTATCACTGAATTCTGTAGTTATTGTGATAGAAAATATTCTCATAAGAATATTTTTCTCCACATTATTTTATGCCATTGTAGTTTAGATGCAATCGACCGACAATCAGTGGTAACACTTTGCCATTGTGCAAAAATACGAAAAGTATTTTTGCTATCAGTTTTTACCACTGACATGTTCTCGACCATACATCGATAACAATGGTCCATGTAGGTCCCATGACAGCTGCATTCAAGGCCCATCAATTGTTATGGTCAATAAATCCGTGATTGTGTCCAAGTGGAGCAGGTCAGAGCGCATCACGACCCGGATGCCTGCATGTCACGCGTAGGGTCACCTTCGCCTGCCTTTCTAACATTTATAGTATAGTAATTCAATGATACATGAACGAAAGGATTTTTTTTTGCTGTCACCAATATCTAAAACATCCTACCCAATGGATCTGATGTCTATCAAAGAATGGGTTGGAAGTGATATCATTCAGCTCCTAAAGACAAACCGTGCAGGCGGTTTTTAGCGCAAAGTTTTAATAACCATTTTCTGTATAATTATTTTTAATAAAGACCATACAATACAAAAAAATATCGGACTGAAGACAAAGCCTCTCTTATTAATAAGCAAAACCTATTTACTCTTAATATAATCCAAAATACTCACAATCTTAAGTTATCACAGCCATTGGTTAGGTTAGCCGTTGGTAGCTACTCGTCTCCACCTATTTGATAAAAAAACCCGATTTGCAAACAACTTTCCATTATCTCTGTAGAAAATTATTCTGATCTATATTCTAATCGCCAATATAAAAACATTTTCGGTAACCCTGTGTGGATGTCGCAAGTGTGTTACGGCATTGTCGATGTCACTAATGATCATCCTTTGTCTCGCGATACATTCACCTTGTTTTTGGGTTACTTGACCAATGACGCATGACTTTATTCTAATGTTGCTGAATTTTATGCAGAAACTCCGGTTTTGTTGTATAATGTTTAATGATATAAGTAAAGGTGGTCATGGGTAATGGGTCATGATGTAAGTTTCCGTGATCCGAGATTTAACTGGTCCATGTATACTTATATGAGGGACACTCAATTAGCCAGACTATTGTGGAGGTGGTCTGTATTGTCTAACTGCCTCGTTGGCCTAGTGGTGCTAAGCGCGACTGCTACGCTAGAGGTCTTGGGTTCGATTCCCAAGTCGACCAAGGTGTTATTGGGTTTTTTTATGAAATTCTCAGTAGCAGGTCGGAGTTTGGATTTGTGCCCGGTTAGTGGCAATGGGCTCGCCCCCTATTACATGGGACCTAAACATACCGGTGAACTGTGGGTGTACATTGGTACACCTCTGCTTAACCCTTCGGGGATACAGGCGTGATGGTATGTTATGTTTATTGTGGAGGTCAGATACTAGATAGACAGTAGCTCCATGTAAAATAAAGTATTCAGCGGAGCCCAGTGAGACCGGAAACCAAACTTAAATATATAGCCTGGGAAACTGAAGACAGAAGAAAACTGTTGTTTAAATAAGTAATTATAACACACAGGATGATAAATCACGCATGTACGAGTAGCTCCCGCTACATGCATGCGTACTTAGAAAAAGGAAAAATACCAGGAATGTATTCCATTGAGTAGTTACAATACTATTTATGTGCGTGGCGCAGTCTAGACGATTTTATCGTAACTCCCCAAAGTGTAAAGTATTTCAGCCGGCGTTTTACGCGTCAGTACTTGACGTCCTTAAGCCCTTATTGACCGTAAAATCGGCCATCAGGGTTCATTCTCACCATAAACATCTTTACTGTGCTATGAAGAACCAGATACATTCTAAGATTGCCAAAAACATAGGTCTAAATCCTAGTAAGCCACGGTATTTTATTAACTAAAGCTTTAACAGATTTCGTCTAAGCCAAATTCGGTCAGTAAAGATATCGAATTTGCAACACATTTTTACTAGGTCATAACTCATAAATGCACATTGCACAAATTATTTCCTTCAACCATCCTAGATATAAAAAACCTTAAGAATATGAAACCACCGCGTATGATTTAATACATTTAACGCGGCTAAAGGATTAATACTCCGTCACGATAAAAACCTATAATCCCTAAGAAATAAATCTTCTTGATGGTCTCAAATCAAAGTAGTTCTCATATCAGATTCCCAGCGGCAATCAGCCTAGTAACTGCATCTGTCCCACATACAAACATTCAATCTAATTGCTCTTAATATCGTAAGCGATGACTTTTGACCCTGCCCCCCTCGACCCCTCCCGTCTCGGCCAATGTGACGTCATCAACCTTGGTTGTGCACAATGAGATGCAAAACGTTCTGTTCCGACGAAAATAAAGAATTATTCCTTTGTTTTTAGAAATGGTTTTGTTAGGAGTTTGTGAACTTTATGTTTTGAGATGGTACTGTTTTTCAAACTTGAGCCTTTGATTAACCATCTGCACATTTTAACTGGAAACCACATTGTTCACAAGAAAAGTAGAAATTCTGTTTTTAAGAAAATAAAAAATGCAGGATTAAATAATTATGACTTTCCACGTGATATTCTACATTGTAATATGGGGTCTTACAAAAAGTGGTCACGTAGTTAGGACTGTAAACAAAGAATATCAATAAATATACCATCGTAAAGTTAGTTTTGCTTTAAATTTCAACCCGTCGCCAACAAATTCCAACGTCATTGAAAACACTTCAGAAAACCGAATTCCCACTAAAACAATACCACACATTTACACTGCATAATCCAAATATTCAGACTCAGTCAACACTCTGATAATTAAGTACACTTTCATAAAACGTTTACCTTCTGCGACATGTATAGTTCTCTCACTCTGTTCTACAGATTTTCGTATTTCCATCTCATTCTATCGCCTTGAACTCGCAGCATTTTGTGGAGCGCAGCAAGATGAGAGCATGCCTTCACGCGATTCTATGCTTGATCGATCATTTAGTTTTTTGATTGTTATCTTGTGATAAAAACTGTCTCAGAAAGCTTGACGACCGACTTATTGATGGTAAATGCCATCTTAGGAACTGATGACTTTTAAGTGATCAATTATGGCCTTTGTAGATTAATTTAAAGATTGATGGTAAACAAACTATTCCCATATTTGATACAGTTTAAGCAGGAATATATTCCAATAAAATCTTTTTGTTTATATTTATCACTAATTTGTAGTTAAGAAAGCTGACATTCTTTTATTTTGGACATGTGACGTCACAATAAGTAGCGCAAAAAAAATGGTTTTAATACTTCCGAATTTGACCGAAAACACCAACAGCTAGATATACTAAATAAAACTCGACAAATACCTATATTTTAATGGAATTTCCTTTCTTCGCACTTCCTAACACAAGAATGTGTTGAATTTCTTCCGTGGTGCAAGAATGTTATGCAGGCAAGGCCTATATGTGTGACGTCATCAGAGGTTGCATTGCCAGCCGATTACATCAGCCCTTTATATATGTATACCTATATTGTTGTCCTTTGGAGCAGGCAGACTTCCAAGTAACAATGCTATGAATATGGAGTAAGGGCTGATTTCTATTGAATTCTAATGTTTTGCCCTATTTGTTTAGCAGGAATAAATTGCCTTAGTTTGAAATTATTATTAATTATGGTCAATTTGGTCATTGTTACTGGCTGGTGCTTTATATTTTTAACTAAAGTATATAAAGAGGAAGGACGGTCTAAATTTGGATTGATTCGAGAACCCTTTTTAAGGATCACACGTTTCAAAATATTTTTGCAAGGTAAGGTGAGACGGGTTAGAAAGGTAGGTATGCAGATGGGAGAAGATTCCTAAAAATACCGTAAATAAAAGCAAATTAACGGTGGCCTTTTAGTAACTGATTAGCGTTGAAAAAAAATTGCTTGGAAACCCAAACTCAAATCAAATCCTACGATGGACGAAAACAGCAAATCCCTTTATCCCTCTAATTAGAATCCATTTTTGCGTCTATTTTTATCTCATTCCAACTCCAATTTGTATTTCCAGAAGCTAAAAATAATGAAGATAAAAAAATAAATAAATAAATCCTGCTTCTTAAAATAACCTACATTTTCTTCAATACTCAAGTGCTTGCCAGATGGCTCTTAACGCCGTTCGCCTAAAGGACGAGACTTGGCAGACCTAGATCCAGAGACTTGAGTTTCCCCCATGTTAAGCCCCATCTAGTTACTGGCGCAAAATGTAAAAAGGCCACACCACCTGTGGAGAAGTACACTTAACCTGATTTTCTTACCTAGCAAGCTATCGCTCATTTAAACACACCAGGGGAAATTAAACTTTATGTCTCTTACATAAGATTTCTTATCTATTGGTCCAGCGCATTAGAAAGATCTTTCAAATGCGTTTGATGTTTCAAGTCATCCTTTGAGTATGAAATACGGGATTTGAAGTGACGTCACATTCGTTTTGATGGGATGTCTCTTGTCGTGTTTTGGATGTACTTTGAAGATTATTTCTGTTACTTTTGCCGTCGTTTCTTTCCATTTCAATTCTATTTGGAATTTCTTAGCCAAGGTTTGGATTTTATTCATTGATGTCAGCGAAACCGAACCTGAAAAAAAGAAAAAATATATTTCATATATCATGTAATTTAACCTTAGTTTATGTCAATATGCCTTGAACTGTTTTATTACGAAATTAAAAGAATAGGTTGATCTTATAGTTATATTTTTGTAAAATAGATACCTAACGGAATGTTTAAAAAATTCGAAAGATTATTCTTAAATATTTTGTCTTCAAATTATAATCTTAGATTAGTAAGAAAGGCTTAATCCAGTCATCGCTTTTTTAATATTTCTGTTAAATATTCAAGAGCGGCTGCGATTTTAATAGACTCAAAGGGTTTAGGAATTAATCGGATTTAAAAAGAGGATATCTTGAGATAATACCTCTTTCGTCGAAAATTCCTTTTGTTTTTTAGGAATAATTTAGCATTTTTAGGAGTTTTCGTTTATGTTGGAATTTGAGCCGAATGCCATTACTGCTTTAGATGTGCTGTTTAAGAAATTGAACAAAAGTGATTTTTTCTTATGTTTTAGTTAGAATATAAGAAGATTTAATGTTTTGTTTTCATTGGTTTGATATTTGAACCCTGTTCTGTAGTATTCGGTCTCCCATTTGTATTGTTTTGTACTTATATAATCTCTAAGTGAGTGCAGGCCTTTGCCTAGCAGAGTGTAATCGGAAGACTCGTGATTTGAGATCAATTCTCAAAAAATCATAGATGATAATAATTAAGTTAAAAGATGTATATTTATAGTAACATATCGACTTCTGAACAATAAATAGATTATGGTCACTAAGGGCGTTATTATTAGTATTTTTATAAATCAATTGAAACTTTATGATGTTTTTATTAAAAGTGTTATTGTAATTAATTAGTGAGATTACAAGAAAGAGCTGGTATCATTAAATGTGTTGATATCGTGGGCCTTTCACCTTGCAACTGATAAGGCATTTATAAGATTTATGCATGAAGAGAAACAAATGGTTTTCTTATCAATTAAATCACGTCAGTATAGAGATTTTTACGAAATGGTCAGAAACAAAGCACAACTATACCGATAGTTGTCGTTATGACGATAGGTAATACGAATCATCATTTTGGCAGGAATAATTGCGCTTAATTTCGCTTTTTATTGGGTGCCGTACGAATCACCGTGCTGCGGGGTTTGGTCCTTGAATGGGATAAACATGTTTTATACACAATGTTGTTTGTACATGTGATTTAATTAAATGTTTGTGAAACTTCTGTGACACAGTAATTACCCTAAAACGTGTTTATGCAAGAAGCCTATGAGAGCAGTAGGAAGCAAAAAAGTGAAGTAAAGTTTATTGCCTTCTACAAAAAACCGTGGTGAAATTGTCTACACACTTCAAAATATAAATGATTACCGATTTCTCTTAATTGTCTTGTAATGACTAGACAAAAAAAAATTGGTAATTAATCCAACTTATCCACGCTACGTTTGACTTAAATATTATGACTTATTGATTGATTTATATGATTTAGTTTTTGTGTTATAATAAAATGAATCACATGTGTATCCTATCCTGGCTTCCTGTAAAAATTACATTGCGCTAAAGTGTCAAAAATTGTATTTTTATATTTTGAAAAGGTGATGTTTTGGGTTATAACCAATAAAGGACATCATCCACTCTCTATACATTTTTGGTCCAAATCCGAAAGTGCCGGCCAACAAAAAAAAATGTGATATTCTGACAGAGCTTGTCCTCCTAAGCGTTTCTTACTATGGCACCAAAGCTGTAGCACCGCTGCACGTCATTTTATCCAGGGTTTAAAATTCTGAATTTTCATATATTTTTCGATCACATACCACGATATTATCGATTAAATAAATTTCTAAGAGGACAGAGCTTGACCTCCTTAGCATTTCCTAATATGGGACCAAAGCTGTAGCTCCGCTTCACGCGATTTTATCCAGGGTTAAAAATTCTGAATTTTCATACAATTTTTCGATCACATGCCACGATATTATCGATAAAATGAATTACTAGGAAGACAGAGCTTGTCCTCTTAAGCATTTTTTAATATGGCACCAAAGCTGTAGCTTCACTCCATTTGAATTTATCCAGGGTTAAAAATTCTGAATTTTCATACATTTTTCGATCAAATACCATGATATTATCCATTAAATGAATTACTAAACACAAATGAAATGTTCTGTTATGGATGCTAGCTCATAGTTAATGATTGGGGGTAATAATAAATTCAGGGATTCTTGTTTATAGGTTTTTAATTTATTTTATCGTCGAAAGCGTCTTGCGTAAAAATCATATACTCTAATCCTAAAGCTGGTGGTTATATTTTGTAAATGTAGTGCATAGCTCACATAATAATATGCACATTACATGAGAACAGCACCCGAACAGAACCCGGCACTTTCGAATTTGGACCAAAATGGATGATGTCCTTTATAAAGTATATTTTCCCAGCTGTATTTTAAGGACGAAATAGCAGGTAAATCCGTGTTTTTGCACTGACCTTCAGAAATGGCTTTAATAATAATTTAAACTAGTCTAATAAATAATAAGTTTACTAAACATTCTAAAAAGACTGCAAATGATATACAACTACTGTTACATATAAATATTTGTACCGTTTCGACAGTACCTAACTAAAGCACATGAGTAGATAAACGGAACAGAGGCAAAGCTTCGAACAACCGCTCGAATCGGTTGCACGCACACAAGCGCGCGGGGCATGTGTGCGTGACCACTGGCCGCTTGTCACATACGCGGCGAGACTGGAAAAAACCAGTTTACGCTGGCACAGCCAGTGTACAATCTAAGGGTCAGTCCGACGCACGCTGTTTGTTTTGTTAGTTGCAAGTTTAAGTTTTTATAAGTTTAGTTGTAAAAACGTGGTATTATATTAATAATAATGGTTGTTTATTGTACCGTGTGTATGAATAATAATAGAGTTAAATAATATATATTGAATAATAATGTTTTTGATAATAAATAATAATAGAGAAAACAAAAATATATCATACTTTAACTATCCCAAGGAGTACAATTAGGTAAGTAAATATTTGGTTATTACTTTTTCAAGCAAGTACCTTTATTTTATTGTATGATCCTTTTTATAATAAGAAGAGAGTAATTGGTACAACAAGGTAGGAATATTTTATTTAAAAAAAACAAACAAGAACTATTCTATCATACTATTATATATTCTATTATACTGACTATTAAAACTATTTAAAAAACGTTTTGTTTGATTTGTCTTCACCTATTGTGACAACCCTAACAAAATAGGTAACAATTTTGCACGTTCTTAAGAAGCTTTGCCTCTGTTCCGTTTATCTACTCATGTGACTAAAGTCCGCCGTCATTAGCGCCGGCTCGCAAACCGCGCCAGTAAAATTAACGCGCCGCTAAACGTGACCATTAACATGCGCTGCACTGCAGCGCAGAGTGTGTGCACTTCAAGTTGCAGCCAAAATTATACGTTCAAAGAAATGTAGTAGTTGCAAATGACACGAGACAGAAGGAAAGGGATACAAATTCCTAGAGACAGAGGAAGGAAAGGGATGGCTGGCTTTAACGAATTTTACAAGACTTGTGTGAAGAAGTTTACGTATGCCGTCATCGTTCGTCTTTTAGCTTACAGCTAAACAACCGATGCTGGATATGTACCTTCTACATGGTGAGATGGAAATACCAAGATTTTGTAACTCTTAAAGCTAAACTTCCCGTGAATTTTTCATTGGCATGTCCTCCCCATAAGTGATGATCATTTGAAATTTTTGGTCTTCGATGTTGAATCTTTTTATATACCACTAATGTCATATTCTTTTAAATAGCGTAGGAGTCCAATTTTTAGTTCCCTTATCTATTGAACCGATTTTTTTTCGCTTCTTACTATGTAGGTATAGAAAGTGATGAAAACCAAAAGAAAATATCAGGATCTTAGAAAATAGATCCATTGTTTACGTAGCTATATTGGTAGCCTAGTTGTATGAAAAACAAACGTTATTTCATGAATATAAATAAGGTCCTAGATATGTTTACATAGGTTCAAGGTTTCTAAGCTAAACATTTTTCTAACAAGATGGGCTTTGAGGATTTATGCTGAAATTATTTTAAGTACTTTGTGTTAATCAAAATCAAAATGTTTTTATTTCTCATAAACCAAAAAGGCGCTTAAGAAACGTTACGTTAAAATCTACTGACTCTAGTTGCTCGGTTCCAAAGTGTCATTCCTATGGAGAAGAGCCGGCAAGAAACTCCAAATGATCATAATGATTATTTATATTTTGTTTCAGGTAATTGGTGATGGAGAGGAGATCGAAACTTACAAAGATTGTTAGATGAGGGTTTGTAATTAAATGTTACGAGTTCAATAACTATAGTCAGTAGTACTTTTTTTTCACCAGCATCCTTTCTGTTTATAAAAAGAGAAGGTAAACTAAAACAATCGTTATATTTATATAAGAGTAAATAAATGTTCTATACTGGTCGAAAATTACTCAAATTCTGTGTCGTGATATTATAATTTTAATGACTTACATTAAACATTTCCAACGTAAGCGATCTCAGCCGTCAATAATTTCAATCCCCTAATTTACACATGATATCTACTCTGATTATGCCAATATATAATTTCGTCGTCGGTAATAAGATGTCGGAATTTGTGAGATGGCCTTCGATCTAGATTAGATGATTAACCCGTATTTCTTACACGTGTAAAATTTATTTTGCAACTGTAAAAGACAAGAAACTTTTAGCTTGGCCATTAAGCCTTTTTTCGTTTTTAAATCTAGCTGCGTATTTTAGTAGAAATAATAATAATCCAGCCTATAAACGTCCCACCGTTGGGCACAGGCCTCTTCCCATATAGAGAAGGCACGAGCATTGATCACCACGCTTGCTCTCTGCGGGTTGGCGATTTCAGATCCCAAATTTTGGAATCCAGGTTTCCTCACGATGTTTTCCTTCACCGTTTGTCAGAAGTGTCTTAGAATAATTAAGAAAGTACATATAACTTTGAAAAGTTACAATCGTCCTTGCCCGGTTTCGAACTTGCAACCTCGTGCATACAAATCCGTTCATTGAACCGCTAGGCCACCGCGACATTCCGACAGACGTATTTTAGTAATTAGAATTATTAATTCTAATCTAAAATATAATAAAGTCTAATTTATAAATGTATTTTCATAAAAAATGGTATGCATGATATTAACATCCATACTCAGAGACGTTAATGGTTACTTAATTAATTCCTTAATATCGATTTCAAGCCAGCTCCTACAGAGATGGCTCACTTAAATAAAAAATAAGCAACGTTTTAGAGTCCTTACCTTAATAAAAATCAGTCAATACCTTTGTACGTTTAGCTAAAACTTATTTTATGTAATTAAATAATCAAGGAACTCGTAATTTTTTTTTGTCTTAAGTATACATAATTTATTTACACTTTATTTTCAATTTTGTACTCGTGCATCTACCACGATTTTTTCTGCTTCACCCTAAGGTTGACTGGCAGAGAATGCCAATTGGCATTAAGTCCGCCTTTGTGACACAGTGTGCAAAAAGTATAAAATAAATAAATAAATAAAATCGAAATTAGAATTCACATACTCATTGTACAGTATGGTAGGTATGATCGCGTGCAATAAACATTTTCACCACATTCGCTGCAAACATTTCAGTGCAACGGTGCACTGTGCAGTCTGAATTTTGTAAGCTGCAAACGTCAGGTTATGTAAATTGTATGACAGCTTAATAGGGCGCGATACTATTCCTGCTAAACCCTTGGTACTGGGGTCTGTAGTCAAATATTTGTTTCCTTATGTTTGCAGTTTAAGCAAATTATGTAGCACGTGCGATGTTTTCATGGGCTATGTCTTTTATACGTAACTTGGGTTTATGTTTATAATCGCTCCTTTTAATCTGCGATTTTGTATGTGATTTACATACCTACTTATAAAAACTTAGGGTCACCACATACTGTGAGTTAGTCTGCCTATAATCTTACTTGGCAGCAATATTCCAAGCCTAATGTTGTTTTAGAACACAATGAACTAGTTTCTACACAAAGGCACAAAGTTTGTGTTAAAATATCAAAATAATATAGTATCCAAATTTTATCGAATCTGAAAAACATAACCAGTATAAAGGAAAAACCTCTTCGCAAAATTCAGGAACGACAAAATCCTTTTAAAAAGTTTTATTGTTTAGCTGTGAATCTAATACGCATCGACAAACAGTCCCTTGATTTTTATCAGGAGCTGGGAAGCAATTAAACTGAGATCAACGGGTGTCAAGGCACCTGACAAGTGGGGCCACGAAACCAGCGAACTAAAAGTTAGCACTGAAAGGTAGAAAATATTGCTCTCTAGGGATTTCGAGGAAACTTCATCAAAACTGTGCTAAAACACCAGTTATTTTTACATAAAAAGTTAAGTACCACTATATTGAAAAAAAAAGAAAAAACACTTGTTGACACAGGTAGGTGATTCATTTTCTAGAATGAAATAAATTTTAGCAGCAATATATCAAACTACGTATTTATTCTAACAGGTTATGTAAATACCAATTTGTAAATGCAATTACATTGAAATTGGATTTTGACAAACGCGGTCAAAACTAATTTGCTAGCCATTTGGATGGTATTTGATTACTATTTGAAACGTTAATATACATCTGTTTATGTAACACTATGCAAAAGCAAATGCTCAAATGACCTAACTTAATAAAACAAAATAATAGGTAAACATGCTACCTGAAAAAGTGTCTCCTAATTACTATAAATATCATCTCCCGAGCCTTTTTCCCAACTATGTTGGGGTCGGCTTCCAGTCTCACCGGATTCGGCTGAATACCGTATTTTACATGGAGCGACTGCCTATCTGACCTTCACAACCCATTTACCTGGGAAATACAGTATCCCATGGTAAGACTGGTTGTCAGAATTGACTTTACGACTGCCAAAGATCATAGTATGACAGTCGGGACCTACGGCTTAACGTGCTATCCGAGGCACGGAAGGGTCTCGCTATGTTATAAATGGTCACCCATCCACGGACCAACCGCGGCGAGCGCGGCTTAACCTGTATTATCGGTCAAACCGTACGGCTTACACTTAGCCACGAGCCCCTCTACTATAAATATATATTTTGAAATTTAATTCCTAGGTCATGTAAAAAACTGAAATCATCACGATTGGCTTTTAACCTCATTTGGTCCTCAATATTCAATTTATGCTTCAAAATATTTGTCTCTAAAATCAACCAAGGCTTCACTAATACTAGGCGATCTAAGCATTACGTGCAGTAGTAGATTTTTACTGATCTGACTACAGCATCTGGTATGGGAACCAGTTCTTTCAGGTCCAAACCCAAGCCGGAACCGGGTAACCGGTTTTTTCATTTTTTTTGTTAAATTTTTGATGATATTGGAAGGTCCGCTGTTTTCACAGCCCGATATAAAAATGGAAGCGGCTTACATAGTGACACCGACTAGCCGGCTTACGACGGCTTTGCGCCGCGCCGGGCCGGATAGCGAAGCCGTAATACCTCGTGTAGCTTTCTACTTATTACTATTATATTTCATAATGGGTAACTCGGAAAACCTATTAAAAGTTCATGAGGAGTGTGGTTTTGTCACAATTCTGTAGGATTTTAAGTCACTGGTTTTTGGGACAATAATCCATGTAAGCTTTGACTAACCTTGTTTTTTGACACGTTTTTATTGAAAAATAAATTGTGGATAAGGTTAATTAAGAACACTATTGTGTTTTAAAAAACTTATGTTTTTATAGGAACTATTGAAAACATGATAATAGTTTTTTTAAGTAAATTTTGTACATAACATAACATACCATCACGCCTGTATCCCCGAATGTTTAGGCAGAGGTGTACCAATGTACACCCACAGTTTGCCGGTATGTTTAGGTCCCATGTAATATGGGGCGAGCCTATTGCCACTAACCGGACACAAATCCAAACTCCGACCTGCTACTGAGAATTTCATAGAAAAATCAAATAACACCTTGGTCGACTTGGGAATCGAACCCAAGACCGCGTAGCAGTTGCGCTTAGCACCACTAGGCCAACGAGGCAGTTTAAAATTTTGTAAGTGTCTTTAAAACCAAATGATGATCCCAAATTAATTCTATTCTGATTCTGTCCTGCTTACAAAATCAATAAATCTTTCATCTATGCACTGGCTCAAGGTGAAAATAAAGACAATTACCAAATGTGTATATTTTGCATAATAAAGCAAGATGGCGTCGTTATCGCTCACGCACGCGCAGACGCACAGTCAAGGTCGGCAGGAAGCGGCGCCGGCGCACTGAATCATCGCCGATCGGTTTTTGTACGAGGTGTGAATTATTTGCAAATTGAAGGCTGTTTCTAATATTTGTAAGTTGCATCTGTAACAGATAAATGATTTAAAACGTTTGTGTTAGAAGCTTAGTTATTTCAGTTGTCGTTTCTTAAATAAAAATAAATAAAAGTGTGATGTCTTTGTAGGGATCGACATAATTTATTTACCTACTCAAATGCCCTTCTTTTTGGCTTCACCTCATTCAGATACAATATTGTTAACCTTCTGTGGAAGAATACAGAGGTCCTACATTTTAAAGAAGAAAGAAACTATTAAAAACAGCAGTCCAAAGTATAAAAAATAATTAAAAAGAGATCAGGGACACTGAAAAAAAGAAATTTCAAAAAGAAAATCCTATTAAAAATCTCAAAACAGCTTCCACATTTCTCTCAGTTTCAGATAAGATACGTCAAACGACCGCCCCTAATACCAACATCATTAGAAAAACCAACTCCACCTAATTACCTTTTTATAACGAATACATCTTTCGCTATATTTGTGAAGAAAGCGTGACTTACACCTTCCCAAATATGAAATACTCGCGTTGTCTGATAAGCGTCTGTTTTTACTGCAAACTGCTGGCAATGAGATAAGGTTGCCACGATTGTTGCTAATAAGCAGATAACGATGCTTTCTTGTCACTTTCACTTGTTTCGTGAAGAGATATGATAAAGCTATCTTATATTATTACTAGCTGTACCCGGCATGCGTTGCAAAGCAATTTTTTCTACCTAGCACCTGCCTACTACCTACCTACTACCACTTAGGGGTATGAAAAATAGATAGTAGCCGATTCTCAGACCTACTAAATATGCATATAAAATTTCATAAAAATCGGTCAAGCCGTTTCGGAGGAGTATGGTAACTAACATTGTGACACGAGAATTTTATATATAAGAAGATGTACCTGAAAATCTATATTTTATGCATGTAACCTTGGAAATAAGTGTACGTCGCCTGCGTCATTTCGCACCACGTTCGAACCGCGGTGTGAATTGCCCAAGAGCTGTTTTGAATAGGTCTTTTCGTATCGCGTTGCGCATTGACCCTGTGCGATGTGGATGATGATAAACTTGGGTCTGTCCGATACTCGGGTCGT
Source organism: Autographa pulchrina (assembly GCA_905475315.1). Taxonomy (NCBI): domain Eukaryota; kingdom Metazoa; phylum Arthropoda; class Insecta; order Lepidoptera; family Noctuidae; genus Autographa; species Autographa pulchrina. Next base: position 1,072,394 of record FR997775.1, read on the forward strand.
TCTGCAGGAGGAAAAGGCAGGTTACAGCGTTTTCTGAGTGTTCTTAGTGCCTCTAGGTCCTAAAACTGCTCTCACATTGTGTAGGGACAGACCTTGCGATATCTTTTTCTTAAATTTTGGGTAAAAACTGTTTTTTTTTTTAAAGAAGGAAGCGTTTTTTATCAGCTTCATTCATAACGATTACAAATTAAATAATATGCTATTGATTTGAGCTAATATTTATGTGTATTTGTATTATCATGAATACAGTAATAAAAATGTGTCAACGTTAAAATATTAACAGAGGATGACCTACCAGTATTATAGATGCATAGATGCATACATCCAAAATGTCAAGCCATGCGACACTAAAACAGATGTGTTTGTTTACATAACTTCCACGTGACCTAGCTCACGGTGTATGATAATGAGATGAGCAATATGAGCATATGCTAAACTGCTTTACCTAACACCTATAGCTACTTAACTAGGTAGTATAACTCTATTGAATAAATTTGAATAAATCGATTGCCGATTAGCTCCTGTGATCTCTGAAAAGCGGTTACCGTGTTATACGTTTTAATTATGTTTATGTAATCACTTCTGTGTTATAAGAGTTGTCTTCTAATGCCTGGCCTATACCCTTACTTCGCACCAATCTTTCTAGAAGAAAGGAAGAAATATAATGTTATAAATAACTGTCTTATATTTAGCCATAGTTAGATTTAATTCTGAGGAAGTTTTCAAAAAAGTTTTTTTTTTTTTTCCTATCTGAATATATGAAGATATAGTTTAAAAATTAGCAGATATTTTTGTGATCTATAGGCACCGACGTAAAAGTCTAAATACATGATTTAAGAGCTTTAATTAACTGCAGAATTTAGACATAAAGTGTAGTAAACATTATGTAATATCTCGAAAATAAACAGCCTTAATTATTCACACCTCAAATATTATCGTAACAGGCAAATATCAACATAATCCAATGTTTGGCTTAACAGATTGCTCCAAATTGAATTACATAGCTTAATTTCGCGGATTTTGTTGGTACCTAATAGGATTGTACTTATATAACACACTATATTGCTAAATGTGTTGGTTCTAAGACTTCCTGAGTTCGTCGGACTTATATAAACATATGAGTCATTAGTATTCATTAGGATATCCAATTATGTATTCGGAAGGAAGCTATTAAAGGCACCTACTTATTTTTAACCGACTTCCAAAAAGGAGAGGTTCTATGTTTGACTGTTGTTTATTTTTAAGAAATAGTCTAATTAATTTAGGCTCTAAAATCAAAATCAAGATATTTTTATTTCAAGTAGGCTTTTTTAAGACGTTAAATTACTTCTAGTTGCAGGTTCCAAAATGTCATTCCAATGGAGAAGAACCGGCAAGAAACTCCCTAGGTTACTCTTTTGAAAAAAAGGCTAAAGTCTTAATCTATCATTATATTGATTTTCTAGAGGATAAGACAGAATTATCTTAATCTACTCATAGACAATGATAAATAATGTCATAGGAATAAAAATATTGCCGAATTCAGTCGCTTAATCATATAACTTTGATTATGGCCAAGTAAGAGCACAGTTTAGACTACATACACAACAACTATGTTCTACATAGTTCATAGGTAAGCATTATAAAGTCTTGGTACTGAGTAATAAAACTCCTACATTTCTAAAAACAAGCAACGATCAGGTATAAAGTAACGTCTAGCAATCAATCTAGCCTAAGTGATTACAGGCGACCACGTGCACTAAGTTTAGGTCTGTGACTCTGTGGGCAGACTTATCGCGTGACCCGACAGCCCCTGATGTGTACTACTGTACAATGTACATATCTTACTTAAATATTGTTTATTCGTGATTTTATAAAATAACTAATAATTGTTTGGAAATCATAGAACCAGAGGCCATAGACCAATTTCACAAAAGTGTAGAAAACGAACTATGGTGCCACTAAATCTATCGTTAGTCTTCAAATTAGTTTTTATGAAAAATAAAAAACATATTAGGCAGGTATAGCTATTTAAAATTTTACATTTCTTTCCAAAAGACTCTAAGGGCTAATCGCAATTAATAACAAATTATTCAATAATCAGGACAGTTTTGCAACATAAGACAAAAATAAATAAATTCGTATCCACAAAATTACGTCACCAAACGGCCAAATACTTTTAGTTTGATGCAACACAGAAAGTCCGGCTATTGGCAGATTGCCATGGAAACCCGGTTAACCGGGACCTGTGGCGGTGACACGTGTCGAAATCGGGTTGACGGCTGAATTAGAGACGTCCCGGTTAGGTATTTAATGTGTAGAGTTCTGCGAAAGATTTAATTAGAAGTTGGCTGTTAAATAGCATTCACATCCTAATAATATTACACTTAATAATATCGTTTAGAAAGTAGGTTAGGATTTATTTATTTATTTATTTATTATTGGATCTCCAACAAAGAATACACAAAAACACACTAACAGATTAAAATAATAGTGTACATTTGAGTTGTGCTCCCTCAGTAACCAGGCCGCAGTTAAGGCCATAATAAATTAAAAAAAAATACTGTAGGATCAAAGCGTCTTTTGCCATACAAACTCATTTTGGTTCGAACATATCAGAGAATTGCGCTGCCTCTTGTACAAAGGGCCTTAGAAAATAATCCGTATATCTGAAAATGTGAGAACTTTACACTAACACATTATTACCAAGAATACAAACATAATTTTCGCTTCTATGTCTCCATATTCCAAAATTAGGATAACAAGCATTTACAAACACCTACGTCTGAATTTATAGAACTGACGAACATATCTCGTCCTAGAATGTTTATACTTCAATATTACCTAAATAATGTAACTTGAGAGTTCCATACAATTTACTTTGAATGACAACTAAGTATCTGGTTTCACTGCCTACGCAATATTTCACAATCGCTATTTACGTTTTGTCAGCTGTTTTCATTTGTTAATTAAGTAATTATGTTAAGTAAACTTGCTACTGTTTTATATCTCTGACCTTACTAAAGTAGCTTAATTTTAAATTATTGTGGGTCTTTTATTGAGAAACTTGTCGAAGTTATATAACGAACTGCTATCGAATATTTTTCACTATACCTATGGTACGCTTTTATAGTGGAAATTATAAATGTATGTGAGAATGTTTGGCACACAGAAAATCACGTCCACAAATGGTCAGAATTTAATCGACTGATCGCTCAAATATTTCTTACATGCCGTAAGCCATACTTCAAACATTAACATCAACAGCAACTTTACCTCAATTCAACTAAAATCATATTCCTGACCCATGTCCAACTAATGACGTGCGAAAATCTTCTAAACCACTTAAAACCCATTAATCATTTAAATTAATAACCCTTCGTGAAACCTAAGCTCAATATATCAAATATCGTCTAAACTCTAAAGCTAACGGCATACACAAAACCACTTTTCTAGCTTTACATAGACTTATAATAAATAGTAGGACGCACGTCCATCAAGCAAGTTGTTCTGTGGGTGTAACAAGACAAGCTGGAATAGGCCATATCGGGTAAGACACAGATTAGTAAGAACATAGAGTGCTACTAGAGTAGTCTCGACTTGGGACTGATTGTAAAGTAGTAGATTTTGATTTGAATATTATGTGCATGAATATGTTAGTTCAGTTAAACTTCTCAACTATTTAATCGACTTCTAAAAAGAAGTAGTTAAAAAAAACATACGGTCACACATAGAAATGTGTGACCGTATGTTTTTTTTTGTAATACTTTTTGAAAATTCGGTACTTTCTAACGATTAACGATCAAATAAATTGTCTGGCCGTGAAAGGTAAACTACAGGATAGTAGAACGAATGATTTCGATGAGATAGACGATCCTAATATAGTATCGATGGAAGTGTAGTTATTTATTGAGCATAAATCAAAATATTTAAGTTAAGTAAAAATCTCACAAACCTTGACATCAAATCATGGTGTCAACTCTCCATTCGCTAACTCCTCCTTGTCGCGCCGTATCGGGAGCCATGTTGCAACAAGTCGCCTTTGTGTCAAGATAGTTTGGTTTAACGATGGGAAACTGTTTACGCTTCGTTTACAGTTAAACTTAAGAAAAAGTAAACAACGTTATGATCGACGTACACCAACACTGATTTATTAGTACTTTTAGGGTTCCGTACCCATAGGGTAACAACGGGACCCTATTACTAAGACTTCGCTATCTGTCAATCCCTCTGTCACAAGCAACCGCAATAGCTAGACAGCTGAAATTTTCACAAAATATGTACATATTTCTGTTGCCGCTATAACAATAAATACTAAAAACAGAAAAAAATTATTAAGCGTTTAAAAACCTAAAAAGAGGTTACAATATGAATTTTTTGTACCTACAGTAGTCTACCTAGTCAATGGTACGGAACCCTTCGTGCGCGAATCCGACTCCCACTTGGCTGGTTTTTTGTACTTGATTTATTTGATTAGATATACGGTGGTGTAAAAACGTAGCAAGGTTCTTTAACTGTAGTTTGACATTATTTATTACGAAGTTGTGTGTGATGGATTGTACATTTGTCTTGTTTGTAAACCGTTGGGATTCCCTGTAATGTATCACGATAGTATTCCTCGAAGTATTTGAATAAGAAGAATTGTAATTCCAAATAAACTGATTTTGTAATATATAATTCTCTGAATATACTGCAAAAGTCTTTGATTTTGAACTAAATATCTTAGAAAAAAGACGGCAACCCTCTACAGATTAAATATTCGACTATGCTTAATAAACTCAGTTTATCTCGGTCTATTATTGGACTTAGGTTTCTACTAATTTCCGCCATAAGACTTTTGTCCTTTGCCTTCCGCATCCCTACCAGCAACCCTTTTCAGGTCATCGGTCCATTACTATTTAGTACCTATATGGCAATAAACCTACTAAAGTTATAATTAGGTAACTTCCATTTACCCATAAAATACTTACAATTCTATCGAACCTTATTGATTACGTAAATAGTGATTAAAGCCGTCTTTTCACAGCGCGACAATCGATAGACCTAAGCCGCGACAATCTTTGAACTTGTTGCGACCGTTGCGGGCAAGTTCACGATGACTCATCCGTACTTCTAAGGCCTCGCATACATTGTACGGGTCAGAGACGACTCGTTTCCGATATCAAGTTCGCTATTAATTAGGTTTTACTGTTGACTGAGTTTTGCGTAATTAGTTTTGTATTTTTGAAAAGGGTGAGTAAACAGCTTCAAAATGTACTCTACATAATATTTTATAGGTTGTACTATAACAAGCATGATAATTTAAGAGTGACTTAATTATGTATCATGCAAAAAGCATAATATATTTTACAAACGCAGGTACAATGTGTAATTATATCTCATAATTACTTTCGCATACATGAAATAACACATTAATTGTTACACCCACGTTATGCTATAAAATGTAACCGAAAACAATACGACAACAAAACTAAATAATACAGCGAATTTAATTATTCATTCAAAATAAGCAAATCTCACGAACATAAAGTCGTACAGTAAGTAGGTGGCGTACTACAAACGTATACAAGTAAACTTTGTGTTTACAAAGATAAAATGAAGAGATTGCAGCAAAAAAAGTATGGCACGCCATTATACGAGGAAGTTCGTTATCTTTTCATGTCGCACAATTACTGACGTACGACTGGTTGTCGCACCGTGCATGGGAATCTTTATTGCATTTGAAACGTGCAATGTTGGAAAACACATTTAGCTTACGTTGTATTTGATGATGACGTCATAGACCAGTGTTTGGAATTAGTGATATTCAAAATAGGAATTGGTGTTATATAAATGAATACAAGCAGAGGTTATTTTCATATTAGAAACAGTTACATTTTATTTTTCTTTGACTTAGATAATTTTTTTTCGCATAATTACCATTTGATTTACTGTGTGGTTTTAAAGACCTTCGTACCTGTACTACAAAAGAGTATGTTGTAGAAACACCTATCAATTTTTACTTCTTAAGGCTGTAGAGTTATCTTTATACATCTTAACATAACCTAAGTATGTTATTGGTATTATCGGTTTTAAAAACGATAAGTGAATATTTAGTGTCAGCTCTGGAATGTCAAGTCAAAACGGAATTGTAGTTACGATGATCCATTACCTTTAGTATTTTAAGATAACATTCTGTAGGCACTCTAAGTTTATCCTTATCTTTAAACTAATGATCTGTACAAAGGTCCATCTATTTTATTATAAACCTTTGCTTATTGTTAAATTAATATAGCTAATTAAACATGTATTTAATTTAGGAACTCTTTGGTTTTTTTAGTAGAGATCTTTGCAGTTAGCCTGAGCGCAGGCTTTGACTGCTTCACCGGACTTTGAGCACTTTGGTAGGTCAACTTTACAGTTAAGACTTATTTTGACAGATTGTTTTACGATTAAATGTAAGTAGCTAGTGTGAAAAGGAAACCACTGATAATCTTTAAACTTTACAATATATTATCATAAGGATGGATTCAACGTTACAATTACAATACTTCTAAAGGCCAGCGACGCCATAATGATTATTATTAATTTATATAATGCAAGAGACCACTACAACGAGAATCGCACGCGCCGCCATTACCCATTGCTCTCTAGTGTTGTCAGTTCATCCGGTAATAGTGACGTGACGTATTAGTCGATTCTAATTTCGGTTAACAGTATACAATATTATTTTATATTCTTTCATATAAACTGGCTGTTATGCTGGCCATCAGACTAAGAAGGCTGTATTAAATTCTAATACATTATAATCCGCTAAATCCTTAACGAAGTTATAAGGGATCATTTGGATCCAAAAGTTATAATTAAATTGCTAACGAGAATCTTAAGTTAAAGGTTGTTTAATTGATTGCTATATACATGTAGTATGTACCATACAACACATCATACTAAGTTTGTCCCGCGGCACCGCCCGGGTCATCGCGGTGTCAAGTATTTCTTTGGATTCGTGCTCCCGCGGCACCGCCCGGGTCATCGCGGTGTCAAGTATTTCTTTGGATTCGTGCTTACTACCAAGTTACATCAAAATCGGTTCAGCTGTTTAGTCGTGAAAACGTTACCAGACAAAGTTAATTTCGCATTATAATATTAGTATATACAATTGTTATGTATATTGTGCATAACCACAATAGCTTGACGAAGACAATCGGAGGTTTCTTTAATTCCTGGTACGGGTTTATTTAATGTTGTCGCAGCGTATTTATACAATATCGTTGTCGTGACCTCACGTGGCGTGACGCAAGCTCGGTATGTTATTGTGATAAGTTAATGCAATTAGTGCAGTTTCTAAGAACGTACTGTTTTAAGTTTGTGTGGAGATGATTCAGTGTTTATTTTGAGTGATACTGTAATAGTATTTAGTTATCGATAAGGGTTTTGATTGTAGAGTTAGGACGGTAGAAATGTTTATGTTATTTCAAGGTAATTTTATTTTCGCAATTTATTGTCAAAAAGTGTTACGAAACACTCAAATAAAGAACACAAATAATAATAATAATATTCCGGGACAACTCACACACGGTTATCTGATCCCAAGCTAAGCAGATTAAGCTTGTGTTATGGTAACCAGGCAACTGATAAACATACTTATATATTTCTAAATACATACATATTATAGATAAATTACACCCAGACAACCAGAACAAATGATCGTGCTCATCACACAAACATTTGTCCTGGGTGGGAATCGAACCCACGACCTCCGGTATAGCAGTCAGGGTCACTAACCACTAGACCAACAGGCCCGTCAATGAATGGAAGGAAATGAGAGGAAGAGGTTTTCACTAAGGATAACTTTAATGTATAGTTTGAGTTTAAAACTTTTAAGACATAATATTTTTGCAAAATTTTATTTAAGTTTTAACCAATGCAACGGTCTCTCACAAATCATCTTCGATTGATTTTCCTAGCAACCAAATCCCGATTGTATATATATCTATAGTACCAATCCCGACCTGTATGTATAGTACCAATCAATAACTAGATATTTCTAAGCTGCGCATACGCTGCAGTATATTGAACTCCAACAAGTTCGCGGCGATAACACAATCACTTGCAATAGTTGCATTCCTGGAATACACATGCACTATAATGTAAGGAATAGTCTGCAAAAATCTTTAAGGTGGTGGTGGTGGTGGAGGTATTGTTTTTAAAGAAACTTCTCGTTTGGAACTATCAAACGAGAAGTAAAGTAATAATAAGAGGTACCTTATATGGCTATCGTTTTTACGTTTTATTTTTTTGGGTAAATAAATGTTCTATAATTTTTATATTGAAGACGACTCTACATTACCTACATAGATGACTCGACAAGTTTTAATGGTGATGTTTTAGCTTTATTTTTCGACATTATGAATGCCAGTCCACTTCTAGACATTCAAATAAATTTATCCAAGAAGATTTAGCTATTTAAATATTCAGTTTAACGTCTGTTACTTAAAGGACATCTATTTTGCAATAAACTGTATAGTTCTATCTAGATCTTTAGTAAATTCAGTCGATCCTCGTTAATTTTCTAAAGTTTCATTATCAGTTAGTCATTTAAAACCCGCATCGGATCGTGAATCAAGAGTATCAAGACTGGAAAGTAGATTTGAATAAAGATTTAGGTAATAATGCAATCTCTGCTCACAATCTATTGAAATAAGATTAATGGCTGAACTGAACTTTGAGATAAGTAAAGGTAAATTATATAAACTTTTCAACACACAATTATCAACAAATATTTTCTCGTCGACTGTTGGTGAGGTTTGGAAGAAATCACTTACTCTAATTACAAAAAAAAAAACAGCCATAATATCCAGTAGCAAAAACAAAGGTTATAATAAAGGTAAATTAATTTCCTTAATTACCTAATTCTTATTTACAATTCAATTTTGACGGACCTGTTGGTCTAGTGGTTAGTGACCCTGACTGCTATACCGGTCGTTCGATTCCCGCCCAGGACAAATGTTGTGTGATGAGCATGATCAATTGTTCTGGTGTCTGGGTGTAGTTTATGTATAATATGTATGTATTTAGAAATATATAAGTAAGTTTATCAGTTGTCTGGTTACCATAACACAAGCTCTGCTTAGCTTGGGATCAGATAACCGTGTGTGAGTTGTCCCAGGATATTATATTATATATTATTATAATACTTAAATTAAATCTTATATAAATAAATAAAACTAACACTCGTCAAAAAATTCATCGTCATCCTTGTCAATGGCGGGAAACGTGCCCAGAAGACTGGCAAAATCAGTTATTATTCTGAATTGTATGCAAACAGTTATCCCCAAATTTACCACGGCTCGTGTTGTATTAGTTAATTATGTTATATATATTTATAGTATTTTTAAGTTGTATTGTAGTATAGTATTGTATATATTTATATGGGCCTTGATGTCTGAAATAAATGATTTATTAATAAAAAAATAATTAATTAAAGTTACGTAGTCGAAACGTCAAGGTTTTTAAGCATGTTTGCGCTAATCCCCTTTTATATCTTTATACATTACTAGATCGTTCTTAAATCTTTTTTTATCAACGCTACTGAACATACTGAGCCAAATAATTTCCAAAGACCTGACCAAGAGTCTGAGTAAACTTGACCTCCAATCGAAGCGTGATTATTATTAAAATCCGAGAGCCTATCTAAAGCCGGTGGCCGCTCGTCCGGAGCGAGGCTGCCCAAGCGTGAAGGAAAGCGCCTGAGCTGGCGGATTTGATGCGGTGACACAGAGTAGCTGAGATGGCGACAAGTTTATTGGTGTACTGGATATTTATCATCTCAATCATTAACAATTTGAATAGATTCCTGAAAGTAAGAATATTTGTTTCTAAGTATATGACAATTCTGTTTTAGTTGTTGGTTGAATACTAGTAAATTTAGTGCAAAAACATCAGATATTGAGGAAGTTAATGGTTTGTAAATAATGTGTTCATGGTCTTCCGATGGTTAATGTTCATACTGCTGTTTTTTCTATACACTACAAAAATGTGTCAAGCAAATAAATGGGATATGCTTGTTTTTCGAACAAAAAAGTATATAAATCTAGAATTTAATTCTATCACCTTATTGCAATTAAATCAAGTTTATGTTGCAAATATTCTGAAATATATTTTTTACATTATTACTTTTAATCTTCCTTTGGTCGATTGATGCCTTTGGTTTGATTTATTTGGTTGATTCCTTTGGTCGAGGTCGAAAAGGCTCGGGAGATGATGGTCGATTGTGTTAACTCAAACGAAACAATTTAAATTGGGTTAGACAAACGAAAATCCCATTGGTCGTTAATTTATGGTAAATTTATCCAATATTCAGAGTAGATAACGCTTTGTAACCATATTACGACCTACTTTACCAATGTTAACTTGATTTTGATAGAAAAATAATTTGATCCATATGCGAAACAATCTATAGCGGAAAAGTTAAATAAAACTTAGTCGTTGTTACTGACAAAGAACTTGGCTTTTCCCTCTGATTCATAGAACTATTACAATGACTACCCACCGTAACGAATCATCGCAAACTAATAATAACAAACCATTTATTATACAAAATCCTGAGTTATATCAGCCTATAATTGACATACCAATAAGAAATTAAACCAAGAAGATGTGCATGCATTAATTTCTAAAAATATAAAGAAAGCCATGGAATTCCAGTGAAAACAGACATAAGAAATTCATGATACAATCAAGACCAATCTAAACACAAACAGTTCAAATGTTAAATACACATAGTACATTTGAACATCATTTCATTACAAATTGGCAAACAATAACCAGATCCCCTGAAACGATAATATAAGAACATCTTAAGCGAAGTTGTGACGTCACGGATAGGTGGTAAACACGTGGCTAATGTCGACGCACTCACAATAAGTGCAAACACACAAATAACTCGAATGTCTCCAGTTTCACTCGGTCATCACACTTAAGATGGTAACACATGATTCGCGATCGCGCGGTCGCGAAATTCTAGTACGGCTCTGCTTTTGCCGACGGTGGATATTTTTTTTATTTTACTAAATATTCATTGCTAATGTCTTTTTACCCGACTGCCAAGAAGGGTTATTGGTCTATTAGTTGTAACGCCAAATTATACATTAAAATACCGACCAAGTGTTAAATAGTTAGTAGTTGTTGTTATAGCGGAAACAGAATTACATAACTTGTGAAAAAAAAATTACTTACTTTGAAGTCACTTGCTTGCATCATAGTGTCATTTATCGCGTCAATAACTACCATCATCTAAGTAGTCGCGCGTCAAAAACCGCGCAAGTAAGTTCGTGTGATAGCCACTTTATTACAATTATCATAACCAAGAACCGTATCGTTCTCTTAACGACGACTCATGCCCAAGTTTCTATCGTATATACTCTGCTTTTCGTATAGCTAATTATTATTTATGGTTTTTGCGACGTCTAATGTTTTACGTAAGAAATGTTACATTTTTTAAGACGATTGTGTGTTTAATATTAGCTTATTGATGTTCAATGCACATAATTGCAGTGTAATGTCGGATTAATTACGTTTTTGCAGTGATTTACGTTTGTGAGTTCATTAATGATCCATTTGATGTGGTTATATGGTTGAAAAGTACACGAAATGTAGCTAAAAACTTTTGGAGTTTCATTTAAGTCTGGTAAATAGCAATATGTTCTGAATTTTTGTTTTAAACTAGAGTTTTTAATAATAGTTTAATTAACTTTTTGATGGAGCGAAATAGGTATCAAAAAGGGTATCCAACATTAAGCGGTATTTAGACTTTATTATAGTGCTAACAAATATAAGTTCCTCTGAATTCCTACCTCGGCCAAGGAATTTTTATTACGAAGACGATTCAGACGGCTTATGGAATTTTTTTTGTTCTCACTTTAATTATACTGGGTATCGTTTGTTTTATGACCAGCAATGGAACTCTAGATGAAGGTACTATTGTCTTCTTTTTTTTTTCCAAGATCGATTTTGAAGCATTTGATATCTCAATCGGAGTTTCTGGTTTATTGTACCTGGATCACAAATATATGACCTGAAACTTCAGTCACTGTACCTACACTATATCTCCCTTTAAAACATGTATATTTCTCATACCTATTAAAAGAAAAAACTGTCAAACCAGGCAAACAAATCAGGCCTATGTATCTGTAGCATTTTTTTTGTAAGAATTCAATTGTCTGTTGTTCCCATGGGCATTGCTTCGCAAACAATTTGTGTATAATATTATGGAGCTGTCACATCGATCACTAATCTGTTCTGCACGTAAATTAATTATTATTTGGCCTACAAATTTGTTTCAGTAACGCTTCACTGTTATAAATACGCTTTAAATATTAATTTATTATAATTTCCGTTGTAAATCGTCGTCGTCTTGTTGAAAGGTGTTGGTTTTCGTTTTATTTAATCTTGTTCTTAGATTAGTTTTCGTGTCTATCAACTGCTACCTGTCTTTGTACTATGAATTAGTTTGATTATTTGATAAAGTTTGCCTTTGAAATAAATTACATTGAATTTGTACTTTATTTGTACTTAAAATAATCCTTTGGAAAACGCTTTGATAAGTTGAAAAAGTAACATTATTATGAGGAAAATCATGGTCTGATTTATTTCAAAGACCATGACTTTATAATACAAATCCATACTTAGGGAACCGCTTTAAACAATGCTTGTTATTGCAACAATAAGCAATGCCGCACTTGAAGCACGCAATATCAGTTTTGAACTTTTAGTCACTCAGAAACAAAGGTATCAGTATTGCCCTCATAAACAAGAAGTCAGTAAACATAAATGCATTTCCAATACATTATCTACGTTTCTGAATACTGAGTCATAGAACAGATGTGAGTTCAATTCCTGGAGTGAAACAGAGCCTTTATATAAATATCGAACGATTACTGCTTGAGATAAGTAATGCAGGCGAATTGAATACTGTTAACTAATAATATCTTGGGAGCACAAACAAGCTTACATATGAGATAAATAAACCACATGTCCTAAGAGATTTAAATCAACTTGACCGAAGCCAAAATCATGATTAACTTGAAGGTAGTCTGATACAACAAATAAGAGCCTTATCTTAACCTAACCGTAAACCTTTTTCATTCATATTATGAGCCTTAAATTGCCTATTAAAAACGGCAACATTTTAGAAATCCAACCTAAATTACATTAAACAACCAAAGAATTAACGTACCGAATCCCATCAAAAATTTGCCGCGTCATCCTTTAAAATTGCACTTAAGTGAGTAATTCATTACTCGTTCAAACAGAGCTCATCTTTGGAAAGTCAGTGCGGAGTCAGCGATGGATAATGCACATGTGGAATATTGTGGTGTTCCGTCGCTATGCGTTGAAGGGAGGGCCGTGTCTATTTGTGGTGGGCTTAGGAATGCGATGTGGATTCTATACTTAGAGGAAGGAAATATGGTGTTTAGAAACATTGGCAGTTTGCAACGGGTTGGTAATAATGCGGTTATATGCCTTGCTTCCTGCCATGTGAGAGCTATTGCTGTAATTAGCAAACTATTTGATTGCAGCACATTTCCTTCGGTAGAAATACTCTTTAAAATTCTCTTGTGTAGTTAGGTAGAAGATTCCTTCGTTTTTTTTTCTTATGAGAATTTCTCAATGTTTTCAAATATGTTGAGTATAAATCAAATATTTTACTTATGTTTCCAGACAGCTCAACAAAAGTGAATCCAAAGTGTGAACAAAAACACTTGTGAATCGAAAATAAATAGATAATACTTTATTTGTAAATAGATTTGAAAGAAACTATAAATCTTACTAAAGTTACGCACTAAACTAAAATAATAAGTAAAGTTGGAGCCAATAAATTTCGGGACGGTGTCACACAAAAGGAAATTGTAGACATTAGACAAAAACATAATAGACTAGACGATATTTAAACAACATTCGTTTTTGCTACTCCATAAATTGTAGATGGCAACAAACAGGATAATAAAGAAAGTCTTGGAATGTTTGTTTAGTAAAGAGATCTCATTTGTACTAAAACTAGACTTGAAATTCGCTTTGGAGCTTGATGCCCTAAAATATTCATAAATTAGGAAGGGAAGGAAGATGCGGAAATGAGACACTATTGTCTGAAACAAAGCCTTTGTGAGCCGAAATACTAGAATCTTATCTAATGTGACGAAGCTGAGATGTTCAAATGTGTTTTCTTTAGTCAATGTTACAATTTTTTCCTAAAATTCAATTGAGGTCAGTTAATTAATCTATAGCCCCTTTGGCTATAGATTAATTCCCCGACACTTTGTTTCAAGTTCTTCTCGGAACAGATTTGAAACATTTTTACAGAATCGAACTACAGTCTTATAAACAGTTTTTGTCATGTTGTAGTTCCAAAGTGGTCCTTAGAGAAATATGTTTTTTGCCATATCGAGATTACGTGTAACATTAACATACCATTACAAGTTCAAGATATCATATCTTCAAATTGTGAAGATCTACATGTAATATATTCATTTTCGGTTCGTATAGCAATACGGAAATTGAATCGACAGGGATCGTCGCCATTTCCTCCTGTGCCTCCGGACTGATTGGATTGGCACGCTCGCTGAACCTGGCTGAGTAGATATCCTGGGTAATCAGAATATGTCTTCAAGGTACATTTCTATCTGGATGATAAATGTGTGGTACATTTATCATCTTAAAACGTGAGAACTCGACATTCTGAAATAAAGCTGGAGTTTAAATACTGGGATGTGATCTTAAGTAGAGATATATTTAACAAATATTATAATTTAGGTAAGTAGATAGTTTTCACCAAAGGACTAAATTCTTATTATTTGAAGCATCTTAGCAGTCAGACGAGATGTAAGAAACTAAGATGCAGCTACTTGTTAAATCTTTAGGGTTGTATTTTTGGTTCGTTCAGTGAGAAAACGTTGTTAAAAGTTAGCATCGTTTAAAATCATAAATCAATGTTACGATACTTCCAAGGAACACTTCACATCTAGGTCAAAAAGGAGTACAAACGGGCTGGAAAGTCATAAAATATTTTCCGAACACTTTTCCAGCCATTATTATATTAAAATACATTGATACATTTCTTCGGTCTCATTTCTCTTGTGCGGTACAAGGATAGATTTCTGCGCGCACAATTATTTTGGATCGTGATGGAATTTAAACTGATTTGCATGTGGAATTGTATATAATAATGGTCGTTGGGAAAACCGAGCTGATTGCTGTGTGGCTGATTATATTAATGGTGTTGTGGTATATGTTTATAAAGTTCGAATTAGTCTTGAAAATCACGATATTTTTATTGCTCTTAAACGTCGCGTGGCATATCTAAGCTGTTTGTTTGGGCATGCTATGAACATGCTCAATTGCATTGTCACTTAACAAAAAGTACCTTCCTCTTTCTTTCCTTCAATCATGGCATACTTACATATGCTTTACAGCCAAAACTTAAGTAAGCCTAAGTGTCTGATTATCATAGTACAGTCTTTGCCTATTTTGAGTTGTCCGAGGATATTAATATTAGTGAGAAAAACTTACCTTTACCCATTTTTAACCGACTTTAAAAAAAGGAGGAGTTTCTCAATTCGGATGTTTGTATGTTTTTGCTCATTTCATCAGTTAGCTTCCAACAGTGTCATACAAAACCATCTCATATATCGTCCATTCCACTAATACCTTGCTCCAATTCCCATGGTAGGTTCCCAATATTACAAAAATTTACCAACAATGTCGCAAGCCATTGTCGGATTTAATTGCATCGTCGTGACCTCCAGTACTGAGGCACTCACTCACGACTGATATACAGAGGTCACTTTCACAAAGACGAGATGCGTCATATTGTTTTGAAAAGCATATTTTGATATTATTTTTATTTAGTCGCTAATTGGGATGGAATTATAATTATTTACCGTTTGTAAGACATTAATACCATTATCGAGAAAAGTTCGAAGTCCTCCAGGGGTTCATACTAGGTCCCATCCTTAGACACTGCCAAAAATAAAGAACCAATATTAAGTTAACCACAAAAGTAACAATAAATAAGAATCTCAGTAAAAAAAGATAAGTAAACATAATAAAAATGATGTACCAATAGTAACGCAACAATTAGTCAATAATAGACATAATTTTCGATAACATCTGTTCTATAAATGCGTTCACTGTAAAACCGTAGTTTCTCTCGGGAGCAGATTCGTCCCATTTTAGCGGGAATCAGCCGCGGGACATGCCTCGAATACGATACGATACGTAGTAACACTAACAGAGATTGCCACTTCAAGAGATGGGGTAACGTTTCCTAATTCATCGTGTGTTTCTTTTATATTTTGGACTTTGTAAGGTATATTTGATTTACTGCTGGACATAGGTCTAACTTAGAAATTCCCAATTTTTTTACCAGTCACGTCCGTTCGATTTCTGGTCTTCCGACGTTAGTTTAGATCTAAAATCTAAATTGTTGTGAAATTTTATACTTTTATGAAGTAAGAGGATCCTTTGCAATATTATGTTTCATAGAAAAGTTCAAGCTATTATATCTATAGATAACTTTTATTTATCAACTTACCTAAAATAAAATTATTTTCAAGGTATGAAAAAAACTACCTAAAAAAAATTAAACATCGATTGAAACCAGTTCGGCTCCCGGCCATCACTAGGAGGCGTTCTATTTTTATCGCGATCGCCTCAAGAAATATTAAAGTTAGACATTTCTATTTTGTTACATGATAGGTTTGCTCTCCGCAATATTTTGTAGAGTTTGTATTTGATCGTTTGAGTAGTTTCCGTTTAGTAAGCTATTGTAGATAGAAACAAATATTTATAATTTTTAATACCTTATCCGTATGTTTTATGAATTAGGTGTTTTATGCATTTTTTTGTAACATTGTATGTTAAAAAAAAATATAGCATTTGTTTGTTTGTCTATTTTTTTTTTATGAATCTACTCAACAACGGTTGTTTTCAAAAATCTTATAGTTGTTCTTATCCTGTGCATTCTCCAGGATTAACTTATTTTATTCACGGGTGGTGGTTTAAAGTGCCGCGAGCCGGTAATCTCCCATAAAGTAAGGGTCGTGTAAGATAAAAAAAAACTTCATTAAACACCAACCTGACTTCCACCATAAGACCACAAGCAATTAAAAGTGAATTACCTCGATCTAACCGCCAATAGTAGTCATCCGGAAACCTATAGAACCTTGAACTTATATCAAGACAACTTTATCACAGCTTAACAACTTTACCCAACCCTCCAATCAAGGGAAACTGAACCTTATGTCTATGTAATAAAGTTGGGTGGGTATGTAAAGTTATTGTGGTTGATAGTTCAATGGCTTGTGTAAAAAAGTAGCGCGGTGTAGCGTGGGTTCCGTCACGCGAGTTATTGCAAGCGTATTGTTTCCATACTTTGTTTTTTTTTTAATATTTATTGTTCGTAATTTAGTTCGTATCTCAGTTTTTGCGTGTACATCGCTTGTGATCAAGTTAGAAATTCTTTTGAATTATGGTAGGCCTTCGTGGTAAGAATGTGGTAGTTTATGTTTCTATAGTAAGTATATGACAGAATGCCTCGAATCGAATGATCTATGTCAGTTTTGTGTATGTTTCAAAGATTGAGAATGTAGAAGGAACCTAACGTTACGTATAGAGGCGTGAACTAAGCTATTGAACTAAGCCATCCAATATTTGACTTCCAATAAACGGATAAACATAATGTTTACTATATTATTTCATGAATTGTTCTTCAACAAAGCCAATTAAGTCTTTAACATCAGTAACGCCAATAAACCGTACAAATTACATCCAGTCTCAAGGGTACCTAAAGTACCAAAATAATGATACTTTTGCTGACTCCCATTTGATACACGAGTCCCTCAGGTTTATTAAATATTCAAGTATCAATTATACTTGGGAACGTTTATTTACGGCATAAGGACCGATACCGCCTTACTTGACGTTTTCGAAGCACCCTTTAACTTGAAGAAAGGTCACATTCTCATTTATATTGTAATTTCGACTTGAGTATGCATAATTACTTTCCTATCGTTTTCGACTTTATTAAAAGCAGGCTTCATTTTGAAGGCTTGACTTATTTCATTTACGTCAGTAAAATTTTGTGGCATGTTTTCACGTTGAGGCTTGCATAAGGGGTGTACTTGACATACATGTACGAAATTCCGCTGCTTTTTTCTGTTCAACATGTCGTTAATTATAACGTACTACACTTTTGAATGAAGGGTTATATGTACAACTTCCTATAGCCTTTCTACTGGTCTTGTTGTGGTTTTTAATACATATTTAGATTTAAATCTTTCAATTCTGGCGCTGTCATCAGTGATCAAGAGATTATTCTGAAGCGTTAAGTTTCTTTATTTCTTATTTTTGCATTAAGTAACGATATCAAAAAAGAGGTGTTCATATAACATATACCACATATATTATCGTATTAAAATATCAGACGCCTATAAAGGAGAAAATAAATGACCAATAAATAACACCTTATCCTTGAGACGAGTCTAGCTCGAACAAATTAGCAGTCAACACTGACTAATTAGCATACTTAATATAATACGATGTGTAAGAAAAAAGGATATATCACACGCAAATAGGATCGTTATGTAATGTGAGAGACATTTTGCTAATGGGGCATTTGTTGCGCCGTTTCTTTACCCTATCTTTATACTAAAAGAGCCGTGAAGGAGTAGTGTTTATGAAGTACTTCTTAAAATTATATTGAGATAATACACCGCTATAATGCAGCGGTTGACAAAAGTAGGGTAGTGAATCTGGCTATTAACCACTTTTACGTAATTAATTAACTTATACAGAGAGCTTGAGGGGCTCGTGGCTAAGTGTAAGCCGTACGGTTTGACCATTAATACAGGTTAAGCCGCGCTCGCCGCGGTTGGTCCGTCGATGGGTGACCGTTTTCTAAACATACCGAGACCCCTCCGTGCCTCGGATAGCACGTTAAGCCTTAGGTCCCGACTGTCATACGTTGATCTTTGGCAGTCGTTAAGTCAATTCTGACAACCAGTCTTACTATGGGATACAGTGTTTCCCAGTAAAATGGGTTGTGGAGGTCAGATAGGCGCTCCATGTAAAATACGGTATTCAGCTAAATCCGGTAAGACTGGTAGCCGACCCCAAATTAGTGTGGGACAGTGGGAAAAGGCTCAGGAGATGATGATACAGAGAGCTTTAGAAAGTTTATCACAAATCACAATATATATTATTCTACTCATGTATTAGGAGGTAACTTTGTCTTCAGTGATGATTTCATTCCTTAGAGCTAGAGAGACAATGGAATATTTAAGCACTTATTATCGCTAATCCTTGCTTAAAACTAGCTATAACTTTTAATAATAGCAAGCATTTGTTAAAAGTTCTAGCTAAAATGGTTCTTTAGGTACTTTGAATAATATAACATTCGTTAAGCAAGCGAACCATGATTGAATGATTCTCGCCAGTTAATTTGTTTATAATCTAAAAATCGATGACACACAAAACTACTAATAATGACTTCCTTGTTTCAGGTCTTGTCGGGGCAACCGGTAACCATGGCAACGGCAACAAAAACAAACCCCTGAAACCAACGGGTGAGTCAAAACAAAAACCTTCTTTATGGCGGTTTTATAGTTATATGTCCTTGGATAAGGAATAATTGTGAAGGGGTTATAAAATAGGTGGTAATAAAGGTAGGTATATAATTAAGCTTTAGAAAATAAACACAGCTTGAAAGTAGTTCCATAAAAAAAAAGAAAACTGGAAATATTTAATAAGGGCTTTTGCGTTAGGATACTTAAATAGCGAAAAAAAACAAACAAATAAAAAGTAATAATTAATTTTATGTGTAAAATAAAAATAATAAATTAGCTATTTTTACACGACTGCCCAAAAAGGAGTGTTATGTTTTCAGGGTTCATGTATGTATGTATGTATGTTTGTGAGTTTCTTTATTCCACCATAACTTCTAAAAGGCTTGACCGATTTCAATGTTTGTGGTATCATTGGAAGCTTTGAGTTATCCCGAGTGACATAGGCTATGTGGACATTAAAAAATGGTCAAGTGTGAGTCGAAATCGTATAATTTTTTTATTAACTGCATAAATAAAGCAAGTTGATTAAAATCGGTTTTGTCATATCATTACAATATCAATCGTCTAAGAACCCGTATAAGCGAATAGCAGTTCTCGATTTCAATCAAGTCAAGATTGGATTGTTATAATACGGAATCACTCTATGGTATAAATTATATAGCCATTGTAATGTAATGTTATGTGTTTATCACACCGTCATTCTATGAAACGTTCACAGTACACATGTATATAACATACTTAGCACGTAACCATGTACAACAGTACAATACATATAGTAACAATGCAGCGAGCCTTTCCATTAACTCGTTTAGATTAATAAAGAGTTATAAAAACTAGAGAACCCGGTACAATTCTTACCCGGAAAATAATTCTGAGCATCAATCAAACGAACCTAAACACGATGGAATTACGTTTTTTCATAGTTACCTTCTGAATCCCATCATCTGATCAGTTTGGTAGAACCACGATATTGTATAGTAACCAAACTTATATTGTTATACCAAAGATAAAATCTATAAATTGTATGACAAGAAATAGTTCGAATTCAGCATGTAAGATTTGACCTAAACAAACAAATATACATCTTAAATAGTACGACACAAAACTTGTAAAACAGTTACGTTCCTCACCACAGAAAAACTTTGTCGCCATTATTAAAAGATTATATTTACCAAAGATTTTAAGAGTTTTTTAAGAATAATCCAATTTAATGGTCCTTAATTATATTCCCTAAAGTTTTATTCAAAGATCATTAAGTCAAAAGATTTCTTTAACGAGAGAAAACAGAATACATTACATAGTCGATTTGAAATTCAAGATGGCGTCAGTTATTGTAATAGATTAAGCAAATTAATACGGTTACGAGGTTTGTTAATATTCATATTTAGAAATACAATAGAGAATCATTTATTTGAGTTTAACAATATAACTCGAAACATTTGATTTACGGATTTTTAAGGAGGCTCTTGATTCTTATGAAGTTTTTTAAGGAATATTTATTTTGTATCAACTGTATCCAAAAACACCAAAATGTTTTGAAATGTATCTTGCAGTCGAACAAAATGTAGCAGCAGATAAAGTGTAGTCAACAATGACGTGGCTATGTGGCCCTAAAAAAAGTATTAAATTGGAAATTTAATCAACAATTGAACGAGATAGTTTTACTGTAGGTAGTGGCTACTTACTGGTGCTACAAATATACAAAATTCAATTTCCAAAAATAACCTGACATCGAATCCTCTTGGGATAGTCATATATCCTTTGTAAAGATCACGTACACGTAACCCAAGCAACGATGCAAGCAAACAAAACAAGGGGAATCTTAAGGATGCACTTGTGTGCATACTATGGGAAAAGGCGTTATTATGTATGTACTTTACTTTTTATATAATTGGTGGGAAAATACTATAAACACCATAATTTTCTCACACTTCAAACGTGTAGATAAGTGGTGATGCAGGTAGATTAAGATTGTGACGTATTAAGAAAAACATGGCCCTGTTACAGGATTTCACTCGGGTTGACTTTGTAAGTGTATTTGACACATGTTTATTTATAGTCACAAGACTCACAAGTACGAACTTCTATATTTGTATCAATTTTTAGATCTCACAAATCTTTGTTGCAGTTGAAAATACACCTGATGTAACAAAGCAGAATACAAAAAATATGCATCTATATAAACAGCTATAAACATTTGAATCCACATTAAATGTAGCAAACCTAATTCTAACATGAAATCAACGTTTTATAGAACAAAATAGCTATTTGCTTTTTATCAGTATAAAATCTACGTAATTAATGTTAGCTTGCGAAACGTAACTAAATGGCCACACTGAAAGTATTCTAACGTTCAATTTAAATTTTGTGGTAGCTAGGCTATCTTTCTGAATGCCAATCAGTCTACAACAAATACCTGCTGACGTACATATTCAAGTATGTTCATCAAAACCAAATACATAGTATTGACCAAGTCCAGCACACTTGTGGCAACAAACCACAAATATACGCAAACGGGGCCACGGCCTACCAATGCCGTTCACACACCTGAACACATAACCACGTGGTTATACAGCTTCTGTAATATCGGGTATAGAATGAATTGTAATATGGACGTAATGTGGTGTTGAATAACAGAGAACTATCGAACGGGTCCTCAGAATGGCAGACGCATTAGGATCAAGTCAGACGACTTTGGCCTAAGAAAAGGACTTATGATTGTTAGCCTTTTTGATCTGCAGTACTCTCTTGTTTCCCAGAACTGCCGAGTGCCGACCAATATGAAACCATTTTAAACTCAAAAATTTGTAGTATATGTCAGGACTGAATATTCATGTGCAGTGGCAAAGTAATCTTTTTGAGTATTATGGTTAGGTATGTTTGTTTATACCATGGCAAACTTACCAATGTTGAGTGGTCAGTCTCTTATGAAGATGATAAGGATTATTTATATTTGCTATAAAGAACACAATTGTGAAAATTTTGACTGTTCAAAAAGCCAGACTGGAGAGAATAATAGTCTAAGCTCATCAAAAACAACCTCTATCTAACAATGACACGCAATTTAATTTAAATAATGATCATTAATTCAGAACCTTTCGCTTTACCTATAATCTCCATAATTTATTTAATTAACGGAGACAAAATGGAGTACATATTTGCTGATTGATGCTCGTTAGTGAATTGTAGATATAAAGTCCTAGTATTTTTTTTTAGATTTTGTTAAATTACTTGTACCTCAGACCTTTTGAAATATACCCATTTTCGGAAAACTTTTTTCAGCAGGGTACGTATATCAAACCCCAATTATTACTTTTAAATAGTTACTTTATATTTACGAATATGTAAAGCACAGCTTAATTTAATTAAGCTACTTAAATTGTCAAAGAACTAAAATAAATTAGGTGCTTAAATAAAGCAATTTAATTTGAAACTTATAATTAAATGGCCGCCAAATAGGTCCATAAATTACTAGCTCAAAAGACAGGCTTACCTGGTCTGAGCCTTCAAGAAAATTATTAAGTAGGTCTTATAATTTTTAAAAGCCTTTCCAAACTAAGCTGAGGCTTTCTTTTTATTGATTAAAATTCTAGGAAACCTTTTAACGGATTTTCGATTCTTAGTAAAGTTTTTGACAGTTCATAAAAGTTTTTAACTAAAATGTTTTGAATATTTATTTCTCATGGGAGCAGAAAATCGTTTTCAACAGTTTAATTTACTGCTTTGTAAATATGCTGTCAATGTCACCCATATTTTATGGGTAACCTTTTTCTCGTACTTAATTATTGGGCTCGTTACTTCCATGGAACTTACTCGAATTATTCAAGAGAAACTGCACTTATAAACGCATTAAGGAATGCACTGAACATCATTATTAGCACAAAAGGCTTGAATAAAAAGAGGTTTTAATGTACTTTCCGTTTTGCCTTCTTTTTAGTGCAGTAATGACTGCTACGGTAATATACCGGATAACGTTTGTGACGTCAAAGAAAATTTTAAAATGTGACTGTTTTTTTATTGCTCTATATATTATTTGCACATACGCAAGTGGTTGTTGTTCACACTATTCATCTTAAAATTC
The DNA here is from genome assembly GCA_905475315.1 of Autographa pulchrina. Classification (NCBI taxonomy): domain Eukaryota; kingdom Metazoa; phylum Arthropoda; class Insecta; order Lepidoptera; family Noctuidae; genus Autographa; species Autographa pulchrina. The sequence goes on from FR997775.1 coordinate 1,096,055, forward strand.
TTCATCTGATAAAAATGTTAAACCTGAAATAAAATAAATTAACTGATAAATTCAAGCCTGGCTAGGTGTCATAAGTTCAGGTTGAATGGACGATATCTGCCAAAATTTTAAACTGCAAGCACCATTCTAGTTGATTTCAGAAAACTATTCGTCTGTAAAAAAGATTAAAATCATTTTCGGTTATTTCACATCCATAATTATCTACAGTATTACCTGACCGTATGTGGTAACAAGCGGAGTCACGTGACCAACCTAGTTCCCACCGGTGAAGCAACGTTGTAATTGTCCGCGAAACTTTTCGGTATACATACGGTATAATGGAGGTATTGTGGCCGTTGCTAACTATTATTATAATCGTTATGGTCTTTGGAGAAAGGATTAGTGTGTGTTTGATAATACAATGTAATACAAATCGATTTATATTATGTAAGACTAGCTGATCCCCGCGACTTCGTCCGCGTCAATTTCTGTTATTATGACCACGATTAAGAAGTTAAAAAAAAAAGTGTTTCTGCGTAAATGATAATTATATATAATTAGTATAGATTATGTTGATAAAACTCTGTAGCAAATAATTGGCAATAATGCATTAATTTCGACCAAATGATTACCTTAAAAAAGGTTATAGTGAGTCAATTTTAAAAGATAGACATATACTGTCGCAGACATTTTTTTAGATCATTCAAAGAGGAACAATTCTTTCATACATATATTTTGGGTAACTCGAACCGTTTACGCAGCGCACGCAACGGAAGCTTTCAAGTATGAATATTTTCCCCCGTTTTTGTGACATTTTTCACTGCTGCTTCGCTCCTATTGGTCGCAGCGTGATGTTATATATCCTAAAGCCTTCCTCGATAAATGGACTATCTAACACAAAAAGATTTTTTCAATTCTAACCAGTACTTCCTGAGATTAGCGCGTTCAACCAAACAAACAAACAAACAAACTCTTCAGCTTTATAATATTAGTATAGATAATGTTATTCAACTAGAATCCCTTGCGACTGTATGAAGCCTAATCTAGTATTTTGCAGAAAAGCATGGAAGAAGTAGTCTTTTACTAGGTACTGAAAGAAAACACAGAACATCTAAATTGCAAACTATTAATCTATTTACACTATGCAATAAACGCAATTTTCGCGCACAATCATTTTTATTTTTTAAATCAAATATTTGTATTCGATGAATTCAGACTATTTCCAACGTTAAATCTAAGCCTGCCTCTTTGGCCTAGTAGCGCTAAGAGCGACTGCTACGCTAGAGGTCTTGGGTTCGATTCCCAAGTCGACCAAGATGTTATTGGGTTTTTCTATGAAATTCTCAGTAGCCGGTCGGAGTTTGGATTTGTGCCCGGTTAGTGGCAATAGGCTCGCCCCCTATTACATGGGACCTAAACATACCGGCGAACTGTGGGTGTACATTGGTACTTCTCTGCCTAACCCTTCGGGGATACAGGCGTGATGGTATGTTATGTTATGTAAATCTAATCCTGACCTATAAATTTAAAGAATAAATTAATCCAAATCAGTATCACACTTGACCTGGTCATACCAGAAACTGCCATACCTAAAACTATGTACTTTTATGTGACGAATAGACGCTGATCGTCATTTGTTTTTACACCCACAGCATAGCGATTAGGGATCGATATTTATTTAAAAGTAAAAGTTGCTGCGTAACTGGTCAGCCTGCCCCTGTACACAAAAACGTCAACATATCGGCACATCAGTCACTTGTTTTTACTCGACATATGGTACCTTCTGGTACCGTCGTTATCGAGAGCTTGACACCGCTTCAATCAAATGTGTTTTTAACTGAAAATACTGTGTCAATATTATAATAGTTAAAAGTAAATACTTGTGTGTCATATTTATTAAACAGAAAAAATAAAATATATATATATATATTGGCATAGAAAAGGCAGGCGCATTGATCACCACGCTTGCTCATTGCGGATTGGCGATTTTAGGCTCCAATAGTTATGTTAAACTTTTTCTTTGTACTTGTGAAAATTACATATTTTAAGTTTGGTTTTTCATCTGCAATTTATATTATTCACCTAACGACAGTGTGAGCTATAATAGCATTGAAATCGAATGCATGTTATGACCTAATTAGCAAAGTTTTACTGCACACTGCTCAGGATGTCCAAACAAGCCAGTTACACATACACAATCAAAGATTATGCTAACAATTATTATTGTAGACTCTACAAGGTTAATTCTATAGTAATTCGACTATAAAAGCCCTTAACGCTTTGTTGCTCTCTACAGCCCTATCTCCCATTATCACATGTCTCATTAAATTTTCACAAAACACGTTTAAAATTACTCACACAAGGGCATCCGTACACTGCCGTAATAGGAAAACACTATCATCTTTTACTCTAGTATTCCCCTCTCTTTTACTCTTGTGATCTTCCTGTATTGTTATCCCTGTCTCGCACAGCATCCGTATCGATCGTCCCGGTGACCTTGGCCTTCGCTGGAGCGGGCATACAGTATCCCGACCTTGTACCATGAAAGGGAGGGAAAGCGTCGCAAGCTTTTAAAGCTTTTCCCAGTAATTGTTAGATGGAAAAAATATCTCGTTATTGGTAATCGTTTCTAGGAAATGTTCGATTGAGAATGTTATAAGGTGGAAAGGAAAAATAAAAGACATTTTTATCGAACATATTTTTATTTTAGTCAATACTCGTGATTACATCTCTCGTTGTAGTTTTTTTCTAGATTGATATAACTTAAATTATTTTCCGAGTACTAGGCTGTCTTCTCGTCAATCATCAAAAAGACATGGATTAAAACTGATGTAGTTACAAACATGCAGACATTTACACATTTTTCACTTATATCATATTATAATACGAAGTTAGCAATGTTAGCCTTCTTTGAACTTCGATATAGGCAGCACAACAACAATCAACTTTTTATTGCTTTTCTAATATCTTAGTATTGCTTACATATTTCTTCTCCGTGGTCGAGTGGCGTACGCACCAGTTTTCAAGGTGTCGCTAGCTCTGAGGTCCCGGGTTCGATCCCGGACGGGTCAATGTAGAAACTCACTTTTCTACATTGTCTCGGGTCTGGGTGTTTGTGGTACCTTCGTTGTTTCTGAATTCCATAACACAAGTGCTTAACAGCTGCTTACTTTGGGTTCAGAGCAATGTATGTGATGTTGTCCGCATTTATTTATTTATCTACTCAGCTGCTGTAAGTTCGTGGTTTAATTTTTTTTTAACCCTAGACCTCCCTTTTAGACACGTTAAACGAAAAAGGTTCCCGTAAAGACTTACAGGCTCATAGTACAGGTTCTATCGCGATAACAGGTGATTATTATAATAATTGTGGTGTTAAGATGTCTCTCGGATTATTACGCGGTTTATTGTCACACTTCGGGGTTAATGACCTTGTTAAAGCTGAGATGGGGTGCAAAACTGTGTTCTTACTTTTACTTTAATTGAAATATGAATGTGTTTGTTTGCTTGTTAGTTTTTGTTCAGAAGTGGGGCAAGAAATCCGACTACAGTACATTTAATGATAAATATGAGCATTTTATCGACGTTTTTGTAATAAACTTTTGTATAATACTGTAATGTAAGCAATAACCTCGTGAAAAAGCACATAATTATATAAATAACGCGAATGCCAATTTCCACCAAAGAAAATCATTGTCTATTCCCCTTTTTATATTTAAGAGGGGGTAATGAATGAAATTGACCATGCCGTGTTTCTCTCACATTCAGTTCTAATATAGTATTACTAAGAAAATACTTCAGGGAACGTTTCCACACAAGTAATATATCTAACTCGATTTAGTGCGGTAATGTAGGTTTATTAGACTCTTAGTTAAGATGGACTTGCGTTTTATTTGAACTCACGCAATAACGCCTGGAGAATCGTTGGGCGTTTGGTATATTAAGCTCAGAAACTGAGATACGTAGGCGGAAGATGGGAATATTCTCTTTTATTGTAAGAAGAGGATAATTTTTGTTTGGTATTGGTGTATAGAGACGTTTTATGTGAATATGAGAATATATAAACATGTTATTTTGATGTGAAGTGTTTTTTTTATGATTTATGCTCTTACCAACTATATTTTTTTTTCTGAATAGATTTAAATTATCTAAAGTAATCATAATCAATAATAGAATAGGTATCTATCTGGTACATTAGTTTGGGGGCAGATAAGAAGTTCATCTGAGGAAAAGGTCTATTTTTCAGTATACCAAATGTTAAGAGACTAAAAGTTGACCCCATGTATGTGACTATTTTATACAAAAGAAGTATTCAAAGAGGAAATACTGCCAGATAAAGGAACCCCCATCAAGTTACATAACTGAACTGCCAACATATTTAAAATTTAGGGTCGACTTATTATATTTTTAACGGCTTAATTAAAATTTCGCGGTGATTGCGGTAAGGGTCGAGAACTTCCTATGTTAATTAAATCATCATAAATAAGGTTGTGCGGCTGTTATTATCCTGTATTAGACAGTTTCACAGTAAGTGTAAATCAGTTTAGACAACTTTATTAAATGAAGAAGTTTTTTAATCATGATCTCGTTAAGAATGAAAAATTTAATAGAATGAAAAGGTGAAATCTCAAATTGCATGAATAATACTAAATAATAATCATATTACTAAAAAATACATTTCGGAGACTTTTCATGCATTCCTCGTAGAGCGCTCTCGTTTACATATATTTGTTTGGGCTATAATACAACCTACACAAGACATATGTCTCATAGGTTCCCATTTGTACTTTTAATGGGAGCACAGTATTATCAAGCCAAGACGAGGACTTTTCTCGAAACATTTCATCATATTCTGATACCCAACTGAAAAACTCTCGCGCTGCATGTCTATAATAAGTAGTATTGATATCGAAAACATGCATAAATACCTTTGGGGTTTAAAGTTTCGACCACGATACACCGGTCGCTGTCGCTTTTTTATACCCTTATAATATGTTTTAATTTTTTTTTGTGTCGTTTTAATTACAACTCTTGGTGTGATGTTACAGGAGGGCTCGGATGTCGGGCGGCGGCGGCGGGGGGCTCATGTCGTGTGTCCGCGAGGGCTCGCTGGAGCCGCCTTACCGACCGCCCATCACCGACACACATAACCATGGTATGCATTATATACGACTATATTTATACTATTATTATATTGGACGACCTCCATGGTAAAGTAAACTGTGTCCGGATTCAAGGTGTAGCTGGCTCTAAGGTCCCAGGTTCGATCTCCGGAAGGATCAATGTAGAAAACATATTTACATTGTCTCGGGTCTGAGTGTTAGTGGCATCTTCGTGTCTGTAATTTACATAACACACCTCGAGTTCAGGGCAGTGTACTTAATGCTGACCACAATTGACCGGCGCAACTCAGAAGATTTGGGATCGTAAAAGAAATAGAAAAAAAGACATTTAGCCAGTAGGTACGAAAACTAAGGCAGCACGAAATAAAGCAATAATAATATGACTTTCTTAGTTGTTCATATTATTACTAGAGAAAACCACTGAGCCAACTTTTACAAAATAATATGTTTAGGGAATTTCCCCGATTGAGAAATTCTATTTCAAAATATCCCTAATTTACGATGTGCGATGTCACCACTCGTGTTGCTCTTGAAATTGATTGATTTACTGATTAGTTAGAATATGTCAGACCCATGGAAAGCGGGAGGGTGCGTCCCCTTGGATTAAACCACAACAAACAACATTCACTATATTTTTTATTAATTATTGACTATATAAACCATGTTGCTATTAAAATATATGACGTAGTTTATATAAATTGAATTCTATAGATGTTTGGTTGTATCATAAAAAGTTTATGGAATACAAAATAGGGGTGGATTTAATCGGCTATAACTAAGCCAAGCACAATATAACCTACAATACATTCTATTCAAATATCAGTTTAAAATTGAACTTGAAACTCATGAATTTCTAACTTTTGTTAACATATTTATTTCGTGAAAACAGTCGTGTTACTGGTGATTTAAAAAAATGTAGCTTTATCAATTTAGGTTTAAAGAAACTTTATTCTCAATAAAAACATTACATAATGTCGCTTACTTGAGAACAATAACAATTACTTAAATAACTAAGATTAGTTTCGACAACATTTGGAGCAGACTAAAAAGCTATAAACAAGTCCCATCCAACGCATTCATTTCTCAGATATCTGGTTTGTAATAAGGTAATGGCTAAGCTGAGTTTTGAATGCATTGAACGAGTGCAGGTTTCTTATATGTGAGGGTATTTTATTGTAAAGCTGTGCTCCTTCAAATTTGAGCATTTTTTTCCCATAATTAGTCCTTATTTTTGGCAAGACCAATAAACTTGCTCGGCGACTGCTTCGTTGGCTAACTTGTCTATATTGGGTAAGTGTAATATTTGTGTGGATGGTTTTTTTGAGAACCTTTCTGATAAAAATACATGTGTTGTAAATATATAGTTGTTTTATATTCATTAGCTTTGTGTCTGTGTATATTTTTGTCGTTGCTGTTAAGTATGGATAGTTGAAAAGCATTTTTATCAGTTTATTCTGTGAGATTTGTAGTTGTGACAGTTTTGTTTTTGGAGCACTACCCCAGACTTCGATTAAGTATAGCAGATGTGGCTTCACTAGGGAATTGTAAATAGTGTATCGCAGTCTTTGTGGGAGGCATCGAACTATATTGCGCAAAGTTCCGACTAATGTCGAGAGCTTGCTTTTGATGTAATCGGTGTGAGCACTCCATGAAAGGTTACTATCTATTCTAAGCCCGAGATATTTTTCGCAAGATTTATGTTGTATTGGCTCATTATTTATTGTAAGTTGGTTAAATGGGGGAATGTGTTTGTTTTTTGCCTTATATATTACATAGCAAGTTTTGGAAATGTTTATTGTTAAAAGGTTGAACTGAAACCAGGTGAATAGGGAATCTAAGTCTTCTTGGGCTTGTTGGATAATGTCATGAATCGAAGACCCAAAGTAGAATAGACATGTATCGTCGGCATACAAGGTAAGGTGACCGTGTAACTTTATGTCATTTATATTATTTATGTACATAAGGAAGAGTAAGGGACCCAAAATGGATCCCTGTGGAATGCCAAACGTTACAGGTCTTGCGTCACTTTGATGATTACCCAGTTTAACCACTTGCGAGCGGTCTGCTAGGTATGACTTAAACATTTCTAGGGCTTTGTCAGTAATGTTAATGGACTCCAATTTCTTTAAAAGTAGGTTGTGGGAAACGGTGTCGAAGGCCTTTTTCAGGTCTATGAATATACCTAGACATATATTTTTACGGTCTATATTCTGTTTAATTTTATTTACGAGGTCAATTGTCGCTGTTGTGGTGTTACTTTTAGGTCTAAAACCGTACTGGCGATCAGTGATAAAATTAATAGAGTTTAAGTATGTTTCAAGTCGGTTATGGAGAATTTTTTCTAATATTTTTGACATTACTGGCAAAACTGAAATCGGGCGATAGTTACCAGGGTCAGTGGCATTTCCTGATTTGTAGATAGGAGTTACTTTGGCTCGTTTTAATGTTTCAGGAAATTTTCCTTCGGCTATTAGTTTGTTGAAGCATTTGCTAAGATTATTTGCAATCAGATGTTTGATGCATTTTATCACTTTGGTACTTATTCCGTCTATGCCTGTACTGCAGTTTGGATCTAGGTTAGTAATTATTTTAAGTATCTCTTTAGCGGAACATGGATTTAAAGTAGGCAGGCCTTCAGCATCATTAGGCGGAGAAATGGGTAAGGCGCATTCACAATCGTCATGAAACCTAACAGGTATTTCCTTTGCCAGTGTGGACCCTATCGTGGAAAAGTAATCATTAAATATTTGACAAATTGCATTGGGTTCGAAAATGGTTTTTGAATTCACAATAAGTTTTGAAGGAACACAGCTTTGATTTGGTGTATTATTTGTTAAGGATTTTATTAGTCGCCACATTTTTTTAGGTTTTTTGATACATTTGGTAAATGCTTTATAGTAGTAGGTATTTTTTGTTCTTTTAATCAGTTTAGCTACAGAGCATCTTTTTTGTTTAAATTCTTCTTCCATTAGATCATTGTTAGGATTGTTTTTAAATTCCGTCCCCATCAAATTCCTTTGGTTAATTTGTGCTATAATTTCCTTATTAATCCAGTCTTTTTGTGGAGGATTTAGTATTTTAGACTTCGTAACTCTGCTTTTTTCTGCACATGACTTTATTATATTTTCTAGTACCAGGTATTCGTTATGAGGGTTGTTATACTCCGTTTCTTCCATCAGGTTATATAAGTTTGTGTAATTTGTAGCTTCATACTGGGTTCGTAGTTTACGAGGGGATTTTACTTTCTTTAATTCCAAGTACATCTGGTAGTGATCGGACATAGAAGATTTAAATATAGTCATGTGAAAATTGTCATTCTTTAAGTTTGTGCTAATATGGTCGATAATACTCCTTTTTGTTTTTGAATGTCTTGTACAGTGTTTTTCATTTATTTTGTTTAATAATATATAGCCAGCCTCTTTAGTTGTTGCTTTGTATTGTTTAGTTTCTTTGTTGGTGTTGGCTAAAAGATCGATATTAAAATCTCCGAAAACGATTGCTCTTTTTCTTTGTTGTAGTTGGGACTCATATTCTTGAAGGAATTCATTGTAGTTGGTGTTGCCAGGGTTGTATATTACTCCGATTTCAAAAGAATGTCTTTCTAAATATATCCATAAATAATTATTTCCACCTAAGTATTTAGATTCCGATAAACTATGCTTTAGATCATTGTGGATGAATGCTGAAACTCCTCCTCCTTTTGAGTCTGTTCTATAGTTATAATAGTGGGTGTAATTGTCAATCTGCAGTTCTAAAGCTTGAGTTTGAGACCCTATCCAGGTTTCCGTTATTAGAATACCGTGAGTGGTTTTAGGTAGTGATTTAAGGATGCACTTTAGTTCATCTAGCTTTCCGCTTTTTCGTATACTTCTGGCGTTTAGGTACAGAAATCGTAGTCGTGATGGGTAAGTATTAATGGTCCTATAATCATTGAGTACTTGATAGGTGTTACAGTTTATATTGGTAGTTAAATTGTCGCTTGTTATGAGGAGTTTTTTGTTGCCTTTTTTACAATCGTTGGCGTCCCGTGAATGTATTTTATAGTAAGGTCTGTCTCACCATCGTTTTGACGGCATGTGAGTTCCTCCTTCAGACTTCTCAAATATAGTTGTTGTGCTGGAGTTTGGTCCGAGTATGCATTAAGGTTTTGTGGGAGCTTACCTCTGTTTTGTAAGATATGTTTAGCAGAATCTGAGGTGCTAAAACATACCTTTATGCTACGGTTCTTTCCTGGTTTGTATTTTCCAATTCTAAAAACCTTCGTGGGCTTAGGCAGATTTTGGTACAGCTTGGTTATGATGTCCGAGACCTCTTGTTCGTCTTTAGTCAGTCTGTCTTGTGCTTCGGAGGCAGTTTGTTCAGGTACTCCAACTATGATGATGTTTTTTTCTCGTGCTTTACGATCTGTGACCTCCTTGATTATTTGCTCATTCGAGTAAAGTTGGTTATTAATTTTGGCCGAATCAGGTTGGGAATTGGATAATTGCTTGAGAGCGCTAAGATCCGATTCGAGTGATATTATTTTCTGTCCATCCTCCCGGACTTGTTTTTCTAATTGTGAAACAGTTGAACGTAATTCTTGTTGTCCTTTTACCATGTCAGACGTTGAGGATTTGATTTCATTAATCTGGGAAGTATTTTCGCGAATTAGGTTCATTGTTTGCTCGTTACATAATTTTAGCTCAGAAATCTTTGTATTCACATCTATTAAACTTTCCTGCATTTTATTCATGATCAGTTCATTGGATGCTACATATTTTTCTAATAGTTCACCGATACGGCCTAGTTCTGATTTAATATGTTTTATTTCGTTAGCGTCATGATCTGGCAGCGGGTGTTTACGTTTTTGATTTCTAACAGTAATATGAGAATCCACTGTTGTCGCGCTTAACTTCGATAGGTCGGGAGTGCTGTGGCTCTGTATGGTGCTTATGGAACTGTTAGTATCCATATCAGCCGGTGTACGTGATGGTGGCGACCTTTGTACATTCATTGTATAGTAGATATAATTCGTATCCAAACGTAAACAACTTATACTGGGTGGCGCAAAAGTAAAGACCCTATTTGGTTCAGCTATAACATTTTTTCTAAATTAGAAAACTAGATTTAGATTTTTTTAAATGTATATTTGTGCCATTAAATTTCGTACCATTAGGATTTAAAGATGATGTCTTTTAAATGGTGACCTCCAGAGTTGATACACATTTGAGCCCTATTTATGACATTTTGCATAACTTGCCGTAACACTTCCTGCGATATGTTCGTTATTTCTTGACGAATGTTTTCTTTTAGAGCTGCCAGAGTCTGTGGCTTGTTCACATACACCCGAGATTTCAAAAAACCCCAAAGAAAGAAGTCTGGACTGGTCAGATCGGGTGATCTTGCAGGCCAAGGCAAATCGCCAAAACGAGAGATAACTCGGCCTGGAAAAGCGTCCCTCACTAAGTCCATAGTGTCGCGCGCTGTGTGTGCCGTAGCGCCGTCTTGTTGAAACCAGATGTGCTCCAGCCCCAATTCGTCCAAACTGGGTATCAAAAACTCACGTAACATGGTTCTGTAGCGTTCTCCAGTGACAGTAATCGCATTGCCTCCAGCGTCTTCGAAAAAATAGGGTCCGATCACTCTGTCAACACAGATGCCACACCATACAGTAACTTTTAGTGGGTGTAGAGGTGTTTCTTGAATAATGCGCGGATTATCAGTGCCCCAGAACCGAGTATTCTGCTTATTGACATGCCCTGAGAGATGGAAATGCGCTTCGTCACTCATAACCAATTTTGAAGGAAAATCATCCTCTTCAAGGTTGAGGTTTATGACGCGCTGGCAGTAATCTAGACGAGCTCGGTGGTCAGCAGGCAGCAGCTGATGAGTCATTTGAGTTTTATACGGGAACATCTTTAAGTCTTTCACCAAAATACGCTGCAGGGTCCGTCTGGAAATGCCCAATTGCGTGGCACGTCGCCTCGTTGATGTTTCTGGACACTCTTCCACATCTTCGCGCACAGCATCGATATTTTCAGCTGAACGGCCTGTTCTTGGTCTCCCAGACTTAGGTCTATCCAATGTTGAGCCAGTTGCTTCAAGGCGTGTGGCAAAGCGTCGAATTGTGCGACCAATCGGTGCCGGACGGTGGGGAAATCGTCGACGAAATTCACGTTGTGTTCTTATCACTGATGAATTATTCCGTAAGAACATTGACACAATTATTCCACGTTCTTGGGGAGTAAAACGGTCCATGTTTATTTTCAGTGTATTTTACATTTGTTCACTACACAATTTTCAACAACAGAATGACAGAAAATGTCATATAAAAAAAAAAAAAGTATTTTCTTTAGTGCCAGTACTTTTGCGCCACCCAGTATAACGAAAACAAAAAAACACGGTATTTATGAGTAAATAAGGAGGTATTTTGTTGTAATTTGCATTCAATCGCAAACATGTACTCTGTGATCGCAAACTTACTGTTTAGTACACCAAACGCAGGGTCACTGTGCGAGAGAGTTAGTAAATAAAAATATCCACTGCACTTTTTTCGCGGAGGAGAAGTAGGTTACGGCCGAAACGGGGAGTCTCTGTGCGAGCGAGAGTGAAATATGGATGTCTTTGTTGCGCAGAGGTGAGACGCGGTGAGCGCGGGGTGCGCCGACGCCGCAGCAGGTACTCCTTTGTTTGAGCGGTTTAATACACAGGCGGCGTAACAGCGTAATTAACAGCCACAGTTTTAAGGAGTTTTTACTCTATTTTAAGTCCACTATGGGTTGATTTTGAAGGGCACTGATTTAAATATTTTTTCGCAAAACCGATAACACGTCTGTTCCGTATGAAGTCGAGACAGTCAAAAAAATCAATTTCTAGTTTAAACTCTTAAAAACTTTAAAACAGTGTAAGAAATAATTTAAAAGAGCAGCGTAGGTATATGTTCAAAGATTATATTGTTAATATAATTCCATATTTTCCTAACACGATTTGCCCATGTTCCAGGCGAGGGGCGCACGGGGCGATTCCTGCGCGGTCTGCGGCGCATGTTTAAGCGGCGCGGCTCCGGCGCACGCACAGACGCCTCGCCCGACCCCAAGAGCAGTTCCACCTCCGAACTGCTGGATGCTGACCGACATGCACGGAGAAAGTAAGACATACTGAACGAAAACTCCTGAAAGAACGAATGATTCCTTTTTTCTACCTATTGAAAATGATGTTTTTCTGCTCTGGAAAAGACGGATAGAAATGCATGGAAAAGGAAGAGAGAGACCTTCTTCCGACAGTCTGAAAATACTAACTTATTGTCTATCTAGATAAGAAGTTGCTAAAAGAATTGACTTATTTGCGTTAGCCCACTAATAGTTAATGAAGGATATATTATTATTCATATTAGAAACTGTCAGTTAAGAAAAAAGAGTGGTTAAATGTGAAAATAAATCTGAAAGTGAAAAGGCAAAACAAAAAGATTTGTGTGTAAATTATTTATACAGTAGTCTTATAAACAAAATTGGTTATGGTCAATCAAGAAAATTAAATAACGAAACATTGTTTATAAACTCAATAGTAGTGATATTATTCTACTACTAACGCCATCTATTATTTTACGTTGGAACTTCTATTTCACAACCTGTTAGCATTGAGTTCAGTGACCGTATACACATGCTGCATAAATAAAATATTCAAAACAATTTTTTTATACATTTTTTTTGCCAACGAGCTCTAACTCCCGAGTAATATTAATTTTAAAATATTTTAATGTAATAAACGTAAAATTTTGAGCAGCTTTTAGAAAAAAAGGACTTTTAAAGTCAGGCCTTAATTGTATTAATTTAATGATCATTTATTTATGATAAATTATATTAATATCCATAATAACTATATACCACCCATCACGTCTCGTTTTTCACGGGGACGAAAAGCTGCCCACCGAGAGTCGTTTCGCTACGTTGAATGTAAGAGGAGGAATGGATGGAGGTGGATGAATTAAGTCAGATGATAGATATAGTGACAAAAATTGGGAAAGGTATGTGAAATGGTTTGGCCATGTCGAGAGAATGAATGAAGAACGATTGACGAAAAAAGTGTATAAGACGAGTGTAAATGAAAAAAAGGCCAGGTTAAGAGTTCCCTAAACCGAAAAGCATAATATATGAAAAGAATAATTAAAGTGGACGAAGCGAACTAAGTGTGTAAGGAACGTAGCAAGTGGAAAGACGTGGTCTCAGCCTACCCCTACAAGGTTAAGAAGCGTGATTATATGTATGTATGTATAACTCTTTAGGGAAGTTCAAAATATAAAAAACTTTTGACTATTTTATGAAACAACATTTCATCGTACATACTTCCGATCATACAATCTTCTTTGATAGTTTGCTGCAATGGCAAGCCCTGAATAAAATGTGACCTTAATCCCTGTGTATATGTCTGTGTGTGTGTATCTGTTTGTGAAATCACTGGCAACATAGTTCCTAAACGGTTGTTCTGATTTTGATAAGTTATTTTGTTGGAAGAATACCTGACTGAAAAATTATCACAATTTATTTCTTGTTTTCTGTTGTTTTTTATTTATATAATTGTTATTAATCCCTATATTATTTATACAGAGAGGGCGCGTACGGCAGCGGGCTGTCCGTATCCCACGACTCGGTGTTCACGGGCGAGCGCTCCGGCGACGAATCCAGCGACGAGCGGCCCACTCCTGCGCATGGACTGGCGCATGTCGCCTCCTCGCACCGGGTGAGTACTGCCTTAGGACCTTAGTAGTTAGTAAAACTATTTCTGCAGGTATACAACGTGTTACCGAAAAGGTATATCTATCCAAAAGGGGTGAAGAGTACATTTGGTTAACAGTCAGTTTTACAAAATTTCAGCAAGTTTCAGTTAATTTAATTACTGATATTCAATTTTTAGTATCAAATATTTGACACGAAATATCATAATAAGGGTGTCACGAGTCATCTGCTAAAATGTTAACGATACATCGCTACAGTGCTACAGTGGTCTGGATAATATGATTTTTCATGTCAAATAATTTAAGCGAAAAATCAGATATCAATTATTTACCTATATCAGGAGTATTCTACACCCCTTTTGGTAAGCCTTGTATAATGTCAAGTTGTATCCATCAAGCCGAGCGAGGGTAGTCAAGGGTGACGTCCATCAACCTTTAAGTTCCATCTGTCGGCAGACCTATAAAAACATTATGATGCATGATGATACTAATGTGTTTTTTGAAAATCTTCGATTTATTTTTTGATTAAGTCTTTATGATCTCCTGGTGAAAATTTTAATCCTCCGTCTGACCTCCGAGCTGGCTCTACCTATAGCCACTAGCTCTACCTATACAAACTCTAATTAGAGTAATTACATAAGTAAAAAATAGATGGCGCTAACTGTTTTAAACCAAATGTAAGACGGGAAACGTGCCCAGAAGGCTGGCAGCATTGCCACGTTGAATGGCTATGCCGATTCTCTGTGCAAGGAACAAGCCAGCTCTCTGATCACGAGTAGAGTCTACCAAACGTTTTGACAGTTCTTTAAAAAGATTTCGTGCACTCGGACCCCATGACCCGAGCGTTTCAACCCCAAACGGCGAAAGTATAATAACCTAATGGGTAATTATATTTTCGAGCTTTTTAAAGAACTGTCAAAACGTTTGGTAGTCTCTACTCGTGATCAGAGAGCTGGCTTGTTCCTTGCACAGAGAATCGGCATAGCCATTCAACGTGGCAATGCTGCCAGCCTTCTGGGCACGTTTCTCGCCATTGACAAGGATGACGATGAGTATTTTGACGCGTGTTAGTTATATTTATCTATATAAGATTTAATTTTAGTCTTTGTTTGTTCTTGTATTAGATTTAAGTATTGAATTGTAACAATAAATGTAAGACTGATTAGTAATTTATAAAAAGTTTTTAAATTTATTATGCACGTTACATATCTATAACTTACTCGTCTAAGTAAGAATCATCTAGCCGGAAGCCTGGCATAGGGACATGATGATATACAAAACTAATTCTTGTAACTTTGATGTTTTTAAGTTTTCGTACTTTAATTGACAGAGGCATTAAGGAAATCCTTTTTCCGTTGTATTTTGGTGTAGTTTCGTACTTACTGCTTATTTCATACTTATTTCCATATTTATATCATTTTGTATGGGTGATATAAGTCTACTCGAATAATCCAAATAGTCGCATTTGTTCACCCAGGTGATATGCCTCAGGTGAACAAAGTGGAATATACCTTTCGTATGTGTTTATTTTGTTTTTCATTTACTCGACTATAAATTTATTTATCATCCCTTGCGCTGTTTCATTTGCATTGCCTATCGGAAGAGCAGAAAGTAAGGCTTACAAAACTCGTGTTCAAAACAATTCTTCAAAAGAGAAATGCTAATTTCTAGTTAAAAAGAGCACAAATATACTCGTTTCGGATCACTACACACAAACTATAGTATTATACCAATGTATGTGCAATAGAAAGTACCTACATAATATAAATAGTGCGTGGTCATTGAAACTGTTGCACAACAAAATGGCGGGTCATTGTGGGATCAGCGCGTTGCGGAAGTTTCGGTACCTATGTTTGCTTTTTTCAATTGACTTGTTTTGATCAAGTATCTTCATAGTTTTAGAAGAGTACTTATGAAGATTTTTAAGTAAAATTACTGTATTTTAACATTGCAAATAAACGTCTCATACTCTCATTTGCTTGTATACCACTTTCTCGGTTAGTTTATAATTTT
This sequence comes from Autographa pulchrina, assembly GCA_905475315.1. Lineage (NCBI taxonomy): Eukaryota > Metazoa > Arthropoda > Insecta > Lepidoptera > Noctuidae > Autographa > Autographa pulchrina. The sequence goes on from FR997775.1 coordinate 1,111,877, forward strand.
AATAATTATCACATTAGCTGTGCCCGGTTTCACTTGCCTTGCTTTCCTCCCAAAGTAAATCTCGTGATGTTAAAAAGCGTATAACCTTCTTATAGAATCTGGCTTCCAAGTCAAAACGTTTTTTCTCGTCAAAGCAGAATGGTACTTTCAGCGATTAGCGCAAATTAGCTTAATTTTTTCAATTGATAGCCTTTGTATCATATATTATATGCTAACATATAGTGCTCGTGGCTAAGTGTGAGCCGTACGGTTTGACCGATAATACAGGTTAAGCCGCGCTCGCCGCGGTTAGTCCGTGGATGGGTGACCATTTATAACATACCGAGACCCCTCCGTGTTTCGGAAAGCACGTTAAACCGTAGGTACGACTGTCATACGTACATCTTTGACAGTCGTTAAGTCAATTCTGACAACCAGTCTTACTATGGGATACTGTATTTCCCAGTAAAATGGGTTGTGGAGGCCAGATAGGCAGTCGCTCCATGTAAAATACGGTCAGCTGAATCCGGTAAGACTGGTAGCCGAGCCGAGTAGGTTTGGGAAAAAGGCTCGGGAGATGATGAGCCTTTGTATCATAGTTAATAAAATATGTTCAAGCCTATTTTTAGACTTGGCAGACAATTGTAATGGACCTAATTGAATGCGGTACTTTACAGCTTTTATTTAATATGTAGGTACGCGTTTGAACTAAATATAGCTCATATTGATGAGCGCAACGAAACAAAATAATTAAAACATACTTCTACGGTCTCCTAAAGAAGAGCCACTGCTTTTTTAATTTAAGTAGGTACTAAAGCAGTAAACCAAGTGTGTTTTTCAAAGTAAATAAGTCATTTACTAGTTTGCACATGGAGTTGATTTTACTGTAAGTATAAGTTAGGTACAGAACCTAACCATTTCATCATCAAAATCGATTGTGTTGCTTAGCCGTGAAAACGTAACAGACGGACGGACAGAGCTCCCTTCACATTTACAATATGGAAGTAGATATGGATATTTATGAAAAAAATGTTTATTAAATAAAACTCAACTAAAATTATACAAAACTTATAGAATTTCACAGAAACTCAGTAAATATACAGTGAGTGCACGCCCAGCAACGTAATAATTAAATACATTTATAAAATACCACATAACACAACATCACGTAGGAGCCGTGATAATTCAACCATAGACAAACCTCGCAGGCTACTCAGAAGGTCAACTTTGTATAATACTCCAATAACTTGTAAAAGTTTTGCAAGAGTTTTGTTACGCAAGAAGGAATGGATATCGATAAAATGTGTGTTAATATTTCTGAGAATTGAATTAGATGGAATCTTCAACATATATAAAAATTATAGCTAAGAACACTCCAGAATTAATTAAAAAAACCTTTATAAATAAAAACAAAACGCAATCAAAATCGGTTCATACTTTCGGGAGCTACGATGTCACGGACAGACACGCACCCCGTTGTTATTTTATCGAGGGTAAATAGCTTAAAACATCGAAAATTTCTAAGTACTTACCCAGGTAAAACCGCGGGGCACAGCTAGTTTGGAATATTTTTCTTGCAAAGAGATTAAAGGCTTTGAATTGCCAGTAGGTAATTGTCTGTAGTGCATTAAATATATTTTTTTTTTGGTGATTTGGCAGCCAAAAGCTAGTATGTTAATTATGTTATACAAGGAAAACTAAATCATATTTGCGTAGGACGAATGTCGGTAGTCGAGTAGAAGTATTTATGTTTAATTACTTAAGGATATATTAATTAATGGATAATTAAATAGAAGCTTGTTTACACCTTATATTTAATATTATTATTAAAAATTGAAGACGTTTTCCTATTATAACAACAGACTTATTTTAGTTGTGGGTAATTACACGAGTGTTAATCTCTTCTGCCTGCTCTCTTTTTGATATAATTGTGTCATGATATAGCTACCTACACAAAGAGAAAAAAATTAGCACAATGTTTAAAAAAAAACTTTAACTAAAACTAAAGCATTTTAATTAATATAAGTTTATCTATATACTTTTCTCGTAGAACCTTCGTATATTAAAACAGGTCCCATAAGCAAGACCATAATCTATGGCTTGTTATGGTTCTTTAGATCGACCATATAGCAATATAATTAAGTGTTTATATAACCGTTAACCATATAATACACAACCAATAATAGAGTGACCTCACACGAGCGTATTTATTTTTCAACACAATACCTCCAGCAGTCCATTCCAGTTTACGATAGTTTACAATCCAACCCTGACGTCTACATTCATTCTTTATTAGTTTTCTGTAATTTTATTTATTACGGTATTATGAAGTAACGCGAAATCCTATACAAGATCAAGTTCCGTTGCTCAGATATGTTATGCTCTCTCGCGCACTGCCACAGTTGCAGTGCGAGCTCGGCGTGTGTGAGCCGGTCCTAATTCAACTTCTTTTTTTTCGCCAATCGAATGGGATGAATCACAGTCTGTATCGCGCGCGCGACTACGCCCGCCGTACCAAATCGAAATTTTGAAATTGGAATTTAAAATAGTGTGTGCAGTGTTTGTGTCTTAAATTTGAATTGTGTTCTATATTCGGTTTTTGATAGTGTTCTATAACGGTTTTGTGTTGTTATGTTTTCTGTTCGATTGAGTTTCGATATTGTTTTTGCCGGTACATTTCAAGTTAGCTGTTAAGCTAGTTGTATGTAATAAGTCTAGACCGTTGAAACTACTTAATATTCATATGATGCTCATACTTTAATAACTATTAATGTGCTCTATCCTTGGATAGATCGCTTGGCTAGGTCGTCAAGAACATAAACCTCAACATTAACTTAGAAGTCTAATTTACAATAAGTATTAAGTAATAACATAAAGCCACAGTTATTTTATTACAGTGTCTGGAAATAGTAGTAACATACAAAAGCAAGTAAAAAATAAGAAAAAATAAGCGTCATGTGTTCTCCTACCCTTGACAACTAAAGTTTAAAAAAGGAACTCTAATTTCAAGCTAATTAACCGGCTTTATGGTTTACGTCTGCATTTCAAATATGGAAACTGGGTTTGGTCTTAAACTCTGACTCATATTCGGCTTCTGATCGATAACGTTGTAAACTGCCAGGTTTTAGTATTCGCTTGTTTCCAATTTTAAAATTACGTCATTATTTTGTTTATGTTTTTAATTTTGTTTGTATCTAGACCCTTTTGTGTAAAGGGTAGAACAAAAATGGGTTGGTTATTTTTGAAATGACTACACAAGATTGGGTGAAAATACTTTTAATTTTCTTGAAAAATACTAGTTAACTTAATTATTAACTAGCTTAACTAATAACTAGTAGTTCATAATTAAGGAATACTTAATGTAGAACAGTAAAACGTTAAGTTCATATATAGCCTTTCACAATATTACTGTTATTAAATATAATATGTATTATATAAAGCTTTATAATTAACAAAATAATCTTAAATTGCAATCACACACCGCATCCATTTAAGACCAAACTCTCCTCTAAAAAGTTTGGCGAGCAAAAAGTACAAAACGTCTTATCAGAGACTAGACCGAATAAAAAAACCATTAATATGTATGTCTTCACTTTTCACAATAATAATTAGTCTGGCAACACGCGATGCATAGACAAAAACTTTATTTTTAAGCTACGTGTTACTTCATAACAAAAAGTTTAATAAAAACAGTGCATTCTCTAGTTTCGCTAATTGCATTAATGATAATATTTTAGTTATAACATTCTTATAATAATTATATCTTCTAAGATAATTACGTTTATTTGCAGAGAGAGATGAAAGTAACTTACTAATAATAAACTCGATACCTATACATATATACAACATGCATGATCTAACTTAGAAAAGTTCTTTAAGCATAAGTATTACCTATTTATATATTTTTCTATTAGCTAACCCTAAAAGTGTTGGAAGGGGTAGACCTAGGCGGACGTTTCGAGACCAAATCGGAGACGTCTTGAAAAAAGGCCAGGTCAAGAGTACCCTAAGCGAAGAGCATGTATGAAGGGAATAATGACAGTGGACGAAGCGAAACAAGTATGTAAGAATCGTAGCAAGCCTAAAGAAGAGGTATCTGCCTACCCCTACGGGAAACAGGCGTGATTATATGTATGTATGTATGTAACCCTACCGTTTTACTTAACTACTCATCCATACTTAATAATATTAATATGAATTATATGATATGTTAATAATATAGTAGCTCTTTCCGTCCGTCTATCTGTTCCACTAACACGGTTTAACGCTGAACCGATTTTAATGAAACTTTGGATGTAGTAAGTTTAATAACAAAAAACAGGCTACGTTTTGCCGCGATGACTAAGAAACTCGCGAGTGGAGTGAAACTGTAAGCTAGCCTTCCTACATTAAATATAAGCATTAATTTAAATCGTAGTGCATAACATTGAAAGGCTGTATTCAAAATATGTAAATTGTAAGTAAAAATAGCTCATTTTATGGAATTGACTCATATGTCCAGTTATGCGGCGTGGGTGGCATGTAGGAAGACAAGATATGGTTCTCGTGTTGACACCAGCCTGTAACTGTCTCATTGTAAAAAACAGGCTCTTCTCATAAAGGGATAGAAGAGTAATATACGAGCAGCGCTTGACCACTCTTAGGCCCTTCGTACATGAGGCAACGCAAGTCTCCGATACCCTATGACTTTAATCGCCACGTGTCGTAACATGCGGAAATGTGTGAACCTTTGAAAAGAAGGAGAAGCCTTAGTGAGAAATAATAGGATGTCTACCAAATAGGTACGATATGTTCCACCTAGTGTAATGTCCAAGATTAGTTCAGAAATATCATTTACAACATTTAAAAAAAGTATTATTTTAGGTAGTTACTTTTTTGTAGAATTCATCTAAGTATTTCTAACTATACATAACTTAAGAATTACTAGAACAGCATATCTTAGCATATCCCTCTATAGCATATCTCTTAGCATATCGTTTTGGTTATAAAAAGGCAAAATGTCATATTCATAATTTGTATAATTTACTTTTGCGTTATTAATCTTCCTGCTGATCAGGCAATCACCAGAAAGCTTTTTAGAACATTGAAATCTAAGACTACTAGCTTGCTAAAACATTTAAAACAATAAACCTGGTGAAAAAACCTGTATATCCTCACACCTCACTAATTATATTTTCATTGACAACAAAGTTCCAAGGCCAGATATTTTTTAAAGAATCAACATGTCCAAATTGCTCAATAAAGGTTCCGAATAAATTCCAATAAATTCTTGTTTAAGAATTCGCAGAATTTAAATAGAATCATAAAACTGGTTATATAATAATAGTAGGTATACTTAATTATATGTATATTTGTCTCCATTTTTGTCACAGCAGGAAATTATAAATGATGTATTCTATTTCGTCATCAGTACGTTGTCTAGACATTCTTAATGACATTATTTTGTCTTACTGTCCTGCATACTCTCTACTCAACTCTGACGACCTCCGTGGTCGAGTGACGTATGCACCGGTTTCAAGGTGTCGCTAGCTCTGAGGTCCCGGGTTCGATCCCCGGACGGGTCAATGTAGAAACCAACTTTTCTACATTGCCCCGGGTCTGGGTGTTTGTGGTACTTTCGTTGTTTCTGAATTCCATAACACAAGTGCTCTATCTACTTACTTTGGGTTCAGAGCAATGTATGTGATGTTGTCCGCATTTATTATTTATAACTGCTGGCGACAAATATCTATTTACTATCTTGATGTATTGTTCTTAGGAAATTGTTTAGTGCAACATATAATTATACAAAAAGGATTTTAGCGTTAGATTTGACTTAATATAATAACCATAGATTAAAATTACGCACACTGAGACTAACAGAGCTTCCGTATGACAAGACCACGACAAGACATCTCACCCTGTGTGTTGTGAACCGGATTAAAAAAGAGGTCCTATATTGCCTGGCCAAAAAATATGCTTTGGATAGGTCATAGCTAGGAAACTAAGAAAATGCTACCCTACTATTATATGGCCATGTCACAAATAAACACAAACTTAGGTTTTTTTTTTTTCATAAAGCTTTATAGCTTCGTGTTTTATAACAACTATTGCAACTATTGAAATTTTTCCACTGCCGCCTGCGGAAACCAATTAATATGTATCGTTGTCTAGACATTTAAAATATTATAATCAGATAGGTATTGTTATATCAATAAAATAAATGCCTGCCAAAATGTTGTTCACATTCGCTCGAACCACTTAACTATGATAAATTGCTCAGCGCCTTTTTTATTGTCTTATATATTATTTTATATAACAAGCAAAATATATTAAGATTTGTCTACAAACAAAACATAATTTTGATTGAAATTTTCCGTTTTTGGCAGCAAATTTTTAAGTTATTGTTATTTTAAATTGAGATCGAAACATTAATAAGCATCGTAATGTAGGGCTCTTCATATGCTTTAGAAAAAGAATGATATTACTGGCTCAAATAACAAATTTTGTTATATTTTTAGTGTCATACTGAAACTACATTTGTTGTCCATTCATGTTTGCAACCCTTAGAAATGTTTTTTTTTTTTAAGCCTTTACTCATCTCTCTTGTGTCTCTCGTCTATGATAGCGACTTTTAGCTTTAAAAATAAACTTAACTGTATTTTATGAAATTAATGTAACGTAACCTCAGCTCTATTGTGAGTTGTCAGTAATGCCATCTAGAATTACGTTTGGAACTTTTACGACATTCATTTAAAAAAAAAATATTGTCATGTATGTTCGTGTATTGAATTAAAGTTTTATAGCAAGCCATCAACGGGTATTTTGTCGGTATTCAACTCTCAGTTTATGCTATTTTAAATGAATATGATCGACTTAACGGATTTAAACACAACTTACCTTTCATTTTCACCGCGATTGAAGTAAAACGCGTTTTGAGTTTAATGCGCTGATTAAAATGGCATAATCTTTTTTATTATCTTGATCGTAATAAAAGCATAAGTTACGCAATTGGTCCGCTTCATTTTACGACAGTAACGTCAAAAATAAATGGGAATTACCCGAATTACATCGGTGTGTCCCCAATACAACGCAAAAATGGCAATAATTTATTTAATTGTAGTATTTATGTATCAGTGTATTTTCTAGATTGTCAGTAAAAGAGATTCTAATAGTTGAGGAAGCCATTTCTGAAGATCTAAATTTGACTCTTTGTAAAATGTTTTTGGACTCTATCTTACTTCGATTCCCACACGTAACAAATATTGTGCGAGCCGCGGATATTATTTCATTTGTTTCCGAGTGTGTGTTTGTGAGATTCCATGTTAGTAAACTCTCTCACGGCGAAAAACACATGTCTTTCCTACGGACAGGAGAATCAAAATTGTCATTCATATGGACAGGAACATTTAAAAATACTTACTCCATAAGATCCTGAAATCTTACCAACATACCTACTTAAGATTAAGATTTGCCGACGTAAATAACTAATAACTTAAAAACACTAAACGACTGCACTAACAAGTAGATATCACAGATGGCCGTCTAAATTTCGAAGGTAACCGTTAGTCAAAATTATGAGCTTACGACACAATGTAAAACTATGTAAAATATACTGAACTATGTAAATATAGGCGATCTTCTCCGATATGTGAGAGTACAGTCCAACAGTTTAGTGTGACAAATTTTAGTTTAGTTCACAGTTAAGTACTACCCCTAGAAGATACTACTTTACGTAAGACATCCTTCCTTTTCATAAAGTCTCAATAACCGCCAATAACTTACAAAGAATTTAATTCTAAACACTTAAACGTTAGCAATTTAGTATCGTCTGTGGAAAAACTATCAATCATCATATTAAGCTGATAATCTTCAGAATTCTCCGCTTCGCCACTCGGACGTATAATAGCCACGCATCTTCAAATATCAGACATACCACTTATTATACGTCTGTTAACCACGTTAAGATTGGTCTACATGAGTTAAAACGTCTTATTTTAGTTATTATATGATGTAGGTATAAATCTGTTGGCTTTTAAAGCTTTGAACAGTATGGAAAATTACGAAAAATTGCATATCCACAACTATCCCTAAAGTATATTTTAAGGCATAAATGCTATAAAAACAATGACTATGAAAGGTATAGGTACTTTTATTGTCCTGTTGCATATAATAGTAACGTACATTTTTTCCTATTACTGTGTAATACATACCGTTATATATTTGTGAACTAATTTAACTAATTTAATGTATCTCTTCTACCATTCTTACATTTTAAGGCCATATCTCACAGCCTCGAAAACGCCCACTTTTCACCATTCGCAGCATAGGAATCTAAACTTTAAAGCCCTTTAAATAAGATATAATTTAACTATTACCCACCATTGAACGCATTTGATCGCAAGGTGAGATGCATAACATTACCCGGTACGCGCATTAATGTTCTATCAAAACTCTCTAGTGGCCAACCTTCAATTTACTAGAAACTTTTTTCATCATTATAGACAAGGAAGTTATAGTTTAGATTATGGCTCTATGCATCTTGGTTGTCTCTGCTTTATACTCCTAATAATTGTACTCTAGTGCTAGTGTAAATCAATATTTTTTCTGATACTTAATCGAGAATCGATTTCCATAAAAAGCTTTCATAGAGCTGCACTACAAGCACATATTAATAAAATAAAATATTTTAATTTCTGCAAAAAATCGATTGCGAAATATATCTGACACTGGAGATAATTGTTTTCTTCCCAGATCTTCGAAGAAAAAATCAAATCAAATTATAGAAAAATACAGGCATTTCACGGTGATTCGCCACTGTGCACGCGGCACTGCTCTGCGATACATTAATTTCAATGCTCAGTACCGTTTCGCTTGTTGCCTCGACTTTCCAAAATTCTCTTCACAGAGTAAACTATACGTACAATAAAATTACTTCCAGTGGTTTTGGATCTTTCTGACGCGCAACACTGATTCCCTTGCCTAAAAAAAGTGGTCGCAAAAATATTCCCGCGAATTTTCAAACATGGAATTTTTCTCATTCTTTAGTTACGGAAAGTGAATTTGAATTGGTAATTTGTTGAGTGACTTCTTAATCTGTGTTTTTTTTCTTAAAAAGTGTGCTTAGTTATTCAAGTACAAAAAGTTTTTAAGGGTCTAAGGGCTGTAAGTTAGGTCTTTACAGGAATTAAGGTACAAAGAATTTAAAAGAAACTTACTGTTATTTACTTAGATTGTGTTCAAAATAAAAACATCTAAGTTTATTATGTTAAGTCATAGAGAGTGTAATGAATAAACAATTATCTTATTTCTTGCTTAATAATTTCACTTTGGAGTTACTTAATATTATTAAACATTACATAAATATAAACACCTTTTAGTAACTGGAGAATGAGAAATATAATTATTATGTTTAAAATCGGTCTCTTTTGTTTCTAGTAACTAGAGATAATAATATATTCATCGTGAATGTTTTTGCCAAGTTTTGTGTTTTTGATAATATTCTGTGGTTGTGACGTCATCATAATGGCGCGTTCTCTTTCGGGTGCGATCCGAAATATTTGGAATATGGCATGGCTGCTGGCGACAAAAGTTTTTCTGGTGAAGTATTTATTTATATTATTTTTTTTATATGCAAATCGTATGTAATGTATGTTTATGTTTATGAGGCATATTGAGAATTATTCTTATTGTTATTAATTTCAAGCGAACAATTTTAAATTAGGTAATGTAAAAAACAAAAAATCCACGAAAGGGAGTCCATTTTCTACCATTTAAACAATTGTAATACTTTGGTCGTAATTTGGGTTGAACCCTAGGGAAGGATGAAATCTACCCTTAATACATACTTTCATATTAATCCCTCAAAATCCCCGTAAAATTCATCCTTCAATCACGGACCGCAACTAGTACAATCTCCCTTTATTTTCCTGCCTTGTTTCAGGATTTTAATAAATCCTGTTATGTATTAAACAAAATAATTAACTTATTGTTATATTAATTAAAATGACTGTCATATTAGTTTTCCTGTTGCGAGCATTATTATCATTTTTATAAATAGTTACCTGTTTATTGAATATACTTGTTTCCTTAAAAATTGTACATATTTGGTTTAAACATAAGGTTGTCATACCAGATTATTATATCCCTTAAGGCTATCTTTTCTTGGTTATAAGTGAAAATAAATAATATAAATAAATGCGGACAACATCACATACATTGCTCTGAACCCAAAGTAAGTAGCTGAAGCACTTGTGTTATGGAATTCAGAGACAACGAAGGTACCACAAACACCCAGACCCGGGACAATGTAGAAAAGTTGGTTTCTACATTGACACGTCCGGGGATCGAACCCGAGACCTCAGAGCTAGCGACACCTTGAAACCGGTGCGTACGCCACTCGACCACGGAGGTCGTCAAAAGCTTTACCTTAGACTTTTTCAGCGTAGTTTTTAAACTGTTTCGGTGTTAGCCTTTACCACCCATGCTTCTAAGTATCTCTATAATGGCTCCTACACACAGTGCCGGCGGCAGTGCCGCCGGGCGAGCCGCCGCCGGCCAAGCCGTCGCGCGTCGTCACACAAACAAATGCCGGCGGCTCCTTTGTGCGGCTTTGAATGCCGCCGGGCGCACGGCGGCTTGGCCGGCGGCTCGCCCGGCGGCACTGCCGCCGGCACTGTGTGTAGGAGCCATAACAACGGCCAAATTTTAATAACACTTATATCCGTTTCTTAGTATCAACTTAATTTAGAATAATATGATAGAGCCTTAGCTTTTTATTCACTTTTGAAGTTTATAACTATGAACTTCGTAAGACCAGGGGCCCGAGTCCGCTATTTTAAGTCAGTCAGTGGTGGGTTAATAAACGTTCCAGTGTACTTGTTATTGTGCCTAATTTTCGTATTCAGATAAGAACAGTCCCTTGCAATCCTACAATGACAACAGTGGCAAGTAGGTGTACATTTGTCATTAAACTTAAATTATCTGAATACGAAAATTAGGCACAAAAACAAGTACACTGGAACGTTTATTAACCCACCACTCACTGACTTAAACTGGTGGACTTGGGCCCCTGTTTTTTCCCCAAAACATATTTTGTTAGATCGTACTTTCAGATATGCTCGATATCCTTGCAAACACCTTGAAAACATTAAGCAGTACATTGCTAGTACATTTAACTTCGCATTATCCTTATCAAGGCAATGTCGCACGCTCCACAGCGTTTGTTACAAATATCTGCTAAACGACTATACCTTAATCCAAGCATGACTAATTTAAAATGGTATCTTGAAATCTTTTCCCTTTCAGTCCTATTATTGTACTGATGGTTAGAAATATTGTCTGGAAGGTTTGTAGATTAAACTTATAATATTAACTTTAAAGATACTACTTAACAGAAGATGGTAAATCCTAAGGAAAGAAAGATTAAGAGGTTGATTTAAAAACATAGTACGATAATGTTGACTTTATATGATTTTAGGACCTGTAGGAAAAAGCTTACCTAGCTACCTATTTATCGATGATTAATTATCAGTAAAGAGACAATAAACATTAACTGAGCTTTTGATACATTCATCTTATTAAACAGGAATTGATCCTCACTAATAAATAAACTAATATGTATGCAAGTCAATATAAACTAAGACGTCTTTAAAGTTTCATCAAATTCCTTCCTTGTCCCAAAACTCCTAAAAGAAAACAGTAAGTCAAGTATTTCAAGATTTTTTTCATTTTATTTGTGTCATTGTATTCTATTTTTATATTTGTTTTTGTCAATTTTTCATGTGTTTGTTAATGTGTTACAATTATGCCTATAACTTGTACGTCTGGTTTTTGTAAACTGTTAGTATAAGTTGGTAACAAATAAATAAATAAGTAAGAAGGTAACTTCGACAATTAAATTTCCAAATAAATGTTATTACAATAATCTTCTTACCAAATTGTTTCTGTTCATTTAGAATTGTTCAAATAATTATCTTTAGTCCTATAAAGCTTGGTATGAATTGTCGGAAATAAATACCAAGTAATTAATTTAGTGTAATCGTTTGAGGAATGGTTCGTAATCAGTCTTTGTCCTATAATGATGAATCTTTGCTTTGGTAGTCCTATTCGTGTCTCAAGTAAAACAGTTTGACATAAGAAAAAAATGCTCCAAATGTCTTAAGTCGGACAGTTATACTTAAGGGCTTGGTCAGGATTGGTCATTTATCGACCAATCCTGACCAAGCCCTTAAGTGTAACTGTCCGACTTAAAACATTTTTTTCATTTTTTTTCTTATGTCGAACTGTGTAACTTAAGGCACGCGAAAGGTGAATATTTAAAAAACATATCCTCATCATATATATTTTGTATTGTCATCCGACTTCAAAAGAAGATGCTGAATTTAGGGTTAATTATAGTTATAGAATTTATGATAGACATACAATTCACAAATGTCGTGGTGGCCTAGCGGTTCAATGAACGGATTTGTATGCACAAGGTTGTAGGTTCGAACCCAGGCGAGTACCAATGTGGCTTTTTCAAAGTTATATGTACTTTCTTAATTATTCTAAGACACTTCTGACAAACGGTGAAGGAAAACATCGTGAGGAAACCTGGATTCCAAAATTTGGTACCTGAAATCGCCAATCCGCAGAGAGCAAGCGTGGTGATCAATGCTCACGCCTTCTTTATATGGGAAGAGGCCTGTGCCCAGCAGTGGGACGTTTATAGGTTGGATTATTATATACAATTCACATATCTACTTCTTCTAAGTTGATCTCACACTTTTTGCATCAAATTTAATCCAGCTGCCTCGCCATAGTCTGTAGTCAATCTTACTGGACCATTTAGATGTCTCGCTAGTCCTTACAAGCTTTTGATCTTGTTATATACATGATAGTCCTATTGCCACTACAATTTGAAGATTTCTACCTTCATAATATATACAGTTAAAGAGATTTCGTGTCCCAACACATAATAAATTGAATTACGATTCAATAAATCAAATTAGATATATCTTACTGTCTGCAATTATGATTGTAAATACTTTCCTTAATAACATAATTATTATTTAAGCAATGAAACTTTTGGAGAAGACCCCAAGTTTTACGCATGCATCTCTTCTGATTAACGTTTTAATAATAATAATAATCGTTTATTTCAGGTATAGGTACACCCATATTACACATTACCTACAAGAAATTAATATTAATAATTTAAATGGTACCACATGACACATGACTAGATGTACCTAATAATGAAAAGAAGTAGGGTGTGTGGAATTTAAAATAAAGCACATGATGGAATGCTTCATTAAATCGTACTTGTAATAGGTTTCTTAGCAGTCTGAAATTTTATTGTAGTACGTAGTGAGTAAGCGTGGTAATAATTGCTTGTTTAATATATGCTACAGGTTATTTTTATTTCATGTTCATGGTAAACTAAATCATTATAAAATAACAACGGTAAGTAATTAAGTATATCATACCTACTTACAATTCACTACTTAAGTCTAATATAACAACAAACACAACAACTTCACTAAAATTAAAACTTATATAAATAAATAAAACTAACTCGCGTCAAAAAATACATCGTCATCCTTGTCAATGGCGGGAAACGTGAGGGCCCGAGTCTGCTATTTACACTCCGTGTCAGTGTGCTCATAGTTAGCTCATAGTGGGACGATTCGGGCGCGTCCGGCGGCGGCGCTCGGGCCCTCTCGGGCGCGCCCGAATCGTCCCACTATGAGCACACTGACACGGAGTGTAAATAGCAGACTCGGGCCCCAGAAGGCTGGCAGCATTGCGACGTTGAATGGCTATGCCGATTCTCTGTGCAAGAAACAAACCAGCCTTCTGATCACGAGGAGACCAAATATATACTAGCAAATAGCCTATCAGATTCACTTGATATAGGTACCTACCTACAGTTTTATTTACTGACTTATTCTGCTTGAATTGCAAAAGCTTTTGAGGACAGGCAAAATGATTTAGATGGCGTTACTTTGTCCATTGTATTCTATATTTATTTTACTAAAATACTCGGCATTATACATTACAATGTGTTGGAAAACGAATGAATCATCTCTTGTAAGTGTGTAACTGAGAGTAAAACGGAGTCATTATTTAGAGTTCTTATATAACAAGTTATCTCAGTTTAACGAGCTATGTTACAGCTTCTTTGTAATGTATTCACTTAGAAACTCTCGAAAAATTATTAATTATCGTCTTGAAATATCGTCGTAAATTCAGTAGAACTAATAATTATGTAGATAATAGAATTCTTCTGTTATAACAATTAACTTCTACATTTTTTTACTATCGCGCTGCATGTTTATAGTAATATTATAGAACGGGGATTAGCGCGTACATGCTTAAATACCTTTAGGGCTTGACGTTTAGAGTCTGCTTGCGACCACGGCCTGTGTAACCCGGTCGAAACGTCAAGCCCTAAAGGTTCTATAATATCAACTAATAATGTTAATTAATTTTTTGCTAAATAAACCCGTAAGCTGTACTTTAGACTATAGCACTACTCATTTAGGTATTAGGTGAGAATCAATTGTTATTTTTCCTTTAATGAAACAAATACTGACCTGTTAAATGACTAAGTCTTTACTTACTAAATAAAGGTTCATTAATAATAATAATAATAATAATAATATTCCGGGACAACTCACACACGGTTATCTGATCCCAAGCTAAGCAGAGCTTGTGTTATGGTAACCAGACAACTGATAAACATACTTATATATTTCTAAATACATACATATTATAGATAAATTACACCCAGACAACCAGAACAAATGATCGTGCTCATCACACAAACATTTGTCCTGGGTGGGAATCGAACCCACGACCTCCGGTATAGCAGTCAGGGTCACTAACCACTAGACCAACAGGCCCGTCAAAAAAGGCCCGTCATTGATAAACATATTGAAAGTTGGCTTTTATTAAAAGTTTGCAAAATGATTAAACACTACTTAGGGACTTACCAGGACAAATAATTAAATTATACAATCGAGAAGAGGAAGAAGACTATTTAACGTGTAATTTAATTTATTTGTATAACTTAATTCCCAATTAGTGATGTTGAACAATAGAGGAAACACTTAAAGCTGTAATGTAGGGCGATGTCCTAATTTGTTGATCTGAGCTAACTATTGTGTTATTGTTTTATCTACGCGAAAGTGAAATTCCACTCGCTTTTGCGATTATGCGCGGGCGCAAGCGATAAGATGTCCGCGATATATAGTAAGCCACTTAAAAATAATAAACAGCCTTGTAAACTGTGAAAAGGCAATAGACAATAGAAAAAAATAAAAAATTTAGTTTAGGCAGTCACCGTTTTTTAAACAAGTATATTTTTTTATTTGACGACCTCCGTGGTCGTGTGGCGTACGCCCCGGTTTTCAAGGTGTCGCTATCTCTGAGGTCCCGGGTTCGATCCCCGTATGAGACAATGTTGAAAATATTTTTTCTACATTGTCTCGGGGTTGGGTGTTTGTGGTACCTTCGTCGTATCTGAATTCCATAACACAAGTGATTTAGCTACTTACTTTGTGTCCAGAGCAATGTATGTGATGTTGTCCGCATTTAGTTATTTATAATGCAGGTTTTTATTCGAAATTCACTATAAACTACTTAAATCGTATAAACTTATACCTTGTACCACACGCCAAGAGGATGCGACCTGTGAACTGGCTCGTATTATTTAATACATTTATGTTAATCGCGTTTTACTGCTGCCGAGGTTTTTTCTGATACTTTAATGACATCTTCTTATGAAACTTATGTTGCTTGTTCTTATAATTATGTGTCTGTTTTGTTTGTAATATTTGGTTTTCTGCAGAACACATAAATTGCTTACAATAGGATTGAGTGGCGTAAAATTGTTAATTTAATTTAGAGTAAATTATTTGACTGAGATAATAATAATAAACCGGCCTATTTCCCATACAGAGAAGGAACGAGCATGGATCTGACATATGAAAAAAAAAAGTGGTCTATGTCTACCTGTTCTATACGATAAGATAATTTAAAAAAAAACATAGTTTTGAGCTCATTATTTTTCTGCGTTCGACATTAACCCTCATTAACCAAATGTCAGTACTTGTTAGTACAAGTAGGTACCCTTGACCATGTCAACACTTAACCAACAAGAAAAAGAGGTGTGAAGCTAGCTGTCAGTTCAATAAACCCTTGTAATTGACATGGTCCAGTTAAGCAAGGTCTTCCTGTGGTTGTGGTTGCCATCCGATACTTTGCTGACGAGCTTTGAACATGTGTCGTTATAACACCGTTAGGGTAGGCAGAGATGATAGATTGTATCGATAGGTGGTTGTGTAGAATTGCTAGATGTTTTAGATGTTAGGCTTGTTGTTGTGTAGTCTAGATTTTATATAAAAACTAGCTGTGCCTGCGACTTCGTTCGCGTGGATGACGAAATTGATCAATGAGTTTTTAACCGCAAAATTAAGTTTGTTTGTTATTGTTTAAACTTTTCCGGGATAAAAACTACCCAGTATGGTGCCCCGGATAATAAAGAATAATTATACCAAGTTTCATCGTAATCGAACCGGTAGTTTTTGCGTGATACCTGAACAAACAGACAGACAATTTTTTTTTTTTCCCACTTTAGGGTTCGGTGTCGGTCTAGTAACACCCGTTAATTTTATTTTTTTTATAATTAAACCCGGTAATTTTTTTGATATTTTCAATGTACAGAATTTTCACTTCTACAGATTTATTATAAGTATAGATATTGTATAGGTACTTTAAGCTACAGATATACGGGGCTAATGTGGCCAAATATTGTAGAATATAAGAGGTTTGGGAAACGAAGTAGCCTTTGTCCAGCAGTGGGGTCCGTCATCCAGCCTATGCTGGACGATGGACGCGCCTTAATAGCGAAAAAACAAAATTAAGTACACTCACAATTTGAAGGTATACCTAACGTACGTGCTTACGAAGGGTTGTCATTTGGGATAGTATGTTTGAACGTGTAGAACATTTATGCTAAATAATTCTAATAGGCTCTAATTACACGTGATGTTAAATCGACACCTTAATTAAAAAACTTCAACAGCTTTGGTTCATTTCGCATTTTTAAAACCTCCTCTTTAAGATTGTCTATACCAATCAGACTGTTAAACAAAGTTGATTATGAAAGAAAACGATGATAATTCTAAATATTGTTTTCTATAACATTACAATGGGCTTCATAATCTTAAAAGCAATCTTACACCTCGGAATGAACTTTACGTAAATTATAAATGTACATCTCCATAAAATCGCTGTCAAAATGTTTTCTACGAACCATAAACAGAAAACGTTGAAAGTAAAATAATGGCGCGAGTTCAATTTGAATGTGAGAGTGTATAACAATGAGTTACCTAATGTTGTACTTATAAAATGTAGCAGACAGTGTTATTGGGATTTTCTGTTGAAAAACCCGCATTCATAAAAAATAAATACTTAGTATTTTTTTTATTTAATAAACTTTTTGTGAAATCAGTGCCGTTCGGGAAATGTTTTCAAGTTTAACTTGAATACATTTCCACGAAAGGCAAATAAAATTCTAAGTAACACGATTTGATGACAAAAACTAAACAACTAAATACAAAAAAAGGGTTGTGCCGAAGCTTTTAAAAAAATTGGGATAAGAATTAGGTAAGATGTGAGAAAAATGTTGAATGACATACTAAAAATTAAATCCTTGTTTTGGGGTCTATGTGAATCTAGGGGAAATAAAAAAGTGTTATTAGCAAGAGTTCATTTCTCTAGTTAAAAGAATGAATGAAAAAAAAAAAATCTTAATAAACTACAATATTACAACCTTAGGACATGAAACATAGCTGACTAATATTATTGATACGCATTGATGATTCAGGTCTTTATTAATACACTGTTTATTATATTATGTATGAATTTTCTAGTCATGGGTCAGAATTCCAGGGATTTAAGTAAGCCTATTTTCATCGAACGAGTTTATTACGCAGAATAAATATATTTTAAGAATGCAATTTCTACTCTTCTAACTAATTAAAACAAAAAAAAAAAAAAACAATACATAAGGTATTTGGCCATAGAGGTTCCAATACTATTAGCAAAGTTAAATTAGACTCGACCGAATTCAAATAGATACAATAAATAAAAAAAATAAAAAATAGATACAAACTACTTATCCCATACTTAAACTATTATACGCAAATTTGTGGGCCACTTCCTCTAAATATTTTGAAGATTATTCAAATAAATATTTCCACATAAATGAAATGTGGTACCTAATCAACGCTCTCGTCTTAGTCGTGTTTATAAAGGATTATGATTTACACCACTTCCACTTAATTTACACTGTATCTCTTTTCAAGCCCTCATTAGAATAATACAAACATATTTACCTAATCTCTCACTTAACCCAACTATCTTCCCACGTCAAACAAAACTTTAACTAATTTCTATAGAAACAGATAATATTGTACAAATACTCATATTGTATTGACTTCAGGCATAACTCGTAAACAAAAGATATACCCTAATGGTTTCACGGTAAATACAGAATTAATTATGTTTCCCGCTCTTATCTACGTTTGTTCAACATTAATACTAAAAATTATGACTAATGTATGCTTCATATTTATTTTAGTGTATTGTATTAGTTGCTCGTAACGCACGGACAACAGTAGTCCCGAACGGAATTATAAAACTATTAACTGTAGGGTTAATATCAAAACAAAAATTTTATAAAATACGCCTTACAAGTCAGTACCAGAAAACATAACAACTTTTTAAACCATTTTAGTCGTTGGCGCCAAAATCCGGTGACCATTTAATTAAGTAAGAGTTCCAAATTCAAAACTGTGTCAATTTACTTTTAAATAGGCATCAAAAGTGTTTACAGATAATAAAATTGCCCGTTATTATTTAATGTGATATTTTTGGGCAGTGTAAACTGTTACTGTTTAGTGATGTTCCTGCAATTATGTGAATAGTGTTGTGCAATGTTGTAAGTGAAGTGCGAAAAGTTCCGATTACCTGTGGGTATGAGTCGAGGATGGAAAAAGAAATTCTGCTGGTTAACTGATGGAAAACTAGCACAACTATGGGTTTGTTTTATATTTAGTAACTATTAAAGTTATGTTATTCTTACCCATATTTATCAAAACTATGTTAAATGTTAGACTTTAAATATACTTAGTTTTCGAACATAAGTTATAAAATAAAATTAAATACACTAAGTAACTTTATTTAAGTTCTCTATTGACTTGGGCGGGGTCATAGTACTTACTATGCCTTGTTTCCATGGTACAGGTATTTGCCCTCTTTTCCGTCTGTTCATGGGTAAAAAGAAGCTCCCAGTTGGAGTCCTGCCCCAAGGGTATTGAATTCCTCGATTCCCGGGACTGTAACAACGGGGAAAAATAATATGTAACTTGCTACTTGTACTTTTGCCAGAATAAAATTAAATACTTGCTATGGCTGTAGAGTTAAGAAAAATAACTATATGTTTATACACTAAACTCCAAAACCTTCAGGTAAAAGTACCTATGTGTCTGGTTTTCTAAACCCAAAACTAAGAGATGGTTTTCATGGACTAATGGCCAAAACAATATCGATCTATTTTTCTTACTAAATTGCGTACGTTTAACTTATAACATGTAAATTGGCACTAACTGTATCAAATAGATAGCGCAGAGGAAGCTGCGCGTGCGCACTGTTATCTTTATCGTTGTCCGCTCTTCATAACTGTGTTGTGGTGCGAAAACATTGCAAAATTTCATATTTCGCAGTACAAAAGGAAGCATAATACTAAGGTAGCATATACAGCACAATATGTGGAACAAAAATTAAGATAGATTTCGTGTGGAACCTCCGTGGAAATATTATTTCTAAACCGAGAAGTATCTACAATTGTTGTACGAAAAATGGTCGTAGGTAATTTAAAAATGTATCTATTAATTATTTGAATAATTTACAATTAAGTTATTACTGATTTTATTTAATAATAAAAACCCAAGTGTGAATAAAGATAAGAATAAAACCTAAGAATGTTAAAGTTGAACCACCTAACCACATAGGTTTTTACAAGCATTAATTATTATTTTGTGCCGTGTTGTATTACATTGAAGTATAAACAGTCTTACCTGTTTATTCCTTATAATTACAATTTTCCTGTAAATGCACTAAAATAAGTAACATGACTAATGCTAGTTCCATTTTATGTCGCCAGGCGGAGCTAGTGGCGGCAGTGAGGCGGCGCGGCCGCGGCGACGGGAGCGATGACGACGATGGCCTGCCTCAGAGCCCGCCAGGATCACCTCCCACGGACAAGGTTGATAAGGTAAGATATTTAATATTAATTTGTTAACATTTAAGTAAGCGCCATCTATGTTGTAGTAACGTAAACTATATAAAAAGAAGACTGTTCGAAATGAGTTGTAACTACATTACTAAATATTAATAGATCATAATTATTAACTTTTAAAACATGATTTTAATATTAAAATTATCAAATAAATATAATTATAATAGAAGTTAAAGTGTACGATGGTAGCGGCATCTAGTTGTTTAAATAAACACTAATTCAATTGTACACTGAAACACAATGAACGCTTTAATAGTTTTGACGATTGACGGACAGATGTCGCTGTTTACACAACATTCAATTCCACCAAATGCATAAAAAGAAAATAGCTGCTTAGTATAGGTCAGCAATTTCTAGAGCTTTGATAAATATGTGTATTTAGAGAAAGAAACTCCGTCATAATACTATAACAGTAGGTAGTAAGAATAGTAAATACCTAACCTAATTATTGATAAGGTTTCTAATTCTGTCTTAAAACAATCCGGTGTTACGGTGTAAGCGAAAATAGGTAAATTATCTTTGAAGGCCGCTATTGTAATATTATTAGGACATAATAGGATTATGATGAAAGCATTAAAATAATCATTAGTTGCTTGGACTGGCTTAGAGCGAAAATAAATCAGATTGTAT
The DNA here is from genome assembly GCA_905475315.1 of Autographa pulchrina. Classification (NCBI taxonomy): domain Eukaryota; kingdom Metazoa; phylum Arthropoda; class Insecta; order Lepidoptera; family Noctuidae; genus Autographa; species Autographa pulchrina. The sequence continues at coordinate 1,132,815 of FR997775.1, forward strand.
TTGAAAGTATTGGCTATTCAGTATGCCTACCTAATGCCTATCGAAGTATTCCAATCATAATATCTTATGGCTTAATCGTTCTACTAGCAATTATTTTGTTCATTCGAAAAATAAGTATTTTAAGCGCCACTTTGCTTTAGCAAATTGGTCTGTTGAATAAAATAAAAATTGGCCAGCCTATAAAATCTACATTTCACCACTATTAGAGGTCATATTAGGAACATCTTAGAGGTATGATTTCTCAAATTCTTTCACAGATATATAAATTGATAGCTACGTTTAATTATTACTTCTTACCATAGACGACTAACTTAGGTTTTATTGTCAAATTCTTGTGTAAAACTGCAAGTCGTAGGTAGAAACTAGTAAATAATAAAGAGTAGCAACCATTTTTTTTTCGAAATTCTTCTCTAGCTGTACCTACGTGTCATCTTTACAATTCTCCCTCAATTCCCCAACCCCTTAAAAGGCAAACGCGTGGATATAGGTAACAACATCTATAAATTAATGTCTGGTATAAAACTGCTTGATTGAGCGTTGCACAGACGCAACGGTGAAAGTGGTGCGAGGTCGTTATTATGTTTGTTACACTATTATTGATGTAACTCTTACACTGGGGTATTTAACACCTTTAGGGATATAAAGGAGGGATTAAAGAGATCACGTTTTGAAACCCCGATGTAAATTGAGGTGATATAAAAATATATTATTTGGAATACCTAAGTAGTTTTTTTTTGGTACTGATCTGTGCAGTTTGCCTGAGCGCAGGCTTTGGCTGCTTCACCGGACTTTTGGCGAGGATCTTAAGGCCTCCAGCCAGAGCATTGGCATAGCATTTCTAAATTAACTACGGGAAAGATTTTATAAGGAGTGTTTTTCGGTAGAGTTTTGGTAATTTTACCGTATTACCCTTTAGCGTGAGGCAATGAACAACTATCTTCAAGAAAACCATTATCAATTACTTTTATGAAGATAGTTGTTCATAATGGGCAGAAACAGAATTTTAAATACGACAACGCATTTCCTTAGCACCCTATGTTATAGGTACCTACAGATATCTTAGCTTTTGAACTTACTCATCTGAAAGAAAAGTGGCGGTTAAATGTGTTACATTTCACCTGACTGAAAATCTTATCAGTAAAACATTGCACATACAGTTATCAACCCGCATACCTCAATACATAAAAAAGTAAAACGTTTTTCACGCTGAAATTGGAAAGTGTCAAAAGGTTACATGGATAGTGCGCCATTCGTGGTTATACCATATTGGATTCCCTATAGGGAATAGGATAGATGACTGGGTCAAAATTAATTTATTCCGCCATTTAGATAATCAAAATTATAACAGACACGTATTTTTTCTTTTAATAAATCAATAAAAAAATATGAAGATAAACCGCTTTAAAGTTCAGGAGTGGGCTGGTGACGTCACGGCTAGGTAAAATTCGTGCTTGGACGTGACGACACGCAAGAATTGTACTCGCTGTATTTTCATAATTCTTTGTTTAAGGGACAAAACAAAAAAATATGTGTCTAATATTTTTTTATTATTTAAGGGTGCGTCCACATCTGACGAACGAGCATTACACGAGCCGCTCGCGAGCATGCCACGAACGCACTAGTGTCAAAAACGCCGTCCGCCAAACGTGCGCGCGCCGCTCGCCCCATGTTCGTGGCATGCTCGCGAGCTGCTCGTGTAATGCTCGTTCGTCAGATGTGGACGCACCCTAAAAGTAGGACAAAAAAAATTAAAAATTAGTCATCATCCCTATTCGTGAATAGCGTATTTAACTGTCTAACAGCCACACTCAGAAACATTAAGGGACACTTATGGGGGTTCCTATAATCACTTAAATAGTGCGTCAGAAGTCGTGACATAATTGCAATGCGTCTTATTTTTAACCGACTTCAAAAAGGAGGTTCTTCATTCGTGTGTATGTTTTGTTTTCTTTTTTGTACCTATGTAAGTTAGGCGACACGCGACATAGACGTCAATTGTGGAACGATTTCAAAAAATATTTTTTCTAATAAATTTATATGGGACAACTTCTATAACCGCCCGGTTATAGAAGTTGTCCCATATAAATTCTATCAACATAGGCCCAATAGTATCGTTGGTTTATATTGAAGTTGGATTTCTTTACTTTTATGGGCAATTAATTATTAACCATAAAATGCATAGTGTCACATTGCTCAGTTTTTTGGAAGTACCTACAATCAGAAATTAACAACGGTATTTAAAACTAATTATAATTGTGCAACTAATTTAGTTTTGACCTTATATTTATATCGTAAGTCCGAGTGTCGAAAGACAATAATATTAAGAATTATTGAATTTATTCTCATGCAAGTAAAATATATATTTCTTTATCAGAATTAAATGTCTTTAACCAGAACCAAAGTCCGTATACAAAATTCCAAACTCTAAACACCTGTTATTCTCAACCGCTAACACTAATTAAAATTTGTCCATACAATGCTTACGGAAAAGCCATATACCTATACATCAGCCACTTTAAAGAAATAATGAACGTGCTTTGGGATTATGAACCTTAATTCAATGACTAACAGTTCAGTTTCCATCACATTCAAATTACTTTTAGGCCCTTTTCGGTAATATTTGTCATTCTAAAATGAACTTAAACACATGTTGTCAAAGTTGATAATTGCGTAATTAGTAATAACGTTTAATTCTCTTTCCATATTGGCTTTAGTATAGTCACATACCTAGGTGACCTAGGGATGTACCTACATGTTATACGGTTATTTTTATGATCCCCCATTGTTGAAGTCCCGCTGCAACGGTACCGTACTTACACGGCTCACTATCTAATAACTTAATTGTTATATTGTTTGTTAAATGAAGGTTTTAGTGGTACAAGGTAATTAGAAATGGTATTTCTATATGAGGAGTTTTAAGTACGTATTAAAATATTATTTCTTACTTAAAGCGAAGCATTTTGTCAGATAAATATATTTGATGTAGATGCAAAATTTTTTTGTAAACATGTACCTAGCATTTATTACTAAAATCATAGTAAATAACGTATTTTAACGTAAACTATTGACAAAGAAATAATTAAGTAAAATCTTATTTTATGATGTCTTAATCAGGAAACAAGAAATTTATTTTGCAATTCATCTTTGAATCAGGAAGCAAGAAAAAAAAGGTTTTTTTACACGACTGCCCAAAAAGGAGTGTTATGTTTTCAGGGTTCATGTATGTATGTATGTATATATGTATGTATGTATGTATGTATGTATGTTTGTGAGTTTCTTTATTCCACCATAACTTCTAAAAGGCTTGACCGATTTCAATGTTTGTGGTATCATTAGGAGCTTTGAGTTATCCCGAGTGACATAGGCTATGTGGACAATAAAAAATGGTCAAGTTTGAGTCGAAATCGCCTGCAAAGGGTTCCGAACGATATTTTTTTTTGTGTTGTGTCATGTTTTTTTTGTTGTTCACTAAAAGGTATTAAATAAAAAATATAATTAAAAAAATTAAAAAACACGCCTGCCATGTCAAAAAAAAATTAAAAACAAGTCAAATATTTGCAGTCGGGTAATGAATTGTTCCAAGACCCCGACTGCAAATATTTGACTTGTTTTTAATTTTTTTTTGACATGGCAGGCGTGTTTTTTAATTTTTTTAATTATATTTTTTATTTTTCTATCATTATGACATTTAAAGAGCGATCAATATCTTTAGTTTGAGAGCAATTAAACTAAAGATATAGAGCAATCAAATTAAATATAGTATAAAAATATTAATTATATTTCCCTTTCTAAGCAGTCAATGGCAAAGAAAATCCAACACTTGGTTGTAATCGGATAAAATAATCAATAGTCCTTTGACACATGACGCAAGTAGCCCTGACCGCCACGGTAACTACTAAGTATTTAATAATTCAGTGTTGTATGGCTTTCACGGTCTGTCATGGGGTTTGACGACTTTCTAGTGCCCATGGGAGTTTGAACATATTGGTAGGAATGAGGAAGATAAGAATATGGATAGGTAAAAACTTCTTAGTGTTTTTTTTTAAATACTGGCTGGCATGAATAAAAAAATACTTTTTGAAGTAGTGAGTCTTGCCGGCCAGTATAAAAAAAATATAATATATGATATTAAAATTTAAATAATGGATACTGTCATCACCGAACTAAAAAAACCTTTATTAAATTTGTGCCAAAATGTGTTGCGAGCGATTATTTTAGTTTGCGATGTATTGGTTATTTGCTTATAACAATATAGGATTAAACACGCAACAAGCTATAATAATTATAATTCAAAGATTAGTCACAGTTGTTTATTTCATATTTCCTTTCATAGATCTTTAACCAAAACATCTAATGCTCTGACTTAAAATCCTTAAAACACATCTTAAACCTATAAAAAAATATGAATAAAAAAACTTAGGGTCATTTGCCCCCTATTTTCGCATTTCACGTCAGCTTTACCTCCTATGGTGTGAACACCCACATGCGACCAGAGAATCACCATTTATGTAGCTCCAATACAAAGCTCTCCTAATCTACGTCACTACTACCATTTAAGGCTTCCACTATCTAACAACAAACAGCCCAGTCCACAGTCTCGTCGCGACCTTAGCCGACAAAGCGCGCGTTAAAAAAAAACAAATTTATAATCTGTATGCGTTTGACGTTCGATTTTGGCGCGATCGAATTTTATTTTCTATTCTAATTTTGTGCTCGTTGTATTTATTTAGTTTTAAAGCAGTTTAGATTTTATATTTTTAGTGTTTTATTCAGTGTTAAAATAGTGAAATTGATGCATGTGAAACTATAAAGTTTTTATGTTATTTTTTATGTTTACGTAATCGGTGAGGTGTTTTAAATTAATTGTTATAGTTTTAAGTTCGACGTGCGAAATTGCACGTTTTAAATTATCTTGTGAGATTGAGCTCTTGAAAGATGAGATATTTATGATCTTGATAATAATTTATTATTTTGATGTTACCTACTATAGAAAAAAAATCAGACAAATTTATGAAATCTAAACTATTAATTAATTGCATAAATGTTGCACTAACGATATGGACATAAGATCTAGTTTTGGATTTAATATTCAACAAGAATAAATTTACATAACGTTATTTAATTCTCTCAGAATTAAATGCATTCATTTCATTATTTAAATATACAACACTGATGCAAAATAACGGCTTTCTTTAGAAAACGCTAAATCATAAATTATATACGTAATATTTTACTGCAACCTGCTATCCTATCTATAAAATTATGAGCATATAGATATATAAATATATTTATAGACTTGAAAACAGGTATAAAGTAAACACACATACATACATATAATCACGCCTCTTTCCTTTGTAGGGGTAGGCAGAGACCACTTCTTTCCACTTGCTACGATCCTTACACACTTGTATCGCTTCGGTTTAGGGTACTCTTAGTCTGGCCTTTTTTCATTCACACTCGCCTTATACACTTTTTTCGTCAATCGTTCTTCATTAATTCTCTCGATCTCTATGAAGTACCTAGACCTAGAGCAATTAAATAGGTATACCATACATATTTACGTAAAATTAAAGTAGTTACATATAACTTACAACAATACTCAACACCTAATGACATTTATAAAACCGAGATAAAATCAATGAAAGTTGGAGCGTAGTAAAACGCAAGGTAATAGGCGGAATGACGCTTGACATTCAATGAGATCGCAGGTTTTATGCTCGGAAAATGGCTGTAGGCAACAACATTTGATAAAATCTGTAAATTGAACTATTACCTAAGAGGACCCACAACAAACGGTTTTTTTTTCAACAAGAAATTGTTTCTCATCACCTTTATCACAATTTAATCATATTTAAGTACCTATGTACTTTTTGCGCCTTTAACATAGTTTTGAAAAACTAAACCGTTTTTTGCAAATTGTGTGTTTTGCTTATCATGTCCAAGTTTCCCAATTAGCATATGAAATACGCATCTAAGTTGCATGACACGAGAGAGAGACTTATGCTTCTTAAAAAACCCAAAATAGACAGTCCAACCGGTTTCTAGAAAAATAGTCTTCTATCTATGTGAGAATTCTTTAGAAAACTTTGTGCACATGCTACAAAAAAGCCGCCAAGACAGCAAATAATGTGGTTATTGGCTTCTATGTGGTTTACGGCCATTCATTTATGGTATATTACATAAATTGTCTGAATATCATCTTTATAATGCACCATAAAATGACTCCAAATGAAAATATGAACGTGTGACGTCACTGAAAACGCATAGAGAAATGATAGACAGTTAAAAAAAACCATACGATTTATAGCATTTGACTGCACATGCATTTACCCCAAGTATTCACTATTTCGCTATTGCATTTGATATCGAAATAACTCATCATTATAAAAACAGTGTTAATTATTACCCATCTAATTAAAACAAGTATTATAATTCATTTTCTCGTAAAACTCTTATTTAGCCAGTAATTAACTATTATGTTGGTGGGTAATAAATATTTTTATATTGCTTATTTCTAAGCTATTACTAATCATATAAAGTAAATTGTTTGCTTTTAAAAAACTTGCTTAACTTGAAATAAACAGGAATCAATCAAATTTTTATTACTTACATTTCTAGTATTCATAAATTAGTCAATTATATTGTTTTAGCTAAAATATTTGTGCGTTTACTTTACGTTATATTCAATAATAATATAATATAATAATAATAATCCAGCCTTAAAACGTCCCACTGCTGGGCACAGGCCTCTTCCCATATAGAGAAGGCACGAGCATTGATCACCACGCTTGCTCTCTGCGGATTGGCGATTTCAGATCCCAAATTTTGGAATCCAGGTTTCCTCACGATGTTTTCCTTCACCGTTTGTCAGAAGTGTCTTAGAATAATTAAGAAAATACATATAAAGTAAGTTATATTATGAGTCTAAAATTTAAGAAAATGAAGACATACCTACAATTGTTAAAACTACCTCACTTGAAGACCATATTTTTCATCTAAATTATTCTTTAGGGTCCTTTCACACAGACCGGCTCGGAGAGCATCGGCGCGCATTTTTCTTTTCACACAGACCGGATCGTATACGCTTGGAGTTGGTCGGAGCGGAGCCGCCAACTATTTCACACAGACCGGCTGGAAGCGGATGCGCATGCGAAGAGCACGCAATCGGAGCCGATCGGCTGCGCGAGCGCGAAAGAGACCATGCAATCGGAGCCGAACGGCTCCTCTTATTATTTCACACCAAGCGCGTTCAAGCATTCTTAATGTCAAAAGCAGTGCACACGCAAAAATAAACCTTACTACAAATACTAAAAACTCTGTTTTCAATGTGATAAGAATCTGCTCTCCTCTCCGAGCCGGTCTGTGTGAAAGGACCCTTAAACAGACAAACCAAGAAACTTCAATCACTAACAGAAAAAAACACAATGAATGACAATAGAAAGTAGTAACTCAGTTATTTCATTTCCTTACAAAGCAGTTAATGATTTGTAGTTATAACCGTTAATATGCTTTGACATAATTCACCAGTAACTGTTATGCAACTGTTAAGTTAATGACAAGGCACGCATGAAAACATGCATTTATGGTAATGGTTAAGCGATATGTCTTGTTTTATGCAGTTTTCTAAAAAAAATAGCTTTTCAAATGGTTTTTGTAGCGACTAGACGGACTGTACCGGAAGAGATATTGTATACCGTTTCACGAATTTTGTAATGCAAATAAGATTTTTTGTAATTATTAGAATTCCTTTATTGCTTACTTATTCATATTTTAACGTCAGCATGTTTTATCTATACTTATAATAAATCTGTAAAAGTGAAAATTCTGTACATCGAAAATATCACAAAAATAAATAGCGGGGGGTGTTACTAGACCGACACCGAACCCAAAAGTGTGAAAAAAAAAATGTTGTCTGTCTGTCTGTTTGTTCAGGTATCACGCAAAAACTACCGGTTCGATTACGATAAAACTTAGTATAATTATTCTTTATTATCCTGGGCACCACACTGGGTAGATTTTATCCCGGAAAAGTATAAACAATAAAAAACAAACTTAATTTTGCGGTTAAAAACTCATTGATAAGTTTCGTCATCCACGCGAACGAATCGCAGGCACAGCTAGTTATTAAATAAAATATAATGAACTAAGTGGCGTGCAATTGGAGAGGGCTATGTCTAACAGTGGACTGCTTTAGGCTGATGAGGATGATGTTTTATTATTTATAATGCAAAGCGAAGTAAAGCCTCTTTCTATGTATGTTTAGAAGTACCTAATAATTATTTGATTGACATGCTTGCAAAAACTATTACATTTTATGTATTTTCTGGAATTCTGTTCGGATATATTTTGTTGTTCTTTTGACCGTGGTAGCTCGCAATACTGTTATATGTTAGTAAACTTAAGTTTGAAACCCTATAAGTTGAGTTATAACAATAAACTTTCGCTTTCCCTAAAGCGGAATTACCTCCTTATCTAACCCAAAAGGATTTATCAAAAAAACTATGATAGAGTTTTTAATAAGGCCCTTTTTATTAAAGTATGTCAATAAGTATAAACTACATACGAGCTATCAATCACTAGTTCTAAAGTTACTCATGCCCCCAGAATGGTCTGCAATAAATACGCTATTTGTATCAAGTTAATTAATGTGCCGTATCCCGGATAACTAAACATTTTCTATATCCTTCAGAGAAAGCTGAACTTTGCTATAAATGTCGAGCCGATTGACGGAGTTTTGATTCCCACAGTAAATATACAAGTTAAACTCTGCTATAGATTACTTTACTAGATTATCTAATGAATAGTTATGTTCTTGTGAGTAAATAAACTACTTACAATATAATTAACAGCCGCTAAGTACTGAGAAGAATGGATGCTTCTTCCCTTAGACCTACAAATGGCTTGAAACAATAAAAACAGAATTAATGTTACCTAATTTTTGTTTTAACACGGTCCTCTGTCAATTGCTTTCTCAGAGCTAAAAAGGTTAGATTTTGAATTATCCGATTTTTTATCGAAAAAGACTTGTTTTAAATCGCAGCAAAAATTTAGTCTATTCAAGAAAGTTCAACATTTACATGTACACATAACACCAATCGCCTATCCTTTAAAATGGTACTTTATTGCCAATAAAAAACACATTTATTACACCATAAAGCAATTAACATTCCTTCATTACCTTTACTGAACCTTACATAATTAAAATTTCTAGTGTTATGTTTAACTACTGCTATCTAAACTTGACAGTTTGTCCGTGAATAACCGTTAACCGACTGCGCGGCAAAAACGTGGGATCATGCGTTATCACAGTTCTCCCTTATGAATAGTGAAACATGACTTTAAATGAATAACTGTGTGTATTGTTTTTAGTTTTTTATTACTTGTATTGAGTTGCGCTTTTGTTGTTTTTACTGTTGTTTCATTTATGTTCTGGTCGGAAGTACATCGTGTGAGGTTTTACATTTGACATAGAATATTTAAATTCTCTAAACCTTTTAACCTGAACCAGCGAAATTCATAACTTTCTGAAAATAAATAAATGATAGTTATTAGGTACCTACGTAGGAGTTTTCAGAACACACCTTCCCGAGATCTTTAATGAAAAGTTTCTAATTTTAATTAAGTAAACGATTCTTTCTTTCGCCTCTCTGTTATTAATACTTATGACTTATTTTCGCAATGCTACGCATAATATTCCCTCAATTCAATTAAAAACAATTAACAACATTTTCAAAGATAAGCGTTGTTGTATTAAAAGGTCACTTCAAATTAACATACTTAACGCCTAATTATAATGTTTATCAAGAAATCAGTCCGGTGACCTTGACCCAAGCTTAATTTACGAAAACAATTTAAATTTACGAAACGTACGAATAACTGCAGCTATTGTTTGAACGGTTATAGTCTATGTTAGTAACACTTTAGTATAGATAAAGTAATTTAAATTCGCTGCACTGTAATAAAAATACGTCGCGTTCCGTTAAAATAATTTGATCATCAATAGAAAAACAAACATGGCAAACCAAAGTACCCTGGCTTGCTTTGTGTAAAAAATTTACAGTCACGAGTAGGGTTGCCACCTTTTTTTTGAACAAATATAGTATTTTTCTCTAAAAAGCCGAAAAAATATAGTACTTTAGGGAAAATCAGCAAAAAAAAAGTACAAATTTATTTTTAAGTAGGTAAGTATTATTTATTTTTCCATAAAGTTTTGGAGCCTTTTATCTTTTTTTAGATTTTTTTTGGGTGGCGTGCAGGAACCGTCATCACTTTCCATTTTGACTTTATTTTGAAAGTAGTTTTAGGTTTTAGTGTTTATCGCTTAAAATTAGCGGCATTCAACGACATCTTATTGACAGTGACAGTTGACTTTTTGTTTTCACGAAAGCATTTCGTTCTGAAATTCTCCGTGCAACGCTGCGGGTACGTTCCGGACTTCTAATCACAGTTGATTGTAAAAAAAAAAACACAAAAAAGTGCGACACTTTAATTGGGGATAAAAATATAGTATTTTTCGTACTATATCATTTTTCTATAATATATAGTACAATTGACTGAAATACAGTACGATACTATATTTTATAGTACGGGTGGCAACCCTAGTCACGAGCAAAAACATGTATACACTCACCAATTTTTTATTGATTTTCTCTCCTAGTCTAGATTGATATTGTAAAACGTGTTATTAAGAAATTATTGAAAACAGTTCCATAATCATGTACATATTTTTCTTTTCGAGTTTAAACACCAAAATCTCGCTAAGTTTCTTTTACAATTTCGCTATGTGTAGGTATACATATTTTTGCTCGTGACTGTAGGTACATGAAATTAACAATCAAGTAAATTAAATTAATACTATAAAAATGGTATCATGTAATGCGATTAAAAATGTCAAGTGACCTAGATCTGTCAATTTCCACCAGTCGCAAACCACTATTTTGTCCCTCATTTGTGACAGTGACAATGCCAGATATATGAACGACACTAGCGACCCAAGCGAATTTTTTAATCTGAGCAACCCATAACATCTTCATTGACCTGCCATAATCACATTCTTTTGACGGGCCTGTTGGTCTAGTGGTTAGTGACCCTGACTGCTATACCGGAGGTCGTGGGTTCGATTCCCACTCAGAACAAATCTTTGTGTGATGAGCACGATCATTTGTTCTGTGTCTGGGTGTAATTTATCTATAATATGTATGTATTTAGAAATATATAAGTATGTTTATTAGTTGTCTGGTTACCATAACACAAGCTCTGCTTAGCCTTGGAATCAGATAACCGTGTGGGAGTTGTCCCGGAATATTATTATTATTATTATTCTGGTAAGAAATAACAGAAAAGAAATGAGAAAAGTCTGAAACAATCTAATCAATTAAGAATACTAAGCGGCGATCTAGATCGGGTAATAGTTTACTTAAGAGATTATATAAAACGTGGCATAACATCTTAGCTAGGTCTAGTTAACGAACGGAAAACGCCGATAAATTCTTAAAATTATATCTTACGGATTTACGATGTTAGTTGGCTTATAATTATTCTTATTAACTAGTGCATTATCTAATAGGCGCTAAGTTATATTTCTAAGCTTCTTCCTGTTAAAATTATTGTTTATTTTGCAAACATTAAAATTAAGCATAGGTTTTCATGTCTTTTCACTTCAAACCATGAACTCATGATGAAGCTCATTAAAATAATGTTTAATGTGGTCGAATACCGTATATTGTTTGCCTAGAATCTTATTTTAGAATATCGCACACCGAAACAGTCTTTACCTAGGTCCTCGCATGTCCATGTGACCCAGGTAGTTGAAGTATAAAACCAACTAACTATGGAAGAAAAAGAAAACATTTTGTTTATACCTCATCACACGTCAGAAACGCCTACAGAACCATCAAAAACACAAAAGAACAATAATGAATCATACAAGTAAGGAACCCCAATAAGGCCGGGGTTACACAAGCGAGCCTTGCGTTTCGCCAATGTCAGTACATTCACGCGGCGCCCGCGCACCGTTACTAATCGGTTTGTTCCTTCACCACAGATTCTATCGTTATGTTCGAGTAGATCGCCTGAAAAACTTGTTACGTTACCTGTGTAATGGCTTTTTTTCGATGTTTTGTTTCATGTACCTGTCAAAGTGATAGATATTCTAGTAGATAGATTGTAAATTAAACATTAATTATCTTAATTGTGATCATTTTAAGTAATAGATGCTTTATACAGTCACAAATTATTGTGTGGTATAACTCGCGGCAAATAACTTGGCAAGATTTTGACGTAGTGGGGGTAAACCCGCGCATATTCGACTAACTCACCAATCTCTAATCGACTCGGTCGACGAACGCACCAATCGCGCGCTCGGATCGGCGACTCGGTCGACTAACGCACCAATCGCGCGCTCGGATGGGCGCTACCGCATACCCCGCGTCCCGCTTGACCACCAAATAGACCTAAAAAACGATTTCTGCGCATCTAACGACTCTTGCCAAGTTATTTGCCGCGAGTTATACTGTTTTACGTATGAAATTATATTACTGGTAACAGAAAAGAGTCATAGATGGTTAGGTATGGTATGTCTTTATTGAGAATAATAAACTAAATACAATTACAAAAATAGGCCCTACAAAACCGTATCAACGGTTTGTCTGTAGGTGACTCTGGTAGTCTGACTTTTCCAGGAGCAAAAAGTATTTGAATATATTTAATCATTCGATACTTTAGTCACTCAAATATAGCAAAAAAGTTATAAATAACCAATATATTTGTCATAATCTAGTTAAAACTACGAAATATCAAAGTCATTGACCTAGTTATAATTGTTTTGTCACGCGTAGATCCGTATAATATTCGACTCCTACGCATCCTGCCGATAAATAATATGAAATCATAAAAACTCCATGTTATGTCAGTTTTAATATGGTTAGTGGGGAATCACTGTATCTGTAACTAAATTGGTATTTTTAAAAGGAGGTCAATTTAGAATATTTCTGTCGTTTCCATTGTTTTCATGGACTGAGTCATATTGTTTGATGTGAACAGATTTGGTCCAAAATGGTGCTGAAATAATATAATATATATCATCTATGTTTTGTGACAGGACAAAAAATCGGAGCTACATGAAGCAAGTAGCTTAAGTACTAGACAGTCTTAAAATGGGCTATTGTGTAATTTGGTAATTAAAAAGGTAGTGGATTTGATATAGGTTTTAGATAAAATGCTGGTATACATCTGACATGATTCTAAGACAAAGCCTAGACAGAAGGTTTAATAAGGACCTGACATCTCATCTCCCGAGCCTTTTCCCAACTATGTTGGAGTCGGCTACCAGTCTTACCGGATTCAGCTGAATACCGTATTTTACATGGAGCGACTGCCTATCTGACCTCCACAACCCATTTTACTGGAATCACAGTATCCCATAGTAAGACTGGTTGTCAGAATTGACTTAACGACTGCCAAAGATCTATGTATGACAGCCGGGACCTACTGTTTAACATGCTTTCCGAAACACGGAGGGGTCTCGGTATGTTATAAATGGTCACCCATCCACGAATCAACCGCGGCGAGCGCTGCTTAACCTGTATTATCGGTCAAACCGCACGGCTTACACTTAGCCACGAGCCCCTCCTTAATAAGGACCTGTATTTTAGTGAATTATTAATTTTTCTTTAAATTCCTATTTTTAGCAGACTATATTCTTCTGATACGTGAGTAATTCAATATAATACAATTTGTATTTTTTTTATATCCTCGAAAATTGCGTTGCTCAATTAGAAAGCGCATTACTAATTTCGGATGTGAACCTAGCCTTGTGAATTACGTTAAAAAACGATTTATTGAACATATGCCGCCGGTAAGCTGTTAAATTGTTTTATTCATGTACCTAAACCATTTAGCGTTTATGTAAGGTTAGGTAACCTGAAAATACCATTCATGTTTCAATTTTTATAAGAGTTGCCGAGTTTGCCACTATTTTGTCTCCCTATGAATTAATAAAATAATCAGATATTTTGTTCTTAGTACGTGGCAGGGAACAATCTAAACATCTAACCACTCTACTTTGGAAATCTCTACTCATTTTATAGAGTATGGTCACAACTCTTTAGGTGTCAAGATAGGGTATTACCATATGCAATTAATCATTTTTTTTGCAATGAAGGAAATAGGTCTTTGCATGTCTTACATAATAATATGTTGATGAATTCTTAGTCAAAGTCAAAGACAAAATAATTTTAAGGAGACCTTTTCAGACACACTCACAGGGTCAGAAACGTATAATAAACTACCGCGAAAAGTGAGTTCACGAATAATCTAAAGTAAGTAAATGACAATTTGTAACTCCAATGCATATAAAAACTGAAAACATACCAATTACAATTCAATTAGAGAACAATACTACAATTGCTAGAAACTGCCGTCAATCAATACTTTTTATAATAGTTGCGTACCGATTTGCCCGCCATTTTCAGCCATTTTGTAACAAGGGAAACGGTCGGACGAAGTTTTTCTTAAATCCGTGAACTAATCAATTAACACCTTGGTTCTTGTTATTTTATTGGTTTTGGTCTACGTTCTTAACCAATTAAGTCGCTTAATTACTTTTTCACGGTATTACAGAATCAGCGAATAGATTAACTTGGTGTAGATTGATTTGAACCTTGGGTTAGATACTCTTTAAGAATAAATGAACCCTTTGTATGCTTAGATTCTCGTTTTTACTACGATCTAACTTCATAATTTTGTGGTAAATAGTCGAGAAGTTACATAAAAGCTAATAGAGAACTTATGAGTAAATTAACGCAAATCAATATTTTTTAACTTGACTCATCCATTTGACTAAAATAAAATTTTAAATTGCCATGTAAAATGAAGGGTACAAGAATATGTTGTCGAGTTGTATAAAGAAGTTGTAAATAAATAAATACTAGATCACTTATTTAATATTATTTCTTTCCATATACAGGGTCTGTATAAAATGGTAGCTAATCACAAATTCCAGTAGAACTATAGAGTAGTACATTTTATTGGCGTTGTCGTATCATAATTTATTGGATATTGTAAGAGCAGCTTGTGAACGCTTTCTCTACGCTTTCCACGGTTCAATTGTTTTCACAGTTAAACTATAACTGATGGTAGTCGTAGTTAATAAGTATTTGTTAAAAGACATTGAGAGTTAGTATCTTTTGGCTCAGATATGTGTTTAAGCTTATTTGCTGTTGTCGAGGTTCACGTCACAATGTTGTCAGATGAAATGTTTTTTCCAACTTTGTTAGTAAGAGGTCAGATTTGATATAATTATTGCATTTACAATTATGTCAAATAATGAGAAGGCTAAATTATAGTACACAAGAATTTGATTATATAAAAGAAGTACAATAAAAAAAAAGTGTTCTGCAATGAAATAATCTAACTTTGTAATATTTGAGCGATCTAAAACAAAAGCCAATGACAAAATCTATCTATCCATAGTTCGTACTTTGCTACCCACATTCCAAACACATGATACAGGTACTTCAATTCAAGTATATCTATGCACTTAACACAAATACTTATGTACTAGATTTATAGGTCTCCTAATCATATTGAATTTCACTATAGATAATTAGATACTGCGAATAGTAGGTGGCACTTACTCCTATGAGGGAAATAATATTTAGGAAGTTTAAGTTTTTGGACAAATTACTAGCATATAAATAAAAATAACAAATAAATAATAATACAGCACAGCACCTATTGTTATTATCTGGGCTATATGCAAATGCGCAGATTACATATCTGATTATGTTTTAGATACGTTATCAAATCAATCCACCTGTAATTATTTCCGGCTTATCATTAAGCAATATAATTATATTTTGCATGTTATCAATATCGATAAAATACATGGTTTTATGTTTTTATACGTCAATTTGATATTTTATTTGTGACGTCAAAATCTTTTATTTACAGTAGGTAATCAATAAATACATATTTAGACATGCAGAATGCAGATACTTCATTTTTTCCTTTACTATTATTCGGGATATATTTTTCTTTATAGTTTTATATGCGGAAAGAAAAGAAAAATTCTTTCACACAGACAAATTTAGTGATCAAAGCTTGTATGTATTTTTCGGGAAACTGTGTATGAAATAACTTTGTTAGGGAAAACAAGAGACAAATACCTACGGAACACTAAATATGCAAACTTTAATTGTATCTTTACATTTCTGAAAACAGTTCATGATTTGTTTTTGTTACTGTTTAACAAAGTTTCAACAAAATAATAATGATCAATTGCAACAGACATCCAGGCACACAGACACACAAACACACGAGCATAATGACAAAGCGACAGACAGATTGCATCCGGCTCGATGTAGATAGCTCACCCCTCTTCCGCTTCCCATTGGCAACCAGCAGACCATAATTATTTGTTGTGACATATAGGACATAGGTGACAACGTTGTTCAGATCTGTGTTGATGTGGAAATTGTTTTTGTGGTTTTGAAACATTAAATTTCAAGTTAAACTGTTTAAAACTAGACCGGTATAGAATTTGATAGCTATAAATACTCTATGGTAGAATTCAAGATGAGACTGAAATCTTCTTGTTACCGATTCGATACCTCAATCGTATGCTATAAAACGTGTCTATGAGTGGTGAACCATCGACCTCTGCTCTAGTCTTCTATTATAGTTTTTACATAAGATAAGGTTACAGTGTTTATTATATTGCTTGTAACAATGAGTCCTCTGCATCCATTCTGGACCATTTACAGCCTAATGCCTAAAAAAACAACACAAACACAAGCATTGTCATTGGAGCTCTAATGGTAAAACATATATTTTTCAGTGAAAAATTCTCTCACATTTCATCTGTTATCCGTACATTCGGAGAAAAGATAAAGAAACCTTCCTCTAGCTTACAAATGGCCGACATCTGTACATAAAATCAGCTGCCAAATCCAAATCTAAGTTTATTTCACGAGTGAAACTGTAACATTTTGCAGCAGACAACAGAGGCGCGGCAGTTGCGTCAGCGCGCGTGTAATTTTGCAACAGAACAAAACGCCACGCGGGACTTTCGCCGCGCCTTGCACTGCTGGCCAAAATTAATTGTAGATACAATTATTTTTCACTGAAAAACATGTGCTGGTAAACTGCTTAGCTAGTGTTCATCCTGATGTTACTCCAACGAAAGAATTACTCTAAAGGGCGTAGATTCTGTCGCTTTTCTCTCCCGAACTGAAATAGTCCTTGATTTGTCTGTTTTCTTTGCCGTGACAATAAATAAGTCTTTCAGATTAGTTCCTTTCTTACCAGTGACAAGCGGTTGAGTGTACCTACAATTTGTTGGATTCTTAGAATGAAGCTATCATCACCTAAATCTTTATCTTTTGGCAATGTCAATAGGAATAACGATATTTATATTACACTTTTATGATATACATTACACTCCATTTGATAAACGACGACCTCCGTGGTCGAGTGGCGTACGCACCGGTTTCAAGGTGTCGCTAGCTCTGAGGTCCCGGGTTCGATCCCCGGACGGGTCAATGTAGAAACCAACTTTTCTACATTGGCTCGGGTCTGGGTGTTTGTGGTACCTTCGTTGTTTCTGAATTCCATTACACAAGTGCTTTAGCTACTTACTTTGGGTTCAGAGCAATGTATGTGATGTTGTCCGCATTTATTATTATTTATTATTATTATTATTATAAAGACTTTTAGAATGGATGAGTGCACCTTCATAAATGTTTAAAATTCGGCGTATATTTGTGTGACTGCAAGTGTACACATATTAAACTCTAAAATATAGTTTCAATGACAAACGCGAAAATGAAATGTACATAACTAATTACATTATCGTTAATTCAATTACACTTACACAAATTAGCAAATCCGTTATACTTAATTATAATTCTCGTCTTTTTTTGGCAGACGCTATGACGCTTATTAATATAATTTAATGGTTGATTATTATTTGATTATTACTTTCTTTAGATTATTTTGCTTGTCTGATTGACATCACGTTTGATTGGTGAAATAAAACTGCCTACATGACTAGTTACATGTTTAATGAAATACTGATTATGTATATTGTTTCAGTCTGCTTTCGAGATAAATAAGTTTTAAATTATTGATCAAAGAACGGATAATCAGAAACCTCTTTTAGTTTAACTGGTTACTGTTCTTAAGGAAATGCTTTTCTAAAAAAACCATTTGGTAGATTTTCATTTGTCTATGATATGAAATATTTTTTGTGACGGTTTTGTAAGGTTTTGTTACAAAAAAAAACATTTAAAGATAAGGCAATCTACAGACAAGCAGTCTAGCTAATAATACAAAGTTTTAGAAATACGAGCATGAGTTTTTTGGTGCAATGTTTTTTTGGTTTCTTTAGATACATAACTGATATATTCGAGATAAAGACCGTTTCAGTCACCTGTGCACATGATACTTGTAAATAACTAAAAACGTCGCCAGTATAAATTAAAATACATCGAGTATTTTATAATAGAGTCAATTTAAATGTCTTATTTTAATTTTGAGGCTAATCTTACAAGGTTAAGGAACGGAAGTCATAAAATATCATTTTCTAAATATTATAATATTTTTATCATTTATTATCGGTAACACTGACATTGATAAGTTACACGCGATATTTATCTACTCTGCTCATGCACTTCATATATGTTGTTATCTGTAATGATAATAATATATTGGTCCTTTGAGCCTAGGTATCGCAATCATGTCATTCATATAGTTTTTAATATCGGGTAATAGAGTAATATAGTAATATCTATGCCTCATTGGAATAATTATCTGTAGTTATGAAACTATGTGTAACCATTAAATAGGTATATAAAAGTCGGCTAGTGTATTTATTATTAAAAAAGTTATCTTGATACATTTTTAGCTCATTTCGCCAACATTTTAAATTGCTGAATCTGAGCTAGCCCTGAGTCATTTTGTCATTGATCAGTCTATTGCTTAACAAACTTACCTTCACATAACTATGAACTTGAAACTTATATTCATTAAATAATTCTTTTATTAATTTTGTCTGCTCATCCATCGATTCAACAAGTAGGCATTACATCTAGTTGTGGTAGGCACAGCCATGTACAACTTATCTTAAAACGTCAGTTAAATAAAAATAAACTCAGTTATCGTCAGCAGTCTCATAACACGCCGATTGGTTTGATAAGGTGGATGATATATACATGATTATCATGTAGACACTGTCCTTGAATAGAATGCAACATTACTAAGTATAGAAAAACTTAGTAACACGCTTTCTCGGGACAGACCAACTAATTAAAGAACCTACATGAAAGAGTTTTGAAACCTAGTCACAAAGCTGTCGAAAATATACATTCTCGAAAAAAGGCGCATCAGTTTACCGTGTAACATTTTCATAGTTATGAATTCAGCTTACTGAATTTCTTACACAAATTTAATGATAGGTGCTTAGTGCAATCTAGATTAAAATATAATAATTAATATTAGGATTAAAGTAAATAAATTTTAATATTACGAGCAGCCCAATCTCACACGAAAAACCCACTTAGTTTTCCATCCTAACAATATACAAATTTCAGGTAAACTTCTTGATAGATCTAAGATAGACCTCTAATCTAATTAATCATAATAATATGTGTTAAGTATAACAATATGAACAATACAGTGATAGACTAGTGATGTGAGCGTATCGATAAGTGTCGGACGATAAGGTAACAAGATGATGCTGTATATAACGAAGGCTGAGGAGGTTCCAGTGAAACGGCCGCCGAGGAGGAGGCATATTAGTGCCAACATTAAGGTTAATATTTAGATGTTTAGTTTATCTGGACAAAGTCTGCACTTTTAAACCATTGTGCGTAAGTTACGCACAATGGGTTGAGACTGAACTGCTGCAATTGTCCGGGAGCGATTCTGGCGACTGGAGAATTTGTAGCCGTTGGTCGGCCACACTCAATAGTTACTATGTACTCAGGTACCTACGGTAAATATATGAGTGCACAACACTATTATACCGTACCTACCTATCTGCTATCATTTTCTTTATGCTTCGATCGTTCTTTATCCATAGGTATGTAATATTTATAATATTGTTATCCTTTTCCGGAGACGACGACGCGACGGGGCGACATATAGTCATACATATAGTCGTATGAAGCTAATAAAAATCTTTTGGCATTTGAATATATTGTAACATCATTTTCTAGTAGATTATATGATTAAATTCAAGTAATAATTTTATAATTCTATTGAAAATGATCGATAAAACTACTAGATGTTAAAATTAACGGAAATTAATTCGGACCAGAAACTGTAGGGTTATACTTTCAGTACTTTAAAGTATATTAATGTATATTAAAACTAATTAATGTTTTATAATACTGCAATTACATGGCGTGCCGGTACTACACTGGTAGAATAGCACACAACATGCTAATGTTCGTACATCCGGCGTGTGATTTATTTCAAATGTGATTATCTGAACTGATAGTATTTCTAATAGTACTGCTGGGAAAATTGTAATATTACACTCGTTATTTAAACTTTAGTTACATGCTCTGTGTATAAAAGTACCGAATTTATAAACTTGGTGCTTTGTTGCAACTATTATCATGCAAAACTTGAACTTTTGTTTTATTTTAAGTATGATATTAATGCACAAAAATGACCATAAAATATACTTCAATGTTTATTTATATTATAAAATAAATGTAGATCGATAAGTTATCAGATTTAATATCTATATTGTTGCTCTGATAGAACGACAACTTTCCAGTAGAATATGTCCTGATTAAATTACCGATATTATCTGCATGCTATGTTATGCACATTTGTTATGTTATCGAAGTGACATTGTCTCATAAACATATTCGTTTCAGATCATTCTAGAACAATCGAACTTATTTTCTTGCTTTTTTTTTTTAAAGTAACATCGGTAGGTACCTTTAGGTAGTGTTCACAATAGGAAAAGACACATCTGTAGAAAAACACCTTAAAAGCTCGGTTTATTTATTTAATAGAAGCTTAGATTATGTAACTTTGTATCTATTTCTAGCATCCATCGATAAAAAAGGAAAAATTGTCATTACCAACCATACATAAGTTCACAGAGTGGTCCGATTTTATTGATATTTTTACTATTATTTTCCATTCTCAAAGTCTTTAACCGATGTTTTTCCATTCACAGCGGCACCATGCAGGCATCTCGCAGTCGTCTTGCAGCGACGGCTCCCTGCTCAGCGTCGGCTCCTCGGAGATGGACGAGGACAGCAGCAGCGGCCACCACCACTCCCACGACCACTCCAGGAGCGACCAGTTTGACTTCTATAGTAAGTAATCATCTACATACATAAAGAACTTTCTAGACTGACGTTATCAGGTACGTTTGGTGTATCCTGGGCGGACTCTATGGTACAGAATAAACTACTGTTTCTTACCTGTAAATAACACATATTATTGATACAAGGACGACTCATCCGCTACTAATCTTCTTTGTATTAGACGACTGTTGTAAAAAGTCACTTGAAATATCTAGATCAGTCTTGGAAATGGATAAATGTTTAATGTTTTTTTTTTAGTTATACCGCTGCAGAGCGCTTGAGGTATACCATATAAAGTTAATAAAGCTAAAGAATATTAAATAAAGGACTAAACAGAATACAATGCAGTAATACCAATAGGCTCAATAGTTGTTTGATAAGCAAATTCTTAATAAAGCAATTAATTAATCCTATTTACTAATTTCTATTTCCAGACACGTCTGAGCCGCCAACAGGCGTGGCGCCACTGTCGCACTCGGCCGCCAAACACAAGATGGCGGTGCGGCCGCGACGCACACACGGCGCGCCGCGCAGAAAGAAAACCAACCCAGTTAGTATTGACCATTGAAGTAGGTACACATCTTCTCACCTTTCATGCTACGCTCTGTTCGCTCACTTGTGTGCTGGTATCTTAAAGACTGGAAGGTACCAATGCTTCATTCTTTTCACTTGTACAGCAATTTTTTCTAACTGTTGCCTACCCAGTGTAGGTACCAGGTTTTTGCATTTATATCTTCAATGGCAGCTTCTGAACAGTTTTCCGATACTGATGGAAAATTATACTTCAGTCTTTTCTTACAACGCTTTAGCTGTGGGTTCTTTGGTTTTCAACGACGAAGTCATCAAGTTACTCACTACGTCTGTGTCCAAACTTACAAACCGACAATCTAGTAAATGTTCGACTAAAATATTCCAGATCGTCGCATCTGCCTTGCCCATAACGCCCGAATTGAACGAAGAAATGATACGAAGCACTACTCCTGAAGTCAGACACAAGAGCTCAGAAGTGGTTACTGGTAAGCATGCTAACTCTCACTCTAATAATAACATATTAAGATTAAAATTCCTTGCATTTACTCGTATGTAATTTATTTCTTGTCTTTCCAGAATCATTCTCTTCATCGACCACTACGAAGCATCATATGATCGTGAAGGAACAGCAACACCATGTGAACAGAGAACTACAAAGAGTTCTGGAGACTCCGAGTGACACTAAATTGAAATCTTCCTCCTTACCGCCAGGCTTGGCTCTCAGCCAGCTCGTTGGTCAATCTCCTGCCAAGCTCAGCATAGCAGAGTCTAACACTCCTCGTTCCTCGATCAAGAGAAGCCAATCCAGCTCTCAAGGGCAGGCCCTTCGCGAAAGCTCGTCGAGAACACACGAGGAGAGAGAGATACAAACTTATCATTCCGAAGAGAGAATGACGAAGTACCGCACGGAGAAGAAAGCCGAAGAATCTTGCCTCGAGAAGAAATCTAAGTCAGATAAGAAGACAGAGAATGAAGCGATCAAGTCTTCGAAGAAAGAAGAATCCTTCTTTAGTAGACTTCTACTAAGAAAAAGCGGTAAGAAGTCAAAGAAAGACCAGACAGACGGAGATGGTCAGCAAGAAACGAAAAAGTCCAAAACTGAAAAGTCAACGGCGCAGTATAAACCTGTAGATACAGAGAGAAGTTTTCATGACGGACAAGGGTACAAGCCCGTACCCGCTGAGAGAACACACAAGTCTGCTGGACAGAAGGCATTTGCGAACCAAATGCATAAACGCATAGACAACAAAGGTGCATACGTACAAGACAGCGCGTACAAAGACGTGTACAGCGCTGTCAAAGTTCCCGGCGTGGAATACAATATTACTGATCTCAAAATCGCCGAAGAAACCGACAAAATGTTAAATTTAGAAATGAAAAACCGTTTTAGTAGACGCGATGAATTCTGTGAAAAGATAGAGAGGAGTAAACGAACCTCCTCGAAAGAGGTAATTGACGACAAGAGGGAGTCGTTTAACCTGCACCTCGACAAAGCAAAGAGACCTACGTCTGTCCAGCGAATAGTTGACCCATTCTCCTCAAAAGCATTTATTAGTAACGAGCTGTTAAACAGACAGCAGGAAGAGTCACCGGCGATCTCAGATGACGAGCCTCCGATTAGAGCGATGCGCATCAAAAACTCTCATAATGATTTTAATATATTTAACAGTGGCAGTATGCCAAAAAATATACCTTATTTCAACCCTAGCATGCAGGCTTCGACTTCCCCTCCCAAAGGGTACAGACATCAGAGTTCTGACAACATCAAACACAGGTCGTCTGAGCACGTTTCCGATTTTAGCGAGAAATTGATCGAATGTAAACGTGAATCAGTACGCCATGTTTCTAAAACTGAGGAGTCGTTCGTGACCTCGGCGATGAGGTCATTGGGAGACGAGTATGTCGAGACTCGCAGCAGTATCGGAAAGTCCCACAGCTTCCGCTACGCGTCTGAGTCTACATCTATCAGCTCTCAAGAGAACCAGATGCCCAGCCTCCCCGCAATAGTCGGCATTTCTGAACCGCTGCTAGAAAGTTGGGAAGTTAACTACAGGAGGAACCTGAGCGAACGAAACGATTTCTCCAAAAGGATTTCAGCCAGAAACTACAATATAATGCACGGCAGTGCTGAAGCCAACTATGACAGTTTGCCAAGCACCGACAGTAGCTATTTGGATAGCCTCAAAACTGATGCTAACGAAGACAGGAAACTCTTCACCAATAGTATCCAAATCACAATGGAAAATAAACGCGACAGCGATATCTCACAAATAGAGGCTAAAATTGATGATATTATTAGCTCGCCTAAGCCTATTATTGCCCCAATACTCAAGTCTAGTTCTTTAGATAGCATTAAGAGTAGCCCAGAGAAGCCTATGGATGATAGACGAAAAACCATTTCGGTAGAAAGCGCTTTAAGTGGCAAAGTGCAACGGGAATTGAAACCAGAAACAGAAAGTTTTATATCTGTGACACATATTAATAAAGAACAAACTCCAGTCAAAACGGCGGAAGCACCAAAAATAAATAAAAGCGATGAGAAGTTACAGAAGTCAGGATCAAAGCCAGGAGTTCCGGAATTCCTTAATATCCAGTTGAACAAAGTCGATGCTAAGCCGAGTACAAACATCGTTTTGACAGCCAACGTAACGCCAAAGAAACTTGATAGTCCACAAATTGAGAAAGAACAAGATATAGAGAGTTTTCAGATCACAGAAACAAAGACGCAAGGTATTAACGTAAGAAGGGAATCTCTTAAGAGCAACAAATATGTTGAAAATGTTGTTGAGAACACTATATTGGATGACAACTCTCCGCTCAGTGGGAGGAAATCTGCCATACCCACTTCACCGCATAGCCCTTCCACACCCAAAGCTTTCTTCAAAAGAAAAGCAGCGAGTGTTGAACTGCAAGACAGACCTGAAAAACCAAGAACAAACTCCATAAGTACGGACGGTAGCACGGAAAGAATTTACGATAACATATCCATTGATCAGAAATCCCATTCGAGCTTCGGAAGCAAGAGCTCTATTCAGAGCACAGACAGCAATGAAATCAAAACTCCTGATAGACAGGAAGAGGCTGTTATATATCGCAAGAAACCTGGTATACTGTCCAAAGAGCTCCGCGGTGAAAGGAGGAATGATGATGAACCGGAATTGATGAAAGTGTTCGCGCGCAGGTCTTTGAAGCTTAAGGATTCTGAAGCAGACAGTATTGCTCAGGAAATAGCCGCGAACGTCAAACAGGAAGACGGTGACATTCCACCAACAAGAAGTAAAGTACTCAAAAATGAATTTAACGCTTCTATTAAATCTAGGGATAGTGATAAGGAAAATGAGGACGTAATTAAGGAAGAAGAGAAGAGATTAGTGGATATCGCCGCTCGCGTCAGTCAGTTTGGAGCCCCGCACTATCAGAGAAGTGTGAGCATTAACAGTGTTTCCAACCCTAAACGAGACAGCGCTCCCATCTACAGAAGCGAAGTAAACAAATACAAAAAGGAAGTTTCAGACTCTACTCCAGAAAAGAGACTCAGAAACAGGACATTCCCTGACCCTTCGAACGATAGAGAAGACATAAAAAACATAGCGAAAAGCGAAGCAATGGCTTACAAAGCCGACACACTAACAAAAAGGCCGTGGCAGAAGAATGACGATAAACTGAGATTGTCGGTCGAAAAGGATAGGAAAGAAAGTGCTGTGATAGACAAGGACGGGGATATGGAGAAGGAGGAGGGAGGGAGAGAGAAGGAACCTTCGGGGGAAGCCGATGCTTCGCCGCAGTTTAAGGGGATCCTGCAGATGCGAGCCGAGTGGGAGAGGCGAGCCAAACAGGGCATGACCAAATAATTATGGTGCTAGGTACAAGGTAACATTATACATTATAATAATTATTCCAAAATTCCATACACTACTATTATTTTTTTTTAAATTGTCCATTAGATATTTATATTATAGAGTCACATGTTATTATGATTCTTACTTTATAATGGATATTGTTGATAATATTGTGTTTTCAAAAAAAAGTAGTTCGATTAAATATAATAAAATGTGGTATAATACAATATTATGTCAAGGATTTAAAATATTACAAGTACTGATAACACAGTGTTTTCTTGATGCTATTTGGATTGATACTAAGTTAATCATTGAACGTTTCAAGAGTCTAAACAGGGTCCCGCTTGCCTACTTTAGATGTGTCTTGTCGGTGAAAATATTTGACTAATATAAAACAGCCTTAAAACCGAAAGAGTTAAACATAGATTACATATCTACTTACCCTCTTAGAGTTAATATGAGTATAGTAATTCAATTGAAACTGCCTCGTTGGCCTAGTGGTTCTAAGCGCGACTGCTACGCTAGAGGTCTTGGGTTCGATTCCCAAGTCGACCAAGGTGTTATTGAGTTTTTCTATGAAATTCTCAGTAGCAGGTCGGAATTTGGATTTGTGCCCGGTTAGTGGCAATAGGCTCGCCCCCTATTACATGGGACCTAAACATACCGGCGAACTGTGGGTGTACATTGGTACACCTCTGCCTATCCCTTCGGGGATACAGGCGTGATGGTATGTTATGTTTATGTAATTCAATTAATTGGGGTGAATTTTTGACAATTTTTGGTTCACTATTGACAAACAAATTTACCACGGATTAAATAAAACCTATTGTATTCAAAGATTTGGGACCGAAGAGTGATGACGATTTAAATTACAAAATTAACGTTTGTCTATGTTTCAGGAGAACGGGGAGTTTGCTGTAAGAAATCGCGTTACACATAGTATATAATATTATAAATAAATAGTTATACGGAATAGTTTAGAACATTCTAATCGGCTAATATCGAATGTTATTGAGATGTATGAATTAAATAGTTTACGCGATGTTAAGCCAATGTATTTTTGTGCGTTATTACAATAATATAGCGAATAGTTTCTATTTTATTAAACAAAACACTATTAATGTATTGAACCTGTCACTATTTGTGTATGGATGACGTAAAATACAAATTTTATTCATATAGTTTGTTGTGATTTTATTTCTATCCTTAATAATAACCTTTTTTTTTTTAACATCACATACATTGCTCTGAACCCAAAGTAAATAGCTAAAGCACTTGTGTTATGGAATTCAGAAGCAACGAAGGTACCACAAACACCCAGACCCGAGGCAATGTAGAAAATTTGGTTTCTGCATTGACCCGTCCGGGGATCGAACCTGGGACCTCAGAGCTAGCGACACCTTGAAACCGGTGCGTACGCCACTCGACCACGGAGGTCGTCAAACTCTCACTCATTACTTGTAAAGTAGTAATGATAAACTACATAAGTGGTTTTTATTAAAATTGAATATTTCTATTTAGTAAAATTTGTGTCAAGTTATTGGTTTTTCTAATCATCATTTCTCAGGTATGCACCTGAAGAACCTTAGTTCCAATAAATAAAGAAAATAAATTAATTTACCTAATTTACCTATTTGTAAAAAATTCTGCTCTTAGGTAATTGTATATTTGGTCTAGGACTGTTAAAGAGGTGATAAAAGAAAGTAAAAAAACCCTTGTTTTTTAAATAATAATTACAGACCTCCAAGTAACTTTCTATCATACCTTTTCTTTCGAGGTCATAATTATCAACCGCCTGTATAAAGATACATGATGTACAAAGGTACTAATAAACTACACAAAAGGGTCTACATTATTTCAAAGGGAATAATGATTCTACATCAGTTTAAGTTTATTGTAATACATATGTCGTTTGATACGTACATGTCATGTCAATTACATGGTAGCTACGTTCGTGGAATCGATCCCACGGCCATGAACACAGATGGCGTTTGCAATGTCGTATTAAGGCGTATTTTGCAAAAGTGATAAAATGGATAAAATAGAAATCGCAAAAAGAGTTTGGATGACGAAGTCCTTTGCCCAATAGTAAAATCCTAAAAAGGTATAAAAAATATCATGGAAAATTGAATATAGGTAAAGATTTAAGACCTAATAAGAAAAGTAACGTAGATTTTAAGTACCTAGCCTTTCCCATATTACGTTGGGGTTGGATTTCAGGCATACGATATTCACCTGATCAAATTATTTTACATGGAGCGAATGCCTATCTGACCCCTGTAAATACATTTTACACAGTAGTACAGTCCACTAGGTTCATCTCAACTAAATTTTGTTTAACCTGAATAAATACAATATCTAAGTGTTTTAATAAGTGAGTGAGTTATTTTTTGACAAAATTAGTGCAATTTTCAAGGTAAACTTTGATGTAACAATCTTAAATAACCGAAATATCTATCTTATTTTCAAAACCAAAACCATAGCCCAAAAACTCATTAAAACGTAATTCGAGGCTAAACCAACCAATATTTAATATAACTTATAACAAGTGGCCCATAGTATATAAAAGTGAGATTAATTCGTAATCTCCGTAACTGTAGAATATTTTCGACGTTTTACTTTGTTCGCTCTTCGCGCATTAAGGTCATCAAACAGAGGGGAATAGGGATCAGTACACAGAAACTTTAGGTACTACTTTAATGAAAATACATACATACATACATACAATTACGCCTCTTTCCCTTGTAGAGGTAGGCAGAGACCACTTTTTTCCACTTGCTACGATCCTTTTACACTTGTTTCGCTTTATCCAGTTGCATTATGCCCTTCATACATGCTGTTCGGTTTATGGTACTCTTGACCTGGCCTTTTTTCATTCACACTCGCCTTATACACTTTTTTCGTCAATCGTTCTTCATTCCTTCTCTCGACATAACCAAACCTCAGCACACCTTTCTTTATTTTTGTCTCAACATCCATCATCTGACATACTTCATCCACCTTCCATCCCGCGAGAAACGAGACGTGATGGGTGGGGAACCACATCGCCATTTTGGATAATTATTTTTTTTATGATCATCCATTGCGTTCCTGCGGGATAAGGAATTGGGAAAGGATAACAAGGTAGGACGGGTTATAGGATGCTACCATCACGGAGGTACAATGAATGTGACAAAAACAGGTAGGGCAGTCCGGGGTCGCGTACCCGTAGTGGATCTAGCCAGCTATCGGACAGATAACTGGTACCCCTGAACCATTTAATGAAAATGTGTTTGATTAACCTAAAATGACAGTAATTTAAATTATAATTAATTTAATTCGACGCACGTTGCGTCCCACCCTTTGGTGTGGGACGCAACGTGCGTCGACACCCTTGCGCCATCCCACGTTCTAAGTTCGGCGGCCTCTCCTGGCGCTGCTGCTGGAGCAGCGGAGACCCTTAAACGGCGAAAGTATAATAACCTAATGGGTAATTATATTTTCGAGCCGTTTGGGGTTGAAACGCTCGGGTCATGGGGTCCGAGTGCACGAAATCTTTTTAAAGAACTGTCAAAACGTTTGGTAGACTCTACTCGTGATCAGAGAGCTGGTTTGTTCCTTGCACAGAGAATCGGCATAGCCATTCAACGTGGCAATGCTGCCAGCCTTCTGGGCACGTTTCCCGCCATTGACAAGGATGACGATGAGTATTTTGACGCGTGTTAGTTTTATTTATCTATATAAGATTTAATTTTAGTCTTTGTTTGTTCTTGTATTAGATTTAAGTATTGAATTGTAAATAAAGTTATTGTACATATTTTTGATTATACAAAACAGAAAAATTAATTTAATTTATAGAACATAAATCTTACAATTTAAAGTGTAGGTTCAAATAAAGAGATAAGGAGACTGGCATTCTAAATTCATAATTTAATTTGGAGACCTTTACCTATTAGTTACAAACCACTTATTTTAACTACCTATAATTGTTTAAGCATTAATTAAGGATAGTCAAACCTTGGTTAGTTGGGTATATTTATGTAAGTACCATATAATACATTGTTTTTAATTGGAAAATATATAATAATTTTTTGTTAAGTTTATTTTAAAAATCTATGTCGAGTATATCTACTATATATCTATCTATCTATAAGTACAGTTGTTGACAGCTCAAGGATCCAGCTTGAAGAGTGACATTGAACAGGATTAAGATGAAGGCTTCTTTCATTATCTATGGATAACCTTAAAAAAAAAAAGGAAAGTCAGAGAGATCCAAAACGAACAAACATTGAAATTTCAAGAATTTAATGTTACAAGTATTTGTATTGTGCCCTGTTTTATCTGTTTCGTTGGAATATATTTAATGAGAGGCGAATTCTAAGTAAAGTCATAAAGCAATTTATTTATGAAACATTTACTGTTAGCAATAAAATTAGGTTTCGTTTAATTTGACTGGTTCTTATCCTTAAACCTAGTATCTATTTATTTTTGTTTTCCCCACAACAAATATCGAAATTTTATCTTTCATCAACACTCGCTCCCCTAAAACCGTGTACATCGGAACGCAAAACAAAATCGGGGGTGAGGGTAGTTCACGCGTGCGCAGTAAACCACCGACTAACTAACCCCAATACGACATAGCGTAGCCTCCATTTTATTTCCATTTATTTGATATTTCCAAAGCGAAAATAACATTCGTGGACTCGTGAAAATATTCAAAAGTATTCTCAAATAAAGTGTGACGTTCTAAAGTGACATTCCATATTTGAATTTTGAAAAACAATACGATTCGAACAAGCGTGTGCAGCTTACGTAATATTTTTTTCTCGAATAAAGATTGTGTAAGTGTACGAATAATCAAAGGTAAGTGTTTTTACTTCATTTGTTTTTTTAATACTAATTACAAAATGGACGACGTATTTTTTTTGTGTAGCTTTCATTTAAATATCGTTTTTGATTATTTTTGTAAGAGTTATTGGTGAAATGACCTTTTCTTGTTAAGGTGAACATGTCTTGGGTTCAACGCAATTTGTTTTTGATCGGGTTACATAAAACGCTGAGACAAATAATGAAATCCTTATTTCGATCATTTTCTAGGTTTCAATCAAGATTTTTGCTTGTAAATTGGTGCGTAATACAATGTATAAACACGCTAAATATAGGGTAGAGTATTAAGACGCCACAAGAAATGTATTAGAATATAAAATGAGTTGAAAAGATAGTGTGAGTAGTTATAGTCCCATTCCAATTTGTACGAGGATTGTTAAAGGTGGATTAGGGTTAATAAAAGATAACGTATCTTTCTTTAAGAATGTATCAACGCGTTTTATGCGTAATAGACTTTGTATCTTTATATTCGATCCTTAAAAGACAGGTAGGTTTTAAGTATTGAATAGAGGTAGGTAGGTTATTTTATTTTAATTACCTACGTCGTAATATATCTATAGTGTAATAATTGATACATAAAATTAAAAAATACGAAATCATAAAATAATCAAAACTACTGAATCGATTTTGATGAAATATATATGAGGCAAAATACGATCACACATACCTACCATAACACATCCATATCCATCACAAAATTTACCCGAGATTTCGCGTAAAAAAAAAATAAAAAAATCTTTTGGTTTCGGTAAAAATACTTACTGTAAATGCATATTATATACCCAATCTTGAATTTAATGTAAGTATCACATTTGTTGTAGAAATAAAGCTAAAAGAACGATATCTTAAAAACAAACAGACGACATGTCATATTGATTCTTGACTTATCCTTCCAAAGAGGATGACATACAAAGGCAATGTCAAAATAAACATACCTATGATAATAAATCTTAAAGGAAAGATCAATAACTCCGGACTATATGTAAACAGAATCTAAAATAACCAATGTATAGGTAACCTACGTTATTATATAAAGAAATGAATAAATAAATAAATGCGGACAACATCACATACATTGCTCTGAACCCAAAGTAAGTACCTAGCTATTTAGCACTTGTGTTATGGAATTCAGAAACAACGAAGGTACCACAAACACCCAGACCAGAGACAATGTAGAAAAGTGAGTTTCTACATTGACCCGTCCGGGGATCGAACCCGGAACCTCAGAGCCAGCGACACCTTGAAAACCGGTGCGCACGCCACTCGACCACGGAGGTCGTCAAATATCGTATACTTATGTTTAGACATCTTCCATCAACATGTAAAGAAAAATACTAAAATTCTTTATTTTTTCTATATCGCTAACAAACATGTTTTTCCTCTTCTTAATCATATCACGGTAGATTTTCTGAGAAAACTTTTTTAACGTTTCATGGTAGGTAGGTATATGATGCCAAAAGGTCTTGGTTATAAGGTTTGGTCTTTGAATCTCCCAAAAACTACAACAGGAACGTGCCGTGAACCCGCTACTTTTGACTCGTACTTAGCATCGATATGGTACAATGTGTGTGCACACTGTGCTCAGCCTCTAGCACAGAGAATGAGGCTATGTTACTATTGAGTGGAACAAAAGAGGAGCTTGAGTAATACCTTCATGCACATAGTCGTATGGGGCAACAAAGTCCCACGAATCACGACTGAAGAGAGGAGAGTTCAAGCACCAGAACAACAGCTTTAGGAGCTTTCTATGTCAGATACAGATTATCTTTTAACTATAACTATATTTATATCTTCTTATATATAAAATTCTAGTGTCACAATGTTAGTTACCATACTCCTCCGAAACGGCTTGACCGATTTTTATGAAATTTTATGTGCATATTCAGTAGGTCTGAGAATCGGTTACTATCTATTTTTCATACCCCTAAGTGGTAGTAGGTAGGTAGGTAGTAGGCAGGTGCTAGGTAGAAAAAATTGCATTGCAACGCATGCCGGGTACAGCTAGTATATACTATAAGTTTTTTCTTGTTGAGCTTGAAATCAAAACCTATACGTATTATTTTCACACTCTACAGTCAATCCCAAAGTATTCTAGTTTAAATACAAACAATAGCCCACAATGTACCTTATTGAAGCATGTCAAAAGACATGACAACAATTATAACGATGCCAATCAATACTGGACGCAGTTAATTACATTTTAATGATGGACGGACATCGAATGTTGATATTACTGATAGCTATTAATTGAACGAACACTATTACAATGGGACAATTACATAACAATGGATCAAAACTATAATATTATAAAACAGTAAAGACATAATAAGCGTAAATAAAATAAGGAAATAATTTTTGAAGTTTACAAAAACATACACATAGTTGATACAGATTATAAATGGATTGATGAAAAGAAAAGCTAAACGGACTGCAGATCATTTATATTATATACTTCAAGTTTCTATTCATCTATGTCGTAGAGCATACAACAATTTGCAATGGCATAATCCGGAATAGTTTTGTACCAAAATATGGTCATCATTGGACTATGTGGGAGTTGCACATAATTAACAACCAGGGGCCCGAGTCTGCTATTTTAAGTCAGTGAGTGGCGGGTTAATAAATAATAATAATAATAAGGCACAAAAACAAGTACACTTGAACGTTTATTAACCCACCACTCATTGACTTAAAATAGCGGACTCGGGCCCCAGCCCCTTTTAAAGGCCGTATCTCAAATATTTTTGATATTATTTTTACACAGTCGTATTTATTTACCGTCAAGTAAAAACACTTTTAGCTACAACTAAAAGTATCTAAACACTTAGTAAATAATAATATATTATTATAAATGCAAAAGTAGAATTTAAAAAATTATAAAAGAATTTTATATCACTTTTACCACTCATTGTCCAATGACTCCATATAAACGAATAAAATTACTTTGTTTGAATATAAGAATCTCACTTATTTTCGCGTCTGTTGTTGTATGCTTCGCTACCCGTGAGGGATGAGAGCACCCTTAATTACCTTTATGGCTAGCTCTGAGGCAAATGGATTAATGACGTTAGGATTGTAATTTGTATTACACTTAGCTGAGTAGTATTGTGAGCTTTTATTCGAAGAAGTAAGAAAAATGCGTTTTAATAAAGGTATGACTGTGAAATATTGGTACAAGCTTATATTCCTGTTGACGATGATGAATATAAAAATTAGTAGTTAGTGTTATCACTAGGCATTAGTAAAGTAAGAAATAAAATCGTAATTCAACAATATACTTAATTCTAACAAAAAAAAAACCGACTTCAAAATAAATCTTATTTATTTCTTATGGATGCCGTTGTCAAAACTGGACCACATGGGAAGCACCAGCTTTCAAATAAAAAAAGAATCATCAAAATCGGTTCACCCAGTCAAAAGTACTGCGGTAAAAAATATAAAAAAAAATATAGTCGAATAAATACCTCCTCCTTTTTTGAAGTCGGTTAAAAATAGACAAGCAACGATAAAAATTCATCCAAGGTAGTAGTCGACTACAAAAACGCAATACATCATATTATTATATTAACTTATTTAACCTATCTATGTCAAATAGAAAAGGTGTGAACTCTTTATTTTGACGTTTTAGAAATTAATGTATATAAGGTGCTATAAAAATATCTGCCACGGCTTTAATGGGAGGTAGTATTGTGTTTATAGATTACAATAGTGAAGAACTTTCGTACCCCGGAACAGTTAATTAAATTTTAGAAAATAAAATTGTTAAATTAACATTGACTCTATTCTGCGTAACGTGGTTCACAAATTACGTGAATTCGGTGCGGAGCGGCAACAGCTTAGGACACGGGATGGTTTTATACTAATAAATCAATTCAAATTTATACGTTATTTTTTTTGTATGAAAAAAAATATGATAAATAATCAATAATTTATCTATACTATTGTAATCTATAAACACAATACTACCTCCCATTAAAGCCGTGGCAGATGTTTTTATAGCACCTTATATAACATCAAAATTGTATCTACATATATATTCACAGTTCCAACGAGTGACTATAAAACTAGCAACCTCACAAAACAAAGACTTGTCGCACCAAACTGATGCAATTTATAGTTTTACGTATTAAAAAGCCATACTTCAATAGAAACTTTAAAATAACATTAACTTTAACAACCGAACTTGAATAACAAGACAGCGAAGCATAAAACTAAAATTAATAACAGTCGTTCGAAACTTGGACCAAAACTTGGACCAAAACTTGGACCGAAACTTGTCCATAAATTAAAAAGGAGACTTAATAAGGACCCGTTTAGGACCAATTTGCATGAGGACGGCAACCATCAATAATGATTTTTGTCTTTATTCAAATTTATTACAGTTTGTCGAGAATTTTCGTTAAAAATTCAGGTGAAAAGGTCGCCGGTGTCTCGTAATATTGATCAGAGTTCCTGTCCACTTTATTTGGAGAATGTTATTTATTTTCGGATGGAATCCGGAAGGTGGGCCGTATCCTTGGTCCTATAGCTTTTTGGATCAAAGGTTTTGTTAATCTTTTGTCACTATATAAAGTTAAGTTCAAGATATTATCGCTTTGAATGAGATTGTGACGAGAAACATGACAAAGTAAATGGTTAGGCCTTTTTTATGAATAAAAGCATTCCTGATATAAATAAATAACGTCAGTCTAAAAATAGCTTGTTTAATGACATAATTAAATTAAGTTTCAGGATGACTAAAAAAAAAATATTAACTAAAATGCTATTTGATTTTTTTACTGTCAGATTATAAGGAGTCAAAAGTAAGAACCTAATAAAAAATTTACTATGTAAACATTTATTTTACAGAACAAATTCCTAGTAGGTATACAAAAATCTCCTTCTATCCTAATCTAGATAAATGACCAGACCTAATAAACAAACTAAATCCAATACACTTCCCTGTACGCAGTACTTTAATTATTTACACCATGGTAAACACACGGCTATTGTTTTCGTAAGAGTAACGACTCTTTCGCCCCAATTCTTTGTCCCCGTAAAATAAGGGTAACCGCGGTCCGCAAACACTATGTCACAGAACTAGAGGGTTTACAGAGTGTAACTAACCTGGTAGTTTTAACTGGGTTATATAGCAGTAGGTTTGCCTATTTTCCTATAAAAAAGAGGTTTTGTTATAAAGTAGTTTAGTTAGAAAATAGGCTATTCCACTGCGAGAGCGAGCGCACTACGTGATGTCCTAATGCTTGACTTTCATTCTTCAATCGCAAAATAAATTGGTCAACGATAAGTAGAATATCTGAGAATATTATATAAATATCTTTTTTTTTTTTTTAATTAGCCTACGTTGGTCCACTGCTGGGCAAAGGCCTCCCCCAAATCTTTCCACATTTCTCTTTCTCGAGCCACCTCGAACCAACCCTCGCAGAACGACTGTAGGTCGTCCTGCCACCTCCTCCTGGGCCGGCCTCGGCGGCGTCGTCCGTCTTCAGGCACCCATTGTGTTGTTATTTTGGCCCAGCGATCACTGCACATACGGCTGACGTGACCCGCCCAATCCCATTTGAGCCTGGCAGCCTTTTTGCCTACATCCATTATGCCCGTTCTGGAACGCAGCGTGGTGTTCCGAATCCGGTCCTAAATATCTTAAGAAATAATATTAACTAATAACTTCTAACCTAATGAGACGCAAGAAAGTTTTTTTTATTGAGCAGGTTTCGCCACTTTTGTTTACAAAATTTGTGTATTGTTATTTAAAACCTAAAGAAAATTTTATAACCGTTCGAACATAACATGCTATGTAGCATTCTGACACAATATTGATTTAGTAAACTAATGTGAACACATTTTAAAATATCTTCTGCTTTTCTTTTGACTTTCTTATTTCCTCGTAAACCTAATAAATATTGACACAATATAAAACATATTAAGATTTTCTAAGTCAGGCCGTCGAAATACAATAAGGGATGAAATTTTTCTCCCTTCGAAGGGTAAGCGACGTGACGACGCGTACGTGAGTTCACTTTATATCACGAATTTTCTGTTTTTACATACATTTCTTTTCAAGGTAAATTATTGCAAGTGGAGTATGAAAGACATTTTGTATTGAACTTAGATATGTCAGCTTATGATATATGTCTTAATTATACTGTGTAGTTTAGGTTCTGAAGATTTTAAGTTTGGAAATCAAGCAAAATGTTTGTCATCGTCAACAGACCTTGTGAATCTACTGGTAGACCTAGGACAATAAAAATAAATTTAATGATTAGGTTTCAAGCAAAAAAGTGTCTAATATTACTACTATTAACTTATAACCTAAGATAGTAAAACTTAGTCCGCCATTTAATTGAATTACTGTTGTTAGAAACTTGATTATGAAGAGAGCTCTTTTCCTCGTTTTGATCTTTAAAAGTCTCTTTCATCTTTCAGTACTATCACTAAAAGCCTTTTCCCTATCACTCCACAAAATAGACGAAACCTTTTGATCGGTGGCTCTCAGATATTGTCCAAACAATTCTGGCCACCTACATAGATCGTGGTATTTATTTCCAAAGAGTCTGTATATTTGTTTGGCGCATTCATGACTCACAGACAAATATTCAGACGGATAGCAACATAGAGAAAAGTAATATGTGTAGGGATAGCAATCGCGTGCCAAAGCTTTTTGGATGCTACATCTGACATTGACCTTTTGACTTTTAGTAACCTTAATTTTTTCCTGCTACTTTGATAATATACCTTTCTAAGCTGACAAATCTAAAATGTACAAAAATTTGTCGTTAGGTACTTAAATGATTATATTATAGTTCGTTCGTTAATTTCTTTAAACCCAGAGTATTGTCTTTTGAATGTTTCACATGTCGTAATAAAAATACTTGTCAGACAATTAGGTAGGTACCCATTGAGATTGACTAACTAACACCCATAAAACATCTGGCGTTAAAAAGAGCATGTCTCTTTTTACAATGAGTGTTATCCGTCTATATGTATAGCTCTATTTCTCTGTCAAGAATCAAAATTCAACCACATTCAAGTGGTAACAGTTTGAAATTAACGATGCCTTTATTCAAGATACTAATGTTATATACATACATCTATCGCTACTTCTAAACCCCTATTTTGTAAACAAAGATTTTCACGTAATATATACCAACTGTGTAAGGCTGATATGTAAATAAGTTTCGCAACATTCGTCAAAGTTTACAAACTGTGTGAGCTGCTAACACGTCATATTGTTCTTAACCTCTCAACGCGAATTTAAGTGCTTAATACTACCCTGGCTTAATTTAAAATTCCAATATTCGTGGAAATGTTTGGGGAAGGTTTTTGTTTGTTTAGGTGCGAATAAATAGGGGTGGTAACCTAGGGGTGTATTGAGTTGCTTTTTTGTAAAACAGATCACTGGGTCAGTGTTTCTTTTATGTTTGAGAAAAGATGTGTCCTTGCAAAAAATATTATTCATAGAAAGATAAGATGAAATCAATATTAGGATGACATACAATTATGAAAAAATAAAAAAAAAAACATTCCTTTGGCGCATCCTTCGTGTTCAGAAAAATTAAAAAAAACTAGCGTTCTAACTTGGCACAGTTATAAAAATAAATTAAACATTATGAAGTAAAGTACTTCTTGTTATTAAGGTGTTATTTAAAGAATCAAATGTCTCTAGAAGTATAAACTTCGCAACAACTCACGTGAACAGCTTTAAAATATTTTTCTACAATAGAAGCAAAGCAAATGCAAAACTTTACAAGTTCCTTTCTTCACTACTTTAAAGCTGTGGACTCCCACACGGGAATAACATAGTTTAAGTGAAATATCATAAAACTTTCAGGCGGCATTGTAGACCGTTAAACTGAATAAAAGTTGGGACATTTTCATGTAGAAATAATTTAATATTTCACTTCAATTATTATGATGAATTCTGTTTTTATATATTCATACTAGTCCAATCTTAGTCCAATTTAGTATTATACTTATTTAATATTTATGTATAGGATTGCCATACAACGTGGCAATGCTGCCAGCCTTTTGGGCACACTCCCAGTCGACAGCGATGTGGATGAATTTTTTGATGCCTTATTTTAGTTTTTATTATCTTTCTTTTGTTTTTCTTATTTCTAGTGTACATATGGTTATGTTTTTATATTATTGTAAATATTTGAAATTAAATAAAAGGATTGCATCATAAAATTAACTTATAGATTTATATTTAAAATGACGTATACCAGTGACACATGCAGTTCGCGTGTTTAAGCTAGGAATTTAAATACTAAATGTTTCTATGAAGTCATTAATTAAATGATATTAAACGTAGGCAGGTAGGTCCGTGGTTGGAAAATCAAGTAATTAAACTTTATATATTAGTCGCACTTCACTGCCATTGACTATTACGAATAATTTCTTGTCATGTCTTTGCTTGCCTCGGAAAGCATTCAATGCTTTTGTCTTTGTCCCATCAGACTCAAAGAGTAAAGGAATTGAAACGCACACACCAGTGCACTGAAAATCTATAATCATTCAAATATTATAATCATTATATTTTTATCATTATAAGTTTTAATCTTTAAATATCTATTTACCAACTTCCCCACCTAGCAAATAGGTATGTCGCCAGTCTTTTGATTAGGACTTACTAAGACCATTGTAGATGGACAAATAAAGTTCCTAACATTATGGTCCTCAGAGGTTTACGTGGTGAGGTCAGAAAGTATTTCCTGTAAATTATACCCAAAGGTGAATCTGGTGACTGAATACTTTGAATAAGTCATATTAGTAAGTTTAAACCGCAAAGGTTGCTAATAAATATAGACAAAACACCCCAATATTTGAAAAAAATCGTTGCTTAATAGCTAACAAAAATGGGAAAAATGACAATAATTCCGGGACATCTCAAACACGGTTATCTGATCCCAAGCTAAGCAGAGCTTGTGTTATGGTAACCAGACAACTGATAAACATACTAATATGTTTCTAAATACATACATATTATAGATAAATTACACCCAGACACAGAACAAATGATCGTGCTCATCACACAAAAATTTTTTCCTGGGTGGGATCCGAACCCACGACCTCCGGTATAGCAGTCAGGGTCACTAATGTGTTGTTCAATTCAAAACGTAGCAATTGTATATATATAAATATTAGTGGCTATAAAAAAAATGTTAAATCAGTCCTGATCAAGTTATTCATACCTGTATTTCATGCTTCACTAAACAGGCGTGTGCCAACAAGAGAAAAATAATGTAAGTGTAACAAATACATTACATAGAGTCCAAAACAACTTACTACAGAGTCACCAAAACAAAAACAAAACGTATTTCAACCAATTATCGTCAAAAATTGATTTATTCACCCCGCGCTGTGACTAGGGTGGCCAGCTAATGGGATTACCGAGGATTTCCAATTATTTGCCCCACGGAAGAGTCCCAAATTAAAACACCTAGCTACTTCGGAAGATTTTTGATAATGTTGATTGGCAGTCGACGAATTTTATCTTTGATAAAAAGAAAAATCTATAATTAGGTTTTAAAAATACTTTTTTTAAAGTTAATGTTATTAAAAAGATTATCATTATTCGGCTTACAGTTGGGTGTTAATAAAGTCAAGGATATTTTGAATTAATTGTGGCATTGGATGCAAATTATCTAGAATGTTTAGGTATTCTAAAACTCCACTGGCGAATATTTCTGTATATGATAACACAGCTTAAAAACGATATAAGTTAGTTATGTAAAGTACACTGCCTCGTTGGCCTAGTGGTGCTAAGCGCGACTGCTACGCTAGAGGTCTTGGGTTCGATTCCCAAGTCGACCAAGGTGTTATTGGAGTTTTCTATGAAATTCTCAGTAGCAGGTCGGAGTTTGGATTTGTGCCCGGTTAGTGGCAATAGGCTCGCCCCCTATTACATGGGACCTAAACATACCGGCGAACTGTGGATGTACATTGGTACACCTCTGCCTAACCCTTCGGGGATACAGGCGTGATGGTATGTGTATGTGTGTGTAAAGTACATATTGAACCTACATCTAGTGCTTTTTTGGTCAACAACTATTCTACCATCCTATTCCAAGTACCAGTCTCTACACAAAGGCAATACATGTTTCCATGCGGCATGTCAACACCTTCAAAAATAATTCACAACTACCACTTTTAATTAAGTCACTTCGAAGTAGTT
Source organism: Autographa pulchrina (assembly GCA_905475315.1). Classification (NCBI taxonomy): domain Eukaryota; kingdom Metazoa; phylum Arthropoda; class Insecta; order Lepidoptera; family Noctuidae; genus Autographa; species Autographa pulchrina. The sequence goes on from FR997775.1 coordinate 1,173,557, forward strand.
TTGATCCATGACATTCCGAGATAGTATCAAGATCTGTTGTTTTTAATTCAAGATGGCTGACTCTTTGTGATTCAGATAACAAAATGGCGAGCACATTAATTAGTGCGGCGTTCCAACTTGATCTTTTGTTGGGAAACAATGACTTGAGACTTGAAACTTGACTTTCTAGGTCAGAGGACAAACCTAGGCTGGTTAGTTGGCAACACTTTGAAAGCTATTCTGTAGCTATTTTCGTTTGCTTTGTTGGTGTTGTTGACGTACAAAATAAATAGTTTCTGATGTAAGTAACTAGAACTTCTTAAATACATTGCCTTGAAGGCTTTACCTAATCGGTGCCTTTATTAATGTTCTATAAACCTAGTATACCGACAAGAGATAGATGTTACTGTTTTACAATAAAAAACAAACATCAGAATTACCTTTTATCTCCATTTTTTATTATATTATATAACATCACCAAGTAACTGAGTAATAAGTATTATGTTGTTACTTCTTCTTTCATCTCACTCCTTATATTTTTAGCATCGCCATCGAAAAATCTTTTACAACAACAAACAAGTGATCCCGTAACCAAGGGAAATCCTATCAAAACAATGAGGTACGGCCACTGCCACTGAAACAACACTGTGATTAATGTACTGGTCGGCCATATTGATTCGTTTCATAATATATGAGTTTGTACTGTATTGTTTGTAATATCTTTGGTTCTGATATTTAGGTAGTAGAAAAAATATTGTCATGTCATACGCCTAAGGCTAGTTAGATGCTGAGAGAAATTTCAAAGTTTCGAGTACATTACTGGCCCGCGCAGAAATGATGTCATAAGCGTTCCATCTTGGGCGGCAATGTACTACAAATCACGCGATTTGTCTCGCTAGGCCTAAGTAGGCTGTAAGGGTATTGTAATCTTTCAAGTTAATTATTTACATTACATAAGATTGTTTAAGTAAACAGAGTAATGTAACCAAAGGCACCATAATAAGCAGGTTTTCATGGTCTATTGGCTGATTCCGTTAATTCGATTAAGATTATTCAATCATTTAAGTCACACTCTAATTATAAGTTAGCCACTTAGCATTTTTGACGCACCATTTACTTTAATAATGTTACAAAAGAGGTCATTGAACAAGACATAAACTCAAGTTATTTTGTTAGAAAGAGACAAGCCCTTTTTAATTAGGACCTCTAACACAAAAAATAAATAAAAGAATAAAAAAATAATAATAAGTGTATCTATATTTTCACCTTGTTGAACCACAGCATACAGTCTGGTTAAGCTCAAAACCATCCGATCAACAGTCTATAAAAACATTGGTAAATTAAGATTCCTTCATAATGCGTCTTGCAGTGTACAAATCTGTATTGAATAGCATTAATGGGATTTTAAAAGTAAAATACCCATTTAAGTCTGTCGACATCAAATATTATTCTCAACAGAGGAAATATAAAGTTTAAATTATGATGGTTGACTTCCCTTGCTGAAATGAACAGAAAATACTTTTAAAAATCTTTGCTACGGACACACCGAAAAGTAATCATATTAAGGCTGGCCATACACAAACTGCTCGAGCAGTTAGCTAGCGATCGACAGCTTGATTAGTCAGTGTATACTGACCGCTCGAAGCATTCAAACTGATCAAGCAGTTATGTATGTGTGTACGTATATGACATAGAAATATTACTTCTTGTGTCTATTTAACACTTCTCATATCGTGGGTCTGCTGTAGGAGATTTATTTAGGAACTAGCTGTGCCTGCAACTTCGTTCGCGTAGATGACGAAGCTTATCAATGAGTCTTTAACCATTAAGGCTGCACACGCGACGGAAGCTTAAAAAATTGATTAATTTCTCCCGTTTTCCCAACATTTACCTTCACTGCTCTGCTCCTATTGATTGTAGCGTGATGAAAAGTATACTATAACCTGCCCAGGAGTATGAAGAATAATTGTACCAAGTTTCGTTAAAATCCGTCGAGTAGTTTTTGTTTCTATAAGGAACATACAGACAGACAGACAGACAGACAGACAGACAAAAATTTTACTGATTGCATTTTTGGCATCAGTATCGATCACTAATCACCCCCTGATAGTTATTTTGAAAATATATTTAATGTACAGAATTGACCTTTCTGCAGATTTATTATAAGTATAGATAAGCAGTTCCTTCGTTCGTTATATTATGTTGTTTCTGTATCATTTTGTTTGTGTACATAAATGATTAACTAAATAAATAAATAGTTTGTTATGCAACGCAGCAGCGTTAACCAGCAACAGCGGCAGTATCGACTGCTTCGAGCGGAGCGCTCTGGCCAACATAGTGGAAGCTACAAGCAGTAGGCTTTGACTGCTCGAGCAGTCTGTGTTAAGGCTAGCCCCAGCCGATGAATATCCGTCATACACCTTCTTCGCATCTAAAAACAGTATTTTGATAACTTTTTATAACGTTTGTGTTTGTTGTTTAGGGCGCCTGCGCGATATGTGCACGGGGCTGTAGGTGATGCTGAGCGGCGCGATCCTGAGCGCTGCGCCGGTGTCTCTGCGCGGCCTCGCGCCGGGCCTGCCCGCCGCGCGCCCCGCGCTCCTCGCCGCCCTCGTCATGCACGCGCTGCACGACCGCCAGGATGAGGCTAGCTTTATAGGTCAGTACACATCACATACCTATTATCCTAATAATTACAGTTGGATGGCTTCACAGGACAATTATTCTCATTTTCCTCTGTTAAATTGAACCTAATATTAAAATTCAATTAAACGGCAGAGCTGGTCGGCATTCTGTGGTATATTTTCTAACTTCGTCTTCGCATCGGGCTAACCTTTTTATAACACAAGAGCTCGTGTCATAATGTAGAGATTGGGGCTTGCATACAAAGTTCAGAGAGGTTCTTACCTTGCACCCTGAAAATCTCCCATACGATCTAGGGAACCTGTACATGCAGTTTCTCACTTATATTTCAATGCCAGGTACCTAAATATATATTCACTCCGAAATACTACCTAACACTACTAAATTGTCGAAATAGACCTTTTTCATGAAATCCTTAATTTTTTTCGAGAAACTTTTGCGTCTTATGAGTCAGCATGACTTTAACTTGACTCATGCTACCCTACCTTGTATTGTACCCCTAATGGTAATATACTGTATCTTTATAACCCTAATGCTATAATCCCTCAGTTTCGTACTGCCCTCATTAAAAGACCGTATCGCCTGTCACGGTCGATGTTATGAATTTCGCCAGGTTCTGCATATCACCGCGAGGTAGAGTCAATGACACCTCGCCCTTCATTATGACAACAACAATATACAGTTTTGGTACCAATATCAACATAGCTAGTACACTTTTTTACTTATGATGTTGAACAATTTGAAAGTTTATGAGAGACTCTATTGATGAAACAACTCTCGTTACAGTAGGTGCATAGCTAACGTCAAATTAAGTTTTGTAGCGTAAATGTTTGATTCTTTCTTACTGAAAACTTTGAGATTCCTAAAACATCAGGATGTAACAAAAACAAACGTAATTACTAGGGTAAACGCTAACGCGTAACATGAAAACAACAAATACACAAGTAGTTATGTAAAGACTCACAGAAGTATAATTTTAATTCAACTTATTATTATTCCACAATAATTCATACAGCAGTCTTTCATACAGCTATCATATTAAAAATCTGGATCAAAGGTTTGACGTATTTCTTGACCTTTCTTTACATCGCGAGACATTGTGACGTGAAAGCTAAGCAGGTATCTTGATTAAAAGTCCTTACCACATATAAATCACATTAAAATTTAAAACATTGAATTTCAAGCTAATGAAATGGAAGTAATTGACCTTAAAAAACCGCCACATGAACGAATAAACTCCTTCAGACGTAGAACAGTCTCCATTTTCTTACTTCGGCACTTTCCGTCAACATTCGGCAACCGTCGGGCGTCAATGGTCCGCCATTTTAGCCTTTTGGCCGTCGTGTTTTGACGGCTCTCTGTCGTAACGAAAGACTTTTATCATAAAGGTTTATGTTCGAAGACAGACATGACACTATTCTTCCATTCTTCCTTTTTTCAGGTTTAGCACTTACCTACTCGAAAAGGTTAATTTTTTTGTGCGTTGAAATTACGCATCCGCATTCATGCATTCCTGATGAATTCATTGTAATATTAGACCAGTTTCCCTTTGTTCTTTGCATGTTCGCAGAATATACAACCGTTTTTGTAAATAGAAGTAAATATTGACACCTTATGAAGCCATACACCGACCTTATTATTTGAACGCCTACATATTATGTTCTCCTGGTATCAAATACATATCTTTCATTGCATAGTTAATCTACTAGATACATTAAGTATTAAAAAAAATCCTGGGCTTTTTTTAATTAAGTAAAACCAATGTGTGTAACATTGTTTTTATTTCAATCACACCCTGATTGTCACAAGGGATTTTATAGCTATTAGTTTACATTGTAGAGCAAGCTGAGCAAGCGAGTGCGTGCCGCGGTCATGGCAAAGATTTTCCACGTGCAAGCCCTTTATTTAATACGTGTACTGTTTATCCACCAGATTATGTTATCCACATTTAATAATATTTATTCAAAGCTACCAACTAACAGCTAATAATAATACTTATACGTAAAAGTATTTTTTGGATATCGGGCTACGCTCAGACAAGTAGTTAGGTACTTAGTATATTTTGTACTAATTCACCTTATGTGTTGATTTACTTTTATCCAATAACCTAAGTTAATTGTATGCTATGCCAAGAATAAAAGTAACATAACGACATGCCCAATATCCTGACTTATAAAATTAATTGCTAGCTTATAATGCAGACTCCATTAAATAAATGTAAATAAATAAAAACTTACCAGGACTATTCACTACACCAACCGAATCTATGAAAATTTATATTAACTGGCTAAATACCAATAACTGGCAACCCTGTTTCGTATTTCACCCGAAATAGTCCGGCGTAGTCACGCGACAGCCCTATCGGCAGACATCTTGGCGCCAGCCCGCCCCCGCACTCCACCCACCCCCCTCTATCGTCTGACGCAGCCTTGGTGCATTGTAGATTCATAGATTCTGAACGCCTACAAATTATGTACTCCTGGTAGCATGTAATTTTTACTTCGTCATTGCGTAATCTATTTTCTAATCCTTACGTCAGTCGATAAAGTTAGCATCTAATTAAAAATATACGGCGATAGGCAACTGTTTTCTTATTATTAATCGGTTCGTTTTATTAATTTGGAATTGATATTCCAAAACATAAGTATGTTTTTTTTATAGAAAACCAAAATTTTCTATTCTGAGTTCCTTTTCAAGTTAGCATTTTCAAGTCCCTTTAGTACCTAATTAGCGCTCAAGAGACTGCGCTGTCCATCCTCTTGACACAGTTCTTTTGTCGCCTCTTGCAACACAGAAAACAGAGCTATTTCCTGCATTTTCCATTAGTATTGCAATATCTTGCGACTCCACAAATACTCTCCGACTGTAGTTGCTAGTTGGTAGGTCTGTGTTTCGTCTCGTACGTCAAACACACTCCTATTACTCATGTGGCCCTGGTACATTATAGATAAATACATTATGAACGCTTTTATATTTGGTATCCTAGTAATTTTTACTTAGTCACCCACCAGAGTTATTTAATGTACGGATTAATGGGAAGGACAAAAAAGTTTTGTTGGAATAAATAATAAAAATGCACAGATAACACAAATATTCAACATGTTGAGCATTTTGAACATGCTAAGCGTATATAGGTACAACTTGACTAACTTTCATTGTAAATTATTATAATAAAAAAGTAAAATATTTACAAGAGTAGTGAAAAAATAAGTTTAAGTGGTCTGATACCTGATGATTCACGGTTGATTCTAACATTATTGACGTGACATGATGACATCTCCTTGACACTTATGCGCGCCTGGTACATTCCATACAATGTAGAGCGGTCTATGAAAAATAAACTCCTAGTATTTTTGACTCACTTTCTTAGTCACAGTATCTTTTGTCTCTTTCATCTACGTCACTGGTAGGTCAACAAAGGTCACGACGAATGAAAAGCTTTATGTTTAATGTTTATAGGTTTTGGCTACGCTCGCTTTACTTAATCATGATCACGCTACCTTAGTGAAGTTAAACTATCTATATTTTCCTACATTTATTTTGTTACTTTTGTATTTGTGTTTTTTAATGCACAAACTGAGCTGAGTTATATTTCAAAAGCATAGCGTGGGTTTTAAGGTCATGATCATACATTATCATGATTTATGCAGTGACGATAATACTCGAAATGCATTGTCTGTTGCCTCGATAAAAGTATTTTTAAATGTAAGTACTTTCAGTTAAACTATCAATCAAAACAAATGAGATTTGATTGGCAACGGATTAAAAAATAAAAAGCTAAAATTATTTTAAATTTAGAACAATTTACTTTTAAATTATACAAATGGCTGTTTAGTCGAGCCAATCAGTATTCCATATTTAGAACACTCGTTAAAAAAGGTTTTATTTGTGTCGTAAACTTTCTAATTAGTCTGGTATTCGTATTTTATGAAAACTATTTTCGACCACAATGGGAACATTTTGCTCATCTGTGGTAACCTGCAGATGGGATCTTTATTGCAAGGGATTAAGGTTGATTATCGTGTGTCATTGTTACTTGACCATACATTGGTCATTTCCATCAATGCCACATATTTTAAAGGTATCTTTTATAATGTAGAGCAGTGCGTTATTTTGGCGGTCGCTTTGCGCAATCGCAGTCGGGTCACGATTCTATTCCATTGTTATGTACCATTAGTCTGAGACATGTTACATTGTTTTGATTTTTTATACTTATTAACGTTTTGGCCATGGTCATTTTACTATGTTAGTCGGCCTTTAAATTGTAACTAGGCCTGTTACTGTACTACTATAAAATACATATAATATGTAGACCAATTAACAAACCTTGTTTTTTTTTAATTCTTTATTTAATATATTAAATTATTTATCTTTTCATACAGAGGACAATCAAGCATTAATTAGGTCAAATTTAGTGTTTTTTTTTTTCATTTTTTTATCACAATGTTTTTCTTTATTAATCGTAGCTTTGTCTTCATAATATCCTTAATACATATACTGATGGTAGATTACTCTGGTTAGCCACCAATACATGGGTTTGTGGTTTCTGTTAGCTAGGAGTTAGATTGAGTTACGTGTATAGATATTACATCGCGGACCGCGATTGAGCCAGAGTTATTTCCTGTAAAATTCAAGATATTTATTGTTTTAATACATTAAAAGACTTGTTAAATTATGCAAAATAGGTTTTAATGAGCATTTGTTAATGTTACAAAAAGATGAGATTAAAAAAAAACATGTTAATTTTACTACATTATAGGTATGCACGATACAATTATTACGTATCTTAAGTAAGTAGCTCTTTAATTATAAACTTGTAACTGAAATAAAAGACACAATAATTGCCTTTATAAGTTCAGGGGTTTTACAACAATTTAGGTTAACCCCTAGGTCGAAGTATGTTATGTTAACTATAATATTGAAAAATAAACATAACACAAAATGTAGGGCAGTAAGTTTTGACGCGCGTATTGTTAGTCACGAACTACTGTTATTGTTATTTAATCGAATGTTTTTACTTTGATGTCATTGGTCATTGTCATATTTTAGGTGTACAATGCTATGCCGAAACTGAGAAGTAAGTAAATCTTGTTGTTTTATCCACATTCGAATAACTATACCCATATAAAGCTAGTTTGTACATGTTATTATGTTTATTTCTACACACACTATCTTATCTTATATATAAAATTCTCGTGTCACAATGTTAGTTACCATACACCTCCGAAACGGCTTGACCGATTTTTATGAAATTTTATATGCATATTCAGGTCTGAGAATCGGCTACTATTTATTTTTCATACCCCTAAGTGGTAGTAGGTAGGTAGTAGGCAGGTAGGTAGTAGGCAGGTGCTGGTAGAAAAAATTGCATTGCAACGCATGCCGGGTACAGCTAGTGTTAATATAAAGCATTTAACTCGATATTTTCAACTTAGTCGTTTTCGGTGAAAATTGCAGTAAACATAATTCAGTTTTGAATTATTCTGTAAAAGAAAAAAGTGACACGTTATTCAATGCATAAATCAGCCAGCCCAATTTCAATACCTGAAAAATTCCTCAATGAAGTGAAATTGCCTTCAAATCAGCATATTAAAGTAGCTCAATTCTCATTTTTCGTTATTCACACCTGATTAATAATAAATGTATGGGTTACGGCGGCGCCATGGAGCCTTACACCCCCCCTCCCCCTGCCCCACCCTTTCCCCTTTCACCCCTTTACAGCGAGTTTTCAGTAACTGTGACTCAGAGCGGACTTTCCAACCTAACTTCCCCAACACGAAACGACGCAACTCCACAACCATGCCAGACGAATCTCGACCCAACTGCTTTCGAGATAAAAGTATACATTTACGTAGTCTATCGAGAATTTTTAAGGGTGAGTTTTATGTGAATGCGGCATCAGTTCATTCATAGTGGGTGCGTGAGTGGTCGTTATTCCAGTTTTTAGATTGTTGTGTAAATTAGTACTATGACCCCGCGATGTGTCGGTTTATAATACTGTCAGGTCTCTGGAGCTATGTCTTGAAGATACCTCGAAAAAGTGAGTAATTGAGACTGACTTTCAACTTCAAAGAAATTTTACCCTAATGACGAAGAACTCAAGGTCTAAAATCATTGAACTATGATTAATACTGTAAAACTAAAATATTATGTACTTTTTAAACTACATGAGAATTAAACACGGACATTGGTGCCGCTTGAGTGGGTAAAGCGACTGTAACTGTTCAGTCTTGAGTTCGATTCCGATTTCCGATTCTTTGTTTATAATTAAACTTTTGCATTGATTTTGAATTATAAACATAATTGTTTGCAACGGATTACCACCATTGCTTATCCTGTTTTTTTACTTGAATTTTGTGTACATGCATTTTTAACAACTTTTTATTCATTGTTACCTGCAAAAGTACGTACTTTTAAATTCCACTGTGAAATAATTCGCCTGAAAGTTGGCCCAACTTAGCCTGCCAAAACTTAACTAGAACTTAATTCTTATGCTTTTGTAAATTTTCTTTAATATTTAAGCGATTCTTTACCTCTGTTCCAGTTTTTTTTTCAGCCACTTATATACGGGTACATAATAATGTACAATATTATGTATAATATGTGTTTTATACATGACTTTGGCAGGCTTGTTATTAGCGATTTTAAGTATCATTATTTTATACATTTTTGTAATTATTCTGTAAGCCTTCTTAAAATAATATAAAAAAAAAGAAAAAAATAAGTATTGACATCATGATTGTTTACCTAGCTTTGATATCGTCATGTAGATGACACACCATTGATTTTCCATTACCGTTAAAAGTAATGCGTCACAGTACCATGGTATATGTTTCGGATATTAATATACTAGGTAAATACATGCTTGTGGCGTATTATTAATTTACGCCCGTATTTTAAAGGTTACGTAAACTTTTACTTATACACCCACAGTCTGGTTATTCTTCTTGTAAGTTTAACCTATTGTTACTTAAAATAATTTGACGACCTCCGTGGTCGAGTGGCGTACGCACCGGTTTCAAGGTGTCGCTAGCTCTGAGGTCCCGGGTTCGATCCCCGGACGGGTCAATGTAGAAACCAACTTTTCTACATTGTCCCGGGTCTGGGTGTTTCTGAATTCCATAACACGAGTGCTTCAGCTACTTACTTTGGGTTCAGAGCAATGTATGTGATGTTGTCCGCATTTATTTATTATTATTTATTTATATTTATAATCTTAAATTGGTTGAGTAGAGATGAGGTTGCCAACAAGCCTGGTAGACTACGTCATATATTTAGTATGGCTACATAAATAAAGAAGAGCTTAGACTTTTTGTTCTGCTAGTTCTAGAAACACTAAGGCTTTTTAATGTACGAAGTATATTTTCTTATTCCTTAAGCAATCTAACTGGGGTTTATGGGCTATGCTGCTTATGTACAAGATTAGCTATTGATTAGCTATGACAAACCTAACTTTTTTTTTAATGCTTATAACTTGGCGGGATGACATCGATCGCTTCTTAAGTAATTGATGTCATGTGGCTCGAGACAGAAAAGTCTGGAGTCAGACGGGGGAGACATTTGCCCAGCAGTGGGAAACTAAACAGGGTACATTAAAAAAAAAAACTTTCTTATTTCTGAAGTGTTTTTCATACATCCTAGCTAAGCACCATCTTTAGCGCCTCTAAATCAGAACATTCGTTTGGAAGCTACGATCCAAACAAATACCTAAGACAGATCCACAAAAACTCATCACACGCAATGATATACCTACAAAATACTCACATCCTCTTTTGTTTTAAAAGAGACGTCTGCTCATCCATGTTTAGTACAAGCGTGATGATACCAGGATCGCAACAAAGGTACGCATGGTACGAGTGACGCAATATCGCTGGTACCTATTGTGCAAGCGATCCGCTCCGCTGGCCATCGATGCAAGCGCTCCAAATACATGCAGTTGCATAGGTCGTGGAGTTCAAACTATACTACCTATGTGTGGTATATAAATGTATGAACTATAAGTCATATCATAGGGGTGAAGTTATGTCCTTGTTTACAATGTTTCAAGTGGAAAAGTTGTAGTTAGTCGTGGAAAATAGGAAAACATGTTTGGCAATATCTACAGATTTTGTTAAAAGAATTAATATCATTTTTGGCATGTGAGTTAAGCACTGTTTACAGAAATAAATAAAATAATTTACTAATTATAATTTTCATTGGAAAACGATGATATGATGACAAGAAATTTCTGCTTATTTCTACGGAAAACAGAGTAAACAGTCCATTGATTCCGTGTATTCGAAATTGGACCTTATTTTCATGCATTCATTATACATTTTTCAGCAGTTTTCTTTCCAGTAAAGAAGCATATTGTTTCTCGTAGTGGTATCACAGTATGTACTGTTTGTTTATTCTAAAAACTACATTGTCACAAGTTGAACAGTAGGTAATGAAGAAAATTCCGACGAATCAGAACCTCACAGTTCATAAGTCTGCATTACATTTATTTCCCTTAATTGTTATGTATTGCCTCCATCTACGTGGGCAGCAAAGAAATTACTATAGGGAATAGATGGACTGTGAACAATTTCTATAGTAATAACATTAAACCGCTTTTTGAGCCACAATAATAGAAAGTAAAATAGAGTCCGCCATTCTGCTTCGTAAATTTTAAATGGCATCTCCAAAATAAAAGCCTTTTTGTACCTACACGACTTAGAAAAAATACTCTCGCAGTTTGTTAGATCGATAAAAGGCAATGTGAACAGATAAGATGTGGGTACAAAGGCCTGAAGGGTGCAAAAAGGTCAAAGGTTCACCTACGAATCTCAGAAATTCAAATAAAAAACTTAAATTACAGTATTGGGTTCGACATTATCGTGAACCGAAAATAAAATCGTGAAATGAAAAATAAACTTTAAATCTCGTATAAAATTAAACAATCAATCCTTTTAACGATAAAAATGCAATGTTCCTTCAATAGCATGTTTCAGTTCAATAAAACTGGTTCGTGTGTACTCGGTCTAAACAGTAGGGCGGGCGCCCCCCTTCGCTCAGTCTGCAACCGGCCGTATACGAGGCTGAACGCGTTGTGCCATTGCATGTGAAAAAAAAAGTAAATAGTGAAGTGTGTTTAAAAAATAAGTGTCAATTTGACATTTGTATAAAAAGTTATTCCCGCGATTTTTATTACAGTAAGACTATAAAATTAATTTGTTTTTAAAATAAATGGCTCCTTAATTTGTAATGTGTAATAGCGTGTGGGTTGTGAGGATTTATTAGGATAGGCGCTCGAAGGAAATTTGTTTTTCGTGCTATTCATTCTGCTAGAGAGTTTAATAACATTTTATGCGATGCAAATTTTATTCTTTTCCGTTAACAATTATGTGTTTAAGTGCATGTAGGCGCGATTTGTTTGTTACAAACAGTTTCGCTTGAATTTTGTTCGGGAAGTTAATTACCTTGATATTCTATTGAAGTATTGTTTAATAATGTTTTAATTGATACGTGTTAAATGTGTTGGATCTCCTTGAGCGGATCATAGTTGGGTTTCATTGTTTAGCGTAATTAGAGGATTTTTTCGCTCGTCGCAGCATGCAATCAATATCGCCCAAGACAAGTCATTGTTTGGGCGTTAGTTTACATTCGTCGTTTATATTATTATGTTGTGAAACACTACGTGACAATGTTATTTACATAATATAGTGTAACACGTTATACTTAGGTACTATCATTTAGTCAAAGGTTACATCGTTTATTTTATTATTTACAGCCTCCTTCTTTCCACAGGTCTCTTTTGTTAGCTATTTGTTGCCACTCCTTTTTGTATGCGTCTAGTTCATCCCTCCATCTCCGCCTGGGTCTTCCACGCGGCCTTCGTCTATTAGGCACCCAATTTGTAGAGGCTTCGTTTATCGTTTATTTTCCTTTTATAAAATTAAATAATCGTGTTTTTATATCACTTTATGACACAAAATTATTAAAACGTAAGAATTAGGTGTAACTTCATATTATTAACCTCTGAACAATTAAATTAAATGCCAAAATATATAAACAAAAAAATACATAACAACAAATCTAGTCGTTTAAATGTCAACAAGAAAATTAAAATCAAAACGAAATTCTTATTTATTCGTAATCGTAACAGGTCTACCTTTAATATTGACATTGAAACCTGTTTCAGATATTAATTAAACATTAAAAAAACCATTTAAAAAAACCTGTCACCTAGCAACGAATTCAAGGCAAGACCCAGCACTTTTATTTTTAATTTTATTCAAGCACAGATGTTTTATAATAACAGTTTAAATTAGAAACTTAATTTAGTCTAGTGAGTATGCTAAATTAAAACTAAAGTGACTAAAACGAGCCTTGAGAGGCTTTTTTGGAGATTAAATTTTAGATTTATGATTATCGTTTTTTGTTATTTGATAACGAAAGTGGTAAAACTAGTCTCGATTTTGTATTCTGAGTATTATAAAATCGGCTGTTAGGAGTTTTTTAATTGATGGAAGATTACAAACGTAAGTTTGTTTTTAAAATATAATGTTATATACTTATCTTAAATAGCTCAGTTAGAAGAAATGTTAGCAATTTTAAGACAATTATAAGTTATAAATTTTCCGCTTGCCCTTTCGAAGAAGAAAGGCAAAAAGGAAAAACAAACATAACCTTTTTTAATGTCATTTTAAATCAAGTTCTGTACATTGCGATGAAAATGATGTTATTTAAAAAAGTGGCCTTCATAAAAACTCTAGCTTTGTGTTTTAATACATCATTTTAGTCATGGCTAATTATAAAAAATAAAAAAGGGAAATTGGTTTTCTCATCGTCGACGTATTATCACAAAATAGAAGTCCCTTTTTTAAACTATTAAATTTATCTTTTTAAATCCGACTAAATAACTAGACATCGTATTTATACTAGTTTATTGTAATATTATAGCTATTCTATATAAAAATATAAAATACGGTATATAAAATTACGGTATTCAGCTGAATCCGGTATGACTGGTAGCCGACCCCAACATAGTTGGGAAAAGGCTCGGGAGATGATATAGTAATATTATAGCTCATATTTTAACTAAAATCACAGTTCAAACACTGAATTGCATAAATACAGTTTAAATATTAGCAACAATGTTTAAACTATTGCCATACCATAATAATATATTATTAAAACAATGCTGTTAATAAAACATGTAGTCCACTGGGTTCCGTAGTAAATCTTTCCAATTAATTAGGGTTAAGCTTGGCTTAAAGTGAGATTAAGAGGGGTCCATGTTGAATGCCTTTGTTTGGTCATTTGTAAGCTATTATTTTTAATGTAGTTCTAAACAAATCATTTTAACTGTCGGGAAATCTTGACGTCTTTCTTGTAAGCATGTAAAAATGTTTTTTTTAACCAATTTAAAAAGCGTCTATCTTGCTTTATGTGGGTAAAAACATACGGTTTGCTGTTTAATAATGTTTTATTCTAATATTAGGTAATAAATACAAAATAACATTAATAAATCATAAAATAATGTTTTTACTGATTTTCGGTCTTAACTTACCCAACTTGTAGCTTCTATCCGCCTTTAAGCGTGTAAAGACATAAAAATGCTATTTATAAGAAACGGTTTACTTAATATTAAACGGAGATACAGCTAGCTACATGAAACAGAATTCACAAGTATGTAAGCAAACACAGTTGCAGTGTTGCACTCTCATAGTCCATTGGGAAGGCAATCTGACACGACCGGGAAGAGATTATGCATACCAACAGCTTTGCGTGCTTTCCTCTGCAAACGGGTGTGACACTGAAAACTTGTACTTAGGAAGCTAGAAGGAATTTGAAAAAGAAAATATCCGATTCAAGACCAAAATGCAGTTCTTTATCTGTTGTATTTTTGTGTAGAAATGGGAACTATGTATTCAAGTAAAACATTAATTTCGTTAAAAATGAATTTAATGGCACTTCTATTTCGTGATTAAACATCAACGATAAGAAAAAATATTTTTCTATAAGAACTAGATTAGACAATAATGCATTTTTTAATACAACTAAGATACAGAGATTTTATAAAGGCCACTTTTGTTCCTGTCAACATTTGTATCATAATAAACAGATGTTTTTTTTTTTAAAATGAATTGAGTTCCGGATCATACAAAATATCCTGACAAAATGCTGTAGTTAATTTGACTTAAAATTAATAATTCAAATTTGATTTTTAACTTCATAAATATTCTTTATAATTCTGAATACAATGAATACATATCACATTTGTTACACCAAGACGTACCAACTAAATTATGGTAAGAGAGTGGGTCCCGTATCTAAAGGATTAATATTAATATAATTTAACCAGGAAAGGAGGGCAACCCTACGGTGCGTCTGCTGGCTTTTATTGTACATAATACAGCTCTATTTAGGTTATGTTTGTTTCTTGCGTCTTTTTCATCTGTCTCTCTTATGAATAGAAATACCAAACGGATTAGAAAATTTGTTTAACTTTTTTTTTTTTTTGGTAGAGATCTTTGTAGTTAGCCTGAGCGCAGGCTTTGACTGCTTCACCGGACTTTATTTGTTCAACTTTTCGTATATTAAATGTTGAAGATGTTGATGCCATTTAAAAATAGGGTACTATAACGTTATTTAAACTTACAAGCAGTATTCGACTGGTCGAAAGCAAAATAGTCCATAACTTTCCTTAAGAGTTGCTATCAAAAGCACAAATAATTTTTCAAATCCGACTGTCAATTTCAGACATGAACGCGTTTAAACAAACAAACATATAAGCAACGTAGGTATATAGATGAATGTTTAATAGATAAAGCCGTATACTACTATAAACAAAACATGACAGTTTATAACGCTACATAAATTAGAACTGTCACATTTACAACACTCAAGGAATTATTTCTTATAGTCATGAAATATATGCACGGATGATAATCTCGGAACAAACACAATGCAATTCAACAAGCTATGTTAATCAGTGTTTTAATTTTGTGTATCTGTTCAAGTAAATCTATTATTGGTCTATATGCTACTTAGGTTAGGTAGAAACATCATTCACATAGTTCATCACTTTTGTAATCAGACAGACATTTACCATCCGTACATAATATTTTTCTGAAACTTGAAAAAATTCTTACACATAATAGCCACAACCGAAGAGCCAGTAACCCAAATAACTAAGTTATTCAATGAAACAAATAAAACACCTTACTTAACCTACTTCCAAAAAAGGGGTGTGTGATTGATCACACGAATGTTCGTAAAATCTTCAAACCAAATGGGGTGTTTATGATTGATCGCATTTTGACGACCTGGTTCGTGGCGTTGCGTTGATCGGCTAAATGCGGCCATTGTAGAACGGACCGGACGATTTTGTTTAGTATAGGGTGGCCAGTTAAGTGTTTTTGTGATGACTATCGTAAATGCAAGGAAATGGAGTTTATTAGTTTCGATTATTAATGGACAACAAGGAAATTCAGTAATGCTCTGTTCTTTAATGATTTAAAATATACATAGCTTACTGGTTTTTAAAAACATCTTTAATTTCATTCCCATAAAATGGCACATACGAAAATCTATTTTAAGCAGTATTTACTGTTTTATCAATCAGATGATTTTTTCCAAGTATTTAATTTAGAGTCACTGCCATAACATCTTAATTACTGGAAAAACAAAACGTGTTACCTACGTGACCGATTTCTATGCAACAAAAAACTTAATGCCAAAACAAAGAACAAAGTCTAAAGTTTCAATAATTAAAATTGTTACGTAGAAAAAAAAAGTATCTTATTCTATAATGCCTAACCAACGTAGGACACTAAAACCATTTTAATCCACACCAAAATGGTCTGAAGCTTTTATTCCTAAAAACTTAAACTCTAAAAGGCAATAGGATCCTTTTAAGCAGATACCCGCAATTTTCTTTCGTATACTTCGCCCAACTTTTGTCTTGAACATAGTCGTAAACTACCCATAATAAGAGGTCGTTGCCCCCTCATACATGACTCAGCATATGCTGGCTAAATGGATAGATACAGTATATCAATTTGGCTCTGAAAGGGGATGGGGTCATACAAATATATGTATAGTATTTATATATGTGTATTATGGATTTTTACATATAAATATAGGTTTATAAGAATAAATGTAATCGCAAACCTTATTTTATCTCTACAACTTTTTTTGTTTATTTGTACTCATAGATAGGTCCCGATAATCCAAAGATTAGTAAATAAATAGACAAATCTCTAGTAGCATAAAAAAACAAGAGTGACAAAACTCTAACAGCAAGCCGATTGGAATCATTTTTTTTAATTATAATAATTTTTTAAATCTGATTATTGTCTTTATCATTTAGTAGATTGTAAATAATAATATACAGTGAATATTTACTATACCTTTTTTGTGACCTCTACAAACACTTAGCGACGAAATACAGGTGTTAATGTGTGATAGTTGTTTTAAGTAATTATCAAGAGTCAAGGGCAATCATTGAGATGTCTCGCTTTTTGTATCTTGTTAATATTTTGTATACAGTTTAACAAGTATCTGTATTTTACCTATGTAATACGTCTGTGGGTAAGAATAGATAGGCAGACGTAGTTGCATTACATAATTTCTATCCATTATTGGTCAAAGTTTGATTTCCACATAGGACTTTATTGTACTTAAAAATAATAAAAATATGATAACAAAATAAATACGGATAAAACTTTTTCCTTGCGTTCTATGAAGTAGAGACAAAAAAAACCGCATCAAAATCGGTTCAGCCAAACGCGGGATAATCGCGGACAAACATACATACATACAGGTCAAACTGAGAACCTCCCTTTTTTTTTAAGTCGGTTAAAGAGAAATAATCGATATGTTTTCGACAAACGAATCTCGACGGGTTGAACAGCCAAACGTTAAAAACAGATGCGGGTATACAAAAATAGCTTTTTTTATAGACACACATAAAAACCATTTAACTACCTATAAAAAAAAATACACATTAGTGTTTTTATCAATTCTATTAAAATCTAAAGGAATATTTTAGTAATTTGCAAATTAACGAGCTCAGGTAGTCTAAACTATATTTTTAAAGATTATCTTGTTAGTGTTCAGCAATTAATTTTAATGACTATATTCTGCATAAATGCAAGATGTTTTTGCGATCAAAATGTCGCAATATATCATCAGCGATGTGTGACCTATCAGATGCATTCATTATTATTAAGAGTGAATCATTATTTCAAGGTCGCATATTAATTAGTACAATTTCGTTTTTTGATGAAGCTAGTTTATTAACATTTTTGACTGCATTTAAGAAATCTATAAATTAAATGAATGAATTTAAGAAAAATAACTCGAATATGTAGACATCACTAAATGTTAAATCCAGAATATCCATTACAAATAGAGAATATTCATCAAAATATGTTTAGCTGTTTCGTGGGAAAATAACACGGTGCGTGAATCTTTACTTACAGGGTCCTAATTTAGCTCTACGACAATTTTAATGACTTTTCTTAAATTTTAAGTGTATCTAGAATATTTTATTTATATTTCTGTTCTATATAAACATCTAAAAAAGCCTTAACCTTGGACTCGAATCCAGGACATCACGGTCTATGATCACTACAGCAATATAGTATCTATAAATTAAGCAGTTTTTTGTTTAGTAACAGATATTTGCATAAATGAGTTCATAACTCAACAGACAAGGCCGTGTTTAGAAACAAGATGTTACATTGTATAACGT
Source organism: Autographa pulchrina (assembly GCA_905475315.1). Taxonomy (NCBI): domain Eukaryota; kingdom Metazoa; phylum Arthropoda; class Insecta; order Lepidoptera; family Noctuidae; genus Autographa; species Autographa pulchrina. The sequence goes on from FR997775.1 coordinate 1,191,903, forward strand.
GAAGATGGCTTGTCGTGTGTAGTTGTTTTAACTCTATACAGGGTGTTAAGAAAACCCTGTCCGATCCGTGAAGGTGTTGCTAGGTATCGATATCTGATTACAATAATGTGAAAAAAAAAGGATAAAAAAGAAAAAAAATTATAACCTTAAAAAAATTTCTTTCTCAAAAGTTGAGAGAGAGAGTCGGCTTCGTCACAGATGCTACCTAATAACCAAACAAAAGCCCCTAAAAATACCGACGAAATTGGTGTTGTAGTTTTTGTTTAGGGAATTTCGGGGCCAAAAATGATTATTTCAAAATTCAATATTATTGTTTCTATCATGAAATTTCCAAATTTGATATTTTATTTGGGCATGTGATTGTGAACCCTATATCACCCTTTCGTGTCGGACAGGGTTTTCTTAACACCCTGTATAATATGCATTTTGTAAGCATTGGCTAAAAATTCTTATGTATCTCTCTGCCCACTTTATTTCTTGCTAAGTTAAATACTATTGATAGCAAGGTTGGCCATCTAAAGTGTCTTTAGGTAGATGGAGTATTTTTTTGTTGTTTAAGTAGAATATGGTGCTAGATTTGTCACATATCTTGAAATTAGCACCAAATACGTTCAAGTAAGGAATACCATATAATTTTTTTATTGATTAATATTTCTCTTTTATTTTCTCTTGGAATTGGGTTACAACATCAACAATACATTAAAGAGACAAGACAGAAACTGATCAGGTTCAAATCAAAGCTATATTTAGCATCATGAAGGATGCTTAAAAGCCATTACAGAGTAGCCACCTACCTATATCAGATTATATTTCAGTTAAGGTAGACGGTATTGTCTCCAGTCTTATGACAAAGGCGAGACGAAAGGGCCCTTGGCTCTTAAAGTCTATTCCTTGCGAAGTACCTGGATATTACTAGTTTTACATAGAAAAGGTAGCGAGTAAGAAGATGTAGAGACAGGTAGTGTTGCAAAACATATTTTTATACCAAGTATATTTTAAAAAAAGTCCTAATTGCAAGATGCAAGAGTCTCGCAGGCTTGGTCTTGTTCTTGCTTAAATCTTGCACAGTCAGTCTTGGTCCTGGTCTTGCTAAAATTAGGCGGTCTTGGTCTTGGTCTTGCAAAAATGCAAGAACAAGACCAAGACTGCAAGACCAAGACCGATTTTGGGCAACACTATAGACAAGTGTATATTCTTATCACTTAGTAAAAATGTAAAGTAAAAAATTGTATTGATGTTTTGTACGATGATGATGAACATAATATAAAGGTGCTTATAGGTAGGTAAATGAATTTAACCGACTGTAACACGAGTGTTTCATACAGTTCAGTGAAGCAGTCAAGCTAAGTGCGGTAGACGTCTTTAATAAAAAAACTCGAGTGTTTCCCAAACAAAATTACATTTGCAAAGTTTTATGAGCTAGTAATTTGTGGATTACAAAAACCTGATCGAAACTGTGCACGTTGTGCATCGCAATTATTGTAGTGACATAAAATACTAAGTATTTAACATTTGTGCATATATACATTCAGAAGAGCTATTTTCCTATAAGGGCTATCATATTATGTTTCATGAGAATCTCATAAGGTCATTAAAACAACACAGCATGACGCGAAAGTCATAACCAATCATCATAACGATATCGCAATGACATGTCAAATTATCTCTCACTTTAACTCGAGAAAATCGCCGTGTCATCTATACATTGCCGGCTGTAGCTAGTTATATTGTCGCGTTTAGTTTCTCAGGCTGATTATGTACGTGATGCTATTACGAATGTTGTTTACCGAGGCTGAGACATGATCATAGTTTTTAAAGTTTCGTATTGCTGTTTTTTGAAAGATAATAATTTGATGTAGAGACTTGCGTTTTAAATAATAATATTTTAGAATGTAGAGTTTTAAATAACAATGTTTTGAGATTTCTAATACGATCTTTTTTAGTTTTAACTGTTTTGTAGACAGTTTTATACACTACTTAACCAATCATCAAACTCATCTACCTGCATGGATTGACAGTTTTAATACAAACAAATCTTATTAAATGACACTAAGACAGATCTTCTCTCCTATCAGGCAGCTTCTAACCTCCACTCTTCCACCCGATATTATTATGTCTTTCTAATCCTTAAATAAAATATGCAGCCTTAACATACCCAAATACCCCACAGTACAGTTACAGTAAAAAAAAAGCAGAAATATCCAACCTCTTTTAATGAACCTGACCGCTATACATATAATAATATGTATTATGTACAGTAATTTAAAAAAGCACAGAACGAAAGTGAACACTCTACAACGTTACAAAAACAGCATCACCTCACTTTCAGTTGTAATTAGCGCTCATTAGTTAGTTCCCACGCTCCTATTGAGGTCCGCCGCCATTTTAACTTAGTTTAACATCTATATATCAGCCACTTTAAAGAAATAATGACCGTGCTTTGGGATTATGAACCTTAATTCAATGACTAACAGTTCAGTTTCCATCACATTCAAATTACTTTTAGGCCCTTTTCGGTAATATTTGTCATTCTAAAATGAACTTAAACACATGTTGTCAAAGTTGATAATTGCGTAATTAGTAATAACGTTTAATTCTCTTTCCAGATTGGCTTTAGTATAGGTGTAAAGTTACTACCTTTATTTCCTACACTAGTTTTTGACAGCGACTTTGTCCGCGATATCTGACAAACTTACAACTGTAACAAAAAATATATACCCACGACTCTGTTAATAAACTTAACGAAAACAGTGTATTTCTTTCAAAGTCATTATATTATTATTAACGCACTCTGTGAATTACATATAATTGTGTGATAATGTTTAACGTAACGTTTGTGTTTTTCTTTATCAAAATTTACTATAAAACTTTCACAGGAAGAGTTAAAAAATATATATTTCTAAAATCTATTTTAATCATTGTTATAGCGAGCGATCGCAAGACATAACTTAGAAAATTTAAATTAAGAGAGTTTATGTTATAAAAATAGTTTTTAATTTAGTAAGCTAGATTGGTTTGAGTTCAGTAGTTCTCATCTACATGTTTGAATCTTAGGATCTTCTCACTACATAATAGTGATTTCGATAAGATGCGCACGCGTCGATTTGTCACTTGAATTTCCTCTTTCGTTTTTTCCCTTAATTACACACTATCGTAATCAGTGCATTAGCGTAAGTGCTATGTCAGGAAACATGGTACCTAGATAATACACTGTGTTTACGTCTGTACATTGTATTTCAATTAAGTCCTGAGAAAAATCCTATAAAAAATGCCGTAACATTTCTTGCTTAATCTGAGTCGAACCCGGAACGAGACTAGACTAGTTACCAAACTAAATAATAATTAGGAATTGTATAAACAAATGCATTCAAAAACGTTCCCATATATAAAGCTAAGTCTACACGGACTAATAAAGTTACGTAACTTTACGTCATAATATTTTGTAATAATCAGGTTAAATAATATTTACTGTCTGCGAATGTTAATAAACATGTTTATTAACAATGATTACTTAATTATTGTGTGACTTTGAACAAAAGTGAAAACGTGGGAGTGAGACGAATTTTATGTCGTCACAATGCCAGCTAGGAATTTGGCACAGATCATGAGTACCTACAGTATATCTTTTTGTTCTTCAGTTTGCGTAAAAAAAAAAAACTTTAATATAAATGAAATTGCTGAATTAGTCAAATTAAATAATGTGTCTACCCTTTATAAATTCTTACGAAATAATGTAGTTTTAAAATACGTTACTTAAATAGTTTTTTTTTATTTAAATAGTCCCTTTTCAACAAACACATAATTAAATACGGCTCTCTATTACATAACAAACATTTTTTTAAATTTATATTCACGATTCGAGCGCTAAATAAATCTCGTAAAAAAGTCACGTAGACACAAACACTAGTTTATTTCGAAACCCACTTTAGGTCACCTACAATACCTACGCTGTTACATATTAAAACTTTACGAAAAACCTTAAATTCAAACCTCGTAAAGAATTACGCGGAAATATTCTCAACGCGTAACTTTACGCAATTTTTGTGTAATTTTACGTAATTCTCTCATGTGTTCTCAGCCTTACTCTCACTGGACGACCGTTGAATAGTGATGGGACGAAAGTGAATCGATAGAAAGTTAGTGATGTGTATGTTATACTGTTAATTGTGGACAGAAACATGGGATTGCATAAACGGGGCAGTAAGTATATTTTTGCAATTGTTTTTCTTAGGTCTAAGAAGTGTGGACTGGTGATATTGGGTACAGGTCACTTTATTATTTTATCAATATTCCAATGAGTGTTATTTTTACAAACCTTTTTAGATAGACTGTAATTTGTGGTTATGTATATATTTCTAATTATAGGTATTATGTATGTTTAAATCGGTGGCTTTACAGATCCAGATGTTTTTATAAAAGGTTCTTAACAAAAACCTTTTTTAAATATTTCTAGAATTGTTGGGCCGGCTTTTGCCCAGGAGTGCAACATTAAAGCTAGGACTTATTAATAAAATAACCCTCGGCAATCATGATTCTATGTATACTTGCTATTGCTTCTCAAGAATTAATATAAATAAAAATTCCAGACAACATCGCCTCTCGAGAAAGTATTCCCATGTCGGCTGTAATATCTGTTCTGGATGTATCTAAGTGTTGCCACGCTATATTTACATCGTTGTTTATTCAACGTTTGTAGTACAAACAGATACAAGCGTTTGTATCTATTACATTACTAGGTACGAGGGTATTTATAGATTTGTGCTTATAAATCGTTAGTTTGCTTGTACTCACTACAGTTTCTCAAATCTTTGGTCTGTATGTCTGTCTGTAGCATCGTAGCTCCTAAATGAATAGAACGATTATGATGCGGTGTTTTATACTGACGAGATGGAGATGGTTCTTAGATATAATGTGTTCACTATTTTGAAAGTTATCAGCAATTTTCAGAAAAAATCAGCATCATTGTCGAGTGTTCCTTAAATGTTTGAAAAAGTGTGTATATCATGCAACGATCATTAAATAATAATCATAACACAGGGTGAATGAGTGAACCTTTGAGGTCTGTTCCCACAAACGAGTTCGTTATATAAATTGGGCTTATTCATGCAACAGAGAAGCAATTTCAGCGAGTTTGGGTAATTGTGTGACTCACGCCGGAATTTATGAAGCGTCATGCATTTTAACCTTACGGGATTCAAAGAATATTGGAATGAAGGTTAGAAAGGATATTAAGATCAGAACTCAAGGTTTGATCAGGATATATACTTATTTGTTTAACATTTAATGAAGTCTAGATACTGAAAATCAAAAGCAAAAATGAGATGTATCAGGAACGTTTTCACGGCTTGTTTGAGTATGCAACAGATATTGAATATTAAAAAAATAACTCTTAATTTATAGATTTTGATTCTAAAAATAATATTATACAGGTTACCTAAAAAACTATGCAAGACATTGCCTGAAAGTAAGTTATTGCCCTCAAAGTCTTACTTTTTTTAGCCGAGTTCTTATGCTGGACAAAGACCTCCAAATCAATCAATTTTTTTTTAAACTTCTCATGGGTATTTTCTAATAAATTGAATCCCGTATTTCTGTGAAAACGAATCCAATTATTGAATATATTACTACAAAAAAGTCTTATTAAATAAATTAAACGAAATTTGTGATTCCGTGTGCAATACAGAACTAATTACATCATTAGTGATGACATACAAACAGACTTTCGAATTTAAGATGTAAGTGTCAAAGTGTTTGCTCGTTAAATATCATTCCGCCTTGTAATGCCCCGAAATGGTAGGAAATACTTGAAACAGATTGATTTGTAAAAGTTTGTTTTTATCTCCATACAGTTTTTTGTAGTATTTATTAATAAAATATATTTGGAAGTCATTCTAGTAAGAAAAACAGAAAAAAATATATTTTTACAATTAATAGGTATGTAATTTTTTTTGTATACTTTCTTTTTTAGGGTTCCGTACCCAAAGGGTAAAACGGGACCCTATTACTAAGACTCCGCTGTCTGTCTGTCCGTTTGTCTGTCTCCAGGCTGTATCTCATAAACCGTGATAGCTAGAAAGCTGAAATTTTCACAAATGAAGTATTTCCGTTGCCGCTATAACAACAAATACTAAAAACCACATAAAATGAATATTTAAGGGGGGGCTTTCATACGACGGTGGTACGGAACCCTTCGTGCGCGAGTCCGACTCGCACTTAGCCAGTTTTTTTGTATTCCCATTTTCTATAACTTATAATATGTTTGTCTAACTGAAATTATCTACAATATATCAGCAGGTATTGTTCCTCAATATTTTTTTGTTATAAATCTTTTACTTATTTATTATCTTTTACTCCGAAAATATTACGAACTGACCAAATATAATAAAGACAAAATAAGATACCACATTATGTTGTCAATTATCTTATCTTAACACATTCACTGCGTTACGGGAAGTATTTGGTTGTAATTGAATTTCGCTCTGTGCGGCAGCTAGTTGTCCTTGTTTTGCGCTCCGTGCGGAGGTGATTTTTTTAGGTTTTCGTACTAGTAAAAAAGAGACACCTATATTGCCGGTTTCCTTGCTTGAAGTGTATTGAAATTTACGAATAAAAATGTACGGGAATTATTTTATCGTAACGCACAGGAAGGTAATTATTTTACAATAGTGCGATACGGGAACTATTTGGCCGTATCCTAAACCCCGTACCGCACAGAACGTGAGCGCGCGCGGAGCTACAGTTAGCCGTAGTGCTGTGCCCAGTTAATACGATTATACAGAACGCGATATAAATAGCGCGGTATGGTACCTGTACTGTTACTTTCTTAAGTATTTTTTTTTCTGTTGATTAAATTATCGAATAAAATAAATAATTTTAAAACGTAAATCAGGGTTTTTTTTTTGTAATTTAGCTTTTATAAGTACCTAAAAATGTACATAATACAAAATAAGAATTTACTGTTTTTGTTAAAAAGTTGACATTAGCGTAGTTAATTACTTATTATTTTTGTTAAAAATAGTTTCCGTTAATTTTGTACGACCTGAATAAAAAATAATAAATTTAAAACAGAAAAATATTTTACTTATTACATCCCATCCCTAGCAATATGACTGTTGTATGCGCCACGACAACTATTTTCCCGTAAAATCAACCATTTCAAAAAATACCTGTAACTTTTAAGATATTACTTAGATCCCCGTGCGACGGCAGCTGTGTATACACAAGGATGTAAGCTATTGATTGGTACAACAAAAAAACCCTGCTGTGGACTTTCCATGTTTCTGTGGAGGTTTGAAGTAAGGACTACGTACGGGAAAATAGACGTCGTAACGCATATCAGGCAATCTTGATACGGGAAGTATGTGACTTGTACAGCACTGGTAGCAAGTCTTAATCTAGAGCAGCCGCAGCGAACGTGTTAATACGAAATGCTTTTTTCCAATAATCTTAATCCAAATTAGATTTCTTTTCCTATATAAGTACTTTATTGGGTTCTTTATGAGAATATTTTGTCTGCTCTACAAAATTGTCAACTCTATTATTCCCAAATAAAGGACAGGTCTTTCTCAGTATATTGAGTCAATAAATAGTTAATATGCCTTGATGAGTAGGCCTTTATCGATCAACAGCCTAGTTAGAAGATTGTTTGAACTTAATTTAATCAAAATATGTGAATGACTAACGATAAAACTGCTCTATTCTTTAGACTGCCTCGTTGGCCTAGTGGTGCTAAGCGCGACTGCTACGCTAGAGGTCTTGGGTTCGATTCCCAAGTCGACCAAGGTGTTATTGGGTTTTTCAATGAAATTCTCAGTAGGTAGCACTCGGTCGGAGTTTGGATTTGTGCCGGGTTAGTGGCAATAGGCTCGCCCCCTATTACATGGGACCTAAACATACCGGCGAACTGTGGGTGTACATTGGTACACCTCTGCCTAACCTTTCGGGGATACAGGCGTGATGGTATGTTATGTTATGTTTTATTCTTTAATAAAAACTGAAAGATATATACCAAAAGACCAATGTCTTCGTTTTTGTGTTTTGTAAAAAGGTAGTAAGTACTTAAAAACAGTCAACAAAACTTAAAATGGAAAAGGAAATGTATTTTAGCGTGTTTAACAAAGCGTTAAAATCTGTACAAAATACAACTATATCAAAATAAAGTACCTACCATTCCATTCTGCTAGACATATACCGGTCTTAAATATAAAAATTGTTACTGAAACAAACAATAGAATGAAGTGGTATTATCAATACACTAACGGACAAGCCTTCAATTACCCTGTATAAGTTTAAAAAGCGTAGGAACCATTCGAAGGTCGCGACAAATCGATTTCTCAGCCGTCTTGTGTGTAAGACTATAGGAATATAATATAACTACTCTTACAGGGTTGTAATATGCGTATTATGGTATTGTTATGGGTTGTATAATGTAGTTGTAACATGGGATAATGGGTTAGATTTATTTGGACTAGAATTTGGGTTTAAAACTAGGTAAAAACTGTAGTTCTAAGTAGTAAGTAAAAAATCTTTTTAACACGTCGACTGTTAAGTATGGTTTGTTCATCGATAAAATCACTACAACATATGTATATCTGTACCTAGCCGCAATAAAGTATTTTCTTCTTAATATATCAGCCACACTTTTTGTTTACTCGATTTTAAAATTCATTGCAGAACTGAGACCTAGCATTGTACCTGCGCATTGTTTAACTAAAGAAACAATTTAATATTTAGAGCTATTCTAAACCCGGTAAAAAAACTAGATATGTATGAATGTCACCCCTCTTTATTATGGTTTTAAATGAAGTTCAAAGCATGAGCCTTGACGTTTACGGTAATGTCACATTCCTACTGCATAGCGGTGACCATATCACTATAACACGAACATAGTTTAATGCAATTACTAGTTTTTAATTGACGAATTGGTAAAACGTTAGTTGAAAACAATTGAATACTGAGTGTATATCTATTGATTTTGCGTGACCTTAGTAGATCTAAAGATACCTTTATACTTTAGAGTAGGGCGACTTATTTTGAGGAAAAAAGGTACCTACATATTTATTTTTAAAAACAATGTTAATAATAATTTTGACGTGAATTATTAAGGCCAAACAGTTTATAGCAAGACCGAAAATGGCTATAAACAAAAGCCGAATATATAGTTATATGTGTCGAATTAAAAATGACACTTTCAGTCACAGGAGACCTTAGAGTATAGATAAGAAACTAAAGAGTGAGCCTATCAGTGTATGAACCGTGAGCACTAGTATGAACTAGTTTTATCGTAAATTTTGTATCAAGATGGAACGCGCCGTTTTAATAAAACTATCTAAAACCCTAATATTATCCTACCAATGTCGAAACCATCGATATTTTAGCATATAAGTCTGTCGTTGCGCGAAAAATAACTTTAAATCAGTAAACGAATGTACTATACAGACAAAAAGTGCTCTCGCTTGGCACGAAGGAAAACTAGCGATACTATCGGTCTATAGTTATCTATAGTCTAAGCAGGAGACCAACTACAACTAAGAAAAAAAAAACTCTCATTTCAAAACATTAGGCAACGGGCACACGGACACACCTTACATTTCGAAAACCTTCCTACCATTGCAGTTCCCACAGTAAAGGCGCATACTGACAAGCGGTATTATTTCAGAACAACAGTATAATATTACCGAAAACTATCAATTACATAGTGGACGCCATTGTGGGCCGGAAGCGGGCGCGACCGTTATGTTCGTGGACACACGCCTTTTTAGTACGGTCCAAGTAATAGGCGGGGGCGATTCGAAAACCAAATACTGTAATGAAAGCTATTTATCTGTAAATTCGTAATAAAAGTATGTTATTGTAAATTGTTTACACCAAATATTAACAAGCAATTGATTTCTAATATCACAGGCGACAGATTAATTTTCTCTTTTCATCATTCAGTTTGTGCCTTAGGGTCAAAATTGTTTATTTTCCTTATCTAAAACTGGTTATTAACATAAAAATTACTTAATAATTTGTCTTATTTAATGAAAATTACATTGCTTGGCTGTAAATCTTTTGGACAATCTAGTTGACATATAACCTAACCAAAATCACTGTCAAAAAATAAATCAGAGGGACTTAAAAGAGAGCAGAGAACTTAAAAGCAATGAAAACCTAATTCCCTTTATATTGACAATGTACTACAATCAACTCATACACGCTTTATCGCCCACCCCATAAGAGGGTGTCCAAAACACCATGAGATCTGAACTCCTCGTGCGGAACCCCACAAGCAAAGTACTTCAAATTTATTTAGTTAACCCTGGTTGGCCCTGAGGTAGTATAAATACAGAGTATTTGTACCCTGTCTTCGCGATTGCTTTTAGGTAAAGAAAAGTTTAAAGGTGAATTTAAGTTAGTTTAAATGGCTATCTTGTACTAAATGTTTAAGGTGGTGTACCTATATGTATACTAACTTCATGTTAATAACGTGTGTCTGTAAAAATAATGTTTATAGTAGTGTTTGCAAGTAAGGTGATTACTATACTTTCATTACGACACTTACAGTAATCCTGCTTGAAATTATTAGGTCTGTGAATTGATAAAAGGTATCAGTCGCCTTTATAATTTGAACTGAATCTAGTAAAATCATTAATCAATAACTCCTTCAAAGCATGAAATAATTTGTAACCATAATCCACATAGCTGCAACAAAAGAGGTTAATCATCCTATTAAACATTTAAATTAATATAATATTTAAATGAAATTAAATATTAAACATTTTATCGAATATCTCTTCCACAGTTCACCAATCTTGCATTACGTATCATAATAACTGCGCATCGCGAATCGTAAAATGCATGAATAATCGGATTTAAACGGTTATGCAACGTAATGTATTTATTCGGAAGCTCAACTGTGTAATCGGTATACAATATACGTTAAACATCGTATTTATTCAATTAATCCCGTCACTGGTTTTATAACAATGCTTATGTAATTTCCTATTTAGTGAAATGCGATGCGATATTGTTTATTTCAGGCATTTTTGGTGATGTTGTGTTTTGATAGCTAAGTACTTTAATAATTATCTGTCAAAGAAGAATTTCGAAGGCGCGTATAGTTAAAAGAAGGCAGACAAGTTGTTTATTTGGGTTTCAGTTTCGTGTCATGCTTTAATGCATATGGAAACTGAATCAAAATTAAACTATCAAAGTTTCATATTCAAAATACGTTTTGTTTTGCTATTTTTGGACATCGGTCAATCTATAAGTGTTCACTGGTATAAGCCTTGTGTGCCTTTTGTAAGCAATAACAAAGATATACGGGAACAATTTTTGTTTTGTGTTAAAAGCGATTGCAAAATATTGATGTTATGGTGTGATTCGACATCAGGGGTGAAGCGTGTGTTGCGATTACACGGCTCAAATGAACATGTTCCTACATTGTACAGATATACTTATCTTTTTCTAAATCGCTGCCGTTCATAACTTAGGCCATACACCAATGGCCCGATATTCACATAACTATTAGTTCAGTAATGCCCGTAATACCACTGCTGGGTTATCCTCAATGACTATTGGAACTTGTTCAGGGATTTACTCGTCCATTACGCCATGTTGCCAACATTATCTGTTTCGGAAAGTTTCGGAAGTGTTCGGCAAACTTCGTGCAGTTTCGTCTAATTTCGTCTGGCAAGAAATAATCGTTTGTTTTAAATGGTTATGGTGGTTTTATGCCGTGGTAGGTTGTATTGTAAACATGAGTAGAGCATGCCTGTTATATGATGGAATAGCAATATTTTTAGAAAACTAAATGTTATATACAAATGGACCGTAATGGACGTTTGGACCAACTCAAATACTACTAGTCCCACGGTGAAAATTTCGAACCAAATAAAGTTCAGGTATCTTAAAATTAATCTATTTTAATTTTATGTATTTATCTTATACGGCTAATCTACTCTCCGATCTTTTGTAAGTACCTCATTGATAATTATAATTGATTAAAAATTCACTTAAGGCTACAACCAGATGAACAATCAAATTATTTTATTTGTCTGAATGAAATAATAGCTATAACAGTAGGTACTACGATGGAGTAACGTATTACCATCAACTATGTCGCAATTAAGGAAGCAATACCACCATAGCTCGCATGCACATCATAATTATAGATTTGATTGGGTTTAGTGAACAGTCATTATTTGTTAAAAAAAGTAAAAATAGTGAGTTTATTGCTTTATCGACGTGAGTGTAATATCTAAGTAATGGTAGAATGGTGGAATATGGAAAATGAAATGAGAATAATTCGTCGTTAGTAGTATTTTTATATCCACCTAATTTAAGTGTGTGGAAGGACGGCAGAAAGGACTTTGCCTTACCTTGAAAAAAAAAATGTGGTCAATATTTTGACGAGCAATACCTATTGGATAACTTTATGTTATTTTTTTCGGAATATTTTCAATATGCTTGCTGAAATCTAAAATTTAAAAATAAAACTACTCATAGAACACAATTAATGCAAATAAACAGGTAGACATACAATCTCTTTGTCACATGCTTTCTTAATTAACCAAATGCCTAAAATTATCTTCATAGATGACGATTATAATAACGAAAACTTTTTTTTGCATATTTAAGTAGTAGTAAGTAGTTAATCTGCCACCAAAACGTGGATTTTTCTCAGCGGACACGCGCCGACACATTGGAGGGTAGTCGGCAATATTATTACGGCTTCGGCTCTGGTTACGAAGCCAGACAACTGTCGAGGCCTTCTATAAACTAGAACGAAATGTTCTTCATTGTTTTATAGATATTTTTCGTGTTAAAATTACCAAAGTCAGCAAATTATGTGTTTTCTCATTCTGTTGCTTGTTTTTTTTTCTCTAGAATTTGATGTATTTATCCTGGCTTTCGTTGGAGTAAATAAATATGTTACGTTATAACTAATATAGACGTTTATAACTAATGATATATATAAATGTTTACTGTTTTACTACTCGTACGTGACCTATATTAGAGATTTCAGGAATGCTGCTTTGAGGTATACCTATAGCTCTTTGCGTAAGGCATAGTTTAAATTCAGTTTCTGATAACTGAATGTGCTTCCGAGAAATTGACAGAGACAATTCGAGACTTGTTCTCGAGCAGTGAATGTCAGTGAGTGTACATGCAATTTACTTGCACGAAAAACTATATTATATAATTAAACTATATAGACAAAGATACTGCTTATTTCTTATAGAAATCTCTTTTAGCAAACCTAATAAAGGAAAAGTGTAATAGATAAATAGGCTGTAAATAAGGATAGTAATCGCTCATCGAGTCTGCATTCCACAAAAACGAACCACCCATATCCACACATGTATCGTCCAATTTCCTAATGTCTATCTGTATTTGTCAACAGAGAATGGTCTCCTCTCGTACGAGAACCCGAACTACCACATGGACCCGTCCCGGATGGAGTCGGCGATCTACAGCGACCTGTACGACATGCACGACGAGAAGAACACGCCCGACGAGTACGACAACTACCTCGACAATAGGAGGTTAGTACAATAATACCATATACTACCTGGGTAGTTAGGAAGGAATATACAAATTCTATAAAGAAATTTCGATTCGAGGCATGACGACGGGATCTTTTTATGAAAAAAATATTTCAAGTTCATCAGTTAGATATTGATTAAAATACATAATATTCTAGATACTGTCACTGAACTTTTGGCGATGATGAAAAATTGCCATTGCTCTACTGCTGTGCAAATGCATTTTTCCTACTGCTAGACAAAGGCCATGTCTCATACAGAAAAGAAACGAACATTGATTACTATGCTGACTCACTCGATATATCTTAATGTTCTCCAAACAAGCCAATTCTCCTAGAAGAACCTGGGAAACTGGCAGTGCCTAAACAAAATATACTGATAACCCTCACAGTTTCAATCTTCAACGCCTCTATTTATAAATTATCCATTAGATACATTTGCATTATAACCGTCAGTTACCTCAAGATTTACAACACTTGAATAATTTGGCACCTCACACAGCCTCCAATTAATCCCACATAGTACACGTGTTAACCTCATGTCCGGACCCCACATTAACCCTATATCGCCGGCTCTAACCCGCAAACGACACATGACGTGGATTACCATAATGTACCCAATGGGGTTGTGGCGCCGAGTTTTTACCTACCTATATTAATGGGACTATTATGGCTGGAAGAGTAATGTTCATTTCGTAAATGCACTATTTTATTGGATGGTGAAATGGCTTATGTGAATGAAGTGATTGAAAAAAGAGTGTACCTCTCATAATAGTGCTAGATACACTCTTTTGACAAATTAATAAATATGTCCATGTTGAGAAGCGAGGATGCCACATAAGTTAGTTATGTATTTTTTAGTTTTTTTTCTCTGTGTTGCAGCATTGTGCAGACTAATCATTTTCCACAGTGCTTTTAGTTTTTCCTTTTTCCGTAAAAGCGCTGGTTTCAAACTCTAACTCGATTGTGAGAAAATGTGTAGCGCCTTAAGTCTTACGTACAGAGTCTAGCCACAAACATATTTACCTCCTTACATAAACCTTTTTTCGTGTTATGTGATAGAAGTCTTTGTTCGCCTGTGGGATAGCCTTATTTAATCCTGGAAAATCGATTTACACGGTCATCGTGAAAACTATTTCATACTTATATACATAACTTAATCAGGAGCTGAAAACAAGATAGATATCTGTGCTACATTAGTAGGTAAAGTAGGTCTTTTTAATACCTTACCATTTGGTAACTGCCTCGTTGGCCTAGTGGTTCTAAGCGGGACTGCTACGCTAGAGGTCTTGGGTTCGATTCCCAAGTCGACCAAGGTGCTATTGGGGTTTTCTATGAAATTCTCAGTAGCAGGTCGGAGTTTGGATTTGTGCCCGGTTAGTGGCTCGCCTCCTATTACATGGGACCTAAACATACCGGCGAACTGTGGGTGTACATTGATACTCTTCTGCCTAACCCTTCGGGAATACAGGCGTGATGGTATGTTATGTTATTTGGTAAGTATAATTCTCATCTGATTTGCATGACAACAGTTCCAAATCCATCTAATAATCTAGCACAAATACTGCGTCGTTTCAGCTCATATAACGAAGAGAGACCAATATTTCTATTCATAAGGAACAAATTAGTGTAGAAATAGGAAATACAATAATTCCTCTAGTATTGAGTAATCCCATGGCATGGTCATAAACCGCTAACTGCATTAAAGCGGCCGTGAACAATCATACATTCCTCATTCCCAACCTAGCACAACATTTGGCTACTGACACCATGTAGATATGTACAGAAGTTCTACTGCACTAAATTGGGCCATATTACTTATAGATGACGACTGTTAAAGGTTTTGGACGATAAATTACTGTTGCTATTTGAATTAGTATTTTATCTGGTTTAAAAAGACGGACAGTTTAAAAAACTGTACCAATCTTATTTGATTCTAGACTTTTCTGTAAAAAATTGACTATTTCTTATTTTCTCTACAAGTTTCTCTACAGTGACTATGTTGACGTATTTGGTAATTTTAACAAAGGCAGACTGAGCTTCACTTTGCCTGTAACACAGCACACAGTCACAAATATTTTTTTTTCTTAACATACAGACAAAAACCTATCTAGACTGGAAGTAGGTAGTACATTAAAACCTTACCTCCTTTGACTACCTCATAAAAGGCTACATTTATGCACTACAACACACCAACGAAGCACCAGACTTGATTTACTGTCCCTAATTCATTGCGTGACGGTATTACGTCACAGCCGAGTGCAACGACCTTCGCACTGCGCAGTCGCTGCATCGATCCGATGCACTCGCGCTGCCTCTTAGATAGTGCGTTCGAATTTCGGTATGGATGTTAGTTTTTAATTTATTGTTTTGTTGTCATTGGCTTTTAATTTGGTTGATTTTAATTAATTGATAAGTAATTACTGGTGAACCGGTTTTGCAATACTTATTAGTAATGCTTTATTTTTTAATTAAATTAAGTAAGGAATCGAGTTTTTCATATAGGTAATTAAAGAATGTATTTAGATATACATACTCTTGTGGTTCAAATAGACTGGGGTTTCTGACACTGTATCGTAATAAATGATCCATTTATCTTTAATCTTAATTGGTTAGCCATTTAGAATTAACACTTTTATATCGTTCAAAAAACGGACCCCATTGTTTCTTTACACACAACATAGGGTAGAAAATGTTATAGGTATGTTAAGTGATGGAAGTACTTTAAAGTTTGTTTTTCGGTCAACACATCATACAATAAAAAAGCCATACGATCATCATAGTCATTGAAAGCTATATAGCTCTTGGCACTTATCCAAGTTATCAATTATTTCGTCCATTAACTTGAGTCAAGTTATTGATAATTTCTTCTTATAACTGTACCATGAGTTATAAAACTATAAATCTTCAGAAAATAAATAAAAATGCAATTATAAAGACGCTGGTTTGATGGCCCAACAATATAAACGTACACGCGACTAGCGAACTGAATAACGTCCGCTCTGAAACTGAACGTAGATAGTAAAACTGCAGTGTGGTGCAAGTCATAAGCTGTAGCGATTTACATAAACATACTTAGGTTTATGTCTTTAAGTTGGTACTGATTTTATGACTTGTTTAATAGGTATTCGTGGCAACAAGGAATTATTACTGATATAGTATTATTTAAACACGATTTTAGATCTAGGTATAGGTACTAATATTCTTATCAAGAAATAAACTATTTTGTTTTTTAATGTGAATTTCGCCTAATAGGTGTTTTATTTTTGGAGTTGACATTACCCATATGACTATCCTGAAAAAAAAATATTCAAATACTCAGGGGTATCTTTTAAAGTCCAGCCGAATGAAGAATAACGCTATAAAAGGTTTATCCCCTAATCGCTGGTTTTAGACGCACACTATTATGGCAAATAGAACCACATCCGTTGTGAATCTAGATTTTAATACAATATATGGTGCACTTGGCTAAACGGTGCAGACGCTAAGCGCTTGACTCACTTCGTTAGGAATTATGAGGTAGAATACCGCTTATTTATAATTTGTATGGCGTAAATACGTAGATAGTATCTAGTACAGACCAGAAAGTATATTAGGTACGTCTCGGTTGAATATGGTTAATAATAACATAGTAGGTTGCAATTATGAATCGCACAGATTTCGAGACAAATGAAATAATGTTTGTGTGTATTTGGAAAGTGATATAAAACCAATGTATGTCACATTGGTTTTATATCATGTACGATTTTAAATTCATGTCACGATTTCAAAGTTATATTAATGTAGGAATTAATCCTCTAGTTTTATGGCCACACACAGCTAGCGCTGCGAAGAGAACAACATCCGTCAACGCTGATAGTAAAACTGCAGTGTGGTGCAAGTTATAAAGTGGTAGCGGTTACAATATTTTATTAGTCTATATTTTTTATTTTTCTGAAAAGGTAACTGCTTAAGATAGTAACTCAAAAATTACACGAATTTGTAGCCTCTTTAAAGTTCGGAAAATTTAACTAGCTTAGCCAGATAATTATTATTCTTCTTTGTCCAGTATAGTAAGTAACTATTCAAATGAATATTGACTAAGTTGATTTATTGCATTATTTATACAATATCAAAGGTTAGTTAACAACATCTTGTTTTTATTTCTTTAAAAAAGCAAAAATTGGTCCAAAGTCTCAGTCAACAACCAAACAATGCATATTATAAACCACAGAATAATATGACTCAAAAAAACTTTCCAAAAAAACACAAAAAGTAATCATTTATGGTCAAAAACAAATGCCACAGCGTACACAAATCCTGCAGTTTAGCTGCGAACTTCGCCAGTTTACAAACATCGTTACACGGGATTTTTATGGCGTATCCTCGAGCTCCGTAAAATCGTATTAAAAACTTTCAGTTATACTGTTTTTGTTCGCATTAAGACTGGATACGATGGGTTAATGAAAATATAAGCTTGTATTGAAATGCTAGCTTTGAAAACTAGTTTTACATGTATAAACAGAGAATTACTCGGTTTCGCATCGAATAAGAGGATGAAAAACAAAAAGAACGTATATTTAGTTTTTCCCCAAGCGAACTGAGAATTGCATTGTCTCTCAAACAGAAATGATTGTAAAAACGACAAACTACTCTGTCTGTCTGATATAAACTGTCTGTCGTCTCTTCCATTTATTAGCTACATTAGATACTTTAAAAATATCACTTCATTTTCCAAACCCAGAATTAAATTTGAAAAACTGACAAAAACCAAAACAAATCTCGCAAAACTATGGGAAGGATCTATTTTATTGCGATCACGTCTGCGCTTCAATATCCGAATGCATCCGTGGGAACGTGTCGCCATCTAGCGTCAGAAATTGCATCTAACTTGCCAAGCAAAATTGAACCTTATAGCAATGGTCCAAGGAGCAACATAGCTTGGAGTTCGTGAGATAGTTCGTGAAATCTAATTAGAGGATTATTCCGTCAGGATATAATATTCTGTGGGGTCTTATGTAAGACTCTCTTAGTAACAATGGCTGGCTCTGAATAACATATAAGTTTATTAAGACTAGAAGTCCAGGATCCAGTATTATTTTGTGACCAAAAACCAATATGCGAAACAAAGTAAAGTGGAACTATGTCTCTTCATATACTCGGAAGTATTATAACCACCAACAATCTGTTCTTTTTCGGAAATCTTCTGAGAAAAAATCTTTTTATCTCCAAAACCTCCGGTGTTGGTGATGTTCATGGGTATACCACCATCAGGTAATTATAATCCGTTGCCTATTTAACAAATTAATATCTTTGAAAATCAAGACCCAGATCAATCCTTAACAATATAACCATCCTTAATCCATCTTCACCAAAGAAGCCATTGAAATCTCAAAAGCGTGAAGAAAGCACGTTATGACCTAGTTCAATGGCCATCTTCAAACACCCTTTATTTCCTGGTAAAAAAAACCACTCGTCAGAATTGAAGTCGCTTTGCTGACTCCCGATAACCGTAAAAGCCTTTTGTCTTTTAAAGTCGACGACTTGCGCTCCCGGCTTCGATATTTTAGCTTGAAATTGAAGTGGAAACGTCACGTAGTGCAGTGTTATAGAATCAGATTCTCTATTATATTTTTCTCCCTCTATTTCTATAGAAAAGGTTTTAAAATTGTGTTTACTTCAAAGGCAAATAGAGTTACCAGTGACATACAACATAAGTTAATAAAAATATCTATATCGACGTGTGCTGTACAAAGTTCTTCATGTGAAAAAGATTAGAAAGACGACAAGTTATTTGATAGCTAGAATTCTAGTGCATAGGTGTAAAAGCCACCTTTATGGTTATTTTATGCAAACAACAAATTAATTAAATAGTTAAAATAAGATAAAAGTTATTGATATTTCTAAGCATTGTCTTCAGCTTTCACAATAATTATTGATAGTTAGACAAACAAACACAAACCTACTTTAAAACAAAATTTAAAATAAGAGGCAAACAGATTTGAATCAGGTTTTTTCTAAGATTATGTTAGAGAACTCGCCTGGGTTTCTCTCAAAAGCTATTCTAGACTAGTCAGTCATAAATTCAGGCTAGTTAAATGGATTATACTATTGTTTTGTTCCAAAAGACCATTTTAATGTTACACTCGGTCGCCAGAGATGTCTCAATCGTCCGCCTGCTGTCACAGCATGCATATGTATGTACTCGTAAAACGTTCGCAATAACATTCGTGTACGGACGGCAGAACCAATGCTTAGTCAGCTATATTCTGAGTATGTAATGGAAATGGGAATGTTTGAAAGAGATTAAAATACAATTTTCTTTAAAACGTTTTTATCTCTATTCCACTAAAATGCTTAATGGTGGCTCTCCATTTAGTAAAGTTCTGCTTTTCACTAAAATGTTAACTGTCACCAAGACTTATAGAATTATGAATGATTATTTTTATAATCATTGCCTTTCGGATAATCATTAACAATTATTATTTTAATTTAAATAAAATTTTGATACTCGAGAAGGAAGAGCTGTTTTAGTTTAAAAACAATCTGGGCACGCACATAAGATATACGATAAAGATATAATATAAATAAATTGCTACAATTGTTATAGGAGACATTTTATAATAAGCGGTTTATATTAATTCTTCAACTTCTTAATAGTCTCTGATCTAAAATCGGTTCATGAAAAAAAAAACATACTCGTACATCCGAATTTCCGAAACCTGAATATTTTTGCTATCGGTACAAGTTCCTTCCTGTATGCAAACGGCACATAACAGTGTTGCCTGCAATCCCCCCGGAGCGGTCATGACGACCGAAGTCTTGTGTTTTTACGTCCCTAATGCATTGTCGGGTTTCAAGCTGTTTGCAGACCAAACTGAAACTTTATAACACAGTGAGGTAAGTATAAAGATTTCAGAATTATGAAAAGTTAGCTGACATTATGATTGACTTAAAAATCGTCGTTAATTGGGGGAGGCCTTGTCCAAGCAGAGGGACAGAACAGGCTAAAAAAATCGTTTGTTGATGAGATGTTACTATTTGATATGTATTTTTTCAACCAACTTAGACGTTGGTTTATTGTTGTAAATCGCCCTTATTTTTGTATAAATCTACTTCATTATTATGGTAACATATCTAATTTGAGACACTCAATCAGCAGTGGGTTACATGCATGTTTGATGGTAATAGTCCTGACAAATAATATTTTTCAGTGATATTTCTTAGATATTTTCTAGATAGAATTTTAATTGCCTATATATTATGTTAAGGCTTCATATAAGTGTGCAGAAAACTCTTTAAATATTATAAAGTCTATCTATTTTTTACAAAACGTATCACTGGTCTGTTATGAAAGAATAAAGCACTAAGTACATAAGATCGTCCAGCCTCACATTACCGACAAAAGTTAGTGAAACCAGTAAAAAAAGAAGGGCCAACTTGCCGCCATTAACGTTTTCAATGGCTTATATTACATGCACCTAATTTGGGTGAGGAAGCGCGGATTGTGTGCTAACAGCCAAGTTTCAGGCAACTTCCGAACTTCGGAATATGAGGGAGATCGCTCGAGTTTTAATTTATATATTATTCGAACATTTTCTTACCTACTATTGGTGGATGCTGTTCTTTTTAACCGACTTCAAAAAAGGAGGAGGTACTCAATTCGGCTGTATTTTTTTTATATTTGTTTCCACATAACTCTTGAGTGGGTGAACCGATTTTGATTTTCTTTTTTTATTTGAAAGCCGGTGCTTCTTGTGTGGTCCCATTGTATTTTTACACGACTGCCCAAAAAGGAGTGTTATGTTTTCAGGGTTCATGTATGTATGTATGTATGTATGTATGTATGTATGTATGTATGTATGTTTGTGAGTTTCTTTATTCCACCATAACTTCTAAAAGGCTTGACCGATTTCAATGTTTGTGGTATCATTAGAAGCTTTGAGTTATCCCGAGTGACATAGGCTATGTGGACATTAAAAAATGGTCAAGTGTGAGTCGAAATCGCCTGCAAAGGGTTCCGAACGATATTTTTTTTTTGTGTTGTGTCATGTTTTTTTGTTGTTCACTAAAAGGTATTAAAAAAAACAATTATAATTAAAAAAATTAAAAAACACGCCTGCCATGTCAAAAAAATTTAAAAACAAGTCAAATATTTGCAGTCGGGGGTACCTGTAATGAATTGTTCCAAGTAACCGACCCCGACTGCAAATATTTGACTTGTTTTCAAATTTTTTTGACATGGCAGGCGTGTTTTTTAATTTTTTTAATTATAATTGTTTTATGGTCCAGTTTGGACAGTGGGATCCATAAGGAATAAATATAAGACTTATTTTAAAGTCGGATTTTTTTGTTAGAATTATTGATATGGAGGGTTATATTTTAAATGATGATTGATTACATTTTTGCAGAATTTTAAGAATTAAGTTTCCTGCATTTAAAATAAAGTAAACGTTCGTTATCTACTTTTCAAATACTCTTTATAATGTTTTCATTAGACTCCTTGTAATTTCGTTAATTACTCACTCGTAACAGAAAAATCACAAAGTGGCGCATTGTATAATTTCAAGCAGTTTATCCTAAACATACATTAATTAACGTTTTTCTTTACAAACCAGGGTACATTTTTCCTTAGCTTAGTTAATTATGAATATTCGTTACTCAAAATATGTTTGCTCAAAAATCTGGGGCACCATTTTAATAAACGCCAAGAAATATTAAAAGCTCCAGCGCTGTACAAACGAAAAACACTAATTAGATTTTGATGAAGTTTATTTATTTATTTCTTTTTTTTTCTTTTCAGAGTCGAGGACGAAGCTGCATCACCAGTAACAAAAACCAGGTAATTATGTTATAGTTATTAGTCTCCTTGACTGTTATAATTATTGTATAGGATAAAGAAGTAGCAAAACTTGATTACTTAAAAACCCCAAATAAAAACCTTCTTCAAAATGTCTTAAAACTAAAGCAACGAGTACAGAACCCGTGAAAACAGTAGAAACCAAACTAATTCTCAGCAAACACACTAAACATCAAAATATTTGGCCAGGTTTTAATTTTTCTGTTTTAATCCCAATGAAAAAGCCTAAGCATAATGATTCTAAGCCTACGTCGGGTTGTCAACCACGCTACCAGTCTCTCAAACCTAATGGCGATGTTATATTCACAATGCGGGAAGATATCCAGATTTAAATGGTTTATATTGGAATAGATTCCTTGATTAATTCCTTACATGAGCAAAACGACAGAAAAGTTGGAATGCTTGAGATTTTGCAAACGATGAGCGATTGTTTTTATATTGAATGTAAGTGTTTTATAACGAAGAATGCAAACTGGTATTGTGTATTGTTCATTAAAATAAATAAATCCAATATCTGTTTACTTCGCTTATTGGGTAACTGGTTATTGAAGTTATTACGCGTACATTTATTTACGCAGTTGGTTGCATTCGATGTGATTTTCAAAGTGCTGAGAATAATATAAAGTTTCGCGATGATGGATGATCTAAGTGAGCAAATTTTGAGTAAATTGGATTTGTTCTGGAAAAACGCCAGGTCAGAAGGATGTTACATATTTATAAGTGTTTAGTGGTTACAGTGGATTGAGTGAAAGTTTTTTATTAATGGCTTTTTGACCCGAGGAGCGTCCTTTACCCTGCAGTGGGATGACTACAGACTGGTATTTTTGTGAAAAATTGTGAAGCTAACAGAAATAGCGATACAAACCGTTCAAAAAAGTATTGTTTCAACGATTGTTTTTTACATTGAACATTGGTCTTAATTAACTTTGATTCGTTACCTTGGCTGAGATTTTAAGTGCCATTTAGAATCGAGTCTACAGTTTACTTGTTCTTCCTAATGATCTAGTCAATGCTAATAGGGGTATTAACAAACTTTGAGTCTAGAACAAAAGCAGTCAAGAGCTTACTTTGCTTAACGGCTTGAAAAAATGTATTTAATAGTCTTAAATTTGAATATTAAGAGCGTAATTTAAATTATTAATATAGTATGATTGTTTAATGATAATGCGAGTAACGTGCAAAAAAATATCATTAGTAGTTTTTTTAAAGTAACGCCTTTGTCTATGTAATATTGTCAGAACTCATGTAGGGTGGTCTGAAAAGATAAATTAGAATACAACTACGTAATATAACATATGATAATAATCTTCCGGGACAACTCACACACGGTTATCTGATCCCAAGCTAAGCAGAGCTTGTGTTATGGTAACCAGACAACTGATAAACATACTTATATAATTCTAAATACATACATAATATTATAGATAAATTAAACCCAGACAACCAGAACAAATGATCGTGCTCATCACACAAACATTTGTCCCGGGTGGGAATCGAACCCACGACCTCCGGTATAGCAGTCAGGGTCACTAACCACTAGACCAACAGGCCCGTCATATTAACAGTCGGATACGTTTAAACCCATACTAAGTTTAATCAAATGGTAAATGATTGGTTTCTAGAGCCTTGTACAAGTAATATAACAGTTGGGATTGGTACTATAGCTAGATGAGGGATAATTAATTGAGACACTGCACCTAACTCTAATAAATTATTGCCCCTGATAAAAAGCCTTCAACGTTAGCTACACGTCAAAGCATTTAAAAGCAAGCGCGGCAAAATAAAATTTAAGAAATATAAAACAAAAAAGTAAAATTTAAAAGAATGGACAAGCATTAAAATATTTCTATGACCATATTTGACAGTCACATGTACACACAAACACACGCCTACAAGATACTCCGAACCCCGCAGCGGGTTCCCTCAGTGGACGTTGCTGACGTAGTTAGTTTTTCATATTGCTCTGGCTGGAAGCCTTAAGGTCCTCGCCAAAAGTCCAGTGAAGCAGTCAAAGCCTGCTTCACCTGCAGCTCTTCTGCTGCTGCTCAGGCTAACAGCAAAGACCTTTATAAAAAAAAGCCTACAAGATACACGAACTAAACACATTTTCGAAAAAACTAACCGATTCTAATTAACCTATCTAGTTTTTATCAAATTGTTGCAACACATTTCGTAAGTGCAACCTGATTAATATTAATTGTTCATAATCGTTACGTCTTTATACCTAGTTGATAGGTTTAATTGCGTTTTTAACGTTACTTAGAAAAAACGTGCCAGTACAGTTTTGGCTTAGTTCTTTTGCACACAAGTCGCGTTATTGCAAAGGTTTTTAAGTGCAATTATATAGTTCTTTGTGCTGCATGCATTTTAATTATAAAATGTTGGCCAGAAAAAGAAGATATTTTTATATTGGGTATGTTTTTTGTGACTTTTTTTAACCCATGTGTAATGATGTAATAGTATGTGTGATTGTCATAGTAAAAAAAAACAAGTAACTTTAGTTACCGTATGTCTGTCTTATATTTTCAAATTGTACTTTATTTTCCATTAACATTTTAAAGCTAAACACTTTTTTTTTCAGTTTAATGAATAATCCATTTTCGTCGAATTTTTCTTGAAATACCTACGTATTTACTTACTTTTTTACGCTAAATTTTGGATATCTGGTATAAGTACGAAAGATAATACTGCCATTTTGAACCCGGATTCTACAATCCATATCACCATCCATAAATTTAGAGTACGTCCTATAAAACTCTACAAAACGTGGTTCCGTAAATTCGAGTTCACATTACTAATTTAAGTCAAGCAGTTGCTCGGTCGGGTAAATATGATCAGGCAATTGTTCGTGCTTGCGACTGCGCTGGCTTGGCCTTGTCTTTAAGATGAGGTCTTAGTTATAAGAGGTAGCGTGTTTATGTGGGTTTTAACTGTAAGTCAAGGTAGGTATATCACATTGTTTATGCATCTTTTTTTATGGGATAGTGTTTACACGAAAGTGAAGACCAGAAATTAATTAAGGCTAACGCTATTTAAACTGTTTTTTTTTAGTTAGCCTGAAATTTAGTGCCTTTGACATGCACCAATGCCACCTAAGCCACTAAAAATTGCACCAAATTTTGAGCTCATATGGCAGACAAACCTACCTAAAAATATAATTCACAATATTTTCTTTTAATCCTTAGACCCCATTCTTCCGTAATACCCGCTCGTCTTATAGCCCACGCCTTACCGTGATTCACATGAAGTTTGTGACGCACACCCCGCAAGTCACGTAAACTGCTTTGTTTTGTTTTTATTAATTCAGAAACAATGTGCCATATTAAACCGGACACGAGTTTATCACGAAGGATATTATGTGTAACATATAGGTAGTTATTATTTAAATACAACTTTAATACCTGCTCAAGCGCAGAAAGCCTGCCTTTATAGTCAAGTGACATTTATACAAGCATTAAGAAAGATATAGAGATGAGAGAGATGGCGTAAATGACATTAAATGAATGGAAAGGGCATTTAATTTAAGTCACTTCCAAACATTTGAGGAATTCAATCAGTGTTAACGGTTGTAGAAAAGTTACTTGGCTATAAGGTCTGATCATCAGTTTCACAATACAGCCTGTAAACTGTGGTAAATTAGCACTGCCTACATTTCTAGCACTTGAGTGACAAATGGGACCATTAACGTACAAAGGGGATATTTAAAAGCTTATTTATTCACGAACTAGGCTGTGACTAGTGGCATAATCTAGCAGATTGATCTGCGAGCCAGGAATTTAGCAGAACGCTTAGGTTTCCACATTAGTTACTTATAGTAATGTTATCTACTTCATGACATACTGAAATGAGCTCAAGGTATCTTATGATTGTTTTGAATTACTCGCAACTTAAGTTAATACTTTATCCGTATAGAAAATTTAAGGGTGTCATCACAACACAGAATCATCTGATTAATTGAGGCGCGTCGATAGGTACTCTACTATAATTTAATAAAAAATAAAGACATAATAATATTTAGATACTACCAACCGAACAAATAAGTTATGGTTCTGAAAATAACGCGTAAGACAAAATTATATTAATTAAAGTTTTTGAAATCATCACGCCCCTGAGATAGATGGAACAATAGCTTTATCTTTTTATTTACTCCTCAGTGACAAGAGCGGTTTAATCACACCGCCACAAAATGGTGGCGAGGAGTCGCCTCCCCCGGAGAAGGAGCGAGCTGACCGCGAGGACTCGGAGAAGAGCCACTCGGCATCAGTGCCCCACTGTGCTGAGGGCCCCAACGACGACCTGTACGCGATACCCGTCAAGTTGAGGCCCAAGAAGGAGCCCCAGCTGCCTCCCGGCTGGGAGAAGCACGAAGGTAGGAGGACATGTATGTAGACTTGTTTTGCTTTGCACGTGTTTTATTATTTATTCTAATGTAGCATGAATTCAGTAACAAAGATACTTACTTTCTTCATTTCGATTGATCATTTAATATGATTTTTTTGCACTCCACTGCTGGACTTAGGCTTTTCCCAAGTTGGACCACAGCACTCTAAATACAACCTGCTGTGATTGGTACCTATTACTGTTATATAGTGAACTACTTTTTCTTGTAATACATAAATAAATATTTTTCATCTGTCATTTATATTAATTCCATTCCGATGACTTCCACAGCACATGCTTAGTTTCTACGAAATTTCATTTTGTAGTTTTAGCATGTGTTTGGCACCCATCGTAGACGCAAAGTTAATAGAGCTCAACTGCAGCTTTTCCAAAACAATTCCTAACTCAACTTCTGTATCCCCAGACAATGATGGTCCATACTACTGGCACATAAAAAGCGGGACAATCCAGAGAGAGATTCCCAAAATGCCGCCAGTAGAAGCCAAGGAGTCGCGTATCTCAATGGTGAGGGACTGCTCCAACCTGTCCGAGGTCAGCAAGTATGAAGGAAGCGTGATGACGGGCTCTGTCACCAGGAGTACCACCAGCGGGGCCCTGGATCATGTCGACCAGGATGCCGAGAGGAAACGTAAAGAGGAAATGTCTTACAAGTAAGTCCTTTTAAATATTTACAACAAACAAGTATTACCCTTGACTGAAACTGTATGCTGCTGCCCATGAGCATCAGAAGTTTTTTGAGACATTCAAGTGATATCAGTTAGCTTATCTCCTTAAGTTATCTGCCACACTATACGGACCAGCCGTACATAGGTATAGTTACTGCCTAAACAATGGTCAACATTATCATTTACTTGTGGTAAAATTTGATGTGACTGATTATTTTTTAAGAGAATCAGAATAATGTCATATTTACATTACTTTCAATTTTGCAATCCATTTAAATAACCAATAAGAAGTGATCTAACGGAATTTCGTTCTATTTTCATCAGACGTCGCAGCTACCCAGCTCGCCCAGAGCCAGACAACGGCCGTGCAGTCCGGTTTTTCGTCCGCTCCCTCGGCTGGGTGGAGATCTCCGAGTCGGACCTGACCCCCGAGAGGTCTAGCCGAGCCGTTAACAAGTGCATCGTGGACCTCAGCCTGGGACGCAACGATCTGCTCGACCAAGTCGGACGTTGGGGTGATGTGAGTTACCTTCATCTCTACCATCAAAGTACATGCGAAATTTTCTGGCTCCAGATTGTACATTCGTTGGTCTTTTAACAGGGCAAGGACCTGTTCATGGACCTGGACGACGGAGCCCTGAAGCTGATCGATCCAGAGAGCCTGAACACTCTGCACACACAGCCAATCCACACGATTCGCGTGTGGGGCGTCGGCAGAGACAATGGACGGTAAGTCTCCACCCCACATCATTTAATCCACGAACTCCATTATTGGACTTAAACTAATCTGTTTTCTGTCTTTGCTCTCTTGGAATAGCGAAAGGTAAATACACGGGATTTTGAGGTTTATTTTTGATATTTAGATCACTTAGGCGTGATTGTGAATTGGTTTTCGTTGAAGTTCTTTGACTAGTTTTTAGAGTAGACGAGTTCAGAATCATGGCAATGTTTGATAATGTGTTTTATTTAGATAGGTTAATGTTTTGCGCAACGGGAAGCATTTCGTTTATTTTCCTAGTTTTTGTGTAAATACTTCTGCTTTATAACTCACGTGCTATTTTGGCTTTACATGAAATCACGCGTTTGAATATAAAACGTCTTTGGCGGCGTCATGTCTCACGCTGTTACATTACGTCATCGCTTTAAATACTATCAAATAATCGAATCTTTCATCTTACTAAAGGACTTGAGAACAATAAAACTTGAGAAATAGATAAGTTTTAAGCCTCATCATCGTTCTTCTAACTCTATCTGGGCTTGATTAAAAACCATTTTTGAACGGAGCCACAGAACGGAACAAAATCTGTTTTCTGAACCCATGAAATCATCACACCTAGGTCTTCCAATATTTACAGGACTTTAACCCAATTTCTTTGTATCCAGGGACTTCGCGTACGTGGCCCGGGACCGCGCGACACGCAAGCACATGTGCCACGTGTTCCGCTGCGAGGCGCCGGCGCGCAGCATCGCCAACGCTCTCCGGGACATCTGCAAGCGCATCATGATCGAGCGCTCCTTGCAGCCGCCGCCGCGCCCCACAGATTTACCCGCTACTAGGCGTCCCAGACCGCTTTCTGGTAAGTTCTGATGGTATATTATATAACTAAAGATTCAAGAAGAACGATTGTTATTCGACGATCACAGAAAACATAAATCGTACTTAAAATAGTAGATACGAGACGAGACGACCATGAGCGCGGCATGTACATCTGCGCAAGCAGGGGCGCGGTTTACCTGAATGTGATCAATAACCTAGATATAATAGAGTATAGTACCTATCTACTATACTTTATAGGATCTAGGTTTAGGTTTTCTGTTGTAATACTTACTCTGTTATTACGAGTAAATAATACGTAGAATCCAGTATTTAAGCATCGGTATCCAGTGCTGGATTAACCCTTAATCAAATTAAGCAATTGCCTAGGGCACCACGCCTGGGGGGGCACCAGAAGAAGCAAAAAAAAAATCCGTCCTTAGGGCATCACGTCTCACTCTCACGTCACCATACACTATACCGAAAAAATGATTGTGTCTTTGAGTGTTGATGATCGGTCAGTCAGAGTGACTGACAAAATTAACTTACTTTGACAAATTATAATTCTTAAACTACTGGTTCAAATTAAATGAAATTTGAAATAAATCGTATTTAAATAATGCCTGTTTGGTTAATGAAAGTTCAGGCTTCTAATTTTATCTACAACGAAGTTATAGGGGGTTGAATATGGTCTGAACTGCTTCAAGAAATGGATGGTAGGCCTAACCTAGGGGCACGGCAGTGCCCCCGTCAAGTCGAGCAAAAACAAGCGGCACGGCCGTACCATATACCAAATAAAATATTTAAGAAACGTTATTTATGTATTAATTTTATATAAAGTAGCGATTAGTGATTAAAAAAAAACATAAATTAAAAAAAATGTAAAATTATTAAATCAGGTATCAAATTGTGCCTCCAGATCTGGTATAGGTACTTTAAACTTCATAAAATTTGAACCAGTAGTTTAAGAATAATAACTAGGTAGTTAAAGTTTGTTAATTTTGTCACTCTCTCACTTACTGACTGACCTATCATAAAAACTCTAAGACACGATAATTCTTAAACTACTAGTTTAAATTGAATGAAATTTGAAATATACCGTATTTATATAATGCCCGTCTGGTTAATGAAAGTTTAGGCTCCTAGTCTTATCCACATCTAGGTTATAGGGGGTCGAAAATAGTCTTCGAGTAAAGAATGGTACGGTCTAGCCGCTTGTTTTTTCTCGACTGGGCGGGAGCACTGCCGTGCCCCCTGATTAGGTCTACTGGAGATAACATAAACAAAACGAGCAACTTACGCACCTCATGGTGATGGGGAAATTAGTTATTTGGCCAAAAGCTACACGCTTTTGGCCAAAAAACTAATTTCCCCATCTTCATCACGAGTGGACTTTGTGGCCCTCATACGCTAAAACTATTGATTCTACAAAAAAAGGTTAATACTATTAACATATTGTAGGATATTTTCTCTAATTTAATTTATTAAATAACTATTTATCTCGTAAAAATAATCCGGAAAGGAATTGTTGTCAAAAAACTGTTTTTGAGCGCCATTTTTACCTTATGGCGCAAGCAGCAAAGATATGAGGTTGCAAAGTGAAAATTCGAAAAGAGCACGTCGTATTCTATAAAATCACCAATTTTCAAACTCCCGGAAAACTTTCCGGGTTACTCTCTTTTTGAGCACCAACTGAATGTAGTACCTACTAGTTGACAAACGGATAGAGGGGCCCCACAGACGTGGATTGCTTAGGGCATCAAGTAGTCTTAATCCGTCACTGTCGGTATCCATTAGTGGTGGTTAATATATCATATAGCAAAATAAAGCACCGTGCTTTTCATACATAGCAAATAGCAAATGCTATCACGGCTCTCACTTCTTGCTATTTGCTTTATGCTTATTTACATCGCACTCTCTGTCTCTGTCAGTTGCGCATCACAAAATCGCAGGCAAAGCATGAATGAAAAAGCAATATAAGCATATTAAGCATTAAGCAAGCGCGGCCGGCGCGATTGCGATTTTGTTGCGATTTTGCTTATCCGCGATCTCGGGCGGCTCACGTAATATTATTTTACTTCGTGCTTTTTAATGTAAATAAACAGTGATAGGTTATTCATAACACTTAATCAAATCAATTATAGACAGTCCTAAGCCTGGAAAGTATGAAGGAAAGTCCATTGTTTTTTTTCTGTTCCGTTTTATCATAATAAATTCATAAACGCGATGCACAGTGGTTGCTACTTGCTACCTATAGTCGCTCGGCGCTCCCGCCCGTTTGGCGCCCGTAAAAGTAGGTACCTACGCACGGTCGCACGTTCGCAGTCGCAGTCGCAGTACGCTTATAAAATAAGCATGCTTATAATAAAGCATATAAAATAACATGCTTAAAATATAAAGCATATAGCATTAAGCAAGTGATTGCCATATAGCAACTTTGAACACTACTAGTATCCATGATCAAATGGCACCTAGATGTATTCTAGATCCTACAAAATTGTAAATAGCCAGATCCAGGGACTCAGGAGCTAGATCCATGATCGCAATAAACAATTCAATTACACCTATTTACTTCAGAGTTTTTTTTTTAGAAAATACGCGGTCCACTGTGGGGCATCTCTTTAAAAATTTAAACGCCGCATAGGCTGATTCGATTGATTTATTTCCAAGTCTTCATAGTTCATACTTGTTCCACAGTAGGCGCAGCGTTCCCGACCCCAATGGAGGAGCCGCGTAAGACAGTCCGCGCACTATACCTGGGCTCTGCGGAGGTTCCGCGCGCGACGGGCATGCGCGTGCTCAACGACGCGCTCGACCGCCTCGCCGCCGCGCGCCCGCCCTCCGCCTGGCGTCCGGTAGCCGTGGCTGTGGCTCCGTCCATGATCACTATCACTGATGAAGGGGTGGGTAGAGATTTGGCATGTTTTATTTGTCTTTTACAGATCTCAATATACCTATAGGTACTTATTGAACCCATTGCCTTCTCGTGTATTTCTGAATCAGCAAGTAAACCATGAAAAAAATAGGAAACTCATTTTGCGACACTAGGTACTAAAGTTATGTGGTTATTGCAGTAAATATAAACAATTATATTGCATAATAAATAGGGAACCAAGGAGTATACAAGTGTGGTTTTGTAATGCTTTCTTAAGAATTCTTCATCTCATCAAAGCGCACTACAATTCTGTACTGTACTTTTAGTTTTTCTGACATGTCCTTACTCTTTTTTCATATTCTTTCTTACAAGACACTAATTCACATAAAATATACTTCTGTCCAGGAAACGACTCCTATCGTGGAGTGCCGCGTCCGCTACCTGTCGTTCCTGGGCATCGGGCGCGACGTGCGGCGCTGCGCGTTCATCGTGCACACGGCGCAGGACCTGTTCGTGGCGCACGCCTTCCACGCCGAGCCCTCGTCCGGCGCGCTCTGCAAGACCATCGAGGCTGCTTGCAAGGTGAACTACCGTACATTATTTAAGTTTCCTATTTCATAGGCTATTTAAAACTGTACTTCCATGCTACAAGTAATAAATGTGCACTTCTAGTGTATGGCTTCGAGTTCTTTGAGAGACAGATCGGTGACCCATATCACGTCATTTGACGAGGCTCTCTAGGTGCTGGAAGTAAAGCTACAGACTACAGTACTTAAAATTTGTCCAATCTTCAATATGGTGTGCTAAAGAATTCTGCCATCTTCTTCAACGTCTTCTGTAATGTGTAGCAACATAATTGTGTGATACTCCAGCTGCGCTACCAGAAGTGCCTGGACGCGCACGGCGGCTCGGCGTCGCTGTCGAGCGCGTGCGGGGGCGCGGGCGCGGGCGGGGGCGCGGACGCGGGGCGCGGCTCGCTGGGCGCGGCGCTCAAGTCGCTGGTCGGCTCGCTCACCGGCCGCAGGGGCTCCTGAACGGGACTGCACTCGCCGCACTCCGATGGTAAACTAAAGAACACAACTGACATGCCCTTCTATTTCCACTTTCAGTACCCTGTGAAGACAGAGGGTTATATCGGACTCTTACCGATTAAAACCGATGGAACGCTTTTTACTTCTTCTTATCGGGACGGCAAAGTATTTGCAAACTACCGACATCTGAAGACACTTCACTGAGCCGATTTGCCAGATGTGACTGAAATTCTATTCTGATTAATTCAGTATTTTAGTAGCTTCAAGTGCTGCAACCAGACGTCCTTAACTTCCAGTGACTACATTTTCAGCAGCCATCAACTGACAAAGTCAAAGTTTGCAAGGTTTTGGAAGTAAAATCTTCAGAAGCCAACCTATCCTATTTACTGATTCTTTCAGACGAGCCGCCCGCGCCGGACGAGGAGTGCGGCCCTCGGAGCGAGCAGAGCGATCCCGCGACACCGGCGCAGTAGCTCCACCGCTTGCCGCCATACATACTTCTTATAATGACGACTCTACGCTTCCGTAACGTTCTAACTAGTAATACTGTTCAATCTTTCAATTCTTTACAACTAAACTGGATAATTTCTGATGAGATCACGTCAAAAACTAGTCTGGAACTTAAAACGTTGTATTAAAGCCAGAACACGTTTAAAGTATGTATTGCAAATGGAATACTGTTATATTGTTTGAATGTAACCGATTTCTTTTTACCGTGTTTTGTTGATTTTTTTCAGTGTCTGTGTGTACAACCCACTGAATTATGTTGTTTGTGAGGTAAAAAGAAACATGTTCATCTTCGGAACTAGTCAGAGAGAATAAGCACGCGGTTCTTTGAAAAATCAACAAAAGCTGAAACACCGACCAGTGTTGCGGTTTAGAAAATTGTACACCAGAACAGTATATCCAAGTATTACTAGTTGAAACGATACGAATATGTAAGCTGACTGAGTACATAATAAAAACTAAAGCCATCATAGTTTTGCTTACAATTACAATGACGACGATTGACAAGCAAGTCACTGTCAAATAATTCATTTGACAATCGAAGTCACATTCTGACACACATGACTTGAATTTGACATTTCATACTAACTCGACTGCATCATTATACATATCTATTAGTTTTTTTAACGCTAATAGGCTGTCATATTTAGTGGAAATAAAATATAAACATACGTGCAATGTAGCAATAAACTGGTATAATTTATAAGATAAGATAATAATTAATCAAGGACTTTAATTTGCCAATATTTGAACTTGTAAATACAGTTAGTATATTGTCACCCTTTTGCTGAAAGACTATAGGTACTAGTGTGCCATAAAATGATCAAGACATGTTTATATACCAAAGTAAATCGTTATGAAACGGTTAATTAACATTGCACGATGTGATGTTAAAAAACGTCAAAATGAAACAACTGATTTCTAATTTAATTAATGTTTAAGTGTATGCTAGTTGATGGTATTTGTAAAATCATATTTTGTAACTGCAATAGACAAGCTAGCTTTTTCCATCTTGATATTAGCTTCATATAAAATTATAGCCTAAGTTTGAGTGTGTAAGGTACTTAATCAGACTGTATTACTTAGACATTAATTAAATCAAAATCATCTGTTATTTGAAGGTTCTCCTGTTCTCAACTTGCTGAAAACTGATAAAATTTTATAAATACCAATGTAGGTATTAACTCGAGTTGTATAAAGCCTCTTTTATTTGATGTTAGCTACTGTTAACCTTCTACTTGTAATTAGACGAGTGTTTAAAAAATATGCCGTACCAATCTTTAAGTTTACTACAAACAATAAAAGATTTTAGGCATGATTTTTAAGCATCAATTAAAATTAAATAGATGTTAGGTTAACACTAGAATTGATCAATGCTGATGTCCTAATATAAAAAAATATAGGGTTGATAAATGTCATTGATGTGCTGTCACAGTCGAGTGTCAATCAAAACGTCAGTTTGACATTGAGGCACTTAACTTTGACATTTACGGTTAGGTTTTACCAAATTTTTGGTCTCTTGAAAGTTACCTTATAAATTCCTAGTCCATAGAAGTAGGTATGTTAAGCTTTTGTAAATTTAACGCTATTTATATTCAAACTGTGACACATTATCTCATCACAGAATATTATTGATGTTATAATAAAATGGATTTTTGTGTAAACTAATTGTAAGACTCATAAATGGTTAGTTTGGGCAGTTGGCAGTACTCTGTAAATAATTGTAAACTTAATGGAAGTAGATATAAGGTAGATAATGGAATGATAGTGTTTTGGGACAGTAACCAGTCAGGACTGGCCCGGTAGCAGCACGCATGGATAGTCCAACGTATGTTGACTTAGATGTATAATGGCAGTGTGTATGGAAAGTATTGGTGTTGAGCACGGTATGTACCTAGACAGTAAGACATCGTTGATTTCCAAAAAAAAATCGTTCGTTGGTATAATTATAACGAATATAGAACCCTATGAGTATAAATAAAGAGTTTATTTTTGCTTAAGCTTTAAGATATTGAGAATTTCGATTGCTAAGGATAAATATTTTTTGTATGATCACCTCATTGAGTATTTACGAGTATATATTTATATAATGTAAGCTTTTTGGGCGTGATTTATCTTTTTATTTCTGCATTTTGAGGACTCAAATTTAAAGTTGGCTAGTTTAAATCTTCTGAAACTAGGCTTTAAATATTGAGAGATGGGCGTTGTTACCATCAAAATATGATTTAAAATATTCAAATCGCTAACCTCATTGTAAAAGGGTGTTCGAAACACATTGAGCTTTCAATAATATTATATATTTATACGTAATATTCAAATCCGCTCGTATATAAACT
The DNA here is from genome assembly GCA_905475315.1 of Autographa pulchrina. NCBI lineage: Eukaryota > Metazoa > Arthropoda > Insecta > Lepidoptera > Noctuidae > Autographa > Autographa pulchrina. The sequence goes on from FR997775.1 coordinate 1,227,619, forward strand.
AGAATAAACAAATCTTAAATTCGGCCATTTTACACGCATAAATATAAAACAAAATGGCTGACGAGATGCCGTTGGCAGCTTTATGTAGATTAGACTTTTCAGGGGAGTTGTAAAGAAAAAAGGGAATTGGGACCCATGTAAAAGATTTTTGAATTAAACATTACCTGTCCATAGTTGAAATGACTGACAAAGATCGTTCAAAAATATCAGTCCTTAGCCCACTTAACTATGGAAGGTGAAAAGAGTTCCAAAGTTACTCGAAATGTATTATTATCAATTAAAAGTGGTTTTGTGTCTGTACACTTCGACAAATATAGGTAACGTAATATTATATAGAGAGGAAACGACCTTTGAATTTAGACCGAACTATGACGTAAACACAAAAACTTTGCCGATGACTTCATTAACAATGTATGCAGATAAAGAATTCATTTCTTAATATACTAGAGAAAGTGTATACAAGGGTCGTTCCTTTCAAATTAGATTAAGGCATTCTAGTTAGATATCACAAAATAGCTTCAAAATATATTTCAAATATTAGAGAATCAGTGTTGCTTCACACTAATATAAATATAATGATACACTGAGCTGTTCTGTAATACGTAAAATAGTGTTATTCACACTTTAATACTAAGTAAAAGTCATTATTTATACAAAATATATAAATATTTAAGAGCGGGGTTTCTGCGCGAGTGGTTGCTGGTTGGTTGCACTCAGTGACCGAGCACTCTTGTGTGATCCCCAACGCGCAATAGATGTGACAATTCAAGCTTCGACTGCCTTTTATCGGATGAAGTATGTCAATATTTTCTATAAAATAAACGTTTATGAAGTAGTCTATTAGATAGCTTGTGAATTCCTGTTTTCTAGCTCACTGTTGAATATAAACAATCGGGAAGGATAATGTTATATACAGTCATCGCTTTGACAGCTTAAAAGCCTTCAAACTGTGGCTTTTAATGAATACTTTTGTGAAATTAATAAAAAAATATTCATAAGTTGTGTTTGTTTTTAGTATTAATTATTTTCCTCAGTAATTAATACCGCCAAGATAGCTTATAATTAGGATTCTCGCGATTGAACTAATTCGCTAGGTTCAGTAGTCTTTCATTTGATCTATCTGCTAATTACAGTAGAGCTTGTCTTTTATTTGTGGAAATTGACACATAAAAGCGACCTCACTAGCGAACCTGGCGGATTTTTTATCTCGTAGACCTTCCTTATCAATAGATAGGTGATACGGCTGCAGGTAGTGTTTTAGGAAGGCGATTAATAGATGGCGCTATTTCACGGTTATTGTGTGTTACTGATATGATTTACAATGGCGACACCCTTAAATAAAGTCGTTAAACGTTTTAAAGTAAACAAATTAAATTCATTATAAATATTTATTCATAATTGTTACATTGGGCATAATTTGGAATTTAGGATTTCAACTCACTCAATCACAAAAGAAATTGTATATTTTTACTTTGTCAAAATAATACTATATTTTGTTTGAGTTTGTGTAAAAATATGTTACTGCTCCACAACTCACTGAAGATTTAGATTTATAATCAACATAATATAATGGTATTCTACATCATTTCGTAAAAACAACATTCAGTATAATTAAACATTCCTCGTGTTTCAATATCTCTAATCATGATTTAGATTTTACGTACTTATTCATTGTTCTGACGTACTTCTTCAATAGTCAATTTATATTAAAAATGAGAAGAATTAAAAGGCGCCATATTTAATAGGCCAATGTAATAACCTATTCTGCTTATGCATAATACTTTTTCATCTAACCTAATATAACTTTCTCATGCACCAAATGCTAAGTGGACTTTATATAAACTTGCATTTTTAATATGTAGGTAATCAAATGTCGTTAGCAGTGTTGCTTACACAAAAAATATCTATACCTCTACAATATACCAACACGCCAACGACAATTGAACGAGTGGAGCAGTACTTTGATGTTTTAAACGTTTATTTAAAAACTAATCGCTTTATTATACAAAATACGTGTGTTTCTATACAAACTTAGTGTATCAATAAAATTAAACATTCTGTAGTCTAGCACGTGGGTCCAGAAATCTATAAAAGGAAGAAAATTAAAAAATATATATTTTGAAGGTAAGCAAAAGTTTTAGAAAATTGACAAACATTAAAAACTTTTCTATAAACATGAAAAATTTTGATATAAACATTAATATTTAAGCAGTCAATCGAAATAATTAAATAAAAACTTTATACACAGAAGGGATAAAGTAAAATAAAATAAACACCATCTGGACCCGACATTAGCTTCGAAATATTTCTATTCTACATAGAAAAGTTTCATAAAAGCACAACACTACGGTCCACCGTGTCGATATTCAGACGAACCTGTTTATCGACATAGTAACGTGCCTAGACATTTTACGCGTATTTATCGAAGTCAATAAATCATATTTGCAAGTGTATAACATTGTATTACAACTAATAACATTTTAGTGCTTCGTGTCAACAGTGTGAAATTAATAATTCTAATAAAATATTATTATTTTCATGTAACAAAATAATTTTTCTTCGCAAATAGATTTTCTAGTGGTAACAGCGGATACTTTATAGATATAAAGTATGCTTGGCACTACATTTATTTACATTTTATACATTCCCTGACACCTAAATCTAGTAACCTTGCATTTTGAATGTTCTATTTTCCTTCTTTTTTCTACTTTACATGACTGTGTTTTTATTTAAACGTCTTCCGCTCTGTATAACTTTCAAATCAAAGCTAAGAAAGAAGGAGGAATTTTCATCATTACAATATCTTTTTAACAAGGAAAATAACTCTTTTTACAATAAATTGCAGTGCTCAATTTAAGTGCCCGGGAGTGTATTCCTACAATTTCAATAATTCAGATTGACATCGCACTAAACGAGTACGATTTACGTTCCAAACCAACATCAATATTTGATTCACGAAAAATTACCGAAAGCAATAAAATCTTGAACTTATCTTACTCATCAATGTTTTCAGTACTTTTTAGAGAAGTCAAACAGTATATAGTTTGATGTAGCATTTACTTTCTTACTCTGAAGGCCGAATAGTGTAACGCAAATCAGTTTCAAGTTGCCGAAAATTCTCATTGTCTCTATCACTCTAAGGCGTAAAGTAGCGACAGATAAACATTAAAGAATGTCTTAAAATTATATTGCGTTAAAGTATTCGGGGTGTAGTTCTACAATATATTATTATAATATTCAGTGTTACCTGAGACATCTAGGAACGCGTGAAGCCTTACGGCCCTACAGTACGACGTATGGACTTCGATAAATGCGTGAAATTATTTCAGTTATCCGGTACAGTGGCTAGTTCGGCTGTCATACATACTAACATCATGTAACTGTTACAACATCTTTGTGATTCTTCCTTCGCTCTTGCATCATCCTGGAAATATAATAAATACAAATCTTTAGAATAAAATAATAATAGTTTTTTAACACTGTTCACGAAATATATAGATGATATGCATTTAAAAATGAACTAAACTGCTCGTACTGTAATATCGTAAGACGAGTTTGTATGTATTTAGTGAAAGTGTAGACTCATTGCATTAAAATGCAATTAGTCAACAATTTAATTTTTGATTTAACAATTAGATGCATGTGCCCACAAAATAAAAGCCCAAATCAAAAATAAACCTTGAAATAATGAAGGTCCAGAACTTTAAAGGGTTTAAAACAATTTTCATAGAGACTGTTATTGTATTTAGTAGGCACTATACCAATACAGAACATGTTAATTGATTATAATCGATTTTTCTCACCTGTGACGGCATTACATCCATCCATTTTGTTCAAAGAAGTGCGTTCTGTACTGAAACAAATTAAAACTTCTATAGACAACTGACAATATAAATTATCTTGGATATGAATACTTATAAGGTATTTAAACTTTGATTAGACTTCAACCTGTCCTGATAAATCTTGTAATGACTTAACAGAAACATGATTAATCTGAATAAAATGTAGAATTGGTACTGATTCTGTTCATAAGAAACTAAATTATTGTAGTATTATTTCATTTAATAAAGTATCACACTATAATTATGTATGTGTTGCTTTAGACAGTCAAAATGGCTGTGCCAGTTGCCTGTAGAATATTATATTAAGATTTTCGATTTTAATTTTTGACATTTAAAATTCAGGCTAATGGCTGTCATTTTTTAATTTGAAAATTTTTAAGAGCACAAACTCAAAGAATTCAGATTCAAGAAAGAAACCTATTCAAATACAATAAGTGATTTAAAAGTTGCTAGTGCTAGTAAATCAGGTACAATAAAAAGTTACGAGAAATCAAAGAATCACTATTTCTCTACATTAATTTAGTTAGCTTATAGAATCAGGACCACAGTTAAAGTGTTAAGTAATGTATAAGCGTTTAGTATAAAGCTTCACTCACTCTCATCTTTCGGGTATTGGGGACTAGTAGGGCTCGCGACCTCGTCGGGTGATTCCCCTAAATAAAAGCGAAACTTTAGATATTTGGATGATTGTCGCCCCATTATTATAAAGGCATAAGTACAAGATTCAGGATAACCCGAATAATATATAAATCATCCTGTGTCTGTCACATTGTTTGTATTTGTTTCATTTATATGGCAGATAAATAAAACAAATTTAATGACAGAAGTTCACTTGAAAACGTACTGAATGTGTTTTTCTATTCAGTTCTAGTAGTTTCCGAAACTAGTCAAATCATACCCGAAGTATACTAGTGGAAGCTGCAACTATAGAAGAATGGAAAGAAGGAAACATTATTGCAGTAAAACCTAATTTATACAATTGGGGATGTGAAAATTACTCTATAGGTACACACAAACAGCAAAATTGCTTCAACATATAGATAATTATATTTATTTACAATGTTTATGAGTGCATTTTAGACACAGGAATGTTAAGAAGAAGTGCTAGGACGATTTGAGTATGTACTTATTAAATATGACGAATTAATGGATACGTGAAATTACTGTCTATTTATTAATTATATACCTAGCTTGAATTTATTCTATGGTATCTTAAATATACATTACACTGTATATTCGTGTCTCTACATTACCAAAGCAAATTACAATGTACTACGCTAGTCGCTATACATGTGGTTTCAGTAGCATACTTCACTCAAGCAATAAAAGCAAAGCTTGCAATATTTTTTTAACAAAAGCACCATCAGACACGACAGTATACATAATATTAAACAAAACATGATCGATTAACTAAACAATATGAAATACAATTTGAATAATACAAAAGAGTAATAACTTTGTATGTTCAGCTTATATACACCTAACTGCGCTTGAAACAAACTGAAAACAGAATTTTTGATTATTGAAATAATTTGACACAGATCAATTTTGTCAATGTTGACAATTTGTCTCACGCTAGCATATTTGTAGTAGGTACAATACCTAGCAATTAAAAACGACATCTAAACAATGCTAACAATATATAACACTGCATATTTACACAAATGTAATGTAGAATGGTAATTAGATGACATATGTACATGAGAAAGCCTTCACCAACATTTACATGAGTTACATGAATGTCAAATTACATTATGGTATGGTTACAAGTGCATATCGATTACAGTGGGTAAGCGGAGGGCATGAGGACGAGCCTGAGATTGTACCGAGACTTAAAGCTGTTGAACTTATTAATTAACTCTTATTTTAATTGCAGTAAGGTTGGTAATTGAATCAACATACACAATGATTAGGTAAGCAAACGTTATTTGCTGTAATATTAATTGAAACATATTGGCTTGGATATTCTGGAAATGGAAAAGCCAAAATTAAGATTAAGGATGACTATAAATTTTAATAAGCCTCGTTACAACCTCATCTTAAGCTGTACAAGCATGTTGCCGCGCACGTAACGGAGTAATAAGTCAATGGAGTGTCTCAATTTAGTTATTCCATCAAATATTTACGACCTCATCTGTGTTGACATAATTTCAATATTTATTGCACTTTGTGAAGCTTAAAACCATAAACATTTATCAGATACTTTTGTCTGATTTACAATCAAGGTTATAATACAGCCGGATCTGTTTTTCTTCAGATTAAGGCCAGTTTTAAATAATCCACAAATATACAATAAAAATCACGTTATGACGTACTTTAAATTATCAACTCGGTTAATACAACAGTTATGGTTACAGTTACAGATTTGGTGATACTTAAATTTTATAGTTTTTTTTTTAGCTTAGAGTACACTCCATAAACTTATAGTCGTATGATGGCGAGCCGCACTTACAGCTTGTCTCTGTCACGCGCCTCGCCGAATACTGAGTTCCTCGGGAAGGAAGGCTGACTGGAAGATCTCTCGTGTTTAGCTATACGACACAAACGTTACGCTTAGCCACCCAGTACCTTCATATTGTCTATTAACAGTGATGTTGTGTCTAATTGAACAAACATCAACTTTATGCACGTGTAAATAAAGTTCCTTTCATACTGAATATTTCTGTTAACAATATATGAAGTTGTAGCGCAAACTTTATACATAAGCATTCGTTTTGTTTTTTTTTTAACTTTTTTTACATGTTTGGCACATAAATGACGAACACACTTGACATAGATAACACAGATTTCTTTGAATTAGACGCCCTTCAGTTTTATGAAAGGAACATGAATAGTGTTTATAATATTTTCCTAATTTTCAATGATTTATATACCTAGCACTTTACTATTTATCTAATCGTAACCTAACATGTGTCGCCGATCCTTAACGATAAGACCACTCTCTTTAAAAGATTTTAAATAGATTTCTTAAGGTAAAGTGAACCCTTATCTGACTAAAAACATAACTAACATGCAGCCTAATAACATCGATAGATCATTAAAATTCAGTGCTTATAAACAAATACTGAAAACCTACATACCCAACAGTGTACTAAAACATTTTAGATACATACTTGAATGCCTAAATAGCCTATTTAAGATATAATAAGACAGACATACAATACATCACATAATACATGCATTCCCCTTATTTTCAATAACTATATTCTATTGATAGACAGTGACATGCTTGCGAAATTCTTAATTATCATGTAATAAGTAAATAATAATTACCGTTTGTTAAAACTCCACCGAAAGAATTACTGTTAAACTTTGTAGGCTCTTGGGAATGCTGAAACATATTAATACAGTTTTTTTTTTATCTTTTATTATTCATTTAACAATTTCCGTATCTTGCCAGTCGATACAATAATTAAACAATGTGAATCTTCATAATATGAATATATTATGTGATGCGACACGGAAATGGTTAAATAGCTCATAACAATGATAAAAATAATGATTGTTTTCCATGACTAAACTCTGAATAAAAACTCAGAAACGGTTGTATATGTCATACATACTATTATAAGATACTGGCTATTTAAAAAAATATACATCACTTTAACAAAGTGGATATGAAATGTATTCTACATTATTGATATGAATTGTTATTTAATTTACAGCTTTATGTAGGATACTAATACTGCTAGGGATGCTAGGGTTAATATTTAGTCTATACTAATAAAAACTGTTCTAAGGCAAAATTAATTTCATTTCTGTGCAAAACCTAAGTGCTCATAATTGTTGTTAGTACAGTGTAAAAGAAAATATTAGCTGAGTTGGTCACTGGTCTCAAATTTTCAAGTCCAAACTTTGATGAGGGGATTTAAATAAAATTAATCAAATTGCTCACCATGAAATACCCAAGAAAAATCAATATCTCAAGTGTTGATGACTAATAATAATTGAGTAATTTTAATATTGAACAAGAAAAAATGAGCAAGACATGTGACCAGCCTTGTTAGAATGGTGTTAGAAATCAGATTGAGTTGAATTTAAGTGATCTCACCTCCATTTCTCTAATATTCCTCATGAGCGTATCAATATCGTCATTGGTAGCCTCCTCACTGTCACTCTTACGCACCTCTTTCTCCTTCCTACACTTGACACTGTTCACTTTTTTGTTCGTGTCGTAGTTCACGCGGTCCTTGGAAGGCACTGTCTCACTTTTATCACGTTTTGGTTCACTTTTGTCAGTCCTATTGTCTTCAACCACTTCCACATCACTGCTGCTATCGTCCACCGCTAACGGCTCCTGCTGGTCACTTAGAGGATCAACGTCGGAGATTATTACAACGTCTTTCTTCTTTTTTACCTCAGGCGGCCGTTTATCCGGTTTCGCGAATGTTGGGGAATGGTGAACAGGAACTAAGGCAGGCCTAGGGATATTATTCTCAGCGACTCTCATATTTTCTATCTGCTTTTGCGGTATTTCCTCCTTTAGCTTTGGACTGGGGTCCTTTTTACTAGGCTGGTAACTTGTGTCTATGTGCAATGGTGAGTCTACCCTCTTCTCTTTAACTATACTCTTCTCTGCCTTTTTGACCTTTTCTTTTTTAACCATTTCATTTAAGGCAGCCGGTGATTTAACCCTAATTAATCCTGATGATTTATCTGTTGCTACTTGGACATTGTTATTGAGTTTTTTCTCAGGTTTAGGGGGATTATTGGGGACGGGTGTTATTGTTATACTGCCTATGTTGTTTGGGGGAATGTATAGTTCTTCTTTCTTTTCACTGTCTTTTTTGTCTGGTTTCTCGACTATGAGGTCTTTGCTGAGGGAGAAGGAGTTTATTATTGAGCCAAACACGGAGTTGTTCTTGTAGGGCGCCTTGTCGTCAGGTCCTGTGGACAGTTCTGTTTTGTCAGGCGACTGTTTGGTGGTGGTTGTGGTGGTGGTAGTGACGGTGAGCGAGCTCGGAAAGTGAATGGGCTCGGAGAAGGGTATCGTCGCAGGTGGCTGGGGCGGCGGCTGCGGGAGTGGGTTCGGTGGCTGGGGATTCGCTGGCTGTGGGTTAGTCGGCTGCGATGTTGAGCCCAGCCGTTGTCGCTTTAAATCTGATACTTTGATTTCTTTGCTAAGACTGGAATAAAGAAGAAAAAATTTGTACGTTTTTTGGTATAAAATATAGATGAGGGTTTAAGTAGTTTTTGTAGAGGGTAGTCTGTATATAATAACGTTGATTGCTGCGGTATTTTTTATGGTTATCGAGATCGTAATTATACGTACTAAGAAAAAACTTTGTCGTTTATATAGCGTTACGTAGCTTAATCTCGACAGTAAAAAAATAGGTGGATGTAGACTTACAGTAGTGGCTTGGTGGTAGTGTTAGGTGTGTGAGAGGGTGTGTGTGATACTGACTCGGCCTGTCGCAGCAGCGTGGGCATGCGCACGAAGCCGGGCGGGAAGAGCGGCAGCGCGCGCGCCAGCAGCAGCTGCGCGGCGCGGTCCCGGCCGCCGGCCAGCCGCGCCGCGCGGGCCAGCAGGGCGCGCGCGCGCCCGCACCACGGGAAGCGACGCTTCGGCAGACGCTTCTCCGGCACCGCCGCGCCCCCCGCCGCCGCCAGCTGCAGCTTCTTCCTGCAACACCACATACAACATCGTCTTACCGCGCACACTACACACCTGCTGAGCGCCTCCCGCCCGCTCTCAACGAGCGACGGAGACTACCTGAGACGCGGAACCAGAGAGCGAGATGAGCACCATGTACACACTCACTCATAGCCTGTCGCGACGAATTAATACAGCTGATATTAGACTCGAAGCAAACATATCTTCGTCCACAGCCATTGGTACGCTTATTGATATATTATGCTGTACAAATGACCACTACAAATTAAACTGGTGTTTAAACTGGTGGTCCAGTTGCTGTGGTCAGAGGCCCATTAGCCTTCTAAAACTAGATGATCACATAACTAATTTTCAATTGTTAGTACAATAATTTACAAAAATTACCTTAAATTAAATATAACCATTTACTCAAAATAGTTATTTACTACATACCTTTCGTTTTGTACTCTTTCACACTCAGCATTATAATTAGCAATCATCGCTGGTTTCCTTTCATTTATCAGTGCCTCTAACCTAAAACAGATACACAACATTTACAATGCAACACTAAATTAAAACAAAATAAATTGTTACATGAAAAGATGGAGTAGTTACATCAATAATTATGTGTATCATTTATATAATAATATTGTATAAGGGTGTAATTTGTTTTTCTTTTATAATACTTTGTTAACTTTTATCGGCGTACGTGATTTTGTAATAGACATTACTTACCTCTTCAAAGTCTCATTAATCATAGCCTCTCTCTCCTCATTGGTGAGTTGTTCAGAATCAAAGTCTTCCAGATCGTCGTCAGCTTTACGTTTGTCGTGTCGTGACGCGACTGTGGTGGCCGCTGTAGTTGTCGACACTGTGGTCGACGCTGTCGTGAGTGTGGTGGCAGTGGATTGAGCAATTGTGGTTGAGGGGTCTGTCAATAGAAAAAACACCGTTAAAAAAATCTGTGTGTAACTTGAATACAAAGTAGTTTACATATTTCATACATGAGAACCGAGGCAGGACATTACTAATAGTAATTATTTAATCGCATGAATTAATATTCTTTAAACCTCCATAAGAATAAGCCGTCTGGTATTAAAGATGCTAGTGTAAAGTATAAAAGTTGTTAAGTAAAGTGTAAACGTTTGTATAGTCCTCCTCACCGTATCCGGCGACAGCGTCCCAGACTATTTTTCTTCTCTTTCGTGAGCTCTCTGATAACTAGCAAAGCCAAACATGGTCTTAAAAACCTTGTCACATTGTGTACAGAAGAGCTGATGATGATTGTTGTACGTGTAAATAGGGGTACTTTGTAGTACTAACGTGTGTCGGCGTGCTTGAGTCGCTGCAGCAGCTTGGCGCGCGAGGTGGCCAGCGCCAGCGCCGCGCGGGCCCACGCCGCCTTCCGCACGCGCGCGGGGTGAGTGCCCGCACGCAACACGCGCTCCAACCTGCACACACAACGATTACTCTCTATATTTAATACTATACAACATAAACCGAATGTATATTTGACTGTCGTGTTGCGATGTGCTGTAATGTAATACGACGTCAGACAAATATAAAAATACCTCAAGTGTCAATAAACAATCATCATTTACATAACAAATCATATCAAGTAACAATCAATCGAATATCTAACTAATGCTAAGTATATTTCACATGGTATGACATCGTAAACACAACTAAAACACAAGGTTCTTGTTTGAAGCAAAAAATTCTTATAAGTTTGACTTTGAACCGACAAATAGGTATCATCAAATAGGTATTAACAGTTTAATATAAGGAAAATAAGTGCACTCACGCTATAATAAACTGGTCAGCGTTCGCGAGACTATGTGTCCCGGACTGCGAATTGGCCTGTGTCGTCCGCGCGTGTACCTCGAGGGCTTCCAGCGCTTGCTGCACGGCTGACGGCAGCTTCACCTCCACCTTGCTTTCAGTATCCCTGCAGAACATGTCACATGTTTAGTAATCAATTTGCAACAAGAAACTGTGTAAACAATTGATCTTTGACATAATTTTTGTTAAATACTCTACACTCTTGAATCAAAAAATCAAATGAAAGGATCTAGCGAGTCTCTCTATCAAAAGATTGCTAGTAAAACTCAATTTTGAGTTGAGCGCGACTCTGTACATCAAATTTGAAATTATTATGTTTTTGCAATTGTTTACAATAAAGAATGAGAATAAAATCCCTTCTGTTTTCGAACTCGAAAAACGTGAAGATCACGTCATCCACTCCCAGCAAAAGTCATACCTGGAACTATCCGACGTGATAGCATTTTCAGAGCTCGGCGCGGGCTTGGAAGTCAGCGAATCCGATTGTGATGTACGTGAATCTGCGCTCTCGCCATCACCGTGAGCATTGTCTGGAGAAAAACAACATTATACCATTAATGATACTTTTATTCCCGCAAAACCGCATTACTGTTTGTTTTTTTTATGTTTTATACTGGACCTGAAGAAAAAGGTCTTATTTAAAATTAGAAAAGAGTTGACTTGAACTAAAGCCATTTTTCGTGCCACAAGGTGTACTGATCACGAGAGAGAAGCCATCACTTAAGTTATTAAAAATATAGTATCTTACCATCAGACGTTTGTTTTCCAGACGTAGCCGCCGAGGAGTCTGTACGCCGAACTTTCTTTGCTTTATTCTTATCAATCTTTTTATTTTTCTGTCAGAGAGTAAATAAATATACATAATTAAGATAAGATACACATACATATTTTATAAAGTATATTGTATCAAGTAATTAATTCTTAATTTTGATAGATTTACGCTAAATTTGTCCGTCATATCTACCTATTTCGATTTCCTTACTTTTAATTTTATACAAATATTTTATAAAGTAATTTTTCCTCGTATTTTCCTATTAATGCCACTGATAGCCCGTGCAAAAATATACAATAAATAAATAAAAAAGCAATAGATGTATGTACCTTCTTCCGGTGTTCAGTCTTGTGGCAGTCGATGTCGCCGTTCGCGATCGCTTTGGGGTCCTTCTCGTCCTGGCTCTCCGACTCCGACGAGCTGTCCGATGAGTCATCCTCGCTGCTACTCGATGATATGCGTCTCTGAAAGGTTTTATAACAGAATTATGTTATTTATTTTATAATTCACTACGTTCAGTGATTCTAAAACGTAGGAACCTTAAGATTAGTATGGAATAGTTCAGAGTGTGGCATTTTATTTATAATAATTCGACTACGCCCAGTGATTCCATCTCATAGAAAACTTAAGAACAAATCGAATATAAGAAGAGGGGGGGGATTCTTTATTATACTATGGTGGAAAAGATTATCATTCTATAACCAACGTTTAACGAGTGCTTTACTTCCAAACTTAGAGCAGAGCACTTGCTTTTTAAAATAGCCATTTGACTCAAAATTTTGAACTCTAATATGCAGATATTTAGTTTCAACGAATTTATCACACCATAAAGTGTATAAGGCGAGTGTGAATGAAAAAAGGCCAGGTCAAGAGTACCCTAAACCGAAGCAAAACGAGTGTGTAAGGATTGTAGAAAGTGGAAAGATGTGGTCTCTGCCTACCCCTACAAGGGAAAAAGGCGTGATTATATGTATACATGTATGTATGTATTAAAGAAATTCAAAATTTTACAAATTCAAGATGTCTAGGATCTTCGTATACAGTAAAAAATACATGATAATCTCACCTTATTCCGCCTACTGCCGCCGGGTTCCCCATCAGACATGGCGGCCTGGTTCTCCGGCACACTCTTGAACTCCAGCGAGCCGCAGTTGATGTAGAACCCGCCGTACAGCGTGTCGCACTCCGGCGGGATCATCTCGTCGTACTGAAATATTATAATAATTAATTAGTAACATATTGACAAGATTATACATAAATATTAGGTGATTACAAGTGTCTTTGGCAGTCGTTAAGTTAATTCTGACAACGAGTCTTACTATGAGATACTATATTACCCAGTGTAATGGGTTGTGGAGGTCAGTTAGGCAGTCGCTCCACGTAAAATACGGTATTCAGCTGAATACAGTAAGACTGGAAGCCGACCCCAACATTGTTTGGAAAAAGGCTAGGCAGATGATGATGATGGTTACAAGTTATAAAATATATAATCTATAGAATTTTTTTGTTCTATATAAGATCGCGTTGCTAGGTAAAGGCCACCTCTACATGCGCTCCGCCTACCTAAGAAGATCATCACACCATGTTGCTGCATGTCAAACTTAGTATTAGAAATGTAATAAGTTACTAATTAATAAGCAGTAGATTTGACACCTATATACTAACACTATTATTGTATCCTTTCTACATAACTGTTGTTAGATAAACAATCAGTAAAATAGTTACTTTTCGATTGCAACGAGTTGTGACAATGTGAGTCACATCATAATTCCCACGGTTAATTTTGTAACATGTTATCTGATTAATACATAAATTGACTTGAATTCCTGAAATGTCTAGATGTACTAATTAATTTCAAAATATTATAGCTTGCCTTTTGGTTTTATACTTAGCCTAGCTTAGCGTTTATATTTCAGGTCTTATAATTAGGTATAGTTTAATGCATCTCAAAGCGCAGTTAAAAGGTCCAGATAAGGTTTACGCTCAAGAATCATTAAATTAATTAGCATGGGTACTCGAACTTACAACCAATTGGAACTGGAAAAAATTAACATATTTTTATGCCAGAAAGGCAAAAAAACAAGGACATAAGAACATATAACTACATGATTAATGATAAGATAAAAGATAAGCTACTATTATTCTTAGAATATTGATAGAATTAATTTTAAGTTGAAAGTGAATGTTAATTAAGGGATCTTCCAAAGATTTGGTACCTAATCGTAACTTATTTCAAATTACTGTATCTAAAAATTAAAACCATTGTTTACTAAAAATACACATTATATGATTGTGCGTCTAGATAACATAATATTTACACACAATTAACATTTTATATGACACTATATTATTAAACAATATTTTTTTTGTTACAACCTCTACCAAATGATATGCAGTAACTATGCACATCTACCAATTCATCCAACATTTAGGTATCTACCCTACATCAACATTACATTGGTTATAAAAAAAGCTGACCCTATTGTATAGGCATTTCAAGTCTTCAAGCGACACAATAGCGAAATCTGCCACGGTTATAACCGAGGGCAGGCTATTGCTAAAATTGGCATTCTTTTCGAAACACCCGATTGTTTATTCCGGTGCGACAGTCCCTATTCCAAAATACCAGTTGACCTAGATAGTCTGTCTGGCTTTGTCGGTTTCGGTAGAAGTAAAAGGGATTTTTTGCGCGGCTCATTTGGACCTTAAAATGTTGAATATTTAAGTATTTTAAAATGTCCGCATTCAACTTGCTCAACTAATAATAATATTATACGAGGATTTTGGTTTAAAGTGCTGTAAAATACGTACCACCTTGTCTTAATAAGAAACTTTGTTTTTTTTTTTTACAAAAGTTTTTCGCGGTTTGCCTTGAGAGTATCTGTAGCCATTTAGTGCTTTACCTGATAATCCAAAAGGTTATATACCAGTATTATTTAATTTGTCAGTTACATTCTAAACATGACAAATATAAAACTAACGAGACATGAAATTATAAATAAGTTTTTTTTTTCTGTTCTTGTAATTTCTGTATGCTTTTTGAGTTTACACTAACTTAATATTTTACTTGTAGTTATGTCAGTTGATTCAATCAAATAAGAATCTCATAAGAGTTACAAAGGTTTGTGACTAATGCATGCAACATATCAACATAAATAAATTAAAGAAATTGCAGTGACGCATTGTCACACCAGTAACTAGGTGCGCCGATCAATTTGGCATAATTATATGACTTTCCGTATATTGCATAAATAAATTATATCAAATTAAAAATAGCGGGGCATCAGGCACCCGTTATATTGAATATCAATAACTACATACAATTTTATCACTAAAAAGTTCTAGAACATGAATTAACATTTGTGGCAACGCCCTTGAAAATAGATTACACTAAGTAACCCTTAATTTATTAGTATGATTAATAAATCACAACTATTCTAAAGCAAGCTAAACTTTTGACTCTGAATTTGAATCTATCCGATAATCTGGATTCAAACTCATGATTGGCATTTGGATCTTTAGCACTCCAAATATTATCCATACTAGAAATATGTTTCATAGATGTAGTCTGGGCAACCAGTCACTACAATACGAGAAGCACTTCTAAGTTGTCTTAATCTATGTAGACCATGAAAACTCATAGATACACATGCCATAGCAATACTAAGAAGGTTTGTACTGCGGAGTGCCAACTGAAAACCAGTGCTAGGTGTTCTACACCTAGCATATGCTGTGTTTTAACCGTCTGGTAATGTATGCTGGACAATGCGTCTTTTTTTTTTCATATTATATCTTTTCATTTGTCTTGTGTGCTCTACCAAATAAATGCATTTCTTTTTTTTTTTCTTCTTTCCTTAATTATATTGTACTCACCCCATGTGTGTTATCAATGAAGGAGTCATTCTCGTCGTAGCCGGCACCGATGTCAGCGAAGTCGTCGTGTTTCGACCTGCCTTTACGTCCATATGTGCTTTTACCACCCTGAAATATTATTTTAACCTCAATATATATATATCTACTATTTGGCTTATTATTCCTCTCTCCAGTCAGGTTAACTCATTTGATACTGCAAGATTTTAAGATTTTATGTACTTAAAAGCTGTTTTTAAGGATAAAGATGGCTGGACAAATAAAGCTTAAGATAGATTACAATGAGATAGTATGAAAGATGCAGACAATTATTCTATAATTTTTATCTTTCTAGTTGCATGCATATGGCTGTACCTTTATCTTATTTAGTGACTGTGTCATACTTACATAATATTTAGTAAGGAAAGGTTTATTAACAAATTTTATGGTAGACTAGATAAGAAATCAAGAAACTTACATATTTCTGTTCAAACTTTCTGGCAATGCGCTCCACATCTTCATTACTTTCGGAATATGGGTCCAGCCCCGACGTCTTGCCATTCTCTACTCTTTTCTTTCTCTGTAAACAGGAAATTAATTGATATACCATCTTAACACAATTTATCATTACATTACTTATTTTTCACAAGTTGTCATCAGAAACAAGAACACTCGGACCTTGGGGAGGCTCATGTGGGGACATAGTCCAAGACTCAGGGACCTTGGTATGGTCCTTCCACTGAAGGACAAAGGCCTAACTTTCCTTCTTCTAATTCTCAGGTTTACATAAAAAAAAACATGTTGCATAAATTACAATTACAATGGAATTCAATATCGTTAATGGCAGGTAATACATATTGAGTGAGGTAAATACATACATAATATGCATAATAACATTGCAATTACTTAGTAGGTCAAGAACCCAATTATTACTATGTAGGCATTACAATCATTTTGCTATACAAAAAATGTTTGGCCAGAGATTGCTCATATAAATTTGATAGGTAAAATTCTTCCTGGTCACTATAATCAAATACAAATGCATTACTGAACTTTGGTAACCATGTTTGGTTTGAAACCATGAGCGATTTTAGAATAAGTAGTATAGGCCGTTTAGTAGTTAATTTTCTCATTTGACATAATAAAGGACTGTGCTCATTTTAAGAAAGGCCTATACATAGCAGTGGGATGATAAAGAAGCAATTATCCTAATACTAATCATTACAACCAAAGATGAAAAGATTACATATCATAGATGTGAATCACTTATCACCTATAACCACAAGTAAATATTAATTGATGATAAAATAACTTCATATTATCAGCACTCAATAAGATATTTATTATACAAAAGACCGCTGTTCACTATGTGTACAAATAGACCTTTATTTGAGTTGTAATAATTATACATGTATGAAGTATAGTAATTGTGTATCAACTCTCAAAATAAAATTAAACTCTGTTCTTGTAATCTTGTTTTTTTTTTAAGCTGCATTCGTTATAAATTACATGATACCAGACTTGACGGTTTTATTAATTTTTTGCTTGTCTGTTCGTCTGTTTGTTTTGGTTTTGAAATTATATCTACATGCAGGAACCATAAGAATGCAGGTAAAACCACAGGGCTCAGCTAGTACAGAATACAAACACATTTGTTTAGTCCATTTCTTAGGTCTGTCATGTATCATAAGAAGAATGGTCTTTTTACATATTTTTGTTTCATAACCGATTTATTTCTAATCTATAAAATATTAAGCACGTAATATTTTATGGTGTACCTACTTATAAAGTACATAGTAGTGGTAGAGACTAAGATACGCATTTGCCTAGCAGTGACCTGGGCTGTGAATGTTGATGATAATCAAGTAACCTGGCTCTAGGTAAATTAGTGTGCAAGTTACATGATATAACCTAATTAGGACCACTTTTCTTACTGTCTTTGTAGTAGGTACAAAGGTACAAAAAAAGTAAAAGTAGTTATAACTCTATGTATAATGACACTCTTTTTATTACTTACTATAATTTTTTTTTTAAAGGGAAAATATATATTTATTGATGAAATTAAACTTAAAATAATAACAAAAATAAAAAACTAAGCCTACTATAATTATATTACAGAGATTATTACAATAATAACGACACATCATTAACGTTAAAAGTCTTTAATTCGATGCTTATAATGATGACTAATATTCTCATTTATCTAGATTTGCACTGACCTAATGACGTCTATTACGCATCTATCTCTTTCGCGCGCAATCATTATGTACAAACGAGCCCTGACAGAAGTCAATACACCGCCGCGTACCTAGATTTGAACAAACGTTGGCCGCAAATATTGAATGCGTCGCGCACCAACACCTACCTATCTTACTAGACCTAGTGAATGGTAAAGTTAAAACAAAAGTTTACCTACGACGCCATTTTTAATAGTCGGTCAATGACCTAAGAGGCTAAGTGTAATAATCACATCACAATAACTAATGTAATAAAAAAGTGAAAGCGTGTAACTAATCGAAGCGCGCCAATTAAGTTTAATCTCAATCAGTCATTCGAATAATCTTTTATGTTGACTATGGTCGATTACCTTATTTATTATTATATTTTATGGTTCTCTATTACAAGCCAAAGGCATGTAAATATCAGCCAGTTACATGCCTATTAAAAAGAGGATAACATTCAGTAGGTAGGTAACAGTAAAAAAAACATTAGGTAACCGAGAAGCTATAAAAATCATCGTCTCAATCTAATGAATGAATGGCCGTGACAATGACAAGTCAACAAGCCCAATCTTGATTAAAAACCTAGACTAGCATGTGCAAAACTAACCTTCTTTTCTAAACCTTATAATGCTAATTAAAAACTTAAACAGTCCCTTTTTTTTTAATCAGAACGATAACATCATCATGCTTCAATCTAGATAAAAATAAATAATTAATCAAAATTATAATCAACTCCTATAATTATATACTATTTTACCTCCGTAAACTAGTAAGAAAACAGAAAGTACAATGACAAACCACCCATATTATGAATGATTGATATTCAATAATAGTCATTATCACATTAACATAAAGATGATAAGAGCGCGCCATATTTACCGACAATAAACGCGCGAACCAGACTGCACGCACCCATAAAAAAAATAAAGCTATCAACAAAACAGAACACCACTACGTAACTTATTTAAACCCGTTCCTTACAATGCAACATCATACCGTAAACTATAAATAACAATGCCGCGGCGCATAAAAAATAACCTGAAACGAAACACCAAACATACATAAGTTCCTCCCACACACTATACATGAAAATAAAATGCAAAAAAAATTAAGGACAAACAACTCTCAAAACAAAATGTTTACACACACACACAAGCGCGCGCAAACCCGCGAATACCTAAATACTACACTCGCACTACGCGCCGATCTATGCGATTAATTAATAATTTATAACTGTTATCGAAAAGGAATAGAGACAAAAGAAAACCAAAAAAAGCTCACAGAGAAGCAAAGGTCGAGATATAATCTGCCAACGAGTGCATTTTGCAAGGGGAACTAACTTGGCAACATTGCAGATCAAGTTTGAAAACAAATACATACATAACCAAACATTCTATATACGCATCAATACATAATAAATAACCCTTTCCATTCGTTATAATAAATCCCTTAAATCCCAGTAATGCGTTAGAACAGTACAACGATATCAAACGTACTTGTGTATCTGTCTGTTGCCTACACGCTGTCTCTATCTTTTATGATAAACATACCTATATACCACATAGGTACACAAAAATTGCAAACATATGTTTTAACTTTCATTTACAATGTAATAAAATTTAATAATAAATTGTAACCTAAAATTCTACCTGACTTTTACCGGATACCCTATACAATTGGTAGGTTATCCTAGGTCATTGAAATCAGACTTTCGCGTGTAGTACTGATATCGTATGCAATGCAATATCGTCAGCACTCATTATGCATGTTATTTATAAGCTATAACAATGTAAAAAATGTTCATATTGGAGTAAAAACAACTTTAATCTTAACGTGTTAGCGATCAAAACATTGCTCTCGTTTAATGATGTTCTAAGCCGACAACGAACTTCTATGATTGTTGCAAACATGGCGACCGCTATCTGAGCTTCTCGAGCAGTCCGTGGACGCAAATTCATGTCACAAACCTAATACAAAACCGTGTAACGTAAGCAAAAAATATCCTATAACGATTTCCACAGGGCCCCATAAAACCGGCTGCGACCGCTGTCCTGACAATGTATAGGCTACAATTTTTTTTTAGCATCTTCCTTGCACTACAAAGAGCTGGAAAACCAGTATGGTTGCGTAAATTGCTATGATTTTCTGTTATAACTTACCTCTTCTGCAATGACTAGTTCCTTGTAATTCAGCTCCGGATATTTACTTTCGTTACTTTCAACCAAATTTATAGTTAATCTCACTGTTTTGTTCACATTATTCTTTGCACTTTTTGGAGCACCCACTGTTATAAGAGTAGCACGTTTAGGGTCCGACATTTTCCACCAAAATCGAGTATAAAATGATTTTTTTCAAAGCATGACACGACCTGCATTTTCAAACTGTGTAGCACATTGCCTCCATGTTGGTATTCATTGTTTGGGTTGTGAGCGCCACGGAAGGAATAGGAAGTTTTTCAAAGTTGTTAATGATTTGTCATAGATGGCAGGTCTAATTTAAAGACAAATCCAAAAGATGTCATCTGCTACAACTGAAAATAAAACATTTTAGAATAATCAACATCGAAACAAGATGAAAGTTTACATTTTATCCATGTTTACTTATAAATATCATAGGCGACGAGTTTTTAAAAACATATTTTACCTAAAACGACAACTTCTCTTCTGTCATCCTTACAACTTTTATTATCTGTGGTACAATGACGCTCGTAATGGCTATAATCAAAGTGCATAGATGTCGTTATTTCAACGAGATTCTGCTTTACCGACGTCCACAGATAACACTGTACAGAAACAGGTGATGACAAAAAAAAATATTTAGAAAAAAAAAACTCATTTTCTTCTCAATTCGGTTTAATTATTCTCAAATTATATTAATTAATAACACTAAAAATACCTAAGGAAAATACAGAATCGTGTAATCCAAAGTCTTCTACATTCTCTCTCGCATACACTTTATAAACCTAAGTTTCTTTAATTATAGTCTAATCTGATAGATGGCGCAGTTTTAAATTTTTGATCATAATAATGTACTAAGTACTTTTAATAACAAATTATATTATTTTATTGCTAATCTATATTTTTTAGGGAAAAATTGCCTTTGTTCAAAAAACTATTTGATATATACATATAATCACATCTCTTTCCCTTGTAGGGGTAGGCCGAGACCACTTCTTTCCACTTGTTACGATCCTTACACACTTCCGGGGTCGCGTACCCCTAGTGGATCTAACCAGCTGTCGGACAGATAACTGGTAGATCCACCCCCTGAACAACTATTTGATGAAATTCAAAAATTCGGTCCTTTAGTGATGCTAGGCAATTCTAACAGGCGAGTCCTGTCTTAGGTTAAGTAAGTATGACTGTGTCTCTGTACTGTACTTAGACATCTACCAAAGGAAACACGATTATATTTATGACTTTGGCTTGCAGTCAAACGAACAGTAAGTAAATTGATTGAAAACATGTAGGACGAGCGGCTATAAGACTGTCCTTGATTTTGAGGTCAGGTGGTCTTTAAATATTTTGAATCCAAGATAGAGAGATTCTAATGTAAGGAAAATTTATACGTAATATTGATAGAGGTAGGTAAGCGGGTATTGTAGTTCTACTCCTATTCTGACCTACCTACTTACTGGGGCCCGAGTCTGCTATTTACACTCCGTAACAGTGTGCTCATAGTTGCATCGTCCGGCGGCGCTCGGGCACTCTCGGGTGCACTCGGGCCGGTTCGGGCGCGTTCGGGCGGCCCGAACAACAGTAACTATGAGCACACTGCTACGGAGTGTAAATAGCAGACTCAGGCCCCTGGACCTACGTGTTACCTTGCTATGTCGACAAATGTCATTATTCAAAAGTCCCACACATGTGTCTAAAACCTTACTAGGTACTTTCCTTGTCTACTTGTGTGAGCAGGAAGGTATATTAGGTACCCGTTTTGTGTCCAAATGTCAAGGTATTGCAGAGTATGATTTATAGGTAGGTTATAGGTACCTACCAATCCAACGCCTTAAAATTATCAATAAAAATAAATTGCTTCAATAAATTCAAAATCACAACAGCTTAAATGTAACGCAAAAATAAAAGTAGCTTATTTATTAACATAAACACCGACTTTCAGCACTTAATTTCATGTCGACCTTAACATTTCAGTTTTCACCCAATTACGGGGCCAAATTCAAATTTGAAACGAAGTGAGGTTATTAAAAAAATGAAGCAATCAGCAAAAACTGGGTTGGTGGTCCTTAAGATGGGTATTTTCGGAAAACGCTGATGACTTGGACATTATGAGACTGAGATTCCTATTAAGATACGGGACATTAGTCTCACTTCAGACGCGTTCGTTCTAACATTGAGCTTGCCTAATAAAAATATTGGAAGCAAGTAACTTAATTAGTTACTAAGAACTGTTTGAAAATTTTACTGATTTTGTTTTTAAGCACACTTGCATACTTATATGTTTACAAAAATACTTTGAGTACCATGACATACAATAAAAACATACTTTAAAATAAAATAATTACTCATTTCTAAGTTGTTCCTTTTTTATTTTTTTTTTATTTTTGTACGCGTTGTTACTATATTTCATTATCTTTTATATAAAATTCTCGTGTCACAATGTTAGTTACCATACTCCTCCGATACGGCTTGACCGATTTTTATGAAATTTTATATGCATATTCAGTAGGTCTGAGAATCGGCTACTATCTATTTTTCATACCCCTAAGTTGTAGTAGATAGGTAGTAGGCAGGTGCTAGGTAGAAAAAATTGCATTGCAACGCATGCCGGGTACAGCTAGTATTATTATATAGGTAGGTGCAGCGTTCAGCGGACCTGCTGGCATCATTATAATTAAAATGAGATTATAATACCTAAAGTAACAAACACCTAAAACAATTACAACAATCCTAAAATACTTGACCTGTTGACCTTAAATTTCTAATTACAATTATTTTATTAACAAAATTATTTTACTCAAAGGTTCGTTCACCACTATCCTCGCCTAACCACTAACCCGACCAAACGGAACACAAAGTAGATATTATTTCATGAATCCCGAGATATATGACCGCACTCCGAAGATATTATTCATTAGAGAAAATGAAATTTTGACCTCCGCCGCCATGACGGCTTTGCCAGACCGTTCCAATTTCGAAAATCCACTTTTAACTGTTTTACCGACATTTGGTATAGAGTGACCTATTAATTTGTGGTTATATAAATTAATCCCTTTTATGGTAGTCTGTAGGGGTCTATTGAAAGGTTTCAGAGTATTTGAGTGGAATATTATGCCTTTGTGACTTTCTTGGTTGAAGGAATGTTTGATATCGTGACAGTCGGATTTTGAAAGAACCATTGTTGTTATTGTTATTTTTAGACCTTCCACCCTTGTTTACTATCTTTAAAGATTCTTTGAAAAGAACAGATGATAGACTTTTTGTCGTACTTTAATAACGGTAACATCAAAATCAGCTCTTTGTTTACATAACATGTTTCTTGTGTATTTATTTGCAGAAAATATTGAGATGGATTCATTTAGATTTGGAAGCCGACGTCAGTTCGTAATGACGAGGGGATCTTTTCACGGAAAGAAACCGGGTCCCGCCAGTGTCTGCCTGGGGCACCCTTCGCTTTCAAACGACACTGCATACGGGTTATGCAGTAAAGAAAGAAGATCAATACCTACATAAAGTAATAATTATTACGAGATGTATGTGTTTTTACCTACTTTCAAATGCACATAATGTTTAAAATAATAATAAACTTACTTGCCTACTAAGTGTAGAGAACAGGCATAAAACGAAAAAAATAGTAATACCTACTTGGTTCTTTGACTATTATTACAAAGACAGCCCTTTTAAATTTGATCCTCTCGTTTGTGATTATAACAGAAAGAAGACTGAAAGCGCGGGGATTTATCAACTTTTATTATTTCTTAGACATATTATCGAAATGTAGTTTTTTCCATATTTTCAGAACGTGAAATTTCCTCTTCATCTCACGACATTTATATAAAAATCATTACAGATTTACCTTTGGTACTAACCCGTATATTTCCTTTCAAAATTTGTAAGTACACCACCATTTCTGAACATTTCAAGCACTTTTGAGCACTTGTGAATTTCCTTTGAACTTAACAGAGCCGCAATACTGAATGAGTGCCGACTATATTTCATGGCTCTCGTATTTCTAACAATACACAAAACATGCTTACTTATGTAAAATATTTTGTGATGCCTGTGTTTTGAGTATCTGCTTTGAAATCTCTGTACGCAACATATTTGAAATACTGTGTTCTTTAGTTTTCAATTGTGAAGAACATAGTGCCTATAGGTATCTAGATTAGATCATGTATAAACTCAATACAATATTTTGTTAAATTATTTTACTTTGCTATAGAAATTGAAACTGTCTAAGGATGTTTTATTTATGTAAAGCAAACAAAGCGCTCCCGTTTTTTTTTTTAAGTTTACTAAGAGTACTTTAACACCATAATTAACCACGGAGCCCTACTGTTGCAAGTTTGACCCATGCATGGGACAAACATTTTTTTTAACAAACGTTCCAAGTCGTATTATATTTGTTGGAAATTTGGAAATGAAAGGCCTCGCGATACAGGAAATAAATTCCCTTGACGGACGTCACAAAAAAAGAAAAATGTAAAATCTTCCCTGTGTGGATTGTTTGTGGTTTTACCGCGTGATACCTGCGCATGGTATGCTTCGGGCCGTCATATAGAAAACTATAAAGGAAAATACTGGATAAAAGCAAACGAAGCCTTGTTTTGAAGTACCTATTTTTTCGTTTCTTTTTTTTTTTTTTAATCATTTATTTGATGAGGCTTTTTGCGCTGGTGCGCCAAGACAGCCTCGTAAGGTACCACAATAAATTAAATAATAAATTAACAAAAGTAAAAATAATTAAAAAGTAAAAGTAATCCTAAGACTTAAATATAACCTAAAACTAGACACCCCGTTGGAATGTAGCGCCTTCTAGTTTTTTAATTTTTTCGTTTCGATGTAAGCTTGTTGATATGATGTCGGGCTGTGGGTAAAATTAGATTGTTTCCAGGTCTCTGCAACTGTATATAAAAAAATATTAAACTGTAGGTATTGTAATATCCTTGATCTTTTTACAAATGTAGTATATTTTTATATCGCTGCTTTTGCTGATACCAATTCTGGTGCGCAAAGGCCAAATAGGTACAGTAAATTTGTGTATGTGAAACTCTTCATGGGCAAAATATGTGTTCCCAATATAGGTCTGTACCAAAAACATAGAAAGTAGGTTAAAGTCAAAGCTACACATACTTCATCCATATATGGTGCTTAGGCCTTATAAAAAAGCTTGAATACGTAAGTGAGAAAATTTAAATAAATTTCACTAGAAAAGTATACTGCGTTCGTCTGATTACAATATTTATGAGTGCTACCTACGTTTAGTTCGCGCGTGACTCAAATTTCACCCTTTCTCTCCGACCAGGGCGCTACTTCGCAAATACTTTAGAGTTACGAAAAAAAGGAGCTTGCATGTATCTCTGTAAACAGCCACCGAAGCGAAGAAGTTTTTTTTTCATCTTTTTTATTTCTGATTAAGTCTTTAAAAATCCAATCGAAAATTTTTACCCTGGATTTTCCAATACTTTAAGAGTGCTTGTTAATATGTTTTGAGGTTTTTTGTTCAGTATACGAACAGTTCAGTCCTTCTTATTGTCAAATATTATAGTAGTTTGAACTCTGTTACCCGAAAACTAAATACTCTATTTATTTTTATTACATTCTGCATCGGTCAAATACGTGTCTGAGCTTGGTCCAATTTCCAAAAAAAAATGACAGACAAACTTGTTCCAAAATCCAAACTTTTCATCTAAGTTTGGCAAGGCAAGTAGGCAAGGTAAAGTAGTACTATTCGTGGCTCTTCGTAACCAATACCACATCCATGCCTATTTACGAAGAACACATTTGCATTGGATATTTTCCAGTTCAATCTAGTGGGATCGAGATAGGTGTGAGCAAGGCTTCTATGTAGACGTATGTACCGAGTGTTGAAGTAGTATGGTGAAAAGTTACGTTTTTACTTAGGATTTGATGCAGACGTGAATGAAAATTTGTAACTTACGATACTATTCAAATAAACAATAAAGAAAGTACATTTGTAATAAAACTACTTTTACGGATTTTATCGCGGTTTGTATTTTGATTTTAGTGCCCGACGTTTCGACACCTTTGCAGGTATCATGGTCACGGGTAGACTGTCGGACAGACAGTCATCAAAATACAAACCGCGATAAAATCCGTAAAAGTAGTTTTATTTAATAATAATAATAAATAATAAATGCGGACAACATCACATACATTGCTCTGAACCCAAAGTAAGTTGCTAAAGCACTTGTGTTATGGAATTCAGAAACAACGAAGGTACCACAAACACCCAGACCCGGGACAATATAGAAAAGTGGTTTTCTACATTGACCCGTCCGGGGATCGAACCCGGACCTCAAAGCTGGCGATACCTTGAAAACCGGTGCGTACGCCACTCGACCACGGAGGTCGTCTATATCAATGTCTAACATTCGCGTTAACCTCGGAACTCAATATGAAAGTACATTTTTTTTTCCTGTTACCTTCTAATAAATATAGTTACAGGCACATACATACTCTACCGGAGTAGCGACACTCCCCGGCGCCATTCACTTACTGATTGATCTTTACACACGGTCACACACGGTTATGATCAATTCCTGTGTAGTACTAATAAAAAAAGATCACCTAATTAGATAATCACGTTTCGGCATTTTTAACCTCATTTTAAACATTAATAAAGTACAGGTTATCTTTGAAACGGCGTCTCAATATCGAAGCTGATTATAATTTAGCCCACGGCTCGAGTCGATTGAATCCTACCTATATTTTTATAACAAGGGGTGCTGCAGAAAATCGTATGCTTATTCCGGATAGTCTCTGGCACGTCCACACAGAGTAGCTCAGAGATTAGGAGAAACAGATACTTTAATATAAATAAATAACGTATACTACGAGAATTGGAAGAAAGAAAGGGAGGCCTTTGGCTTGCAGTGGGACGATAATGGCTGAAAATAAATAAATATCGAGACATCAAAAACTAATTTCTTATTTCGTGATTTAATAGGCACAGGGTAAGTAATAAAACTGATTAAGTAAGTAAAGTAAGCTTATGTCTCGTTTAGGAAAAAAACTATATAACATTACCTTATAAATATATATAAAATTCTGTTTGAAAAAATGTTAGTTACCATACTCCTCGGAAACGGCTTGACCGATTTTTATGGAATTTTATATGCATATTCAGTAGGTCTGAGAATCGGCTACTATTAATTTTTTAAACCCCTAAGTGGTAGAAGGTAGGTAGTAGGCAGGTGCTAGGTAGAAAAAATTGCATTGCAACGCATGCCGGGTACAGCTAGTAACATTATGAAACAAGTCCTCCGCCTCGTCTGTCTGTCTGAACGTGATAAATTTAAAAACTACCGAACCAATTTTCATATCCTTTTCGCCAATAGCAAGAATGATTCAATATGAAGGTTAATATATATGGCAGATTAATGTTTTATCTACCCGTGCAAGCTTGATAGCTGCCAGATAGCCAGATAGCTTGATGTTATAATAACAATACACAGATTTTTTTATCTTTCGGTATTGGAAAACATTGAATCGTGTATGTTATGAAATGTTTCTTATTTTCAGACATTGAATATTATATTCATTTTTTAATTCTTTGTCCATGTTACAGTGCAAACATTGTAGATAAGATAAATGCTTAAAGAATATATTTATAATATAATAATCCAGCCCATAAGCGTCCCACTGCTGGTCACAGGCCTCTTCCCATATAGAGAAAGCACGAGCATTGATCACCACGCTTGCTCTCTGCGGATTGGGGATTTCAGATCCCAAATTTTGGAATCCAGGTTTCCTCACGATGTTTTCCTTCACCGTTTGTCAGAAGTGTCTTATAATAATTAGGAAAGTACATATAACTTTGAAAAAGCCACATTGGTACTTGCCTGGGTTCGAACCTGCAACCTTGTGCATACAATTCCGTTCATTGAACCGCTAGGCCACCACGACATATATTTACTTTTTATTTACAAGAATATTATTTACTTCTTTTTAATCCACTCGTTTTTGGTGACTCAACAAAATGTATTTCTTTTCATATGCTAACTATCTCCAAAGTTCATATAAAATATTGAAAAAGTCTGTACAGTGGGTAGGTACTGCATTTATCTTAAGGTGAGCAAGGAATATTAACATGTACTTACCGTCGACAAAGTCTGAATTCCGAGTTTGAAGTAGTTTTTAGGCGTTCTTTATTTACAATTCAATACTTAAATCTAATATAACAACAAACACTTAGGTACAACTATACTAAAATTAAATTTTACATAAATAAATAAAACTAACACGCGTCAAAAAATTCATCGTCATCCTTGTCAAGTGCGGGAAACGTGCCCAGAAGGCTGGCAGCATTGCCACGTTGTATGGCTATGCCGATTCTCTGTGCAAGGAACAAACCAGCCCTCTGATCACGAGTAGACTGTTAGACAAAGTTAATCAATTTTAGTATTATACTTAAAGGTTTTTAGTTTGCTTGTTAAGTTATGAAAATACTCGTCGGATTAAAAAAAAATACGTTATTTTATAGCCCTATTGTCTAGGAATATTTAAGGCTATTTAATGTGACGTTACTTGCCTCATGAGACAGGCGAATACTGCGAGGCACAGTTAGTTCGTAATAAATTGGACTCATTCAAAATAGTAACTGGAACGGCCTTTATAATGTTACAAAGGCCGTTTCAGTTTACAGGTGTATAGTACGCACTTTACACTTGCATTGTTCCTTTTGTTTGAAAACAAAACGCCAAATATATTTTTCACAAAAATCAATGTAGCCTGTATCCTGTATACTCGTTAAAATGCTAAAATATCAAGCATAAAAGAGATACATTTGAAATAAAATATCACTGTAAAGAATAAAACGCAAATATTTTTGTTAGCCCGTTCCTACAAAGGTATCTAGTACGGGCAATAAAAAGTAAAAGTTTTAATTTCCCGTACTAGATACCTATGATTTCCTGGAAATCTAACAAAATGTATACACGAGTCACGAATGGAATACCAGGAACTTTTGTATCTAAATTCAACGAATAGCATCACTTGATAAATAAACTGACTTTTTAGTAACATATTATATATAAGGTGCTATAAAAACATCTGCCACGGCTTTAATGGGAGGTAGTATTGTGTTTATAGATTACAATAGTATAGATAAATTATTGATTATTTATCATATTTTTTTTCATACAAAAAAAATAACGTATAAATTTGAATTGATTTATTAGTATAAAACCATCCCGTGTCCTAAGCTGTTGCCGCTCCGCACCGAATTCACGTAACTTGTGAACCACGTTACGCAGAATAGAGTCAATGTTAATTTAACAATTTTATTTTCTAAAATTTAATTAACTGTTCCGGGGTACGAAAGTTCTTCACTATTGTAATCTATAAACACAATACTACTTTCCATTAAAGCCGTGGCAGATATTTTTATAGCACCTTATATATAAGTCTTAAGGGCAGGATTTAGAGAGAGATGGAAGGATATTATAGAGGATCTTTTTGTTGTAGGACAGAAATGGCTGATAAGTGCCCCGTAAACGCTCGAATTGTTTGTCAAATTTTACGTGTTTGTCAAATTATTTGATAGTGTACGGCTGTGTTTGAGGCGTTTGTCAAACAATCTACGTGTTTGTCGCGTTTGATGAAGTTTGATGAAAATCATGGAGGACGCTACGCCAAGTGACAAATTTGTTTGATATTTGGTTTGATCGTTTAAGCTATTGTTTGATGAAAACGTGAAGTTTGAACAACAAATTTGTCAAGCAAGTTTGTACGTTAACAGGGCGCTATAATAATACTAATAATAACCAATACATTTTAATTATACTATCAGGCTCGACTTCCAATCACGACGGGCCTTACTGCTTGGTAAAAAAGGACGCTACAAAAAGGGAACATTTAAGAATATATAAATTGGGATGTAGACTGAATTTTAAATGCATGTGAGTTATTTTCTTATACAACTTACGTAGCTAAAAACTCTTTGCGAAATACATACATTAATTTGAAATTTCGCGTAACGTCATTAGCTGACCTCCTATACTTAAATTCGCTTTTTCTACTTAGGGATTACTTAATTTGAAAAAAATGTTAATAATTATTTTCCAATATATTTATATAATAACTAGCTGTACCCGGCATGCGTTGCAATGCAATTTTTTCTACCTACTACCTACCTACTACCTACCTACCTACTACCTACCTACTACCTACCTACTACCTACCTACTACCTACCTACTACCTACCTACCTACTACCTACCTACTACCTACCTACTACCTACCTACCTACTACCTACCTACTACCTACCTACCTACTACCTATCTACCTACCTACCTACTACCTACCTACTACCTACCTACTACCTACCTACCTACTACCTACCTACCTACTACCTACCTACTACCTACCTACCTACTACCTACCTACTACCTACCTACCTACCTACCTACTACCTACCTACCTACTACCTACCTACCTACTACCTACCTACCTACTACCTACCTACCTACTACCTACCTACCTACTACCTACCTACCTACTACCTACCTACCTACTACCTACCTACTACCTAATTGTTTTTTTTTTTTTTAAATGTATCAAAGTATCCTATGTCCGTCTCCTGGCTCTAAGCTACCTCCCCACCAATTTTCAGCCATATCGGTCCAGCCGTTCTTTAGTTATAAATGGTGTAACTAACACGACTTTCTTTTATATATATAGCAGTGTTGTTATGGATATCCATATCCGTAACCGAAACTATCGGATATCCGAAATAAAAAAATATCCGTAACCGTAACCGAATCCGAAATAAAAGTTTCGGATAGTTTCGGATAGGGCGGAGTCTAAATAAATACTAAACTCGTACGAATTAACTGTGCACTCCGCTGGAATGCGACACCTCTCCCGCTACCTAATGACGTCACAGCGCGAGGTGCACACTTGCACAGCTATTCGTACTTACAGTTCCTTAAAAAAATAATATCCGTAACCGAAACTATCGGATAATCCGAAATAATTTAATATCCATAACCGTAACCGAAACCGATATTATATTTTACCAATATCCATATCCGTATCCGTATCCGAAATTATATATCCATAACATCCCTGATATATAGATATTTTAGCCTCTGTTTCGTCAGCTACTCTGTGCTCGGTTACAGGTGCATATTGGTGCAAATTGAACATACCTGACTCGGGTGTATATGCCTGACTTGGAGTAGGATTACCTTCCCTGCACTTGATTGTTGGCTTATTTATATTTATTTTTATCTTACTCAATTACCTTTGGAAACAGCATTCTTTATAAAGCGATGGTCAAAGAGCGTGGAAACTTGAAATCAAAAGCATTCTTTATAATTTGTTGCAGGTGGTGGTCGAAGAGCATGGAAACTTAGTGCGGCTCTAGGTTATTCAATAAATTTGTACGAGTAGTTATTTATTTGTTTTTGGAATTGTATTGATTAATAACAAGTGATTATTTTGTGCCTCTGCCCTCATTATAAGATACTCCGCATTCAGCAACAAAAAAGAAAGTTATAATGAGACCCATTTTGAAGTTAGCCGACATAAGACATGTTCAATGTTAATTTGTTAGACACGTATTATTCAAGTTTTTTGAAACTAAAATTTTTCGACGACCCATTTATTTAAATTCTATCCATTCTTAACTGCTGTCTTTTTTTAATAAGCATAAAATAAAAAATCGATCTTTTTTATTATCTAACTGGAGGACTAAATAGATATATTGCCATTTCGTACCTACTCATATACCCTATTTTGGTATGAGTATTGTTGAGTTGGTATCACTAAAATCGTTACGTAAGTTTTAGCATTTAATCAACGTTCCCGTCTGCAATTAATATCGGTAGTTAATTATTCATCAATTCCTTCCTCATGTGGTTATCAGGAAATTTAATAACAGTGACATATTGCGTGGGCTTCGTGACGACTTAAACCACGGAACGTGTGCTCAGAATGTGATGAGAAGGAATCAGGTGGAAGTTACACCAGAATTTACCAATTCTGGTGTAACTTCCACCTGGAATCTGAAATTTAAATCTGTGGTCTTCACTTACGTCTTTAGAAGAAAGATTTTAGTTGAAAATTTGCATTGACTCCTGCTTTTTGGAATTACGTACCGATGGGGTAAAGATTGATGTTTCTCGTAATGCAAAATCGTGTGTCGTGGCAAATACAATTTCTGATATTTTTCTACGCTTAAAAAGTGTTTGAGATTCTCTCATTGTTTGTCTATATTGCCTATCAATTAGTTCAAAAATGTACAAGTATTCATTCAGAAAGGTATTTTTTTGAGCTGCTTTTACAAGACTTTTACCTACCCTAAGTAATATAAGCTCTAAAGAGAGTTTTCTAAGTTTAAGATCCATAAAAATCTAGAATCACACTTCTTTAGTTTAGTATAAAAAACTACTTTCCCTCACTTTAAAATTGTTAGATCGAAGAAGTTTTTTCATTGTCCCAGATAGACTATTTTACAGCGGATACAGAGGTCATCAACTAACTTCTTTCATACAAAGAAAGAGCAACACCAACAAATCAAAGAGCCCCGTTATTAAGTCCACAACTATAATCTTGTTTTTATATTGTCCTATAAAAGTTGCTAAGAAAAACACAGAATCATAAGGAACACAGCTTTATCGTTCATTAGATCGTGTAACTACCCATTGTTTCCGAGACATTACACTACCAATAATAAGATAACTGCCAAAGTATTGATCAAACTGCGCAATGTATAGCGATATAATGTTCTTCTTCGAATTATTGCAATCAATTTCGTTTTAGTGTGAACTGTTTCGTGTTTCCGGAATTGTTTCGCTATTAGGATAGTTTTCCTGCTATTGTGGTTTACATATTTTATTTGGCGGTTTCCCCTCTATTTCCCGTTTATGATGGAGGTTTCAGAGGCATTCCGTTGAAATACAAGATGTACAGGTACATCTAGGTCTATACCTATATATACCTATATATACTTCTAGAACAAATTTAAGCGATCAATCGTGACAGCACGCATGTTTTTTTACTTTTTCTTCGTTACACCACTTTGCTGTCCATGACTTTACCTACATTTTTACATTTTACAGAGGTTGTCATGACCTACTCAATAGCTGACTACTACTATAGTTCACTGTAGTAAGCTTTTACTGTTCTTCTGTGCACTTTCGTCCTTCGACTGCATCCCTCCTCAAAGGAGTCTAATTAGTCCTCACACTCAAGTCATAAACACATATAATACAGTACAGTATATTCCAAAGGTCATATAAATTTTCCCCTACTAGCATACGGTAATCGTATAGCTGGCAGGCTGGCTTGGCACTTCCTTCGACCACAACCGCCGCGTCGCACCGCTGCCTTAGAAGCCGCGACCGCTACGGTTTACGCCTTGCGAAGCCAGTTTAAGTTATTTCACACCTAAGTTTTTAGCCTGTATTAAGGAAATGGTCCTTTGTTCCTTTTTGGGGTGAACAAGATATCAAACAAATTAACTAATCAAATTAATTACAATTAAGTGAAGCGTAGAGAGGTAAAGTGGGGATAATATTCGCGTGATAATAATGTGCTACAAAGAGTGTGAGCTTTGACGTTATGCTGTGATGATTGCGACGTTATATTTTTTTACCGAGACTAAGTGGTAACAAAGTCATATTTCTTCCTAATTTCTTATACATGGTACCTTAATTCATAATGTAAAACACTACTGGATTTAATTATCTAAAATCAATTAAGTAGTAAATGCAAGCATGGCTATAACTTCTGATTGTTTCCAAAGTAACTAAAAGTTTTGACTTTGCATTTAAATTCCTGCTAGTCTAGCCTAGATAATCTACTACCAAAAATATTAAAGATCTTCCTTTTTTGTTTTCTAGCTGTTGTCTTTCACTCTTAATCAACATTCTCATTATTTTCAAACCTCTCACCCCGCTACTGGGCGTTGGCGTCTCTTTATAAACCCAACTCTCCTCCGTCTCATTAACTTAGTTATGAAAATTAAAATATAATATTTATAGAACGATAAATTCTATCTAAAGTTGTGTAAAAACATAACCAGCAAGTACTTATCAGGCTCTACATCGCAGGAGGTCCTTGTTTTCGTATCCGCCATTAATTTTACCGGAACACAAAAGGCAGACAGCGATTGGCAAAGTTTGCCTTTTGATCAAACTTTCCATATTAATACTCGTTTGTGTGTAGTAAAATGTGTAGTGTCTTTGGCCTTATTCGATTATGCCTTTATAGGGTACTTTGTGAAAGGTTTTACGTTATCTTATGTTTCCTTTTACCGCCTTTTGAGGTTCGTTTTAGGGATGTTCGTAATGATTTTTACGGAGATTATTTTTGTTAAGCTGTGTTTGTTGTTATCATTATTTCGGTGAGGATTTTTCTTTTAATATTGAAGAAGTTATTATATTCTGTTAATTTTAACGTTAAGTCATTAGCCATTTAAGTCAAGTTATAAACGTGTCACCGTTAATTTGATTAATTATTATGGTAACCCTATTACCGTGGGTACTATATAGGTGATTGAATAAACACGCTTAATCTGACATTAAAAATACTATATAAATAAAAATTAAAAAAAAAAACTAAACAAGAAAACAAAACTCTGACTCAAGTAATTATCTACCGCGCATAAAACAGCTTCACCATACATGAAACCTTTACTTAATTACTTCACCACCAGGACGCCAACATACAAAGCAATGTTTATCGAAGCTGCATGGTCTATTATAAAGCCATTGTAATCTGACACCATAGGCGACAGGTGCCAGGGACCGCAATGCGCCATCCTTTTGTCTCGGTCTGCCCCCGTCATTATATAATTGGTATGTTGATTCAATTTCCTCATTACGTTCAACCGAATTATTATTTATTTAATGCCTTTGTTGTGTGTGATTGGGACAAAGGAAGTTTTTTATGTCATGTGATTTTCAGGAAAAATATTTTATAGTTAATTGTAAAATAAAGACTCTTAAGGTCCGTACAATAATATAAAAAATACGAAGGTGAATTTGTCTGTCAGTCCGTCTGATCGTTGAATATCGCTCAGACAGACAGACAGACGCGGTTACGCGGGCGGAGCCACGGGCGACAACTAGTGCTATTTTTTTATTTACTTAATTTGTTGTCTGCATAGGTTAAACAAAGAGAGATGTTGTCTTTATGTCAAAGTACTATAAAAATATAGGTATTTTCAGATATTATATCTACATTCTACTAATAATACATAGAAGCTTTCTTACCACCTATCTTGTTAAATACTGGCGTGAAGGTATTTTAGTTTCCAACAACTAACTCTGGCTGTGAACAATACGATGAAGTTTGCCTCACCTACCTACTACCTACCTACCTCCTAGGAATCTCACATGTCGTACGTAAACTTGCCCAATGTGAAAACATTATAGTCAGTAAACTGAGTTATGGGTATGCCTAGTTTAATACGAAATGAATGGCAATTTGATCGCAAATCCAATTATTGTTTCGCATATCAAAATCCTGGAATTAAATCGACAAAAAAGTGTGAAAGTTAACAGTTTCAACAAATACCTATTGGCAGTATTATTTTAAATTGAAAAAAAAAACAATCCTGGATTTAAATAGACAAAAAAGAATAAAAGTTTCAACAATAAACTGTGTGATTGCTATTTTGAATAAAAAAAAAACATTTCCTAAAAGCGGCTTAAAATAAAAAGCAAAAAAGGTTTTAAATAGTTCCCATGCTTAATTTCTTTTCTATAAACTAACTGCGCTCTAAGTATATTGCAGGTATGAATACACTAGTTGTGCCCCGCGGTTTCACCCGCGTGAATGACAAATTCATACTCTATCTTTATAAATTATAGCTTATGTGTTATTCCGATGTATAAGCTACATTATTGTAAAGTTTCATTAAAATCCATTCAGTAGTTTTAGCGTGAAAGAGTAACAAACATCCATACATCCAAACAAACTTTCGCATTTATAATATTAGTAAGATTATTTTCTATAATGGCATTAACAAGGTATTACAATAGCGATACATAGAGTATCTGTTGCGAATAAATAAGAACCACATACACTGGAATCTTCCTAGCTTTGACGGATTTGTACCTGAGGAAGCTTAGCTGCCTTTTACGTAGGTTTTACCCATTGTGCCATATCTGTATGCATCTGTGATCCTAACATACAGGGGAAAATACCTACTTACTTTATACATTTGCGTGTAGAAATGCAAGAGGAAATCTTCTTTGCAGATTACCTCTTTGTGAACTTAAAAGTTTATTTTGATTATGAGTAACACTATATTATAAGTAGTGTTTAGCAAATTACCCATTTTATTGACACTATACTTGAAGTAATAAAAACTTTTTCGTAATTCATTCTCTCAGTATTTATTATTGCAGAAAAATACTGCTTCCAACAAATAGGCACCATATCAAAATTGAATGCATACTTATTACGCATTACTATCTTACCCTTGTGAATGAATGCAAATGGAAAATATGAGTTACATTTACCAAAACAAGTATGCAAAATTTACATATTCAGATCAATATACGTTCCCAAAATTTGACGACCTCCGTGGTCGAGTGGCGTACGCACCGGTTTTCAAGGTGCCGCTAGCTCTGAGGTCCCGGGTTCGATCCCCGGACGGGTGAATGTAGAAACTCACTTTTCTACATTGTCTCGGGTCTGGGTGTTTGTGGTACCTTCGTTGTTTCTGAATTCCATAACACAAGTGCTTTACAGCTACGTACTTTGGGTTCAGAGCAATGTATGTGATGTTGTCCGCATTTATTTAAAAAAAATATGACACATAGATCACAAAATAATCTTCTACACGAATAATTAGAAAAGACACCCTGTATCTTCATAAAAGCATCGAATACCGTATGATGCATATAACGAGCTTAAATTAATGTGCCATGAATAGCAACGTGTAGATATTTTAGGTAGATGCTGTTTATTTAGATATTCTGCGCAAAGCCTTTGTCGTCCAGACCGCAAAGGGGACCTGGACTTTAGAAACTTCCTTGGGAAATATTAAGATCTAATTTTCGTCTGTAAACTAGAGTACCTACTATATCGTAACTTTATAAGTTACAAGTAAATTCGCTTATAATTCTGCGGGCAAGTGTTAACTAACTTAGATGAAAATATATTTTGATGTCGTACAATTTATATTTCAATTGTTAGCTAATTAATGATTATGTAATTTTAAAGGTCGAACTGGATGCGGCAGGCCAAATATATAAATAAACTTGGGACAGGCCTGCGTCCAGCAGTGGACTATAAAAGAGTGTGTTGATTAAATAAATTGTAAATAATTAAAGGTTTCCATTTCCATTCACAATAATCTATCATATGTTGGGGTCGGCTACCAGTCTTACCGGATTCAGCTGAATACCGTATTTTACATGGAGCGACTGCCTATTTAAACTCCACAACCCATTTTACTGGGGAACACAGTATCCCATGGTAAGACTGGTTGTCAGAATTGACTTAACGATTGCCAAAGATCAACGTATGACAGTCGGGACCTACGGCTTAACATGCTATCCGAGGCACGGAGGGGTCTCGGTATGTTTATAAATGGTCACCCACGGACCAACCGCGGCGAGCGCGGCTTAACCTGTATTATCGGTCAAGCCACGAGCCCCTCATTCACACTAATCTATACGACAAAATATTAAATAAAAGATGGCTGGTGCATGGAATAATAAGATCGTCATTTGTTCACCGAATGGACAAAATTTTAACAATTTAAACTCCAAATATATCAAGCAAAAGCAATAAAACAGTTTTCAATCCAATCTTAATATCCAGCTAATAATCTTAGCGAATATCTTCCCGGATATTATCCGGGCATGCAGATTTATACCCGGCTTATTCTAGTGCATATTGCGGCCTATTTTAACCGGGTCGTGAGATACGTACCGCCTGGATTTCTAAGGCTTACCTACTGCATGTCGTACTGTATTTCAACTTGGAGATGTTACTAAAGGAATATATGATCGGTTTTAGGTTCACTTTGAGGGTTTAGGTATTTATCTAAATATAAAACGTGTGTGGTTGTTATAGATTGTTCAGTGCTTGTTCCACTTGCCTTTTTCTTTTTAATTCAGACGTTACATTTTTGGAACGTGTAACAACCGCATTTAGTAAAAAAATGGTTTGGTATTTTCTCGTTCTTTACAAACTCTTCTAATAAATAGGTCTTGGGGTCGTTTGTTAAAGATTTTTATGTACCTACCTTTATAATTTCTTGTCCATGGTCAGAATAAAAAAAATAAAAAAAACTTTTATTTCATTATCACATTAAAACTTTCACAATCAATCTTACGCAGGGGCCTCCTTTTAAGTATATGGAATACCTATGCTAGGAGACCCCAATAAGTATAAGATTGACAAAAAGTTTTTACAACTTAACAAAGAAGTAGTTGCCTTACACATTTCTCTTTATTGTATTTCTATGTTTTAAGGCAACAAATTCCTTAAAAATTCCACTCTGCTACTTCTAATTAACTAATATAAAAAAAAAACACGTATAAAAAACGAAATTACCCTTTAATTGAAGCCCATAACTCCGACACCGTTATTTAAAACTTTAGGAAATAACCATAAAATTCACAGAGCCGTAAGTGTGAATACGCAGATAATACGGGAGGCTGCATTATGTACGGAACTACGTACTACGTATTAACGTTCGCAGCGTGATTGCAGCCTATTGAAAACCCTACGCCGGAGGTGCGGCGACGGGTTTTGAATAAAAATAGAAGAGTGTTTTAAATCCTTTTTTTTATAATTAAGGATTTTTGAATCTCAGTGTGACTATAAAACCGGTTTTGTATGCTGTCTAAAAGCTAGAAGCTTGCAACGGCACCTCGGTCACCGGTGAAGCAAATTTGAAATTTAGGCTAATTTTGACATAATACATACCTTTCA
This sequence comes from Autographa pulchrina, assembly GCA_905475315.1. NCBI lineage: Eukaryota > Metazoa > Arthropoda > Insecta > Lepidoptera > Noctuidae > Autographa > Autographa pulchrina. The sequence goes on from FR997775.1 coordinate 1,266,843, forward strand.
TAATGGAGTTTTTATTTTATTTTTTTTATTTTAATTAAAAAGGAACAAAAAACAGCTACACTATGTGATATTACAACATAATAACATAGGTACTAACTTAAATAATAATGTAGCTCACAGCGCTGTTCACAGATTACCATTATTGAATACATTTTAAAAATGCTAGGGAATAGCCATTCGTGTATGACAGTTATTATATCTAGTAAAACAGAAAAAAAAAAGAATACAGTAATAAACAAGATAAGATAAAGTCACATGAGTTGAAAACATGTATAAAATATTAAAAGAATATTTTAGGATCTTATTTTTAAAATTGTATGTTCATATTTAGGTTCGCAGCATAATAACTAATAACGATAGAAAATATCTTTAGAAAATGTTTTGGAATACTTGTACACTATAAATAATATCAATGTTAGAGTATAAATCAAAGAAACCACTTTATCTACAAAACACAGAACAGACAGCAATTATTATAATTTGTGGCCGTTTGTGAAATACTTACGAATAAATCAATTTACTTTAGCACTTTCAAGTAGCTAAAAATATTTAAATTTATTAACTAAAAGTACATTAACAACATCAAATGGTCTTGTAGTTAATAAATTGTATCTCTTGTAATTTAAGAAGTGTAATAAATAAGCAACACGTGAGGGGCTCGTGGCTAAGTGTAAGCCGTAAGGTTTGACCGATAATACAGGTTAAGCCGCGCTCACCGCGGTTGGTCCGTGGATGGGTGACGATTTATAACATACCGAGACCCCTCCGTGTTTCGGAAAGCACGTTAAACAGTAGATCCCGGCTGTCATACATAGATCTTTGGCAGTCGTTAAGTCAATTCTGACAACCAGTCTTACTATGGGTTACTGTGTTTCCCAGTAAAAATGGGTTGTGGAGGTCAGATAGGCAGTTGCTCCATGTAAAATACGGTATTCAGCTGAATCCGGTAAGACTGGTAGCCGACCCCAACATAGTTGGGAAAAGGCTCGGGAGATGAGATGAATAAATAAGCAACACAATAAATAATTATATTAAAACATAAAGCTTATTATTAATTACCGAAAAGATTTTCAACACATTCGCAGTTTCGTATAAAATTAAATAATAAATTGAGTTCGTCAAGTGTCAGTAACAAATGGTAACAGGTGAGTATTCTCACATCTCGCGATGTGGGTAATTACCATTGTTTTATGTGCCACATAAAATACAATTGTTACCTGTCAAAAGATGTTTTCATGTCTACACAGTTTAATTTTGACGGAGGCATTTGCAGGTAGGAGAATACCGGTTTAGAGTTCTTTATCAAATATAACTGTTCTTTAATTTTTCTTTTCGTGCTTTAAATAAGTGTAGTCTAAGTGTCTTCCACTTTTTTGTCGTCGTATTTGGAATTATACTTAATTACTATTTTAAACACCCCGACGCAAAACGACGGGGTATTATAAGTTTGATACGAATATGTCTGTGTGTGTTTGTCTGTAGCATCGTAGATCCTAAACGAGTAGGCCGATAACTATGATTCGGTTTTATTGTTTGAAAGCTGACGAAATGGAAATTATATTAATTATGAGTTTATAGATTACCTATATTACATATAACCCCGTTCAGATTAAGGTTAGAATGTTATTTTTTAGTTTTATTTAAGGAAGATAATAAGCTTATTTGTCTTTCTGCCTTCATGAAGATTTCCACCGAGGAAAATAATATTTAGTCGCCTCTTAGAAATAATGGGACTTAATAAACGAGTCAACGACCTCAACGTCTACGCATAAACAAAATTATAATGAACATAATTACTAACATTAAAAAGTATGTTAACTTGTCATAGTTCAAGCTAACTTAACTGCATCTGGACGCCATTTTCTTAATTATGCATTAATTTTGTAGTGTTTAGACGGTGAAGTTTTAATTAGATTATCATTAGACTATAGTTACGGGGTTTTTGACTTGATCATCTAGTCTGCAGTTTTCAAGTGTTATTATATACTATACTTAATAATAATAATAAGATTCTTATTGCAAGTATTAAGGTATCAGGGTGCATCGACTCTTCTTTCTTTCTTCTTGATTAAAAGTTATATTATTGTTTAAAGACTGACTCGTTGGCCTAGTGGTGCTAAGCGCGACTGCTACGCTAGAGGTCTTGGGTTCGATTCCCAAGTCGACCAAGGTGTTATTGGGTTTTTCTATGAAATTCTCAGTAGCAGGTCGGAGTTTAGATTTCTGCCCGGTTAGTGGCAATAGGCTCGCCCCCTATTACATAGGAACTAAACATACCGGCGAACTGTGGGTGTACATTGGTACAACTCTGCCTAACCCTTCGCGAATACAGGCGTGATGGTATGTATGTATGTATTGTTTAAAAAATGATTTTATTATTAGTGGATCTGAAACGATTACTATAAATTGTAAGTACACACTAAAGTCTTATTAAAAGCCATTTAATTTAGTTTATTACGAACTTCTTATAGTTTAATAAAGCTACTTTTACGATTAATTTTATAGTGAGTGCTATTGCGAAACAGGTGTAAGAGAACTGGCAGAGAAAAGATATAAACCTTAGTTTAAGTGTTTTATTTAAATTACCTTTTTATATATTTTTAAGAAGCCGTAGTGCCCGCAGTCATTGCCTCCAGTCCAATTTATTTAAGTAATTTGTTCATATGACGTTAAGTTATAGGATAACCTGTGCCCAGCTGTGGAACGTTTATAGGCTGGAATTATTGTATTATTTATAGTATAAATAACGTAAATCAGCAGAAATTCAAATATTGACCAATTATGTGAAATTTCTCTCTCGGTTCCTTGATGTGCCCATAGCTTAATATTTCATACTCTTTCAGAAACTGTTAAAATAACTAACAATGAAAATGATTACAATATTATAGCTTCAACTCACTAATTTCTGGGTCTACAAAACCAGACTACGAAAAACATAATAGTAATTTTAGCCTGATTTTTAAGGACAGTTATAAGATAGTGTTCAATAGACCAAACAAATGAAATTTCAGGGTAAAACAGCAGCTAGTGTTTTATATAAATAGGACCTAAATATTCACTGGTTACTTCTTTATTTCCGATGCCTTTTACCTTACAGGTGTCAGTAATATTATACTATTGTTCAATTATAAAAATACTGCTATCTTTAATATTCAGGTAGCCATTCAGTTTGCAATCAATTCAGATACATATCTGTTGAATGTAGAAACTTCTGAAACTGCAGTTGTTGGGCTTTTCGTTTTTGATGGCGTGCCGAGCAATGGGATCCCTGTAGCGTTGATCAAGGGAAGCGTATGAGCATTCTCTTTTGATATGGAATATGGACATTTTTCTGATGTTTTTCTGTTTTTACTTTTATTGGCGAAGTTTGGTATCTGCTCTGTTAAAAGCAGATTTTCTATCTATTATATATATTTTATATCTATCTTCTGTTCTCTTTGTGCTGTAGTAGTAGTAAGAAAATATATACTTATAGGTATACATACAAGTGTAATGCTAACTATATAACCCAATTTATTATTATAATAAAGGCAGTCTTAAATCATCATTCGGTCGTTTCACTCCTCTCTTTGCATGCGCCTTACATGGCGACCCTGCCAGGATGAGATCCACGTGACGAATATGAGACTCTCCGTATATGGGTTGGAATATTTTTTCTAAGTACAATTAATGAACTGAATTAAGCTATGGCTTTCTATCTTGAGCTGCGCTACTGTGCATTCGTGTTCGTAATTTGCGAAAAGTTAATAAAAAGTAACATCCGTGAAGATGGGCGGTACTCAGACTAAAGAAGAGACCATGATCGTGCAGACTGCATTGGGAAGTAACGAGGCTGGAGCTGAACAACTGCATTATCAACTCAGCACCAGTAACATTTTGCTGTGCATCATCGTGCTGGTACTTCTGCTGGGTTTCCTGTACTGTTTGTACCGGACGTATAGGCGCTGTCATGTAAAATGGATTACCACGGAGATCAATAGAAATACCTTGCGAAGATCATTCTTCAGGCAACCACAACTTCCTGCAGGTACTAAAGTGGAAGAGGCGAGTCAACCCAGGGCGTATTATAAAGTGTAACCGGTTAACCAGTGCTTAAAAGTGGTGTGTACGTGCGTATATTATGCCTAAAAGTGCGGAAAATGTGTTAAAAGTGCGCGTCTATTAATCGGGTGATAATAATAAAAAAGGCGTAATCAAAAATATAAATGCTGAGGTTGAGACTTTTTTCTACATCATTGGACTTTATATTTTAAGTCATGTATTCAGTTTACTATGCTTAATCATCATTTAATCTAATAATAATAATTATTATACAAACATGTCAGTTAAAGTGTATCTTATACTATGTAAGTGATTATCGGTATGTACTACGTTTGGTGGTAAGTTATGAATATTTCTTTAGAACACATATATGAGAAATTGAAACAAGTAAGAACATATTTAATTAAAATCGGACCGAGTAGACGTGAAGGTAGAATTTTAGAAACTAAGTTGAAAGAGGCAAATGACATTTTTTGTGAATATTCTATATGGTTATTAGACTTTGAAAATAAAGTAAAGGAAGGCACGATTAAATCTGATGATTATCCATTTTATGAAACCTATCGAAAAAATTTTGATTTGCTATATCAGGAAATTAAAATATTGTGTCAGCCTGTGGTAAAACCTGCAAATTCGAGCAATATGGATAGTTTCAATTTGAAAACAGCTCTCAGTTTATTACCTGTTATCTCAGATGATGAGACAAGCGTAAAACAATTGATAGACAATATTCAGTATTATAACTCTTTGTTAACCAAACCGGAATGCAAAAAGAATTTAATTAAATTCATATTAAAAAGTCGATTGTCCCAGTCTGCTAAATTACGCCTTAAAGATGATTATTCAAGTGTCGAGGCATTGATTAAAGACATGCAAACCGAATTATTGCCAAAAAAAGGCTCTAATGCAATTCAAAATAAATTACAAAAAACACGCCAAAATGATATGCCAATTTCTGACTACGGGAAGTTAATAACAGAGTTGTTTGTAGAGCTCACGATATCGCAAGCCGACGGAAACACTGAATGCTATAACATCTTAAAACCTATTAATGAAAAACAAGCGATTAAACAGTTTTCCGACGGTTTACGAAATCGCCGAATCAGTACAATAATTTCCGCTCGAAATTACAGTTCCCTGAAAGATGCCATTCAGGCTGCTCAAGATGAGGAGACTTCATCTTCAGCCGCAGGAGAGGTGATGGGTATGTCCAATTACTCTAGGCATAATCATAATAACTATAGGTACCCACGTGGCAATGGACGTAATCGGCGAACGTTTGCTCAACGAGGGCACTACTATGGAAACTCACAGCGATCGAGTTCATGGAGCCAGTCGAACTCGCGTGGTCAAGGACACCGAGGGCGTTATAATCGAGGTAGGTTTCGTAGTAATAATTATCGCGGAAATCGAGGGAAAGAAAGAAACACGGTTAATGTAATCAATGAAGATTCAGAACCAACTTCAAATGAACCCCGACTTGACGAGTTTTTTCGAGAATAACAAAAGTCATTCGATTTTAGCCAGTAGTAGTAGTAATTGTTTTATTCATTTATTGGTTGCGTCATGCAATAAAACTTATTCATTCTTAGTCGATTCGGGCGCTTCATTATCAGCCATAACTTATAAACATGCGATCGAATTCAGCATTCCAATACATAAAGAGAATGTAATTATAAACGGGTTAGGTGGCGAAGTGCAAACCATTGGATATGTTTATGTTCCATTAAACATTAATGGATATGTTTTTAATCACAAGTTCTTTGTTTTTAATTCGTTACCAATTTTGTCGAATGGAATTCTAGGTAGAGACTTCTTGAATAGATTTGGAACGTGTTTAGATTTCAAGAAAAATGTTTTATCTTTAAACTTAGGGTTGAACAAAACAATTTATTTGCCTTTGACTAATAATAATAATATTAATGTTTTAGAAATTCCGCCACGATGCGAGTCTATACATTACATTCAAACTGAATTTCAATCCGATTGCATAATTTGCTCACAAGAATTACTAGATGGCGTTTATTTAGCCAGCTCGGTAGCGACTCCAAAAAATGGAAAGATACCTATAAAAATTTTGAATGTGACTGAAAAATCTGTAACATTGTCAGGAATAAAACCTACTTGTTACGATCTTAACGATTATAATATATGCAGTTTTGAGAAAAATGAGAAAAATGCAGACCGAGTAAAAATATTATTTTCCTTATTGAAATTAAATGATTTAAATGACTTAGAATTTCAGAGTATTCAGAACATTTGTGCAAAATATGCAGATATTTTTTATTTAGAAGGCGACAGATTGTCAACCACAGATATTTACACCCACAATATTTTTTTGAAACCAAATGTTAGTCCAGTATTTTCTAAACCTTATAGGTTACCAGTTAGTCAGAAAGAGGAGATAAATCGTCAAATTAGTAAATTGCTGAAGGAAGGTATTATAGAGCCTAGTAAAAGTGACTGGTCTAGCCCAATACTATTAGTGCCTAAAAAGTTAGATGAATCGGGTAATAAAAAATGGCGACTAGTCGTCGATTATCGGAAACTGAACAACTGTATAGAGGATGACAAGCAGTGGCGTGCATAGCATATAGGCAAAAAGGCAGTGCCTACCTACAAAATCCCAACTAACTATCTTTAAATATAACAATTTATATAAGATAAATCAGTCAACACTCATCATACATAATCATTAAATTACAGATAATAAAACTTGTATGTGTATCCAAACATTTCAATAACAAACAAATCAATAATGACGACACATATGTCACATTCAAATTCATTCAATACTCAACGACGAAGCTCTAATTTCTCTAAGCGACGAAGTAGGCTATTCAAAAACTGCCTAGTTTCCACTCACACATTCAAACAAAATCTCCTTATCCATATACGCACGCACACTTCAAAAATAGAAAATAATACACCGCCATCTTGAGTTTTTATTATACGACAAAAACGAAAACCTCTTTTTGCAAAGCGTAATGCTCTGACATTTGACATTCGTAATTTTTTACACCTACAGTAAGCATGCTTACCTGCCAATAAACAAGATTCTTTCTTTCTCCCATTCATTCTACTCTCATATCCGTTTTGGAGCAAAAGTCTTTTGGGTCGTTCATCGAACTTGTCAATTCTTATTCCAGTTATTAGTGTATTTTAAATGAAACTTGCGTTTTAAAATACTAATAACTTGTAAATTAATTATCACAATATTATTTAGTTACTTATTGATGTTTATTATATTTAGTTTCAATTAACATTTTTATTGTTTTACTTCTGTGTTGCAACTTAGTCGTTTTTCGATATTTATTATCTGTGGCAGATTGTTTATTAAGTTTTTGATAGTTCGCGCGCGTGTTTTCGTCTTGTCTTTCGTAACTAGTTTCTATTTATTGTGATTTTGTGAAGTGGCTGTAGTTTAAGAAACAGGAGCATTAATAAACCGCTATGTGTATGAATGTTAAGATTGTGGTGAAAATGAAATATGTTTGGATAGCATACGTGCGTAATTACAAACTTACAATACAAACCCATCAGATGGGGTTTGTTGACAAAACTTTAAAGGTAAGGCTCATAATAATACTCAAAATGTTAGAAACTATCGCCTGACTAGCGGTGTGCTGCTGGACGAACTGTTATTTTTGTGTTATTCGTCGTTTCTTGATTGTTAAATACGAAATTGTTGTGTGAATTGATACCTACGTCCGTACCGTCGTAGTTGTTCTACGACGAAAACAAAAACATATTGTTGTTGTGGATGATGATATTAAGTGATTGTTTTTAGTTAAAATCTTAGTAAAAATGGGAGTAAATTAAACATACAAGATAATAGTATATGTTGGCACATTCAATAATACGTCTGATTCTTTTTTTGTCTATGTAATACATAAGGTAGGTAAGAAAAATGTTGATCTCGAATGGTCATATTGACTATGGCTCAATATATTTACTATTATTTAGGTTCGGTTTCGAACCCTTATTAAGAATAATACACAAATAAAAGTCCTCAATCATAAGCTGACCGTTTGGTCGTCGCGAGTCCCGAGTCGCGGAGTCGGCTGCTGTTCGCAGTTAGCTTTACTAAGATTATTTTATACAAACTTATACCAACAAGTTGAAATAGTGATTCAATCAGAAATAGGTCGCGAGCTGCGCGCGTGCATTTTAAATTGTATCTTGCAGCGCGCGTACTGCTCGCGAACAGTTCGGAGACGGCGTTATTTGCACCATCGACCTTTGCGAGAGTTTCGCGGAGGAGGCGCACTAACATATTGCAGTACCTTTTTTTTTTTTTTTTTTTTTTTTTTTTTTTGCGGGGTGAAAATCTAATGAGTTCGACCCACGTCGAGGGCACGACGTGGGGATATGTCGGACTTGCACCGACCAAAAACACCCCGGTCCCCTTCTCGCCTTTGCTGGAGCCGCGGGATCGCTAAGCATTCTCAGCGCAGCTCCGGCAGGCGACGGTCCTTTAAGGACTCCTTCTAGAGGGGTGGGTGTAAAGTGCCCACCCCTCATTCCTTCTGAAAACGAACGCGTGGAACATCGCTTCCGTATCCTCCGGGGCCTGTCAGCTGATCGGGTGACGAGGTGCCCTCCCCATCACCCGCAGGCCTTACCTCAGGGTGGTCTGAGGTCATGAAGCGCCCTGTTGCGGCGCCCTGTGCGCCTGCGGCGCGAAGGGAGCACAGCGCTTTCCTCCCTCTGTCGCTCGGCGGCTTCCTTTGCTGCCACCACGAGTTCACTGAAAGTGACCATCGCCCGCCAGGCGCTCTCACTCCGGACCATGGCCAATATCACAGCCGGTAGTGAGGGGTCCTGCCCTCCAATCTCTGCGACCAAGTCGCGTCTTTCGCTATGCCACGCTGGGCAGGCCTGTAAGGTATGTGCAGCGCTGTCCTCTGGGGCCGTGCAGTGGTGGCACGCCTTCGACTGCTCACGTCCGATTCGACACAGGTACGTCCCGAAACAGCCGTGTCCGGTAAGCACCTGCGTCAGCCGGAAAGTGAGGTCTCCGTGACGCCGTTCCAGCCAGTCCCAAAAGACAGGTCGGATGGCGGCAATGGTGTTATGCCCAGCAGTGGGCTCGCCGAGACGTTCGAGCCAGGTCGCGTGGGCTGCTGCTCGCAGCTCCTCCCTTTTCTCGCTCAGCGAGAGTACGCTGTCCTGGGTTGCCTGCCTGATCCAAGTATGCAGCTGTGCTAGGATTTGGGCTTCATACTTCCAGGGCAGTGACTGTGCGAGCAAGGTGGCAGCCTCACCGGAGATCGTCCGATACCCCCTGATGACTCTGACAGCCAGCGCTCGTTGTGGTTTCTGCAGCAACGCAGCTTTGCGGGCCGTCAGGTTACCTCCCCAAATTGGGGCGCCATAGAGGGCCATGGACCGGACGATACCGGTATAGAGCCTTCTGCACGAGGCGTTAGGACCTCCGACGTTTGGCAGCAGTTGGGACAATGCCCCGGCCGTCCGTATCAACTTCGGCGTCAACTGCCGAAGGTGGGGCCCGAAGTCCCACCGGCTATCAAGAACCAAACCCAGATACTTGAGTGTTGGTCTGATGCTGATTTGAACACCGCCAACAACGATGTGAGAGTTAGCAGGTGGCGCGTTCCGGGGACCATAAAAACATATGGCTTCGGACTTGTGTAGCGCCACCTCCAGCCCCAACCTCCGAAAGCGCGCAACCACCTGTGCCACACCAGCAGTGGCCAGGACGGAAGCACACCTAAAGTTCTCGGCCCGTGAGGTGACAAGGGTATCATCGGCATAACAAATGCACGAGACACCTCGCAAAAACTCACCGCGTAGGACCCAGTTGTATCCGATGTTCCACAGGACCGGGCCCAGAACCGAGCCCTGCGGAACACCGCGTCCAACTTCGTGGCGTCCCAAGCCCTCCTGGTTCGGGAATACGACGACTCTGTCCGACAGATATGCCGTTAAGAGCCGTTGCAAATAGGTCGGAACCCGGTGGTGCCCGAGTGCTTCTAAAATACAGCTCGTTGGGATGCTGTTGAAGGCGTTGGCGATGTCGAGGGACACCGCCAACACCACTTCGCCGCAAGCCGTGGCCTCCCGCGTCAGTGTCCTCAGGTGAGAGATGGCATCGATCGTAGAGCGCTGTCGCCGAAAACCATATTGACTTTCTGCCAAGTCCGGCCCCACTTGTGTTAGATGGTAGACGAGGCGGTCTGCAATGATTTTTTCAAAGATCTTGCCCACCTCGTCCAGTAACACTATCGGGCGGTATGCTGATGGCGATTCGGCGGGGCGCCCTTCCTTCCTAAGCAAGACCAATTTTCCGGACTTCCAGATCGCCGGAAAACGGCCCTGCTGCACGCACACACTAAGGAGTCTCAAGAGGCGTGGTCCCATCGGTCTGGCCCTGGAGCCGTATTTCTGACCTTGAGCCGGTCAGTAGCCGCCTGAAGTTCCTCTTCCGTCACCTCTGGAGCGGCGTGGACAGAAACTTGGTGGTCGCGGGATCGTCTTGACATTGATGGTGGGGCAAAGCTGGGATCGCTTTCGGGGAACAAAGTCTCGTAGGAGCTGCGGACGGAGAATTTGAGTCAATGGAGGGGCCCAAGATCGGAGTTTGCCTCTAACTAGCCGGTAGGGCCGGCCCCACGGATCCCTGTCCAACTCAGCCAACAACTCGCGGCGAGCTTTTTCCTTAGCGGCTTTGACGGCTAGCTGCAGGGTTTGCTTCGCCGATGTGTATCGGCTGTACAGCTCAGTCTCCTGGGCATCTGCATTTTCGGGGCGACGTCGCCTCCGACGAAATCTAGCGTACTGGCGGCGCTCATTTACACACACATGTCGTAAGCGAGCGATGTCTTGCGACCACCAGTACACCTGACGCGTCCTTGGCTCGTTGTTGCGTACGCGAGGCATCGCCGCATCGCAAAGCGTGGTTAGGGCATGCCGAAACTGAACAGCCTCCCTATCTACGTTGATAGGTTCTTCCATCGTCTGTGACTCCCAAGTCAGGATAATGGCTGCCTCCTCGAGGAGCTCTCTGTTCAGCTTTTTTATGGCCCAACGGGGACCCTGAACCTCGTCCGCAATCGCGCCTCCGTCCGTTCGCCCAACAGAGGATTGTGTGGAGACGCTGAATCGGATGTAAAGGTGATCCGACAGCGTTTCCACCCCCTCAACTACCCTCCAATCCGTCGTCTGTCTTGCGACGCTTGGACTAGCGAACGAGAGATCAACAATAGAGCCGCCATTGTACCGGACACACGTGTTGACTGTGCCTCGGTTTAAAAGTACCAAGCCTAGTGATAGTGCCCACTCTTCAACCAGTCTTCCTCGAGCATTTGTCGCCGGGGAGCCCCACGAAGTGGATTTTGCGTTGAAGTCTCCGGCGACTATGATAGGGCATGACCGGTGTTGGACCACGAATAAACCGAGTCGGTTCAAAAATTCCTCGAATTCGGCTAGATGCCGATTCGGTGAAAAATACACACCAACAACAACTAGCTCTCCGATACGTGCGGCGGCAAAACCTCTCGCCCTTGAGGTATCTTCGAGGGTCGGGTACCCAGAAGCCGCAGACGATATTATGGCGACCAAACCGTCCTCGTCCCTTACCCAGTTAGACCTGGGTGGGACGTAGTACGGTTCGGACGCGATGACCACACTGATCGACCACTCCGCCATACCCTGCAAAAGCAGGTCTTGCGCTCTGGCGGAGTGGTTGATGTTAGCTTGGAGTATCCGAAGAGCCATTAATGGGCGTCGGTATCCATTGCTCCTTCCTTGTTCGGACTTGGTACCAGCGGCCGCTTTTTCGGGGGCCCTTTGTTAGCCCCACAGGACCGAGTACCAACGATGTGTTCGTCTGGTTTGCCGAGTGCCTCGCATACTAGGCAATGAGGCAAGGCCGAGCATTCCTGCATCTTGTGGCCAGATTGGCCACAACGGAAGCACCGCTGCGAGCAATCCACTTTTGACGAACATGCTACTCCCACGTGCCCACTCAATTGACAACGGAAGCAACGCATCTGCCTCGCCTGCATAAGTTTAACCTGTGCCGAAGACCATCCAACCTTGAGTCGTCGGTCCTGCCCTTGGGCCTCCAGCAGCTTCTTGACAGCTGCAACAGGACAGGAAAAAACAACTGTCCCTAGTCCGGTGCGGTCCTTTCTTATCTCTCCCGTGCGAACTTCGCCGGGAGAACAACCGCCCTTCTGAGAAACTGCGGCGATGACTTCCTCTCTGGTTGCGGAGTCATCCAGCTCAGTGATCCTTACTTCGGCACACTTGGAAGGTCTAGAGATGCGGACGTCCTCCGCCTGCAAAGTCGCTCTCAGTTTCTCAGCCAGAGCATCAGCTTTATCCCCGCTGGTAGCCCCGGGTATCTGTAGCATGCGAGCGCCCGTAACCGTAATTTTCGGTCGGAGCCCCGCAATGCCCAGCTCCTGCAGGCTGATGCCCTGCTTGGCCTTGGTCATGACCTCAGAGTAGGTCATCCCTCTCTTAACGGCGTCCGGCTGCAGAGTCAGAACTACCGCCGTCGAGTTTGGCGTTTTTAGCCGCGCCTTCTCCTTGGCCTTTTCTTTTTCGGCCTTCTTGCGGGCCTTAGCTAGAGCCTTCTTCACTTTCTTACTCGCACCCACTGTTTCCCATTTTCCCATATTAGGTTTGGGCTGGCTGGGGCCTGGAGGCGGAGTAAGTTTCTGCAACTTCCTTGGCGCACTTGCCTTTTTCACGAGAGGGGCAACTGACGGCTGCGGTTCTTCCATCGTGGAAAACCCTGCAGATTGCACCTTCCTGGACGTGGAACGGTTCTTGCGAGCCTTCGCCGCATATGTCGCGCACTGTTTAGGCACCTGAGCCGGGTGATTTTCCGCAGCCACTTGAGGCTGGTTGTCTGAAACCAGAGGGGGTCGCAGAATCTTGCCTTCTAAAAATGAGACCCGGGCTAGGATTTTAGCAACCTCGTTTCTGAAGGCCGCCATCAGCTCCGAGTCTCTGTTAGCCTGCGGTCTGACCTCATCTTCCTGGTGAGGACCGTGCTTCAAGGCAGCCAACTCCGTCTTTATTTCGTCGAGTTCCTCGCGGAGACTCGACATTTGCGTCTTGAGGCGTTCGTTATCTCGTTTTAATCGACATGCCTCTTCCGATGACGATCGCTGGAAGAGCGCCTCCATATTCTCTTCAATAACGGCGGCCGCCTGTTTCAGGGCCTTCTGGCTTGTCCCTTTCAGCCCTGGCGCTTTGGCTACCAATCTCATGGAGGTCACAGCCTCCTGGACCTTTCGACTAATGTCGTCGCCAGAAATCATGTCGATGTCCGGCTTTGATACCGAGGAGGACGAGGCCCGACACTCCTTTTCACGTCCTCTCAAGCTCCTCCTAGGACTGGGTACGGAAGCCACGACCTCGTCCTCATTCGATGCCGGTAAGGAATTTGCCGCCCTAGCTGCCTCCGCAGCTCGCCGACCCACTTTCACAATCTTAACTGATCCAGTCGTCTGCGGCCGAGCTCTCAGCCTTCTGGCAGGTGACGCCTCAGTCTCGTCCGCACTGGACGCCGACACTTTCGGCTCCACCTCCGCCTTTCTCTTCTTTGTCTGCCGCCAGAATTTGGACGCCAGACCACCTCGACACTCACTTGATATGCTGCGCATATCCGCCCCGTCCGAAGAATCGGACACATCACCACAAACCTCCTCCGGGCGAGTGTCCCCCCTTGCCAGTCCCTGAGCAAACCGCTCAAGGGGCTGGGAGGTGGGACCCTCCCCCTGGTCCTGAGAAGGACCTTTTTTACCTTTCAAAGATCGCATTGTATGATAATATCACAATTTGCTCATCAACTAGTTCAAGCGCACTTTAGCCGCGCGCCCTCTGCTTCTGCGTTACCGAAGTGTCAGAGGACGGCGTTTCCGGGAATCACGACGTGGACGTAAGCGCTTGGGGGGATCCCCAACATATTGCAGTACCTAACTGCAGGCGCGAGCGGCGCATTCGGTGCGCGTTCGTCAGACCTGAACGCACCTTGTGATCCACAAAATAAAGCTTGTTCCATTTTTTGGGAGTTCATTTGCGTATTTACGGTAAAGTTGCTCCATGTACGAGTGCCTACCATGGCCGAAAACCAATGCACGCCACTGCCTTTTTCCAAAACGTAATATAAATGACTGCAAACTGCCACAGATACTAAATGCATAAAAAATGCCAAGGATTAAAATATTTTAAATGAAGCTTGTATTTTAAAATGCTAATAACTTGTAAATTAAATATTACAATATTATTTAGTTACTTATTAATGTTTATTATATTTAGTTTCAATTAACATTTTTATTGTTTTACTTCTGTGTTGCAACTTGGTCGTTTTTCGATATTTATTATCTGTGGCAGATTGTTCATTAAGTTTTTGATAGTTCGCGCGCGTGTTTTCGTCTTGACTTTCGTAACTAGTTTCTATTTATTGTGATTTTGTGAAGTGGCTGTAGTTTAAGAATCAGGAGCATTAATAAACCGCTATGTGTATGAATGTTAAGATTGTGGCGAAAATGAAATATGTTTGGATAGAATACGTGCGTAATTACAAACTTACAATACAAACCCATCAGATGGGGTTTGTTGACAAAACTTTAAAGGTAAGGCTCATAATAATATTAACTCAAAATGTTAGAAACTATCGCCTGACTAGCGGTGTGCTGCTGTACGAACTGTTCTTTTTGTGTTATTAATCGTTTCTTGATTGTTAAATACGAAATTGTTGTGTGAATTGATACCTACGAGAATAACTACGACGAAAACATGTTGTGGATGATGATATTAAGTAATTGTTTTTAATTAAATTGTTAAGGTTTTTAGTTAAAATCTTATTAAAAATGGGAGTAAATTAAACATACAAGATAATAGTATATGTTGGCACATTCAATAATACGTCTGTTTTTTTTTTTTCTATGTAATACTTAAGGCAGGTAAGAAAAATGTTGATCTCGAATGGTCATATTGACCATGGCTCAATATATAAAAATTTACTATTATTTAGGTCTGGTTTCGGACCCTTAATGAATAATACACAAATAAGAGTCCTCAATCATAAGCTGACTCGCTGAATCGCGGAGTCGGCTGCTGTTCGCAGTTAGCTTTACTAAGATTATTTTATACAAACTTATACCAACAAGTTTGAAATAGTGATTCAATCAGAAATTGTCGCGAGCTGCGCGCGTGCATTTTAAATTGTATCTTGCTCGCGCCGCGCGACCAGCGCGCGTACTGCTCGCGAACAGTTCGGAGACGGCGTTATTTACACTATCGACCTTTGCGTGAGTTGCGTGGAGGAGGCGCACTAACATATTGCATTACCTAACGGCAGGCGCGAGCAGCGCATTCGGTGCGCGTTCGTCAGACCTGAACGCACCTTGTGATCCACAAAAAACATGCTTGTTCAAATTTTTTGGGAGTTCATTTTCGTATTTACGGTAAAGTTGCTCCATGTACGAGTGCCTACCATGGCCGAAAACCAATGCACGCCACTGATGACAAGTATCCTCTACCCGATATAACTGAAATTTTAGAATCTTTGTCTGGAAGTGTATATTTCACGCATTTAGATTTATATCAAGGATATTATAACGTTAATTTGGATAAAAATTGTCGAAAATTCACTGCTTTCAATTCTGGTCAGTACCAGATGACGAGAATGCCTATGGGATTGAAAACAAGTCCCAGTTCATTCTCGCGTATGATGAATTTAGCGATGTCAGGACTTAATAATGAAAAATGTCTAATTTATCTTGATGATTTAATTATTTTTGGAAGGACATTAGAACACCATAATAAAAACTTACAGGATGTTTTTGAAAGACTCAGATCCGTAAATTTAAAATTAAATCCTTCAAAATGTACTTTTCTCAAAAAACAGATATTATATTTGGGACATTACATATCTAACGAAGGGATATTACCAGATCCCGATAAAGTAAATACAGTAAAAAATTATCCTTGTCCGAAGAATGCCGATGAAGTTAAAAGGTTCGTGGCATTCACAAATTACTACAGAAAATTTATACCCAAGTTTGCTGAAATTGCACAACCGCTGAATCAACTTTGTAGAAAAAACACTGATTTTGTATGGGATAAAAAATGTCAAAATTCTTTTGAAACACTAAAAAATTGTATGATTTCACCTCCAGTTTTAGATTATCCAGATTTTTCAAAAGAAAATTATTTTATATTGCAAACCGATGCATCTAATAAAGCTATTGGAGCAGTTTTATCCAATAAAAATGGCAGACCTGTAGCTTTTACTAGCAGAACTCTAAATAAGGCCGAATCAAACTATCCGGTTATAGAAAAAGAATTGTTAGCGATAGTTTGGGCTGTCAAACATTTTAGAGCTTACTTGTACGGTCAATACTTTAAAATCAGAACTGATCATAAGCCCCTAGTGTACTTATTCGGCATGAAAGATCCGTCGAGCAGGCTTATGAAGTTTCGTTTGGTATTAGAAGAATATAACTTTGACGTAGAATATGTAAGAGGTTCAGATAACGCAGCTGCAGATGCATTATCTAGAATCTGTTTGAGTTCGAAAGAATTAAAAGAATTGAACGAGAACATTGTAAATGTCATGACACGGGCTCAATCGCGAAAAATAAATAAACCTGATTCCTCCTCGTTGGACATGGTACACACTGATTTAAGGTCTGATCAGCCTAAGGTCGTAAGTAATCATGTCAAACCGGCAGAATCAGTAGAATTACGTATGATTAATAAAGAAGAATTGAATAAATTGAGGAAATTAAGAGTCATTAGTAAAGAGAATAAAACGTTTTGTTATGTCGAAAAGAAAAAGATAATTTATATTAAATACCTAACCTCTGACTCACGAATGACGCGACGCGAATTTGTGAGAGAGTTAGATGATTTTTGTGAAATAATAAATGTCCATGAAATATGTATAATAAAAAAGCATGATAATAAGCAATTTATTAAAAAACTATTAGAAGAGATAAAATATATGAAAGATCGGACCGGTCCACCTATACATATAATAAATAATGTGAAGACAATTTATAATGAAGATGACAGAAAAGTTATATTAAACGACTTCCATCTTCTACCTAGCAGTGGCCATGCAGGTATGAGAAGGATGGTCAATAACATTAAAAGGTACTATTATTGGCCAGGGTTAGATAATGATGTTAAGAACTTTGTTAGGCGTTGTGACAAATGCCAGCGTCAAAAATATTCGTTACCCATAAAAGAGCCATTAACAATAACAACGACAGCTAACACAGCTTTTGAAAAGATATATTTAGATTTAGTGGGTCCATTTGAAGTTGATAATGATAATTACTCTTATGCTTTAACGCTACAATGCGAACTAACTAAATATATAGAAGCCTATCCCTTAATTTCTAAAAAAGCTGACGAGGTAGCTAAAAGTTTTGTTACTAACTTTATCCTTAGGTATGGAGTACCGAAAGTAATAACTACAGACAGAGGGAAAGAGTTCATCGCATCTACATTCCAAGAGGTATGTAAATTACTTAAAATAAATCAATTAAACTCGACTGCGTACCACCACCAGTCATTAGGTGCGTTAGAAGTGTCACATAAAAATTTAAATGCTTTTCTTCGAATTCAAATTGATAGTCACCCTGAAACTTGGAGCAGTTGGTTACCTTTTTGGTCGTTTGCATATAATACGACAGTTCATACAGAGACAAAATTTACTCCGTATGAACTTGTCTTTGGTAAAAAATGTTCACTCCCAAGTAATTTGACTCTTGATTTAGAACCACTTTACAACTTCGATAACTATCCATATGAGCTCAAATACAGGTTGCAACTATCACAAAAAGAGGCGAGAAATAATTTAATACAGTCTAAAGAAAAGAGAAAAATTATATGTGATAAATATACCAAGCCAATAAAGTATAATGTGAATGATTTAGTACTCTTGAAAAATGAAACAGGCAATAAATTAAGTGATTTGTACTCTGGTCCATATAAAGTAGTTAAAGATAGGTCACCAAATGTAGAAATAATTAAAAATGGAAATAATGAATTAGTGCATAAAAACCGCACAAAATTATATGTCCAATAATAAATAAAATACTATGTTTTGTCTACGTACATTTTTTGTAATATTTTCAATTTTGTTTTATTTTGAACATTGTATCTTACTCATTTATTTAATCTTTATAAAATATGTAATCTTCTGCAAATTTAAAATGTTGTATTTTATAAAAGTGCTCTTACTTATATTGTACTGTACTTAAGTATAACTAAAACCTGTAAAAAAAAAAAAAAAAATGTTATATCGTCACATTTTTTTTTTTTTCTTTCGGATGGAAGGTGTAGTAGTAGTAAGAAAATATATACTTATAGGTATACATACAAGTGTAATGCTAACTATATAACCCAATTTATTATTATAATAAAGGCAGTCTTAAATCATCATTCGGTCGTTTCACTCCTCTCTTTGCATGCGCCTTACAGTGCGATGTACTGAATTACGTAGAAAGAATCCTATGATTTGCACACTAGTTTCTAGGTGGCCTTTGTTCTCGTAGACTTAAAATAACACTAAAAATAACAACATAAAATGCAGACATACCGATACATACATGTATAAAATGTATCGGTATATCTGGATTTTGAAAGTGAAACAAAATATACCACAATATCGCTTCATTGAAATTCCATTTAAATAAAATTTAATGTATTTTCATAACGATTTACAAACAAATTAAATTTACAATTTATATTGGGACTTATTGTGTGGTCTGTAATACATTCAGTTGTATGAATAATTAAATAAACCTCTCAGTGTAGACAGATTTATAGAATAAATATTTTTTTATTTTGTTCGAGAATGTTATTGTATTAATTTGTATTTTTTGTAACATACGTAAAGGTCAAACAAATTAGTGAATAGATGAACTGTAGCTATATCTCAGTATGTCGAAAAGTACCCAATAAATTATAATTTGATTAAGTAATCAGTTTGTCAGATTTATAAAGCGTCAATTGGAAATATAAGTATTACTAAACTAACAACCAATGCAGCAATGGTGCAAGTTGTGGTTACGTGTTTTGTATGTTAGATCGATAAGTTTATCTATAGAGACAAATGTGGATACAACAGCGCCTCTGCGTGTTCCCTTATATACCACCTACAAATACGATGGTCCCTTTGACCAATTCATCAGTCCAATATCATATAACTATTGTCCATCCACAATGGCCAATAACTCACACACAGTGGCAGACATGCGAATTTGTGCGATAAATACAACTTAACCCGATTAACCGGCCCATTACCGGCCGTTTAGACTGGTTATTACTGGTTTCGAACGGCTGCAACCGGTTGTAACTGGTTCAAACCGGCACATGCGACCGTGTTGCACTGTAATTGGATATGTAGTGTTAATTCAATTGATTAAGGATGAAGGTAGGATTTGCATAATCGTATGACATATAGATATCCTTTTATCATTCTGTTAAATTTTCTCCATGAATCTCACTAGATGCAGTAGTACCTTATTCATGATGCCAAAGAATCAAGCTAATAAAAATAAACAACGAATCAGACCTGCATAATATGATTGCCGTCATCTGGCAAGCCGCTACGACATCTACATTCTACTAAACTACCAACATTTCCTACTAAAAACAAACAAACAAGGCACTTACAAGACGTGACAAAATAAGCGCTCTGTGAGGCCTCTGAAATCTCAAAGACTAAGCTGAAATTATATAAGATGGTGCGCGATATGTTTTGCATGCGAGATGCATAATGTTGCATAATATGCCCATAAAGATCCCGTGAAGTGGCCTTTGCCGGGTGTGGGGTACTGTCACACCGAAGCGTAACAACTAAAATTTGTCAAGAAAGGAAGAATAGGGAAATAAAGTAAAAAGCTATGTATCACATAGTAAATAATATTGTATTTTCAGTGGTCATGGTAAAGGCATAAATGATTGAAGGAACCTTTCGGGTTTGTATTATTAAAAGAAACAAAGAATAATAAAAACAGTTTTCCAGTACCTATTTGCATTATTGTACCATATATCATTTTGTGTACATAAACTGCATTTTACTTGATATACAAAGATTCTATTGGGTAACATATCAAACATTTTTTTTCAATTAACACTAAGTATGATTAAACTGATTATTTATAAAAAATAAAGTTATGTTGTTTTTGTATTTTATGGATCTTATATACCTAGTACTATTATAATTATAAATCAACTACTTATCCTTATGTAATGTTGCATACAGAAGCTGTTGGTTTGCCTTTAATAAATAAATCAATTTTCATTGTTTGTACTTATGCTCTAAATTCCGAATTTCTGCGATAAAACCCTATTCCCTTCCAACCCTATTCCACTCTTAATTTAATTCCCAAAAAAAATACCTATCAAATGTTTCCAAGATTCTTAATTCTTTCTTTTGACGACCTCCGTGGTCGAGTGGCGTACGCACCGGTTTCAAGGTGTCGCTAGCTCTGAGGTCCCGGGTTCGATCTCCGGACGGGTCAATGTAGAAAATCACATTTCTACATTGTCTCGGGTCTGGGTGTTTGTGGTACCTTCGTTGTATCTGAATTTCATAACACAAGTACTTTAGCAACTTACTTAGGGTTCAGAACAATGTATGTGATGTTGTCCGTATTTATTTATTTAGTTAAATACGTTTCGGTGTGAGGGTCATCCAGTAGTTCCAGTTAAGAGTTCCGAAGCGGCGGCCTAAATGTGTAGTGGCGCAAAGCGGGGAGGTAACGACTTCCCTCAAATTATTTTGGAGCGCTATATTAATATTATGACAGGAACTTTATGACGTAAATGTGTGTTAACTATCTTTTTAATGGCGGTCGCCTTTCGGACTTTTTGCGCGGTTTTATATTAGCTTATCTTTTCAGTTTGAATGGACACCTTTTTGTAAAGAAGTTCTTTCATGTAAAATTCATCTTATGGTATATTCAGAACCGTATGTTTGACCTATGGTGTAGAACTGTAGAAGGTATCAGTCAAGTGGGTCTTGAAAGTATTCAACACCCCTTGGAGTGAAAATAGTATATTGCCTCTCTCTTTATATTTTACTAATTGTTTTTGCTTCTAAGTATTACATAATGAAAGTGTAGCTGTTTAATAAAAATGTATGTATGAGGAAAACTCGAATGGGGATCGATAGTAGTGGATTCTGTAGAATCAAAATTTAAAAGAAATATACATGTTTGACGACCTCCGTGGTCGAGTGGCGTACGCACCGGTTTTCAAGGTGTCGCTAGCTCTGGGGTCCCGGGTTCGATCCCCGGACGGATCAATGTAGAAATTCACTTTTCTACATTGCCTCGGGTCTGGGTGTTTGTGGTACCTTCGTTTTTTCTGAATTCCATAACACAAGCGCTAAATAGCTACTTACTTTGGGTTCAGAGCAATGTATGTGATGTTGTCCGCATTTATTATTATATTATTCTTTGTACAACTTTATCATTTCTTTTTCAGATCTAGGCTCATTCGATACACTTCAATTTGCGACGTAATGATACAAAGGGATGTTTGGAATACATTAAACATAATTTGTAACTCTATACTCGATTACTGAAAGTCGCAATGACAGTACAGAACCTTTTGTTGTTTGTTTAAATGTATTTTTAACTCCCGACGCAAAAACTACGGGGTGTTATAAGTTTGACGTGTCTGTGTGTGTGTCTGTCAGTGCCATAGTAGCTCCTAAACGAGAGGAACGAATTTTAGATTAATATGTGGGTGTTTCATTAATTTTCAATTTATAATTAGTAATAAATAATTAATATTTATATCACGGTCTCAAGGGCATCAATTAACGTTTCAAGTGCATATAAGTTTCTAAGGCTATATCCAAGTATGTTTAGCATAATCAGGCAGTCACTTTTGCCTAGGATAACAAATGCCTGGTTTTACGTTAAAAGGAAGGCAAATCAATTCGTTGCTTTTAGTCGGTTAAAGTCCGGCAAGTCCTTTCAACTTCCATCTAATGGACTTCTACTGTATCCATCGATTTTCACCAGAAAAAGCAGGATATTTTTTTCTCAAAAACCTTGTTGATTGTTTATTCTGTACCTCATAACATGGGCTGTTTTGTTTGTACATGTCTATGTATTTTCTGTAACTGTTCTTCTGCATCCTTTTCTCCGTACAAATCTAAACTCTTTTCCACTTGTTTTTTAAAGCTCTATAGTTCATTCTTTTCTCTAAACCACATTGATCCGTAGGTACACGACAGAGGGCAATCGGAGTGCGAACTCAAAACTATCAGTATAAGCACATACAAGTCTGTAGTGTAATGCATTTATTTGTACACATATGTATGTATATGTTTCTTTTGTTTAGTTTATAAACTTAGCTTTTGTTGACACAGGAATCTGCACTGTTTACCTGCCTCCTTTATCAACACTCCCTACTATGTCCTTTTTTAACTTCATCTTTAAAGCTCTACATAGTTCATTCTTTTTCTCTCAAAAACGTCCAAGATTGTCATTTATCCGTAGGTACACGACAGAGGGTAATCGGAGTGACTGCGAACTCAAACTATCAGTATAAGCACATATAAGTCTGTCGTGTAATGTTCTTGGGATCGTCGCCGCGGTCGCTGGCGGTGAGACGTTTCAATTTATTCTGCTAACGTTACCGCTCTAGAGCTTGTCTCATGGAACTGAGAAAGTGTGGATCGGACGTTGAAAAAGTATTTTTTTGAGCGACCTTTTAAGTAATAAAATTTTCGTAAATATAAACCAGGGGAGACCTTTTAGACAGTTTACCTAATAGAAAGTGCTTTGAAATTTGTGTTCATCCACATCGACGGACGAAAGAAGAAAATTGCCGTTTCTTGTACGAAGACCTTTCCTGTATCATCTTCTTTAATTTGGTCGCTGTTAGCTTAGAAAAAAACAATTTCGCAAGTCCCAAAATGCCATATCCAGAAACAAACACTGTTCCATGTATTTGAGCAGTATACAGTGAAACGCTTGCGTTCGCCAACAGTGTTCAGTAAGGAACTCTCTGTTCCCGCACGGCGAATTGAAAATAACTACGAGAAGCTAATGGGGATTCTGTTTAATATCCTTTTAGATTGAAGCCTGCTTTTCGTCCTGAATATCGTTGCGAAGTTCTTTGTTTGGTCTATTTTATTTTTGTTCTTTGAAATGGATTTACGGGAAAGTTTTTTTTAAAGTTTGCGTATATAATATCGTAGTTTCTAAGTAGAAAATTTTAATATTATTATATACTGTGTGTTAAAGGATAAATGTATGTTTGCCGTGACTATGATATTAAAAAATATAATATTCCTGTAGTTTAAAGATTTTTCAATGTTCATTTTTCCGAAAAAAATCTAAAAGACTTCTACTATGAATCTTTATACTACTCTCCTTCAATATTAGAATCTTTTCAATAAACATAACTATAAATGAGGTACTTCTTTGTAAAAAATCTTGCAAGCAGAAAACGGCACTCAGGCCAAATACTTTACCGCTAAAAGTATCATGACTGCGAAGGGCGTAAGTGAAAACTTTTCAAACATTCTTGCGTGGAGCGTCGTAATGAAAGTCCTTGTGCGAAAGTTTACAAGCCACCAACTCCTGCGAATACAAGCATGCGGGACCCTGCGGTGGGGACAGAGTCGCAGGACAAGCGGGTAAAAAACCGAAGGAAATTTTATTTATTTATTTATTTATATATAAGGAAGACTAACAGCTAGTACAATAGGTAAAAATTACATGAATTTGCAACATACAGCCAATTACAAGTCTTCACTGATACACTGCACAATAAAATTGACAGATGAAAATAGCACTACCTACCTTAAGTTTAACTTCTAACAAAACATATTATATTAATATTTTTCACAAAATCTTTAACTACTCTAATAGTCAACGAAAAAATCTCGGCTTAGCAACCTTCTCACTGATACTAAGTTTGCGTTGAAAATATCAATGTCGTGTGTTTTGCAAATCAAATTTAAGGTCACACTTGCTCGCCATAAGAAAGTGTTTAGACGATAATTTGACGAAACTAGTGGTAGGTGAAGTGGTGCATAATGTCGCATAGCTTTGGTGGGAGTATTAAACCCAATTTTAGACAAAAGTTCGGGGCAAATTATACGGCCAGATATAATATAAATAATTTTTAGGTTAAGTATAGATTAGTACTATTTAGAGGTGTGGAAGCTGGAGGAACAAATGTTATGTGGCATCTCGTTTCATATGTCTTGCAGTGGAGAAAAGGCCAAGAAGATATTATTATTTGAGGTTATTTATTGTAGAGATGGAATTAAATCAAATTATTATCGGTTAGGTGATGTTTGTGGCAACATAGCTGTTAAGCTATACACGAAAGTTTTTGAAAAACTGACTCAAAAATAAAGTAGTAAGTTTAATTAGAATTATATCATTCTTCAATTCCCTCAACATTATTGTTACAATTTGTGTATTATATAATAAAGCACTCTTAAAGTCAACCAATCCTTTCCACATTTCAATTGTACCGTACCGAATATGATTTCATTACAAAATGATTCCACATTCACAATGAATCCAAAATCCCAACAAGTTTTAAATCGTTTAATCACGAGCAACATTTATTTAACAATAATAATATATTTTTATAACAATGCCATTTAATAGATTTACCGTTCAGGCCCGATAAACCAATTTACAATTTCCAAAGCGATAACTGTTAAGCTAGTGGACTGGACCAATTTATTCGCGCAGTCTTGTTTGGAGATAAACGGATATTAATTGGGTTTTATATAGTTTTCATGTGTTATTATTAGGCCACATTGTTAATTAATGGTTTGTGGTGATCAGATTGGCAGTGTCCTTTTGGTGGGTGTTAGTCAGCTTTGGTGAGACTGGAAGCCGGCTTCAACGCAGTTTAGATAATGCTGAACAGATGTTGATTAAAATGTGTTTTCGAAGCAGTATCGACGTTTAGACTATTGTTTAGGTGTTTTAACTGCGGTAAATAATAAGATTTGTTTTATATAATACTGACGCTAAGTCCTTGTTGATCACATACCTTCCTATTCATTTGCCTTGTACTCTGTTTAGAAATCTGCAACTATATTTTCTGACATCTTCAAACAGCAAAGCAAGCGTATCAAACAACTTCTCTTTCAAACTAATTGAATTGTTTTATATTTAAATACCAACTGATGTAATACACAAATACCTTTCTAATACACTTTTTATCAACCTAATTAAATAAGATTAATATTTCATGTTTAATAGACGACCTCCGTGGTCGAATGGCGTACGCACCGGTTTCAAGGTGTCGCTAGCTCTGAGGTCCCGGGTTCAATCCCCGGACGGGTCAATGTAGAAAATCACATTTTTACATTGTCTCGGGTCTGGGTGTTTGTGGTACCTTCGTTGTATCTGAATTCCATAACACAAGTGCTTTAGCAACTTACTTTGGGTTCAGAACAATGTATGTGATGTTGTCCGCATTTATTTATTATTTATTTATTTATTTATTATAAATCGCTCCGCCTGTTAACCAGGTAGCTGCTAAGGAATCCGCGAGAGAACGGAACCAATCCAATCAAAATGGACGTATCTTGTTTCAAAATAGTTTGCCGTTTGCTTCGACACATCTATACTCAAATAAATCTAACTACCCGGGATTACAACCTGAAACTTTTGCCGAATTGTTTGTTAGGCTATGTTTATACGATCGTAAAAAGAACGCAATGAAGGTCATACAATGGCTATTTGGAGCAATAATTACAATTACTAGAAACATGATGATTTAATTTTGGGCAATTTGCAACATGGAATGGAGTTTTTGTATGATTTGTAAACCGATATTATATGTATGCTTTTATTTATGTAGTCTCACACTTGAACAAATACTGCACGTGCAAACATAGTACATCATACATATCATACACTCAGGTTGTCTGTCCCTACCTTTAAGTCATCCTCGCTCAGGAATTTCATAACCGGTGTAACACTTGACATAGTTGACATGTCTACAGTTGCACGACAATGTCTGACTGTTATATACACACATTTATTATTTATGATACAATTAGGGATTGCAATCCAGCGGCGAAAATAAAAAGACGTCATTTTTAAGACTTTTTTTATTAATTTGTACTTCTTACGATAATCTATGAAATCTTTCACTCATTTGGTGATATCTGATATCAATTTGCTTTGGTTTCTTAATCATTTGAATCAAAAGAATCAACTTAAAATTAAATAACAAACATAAAACCTCATATAACATTTTAGATAATGGTTCTAAGTAAGCAATATCTTATTACGTTTATGTTTAATGATAGGATAGGATAGGACGGCTAATCAGTAGCAATCAGTCCTACAAATTCTTTTAAAATTAACTACAAAAAAAGGACCGTAATAATAATAATACTATTTTAATCTTTAATCAATTTTTTGTATCAAAAGAAGCTCCGAAATAATCTTCTCTCCACTCGTTAATCTATACTTATAATAAATCTGTAGAAGTGAAAATTCTGTACATTGAAAATATCAAAAAAATAAATGGCGGGGGGTGTTACTAGACCGACACCGAAAACACGCAAAAACTACCGGTTCGATTACGATGAAACTTGGTATAATTATTTTTTATTATCCTGGGCACCACACTGGGCAGTTTTTTATCCCGGAAAAGTATAAACAATGAAAAATAAACTTAATTTTGCGTTTAAAAACTCATTGATAAGTTTCGTCATCCACGCGGACGAAGTCGCAGGCACAGCTAGTCGCTAATAATTAGGCAGTTTAAAATCTGACCATAAGTTTAATTTTATAAAATAAACAATCATAAGCGGTACAGGTGGTAAGGGGGAAAGGGGGCGGGCGGCGTTGCCATTCACTCGCACATGTGGCACGTGCTATAGTGATAGAACGGCAACGTTGCCGCGCCGTTTTGAAAATGGCGGCAACTCAAAACTAAACAATAGAAATTGATAATTTGATACGTTTGCGGATCCGCATCGCTGGATCCAGCACTGTATGCTGGATCCAGCATGTTTAAAAAGGCGCTGGATCCAGCTGGATTGCTGTATGCTGGATCCAGCAATTGCAATCCCTAGATACAATACGAAAAAAATAAGCTTTAAAATATAGATTTGTCAGGTTTGTTGAGGTGTCGATGTTTTATTGAATTAAATGAGAGTACTAGTATGTTATAAAATAACGCAGGGTACATAGATATTACATAGAAACTTATTTTATCGTATGTATTTCGTTCTTATAGATTAATTTTGGGATTAAAACTTTTGTCTTCCAAAGTTTCAATTTTTCGAATGAAATCTCGAGTGAAAACCTAAACCAATTAACTATATTAGTTTTTTTTATTGTATAAACTTTATAAATCAATTAACAAGTCAACATTTTTCTTAAAAAAATTACTGAAACTACTTCAAAAAACAAAAACTCTGCACCCAAGCAATATATCCATAATTTCAATCTTATATTTCCTAAAATAATCCTTCAAACAAAGCAACAAGGTTCACAAACGACTCAAAGTACCCATAAAAGCAATTGTGAGTTCCTTTTAATTGTAAATGCTGTGACACTAGGTACCAGCTCATCGCTTAATTATGTAAAAAAAAGTTAGTATCGCGACAAACAGATCCGTTACCGTCTCAACTTCTAACAGTCACTGTGGAACTAAATTAAAATGGAAATTTCTTTTCGTACCGTGTACAGGAAGTAGAATGGGGTTCACAAATGGATGATACAGTAATAGTATGGGAGCTAGCAACGTTTGGAAAGTAAGAATTTTAGGTCAGCTGATTTTGTGATATGCCGTCCTTCTTGCTCTTTCGGTTAGAGTCTGGGCTATCTGGCTGGCGGTAGCGGTTGCGTTCATTAGTGCGCATCCTACCTGTGCAGGTAATAATCCTGTATTTTAAAAACATTTTAAGAGGCGTAATTTTTAATTTTTTGTTTTCAAATAAGTCTATCTGATATACTTTTTTTATTGCCAGACATTATTGACAATGCTAATTATGTGCCATACGCAATTTTTTATTTTATAATGTCTGTAATTTTAATATTATGTTATTTAAAGATAAGAAAAACTTAAAATTAATTTTCAGACATTAATTCAATTGTTAAACCTTGAATTAAAATACAATAGTCATGAAAAGTATTGGATTGGATGCGCACTAATGAACGCAACCGCTACCGCCAGCCAGATAGCCCAGACTCTAACCGAAAGAGCAAGAAGGACAGCATATCACAAAATCAGCTGACCTGAAATTCTTTCTCGAAAACGTTGCTAGCTCCTATACTAAGTGTGATGCTACGAATTGGGGAAAATGGTTGGGGGGGGGGGGGGTGAGTCTACGAAGCGGGGAGATTGGTTGAGGGGTGGGTCTACGAGTGTGATGCTACGAATTGGGGAAAATGGTTGGGGGTGAATCTACGAATGGGAAAAAATGGTTTTGGGAGAGGCTACGAATTGGGAAAATAGGTTGGGGGTTGAGACTACGAATTGGAGAAAATGGTTGGGGGTTGAGGCTACGAATTGGGGAAAATGGTTGGGGGGGGGGGTGAGTCTACGAAGTGGGGAGATTGGTTGAGGGGTGGATCGACGAGTGTGATGCTACGAATTGGGGAAAATGGTTGGGGGTTGAGGCTACGAATAGGGGAAAATGGTTGGGGGGGGGTTTGAGTATACGAAGTGGGGAGATTGGTTGAGGGGTGGATCTACGAGTGTGATGCTATGAATTGGGGAAAATGGTTGGGGGTTGAGGCTACGAATTGGGGAAAATGGTTGAGGGTTGAGGATACGAATTGGGGAAAATAGTTGGTGGGGGGTTGAGTCTACGAAGTGGGAAGATTGGTTGAGGGGTGGATCTACGAGTGTGATGCTGCGAATTGGGGAAAACGGTTCGGGTTGGGTCTACGAATTAGGGTAATTGGTTGGGGGGTGACCCTACAAATTGGGGAGATTGATTGGGGGGGTGGATCTACGAAAGTGGTTCTACGAATTGGGGACAATGGTTGGGGGGTGAGTCTACGAATTGGGGAGATAAGTTGAGGGGTGGATCTACGAGAGTGGTTCTAAGAATCGGGGAAAATGGTTGGGGGGGGGTGAGTCTACGAAGTGGGGAAAATGATTGAGGTTAGGGGTGAGTTTACGAGTGTGATGCTACGAATTGGGGAAAATGGTTGTGGGTGAGTCTACGAATGGGAAAAAATGGTTTTGGGAGAGGCTACGAATTGGGGAAATAGGTTGGGGGGTGAGTCTACGAATTGGGGAGTGGTTGGAGTGTGATTCTACGAATCGGAGAAAATGGTTGTGGTTTGATGCTACGAATTGGGGAAGATGGTTAGGGGGTTGAGTCTACGAATTGGGGAAAATGGTTGGGGGAGGGGGGTGAGTCTACGAAGTCGGGAGATTGGTTGAAGGGTGGATCTACGAGTGTGATGCTACGAATTGGGGAAAATTGATGGGGAAGGGGGTGAGTCTACAAAGTAGGGAGATTGGTTGAGGGGTGGATCTACGAGTGTGATGCTACGAATTGGGGAAAATTGATGGGCAAGGGGGTGAGTCTACAAAGTAGGGAGGTTGATTGGGGGGTGGATCAACGAAAGTGGTTCTACGAATTGGGGACAATGGTTGGGGGGTGAGTCTACGAATTGGGGAGATAAGTTGAGGGGTGGATCTACGAGAGTGGTTCCAAGAATCGGGGAAAATGGTTGAGGTTGGGGGGTGAGTTTACGAGTGTGATGCTACGAATTGGGGAAAATGGTTGGGGGGTGAGTCTACGAATTGGGGAGTGGTTGGAGTGTGGTTCTACGAATCGGAGAAAATGGTTGTGGTTTGATGCTACGAATTGGGGAAGATGGTTAGGGGGTTAAGTCTACGAATTGGGGAAAATGGTTGGGGGTTGAGGCTACGAATTGGGGAAAATGGTTGGGGGGGGGGGTGAGTCTACGAAGTGGGGAGATTGGTTGAGGGGTGGATCTACGAGTGTGATGCTACGAATTAGGGAAAATGGTTGGGGGTTGAGTCTACGAATTGGGGAAGATGGTAAGGGGGTTGAGTCTACGAATTGGGGAAAATGGTTGGGGGTTGAGGTTACGAATTGGGGAAAATGGTTGGGAGTGGGTTGAGTCTACGAAGTGGGGAGATTGGTTGAGGGGTGGATCTACGAGTGTGATGCTACGAATTGGGGAAAATTGATGGGGGTTGAGGTTACGAATTGGGGAAAATGGTTGGGGGTTGAGGCTACGAATTGGGGAAAATGGTTGAAGGTTGAGGCTACGAATTGGGGAAAATGGTTGGGGGGGGGTGTGAGTCTACGAAGTGGGGAAAATGGTTGAGGTTGGGGGGTGAGCTTACGAGTGTGATGCTACGAATTGGGAAAATGGTTGGGGTGAGTCAACGAATGGGAAAAAATGGTTTTGGGAGAGGATACGAATTGGGGAAATAGGTTGGGGGGGTGAGTCTACGAATTGGGGAGTGGTTGGAGTGTGGTTCTACGAATTGGGGAAAATGGTTGGGGGTTGCGGCTACGAATTGGGGAAAATGGTTGGGGGTTGAGGTTACGAATTGGGGAAAATGGTTGGGGGGGGGGGGGTGAATCTACGAAGTGGGGAGATTGGTTGAGGGGTGGATCTACGAGTGTGATGCTACGAATTGGGGAAAATGGTTGGGGGTTGAGTCTACGAATTGGGGAAGATGTTAAGGGGGTTGAGTCTACGAATTGGGGAAAATGGTTGGGGGGGGGTGTGAGTCTACGAAGTGGGGAAAATGGTTGAGGTTGGGGGGTGAGTTTACGAGTGTGATGCTACGAATTGGGAAAATGGTTGGGGTGAGTCAACGAATGGGAAAAAATGGTTTTGGGAGAGGATACGAATTGGGGAAATAGGTTGGGGGGTGAGTCTACGAATTGGGGAGTGGTTGGAGTGTGGTTGTACGAATTGGGGAAAATGGTTGGGGGTTGCGGCTACGAATTGGGGAAAATGGTTGGGGGTTGAGGTAACGAATTGGGGAAAATGGTTGGGGGGCGGGGTGAGTCTACGAAGTGGGGAGATTGGTTGAGGGGTGGATCTACGAGTGTGATGCTACGAATTGGGGAAAATGGTTGGGGGTTGAGTCTTCGAATTGGGGAAGATGTTAAGGGGGTTGAGTCTACGAATTGGGGAAAATGGTTGGGGGTTGAGGTTACGAATTGGGGAAAATGGTTGGGGGGGGGGGGTGAGTCTACGAAGTGGGGAGATTGGTTGAGGGGTGGATCTATGAGTGTGATGCTACGAATTGGGGAAAATGGTTGGGGGTTGAGGCTACGAATTGGGGAAAATGGTTGGGGGTTGAGGTTACGAATTGGGGAAAATGGTTGGGGGGGGGGGTGAGTCTACGAAGTGGGGAGATTGGTTGAGGGGTGGATCTACGAGTGTGATGCTACGAATTGGGGAAAATTGATGGGGAAGGGGGGTGAGTCTACAAAGTAGGGAGATTGATTGGGGGGTGGATCAACGAGAGTGGTTCTAAGAATCGGGGAAAATGGTGGGGGGGGGGGTGAGTCTACGAAGTGGGGAAAATGGTTGAGGTTGGGGGGTGAGTTTACGAGTGTGATGCTACAAATTGGGGAAAATGGTTGGGGTGAGTCAACGAATGGGAAAAAATGGTTTTGGGAGAGGATACGAATTGGGGAAATAGGTTGAGGGTTGAGGCTACGAATTGGGAAAGATGGTAAGGGGGTTGAGTCTACGAATTGGGGAAAATGGTTGGGGGTTGAGGCTACGAATTGGGGAAAATGGTTGGGGGGGGGGTGAGTCTACGAAGTGGAGAGATTGGTTGAGGGGTGGATCTACGAGTGTGATGCTACGAATTGGGGAAAATGGTTGGGGTGAGTCAACGAATGGGAAAAAATGGTTTTGGGAGAGGATACGAATTGGGGAAATAGGTTGGGGGGTAAGTCTATGAATTGGGGAGTGGTTGGAGTGTGGTTCTACGAATCGGAGAAAATGGTTGTGGTTTGATGCTACGAATTGGGGAAAATGGTTGGGGGTTGAGGCTACGAATTGGGGAAAATGGTTGGGGGGTGGATCTACGAGTGTGATGCTACGAATTGAGGAAAATGGTTGGGGGTTGAGGCTACGAATTGGGGAAAATGGTTGGAGGTTGAGGCTACGAATTGGGGAAAATGGTTGGGGGGTGGTGTGAGTCTACGAAGTGAGGAGATTGGTTGAGGGGTGGATCTACGAGTGTGATGCTACGAATTGGGGAAAATGGTTGGGGGTTGAGGCTACGAATTGGGGAAAATGGTTGGGGGGGAGTGTGAGTCTACGAAGTGGGGAGATTGGTTGAGGGGTGGATCTACGAGTGTGATGCTACGAATTGGGGAAAATGGTTGGGGGTTGAGGCTACGAATTGGGGAAAATGGTTGGGGGGGGGTGTGAGTCTACGAAGTGGGGAAAATGGTTGAGGTTCGGGGGTGAGTTTACGAGTGTGATGCTACGAATTGGGGAAAATGGTTGGGGTGAGTCAACGAATGGGAAAAAATGGTTTTGGGAGAGGATACGAATTGGGGAAATAGGTTGGGGGGTGAGTCTACGAATTGGGGAGTGGTTGGAGTGTGGTTCTACGAATCGGAGAAAATGGTTGTGGTTTGATGCTACGAATTGGGGAAGATGGTTAGGGGGTTGAGTCTACGAATTGGGGAAAATGGTTGGGGGTTGAGGCCACGAATTGGGGAAAATGGTTGGGGGGGGGGGGTGAATCTACGAAGTGGGGAGTGGTTGGAGTGTGGTTCTACGAATCGGAGAAAATGGTTGTGCTTTGATGCTACGAATTGGGGAAGATGGTAAGGGGGTTGAGTCTACGAATTGGGGAAAATGGTTGGGGGTTGAGGCTACGAATTGGGGAAAATGGTTGGGGGGGGGGTGAGTCTACGAAGTGGGGAGATTGGTTGAGGGGTGGATCTACGAGTGTGATGCTACGAATTGGGGAAAATGGTTGGGGGTTGAGGCTACGAATTGGGGAAAATGGTTGGGGGTTGAGGCTACGAATTGAGGAAAATGGTTGGGGGGGGGGGGTGTGAGTCTACGAAGTGGAGAGATTGGTTGAGGGGTGGATCTACGAGTGTGATGCTACGAATTGGGGAAAATGGTTGGGGGTTGAGGCTACGAATTGGGGAAAATGGTTGGGGGTTGAGTCTACGAAGTGGGGAGTGGTTGGAGTGTGGTTCTACGAATCGGAGAAAATGGTTGTGGTTTGATGCTACGAATTGGGGAAGATGGTTAGGGGGTTGAGTCTACGAATTGGGGAAAATGGTTGGGGGTTGAGGCTACGAATTGGGGAAAATGGTTGGGGGGGGGAGGTGAGTCTACGAAGTGGGGAGATTGGTTGAGGGGTGGATCTATGAGTGTGATGCTACGAATTGGGGAAAATGGTTGGGGGTTGAGGCTACGAATTGGGGAAAATGGTTGGGGGGTGGATCTACGAGTGTGATGCTACGAATTGGGGAAAATGGTTGGGGGTTGAGGCTACGAATTGGGGAAAATGGTTGGGGGTTGAGTCTACGAAGTGGGGAGTGGTTGGAGTGTGGTTCTACGAATCGGAGAAAATGGTTGTGGTTTGATGCTACGAATTGGGGAAGATGGTTAGGGGGTTGAGTCTATGAATTGGGGAAAATGGTTGGGGGTTGAGGCTACGAATTGGGGAAAATGGTTGGGGGGGAGTGTGAGTCTACGAAGTGGGGAGATTGGTTGAGGGGTGGATCTACGAGTGTGATGCTACGAATTGGGGAAAATGGTTGGGGGTTGAGGCTACGAATTGGGGAAAATGGTTGGGGGGGGGGTGTGAGTCTACGAAAATGGTTGGGAAAATGGTTGAGGTTCGGGGGTGAGTTTACGAGTGTGATGCTACGAATTGGGGAAAATGGTTGGGGTGAGTCAACGAATGGGAAAAAATGGTTTTGGGAGAGAATACGAATTGGGGAAATAGGTTGGGGGTTGAGTCTACGAATTGGGGAGTGGTTGGAGTGTGGTTCTACGAATCGGAGAAAATGGTTGTGCTTTGATGCTACGAATTGGGGAAGATGGTAAGGGGGTTGAGTCTACGAATTGGGGAAAATGGTTGGGGGTTGAGGCTACGAATTGGGGAAAATGGTTGGGGGGGTGAGTCTACGAAGTGGGGAGATTGGTTGAGGGGTGGATCTACGAGTGTGATGCTACGAATTGGGGAAAATGGTTGGGGGTTGAGGCTACGAATTGGGGAAAATGGTTGGGGGTTGAGGCTACGAATTGAGGAAAATGGTTGGGGGGGGGGGTGTGAGTCTACGAAGTGGAGAGATTGGTTGAGGGGTGGATCTACGAGTGTGATGCTACGAATTGGGGAAAATGGTTGGGGGTTGAGGCTACGAATTGGGGAGTGGTTGGAGTGTGATTCTACGAATCGGAGAAAATGGTTGTGGTTTGATGCTACGAATTGGGGAAGATGGTTAGGGGGTTGAGTCTATGAATTGGGGAAAATGGTTGGGGGTTGAGGCTACGAATTGGGGAAAATGGTTGGGGGTTGAGGCTTCGAATTGGGGAAAATGGTTGGGGGTTGAGGCTACGAATTGGGGAAAATGGTTGGGGGGGGGGGGTGAGTCTACGAAGTGGGGAGATTGGTTGAGGTGTGGATCTACGAGCGTGATGCTACGAATTGGGGAAAATGGTTGGGGGTTGAGGCTACGAATTGGGGAAAATGGTTGGGGGGTGGATCTACGAGTGTGATGCTACGAATTGGGGAAAATGGTTGGGGGTTGAGGCTACGAATTGGGGAAAATGGTTGGGGGTTGAGTCTACGAAGTGGGGAGTGGTTGGAGTGTGGTTCTACGAATCGGAGAAAATGGTTGTGGTTTGATGCTACGAATTGGGGAAGATGGTTAGGGGGTGGATCTACGAGTGTGATGCTACGAATTGGGGAAAATGGTTGGGGGTTGATGCTAAAAATTGGGGAAAATGGTTGGGGGTTGGGGAATATTGATGGGGGGGGGGGTGAGTCTACGAAGTAGGGAGATTAGTTGGGGTTGGGGGGTGAGTCTACGAGTTGGGCCAATTGGTTGGGAAGTGAGTCTACGAATTGGGGAAAATGGTTGGGGGGGGGGGGGTGAGTCTACGAAGTGGGGAGATTGGTAGAGGGGTGGATCTACGAGTGTGTTGCTACGAATTGGGGAAAATGGTTTGGGGGTGGTACTACGAATTGGGGAAAATGGTTTCGGGTGAGTAACCGAATTGGGGAGATTGGTTGGGGGGTGGATCTACGAGTGTGATGATACGAATTGGGGAAAATGGTTGGTGGTGAGTCTACGTATTGGGGAGTGGTTGGTGTGGTTCTACGAATCGGGGAAAATGGTTGGGGTTTGATGCTACGAATTGGGGAAGATGGTTAGGGGGTTGAGTCTAAAAATTGGGGAAAATGGTTGGGGGTTGGGGAATATTGATGGGGGGGGGGGGTGAGTCTACGAAGTAGGGAGATTGGTTGGGGGGGGGGGTGAGTCTACGAAGTGGGGAGATTGGTTGAGGTGTGGATCTACGAGCGTGATGCTACGAATTGGGCCAATTGGTTGGAAAGTGAGTCTACGAATTGGGGAAAATGGTTGGGGGGGGGTGAGTCTACGAAGTGGGGAGATTGGTTGAGGTGTGGATCTACGAGCGTGATGCTACGAATTGGGGAAAATGGTTGGGGGTTGAGGCTACGAATTGGGGAAAATGGTTGGGGGGTGGATCTACGAGTGTGATGCTACGAATTAGAGAAAATGGTTGGGGTGAGTCAACGAATGGGAAAAAATGGTTTTGGGAGAGGATACGAATTGGGGAAATAGGTTGGGGGGTGAGTCTACGAATTGGGGAGTGGTTGGAGTGTGATTCTACGAATCGGAGAAAATGGTTGTGGTGTGATGCTACGAATTGGGGAAAATGGTTGGGGGGTGGATCTACGAGTGTGATGCTACGAATTGGGGAAAATGGTTGGGGGTTGAGGCTACGAATTGGGGAAAATGGTTGGGGGGGGGGGGTGAGTCTACGAAGTGGGGAGATTGGTTGAGGTGTGGATCTACGAGCGTGATGCTACGAATTGGGGAAAATGGTTGGGGGTTGAGGCTACGAATTGGGGAAAATGGTTGGGGGGTGGATCTACGAGTGTGATGCTACGAATTGAGGAAAATGGTTGGGGGGGGGGTGTGAGTCTACGAAGTGGAGAGATTGGTTGAGGGGTGGATCTACGAGTGTGATGCTACGAATTGGGGAAAATGGTTGGGGGTTGAGGCTACGAATTGGGGAGTGGTTGGAGTGTGATTCTACGAATCGGAGAAAATGGTTGTGGTTTGATGCTACGAATTGGGGAAGATGGTTAGGGGGTTGAGTCTATGAATTGGGGAAAATGGTTGGGGGTTGAGGCTACGAATTGGGGAAAATGGTTGGGGGGGGGGTGAGTCTACGATGTGGGGAGTTGTTGGAGTGTGGTTCTACGAATCGGGGAAAATGGTTGTGGTTTGATGCTACGAATTGGGGAAGATGGTAAGGGGGTTGAGTCTACGAATTGGGGAAAATGGTTGGGGGTTGAGTCTACGAAGTGGGGAGATTGGTTGAGGGGTGGATCTACGAGTGTGATGCTACGAATTGGGGAAAATGGTTGGGGGTTGAGGCTACGAATTGGGGAAAATAGTTTGGGGGTGGATCTACGAGTGTGATGCTACGAATTGGGGAAAATGGTTGGGGGGTGGATCTACGAGTGTGATGCTACGAATTGGGGAAAATGGTTGGGGGTTGAGGCTACGAATTGGGGAAGATGGTTGGAGGTTGAGGCTACGAATTGGGGAAAATGGTTGGGGTGGGGTGTGAGTCTACGAAGTGGGGAGATTGGTTGAGGGGTGGATCTACGAGTGTGATGCTACGAATTGGGGAAAATGGTTGGGGGTTGAGGCTACGAATTGGGGAAGATGGTAAGGGGGTTGAGTCTACGAATTGGGGAAAATGGTTGGGGGTTGAGGCTACGAATTGGGGAAAATGGTTGGGGGGGGGGTGTGAGTCTACGAAGTGGGGAAAATGGTTGAGGTTGGGGGGTGAGTTTACGAGTGTGATGCTACGAATTAGAGAAAATGGTTGGGGTGAGTCAACGAATGGGAAAAAATGGTTTTGGGAGAGGATACGAATTGGGGAAATAGGTTGGGGGGTGAGTCTACGAATTGGGGAGTGGTTGGAGTGTGATTCTACGAATCGGAGAAAATGGTTGTGGTTTGATGCTACGAATTGGGGAAGATGGTTAGGGGGTTGAGTCTACGAATTGGGGAAAATGGTTGGGGGTTGAGGCTACGAATTGGGGAAAATGGTTGGGGGGGGGGGGGGTGAGTCTACGAAGTGGGGAGATTGGTTGAGGGGTGGATCTATGAGTGTGATGCTACGAATTGGGGAAAATGGTTGGGGGTTGAGGCTACGAATTGGGGAAAATGGTTGGGGGGTGGATCTACGAGTGTGATGCTACGAATTGGGGAAAATGGTTGGGGGTTGAGGCTACGAATTGGGGAAAATGGTTGGGGATTGAGGCTACGAATTGGGGAAAATGGTTGGGGGGGGGGTGTGAGTCTACGAAGTGGGGAAAATGGTTGAGGTTGGGGGGTGAGTTTACGAGTGTGATGCTACGAATTAGAGAAAATGGTTGTGGTGAGTCAACGAATGGGAAAAAATGGTTTTGGGAGAGGATACGAATTGGGGAAATAGGTTGGGGGGTGAGTCTACGAATTGGGGAGTGGTTGGAGTGTGATTCTACGAATCGGAGAAAATGGTTGTGGTTTGATGCTACGAATTGGGGAAGATGGTTAGAGGGTT
Source organism: Autographa pulchrina (assembly GCA_905475315.1). Classification (NCBI taxonomy): domain Eukaryota; kingdom Metazoa; phylum Arthropoda; class Insecta; order Lepidoptera; family Noctuidae; genus Autographa; species Autographa pulchrina. The sequence goes on from FR997775.1 coordinate 1,304,714, forward strand.
GAGTCTACGAATTGGGGAAAATGGTTGGGGGGTGGATCTACGAGTGTGATGCTACGAATTGGGGAAAATGGTTGGGGGTTGAGGCTACGAATTGGGGAAAATGGTTGGGGGTTGAGGCTTCGAATTGGGGAAAATGGTTGGGGGTTGAGGCTACGAATTGGGGAAAATGGTTGGGGGGTGGATCTACGAGTGTGATGCTACGAATTGAGGAAAATGGTTGGGGGTTGAGGCTACGAATTGGGGAAAATGGTTGGAGGTTGAGGCTACGAATTGGGGAAAATGGTTGGGGTGGGGTGTGAGTCTACGAAGTGGGGAGATTGGTTGAGGGGTGGATCTACGAGTGTGATGCTACGAATTGGGGAAAATGGTTGGGGGTTGAGGCTAAGAATTGGGGAAGATGGTAAGGGGGTTGAGTCTACGAATTGGGGAAAATGGTTGGGGGTTGAGGCTACGAATTGGGGAAAATGGTTGGGGGGGGGGTGTGAGTCTACGAAGTGGGGAAAATGGTTGAGGTTGGGGGGTGAGTTTACGAGTGTGATGCTACGAATTAGAGAAAATGGTTGGGGTGAGTCAACGAATGGGAAAAAATGGTTTTGGGAGAGGATACGAATTGGGGAGTGGTTGGAGTGTGATTCTACGAATCGGAGAAAATGGTTGTGTTTTGATGCTACGAATTGGGGAAGATGGTTAGGGGGTTGAGTCTACGAATTGGGGAAAATGGTTGGGGGTTGAGGCTTCGAATTGGGGAAAATGGTTGGGGGGGGGGGGGTGAGTCTACGAAGTGGGGAGATTGGTTGAGGGGTGGATCTATGAGTGTGATGCTACGAATTGGGGAAAATGGTTGGGGGTTGAGGCTACGAATTGGAGAAAATGGTTGGGGGGTGGATCTACGAGTGTGATGCTACGAATTGGGGAAAATGGTTGGGGGTTGAGGCTACGAATTGGGGAAAATGGTTGGGGGTTGAGGCTACGAATTGGGGAAAATGGTTGGGGGGGGTGTGAGTCTACGAAGTGGGGAAAATGGTTGAGGTTGGGGGGTGAGTTTACGAGTGTGATGCTACGAATTAGAGAAAATGGTTGTGGTGAGTCAACGAATGGGAAAAAATGGTTTTGGGAGAGGATACGAATTGGGGAAATAGGTTGGGGGGTGAGTCTACGAATTGGGGAGTGGTTGGAGTGTGATTCTACGAATCGGAGAAAATGGTTGTGGTTTGATGCTACGAATTGGGGAAGATGGTTAGAGGGTTGAGTCTACGAATTGGGGAAAATGGTTGGGGGTTGAGGCTACGAATTGGGAAAAATGGTTGGGGGGGGGGGGGGTGAGTTTTACGAAGTGGGGAGATTGGTTGAGGGGTGGATCTATGAGTGTGATGCTACGAATTGGGAAAAATGGTTGGGGGTTGAGGCTACGAATTGGGGAAAATGGTTGGGGGGTGGATCTACGAGTGTGATGCTACGAATTGGGGAAAATGGTTGGGGGTTGAGGCTACGAATTGGGGAAAATGGTTGGGGGTTGAGTCTACGAAGTGGGGAGATTGGTTGAGGGGTGGATCTACGAATGTGATGCTACGAATTGGGGAAAATGGTTGGGGGTTGAGGCTACGAATTGGGGAAGATGGTTAGGGGGTTGAGTCTACGAATTGCGGAAAATGGTTGGGGGTTGAGGCTACGAATTGGGGAAAATGGTTGGGGGGTGGATCTACGAGTGTGATTCTACGAATTGGGGAAAATGGTTGGGGGTTGAGGCTACGAATTGGGGAAAATGGTTGGAGGTTGAGGCTACGAATTGGGGAAAATGGTTGGGGGGGGGTGTGAGTCTACGAAGTGGGGAGATTGGTTGAGGGGTGGATCTACGAGAGTGATGCTACGAATTGGGGAAAATGGTTGGGGGTTGAGGCTACGAATTGGGGAAGATGGTAAGGGGGTTGAGTCTACGAATTGGGGAAAATGGTTGGGGGTTGAGGCTACGAATTGGGGAAAATGGTTGGGGGGGGGTGTGAGTCTACGAAGTGGGGAGATTGGTTGAGGTGTGGATCTACGAGCGTGATGCTACGAATTGGGGAAAATGGTTGGGGGTTGAGGCTACGAATCGGGGAAAATGGTTGGGGGGTGGATCTACGAGTGTGATGCTACGAATTGGGGAAAATGGTTCGGGGTTGAGGCTACGAATTGGGGAAAATGGTTGGGGGGTGGATCTACGAGTGTGATCCTACGAATTGGGGAAAATGGTTGGGGGTTGGGGAATATTGATTGTGGGGGGGTGAGTCTACGAAGTAGGGAGATTGGTTGGGGTTGGGGGGTGAGTCTACGAATTGGGCCAATTGGTTGGAAAGTGAGTCTACGAATTGGGGAAAATGGTTGGGGGGGGGTGAGTCTACGAAGTGGGGAGATTGGTAGAGGGGTGGATCTACGAGTGTGTTGCTACGAATTGGGGAAAATGGTTTGGGGGTGGTACTACGAATTGGGGAAAATGGTTTCGGGTGAGTCTAACCTAACCTAACCTAACCTAACCTAACCATCTTCCCCAATTCGTAGCATCAAACCACAACCAGTGGTTTGATGCTACGAATTGGGGAAGATGGTTAGGGGGTTGAGTCTACGAATTGGGGAAAATGGTTGGGGGTTGAGGCCACGAATTGGGGAAAATGGTTGGGGGGGGGGGTGAATCTACGAAGTGGGGAGTGGTTGGAGTGTGGTTCTACGAATCGGAGAAAATGGTTGTGCTTTGATGCTACGAATTGGGGAAGATGGTAAGGGGGTTGAGTCTACGAATTGGGGAAAATGGTTGGGGGTTGAGGCTACGAATTGGGGAAAATGGTTGGGGGCGGGGTGAGTCTACGAAGTGGGGAGATTGGTTGAGGGGTGGATCTACGAGTGTGATGCTACGAATTGGGGAAAATGGTTGGGGGTTGAGGCTACGAATTGGGGAAAATGGTTGGGGGTTGAGTCTACGAAGTGGGGAGTGGTTGGAGTGTGGTTCTACGAATCGGAGAAAATGGTTGTGGTTTGATGCTACGAATTGGGGAAGATGGTTAGGGGGTTGAGTCTACGAATTGGGGAAAATGGTTGGGGGTTGAGGCTACGAATTGGGGAAAATGGTTGGGGGTTGAGTCTACGAAGTGGGGAGTGGTTGGAGTGTGGTTCTACGAATCGGAGAAAATGGTTGTGGTTTGATGCTACGAATTGGGGAAGATGGTTAGGGGGTTGAGTCTACGAATTTGGGAAAATGGTTGGGGGTTGAGGCTACGAATTGGGGAAAATGGTTGGGGTTGGGGGGTGAGTCTACGAGTTGGGCCAATTGGTTGGGAAGTGAGTCTACGAATTAGGGAAAATGGTTGGGGGGTGGTGAGTCTACGAAGTGGGGAGATTGGTAGAGGGGTGGATCTACGAGTGTGTTGCTACGAATTGGGGAAAATGGTTTGGGGGTGGTACTACGAATTGGGGAAAATGGTTTCGGGTGAGTCTACGAATTGGGGAGATTGGTTGGGGGGTGGATCTACGAGTGTGATGATACGAATTGGGGAAAATGGTTGGTGGTGAGTCTACGTATTGGGGAGTGGTTGGTGTGGTTCTACGAATCGGGGAAAATGGTTGGGGTTTGATGCTACGAATTGGGGAAGATGGTTGGGGGTTGAGGCTACGAATTGGGGAAAATGGTTGGGGGGGGGGTGAGTCTACGAAGTGGGGAGATTGGTTGAGGGGTGGATCTATGAGTGTGATGCTACGAATTGGGGAAAATGGTTGGGGGTTGAGGCTACGAATTGGGGAAGATGGTAAGGGGGTTGAGTCTACGAATTGGGGAAAATGGTTGGGGGTTGAGGCTACGAATTGGGGAAAATGGTTGGGGGGGGGGTGAGTCTACGAAGTGGGGAGATTGGTTGAGGTGTGGATCTACGAGCGTGATGCTACGAATTGGGGAAAATGGTTGGGGGTTGAGGCTACGAATTGGGGAAAATGGTTGGGGGGTGGATCTACGAGTGTGATGCTACGAATTGGGGAAAATGGTTGGGGGTTGATGCTAAAAATTGGGGTAAATGGTTGGGGGTTGGGGAATATTGATGGGCGGGGGGTGAGTCTACGAAGTAGGGAGATTGGTTGGGGTTGGGGGGTGAGTCTACGAGTTGGGCCAATTGGTTGGGAAGTGAGTCTACGAATTGGGGAAAATGGTTGGGGGGGGGTGAGTCTACGAAGTGGGGAGATTGGTAGAGGGGTGGATCTACGAGTGTGTTGCTACGAATTGGGGAAAATGGTTTGGGGGTGGTACTACGAATTGGGGAAAATGGTTTCGGGTGAGTCTACGAATTGGGGAGATTGGTTGGGGGGTGGATCTACGAGTGTGATGATACGAATTGGGGAAAATGGTTGGGGGTTGAGGCTACGAATTGGGGAAAATGGTTGGGGGGTGGATCTACGAGTGTGATGCTACGAATTGGGGAAAATGGTTGGGGGTTGAGGCTACGAATTGGGGAAAATGGTTGGGGGTTGAGGCTTCGAATTGGGGAAAATGGTTGGGGGTTGAGGCTACGAATTGGGGAAAATGGTTGGGGGGGGGGGTGAGTCTACGAAGTGGGGAGATTGGTTGAGGTGTGGATCTACGAGCGTGATGCTACGAATTGGGGAAAATGGTTGGGGGTTGAGGCTACGAATTGGGGAAAATGGTTGGGGGGTGGATCTACGAGTGTGATGCTACGAATTGGGGAAAATGGTTGGGGGTTGAGGCTACGAATTGGGGAAAATGGTTGGGGGTTGAGTCTACGAAGTGGGGAGTGGTTGGAGTGTGGTTCTACGAATCGGAGAAAATGGTTGTGGTTTGATGCTACGAATTGGGGAAGATGGTTAGGGGGTGGATCTACGAGTGTGATGCTACGAATTGGGGAAAATGGTTGGGGGTTGATGCTAAAAATTGGGGAAAATGGTTGGGGGTTGGGGAATATTGATGGGGGGGGGGGTGAGTCTACGAAGTAGGGAGATTGGTTGGGGTTGGGGGGTGAGTCTACGAGTTGGGCCAATTGGTTGGGAAGTGAGTCTACGAATTGGGGAAAATGGTTGGGGGGGGGGGGGGGTGAGTCTACGAAGTGGGGAGATTGGTAGAGGGGTGGATCTACGAGTGTGTTGCTACGAATTGGGGAAAATGGTTTGGGGGTGGTACTACGAATTGGGGAAAATGGTTTCGGGTGAGTAACCGAATTGGGGAGATTGGTTGGGGGGTGGATCTACGAGTGTGATGATACGAATTGGGGAAAATGGTTGGTGGTGAGTCTACGTATTGGGGAGTGGTTGGTGTGGTTCTACGAATCGGGGAAAATGGTTGGGGTTTGATGCTACGAATTGGGGAAGATGGTTAGGGGGTTGAGTCTAAAAATTGGGGAAAATGGTTGGGGGTTGGGGAATATTGATTGGGGGGGGGGTGAGTCTACGAAGTAGGGAGATTGGTTGGGGTTGGGGGGTGAGTCTACGAATTGGGCCAATTGGTTGGAAAGTGAGTCTACGAATTGGGGAAAATGGTTGGGGGGGGGTGAGTCTACGAAGTGGGGAGATTGGTAGAGGGGTGGATCTACGAGTGTGATGATACGAATTGGGGAAAATGGTTGGTGGTGAGTCTACGTATTGGGGAGTGGTTGGGGGGTGAGTTTACGAGTGTGATGCTACGAATTAGAGAAAATGGTTGGGGTGAGTCAACGAATGGGAAAAAATGGTTTTGGGAGAGGATACGAATTGGGGAAATAGGTTGGGGGGTGAGTCTACGAATTGGGGAGTGGTTGGAGTGTGATTCTACGAATCGGAGAAAATGGTTGTGGTGTGATGCTACGAATTGGGGAAAATGGTTGGGGGGTGGATCTACGAGTGTGATGCTACGAATTGGGGAAAATGGTTGGGGGTTGAGGCTACGAATTGGGGAAAATGGTTGGGGGGGGGGGGTGAGTCTACGAAGTGGGGAGATTGGTTGAGGTGTGGATCTACGAGCGTGATGCTACGAATTGGGGAAAATGGTTGGGGGTTGAGGCTACGAATTGGGGAAAATGGTTGGGGGGTGGATCTACGAGTGTGATGCTACGAATTGGGGAAAATGGTTGGGGGTTGATGCTAAAAATTGGGGAAAATGGTTGGGGGTTGGGGAATATTGATGGGGGGGGGGGGGGTGAGTCTACGAAGTAGGGAGATTGGTTGGGGTTGGGGGGTGAGTCTACGAGTTGGGCCAATTGGTTGGGAAGTGAGTCTACGAATTGGGGAAAATGGTTGGGGGGGGGGGTGAGTCTACGAAGTAGGGAGATTGGTAGAGGGGTGGATCTACGAGTGTGTTGCTACGAATTGGGGAAAATGGTTTGGGGGTGGTACTACGAATTGGGGAAAATGGTTTCGGGTGAGTCTACGAATTAGGGAGATTGGTTGGGGGTTGGATTTACGAGTGTGATGATACGAATTGGGGAAAATGGTTGGTGGTGAGTCTACGTATTGGGGAGTGGTTGGTGTGGTTCTACGAATCGGGGAAAATGGTTGGGGTTTGATGCTACGAATTGGGGAAGATGGTTGGGGGTTGAGGCTACGAATTGGGGAAAATGGTTGGGGGGGGGGGGTGAGTCTACGAAGTGGGGAGATTGGTTGAGGGGTGGATCTATGAGTGTGATGCTACGAATTGGGGAAAATGGTTGGGGGTTGAGGCTACGAATTGGGGAAGATGGTAAGGGGGTTGAGTCTACGAATTGGGGAAAATGGTTGGGGGTTGAGGCTACGAATTGGGGAAAATGGTTGGGGGGGGGGTGAGTCTACGAAGTGGGGAGATTGGTTGAGGTGTGGATCTACGAGCGTGATGCTACGAATTGGGGAAAATGGTTGGGGGTTGAGGCTACGAATTGGGGAAAATGGTTGGGGGGTGGATCTACGAGTGTGATGCTACGAATTGGGGAAAATGGTTCGGGGTTAAGGCTACGAATTGGGGAAAATGGTTGGGGGGTGGATCTACGAGTGTGATGCTACGAATTGGGGAAAATGGTTGGGGGTTGATGCTAAAAATTGGGGTAAATGGTTGGGGGTTGGGGAATATTGATGGGCGGGGGGTGAGTCTACGAAGTAGGGAGATTGGTTGGGGTTGGGGGGTGAGTCTACGAGTTGGGCCAATTGGTTGGGAAGTGAGTCTACGAATTGGGGAAAATGGTTGGGGGGGGGGTGAGTCTACGAAGTGGGGAGATTGGTAGAGGGGTGGATCTACGAGTGTGTTGCTACGAATTGGGGAAAATGGTTTCGGGTGAGTCTACGAATTGGGGAGATTGGTTGGGGGGTGGATCTACGAGTGTGATGATACGAATTGGGGAAAATGGTTGGGGGTTGAGGCTACGAATTGGGGAAAATGGTTGGGGGGTGGATCTACGAGTGTGATGCTACGAATTGGGGAAAATGGTTGGGGGTTGAGGCTACGAATTGGGGAAAATGGTTGGGGGTTGAGGCTACGAATTGGGGAAAATGGTTGGGGGGGGGGGGTGAGTCTACGAAGTGGGGAGATTGGTTGAGGTGTGGATCTACGAGCGTGATGCTACGAATTGGGGAAAATGGTTGGGGGTTGAGGCTACGAATTGGGGAAAATGGTTGGGGGGTGGATCTACGAGTGTGATGCTACGAATTGGGGAAAATGGTTCGGGGTTGAGGCTACGAATTGGGGAAAATGGTTGGGGGGTGGATCTACGAGTGTGATGCTACGAATTGGGGAAAATGGTTGGGGGTTGATGCTAAAAATTGGGGAAAATGGTTGGGGGGAGTGTGAGTCTACGAAGTGGGGAGATTGGTTGAGGGGTGGATCTACGAGTGTGATGCTACGAATTGGGGAAAATGGTTGGGGGTTGAGGCTACGAATTGGGGAAAATGGTTGGGGGGGGGTGTGAGTCTACGAAGTGGGGAAAATGGTTGAGGTTCGGGGGTGAGTTTACGAGTGTGATGCTACGAATTGGGGAAAATGGTTGGGGTGAGTCAACGAATGGGAAAAAATGGTTTTGGGAGAGGATACGAATTGGGGAAATAGGTTGGGGGGTGAGTCTACGAATTGGGGAGTGGTTGGAGTGTGGTTCTACGAATCGGAGAAAATGGTTGTGGTTTGATGCTACGAATTGGGGAAGATGGTTAGGGGGTTGAGTCTACGAATTGGGGAAAATGGTTGGGGGTTGAGGCCACGAATTGGGGAAAATGGTTGGGGGGGGGGGTGAATCTACGAAGTGGGGAGTGGTTGGAGTGTGGTTCTACGAATCGGAGAAAATGGTTGTGCTTTGATGCTACGAATTGGGGAAGATGGTAAGGGGGTTGAGTCTACGAATTGGGGAAAATGGTTGGGGGTTGAGGCTACGAATTGGGGAAAATGGTTGGGGGGGGGGTGAGTCTACGAAGTGGGGAGATTGGTTGAGGGGTGGATCTACGAGTGTGATGCTACGAATTGGGGAAAATGGTTGGGGGTTGAGGCTACGAATAGGGGAAAATGGTTGGGGGTTGAGGCTTCGAATTGAGGAAAATGGTTGGGGGGGGGGTGTGAGTCTACGAAGTGGAGAGATTGGTTGAGGGGTGGATCTACGAGTGTGATGCTACGAATGGGAAAAAATGGTTTTGGGAGAGGATACGAATTGGGGAAATAGGTTGGGGGGTGAGTCTACGAATTGGGGAGTGGTTGGAGTGTGGTTCTACGAATCGGAGAAAATGGTTGTGGTTTGATGCTACGAATTGGGGAAGATGGTTAGGGGGTTGAGTCTACGAATTGGGGAAAATGGTTGGGGGTTGAGGCCACGAATTGGGGAAAATGGTTGGGGGGGGGGGGTGAATCTACGAAGTGGGGAGTGGTTGGAGTGTGGTTCTACGAATCGGAGAAAATGGTTGTGCTTTGATGCTACGAATTGGGGAAGATGGTAAGGGGTTGAGTCTACGAATTTGGGAAAATGGTTGGGGGTTGAGGCTACGAATTGGGGAAAATGGTTGGGGGGGGGGTGAGTCTACGAAGTGGGGAGATTGGTTGAGGGGTGGATCTACGAGTGTGATGCTACGAATTGGGGAAAATGGTTGGGGGTTGAGGCTACGAATAGGGGAAAATGGTTGGGGGTTGAGGCTTCGAATTGAGGAAAATGGTTGGGGGGGGGGGTGTGAGTCTACGAAGTGGAGAGATTGGTTGAGGGGTGGATCTACGAGTGTGATGCTACGAATTGGGGAAAATGGTTGGGGGTTGAGGCTACGAATTGGGGAAAATGGTTGGGGGTTGAGTCTACGAAGTGGGGAGTGGTTGGAGTGTGGTTCTACGAATCGGAGAAAATGGTTGTGGTTTGATGCTACGAATTGGGGAAGATGGTTAGGGGGTTGAGTCTACGAATTGGGGAAAATGGTTGGGGGTTGAGGATACGAATTGGGGAAAATGGTTGGGGGGGGGAGGTGAGTCTACGAAGTGGGGAGATTGGTTGAGGGGTGGATCTATGAGTGTGATGCTACGAATTGGGGAAAATGGTTGGGGGTTGAGGCTACGAATTGGGGAAAATGGTTGGGGGGTGGATCTACGAGTGTGATGCTACGAATTGGGGAAAATGGTTGGGGGTTGAGGCTACGAATTGGGGAAAATGGTTGGGGGGTGGATCTACGAGTGTGATGCTACGAATTGGGGAAAATGGTTCGGGGTTAATGCTACGAATTGGGGAAAATGGTTGGGGGGTGGATCTACGAGTGTGATGCTACGAATTGGGGAAAATGGTTGGGGGTTGATGCTAAAAATTGGGGTAAATGGTTGGGGGTTGGGGAATATTGATGGGCGGGGGGTGAGTCTACGAAGTAGGGAGATTGGTTGGGGTTGGGGGGTGAGTCTACGAGTTGGGCCAATTGGTTGGGAAGTGAGTCTACGAATTAGGGAAAATGGTTGGGGGGTGGTGAGTCTACGAAGTGGGGAGATTGGTAGAGGGGTGGATCTACGAGTGTGTTGCTACGAATTGGGGAAAATGGTTTGGGGGTGGTACTACGAATTGGGGAAAATGGTTTCGGGTGAGTCTACGAATTGGGGAGATTGGTTGAGGGGTGGATCTACGAGTGTGATGATACGAATTGGGGAAAATGGTTGGTGGTGAGTCTACGTATTGGGGAGTGGTTGGTGTGGTTCTACGAATCGGGGAAAATGGTTGGGGTTTGTTGCTACGAATTGGGAAAAATGGTTTGGGGGTGGTACTATGAATTGGGGAAAATGGTGGGGAGGGGGTTTAGTCTACGAAGTGGGGAGATTGGTTGAGGGGTGGATCTACGAGTGGTTAGTTATTTTAAGAATTATAATTGTGACACAGTGAATAGTAAATTACTCTGCCTCGTTGGCCTAGTGGGTCTAGGCGCGACTGCTACGCTAGAGGTCTTCGTATCGATTCCCAAGTCGACCAAGGTGTTATTGGGTTTTTCTATGAAATTCTCAGTAGCAGGTCGAAGTTTGGATTTGTGCCCGGTTAGTGGCACTAGGCTCGCCCCCTATTACATGGGACCTAAACATACCGGCGAACTGTGGGTGTACATTGGTACACCTCTGCCTAACCCTTGCCTGCCTTAACCTAACAGGCGTGATGGTATGTGAATAGTAAATTGTTAAAAAAATAAAATAGAAAAATGCAGTAGTGCTCGGCTTTTTTAATTTGACGTTTTCCTTTTTCAAAGTAGCTACGCCTTTTTTTCTGCAATATTTTAGGTTGGTAGGTACACATAGCATTAACTAAGTATCTACATATTATTATGTAAAATAAATTTTCATTAGCCAAACTTTTATCAAACCGTCGTAAAAAAAACAACCGCAATTTTTAATCGTTAATAAATTAGGCATTAAATCTGAAAATGCTTCAACCAAACCTTTGATGTTTTAGTTTCAATGCCGATTTAATCACTCGTTGCCAGGATAGTTGTAAAGATAATACGCCATACATATCAAACAGTTACAAACTACTTTTGATTGAACATATCCTGATTACGCGATTCAGCCTTGTAATCAATGTATTCGCGCAATCAACGCTATGTAAACATCCGTTGAATTTAAGCAGCCTCATGACATTTCGGTAATATCTGGTATTCAAATATTCATAAGCTCTTATTACCTATAACAAGTCCACAGTGTCCAGCTATTCGGTAAAAATCTTTCTACTTTAAATCCATTTATTTATTTATTTATTTATAAATTAATGTACACACACAACAGACAAGCAATAGTTAACACAAACAGAACAAATAGGTACAAAGGTACTGCTTATTTCAAATGAAATTTCTTCCAGCAGCCCTGCGAAAGAATATATTTAAAAGAGACGTAGACACAGTGTGTAAAATAAATAATAATCTAACTAAAAATATAACAAAATTAGATCCATTTACATCAAAGAAAATTAACTTTATAAAACTTAAATGAAAATAAAAAGCAATCTGCCCTTTAGGTTGCTATTTATTAGCCTGTTTTTTTTATTTTAGGCAGAATATATACTTAACATCATTCCGCGATATTCGGCCCATGCCATAAAATAATATCTACAAAATATTAATCAAATGGTAAGAAATAAAGAATCAACGCAGAATCTTAGGTCTCCTCAATTTTCGTACCGCGAATCTCTTAATTTCAGTGGCAAGATTGCAAAGTCAACGTTTTTATCAAAAAACAAACCTAACGGATAACTGATTGCTTTATTTTGCGTCCTCACCCACCTTACCTTACCTTACCGTACCGTAGGTACCTACAGCATCCCTGCTTGCGTAAACACAACTTTTTGCTACCGAAACTTTGTCAAAGAACGTTGATTGTTGTTCTTTACTCTATTCTAACTTTTGTCAGTTAGATAAATATGTATTTTTAGATGCCATCTGCAAATTGATGGAGATTTACTTATTCAACATAGTAAGTGGACAGAAATATTCTTACTGAAAATAAGCTACTTAATAATAATTCGGGAGTCAAAAAAATATGAGGATTAAAAACATTTGTGTTTTTTTATTGATGTTCAGTACACTACTAAACCTTAACTTAGTTAAGATTTTTTTGCTGTACTTCTACGGTACTGTTCAGCACACAAATAAACAGTTCAGTTTTTATTTTCATTTGTAATGAGTTCTATGGTAATTAATTTAGACAATCTACATATTAGAATATTCTAATCAGATTATGTAAATCTGTGTTTTATTTGCCATAAATAGATAAAATAGCATTATAAAAGTAGAAAGAACTCATACAACGGAAGGGAAGCATGAAAGTCTGCTTGTCATCGGAAAGAGTCCGAGTCAATCTGTTGACTCCCATTTCCTTAGGGAAATAACTTGTCGAACTGTATAAGAAATCGACGAATTTGCTTGTACTTTCTCAAGAAGATAAATAATAATATGAATATATTTACTTGTTGTTTTTTGTTTGTTTGTATTGATTTTTGTGTTGTGAAGTTGTGATGTTCCGTTGCAATAAATTGAATAGAAAAGTTGGCGGAATTGTGTCATTCTTAAATTTAAAAGTATCTGTATTTTCAATGTATCTTTCTAAATAGGAGGAACATTCGTTGGAGTTAAAAAGACGCAATTATAGCACAAACTACTTTTTGTTTTTTTTTATTATAAGATAACGGACAAATAATAAAGCAAGTATATTTATGATCATGTATTGTCAGAAAATTGTAATTGAGAGCTCTTGCCAAGAATCATATAAGTAGATACATACCAAGGAAAAATAAACATCCCTTTTCATAAAAAGCCACATTGAGAAAACAAAGTATTAATACACAGACGTCCTCGTTAGACGATACCCTTGAATTTGTGAATAAATTCAACATTCATTTATTTTAACAATCGTTGTAAAGGCACACTTTCTAAAGAATTATAGCTACATACCTATATACAATGAGAATGTTCTCTCGTCAATTTTAAGCCGACACAGTTTATTTGCATCGCTCTAACGCTGTAAACATCGCCTTACATGATGCTTAAGATTTGTTGACTATGGATAAGAAATCAGTTTATTAATGTACCACCTATTTTTGTTAATTCAAAACAGCAAGAATGTGAAAATATGTAAAAATTCGTTAAGTCAAATGCTTGGTCATAAAGTTTTGGTTGCCGATAACTTTGCCTGTTTTTCCTTGCATACCTATTAGTAAAATGTAGTAAAATTTAGTAAATAATAATAATAAAGCTTGTTCTACAGAGCAGTACAAATTCAAATAGCACTAGCCTCCACACTAGGATTCCCTGTGTCGTGGAGACTATAAATATAATCTCGTTGACATTTTTATGTAAGTTTGGAGTCTGTTTAGTAATCGATACCTATAAAATTTGTTAAGCAGTTATCTACAATTAAAATGTAGGATTGTTTATAATGGTTCCATTTCATTTTGAAGCATGAAACCTTAAGAAGTATCAGATGTAATACGTCGGTCTCTACATCATTTTTTTTGCCTTTTTATAAATATATCCTTTTGTAACACATTACTACAAAAAATATTCTGTCACATATTCAAATTACAAAAACCAACCACCAAATCCTTCAAAAGAAAAACAAAAGCATACAAAGAAACAATTTCTTATCCAGCTTTCCCAATCCGGGGAAACGCGACGAGAATCTTCAATTTAAACGCACGACGTTGTTTATACGAGTGTACACATTTGATCACCTGAGTTTGTTGCTCAACATAATATACTCGAGTTAAACACAACCCTTCACTTTCCTTGTTTTATAGCATTTTGTTTTGAAGTATTTTGATATGACTTACTGGTTTTGCATTTGTGCTAAGTGTACTTACCACATGATATTTAGGTAACTACAGTGTTTGAACTGCAGATATGTATTATTTTCTCATAATATATATATATATAAGGAAATCTCAAAATAAATCATTTTAAACTATCACATGTTTATCTATTAATCTGTACCTATTTTTATTTCTGATAAGTATTTCTTCAGCTTTTTTATCTTAACAATATGCACAAAACCCAGTAGAAAACAAAGATTCGACTTTACTACAACTACCGTCTATTCAAAGCTATTCAACAACTTCCACAGCATAGACATTAACTAACCTTTGTAAAACACAAAATAAACAACACTGAAAAATAAGACAAGGAAAGATGAATCATTCAGCAGTAGCCTTAGAAAGGACATAATATTACAAAACGTCAATGTCTGACATAAAAAATATGCCTCCCAATCTGTTAGGGTATAAATCATTTGACATCTGCGATGTTTCTTTAGCTAGCACTTATGTTATATATAGCGGGAATGCTGCGGATTGTTTTTTAGTTTATTCTACTATTTTAGGCACAAAGGTGTGTTTTTTTCCTTTATCTGGGTTACTTGCATCATCATCCTGGACTGTTCCCAATAAAATTATTTGGTTTGACTCTACTACTTGGTTTATACGGCTTCGAACGAAACTTCTTATCACAACTGTGTTGGAATAACATACGAAAGTTCTATAAATTAATATTGTCCCAAATACAATTTTCATTTGGCTTTGATCTACGACAAAAAAAACGAAATTTACAATATCTTGTAAATGTCCGAAATGAGATTGATATCACTCCGATATCATTTCAAACGGCTTTTTTTCGATACCACGGCTACCCCACAAGGGGTCTACAGGTAGACCAGTAGGAAGGGGTCCACCTCAAGAAAAAGGGGTACGGAAAGCCATAAAAAAGCAATATTTCCTTTAAGAAAACGCAATAAAATATAAATTTGCGTAATGAAACGTATCCAAAGTATAGTACCTCGTAAAATGTTATGCACGTTCCGCCTTTAATGAACACATAACAGCATTTATAGTCAATATCGATTTTACTATGTATCCCGGCGGCCATTAAAAATAATGTGTACTCACTTGTGTTGGTACCAGTTTACGCAAACAGTAGGAAATAACAAGATATGGAATACAAATAAGTAAGCGTTAAAAGTCGTGGTGGCCTAGCGGTTCAATGATCGGATTTGTATGCACAAGGTTGCAGATTCGAACCCAGGCAAGTAATAATGTGGCTTTTTCAAAGTTATATGTACGTCCTACTGCCCAGCAGTGGGACGTTTAAAGGCTGGAATATTAAGCGTTAAAAGCACTGACGGACCAAAGCGCTTCGTTGAAAGTATTCGTCAAGTGAATGAATTAAATACTAGCAGCTAAAGCGATTACACTACGGAATATTAAGTACGGAATATCAAGATTTGACAATAATCGGCTAAGTGTGTGAATACTGTAAAAGTTGTATTTACAACATTGTGAATACCAACCCAAACAGAAAACCAGCGAAAAACCTCATTCAATAATGAGTTTATAAACTTGCTAAACGAACCCATTTATGATAATAAAATAAATTACGTTTTAGCTACACTCTGTATAAAGCGATTTCTTTAAGGTCATTGCACTCACAAAAAATACAAAACCCAGTTTATTTTAGTATTTCTAGTTAGTTTATTATAGACATAAAGTACGTCAAAGTTTAAATTTAAAAACTTGTTACTATGAGAATAATGGTTCAAGTGTGAAGAAGTTAATTTAAAAAAGGTTCTTTGTAGAAAAGTGTTAATGTTTATTTGATTTTCTGTTGTTTTTAAAGATTTAATTTGGAATATTATTTACTATAAGTGCTGCTTAAGTAGTGTAAAAAAATATTATAATAATATATAAAGGTACTAGCTGACCCGGCAGACTTCGTACTGCCTCAATCAATATAAAATAAACTTATTTGTTTGAAGTTTATTTTATATTGATTTTTTTTTTACTAAATTCCGAACATTTTAATATTTATTCACCTTTTAAACCTTCCCTGGGCTTCCACAAATAATTCAATACCAAAATTAGCCAAATCGGTCCAGCCTTTCTCGAATTTTAGTGAGACTAACGAACAGCAATTCATTTTTATATATATAGAATAAGAAGATAGAAGATATTACCTTGACAAAAGATTTAGCCATTTAAACCCGGAATTATTTTAAGAAAGCATTTCCATATACTTGATGTATAATCTAATAAAACTGACAGCAGAGAAAATTATTACTTATATAAATTAAACTATAAAGTACCTGTGCCTCGACGGCAAATTATCTATCATTTCAGTCATTCTAAAGTTCTATGTATTGTCGTAAAAATAAGAAGAACCTACTTTTGTTTTTAGTATTTAAGATCATAATTATAATTACCAAAAATGTATCCGTAACCATTAAACAAATTTACTCTAGACTATTTTCGATGCAGGAAGATAGTATTCGGTCCCATATTATTATCTTTTACGCAACAAAGCAGGGTACACACTATACCGCTGTTACAAAGCAAACAGAATCCACGACTCAATTCCACAGTTCAAACACCGCGTACAGGGTGCGACCTTTTATTCCTGTTATGCATTTTTATAGAAATATTTTTTATGTATGGACAAATATTAAATATTTGCAATCTATCGGGATTTAGATTGATATTTTTTTGTGTTTTAAGTTTGCAAGAGTAGTTTGGAACAAAACTTTCTATGATGTAACATGATAATGGCATGATAAGTATTGCTTAAGTTACTTGAAGATCTAATTTATTTTATGTAGGTTGTCCTAGGCTACAAGTATTGATGATTGACTTTGAATCGTAGATGTTGGTAACGACTGAATGATATATCATATAGAAGCGCTTCATCGATGTTTTTGGGAGACGAGTAGAAACCCACCCGTTTTGAGTAGACAGTTCTAAGACTTCTAGTACAAGTATTTATAAGTTATGCTAAGTCCTAATTAATGTAATTTATAAGTTTAGTGCTAGCCCTCATATTTGCTACACTGTATTTGCTACGCCTGAAAAAGGCCGTTAAGCTGTGCCTGTTATTTCATTAAGACCTGTAAGACCTTAACATGCAAATAAAGATTTTGAGTTTTTCACTTGTACTAGAAGCTGATAATAGCTAAATATTCTGCTTCGAACCTTACAACCTTGTTTACTTCTTAAAACATGGTAATGAAATCGGTGGAAATTCTACCAAAATTAAGAAACGCATCTAATATTTTATGGAAAATGAAAACCATTTTCATTTTGATCAGACGATATCCAGTTAACCCCTAAAGGTTGGTAACGTGGAGATATGGAAGGGAACCCCAAACTGCTATATTCACAGGCCGTTTCGTCGCCCACTAAGCCGATGGGGCTGTACAACTGAAAATTTACTTAAGCTCGTATAAACGAACGCATCTTAGGGCCCTATCCATAGTCCAAATATATTTTTAAAATTAAATCCATTTTTTTATCAAAAAAATTGACGTGTTACTATACTAATCATTTTGTATGCAGTTTTTTCACAAATGAATCATGTCCATATATTATACTAACAGAATTAACGAAATATTTCATTGTTAGATAAAAATGTAATATCTACTTACAACATATTCGTTATAACTATCTATTACAGAATCAAAAATGCTTATTGTCATAGAATTTAAATACAGACAGGATTTATTACACGTTAATTAACCTCATTATATTCACCACTTAAAACTTCATTTTAAAAGTTGAACGTTTGCCATACACATACTTACACTTTAAATGTCACTTGTTACTAAACATTATCATAAAACGGTCATACCACTTTTTTCAAGTTATTCAAAATCTAGGTCATGTCATAAAAACAGTACCATAGCATGTTTCTGTAACATAAAGGAGTTTTTTACGATGTGACGACATTACAGGCGTTAGTAATGTTCTGTAATAACTATTATGTACACCTACTAGTACCGAGAAACCTATTCTTTAGAAAATTACCATTTACGTGTTAAGTACTCAAGCAGTTACGGCGGTAAAAGGAACGGTTAGTAATTAAACACGATTAGGAAAAACAAAACGAAATACGACAGCTGTTAAACGCTTAATGTAATGTTTTGTACGTATTAAGACGTTTTTTTTTGGTAAAATTTAGGTTCTTACAATTTATTTTAGAATTGTGTTCATTACAGATATAAAAATAGAAAATCAGTTTTCTTTTAATTACTATTTCACAAAGGTGTAGCCGCTTTCAGAAGCTAGCAATTCACAAAAACTTTAACTAACGCTAAAGCTAACTTGCAATGCCAAAGCAAACATTCGATTCCCAAGCATCTAAATTCGAAGACCACTAATTTATTCATAGCTAGAACCTTTGAACACCGACCAGCATTTTAGTAAGACGTCTGGCTTAGACAAACAAATACCTAGTGCCTAGTGTGTTGACTATAGATACGGCCCCAACGATCTTCTATTTATCCGTGGCGCTGCTCAGAATTAATTAATCTGAAACCAGAATCACCTTCATTGTGTAAAGTGCGTAACTATTTGAGAGGACAAGTTTACACATTCGAGAGAAATATGCTGGCTCAACACTATTTTGCTTTAGTGATGGGAAATTAGTTATCGGTATTTTATTTTACAGGTGGAAAATATTTTCTTACTTTTGTTCTCCTTGACCGGTAGGTATAGTAGATTTTTTTATGTATTTTATAAGAAGAGTTACCAGTTACTAAATGTTACCGTAATAGGCTTTATTTAGGTTGACTCAATGATCAAGATCAGTTATTATACATTATCATTCCATTCTGGCACTTGGGATTCCTTCTAACTAAAAACAATATGGCATCGTAATTTTCCTATAGATAATTGCAAGAATATGTAAGAAGTTTAAATTCTGTAAAACTGGTCTTATATCCTATAGTGAAAATAAAAATCATTTGCTTTCACAAACCTCTTACAATTTCACTTCATATGGACATATGAAGACATATAGTGTAGCAATATAAAATACCAATATTGAGTAACAGTTACACATATCAGTAACAGTTACAAGCGCTTCCCATCACTACGTCAGATATTGCAGGTTGAACTAGATAACGCAGTTAGTGCGGAGTTTCATGCCCCGAAGATATGAAATGGTTCCCAAGATTTGTGAACACTATATTGTTTGGGGAACTAACTTGTACTGGGAGTTGCCTATGTGTTAGTAGAGTTTATGAGTGACGATACTTATTCATTTAACGTAACGAAATAAACATGTTTAATGTTTTTTTGTAAACTGAAAGATGGTTATAATCTATTTGCCCTACCATAAAAAAAACATTTATATAGTTCTCTAAGACTGGTTAGAAAGTTCTTATAAAAAGAAGAATAAATAGTACCTACACGCTTATCATAATGTGATTTTTGATACAACTGCTGTTATAATCATCTTCTTGTAAAACATCTGGCAAAGTCGTGATTGGTCTTTACCGTTGACACGACTTTTCCAATTGTTGTCAAGGTCTTGCTTCATGTTCTTAACTCAACAGTGCCCGCTAGCATTATAATTTTTTTTTTTATATAATAATAATAATAATAATAATAATAATAATAATAAGCCCCCCAAAATCCAGCCACACGTCCTGATTGACCATCTAATCACGTGGGGGGCGGACACGCGACTGAGAAATTACTGTCGTGGCTAACGTGGCTCTGGTAACCCATTCAACATGGAGACGCGATCGAAGAAGAAACGTATAGGACCGCTGCCCGGGGGCTATCGCCGGGGCACACCTGGAGCTGACGCTGGGTGTCTCAGCATGCGATCCGTCAGCGGTGAGGAGTTGAGCAGGCGGGCTCCCATCGACAAGGATACTACAGCCGAAACTTCCGACGAAATTGACCGACTGACAGACGGGACAAATAGCCCAGTAGAACCATTTAGCCCTAGTACAATATCTTACACACCCTCTTTAGCAAGTTCACCATTAACTGTTAGTAATTCTGATATTTTACCCACACCGACCCTGGATGTTGCGCGGGAGGTGAATACCTTCTTACCCGCGTCCACCAAGGCTGGTAAACAAAGAGTACGCATGAGATGGAGTAAAGAAGTAAACCTATTTATCATGCGTACATACTACTACATTACTAAATTAGAAACTGATATGACTATTTACCGTAAAGTACTTCACGAACTTTTCTCACAAAAATACCCTGAAATTAGTGTATCTGAACAGCGGGTCTCAGATCAAAGACGAACAATAGTTCGAAATAAGTTGTTATCTCAAGCAGAGTTAGATAGGTTAAAAAATGAAGTTCGAGCACAATTAGAAGAATGTGCAAATGAAATTCCTCTTGTACAAGAAAATACTGAAGATTTTAGTATTAATTTACCTAATAGTACTCAACTGAATTTAAACACACAAACACTAACGCAAAATTATTTAACATCACATATTGGTACACAGACGGAATCCCTAACCCTAACTATAGAAAATGATATAAACACCTTTGTCGAACCTGATGTTTTACCAGATCCTTGTACAGAAGATATACTAGAAAAACTTAAAACAGCCCTAGTACTTTACTCTGGTATGGATCCAGTGTCCCGACCAAAATTACCAAAACTTAAATATAGCCCTAAACTTATGCAACTAGTTGTATTATTTAATAACAGCATATTATCTAACTTTGTTTCAGAGGACACACAGTTAGTAGATTTAAACACATTAATATATTGCACAGCACTTGTAATATCTGAAGAGTTAAATTATAAAGTCACTGAATATGCAGGAAATACTAGACCAAAACATAACAATAAACCGGCGTGGCAGATTAGGTTAGAAAGAGATATAGAAAAACTGAGAGCAGATTGTGGTAGACTAACACAGTATATAAATAATAATAGGTCAAATAAAGTAATTAAAAGAGTAGAAGCCATATTTAAAAGTAGAATAACGCACACTAGACATGAAAATGACAATAGAAAGCCGGAAGAATTTTTAGATACTTTGAAACAGAAACTAGCACTTAAAGTCCATAGGTTAAAAAGATATAAAAAGGCACAGCAGCGTAAAAATGATAATATTGTATTTAGTACTAATGAGAAAATGTTTTATAGGAATTTATCAAAACCACAATCTGAATCTATAGCACAGGATAATGCTGAATTGCCAACAAAAGAGTCGCTTGAAAACTTTTGGTCTGGAATATGGGAGGAACAAGTTCAGTATAATGATAATGCAGAATGGATAAGGCAAGAAGAGGCTAAATGGATTGCGATAGAAGAAATGGGCTTTGCTGATATAACTGAAACAGACATTTTAAATATTACAGTTAGACTTCATAATTGGAAGTCCCCAGGAGTAGATAAAATACATAATTATTGGTACAAAAAATTAGTCACACTACACAAAATTTTAGCTAAAAATCTAACAGATGTAATATTAGGAAGACAGATAATACCTGACTTTTTAGCAACAGGTGTTACTTACATGCTGCCAAAAGGTAAGCACTCAGCAGAGCCTTCACAATATAGACCGATCACTTGTCTACCCACTGTTTACAAAATATTGACTTCAGTAATTACTTCAAAAATTAATAAACACGTCGAACACCATAACATCATAGCGGAGGAACAAAAGGGATGCAGGCGAAACCATATGGGTTGCAAGGAGCAGTTAATTATAGATTCTACTATTCACAAACATGCATTACAAAAAATAGAAACCTTCATTGTACTTACATAGATTATCAAAAAGCGTTTGACAGTATTCCCCATGCTTGGCTAGTTAAAATCTTAGAGATATATAAAATTAACTTTAAAATAATTGAATTCTTAAGCAGTATTATGACCCGTTGGAAAACTACGTTACAATTAAATTATAACCGCAACACTATTATTAGTAGACAGATATCTATTCGCAAAGGTATCTACCAAGGAGATTCTTTGAGTCCCCTATGGTTCTGCCTCGCTCTGAACCCTTTGTCCTCTATGCTGCATCGAAACCGGGTTGGATATTGCCTCAAACACAGTACACAAGAAGTTATTATCTCGCATCTTATTTATATGGATGACATTAAATTATATTCGAAATCGGAACAGGACATGAAAAAATTAATAGATACCACGACATTATTTAGTAATGATATTAACATGCAATTTGGATTAGATAAGTGCAAAACTTTACATATAATAAGAGGCAAAATCAAACCCGGTGACTATCCCATTAACGTTACTGATTGTATTACCGCTATGGAGCCTACAGACTTGTACAAATATTTGGGATATAAACAACTAAAAGGTCTCGATCATACATCTATAAAAGGTACATTGGACACAGAGTACAGAAGGAGAGTAAATGCATTGTGCAAAAGTCATCTAGCAGGAAAACATCTTATTAAAGCAATAAACACCTACGCAATTCCAATTTTAACATACTCATTCGGAGTAATTAAGTGGACTAAAACAGATATAGAGCAAATAGAAAGAACTACTCGCACCACACTTACTAAACACAACAATTTACATCCCAAATCTGCCATAGAAAGACTAACCATCAAGAGACAGGATGGAGGGAGAGGCCTAATTGATATCCATCATCTATGGCAGAAGCAAATTAGTAGATTAAAATCATTTTTCCTTACAAAGTCTAATACTAGTGATGTCCATAAAGCAATAGCCCAAAATGATGACAATTACACTCCTCTAAACCTAAACGACCAGACCGAGATCCCAAATATTTGTAATGATGAGCCCCAAAAACAAAAAATGGAAACCTGGAAGAAAAAGGTATTACACGGCCGGCACCCTCATGATTTAGAACAACCCCATGTAGATACAATAGCGTCTAATAAGTGGTTAAAAGTAGGTAATTTATTCCCAGAAACTGAAGGTTTTATTTTAGCGATACAAGATCAGATAATAAATACTAAAAACTACAGAAAATACATTATTAAAGATCCTAAAGTAATAAATGATAAATGCCGTAAATGCCACACTCAACCAGAGACCATTCAGCACATAACGGGTGCATGCACATCTCTCACCCAGACAGACTACACCCACCGACATAACCAAGTAGTCAATATAATACACCAACAACTTGCACTTAAATATAAACTAATAGAAAATAATAAAACACCTTATTACAAGTACACGCCCCAAACTGTTCTAGAAAATGGCACGCATAAGCTCTACTATGATAGAGCAATACTTACCGATAAGACCATCCATTACAATAGACCAGATATAACCTTGCAGGACAAAGAAAGTAAAACTAGCTACCTCATCGATATAGCCGTCCCCAATACTCACAACCTGCAGAAGACCATAGCTGAAAAAAATAGTAAGTACGCAGAGCTTAAAGAAGAGGTTGCCCGAATATGGAGACAAGATAAGGTAGTGGTCGTTCCCATAGTTCTGTCCAGCACTGGTGTCATCCCAAATAATCTCCACAATAGCCTTAAAGTTATAGAACTAAACAAATCTACCTACATTACTTTACAGAAAGCTGCCATTTTAAATACATGCCGAATTGTGAGAAAGTTCTTGTCGTTAGAAGATAATTAAATTCCATCTTTTCTACACCACACGCTGCATTTACTTGGTCTTGACCCGTAAATGTGGTTTAAACCAGCCATAGGGCTGAGAAAAGAAAATCTTTTCCAAAATAATAATAATAATATTCCGGGACAAATCACACACGCTCATCTGATCCTAAGCTAAGCAGAGCTTGTGTTATGGTAACCAGACAACTGATAGACATACTTATATATTTCTAAATACATACATATTATAGATAAATTACACCCTGACACAGAACAATAATGATCGTGCTCATATCACAAACACTTGTCCTGGGTAGGAATCGAACCCACGACCTCCGGTATAGCAGTCAGGGTCACTTACCACTAGATCAACAGGCCCGTCAAAGTGTTGTCAAGGTTTTTTATCTATAACCATATATTCCTTAACACGTTCATGTGAACAACGTATAGGTACGTCACTTATTGGCAGACATGATGCGGCACAACGTATTATCACGTCCGGCGATATCTCGATTTATTATGCACAACGTCATAGAACGGATTTCGATCATTAAAACATTGAATAGTTGGGTTGCTGTGCCACGACGTATCCGTCTCTCAAATTTCTAGTGCTACATTGCGTCCATATTTTTGAAGACAGTATGCTTCGGTTACGCGCAACGTTATTACACGTCGTTTCGCCTAAGCAGTGCGTTCGCTACAGACGACCCTTAGACGACCTGTCGTGAACGTCGACGTCTTAGGACGTCAGAATAACATAAACTAATACTAATATCATCAAGTATTGACACAACGTCATCAGACGCTGCTCCAATTTGTATGAAAAAATTATGTGCAATATCGCCTTAACTTGCGATATGGAGATGTTCACGTGAACGTGTTAACATGTATCTTGCTTCGTGTTCTTAACTCAACAATGCCTGCTAGTATTTAAAGAAGTTATGGGGGGCTTAGTTTCTACTTATGTAACAAAAAGTAGTGTCGCACTAAAATTTGTATCATAACTCTACATTTTACTTAAACATAGTAAACACATAACAAAGGATGTAATATACATTATTATATGGTAGAACATATAGTAGGCCAGATAATAAGCAGTGAGGACGTTCGCGGTACAATTTGTTGCTCGCAATCCGTTTCCGATTGCTCTGTCATGCGCCTGATTGATGGTGTTTGTGTAAAACGTCTTAGATTAGTGGGGGGCACGCACTAGGCGAAAACACCGCCCTAGGAATATATCGCAATAATAATAAATAGTGATAAGCATTAATCATCATTTTCTATCAGTATTTTAAATGAATATGAATACTTTTTCGTCACTGGATCTGTAAGTGATGAATGGCGTATGTTTAATACATAACATTATAATATACTTTTTCAGATTATCATTTTTTACAGCTTGTGCCATTGCTGCATTATAACTATTTTTAATTATTGACGATATAAAAGTCATGCATTCCAACATACCTGAAACAAAGAAAAATAGTCACAGTCGTCTGTCTTTGGAGCTTTACAAGATTGTATGTTATAAGCATTATTTCAGCCCAATATACATACATTGTTTGGCAAAAACATTATCTAAGATTACCACAATGAAGATCAGATTTCCAGGAACTCTTAAGCCACACAATAACCAATCTCCACTTACAGTACCAAAATACCAATATAAAAACTCCATAAACAATCATCGACTTTTGGCATCGACTGTACCCGCGATTGATGTTCAACATCGGGACAATCGTTATTTACGTAGCGTTGATTGCGAGGTATTCGGAGCCGCGACACAATTGGCTAATCAGGGCAATCGATGCGGTAATCAGTTGGGCTGCGGCTTCATCCATCCATGTTCAATATCAGTGCTTTTACCAATATTTTGTAGGTAATAATTATGGTGCTGAATAACACTTTTCTTTGCGAATGTACTTTGATAGCCATTTTGTAAGACTAGAGATATATTGTTCTGTAAAAGTTACGCTCTATGGTTTGTATCTACTCATATCCTTTTCAGGTGGCATAATACAGGCATGTTTTATGTAATACATATGTATAATCTTGAATTCTTTACATAGTATAAAATGAAGTCGCTTCACCTGCCTTTTTGCTTAGATCTTTTAAACTACTCAAACGTTTTCAATGCAGTTTTCAGCAATAGACAGACTGGTTCAAGACGGAAAAGTTCAAGTTCAAAAACGCCAAGAAATTCCGGATATCCACTAGTTAGTGCTAGCTACAATCATTTGTGAACTACCTAAAAAAATATCGGGTTTGTAATACTTAGCTGCTTAGTAAGGATCTCAAGAAAGTTGTAACGAACAAAATGCTTTTAAACGTGTTCAAATTCATGGTTTCAATTATGTAGTGTAGTTTAGACCTTTTGTAAATGTTAAAGGGAAGCCATCCCTATGCATGTATGTTTGATCAGTTTCGGCACATACATTCAACATACACACGAGTAACGACTAGCCATAAACCATTATAATTGATCCATATTTTTCACTGCAATCGGGATTTATTTAGATTGATGCTTTAGTTTCAAACTGCCGAAATATATTGCACTAACTAAAAACAGCAAAACTCTCACGCGTTTATTACGCCTAGTGCGTGAACGACAATCGCTTGCAATTTGTCTTGCTCACTCGAATAGAAATCGTTGGCAACACAAACAATAATATAATAACTACAAGTAAATATTTGCCGCGTTCATTGAATATAAGCCGCATTTCATTCTTTTGCCCGATAAACCAAGGTTTCTTGTTTTATTTTCTGCTCTGAACTGTTAGTTACTCTATTTTACTCAAGACAGTCTCTCAACTTATCAGTGGTCAAAACGAATTAAAAGAATCTAAAAGTATTATTGAATAAAAAAGCCGCCAATTTTGTGTCTTTTATCAATTATTTTAATGGCCTTTTTAATTTTAAATAGCTTACATAATTGCTTGATCCAAAATGCTAGTTGAAAACATTTACGAAAATATTTTATGTACGAGTAGGTATCTTTGCAAAAATTATTACATGCAATAATTGAAAAAAAACGTAGGTACACAAAATACATTGAAATTGTAAAATGAATAAAATTACCCTCAACAAAGACCAGAAACGAGTCAAATTCTCCCCTAATTAGGGATAATAACAAGAGATTACCATATAAAATGAAGGCGTACAGTTCACTCATAAATATAACTTTCAGTACACGCGATGTGGAATGCGGGTATTTCGATATTTCGTCGCGGCACGCAATTCCCAGCCAATCAACGTGGACACTGACACAGATTTCGTAATTTGTTTCATTTCATTACAACATACAATATTTTTTGAATTCGTAGTTTTAATGTATTCTGAAATGTTTGATAATCAGTTATTAAATCTTTATGTGAATTACCTAAAGCTTTGAATATTTTTAATAGGCCACGGTTGACTTTAGTTTTTGTCCAGAGGTCAATTAACTAACTGTGTAACATTTTGAGGTAAAATCGACTTATAAACACATCCTTACGAAGAATTAAGACATTTACGATATATGACTTTCAAGAAAAAACAATAATAAACAAACATTACTTAATTTTACTCACTTCAGTCAATTTGTTTTATATTCTTTGTAGGCGCGGTAGAACATAGGGCGCCTACTCAGTACTTCACTATTCTGATGTAGATTCTGTCTGACAACTCATAGCCAAACTTTTTGAATGGACACTCTCTTGACCAAGAGCTACCTAGTCACAATTAATACCAAAACGAAATACCTGAAAAACCCATTAAGCAAAATATATTTACAAAAAATTGTCACGCACGCGTCACTATGCTCCCCCGATATGAAACGAAGACATTATCCTATAAATATCTAAGTCGATCGTAATAAAATCTATCGTTTCCTCGGTGTATCAACAGGTAGCGCCACCTGTCCCCTAAGGCATGTATTACACGCATGTCTACGACACGATGAGTATCTCTGACGTACCCAGACAAACGTGATATTGATCGATTTTCAATGGTGTTACATAAAAACATTCCCCAAGTGAGAGCTTAGTGAACATTTGTTTACTTGTTTCGGAGTCAATTGAATTGACTTCTACTTTTTCTGGAAAATTTGCGCCAAAAAACAGGAAAATATATTTTTTTAAACAATCTAAGAGAGTACATAAGCAATAAGAATTGAAGCATCTTGCAATTAGCAGTCGGGCTCATTCTTGTATCTGTAGGTCTTAGGCAGGGAGACGATGAACTTTGGTTTTCAGGGCTATACTGAAGGAACCTGATAGTTTCTTCACCGGAACATCACACGAGTACCTCAAATAGTAACAGAAGTTGCGTGTATTTAATAAAGGATTCAGTTCTACAAAATTTAGGGTTACATCAATTAGCTTTTCAAAATTCTTTATTTCATCATCTTTATGTGGATTAGAATCTGCTCTGTAATTAATATCATTTCAGGTAAAATGGCTTTTAAAGGGTGTTAAATTAATCTCAATAATTGTAATCCTTTATCTCACGGGAGAGTTAACGTAACACAAACTTTTCCTGCTTGCAATTAACTCCCGACTTTTGGAACTGGTCTGGTTCAGGAAGATTGATGGAGTGCCAACTGTTACGTTTTAATTCCAGATTTATTGGGCCGAAGAATGTTTTGGAATTACAAGGTTTTTGCGCTGCCAGGTTGATTTGGGGAAATAATGTTGTAGTGTATTTTTTCTAAGGCTGTCAAGCTGATGTGACTCGAGGTCTAATTTTAGTTGGTAAGCGAGAACTTTTTATGTCAACTAAGTAATTAAAAAAGTCAACTTGTCTCTAACTATTTAAACTCTGTTCGGTCCTGTTAAGTCCTATTAAGTTTAAACTTTACCCAAATTATCACATAACATACCTTCCAAACGTCCTAGAAATTTCATACTGCAGCAAACTTGTTCATTTCACGGAAACATTTGAGGAAGACTCAAGTTTTAAGTTCTGGTCTTGCAAACTGTATTGAATAAGTTTCGGCTTAGTTATCCAATTCCCCGCGAAATGTACTTATAAGTGGATCATTTGGAACTCTATGTGTTTTAGTTAGGAAGTTTCCGAGTGGCCATGTTGTCCTCTTTAGGAGGAACAAACCCTCTAAAGACCAAACATCTTCGAATGTAGGTTAGGTGGTCCTTAAATACACCAATATTATGTTGATTAGATTTGAGGTCAAGTTTATAAGTTTTGTACTAAAATAGAGCTAAATGGATACTTGAGACGCTTTGCAAGTAAAGACCAAGGAAGTTGGTTTCCTAGTCTTTTTCTTGAACAAAGAACACGAACAATTATCCATCCATATCCATGCTATCTGGCGTATTAGTAATGTCTCGCCAACTTAGTGCGGTAAAGCAGTAAAAGCCTCCACGAGGATAACTGCGGTAGTTCTCCACAAAAAAAAAAACAGTAGACAAAAATACTAAAAACCTAATTTTTATGTTTTACCGATTTTACTACTCTTTTACCATTCTTCACTCAGCTGAGTTACAAAACCGGCCAATAAAAACATTGTTTCCAAAAACCACAACAGCCGCGTAAGTACTTAAGTACATTAATATATCACATGACCCAAGGTAACACAGGTTTCGCTATAAAGTCAGTTGTAAACCTTAATGCATAAAGTTTTGGGGAGGTAGACTGTTGGCGACTGCCACAGATTATAGAGTCACTGTATAGAGACTTAGCGGGTGGATTTGTTGCTTGTGTAACTTTATTTTTTGGCATGTAGTGTCTCTTGAAAATATATCTGGATCTAATCGGTAAAGGTGAAATTAATCCTAACTCTCATGTTGACTGTTTTTTTTGTGTGATTTATTAAACTGGAAACGTATATGAAGTTAAGTAAAAACTAAATATCTTTTATAAGGATTTTCCTGTGGTTTACGATATTACATGATATTATGTTTAAAATAAAAATAAAAAGTCGGTGCCCTGTATGTACACAGTTGTCGGATAAGGTGTACTCCATTATGTAAATAATCTGTGTCCATGTATAACCTTTATAATGGGTGGACGTAACCTTGAAGTTTGAACTGTTCAGATAAACGTAGATGGTCTGTCGTTTGTGTTGAGTGGAGATGACGCGAAATTGTCGGATGGTGACATTCTGTGTTTGCATTAAATGAATGTGTGATTTTTAATTTGCATTCTTTTTATAGGTTTGTTTGGGTTCTACAGTGATATAGAAGAACAGTCTGTGGGATATATTATTACTTTGTGTTCACAGAAACTCCTTTTTTTATTTAAATGAAGTATCTGCCTTATGTAAGAACTAAACTGCTAAGTCACTGTGCATTAGTCACTTGTATAACTCATCAATATTACCTAAATAAATAAGACAAACTGTTCGTTTTTTAATTACTAATGGAATTCCATCATTGAATTTCAACTATGTTCGGTCATGATCGAGTCTATCCGCAATATTCTAGTGCACCTTGCTACCCTCCGGCCAAACATACTGCACACTGCACCACTACTTTGATTTCCATTTAGAAAGTTTTACTATGTTCTTGCTATTCATTGCGGTCAATACCTTAGGATTTAAAATATTATTGGTTTCTTCGATTTACGCGCGAATTTAAAATATTGTTTATTTATTCCCAATTCTCGACTAGTTAAGTTAAGCACTGTATTGATGTTTTCCTTAAGAGTTAAAAAAAGCTATGTGAGGTTAATAAGGAACTAAGATTTTCAGAAATGTTATTTTCACATATTATAAGATCAAGAGATATTTCAAGACTTAAAACAATAATTGTAAAACGTAAGTATTTGTTGTTGTAAAACGTTTATTGATCACCCAGTTTGCACCTACTAATATCACAGTATTTAAATTTTATTGGTTCTACGAAATAATGGTTTCGTGACTAAAACTACTAGTTACCATAGAAACCTAATAAGTATATTATTTATGGTTATTAAAGAGACGAAATGATAGTGGTGAAATAGGAAGACAGTTTTTTTCTAATTTTAGGACCAATTTTCTTTTATTGCTATTTTGAAAGTAAATAAGGGGATGTTATCTATAATTTGAAATCATAAATTACTTATTATTACCTTAATAATGTCGTGACTAGTTGTGACGTAGCATTTTGATGTCAGATTATTGAAAAAGATTATCTAGTAAACGCATATGTAATTATAGAAATAGTTTAGTTTCTACAAAAAATACTGTTTTGACTATTTTTTGGCTCTACATTCTTCTTTTGTTTCAAAGTAGCGAAGCCACCGCACATATTTCAACAGAAGTCACGAAAATGTCTCTTAAACTTGTAGAAGTGAATAGTAGTTACCAAAAACTTGTGAAGCGAGTCTAAAATTGCAAGTGTTAACTTTCTGCATCTACCCTCGCGGGGTGATGGAGAAGAATGCTTAAAAAGCCTCTCGGAAAACTTTAACTACTGTCGCCAACTATATAGCCATCTGGAAGAGGCATATAGAGGCTTTATTTGGTCAAATTTAAAGATTCAAAAGCTCGAGTTGAAAATTATGTTTAAAAAATTAAATGCCAGGTTGTTAGATTCATGCGATCAAAGTTTATTTTTTGCTTTGTATGTGAAGTGACCTACAATGAGGATGATAGTATCAAATAATGGAAAAGTTACTAGCAGCCACTAAATTGTTCATGATAACTCAATTTTAAAAGGAAAATATTGAATCTTTTAACTCCTAATGTACGAAGCGTTTCATATTTTTCTAAAAGGAAAACGTAACGAAATTACACTAAGTAAGTACGCTCGCAGATGTGATTCTTTACTGATTAAAAGCACTCAATTATAATCGTGTAAAAGCACTTCTTATTTTTCAAGGAATGCTACAAAAATTATGTCTTACGAAATAACTGAATCAAGACTTTTTGCGTAGTGATATGTGCTACGGAGTTCGTAGCCTGCGTAGTAAGACCTACGGCGTAGTCAAATAGACCTTAGTTATACAATTGAATTTAGTAGCTTGAAAATAAAAGTTCTTGGTTCTATATAAATGCGGACAACATTTTTTTTATAAATGCGGACAACATCATCATCATCATACATTGCTCTGAACCCAAAGTTAGTTGCTTAAGCACTTGTGTAATGGAATTCAGAAACAACGAAGGTACCACAAACACCCAGACCCGGGACAATGTAGAAAAGCGGTTTTCTACATTGACCCGTCCGGGGATCGAACCCGGGACCTCAGAGCTGGCGATACCTTGAAAACCGGTGCGTACGCCACTCGACCACGGAGGTCGTCAAAATCGTCTATAATAAAGTCAAAGTACTTGTGCTTTCCAGTGACTAACAGATCCTTGTCTTGAGTGCAGTAATAACGTTTTTTTCCCATTTTCAGTCTCTTTATGTCGCCTCCCGTTGTCGCGCGGCATTTTAAATAGTCCAGCTAATTTTATGCTTTCTTCGGTGATATTTTATAAATGCAAACTCTTTTATAACAATGGACGTTGTTAGTTTACACAGGGCACTCATTAAATGCCATAGACGTAATTTCTTTGCTGCAGTTCTTGGTTTTTTCCTGAATCGCTTTGCGCATTTGATTGTTATGAATTTATTTAATTAATTGGACCTTAATTTATATTCAAGAATTTGCTTTCATTCTTGTCGTTTAATTAATGTACCATTATTTTATTATACAGTTTTAGCTTAAGTGTATCAGTATTAACATGGTACAGCTAATTGCTTTAAGCTTAAAAATCTATAATTACTGTTTTAAAAAAATAATTAGTTCATACATAGTAAGTTAAAATTGGATGTATGTAATTCTAACTACATAAGTTTTTCATAGTAGATAGAAACTGCATTGCGAATTACTACGTAGAACTATCTTTATTTACGAAGTGCACTTAAAATGAATATATTTCATGTATTTCCTAACTTAAGTGTTAGATAAAACAAGCTCATTGAAATACCCTTCACTTCCCAAACGTCTGCTCTAAACGTTTTTAATTAATTCTTAACCCTGATTGGTAGATCCTTCTCCTATCATAATAGAACATATTTTAATGGTACAATTTGTCAGACGCCCCGTCCAATTCCGTCGCTGTTTCAATCAAATGACTGACATTTGTTAGAACTTTGAACCAATTGTGTAGAAAGATGAAAATAAATTGGGCTTATTTGTAAAAGACGTCGTGGTTGTAAAAACTAAATTGATGTTCGCCAATAAAATTGTTTTGATGGATTTTTACGTGATCACTGTAGTCATTATGTTTGATGGAGATTCTTGTGATAAAAGTCTTCTTGTAAATTATTGTAATATCACTTAACGTTTTTCTGTTGGAGATGTTTTTAAGGTCATTAGTGTGGTGATTTGTGAGTTAAGTAGTATTATTGAATCGAAATAATTCTTAAATAATTTTCTTAGTTTTTCCAATACTATATTGGAACAATATTAGAAGCAAAATTTGGTGTTCTGTGAGTATAATTATATTTACTTACATATAAAGTAATATTTTTGACGTTAAGTAAATATACCTACTCGTGATTATATTGAGCCCAAGAAAATTTCTTTATTTTTAATGTTTGGTTTACCCCGTATTTATCATGCGTACAAGTTAGACAAACTATTCAAACAACACAAAATATAACTTACAATTACGTTAACCACTTGCACAGCAATCCTAAGCAAGTTACGAAGCAAAACAGGAAAATAAAAACCATTAAACCAGATCCCGCTAACCACAACAACTAACAGCAAGAGGAAACAATTTAATTACCGAAGCTTACATCTTAATGACCTAAAACCCAGAAGTACGCAGAAGTATGCAGAAGTACGGAGAAGTACGGGGAGTGCGGAGCTAGTGTTGTGCTTACAAGTTGTATTCGCTGTAGAAGTTGCAGGACAACGGTACGGCGGCGGCAAAGTACAGCGGTTAGCTTTCGTTTCGCCGGTTGAGCGTGAAATCTGCAAGCTAAGTATGCAAACTTGGAAGGCCGTAGATGTTGGCTGCACGAAGAGACTTAAGTTAGGTAGACTAAAGGTTTTTTGTAATAGTAAGTAAGTAGTTTTTTTTGGATACAATTTGGTTGTTACTTGTCATTGGGAAGCTTTAAAAATTGATTTAATTTCTAATAAATAATGTAACGGATATTTGAATAAAGAACGATGTTTTTTATCATGCTTTTTCAAATTACTTTAAAAGCAATATTAGATTTCCTAATATATTATGAATTAAAAAAAAAAGAGGAGTATTAAGTATTTACGGTTTAAAAGTTAAATATAATATTTTTCTTATTTTGCTGTACAAATTCTGTACTTTTTGTGTTAATGAGTCTCTGTACCTTACAAATTTGTACCACATCTTGTATCTATATTTCTATGTTCGACCACTCTCATATATTTAACGTGAACGTTACGTTAGTTCCAGCATGCCGTAAGACTGTGCAAACTTGTTTCCGAATAATTTCTAACTGTTTGTTTTGTACCCTTTGAAGGCTCAGCTTGTAATATGTCTTACGTTCTGTTTGCGGACTCAATCAACGTCTCAATTCTCAGAAATGCTGATGAAGTGGTCCTGGAACCTTGCCACTTTGTAGTACCTATATAGTGTGTATTTAATATTATTTAATATAATTAACCAATATGAGAAAAAAAGACTCATAGTAAATAGAGATCTTAGATTTTTATATGGTGTACCAAGAAAACCAAGTTATTGAATTGGAAAATTAATTATAAAACGACTGAAAAAATATGAAATCTTAATTGTCTTTTTCCTAATAATAAAATCACCTGTACATAAACCGAAAAAGGTGACGTTACTTATTAAAATACCGTAACAGATACCAAATTATCTTTTCAATTTGCCGTATATAATGTTTAAAATGTCAGTGTTGAGATAAATGCGGTATAAGCTGATAAGGTCGCGATGTAAAGTATTAGCATCGGCTATTCGGTGCGGCCACCAAGATAGCTTCTATCGTGGGCATGACCGCGTGGGGCCATAGAAAAAGCGGGAATTCTAAGATCACTGAAGTTTGATCAATTGCTGATAAATATGGAGCTACCAAATTTTAGACGAGAATGTTGGTTGGTTTAATTAATGATCGACAATATTACAAAAACATACACAATAAATTAAAAATATATTAGCGCAAGTGGCGACTTGTATTTTAACTAACTAGATGAGCAACAGTAATAAATGCAGCAAACTAGCCATAAAAAAGTGCTGCTACATAAACGTTGTTAGGCAGAAAACAAACTGGACTCCATACGTGTCGAATCCAATTAACAAGTACACAGTTTGGTCGTCGTTTTCGTGGCCACAAACTGAAAAATGAGCACAAATATTTGCTTATATCTTTCCCATTTTGCTGCCAACGTAAAAGTGACACGCGACAGGATTTCGAGGGAGATATTAAAAAACCACCAAAAATGTCTCTTGTCCGGGGTTTTTAGTTCAAACCTTTGTTGAAGTAGCGACAATAAGGATACCAAACAATACTCGCTCGTTAATCATAGAATATTTGACGTCATGTCAACTTTTACAAGAATATTAATGGCGGTTAATATGGCGGCCATTTTGGAATTTTTCGCTGACGTCTTTGTACCACCCTTTCCTGTTTGCGGTCTTTGAAGGCGATTTTTTTTTTATTATTGTGTCTTTGAAGTTTTTTGTGAAAGTTGGAGGAGCGGAATTAATTTTCGGGTTGATTGTGTAATTAAAGAAAAATATAGAGATGTTGTTTTATGCTTATGTAGTCTCTAGCTGTGCAGATAGATGCGGCTATTGTGCGTTTATGAAAGTAATTATATGTATTAAACATTAAGTAAAAACGATCTTCAATAACGCATATCACGAGACAAATGAGAATGACAGGAACGCAACAAAGCATTTTCAGTGTGTTTTACATTTTTTTCAGTACAACTCATGGGCGCCTTTTTATAAACAAACATTAATTAATCTACTCTTTCAATAGTAAATGGTTGCGATATGCACGTGACCAGATCTTCGACAGTAAAGGACAGTCGTCGAGGCGTCATTAAGATAACGTGTCCATTAATCACTTGACAAAGGAGGAGATAGAGAGGTGCTATCCCGTTAATGAATAGAGATCGCTACGAACAGGTCAGATATTCTCTAATTAATTTCGTGTCATTTTGTATGTGACTTTTCTAAAATCATTTACATTTTTCAAAGTATGACAACAATAAACACTCAATATTCAACAGTTTTTGCACTCCATGTGTTACAAAGGTGGTAGTTATATTAAAAGGTAGGTACAATATAAACCCTAAGGTACAAAAACATACAATAAAATTTAAATACACTTAAATTATGAATTCCTCATAAAACCAATAAATGAACTTACTTAACTAATCGAACTAAAACTACTTTACCCTGACCCAATAATTAAATTTATTTATTCCACAGTGACCTTTAAATTTTCAGCAAAAAACGCTTACTAACTTTTTACTGGGACTAAGGGCCTATGCACACCACGTTTTTTAAACGCGCCGTCGACGCGCGATTTGGGAACGCGCGTCGCCGGCGCGTTTTTATCCTGCAGAGCAGTTTGTTGTCGTTTGTATCGATACAAATGCGCGGCACCGGCGCGTCTGTATCGATTCCAACGCGCGACACCGATTTGAGCGCTAGCGCGCGCGCGCCTTCCCTACGAACGGGGTTTCCCCCGCAACGAGGGAAAGGGAAGTGTGAATCTACGCTAGTAGCAATCGAGCGATTTGGTGCACCGCACGTCTTTGGAACAAAAAAATGGAGCCTTTCGACACAGAAAACTTCATAACTGAAATTATATTATTAATTATAAATTATATATAGCATCTCGTCTGTATCGCTACATACGCGCGTTTGCATCGCGTCTGTATCGCTACACAAGCGCGTCAGGTGTGCAAAGGTCTACAGGCTGCGTCTGACTTGCGTGCGTATCGCGTCTGTATCGCTACAAACGCGCGTCGACGGCGCGTTTAAAAAACGTGGTGTGCATAGGCCCTAACATTGACTAAACTTGTAATAGTGAAATTTTGCAATTTAAAAAGCCTTTGAATAAAATAGGTAGTTAGGCGTGATAATTATGTACATACAATAAAGCATCAAATTTAACATATTAGCTTGAACAAATTGAGACAAATTCATCAGAATTGGTACGCTAGGGTACAGATGTACTTAGGTAACACAGGGTGGCTCTACTCACTCCATATGCGAACCAACTGGCCCATGGCAATCGTTTCTAACCACAGTTAATAATTCACACTCTTTACCAAATTGTGGCAGCGCGTGTCTCCCGTGTCGGCCATAATTAACTTTTAAATTAAAATCATTTTGTATGAAGTATTCATTGTATAGCTCTAAGTTTGCTAATTAATATTGTGCTGTTTCCCATAGGGTATGCGTAAATTAATAGTTAGGCAGTTAACGTAATGATTTTTGTTTTAGCACTTAATTTTTTGACACATTTTTTTTTGTTATCTCAATTATTATGTCATTTAGTATATTATTATATGCGATTCAAATTAATAAACGATCAGTTTTAATTTTATAGTTGTTAAAGTTTGTAATATCAATCCGCCAATTAGCAAGCCTGGCGATCGAGGCTCGTGCCTTCTCTATATGAAAAGTGGCCTGTGCCCAGCATTGGTATGTTCAAAGGCTGGTATTAAAAATTGAAGTAAAAAGTGCCTATGGCGCAATCTGGTTAATTATTTGATCTATCTGCATTATTCCTCGGTGTTTTTATGTGATGTATTATAGTATAGACGTAGGTAAGTAAGTGAAGTAAAAAAAGTACACGCTCCCATTTGTATTAAATAATATTTCAATTAAATACCAACACAAGAATCCTGGTTAATCCCATCCATTAATTACCTAGTTATAATCACGGAGGTATAATGATATTCGTAATTATAAGGCGAGGCGTAGAGCGTCTGATTGATGACGTCACATTAGGCGCGCCACATACCGCGCACTATTGTGATTTGATAACTACTTGTAATGATGCTAATGTTATCATCATGTCGGATGGTGAAGAGCGGTTAATTATTCATTGCTGGTAATTATTTGTGGGTGTATGTTAAATAGTGGTATTTAGCTGTATACGGTAAGACTGGAAGCTATCCACAATATGGTATAGAAATAAATTAATATAAAAAAAGACCCTGCAGGTTGTTTGTAAGAGATCATAATATTTTACCCAATGTTAACCTTGGTTTGAAAAACTTATTTCTTAATGCATATATATATGTATCAATTATTATTATGTTCTAAAAATGGATTTAGATAAAACTTGAAAGAAATGAACAAAAAATACTTTTCTTTCTAAAAATATATCACGTTAATAAACTGCCAACCCTTCAGGGAATCCCAAACTCGTAAACCAAAAAGTCCATCATTAAAACTTCAACAATCATCTTACATGTTGGCTATAAAATACCTGTCGTCAAAAAAGTCCGAGACAACCCTAATTACGCGAAAGGTCGAACCCCAAACAGCAGCAAGTCCCACAATGAACCGCGTAGGGTTGACAAAACGGGACTTGGAATTAAATTACTGTCTCCGCGGTATGTGCGTGCCACCGGATAATATGTTAGCCGCGACCTTTTTTTTTTAATTTAAAAAGTTCATTAGGACGATCAATTACAGGATGTTGCGTGAATGGAAATGACGGAGGTTTTCTATTTCGATAACTCAATTAAGCGTTTTAGCTTTGATATTTTATGCGGTAGGTACTGTGTTTATATTATCAATTTCCTAATTTACATGGTTTTTCTAGAATCGTTAAAATTGTTTGTGGGTTTAGTTAGAAATCGATGGGCTCTCATTGATTTAAGTAGGGGTTATTCAATTTTGCGACGTGCTGCCGGGTCTGAAATAGATTAAAAAATCTTTTTACACATCAAGCTTATTTCCGCAGTGTACACTATTTATATTATTCGCTCTTAGTGACAGAAAACTCAGAACTTTAATAGTAGTAATTTTCTACAACGTAGATACAAGGGGGTTAGAAAATGCCATAAGTAACTTTGAGAACATGATGATGCGTCAATAGAGAAATAGTGGATTATATGTTTATTAATATGCCATTTCCAGTATACATTATATATCTTAGTATAACCCCCATCAATTTACGTGACACACCTCTGTTGATTTCTGTTCGCAGCACAAATTTTGTTTATTGCTGTTACTCGACCCGTATCGTTGCACATCGTTCATAAAACACCGAGTTTTATGTTATTCAGCCAATGTTATTCCCAGGCCTATTAATAATTAGTCAGGCTTATGTTTTCTGCCTTTGAAAAGGTTAATTTATTTTAATTATTTTACTTTATCGAGGTTTCTGGGAAAGTGTTTCATGGCTCAAAAACCGGTGGATTGTCACGTGTCTTATTTTATTATGCTAATTAGATCACAACTAGGTACTCTGTGTTTTTCAAAATACTCTCTAAATCTAGGCGTCAAATTGAACTAAATACACAAAAGTCTAGTACAATAAAGTACAATTTTTCAGTGAAACAAACCTGAGACGTTCTGAAAGTTTGGCGCATTAATAAATAATACTGTTCTGTTCTGTTGTAATTTGATAAAATACCCACAGGTTTGTCTTTCTAACCAAAAATCCAATGTATTTACCTTTCACCTTTAACTATAATTAAACAATTTAACACGGGGAGTGCGTAATATAACTTTGTTGGTCACTATGTTATTCCATTAAAAGTTTCGCGTAAAAATGCGCAATGCCATGCGTTGGGGTTAACTATGCGGCTGTAAACATTTAATATTCAAAGCTTTTAGGTTAATACCTATAGGAATTCAGAATGGAAATGGAAGGTTTTTAACAGTTTCATGGTGGGTTTTCTTTTGTACTTACTGGCTACTTTTTTTATAGTAAAGTATTGTTATTGCTAGAACTAAGAAGATTTGTAGGTATATTGTAATTCATTATTTGACGACCTCCGTGGTCGAGTGGCGTACGCACCGGTTTCAAGGTGTCGCTAGCTCTGAGGTCCCGGGTTCAATCCCCGGACGGGTCAATGTAGAAACCAACTTTTCTACATTGCCTCGGGTCTGGGTGTTTGTGGTACCTTCGTTGTTTCTGAATTCCATAACACAAGTGCTTTAGCTACTTACTTTGGGTTCAGAGCAATGTATGTGATGTTGTCCGCATTTCTTATTTATTTATTTATTTATTACTACTGCTTAAATATTTTTTATGAGTTTTAAGTATGCCGTACATTATAAGATTAATTTCCTCACGCAAATAAAATATTGACGAATATATGTTTCCTAACTTCGGAACAATTTTTGTTTTGACCAAAAGTAAAGGAGTACTAGCAGAGGCGTGATTTATTGTTATTGCCTTGTATTCAAATATTTTGTAGAAATATTTATTTAAATCATAACTGGACAAACAGAACTGTAAATCCTTATTTCCGAGTCGTCGTAAAACAAATCTTATACTCGAACGCACTGGTGAACGAAATAACTGCGAAACAAACTGACAACCGCATTACTGGCGAGTTTGTTCTGTCAGGAGGAGCCACTCTTCTGTTACAGACAATTGCAATATCAACCTTAGTACGTTGAGAATAAGAGCTGTTAATTTTAAAGGTCTAAATAATGTGATGAAAGACCATTTTTTTTTGTATCCTGTTTAGTGTCCCACTGGTGGGCAAAGGTCTCCCCCGTCTGGCTGACCTGTCTCGAGCCACATGACACCAATCACTTAAGAAGCGATCGATGTCATCTCGCCACCGTCTCATCGGTCTGCCCCGTCTAGCTTTAAGAACCCGCACCAAGACCCAAAAAATCTTAACACCGCCATTCAGAAAGATGACGTCACTAGCACAGAGCCATCTATTGAAATTTTGCGTTACTATGAAGTGGTATCCTCCCCTTTCTACCCTCCGGTCAGCCCCATCCAGCTTTAAGAACCCGCACCAAGACCCAAGACCTATTTAATAACTAAAAATTACATTATATTAAAAGCGTAGAATAAATTCAAGGATATGTATATTTAGCAGCTTACGGCTTACAATCAATTGTAAAAGAACTAACAATTCAAAAAGAAATAAACTACTGCGATTAACCGGGAAATGTCGACTTGGCTATCGAATACATTTTCATACCAACCAATGGAAAACAAACTCTATCATTTAACACTTTGGGTTGAATACCGTTTGGTACGTGCCCCATTGAAATGGCATTCACCTTGCCCGCGGTGCATTTTGCAAAGAAGTTGAAATATCTTATTTAAAATCGGCATCTTAAGGAATCGACGTATATTTTTATATCGGCACGTTCAGAAAATGTTCTGGCAATTTCTGTTGTAGTAAAATATACAGGGTGACTGGTTATACCATGGACTTTCAAAGGATGAATAAAATTAATATTTCGTTATAAAATTTATACTATCACATAAAGTTTGGACTTCTTGGAAATGTCTGTATTGTAAATAATTTTAAGTACGTTGGTGTTTCAGGTCAAGTCCAATTATGGTGGATGTTAAGAAATACCTACTGATTATTTAACTGATTTGAGAAAACGCAGACAAATATGCATGTAAAAGACTTGTGAGTTAATAGATATTGTCTAGCAGAAGGCTTATATTATAAAAAGCGTGTTAAAATGGGCTAGGTGCTTTTAGTTTTTAATTTATATTCGATTTTTTTATAAATATGTAAGTCTTTTGTTTGTTGTAGATGACCTGAAGAAGACAGCTGGCAGTGACTGGATGCAAAGGGCGGGAGATCGTACGCTGTAGCGTTCCTTGGGGGAGGCCTATGTCCAGCAGTGGACTGCAACAGGCTGATATGATGATGATGATGAAGTCTTTGGTTTACATAGTCACACTGTAGACATAGCAAAATAAATAAATGGTGAACTAAGGTTACGTTTGACCGAGTGTTTTACGACTTATATAATAAGATATTCTTTTTGGTGAATATATTCTGTCTAAATTGTAGTTTTCGAGGCCAAAGGCACTATAAAGTTGAGAAAATTAATAAAGAACGTGATGCGCAAATGAAGTTAAATATGAGCTGGCGTAAAATATTCATTTTGTAAATTTTGTTAGTATCTAAGGCCTATAAAGGGTGCTATGAATATGAGATTCTTTTCTGCCCAAAATCATATAACTTTGTATAAATTTATCTAAACATATATAAGGAACATGTTTTTTTTCTTATGTTTTTATTTGCGTTTTCCGCACCTATGTGTGGTGCAATAAATGATATGTTCTTCTTCTCATACATTATCTGTAAGGAGTCAGATGCAATATGTAAAGAATTTACATAAATAATCAACTATCTTTATTAAATCAATATGGCTACAGTTTGCCCACGGCTCTATTCGCGTAAATGTCGGTCATACTAAGTTCCATCAAATTAGCTTTAGTAGTTAAGTTGCAAAAAGATAAAAACCTACCTTTTGCAAATTTTAATTTAGGTTTTCATATAATATTTATTTAAAATAAGCACTTATAAGTGTTTTCCTTAGCAACCAATCATCTGCAGCTATAATAAGCTACTAAAGGCTTTCAGTAAAGTAAACAGGCACAAGAACCCGCCGCGAGAACGGTTAAAAAATAAAATTTACACAAGAAATGAAGTGCGCGCAAGAAAGCAATTTCCCTGCGAGATCTCTGTAATGGCCACATCCATGTAATAAGAACGAATTACAATAGATACGGTATCATAGGACAACATAATATATATAAAAAATAATATATCCAGTGCATGTGTAATACAAAAAGATAATTTAATTATGTCATATTGCTTTTAGACGTATTTTTTTTTGTTTACAAGTTTTTTTTTATTTATTTTCTCTCCATCATGTATGCATTCATACTTTGGTTTAATTACTATTTGTTCAAATCACGTGTGTGCATAAACACTTGGATACGCAAAAAAAGCGTCTAAATAAGCTTTAAAATATCCACAATTTTCAAAAAACTATAGAACATCATTTTCATAAGCGTATTAAGCTGCATTTTACCGTCAAATTTGAAGTCATAAGCTGAGACTTATCTTTGCACCTACTACTACCTACACGCTCGTGACAGCTCCACTTGTCACATCCACAAAATAACCCTCGACTCCTAGCTCCACGTCAGTGTGGTCTCTCCACAGGATCCACTGCAGAAAATTGCGCGCCCTCACTTCCCGTGTTGCCTTAATTTCAAACTACTTTCAAAACTATATTTATGTCCTTACTGGATGCCACTGATTGTTTATAGAGTACACTTTGTAGTTCTTCCTTTTCTTGTTGGTTTAAGTTTGTCGGAGGAAAGTAGCGAGATTGACTGCCTAGATTGCGTGAATTGCGTCTGTCGTACTGTCTGTATCATTATCAACCGGGCCTTACACAATAACAGCCTCTGATCCCTTGATTTTAAGGTTAATTTTCGTAATGATATTATGAACGCTCATACGTTGTAGATACAGACTATTAGTCCGGAAGAGTTAGACACATGACACCGCCGTTTGAGCTTATGATTAAGACACTATAATATAGTCTACACGAGTCTGAAAAACCCTCGAGTAATCTTTACAATAGGGATGATGACTAATTTTTATTTATGGCCATCTTTTAGATTATAAAAAAAAATATTAGACACTTAACTTTTGTTTGCCCCGTAAACAAAGAATTATGAAGATACAGCGAGTACAATTCTTGCGTGACGTAACGTGCAAGCACAAATTGTACCTAGCCGTGACGTCACAAACCCCACTCCTGAACTTTAAAGCGGTTTATCTTCGTATTTTTTATTGATTTGACAAAAGAAAAATACGTGGCTTTTATATTTTGATTATGGTATTACTAAATGGCGGACTAAATAAATTTTGACTTTTCATACCTAGTCATCTACCCTATTGTAAATACATCAACATTTGAATTCATGAAAGTCATGTTAATTGAAACATTAATTCTATGTTTATAAAGACTACAACTGTATAATGCCTTCTTATAAGAACTGAAAAAGGTTTTTCTTTCAGGACTAGGTATTTAAATAAAGACTATTACGGTCTAAGTGCCCGACTCGACACTAGAATTGCTGCGATGTAGGTCACTTGTATTTTAAACGGGGTTTAATTTTAGTGAAAAGTTTTACTTAAGATTGTAACATCCTTGTTTGGTTTTATAACCAAAATAAATAAGTGTAAACTTTTTAAAATATCACTTAGACTTTATAAATAAATGAATATTAATTATAATAATATAATTATTCATATGGACTTGAAAATGAGCTAATAACGTGTTTAATTTATAAATAAAACCGTTTATTGCATAAAGGTCTTACTCGATGACCGTTTATATGTAAAAACGTAGATATTTTCAAATCCATTGAGTTTCTCAATAAATCATATCATGAAAGGCTTCATTATTAGATCACTACATGTGTTAC
Organism: Autographa pulchrina; assembly: GCA_905475315.1. Lineage (NCBI taxonomy): Eukaryota > Metazoa > Arthropoda > Insecta > Lepidoptera > Noctuidae > Autographa > Autographa pulchrina. Next base: position 1,348,314 of record FR997775.1, read on the forward strand.
AAGCATTACATTATTAACAAGTTGGTTCTAAAATGGCGTGGGTTTCTATTTAGAAACACGACGACAATTAACTAAAACTCGAAGCAATTTTACTTCGATCGAAAGTTAGTATCGCCTTCTGCGAATTGTACCGAGATCAGAAGTTTCTATACAATTACTTCAACAGATAAAGGGATAAACAACTGTTGGTAATTAAATAAATGTTCAACAAGTCTTTAATTGTATGTCGGAACATCATTATTAGCTGTTCCCTTAAGGCTGGCAACACCCACCCATATTTTGTTAATGAAGGTATTTTCTCTACATAATTATAATTGGGAAGCTTGTTGTATTGTGCAAATTTATGAAGGATTTTTACTATAAATGTATTTAAGAATATCTTAAAGGTTACATAATTATAATTTAAGTAAACATTTGCCTTTAATTTTAGGATAGCAGCTTATTACACATTAATAATTACAATATTATTAATATATGTATATTAATAGATGTTCAGGGGGTGGATCTACCAGTTATCTGTCCGACAGCAGGCTAGATCCGGACTGCCCTAGCTGTTGCTGTCACATTCATTGTACCTCCGTGATGGTAGCATCCTATAACCCGTCCAACCTTGTTATCCTTTCCAACGTATCCTTTCCCAATTCCTTATCCCGCAGGAACGCAATGGACAATCAAAAAAATAATTTAATTATCCAAAATGGCGGCGATGTGGTTCGCCACCCATCACGTCTCGTTTTGCGCGATGGCGAAATGTGGCCCACGGAGAGCCGCTTCGCTACGTTGAATGTAAGAGGAGGAATGGATGGTAAGGTGGATGAAGTATGTCAGATGATGGATGTTGAGACAAAAATTAAGAAAGGTACGCTGAGATGGTTTGGCTATGTCGAGAGAATTAATGAAGAGCGATTGACAAAAAAAGTGTATAAGGCGAGTGTGAATGAAAAAAAGGCCAGGTCAAGAGTACCATAAACCGCACAGCATGTATGAAGGGAATAATGAAAGTGGACAAAGCGAAACAAGTATGTAGGGACCGTAGCAAGTGCAAAGAAGTGGTCTCTGCCTACCCCTACAAGGGAAAGAGGCGTGACTATATGTATGTATGTATGTATGTATGTATGTAATATTATTAATAAACCACAGTGAATACTCAAGCAAACTGTAATAATATAGTATAGTTGCGGTCTTTAAAATTAGAAAGAAAATAGGTACGTATCTAAAAATAATCTATTTAAAATCAGTTTTATCACTGAACATTAACCACCTCAAAATATCTCTTAAACGTGTACAACCGCTACCCACTTAGCGCTTACTTAGGCAAGTAATTTTTGTATCCTTAGCGCCAACTCTATTAAAATTTTCACCTCATTTCCTCTCCCATATAATTTAGGGAGTCGGTGACATTATTAAAACTTGGTACCATCCCTGCTATATTTTAGTCTTGTTGATGATTTTCAAGGACGTTAGTAGACCTGAGGGAGATACAAGGGTAATCAACATTTTATATTTTGAATTAAATAAAGGATGATTAATTTAAGAATAAATATTTTATTAGAGTGTCAACTGAAATATTGACGTTTGTTTAGGGGAGCTGAAAATATTTTTTTTTTAAATATTTGCAAAACACCTTTTAAAACTAAACCACAAATGTTATCAACACAGCGTACTAGTAAATAACATGTTTGGCGCAAATACCAAAATAAGAGAGACTTATTCAGACATTCTATATACCTGTAAATCGGAGTACCGCTCGTATGTTCCAGAAAACAGAAAATTTCCGCACGATACCATTATTTAAAAACTTCATAACAAAAACATTTAAGCCAACCACTTAGAGAACCGCTCTAAAAGAAAATGCCCGTTCATATTCTATACACGCTACCAACATCTAAAAACTTACAACCACTGTAAGCTGCAAAAACAATATCCTAGCGGTAACGAGCTCGCTTCACTAAAAAACTTGTGTACCAACATAACAGTAAATAGTTTCAAGTCTGGAACGAGCCTATTCCGAGCTTAATACGTTTCGTGAAACTTAAAAAATTAACCACGGTTTCCTTGTGTACAGGCGAGTAATGAAGGTGAAAAATGGCGAAAGAAACAGGCTTTAAATGTTAGATGTAGGCAATGAACGTTCTGGTTGCTCTTTTGTTTTTCTTTGCGGAGCCGAATTTGTAGAGCAGTTTGTTTGAATGAGCTTAATTGGAGCTAAAAATATGTTGAGGGCATTGAACCTGTTTGATGTACTTTAGAACAGAATCACTGAAAGGGATTTGTTTGTTTATGAACAAAGAACAGTAGTTGTGTTCGTTTGTTTTTATGTTACCTTATACGTTGTTTGTTGTATGTGTAATGAAAATATATAGTCAGATTGTCGTCCACCTTTTTTTTAAGACATAATATTTGTGTTATATTAGCTAGTTTAAAAATATTAGTAAGTAGTGATGTAAGGAGATATTAAAATTGACCAGTCATATTCTCGACGACCTCCGTGGTCGAGTGGCGTACGTATTGGTTTTCAAGGTGCCGCTAGTTCTGAGGTCCCGGGTTCGGTCCCCGGACGGGTCAATGTAGAAAAATTACTTTTCTACATTGTCTCGGGTCTGGGTGTTTGTGGTACCTTCGGTGTTTCTGACTTCCATAACACAAGTGCTTTAGCAACTTACTTTGGGTTCAGAGCAATGTATGTGATGTTGTCCGCATTTATTTATTTTAATTTATTTAATTTAATAGATGTGTATAATATCGTAAACTTAGGTTTTATATTATGACACGGTATGGTATGAGTACAAGTGTCTGACTGTAGTACATTCATTGAATACTTAAGCCAATATTAGAGACAAAGCATTTGTTGTATTGCGAACAGTCAAGTTCGTGCCGTAGTGTAAATTAAGCTTAACTTTGATTCGGTTGGATGATGTTGAAAATCCTACCTTGATGTCATGATATAAAACATCAGTCCTAAATCTAATATCTTGCCGGTAAGTAACTTCAAGAATTTCACCAAACTTTTTTCATAACAAACTTCAAATAATCCAAAATTAGGCACACTTGACTAACCCCACGTTAAAAAATGTGTCAAGCATATTCAAAACATTGAGTGGTGCGATCGCGATCACTAATGGGTGGCTTAACGTGGGACAAGAGGCTCTTACGCCCCTAGAGGCCGATAAAACGAGGGTCTTGGCGTCGTCAGCCTCTCCCGCCTCTTAACCGAACAAGAGAGGCTTCCAGCGATCTGGTTATAACCGGTTTGAGATGAGGGCGAAACTCAATGAGGTTTAAGTTTGATGCTTCTGTTTTTTTATAATTAAATATTGTGTGAAGTTTATAATAAGAATGCTTATTAAAATATATTTTACGTAAACATCTACCCCCTTATTACAAAAGATGGTCTAAGAAAAACCGAGGTTTTAGAATAGCCCCGTCTCTTTTTGTTATATGACATAAGAAAGTGATGGGTATATTTTAAACCTGGGTTTACCTTAGTCTTGGTTTAAACCATCTTTTGTAATAAGGCCCTTTAAGTTCAGATGGATAGTTTATTTGATTAAAATATTATACTCATAAAAGGGAAGTGTAATAAATGATGTGTAAAATAATTTAAATAATATAAATCTTAGAAAAACCTAAGAGAAATACAGACATAATTATAAGTTTTAATTTATTTGCGCTCTTGTAAAATTTTAATCAAACAAGTAAATTAACGTTTAAAATTTTAAATGGAACCGCCATAAATAATAAATATTGCACCTTCAAATACGAAGGTAATCAGCCGACACACGTAACAGGCACATAAATCAGTTCACACGATGTTTCATCAATTTTTAATTAAAGCCGCCATCTTGCGCGATAAACCAAAATGGTGACGCAATAAATCTGAACATGGAAGCCTACAAGTTAATATTCGCGGGCTTGGCACAGCGCCGTATATTTCAGACCATATTTTGAGCATGTATCTAATACATATTTGTTGAACAAATAATTTGAGAAACTTAGGTAAATCTTAGGTAGAAGGTTGACGAAATATGTTGCGAACGTAATAAGAGGGTATTACAAGTTTGACTGTCTGTCATCTTAGCTCCTAAATAAATAGATCGATTTTGGTGCGGTTTTTGTTGAAAGTTGATGTGATACATTTAGAACAACAGTTTTTAAGGGTTTAAGACGGTTTTTAGCTAATTTATGAAAATGTATTTGGTGGTTTTTTTTTTTTTTAAGTCTGACGTAACTTAACGTGAACTACGTATACTTAACACAGCAAATCTAGGAAAGGATTCCACCAACACATGCTTTAACACTATACTAGTTTTAAAAGGGAATAAAATCAAATGTCAAATGAATGTCATTGAACATTGTATCGGCATTGTGCGACAATGTTTCGCGGCAGTAAATATGAAATGGTAAAAGCTAAGAGCTTATGTTTTATGGGAAGATAAGTACTAATGTTGTTGGATTATACGGGAGAGTATTGCATCGCACTTGCTTGGAGGATTAAGGGTTACAAAGTATGCATGCACGCAACCATTTGTGAATGACGCAAATATTTGTTCCAAGCAGGGGTCGAAACACTCAGTGGGCAGTTGTGGTTGGCGTGAACATTCGTGATCAAATATAAAAAAAGTAAATTAAAATTACAGAAAAATACTCTTCGTAGCTAGTCAATTGGTAAAAAGCAAGCTACGTCCCTCGGTTTTACTCGTGTTATTATCGTTCAGGACTAATGGAGGGTATAGATACTATTCTGTGCGTTAATTCAGGTTTTATCTAAACTATGTACAGTTCTGCTATGAATAAGTCATCATCATCTGTCTAACTTTTTCCCAAGCTATGTTGGGATCGGCTACCAGTCTTACCGGATTCAGCTGAATACTGTATTTTACATGGAGCAACTACCTTTTTTTTTTTTTTTTATACAGGTGAAACTCATTTATGAGCCAGCCTTGCATCTCCATGGGGGGTGGGGATGCAAGAGTCCGGGCTTCCAGAGCCTTGAAAAAGGCTCCGACTACTCCGGCAAAACACCTGGTGCCATCTTTCGCCTTAGTGGCGGCGTTACGGGACCAACCGAAGTCTTTGCACCATAACGCCCCCGGTGACTGCCCGCTTAGTGGCGGGCCCGACATGACCCCCCTCCTATGCCGGAGGGACGACAGCGGGGACAGTGTATGGCACTACACCACCCCCACCCAGCAAAGAAGGAGACGCGTGCAAAGAAGGCTGAGGGACCCCCGTCCCCGCCCTCTGCGTCCCCCCCAGGGCAGGTCTGGCTACAGCAGTGCTTGTCCGCGCCCTACCCACCCGCCGTCGGCGGAGCAATGGAGCGGAAGGGTCAGCCTCCCGCTCGCGCTCCGAGGTCTCTTTCTGCGAAATGACAATCTCGCAGAAATGAGACACAGCCCGCCAGACATCATCGTCCGCGAGCATGGCACTAACCACACCCGCGAGCGAAAGGTCCGGGCCAGCAACTCCACGCAGGACACGGCGCTCAGTTTCGAAGCCCGTGCAGACTTCGAGTGTGTGCTGCGCCGTGTCTTCTATTGCGCCACAATGGTGGCACGCAGAGGACTCCTCCCGCCCTATTCGGTGCAGGTACGATCCGAAGCACCCGTGCCCGGACAGCACCTGCACCAAACAGAACGTGAGGAAACCGTGGCGTCGCTCCAGCCATGGGTCCAAGAGCGGACCCACAACTTCAGCGACGCGGCGTCCGTAGCGGGCACTGGCGAGATCCAACCGCCAGCGGAGGACCATTTCGTTGTAGGCCTCGTGCCGCACGGCGCAGCGTTCTTCTGGGGCTAGGCGCTCTCCGAGCGCTTTCCTGGCCGCCGTCTGGTGGTATACGGCGGCCAGGACCCTAGCTTCTAGCTCCCAGGGGGGAGTACCGGCAAGGGCGCATGCTGCTGCGTGCCCCACCGTGCAGTAGGCCCTCCCAATGCGTTGCGCGATTGCCCGTTGGGGCCTGCGCAGGAGGGCTACGTTTTTCTTCCTATAAAGGGAGTCCGCCCATATTGGCGCTCCATAAAGCGCCATGGAGCGCAGGACTCCGGCATAGAGGCGGCGGCAACTGGTCCGTGGCCCCCCCAGGTTAGGAAGGAGCCAGGAAAAGGCGTTAGCCGCTTTAAGGAGGCGCGTAGCAAGACCTTGAAAGTGGGGGCCAAACTCCCACTTGGCGTCCAGGATCAGGCCCAGATATTTCATCCTGGCCTTCACATTGATCCTGACGCCAGCTACCACAACGTGCGCATCAGGAGGCTTGCGCTGACGAGGCCCCGGAAAATAAATGGCCTCTGTCTTTTCCAGGGCTACTTTTAGCCCCAGACGTCCCATTCTGTTGGCAACCAGCGTGCCGCCAGCAGAAGCCAGGCGTGCAGCTTCCCCATATGTCCTTCCTCGGGCAGTGACTAGGGTATCGTCTGCATAGCAGAAGATACCCATGTCTGGGAGGAGGGCGCCCCGAAGCACCCAGTTATAACCTATGTTCCACAGAAGTGGCCCAAGGACCGACCCCTGTGGAACTCCGGTGTCCACCTGGCGGCGCTTGACGCTGCCGTTTCTACTTTTAAACAAGACCTCGCGGTCACGTAGGTAGTCGGCCAAAAGCGCCGCCAGGTAATGCGGTACTCTGTGGTACCTCAGGGCCTCCAATATTACAGCGTGAGGCAGGGAGTTGAACGCGTTAGCGATATCAAAAGATAGCGCCACCACTCCCTGCCCTCTCTCTTTCGCCTCTGCGCACAGGACTTTTAGGCCCTGTATTGCGTCTATAGTGGACCGACCCTCACGAAACCCGAATTGGGCCTCAGATAGGTCCGGGCCGGTCCCGGCAAGATGATCCTTGAGGCGAACCGCGATTATCCGCTCAAAGGTCTTGCCCGCCTCATCCAAAAGGACGATTGGCCGATATCCCGACGGGGAATCGGCCGGGCGCCCATCCTTTCGAAGGAGGACTAACAAACCTTCCTTCCACGGTTTCGGGAACCTCCCGATAGAAAAACACCGGTTGAAAAGGTCCCGAAACCGTTCCTCCAAACGGGAAGTAGCGATCGCCATAACCCGTGCCTGTACGCCGTCGGGGCCGGGGGCCGTCTTCTTGCCACTTAGGCAGGACACCGCGTCCGCGAACTCCTCTGAGGTCAGCGGAGGAACCTCCTCCGAAGGGCCCATCCCGTATGGGGGATTCATCATGGGCGGGGTAACGTTGGCAGCGCTCGGAAACAGCGCCTGAACCACCCTTTCCAGTAGATCAGTCGGAAGGGTCTCCGTTAGTGGGGGACCAATAGGGCGTAGCTTGTTGCGTACCATTTTGTACGGTCTCCCCCAAGGATCGGCGTTGAGACCCTCCAACATCTCCTCCCTCGCGGCGTCTTTAGCCTCCCCAATGGCCGCCTTCAGTGCCTTCTTCGCCTCCTGCCATTGCAGGTGGTACCGGGCCTCACCCTGAAGGTCCCGGTTATGGCGACGTCGACGGAGGCGCTGATAGCTTCTTCGGGCGGCCGTACAGGCCTGTCGTAGATCGGCTAACTCTGCAGACCACCAGTAAACCGCCTTCCTAGTCGGGGGCCGACGAGACCGAGGCATGGACGAATCACACACCTCGGTCAACAAGTCCCGCATGTGAGAGGCCGCTGCGTCAACATCAGCACTGGTCGGTGGACAGAACCAGTCCTGCACTAAGGCGACCTCACCTGCCATCTGGCGGTCCAGGTGGGTAATGGCCCACCTCGGGAACGGTGTGCATCCTTGTGTGCCCTGTGCTCGCTGAGAAGAGAACCCTATCCGTATGTAGCGGTGGTCTGATAGGGTCTCCATGAGCTCGACCTGCCATGACGCTACGGTGGCGGCAAGTGCAGGGGTGGCGAAAGTTAAGTCAACCACGGACCCTCCGTGCAGCCTCACACACGTGTGCGTCGTTCCTCTGTTAAGGAGGGAGAGGTTGGCTGAAACCGCCCACGCCTCTAAAGCCCGGCCTCGTGCGTCGTTGGACGGATTGCCCCATGCCACAGACTTAGCATTAAAGTCGCCGAGGACGACCACCTGTCTCGGTGCCAAACGCATCAAGACCCCCGAGAGGGAAGCCAAAAATCGCTCAAATTCCGAGAGTGAGCGGTTAGGGGAGAAGTATACGCCTAAAAGGGCATTCTCTCCCCAAGCGGCGGCAACAAAGCCCGACCCCCTTTCCAAGGATGTCAGGGGAAGGGAGTCCATAGAGGGTCGTGGAATGATGGCCACCAAACCATCCAAATCACCGAGCCAATTAGGGGGCACGAAGTAGGGTTCCGCGACCACCCCCGCATCGGCACCCCATTCGGCCAAAGTCTGGGTGACCAGGTCTTGTGCCGCCCGACAATGGTTCAGGTTCCCCTGGAGGAGTGTTTTCTGTGCGTAACTTGACATCACTCCTCCATTTGTAGGGAACCTCCTGCCACCGGCTTACTGGTGGTGGTGTTGACAGGCCTTGTCTGGGCCAGTGCTATGCCTCGCTTTGCGGGGGGATTGCACTTGGCACCCCCCATCGTATGGCCCGCCGCCTTGCCGCTTGCCGCACATACGGAGCAGTGGGGCTTGCCGTTGCAGGCGCTGGCCATGTGATCAGCCTTACCGCAACGGCGGCAAAGAGCCGAACGATCTTCCGACGACGGGCAGCGGGGTCGAGTGTGTCCGAGTAAGAAGCACTTGAAGCAGCGCATAGGCTGGACCCCAAGTGCTCGGACAACCCCCGAACTGAACCCTATCGACAGGCCTTTTTTGAGGACGGCTTCCGCAGCCGCAACTGGGCAGGACAAGCGTATTTCGCCGATCCCCCGACGGCCAGATCGGACCTCGCCAGCTTTGATGGTTTCACGACTGCAACCACCTATAGCCGCTACTGCCTCCACCACCTCATCCCTGGTGACCGAGTCGTCAAGCTCAGAAATCACCAAGGACGTGCTCTTGGTTGGCCTGCCCACTATAGCCAATCCACTGACCGCTTCCCGCAGGGCGGTTGCGAAGAGATCAGCATTGGTGTCACGGCTCGCTCCAGAGAACTCGAATAGTCGAGCCCCGGTCTGCGTTTGCCGGCACTTGACCTCCTCAATGCCCATCTCCCTCGGGTTAACCGATTGCCGGGCCTTGGTCAACACCTGCTCGTAAGAGACCCCCTTCTCCACAGCTTCTGGCGTGATGGTTAACACCACTGCTGCGGAGTTGGGGGGAACCATTTTGGGGGCCTTTTTGGCTGTTTTTGCTCCTTTTCCCTTTTTTGCCGGCTTAGTCTTTAAAGGGTCTGAGGCAGTGGGAGCCTTCGCCTTCTTCTTCTTTTGGCCTTTCTTCTTCTTGTTCCCGACAACCTGCCACTCGTTAGCAGGTGTTGTTGCGGGAAGCATGCTGTCTACTGCAGCTGAACTTACAGGCGCCGGGGGCATTGATGGTCCCGGATTCACAGCCACATGGGAGCTGGAAGCGACCGCCTTTTGGCGAGTGCCTTTTTGGACGACTAATGTTCCTTTAGAAGGTCCAGGATTTACCTTCTTGGTGTGTGCAGCAGTGGAGGCCACCGACGCATAAGAAATCGGGACCTCGGAATCCGCCCAAGGTAAAGAACCCTTAGGGGCCGACTTCTTGCCGGCACCCTTTCCCTTTACGGGTTTAGGGGGCGCTTTCTCAGAAACCACCGTTTTTGGTTTGTCCCCTGCTAAAGGCGGGCGAACAACCTTAGGGGGATTGAGGCGGTCCTCAATCCCCGCGAAACATGATCGCACAAAAACCTTTGTCTCCGCGGCGTGTTTGAGGAGCATTTCCTCTAGTACATCGCGGAGAGAGGCTGTGGGATTTGCCGTGATGGTCATGGCGGAGGCCACGTCCATTGCCTCCACTTCGGCTTGTTGGAGCGTACCAGCGCCTTCCAGCCTAGCGATTTTGGCCTCTAAGGCCTCAATACGCCGGTGCTGTTGCACCTTCTCCTCCTCCAGGCGGTTCACTGTTGCCTGGAGACGCTGCACCTCCTCCGGGGCCGATCGCGTTGCCATCGATGCCACGATGTTCTTAGCGTTTTCCGCGTGGTCCCGTAGGGCTTTTTGCAGGGTCCCCTTCATATTGCTAGATTTCCTAGCTATTTCCACGATGCTGCCCATGTCAGCATCGTGAAGGGACTGCAACTCAGCCACTGCCTTGTCTGAATAGTCGATCCAGACAGAGGCGCCATAACCATGTTTAGCCCGGGCGAGGTTAGCCTGACGCTCCTGCGCCGCAACCTTCGCCTCGAGCTCTTGAGCGAGCGCCTCTCTTTTTAGCCTATTGGCCTCTCGCTGAGCCTCTGCCAGACCAACATAGTGGTCCGTTGACGATTGCGGCTTCCGGGGGCGGCCACGTTTGCTGGAGGCCGACTTGGTGCTCTTAACCGAGGGAGCGTCCGAGCTGGACCCCTCGGCACCCGCTGATTTGCGGGAGCGCTTGCGCGACTCTTTTGTAAAGAGTTTACGTGTTTCACACAAGCCTCCCGCCGAGCTCGCTATCGACGCGTCGGTAAGCGTGCCCTCCTCGTCCGAGGACAAACATCCTGGGGACGGGTTGAAAAACTTGCTCCCCGAAATTGAGAAGCAAGAGTTGCGACTCGAAGGACGCTTGAACACCTCGGCGTCTGAACGCGCGAGGCGAACCGACGTCCTCCGCCCTTCACCAACCAGGGTTGTACCGGGTGTAAAACCCGCACCCTCAACACCGCGATCCTCCGAGGCGTCACGCTCAGCCAAAAGGGAGCCGGACAACCTCTTTGCATCGCTAATCTCCTCCGGGCGAGTGCCCCCCTTACCAGACCCGGAGCAAACCGCTCAACGGGCTGGGAGGTGGGACCCTCCCCCTGGTCCTGAGAAGGACCTTTTCCAACATCTAGCGATCGCATCGTAATCAGATTCGATTTTCCAATAAATTCAAGCGCACTTTAGCCGCGTGTCCTCTGCTTCTGCGTTACCGAAGTGTCAGAGGACGGCGTTTCCAGGGATCACGAACGTGGACGTAAGCGCTTGGGGGGATCCCCATGGAGCAACTACCTATCTGACCTCCATAACCCATTTTACTGGGAAACACAGAATCCCATAGTAAGACTGGTTGTCAGAATTGACTAAACGATTGCCAAAGGTGTTCGTATGACAGTCGGTCAGTCCTGCTGTGAATAAGTAACATATACAATTATAAATTCAACCAAACTTCCACATTTACAAAATCAGTAGAATAAAGGTTACTATCTCTAAGGATAGCTTTTGCCTGCGGCTCCGCCTGCAGGGGTTCCATTTATTACGGCAAAAAGTAGCCACTAGTTGGCATCGATAGCTAGTTGCTCACTTTAATATGTTCCCGTATAATTCAATCAATTGTAAATATCTAGCACGTAGAAGTATCTCATAAAAGTTAACTTATTATATTACATTATTTACCCGCTCGGTTCGTAACATAATAAATACGCTCTTTTCATGGACCTGAAATAATGCGCAACTATTTGTTTATTTAATGGCAACACTGTTGTAGTTACATTTTTATAACGGAAATTGAAAATTTGCCAAAAGTGAAGTTACTAAAACCAAAATAATATATTTGTTGATTAAAAGTTACACACAATCTAAAAACTATTTCATAATACACAAAACTTGGATAAACAAAAAAACTAAACTAAATTAAAACTTCCCAAATGGAAATTGGATGGCAAAATATATTTTTTCAAAAACGAATGCTGTCCTAGCATCGATGTTAAAATATACCTATGCCATCTATGACACTGACCTACGAAAATAAACTTAGTTAAGGTCGACGTTGCATTATGGTGATATGTACTATGTAGTCTATGTACTATGTGGCCTAAGTACACTTATTTACATTACTGAAAATTGTGTACTTTAGGGAGGGGGTTGAGTGCCAAAAATCTAATTATAATGTTTGACCTCGCGACCCGGCGCTGTACACACATGCAACTAATCAACTTATGAACTCTACTAAATTGACTGCACGTGACTAAGTATTATTTAAAAGGGTACCTAATATACTATATTATAATTTGAAATGACGTCATAGATATTTAATTTGAAAATTGTGAAAAATACTTTTCACATTTGTCTGTATGTTGATAGTTTGATACTCGAAAATTGTGCTGAAATATTATTTGAAATTGCACGCTGTTCAAAATTATTTTGATATAAATAGTTTTTAGGGTAGCTCATATTTCTGTGTATATGCGAGTTCTAAATGTAGCTAAAGACCTTTTCATGTATAATTATAATAAGACGTCATCGAGTATAGTCGGCTGAATAAACAGCTGATGATGACTACCAAAACCATTACGAAACCATAACGAGGCATAATGCCGTTCGATAGCACTCAAATACTCTACAAACGGTCATAACGATACTGCAGCGGTCACGTGCATCTTGTTAATACTGCTCGACACTGTAATTGCAACATTTACACCGTCGTGCAAATTGTAAACCGGCTTCCTAACAATCGGATGAACGGCTGTGGCTTGCGTCAGCTGCGCGCCTACACTTCGTGCGCTAAAATAGACCCATTTTTGTTTTTCGTTTCGAATTTGTGTGTTAATTTTAGTTTTAAATGTCGAGCTTCTGAATATATTTGCGAGGATGTGCTGTCAAGCTTTTAATGAGTTTTTGTTGGATGTATTTTACATGGAGCGGGAAATGATGCAAAAATAAAATAGTTGGACTAAAATGCCAAAGACTGGGAAAAAGTTTCGAAGGGAAAATAGATGCTGGAAAACGCGAGATTAATCATGTCGAACGGAAATTAAAAATAGGTCATTAGCGTGTGTTGTTCATGGATTAAACGATCATGGACTTAAGGTTTTATTTTATTTTGTTTTGCAAGTAGTGTTTTAGTACAAGCTCTTTAAAATAATTATAATTCTGTTTTTATGTTTCATTTTCATTCTGTAATCCCTTTGCCTTCAATTCTAGTTACATTTTACTAAACTTTTCCTCATTTTTTTATTATCCTGCTTGAACTGGGTATATGGACCAAAATTTAACTTTCAAACAAAAGTGAATAAAACGGAACGAAGAAAATGGAAAGTAGGTCAACTTTGGAAACGTCTCGAAAATTGAATAAGGGTTCGAAAGACCAATAAGCATTTCAAAGGACCTCTAATACAATGTTTCCTGGTCCTTGTTTCCAAAACTTGTATTATTCAAGAATTTAGGACCAAAACTATTAGGTAATCCCTTCGATTCAATATGCAAATTGATTCAAAATAAACTTGACCCGAAGCGCATCGCAATCTTGCTTCACCACACTATCAGCATTCGCTATTTGTGTCCGTCTTTCTACTACAATAAGTCTACTAACATATCTCTACTGCCCAAAAAACATTAACACTAACATTTTGGTCCTTCATACCTGTGCAGTAGAGTACAAATTGTAATGTCTCACAAATACCAATTGCAGATTAGGAATAGTTGTGTACAAGTCGACAATTTTGTTTATTCGGGTTCCCAAATATTATCTCAGCCATTTTGGTCCTTATTGTTAAAGGAATAGAGGCTTATGATTATTAAAGGATATTTTTGAGACAGCAAATAGCGTTTGTGTTGTAGGTCCAAGCTGCAGCCTGAATGAGAATTAAATACCTATTCAAGTCTTAGTCTCGTGCAATATTTATGTAAATGGCTGAGCTAAGGGGTTGATCCTGGGAAATTTTAGATTGTTGTGTAAACGTTGTACCTTTAGTTATAAAGGTGTTTTGGTTTATTCATAAGGCTTTGTAAGATGCAGACGATGGAAAAGTTTTTGAATACTTAGCAGTTCTCGGGTCAATAGTTGGTACGGCATTCTAGATTAATGTAAAATTGTGCAATACATTTTTAGTATCTTTGTACAGACTTTATAATTATTTTGCTTTAAATTAATGGAATATTCGACAAGTTATATAAATCCTTGTCCTCAGCTTGAAAATACCATAAAAAAAATCATCAAAAAATGTAAGAAGACAAGCATAACTACATACCTAGATACTTTCCACATCATAAAACAGAGAACGTTTTCCATGCTACAACTCTTCAGTCAAACAAAACTTATTTGCGAGTTGACGAGGTTAAGTTATATACGACAATACAAAGTTCAGCGTTGCAATTCCCTCATAATTCTAAAGGACGTGCCCATCCCGCGTGGTCGCCATAAAAATAGAGGTGGCACGGAATTTTTAATATCTCTTACAGTACCGCAACTTGTGAGTAGCAAAATATTAAAATGTCGCCGAAGTTATTCTCGTATGTGCGCGCTTCCAGTGGAAGATATGCGACGTATATGCGAAGCGAATTATTTTGTTGGAGGTTTTAGGCATGAAGAGAAATACAATGCCTAATCAACAGGCTGGCTGGTACGTAGAGAAGGTTTTAGTTGACAGCTAAATATAGTTTTAAAACCAACTACTGTCATGTTTTGAAATGCAATTCTTAAAAAATCAGTATCCAAGGCAGTGAATACTGATTTTTTAAGAACACGACAAATCATGTGAAAAATCAAATATTATATCAAAATAGTTTAAGCTGCAACGTCGTATTTAAAGTCTCCCAAAAAATTTAAAAATTAATACTTGTTAAAGTTAGACTTTTCAAATAAACAAATTGAAATGAATATTTTGTTTTAAAACTAATACGTGTTTGTGGAGTACCACCTTTAGGGTAAAGATTGTGTTTTTATTATCTTTTAGAGATGCTACGCCTAGTGCACAAAGAATATTTAATATTTGAAACTTAGAAACTTTGTGTTGCTTGAATTTTAAAACTGGAAACGGAATATTTGTGGAAGATTTTTGTTTCATCCCGTTGGGAATGAAAGATACATGAAAATATAGGGATCATTTCAAATTTCCTGTTTGTAGTTATTAGATTCTAAAAATAGACTTAGTTAATGTATATTGTGATAGATTAGGTTTTCAATGTAATTTCTTCATTCTATTTTTTACTGTTTAAATGTTTTTCCTGTCTGTTCATTTATCAAATGTTGCAACAAATAAATAAAAAATTGTTGAACGTCGTATTTTTCTTGAATGCTAAAAATAAAAGGTACTAATATTCTTTTTGTTCCACTAAATGTAGCATTTCGCAAAAACAAAGAAAACATCCCGACAAAACACCCTTTCATAATTTAATCTTTTTAAAATATGTATAACAACTCATGTAGAAAGATAAAATATTATTATAATACAAAATTCCGTCCCGTGTCAACAGCATTCTAAATGACCTTTAAAAGATAGGGAGGCGACAAATTTATTTTTGTTTGTGTTAATGGAAAATAGCCTGTATTTTAAGGGTGTAAGGTTGTTGTATATTGCGTGGGGTAAACAGTTTTTTACAACAATAGTCTGTAGAAGTGAGGTGGACCGCTGTCCCTTGCACCTGTTTTGGTCTCTTTAAAAGGGTTTAATATGGTTTTGTCTGAGCTATCCACCTCTCAAGTGTCCTTGTCCTTGTGAATTTTTTTATTGATGAATGTCCTCCAAGTTTTTTTTTAATACTCAGTTATTCAGTAAACAGGAATATAATATGTAACAGAATATCTCCGAAAGGGGATATTCGTAGCAGAGTGAGCTTTGAAATGGAGACTTCTACGAAATGGGGACTATGTAGCAGGGGTATCTATGTAATTGGGATATACGTAGCAGGTTGTTCTACGAAACGGAGACAAATACTTAATTCTTAGGGCCAGGTCATTTATGGCTTAAATTCAGTACCCGTCGATACTTTGGTACGCAACCTACCATAATTCTTACATGATACTTGGGCTACACAAATTGGGCAACAAATACGGATGGAACTTGGACCCCCAGTTATAACAATTGCGTATTCAAGATCCGTCGGTCATAACAACTTTGTTAATGGTTAGCATATATTGTCTTTGTAAATTAATATGATTGAATTACAGGATGGGAAATGGAATATGATGAATTATTTATTTGATAACTGAGATTACCTATCCCTTTTCTTTTCGTTGGTATTTTTTTTCAACTTGATGCAAGCTATTACTTTCCTGAATTTCCATGTCGAGTGTTGTAAACATTGGCGTTTTTTTAATATTAGTTCAGTTGTTGTTTCCGTAAGTACTCAGCACGATTTGCAATACCTCATAATTTTGGATACATATTTTTTATTCAGAAACTAAAATTCAAAACTATTATTAAATAGAAGAGAATGTGTGAACACTTGATATAAATGCGTGTAGATTTCCACTTCTCGGCGAAAGTGTCGTAATTTCTTAAAAGCTAATCCATCTTAGAGAGTGTTGTCAAATTTGTTCATATTCTTATGTACAAGATTTACTTCCATCCTGTGGTTATGCCCTAGGGAAATGCTACTTTTTCTGGTTCATTTTTACTATCCAGCTTGTACGTTATGTTCACAGTTCACAGTTTTAATATATAAATTGTACACATAAATAGGCACTACATGCTGATAGTATAAAAAAAAATTGGCAAAGATTTTTCAATTTAGTTTTAGCTACACATACATACGTATTATTATTTATAGGAATATAACGTTTTTTGAACTAAAGTAAAAAAAGGTCTTGAAATCTTTTAAAAGAGCTACTAATGGAACTGCTCCGGACACATCTGCCGTATGTCCGACAACTGTTGGGCCAAAGTGACTTCAATGTGGACTCCACAAAACATCAAAAGACCTCATGGCCGGTCCAGAAGGAGATGGCGGGACGAACTTGACTCCTTTTCAGAATTACGTACAACAATAGCTCAAGACCGGGAGAATTGGAAGAAAGAAAGGGAGGCCTTTGCCCTGCAGTGGGACGATAATGGCTGAAAATAAAAATAATAAATAATAACATTGTTTTGATAACCTGATTATATTTCGAAAAGAAAAAAAAGTTTGAGAGCTCCAGTAAGAATTCAGAATGAAATCATTCCAATAATTTTATGGTTACAAGGAATAAAAACTTTAAAATACCAAGAAATAATTCAGAGAACTATTTTCATCCGAATAAAGTCTGTTTTAACAAACCCACGTGTCAAAGTTTTGGAGGGCTAAAATGGTACTTAAGAAAAATAACGTAAGATAATACTAAAACTTTTAAGACATTTAAGGAAAAACGAAAAATCATGCCTGTATGTTTGTTCGCACGTGACACAAAACTACTGGATGAAACTAAATTCAGTTGCTAAAGATTTGTTACTGAAAATGTAACATAAAATATTGAACATGTTTCATCTTCGATTAAAATCCGAGACATAATAAATAGTAATTGATTAAATTACAATACTTCATTAAAATTATATGGTACCACCCCTGAGTTATATATCATAGAAGAAAAAAAGCAAATTAATCCGGCAATGCCTTAGATACCCCGTAACACAAAGAAACACATATCGTTGAATTGAGAACCTCATACTTTTAAAGTCGGATAAGAACATCGCGTATACAGTTTACAATTTCGTTTGTAAGCTAGTTCATAATCATAATATGATACTGCGAAAACACCATTTTAGCGCTCCCAGTCTTCTTGAGATTCATATACTAGTCACTGGTTCGCTTCCTGACGTTACAGAAAAGTTAGTTCAGAACTTTCTAAGAAAAACTAGCTTTTTACGAAATGAATAGATATCGTTGGGTTCGCTAAGGAATCTTGCTTCGATATTATTGTTATTTTATACTTAAGTTATTATTTTATATAAGTTATGTGAAGTATGTAGGTAGTTTAACCTTACTTAACTGATACTTACATGATAAAGTTTGCAATTAGATCTATGTAGGTAGTGTTTTCTTGATACTTAAGTGTTGCAATTTTTTTTTTCATATTTTGTGTTCGCTTTTTCTCTAGGAATGACAAGAACTTGGACATAATAATGTCTATTCTATACATAGACGAGAAAAAAAACAGGTTCTATAAACATCTGACACATCTTAAATTTTCGTTGCTGCCAGACAAGATTATCCCCTGCAGTGGATGTTAGTGTAGCGGACTATACCCTGCTTACTATTTTGAACTAGTTTTGTAATGTCTCATGTATGGATCTAAGTTGCCTGAATAAATAAATTTTATTGATATAATTATTTAAAAATACGATAATGGGTAGACTGTGTTATATTCACGAATTACGCTTCCAAATAAATTATTTTTAACGGATTAGGCTGGCAAGAGAGAGATCAACTTTTGTTTTAGGCATTCAGAAAGACACAACTTTCTTCGCATAACCAAGTAAGTAATTACGAGTATAGAACATATTATTTGATGGATTACGTTTCCAAAGCGTTATTTGAAGCAAAAATTTGCATTATAATGGGCAATGTATCATAAACTTGACTTTGACTGACGGGTGCGGATAAAAATATTAAAGTAAGTAAATTAGGATAATGGTGTGTATCTAATTTAGTTAGTGTTATGGTTTTTATTCGTGTAATTTTCATCGTAGTGTTATTACGATTAGTGGACTGAATCTGAGTCTTTACAAAATAAAAACAAATGAGACAGATTTGGCTCGTCCAGTATAGTAGATATAACAACTATGAAAACTAAGTTGTATTAAACCCAACAGTTCTGATTTCTGCCTTATGTTCTGTATCTCTGGGAGCAATTTTACATTGGATCTATGAAACAACAACAACAACTAACTAATGCAAGCAATGCATTAAATAGCTTTTAAGCTTACTATTAACAGCTCAGCTGAATTAATTAATATTTGACGTAAACCCCTCAATACACCTTAACTCAAGACTGCACCGAAAATATGGTTCCTTAATCAGCTAAGTAACAAATCATAACAGCGGAAAAGCGCTTTATCATCAATGATTTATGAGCGAAGATGAAACTTAATCCCCAAATCCAGACAAAGGGCTAATTATTGCCCTTTGAAGACTTTTGCCAAGTTCCGTGGCTAATTTAAATTGCCTTCATTATTTTCACTACCCCATATAACCTCTCTTATACCGATTCTTAAAGAAAAAGTAAAAAGTTTTTAATTTAGAAAACAAGTTGACTGGTACCATGCTGGTTCATTTAAGAATACTTCATTACGACAGTTTGACTTGCTTTTTGTGAAGTTTTTTTTTTTGTATTTTATTTCGTTATTATATTAATGTGAGTTTGTTTTGGTGCGCATTAATTTGACGGTGAGGGTAATGTAATTTGTTGGGTTCGTTGTTTTTTTTTGCCGCCGGGCATAATCAAGAATACCTAACAAGTTGTGAACTTGTTATTAAATATTTTATTGTGAGAAAATATGTATATTGTTTTTTTGTCACGTTTTCTAAGATTAATTTTATTAAAATTTGTATTTGCTTGTACAAATATCAAATAAAATGTTAGTGTTAATTTTGTGTTAACTAATATAGATGAAAGGTTCTCGAGTGGCGATCACGAACCGGAAGACGCAGCGTTGGCAGGCCTCCCACCAGGTGGACCGACGATATCGTCAAAGTTGCGGGCACCCGGTGGATGCAATTGGCGAGTTGTCGTTCATTGTGGCGTTCTAGGGGGGAGGCCTTTGTTCAGCAGTGGACGTCTTCCGGCTGATGATGATGATGAAATATTAGTAGTAGTAAAACATAATAATAGGTATTTCAGCCGAAGTTAACAACACTAAAATTGAAAATTTCTTTATCCATTCTTTTTTTGCGGAATCTTTCGGCAAGCCTATAACACAATATCTTTTCTATATTTGAGAGAAAACATTTGTCCAACAGTACCTTCCGAGAAAATTTCCATTTTATATTATAATTTCCATTGTTTATATTATTTCCCTTGTATGTTACATTGACGTGCACATGTCACATTCGTATTTGAATAAACAATTTTAATCTTATCTGACTGGACCGTGCCCAAAATACGGGATTAGCCCAGTTTCACGAAAACACAATTCATTGGAAGTTTAATATTTTTTTATGATTTCAGGATTTCCATTTTATTTTCAATTTTAATTTCAATCACGGGTACTAAAAAAAGTCATCAATTTTTTTTTTGTATTTTTAGCTACGATATATTTATAAGTTGTTAAATATTTTACCAATGTTACTTTTTCATGAATATATATTAAATTTCGCATGTTTTCTCCGTACCAATAAATAAATATGAACATGGAAAAAAATATTTTTGTTTTTCTTATACCAACAAATGTATTGTTAAAACTTAATAATTGAGTCATGACTCAGTCACTTTTTAATCCATCTTCCATTTAAAACTATAAACGAGTTAGTAACACAAAACAGCATAATATTGAATCGTTTCTCGAAGTTTAATTAAAGCTATAAATTCTAGTAAGCTCCGGCTTAGCAGGAAATTGCTTGATACCAGATCAGCTCCGAAACAAAAGAACAATTCACTTCAATCTAGGATTTCATTGATAGAGATATCGAATGTTTGAAGAGTTAGTCTTAACCTATTGAATACTGAAACTTAAATCGACACGATCCTTAGATATTTTTTTTATAATGGTGGTACTAAATTACTCTTTTATTAAAGCTAATATAACAAAATAAAACTCACGGTGCATTAAAAATACATTTTATTTTTGATATGACGTAAAGCAAAGTGGTAAGGCCACGGTTTTTTTTTTTACTAGCCTATGCTGTCCTACAAAGGCCAGTGGTTGTTGGTTGCTGGTTTGAGGTGGCGCTAGGCGATAGGGTTGAATGGAACGGAACGACTTGGGGGAGGGCCAAGGGCTTTATTTACTTTCGTAGTAGATTTTATATATGCATGTGGCAATCAGTTTCATAATACTGAATACAGGTGTGATAAAACGTTACGTAATAAAGAGTTTTTGTCTTAGCATTGGCTATTAACAAAAAATTAAGTACGCTACTGTATTTAATGTAAAGTATACGACATTATTTACTTCTCAATTATGGCCTTCTTATTTTCTGTTCGAGACGTAATCAAAAAGTTGCTAAGTCATACTGTGCGTGTATCATATGATTCTTAAATATACCTAATTTTATAAAACAACTACTATAAGATAAGATTAGTACACCAACCAACGATTCATAAAAAACTGGCATCAGCTGCAAATTAAAAACCATCTGAACGTATAGCAACAATAATTATGTGTTAGTTCTCCGTTGTAGTCGTAATACTGTAGGTTTTGCATCCCACTCTTAATTAAGGGGCTCGAGTCCTGCGGTGGCGTTAGAGCTTGTTTATATGCACCAATGTCGCTAAACTTAAGGCCAGGTTCACTCATGAAAATATTTTTTTTCTTAATGCTTAATTATGTTTTACTCATTTTGAAGGTATATTCAACTTTGTTCACCTGGGTGTGCAGAGTGGAATATACAATTTTGAGTTTTGTACTTATTTAGATGTCAATATTGAGTATGACTTTTGCTTATGTTTGCATATTTGTTAGGTTCAGTTGAATAATACTTTGTGACAACACTAAGTAAAAGAGAAAACTTAAATCGACATCGCATTATTAGAAATAGAGATTTTAAGAATACATAGAAAACCTTTTAATCTAACAAAATGAACGTAAGAACCGAACCCAGGTAGGCCGCTGTAAACACAACCTCGCAAAATGGGGAATAATAGATCCCCTTCATACCGAATGCGAATGTGGAGCTCCCAACCAAACCATGCCCCTCCTGCTAAATTGCCCAAATTGTCCGTACACCTGCACATTGGATAACCTAAAGCACGCTAACGATGCTGCCATTAATGTCGCAACTTACTGGGCCAACATACTCTAACTTCAATCTACCATCGACACGAAAAGAAGAAGAACGTAAGATATTTTCACCGATAACTTATTTACACA
The DNA here is from genome assembly GCA_905475315.1 of Autographa pulchrina. NCBI lineage: Eukaryota > Metazoa > Arthropoda > Insecta > Lepidoptera > Noctuidae > Autographa > Autographa pulchrina. Next base: position 1,370,053 of record FR997775.1, read on the forward strand.
CTCAGGTCGACCATAAGAGAATTGGATTCCTAAACCTACGTAAAACAAAAGAAAAGCCTATTATATCCAAAAACAAAAGACGTAAGACAAAGAATACGTTTCTTAGAGTCCATTATCAAAATCGTATATTCGGAGCAAGTTGACCAACCTTGGAACCTCAATGATTATCAAATCAATCAAGTCAATTTACAAAGGTTTCGGTCCAATTACGTTGGGTTGCCTGTTGACCAATCGGATTAGGGCGGTCAGTATCTTTGTTAAGAGGCAAGGGATCTGACTTACATATCTCTGTGGATGCCATAGCAGTTTTCCTTATGGGACAAAAAGTAAAGGGATATTTATGAGTTTATGTAGGGTAATAAATTGGCTGCCTCGTTGGCCTAGTGGTTCTAAGCGCGACTGCTACGCTAGAGGTCTTGGGTTCGATTCCCAAGTCGACCAAGGTGTTATTGGGTTTTTCTATGAAATTCTCAGTAGCAGGTCGGAGTTTGGATTTGTGCCCGGTAAGTGGCAATAGGCATAGGAACTGTGGGTGTACATTGGTACACCTCTGCCTAACCCTTCGGGGATACAGGCGTGATGGTATGTTATGTATGTTATGTAGGGTAGTTTTTAGCATAGGATATTAGAGGGATTGTTTAATTTATAGCCCTTTTAAGTGACAAATTCACTCTAGCTTTTAAGTCAAACTGTTACAGTATCCCATAAATTTTATTAGTGAATAAGTCGTAGGAGTGCCATATTTAAATAAATAAATAACAATATTTTTTTTCCATTTCCTCGAAATAAATAAAAAATGCAACACACTCTTAAAGGTAAGTGTATTAAACAAAACGGAAAACGGCTGCTGGAAAAAAAAAAAAATTTAAATAAGCAGTACCTTAGTACCTATTTGTTCTGTATGTGTTAATAACTATTGCTTGTCTGTTGTGTGTGTACATTAATTTATAAATAAATAAATAGATTTCTACTACTTAAAACACTTAGCTTGATAAAACATGTCTCTCCAACAAATAATTTTGTATTATTTTCGCAATGATCTTTCCCTTAACTAGATGAGTAGTGTGCGGGGTGCAATTAGGCATCTAAATACACTCGGCAATGGGAATTATTTGCTTCTTTCATTATATTACGAGCAGAGCCTTTGAGCGTCTGCAAAATGAATACAAACCCATTTGAACCCCGTTACACCGGGTTAGCCTAGATTAAACGCAAGTTTTAAATTAGTTTTATTATCAGTGTTATTTAAATGGCTAGACTGAAAGATAACTATTGTTTTTTGTTAATTATGTAGAAAAGTTAATAATATACAATACCTACTAAGGAATACGTTGATCTTTGGCAGTCGTTAAGTCAATTCTGACAACCAGTCTTACTATGGGATACTGTATTACCCAGTAGAATGGGTAGTGGAGGTCAGATAGGCAGTCGCTCCATGTAAAATACGGTATTCAGCTGAATCCGCTAAGACTAGAAGCCGGCCCCAACTTAGTCGGGAAAAAGGCTAGGCAGATGTACTATGGAAAAAAACTATTCTGGATAATAATGAGATTGGTACAAAATTTCCAAGTTTAAGTTGTACAGTATTAATGAATTAATTAATAATAGTTTTAATATAAATAAATTATTAAATACCTTTACTCTATTCATCAAATAAAACCACTTTGTGGTTCTCATACATTTTTAATGTTACGTTTCGGCCTCTTTGCGAGCTCGTGGTTGCGCTCAGATTGGAATTAAATATTAATAGAGAAATTTTAAACGGTAAATCATCCGTAAGTTGGAAATGATTAAATATGTTTCGGTATATCGTCGGGTTATTTTGAACTGAGTAATGAAAGAAAGATAATTAATTTGATTGGACTTTAAGTGGGGTATATAAGTATGTTATAACCGAATTATTATTTTATCTCGGTTATGTATGAATTTAATTACGAAATATTAACAACTAATGTATAACAAGAATAATATGAATTAATTTCGAGAGGTCTAAGACAAAAATTATTTGATAAAATGACAAGTTTATTCTGATTCTTCACGAAACACTTTTGTGTGCCGGAAAATTACTGTATATTTTCTTAAGATGTAATACCTAATGAGGACGAAACTGCTTAAGATTTTATAAATTAAAGGCGTAGAGTCTACGAGATAATCTGCTACGAAAGCGTAGGCGGCGTAGCGGTGAAAATCTACACGTAGCGACTTTCTTTATGTATTTCTCGGCCCTCTATCCATTAGCTTAAAACAATATGTATTCTACAGACTTAAAATAAAATAAATTTCCCAAATTTTTTGTTAAAGGTTTACGTAGGATGAAGAATACAAAAATAAAATATACCTATTCCCAGATGCCTACAAGGTTTGTTTGAGACAATAGCGAATACTAGGCCAATAATATAAAAGATTTAGGGCCATAAAAGTAGATCAAATACATATTTTTATGACGTGTATTTTACATGAAGGTTCGTAGAGTGACCATAAACAATGACATTTAAAAAACTTTCGGTAATTATATTAGGGTTTAATACTAGTATAATGAGTAACTAAAAATACGTAATTGAAAGAAACATTTTCACTTTTTGAACTAAACAGTATATTTTAATTTAATGTTCTTAAATCTAAGTTTGCAGGAACAAAACTAATAATATTAGTTTATTAAACGACTTAAGAGTCAATAAGGAATTATTATTTTGTCAGTAATATACCCTTTTTATACTTGTTCTTTTATTTGTCAACAAAATAGTGGTATATTTTCCTGAAAATAATATGTAAACTTATCTGTCCGCGATATCTATCAACATGGCCTCCCTACACAGGTGTCAGTTTAGCACCGGCGACGTGTCTAGACGTTATAAATTCGGAGATAGATTGAATTCATTCGACATTCTTTACGTCAACTCACTTTCAACGTATAAAATATAATTTCATAAGCGTTCTCAATGAAAATATCATATTTTCAGATGACATTTTTGAAGGTATTTGTGTTTGACAAATATGGGTCGTGTACACAACGTATGTAATTCGCACGCATTTTGTTTATAAAAGGTTTTGCATCATAAATATTTTCATTATGAAGTAATATTAATAGTTTCGGACATGGCTATTTTTTATAAAATAATATTATGTTGGATAGTTGATTCATAGTGGGGGGGGGGGATAGAACCTTAATAGCTACCGAGTGGGTCCCTAATGCAGGAACTCGCAGACGAGGCAGGCCGAGGAGACGGTGGCAGGATGACATCGATCGCTTCTTAAGTGATTGGTGTCATGTGGCTCGAGACAGGAATGTCTGGAGTCAGACGGGGGAGACCTTTGCCCAGCAGTGGGACACTTAAAAGGTTATGTTTTTATGTTGTAGCTTTAAAACGGAACCTATATTGATAGACTCATTTTCTAAGTCTGGGTCTGAGTCTCGTTTTTGGCTATGTGATAACTCCGAGCTTTGGCCATGCATATGAAACTTATGCTTTATTTTTCTGATCGAACAAGATTTACGCCCATTGGCCCATACATAACATAAGCCGTGTTTGCCAATAATATGTGGACAAAACCTCACTAATCAGATTATACAATCACTTTTACGCCCTCACTTTTTGAACTCGCTGTAGTCGACATTTCCTAACTGACTACCCAGAGAAGAAATGTCGAAACTAACTCAAGGGTCTCAAAAGTCATTTCCAGCAGGCAGTTCTATAGATAGATTATTATAGATAGTCTAATAAAAAAAAAATAATTAAAAAAATTAAAAAACACGCCTGCCATTTCAAAAAAAATTAAAAACAAGTCAAATATTTGCAGTCGGGGGACCTGTAATGAATTGTTCCAAGTAACCGACCCCGACTGCAAATATTTGACTTGTTTTTAATTTTTTTTGAAATGGCAGGCGTGTTTTTTAATTTTTTTAATTATTTTTTTTTTATTTAATACCTTTTAGTGAACAACAACAAAAAACATGACACAACACAAAAAAAAATATCGTTCGGAACCCTTTGCAGGCGATTTCGACTCACACTTGACCATTTTTTAATGTCCACATAGCCTATGTCACTCGGGATAACTCAAAGCTTCTAATGATACCACAAACATTGAAATCGGTCAAGCCTTTTAGGAGTTATGGTGGAATAAAGAAACTCACAAACATACATACATATACATACATACATACATACATACATACATACATACATGAACCCTGAAAACATAACACTCCTTTTTGGGCAGTCGTGTAACAAAATATAAAAATGGGTACTGAAGTGGAAAGGTTTCTAAGTGTTTTAGTAAGACATTACTTTCCACTTACCGCCGATAACTTTCCCGGGGTAAAATATAAGCACAACACTTTTAAATGTTTGAAACAATAAAAAGTATAATAAAACTCCATAACTTATTTATTTAGGCTTTGATAAAACTTTACAAATTGAATCCTTTGAAATTTATCTTTGAAAGGATACGTTTATTTATCCCTTTTTACCGGATTTTAATAGATATGTTCTTTGCCATGCAGTGGGACAGTTCAGGCTTTAAATAATAATAATTGTGGTTAGAATCGCCGAATCTAAGTTTTAGATAAAAATAAACTGAGGGCGCTTTAAGGCCTTTGAATTGTTTCAGTTACTGTTCTATACTAGGTGTAAAACTGTTTTAATTACTCGTCTATCTTCTTCCCAGTGCTGGGCAAGGACCTTTGATTCGCCCCTTTTTTGTTGATTTTCACCCAGCTTCTATGAAAGACTTAATCTCCATATTAATATTACTTAATATACATAAATACAGATAATGAAAGTAGCCGCAAAACATAGTGTCATCTGAGCTCACCGTGGGCTGTCTGTGGCGTCAAGGAAATTAAGTGGGATCTAAACTGACGGGATTAGGGAGGGCGCGCTGTGACGAGGGTAGCAGATGCACCTGCGACGCTGTACGGGAACTAAGAGCGACAGGAACTGGAAGAGGTAGTAAAACATGGCATGTTTGATGATGAAGCTGGATCTTCGAAAATCTTATGGTTTCGTAATATGGAGATGTAAGAGATTATGTATATAAGTCAGGTGGTATGTGCTGATTTTAATCCAAAGCGTTTGAATGCGTCTATTTATTGTTTTATTTAACATTTAATGTACACGACAGGAAATGTAGTGTAATTAATCGAATTATTTAAAGACTACTATTAACAGTCAGTGATTTTTTTTAATGATTAGAATGAGATGCAGTAGGTAAATTGTAGAAAAAAAATAAACCTTTGGTTGATAAAATAAATTGGCTGCTTATACAATATAGTCTCTGTAAATTAAAAGAAAAAGTCATTTTTCTTATTTTTTATGGCTCTTCCAGCACTTTTATCACTACCGTCATAAGTATACATGCTTGACCCATATTTCCATACTTAGTGAATCAGTTTACAGACTGGCTGCGCTTAAAACGGAGCTGATTTAATATAATTTACGATTAATTAATTTTATAATTTTACACAAATGTTTTCGCACTCAATTTATCTTTAAGGGTTGGTGAAATTTTAATTATTCCTATTTCCGCACTTGGGTTTAAATAAAACGAGTATTTTATTACAATAATCAGATTTTCAAGCATGTCAAAGTATTTTTAAATTATTCGTAAACCATTAAGTTTAGTATTTTATATTGGATTTTCGGTTATTATAATATTTATGATAACCGAATAATACTGTCGGTATTTATAATATAATTTATAAATATTACATATTTATTTTTTAATGCTCAATACGCTATGTATTTTTTAAACTGTTTTATGTATCATCATTATTTTTAGACGTTTATAATCCACTGCTCTTCACGTATAACAAAATATTTTTGCCGTAAAATACTTCATTCACATTTCGCCAAACCGTATGCAGTTGTATCTTGAGTTCCAATTTAAAGTTATGTATCTACGTGATCAGCATAATATGAATTTGCATGCTGAGCGCAGTTTTAGTAGGTATTACTAGGTTTTGAGCATAAGTAGGATTTTAACCATTTATTTAGTAATATGACCCGACGAGATGAGTAGGAATTATTGCGTATTTATACAAAAATCTATATCTTGGCTTACAAGTGGATAAAATGGTTATCACATACAAAACCTTACATAGGCTTCTTCTATACAAAACAAACACAAACAAAAAAAATCAACTCATGTAGGTATTATTTTTCGATATTAAAAATATTTAAACTACAATTCCAGTTTCCTCCCAGCCTTAACTGTACGACATACATAAATAAATAAAAACTTCAAATTCAAAAAAAACAAACAATTTTATTCTGCATTATTTATAACATGTCCACAATATTCCTAGATACAAATGTACTGGCGCTGTGCCAAAGTTGAGCTAAAAAGGTGGCTTATTCCGTGCAAATGTCCACAGCAAATTGGGAGCGACGGTCGGAGCCAGTGATTGATACCGCAGGGGGACAGTAATTCTCGCTTTTATAAAGAATTAGACAAGACTTTAATATAAAAACAGTATTTTTCAGTAAAGTAAATCTTTTAAAGAAACCATAACTTTTGTTTTGGGAAATCTTGCGATGTTTTTGTGTCAACTGTATAAAGCTTGCTGTTTTTAACATAATTGAAGCGCGAACTATAGAACAATTACATTTTTACGAATTTACATTAGAAATGAGGTCTATTATTAAAATATACAAGGGACACATATGTTTCCTCGTCCCACAGTAAGATAGAGCCTACATAATTGCAATATCAATGATATGGGGTTTGAGTACATAACCTACAAAAGTTAGAACGAAAAAGGACAATCCGCGTAGCATGTTCATTGAAGTATTTCAAAAGTTTTGCGTATAAACATTCTTCCCATAAATGCAATTGAAAATGACAGCTGTCAAATCTTTTGTTGTTGTTTTTGGAACTCTCAATTTTGTGCATGACAATGTCAAGGGATTCGAAGATTCGTGACAGTTTTCGGTGGTCGTTGTGTCATAGTAGTAATAGCAGAGCTATCAGGAAAAAATACGATTTAACATATTTAACAAATCTACTCAAGTACGTATTAAATAAAACAAATAAAAAGTAAGTAAATTAAGAGTTAAATATGATCACGTTAGGGTAACAAAGAAAACAATATAATAACATCACATATTTCTAAAGTTCTCTAATTGAGTTTAATATTACTCTTCAGTTTTTTTTTTTATAAAATGCAATAGTACAAATGGGTATGTCCACAACAGTCTATGATATTACAACCTAAACTCCTTATGAAATAAACGGTTTTTGTATATATGAAACGTCAACCGAAATAAACAAAACTAGAAAAACATAAAACTTTTAGCTAAACCGGAACTTGCAGTGACTGCATTTAGGCTTTATAAACGAATCTCGGGCACATCAGGCATAGGAAGCAAAAATTCCGATCCGGCGCCGCACTTGCCAAAACCGGAATGGGCCCGACGAAAGCGGATTATACCGGTTGATACCGGCTCAACCGGACTCTGAACTAGAATAAAGCAGTAAATGTTTTACAAAATCGTTGTTACTTTGCCCGTTTTGCACCGCGGAATGAATAGCGGAGTGTTAAGTAGTTGCCATGGCGGGAAGATACCGTATCTGATCTAAAGTTTTAACAAAAGACTTAGTGGTTTCTGGCAAATTTAAAGCGCCATTTAAGATTAAAAAAAGGAAACTACTGGGAGTTACTAAAGAGAAGCCTGAGTTTATACATTTCAGATGAAGTGTAGATGTTTAAAGCATCGGGAAATAATTTTAAAATAACAGCCGCTGTAGTTTATAAACATAATAATCATTTAGCTTTTGTAGATTGTGGTCTATAGTTGTGCAGAAAACGGCCGGTGGCAACATAATAGTTCTATCAACCCAAAACAGCAAAGTTCAAGGATCCACTTATAATAATATCATATTTAAGGCCTAGTAAACACTTTTGTTGTTAAGTATAAAGGCATTTACCGGCCGAGGCGACGGAATTGGCTAAACGAGTTCGCATAATGACCTTTTTGTACTACGTTTGTTTAGTCTAGAGGACAATATAATGTGCCGTGAAAGTTAGAGGTACTTGCAGGCGATAATAAAAAGGCCGGTTTGGGCTGCGTCAGGGTCAGGGACTAGACATACGATAAAGAAAGAAGGGTTAGAGGTTAAGGGTACTATTCGCATAAAGAGAAGTGATGAGAATAACTGCCTCGTTTTCCTAGTGGTTCTAAGCGCGACTGCTACGCTAGAGGTCTTGGGTTCGATTCCCAAATCGACCAAGGTGTTATTGGGTTTTTCTAGGAAATTCTCAGTAGCAGGTCGGAGTTTGGATTTGTGCCCGGTTAGTGGCAATAGGCTCGCCCCCTATTACATGGGACCTAAACATACCGGCGAACTGTGGGTGTACATTGGTAGGTACACCTCTGCCTAACCCTTCGGGGATATAGGCGTGTTGGTATGTTATGTATGTTTTATGAGAATAACTCACTTTACGGTAGCGTGTGTACCAGTATAGCGTTTACTATTAAAGAAACAAGAACGTTAGCGAATGCACGTCTTACAAGTACAAGTGACATTGTGTTTTACGAAAGTGTTAAATCAATCTAATGGTCCTCGCGTCTTAGGAATATTCACTATTCCATTGCAAGAGTCTCCTGACATAGTAATATGTTGTTATGAGTTTCGAATATTACACGGTTGTAACTTTTGAAACTTCTTTTATTGGTAGTAGATAGATAATGACCAATTAGTAAGGCTAAAAAACTAGACTCCTAAACAAGGCCCTAGACATTAAAAAGAGGATTTTAACTCAACTAAAAGAAATAAACTTGAGTCACAAAGTTATTTAATCTATCTACCTGAACATAACAATACAAAGATCAAAGGTTCTACTATTCGAGAAGCTTGTTTATATATTACATCGAATCCTTTTGTCAAATCAATAAGCCTTTAAAGCCAAGCCTTGTCTACTTGAGCACAAAAATGTCAGCGTACCGAAAACGGATCAAAAATATTAATATCCAGTTTGTACTTGTAGTCATCCATCAAAGAGGACACTCAAAGAAATCATAAATCCCGGCGAAGTACGTCTTCCATTTAAGCATTGAATGCATAAGCGAATGGTACAAGACACTAACTTTGGACAAAAAATCATTTTTATTTTAAAAATGGTTTTGTTTGAAGGACAGTTTATGATTTATTCATGAAAATTATGGAGAGTGTTTTTGGTAAACATAATTTCCATTACTCACTATATACCACACTATTCATAATACTATGTTAATTAAGTTCCACATAAATATTAAAAACCAATAACATTTCATATTTCTATATTGATGCAACTTCGTTTAGAATACTCGCTTCTATTAAACTTTTAAATTGGAAAAGGTTCTATGTTCGACTACATGTTTATGTATCTTTATGTATGTTCACCGAATTCTTAATTTACGGTTAACCGATTTTCTCAAGAAAAAATTAAGTAATGGGTGACTCCGCTACCGCTTATGACTTGTACGTAAAAAATGTAATTTGAAATCGTTCTCGGAGCGATTCGGGCCGAACGATTGCTTTGTCTCGCACATGTGCTGTGCCCATAAAATGCAAAGGCTTGCTTGTGTTCCTTAACTTTATAACATCTATATTTTGCATTTTCAAAGCCTCGAATGGTTTCAATTTTGTTCAAACTTCTCTTTGAAACTTGTGGTTTGGTTGTCTACAGATTAAAGTTTTGATTTCGAATTTGTTATTTGTTGTAAACTCGATAGAGTTCAATTTACCTTGTTACTTTTATGTAGTATAGTTTCTATATTGATATCAACTAGTTTACTATTTTATGCCTTGCTTGGATAATAAACAAATAGGTATATTAATAACTTGGCATTAAAGCTACTTTGCATTTATAAAATTTATAGGAAATCCTACTGAATTTGTAAACGGTTTTCAGAGAAGTTTAGAAACCTTGGTTTAGGTTATTAAAATAGGATATTGTTGATGGTACCAAAAACTATTAGGTTTATGTCTTTTTTAAAGCAAGCGTTTATGTTGAAAGATGTATTTGTTGCCAGCTATGCAATGGCAATTTACGAAACGTTTTTAATTTTCCGGGATGAAGGTGTAATGTCACCCCAACCCTCAAGTATTGTTTGAAACGTGCCTTTTAGCCTTCAGCATAATTCTGTTGCACATAAGGAAAACCCACACAATCTTTAATTCCCATTTTTCTAGTTTTGCAGCTTAACTTGGTTGAGGAAGAAACACGTTATTGAAAAAAATATGTTTTTTTTGGAGAATACTGATAATAATTTCATAAAATCTCATCTCAAACACATTGTAACACTACTCTTCCTCGTTACCCTTTGCAAATATAACAGTTTCTAATGCTGACATGTTTTACGAGCTCATAAAGGATCTCTTTACTTAAACCCTACATCCACCAGAAACCAAGGCCGTATTTAATTGGCCCGCAAAAGTACGGCTACTAAAACTTAATAGTGAATTAAATTTATTTTTGCTATCATTTGCGGATTTGCTAAGCCGTGTAACACGACAGGTGTGGACGCGGCGCCCGGTGTCAGATAAATGTAAATTTTAGAGCTGAAATTATATTTGTAGCTCAAATTTTGAGCATTAATTTGTTTAGTGTTGACTGTAGATTCTGCGAAAGGCATTTAGTTAATTTACTGTGGATGGAAATTAATAAATTCTTGGAATTTAGACTAAGTATCCAAGGTTTCGCGTTTCTTTGAGATTGGCCGTTTAAACCATCGGACTTTGCTGAAGGCGTTTGTGAATATCTTATAGGAGGATTTAATTGGGTACGCTGAATTTTCCATTGTAATAGAGAATTTGCCTTTCTGAAATTAAATATCAAGTTTCCTAATCTGGGTCCAAATGCTATATCTACTATCTTCATCTCCAAAGTTTTTGGGGTCGGTTTTCAATTTTGCTTTGCTAAAAGTTTTTGTCTAATTTTAGTGCCACGCGGTAGACGCAACGTTGCTTGAGGCTTACTTTTAACTGATATAAACCCCAGTTTTAGTGGTCCGCTATTATTACTTGGCTAGTGCTGTCTCCAAAGTCGTCGCTTTATAAGCCGGTGCAGTAATAACCTCAACAACGTCTGCCCTTAATTGGTGTTACACCGAGAATTACTAATCTTGAGGTTTGATACCGTTGTTAAAAGTCAGCCTTTTTGCCAGCCCTCAGCAATAAAAAAGCAATCCAGTTAGAATTGTAGCCCCTAATTGTTTTATTTTCTCATCTGGTGTTTTTGATTGTCGATTTGAGGGTGATCGGTTTGATGTTGTGTTGTTATAGCCTTTTTATTTGTTTGGTTAAGTTTATTGTTTTTCTATTAACTCTCTTCTTTGCATTATTTTATTAATAGCCCTGCCTAATATGGGATGATGGGGTCATAAAATATTAAGAAGTGCATAACCTGTATTTTATGCGCATCTTAAGAAATAAATTTCATAAAGCATAGAAGTTTTATTTTCATGTAATATTTGGGAAATAGCTTGATGGGCAAAAAATGAAGGGTTATTTTTTAGAGGTTACAAATTTCACAAAAAAAAACCTGAAAACAACGTTAACTATGTAACTTCGAAAACAATATTATGCCCATTCTACGCAATCACAAATTCCCAGCCTCCGTTATACGTCACCATAATTTATATCATTACCTTTGTTACAATACAGTTTATAGCTTTATGGGGTTAATATCTCCCAGGACATGCACACTTTCTCTCCAACATATTGGGTAATAAAGTGTAACATGAGGAAAATAGGACCACAAATAAATAGCCAAATAAAAGTGCCATTGGATAGGTCCCTTACATCCAATCTTGAAGATACATGTCTTGAATTGGCTTACTGTTCTCTGAATTTTACATGTTATCGATTTTGCCGATAACATAGCAAGTTACTTGTAGAACCTACCTTTATTATACTAACTGCCTGAATTGATTGAGAGAGATTCTCTGTAATCCTCATGCTATTTGATGTAAATTACCTTTATTTGGATCCATTTAACTGTTAGTTCATTTTAAAATAAATTCTCGTAACAAGTAATTTATACGAGCTTATAATACAAGCATCTTGTAAACATTCTGGTTTATATAATATAGTATTGATGTTTATATACTAGTAACTGATTTGAACGTTTTTGGGTTATTTTAGTAGGTACTAGATATTTCTTCTTCTGGGTTGGCTGTATTTATGGAAGTTTGTCACACATTAGATACTCAAAGTACACAGTATTGTCTCATACCGTGTACTTTGGAATCTCATATTTTCGATCACGATATTTGTAACAAACGTATACAAATAGTCTCTCCTAAATCGAATACAATTGGCATTCCTCCCCGACACTTCACTGTTATTACTTCACAATCTCGTCAAAGCAACAAATCAAAACAAAAGAAAGTTATAAAAAGGGAATATAATAATAGTTAATATTTTTCACAGAAAGCATTGGATTTGTAATTCAATCACGTCTCAGTAGCGCAACAGATGACTATGAAATAGAGGAAGCTACGTCATAAAATAGAAAGTATTATATCCGATAGACAATTCTTTCTTCATAATACTTTGGAAGTGAGTAAAGAATGAAATGATAGTGACCTGTTTTAGGGATTTGTGAACTCTACAATAAACTTTCTCTTTTAAAATAAATACATTTTTCTAAAATTGTTTTGATTTATATACACAAACAGACACAGTTCGTACGAAATATTAGCAGATTAAATATGCATTATTTCGTTGTTATCACAATTATGATTCTCAGAGTTTTTTATATATTCTTTTCATTCTTTTTATTTTTCATTCCCAATATTTTAGTGCTGGTAAAAAAATTGTCCGAGAATACCAATCCCTCCGAATAATTTGTAAATACTTTCGAAAAATACTGGCTTCTGAAAATCTATTTTCCGTAATTTGAGCTAATAATGAAACTCTCAGAAACTTTACTTATATAATTTAAAATATTTCCGACTTTGGTGCGTCCTGAACATTTTCCTTAATTCCCCAAAATTTTTGTAGAACATTACGGGCTACATCAGTAGAAGAATCTTCATTTTAATTAGGAAAAATAATATGAGCCCGTGTTCTCAGCAATTACTTAAATAATTACGGTCTTTGTAATTTCGTAGTTATTAAGTCTACGTCGTCCGTCCTCTAATTACATTAGACTGTCATAGTCGTAGCACGTATGAGAGAAATAAACGACCTGAATTTTGGCCGGGATTTTAAACAATTATCACACGAGTTGTGCTTAGGATGTCTGAAGCGCAATTGTTAGGTACTGGATAATTGTGGCTTTTGGCACCAAGACCTAATTTTATACGCCTGACTTTGCCTGCTCCATTTACTTTTTTTAACCTGTTTGGTAGTTTTAATAAGTCTTTACTGGATTTTTTTAAATTTTTGATTATTCATACATCCTTAAGCCAAATCGTTTGAGAGTAGTTATATAAGTTATGCCTTTTGCAATAAATATTGATTAATTAAGTTAGGGAATATAACATATTATTTCAATATTAACCAATATTTCACAAAACACTTAAAATCTATTTAGTTTCTACCCTACATTAGACGAACTACTTTGAAACTATGTCACCAAATATTTACCAGCACTTATGATCTTAAAACGCCGGGGAGGCTCTTGACGGCTGTACAAGCAATTTCGTCGCTATATTCGACTAAAACTCGGTTACACCGTGCAACATGCAAATGTATGCAAAGTACTTTAAGTTACGTGCACGCTAAAAAGGCGTCTAAATACTAAATGCAAACGAGAACACACTTGATATTCGGTGAGGATTTTTTTGGAAGAAAACAATTTGCTACTTGTCTATTTTAAATTATGATTTACTGAGATAACAGGAAGGAAGGTTCTCGAATGAAGACCACGCTTAGGCAAACGTAGTGTAGGACGCCCCCCGGCTAGATGGACCGATGACCTGAAGAAGGCAGCTGGCAGTGACTGGATGCAAAGGGCGGGAGATCGTGCGCTGTGGCGTTCCTTGGGGGAGGCCTATGTCCAGCAGTGGACTGCAACAGGCTGATATGATGATGATGGTGATGATGATGATGAGATAACATTTTGGTAAAAGATTTTGAACAAAATATCTAATATACTTATTACTACTTAGACAAGACTTAATAAGCATTCCATTAACAGGGTGATATTGTGGCTGGAACTACACTGATACATGCTTGTAAATATTGATTTACATGATCAAAATATTTTTATCTTGTTATTTTGTGGACTAATCACAGAGAAATCAGGAAGGAAGTAAATTTTAAGTAACCTCAAAATAAAATGACAGTAAAATTTGACCGCAACTAAGGGACAACTTTTGACAGCATAGTCCTGAGTTTAGGTGCATTGTTTAAAGGGTTTAACCAATAAAATGTTTATAGAAAATAATTCTCTCTATGACGAACATCACGGAAGTAACCCTCAAATAAAACCAAATTACAAATACTTCTGAAATATACCCTCGTGACGTCCATTGTGCACGATAGGGGTATAAAATACCCGAGTCCTGAACAAAACTAACACTGCCCACCTGTTTTCAATTACTCTAACCCTCCAATGCCTGGTCACATTCGTGGTACATTCCCGTTGTGATTACGGAATCTTGATGGTCGGTTAGACCCTCGGCATTGTTCGCGAATATTTTTACATGCTTATATTAAGGTTTAATGATACGTTTGCAGATTATGGTGGCCATTAATGCGAATGAGCAATATCTTTTTATGTGCCGCGGCTTTATTTAAAATGTTTTTGTTAACAATTTGAGATAAATTGTAATCTTTCGCGTTATTGTTTAGATGTAATAATCTTTTGTGTTTATAGAACTCGTTAAGTTTTTATTTGGGGTTTCACTTTATAAATTAACTAGAAAATAAAATTAGTTTTATTTTCTTATTTATTTCAAAGAAATGTTGTTGTATTTTTCGTAATAAATCTATCTTGCCATATTGTACCCTTAATTTATGTTTTCAAATGGCTATAAAGAACAGCCGTTTTTTAGTCTGGAAAAGTTCAATAGTTTTTCACCTTTGAAAGTTTAAAGACTTCGAAAGTACTCAAGAGTTTAAGTTTTGCCGTATTATCGCTGAGTAGTTATTCAAAAGCCAATAAATTTAACTTGTTGTTTTGTTTTATTTTTCTCTACAAGACATTATAAAGTTTATTTATTAGGGTCAACATAATTTGAATATTTCATAAACGAATCATGGAATACAGATTTTCAGAAAAAGCTTTGATCTGTTTTATATAAAGTGAAAAATACGTAGGTATATAAACTTTTATATTCAGTTTATTTTAAGAACTGAATGCAGGCAAATAAAATATGTTGCAAAGTCATATAAATGGAGAAATACTTCACAAAACTAGTTTCGTTCCTCTAATGTAGTTAGAATATCTAGATTCACTTCAAAAACCATTCAAAGATTTCTTCTTGATATTAGTAGCAACAAAAAACTCTGCATAAAGATCTGTCAAGAATATAATTAAATAGATAAACAACTTCTTTGTGAAATAATATCGGTTTTGTAAATTGGACTTTTAAGACACATTTCTATAGTTTTTCCGATATTTAAACTCACTGTCAGTTTTAATCCTTTCAACCCGTCAGGTCAATTAATATTTCGATTATCAAATTAAACCCTTAATCTTGTATAACATATCATCAACCACATCTAATAGAATAGGCCCAACCTTTACAACCTTGGTCCCGCAATCTATAGGCCATTGAGATTAACCCCCAAATGTAGATTAACGTGGACATAACATCTTCCGCATCGCTCCTCAGTCGAGTGACCAGACTGAGTTGCGGTGCATTCCGGATTACAGACCGATGGACAGACATTCAGCCGTGGTCGAATCGACCCCCGGTCGCGGTCTTAGTGTTAAGAGCGGCGGGCGGTGGAATAAATTAAGTCGTAGTTTTGATGGCATTGTCTGTAAGTTTTGTAATTACAGGTACAATTAAAGTTTCATACTTTAAGCTAGAACTGTATTTATACTTGTAGTGCTTAAGAAATAAACATAATAATATGTGATAAATTATTTCGAGATATCTGCAAATTCTGATATGGAATTTCTGAAGTAACACAAGTAAATAAACTATTATGTTTTTAATCCCAAAAACTTGAAGCAAACTCTGTACTATACTCTACTCTAAGCTCTTTCAGATATCTATCTATACCATATATCAAAGAAAATCATAAGTCCTACAGAATATGTGACCCTAGTACAATGAGTCCAGTCCAAACCGAGTTCGCAAAGAGAATTCTAGCCTTAATCCTTTCTGCTACACCTGTTTTAATATCTAGTACCTTACTTATATAATTCCAGCCTATTAAATAAACGTCCCAATGCTGGGCACAGGCGTCTTCCCATATAGAGAAGGCACGAGCATTGATCACCACGCTTGCTCTCTGCGGATTGGCGATTTTAGATCCCAATTTTGGAATCCAGGTTTCCTCACGATGTTTTCCTTCACCGTTTGTCAGAAGTGTCTTAGAATAATTAAGAAAGTACATATAACTTTGAAAAAGCCACATTGGTACTTGCCTGGGTTCGAACCTGCAACCTTGTGCATACAAATCCGTTCATTGAACCGCTAGACCACCACGACATTACCTTACTTTACCAACGATAAAATTCCAACCGATAAAATAATCCATTCTTATTAGCAATAGTGTCGTCAGAACACAAAAATCACTCGATCAACATCACCAATCTTATTAATACTTTCTCGATATCTCCCAAAGTTTATCGAGTAACTCTTGATGTATTTATTAGTTACTAGACGCTACAGCGTGTTACCGACCGGATCCGATGTCTCGATCGCTGCGGTTTCTAATTACGAGCAATGTTCGTTACATTATTAGCTCAGCGTCTGATATATTGAAACTTCAGACCTATATGTCTCGTGGTCAAAATCGGATCTCGATTGGTACTTAGATTGTATTACTGTTAATGGAATCCGGGAATCGATTTTGACCAGTAATGGGTGTCTCGTGAGTTCATAGCATAAAACTATTTAACTTAAGTATGGATCAAAAGACGAAGATATCGTATTGTTTTTGTCTGAATAATTTCTTTTTTTTATATCTGACTGGCAAGGTTCAGTGTCCACTCATTTCAAAATCTGGGATTGTAATCTTCTGCTAGGCAAAGACAAGTCATTGAAAATCCTGTACTTAAAAGTATTTAAAGTCCCAAATAGTTATGTTTTTGTTTTTTTTAGATATATTTTTACACGTCACATTATAAGACGTCAGTTCAGTCCCCCGCGCGCCGCTACCGCGTACGGCTGTGCGTCAACGCACCGTCTACCTACCTGTTTAATTAATTAACGAAATAATAAAATGTCGTTGTCGAATCAGTGCAATAACCTAGTTGTAAACGAACTACTGTGCTTTCTACAATGTAAAATTGATGTTATGGACGAAATAAGTTTAGTGCAGATATGTGAATCCAACTTTAAAGAGGCTGATATTTCTACTGCTAAGACCATTCTCTTCGAAGCAGCAAACTGTCGTTCTACAAGAAAAGGGGAAGGCAAGAACAAACGACTACTACAGGACATTATAAAAGTTTTAAAAGAAACAGAGCCCACTTTACTGCCCATCTTTGTGGCGAAAGATTTACACCGTCTTCCGCCGGTGACATTCGACTACGTGGATGTAACGAGCCTACTTAAAGACATTCTAGTGCTTAAACAAAACATCCACTGTATTCAAACAGATTACGTGAAAGCATCGGAATTGTTTCAATTGCGGCAAGATATAGAAAACATTAAAACTAGTCAATACCCGAAACAAAACAAGCAAAACATTGGCGCGAAAGTTTGCAACGACTCGTTTTTAAATAACGAAGCCACGCGCGGCCCGAGTGCGTCGTCTACGCGGCAACCAGCAGCAGCGACCAGCGCGCATGCGCCGTGCGTAGCGTCGTCGACACCGTTGCCACTCCTCACGCTCGCGCAGAACGGCACCGCTGCGCTCGCCACTGCTACTGCACGAGAGCCGTCCCCCGCGCCCGCAACACCGTCGCTCGCCGTGCGCTCGCACACGCCTGACCTCTCGACCCCGTCAGCTGATCGCACCGAGAACGATATCACTATCACTCCTAAACCTATTGAATTGCGTAGTACTAATAACACACAAATTAGGAGACGAACTGGCAGCCCTGTGAGAGCGACGGAACAAATAGATAGCACATTGAATGAAATTTTTGATGATAGTTTTACGACCGTCGTGAGTAAGAAAAAGAAAAAGACGTATACAGGCAACAGGAACCCCAATCAGCAGGGAAAAGCTATATTGACCTCTAGCAAACTTAAAATAGTGCCCAAATTATCTTACATTTACGCCTCTCGTTTTGATAAACATACCACGGAAAACGATATTTACGATTTTGTCAAAGATTGTGGACACACGGTCGTAAAAGTTGAAAAACTTGTCCAATACAAAGAAACTGCATTTTCGTCTTTTAAAGTTACCGTTACACAAGATCAGGAAAGCATTTTTCTTAGCGCTGAGTTTTGGCCCTGTGGGGTAGAATACAGAAGATACACGGCAAAACGCTACCGACCTGCAAATAAAAATAATGAAAATTAAACTAGTCTCCTTCAACTGTCGATCGGTAAAACGATCATGCAATCATGTTACGGATCTGTGCAAAACACACGAAATTATTGCCCTGCAAGAACACTGGCTCTTACCTGATGATTTGGGTTACCTTAACAACATCCATCCTGATTTTTCCTACCATGGAGTATCGGCAGTTGACACGACTGCAGGGGTGCTGAAAGGAAGACCATATGGAGGCGTTGCCATACTATGGAAAACATCTTTATTCGTGAATGTCACACCGATCGACACCGGATCGACCGCGACGCGCGTAGCGGCCGTGTGTATCGAGCTCGACGGCGGACGCAGGTTCGTCGTGATGTCGGTGTACATGCCTACGGAAGATGCGGACAACTTACCTCTGTTCACGGAATGCCTCGGTATCATCAGTGCGGTTATCGAAGTGAATGATGTAGAGAGTGTGTTAGTGCTCGGTGACTTTAATGCCGATGTGTCGCGGTCCCACAGCTTATTCGGTAGTAAGCTGTTGGAGTTCTGCGCTGATCAGGACTGGGTATGTGCGGATCTAGCTATGCCTGGTATGTCTTCTGATTCCTATACGTATTTAAGTGATGCGCATGGCACCACGAGCTGGATTGACCACTGCATTACAACCGCGGCAGGGTTAAATGTTGTTGACGATATAAATGTTTTAAATGATGTCTTTTACTCTGATCATTTTCCTTTAGTGATTACTTGTAATATTCAGTCTATTTTGCCTAAAATTAATAAATCCCAGACTCAAAAAAACAATAAAACTATCTGGGGTACTCGTAGTTATGAACAAAAATGTAATTATGCAAAATTATGTGATACTTTTCTAAATAGCTGTGACTGGTCATCATTTTCATGCATAAATAAATCATGTCATCACATAGATAACTTTTTTCAGATTGATAAGTTTTATAATCAGATTATCAACAGTATTACTAAAGCCGCTCAACAGTCGTACGAGGGTAGATCTAATAGTAAGAGAAAACCAGTGGTTGGATGGAATTATCACTTAAGGGATTGTCACTCAATAGCTAGACAGTATTTTTTATTGTGGAATTTGAAGGGGCGTCCTACTCGGGGTAAAATATATGATGACATGATTTATAGTAAAAAGATATTTAAAAATAAGATAAAGTGGTGTCAGTATAATGAAAATAAAATAAAAATGGATATAATAGCTACACATAGATACAATAAAGATTTCGGAAATTTTTGGAAGGAAACCAACAAATTAAATTATAAATCTAGTTTGCCTACATCTGTAAATGGTGATCAGAACCCTGTAAATATTGCAAATATGTTCGCCAGTAAATTTAATCCGCCACCGCCACCGCCAGTAACATCCCCGAACAGCTGTGTAAGTGTGACGCCCTCAGCCAGTTGTGGCGCGGAGACGCGGCCGATACCGCGCATGCGCACTCCCTCGCTGACGGCGACGCCGGCCGAGCCGAGCGACATCACTGACCTGCATGTTACTGCGCAGGATATATTTGAATGCGTTAAGAATATGAAGCGTGGCAAGTCTCCGGGCCACGACGGGCTCAGTGTAGAACACGTACTGTTTGCTCCCGCAATATTATTCGAAAAAATTGCGAGCCTATTTAATTTATGTATTAAACATAGTTACTTACCTGAGAACTTCATGAAAACCACTGTTGTACCTATTGTGAAGAACAGAACTGGGAACGTGTCTAGCTTGTCTAACTACCGGCCGATATCACTAGCAACTATATTTTCGAAAATATTTGAAAATCTAGTTATGAAATACTTAAATGAAAAATACTTACCTCTTCATAACGCACAATTCGGTTTCCGCAGGGGTCTGTCCACAGATCTTGCTATATTCACATTGAAAAATACAATCCACTACTACAACAATAGAAATACCACTGTATACGCTTGTTTTTTAGACCTCAGTCGTGCGTTCGATACTATTAATTACGACATTCTTTGGGCGAAACTAAGAAAAACTCAAGTACCGGCTAAAATTATAGATTTATTTGAATTTTGGTATAATAATCAAACTAATCAAGTAAGGTGGGATAACGCCTACTCGGACACATACAGGCTAACAAGTGGGGTCAGACAGGGTGGCCTGACGTCTCCGGTTCTGTTTAACCTATATGTTAACGACTTAATCGGGGAGCTAAGCAGTGCCAGGGTCGGATGCCACGTTGGCGGCGAATGTTTAAACAACCTTAGCTACGCGGACGACATGGTGCTGCTTAGCCCCTCGCCTACTGGCTTGAGAAAGCTAGTTAAGATATGTGAGGATTATGCGAAAGAGAACTACCTAACGTACAATGTTACAAAAACCGAAATAATGGTCTTTAAATGTAAGAATAGTCCCATTGAAATGCTGCCAATCATTTTAAACGACACTCGAGTAAAAACTGTCAGTAAATTTAAATACCTTGGTCACATATTAACCGAACATTTAAAAGATGATGACGATTTAGAAAGGCAGAGACGTAGTATTGCTTGTAGGAGCAATATGCTGAATAGGCGCTTTTACCATTGCTCAAAGCAAGTAAAAATGACCCTGTTCAAGGCATACTGTCAGTCGTTCTACACTTGCCAACTTTGGTACAATTTCACGAAGAGTGCATACAACACTCTTCGTGTACAATACAATAATGCTTTCCGGGCCATGCTCAACCTGCCCTGGCGGTGTAGTGCGACTGATATGTTCGCTGAGAGCGGAGTTATCGACTTCTATGAGCTAATGAAAAAGCTTAGAACATCGTTTTACTCACGAGTAGCAGCAAGCACTAATGAGCTTGTGGCTACCTAGTTCCGAAATGTATTTCTGATGAGGAGGACAAAGCAGACTGAGCCGCTAGCGTGACTTGCCTTCCATAATTATAATTGTTTTGTTTGTTTATTTAGATTTTATTGTTAACTTTAGATAGCTTATTGTAGACTGATTTGTACCTAAATAGTTTTAAGATTTTGTTGTTTTTTATATTAATTTCTTGTAATGTGTAATATGGGTGTATACCTGAATTAAACGATTATTATTATTATTATTATTATTATAAGTACCTAATGATGAAGATCTTATTGGGGTTTGCAATTATTAATTATAACTTAAAATATTTACAATAATATAAAAACTAAGCCTACAGAATAAATAAGAAAAATTATAAACTAAATAAAACTAAGAACTAAAATGAGGCATCAAAAAATTCATCCACATCGCTGTCGACTGGGAGTGTGCCCAAAAGGTATAAAGTACCTAATAGGTTTCAAATACTGCAATTAAATAACTGCTTCGCTGAAATTCTCATTTCTTTTATAACTGTAAAATCTTTGATGAAATTCTCAATTAATTTATAACTCGATAGTTTAACAAAACAATTTCTCAAAAACAGCCTTCAGACATAATTCAATAAATACGAAAAAAAACAAACAAATTAATAATTACAAAGGTATTCATTATACTCGAGAGCTATCAAATCTAGTCCAAATAAAACCCGAATCTTGAAGACAGTAAGATACCATATTTCTTGCGAAGTGTTGCCGCTGATATTAATTAGAGCCAACCAATGGTTATTAAGGCTTACACAAAAATTTATTTGACTGGTATTATTCTACCAAGAGATAAGCGATAGCGGGAAACATCAGTGGTGGTTCCAAATAAGCAGTTGCAAACATGCAGCAGTAATCGGTAGTTTTGTGTTTTTTAATTACAGTCGTTTTTACATTTTTATGCATGTCTATACTAATAGACATGCAAAGAAATTTAAAAACGACTACTAAGTCATTTTCAAAACTAAGTTTATTTATATTTTTAACCGACTTCAAAAAAAGGAGGAGATATCGATCCTTAGATAATAATATACATATAGTAATAAAATTTGATATAACCTATATAGTAATAAAATTTGCTATTAGCGGCTGACACCGACTCCAAAAATAACAATAATTGTGTTTGAAGTTATTTCATACTTTTCAGTGAATCGGGTTTTTGAAGGCGGTTCTCTTTAAAAAAAAAAAGAAATTAAATAGTTATCATTTTTATTTAGTTTATTTATATTTTTTTCCATCTTTGCTAGTTACCACACGTATACATAGAAAAATACATTTAATTAATTGATGTAATGTCGTATGAAGTTTGTTTATTTTCTGTTACATAGATCATCGCTACAGCTCATGACTTGGATGGAGCTATAGCCGTAAATTAGTCTAGAGTATCATAAAATAAGTAAAGTATCTATTGGCCGTAGATTCGATATTGTAATAGATATTTGATTAATGACTTTAGTATTTAGAATCAGAAAGAAACTGATACCATTCTTATCCAAAAGGAATCACAAGATAATTTTGTGTAATAAAACATTGTACTTCATAAAAGAGTACAGAGCTCTTGAGTAAGCGGGACAGCGCTATGCGCAGTGTAGTGCGCCGTCTCGCTTGCATAACCGCACAGTCCTGCTTTACGAGATGGTACGGCCCTAGTAAACGCAAATAAAAAACTGGCCAAGTGCGAGTAGGACTCGCGCACGAAGGGTTCCGTACCACCGTCGTATGAGAGCCCCCCTTAAATATTCATTTTATGTGGTTTTTAGTATTTGTTGTTATAGCAGCAACGGAAATACATCATTTGTGAAAATTTCAGCTTTCTAGTTATCACGGTTTATGAGATACAGCCTGGAGACAGACAGACGGACAGACAGACAGCGGAGTCTTAGTAATAGGGTCCCGTTTTACCCTTTGGGTACGGAACCCTAAAAACAGTATCTATTTACAAAAGGCTAACTGACTACATAATTTATGACTTAAAGTTTATGGCCTCATCACACTAGATAAATTCAAAATACATTCAAACAATACTGCAACTCTAAGCATAAAAAACCAAACGAGAAATTAAATGCTTCCGTCAAGTCCTAAAAAAATGCGGGACTTGTTTCAACTCTGTGGCAGACAATTATTATAGTAAAGAAAAAGTGCGCGATGATTTATGTCGTATGTTTTCCATTATTATGACAAAAACATGATAAACGATGTCGCGACAAGAGCAGTTACGAATCTTTTCATGTTTAACTACAATTGAAATGAATTTAACTTCTCTTTTGTTTTGTAAAGCGTTTTTGTTGTAATTATACAAAGTGTAAATGTCTGAATGTTGGAAACATAAAAAATAACATAATATGTACAATTTATAGTAATATTAGAACAGGGATTAGCGCGTACATGCTTGACTGTCTGTCTGCTTGCGATCACGGCCTGTGTAAACCGGTCGAAACGTCAAGCCCTAAAGGTACTTGCATGTATGCGCTAGTCCCCTTAGATCCAGCCATCCCTTGTTGTTTTGCCATATTAAGATTGTTAGCAACGCACTAAATCGAGGTCCGAACCCCGCAGGGGTTGCCCTTAGTGGACGTTGCTGACGTAGTTAGTAGATTTTCCTATTGCTCTGTCTGGAGGCCTTAAGGTCCTCGCCAAAAGTCCAGTGAAGCAGTCAAAGCCTGCGCTCAGGCTAACTGCAAAGATCTCTACCAAAAAAATATTACCATAAACATGTAGTGCGATAGTTTAAAAGTTATTACAATTTAATGTTCGTTGGTGTTATGTGATAATCTCATGAAAACATTATTTAATATATTATTATAGTCCTGTTTTTATGTCTTAATATTTTGTTATCAGTGAAGGTATTCTTTATGCGTTTGTGAAATGAATTAATTATAATAATATTGGCGTAGTTTTCAATTTACTTCAAACGGAGGAATCTTTTAATTCGACGTAATATTTTTCATTTACTTTTTGTAGGTATGTATTTTGCGCGATATTTCCGGCAATTATATGTAGATCGATTTTAAAAAATATTTTTGTCATCAGCCAGTAATCGATTAAATAGCTTTTAAATGATGCTCCGTTCCGTTTGTATATGAAAGGCGCTGTAGAAAAGGCAGATATTAATGATATATATGAAATGTAATTAAGTACCAAATTCTCCATTTACGTATGAAAAGCATTTCCCCGTGGTGTCAAAGTTACTATCTGGTATTAATATAATATAGTAGCCAAATCTTTTGATGAATAAAACCATGCAATACTGTTTCAGATTACTTTGAAAATGAATAACCCTGACCCATTATTTCTTCAGTGTAGATTTAACAGCAAAATTTAAAATGAAACATAAATCTCCGTTGGATTCATCAAAGCATTAATATTTGTATGACAAAAATACGACATTTTATTATTTATTTATTATTTTATTTCAGAAAGGTATATAATGTGTTTAAAATTAGTTACTTGAAAAACATGTTAAGACTCACCATCACTTTTTTTTAGAACTGCGTTTTATTAAGCCTATACTTTCCTAATGTTGGACAAAGGCCAGGGTGATTAGAAATAATAAATAAGTTATTAAGAACATAAATTAGTCAAAAAACCTGAACTTCCTACTTTTTAATGCACTAGTTAATATTCCGTTTATGAATATTTCAAATTACTGCTTTCCAAAATATTCAGTTCCCATTACATCCGGATTGAATACTTAACCAGCTAATTATAAAGGATAGTGGTTCAATAGCAAAATTCGAGCTTAGTAAATTATGCCAAATCGGAAATTTTGATTGCATATCTATTAGCACCGAAATACGTTTCAGTAATATTTCATGAATAATAAATTAACAAATTATTTAAGTTTTGCTTTCGATTTAGTTAGTGTTTACTTTAATGTATTCATGGATACAATCATACATTTTATTACATTCATGGATTCTGTAACTTATGAAAAACTATGTTTTTTTAAATAGAATATGTTAGTCTAAATATGGGTAATTACTTATGCTGTGCCCTTACCGGGTTTCCTTCTAAATCAACTTCATTTTATATCCACCTACAAATGAACGCAAAAACGGAATAGAGTGTTACAAAAGAAAAAATGCTTGGCCATGTTTTGTAAGTGTAATTTAAAAACATTGAGTAGAAACCCCTAGTTACCAGAATATTTAATATTTTTTTGTTCGTTATGTTATGTTCAATATATAAATCTAATACAACAACAAACACTTACAAGTATACTAAAATTAAATCTTATATAAATAAATAAAACTAACACGCGTCA
Organism: Autographa pulchrina; assembly: GCA_905475315.1. Lineage (NCBI taxonomy): Eukaryota > Metazoa > Arthropoda > Insecta > Lepidoptera > Noctuidae > Autographa > Autographa pulchrina. The sequence goes on from FR997775.1 coordinate 1,395,725, forward strand.
AAAAATTCATCGTCATCCTTGTCAATGGCGGGAAACTTGCCCAGAAGGCTGGCAGCATTGCCACGTTGAATGGATATGCCGATTCTCTGTGCAAGGAACAAACCAGCCCTCTGATCACGAGTAGAGTCTACCAGAAATTGTATGTTTTAAATTTAAGAATTTACATTATTTTTAATTGTACACATTTACAATTAATTTAAAACCTTCTTCAAAAATGTGAGTTCAAATTTCGTTGCCATTGAAAGAACAGTTACACTCCCTTAATTTTGGACCATAACCCTTAGTGCCAGAAAACTCTGCATGGCTTCCACACTCAAGGGTTCCCATCAAGACAAATGAGTGTCATAATTCTACCCACCCTTCTTCTTATTACGGCCGTTATATAAGCAAACCAGTAAGTCAGATCAGCTCATGATGTATACGTCTATTTGGGGCTTAGAGTATAGAAGAAAGTACAGAGAGCGCATATCAGGGTATGAACCGTGAGCAGTAGTATGAACTAGTTGCGCTGTAAAAAGAATATAAAAACAGAGAGCGCCGTTTTAATACAACTATTTCGAAATCGAATGTTATCCTAATAATATCGGAACAATCGATATAAACGCATAAACTTTTATCGTTGCCCGGAAAATAACTTAAATAAGTAAATTAATGTACTACATACAGCCAAAAATTTCAACAGCTTTCGTTCGGCGCAATGGATCTTAGCGATACACGCGCTCTACAGTTTTACTTTTTTATCTCTATGATTTGGGGTGGTAAGCCATTTGTGATGGATCGGTATCATGATCCTTTAACCTTCCGGGTATTGTGACAGCCTTGATGGGCTTAATTATTTCTTCTGTATGTGAAAAAATGGGATGGAATGACGTCATTCCATAGTGACATTAACATGTTATGCTATCGTTATGTTACATCAGTAGGAGTTAGATTCTACATTGTATAAATAGAGTTCTTTACTTCCATTCCAAAGTATTCAAAATAATTATTGTTTATTGTCTATTTTTAGTCAAATTTTAATCAAATTGATTTTTACAAATAAAAAAATTATAATTAAAAAAATTAAAAAACACGCCTGCCATGTCAAAAAAAATTAAAAACAAGTCAAATATTTGCAGTCGGGGGACCTGTAATGAATTGTTCCAAGTAACCGACCCCGACTGCAAATATTTGACTTGTTTTTAATTTTTTTTAGTGAACAACAAAAAAAACATGACACAAAAAAAAAATATCGTTCGGAACCCTTTGCAGGCGATTTCGACTCACACTTGACCATTTTTTTATGTCCACATAGCCTATGTCACTCGGGATAACTCAAAGCTTCTAATGATACCACAAACATTGAAATCGGTCAAGCCTTTTAGAAGTTATGGTGGAATAAAGAAACTCACAAACATACATACATACATACATACATACATACATGAACCCTGAAAACATAACACTCCTTTTTGGGCAGTCGTGTAAAAATAGAGTGAAGTTTGGGAAGCCCAATTATAGGAATCAAAATCAACGTACTTTTATTTCAAATAGACGTTTCCAGATTCTTTCAAAATGTTAAATAACTCTAGTTGCGCGTTTACTAAAAGTAGATATTTCCTTGATAATCTATTTATATTTTCAACATAACAGATTTGATTAATGTATCTTAGCCCACGTCCTTTCGTGGAGTTCAAGCCCGTACCAATATTTATCAAATCTTGTCAAATGATTTACCTGTGCCCAAAATTTATAACACGTGTATTACACGTGTTGTCAATTATCTTTTAGTCAATTGTCTTTTAGCTATTTAGATTTGCTCGTAAATAATAATAATAATATACCGGGACAACTCACACACGGTCATCTGATCCCAAGCTAAGCAGAGCTTGTGTTATGGTAACCAGACAACTGATAAACATACTTATATATTTCTAAATATATACATATTATAGATAAATTACACCCAGGCACAGAACAAATGATCGTGCTCATCACACAAACATTTGTCCTGGGTGGGAATCGAACCCACGACCTCCGGTATAGCAGTCAGGGTCACTAACCACTAGACCAACAGGCTAGTCAAAGTCAATATAGGGAATACAAACCAAGAAACTTGATATTAACTTTGTTTTCGTAATTTTAGTATTAGTTATAGGTACCTACTGTACTAAATGTTATTTATTTCATACCATCGTGGATGAAAGGAATAATTTATGTAATACTGGTAATTTGTACAACGGACTTAATATTCGACGGGCCTGTTGATCTAGTGGTTAGTGACCCTGACTGCTGTACCGGAGGTCGTGGGTTCGATTCCCGCCCAGGACAAATGTTGTGTGATGAGCATGATCATTTCTTCTGGTGTCTGGGTGTAATTTATCTATCATGTGTATGTATTTAGAAATTGTATAAGTAAGTTTATCAGTTGTCTGGTTACCATAACACAAGCTCTGCTTAGCTTGGGATCAGATAACCGTGTGTGAGTTGTCCCAGGATATTATTAGGATATATTATAAAAAAAAATATATATACAATATTGAATTACAACCAGGTTCTGTTGTAGGTACTTTATTATAAGTACATCTGACCACTTTGACCAGACACATTTTAAAATACTGACCAGACACTGATAAAATGATGGTATTTACCCAACATGGATTGTAAACAGCAAAAGACGAAGAAAATCAAAACGAAATATTTCAAACAATAACGTCGACTTAAACAATACAAACAGGCTTACTGGAAACTTTCTTTCACAATACCACATGGAAACATTAAGCTGACGTTCCGACAGTTATCCCCTTAATAGGCGACGTTAAAGTTAATGGCACCGACTGTACTTCAGAGAGAAACGCATTGATAAATCAATTAACATTATCACGCGTGTCTTTCGTCGTTAAAACCTCCCCTTAAATATATTTCTGTGTAATGCGTTTTAAAGGAAATTAAAAATTAAAGAGAATTTTACGAATGTGGAGTGTCGTGTTTTGTTTGAATGTTCTTTTAGTTTTTTTTTTCAACGGATCTTTTTAATATTATCGGTTTAAAGATCTTTATTTCTCAAAAAAGACATTCTTCACTTACATGAGAACTTAAAATAACTAAGTAATTTATATTATTAGCGGTGTGGGTACAAATAAAATACTTTTGTTTTATTGGTTGACAATAAAGAAATATTTGTCACAACGGCAGCTCAAACAAGTAATTAATCATTTTAGAGGTGTCTGTATTAATGAAATACTTTAGTTAGTTGGCTATTAAGAAACGAGTTCTTGTTTGTCTTATCTTGTATAGGGATTGTATTATAAATATGGAAGTTTGTGAAAGAGGATGTTTGTTACTCTTTTAAGCGAAAATGTATTACAAAATTTAATATTGATTGTGTATAACCTAGATTAAAACCTAGATTAAATAGGATAGTTTTAATTCCGATAAATCCATCGACACGACAACTATAAGGGTAAAACCGCAGTTACTGTCTTATACATTGCACTCAATCTTATGAAAAGTTTTACTTCGTTTTGTTGTTTTATTTAATTTTAAGTTGTTATTTAATATTTTGCATAAAAAACACTATAAAATAAGTATCTTACGAGTATCAGCTCTATACAATGCTTTAAATCTTGTAGACGGTATAGTTTAATCTTAAAGTTAATAGTGTTCAGCTGAGTAAATTACTTGTATTGTCGCAGTTAATAGCTTGGGATATTATACAGTAATATCCTCCATGCACATATTAAATGGATATTCTCGACCAATCTCATCGGAGAAAGAAGCATTCTTATAACTTGCGTAGATAGCTGGTACTATCGTGTAGTCATAAAAAATTTAGCATACCCTATACTACTTGTCGTCTGTTTTAGATTTTACAGCAAGTAATAAGCATGTAATAAATATATTGTAAGTGTTCGAGAAAAGGCGATAAACCTTTTGCATTTTAAAAGTTATCTCTGTTTTTTATTGCAATAGGGTAGATGACTAGGTATGAAAAGTCAAAATTTATTTAGTCCGCCATTTAGATAATCAAAATATAATATTTTTTCTTTTCTCAAATAAATTACAAAATACGAAGATAAACCGCTGTAAAGTTCAGGAGTGGGGGCTTGTGACGTCACGGCTAGGTACAATTTGTACTCAAACGTGACGTCACGCAAGAATTGTACTCGCTGTATCTTCGTAATTCTTTGTTTACGGGACTAAACAAAAAATACGTGTCTAATATTTTTTTCTTATCTAAAAGATGGACATAAAAATAAAAATTAGTCATCATCCCTATTAAAAGCTAGTAATAATCCCGTAAATAAATGTATATCGACAAAAATATAACTTTAGTTCTATCTCATTTGAATATTGCATTTATCTGTTTGCCAAATTTAATAAGAATTGAAATAATTACTGGAAGTATTAAAAAGCGGGTTCTTCACGTTTACTTTACACCTAAACCTAATATTTGCAATTCAACATTCACAAAGAGTTATTTCACATTACCTAACACAATATTTTCTTCAGAATGTACCAACAAACAAATATTATGTTCTGCCTTATATCGGCCGATGATTTGTTTCGGCGGTTGTAAATAAGAGGGAACGTAATAATGCCCCGTACCTGCGCTGGGTCGCTTATGACACACTGACGAAAAAATAGCTGAGCATAGAATGCTTTTAATTTTAAAGCATTTGTGCAAAAGCAAAGACTTAAATGGCCGGATACAGAAACGTCAATGAGTTTTAAGTTGCTGTTAAGTTTCGTGCTGTCACTTTCAGGTGTATAGTATAATGACAGACATTTAAGAACAATTTGAAGGAGCACTCATAAAAACTTAATCTAAACAGAAAAAAAAGATCGATTCTAATTTTTAACCGTCATCAAAAAAGAGGAGGTTCTGAATACGACTGTATTTCTTTTTATTTATATTTTTGTTTGTTACCTAATAATGTCTTTCGACTGGGTGAACCGATTATGATAGTTCTTTTTTTTTATTCGGAAGCTGGTCCTTCCTGAGTGGTCCCTTTTCAATTTGGTACAGTTTTGAAATCGTTTTTTTTTCCAAGAATTATATATTCTCAGGCTTATGGACTAGTCTATACATTTATCCTACAGCTAGACAAAGATCTCTTCTTATAAACAAAAGTGAAACAATTTTTCCCAACAAGTTCTCTGAACTCGACATCCGTAAGTCCCCCCATATCATGCTCATAGGATTATTGTTTGTGACGTCCGGATCTCCGTACATTACGGATTTACGTGGCGCGACGTTTTTATTGACGCTGCCGTAACGTGACGTATGTGTGTGTTATATTGGTTTTATGCTTATTTCAGTAAATAATGCCGACTTAATAACGTTATTTTTGCTTTTTTGTGGAGTAAGTTGTGGTAATAAGTTTTTATTGGGTAGAAGTTTTTAGCTATATAATATGTTTTTGACGAAGATGAAGATAATCTTTATTTAATATTATTTATGGACTTATTTAATTTAAATGAGATTAAATGGGATTGCCGCATGCAAAGTGACCGCTGAGCGAGGGTCTGTACACAATGGGAGCCAACAGATGGACGGCTTCGCCGAGGCCGGCCTAGGAAGAGGTGGCGGGATGACTTAGTACCTTACCGCGAGGGCTGGTTTGAGGTGGCGCGGGATAAGGTTGAATGGAAGGACTTGGGGGAGGCCTTTGTCCAGCAGTGGGACAGTAAAGGCTAGGAAAATGTTTCTATAATCTGAGGTAATACTTAATTGATGCCTAACATTATGACGCTTCGGTAAAATATACATATAAAAAAAAAAATCAAAAACCATTTGTACGCCTATCCTAGGCAAAACATGTTAGGGTCTGATTATTATTATTTTTTTCACCTTATGTTGCAATCATCTGCTTTGTACACATACACCCATGTTTTACAAAATAAATTATCTTTTATCTTTGAAAAAAAAAATAAGCTACAAAACTATAAAGTGGTATTTTTTTGTGAATAATTAGTTAAGTAGGTATATCAAAATATTTTGATTCGGTATTTTTGTTGACCTGTCGCAATAAGAATCAATTTGGGATTTTTCCTACTTTCCTACCATTGGGTAAAGCTCGCAATGTTTTCCATAAATCTTTATCCCACGACACTTTGGGCTGTTTGTCGACTACAAACATTAGATTAGTCCATTTAATTGCTTACGAATATACCTTATAATTTATTTTGGTAAAATTCCGTTATTTACCAACAATCCTACAGTAAAAAATATTACCGTAATGAAATAATGACTACAGAGAATTCCTTCTTCTTTTATCTTTTAAAAGATGTCTTAGGAACGTCCTTGACATTGTTTGTTCTTAATGGAAAGATCTTTGGTAAATTTGATTTATTTTGTATTCTCTAAACAATTAAATTAATTAGTTTTGTTATCCTAGCTAAAAGTGTTTTTCACTACGAAAATAGATTTATGTTGTTCTGGAACGGAAGCTTCCAAATTGTTAAGTGTACCTATGACATTCAAACTGAAGTGTATAGTTATTAACAAAAACTGATAGACCATAAAAATGTATGTGTTACATATACCTATGCTAATTTTATATTTAAAATAATGGCCAAGAGGATAGTAACCAAAAGATCCTAAAATATCTAGTGGTGCGTCCATATCTGACGAACGAGCTGCTCGCGAGCTGTAACTGTAATGTTCGCGAGCGGCGCGCGCACGTCTGGCGGATGGCGTTATTGACACTAGTACGTTCGCGGCATGCTCGCGAGCCGCTGGCGAGCAGCTCGCGAGCTGTTACTGGAATGCTCGTTCGTCAGATGTGGACGCACCCTAGGTATTGATTGATACTTTTTTAATTATTCCATTGATTAGGTACATGACAAAAAAATCTAATTATAAAAAAAAACATTTCAAAATAACTAGTTAATAAAATGCTTTCGCAAGAAAATACAGTTTATTAAATAAACCATTAGTTTTTTAATATAATGTTATTATGATGCTTTTTGATAGACATTTAACGATGTCTAGACTGCAAATTACTTTTATTAAATTGAATTTTAGAATTTTGTTTTTAAAACGATAAAGTTTACTGAAACATTGATTTTATAGACTATCTTTTTGATGAGCCAGTATAATTTTTACTGTCAATGAATTTAAAATCGAGACATAAAAATAAATATACGTGTAACGTTAATATAACAATTTTATTTTTACTTTTATGGTAATGGTCAGTTTTAAACACACATTTATCAAGAAATTACTAAGTATTTGGTAATAGAGATGATATGTGATCCTACTCCTACTGTATGCCAAAGTATCTCTTCTCATGGAGATAATAATTGTTAACCAAAAAGCAAAGCAACCCACCATTTTTATTTACATGCTATTCAAAGGTAAATGAACTCGAATAAACCTCATAAAATCCAGTTCATCATCATCATTTAAGCCATAAACTTAGAGGTATATTCCATGCATAGTGAACCTAATAAAATCTCCCTGTTTTTACGCACGGTCAAATCTCACGATTTTTCGCCTTTTCACAAGCAGAACAAACGGCCGAGATTTACGGCCATCCTCTTTATTCACTAGATGTACTCGACGTCTTGTTAGCTCAACTTCCTCAGAGAAATTTATGTTTAGGGAGAATTTACATTTCGCCTGATGACCTTTCAAATGTGAGAATTTTCCTCATAGACCAACAAACTTGTATATACCGGTGGTGAAATTTGGAACAAATTTTTGGTAAAACATTTTAATGTCATGTTGACAGTTGTGTATGGATTGAGAGCGATACTAGCGCCGCTGTCAACTGTATTGATAAATTTGTATCTTTTTAAATAGCAGCGAAAATTACAAGTTTTATTTCAGGAAAAGTTAACGTTTAGTTTGGAGTATTATTGCCTGTAATTAAGGGGACGTAAAAATGCTCGCAAACGTGATTCAACATACATAAATTCAAATTCTGAATTTAGTACAAAATGCAGTTAAATATGTTTGTGAAAAACATAATTCACTACAACAAGGTTCCAAGAACATCACAAAAAATTAATATCGCCTAATAATAGTACAGTTACAGGTTCAAACATAATATTGAACACTGTCATGTACAGTGTGATATAAGCTAAACAACGTTAACGTTCTACGAATTGACGCCATCTTGGTAAATACGATTGTCGTCTATTTATAAGCAAATCACAACATCGGGGCAAATTGTACGATACGTATAAGGTCACACGTGAATGAATGAGATGTCTGTAACATTCCATTCATGAAAAAATAGTCAGGTTAAAGTTGCCTCTCACGAGGTAGTTCCGTACATTATTGTATTTTGAATTTAGTACTGCAGGGAACAGGGAATATATGTATAGCGGGGCAGAGAACTGTAGTAATATCCTGGAACAACTCACACGCTGTTATGTGATACCGAACCAGACAACTGATAAACATACTTATATATTTATCGGCGCTTCGATATTTTTAGTGTTAAAAAAACGTGAAAAGGAACTGCTGAAATATGACAAGCGGGTTGACGTTTCTTGACACTGACGCAACTCCGGGCTCTTTTGCTCGCGGCAGTCGGATGAAGAGGAATCCGCTGGCTCCGCATTGAAGCAAGACGTGTTCGGTGGAGTGTCGCTGTTCTTAATTCTCCTCGCCCGCCTAACCACGATAGCTCGGCGAACGCAATGAACGATGATGACAACCAAGTGCCTATATATTTTTAAACACATACCATACATAATATCATAGATATATAACACCCAGACACAGAGCAATTTTTCGTAGTCATCACACAAAAAATGTCCTGGGTGGGAATCGAACCTACGATCTCCGGTATAGCAGTCAGGGTCACTGACAGGCCAGTCAATGGTAACAATTTATGATTAATAACATTTTAATTTCAAAGTTAGAAATATTTATTTTCACTGATAGATTGTACATTGTACACTACCCATGTTTATTACAAGCATTAATTATATTACAAATAGTACAATTCTGTTACATAACAGTTTCGGTCTGAAATAGAATTTATAATTTCATGAGTTTATAATGAGGCTTTGTTGCGAGTAAAGCCAAAATGCAATAGCATTACTATCTGATAAATTAAATAATTTATAATCACAAAAACTAAAAAAACAACTTTTACTAGGACTAATACTTTTAAATCGATGGAAATAAATTCACACTGAAAATCAAATAACGAAAAAGATTCATCATTTTATTACGGATCCCTAAAAAAGTCACGTCACAATCAGAAAACTTAGCATCACGTGACAAAATGAAAGTCGGTGACATTATCAATTAAATCTTTAAGAAAACAACTGAATTTATTTATAGAAGCCTGTTCCGTAGTCACATGCAGACGAACTCAATTCCAAAATAATGAGATTCGAATGAAAATAAATTTAGGCAATCGTATTTCCATTGGGAAGGCTATTTTGGGCGTGACGTCATGCTTGTGGAACTTTATCGTAATTCTAAGAAATATCTGAAAGGTTAAATTGGTCGTCTATTTTTTTATCTTAACTGAATCTAGTGAAATGTCAGGTTCAGCTAATAGGCTGATTCCAATACTTGATGGTTTTTAATATATCTGAAATACTATCTAAATTTTGAAGAACGGCGATCCGTGGTTATTTTTTTTTAACATTAGTACTACTAAGTAGGTGCCAAAAAAGAGAACCGAATCTCGAAAATAAATAATAATAAATGCGGACAACATCACATACATTGCTCTGAACCCAAAGTAAGTTGCTAAAGCACTTGTGTTATGAAATTCAGAAACAACGAAGGTACCACAAACACCCAGACCCGAGACAATGTAGAAAAGTGGTTTTCTACATTGACCCGTCCGGGGATCGAACCCGGGACCTCAGAGCTAGCGACACCTTGAAACCGGTGCGTACGCCACTCGACCACGGAGGTCGTCAAATCGTCAAAAATATTTTTGCTCTATTGAATCTATAGCCTTAAGGACTGAATTAAAACAACGCTCATTGTAAACAAGTAGAACCACGGTCAAAAGCAATATACACAAAAACCGTCCCTTCAAAAGCACTTCCAAAACAAAAATATTGCTGAAAAATCCTTTTCGCACAATAATTACCAAAGAGTCACCATAAATTCTCGCCGCAAATATTAACAAAGCTTCGTATGCTCTCGTAAATTCTGTTAGCCATATTAAATGACAGTTCAATAGGAAAATGTAAGCCATTAAAAACACATTAGGGAACGAATCAGTGAAGGTTTATAGGTCATTACCCTTCTATGTATTGTTACTTAGCTAAGGGTTGACTTGCGTGTATGTAAAATGAAGTCTGCAAGATTTGCTGAGCAAGCAAGACAAAAGGAATGAATAGTGGGAATGACAGCTATTGGTTTTCAAAGAATGGGTTCATGGATTTTCAGGACCTGATCTCATAATCCTTTGCTATTGTTTTTGGCATAGTGATGACATTGAGGGATTAATATAAAGTTGTAATGGAAAAGAAAAGGTAATATACGTATAAGGTAATATACTGTGTTTCTCTTGTTTTCCTCGGAATCATTTCCCGCGGCTGGGCAATGATTTATCAATCAATAGGGTTGGTTGCGCAATTGACCTCCCATGACTGAGACATGAGGTATCGATATTTACATACACCATTTCTGCGATTAACAAGATATTTGCTCAACCTGCGACACAAGACGAATTTCCAAAAAACCTACAGTATTTTGTTTTTTTGCTTTATTTTCCGTTGACACAAACTATTATGGCAAATATCTGCCTAAAAAAAATAATTATGCCTGTTTGACTGTCTGTGTGACCATATTTATGACGACCTACGTGGTCGAGTGGCGTACGCACCGGTTTTCAAGGTGTCGCGAGCTCTGAGGTCCCGGGTTCGATCCCTGGACGGGTCAATGTAGAAAACCACTTTTCTACATGGTCCCGGGTCTGGGTGTTTGTGGTACCTTCTTCTGAATTCCATAACACAAGTGCTTTAAACTTACTTTGGGTTCAGAGCAATGTATGTGATGTTGTCCGCATTTATTATTATTATTTATTTATTTAAATTCGTAGGTAAAGGCACTTAAATATGTTTCATGGTTGTATTCTATTTCTAGTTCATATATTATTCAAGCCCCGAGTTCGTTTTACCATTTTACAAATAAAAGTCAACCTGTATCATTACACATAGTGTTTTCCGACATAATACAGTGACGTCACAGAAATATTGGGTTTCATTGCATTGGAATGTTTGTCGTGGTCCCTAGAGATGATTGAATGTCTCTGGATCAATACAGATCAGGTTGTGTGTACAGACATGCAATTTATTTTGGACGGAATATATTTATTTGTTTGATCTGATAAAGTATGTATAGAGTTCCTCGAATGACGTCTCGATACCAAGGAGAAGGTATTTTCGCAGTCCGGGTTACACAAATTACTTTTTAAAACAATTTTTTGGTTCAAAATGGAAAACCTGACTTTAATTGGACCGAAAAAGTAAATTAAAGAAGATCTGTGTTGTCAATGTCTTCAATATTATTGATGTTTGTTTGTTTAAAGTATACAAACACAAAATAAGTATCTAAATACGCTAATTGTAATTGTTTACTCATAATTCAGACCTCTTTTTGGCCATACAAAGTGAAAAATCAGTTCTTAACATGTTTCGTTATTTTTTTTCAGTCTATTTTTAAAGTCGGCTCTCACTTTTCGTTTCTGCGGTACCGAGCGACCTAACTACCGTTTGATAGCCACCTCCTTGCTTGCAATCGTTCCCTCGTTTGCTCACCGCAGATGCCGAACTGCAGTATTTATGATTTATATGCTTTCTGTTGCTATTTCTCGTTTTGTATTGGAGTTTAGACCGTGGATGGGTGACCATTTATAACATACCGAGACCCCTCCGTGTTTCGGAAACAGTAGGTCCCGGCTGTCATACATAGATCTTTAGCAGTCGTTAAGTCAATTCTGACAACCAGTCTTATTATGGGATACTGTGTTTCCCAGTAAAATCCCAAAATAGTTGGGAAAAGGCTCGGGAGATGATGTATTGGAGTTTAGACCAGCTTGCTGTAATTGTGTTATTTATTTCTGAGGTTTGTATGTTACACGCCGCAGCAAAATAGTCCACCTGCGTAAGTTTTGGTTATCGTGACAAAAAGTAGCCTGTCTTTTCTTGGGTTGCAGAGTTTTATCAATGTCGGTTCGTCAGTTTAGCCGTGAAGGCGTAACAGAGTTACCTTCGTATTTATAATATTGGTATGGATTAGATCGTTACATGGTTGATCTACATAATTAATTTGGACCTAATAGCAGTTTTTGTTTCAATCCATTAACCCTACTTAGATTAATCTGTTGATAAATACAAATCCCTACGATTTCGCTATAAAATTTGCTTTCTACGTATAGTTTGACTTTCCGAAAGCCTACCTAAACTGAAATGTTGTAAACAGAATCCATATCAGATTCTGTTTACAACATTTCAGATATTGGACGACCTCCGTGGTCGAGTGGCGTACGCACCGGTTTCAAGGTGTCGCTAGCTCTGAGGTCCCGGGTTCGATCCCCGGACGGGTCAATGTAGAAAAATCACATTTCTACATTGTCTCGGGTCTGGGTGTTTGTGGTACCTTCGTTGTATCTGAATTCCATAACACAAGTGCTTTAGCAACTTACTTTGGGTTCAGAACAATGTATGTGATGTTGTCCGCATTTATTTAGTTATTTATTATTTATTAACCCTTCGCTGCTTTTACATTATATTCTTTCGTTAAAACTCATATCATAAAGATTAAAAATAATGCTTTATTAAAACAGACACAAACTTCAACACACAAGATTAAAAAAAATGTTATTTATCAAACCCTATCCCCTGCCAGTTCAGTAGTCGTTACTGAACCAAACAAACGACACGTCTGTGTACTCGTCAGTTGTGCAGTCGGATTTATGACCGTGTTGCAAACTAACTTGGACCTGGCAAGCACCACGGGAACACGTGCCAGCGGCTAAGGAAAGGATTCGCTGTACTTAGTCTACTTCATGACCTCACATTCTTACCAATCACGTTTTGACTGGCTGTTGTTAAAGGTTGGGGAGATTTTATTTGTGTTTGCTATTAATATACCACCGGTACCCCTTAGTTTTATCCGCGTAGCTAGTGCTGGTCACGTAACAATTTTTTTGTCGTAAATTTACTGATTTTACTTTTATCTTTTTCTGCTATTCGGGATGGACACGCAAGAACAAATTAAAAATCATCAAATCGGACAACTCGTTTTTTGAGTTACAAATATAACTAACCGAACTATGTTTTAACTTATACAAATTTGAAAAACGTAACGAAAGCAAAAAGCTCTTGGACAAAACTTACCTAAATATAAATATTTAATAAAAAACAAAAGACGATGTAACTATCAAATTTTCATTTTTATTTTCGAATTTTCAGTCTCGCTTAACAGCCAGTACGGCTAAGCCAAAGAGTTCCTAACACTTGTGAAAAATATAACGTACTTTATTACATAACTCCAAATAATTACGGTTACCAAAAATAAAAACAGTGGGTACTCAGCCGTCCAACAAATTCCACAATAATTTACAAACTTTTGACAAATAGCCAGTGTAACAGGCAACAGGATTGTTACAATTGAGCCTTGTATCATCGGCTTCATATAAATGACAAAAGTTTTTCTCGGCTACAGCTCGTTTATAGAGATATTAGGACAAATTGGTATTGTTTGTGGAACTCGGTTGTACACAGAGTAGAGAACGCGTGGAGAGCGCTTGCTGACGTCGCGAGACGCACTGCGTACTGGATGGAAATTTTGGTTATAACTTTTGCATTAATCAAAATTTTGAATGTGTAAATACATAGAATTAAGATACACAAGCTCCTTTTTAAATATTTTAATGAGTGAAATAATTTTATTTTATTTTATTTTATTTGGAGTGTTTTGGTTTAGCTTTTATAACGCAGTAATTTAGCACCACCTACTAAAACATAGGCTCGGTTTGAAATAATTTGTCACGAAACACTTTTGTTTCACTCTTTAGCATTCATTTGTTCACCTGTGGAAAACACGGTTTTCAAGTTAGAAAATAAAATCTATAATATTTTATTTCCAAACACTCCATTTGCATACTACTCTGTGTTTATTGTGGTTAGTCGTAAAATATGTTATAAGTCATGGACATAGTCGTTGGTTATACGTTTAGTAGGAAAACTGTTTAGATAGCGCAGTTTGGCAATGTTATGTTATCGTTTTGTGGACTGTACTGGATTTGTATTACTGTCCCACTATATGAAGAAATCATTCCATATGTTAGACTAGTATTTTTGGTTTTTAGTATGTTAAATGGTTATGTTTTACGTGGATTGAGGTGGTTCTAGATTGAAGTAGTGTTGCACGCCTGGGAATGAAATTAATTTCCCTCTGATTTAATTTTTCTGTTTAACATAAGTATATCTAGTCTAAGCATGTAAAATATCGATAATAAAATTCAAAATAAATAAACTAAAAATTAAAAAAATATAATGGAATATTAAAATATTTGTGAAAAAATATACAAGTAAAATTTAAAGCATTGCCTTCGTCGAACATAGGCACCTTGTTCGACGACACTACTTTCCGCCTCGCTGCTGCTCTACGCCTAGGGGCTTCAAGTTGTACCCCGCATCGCTGTCACTGTGGCGAAGTTGTCAACAGCCTCGGACACCACGGCCTATCATGTAGCCGTAGCGCGGGCCGCATGGCGCGGCATGCGAATATAAATGACATTATTCGACGAGCTCTTGTCGCCGTCGGCGTTCCGGCTGTACTCGAACCTAATGGCCTGGCACGCGACGACGGCAAGAGACCGGACGGCATGTCTTTGTTCCCGTGGAAGGTGGGTAGGCCTTTAGTGTGGGACGCTACTTGCGTCGATACTCTTGCGCCATCCCATCTTCCTAGTACGTCGTGCTGTGCTGGCGCTGCTGCTACGGCTGCTGAGAACCTCAAGCGGCGGAAATATACCAACCTAGTTGGAAGTTATTTATTCGAGCCGTTTGGGGTTGAGACCCTTGGCCCGTGGGGTCCGAGTGCACACAGATTTTTTAAAGATTTATCCAAACGCCTGGTTGACACTTCGCGTGACCCAAAGGCTGGCTTCTACCTAGGTCAGCGAATAAGCATTGCCATACAACGTGGCAATGCTGCCAGCCTTTTGGGCACACTCCCAGTCGACAGCGATGTGGATGAATTTTTTGATGCCTTGTTTTAGTTCTTAGTTTCATTTAGTCTATAATTCTTCGGCTTAGTTTTTATAATATTGTAAATATTTTAAGTTTAATTCCATTAATAAAGAAATCTCTTCAGTAAAATTTATAAGTACAACATTCGTAATTATAACTATTTATCGATCAAACACTCGTCTGTCGCATAGAGTTCTGAATATTATAAAATTCTTACATAAGATCCAGAAACTTGCTATAAAATCCTAAAACCTACACGCCAAAAATGTTTTAACACTCAAACAATTTCATCAACCGCAAAAAAAGCAACAAATACAAATTTCATAAGAGCAGTAATCGAGTAAGCCCGAACTAAATTCTTACTATACCCAAGACTTCCTCTTACGAAATAGCTTTTTATGGCGAAGGATCCTACCTCAGGTCTGCGTAGATTGTGTGAGCCTTCATGACGTCATTTGATGGCATCCGTGTATCGCCCACGGATCTGTGAAACCCGGCATCCGTGTCGAGCCTCTAATATCCGCTTTTACACGGCACCTTACAGTACACTACACTTTAATAAATGTACCGTGTTTTCTTTGGGCCGAACATTGTTTGGAGGGCTTTCGTCGGGTTTTACACGACCAAATTGAGTATGACGGTGTATAATGTAGGATGGATAGCAGAACGTTCATTGAATGTAGGCAACTTACCATGACAAGAAATATCTCAAATATCTGCATAGTTAAATTAAGTTTTGAAATTAAATAAAACGTGAAAATAATTTTGTTAACGAATAGATACAAAAAAAAATATACTTTAGTCTTTTCTGAGGCTCGAGTCCGCTATCAGTGAGTGGTGGGTTAATAAACGTTCCAGTGTATTTGTTTTTGTGCCTAATTTTCGTATTCAGATAAGAACAGTCCCTTGCAATCCTACAATGACAACAGTGGCAAGTAGGTGTACATTTGTAAATTATCTGATTACGAAAATTAGGCACAAAAACACAAACACAAAAAAACACACTGGAACGTTTATTAACCCACCAATCACTGACTTAGAATAGCGGACTCGGGCCCCTGGTCATTATATTCATTAACATTTTAACCCTCTACATGAAAGATACACATTCAGGTACTAGGAAAGTTTGGTAGCAAATTAATTTATTAGGTCATACTGTATTCTTGGCCTTAAATTTCCAGCTTTACTTAAGTGGATGTACAACAAATAGACTCGAATGTCTTGTACCGTATTTACTAGGGTACGAACTCGTTTTTTTACTTCACGTATGGGACAACTTACCTTATTTATTTTCTCTCTGTACCCTGACAAAATGAGGATCTTTTTAGTAGGATACTTACCGACTATGATCAAAGTATGCCATTTTAAGTAATGGTTGGGAGGTTTAAATACTAATTATTTTTATTTACCATTCCTGTTTCGGTAGGTACTCATATTGATGTCAAATTATCATTTAAATAATGCCTTGCTTACGCCTAAACTTAAAAACTTAGGCACCATATATTAGTGGTTATATAATAACCAACATTTATAAATATGCGCACTTTTACGTATCAACTTGGTAACGTAGAACGACTAGCGATACAGACAAAATATAATAAACTCGTCCTCCAGTGGTTCTCAACCCACACAAAACGAACACATTAAATCCAGCAAACTTTTCTTAGATTAACTTTCTCAGATTCACAATCCCTTAAGCACGATTTGAACCACAGAAGAAACATCTCAAATCCTGTGGGTTTCCATTTACGAAACATTTTGAAATACTCTACAAACTTCACGCTTCCAAATTATAAGTTTAAGTTTGAGGACCGCAGAATTTTCAATGGGAAATGCTTGTACAACTTAATTAAGTACTGGTGTTCTGTTTTTGTCACTTAATTGGCTAATAGACAATTGACTAATTATGTTATCCTAACAATTATCTATAAGAAAATTAAATTATCATTCCTGCTAGGAATTTGAAGTAGCTACTACAATTAGATAGAGAGTACGATGAGTAAATAATTGTTATTTTATTTATTGGTCTAATTTATCTAAAGCGAATCTAATTAAATTTGTATTTTTAGAATAATATGTTTTTATGTGTTCGCCAGAATAATGTTTGCCTCTGCCTCTTTCGATTTTTTTAACATACTGATAAAAAAATACGTTTAAATATTTAAGCATATTGTGTTGAGTATTCCTCCTCAAATATACTCAACCAAAAACAAATTATAATAAATTAAAAAATAAATTGTACATTTCTGTAAATAATTTAAACACATTCTAACATAATGTTTATAGTACAGTATATAGTATACTGCGAAACAAATGACTGCGTTGTCCAATTTAATTTAAATGAAACAATTGCGTGCTAGAATGTAAACTGTCTGGCGGACAGCCTGAGGAGGGTTCAATTATTACCATTATCGTAAACCTAATGTATTACGTGTGTACATAAGACCTTTTAATAATTAAGTTTTGCCACTTAATTTCGAAATGGACCTCATAAATGTTTTTGAAAAAATAGAGCAATTATTTGTATTCGTTTTCATATTGTGTGTTTCAATAATATTTATTGTATTTTTTTATGTCTTGGCACAACAGTTTCCATTTAAATATATTCTGGTTTTTGGTAAGCAGATTTTTAGTAAATTATTTTTATTAAACATACTACTTTTTACACAGGTTTGTTGAGTTTTCATAATATTTTGCAGAGAAGCAAGTAGGTAAGTAATCGTCTCCTGAGTTACTTGTTTATAATAAGAATAAAAAAGAATTTCTGTAAGTGTCAAAAATAAATTTACAAAGTTGTACGTTGTCTCGAGAAATAACTTAATTAAAACAACTTTTGAGTTTCCAGACAACCTAATAAATCTTTGTACGTTTTAGTTTTGACTTATGTAAACTTTATTTCTTTAGATGAAGAATACCACCTAAATACGAAGAGCTTTGCTTTTTTAAATCTATATCTTATATATAAAATTCTCGTGCCACAATGTTAGTTACCATACTCCTCCGAAACGGCTTGACCGATTTTTATGAAATTTTATATGCATTTTCAGTAGGTCTGAGAATCGGCTATTATCTATTTTTCATATCACTAAGTGGTAGTAGGTAGGTAGTAGGCAGGTGCTAGGTAGAAAAAATTGCATTGCAACGCATGCGGGTACAGCTAGTACATATATAAAAATGAATCCCTATTTCCCTTGGTCACGGCATCACGCGTGAACGACTGGACCGATTTCGCTAATTCTTTTTTTGTTGTGTTTGTTATTGTTTGGAGAAGGTTCTTGTTAAAGAAAAAGTTTGCAAAATAGTGCTGAAAATTAGGAAATTATACAAAAAAAAAAAATACGGTACCTAGGTATTCACGCGGGTGAAACCACGGGGCACAGCTAGTTTTAAATAATTTTACAATATCTACCAATATTGACGACTTCTCCATTCGCGGGTTCTTGCGAAATAAGCAGCACCTTTGTACATCATTTACACATATTATATATGTTACAATTACTAAACTATTGTGTGTACATAAATTATTAAATAAATAAATATATTCAGGTTTTTATATACTCATGTAAGTACGCGGATTGAATGTTTGATTTTGCTATTTTTTACTTTCCTTACCTTGAAGAAATCCGCAAATGAATCTTCTTTCTAAATAATAGTTTGAAGTAAGTAATAACCTTTCTCAACACGAAATTAATTTAACCCATACTATGATACTGTGAAAATAGCGTAGGTGTTAGATTTAATGTGGGAAGCATTTGTGTGTGTGTGTCGCTCGCAAGCCTGCGTGGGCAGCGGGCGATAATATCTGGCAACAAACAGACGCGATGAGCAAACATTACTATTTTTATATTTATAAGATATTGACACAGGGTCTTTCACGTCGGCTGATGAGTATTGGTTTCATCGTAATTTATGACTGTATATTTGTCCACACTTTTTGTGTGTGCAAATATACAGTCATAAATATAACAATAAATAAATATACAGACGAATAGAAAAAATATAAACAAATGCTTTCATCTCCCGAGCCTTTTTCCCAACTATGTTAGGGTCGGCTACCAGTCTTACCGGATTCAGCTGAATGCCGTATTTTACATGGAGCGACTGCCTATCTGACCTCCACAATCCATTTTACTGGGAAACACAGTATCCCATAGTAAGACTGGTTGTCAGAATTGACTTAACGACTGCCAAAGATCTATGTATGACAGCCGGGACCTACTGTTTAACGTGCTTTCCGAAACACGGAGGTCATCGGTCACTTAGCCACGACTAAATTAAAAACTAGTAAAGGGCTATGCTCATTGCTCATGTGACATAATCTAAAGTTGAGATTCACATCGTTTTTTTTTTTAGGATTAAGTGCTACGCCGCGGCGTAGCACATGTTATAGCTACAAGTGCTACGCACTGATCTTGTTTAAAATATTGATATTATATGGAATTTTATTAAACTTTTTGATTACGCTTCAATAATAATTTCTCGTTATTTTGTAACAAAAACAAACAGTAAATTCGAAAATAAAATTAAAGTCAAAGGCTGTCTAGACAGCGTATTATTTTAAACTTGATGGATAATCTGCTAATATTTGTTACGTAAATACCATCTCTTGATGTTTTAATTCTGAAGATTGATATTTACTAACTTTAAGCCTGTCTCGAGCTCTCGCTAAGTTCTCAAGCCACGTAGAAACCTTTTATAACAAGGGACCTAATAAATCTAGCGGCGTGGCTTACATTTTTATGTTAGAAATGAAATGTTGGTGTACGGATATTAAATAACTTTTTATTATGTGCGTAGACATTGTAGACTAAGTTTGGTATAAAAATATTAAAAATTATACAATGTAGCAAATATGAAAAATTTTGTTTCTTTAGAAATAAAAACAAAGCAGAAAAATAGGCGTTTACATACATGTATATTATAAACGCATATTGCAATGGTCTCATGTTAACAAATAAATTAATGATTACATATAATTTAGCCACCATTAATTACTAATTGATGACAAATTATTATTGTTGTTTTTATGTCGTACACAGAGAAATACTACTTAAATGACATGAATTATTACAATATATTATTTAATCCTTAAAACATACACAATAAAACAAACACTGTCCGTCGGAGGTTAACAAAAGATATACGAAGATATCATCTTAATATTGTGATGAATATAATTTAAACTCTTCAATACACAATTAGAAATAACAACAGATGTAGTAACAATCGTCAACAGTTGACATCAGTGTCAAGTGGCACTTCAGATCAAACGCTTTTGTTATAGAATTAATCTCACCAATTCTGAGCTCAGTAAAGTTACACTATCGCCCGTGTAAAGTGCCATAAACCTGGGGTACAAAGGCTTACGTTATAGCGGATGTAGCGAAACGCCTTATTTTTAATTGTGTTAATTATTATTTAACACAATGGAGTAAATACATTGTAATAACAGAGAAAAAAAAAACGATGTACAGTTATGTAATATTTAATTTTGAGTACATTTTCACTGGATGTAAGGAGGATTGAAGATTGACTTTTTTTTTTCGAAAAAAAAAAACGTTTTTACGCCTGACCGGTTATTTGGTATACTAAAATGTGTTCATTAGCTTACGAAGTTTAGTAAAAATACAATTTGTCTTTTATCTACCTAATAAATAATAAAATTAACCTACCGTAGAAGAACAATTGCGAGGATGTTGATCATTTTCTGTTATTCAATACTAAAGTTCATTTTAATTTCTATCTAGCAAGCAACTTTTATCACTAAAATCGCAAATAATATTGGTAAAACAATTTTAAAACTAGCGTATTCTTATGACTTGGACCGCGCAGCCCACTTTACCGGCACGGAGTAGAAATTAATTAGAAGACGTTGGCAAACTTGGTCGCCTTCGCTTATTGAGCTGCCGGCAAAAATATGGGACAACCCTAACTGCGAGCCCACGTGCGAAGGTATCTCTTGCCGCATATTTCTCAGCTTAAGTGCCAAAATAGTTTATAATAGTTTCAATTTGAAATTAACTCATTTTAAGGAAATTTTGATTCCGTTTGTTGTTGGTGATTGAATCATAGAAGATCTCAAAAATGTGTTTGAAAGGAAGGGTTTGACACAATGAAGATGAGTTAGATTGAACAATTAAGAAAAAAATAAAAAATATTTATTTTTTATTTGATTTAGATATTTTTCAACATCGATGTCATGTAAAATAAATACAAACTAAAAGTAGGAACGAAATAAAAGTCTTACGTATACACGTATATACGTCTAGTACATATACCGACCATTTTTAACGAAAATTTCCTCTAATCATTACCATTCTTAAGCCAGTGTTCTCGATTATATTTTCTTGGAAATATCCAGTGGATGTAACTCGGCCACGAGAGGCTTACTCCAGTTAATATTTTTACTGCATAACGAACGCCTACACGGACCCTTTCGCGTGGGAACGTTGGCGGCTGAGACCGACAATTTACTTATAACGCTTGTTCTAACTAAGGGGTAGGCAGCGGTAATTGTCTAGTAGTGTTTGATGTTGAATGAAGTTATTTTGTAACGGAGGATTTTATAAATGGCTTTTATGAAGAGACTTAAGATTATTTATTAATTTCATGTTTGTCTTATTGTCATATTTATTATGTGGTAGTCAATTAGGTACTATTTTTTGTTGCAATACATTTCTCAGTGTTTAATAGGATGAAAAAATAAATAATCATAATAAATGAAGTATATGTCGTACTTATTTACCTACATAAGGCTGTTTTTTATTTTACCTGCCTGTGGGAAATCTAAGAGAAGGATACTTACGAAGTCTAGATAATAAAATCTTCAACATTATGTACTTACTTTGATATTATTAATTCATTTTAATCATAGCTAACAAGACAAACTGTCAATTAATCTGCCTAATTAACGTGTGGTTAGCTAAGGACCGTATTATGTTCTAATTAACGGTTAATACGATTATTTCAAGCCACGGAGTGTTATCAACTGAATTGAAACCGCCTTTTGAAGTTGGTCGGAAGTATCGCTACCGGTTCACTTTTTAGGTCAGTTGTAATTTATAGTTGTATTAAGAGCGACGGGCGAGCCACGAGCTCACAGTAGTTTTATTCGCGGCTCGTCGTGCCTGATACACGGGCGACCAAAAGTGTTGGTTGACATCGCGCCGCGCCAAATTTCAAACATGCGTGACGAGCTACGATTTGTCTCGCCACCAAACTTAACCGCGGTCTTGAGTAATCCACGAGCGAGCTTTACCGTATACCTCGCTCGTCGATCACACCCTTAAGAGTTCCTAATATAAAACAGCATTAATCTGGTCTTAACAACTTAATAATAATTATAATTTGATATTGTCATGGTATCACAAATATATTGTGCGAGTACAATGTAATATGTATGTAAGTAATATCTTTATGTTTAAGAATTTTTTGTACCTAGTCACACTAGCGCGTTTGTACATTGTATACAAACATACATTCATACATGCATATATTAAACGTCAAAAACATAACCAGCCTTTTTTTGGCATTGCCGCAGATGGGTTAAATTAACCCCTATACCACATGGTTATCCGTCTTTCTATTTTTTTAAGGCCTCGTTTGGATTTTATGCAAGTGATGCAATTTTTGAAGTAAAAATGATTTAGTTAAGTTACGTAACATATCTAATGTGTAAAATAACACCTAACATTGTCTTACATACTTTAGAGCTAGTTGGCCCCCATACTTTTACCGGTAAAGAATGTCTTTAAAAATAAAACATATTGATAGGCTAAAACTAGTAGAGTCACGTTTCAAGGAGATTAGCCTGTCATTCGCAGGCTACTTCGTACTAGACGTCATTATGATAATTTTATCGGGAAATTTTCGCCTGCATCGCTTAAGTTGTACGCGCGTGCCATACGGCCATTTTGTACACACAACAGGCTTTTTTTTACTAAGTTATTTAATTTAATTTAGAAGTCCAGAAAGAGAATACAACTGTTTTTAGTCCCCGACGCAAAAACAAAGGGGTGTTATAAGTTTGACCTGTCCGTCTGTGTGGGTGTGTGTGCGTGTATATTTATGAGGCATCATAGCTCCTAAACGAGTGAACGATTATGAGGTGTTTTTTTTGTTTGAAGACGATCCATATTTATCATAATAATATTATAGCCATAATTTATGAAAGATACCACATATCTTTCATAAATTATGGCTCAGTATTTTGAAAGTTAGGAACAATTATAGAAAATTTGTCAAACTATTTATGGTTATATTTGACGCGTATTCATCTTCTCATAATTTTTTTTCTCATCAAAATATGTAAGTTATAAATATAAATATTAATTATATTTATTCAGGAAAATATTAAATTACATACAATACAGTAAATGAGAAAAGTGGTTAAGTATTACAGAGTTCTCAGAACAAGATAGTATTATGTTTCAGGGCTTTTTATTATGTATACGATGTATAAATTATTATCCTCTACATGTGTGTCGTGTTACACGCGTTTCACATCGTTTTATTTATAACGAATTTAAAAAAAATAGCTCACTGTACACCTTTCATTGAAGATATTTTTTAACTGACTTTAGAAGGAAGACGTCGTTCGTAATTCGAATTTATATTAAATTTATTATATTTGTTACGCTTTTAATTAAGGAAGAAAAATACGGCAAACATTTTTTTTTAAAGCGTGTAATGTGCCTTTTTGTTGAAGACCCTAAAAAATAAATGAATATCACCATTAAATTTGGATTATTTATTTATTTTTGAGATCAAAATCGGTTGTTTTACATTTATTTTTTATTTCATTTCTTCCTATTTTTTTTTTCAATTTCATGAACATTGATCTCCAACAACTCAGCCATTCTTTCTAACCGTGTGTACTCTATCCAATATTAATGCTTCTGATAGCTCTCTTAAGGTATATTGAAGAGCTCATTAATGGCGACATCTCCAAGAATCGCTGACCAGAGAAACACCCTGAGTGTAGGCGTGTGTTGTGGCCATAAAACCAGCTGTTATCACCTTTAATACTCTAATAACGAGTTTTGGCGGAATTCACTTTAATTGGCGATTTCGTGGTAATTTACGAGTGTGTTATGGCGATAGATGGCAGTGTGGTAGAGTCGCGTTTGATAGGACTTTGGTATTGGATCGATATTGTCTATTGTCCTTGCCGAGCTCATACTTGCGTAGTAGATGGAATGTCATAATACTCATGTACTGTATACAATTTTAGTTAATCATTAACATGAATGTATTAAGTTGACAAAATGATCTGAAAAAGTAGTTGACTCTTAAATTGAATAAAATAATTTTCGGTAATGAAATTCGTACTAATTTAGTCTATCCATTGTTAGTTTGGAATTATGAATATTCTCCTAATTCATCATCTCCCAAACCTTTTTCTCAACTATGTTGGGGTCGGCTACCAGCCATACCGGATTCAGCTGAATACCGTATTTTACACGGAGTGACTGTCTATCTGGCCTTCACAACCCATTTAACTGGGAAACACAGTATTCCATAGTAAGACTGAAATTGACTGACATGAATATTCTCCTAATTATAGAGACTTATTTTTTCCTTCGTGTATGCTATTCCACCCACGCTTTTTGGCCTTTGATTTTTCTTAGAATCTCAATAAGGAAGTACCTATACAGTCATGCAGTATATATAGTTATCGAACCATGAACATGTTATGGAACCCGGCGGCATGTTCGCTCATGTCACGTGTCATCAGCTATGTTGATATGGGTACCAGTTATGGGGCCCATCGGCAAATACCCCTTGTGAAGACGAGTCTATCGTTCACCTATATTTAAGTATCGATGTTGTGCGCAGGAAATTGAGAGTAAGATTTTTTTTGCAGAAAAATGTGAATTTTTTTATAAAAAAAAATGGCGACATATTTTTTAACTAAACAAAATAACTTTTTTTGTGGTTCAGTATCAGTTTGTTTTTTAAATGACCACTTAGAAATAGGTTTTACAAAGGTAAATAACAAATACTTTATCTCAATTAACATTGGAATGAATTCAACGTTACATATCAATATTTTTAAAAGGCAGCGATGGCATAATTATTATTATTCAACTAGCTGTGCCTGCGACTTCGTTCGCGTGGATGACGAAACTTATCAATGAGTTTATAACCGCAAAATTAAGTTTGTTTTTTATTGTTTATACTTTTCCGGGATAAAAACTACCCAGTGTGGTGCCTAGGATAATAAAGAATAATTATGCCAATTTTCATCGTTATCGAACCGGTAGTTTTTGCGTGATACCTGAACAAACAGACAGACAGACAGACAAATTTTTTTTTTCACAGTTTTCCTTTCGGTGTCGGTCTAGTAACAACCCCCGCCATTTATTTTTTCGACATTTTCAATGTACAGAATTTTCACTTCTACAGATTTATTATAAGTATAGATTACACAATGCAAGACGAGAATCGTACGCGTCATGACATTTCGCAATCCCTCTTGTGCTGATCAAACTTCCGGCAATAGTGACGCGACGTATTAGTCGATTCTGATTTCGGTTAACATTATTATTACTTAAAAAAGTACATGTTTTTTTTTTATTCCTTAGTGGCCATTTTTATTCACTCGCGTTTTTAATGGCCCCAACACAAAGCCACTTCACAGCTGACTCTCCATTATCGCTGCACAAAGATCATATCTACTGCTTTTATCAGGTTCCTTTAGATCGATAAGCGATTCAAGAACGAGATATTTTTATTTAATTAAGCTAAAGAAAACGGAATGGAGCGAGGGTTGTAACACTTTCATTTAGGGCACAGAATTTATTGACTGTTTGATATTCTTATAAAATAAGAATGGAAAAAAGTGCTCCGTATTGTTTATCTGTCTTAGGTTCTATTCTAACTACGTATATTATATGTGCAGCAATATGCACAACCCAAGGCAAGGCAAAGGTTTTTTTGATAAATGTGCGTGATTTATATTAATGTTATTTATATTATAAGTCTACAAGTCTTCTAGGCAACAGAAGCCAATTATTATTATTTATTTTAATTTAATCAGTACGACTTACACAGCCAATCACCCGGTCATCTTAGTAGCGAGTTTTCCTTCAAAAATAATGAAAATTCCACCTTCTTGAATAGTAATAAATAATAATCTGGATCAGAAAATATTATCCGCGTCTATAATTGGTATAAAAAAAACCTGTCCAATTCCCCACCACAATAATATCAGTTAATCAAGCTTAAAATCTAAAAAAATACAATATCCTAGTTAATTTTCCTCCCAATTTTCGTAACATTCATTTTCCTTATGGTCTCAGTAACTGGCATGGCGTGCCAGTTGATTCATTTTGTTTTCCCTATTGCCAGATTTGCATGGCAACATTTACAAGATGGTGTTTTTAGTCACTTTGTATAATTAAATTGTTTTCTGGCATTATCTTTACACGGTGTCGCTCTGCATTCTGGCATGTTTTTGAACAACAAAAGTATATAATTTATGAAGCATATTCAAATTAGTTGTAAAGGTCACAGAATCTGTTATTACTTTCTCACATAATTGGGAAAATTTAATTACTTAGAGCCTTATGAAACAAAGACTAAGTAATTCCGTATTTCATTATTGAATGTTCTGTGAGGAATATTTAAGGCCTCCCAAAAAACCTCAATAAAGTTTCTAACGAAATTACCTATTTTCATCATCATAAACATGTTCAGCCCTGTATAGTCAACTACCGTGCTTATGCCGAGCTTTTCTGTCTCTTGTCAATTGTCATTCAACCTTCATATAAAATATATGTGTTTACACTGACACAATAAAAAAATATTTATTTCAAAGTACAAAAAAGAAAACCAGAGAGAATGATTACGAAAGTATGGTCGTTGGCAGTACTATTTTAAAATTAAAATTTGCACTTATACATAAGGTTTGTTTTCATAACGTTCCACTGACGCGTGACCTTTTGTACGTCTTAACAGAAAACAACAAGCAAACGACTGGCGGTTCTCTTTAAAAAAACAAATCGAAGTCATTCCGAACCTCATTTCTTGTTAAAATAACAAGGAGAAAAAACAAAATGGTCGCCGCGTCATCAATTCCTTTAATATTCGTCTCATTAGCTATAATTCAGTACGAGTAGGCATTCCTGTTGGAATTTCAGCCATATTTCAGTTTGAAGCGGTCGTTCACTTTATATTGTTTTGCAAGTTATAGGCTGAGAGCTGTTTGCGAGATATTAAAAAAGAAAGTGTTGAAGATAAACTGTTCCTTCCGTTTCTGTAAAGTATAAGTAAAGAAAGTAAAATATAACCGTTTCAAAAAAATATCGGTGTGTATGTAATGTGTGGTGTACAATTATTGCTGTCTATCATCATGGTTATAAATTAAATAACATATTAAATATTATCTTTTGTTTTTCATCCACTTTAAAACAATTTGTTCGAAGAAAGGCGAATAAATGCCCATTCTTCACCGCCATGAATTGAACTATTAGGTATGTGATCTGCTTACGTAAAGTAGTCCTTACGTAGAGCAAAGCTATACACACAAGTCAAAACCAGAAATAAATTGACATAGCAAAACTCACATTCGCATTACAAATCTAAAGTCTAACAAAGTGTTCTGAAGTTTCGCTCCTAACTTCAACCCTCGCATGTCACGCCCGTTCTTGTTTGAGGAGATAATTTTCTTCTTAATTAACCCTCTGGTGTATGGCGTATTTAATTGGGCCATCGGTACGTGTGAGAAGCCCCGACTTGTGCGGATGTATGGACATTTTTAATTGGAAACGAAAGGAATGAGTTTAAAGTGAGAAAAGTTGGAGTAACTTCGTTTCATTGATGTCGTTAAAATTTTTGTAGGTCGGTAATAAGATACCTATATAAAGAAGGTTTTTAATTAATAAGAAGTTGTGCACTGTTCGAATATTTATCTATTCTCTGCAAAGACCTTTCCCTTATTTCGGTAAGAATCACTTCCATCGACATTAAGAACGTAACCTTCACTCCTCTAATCACTGACGACAGAATACTTTTAAGTACGTTTTGGATTGAAAAACTTAATTATTCAAAATCCAAACTAATATTAAATCTTATATAGATAAATAAAACTAACACGCGTCAAAATACTCATCGTCATCCCTGTCAATGGCGGGAAACGTGCCCAGAAGGCTGGCAGCATTGCCACGTTGAATGGCTATGCCGATTCTCTGTGCAAGGAACAAACCAGCTCTCTGATCACGAGTAGAGTCTACCAAACGTTTTGACAGTTCTTTAAAAAGATTTCGTGCACTCGGACCCCATGACCCGAGCGTTTCAACCCCAAACGGCTCGAAAATATAATTACCCATTAGGTTATTATACTTTCGCCGTTTAAGGGTCTCAGCTGCTCCAGCAGCAGCTCCAGGAGAGGCCGCCGAACTTAGAACGTGGGATGGGATTATTCAAAATCCCTAGTATTTATCTTCAAAGTACAAAGGGGGAGCATACGAAATATGAAGTAGAAATGCCTCAGGGAACTGTCTAGGACAGATCCTGACTTCTAAGGAACAATGTCAATCTAAGTACAATAATCTCTTCAAAAACGAATTTACTTTTGTCTGTAAACAAAAATATTGGACTTGTCTAATCCGGTTTTGATCCGTTACCGACCGGATAACGGATAACCGGAAAGAACTTTCAGTTTGTTTACAGCGAATTCTCTTTGTTGTTATGAAATTATTATTATTTTGGACAGGTCGGTGTCGCTCGATTTGTGGCGTCTTTGAATGATGACCTGGTGTTGTGTTACGGTGACTTTGACGTTCAATCTGTTGAAGGTTAACTTACCTAACAAGTAATATTATTTTTTTGGAAAAAAATGAACATCTCGGGTGCCTAGGAATATTTTGGTTTTATTTCAGTATTAAATTATTATTATTTTGTGACTACTAGAGCTATTTTATGTAGCATTATCTCTAGCGTGTACAGATCTATATTACGCAAAACTTTTATATTTTTTATGAAACAGTATTAACATAATCATCTTAAACAAAAGTAAAGTGTGTGACGTACAGTTAACACAAAAACATTAAGTTTACCGTACTTAACTTATTGAAGTAGGCAACAAAAAATTAACTGTAAAGGTATACCTCCATACTTTTTCCTAGAAACAAGACCCAACAGCTCAATAAACAAAAAAACCTACGGAAAAGTAAACAATAGCTAAACGGAATTCCCAATCTATTCGACAAACGTTCTAAGCCGGTATAAGCCAGACACAGAGTAAATAAATATGTTTAGAAAACGGCAGTAGATCAATAGAGTTAAGCAACCAGAAGTTTCTCTCGGTAAAAATAAAGCGTTAAATCTCTTCCGCTTGATTTTAGGCTAGGGTAACTATGAAATAGTATGAGGCAAAAAATATTTATTTTCATAGAAGCTGTTATTATGTATTATTTCTAAGAAATTGTTTTCCGTTTGTTATAAATAAGAGAATAACTAGAATAATTATTTATTACATAATTTAGATCCTTATAGATTTCTGTATAATTTTTTGGGTTTGAGATATTATATGTGTTGTTTAATCATCATCTCCCGAGCCTTTTTCCCAACTATGTTGGGGTCGGCTACCAGTCTTACCGGATTCAGCTGAATACCGTATTTTACATGGAGCGACTGCCTATCTGACCTCCACAACCCATTTTACTGGAAACATAGTATCCCATAGTAAGACTGGTTGTCAGAATTGACTTAACGACTGCCAAAGATCTATGTATGACAGCCGGGACCTACTGTTTAACGTGCTTTCCGAAACACGGAATTGAACATTGTTTAAATAGGTTCTAAATGTTTGATGTTTACTCAAATGCAGAATAAAATAATGTTTTCAAATTTATTATTTTGTTTATTAAATATATGTAGGCGCTTCGCTATGTCTAGTGTTAAGAAACGTGAAAAGGAACTGCTGAAACATGACAAGCGGGTTGACGTTTCTTGACACTGATCCCCTTGCAGTAACAATGGTCATGAAAAGACAAAAATTAAACCACTATGGCAACCAAGTGTTTTTTTATTTAAAAATTGTTGATTGTATTAAAATCGACTGTTCTGTCAGCCTAATTAAATTATTCTTTTGGTTCATTTAAAATTTAAAATAGAATGTATGGTCACCATACAAAACTGACAATGAGAGATATAAATCGGATTAGCGCCTTTCAAACTCTGAAGTCGGTCTAGTGAAAAAAGTATGAGAATATTACTGTACGAGTCCCGATAAAATTCTAGCAAATAGCCAGAAGATATTAATGTCAGGTCGTTATTGATAACCATACGTTTTTATTAAGATTCAATTGTAGGTACTGATAACCGAAATAAGAATCGACTAATACGTCGCGTGTTGTGGTACGAGGACCGGGTGTTGTGGCGCAAATTGGGAGAGGCCTATGTCCAGCAGTGGACTATGATTGGCTGAATGATGATGATGAATACGTCGCGTCACTATTACCGGAATAACGGAAAAATAATGGCGGCGCGTGCGATACTCGTAGTGGTCTCTTGCATTATATAAATTAATAAGAATCATTATGGAGTCGCTGGCCTTTAAAAGTATTGTAATTGTAACGTTGAATCCATTATAATGATAATATATTATTATTGTAAAGTTTATAGCATCAGTGGTTTCCATTTAACAGTACGTAGTCTTCTAAAATAGCGAGCAAAGTGCTTTTCTTTACTCTTATAACGTTGTTAGTAAAATTCTCTTGAATAAAATATATTTAACAAACTTTTTTATTTACCATTCAATACTTAAATATAATATAACGATAAACACTTACAACTATACTAAAATTAAAACTTATAAAAATAAATAAAAATAACACGCGTCAAAAAAATCATCGTTATCCATGTCTATGGCGGGAAACGTGCCCAGAAGGCTGGCAGCATTATAAATTTATTAATTTTAAAATGGATCTCTAAAAAGTCACAAAGTATTAACAGATAAAAATAAAAACTCCAAACATCCCAAGGTATTTTCTAAGTAATTGTTACAAATTATTTTTTTCTTATTCTAAGATTTTGACCTTACTAATTATCCTTGTTATTTTGGCAACTTCAAAGGGTAATACTACACAAAGGCCTTAAGACCTGTTGGATGTTCTGAAGGGCTCCCAAAGGGTACCGTTGAACAGGGATTTATCATAAACATACGTTACTTCAGTCATATCGCAGTGAGCTTTACGTAATCCATAGCTTTCTTTAAGACGATGTGGAATGGAAACTCCTGTATTACTTTTACTTACATCAAACAAGACTGGGCATACCAAAAACTCAATAGTTTTGATATGAATAAGGCTTAAAGTGGTTACATGATATGATATTACAAGATTCGCTAGGTAAAACCGAAAATGTCAATAGTATTTTTGGAAGCTAGCAACTTCAATAATCAGCTTTCTAATAATTTTAAGACATTGAATGATTTAAAAGAAAGTAGCTACCAACAATAAAACATGGAATATTGATTGTAGATGTATGTCCGAATTTGTTTTTATTTGCGTCACTGTTGCATAGAATGAAAAAAAAAAAATTGTAGTCTAAATAGGTATATCTGGTGCAATCGCGGTCAAATAGCTCTTCCCCCTTTTGACAGCTTTGAATTTAATTAAAACACAAATCTTCCCTTATGCTAATTATGTACAATGGTAATCCTTGTCGCAATCAGAGGTCATTTGGGTGTGGACATTTTGTTGAATATATTAGTCCCTTGTTTAAACAGAAATCAGGCCCTAAGCCCGATTCCTGATGTGGGACTGAACGCATATTTAAGGCAATGTATCGGTGTCCGCATGAAACAAATGTAATCTAAACTACTATAATAAAGATGTCAATTTTCTGTTTTTGGATGTTAAATTTAGGAAAAAGATTTTAATCATTATTTTACTGAGGCATAGGTTATTGCTGAGTGCTACATGTAGGGTAGATGCTGATAACAAACTTTAGATTCAGCCAGGGTAAAAGTTTTGTTTTATCATAATATGGGTGATGTTTATGAAATTATAAAGAATAAAAAACAGATTTTAACAAAATCCTAACAATTATAACATTATATCTTGTATTCTGACATTATTTACGTTGTTAGCTTTTATGTATTTTTTTTTGGAAATAAATTATTTCTGTAACATTACATGTTATATAATATTACATTTACTCGTCATTAATTAAATAACATGGGGCACCAATTTATCTAAGCCAAGAAATGATTTAGTTCTTGGCTTAGTTAAATTGGTGTCCTATGTTATTTAACTGTTCTTGGCTTAGTTAAATTACATTTGTAACGTATTATATCTAGTGTACAAGTTCTTTTGTCTAGATATCAGAAGTACTTAAGTGCTACTTGTCTTAGATTAGCCCAAATAAGCGGAGGTTTGTAGAATTCTATTCGTGGGGATTCTCGCTTTGTTTCAGTACTTGTTTGCTTGTTACCTAACCGGGTACAAGTCCATTGTTTTCCGAGAAGAATAGTAAACAACGTACACTTTATAGTTTTTTGTTAATTTTCTATTATATCAAGGAGTACATAAGGACTCACAATTTAATTATTTAGGTGTTTTTTGTTATTGATTCAAAATTGATAAGTTGCATATAATAATATATTTTTTCAACTTATATTTGCTCTTGAGTGTGCAGGGCCTCCCTTCTTTCTTTTCATTTGGTTATTGGCATCTATGTACTCTACTCTTCACTTTAGCTTGGACTACGTGAACTTAAGAGTAACCTTATTACCTTAACTAACACTAACCAAAAGTTACAGAAAGAAAAGAACATTTATTTTCACAAAAAACTATTTTTATAGTCTGTCATCATTTGAAGCACGCTCTACGGTCTGGTAATCGCGACATTATAAAAATATCACGAGACTCGCCCCTTAGTTACAAACATGATTTATGAACCCTACCTACTAGTTGTCATCTCTCACTCGCAAATCATGTTTTATAGAAGATCAACAAAATTCAATAGGTTGGGCAGTTATGAAACTGAAAGTGAGTAGGGCATTATTTTGTTTAAACCGTGGTTAAACTGAAAACTGTTAACAATATTTACTTATAACACTACTCCTTTCTTACCTTACTTACTGTGTATGTTAATACGACTGTACGTGTACTGTATGTTACCAAAAATACATGAAAGCATGCAACAATCCTGTCACAATATCACTCTTAAACATAGATTTGTTATTGGTTATCCAAGTTTAAATTGGAAAATGTATGTGACGTAAATGTACATAATAAAATGTAATATAAAATATATATAACCATGTGTGAACAGAGATGACGTTTTTCGAAAATCCTCATGATTTTAACGAAGCATAATTTCCCCTTTTATTGCTAACACTTCACCGTAACGTAAATACTATGGAAACATCCAAAATCCCAGCAAGATTCGAAAGACGTTCAAACTTCTGAAGTTTGAGGACGGCAGGCCAAGTTGTCACCAAACAGTTACACTTGTATACTTTGTACCTGCGGAAGAAAACATGACGTATGTCTGGCATTAACAAGTTTTGTTACGAAAACAACGAATATTTTTGTTTGTGTTTCGTCTTTGCTGACAGGAAGGTGTATGCTTACGTCTAAGTTGTGTGTTTGTTACTCTTTCTTTAGGAACTTAATTGTGTTTTGTTAAGGTCTTTTGTATTAGTTTTGGTCAGAACTTTGTTACATACAAGTATATAAAATTACAAATTGTGATAAAAAAATAGTTGCTTTAATGCTAGACATAGAATATACTAATTATTAGCAATAACGTTAAGAGAAAACAAGACTTACTTACTATGTATGAAAATTGCCAAAAGAACCTAAGAAATGCAAGCGGTATTTTATTTGATCGACTTATAAAAATAACAGCAGAAAATAAACTTCCAAATTACCAAAAATATTGACAGAACAACCACACCCATAACATGTACCGATTATTTAAATATAATCCTGTCCAAACTGAATCTCTCCACCATAACACAAATTTTATTATCCCTATAACGGTTGGGGAC
This sequence comes from Autographa pulchrina, assembly GCA_905475315.1. Lineage (NCBI taxonomy): Eukaryota > Metazoa > Arthropoda > Insecta > Lepidoptera > Noctuidae > Autographa > Autographa pulchrina. Next base: position 1,429,902 of record FR997775.1, read on the forward strand.
TTCGGGTTCCACCATAGGATGTCAAAACGGATTTACCATCGATATGTACGACAATTATTGTCACGGACATGATGCAGGTTTATGGGCCAAGCCCGGATTATCCGGATCATTTTAAATGTTATATAATGTAATAAAGAACGAAATGGCTATGGGTATGTTTAAGTAGGTTTTAGGAAACGTTTCGGTCAATATTTTTGTTAATAAAGTGGCTGTTATCTACCGTAACAGATTTTATGATTCGTTTCAAGGGTTTGACGTGCAACTGTTTTTGAACCATGCCATATGGCAGCATCAAAATATTTTCTATTTCTGAACAATATAATAATAAATAATAATAATAATATTCCGGGACAACTCACACACGGTTATCTGATCCCAAGCTAAGCAGAGCTTGTGTTATGGTAACCAGACAACTGATAAACATACTTATATATATTTCTAAATACATACATAATATTATAGATAAATTACACCTAGACACAGAACAAATGATCGTGCTCATCACACAAAGATTTGTCCTGAGTGGGAATTGAACCCACGACCTCCGGTATAGCAGTCACGGTCACTAACCACTAGACCAACAGGCCTGTCAATATAAACCATTATTTAATCATTTAGAACTGTATTCTATGTTTCTAGATATGTGTATAACGATAAATTGATTAGTGTAACCTTTTTCATAACAATTCGTTACCAATGTTGTTACGTTTGGGACCTGTATCATGCTTGCACGATTTATTTTTCACCAGGGTAGAAGACAATTAGCTAATGCTAAAAAAACTCCCTAATATATAACACGCCTAATTTTAATCAATCCCTCAATGGCCTCTATGTAACCGTAGACAATAACAGTAAAACAAATAAATATGTACACGGGCACACAAATGGTTGTGTATCTGTAATACGAACGTGACGTATTCTGAATGGCACAGCGATCAATCTAGGAGAGTGACATCTGTCCCTGTTTTATAGCAGGGTAGGCAGAATTGGTAAGTGAGGATGCATGGACCTCAAAAAACAGCCTTATTTATATGTAGTTAGAGTTCATTCTACTGGTTTAGTAAATTAATTAACTAACATGTTTATTGAATTAGGTAAATGATTGTAACTTATTATGTTAATGTGAATTCTCGTGAAAGGTCGTTCACTTTTAGGTTAGACCTACGTACACACATAGTTTATAAAAAAAATATGCATAACTCTTATGTATCAACTTTTGAGTTTATTTTCCTTCTTGTCAAGATGCTTTAGAAAAATAGTCAAAAAGGCTATACACATAATAACGCCGCATTTAGAAACCACTTAAAAAAATATGAAATTATCATGTAGGTTTATCTTCTAAACTATTTTTACATCCAAACAATGATAATTCTATAGACATTTTAGTACAAAATCCAAGTCAAAGGCTATGTCGGTTAAAAATATGTCAGAAGGAGAAATGAGAGAGTACAGTAAACACAGTGAGAGGGCGTCAATCCCTAAGTAGTGACGACTTGGTGACAATACGCACTTGAGGCTGAGTAAGGCTGAACGTTTGATGTTCGGAACTACTTGAGTTGTCCTGAATCTGACACGAATTTTTGGATGAGTATTTAAGATTTTTTTTATGATTTTTTTTGGAGAAATTGCTCAAGTAAATTTAAGTGGTCAGCTGAAAATCTTTGTTGCTAAGGGGTGATATCGGTCCAGTTTGTCTGACAAAAGAAAATACTTTTATTTTTGATATTGCAACGCTTTCCTTATTGAGAAACTAAGGAAATGCATAATTTACACATTTATTATTTTAAGTAAGTAAATTATGCTTGTCTAATCAATTCCTCATTACTTGCTAAAGTGATGTTATAAAAACCTTATGAATTAGTCTAAAAGAGAAAAAAGATTATACCTACTGCCTCATAATAAACAATACCTGATAACTAACCCTAAATCACTCGAACGCTAAAATTCCCGACGATATATTTTAATCGACTGCCTCGTTGGCCTAGTGGCGCTAAGCGCGACTGCTACGCTAGAGGTCTTGGGTTCGATGCCCAAGTCGACCAAGGTGTTATTGGGTTTTTCTATGAAATCCTAAGTAGCAGGTCGGAGTTTGGATTTGTGCCCGGTTAGTGGCAATAGGCTCGCCCCCTATTACATGGGACCTAAACATACCGGCGAACTGTGGGTGTACATTGGTACACCTCTGCCTAACCCTTCGGGGATACAGGCGTGATGGTATGTTATGTTATGTTATGTTATATATTTTAATATCCAGTGCTACACTACAGTAACATGAGTACACAGCAATCAGTCGGAAAGGATTGTGCAATAAATATTTGATAAGCCAGCTGTAACATTCCCCTGTATATAATAACTATACAGGGGGATGCTACATGGATTTGTTCTGGTTTTATTGTGCACGACTGTATCTGTCAGATAGCATCGATGAAAGGAAAGTCGATTTCTGAAGTCGACTGTACAATTCACTACACCGAGTTTGGTTGAAAAGATTTTTAAGTCGATAAGCTTTGGCGACTAGTTTTGAAAATTCAGATACGTGGTGAAATAACTTACTTGTATTCCAATGCAAACTCAAAGAGTTATAGTGAAATGTAAAGTTGTTATGTTGCAATAATAAATGTCATTATGTATTATGCGTATATCGTACTGACAATAATTAGATACATCATGCACTCACAAAATCTGTGAAATAAGTTTAAAACATTGTACGTAACAAACACACTTAGAAAATATCTTGCAGTTAAAATAAAACTAGATAAATCATATGAAAAAAATATACTTGAATGAAAACTCTTGTTATCCTCTGTAAGTAGAAAACTGTGTATTTCAAGTAATTTAAGGGTATTAAATCAAAACTTGGTTGCACTCGAGGCGCGAGACACCGAGTTAACTTCGTATTTGCATTAACTTGTATTATTTTAACTTTATTCGCGAACGCGGCGCTCGGAAGTTATATAATTCTTGCTAAAACTGTTGTATAATAATCCTATCATTACGCCGCTTATTCGTGGAGGGGATGCAGACATGTTTGTTTATCTCGCATCTCATATTCTGCCCTCATTGAGAATGGAAGGATTTTTTTATCATCTGCTGAAGTTCAAAAAATAAAAATATAAATTACGTCTACTAGTATGCTAGATCAGTTGCAAACAAAAAAAGCTTTTCATATGAATGGTCACCCAGCTAACTTACTATGATTTGGTGATAACACTCCATCTGTTATTACTAAATCATAGTGTAATCTTATAAAATACAAAAAAAAAACAATCCTTTTTCATACCGGAATTTTATGCTTTCAATCCGTCTATAAACTTCTCAGACTACTATCAATACAAAAAAAAGTAAGAAATCATTATAAATCTTGCAGCTAGAGGTAACATTCCTATGCACACAGGTATACTAGGTGCAAACCCATATGACATTCAAAGGACATTGACCTATGAAATACGTAAATATGAGTGCAAACGACGGATTTTCTAATTAACCCCTCTCATATATCGTAGCTTTGTATAAACTCGCTGAAATATTAAAGCTGAAAGTATAACTATGTTTGTTTATAACAAATAAGGTCTGTATACTCTGTATATTTTACAAGTTGGAATAAATTTCTCAAATAGTAACAACTTGTCACGTTTAAGCTTTTCAGTATTTGTGAGGCAAACTTCTGTGAAGCATGAAAAGGTTTCAGTGAATAAGAAACCTTTTGCTGGTTTTCGTCGTAAATAATATTATTTAAACTGGGTTTTCCTGTAGATACTTCTTTGACAATAATGGTAAGTTTTATGATATAACTACGAATATCGAGTAACATAGATATGTAACAGAAAAAAGTATGTAATGGTTATTGATTTCAAACAAGTTCCACAACAAAACGATGGAATTGACAAACGATCTTCTTGTGTTTTAAATGTATAATTCAAACAGTACTACTACATGCATGTTGCTTAGAAACATTGTTGTACAGAAAACTACAAATCTTCGTCAGAGAGCGCCCATTCGTCTGTCGAGTCATCTATCAACAAAATGTACGATCTAGCTCGTTTTCACGCCCCCCTTCCTATTCCTAATCTGCATACAGTATTCAGGTCAAAGTGATAGATTATCTAAACTAAATCTGAGTTTGACGCAAAAGATAGAAAAGAACAATTCCTTTTTTAACCCTGACTTTCCTTTCAGACGATCGAGGATTCGCAACAAAAGGAAATGGGCAAAAACGGAAAAGATCGCGGTGAAGTCAGCATTTGTAAGAATGAGGGTAGTTACATTTTGATCGTGTCGTAATGTAGCAATGACATTATTTATCATTTGTTTTTAAAAGGAAATACGCGCGTTACTGGGTGCTATCATGTTTTATTCATTTCTTTTTCTGTAAGAAGGTTTTACAGTTCGTATGCCATTTGTATATTTTAACAATTTCCTTGAGTTTACGAAATGTATATCAATATTCAATAGGTTACTACAGTAAATTGGTCATTATTCCGCCAATGAGTGACATTTGGCTAAATTCATCACGTGAGGAGCCGTAACACTTGGGGCAGTGTCTGACATACTGTCATGAAGACTGAACAGAGTCAATTAGAATTTTCTAATCTAACTTGACGGTACAGAATGAAGTAATTTCCTGAAATCGAGTCGAGGATTTAATTTATAAAATGTTTTTTTTAAACATCTTTTATGTAATTTCTAGCACCTACAGGTCGATAAAGCTGTGTTTATTCAATAATTTTGCTATTTCGAAGTATTGATTCTTGAAACACAAAAATCAACTACCTACAAACGCAAAAAACGTCAATTTCACAACCAAAACATTTGGAATATTAAAGTGACCCAATTTAAATTCCCAGTTGGCGTAACTTTCAGCCTGTAGGGCCTCTTCGGCCTGCATCTGACTTTGATGGATGTTAACGTACGCCAGGGGGCGCGAGCGTCGCCCTCATGGGATATTGTGACCATCCCGGGCTATGAATCTTGAACAACTCGCAACACTTTCATATGCATGGCACACTCTAATACATTTGTTTGTGTCTGTACCTAATCGTACGTCGTGATTTGTAGGGACTAGTTTGATGATTTTGCTGGCATTTTAATTTTGGTGTGTATTCACATTTTTGTCCAGACTTGATTAAAAGTTTTTAGTTTTGTAGTTTAGTATAGCCTGAATGTGTGCCTTTTTGTATTCCTTTTTATGAGTTATACATGAGCTATAGTATTGATATGTAGTCTATTCTACAAAATCAAAAAATCTAAATCAAATGTTTTTATTTCTCATAAACCAAAAAAAAGTCGCTTAAGAAACGTTACGTTAAAATCTACTGACTCTAGTTGCTCACACGCTTCTGGTAGGAAGGGATTACGAATTCGAACTAATAATAAAAATAAAACTAATTTGTTTATATTCATTCAAAAGTAAATGAATTTATGAATGAAATCTAACGTCTCTTCCTCAGATTCGAATCTATACCTAGATACAGTAAACGAAGGCACGGCAGATAATCAAATCAACAAGCCACTAAGTCTTTTGCGGATTTCATAATAATCCTTATAGATTTTCAATTTAAGATAATAGAAAATCGAAATACGTAATGGTTTTTAGATTAGCTGTCATTTTAAATACAATGATCGATTGTGCGCAGGCCGAGAAAAATATTTATTTTACCTTGAACAAGTAAAACATTCCTTAGGTGATATTGAAGATATTGAAGATATATAATGTCTGGAGTTAGAAACATATTTTTGCTTTATCAAATTAGTTTTCTTTGAGAAATACAATAGAAGCTACATAATTTATTCTTTATTTTCCACACACATATTTTATGCTATAATTATTATGTTCAAAGAAGAGAAAATATTAAAGATTTGAAAATGTGTGAGTAAAATTAATTATTGAAATAGGTTGTGCAGTTGTGCTAGTACAAATGGGTCGTTGCACATTATTATAAAATATGGATATCAAAATATTTTTTTTGCGAAAAACGAGTCAACAGTAAGCATGTAGCTGTGTGAGTTTACATGATTGATTTATACTACTTTGATTCATTTTTGGTTTTCTGTGTAAAAATATATTTCGTGATGTTTTTTACTTATTTATTGCTTTACTTGTAAATGCTATTATTATTTATTAAAATATTTACAATAATATAAAAACTAAGCCTACACTAGAAATAAGAAAAATTATAAACTAAATAAAACTAAGAACTAAAATAAGGCATAATAATTCCTGATGTTGATCCATAATTATTTATCACCACCTCGCACATTTCCCGGTAAATCGATGGTTATAAATAATTGTAAAAAAAAATGGCGACAAAAAATATGTAGGTCACAAAAAATGTTTCAGCAATAGTCTTCAAAAATAAAAAGTGGAATGAAACTGTTGTCAGATTTTATTTCAGATAGTGAGATTATATATAATGTAATTTTTTATCTTAATTCAGTATCTTTGCAGCGTTTATGTTCACGAGGAGAAATCTTAGCATTACGTCAGACAACACAAATTGTATTGTTCTTGAGTTTTGTTGTATGAGATTTTGTATGAATGTTGACGTTTATGTAAGTATGACTAACAAAATGTGGTTATTTGAATAAGGTTGTTGTATTACATTAGCATAAGTAAATTAATTTTTTGTCTTTCTACTCATAAGTAAAAATACAAATAACTTCGCACGAACTTAAATAACTTAGGTTAATAGGTTACCTAAGTAATACATAACACAAAGACATATTTAATGGAGATAAATCTATAATTTCATACATGTTAATTATTAGTTTCTATTTGTTAGTTACTTTCTTATTTACAGTAGAACAACAAGAACTTACAACTATACTTAAATTAAAAAATTCTATATTCAATACTGAAATCTAATACAAGAACAAACACTTACAACTTTAATAAAATTAAATCTTATATAATAATAATATAATAATCCAGCCTATAAACGTCCCACTGCTGGGCACTGGCCTCTTCCCATATAGAGAAGGCACGAGCATTGATCACCACGCTTGCTCTCTGCGGATTGGCGATTTCAGATCCCAATTTTGGAATCCAGGTTTCCTCACGATGTTTTCCTTCACCGTTTGTCAGAAGTGTCTTAGAATAATTAAGAAAGTACATATAACTTTAAAAAAGCCACATTGGTACTTGCCTGGGTTCGAACCTGCAACCTTGTGCATACAAATCCGTTCATTGAATCGCTAGGCCACCACGACACTATCTTCTCTCTCTATCAATCTTATATTATAAATAAATAAAATTAACGCGTCAAAAAATTCATCGTCATCCTTGTCAATGGAGGGAAACGTGCCCAGAAGGCTTTTTTGACGCGTGTTAGTTTTATTTATTTATATAAGATTTAATTTTACTATAGTTGTAAGTGTTTGTTCTTGTATTAGATTTAAGTATTGAATAAAGAATGAATACATATAAAAAAAAATACAAAATTAAAACTAATTCATATTTAAATAAGAATAAGTCACCAAGCTTTCTACACGGAACTACCAATATTAAATTATATTATAACAGTTTTATCAATATTATCCAGGCGTAAACAAGTTTTTTTTTTAATTCGTTTACGATAATAATTTCTATACACAAAAAAATACGCTTTATTCTAAGACCACTAACCAAAACATTGTAATTGCCACTCTCTAAGATCTTTACATTCTTCCTGTAAAACAACCTTCAATTCTCCTTAAAAGTAAATTCTGATTTCGATATCATAAGATTGGATCATAAAACTCAAACTTCATTACATGTCCTGCGTGTAGCGGAACGTTCATGGATTTCCACGTCATGCTCGTTATGAGAAGCGATGATAATCATGATTTCGCAACTTTTTGATAGACTAACAACGATTTCGGGAAAAGCAGAAAATGTTGTGCTTTTAATTTTGAACGGAAGCAAAGGCTGGCAAATTCTGGTAAGCATTATATACAGCTGCATCTAGTGAGACTGGGAGCATTAGCTTTAGATATTAACCTACGAAATAAAATATATTAATTCAAGTTAAATTATTATGGTTTTCAGTTCATCGCTTGACACCACCGCGTCATGAGCTTATGAAGTAGGACTTTCGTCAGGTTAGAAAAAAGTCTGACATGTCCCATTATATGGCCTGCGTAATGCTGTTTTAATTTTAAAATTTAAAATATATTTTTAGAAGTCAAACCGGTCAAACGAGGAATAAAAACGGATGGACACCCAACCATAGGTGAAACCACTGACGCCTATAATATGCTTAATCAAGCGAGCCTTAACTTAATCGATTGTGCAGGAACTCGTTTTACTAGCAATTGCAAATAAAACAACTAAATATTAAAACTTGTATGGTAAATATTTGACCAGAATAATCATAAATTCTGCAGGTTGCATATTTAATAGGTCATGCAGCCGATAAACTGCGGTTTATGACGTCACATTACGTGCGATTAATTTCCGGCTTCTGATTGATGAACTATGGCTCTCGATCAGATATCATCGACAGCCTATTAAAATGTATTTGCTTTTAGCTATTTTCGCAATATTCAACAAGAGTACCAGTTCTTTTAGACAGAGAATTTTTACCACTATTTAAACGAGGGTGTTTTCAATTCATTGTATTTGTAACATCGATACGTGATACCTCAGAAGTGGTTCTTTTACATTTACGTATCTTTTTTTATACATGTAAAAGGCATGTCAAAGCAGGCGTTTCACTTTAATTTGGTGTATAGGTAATAATTATTATTTCAATGAACTTCAGAACTATCCTTTGACCAGCTAGTTTCTTTATCATGGTAATAGCGGTTTCTATATTAAAACTAATTATGATTCGTATAAGCAAGTACCACATTCTGAAATCACAATGTTCGTGTAAAAAATGTAGGGTATCGCTTCATCGATTCGTGGTGGCCTAGCGGTTCAATGAACAGATTTGTATGCACAAGGTTGCAGCGTGGTGATCAATGCTCGTGCCTTCTCTACATGGGAAGAGGCCTGTACCCAGTAGTGGGACGTTTATAGGCTGGATTATTATTATTATTATTTTATCGCTTTTATTTTCTTTCCTTCAAAATTTTGTGCAAAATGTCTATTTCAATTCCATTGACCCGCTATGACGCTTGTAGATAAATAAAAACTAAACTTAGTAATTCTTTTAACGGCATTGCTACATAAGTTGGCACTACCCTTGTCACCGTCCAGTTAATATTTAAGGCAGGCGATTCGATGTAAATCTTACTTATACCCTCGTCGGGGCCTGATTACAACGCTAACTGTCCTGTTTTCAAATACCCTGCTGTTTTATATATTAGAAATACATTTATATTTTTTTCTAGGTTTATCAGCAGTTTTTTGAGGTCATTGGCAATTGAATGCGATCGAGATGGTGATTCAGATCATTTGTTCAGGCGTTTTATTCTGGATAAGCTATGAGGGTTGTTGACCTGTTTGCGTATTGAATATTTGTGGGTATTTCCGTTCAGATTATTGCCGGTACATAAAGTTAAAAAAAACCTATGGAGTTTCTTGCCGGCTCTTCTCCATAGGAAGGACACTTTGGAACCGAGCAACTAGAGTCAGTAGTTTTTAACGTAACGTTTCTTAATCGCCTTTTTTTCGGTTTATAAGAAATAAAAATATTTTGATTTGATTTTAATTTTGTGATTTATATTAATATATAGGTGTGATATATTAGCTGTGGGTCCAAAATGAGTAGCGTAGTAATACTACCTGCAGTCAATTAGTATTTGCTTTTTATTAAGAGGACCCTTTTGCCAGCAGTGGGATACCAAATAATATAGCCTATTTACAGAGGTAAAGTTACAGCTCTTAAATGGGACTGTTTTTGACTAAGTACACTCACCTAGTCTTTACTAAAAATAACTACTTTTAGGTACCTATTACACTTAAATGCCCCTATAAAATACAAAATGGCAGCTTAATAAACAAAAAATCATATCTGTTTTGTCCATAGTCACGAAATTAATATGAACACGCAATAAACTTATCAATCCGCTTAAACCCTTCAGTTTCGAGGTTATGACCTCAATGCCCTTAACTTACAAAATGTCAGCTTCAAAATCTCAAGTCTGGCCTGTAATTATTGAATATAGTTTATAATTTTCATATCGTAATCCTTGTTGTAAATTTGCATTTATATTAGTTACGTCTTAACCTAGCTTACGGTACTTTAATTATTGTTAGGCTTTTACTTAACAGAAGACCTTATACAAAAGGTGACAGCCTTTATAAGTCGAATGTCACCTAAACCTATATGGCCAAAGAAAAACACGTTATTTAAAGAAAAACTGTTTTGCACGGATTTTACAATGAATCATTTGAGTTCATAAAATAAATAATACTGTGACAGATAAGGCGATTAACGAGGCCAATTAATGACCACTATACTTAACTAATTTTAGCAGTAACAAAAGTGTAATACGATTAAAGACAATAGGCATTTTATACTATGATATAATATCTACTATGTAAAGTACAATGTTCAAAAAAGCTTCGAAATTTCAGAATATCGCTACACGATTTCGCTACGTTAAACCGATGTGTCATTCAAAAACAACAATAACAAACTAAAATATCCATATAACACCTTCGTAGATCATATAATGATAATAAATAATACCACACTACAAACGTCCTGCTGCTGGGCACAAGCGTCTCCCTATATAGAGAAGGCACGAGCATTGATCACCACGCTTGCTCATTTGCGGATTGGCGATTTCAGATTCCAATGTTGACATCTAGGTTTCACCACGATGTTTTCCTTCAACGTTTGTCAGAAGTGTCTTACAATAATTAAGAAAGTACGTGTAACTTTGAAAAGTTACATTGGTACTTGACCATGATGTTGCACGAGGTTGCAGGTTAAAAACCTTAACCTGCAACCTCGTGCATACAAATCTTTTCTTTGAACCGTTAGGCCGCTATTATTCTATAGTAAAATAAAAAATAAAATGCTGGCCACCTGTAGACCAGTAACTCAATAGATCCTGGAGATTGGAGTCTGATGCGATTGGCGCGCAGACGGAATAAAACGAGTTCAGTTAACGTTGTTACTAACCATAGCCACCGTTAATACTTGTACAGGTTAAATTTGTGTTTTTACAGCCTTTGGTTATGTGTCAAACATTTTGAGCTATATTTCCTGGGCTACATTTAAATCTACCTTATAATAATGCCACTTATGTAATGGTGTTTTTTCAGACATGCTTTTTGTCGTAAAATTTGGTTTATAAAATGGCGTATTGTTAAAAAATACTATTCATAGTAATAATCTATTTAATAAACTTGCTAATACACTTTTTACACGAGACACGTTTTTTATATAATAGCTGTGTAACACTTTGACCTCCCATCTCAACTCAATACCACTTTTCAAGAGAAACGCTCTACGCTCAGCGGAACCCGCCACTGACGCGCTTGTATTACGTAAAGTGAAAAATATTCACTATTATCCCCAATAAAAATGTTGCTGCGCCATCCATTTCAAGCTATTTCGGAGCACATTCATTCAGCTTAGAAAAACACGTAACATCGCGCTAGCAAAAATTAAATTTCGCGATGCCGACCTAAGTGCCTTTTTAAGCTTTGTAATTAAGAATTTCTCTTAGCTACCTCTCTTCTGATTTACGGGTTGAATTATGGAGAATAAAAAAACTCCAAAAAGATACGACCAAATTATTTCGCTGTCCAGTTAATTTAAAAAGTGACTCTTATCATTAAGGCCCTTTTGATGAATAATTCGAGTTCACACTAAGTTTATCAAGGATGTAGGGGAAATTTTCTTTTTAAATTATGACAGTTTTGATGACCTAATTTTTTACTTTTTCCTTTCCATCTCTTAAGTAGGTACACCAATGAAATTAATTTTAAAGTAAGTATTATAATTGCTATTGGAGACTATTTTTACAGCGGCACATTCACACAGTCAAGTTAATCAAAGTAACGATAAGAAGTACCTAAGTGGAGTAAAAAAAAAAAATAATGGGCCAGCCGCAAAATTGTATAACTACCTATTCGTTTAATGTTAGCTAGAACGACCTTGCAACTTTTAGAACAGAATTCTGTTCAGTGAGTAGTGCAAGAGTTAAAATTGAAGATTTAATTTATTTTTATTTCCCCCATTTCAATTGGAGAATAAAGCTTTTATTTAGGTACTGTCCAGTATAACATTACATTTGTGCAATGACCCATAAGAATGCCATACATACAGCCATATATTTTCCAAATGCCATTTTAATGACAAATTGTTTAGTTCTGCGTAAAGAATCTGTTCTTTAAATCTTTTTAAATATAAAATCTGTGACAATAAAATATAGTATGCTAGGCTTTGGATATAATTCCTTATAACGCAATTTATTTATCGCATTGTGTGTCAAAATTTAATACCTTATTAGTATTTACCAGTAACTAACTAGCTTAATATTCAAATTCTAAACGTGCCTGTGCCATCAATGTAATTACCGTACTACCCATATTATTGTTTGCGGATTAACTAGGTACTCAATTATTCCGATTGTTAAATGACTATTGTAACAATTGCATTGTTACGAATATAACTGTTAAGTACTTACAGTTAAAAAAACTATAATTAAAAAAATTAAAAAACACGCCTGCCATGTCAAAAAAAAATAAAAACAAGTCAAATATTTGCAGTCGGGGTCGGTTACTTGGAACAATTCATTACAGGTCCCCCGACTGCAAATATTTGACTTGTTTTTATTTTTTTTTGACATGGCAGGCGTGTTTTTTAATTTTTTTAATTATAGTTTTTTTATTTAATACCTTTTAGTGAACAACAAAAAAAAACATGACACAACACAAAAAAAATATCGTTCGGAACACTTTGCAGGCGATTTCGACTCACACTTGACCATTTTTTAATGTCCACATAGCCTATGTCACTCGGGATAACTCAAAGCTTCTAATGATACCACAAACATTGAAATCGGTCAAGCCTTTTAGAAGTTATGGTGGAATAAAGAAACTCACAAACATACATACATACATACATACATACATACATACATACATACATGAACCCTGAAAACATAACACTCCTTTTTGGGCAGTCGTGTAAAAATTAGCTGTTAATAGAAATTACTAAACTTAACACAGTAATAATAATCCTTACTTATATTATAAATGCGAAAGTTTGTTTGGATGTATGGATGTTTGTTACTCTTTCACGCAAAAACTACTAAATTTATTTTAATGAAACTGGACCATAATGTAGCTTATACATCGGAATAACATATAGGCTATAATTTATAAAGATAGTGTATGAATTGTCATTCACGCGGCTGAAACCGCGGGGCACAGCTAGTAACGTATAAATATACTGGGAAAACTCACACGCGATTTGATCCCAAACTAAGCATAACCTTTATTATGGTAATCAGACATCTGATAAAGATACTTATATATTCCTAAATACATACAACATATTATTAAAGATAAATTACACCAACACATAGAATAAATGATCTTGCTCATCACACAAAGATTTGTCCTGTGTACTTTATTGTATTAGTACTGATTTAATATAGTCAGTTATTTAGAAGTAAAGTATTACATTATTCGTTGTCGTCATTCGATCATGATTGATATTATTTAACCAATAAACCATTAGGCTTCCATTATTTGTACTAGTAAACTCATGAAGGTCATTACCAAAAATAAAACAAAGAAAACTCGCTGAACAGACCATACTTAATTTCTACATTTATGAACAGTCCCTAAGTAATGATAAACTAGTCAAACATCTCCAACAATCTTTTAGTTCTTTTGGTGTATCAAAAAACCTGTTCCATGTACTACATATTGTAATTTTATAGTTATACTAGCTGTGCCTGCGACTTCGTTCGCGTGGATGGCGAACGAAACTTATCAATGAGTTTTTAACCGCAAAATTAAGTTTGTTTTTTTTATTGTTTATCCTTTTCAGGGATAAAAACTACGCAGTGTGGTGCCCAGGATAATAAAGAATAATTATACCAAGTTTCATCGTAATCGAACCGGTAGTTTTTGCGTGATACCTGAACAAACAGACAGAAAGACAGACAAAATTTTTTTTTTCACACTTGTGCGTTCGGTGTCGGTCTAGTAACACCCTCCGCCATTTATTTTTTTGATATTTTCAATGTCCAGAATTTTCACTTCTACAGATTTATTATAAGTATCTAGATAACAAAATCAGATCCATAAAGGACCATTTGCTCAGACGAATGTCGTTGCTATACATAGATAGATCGACCTATTTACTATCCAATCTCTTCGACAAACACTATTCTCTACCAACATACAACTAAGCAGGTATTATATAACCTCTTACCTGCCTTGTCTCACCTCAGACCTGCAATCAATCGCATATGATATATCAGGCTGGTATCGCACTTAATCAGCGTTGTCAGGTTGTCGAGCTGTCTTCGTGTCGCTAATGTGACGTCATCAGTTCACAACATATTTGCGCTCGTGATCCTGCAAAGATAGGGATGATAATACTTGTTATTTACACTGATGATACCTTATATTGATTACAACATGAGCAGGGGCTCGTGGCTAAGTGTAAGCCATAGGGTTTGACTTATATTAAAGGTTAAGCCGCGCTCGCCGCAGTTGGTTCGTGGATCGGTGACCATTTGTTAACCAAGACCCCTCCGTGTCTCGGCAAGCACGTCAAGCATTTGGTCCCGACTGTCATACGCTGATCTTTGACCGCCTTTAGAGTTATAACAACGATTCTTACTTCATGACAGTGGTAGAAATAACAGCGCCTTTGAAAGGGTTAAGGTCACATCTATGCTGTTTGGTATTGGTATATATGACATTGATGGCGATTATTGGAACAAAAAATGAATTGAACTAAAAACAAATAAAAATAAATTGTAGGCTTAGGCATTGTATATTACCGTCTGTATTTCCTAAAACAACAATCAAGCGTGATGTTATTTCTTATACATGATCTTCATTACTACAGCTTAATCTTTAATCTATTTATTAGACCCACTAATGTATTTACTCTTACCAAACACACAAGGATTCTTCCTTTACCTAATCTATTGCCACATAGCTACAGAAACATAGGCTTGAAATCAATACTAGTTTATTCGTCTCCCTTACTCAAAGGCGTGATAAATGTAATTAGCGGGCACGGGCGCTTATGACCTTTTAACTTTGATATTCTAGATATTTTCTATAAGGTTAATGGTGTTTCTATACTAATAATGTTGGGTAGATAGTAACAAATTACGGGCGAGTTTTTAATGAATGTTATACGTTTAAGTTATGACACAATGCACCATATATATTTATATTACTATCTAAACATATGTGAGCCCAAGTTTGGGATATCAATAGCTAAACACAGACAACACCAAGCAAAGAAGATCCCGTAAATCACCCCCCTATAAATCAAACAAGATGGCGTTACCAGTATCAAATAAAACATTAACTCGAAACTCAAAATTTTAATTATTATAAGTTAAAAAAAAACTCATAATATAAAATAACTAAGCATTAAATATAAGCTCTAATGATGGCTGTTTACATCACAAAATTAAATTTTACATCACTCTTGAATTATCTCAGAAAAACCATTGTTGTAGGCATCAAAGCATTATTTCATAAAATCGGTAAAATAAAACTTTTTAGAAGTTTATCTTACTCGATATTAAATCGCAAATTGCATATCAAAATATGAGTACATAATGACAATTTAAATAAATTCGTAAAGTTATTAAATTATATCGAAAGCGGAATTAATTATTGATTTTAAAACAAAAGAGATATATTATTAAAAAAAAATATTTCCAGAGCTTAAATGTAACAACAAAACACAATAATAATTGTAATAATTGTCCAAATGAACCGACAGTGCGACCGACGATTGATTGAGCACCAAAATAAAATCAATTTGTACCTACTTACGTCAAAGATCAATAACAAGAGGTGACACTTGTAGGTATATTATATTTATTTTAAACTCTATAAATTAATTGCTTTAGATAGTTATGACGAATCTGCAAATGCTAACAGAAATAGCTAAAAACTAATTTACAATGTTACAGAGTTAGTGTGAATTTATTAAAAAAAATATTGCTTACGGTCAAATAAGGTAGAAAATAATTTAATTTTTTAAACAAATCTAATAATATCATCTAAAACTGGACTAAATCTAAACTCCAAACATAAACCCATTCTGAAAGAACTCGCACAATAAAGAATCTCATCAAAAATCAAGACATTCTTTTCCTTTGTTTTTTAATCCCCGAATTTAGCACATTTATTTAGTATCCCGAGAGAAATAGTCGAGTTGTTGAAATAACTGGAAAATCCCAGCAATTTACAAGATTAGCTGTATTATGTACGGAGATAGACTGAGGCCGAATGGCTGAGTTTTTTGTTACATGAATCAAAGAAATTGCTCCGTTGAATCTAAAATAAACTGAGATTCTGTTTTTGTCGAGTATTTTTAAGCTTTGATGTAGACATGCCAAAAAAAATATCACAAGTAGATGACCTACTTGAAGGCTACTGTCAAATTGATATCAAGCAAAACAAATTATGTATAACTAGCTGTGCCTGCAACTTCGTTCGCGTGGATGACGAAGCTTATCAATGAGTCTTTAACCATTAAGGCTGCACACGCGACGCAAGCTTAAAAAATTGAGTAACTTCTCCCGTTTTCCCAACATTTCCCTTCACTGCTCTGCTCCTATTGACTGTAGCGTGATGAAAAGTATACTATAACCTGCCCAGAAGTATGAAGAATAATTGTACTAAGTTTCGTTAAAATCCGTCGAGTAGTTTTTGTTTCTATAAGGAACATACAGACAGACAGACAGACGGACAAAAATTTTACTGATTGCATTTTTGGCATCAGTATCGATCACTAATCACCCCCTGATAGTTATTTTGAAAATATATTTACTTAATGTACAGAATTGACCTTTCTACAGATTTATTATAAGTATAGATAAGCAAAAACAAGTTTCGATATAGTCCAAGTATTTATTAAAAATACATACCTTTTGGTAATAAACACAATAGGTATATACAAGAAAATTATACTAAAATTTCTTTCGAAATCGTGTATTCTTTGATCTTTATTCTCCGCTTAATTTTCACAAAAAGACCTTTAATTTATTGTTTCCTGGTAAGGTCAATCTTAAACAATTCGAAATAGAAATCTTTGAGCAAATAGAAACGCCGTCGTAATGTTCCGGATGGAAAGCCCCCGGTCACGTTACCAATGAATGTCACATCTATATATTTATTTAATTGACAACTCTGTTCCGATTCACTGTTACCTGGACCTTCCTATATTTTTTTGCCGAAAGAAATACCAAATGATTCCCTTTTTTTATGAGAAATCAATGCGTTATATTTATACGAGAAATAGTAAGGTTTTAGACAAACGTCTTTCAATTATAGTTTGGCTGTTAAATCTTAAGGCGTAAATTATAAATAATAAGAGTATTTTACGCTGTAATATTGCAATTTGTAAACTTCAAAAAAAAATATTCAATAAAACGCCGATGGTCGAAACGTCAATACCTAAAAGGTATTTAAACATGATACATAATATTACTACAAAAATATTTATGTCTATTTTTTGCTTGCTTACGCCTTCCTAAAAGACTGAAGGTTTGACGATTATTTCTTTAAGCTTTTCACCAGCTCTTTGTCAAAAATATCAGTTTCAAAGAGCTTTTACACTCAAACGTAAAACACTTAAACTGAGAACAATCTTTAGTCACAAATATTTGTTCCGCGGCTCAGCCTTAGCGCCAACTGTTTCTTAGGGTTTGTTTTACGAAGTTCTTGTTTGGTGATATAATCCTGTTTTTTAATACCTACCTATTTTCCTTGCGTAAGAGTCGATTGATTTTGTTTTCTTATTTATTTAATTTATTTATTTAACAATTTATGTACACAAACAGGACAAGAAAAATAGAACAGAACATAAGATAAAAGATGTACAAAGGTACTGCTTATTTCTAAAAGAAATCTCTTCCAGCAGACCTG
The DNA here is from genome assembly GCA_905475315.1 of Autographa pulchrina. Classification (NCBI taxonomy): domain Eukaryota; kingdom Metazoa; phylum Arthropoda; class Insecta; order Lepidoptera; family Noctuidae; genus Autographa; species Autographa pulchrina. Next base: position 1,447,924 of record FR997775.1, read on the forward strand.
CGAAAGGAGAAGGACAAGAAATTTGTAGACAATGTGTACAATAGTTACATAGAAAAAAAAAAAAAAGTTTATAATACCATATTAATTTAAACATAAATTATAATACATAAATAAATATACACTTAAGTCATGAAGAAAGGTAGTGCTCTTTTACTCTTTTCTTAAAAAGAGAGATAGTAGGTGAGTTTCGTAAGTTAGGCGGCAGTGAGTTCCACAGTCTGACTGCATGCACGGAAAAGGAATAGGAGTAGAAGTCCGTGCTATGAGGTTGGAACTTTAGAAGAGTTTTGAGGTGGGATCTGCACGGAGCATTGGGAGGCTTTACAAAGGAAAAACGCTCTCGCAGATAGGATGGATATTGTGGATTATGCAGGATGTTGAAGAGGAGACATAATATCCGAGTGTTCCGGCGAAGGCGGATAGGGAGCCACTTGAGATCCTTGCGGAAGTCGGAGACGTGATCGTACTTTCGTAGACCAAAGACGAACCGAATACACAAGTTTTGCAAGCGCTCAAGCTTATTTAATAGCTCCTCAGTAGCGTCTAAAAAGCAGGCGTCAGCGTAATCAATAATGGGCTGGATCAAAGATTGTGCTAGGGAAATTTTGGTTTTATGGGGAAGGAAATATTGGAGGCTTTTGAGAGAATGGAAAGAATAATGCACTTTACGGCTGACCTCATTGATGTGTGCTCGCCAGGAAAGGTTAGAATCAAATATGACACCCTGGTTTTTAACGGAATCGGAGTAAGGGATGTGAACACCATCAAGATATAGTTTATCGCAGCAGTTCAGGTCAAGTGAGTTGCGGTAGTACCGACTGCCGATTATTATAGCCTGAGATTTAGCTGGGTTCAATTTTAGGCCGTAGGACTTAGCCCACAAACTAATGCGAGCCAAGTCAACGTTCATGGCTGAAATGGCAGCATCAGCGTCGGCCAGCAAGAAATGCCTATACACCTGCAAATCGTCTGCGTAAAGATGGAAATTTGAAGTTATAGCAGTAGTGACTAAGTTAATGAAAATGGAGAATAATAGAGGGGAGAGGACGCCACCCTGAGGCACCCCCGCAGAGAGCTCACACCATTCAGAAGTAGAATTTTCATGACGGACGCACTGCGAGCGGCCCCGAAGGTAGGAAGAGAACCAAGCTAACGAAATTGAAGAAAAATTTATCGATTGCAGTATTCCCAGCAGTACGTCAAAGTCCACTGAATTAAATGCACTACTGAAGTCAAGCAGAACAAGTACCGTAAGGCGCTTGTTCTCCAAGGCCAAACGGATGTCATCAGTGACATTAATCAGGGCTGTGACAGTACTGTGGCCTGGGCGAAACCCAGATTGAAAAGGCGAGAGGAGAGAATTGGAAGTTAAAAAAGAGGAAACTTGACGGTGTACGATGTGCTCGAGGACTTTAGAAAGGAAAGGGAGAATCGAAATAGGCCTAAATTGAGATGCAATAGAGGGATTCGGTGATTTGGGCAAAGGGATTATGAAAGCTTGTTTCCAAAGAGATGGGAAAGTGCAACAGGAAAAGGATAAATTGAATAAGTAGGTTAGGATGGGAAGTAATTGCGGTAAAATAGGGATAATCATCCTCGAGCTGAGATTATCTTTGCCAACCGCCGAGGAAGATATAGCCAACACAGATTTTTCTACATCGAAGTGAGTCACAGTGTGAAATTCAAAGGGAGGGCAGCTCGGTACCGGCATACTCGACAGTTCTAATAAAGTGCAATTTTTGGCAGATGAACCTAAAGAAGCCGGTGAGAGGGAGAAGTGAAGATTCAGGTCATTTAAGTTTACATCTTTGCAGATGTCAACTTTAGGAGATTTACCGATACCGACTGATTTGAGAAATTTCCATGTATCAGAAGGATTAAGTTTGTCGAGAGAATCTTGAAAGTAGCGCCTCCTAGCATCCTGACACAGACGATTGCAACGGTTTCTCAGATCTTTGAAAAGCAGCAAGTTCGCCTCAGATGGTCTCCGCTTATACCTACTTTTAGCTCTGTCCCTTCTAGCCATAAGCTCCTTAATGGTGGATGTTATCCAGGGTGCAGGCTCATGCCTTATTTTTATTCGACGGTTAGGAGCATGCTTGTCAAATATTTCCATAACCTTAGCATTGAAAAAAGATAAAGCATCATCAACGTTCTGTGTTGCAAGCAGCGTCGACCAATCAACAGCCTCAACATCGCAACTCAACGCCTGAAGGTCCATGCAGCGATAATTTCTCAATAGGAGATATTGAGGTTTAATTTTGGGGCGGCGGATTCGATAGGACATAAATACAAGATCGTGATAGGAGAAGGGAGCTGTAAATTGGCCGTGAGTAGAGACGTTATTAGGAGACGAAACAATCATGAGGTCAAGTAGAGTAGGAGTGCAATTAGGAGCAAAGTGGGTAGCAGAAGATGGTAGAATGTGAAGGTTGACAGAAGACAAAAGAGATGATAGCTTGAGAGAACGGGAGTCACGCTTCAACAAGCAAGTGTTTAAATCCCCCATTGCTATGATGTGGTTGTAAAGAGGGCAATATTCCTGCAATACAGATTCGAGGGAGTCAAAGTAGTTTAAGTGAAGGTTCGGGCAGTAAATTACAACTAGCAATACTTTGGTGTGGTGAACTATAACCTCAACGAGGAGATATTCAGCTGATTCGGAATAAAGATTGGGAGAGGTGCAAATGATCTTAAAGGATATGTCAGCACGAAGGTAAATAGCCACACCACCACCACCTTTGCCAGTCCGGTCATTGCGGATCAGGACAAAGCCAGGGAGAGCATAATGTTTAGAAGGAAGAGAAGGTTTAAGAAATGACTCAGATATCAACAGAGCGTCGATATGTTCACTGCTAATGGACGCCAGAAGGTCATTGTAGTGGCCGGGAACACTCTGGGCATTAATGTGGACTAAATGGAGGTTATTGGGAGTAGTAGAAAACGCAGAGGCGATTTTACCACGTAGTGTGATAGGTGGAGAAGTATCACTGCCGGCACTAACAAAACTGTCAGTGGAAGAAGAGCATGAGACGAAACTATCGTTGAGAGTTAAGTCGTCAAACATTAAATGTATAGAATAAATATAAAAATAAAAGGCAAAACAAAAAAATAAAAATGACAAACAAATTACTTTAAAACGCGCAGTTGACAGTTAAAAGTATCAATATACAAAGAACTGTCAGCCACCCACTAACTCACACAGTGCTTCATTTGAGGCGAATCAGATTGGAAAGAAATATATATATAAAATAAAATAAACCGTCACCAATATTAAAGGTAGATAATAAATTCCTAATAAATTACTGACAAAATATATATAAAATACTAAAACAAAATTCGCAAATCAAAACTTAACAAGAGTGAAATGAAACGTCACGTCAAGGAAATACAATCAACAATGACAAGGTTGACAGTGACAGATGACAATTAATTAAATTTTAATAGGAGTGATGAAAACCGTCACCCTCACTAAATTTAAAAACATACATTTTTATGACGGTGTAAGAAGAATGAAGAAACAATTTAGAACAGATATACGTACATTAATAGCAATAGATTGATACATACGATAAGGTAGTTGCACAAGCATGTAAAAATCAGCCTGAAAGTACTCAGTTGCGCCGCCGAGCCTTCCTCGTACCCTTGACAGGGACAGCAGGCAACTCTTTTGGCGATCCAGGCTCGTCCGATGGTGCTGAGTCCTCTGCATCGCCGGCAATAGGCATAGGAAAACGGGCAAACAACTTACGCAGTTCATCCATGCCTTCAAGTTTGTGGCGAGACTTGTCCGGCGTTATAACAACAATCTTGCCCTCGACGGTCCAGCAGTTGTTCACACCAAAATGTTTGCGGGCTGCAGTAAATGCAAGGTGACGAGACTGGGTCAAGAATTCCGACAACGTAATCCCCGTGCCCTTGAGCGACTTTTTACTACCCCATACAAGTTGCCTGTGCTCCATGCTGAAAAACCGAACAAGGATGGGTCGGGCTTTGAGTCTCGAGGTACCTAGTCTATGACAGACGTGTATAGTGTTGTTGATCTCCGCATCAGACAGCTTCAAGCGACTTGAGAGTACACTATAGACGGTCTCCCGTACCTTCTCATCACTTTTTTCAGGAACTCCGTGTATGAGAAGAACCTTTCGCCGCATCGAAGTCTCATGACGGTCAACTGTAGCCACCAGTGAAGTGATCTGGGCCTTCATTTTGCTCAGGGCCTGCCAAACAAAAGTTTTGAATTCGGCGAACTCATTGGCAAGCGAAGAGAAATTGAGGTTAGCCGGACTGGAACTCAAGGTTGCACGCTGCAGCTTTTCTTCATACTGGTGCATCCGGCTTGCAAAAAGTTGCTCCAAATCTTCGAGTGCTGAGATAGTGGCCATCTTGTTATTGTGGGTCAAAGTTCAGTGTTCACAGGGTATTATATTAATAAGTTAAATTTTGATTGTAACTCAAAGAAAACACTTGATGGTGAGTAAGGGGTGGCTTAATACTTAAAAAGTGTATTATAACATTAAAATTAAAGGAATTAATATTATTAAATTAAATTCAAAGAGCAGCACTCGGTTTTAACTAGTGTCCACAATGCCTACCCACAAAGGAAAAAAAAGCTTATTTTTTTTACAAAATTTTACAGCTGAATAGAAACACTTTCAGTTGGAAAACAGGACACTTTTAGGACATAAACGTATACCTAACTATGTATATAAACTGGTAACTGGGCAGGCCTTTTCATACTAACCAATATCCAGACCCAAACAAGTTTTGGTTAGGTTTTCCAATAATTTTTCAACACTTTCGAGGCAGACGCAACAACGCTTTGAAACTTAACTAAACCTCAAAATTATGCTTAATTTAAAATACTTAATTTTTTTAATAAACACGTCAAGAACTGAGCAAACTTAAAGAATCCCAAATTGAAGCTCCCATAACTCCTGACACTAACAAATTAAGAATATATTTTGAGGTACCTAAAGAGGAAATTTGGACGCAGAATTTTAATACTCAGAACTACAGCTAGTTCGAATGGACTTAGTATTCGTTTCATGAAACGACCCACAGCTTGACCAACTTTGTCAATTTTTATACTTTGCACGTGAACAGAATATTCCTCGCAGTATTATAATATTGTGAAAGTCTACTATGCGGTGTTTTAAAATGATCACAGTTGAATTTTCATTGATTCTTGAATTTTGCACAACTAAGCTACTGGTAACAAGTAGGTCGCTGCAGCAGAATAATCCTAGCATTTAAAAAAATAGAGTGGAGATGATTCAGAACGACGTATATTTCCATAGATATCTGAAGAGTGAAAAATAAACGCGGTTTGTACGATTGTTAGTCTAATTAAAACTTGAAGCAGCGCTGAATAAGTGTTTGGTTTTCAGTTTCAACCTGAAAATGCAAAACAAATATTGTGAAAATACACCCATAGTAACAATGTTTCTCTTGTACCTCATAACCGAAATATTTTATCGTTTATTTGGAAACTTTATTTAACTATGTGCTCTATTTCATCCTAACCCCTTTTAGCCGTTTAAGCTTGATCGAATAACAAACATCTCAAGTTATCAAATTTATATTATCAATAAGATAGGATGAAATATGAAAGCATTGACCGTTCTGTATAACAAATGATATATTTGTCCATTGCCCTCGGTCGTTTCGGCCCGATTTATGGGCGGGCTTCATTTAATTAAATTCAATTAGTAGATACAAATCAAACAGCCCACTTCATGTGCATATCATTCAGTGATACAATACAGAGTTGTTTTAAATTGTTAATTTCCGGTTGAAATTGAAACAAAACAAGTTTGTTGGTTCAGTTAAAGGAAATGGCAAATGTATTTTTATTACGAATACGGGTGCGGTATTATAGTTATTATGTAAGATGAAAGGACTATAATATGCGGGTTTTTAAAGAGCTTTTGTTTATTAATTTGTCGACGTGTGTGTTGACGACCTCTGTGGTCGAGTGGTGTACGCACCGGTTTCAAGGTGTCGCTAGCTCTGAGGTCCCGGGTTCGATCCCCGGACGGGTCAATGTAGAAACCAACTTTTCTACATTGTCCCGGGTCTGGGTGTTTGCGGTACCTTCGTTGTTTTTGAATTCCATAACATAAGTGCTTCAGCTACTTAATTTGGGTTCAGAGCAATGTATGTGATGTTGTCCGCATTTATTTATTCAATTACTTTATGTTTATCGTCTTTGTTTACATAAGAATTCTGTCGATAAACGCACCCATAACAGAACAAAATATAAACCAAACCTTACACGAAAATTCCTGAAATACGTAAGCCTCTGCCCAAAACTTCAACCATCACAATACACAATTTTCTCACAGATCACCATAAATTCAAACAGCGTAATAAGTAAATACGAATCCGAATTGGAATTGGCAATAGGGCGCGGGCACACTGCGCTATGTTTATGCAAATGTTCGAAGCACCAGGTGCCGCTAGTGTACCACCACCTTACAGATCTGCATAAGTTTGTCGCAACAGAATGTCATTATTATCTTGAATAGTTATTTGGTTGTTACTATTAATTTGAACAGACGTTTCTTGCTTGTATGAATTATTTAAGACGTGTTTCCTCGTGATGTTACGTGATAAAATTGTTGGTTTTAGAATAATGGTTGCAGGATTTGCATTCATTTGTGCTTTGGAAGTAATTTGTTTAACACAACATGTAAGTATTTAATGTATCTTGCTATAATAAACCTACGATCATTTTAAAACGCAAAGAATTTTATGGAATTAACACAAACGTAATAATAAAAAAAGACATTCATGTTTATTCATAGCTTAATCTTATTTATAGCCAGTCCTAAATACAGGTAGCGTAGTGCAAGTTTACCATGAGCATCGACCGAATGTAGTGAGCCTGTTCACTTGAATCCGAGCGATTAATCATTATTTGGCTTGAGCCTCTGATCTGCGTCATAAGCGCATTATATTACACACTCGAGTGCTTTACTGACTAAATTCCGTTGCAGGTGGCAGCACTAATTGTAGGCTTATTCACTAGTCTAGTGATGTAACGTGTTTCATCATTGCAGCATATTCTCAACATGTTAGGAATTAAAATTACTTGCCTACATGAACAATGAACATGTGCCTTTCTAAATTTGATCTTTTTTAGAAAGATGGATAGAAGAACACTAACTTTAACTCTGACTTCCTCCTTTACAGTACATAATTCACGGGAATTAGGGCGTACATAATGACATGTATGCGCTTATTCCCGTGAATTATATTACTGGACTAGCTGTGCCTGCAACTTCGTTCGCGTGGATGACGAAGCTTATCAATGAGTTTTTTGTGTAAAGTGCTACGGCGACGAAAGCTTAAAAAATGGAGTAACTTCTCCCGTTTTCCCAACTTTTCCCTTCACTGCTCTGCTCCTATTGATTGTAGCGTGATGAAAAGTATACTAAAACCTGCCCAGGAGTATGAAGAATAATTGTCCCAAGTTTCGTTAAAATCCGTCGAGTAGTTTTTGTTTCTATGAGGAACATACAGACAGACAGACAGACAAAAATTTTACTGATTGCATTTTTGGCATCAGTATCGATCTCTAGTCACCCCCTGATAGTTATTTTTAAAATATATTTCATGTACAGAATTGACCTCTCCACAGTGGCTACATAGCTTTTAGACTTATAGACGGGATTTATTTTTGTTTAGGTTTTAAAAGAGATTCACCTGACTTCGATCTACATAATTTTCTAAATAACCAGGAAATGTTGAATCAAGCAACATTTAAAAAATAATTATGGCGTGACACACTAAACTGAATTATAGAATAAATAATTTCATTTTAACTTTTTTGCTAACGGGCGAGTAATTAAGTGGATGTCGGGTATTATCGCAAAGGAAAACAATTTTAGCTAAATAAATACGCGAACACTAGCTAAAACTAAGGTAACCGAATTTCATATGTCCTTGTCTTTCAATGTAATTTATAACCGAGCTAGTCCCCAAAGTAATCCTACCGTGGCGCCACTAACAAGGAATACATAGTAAGTCTGATTTATACCTACTACTATACAAATATTTTGTGTTTTTCTATGAAAATATTGTTTATTGCTTCGAATAAACCTAACTGACAACAATCTGATCAACCAAAAAAGTTTTGGATAGGCAAAACCTCCTGGTCAAAATATGTAAATATCTGACTGAACGTCAGTTCATTTTTTGTTTTGAGCTTACTGTCTGTTTCCGGGTTTCTTTTCAAAAGCCTTCAAATACCTAAATATAAAAAAAAAATATGAATAAGATTAATGAAAACGCAACTTACAAAGATTTGTCTGTATATAAAATCTGAATAAACCTTCTGTATGTGGATCTGTACAGTAACTCCTAGACACAACCATAAATTTATTATGTATTATTTAAATTATAATTTACCTTTTGTTAATTCTTGCTAATTAATGTTATTTATTGTGAGCTCTAACTGTTTGTCTGTTTGAAATACTGAAGTACTCTCCTTACAGCGTTTTCGAAAATAATTTATGATTTATTAATAGGTATTATCTTAAATTAATATTTAACGTGTGCTTCGTTAGACTTTTATGTAGTTTTATTATTTTTCGTATTAGCAAGGAAATCTTACCTGAAAGTAAGAATTATAATTTATATTGAGTAGTTTAAATAATAATTGTGAGGGGTTCGTGGCTAAGTGTAAGCCGTACGGTTTGACCGATAATACAGGTTAAGCCGCGCTCGCCGCGGTTGGTACGTGGATGGGTGACCATTTAAAACATACAGAGACCCCTCCGTGTTTCGGAAAACACGTTAAGCCGTAGGTCCCGACTGTCATACGTACATCTTTGTCAGTCGTTAAGTCATTTCTGACAACCAGTTTTACTATGGAATACTGTGTTTCCCAGTAAAATGGGTTGTGGAGGTCAGATAGGCAGTCGCTCCATGTCAAATACGATATTCAGCTGAATCCGGTAAGACTGGTAGCCGACCCCAACATAGCTTGGGAAAAAGGCTACGCAGATTATGAGTTTAAGTAATAAATGTAGTGAGGGTTACTGATCAAAGAAGTATTTAAATAATTATTTATCAAGCCACTCAAAAATACCTATACCCAACAAGACATTGTTATTTAATATTATTTATTGTGGCTTATGAGCGAAGCTATAATATGTTGCGGTTGAAAAGAGTGGTCGACTTAAATTTCAATTATCGCATTTCACGAAATTGCATTTTAGAATCGAACGAAATTTTCATAATTATCGATCTTTTATAGATGTGGAACGTTTCTATAGTTTTAATACAAAGCGTGTTAACACTTTTTAGTTAGGCACTATGCCTATTTAATTGGATTGTTTAAAAGTATGATAACAAAATATATTTGTAACTTACTAGCTGTACCAGGCATGCGTTGCAAATGTTGCAATGCAATTTTTTCTACCTAGCACCTACCTACTACCTGCCTACTAACTACCTACTACCACTTAGGGGTATGAAAAATAGATAGTAGCCGATTCTCAGACCTACTGAATATGCATATAAAATTTCATAAAAATCGGTCAAGCCGTTTCGGAGGAGTATGGTAACTAACATTGTGACACGAGAATTTTATATATAAGAGATTATTTTTCTCATCATAAAAGAGCGATCAAGAAATGTGGCTCATATTTACCTAATACTGTCAAAAACGTAAAGCTATTTCACTCCATTTCTTTGTGTTCAGTATATTCTGGGTGGATAACCTCATTTCTGTATCGACGAAAACTATTTGCTATGAACATGTTTTTCATTTTCACTTCAAACTTATATTGTGAAAGCATTTTATATTTTATCTTAAAAGTGCATGTTGCTGCATTTTTTAAATGTACTTATTTACAATTTCGAAAATGAAAAATGAGAGCAAGAATCGTGACAATGTAAACATTTAAGTTAATGTGATAAATTTTGGGTACAATTTACATAAAATGTTATCTAAACCAAAGTTTTTTATTTAAAATGATGGTGACCGTTGTAATGATCATAAAGTAAATAAAACATACCATTTGCTGATACAAAACAATATATACTCACTTATTCGTCACAAATATCATAAACATAAGATTTTTTCTGAAACCTTCAACAAAATATTTTACCATCACACGAGCCAAGGAATTTATACAGAATAACCTTTTTCTGGCCGCTAGCGTACGTTCTGTATTTCAGGCATTGGCCAATTTTCATAAAGGCCATCGTGGAGGTTCTCCTTCCAAATTAAGTCTTTCAGACACCTGCACAACCTTACCTTTCTAGACCTAATTCCTGAGAATTTTATTAAAATACCTCTTTAGGTTTTCTTAACGTCTTTTATTAGGCCTTTTGCGGCAGATATTGTACCATTTTATTTTAATACTCAGCTTATATTTTTATGTCAGGTTTCTTTATTTTTTCTGTTTTTTTGTAAGTTTCGTGAAAAATATTATTTTTTTGTGATTGAATTAGCTGTTATATTTTTTAGATGTAATTGTAATAACAATCGGTAGAGTTTAAGAATAGGTAGATACTTGATTTTTATTTTTGTAGTTTTATTAAGCCTAACTTAAGTATATTTATTCTTTAAGAGTAACTACCCATGAAATCGTCTTAAGGAAGTAATTTAAATACGTCATCGTAATGTAAAAACTATGATACTAAAAAGTTCTTTCAAAATCTGTCCTGCAATTTTTGCTTGACTAGTAATATTGTGTATTACTCCGTACAGCAAGCATCATTAACTCATATAGTCTAACATATAGCCTGCAGTAAACTATTGGCTGTCTGACTTAGTCTTTCAACTAGAGACTAGTAACATCTCAAATTCGAAAGTTAGTTCGTCTATGGATCGTCAAATTACCTATTGTTCCTGTTTAGATGTAAGTTTATTACTAACTGTCTAAGAGTTTACAGTTGTATAGAAACTTCATCCCTTCATAATACGAAGGAAGCTTATATTATATTTATTTACTTGCCAAATGTTACATTGCATATGTTGTGTATCTATAGAAATTAAGTACATAAAAACCACCTCAAATTAACACTGCCTCGTTGGCCTAGTGGCGCTAAGCGCGACTGCTACGCTAGAGGTCTTAGGTTCGATTCCCAAGTCGCGACCAGGGTGTTATTGGGTTTTTCTATGAAATTCAAAGTAGCAGGTCGGAGTTTGGATTTGTGCCCGGTTAGTTGCAATAGGCTCGCCCCCTATTACATGGGACCTAAACATACCGGCGAACTGTGGGTGTACATTGGTACACCTCAGCCTAACCCTTCGGGGATACAGGCGTGATGGTATTTTGTGTTATGTTATGTCAAATAAACATCGCACTTAAAATATGTTCCTAACACTATAATTAATCTATAGATTATAGTGGCAATAGTGCAACTATAGTCGCTGATATATTATTATTTGGTAATTACATAAAGTATAGAGAAGCGCAATACAAAGATTGAATATTTACCTATTTATACGACAATAATCAAGTTATTAAACTGAAGCTACATTCTATACAAAAATTTCAATTTCAATGCAGATGCCTTATAAGATGAAACATCGTAAAACAAATACATTACCATGAAACCCCGTAAATAGAATCCGATACACTATAAATTTACCATTCAAACACCATCAAACCCTTTTGATAGAATTTAAATAATATATTGGATGTCAAAGGGTGTTTCGTTAACTGTAACAAAATATTTTTATATCCCCCTGTATGTGCTTTTATGATTTACCTGATCGTAGATTTTTTATAACGTAAGCGAGCGCCTGAAACGTATAGGAAAATTAAATTTGCATACTGCTGTAAAGGTGGGTTTTGATCTAAGGAAATGATTTGGAGATATGTTATGTTTTTTTAGAAAAGCTTTGGATAGTAGAGAATGGATAGTTTTTGTTACAATCAATATATAATGATCTCAAAAGTAATGGACTTCGAAGCTATTAGTATTAACAAGCATAGATACTACAGTGATTGTCATTTAAAATATTGTTATTTACAAAATATTTAGTTAAACAGTTCATTTGTTATTAATTGACAAACATATTGACTATTTATAATTAACCTTATGTCGAGTCTAAAAGTCAAGTAGCTAAAATTTATCAAAAAACTACCACATAGAACGCCAACACGTAACTTATTCATATGAACCAACCCTTACAAATGAATTTTCGAGTCCAATTCACACAGGAATAAATCACGAAACACTCAAGACGACGCGACGTGGCGACGATGCGGGAGCGGTGCGGTAATAGAACAACACACGCACGACATTAGTACGACATCAGTACGATACCGGCAGGACTTCATTACTGAACATTTTCAGCCGTCTTGAAAAGGAGGAGGTTCTCAATACGACACGGTATGTTTATTTTGTATATTTGTTTCTATTCAGCAGGCAATTTTGGATCGATTTTCATAAATAATTTCGTCGTTTATGTGGTTTTACCTCAGAGATCCCATATAAATTTCATAGAAGCCTTCTTTTACATTTATGTGTAATCAATGATTAGATAAACAAACAAACGGACGTAACCTATTAGTAGTAAAAACGACTGCCCATAGACATCTCCAATGCAAATCCATTGATCTTGGAGTTGCGATGCCTTCTTTTAATATTGGTTTAGGCATCCGTATTTTCCACAAAACAAAACTAAATGTATTTACGTCTGTATCACGTAAAGGAGTCATAGTTTTGCCATCGCACAATACCACTCAGTTGAAACCTGCGCGGATAGAAAAGGACTTGGACGCAGGTGACGCACAAACTACAACAAAATATTCGTTATATATCTTAAGACATAGAAATGTGATAAATTTCGATAAAGCCACAATGGACTCTATTGTAAGACTATGTTTATTAGTTTCTATACACTACTACAACTATTTCGAAATACGTTCAGCAAATACCGTGTTCTACACGACAGGAAACTTTATACTGCTAAGACAATACTCTATATGTTATAGTATCTGAATACCTCCGTGGGTGGTGCATAGCTATTGTTATAAATAAAGTATTACAGTGAGACAATTTTGTGACTGTTTTGTGTTATTTATGTTTCAGTTTTATGTTATCAGATCTACATTATCAGATCAGATAGCAAGCAGATATAATAACAAGAAGGAAAGGATTGTAAGTGTCCCCTACTTTACTTACTTAAGATTTCTTCGCTTTGGTTCTGTCTAAAAGTTTGAATAGTTAATAAAAACCACCTATAATAACAGCTGCTAAACTTTAAGTATTTATATGCATGTATGTGTGAATCTACAGGTAATTCTTTTGCCATATTCTACAGAAAATTCCATGAGTTTCTAGAAATAAATACCATCAAAGGAAGCTTTAATACTCTTAACGACAAAACAAGGTTCAAAAAGAGTGTAGAAAAATCATTATCGTAAATAAACAATAACTCGAAACGATTCGATTCAAAACGAAACCATACAAATAACATCTATTTATAACGTTAAATTGGAAGGAAAAATGAAGGTCTCGCAGTGGCTCGTTAAGGGCCAAGTTCGCGCCAAGAGACTTATAGTCGGAATAAATTACCATTTTATTACAAGAAGGCACTCTACTCGGACAGTTTCGCTTATTAATAGAAAATTTATACGCCAAATTAACAGTGCAGTGCGTGACCGCTGGCCCTTGGCCTCTGAATTCTGGCAATTGTACAAGATTGTGGTTAAAGACGAAGCTAAAAAATTTTCATCATGTAGATTGTAGACCATGACTCATATATTTTTTTTTACAATGGAAGAATTTTGGGCCGACACTATATAAGTAGATTGCCATCGGAACTTTAAGAAGAAGACCATGATTTGCATCTGGTTTACGTGTAAACAAAAGACGATGAAGAATTTATGCTTTCTCAAAACTGACTGCAAATAGTGGTGTAAAAGAAATTAAGCTAACTGGGAAGTACGCGACGAGAGTCCCGTATGAGACGTATAAGTTAAATTAATTAAGTTTTGACTTTAAGAATTCGCCAAAAACAGGTGCTTTTATTTCAGTAGTAGTTCTTTACATAAAAAAATAAAGGCATGGCTCTTTAATTAATACCTTTAAAACCAGCAATGTTACAAAAAACGGTAATGGATTTGACAAATAAAAAATATGTATTCGTGTTTAGTTATCTATCAAAATTCGCATAAATAAATTTAATTAATGTTTGGGTTGTATAATAGCTTCAACTATGTACTGGGATCAACAAAATAATATGTATGAAATAACATGTACTAAAACAGTAACTAATTAGGTATAATTATGTTAAACAATTGTTTTGAGCCAGAGTACAAATTTAATATTGTACTACAAACAAAATACTTTTCATTTAAATCTATCGCGTTGCATGTTTATAATAAAATTAAATTTCGACTAGACCGGTCGAGTGTGCAACCACGTCCGGTGTAACCTGATCAAAACGTCACAGGTAAATGCATGTTGCGTTTAATCCCGTGACGTAATTTTATTATAAAACGAGGTACTGGCTCTGGCCTTTGCATGTGTCAACAAAACATTAATGAATTATACACGCAAACCTTCCTCTTAAATCACTCTATCTAGTGGAGAAAACCATTATGGGAATCTGTTTTTTAGTTCTTGACCGACTTAAAAAAAGTAGGAGATTTTTTTCAATGTTTGTTACCACAGAACTTTTGACTTGACTGGGTGAACCGATTTTGATGATTTCTTTTTTACTTGAAAGCTGGTGCTTCCCGTGTTGTCCCATTTTATTTTGGTCCAGTTTTGTCAGTGGGGTCCATAAGAGATATTTAATATAAGACTTGTTTTGAAGTCGGTTTTTTTTTATTAGAATTATTAGTTTGTAGCGTTCAAACAGACAGACTGACGCCATGCGCAGAGTCAAAAACCATTTATTTTACCAAATTTTAATGTTGTTTGAATAATGATTAAGCTCTTAAATGAGGAAGTTACTTTGTTTCACCACCATTAACCTTTAGATTTAAGCCATAAAAATATGTACAACAGGAAACAAAAACAGTCAAGCTCGAGTGGGTGTCTCGTAAATAATAAAAAAATAACTCGAAACTTAGTCTCTGACCGCAGAAACGCGTTAAATCTTAATTTTAATTTCCTAACTTGAAGAGAATTCAACAAAAGCAAAGGTACTTTTTGATGCAAATTACTTAAAACTTCTGGCGTTTTCATTAAGGAATCGTGGATTAATGTTGTATTAGTTTAGTGGTTTTTCTTTGATTAGAATTGGACTTTTGGAAAAAAAAAAAAAACTTTTGGAACCTTCCAGTTATTTTTAGAAAATAACTTTTAACTCGGGTTTTATTTGACAGGTGTCTGCCATCTGGCTGTTTTTTAAAGGTTCAAAAAAGGGATTTCCACGAAAAAGGGTATCGTGTTTTGATAACCGTAAACTTTATTATTTCTGTTAAACTTTGAGTTCCGTTTTAGACAAACTCTATTTTTTCAAAATTCTTTGAAAGTGACTTTTAAAACTTCAACTGAGTGAGCACACCTCTATCCATCACCCAGAAACTGTACTCCAAGAACAAACTCCATAATACCACATCACAAATCGTCCAAAAATAATATCTAAGCATATTGAAACATATATTCTAGCAAATACATACGAAATCGCCTAGACGATAAATTTATTCGGCATAAAACGGCAGCAGCTGAGCTTGCAAACCGCATGCAGCGTCGTGTGCAGCCCGCCTAACTACGTAATAAAATCTGTAGACGTAGGCCACGGCGAGAGCCACACACGTTTGTCAAGTAAGCGAGTTTTGGGAAAGTAAGTGAATTTGTATTGTTTTGTGCTTTGAATTTTAAATGGCTGATATAATTTATCGGTTCAGGGAATTTATTTATTATGTTTTCAGATCAGGTTTAAGAGTTTATAAATGTGCCTTTTGAATGTAAATTGACTTATATGATTTTTCTTCGATTTGAATCTAACATGAAACTAGTATATTAGACGACCTCCGTGGTCGAGTGGCGTACGCACCGGTTTCAAGGTGTCGCTAGCTCTGAGGTCCCGGGTTCGATCCCCGGACGGGTCAATGTAGAAAATCACATTTCTACATTGTCTCGGGTCTGGGTGTTTGTGGTACCTTCTTTGTATCTGAATTCCATAACACAAGTGCTTTAGCAACTTACTTTGGGTTCAGAACAATAATAATAAATAATAATAATATTCCGGGACAACTCACACACGGTTATCTGATCCCAAGCTAAGCAGAGCTTGTGTTATGGTAACCAGAC
Source organism: Autographa pulchrina (assembly GCA_905475315.1). Lineage (NCBI taxonomy): Eukaryota > Metazoa > Arthropoda > Insecta > Lepidoptera > Noctuidae > Autographa > Autographa pulchrina. The sequence goes on from FR997775.1 coordinate 1,464,163, forward strand.
AACTGATAAACATACTTATATATTTTTAAATACATACATATTATAGATAAATTACACCCAGACAACCAGAACAAATGATCGTGCTCATCAATGTATGTGATGTTGTCCGCATTTATTTATTATTATGATGGCACAAATGACATTTACCCAGAAAAATGGGACTTATTAAGTTATATTAGTAAGATTAGTAAGATTTATCTAAACCATAAAATAGATGTGCTGGATCGTCGCCACGTCGTGTGCCGTCGCCAGTCTACAAAGATCTGACAGAATTACACGACTGGTGTCAGTGAACAAAATTACTAGATATATTCTTACACATAATGTCATTGGAATATCTTAAAATATGGTCATTGTAAATACATATCTTCAAAGAGCAGTTAGAAAAAACACCTCGCAACTCTAGTAATAGAAAAAAACTAAATAACAATATCGTACAATTCATATTAAAACAAAACAGCATCTGCAATTACAAAAACATTGTATTTCAAACCTCATTAGTTATTTACGTAGCGATCTCCCAGGGTACTGCAACTAGTTTAAATTAAGTATAATAAGTGCTTTATCAGTGGAGTGGTATAAAGCTTTCAATTGTGCCGGACTGGCCGCAGCTACGTATTAAATATTCACGCAGTCTTTGTTCACAACGCGATCTGAGTGAAATACGATTCTCGGAGCAAATAATCAATTAGTTTGTATTGAGTATATTGTATAGAAGGTAGGATGTAGATAGTTGTATATAGACATTTAGACAGACAAAGGCAAACACAAAGTTGGCAAAATAATTAATATCATCATCATCATCAGCCTATAACAGTCCACTGCTGGACATAGTCTTCTTCAATTGCACGCTACTTAGTTCTATCCTCGGTTTCTCGCATCCAGCTATTTAATATTAATTTACTGGCGAGGAAGTCGCCCGAATAGGCTTTATTTAGAACCAAAATTTTTCCATACCGCCTTTTATAATAATTACTAGCTGTGTCCGAGACTTCGTTCGCGTGGATTACGAAACTTATCAATGAGTTTTTTGTTTAAAGTGCTATTTGTGTAGAACGTTATCTATCGATCATACCTCTGGCTAGTCTCATTCGCCTAGCTTGTCTCGACGTAGCTGAAAGAGATGGTCTCTTTCTGGAAGGCATCGTGTTGTAAGTATATCCGTATTAAAAACAAAGAAATCTTTAAGACTATTATTATAGAACAGCCCTGACACCTAGCGCCTACTTACACTCACATTATACCAATAAATATCAAAGCAAAATCTCTAAAAACTAAAACCAATACGAAAGACCAATCCTACCTAACAGTGTTATAAAATAACCTACGGTCACTACGTACAGTATCAAATATACTACCTGTACTTTAAAATTAAAATCTATACCTACGACTTATAAAAATAAACCTAAATAACTCTACCGTAAAAGTGACGTAACCTACGACAAATTTATTATTTTCGGTTGGTACAGTAATCGGGTCTAGGGATCAAACCGCAAAATTAAATTTGTTTTTATTGCATATACTTTTCAGGGATAAAAAATACTTATTGTGGTGCCCAGGATATTAAAGAATAATTATACCAAGTTTCATCGTAATCGAACCGGTAGTTTTTGCGTGATGCCTGAACAAATAGACAGACAGACAGACAATTTTTTTATCAAATTTTTGGTACGGTGTCGGTCTAGTAACACACCCGCTATTTATTTTTTTGATATTTTCAATGTACAGAATTTTGCACTTCTACAGATTTATTATAAGTATAGATATAGATATTCATTCCATTTACAGTGTATATACCTTTACATCTTTTCCGAAAATGTAACCGAAAATGTGTACACGGTAAAAATAGCAATACGAAAAAATTTTTAGTTAGACAGCACTTCAAAAATAAAAAACTGACTTCAGTCGTAAAAACAAAAATCTATTTTGTTGAAATAAACTGAACACTGTAAAATTGAAGCAACTGTCAAACCGTTCATTCATTCGCTATCGAAATATGTTTTGAATATTCATATAAACTTTTATTGGTAGTAAATATCGAATAAAATATGACTAGTGTTGCCCGCGACTATGCTCACCTAGATGTTTAAAAATAGCAATACCTATTTATAGCAAGCCAAAGACAACTAAAATAACTTCGTATTCTAGATGAATTTTATCTTGACCTATTATTATGTTAATTTAGGCGGTAATCTATGTGCCAAATTTTATCAAAATGTGTTTATGTATTTTAGCGTAGAAGGGTAACAGACTTACACACCTTCACATTTATTAAATGAAATTTGCTATAAGGCATCATAAACTTCAGTCTATTATACAGGATGTCCGTGTAAGAACGTACGTATTCCTGTACGTGTCCCTGAAAGTATGGTAAATACTACCATACTTTTTGGGACAACCTGTATATTCTTATATGTAAAACTGTATGAAGTTTTACAAGCGTGGCCATATTCATTTTTATTACTACCTAAGTAAAATTTCAAGTAAGTATAAGTAGTAAGTTTTGTGAGGAGATAAATATTATGTATGTGCATAATATTTTATAGAGGAATTTGACGACGTCTTATTGTGAAGTAGCTTACGGCTGTAAAACAAGATGTTTTCCGTAAACTATTCATACTACATATTACATTTAGGTATTGTTTTGATGTGATAAAACATAAAGTAGTATAGGTCCTTAATAAATAAATTCAATATAATTCCATTTGAAAAAAAAAATAGCTTGTAGGTACTTGGTTTTCTCGGTGTTTTTTGTAATAGTGTCTATTCGTTATTTATTTGTAAATGTATTAGTACTGACGTAGCCTATGTTGGAAGTTATAAGTCAAATTCAGACCGACAGGCTCACATTTATATCAACATTCAGAACACTTACATAATATTTTGATTTACTATATTCAATAAGAACCTCCTTGTTAGCTTGTTTCAGAATCAATGTTTGTATTTATGTACAATCAAGCTCAAAATTACGGTTATAACTAATTATGAAAATCAACCTTAGTGCTTTGGAATAAAGACGTTTTTTGATCCGAAATGTTAGGGTCGATGTGTAGTTGACTGTATTTACATAACTTGTTATAAGTAGGACAGGGTAAGTAGGCCGATGTATACTTTATAAATGAATAGAGAGTCTAATTGTACCTACAAGGAAAATGCGAATATCTCGTATAACGAAACAAGCCTTGTAAACATAGCAAACACGAGTATAAATAAACAATATTATTCAACATCTATTAATTTAGTCAAAATTGTGTGCTAAAATACGTTGTTAATTATTATTAATATTGGATACAATGTTTTACAGAAATTATTATTATACAATGCAATAATTAGAATTAAAGTAATGTAATTAATTATATATACCTACATTATTATTTTTGGATGTTTTTGTTTTGAATTTACATGATTTTATTCCCTAAACCATTATCTGTGATTATAAAAACATCATGACTATTTCACAATTGAAGACAGAGAGTACCTTCAATATTGTTCAAAATTGCAAGTTCAATTACCATGTCAAAAATAGGTTTTAAAACACCATATTACAAACGTATCCATAGGGGATTTCTTTACTATAGAATTTGACATGATTTGTGTATCGCCTATCATCATCTGCCATCATCTGCCTAGCCTTTTCCCAAACTATGTTGGGGTCGGCTACCAGTCTTACCGGATTCAGCTGAATACCGTATTTTACATGGAGCGACTGCCTATCTGACCTCCACAACCCATTTTACTGGGGAACACAGTATCCTATAGAAAGAATGGTTTTCAGAATTGACTTAACGACTGCCAAAGATCTATGTATGACAGCCGGGACCTACTGTTTAACGTGCTTTCCGAAACACGGAGGGGTTTCGGTTTGGTATAAATGGTCACCCATCCACGGACCAACCGCGGCGAGCGCGGCTTAAGCTGTATTATCGGTCAAACCGTATACACCGCTTACACTTAGCCACGAGCCCCTCATTTGTATATCACCTATATCGAAATTAAATTCCTAGCGGGAATATCCGTTGACTCAATTACATTTTAGTTTTCGTTACTAAAACTTCAATAACAAAATTCTCTGAAAAAAACAGAAGGCATTTTTAATCAATGTGTTATGCAGGTGTTGTTCATAGTTCCTGCTAGTAATTTCACCTAGTAATATTGGAACTATTTCATTTACAGGATAGGATTAATTTGAAATCGATTCTATGCAACATAATTCTATGAATAATAACAAACTCGTAATATATAATAGTCATATAGTTTACATAATATTGTTAACCGAAATTAGAATCGACTAATACGTCGCGTCACTATTACCGGATGAACTGACAACACTAGAGAGCAATGTGTGATGGCGGGCTGGCGGCGCGTGCGATTCTCGTTGTAGTAGTCTTTTGCATTATATAAAGTAATATTAATCATTATGGCGTCGCTGGCCTTTAAAAGTATTGTAATTGTAACGTTGAATCCATTCTAATGATAATACATATTATATTGTAAAGTTTAAAGAATCAGTGTTTTCCTTTTAACAATATGTATATCATTATGATTGTGGTTTTTTTTTGACAATTCACACACGGTCATCTGATCCCAAACTAAGAAGAGCTTGTACTAATGTGACCAGATAACTGATAAACATACTTATATATTTCTAAATACATACATATCATAGATAACAGACACCCAGACACAGAACAAATGATCATGCTCATCACACAAATATTTGTCCTGGGTGGGAATCGAACCCACGACCTCCGGTATAGTAGTCAGGGTCACTAACCACTAGACCAACAGGCCCGTCTTCTCGGAATGAAAATACTTACGTGTTTCACAAATATTTAGTCCGATTTGTTTCAAGTAACATAACCGCCGTTATCATTAAAAGTGTGTACACAGTAAAAAAAATAACACAGTTCATTAAAAGAAAAAAGATAACACGAGAAGTACAAAACGAAAAGTCAGGGTCACTAACCACTAGACCAACAGGCCAGTCAATTTAATCGCTGTTGTTGATTTTTTTTTCTAATCTGGACTAACTGCAAAAAAAACAAAATGGTCAAACTATCCAAAAAAAATAACAGTTAAAATGTTACTGCAAATCGGATTGAATGGATGTTTTTCATTATTTCATGCAAAAATTGCCGGATAGATTAAAATTTGATTATTTGTCAAGTATTTTATAACCTGGATTTACGGGGCACGTGTGAGGTGCTAGCCTATAATGATATCTCCGACCTATTTTCTAAATAATTGACAAATATTGTCCTATAAAAACAGAATGTTGTCGTATACTAATTAATTAGCAAAGTATTAATTACTGATGAAAAATCTTCTTAACGTTAATGAAAAATGTACTTAAATATTTTAAGTTGACCTGCGAACATCAATGTAAAATGTAGGTATTCGACGACCTCAAAAACCTTTCGTCATTTAAAAAGTAATTATTTCGCTTCTCTTAACTTCATTAATTAATTAAGTTCGTTGGCTTCACTTAAAGCTCTTTTTGAAGAAGGTTTAACTTATTCATCGTTTGCATACGAAACCGTTTGAAGATTTCATTATGTTCGAGAACTGTCCGTTTAAATATTATTCGCGATTTCAGAAATGCTTTATAATTAATCCCTTAAAAATAAGCATTATTTTAACTATTATATATTTTTCTACACGTTCAATACAAACTTTAAAATAAGCTAAGCTCACAGTACAAGCTACGAGTAAGATACATGAATTATGCCAATGACAAAATATGTTCAATATTATTATATAATATCATATCAACCATAGACTTATAGTATTTGTTTTTTGTAGTCTTTTTTATTTGGTACTTAAATACTTTTTCCATTGCAAAAGCAGTGTACCCGGTATTTCATGGAAGCTCTTTATTGGTGGAATTTGATATTAAATTGCTTGCCAGGAAAGACAAATTAATTTAATGAAGGAAAATTGCAGGTTTTATTAAAACAGCCTTCAGATTGAAATTGCTATTTGCCTTTCAACTTTTAATTATTATGCTATTAATAAAAATGCAAAATGCATTCTTGGAAATAAAGCCGTAAGTTGGTATATATACTAAAAATTAACATAACATAACATAACATACCATCACGCCTGTATCCCCGAAGGGTTAGGCAGAGGTGTAACAATGTACACCCACAGTTCGCCGGTATGTTTAGGTCCCATGTAATAGGGGGCGAGCCTATTGCCACTAACCGGGCACAAATCCAAACTCCGACCTGCTACTGAGAAATTCATAGAAAAACCCAATAACACCTTGGTCGACTTGGGAATCGAACCCAAGACCTCTAGCGTAGCAGTCGCGCTTAGAACCACTAGGCCAACGAGGCAGTTACTAAATATAAACTTTAAAATAATATTTAAAAATACTCGTCCTTGAACCAAGCGATTGAAATTGAAGTCTGCAGAGATGAATTTCAATTTAATCCAGTTTATAGACTAAAGCGAACATTTTTATGAAAAATCCCAATAAATTATAAGCTCAATGATTTATAGGTAATATTAAATTCCGATGGAATTGATGGTTTCAAATAGCATCATAAAGGCTGTAAGCGGCCGCTGCAGGCTGTATGTGAAGTGCCGATTTCTGATTTATAGCAGGAATTAGCCTATTCAAAATAATCAGGGTTAGAAATGCCAGTTGATGATTTAATTTTAAAATGAAATTAGAACGGTTCAATATTAATAATTAGCAGCAAATGCTTTCAGGTAGGGCGATAAATCGAAAGGCTTGAACCGGTTTTTTATAAAACTTCTAGTACACTCAAACTTAATAGGACTAGGACTTCGGGCATGAAATTAAAATATGAAATAATGTCTACGGTTAAAAAGACAAAGCTTTTTAAATGTCGGACGGGAAGAAATACTGGGAACAGCGAACGCTTAACAGGGGGTTCATTGATACCCTTTTAAAACGAAACCCTATAAAAATAATGCGCTACAAAGGCACTTATTCCTGAAAAATGTACAGGTTTTACATTACTCAAACCAAGCAAACTAAAGGTTCATATAAAAGCTAATGAAATTGCCTGCAAATAATATTACAATAAATATAATAATCCAGCCTATAAACATCCCACTGCTGGGCACAGGCCTCATCCCATATAGAGAAGGCACGAGCATTGATCACCACGCTTGCTCTCTGCGGATTGGCGATTTCAGATTCCAAGTTTTGGTATCCAGGTTTCCTCACGATGTTTTCCTTCAAATAATATTGTCTATCACAAATACAAGGTCTGCACATGTCTTTACGCATGACCGCTTAATCTCAACAGGCGCACAGGTCCAGTGCATCTATTCGTCTAAATGCATAGCGGAAGCTAACAGTGGTCATTCTGGCAACATCTTGCTATACTCCATGACCCAACTGTTACACTGTTATGAAAAATCCACATACGATATTTATGAAGGAAAAATGAATATAATGTCGTATGTAACTAATAATAATAAGATAAATGTAGGAAATTTTTATCTGTAAGAAAAATGTGAATTAATTTATTTGCAAGCGTTGGCAGGCATAATAGACCTAGCCTGCTAGCTAATTTATGAACTAGCTTTCATTCGCGGCTTTACCTACTCAAGTTAAAGAGTTATTAATATTAGTTTACAACTTCATACAACATTTTATCAAAATATGTACTCGTAGGTGTGTGTGATCAAGTCAAAAATACATAGCAGAAATATAGACAGACAGGGAAAGTTCCTTACGAGTGTATGGTACATTCGTTAAGCATGATAAAATAGTATCATAATAATATTGTAGAATTAAACCAGCAGTTTATATTTTTTTATATAACCTACAAATAAAAATGTTGACAGCCCTATAATAATTGGTCTCGGGAAGCATGTGACTTGCAACAAGCAGTTTCAATATCGATACCGATAACTGATATTTTCCAGGAACAGGGTTGTCATCGAGAATTCTTTTTCCTACTCACAAAATGTTTATATTTTGTGTCTATACACGTAGTACAGTGTCCTTAAATAAAAACATTTCTGGGACATTCCATTTTTAAATGGAGGTTCCATGTTTGACATTTACGTATGTTTACCTATCCTTTCTACATAAACCTTATTTCTAAACAAACAGAATCCAGTTAATTTAAATAAGTTGTATCTTTATAAATATTTATGAATCACCTTTAAGGGGATAATGAGAGAATTTAATTATTTTGTGAAAAATAAACACTAGTCCACTTTTTTGGACTTAATTAACTTGGAGGACAGCTTGCCAACATCAATCTTCGGTGTTACTGTTTTCTTTTTATAATTTATTTTTTAAGATAATTCTTTAGTAACTTTCTTTGGGTCCAAATTAGAATTTTTAACGAGGGCAAGTTTATTTAAGTTCAATTTAATGACCTTCTTAGTAATAAAGTGTTATAAGATGGTATTTTATTTTGTGTACTGACTTAATCTGTATATAAAAGGATACCCAATAATATGGCTAGGTATATGATATAAATAATAAAAAATTTATTCTCTTGCACTTTTTTAGGGATCGTGGGCGGCCTACTCACGAAGGACTTTAGATATACTCGATGGTTTTTATAATAATTGTTTTTTCATAAATTTAAGGCACCATTGATTGTTTTTTTGTTTTGAGAAAATTCGGAACTTTTGTACACAAAAAACTCATGATCAATTTATAATAAATTGCTACCGTCAACTCAATTTCGTTTAGTAATGGAGCAAACTCATTGTGCATACACAATCGTGTATCAGGCACAAATAAAGCATTACGTCCAATATCAGGGATTTGAATAGTTAATCCCCTCAATCAGATATCATGGCTTCGACCCGGAACGGGTACGACAAGACGGGAGATTATGGGAATGTAATATGTACAGTTACAACCATAAATATGTATAATTGTATACACATAGCAAAATTGTAAATCTTTAGCGAGCAGTTCTTGTGAACATCAAAAATAAAAATATTAAATAGATTTTAGACCTGTTTAAAATAATTTATTTATAACTTGATCTACGATAACTGTAGATACAAATTTTAGAATAAGAGAGAAAATCAACAAAAGTGGTAATTTAATTTTTGGGGCTGACTGTACCTACAGAACCTACCTACATATTTGTACACAAAATTGAATAAAATGGTTTCGTTTTTGTTGGAAGTAACTATAATATGAACCAGGAAGTATCTGTTCCTTGAATTATATTCTCTTTAAGGTTTTGTTTATATGCATTCATGTATTTACAAGTATGGGAATACGCTTTTTATTAGTAAAGTTTACAGTTAAAGACAAAAAAAATATATATTTAATCATCTGTTATGAGACAGTTTTTAAATTGTTATTGAATTACTAGCTGTACCCGGCATGCGTTGCAATGCAATTTTTTCTACCTACTACCTACCTACTACCTACTTACTACCTACCTACTACCTACCTACTACCTACCTACTACCTACCTACTACCTACCTACTACCTACCTACCTACTACCTACCTACCTACTACCTACCTACTACCTACCTACTACCTACCTACTACCTACCTACTACCTACCTACTACCTACCTACTACCTACCTACTACCTACCTACTACCTACCTACTACCTACCTACTACCTACCTACTACCTACCTACTACCTACCTACTACCTACCTACTACCTACCTACTACCTACCTACTACCTACCTACTACCTACCTACTACCTACCTACTACCTACCTACTACCTACCTACTACCTACCTACTACCTACCTACTACCTACCTACTACCTACCTACTACCTACCTACTACCTACCTACTACCTACCTACTACCTACCTACTACCTACCTACTACCTACCTACTACCTACCTACTACCTACCTACTACCTACCTACTACCTACCTACTACCTACCTACTACCTACCTACTACCTACCTACTACCTACCTACTACCTACCTACTACCTACCTACTACCTACCTACTACCTACCTACTACCTACCTACTACCTACCTACTACCTACCTACTACCTACCTACTACCTACCTACTACCTACCTACTACCTACCTACTACCTACCTACCTACTACCTACCTACCTACTACCTACCTACCTACTACCTACCTACCTACTACCTACCTACCTACTACCTACCTACCTACTACCTAATTTTTTTTTTTTTTTTTTTTTTTATGTACAAAAGTATCCTATGTCCGTCTCCTGGCTCTAAGCTACCTCCCCACCAATTTTCAGCCATATCGGTCCAGCCGTTCTTTAGTTATAAATGGTGTAACTAACACGACTTTCTTTTATATATATAGATTAACTAAGTAATTAAAGAATAAAGGCGGCTTGAATTAACTTTTAATATCCAATATTTCTCCTATTTGAATCCTAAAATCTACTTTAACCAGACGTGTATTTAGTACTAGCTGTGCCTGCGACTTCGTTCGCGTGAATGACGAAACTTATCAATAAATAAAAAAAAAAAAAAAAAAAATTAAAATATTGCATAAGCTTGTATAACTTTACAGTACAACTTACATAAAGACCTCCTTTTAAGTAAAGTATATACTTGTGATAGGAGGTCCCGCTCTTCTATGCCAATTCAAGTAAATGGTAACAGTGGTGTACTAATAGAAAGTTTGAAAGTAATTAAAATATAGTTAAAATTAAACAAAAATAAAGAACTTAATTATATCCTAAATGAGTTTTTAACCACAAAATTAAGTTTGTTTTTTATTGTTTATACTTTTCCGGGATAAAAACTACCCAGTGTGGTACAGGATAATTTTGCGTGATACCTGAACAAACAGACAGACAAATTTTTTTTTTCACACTTTTGTGTTCGGTGTCGGTCAAGTAACATAACCCCCCGCCATTTATTTTTTTGATATTTTCAATGTACAGAATTTTCTCTTCTACAGATTTATTATAAGTATAGATAAACAAATCATCTATTAAACCAAAATACACTTCCGTGTATAAGGAAATTTGTGTAATTATTGGTTAAACCTACATTACTGTATCGTATTTTCATAGAAATGGGTAAAAACAGGCGATATATTGTTATTCAGAGAACGTTCCGCCATTTCAGCTAGTATGAAGTTTCATGTAAATATGTGGCGTATTATCACTTACCAGGAAGGAGTATTATTATCCAAATAATAGATAGAATAGAGAGTTCTATAGAAAAGGAACAAATATCAAGCTTGATAGAAATTGATAGCCATTGTCCTCCCATAGTGTATCTTCATATACCTTTCCTAGTAAGTACTATAACATTAATACCAAGCTTATTATTTTTTTACCTATTACGGAGTATTTAGTGGATATATTAAGGAGTATATAATGAGGCATAATAAGAATCTTTGTCTTTTCAGGAAATAATAATTAAAATTTAATATTTTATTTATTATTATTTTATTAAAAAAACTTGTAGTTCAGCTATTAAATTATGTAATTAGAGAAAAAACATGACTCTTTGTTTCAGAAATCTTTCATCCAGTACAAACCTGTATGTCTTAGAATTCACCTCTTAATCTATCACTCAGAATCTTCCAAACATACGTATAAAATAATAAAGAAACAAAAAAGCAAACATGACATGTGTAAATCATGTTCAACGTAGGAACTCAATTTCCTTTATTCAGGCAAACACAAACATCTTAAAAATAAATGCCATACTTACCTTTACCGAAAAGATACACAAACAAAATTATTCAGATCCTCAAAAGGAGCTCAAATCATTTTGAAATAACGGTTGAAATCTGAACGTAGGTACGTGTAAATAAATAGGGAGCAATACATCTGGTTACCGTCTAGCGGAAATAGCTTGAAGTTATGAATATATAATGAGGCGAAACGTCTCCCACGCGAGTGTCTAATGGAAATACAGTAATAAAGGACATTTTGCATCCCTTTGGGTGTAAGGCTCACTAGCGGGTGCAAATTATTTCGCTACCCAACCTATTTTGATGATAACAGTCGAAAAGGACGCTTATTGCTGGCTGTAGTGAATTAATTGCAGTTTATAGTTGCTTAAAAATCTTTGTGTCAGCAGCTTTGCACATTTTTGGCTCAGTTACCTATATTATATCTATTATAAGGCTTTCTTAGCAAGTTTTCGTCATTTAAATTAGTAAATAGTTTTTTTTTTTTTTTTTTTAATCATTTATTTGATGAGGCTTTTTGCGCTGGTGCGCCAAGACAGCCTCGTAAGGTACCACAATAAATTAAATAATAAATTAACAAAAGTAAAAATAATCTAATCCTAAGACTTAAAGATAACTTAAAACTAGGCACCCCGTTGGAATGTAGCGCCTTCTACAGGTCACAGGCTAGAAAACTACAGACCCTACGTCCAAATAAAACAAAAAAAAAATACGTATCCCTCCTTGAAAACACTCCCCTTACAAATTTATAAATTTCAATACTCTGTTCCGAAAAAGGCCTCCCAAGCAAAATATTAATCCCACCACTATACACATCGCCACGGAGCATCCCCCCCAAGAATGGCCTCGAATCATTGAAAGCGCTACACTCCAACAAAATGTGATACAAATCATCCAATTTATTTACACAAAAATGACAAAGAGGGGATGGACTCACACCCATCAAATGTAAAAAACTGTTAGTAGGCACATGTCCAGACCGTATTCTAAATGCTAAAACTAAAAGTTCTCTTGAACAGCTAACTACGTCGAACCAAGGAATTCGAGGCAGCTTCTGTTGGATGGTTCTATACCACAAACCCTTTCCCGCAGTTATAATATTGAAGTGGTTCTTCCACATCTCAAAACAAAACTCTCTCATGCTAGGAATAAGCTCCGTAAAATAAGGATTACTAGGAATAATTATGCCGTCCGTGATAGCTTCTACAGCTAACTTGGGTCTTACAATACATGAATCAAAAACTTAAAGATAAATCGAGAGACCAAACAGTAGCAGTACCAAAAAGTTTTTTTTTGTTGTAGACATTTCATGTAACACTTTACCGTTAACTATCTATACTTACAACAAAGTCTTTAAACTAAAAACGCTATCAAATTAAATGTTCTCAAATATGCACCGACATCTTACATGTAGCCCGCCCTTAGAATTACTTATGTAATGTAATACATCCTGTCGCTAAATGGCCCCCAAAAGTCGCTCACTTAAGGACTGGGGGCAATTAACTAAATTGTCTTTATTACACGATGAGCTTTTATCAAAATGCGAGATATTAAGCGACGTTAATTGCGATGCTGAATACAGCAAATTGTTTTTGAGTTTTTTTGCTTGCAATTTTATGGAGACTGTGCTGTATTTATTTGCTATTAACTTGGATTGCTATTATTTTAAATATTGTATGTAGGTAGCTGGCTTCTAGGTAGATAGTGAATTTTATTGATAAATTGAGTCAAAATAAAAAAAAAAATTGGTATAAAAGTTTTGGTTGTTTTAAATTACGAAAACTGGGATTTTCCAAGATTTATTATAAACTAGCTGTACCCGCGACGTTGTTCGCTTATATACCTATCATTCATCTTTATGAATAAATATTTGACTGTGATATAGAGGGCCACTAACACGAACTGCCTACTGCCGAGTAAATTTTGTCACAAATGTTGCTGTTTGTATAAATTCTCAAAATAAAAAAGTACCATCGTCATAATTATAATTAGCATACCTCTAAAACTTTTAAGGATTGGTTTTGATGCTACTTTGTTTAAAAATTTTAGATTTATCTTCCAAGTCCAGAACCGCGAGAAAAAATTATCATTTTCATGGTGGCTTTCGATGTCAATGTCCAAAATATGTCTACCTTGGGCAGTTTTGAACTGACTCTTTTTTGCTTTTTTTTATATAATTATGTAGTATTTTTTCTCTTTTGTGCTTTACCCAGTTGGTTACAATAAATGAAGGTCAATGTTTTTGTATTGAGTCTACTGGCAGCGCCAACTCTGAGTTAAAGTAAAAGCAGCTGTCGCTCTAGGCAGTAAATGGCAAAGGGCACCCAAAAACCGAATCCATAAAAACAAATTAGTCTATTTTTTATACTATAGTTCTCGTTGGTACCGTAGTCCCTAGTGAGACTACAGGGCGCGAGGTTTTGGTGCGAAACCTCGAAATTGAACTACGCAGTTAAATTGAGAGTGGATATCAGATAGGCAGTGACTGACATGAGACCCATGAAACTGAAAGAGGAGGTAGTTACAAAAAGGTGACGTACGGTTTGTGAGGCGCAGTGGCAGAATTACCAAAACTGTGTTTAAAATTATTTGTTTGGAAAGATTAAGTAATAGCTGTCCAAGGACAATCTCATTCTACCCTGATTAAAGTCAGAGGCTGTATCCTGTACAATTCGCTTAATTAAGCGTAAGGTGCAGCATAAGGTGATGGGCTTAAATACCGTACGTATATATTTTAAAATGTAGAGAATGCGATAGAAAGTTTATTTTATTTAGGGTTTTGGCCCAACCTTCCGGTAATAGGGTACAAAAACTTTATGAAATTTAAACACAAAATAAAACATCATGTACGCATAAAAACTTACATGAGAAGCAAGCTACATTTTAATGAATATTAAAGAGGTAGTACATACTAAAAATTGTGTGATAAAAAGATCATTGGGTTTTTGGGTAAAAGAAAATAAATAACAAATACAAAAAGATCTTGTCCATGGAATATAATATAGATGACCAGTAGAAAACATTACACATTATGTTGGAAAATTAGTTTAAAAGTGGATTAAAGTTTTTAACCAACTATAAAGTGATCTATGGGGAAGCTTACGTTTTCAAGTCAGAAACGAATGCGTAAATTTCCAAGCAAATGGCCAGGACATTTACGCCTGAATCACTTTACGGTATATGCCATACACGTTTGTTCCTCCATGATCAGCAATGAGGAACAAACTTACCTACGGAGATAAGTAAATACAAACACTAAATAATTGTAAGTTTATATATCGGTTGAGAAAAAAATCACGACTTAAAGATGTCGTTTATTGCGACTAAAAACATAACACTCCTTTTTGGGCAGTCGTGTAACAATACAACAAAATGTTACAAATATTTTTTTACTTAAAAAAGATACGTTAGTAAAACACAAAAAGAGTTAGCTCTACTGAGATTTGAACTTGTGTATCAAAAAATTCAAACTTATGTAAGAAAATGTACGCATGAAAAAAAATACAAACATTAACAATCGGATTTGAACTTGCAGCAAGATCACTCATTTCCAATCGTTCAACCGCCAAGCTGTTTACTTCGATGGCTAGTTCACTAAAATATAGGCACTAATCAAATTGAAGATTGCTATGGCTACCTCAGTCTGCCATGGTTACCCTCTTGTTTATCTGTCAATAATGCCAATTTATGTGTGCAGTTGAGAAAATGATTTTGGAAATTTAAAGCTCCATCCCTTATCAGCTCGATTCAGTAGCATGTTTTAACATAGCTAACAACCATCTACGATTTCTTGAAAACAACCTCTCAATTTTTTACAGCATTCGATTAAGTAGTTTATGTTTGATACTGTAACATGAAATCTGACCCCCGGCAAAAGAGAGTTGTAATGCAGGTACTGTACTGAATTGCGTGTTGTAATATTTTACTTCTTGAACTCACTAAATTAATCATATCTTTTGATAGAGTGAACCGATTTCGATGAAACAAAAACTAAGTTATACCTCAAGATGTGTATAATTTTTGTATATAAACATTGTCTGCATTGAATTCGTAGATTTTACGTGATGTGTGCACAAACAAACATATAAACAGACAAACAGACAAACAGACAAACAGACAAAAATTTCAAAAATGATGGTAATGGTTTCTGTTAGTTATCCTTTAACACTCTGGCTATTTTTTTTTTCAATTTCTTCAATGTACAAAAATGACTTTTCTACAGATTTATTATATGTATAGATAAACACTAATAACATTGTTTAGTTTTATTTTAACAGAACACAGCAAATCAAGAACAAAGAGGTACCTAGATAAGCAAACAGAAAAAAGAACAATCCTTACTTAGTAAAAATATAAAATATAATTCACTGCAATTTCCCAGAAGGTACGTAATTAGACTTTACCAGTTAATCTCAAAGTGATCTCAATTAAAAAAGGTCTGGGTTATAAAGAATTTCACTCATTCGGACATTCGACAACATCATTACATAAGTTAAAGGAAAAACCCCTTTGGGAAAATGCAATATATGAGTATTTCTAATAAAACTGTTTATTGCTCAACAAGGTTGACAACAAATATTAATTCTGCTAGATCTCGTTTCAAATTTTTGAGTACTATATTGATTATTCCTGTAATGTTCCTATAATACTCTCTATCCTATAGATACTACTACTATTGATACGATTGATACGACTACTGATAACTAAAGATTTAGAAAGAAAAAGAAATAAAGAAATCTCACTTTTATTGACACTAAAGAGTTATGAACTAGACGTGTGTAGGTAACTTAAAAAATTAACATTTATGTCGCTGTTAAGCCCATCTGTTTTCAATGCTGGCTCTAAGAGCATTGAAAATTTGCTGTCGTTTAAAATGTGTTTGGACAATTTCAGGTCTTTCAATATGCACTCGAACGACACGTAGTGTATTCTCAAAAAAGATCACAGAAATCGTTCTTACTAAACTAGTTTCACTGTATATAGCCTTAACGTTTAACTAGTTCCACAATACAATAATTTTCGTTTACTATTGGAAACTGCCTCCCTTTTTTGTCGAACTAACGAGGGTTATTCCTTTGATCGGAATAGTACGGACCGAACAATACAACCACTCTAAGTTATCAAGTTAAAGGGTTCAATCACCTCAGTGAATTAAAAATATTTGTACGGTTTGCTGTTATTGTGTCAAAGTTTGGAACATTAAATGACATTATACATGCCAATTACTGTGTAGAATTTTGTATCTTGAATATATGTATTATATATATATATTATGTATTATTATATAACTCGTTTATTTTTTAATATAATAATAATAAATAATAATATTCCGGGACAACTCACACACGGTTATCTGATCCCAAGCTAAGCAGAGCTTGTGTTATGGTAACCAGACAACTGATAAACCTACTTATATATTTCTAAATACATACATATTATAGATAAATTACACCCAGACACAGAACAAATGATCGTGCTCATCACATAAAGATTTGTCCTGGGTGGGAATCGAACCCACGACCTCCGGTATAGTAGTCAGGGTCACTAACTACTAGACCAACAGGCCCGTCGATACGGTTTTCATACATCAAAGGAATGAAAATACTTACGTGATTCACAAATATTTAGTCCGATTTGTTTCAAGTAACATAACCACCGTTATCATTAAGAGTGTGTACACAGTAAAAAAATATCACAGATCATTGAAAGAAAAAAGATAACACGAGAAGTACAAAACGAAAATTAGAGGAACGAAAACAAAAGAAAATATAACTGCCAAAGTTTTCAATTCCACCCGTCTGGGGGACCCTAAAATCATCTAAAATCCTTGTCCCTAACTTGGATCGTTACAGCCCTACAGTTGAAAGCTTAATTCAGGCGTTGCTTGAAATTCAGTCTTGCAATTGATTTAATTTTGAATTTCTTAGGCAGGTGGCCAAGGCCCCGCTATGCATACAATTTATTCCTGTAGACCGAACGCTTTGTGATAAATCTGGCCTTGTTTTTGAATTTCAATTGTTCGGAGATGAATCGACAAAAGTGAAATTGATGTCTACTATTATGAAAATAATTGAATTTGTTCAGTGATTGTCGGAAGGGTGTTACTTATTCTGTTGTCTATTGTAGTCACCTATTCTTACAATTAGGATTTTTATATTTGTTTTTAACTAAATTGCTTTTATTTCTTAGTGAAGTAAATTAACGAATATAAAAACACTAAGAAAATTTGGATCATAAACGAAAACGTTAATAGTAGCTAAAAATACATATAAATAATCTTTTTAAATTGAATTATGTGTTAATAACACTTATATTCCAAAGTCAAGTCCAATTTAACTAGAAATTAAAGTATTTGCAACATATTTCAATATTTAAATTAGAAATAGAATTTGTTACTCCGTTTTAGCTCAAAGTTTGGAAGATTCAATTCTTATGCCAAGTTTTTATATTAGAATTTCAGATGGGAGAGGTCTCTGTTTACTTTTGAATCGAATCAGGATTTGTAATCGAGAATTGGTTTAAAGCTATTCTTAAATAAACGCTGGAATAGGCGATGAGTTGTGTTTACAAATAATTTTGGTTTTACTTTTTGTTTATTTTTAACTAAGGCCAATGTACAGGAAGGTTGTGTATAAAGATCCATTGTTTAAATATGATAAGTGAACCCATTATATTTGAGATTTTCTTTAAAATCACAATAAGGTTTACTAAAGTTAATTAATTTACAATATTTCGATTAAAAAAAACCTATTGTAGTTAATTAAATATTTATTGTTAACCTAATTACAAAGTAGCTGAACTGTAATTCTACACCTTATTTTATAACTACATACCGTATATTATTTACCATGATAATGTACTGATATTTTTTGCAGTAAAGAAGAGGCATGCCATTTGATGGCAAACAGTGTCCACAAGCCAAGGAATTGAACAATAGGGATAGAGATACTGATGTGTTTCAGGCTTTTGTGGCTTAAGTATATGATGCCTTGATGGCCGAAAGGCAATAAGAAATGCCATTATGAGCTCTACGCCTTCTTACGTATGTAGCAGTTGGTTAAAAAGAGGTTTTTTTCCGGTTTGACCAAATTATGAATTTCTTGTAATAGGAGAAAATATTGTCTGGTAGTAAAATAAAACAAAGCTATTTGGCATCGATGTTGAAAATAATGTACGGGATTTTTTTTTTTTTATAAAAGTCACAAGTACCCAAAATACAACAGTCAAACTTAATCTGAAATATTCTACTGTATTGACAAGCGAAATTTACCAGCAAGTCAGTTCAAATACTGCACAAAGCTTGTTTCATCCAACACATATGCAGTCTAAACAAGTCATATAACTTCCATACACCGTTGGGTATATACCGAACCAGTGAAGCAAGTTACCTACACAACTAACCTGTATTTCACGGCGCTGTTCGAGAAACTCCGCGTGCTAAATTAGACGAAAACCCAATAAAGATAACCCTTACACTGCGAGGAAAAAATACAAAACCTTTTGTGACCGGGGCCGATAGAAAATTGAAATTCAAGTAATATTGGAATGTGGGTCTGTAAATAAAACGGGTATTGTTTCCTTCTAATAATATCTCATGGGTGCTTGTATTGTGTTTATGTTTGGATAGCTTTTGTAGTAGTTTTTTTTTGCATTTTGCAATAAGAATAGTTTAGTGTGAGAATTTTTTTGAAATGGAATTTTGTTCTCACTTTAACTCCTTTTTAAGTGTTAGGTACTTCAGAACTTTCTAAAATTAAGGTACTGTTCAGGTATTTTAAGGGCCTACGTGTCAGCGATCAGACCTACCTACCTATACATTAGTAAAGACTTTATTTTGTAATAAGTTTGTGCCAAAAATCTGAAACCAGATCAACATATAGTTAATCAGACTTTTTCAGATCCAAATTTACGCACTTCGAAAGATCCAAAAACAGCTGTCACAAATTCTTAATACTACCATATTCAATACGCAAAACATAGTACAAACACGTTAAGGCTACCATCACACTAAGTCGAACTTTACTGCCGACATCCTAGGATCAGGGGATCCGCCGCGACAAAAACTTCGTCACTTAAACCTTCCTCACAATATTTTACAGCGTGATTCTCTCGCAATAAGCAGAACTCATTTCGTCACAGGAATAAAGAAAGGCGGTCTTTATTCGAACACAATGGAACTTTGAATCCTGATAAGGAATATATGCAGGGGGGCGCGAGACAGCGCAAATCCGTTATGACATGGAGTAAGACTGTCATTGGTTCACTAAGGTCCCTGTGCACTGTTGCGTAACAGATTATGTGGATAGCTTATGAAGTGGAAACTAGGGCGAACATTTTGATTTGTTGCCATGTTGATCGGGAGATGGAGGGATGACAGGATTTGTCAGTGGCTTACCACTGAATTTATTACCGGAGGCATAAATTGCTATGATTTACAGTATTTGAATAACTGTTTTATTTAAAAACGAGTAGCCCATCTGCACGTGTAATATTACAAGACACCATAGAATAAAGTTCCTAAAATATTTTTTAAGAGAACAATGTACATTCACTTCTCTTAAAGGTAGTATATTCAATAATTGTTGTAGGATGCGGAACAGAAAAACTCGTTTCAATTCATTCCCTTTCAGATAGACGTTATCTTTTAGAATCTGCAGCAGTGTAAATTAACCTTTAAGAAAGCAAAAGATCGCGTCGTAGCTGAATGGAAACCTTTATTACGGCCGCCCGCGGAGCAGCTTTGTGAGCCGTGTCTAAATAAACTTACCTAAAATACTACGAAAAGAACATAGCAAATTCATAAACTTGGTACACCACTGAAAAGATACCATTATGACCATGATCTAATGAAAATAACAGCTGGTTACATTTTTGAGTGACAATACAAAGAAGGTTTGGTAATGAAAATGCATTTGTATTTTTAAAATATGACGATTGCAGAAATAGACACAACAATAATTTTAGACATTCAGACAAAAAAGTTTGTAAACGCAAAGGAAATAATATTGTTTTCTGGCGTTGAATAATTAGAGAAGTTTACAGGAAAACCCCAATTCAATTTGGAAGTGAAACAAAAAACAGATTATGACATAGAATATTATTTTTTCATTTTGTTGATAAAGGAGCAAAAAGACACCTATACGGAGATCTTAAGGTTGAAGTAGAGGTTTTTAAAATTACATGGGAAAGTCTCGTAGATATAGAGCAAAGACAACCAAAAATTTAAATAATGATCTGTTCCCTAATTATTTGTTTCAATCTTATCAACAAAGAATCTTTGTTGAATGCAGTTGAAAATTATCTGAAGTATTTAAGGGACTTCAAACATTTTCAAACCTGTTGCTTTTAAATTCCTGTATTAAGAAAACAGCTTAAGACTTGCCAAAGTCGTAGGTCAGTATAATACTTCTATGTTTTAGTAAACCATTATTTAATATGCAAGTATTTAAACACGTTTTACCAGAGCACATAATTTTTCCATGAAAAAAAATATTTATAGAAAATGTTTACCAAGTTTTTCAATTTACATGAAAACATTTCAGAGCAAGAGCTACTGAATAACAAAATAGAGGTACTTTATTTATAGGTAAAAAATTGTGTCAAATTAACAAAAAACTCAATCGACACGAACAGAGAATTGATCTACAAAATCTATTAACTATCTATACATATTCTTTCAATCAAATCGTAGTTTCCAATTTTTTGTATTCGGCTCAATTTACATAGCGTTTGCATGCAGACTCCAATATTCTTTGAAATCCAATTTTCTATGGAACGAGTTGTTTCATAAAACCAATATGTTTTATTGATCTAGAGTATGTATGGAAGAGTGAACTCTGTTGGTTAGGTGTTACAAACTTTCATTATTTTTTTCAGTTACTATTAACCCAAAACTTCTTGTTTATCCTCCCTACTTATTATTATATTTTTAACATTTTACCTGACTACTGTATGGTAGAATAATATATTGTGTAGTAACTTATTTAACACTTGTTTTTTTTAAGATGTAGTAGGTAAATTGAAGACCGCAGTTATTTATTTTTAGTACGTGGTCTTTTTAAATTGTGAGAGGTGTAAATAAGTTTTCAATGTAGTTGAATATTACGTTTGTTTTGTATTATAGGTTAAATATTTAATAAAAATTTACAAGTGAATGGACTGTACTTAGAGTGTACTTAGTGCTGTCTAGTGTTTAATAACAACTAACAAGTATAGAATCTAGTAGATTTAAACGAAACCAAGTTTAACACATATTTATTTCTACATGCATCTTTAAATATATTTCATAGTAACTTCCTCATATAAAGTCTACGTGCCACGAATAATACAGTGACCTTGGTGGAAACAAATAGGCCCTTTATACAGTAAACAGGAGCGAGGCTAGAAATTTCCATATCAGAAAAACATGAAATGCCTTAGGTGGTTACTAACCCTTGCGATTGTAATATTTTTTTATGAGTTTCGAGAACTTTCTTTGTAGTCTGAATTGGTGTTTTATTGACTTGATTCTTTTAAATGAAAACATAGGTTCGCGTTTATACGAGGCAATGTGTAATACGCCTGTGTTTTTTAAAAGATATACCCAACAAAAAAATTGTAGCAGTTGCATAAAGTATACAAAAATACGCTTTCTATTAAAATATTTGAAAACCATCTAATTATCAGTTGTAAGGTATTGAGTAATATCTCAATAGTTTTTGAAACCCGGTATTTGTGTTATAATTAGTAAATTCACATGTACATCAAAAACAAAAACATATCAACAATCCCACATCAAAGCTCCATACAATACATTAAAGGTCTAATAATAACAGCAGAATAAGAGTATCCATCATGTAATGTGTGTTCCCTACGTAATATGTTTAGACAAACGAATTAGTTCGGACGACGGACACATCTGTCTTACATCACACTATTTGTTAGCAAAAACTACCATTATGACAGTGTTACAAGATATTTTAGCCCCGGAAAGCTTAACAAAGCTCTTGTCCAAGAAAAATGGTCGGATAAAAGGCTTTTGTTCTGTATTGACGTGACAAGGATAATTAACATTATAAGAATAGTTAGTAGCTCAATTGTTTAAGTATCTGCTAAATAAAGATTTTTTTTGGATTCAAATAATAATAATGTCCCAATGCTAGGCAATGGTCTCTTCTCATTTAAAGAAGGACCGAGCTTTAACCACCATAATTGCTCATAGCGGGTTTTAGATTAAAAAAAAAAACTAGACTAAAAAAATTGGAATCCAGGTTTCCCCGCACTGTTTTCCTTCACGATTGTAAAACTAACTTTAAATGAGTCACATGGCTACATTCCTGTAGTTCGGACTTGCAACCTTTTGCACAAAATAGTAATTACAGAATACAAATCCCTAAAAATTCTGTTTTTTCGCATTATAAAGGCATAGCAATCCAGAAAATGTACTACATCTACTCGCCATAGAACGTGATGTCATAAAAATATAAATTTACACACGCCGCAAAATTGTTCACGCATTTTTATAACTTGATGCATGGAGAAAATGTTTCTCTTTGAAGAATATTTTATACGTTTCCTCTTTGGTAAGACTGTTTGGAGTTTTAAAATGACAACAAATGGCCCATATAAAGTGCTGAAGTGTTTGTAAGTAGATTGGATTGGCATTATGATTATCGTTGCTTTGTGTTTTTCTTTCATATAAATACTACAAGTGGTTGGTAAACGGTGATTTTTAGAGAAAACGAAATGATACATTAACGAGTAATAAATATTTTACTGACTTTGCTCGGAAGTTATAGTTCACTTACTATAATGATTGCAGATTAGTCTTAAGGTTCAAATGACAGATTAGTAACTGAGTAGGCTGTAATAGTTTACGCATTCCTCTCCAAAATTGTATCCCTTAATATTTGTTGTCAACAAATACTATAAACTTAACAAACAGCTTTCAAAAATCACACATTTCATTCTCAGTTCGCTCACAAGCTTACAATTTTCTCCTTGCCACATGTAGACAAAATAAACATGTTTTCAGAACATAAAATTGTATATTTTCCGCTGATGTTGACTTAACGTTAAATGAAGCGGAGGAGGTACGCGCGGCTACTTAGATGTGTCGTCAAATGTATCGTGCCAAAGTCGAGATCGCACAATATAAAATGTAAATACGATTTTGCGAGGGATTAGAAGACGGGGGTATTGTCCTGTTGGTTAACCAGTTATTTATATGAAAGCAACTAGTTTTGTAAACTGGTTTAATGAAAAACGGAAATGGACATCTCCTAATATCATTACCTTTCTGAAACTATTGTAATTACAACCTAGTACTGTAATCAACACGTTGGGCTGAAATGATATCGATTACATCGACTAATTAAAAATAAGATTTCACTGAACCTTTTAAGAAAGTTCTAAGTCATTCACTAAACAAAATCCTAATGATATAATGTTTCATTTACTAAATGATAAATTAACTTTAGTCTGACACGTGTAGGCGTAGAATCCAACACATACCTACTCGCTACTCGCAAACCTCAACAGAAAAACAAACTAATCGCCTTCTACCCGACACCCCTTATTTATGAACGAGCGCTTGTCGTTTCAACCCTAATATATCCACCGCCGGTCGGTCCAAGATAGGCCCAAAGAATTAGCCGAACGATCATAACGACGGACAAAAAACAAGCCTAAACTCATCCATTTAAGCGGTACAAAGCCAAAGAAATGGTCGGCGAAAACGCAAAACGTCAAAATAGGCCATTCAAGTTTCGCACCATTTAACGTTAGCTGGGTTCTCGCGGCGGGATCGCTTTTGCGGGATTGCAACGCTCATGGATGTGTTTTTCTAACGTTAATGGGAGGTTTTAATTGTTTCCTGTGAACTGAACGTACATACATTGAAATTATGTGCAGGTTTACTGTGTCGCTAAGCCAAGGTGTAATAAGTGATGAACGTAATACGACTCGTGTTGTAGATTTATTAGTTATTACAGATTTTTTATTTCTTATTCTAAATATATATTTATAGTGTTATTTATCTTATAGTTTGTAGTTACACGATAATTTTATAGTTATACTTTGAAACTGTCCCAATCCAATACGTAAGCCACTGCAGACACTCTTTAAGTTAATTATTATGTGACTAATCATTAAATTACTTTCTGCACCTCAAAGTAAATCCCAAGATAAATTACCGACACCTACTTGTATGTAGTTACTGCGGCATAACACATGTTAGTAGTTGGATGGTAGTTCTGAAAGCCAAATACAATTCATGGTTGTAGAACATTGCATAAGCTCGTAGTAATAACAAAATAACTAACACAAACATAAACAAAACACTAAACACATTAATTAGGCCCTCAAACATCAAAATTAATCATCGCCCTTAAAACCAAAATAAGGTTGGGTATGAAAGAAGTAATTACCCATCCACTTCCTGTCCTCGCCATTATCCTCATGGGAACGCCATTACGATACCACATTCAACCGGGATGAGTCCGACTCATCCCATGCATGTAACTCGGCCGACCAATCAGTGGGGTTGAGTTGAATACGTAAATTATTATAAGGCGTTAACCGCTAAATCGATGACCTAGTTAGGCTGCGGTCGATTTGATGGCGATTAGCGGTGTTTTTGTTTGTTGATTTCTTTTTGAGGGCCAGTTTATACAATTCTGTGAACGGTTTAAGTTTAACAAAATTGAATGTATACAAAATATAAAATACAGCATAATTATAAAATTAGTAATTGCGACACACTAGATTGTTTTGAAACTTAAATACATGATTACTTTACATAATGTTAATAAATAGAATTCGACACACTCCCACGTGTTTTGATATACATATATTTGTGTATGTTTAGCATAAGTGGCTTTTGCGAAAGTTACAGGAACTACTGCAAGTCAATAATATACTAAATACGCTATACTTAAATATGTGTTTTTTAAGGATGAAATGACAAGTTGTAGAGATGAATGGAAGCTGAATACGCATTGCGCCGACCCCAAATAATTGGGAACAGGGCAGGGAGATGATGATGATGAAAGATGAAATGTTGAAATGTTTTCTGTACCTCCAGTACACGCATAGAGACAGCCATTGATCTATCATTTACTTAACCACACAGTTAGCTGGAAATATTTAATACAATTAGAAAAATATATACCCCAGTAGAGGGATCGTATCGAGAGATTATGTTTAAAATGAATTCACTTTTTTTATTATAATACGAACTAATTACACCCCGCTATCAGTATGACTCTCGCTCATAGTAAAGCGCGCTCCACGTGCGTACGGCGTTTTATGATAAATCGCTCGAAGTTTCATATTATGATCCAACATTAACTAACTACATATATTATCGTACTTGTTTGAGACTCGGTCACTGTGCTGTGTTATGGTTACATAAATTTATGGTGCAAAAATTTATCATTGCGAATTCGTGCTGAATATCTAAGCACGAAAAACGAGAAACTCGGAGTTTATAAGGTAGGCTATAAATCAATCAGCCTAGATAAAGCTGATGAACCTATATTTACTTTCCTTTACTTTATTCTTCACACAGACATTTTGTATTTCTAGCCGATACTATAATTCATATAAGTGAACAATATAAAACATTGTCGCATCTACTGTCTTTATAATACATACAAAGGTATGAATATACAAAAACAATAACAATACCAGCTGACAGCGCCATTTTGTGAACGATAAACAATTTGAGCAGATGTGGTCGTTTGCAACCCTTTCAAGGTGTCATAAAAATTGATTGGACCGTTTGAAATTCCTTCCGAGTGCAATGAAAATTAACATTTATTTGCATTTTTATACGCGCCCCGGTGGGAATGACCTGGATGGAGTATTGGAGACACGCTGCCATGTCGTCGAAGTCGAGAGTTTGTTTCCTGAACTAATAGCATTAAGTCATCTGGAGATAATTTTGTAATAGATTTATTTTTTCGATCCAGAAAATCTAACGGATTTTTTCAATCTTGATTAGATACTTTCGAAAAGCCATAAGAAAAAGAAAAGAAGACGATAATACTAACAAGTCCATTAAGTTTCAAATACTTTAAAGAAGAACAAAAACTAATTGAACAAAGAAGTCTGTATTTTATAATGGAAATGAAGATTTCTGCTAATAAATGCATAACAGTTTCCGTTAATTTATGGAAATAGACTAATGGATCGATGCGCATCGAGCGTTGCACACTGAAAGTCGTTCATTTGTCACAATTAGTGTCAGTTGACGCAGACTCCGCCTGTCTAATGAAAGCCTGACGGCTGGTGGAGTTTCAAACCATATTTACTGTACATCACCAAATAATAATTATTTAAAACTCCACGTGATTAAATGATTGAAAACGCATTGTTTCAGCGGTCAAGGTATAAAGCTCAAAATTGCACTGACGCTATAGCAAGGCCTACAGCTACATCGCACGACTGATACGATCATTAAATTTGCCGTAACTGCAAAAAAACATCATTCCCCTAACGTCAAATTGTAACGCCCGCCAGTATTTCATGTATTCAAATTCAACCAAAATCAGATAGCACAACCCTAAAATCCTTTTACGCCGTTCAATTTCAGCGCAGCCCTGAATGTAAGCCAGGCTCGGCGCACTAACTAAACTCATTTGTATCCGATATCGTCTATACAGAGTAGACTACATTTTCTTCACTTCATTCCCGTCACGGGAAATGGTTTTCTTACCCTGTGACGTTTATAGATCAAGAAATAAAGTGGAGACAGGTTCATTCTATCGTTTGGAATGAGTCTACTACATTTTGAATACAGCTTGCTCTATATTGACAAAGATTTAATTAACAAAAACTTTCAGATATATAACATTTTTTTAGAAACCTTTTGACTAGCAGGAGTTGCCAAAAGTCAGTGTTTTTGGAAAACTTCTAGCGTTACATACTTTTAGCCGAATTTGATATGTTTCAGAGTAGCATCCAATTATTTTTTGCATCAGGCAGAGAAAAAATGTATAAAAATGAAATAGAATCGAGTCTGCAAAATTAATCTATATCCTGTGTAGCGTTACAAAAGTCGGAGACGTTTGAACTTAATATAAAAAGAGATGTAATGTGTGCCACATCTGTCTTTGTATAAATCGCTTAGGTAAAATTTTACTACATCAGCAGAACTTTAGGCTTATAGATTTTGGGTATTTTTTTTTGTAATTTTAGGATTATTTAATACTTAGTACTTAGGAATATCCTGAGCATATTTCTTGCAACAATCCTGCTACAGATTCTTTTGTATGATCTCAAGAAATAATAGCTCATACATGGCATGGCATATATGAGAGTAAAAATTAGCCGCCATTTGCCAAAGGTAGTGTCTTTCATCATTGTGTCCACATCGCGCACAGGCCATGGGGTAATTAATTATTGGCACTCGGGGATGTTCCTTACTTACACACCTTTCTTACTATATTAACCTGTACTGTATGGTTTATGTCTACAAAAAAAGTATGATTACGATCGATAAAGATATAGGTATTTGTTTCTATATTTAATGGAGCCAAGCCAATTAAAGTACTGACAAGTTGCCATGACCGAAATTCTGCAGGACTTTCATGAACTCTTATCATATGATTTGTTGTTAGGGTTCTTTTGATCTGGCGTTTCCTCATAACATCTTTAATTTGGTCCGAATATGTTTGTCGACATTTTCCTTCCGTTCTCCTTATTTTGTGGTTATTCATGTTTTATTTGTTTTTCTTATCCACCACATCCACTAACGTGATTAAGGATACAATAGAAACTTGGATTCAATTCCCAGAACTCAAAAAATGTAAAGCATTTTTTCTGTTCGATCTTTTCTCTAAAAAGTACTCAAAGTTGGTCAAAAAAAAGTCTCTATACTGCGTTGTGCATACAGTATTATTTACAGTATAAAACCAACAAAGCAACAAGTGAACAAACAGATTTTTTAGCGCTTGACAAAATTTACTAACCATATTCAAACAACTCTGGCATTTAGCTGTTAAAAGTCTTTTTGTTGTATTAATTACTTCATTCACTTTTTTGTTAAAACCCACTTTCGTATACAGACCTATAGAAGAGAGTGTATTTTTCACACTGAAAAAAAAAAAACCTTTGTTACTAAAAGTTTTTGTATCCATCATCATCTCCCGAGCCTTTTCCCAACCATATTGGGGTCGGCTACCAGTCTTACCGGATACAGCTGAATACCGTATTTTACATGGAGCGACTGCCTATCTGTCCTCCACAACCCATTTTACTGGGGAATCCGGCATCCCATAGTAAGACTGGTTGTCAGAATTGACTTAACTACTGTCAAAGATCAACGTATGACAGTCGGGACCTGCGGCTTAACGTGCTATCCGAGGCACGGAGGGGTCTCGGTATGTTTTAGAAAAATGGTTACCCATCCACGGACCAACCGCGGCGAGCGGGGCTTGACCTGTATTATCGGTCAAACCGTACGGCTTACACATAGCCACGAGCCCCTCAAAGTAAAAAAAAAAAGTTGTTGTATCCAATATCCTATATACCAGTGATAGATTATGTTCTAGTTCTTATTGGTCTGACACTGTGTAGTCGCTTGGCAACAAATATGTAGTAAACAGTTGGAACACATTACTATTTAATAGATAGCAGCTTAATTTCATGCTAATTCGTTTCCGATATGCAATAGCGTTAATTAAGTGATACAATGTTGTTTGATATATTGGACGATGATATTAATTTTAGCCTTGTCATTTACTGTTCCGGTTTGTAAGACGATCAATGTAAATATAATTAATATTCTTGCATTATGTCAAAGATACTAAGATAATTTAATAATTAAAAACTAAATTCTACGGATTTTTTACGTAACATTGTGTAAATTGGCTTCTGCTTATTTTATTTTATTTGTGTCTAAAGGGCAAGACTGTCATTTAAAAAACTTATCTTAATAGTTAAACAAAATTTAAATGCCTCAGTAGGAAAGCACCATTTACTAATATACAAATACAAAGTTTAAAAATGATTGAAAAAAAGACTTTAACTAAAATTGTAATTATATTTATTTACCAATAAATAAAATACATAGTATACTTTAATCAATGCCAATCGTGAAAATTAAAAGGCAATCAAACTGATTAAATTGGAAAAGGCATATAATTAATGTCGAAATTGTTTCATTGGAATGCTTATTTTTATCCTCATGGCAATGACCTTTACGTAATTGTAAAAAAATATTCATTTCATTAAAAGCCGGAAGTGTCCCACTGCAGGGCAAAGGCCTCCCTTTCTTCGTTCCACAGGTCTCTATTGATTGCTGTTGGTTGCCACTCCTTTTTGTATGCTTCTAGTTCATCCCTCCATCTCCGCCTGGGTCTTAAAAAATATAATTTTCAAAATATGAAAACGAATTATATTTTTCTGTTACGTTTTCTTCACTATAAATGATTAGTATCATGTTTAGTCTAGATCACATTTATGTTGATAAAGAGTTTTACTAATAGGTTGGCTTCCATTTTTTCTTAAACTATAAGGGAAGAGGCCTATGCCCAGCAGTGGGACGTTTATAGGCTGGATTATTTATTTATTTGTACAATCTTTATTTTCACTAATGATTGTACAAAGTTTTTGTTCCTTTCGTATCTATCTATAAAGATTATCGTAAAAAAACAAGACAACTAGAAATCTCAAATCTGACCAAACCGAGTTTCCAAGCTAGGAAAATTCCTAATAAAATACGTAATTACGCTACAAACATTTGCTTCTAATTGTACAACGAGATTCCAACTTGAGTGTGTAAATAAATCTAGCAAATCAATTACCTCGCTAGTGTATTGACTTAAAACAAAGCGAGCCCGTGCATTTGTAATGTCTCTTCAATATTCTAAGAGTATCAATAAGCTATGAAGAGCTACTAAAGTGTGTGTTCAGTGAAGGCAAAGTCTGTGTTTTAATAGCCCCTTGATACAGGTCAACTGATGTTAAAATGTTTTGTTTTTATTAGGTGACTGTCATTTTTGCTCTTAGTTTATTTTTTATAAGTAACTAATCAACATGGGCCGGACACTTCTGCCGTACGTCCAACAACTGTTGGGCCAAAGTGACGACAATGTGGACTCAACAAAACATCAAAAGACGTCGTGGCCGGCCCAGAAGGAGATGGCGGGACGAACTTGATACCTTTTCAGAATTACGGACAACAATAGCTCAAGACCGGGAGAATTGGAAGAAAGAAAGGTAGGCCTTTGCCCTGCAGTGGGACGATAATGGCTAAAAATAAATAAATAAATAATACCTAATCAACATAAATCATTATTAAATCTCATTTAAGAGCAAAAGTATTTTTCTCTACCTCATATCTTTATTTGCATGACTTTTTATAAAGTTGTTGTTGTTCCATCTTTTCACTTTACGTTTAATTTATCGGTCGCTAAGTGAAACTTAAATTTCCTCCCATGACATCTCAATAAATAAAGTTAATTTAATAATTTTTAAAGTTAAGTATAATCCAACACTAAGCTGGTGCTCTTGTTAATCTTATAAGTGTACAACGCATATGTAGGTACTAACTACTAGTCACATATGAGTGACATACAAAACTACGTCTTTTATTTTTTTAATTATTTTATATTATTAAAAAATTCGGTTTTTTTTATATTAAATATGTAGTTAAGGCGCTGTGAGCTTAAAACGCTAGATTAAACTTATAAGAATTTTCTATATACTTAATATCTTAAAATTAATATTTATATATGTATACATATATGAAATATATCTCTTAAAATGAATCACAAAATATGAGTGGTGGTGAGGAACCCTACGAATAACGACTTCCAAAACAGCGAACACAACTTACGCATAATGAATACAAAAGGAAAAAATATGTAAGAACCATATTTTAAAATTCACGAACATCATGTTTTAAGTCGTAATGGCGGCAATAAAAACAATTGTCCGTTTTTATAGTCCATTTTATATCGGGACACAATGGAAGTCCTTCTTGAAAGACGTCGTGTACATAATCCAGCTTTGTTTGGAGGAAAAACAACTATGTTGATTTTTCTTTGCTTTATTTCCCTAGGTTTTACAGTTGAGCGGTGCTTCGCCAAGTTAGTTAAGTTGCAATCTACTAAATTACTACGCTGTTTTGTATAGATTTGACAATCGTAAGTTGCAATCTGAATCATCAAGTACACTTGTTATTCGTAAATTATAGTATGCATATATTAGAAAACTCTTATTTAAATAACAGATTTTGAAAAGTTACTTCTATTATGACTGTACAGACAACATGGCACTGTGGATAATGTAGAACGCCAAATAAACAACTATGGAAAGAAAATAAAGGAAATTAAAATATTAAATCCATTTAAAAACCGCCAAGTCAAACGCATTTGAATACAGAAGAATTAATCTCGCAGACGCTTACAATTGCAAGAAAGTCTTCTGAGCAGGCCTAAAAGACAATTAATTCCCAATCCCGGCCTACTTTAGCGAAGTTACAAATCAGGGATCCTCCGGCACTTGCCTAATGTCGTTTGCCGGGATTCCAGAAACTTTGCCCGTTCCAGCGTCCCCGCGACAGACATAAGGTATTTGATGAATATTTAAACTTCGATAGTTAGCCCAGCCATTGTTTCTTGGAAATTATTATTGTGAATGACCTCCTTGCTCTAGTTTAGGTCGTTTTTTGGGTGAATAGTCCTAGGTCAGCTTGGAGCAATCAAAGTGACTTCAGGCGACATACTTCGGGATAGTTGGCTTTGATGTCGTTAAACTGCTTTTGTTGGAATTTCCGCCTGTTTTCTGTGAGGAAGTGAACGAAACTTTCTACATAACGTATAGTATCTGTCAAAGATTTTCTAATTACATTTTAAATTGCATATAATTGGAAATATCTGAGGACTGCTGGTTTCTCTTCTGTCTGTAATGTTAATTATGTCTACTAATAAAACCTCAATCATACTTCAATGCTAACATAACATGTCATATTACTAAGTACACATTGACGGCCTTTTATAATAAATTCTCAACATGAGGTGTTTGATCTTTGAATTATTACATGAATGGTTTTAATATAGTCTAGACAACAGGGTCGATATAGCTTAGTATTCTCCATTAACTCCGGCTAATTGGATGAATATCATAAGTAATCGTATTATCTAGCTATTTTGGATTAGAAAAGCCTTTCAATTTCTTTATAAACGTCACTTTCAATTTCTTTATAGTCAAAAACATGAGAAAACTTTTCTGAAATTACTATACATGACGGGCCTGTTGGCCTAGTGGTTAGTGACCCTGACTGCTATACCGGAGGTCGTGGGTTCGATTCCCGCCCAGGACAAATGTTGTGTGATGAGCATGATCATTTGTTCTGGTGTCTGGATGTAATTTATCTATAATATGTATGTATTTAGAAATACATAAGTAAGTTAATCAGTTGTCTGGTTACCATAACACAAGCTCTGCTTAGCTTGGGATCAGATAACCGTGTGTGAGTTGTCCCAGGATAATATTATATTATTATTATATTTTTTGAAAATTTTTACGTATAGTTAGTGAAAACGATTTTTTTAAGGTAAAGAAAAGTACAGTAAGAAAAAGCAAGCGTAAAATGTAGAAATCACGTAACACTCACATAAATTACTCATACACTCGTTTCCTTTTATATTTTTCATTCAAAATACTTTTCTCTATTACTACACATACATGGCATTACGAAAGAACCTAAAATCACTGGCTAAAGCGTTTTCAAAGTTAAACCTGCTAATGATATTTTGAAATAAGACCTTTTAAAGTCTTGAGAGGCAGTTAAGGCATCTCTCGTTGGTACAGCCTCAGTGAATGTGTGTCAATTGCTTGTCTGGCTCGCACATGTGTTTTTACGTATGTTTGTACACCGTCGTCTACATATTTCATCAGATTTGTTTTGTTTTCCTTCTTCCGCGACATAGGTTATACTTTAGCGCATGAAATATGAAGGGAAATATCCGTTTTGCTTGTGTTGTGTTATTTTGTAAGTAGGCTGTTTACAGGAGTAGTTAAGACAGCGATCGAAAAGGCTTTGTATATTTTTTCTGAGTAAATTAATAGCACATAGTTGCAACGTAGCACCATTTCTATTCTTAATATTATTAAAAGGAAAACACTGATACTTGAAACTGTACATTATGTTAACAATAGAATGGATTCAACGTTACATTTAAAATACTTTCAAAGGCCAGCAACGCCATAATAATTATATTATTATTCAATTATGCAATGCAACAGACTACAAGACAGAGAATCGTATGCGCCGCCATGACTTATCGCTGTATCTAGTGTTGTTCGATCTTCCGGTAATAGTGACGCGACGTATTCGTCGATTCTGATAACAGTTAACAATATTATAATATTTAGATGAAAATCTAACCTCTTTATCTCTATTTATATTGTTACGTCGAAGTAAATAACACACAATATTTTTTTAATAACCTAATAATTTACTAAAGCATTTTGTCTCTATATGTTCCAGTTTTATATTATCTTCCAAAACTAATTATGTTTATTAGGTCGCCGCTATGCAGCCCTTTAGGGAATACTGGCGTGATGATATACAAAAACAAATATTAATTAACAACCCCTTTTTGTCCTTGACTGTGTGACGTCACATTATCACCAGTGGGAATTATGAGGTGGTCAGCTACATGAAACAGTTTCTGAACATTTTATCGTTATATATCGCATTAATTATAATTAAGGAGAACTTATTCAATACAATTGCTTTAAATATCAAGGTTGGGGATTTAAGTAAGCATAATTTAAGATGAAAAAATTAATACAATTGCTTTCTATTCCAAGGAAAGTGATTCATAAAATTCGATAAATTATGGAATTGAAAATCAGTAACTAAATACGGAATTACCTCTTTAACAAACGGGTCATTTAGTGTATAAAATATCAGAAATCAAAAATCAAGTGTTTATTCGTGTTAAAGTAAACGTCAGCTTCAAATACACTAAGGATAGAACTAAGTACACTTAAGATCGATCGTCAATATGAGACCCAAAATTTCTAAACCTATTTCGAAGGATCTTACATCGGAACAAAGCTCCAATTGTACGACCCTGTTGTTCTATTGGTTAATGACCCTGACTGCTATACCGGATGTTGTGGGTTCGATTCCCACGCAGGACAAATCTTTGTGTGATGAGCACGATCATTTGTTCTGTGTCTGGGTGTAATTTATCTATAATATGTATGTATTTAGAAATATATAAGTATGTTTATCAGTTATCTGGTTACCATAACACAAGCTCTGCTTAGCTTGGGATCAGATAACCGTGTGTGAGTTGTCCCGGAATATTATTATTATTGTTGTTTAATAATAATTTCGATCGGCGAGAAGATCTCTATTATGTATTATTCTTATTTACAATATCCAACAGACTTCTTTTTCTTATTTTCAAGTCGATAGTCAATTTGAAGTTTGAAAAATTTTCAGTCTATAACTCGAGTAAGTCGATAGCTGTTTTTCTTTCATAGGATCGTCAACCTTGCTGCTCCAAGGGGACATCCAGAGGTGCTCTGTGATTTGTGAGTTAATATCTTTGACCATATTTATGGACTATTTTTTTAATGGGAAATGGTTACTTTTTGGGTCAGAAGAAGATATAGTCCATCTTAGGAAGATGTTCAGAAGTTCAGAAGTTCAGAAGATTTTTGAAGCAATTTTAAAGATTGAGGATACAATCTGGACACTTGCTGTAACTTGATTGGTATTTATAATAAAAAAAGCATTTATTTAAATCTCGTAAAAACTTCATGGAATTCCATCATGGGAGATATAACATATTTTTTATATCTTTTCTTTAGCTTATCTTAAAGAGTATGTTTCTAAGTGTCTTCAGCTCAGGTTTCGTAACTATTATGTGAAGTAAACGTGCAATGTGAAATGCGCTGAGCCAGATAGTTCCTGCCTCGGCTTGTATGCTCGGCACATACTTATCTCCCGGTTCTTTGCTAGAGGCGAAAAATCCTCGCTCAAATCTGCTTTAAACTCTAGTTTGGTGAACCTAAATAAGTGTATATGATATATCATGTATGTAATTGTACTAGAAATAGAGCTTCTACAAGTGAAATTAATTTTGTCTGGAATATAAATCATTTTGTTTCATATAATTGTAAAGCAACCCTAGCGTTGATAAAACGTTTTATCGTCAATTTTTTTTCTCATTTTTAAAACCTAACTAAACTATGTATTTTATTTAACTTAAGACAGTAAAAGCGATACAAAAAATTGTACATTAAAAATGTTCTACTATAATTGCAGGCTGTAAAACCCCAATGGAAAAGGAGTTTTAATATCACCATAATATTGAAGTAATTTTCATTAAACGTGACTCGTCACGATCCCAAATTGTTAATATCAATAGTTAGCAAGAAATTAAGTACTTTCACCAACAATAAAGCAGTAAATTCATTAGTGTATTAGCAGTTAAACAGTACATTCATTAAGTGATAAATCTGGCAACGTAGCAGTAAGTCTGGCAACTGCTGTTGATGTTGCTCGAGCAGTGTTCAGCTACAAATGTTGCTTAGACACAACTTAAATACAAGGAGAGACAACACTGAATGAAGATCGCTACGTTATTTGCTTCTCTATCAAATCACGTTTCTATGTTGTGGCCTGAAAAACCGCGAATAATAAAAGTAAGTGAGGATGGAAAATTTTGGTAGATCTGTAGTCAGTGGGTCTCAAAGGTCTGAATAAAGTTTTTTTTAATTTCTCTTGTTTTGGGGATATTTTTTATGTTCACAAAACATTATGAAAGGGACTTTATAAAAGGAATTTATTTTGATTAAAATAGGTATGAAAAATGGTAATTAAAAGCTTTTACAAAATTATCTTTTGTTTCATATATTATGTTTACTAAATATCCTTAAATTGGTACAATAAATAAAGTTATAGTACATACATTTAGATAATAAAAATAAGTAACCCGAGGGTCAGAATACGTTTAGTTTATATGAATTTAACAAACTTCAAAACGTTTTTTCACCTCATAAAGGCTAACAGAGCTTAATACTTTTATTTTTAAATTCAACAAAGAACCCGTCCGAGCTAATATTACCCAAGCCAAGTTTAACTTATTGACTTAAGCTGAGAACCGCTCGTTTAATGGCTTCATCCTAACAGCTTAAGGCGAACTGGACAATTAATTAGTTGACGCTAACTATGAGATAGCAGGTAAATTAACTGAAATGTAATTAAATGCAATTTTCATCACACTCTGCTTATATCTTGATTAATGGAAACTCAATTAGCGCAGTGGGATGTGATTGCATCTGCATTGCTTTGCTTCCGGCTTTTCAACTGTTTTCTTTGAGTTTGCAGGTTGTATTTCGCTTTTCTTATTTTTACCGCTCATTTTATTCAAGTAATTACTCAAGTAATCAGTTGATCTATTTCAAACTAGTCGGGCGATCTAGACTGTAAAGATTTTTCAATAAAAAATTGGGTCATTACTTATAGGTATATAATATCGTCAAGAGCAATAGTCACATGAAAATTGTTTACACTTTAGAGATAAACCAGGTAATCATTGCCGACTAGGTTGATTACCCAGGATGGTTTATCGGATGGAAGCTTTAACATCTTCTTTTAACATATTTAAAGCCAAACTCAAGGAGTACGTCACTAACAATACAAAACTATTATATTAAGCTAGCGATATAAATTACGCACAATAATTTTGTCGTTGGTTGTACCTACATTAAGGAACAAAAAAAAAAACCTGTTAGCTACTTAACTGGACTAAAATTATCTTAGTTATGTATTTATTCGTTAAGTGAACAATGTATGTTCTTTTAGAATAAATAAAGAATCTTTGAACCGAAGATACCTCAAAAGAGGTTCATTTATACACCCTCAACTTTGAAGTGCAAAAATAGACTCCTCACTTTAGCGTGGTGAATATAATAGTGAAATATTAATGTACTTTGTGCTCGTACATTTTAGAACGTAACCAAGTAAATAAATCAGCAATAAGTGCAGCATTTGTCTTGATATTAAGACTGCTGGAGAAATACATCCGCACTATGCTGCCAAGAGTTCACACCGCACTGTCACTTGTAGTTAATGGTACAAGGAAATTAGTCTCATATTCGTATTCATTATTATAAGAGTGGCTTGGGTAAGTAAAGCCAGCCTCTCTAGCCAAGTGACTTATATTATTATACTAGTCTTAACGCTGATCGAATCACTCATATGGAAGTGACAATTCTAAGCCACTGATTTAAGAAAATGTATGACAGTTCCATATATTAAATGCATGCCATATATTAAGCAATTCATACGAATTAGACTTAAACTAAATCTAAATTATCATAAAAAGTTACATAACATAACATACCATCACGCTTGTATATCCGAAGGGTTATTCAGAGGTGTACCAATGTACACCCACAGTTCGCCGGTATGGTTAGGTCCCATGTAATAGGGGGCGAGCCTATTGCACACTAACCGGGCACAAATCCAAACTCCGACCTTGACTTGACTGAGAATTTCATAGAAAAACCCAATAACACCTTGGTCGACTTGGGAATCGAACCCAAGACCTCTAGCGTGGCAGTCGCGCTTAGCGCCACTAGGCCAACGAGGCAGCATAAAAAGTTACGCAGATTTAATAATAATATATGTTTTAGGTTACTTATTTGGTTCGTTTTTCTTTTTTACTGGTCATGGTATGTAGTGTGACGACAATGAAAGTTTCACTTACTTTATGGTTAGGATGAATGATTGCGATCACATAGTCATCACAATTTGGTTCGAACATACGTAAGTCTAAAAAGAAAACCAGTGCCAGTCTATATATAAATGATTTCAAAGTCGGTAAAAACTAAATTAAATTTTTATCTTACGTTACGTATAAATAAAAAAGATGAACGACCTTTACTGGGATAGTGATGTGCTCCATATTTCAGAGGTCCAATACAGACGGGCATTAAAAGTGTGACGTCAGCGACGCTACACGCAACATATGGGCGATATGTCAATCCTGGCGTTCTGGTATCGGTAAATATTTAACGATGAAATATACATTGACGGTCTTGCTGGCGGATATTTTTGTGTCCTTTAAATGTACGCAGCAATGTATTGATATGATTTGATATTTACATGTACTTTTGTTACAATTGAGGGTTTGATTTAAATTTGTTTGTAGG
Source organism: Autographa pulchrina (assembly GCA_905475315.1). Taxonomy (NCBI): domain Eukaryota; kingdom Metazoa; phylum Arthropoda; class Insecta; order Lepidoptera; family Noctuidae; genus Autographa; species Autographa pulchrina. Next base: position 1,502,966 of record FR997775.1, read on the forward strand.
ACATTAATCAGTCTGGGGTTTTTCATGGATTACTAACTTATTCATGATTGACGGTTATGTAGGAAGAGTAATTAGCCAAACATGTAATATATTAGGCAGAAATCCCTTACAATGTTAGAAAACCTACTTGTTTTTCTGTGAAGTCTTGGTAGTGCAAAAATAAATATTATTTTCGTCAAGTATCCTTGAGAAACATCGGATTTATATGTCTCAATATCAATTATTTGGAAATTACTAGCAATTTCGGATTAAATAAATAAGAATTATGGATATAATAGAATAATAATATGGTGGATGGGTTGGGTAGTTTCAACAAGCAATAAAATACAACCACATACATGAACATTAGAAATAAAGTACACACACCTGTTTAAAGTCATCATTTTAGACCCTATCAAAATCAGAGTTGTTTTGTTGTTGTCTTGTATGTATAACTATAAGTGTCCAATACTGACCATGTTATGCAATCCCAGGAGTGTCGTAACTAAGGGATTATACCTAAGGGACCTTACCGACATCTACATTGCTACTTAGTAGCGCCTTTCAATTAAATATTAATCCTGGTATTGATAGTTACAGGCGGAAAATTGTTACTGAAGTAATGATCAAAATCAATTAAAAAGGCAAACTCCTCGTTTTTAAAAGGTTGTTCATAAGAATCGGTTGTCAAAACCGTTTCAGAAAGGTTGTTTATTTAAATTATATTAATTATATAAAACTCAAATAAAACGGAGTTATAATAGATAAAACAGCTAATATTTTTTTATGAATATACGTATGTAACATAAAAATAAACTATTTAACAAGATTGTCGCCATGTATTACAATACGGTATCTAGGAGAATTCGGTGAAACTGGAATTCGACCCCAAAATAGCTTAAAAAGGCTTTAAAATCATTTTGGTGCATTACGGCCTGACGTGTAATTTACCAAAATTATTTTAAATACCATTCACATTGATGTTGTATATCAATTTATTATTATAACGAAACATTTTCCATTCGCTCTCATATTTTCCGATAAGCGTATACCTAAGCCCAACATAATAATTATTCACATTACTGGCGTTAAGACGTATTTTAACACTACCTACTCTGTAAATTTCGTTTATTTTTTGTAAACATCCCATTCACACCCGCATTTGCGTATAAAGTTTGTTAGTGCAATTAGTTTTTGCTTGTTGAATGTGTTGGACCCAACTCAAGAGACCCAAATTATTTTATGTAAAAGAAGGATAATTAAAGGCTGATAACATCTCTATTTTCTATTCTATAGCTACAAAATCCTTGAAAATATTGGAATTGATAGGTTAAGACTAGGAAAAGTATGACATTAGTGTTTGGTTTATCTATACATATAATAAATCTGTAGAAAAGTCATTTTTGTACATTGAAGAAATTTAAAAAAAAAATAGCCAGCGTGTTAAAGGATAACTAACAGAACCCATTTCCATAATTTTTGAAATTTTTGTCTGTTTGTCTGTTTGTCTGTTTGTCTGTTTGTCTGTTTGTCTGTTTGTCTGTTTGTCTGTTTATATGTTTGTTTGTGCACGCATCACGTAAAATCTACGAATTCAATGCAGACAATGTTTATATACAAAAATTATACACAACTTGAGGTATAACTTATTTTTTGTTTCATCGAAATCGGTTAACTCTATCAAAAGATATGATTAATTTAGTGAGTTCAAGAAGTAAAATATTACAACACGCAATTCAGTACAGTACTTGCATTACAACTCTCTTTTGCCGGGGGTCAGATTTCAGGTTACAGTATCAAACATAAACTACTTAATCGAATGGTGTAAAAAATTGAGAGGTTGTTTTCAAGAAATCGTAGATGGTTGTTAGCTATGTTGAAACATGCTATTGAATCTAGCTGATAAGGGGTGAAGCTTTAAATTTCCAAAATCATTTTCTCAACTGCACACATAAATTGGCATTATTGACAGATAAACAAGAAGGTAACCATGGCAGACTGAGGTAGCCATAGCAATCTTCAATTTGATTAGTACCTATATTTTAGTGAACTAGCTATCGAAGTAAACAGCTTGGTGGTTGAACGATTGGAAATGAGTGATCTTGCTGCAAGTTCAAATCCAGTTGTTAATGTTTGTATTTTTTTTAATGTGTCCTTTTTCTTATATAAGTTTGAATTTTTTGATACCCAAGTTCAAATTTCAGTAGAGCTAACTCTTTTTGTGTTTTACTAACGTATCTTTTTTAAGTAAAAAAATATTTGTAACATTTTGTTGTATTTTTAGTTGCAATAAACGACATCTTTAATCGTGAATTTTTTCTCAAACGATATAATTATAAACTTACAATTATTTAGTGTTTGTATTTACTAATCTCCGTAGGTAAGTTTGTTCCTCATTGCTGATCATGGAGGAACAAACGTGCATGGCATATACCGTAAAGTGATTCAGGCGTAAATGTCCTGGCCATTTGCTTGGAAATTTACGCATTCGCTTCTGACTTGAAAACGTAAGCTTCCCCATTAGATCACTTTATAGTTGGTTAAAAACTTTAATCCACTTTTAAACTATTTTTCCAACATAATGTGTAATGTTTTCTATTGGTCATCTATATTATATTCCATGGACAAGATCTTTTTGTATTTGTTTTTTACCCAAAAACAATGATGTTTTTATCACACAATCTTTAGTATGTACTACCTCTTTAATATTCATTAAAAGGTAGCTTGCTTCTCATGTAGGTTTTTATGCGTACATGATGTTTTATTTATGTGTTTAAATTTAATAAAGTTTTTGTACCCTATTACCGGAAGGTTGGGCCAAAACCCTAAATAAAATAAACTTTCTATCGCATTATCTACATTTTAAAATATATACGTACGGTATTTAAGCCCATCACCTTATGCTGCACCTTACGCTTAATTAAGCGAATTGTACAGGATACAGCCTCTGACTTTTATCAGGGTAGAATGAGATTGTCCTTGGACAGCTATTACTTAATCTTTCCAAACAAATAATTTTAAACACAGTTTTGGTAATTCTGCCACTGCGCCTCTCAAACCGTACGTCAACTTTTTGTAACTACCTCCTCTTTCAGTTTCATGGGTCTCATGTCAGTCACTGCCTATTTGATATCCACTCTCAATTTAACTGCGTAGTTCATTTTCGAGGTTTCGCACCAAAACCTCGCGCCCTGTAGTCTCACTAGGGACTACGATACCAACGAGAACTATAGCATAAAAAATGGACTAATTTGTTTTTATGGATTCGGTTTTTGGGTGCCCTTTGCCATTTACTGCCTAGAGCGACAGCTGCTTTCACTTTAACTCAGAGTTGGCGCTGCCAGTAGACTCAATACAAAAACATTGACCTTCAATTATTGTAACCAACTGGGTAAAGCACAAAAGAGACAACATACTACATATATAAAAAGAAGATAAAAGAGTCAGTTCAAAACTGCCCAAGGTAGACATATTTTGGACATTGACATCGAAAGCCACCATGAAAATGATAATTTTTTCTCACGGTTCTGGACTTTGAAGATAAATCTAAAATTTTTAAACATAGTAGCATCAAAACCAATCCTTAATATTTTTAGAGGTAAGCTAATTATATAATTATGACGATGGTACTTTTTTATTTTGAGAATTTATACAAACAGCAACATTTGTGACAAAATTTACTCGGCAGTAGGCAGTTCGTGTTAGTGGCCCTCTATATCACAGTCAAATATTTATTCATAAAGATGAATGATAGGTATATAAGCGAACAACGTCGCGGGTACAGCTAGTTTTAAATAAAGATTATGTAATCTATATAAAAATGAATTTCTGTTCGTTAGTCTCGCTAAAACTCGAGAATGACTGGGCCGATTTGGCTAAATTTGGTATTGAATTATTTGTGGAAGCCCAGGGAAGGTAAGGTGAATAAATATGAAAATGTTCAGAGTAAAAAAAAAAAAATTGTTTTAAGTTCCTTTTATACAAAAGTTAAGGCTTTTATTTATCGATTGAGCCAGTACGAAGTCTGCTGGGTCAGCTAGTGTACTAAATATATTAATGCAATAATGAAACTAAAGTCTATGACATCGTAGCTCCTTAACGAATTTACCAAGTATGATGTTTTTTTGAAAGCTGTTGTGATAAAGATTAATTTTAGCTAAATTTTAGCTAAAAGCTTTTAGATAATTTATAAAAATCCATGCAATATTTTGAAAGTTACGTCCAAAATTACCTATTTGTCGGGGGTTTTCTTAATTTTTTAATACATGTGAAATACGCCTTACAACCACAATATTCATGAATATATTGTCGTTCCCATATTCAGTGCAAAAATAACACTCTACAATTCGTTTCATAAATATTGTATTAATTTATACTGACGAAACAAAATCCAGTATATTTCTGCAAAACAGACAAGTCATTTGTACCAATTATCGCTAAGAAAACAAAGTGGGTAATTAAATTATGCTTCGATAATACGTAAACAATATCGTTCAACAGCAAAGTACACAAAGTTTTTGTTCGATAATCTTCTAAATAAGTAAAATGCTTATACAATTTTCTGCTATCCATTGTGTGTTTAGTTCAATACCAATTTATCGAGATTAGATTAATTTCATAGAAGTAATAAAAAAAAGTTTTCGGCAATACCTTTTCTTAATATTAAACTGTATATACTAAATTCCATATCAATACATATTTTTAATAAATTGTATGCCAGAACTTGGCCCGAAAAAAAAAACATGGAATTAAGTATTTATTTACCTACTTTTGCGTAGGCTTTTTCAAAACAAAATTCAATGAAATGTTTTTATTTCTTTTTTTACGAGCCTAGTTTTTTCTATAAAAGCTCTAAACGAAAACATCAAAGTCCTGTAAACACGTACTAAATATTAATTCATGGCTAGACACAAAAATAAACGCTGTGTCCACAATCTCACGAGATTGGCAATTATCCAGCGACTGTAACCCAGGACCAAGTGAAATATTTCCTTTAATAGCATACACTATAATTGTGCATTCCTTCCGTATGCCAAAGAATAAGTCTTTGAAGACGGAAAACTATTTATAATACTTCTAATAGTTTACCTAATAAAGTTATTTATTACAATGTTAATTTTCATTTCTATGCATGCTTGACTGGCCTGTTAGTCTAGCAGTTAGTAACCCTGACTGCTATACCGGAGGTCGTGGGTTCGATTCCCACCCAGGACAAATCTTTGTGACATGAGCATGATCATTAGTTCTGTGTCTGGGTGTAATTTATCTATAACATGTATGTATTTAGAAATATATAAATATGTTTATCAGTTGTCTGGTTACCATAGTACAAGCTCTGCTTAGTTTGGGATCAGATGACCGTGTGTGAGTTGTCCCAGGAAAAAAAATGTGTATATAATATTAACAGCATGTTATTTCTTAACTATATGTAAAGTATCTTCACTATTTTTACGTAAAAAAAAGGTTATAAATGGTTTGAATTTAATGAATGGAAGGCGAAGGAAGTTATGAATACTGAACACATTGTACCTTTAATGCTTTATCCAAAATCTAAGCCTGCATACAGGTCTGAACACAAAAGTCCCGCTTGATGATCTATGCTGGGCAAACGTCTCTACTAAGTTTGTCCAACAGTGACAATAAGACTGGTATTATAAGGTAATGTCACATCTGTTTATTACCTCTCCTTCATCTACACTTTGACACAATTTAAAACTGTCCGATGCTTGTACTCGAGGACTTTTATTGCGGGCAATGTTTGTATGTCTGCTTCTTATTATTTTCAATGTACTATGTCGTGTAGTTTTCGCTTTAAATGCTACACATTGTTTTGCTTTTATTCTTCTTACGTGCTGTTTCTATCTATTAAAATAAGATGTTTGTTCCTGAAGACACGTTGATTACTCGAGTTGCGTTTAAAATTATTTCGCTATTGTTTGTTTTGATTCACACAGAGTTTGGTTTTAGGTTTTAGGTTAAACCTATTGACTTTTAGTAGGTAATAAAAGTAGGACGTGTAATAATTATACTGTTTAATTTTACAGGAAATTAAAATAACCTAAAATTTCGATTCTCGGATATATAAAGAACTCGTGAGTCATATTAAAAACAAAGAAGGAAAAGAAAATAAACAAAAAACAATAGGTACTTGTATGACTTAGAAAAACATAAAAGCCTTACACACAGCATTAAACACTCATGATGTTGTATGCGCCACTGAACTAAACAAAACTCTTTTATCCTGCGATAAAAATATGAAATAAAAGAGATCGGATTCATTGCTTTAAAAACCTTGAACATTGAACAAGATCACAGTTCTTGGGCGCATTGTCTAGGCTACAGTTTAAACAATAGCACCGTATAATCGATAGTTCTAATATTCAAAGACTATTTTAATTTGTCACGATATTTTACAAGTTCTTTCTTCCATTAAAATAAGTCATCTTTGTTCTTTAACCAAATAATGAAATCGTTTTTTTTTTCAATATTTTTGGTTTTCTATATCTATAGACATAACCAAGATCTAGTCCGTAACTTTAGTACTGCAATTCTCACACCTATTAATTAGTAATTAAATTTTATCAAATATCTACAAATTCTATTATAGTCAAACTCTCGCGGCCAGGGCGGCATTATTGATGAATTCAGAATTTATATTTGTAAAATAAATATCTGTTCCGCGCCTTAATTATTCCAGATTATTGGGATTTTGTTTGTACAAAACAATTGCCTCGAGGGCATTTATTCATTTATCATTTTTAATACGAAAACGTTGTATAAACTTGACGAAGAAAAATCGTAACTTTAATACACGAGAGACCTTTTATTCTAAATTAAAAGGCTAAAGCTAAAAAAGGTTTTATTCGTAAATCTCATAACGAGTGTTGTTCCAATAAACAATATTTATAGTTTTATGTTTAGAATTTCAATTTATTTTTTCATAGAACTAGGTATCTATATTATTTTATGGAAATAATAATAATAATAAATGCGGACAACATCACATACATTGCTCTGAACCCAAAGTAAGTAGCTAAAGCTCTTGTATTATGGAATTCAGAAACAACGAAGGTACCACAAACACCCAGACTCGAGACAATGTAGAAAACTTGGTTTCTACATTGACCCGTCCGGGGATCGAACCCGGGACCTCAGAGCTAGCGACACCTTGAAACCGGTGCGTACGCCACTCGACCATGGAGGTCGTCGTCAATAATATTTAATAACGTCTAAGTTTTTACAGGTAAGTTTTTAATTACCGGTTTTCAGAAATGATTTAGATTACTTTGCATCAACTAACTTGTTTAACAAAGCTTTTTAATAATATTTTTCTGGAAAAACGAACTACTCTCAATACTTGTTGAATACGATTCCAATAAAAAAACAATATAGGTACATTTCTTAGAAATTTATTCATTTTTAGCACAATTTTTTTAACGCAGACGCGGTTATACTATAATACAGTACTCCAACTTCATACAAACGGACGAAACGCGAGCTATACCTACGCGCTCGATCTCGGGGTGCGCTCGGGTCGCAGACAGTCACGGCTGTACCGCAGTGTCGAACGGACGGTGTGTTTTTTTTTAACAATAACCGCGCGATTTTTTCTCTAAAAATCAGTTAATATGACGAGTAGGAAATATTGTGCTGTTTTTGGTTGTATGAATTCGTCAATAACGCATTTTTAATTAAGCTTTATATAAGAATGCGGATTTATTATACTTTAAAATGACATGGCCGGAATTAGTATGGAGCTATGCCCTGAAAAAAATACTCATGTACAGTGATGTAACGTATCTCATATTAAAGCTTATGGTTTTGTCTATACAATAGTATAGGTTTCATGGTCAGGGAACTTGCGAGAGATCCGGTAAATAGGTTCTTTTCTTGTTAAGCGCCTAGATTTTTTTAAATAGCAATGAGTATCAGTTCCGAGTTTTATAGCCAAATTAATAGGAGAAATACAATAACAATAATTAATAAAATCAGTGAATTCTATTCAATAAATGGAACACTCTAAAATAGGTAAATCTTTATTCTTTATTTTAAGATCTAATTGGCCAGCGTTTAAATAAAACTATTTTGTACACTAAACAATGTATTATTATTGGATTACATACAGCATTACATTTACAATACATTTAAACGACACTATAATGGTTGTTCTTGTAGAATATTATACAATGCAAGACAACCATAAGCGTTCATACATAATTGTGCTTGCGGTCAGCCGGACGGCTAGCCGCATTGCGGGTAACCGCCTAGTGCGTGTGAATCCTAAGAAGTTTAGCCCCGAAAAGTGTTTATTTCGGTTAGCAGTCGGTAGGATTACATTTGGTTGTATACAAATTGTATCTACTTATTTTACAGATATTTAAAGAAAATCATAATTATAATTACTCAGACAAGATACTTTCAATGTCATCAAGTATTATATACATTTATGCACTGTTTTCTTCAAGAGTTTGGTGTACCACCGAGTCCATAATAGAGCCTCCCACAACAAATTCACACGATGGGTATCCCAGTACTCCGCTATGTGAACCTTCTTCATCGCTTTGGTTGAGCAATACATAACATGCATTTCAAATCAATCCATTTAGAGGAGCAAAAAACCATGTCTTTTTATGTTGTACTCACTAAAGAAATACTTATCGAATTTGTTTCGTAAGTGAACTTGGTAAAATGTGAAAATAATTACTACTTCTTGAACAGAAACCAATCATTCAATATGTTTTTTAAGTTATTATGACTGCGGTTGTCACTTTCATTGACAGACGGAAAGGAGTACGGGTGCGCGCGCAGTTCAAACATACAAACACAAGATCAGTTAAACATATTATTTTTGGGTATATTTTTTTGTCGCAAATTCTAGAGAAATGTAATTGTTGCTATTAATTTTAGTATATTTAATAAGTTATTTTCATATGTTAATAGTTGTTGTACAATTATTTTTTCTATTTCATTCTGAGGGCAGAATCCTACACAACATCAACGAGCACACTATTTTTTTTGGCATTTTTATTCGCAAGTTCTAGAGAAATATAATTGTGGCTATTAATTTTAGTATATTTAATAAGGAATTTTCATATATTGATAGTTGCTGTACATTAGTTTTTCTAAAACTCATTCTCAGGGCAAAATCCGGCCATGTCCTTTAACAATAAAGCATTTCGTACGACTCAGTCGAGGCGCAAATATTTTTCGGTCGCAAATTTATTAGCCCGATTTGTTTTTCAAACACGTGGCAATGCTGCCAGCCTTCTGGGCACGTTTCCCGCCATTGACAAGGATGACGATGAGTATTTTGACGCGTGTTAGTTTTATTTATCTATATAAGATTTAATTTTAGTCTTTGTTTGTTCTTGTATTAGATTTAAGTATTGAATAATAAAATATTAATTTAAATTGGAAAAAAAAAACAAAAACATGTTTTTTTAATTAAATCTACCAATAAAAAACAACACGCATTTTTATTGAACACTTCCTATACAATATACAAAGTATTGCATTTATTTATATAAAAAGGATATTTACAATCACAAAACTAAATAGAAACAGAAAGTAGGCAAATGTAATTAAAATGTTGGAGACGGGCAGCCCTAACGCATGTTTACGTACCGCGCGGCTGTAGGCATTTATTTCTATCATGCGGCCGAGTTACACTACTGTATTATAATATTACCGTGACGCAGACGTTACAACCGAATATTTTATCAATCTTTTATTATCTTTATTTATTTCATGTCAAACAACCACATAACTAAACCATTATTTTTGAACTTAACAAATAGTTTCCCGGAAACTAAATAAATATTTATAAAAACGTTGCGTCCTCGGAAATAGTGCGTAAAACTATAAAATGGCCGCGTAAAAACTGATGTACCCTATATTTTCCAACATTGCCCTATTAACGTTACATGCAAATGAATGGAAAAAGGGGATTTATTTAAGCGACCATTTCTTGGCAATAGACAAACATTGTGGAACTATATCATTATGAAACGTTATAATGTTGTTAATTTATCTACCGCAATAATTATTTTTGGAATAAATTTTGACAAAATATCGCATATCATTGTAAATAATAATGGGATTTTGTGGTTAAAACGAAGTAAGCTAATAATTCCATTTTAATATTAAATCCCCGCAAAATACAGACACCTGAACAAAAATAAAACCTGTGTTTGTATTTTCAGATAGCTTATAATATAATATGAAAGAGGTGTAAAATATTTTGAAGGCCATTCCAATGTTTTATTCGTTCTATTAAAATATAAAACCTGAAAATGTTATTTATTTCGCTGCTCTTGGGCGCGTTTACCTCAATTTTCTTCACTTATTGCAACACCGAGCTATTTCTATCCAATTTTAAAAGAATGCTTTCATTTTGTTTCTGTCTCCTCGTGGTTACCGACCCGTCTTATTGTATCTGACCGCTCTGTTTGCTGGTTTTCATTTGATATTAGTCTGAAGAATCAAATACAAAACCATTTCATCGTTCATGATATTTGATTTGGAACACATAATGAACTCGCTTCATAAGGTAAATAATTAATAAAGTTAGGAATAAAGGGTCTGAATGATAACAGATCATATTGGTTTCTTAGGTTTACGCGAATGTTAGACATTGAAATAAAACTAGGTTTTACGCATTTTGTCGTGGTTTATTTTTGGATTTTAGTTCCCGACATTTCGACACCCTTGCAGGTATCATAGTCACGGGCAGACTGAGATGGCGTTCGTCTTGACAGTAGATGGTGCTCATTCTACCTTCATATTTTAATTAATTATTTGATAACAGATCATGTAAAAAGTTTACAACCATTCATGTAGATTAGACTAGATTTTGATCAGTCGTCATGATAATTCCTCTTAATACCCTTTTTTAAATTCCTTTAATATTCCACATAAGTTCCAGGAAACCAGAGGTGTGTCTTTCTAATTATGAAACTGTGCAAAAACTGGCCCTTTCACGTTCACAAATTATCAAGAATTTCATTTGGACCTTTTTGTTTTCCTGCTATTGAAAATTTATATAGTCTGAACAAATAACAGTTAGTTACTAAATTATAAGTTAGTAAGCTCGTCGGAAAATGAAGGCTGTCGGATGCTTGTCAACTCAAGATTTGAGAAGGAAAACAGGTTCATTGTTAATCTTGAAGTTGAATGAAGTATTTTTTACATTAATTGTTCCTGTTTACATAGATCTTAAACAATACATTATTTTAGATTTTAGTTTATTTATATTTTTAATTATATATAGTTTCTATTGTTTTCCTTATTTCTAGTGTTCATACTTCAGGACTGCCTCGTTGGCCTAGTAGTGCTAAGCGCGACTGCTACGCTAGAGGTTTTGGGTTCGATTCCCAAGTCAACCAAGGTGTTATTGGGTTTTTCTATGAAATTCTCAGTAGCTGGTCGGAATTTGGATTTGTGCCCGGTTAGTGGCAATAGGCTCGCCCCCTATTACATGGGACCTAAACATACCGGTGAACTGTGGGTGTACATTGGTACACCTCTGCCTAACCCTTCGGGGATACAGGCGTGATGGTATGTATAGTTAAGTTTTATATTATTAGAATATAGTGAAATATTATCTCACGGAAAACTATATTTTGAAAAAAAAAATAGCTTTAACCGGATATTATATTTTAAATGTCACTAAGTAAATAAATTATTTATCTATAGCATATTCTAACGGTAGGTAATTTGAGCGAATTAAAGTAAGGATTATTTACTGTTTTAAAAAGGGCTACATTTTAGCCTACTTTCAATAAATGATTTTATCTAACTCGGTTAATTTTCAGGGCAATCAATAGAATAAAAGTTCAAAATTATCACGCACCTAAATACAAAGGATGTTTTTTTTTCAATAATACATGTTATTAGGTACTACAAATGTGTCTTGGGCCATTTGTGGGAGACTAACACCTACAAATGGGACAGTTAATTATGTTGTTGAAGCCTATAATCGCCTCCTGCTAAGTATAGCCTTCCTCTTTCTTATTATAAAATTATACGTATAAAATTATAGATATTTCTGAATCGCTCATCCCAAAAAAAAATATAATTTTATACGTATGAGCATCTCTTGATACTTGCTTGGATTGGACACCATTTTGCATACATTCGGTCACTAAACTTAGGTCATAACTGGATCCCGTAAGGTTAAATTAACCACCTAACTCTGGACTACCAGTCTACGAGTTATTATTAACGGCTTCAAGATGAGTTAAAAGAGTCGCGTATAAAGTCTTATGGCAGCTCGTTAGTTCAATTTGGAAAATAGAGCTGCTATACGTTAAAAAAAATAAATTCTTCAGTAAAGCTGTAAGGCAATGTGTGGTTGTAAGGTTAATATTTTTGTACGTAAAAGGGTTAATTAATGTTTTGTCTGCGCTGAGGTCACCGGTGGCCGAAGTGGTGTACAATGTATTTATGTACCTAAAATTATAGTACTTAAAAGTACAAACCTACGATTGTTAAACGAAAAAAGGCAACTATAAAGTATAGAAATTGGAGTTTTGGCAGATTTTTGTACACTCAATTTGTCAGTTTCTATACAGGCTCTAGATATAACTTGAGTAGCACATAGTAAGCGACACTTGCACAACAGATCAAACACCCAATCCCTTCTATTTTTAATATCACATTTAAAACGTGGTATTTAGTTTTACCTACATACCTATTATTCTGACTATATTGCACAAGCATCGCAATATAAACATTCATTCGTTTAACTGAAACTATATTTAATTTTATATTTTAAGAACATCAGAATATTTAAACAAGAACATGAAACTGCATAATTTTCTTCGTTTTATAACTTTGCAGTTATTTCTTTGAGCTAGAAAGATCCATAAAAGTCTTGTATAAAGGTCGACGACCTGTCTTATTAGTTGGCAATGAACTCGCAGGACGATGGTACCAATTTATTCCGTTGCCATGAAAATTGTGTGAAATGTTATTTTCAAGGATGTTCGTTTTTTTGTGTTTAGCCTATTATTTTGACAAAAAAGTTATTTATTATTAACAAATATTATAATCGAATCCGTAACGGTACTTACAAACATTTTTGTTTCTCTTATTTATCTTTTGCTCTGCCTCACTGTTGTAAGAATTTAATTTTAATCCCATATGATCTTTGAGGCATTCATAAATAAAAGTCGGTCACTGATGGCCGACATGGCTTTTAGAGGTTCTAGGTTTATTCTGAATTATTACAATGCTGTCATTTTAAAAACAACCTGGTGTTGGATTTGTTGAAATTGTTTAAATGTTTATCAAGGGTGAAAGACCGACATATAAAAAGACAACGACATTTACGAAAAAGATGATTGAAAAAAATGAAAGGTATTAGAATGATTGCAGTTAGTACGACTTACGACAACCTATCGAATATCCTAAATGTCAGCCATTATCCTAACTATAGTTCACAAACCATGTAGGTTTGTGAACTGATACATGCATGTAGTAAATCTAGAAGGACCATAAAAACTTGCCATAAATCGAGAGATCGGCAACGATGCGAAAATCGCTTCGTTGTGCTGCTGATTTATAAATCACACCTCTATTTTGAAAATGAAAATGCTCGGGATGATATCTTGTTATGACCTAGTTCAATGGCTAATAGGAATGAGGAATTTGGAAGTTAGATCCAAAGTTTGATTTATGGACAATTGGAATTCTAAAGCCGAAATTTAACAGTAGTGCAGGCTAGTGATAAAAATTCTCTGAAAAAGTTGTCAAAATAGAACTAAGATAAAAGCTTGATTTGATTTAATGGTTAACGATGATTATCTCATTATTTAAAGACAGAAGAAACTAAGTAAAGCAAAATTAAATGCAAAGCAGCTATTTTATCCAAATGACGTATAAGAAAAAACTGAGTCGGACTCGCGCACGAAGGGTTCTGTACCACCGTCGTATGAGAGCCCCCCTTAAATATTCATTTTATGTGGTTTTTAGTATTCGTTGTTATAGCGGCAACGGAAATACATAATTTGTGAAAATTTCAGCTTTCTAGCTATCACGGTTTATGAGATACAGCCTGGAGACAGACAGACGGACAGACAAACAGCGGAGTCTTAGTAATAGGGTCCCGTTTTACCCTTTGGGTACGGAACCCTAAAAAATAAAAAACCTGCATTTAAATCTTATGCAACAAAGCTATATAGTATGTCACAAAATGAGAGTATACATAACACATTATATATCTGCTCACACATTTATTGAACACCCTTAAAATATCTGCATTTAATAGTGCAAAAGGCAATACCACTGCAGCGTCAGTCGTAAATTAAATAATGAAGTCAGAGAGCGTGCGGTACCAATTTCTGGTAGAGCATGCTTGGACGCGCCGTATCGGTTTTGCTACAGAATTCGTCACTACCACGGTCACTACACAGTACCAACCTAAGTATATAGAATACAAAATTCAGACGAAATGCGCTTCTTTAAAATAATAAAACATTATGTTCAGTTTTTTTGGAACTTGTATGTGTAGGTATGTGTATTTTTTTGGAATGTGTAGTTTCAGTGAAACAGAAAAAGTCTCCCATGAAATGAACTGCTGTGATCTGATAATGAATGAAATGGACTAATTAAAAAAATGAGGTCATAAAACACCTATCAGGTTAAAAAAAAAAAACATTTTTAGTAATCCTTACTAAAAATATTAAGTATTTCTTTAATGTATTATTTAATGTTAAATTAATCACAAGTTGTAATAACATTTACAGCATACTAAAAAAAATAACATAAATAAAGCTATGAATTGTTAAGAATGCCAATTTCAGCCATTTAAGCTCAGTAATCATTATATTACTGAGCTTAAATGGCTGAAATTGGCATTCTTAACAATTAATACTGAGCATCGATATACAATTATACTCGTACAAATAAAACACAAGAATTTCATATCAATGACAACAAACTATTAATTTTAACTAAAGAAACTTTAAAACGTATTAGACATAAATTGTTAAATTGCCTTCAGCACGGTCGAGCAACGTAAATAGGTCAACTTCTCTTGGTCACATCGTTTATAAAGACAACGAATTATATAAAAGTATTTAGTAGTATTAAATTTAAATAAACAAATGTATATTGGCTTCTTAGGTTTACGCGAATGTTAGACATTGAAATAAAACTACGTTTTACGGATTTTGTGATGATACCTGCCAAGGTGTCGAAACGTCGGGACCTAAAATCAAAAAATAAACCGCGACAAAATCCGTAAAACGTACTTTTGAACAAATGTAATGAAAAGTTATACTAAAAAAAAATTTTGTCCCTAAGCAAATTAATCGAAAAATACTTTTGTCAAGGTTTACTACATTGTACGTCAAGGTGATTGTTTTATGTAATTTGCTGTGTGTAAATATAATGTATTGTATAATAATTATAATTATACATCACAATGGATGTTTCATCATAGATTTCGTAATTATTTAATTACAAAGGTTTTGTCTCGTCAATTAAGTTTTCAGTTCATATTAACGATCAAATAACTCGAGTAATTATGTTTTATTTTATGCATTACAGTCATACAAAAAGCAGCAATTAAAGTGAAATCATTGCCTTTGCTGTATGCAATAGTTTCATTCATCAGTACTGATGTTTACGAGACCAAGTATAAAAAAAAAACCTGTAAAGAGGATTTACTGAAATACTTTTTTGATCTCAAAAACAATAATTTTCCATGTATTTTTTGAAATTTTTATTATTGAACTAAAATTGATTCTAGGAAATTTGATCTGAACTGGGTTATTATTTTTTGGGAATTTACTTGCAAAACAAACATGCATTTTAATTTTGATATAACTATCCATTACATTTATGAAGTATTTCAGTAGCGCGCGTGTGTAACTGTATAAAAACATCAATATTAGTGTTCATATTTCATTAAATAAAGTTATATTTGGCTAAAAAATTATTGTGTAATATGATAGATTTTCACCTTTGCCCTGCAGTGGGACACTTAATAGGTTACATAAAAACATAAGACAAAACCAAAGCATCTAAACGTTGAGGTTTTATATTTCACGCTTCTGTACAATATTAATACTCAACTTTGGTAAAAGCTAAACATTGTCATAATCATAAAACTAACATCACGTTACAGCTTAGACTGCGCCACTTCTTTAAAATATACGTTTCAAATACATCACGTTACGTGAACGAAATATATTTACATCAGAACACGATAGCTGAAAACAGCCATTTTCAGTTTTATTTAAGAAGAGTAGAAGTCGACTCGAACCGAAATTTAAATCGTTTAAATAGAATTAAAGATTATTGACAATGGAAAATTTTAATCTTAAAAAGAAAATAATGCCGTTCAACGATTCCAAAGAATTCGAAACTGCTTCACGAAAATCCATTGCGACACGCATTCAAATTGATTAGGATTTTTATCACGTTTCAGTAAATCCCCTCGCGCGACAATCCTTTTAATTAAACATTAAAACATTCTTTGTCGCCTATTCCTGACTCGAACGGATTTCAAACGTAAAACGAGCTTAATTACGCCTATTTCCCTCATAATTTACAACTGTGTAACTTTAGAGCAGGAATTTTTCCTTTACATATTTGTTAGAAAAATGTGTTTATTTATTTTTTAGGAGATTAATGCATTGCGCAATACGGTCGCGAAATATTTTTATGGTGGTGGAATGGTTGGGTGGGGGGTGGGGGGAGGGTCGGTCCACGCAACTCGCTGCCATAACCTCTTCGGATCTCGCGAGGAGCGACCGCGCGGCGAATCGCTGCGAACTACGCTACCGATAGTCGAAAAAATCGTTTCAATTCCTTAGTGATGTGTGTGTTGTGACTTTATGTGGATTATGATATGGCGTTGTGTGTTGTGTTGTTGTAAAGGAGTCGCCGGTTCCTTCCATGGTAAGTAACAATATTTAATTTACTCGATTTCTTAAATATATTAAGAAATCGAGACATTATTGTAAGAACTGACTAAACATTATAATTCGTGTAAATAAATGAAGTTTTTATCAAAATTAATTAAGAAATATCCTTAAACTGATAAGAAAATAACCACTAGATTATTGAGTAGTGACATTATGTATTATAGCGCTACTTTTCATTCATTAATGAATTGAATGCGACATAACCAAGAAGAAATATATATGAGGATTATAAAAAAAAAGAGTTTCGCATTAAATCTGCTACTTTTATAGCGGTTACGTCTCTGTTTGCAGGTGTAGGCAATAACAATTTATGGAAATTTATATAGATTTGTTTCTTATCGCGCGATTCGATTTAATTGCTTTTATTAATGGTGATTATTCTAGCAAAATTACTAAAAATTACTTTTGTTTTAACGATCACTGAGATACAGCCATAATTTTAAAGGTGATAAAAAATATTTCGGAAATATTATTATTAAAGATAATAATTATAGTGTTAATGTTAATTATTCTACAATTAAACATCGTGACTATTATTATCATTATGAATATACAAAAATATATTATAACTAATTAATTACGTACGTCGTGTCATAAAATCTTAATAAATAATTTCAACAAAAATTTCGCAAGCGTGTCTGCGTGTGATTACAAATTTAATTACAAAACGGAATAAGAAAGTAACTATGATAAGCTTCTTAGGAGCTTAGATAAGGAACAATAATTTAATTTTATAAATAATTTAATTAACAATTTGTAAGATTTCATTCTCTCTTTGACAAATTTAGGACGATAAATAATTTTAATTTATTGATTTTATTATTCCAAGCTTTGATAATTAAGGGTGCCGCAATATACCCTGAACGTCGAGGTACGAGGGAGAAAAATGTAATCACCAATTCATTGCAGTGTGGTGATTATTAGGTTATTATTGGAAAATTCTAGTTTACTTTTTGTTAAGTAATTTAAAGTGCTAAGATTGCCGTAGCTGTATTTCTTGGAAGGGTCCGAAAATATGTACTTTTTTGTAGATATTTTGCCTAGTAACAAGAACACTTCTAGAGAATACACAAATTAAACATGGAGTTCTTTTTACCACAAGGGTACAATAATAGTTATTACATATACGTACAATAATACATAATTATATAGTTGGACACAGTGTCATAACTACAAAAAATAAGGGTCTAAATATTTAAAAAACTTTAACAAGCTACAGAATAATCCTAATTGAGTTCAGAATATAATTGTATTCATCTTACTTACAGAACAAAAGTAAAAGCATTTAGACTTTGTACTAAAGTTAAAGGGTCTTACAAGCTGAACTATAAACTAAGTAACAGTTAATGGCGCCCACCGTGGGGCCCGGACCCCTTGGTCAAGGCGTCTTTATCAAAGGTTAATCTTAAATGTACGTTCTATAAGTAGTATTAGGAGATATATAGGTAGTGATAATATTAAGTATTTATTGTTACTTCTGTTATTGTAAATTCTTGAATAGTGGCATCTTAGAAATGTCATCTTCATCATCATCTGCCTAGCCTTTTTCCCAAGCTATGTTGGGGTCGGCTACCAGTCTTACCGGATTCAGCTGAATACCGTATTTTACATGGAGCAACTGCCTATCTGACCTCTAAAACCCATTTTAATGGACCCATATGGATGGTATCCCATAGTAAGACTGGTTGTCAGAATTGACTTAACGACTGCCAAACATGTACGTATGACAGTCGGGACCTACGGCTTAACGTGCTTTCCGAAACATGGAGGGGTATCGGTTTGTTATTAATGGTCACCATCCACGGACCAACTGCAGCGAGCGCGGCTTTACCTGTATTACCGGTCAAACCGTATAGCTTACACTTAGCCACGAGCCCCTAAGAAATATTATAATTAATATACTATATAATATATTCTACATAGTAAATGGACGTAATGTGGAAGGTATTTCAGTCAATTTTCTATCTATATTAGTGAAAACATGTATACATTCATTGTATTCTACAGTTATTAAGTACGTGCGCAGACATAATGAAAGATGGACGCTACTTATTCATTCCGTGCAGATAATAATGCCAATAATATCTAATAATAAATAGACTAAATAAATCTATAAGATTAATAATATATAAACTTTATAAGAAAGTCCAAAGATGTTAACAAAGTTATTATAAGGAAAAGACTGAAAGACGTATTACTAGTACAAGTAAATAAATAAAGAAGTAACAAATCTCTTTACATAAAAATAATTTTTAACTATATTATTATAAGAAGTAAAAATAAAGGTTCCTAGTTACATATATTTCAATTGAAATTGTAATAAGTATATAATTTATGTAATAAATAAGACATAGAAATAAGTATTATACATGTTACTACACAATAACTTAATAATATTGTTACTAAAGAGCGCTATTATCGCCACAAACTGCTGTGCAGTTTGGCGATAATTTATGTTATTTTTTCACGAATGTTCTTTTTAATAAATGAATAAATAAAAAATAAATAAAACAACCCATTATCATTTAATTAATTTTAAATCTCGTTAATTTCTTTAGCCGGCAGCTAATCACGTCTTTTTTCACGGATAACAATCGGAGATGTTTGTCTAGTTTAAATTAAAACCATTATGGTCTTGCATTATACATACATGCACAATTCATATATTTTATATTAAGCTTGGTTAGCCTGTCATCGCTAATTTAGTTACCAATAAGATTTATATGTATATCACTAATAAACCTTTATCTACGTTGGAAATAAACATGACTGCATTAGTAATTCCATGATAAATATTTATGCCCAATGGCTTCACTGAATTTGTACATGCTATTAATTATTACGTAAACATCAATGTTTATAATTATAAGATACACATTTTGATTTAAATTAACACGATATCTCATGTTATAAAATGGTATTAATAGAAGCAATTTTTTAATATCAATTTGCCTCTAGTGAAAATTTCTACAGTCCGTCCGTCAGATTGTGCGTCTTTCCATCTGTTTGTAAGTTAATCTAGCTGTCCGTCTACCTTTCAGCTATCTGTAGGTATATACTAACCTATAACTATAGATCGAGAGTAGTTTTACACAGTAAAGGAAAAGTACATCGTCCGTTTTAACTGAAAAAGACCCCGGTATTACCTTGAACCTTCTATAGGGAGAGAGAGGTAAAATTAAAACCTTAAAAAAAAATTAAGTACTCATACTCAGTTTGAATAGAATAGATCTGTCAAAACGTTTGGTAGACTCTACTCGTGATCAGAGAGCTGGTTTGTTCCTTGCACAGAGAATCGGCATAGCCATTCAACGTGGCAATGCTGCCAGCCTTCTGGGCACGTTTCCCGCCATTGACAAGGATGACGATGAGTTTTTTGACGCGTTTTAGTTTTATTTATTTATATAAGATTTAATTTTAGTCTTTGTTTGTTCTTGTATTAGATTTAAGCATTGAATTGTAAATAAACATAATAAGTTTGAATAATGATATAATGTTAACGAAATTGAATAATGCGCACATGACCGCGCCATTTTGACCGTATACCTATTTTGAGTTTAATTCTATAAACAAAACTATTCCCATCTCATTTACTATAAGGTCTTCAGTATCTCATGTTATTTTACGAGCAGTCAACATCTAAGCGGCATTTATTTTAGTTATGGCAACATTTATAATGTATTGCCGTCATTAACATATTTGTACGGAAGAAACGACTAAGTATAGAGTAGTTACTATTTTCAGATTGTGTAAAAAAAACTATTTTTGTGCGAAGTAGTATATTTTTGTGTAAGTAAGTAACACGGACTCCTTGGTTTGTTAGCATTTTAAATGTGGTACTATTTTATAGAAATTGATATTGCAGCAGAAAGTGTTCTATTTGAATAATGAATTATGTTTTTCATCTGTAATTGTATTTTACTATTTCTAAATAAAAGATTATTTGAGCATCTCCTTTTCGAGTCAATGGAATAGTTTATTTAAATTTATAGTTTTATTTTAACTATATATTATCTCTTTTAGGCATTGAACACCTGTGATAATTTATTTACAATTCAATACTTAAATCAATACTTTTATAAGTTTTAATTTTAGTACATTCGTAAGTGTTTGTTGTTATATTAGATTTAAGTATTGAATTGTAAATAAATTATCTCAGGTGTTCTATGCCTAAAAGAGAGAGAATTTTGTAAAGCAGTTTTTAAATTTAATTAACTATGTATTTAGAATAAACTTTAAGTGCTTCACATTAATACATGAGCTGATATTTAAGTTTCCCTTTTTATTCAAAATAACTAACAGAAGTATGGTTTTATTCAGCTATTACTAAAAAGTGATATCTTCATAACTTGGTATTATAATAAATCAACACGTTTACGTACACAAAAATAACTTTTTTACTTTCTTTGCGTTTTTCGTATCTTGGAAACATTAACTTCAAAGTCTCGCTCATTTCTCTCCTTGATCCCACATTACATTTACATATTTCGTTATATTTTCCCCTCTATTTCTCTGCAGGGTAAGCAGAAGAGGAGTTTCTATTAACTCAATGGCGTATTATATAGCATAAATCATACTTTTACTGTTTTTTTTTTACGAAATTAAATTATGTGTCTCGGTCTATTTCTAAATTAAGTTAGATATTTAAGCAATATTTTTAAATATCTTTGTATGGATTATAATAGTGTTAATATTATAAAAGCTAAAGATAAATTATGCCTAACAATATATTTAAATCATAACTATCACCTTTTTCTTACAACACATCTTAAAAAGTACCTATAACTTGTTATTATATTAAATGTAATTTTGCAGTATCTCCTACATACATAGCATAGATACATAATTATATTACGATTTATATCATTAGTAATGGATTAATCTGATCTCCTAACATTAATTACCGGCGTGTTTTGGCGGACGCCCTAATAACCGAGAGTACTAAACAGAGGATCAAAGAGCCAACCTTAATATTATTCTTATTAAATTTGATAGCATAACTGACGCCAAAGCAACTTATAATTTCCCATAAATATTAAAGTGATCTTCAAATAACTTCGTAGCCTTTAAAAAACGTAATTTAAATCTACTTATTGAATAGAATATCCAAATAAAAGGACCAAAGACATCGAAAGAAATTAAATCGATTCTAGATGATTTACTGATTCAGATAATCGGTTTAGATATAAAATCGTGGCGTTTTAATTTAGCTGAGCACTCTTTCAGGTCAATCGGGTTTCAGTCGAACTTGCTCGGGCTTTCAGAACCGAAGCACCCATTCGTTATGGGCTATCCGCTTTAGCGTTCCACAAATGGTCCTATTAGCCGCGCTTACAAATATTTGGTGGCGAGTTTTTTCAAATCGCTCTTGTAGTATTGAGGTTTAACTGTGTTTTTTATTTTGTTAAAATAGCTTTCGAAATCAGCTGCAGACGTTAAAACTAAAATTGATGACGGGACCGTGGTTGGTTAAAAATGTTTCAACTAATTTTTATAGTGGATTTATTTTCATGGTTCTGAATTTTAATTTCATTATAATTTTCTCGGTTTTTCCTGATATTTTCACAAAATTTAACACACGTTTTCGTTGCTTGTTTTTCGAAACTGAAATGATTTTTTAAAGTTCTGCCGACCAACGACCGAATGCCGTCGGCCGACAATGTGTTGTTAATACTTGATAAAACGCCGTATTAATATAAATTGGGGCTATCAGATTAACCGCTACAATCGAAGCCTCGGCGAATCCGGCCATCGGCGAAGCTGTTTACTTCATTAAGAGCAATCGTTACTGAATAATACAGAATGGTTCAAACCTCGCTTGTTTTAAAACGCTAATTGGTTGCGATTGCTAGGTTCAGATTGTAAAATCTATTTGAAGATTGTTTTTGGTTGCCGAGTTATTTATCATTAGCCTCTTAAGTAGTTTAGAAAGCAGAAATCATAGGATTGACAACCTCCGTGGTCGAGTGGCGTACGCACCGGTTTCAAGGTGTCGCTAGCTCTGAGGTCCCGGGTTCGATCCCCGGACGAGTCAATGTAGAAATAAACTTTTCTACATTGCCTCGGGTCTGGGTGTTTGTGGTACCTTCGTTGTTTCTGAATTCCATAACACAAGTGCTTTAGCAACTTACTTTGGGTTCAGAGCAATGTATGTGATGTTGTCCGCATTTATTTATTTATTATTTATTTATTTGACTTGCATTTTTAGGTGTGTACTTTGAGCCGTTCCAAATATATACCTATTAAAATTGCAGCGATGTAGGTCCGCCTGTTGTACCACACATGTAATACAAAAGTTGTAATGAGGTGATATGATTCTTTAAGATTTGACCTAAAATATGGCCTTAATAGGCCAACGAAGTAACTTAATTGATAAAAAATACAATAATTGTACCCAAAACCTTAATGGAACTTTCCTGTAAGAAAGGGCGATTTATTCTCACAATTCTAAAGCTTTTTAGGTAAGTGATTGTAATAAAGTTAGGTTAATAATGATAACTGGTCTTTGTTCCTACTTTTTAATATTTTAGTACTTCTTTAGGGAACAATATTCAATTATTTAAATTGAGACTTACAAAAGCTGGTCTATTTAAAATTATATTATTTAGTGTCATTCTAACGGTAGGTTTGTTGGAAATGCTAGATGTCTGCTTTTTGATGCGGTGAAGTCTTTTGTTTTGTATCTTTACATTGGTATTAAGTGCCCACTAGAATAGAGAGCAGAAAATAACTAATAATATATCATGTTACTAACGATATTACCGGCAGAACCTGTTTAATTCCGATTTCACACCCCGTTCAGGTGTTCGTTTAAATTAAGAGATTTCACGCTTTTTACGATTGCAACTCTCCGTATGCATGTAAATGGTTATGAGTAAATATTTTTCAGGCTTGCGGCCGTAAAACGCAGCAATTAACGAAATTGTATTTTATAAATGTTTTCATTAAATAATTCTGTTTTGGTTGTATTTGGTGGATGGGTTTCGGTTGAATCTCATTGGTTAAATATACATACAGACATATTATCACTTCTTTCCATTTGCTACGATCCTTACACGCTTGTTTCGCTTCGTCCACTTTCATTATTCCCTTCATACATGCTCTTCGGTTAAACCTTGTTTTTATACCGTTTTTAAGATTTACTTTGGCTGGATTTATTATCTTGATTCATGTTTGAAAACTGCCTTCGGCGTTTGACATTCAACCCAAAATATTGTAATATCAATACATTGTACAAAAAAGAAAAGGTCAAACCAAAAGTTTATATAAAAATATAATATACACAGATTTGATGTATAATATTTTTATGGTTACATAGCTTCTTCAGATCTTTATAATATGCTTTTAAAAATATTATTGTTAAACATGAAATCGTTCTAAAAAATATATAAACTGAGAACTTGCTGCTGCTTATAATTATGTGTAAGTTATGATATCATGATTATTATTTATTTATTTATTTCTAGCCATTATCATCCCAAAGCTGGGCAAATACCTCCTCTTCCATTTCTACCGGCCCTGAACTGATTTCACGATATCACTCTTAATTTCAATTTTAGTTGGGCTTCTAAATATTCTATTGGGCATGTAAATAAAATTAATGCTTGTTATAGAGCATTATTAAGCTTGCTGGTTTGGCTGTAACATGGCTGTACGTCAGCTTTGACGGACACCTTGTTTAGTTTAAAAGGAAATAGAGCTTCTGCTCGAAATTATATGAAGGAGAATTTTCGAACGCAAATTTTTGTCCAAAATGCTCCAATGTTATATATATTTTTTTTTGTAACAGAATCAACTTATAGCAACTCTGTCATAGTAAAGTGAATGTGTGCCCTTGACATGACACCTGCAAAGATGTTGAAACGTCGGGACATAAAATATAGAATAAACCGCCATGGAATCCATAAAAAGTAGTAATTTTTTTCAGTGTCTAACATTCGCGTTAATCTCAGAAAGCATTAGGTAAGTCAAGTTGACATAATAATATTCTCTAATGTCCTTGTATTTAAAAACCGTGTAAGTTGTGTGAAACTTAGATGTTCTTCACTCCTTAAATTATGTAATTCTAAATTAAGGCGTAGTTAGGCATGTATCTATTTGATATGGTAAAGCAAAAAACTTGTGAAGGTTACTAAAATGTTTCTAGCTTAATGTAATCGTAATTATTAAACAGCATTTAACGCATTCTTCATTTCACAAAACCGCTTAACACCTACTACGTCTACAGTTCATTTATTTTTCATTTTCCAGTAAACCAAACAGTAACTAGATTATGGTTTACAACATCGCCAATTTTAACCAAAGTAGACTCCGTACAAATACTTCGAAAGAAATTTTTCTTCCATAAAAACGTGGATTTCCATCGTTTAAGCTTTAATAAGGTAACCATTTTGTGTGCGCTTAGAGATTTTTATAAAGAATTTAGGAGGTTTATACTTTACGGCCACTGAAGTTAAAATGTATGAAAGACAGTTAACTGTAGACGGACATTTAATCGTGTAACTTTAGTCAGTAAATTAGAGGTTAATGTATGAAATACAGTCTCAGTGAGTTTCAAGGTAAGGAACTTTAATAAATCTTGATAAAGATGAACCTTTATTCTAAAGGTCAAATTAATATACAAACATTTTCTCAAAAACGGAAGCAACGTAAAAAGACAATCCCTGAAAAGGTTAATTAAATATAAAATAAGGAAAAAATAATAAATATTCAGCATGAATTTTTGATCTAATGGAATTACATTCCATTTTACTGAAGAAAAAAAGCAATGTGTAGTGGACTCAATTGAAATAAGTTCTATAATAATGGTTAACATAAAGAACTTTAAAGTAATAAATTATAACATCAGTATTTAAAAGTAAATATTAGCCAACTCACATAGACTCACTACACATACTTGTTTCCTACGAAAACTGGCAGTTTTGCCTTCGGCGTTCCGTGCAACTCAAACATACAGGAGCCAAAAACTTCTGCAAAACATGGAAGTAACCTTTCAATAGCAGACGCTGATTGTTTTACCTTGTTCATTATTATTTCGTGTAATTAATTGCAATCTCTTAAATTAAGCTTTTAACTCCTTTTTTTTTTAATAATAAATATCCTGGGACAACTCACACACGGTCATCTGATCCCAAACTAAGCAGAGCTTGTACTATGGTGACCAGACAACTGATAAACATACTTATATATTTCTAAATACATACATATTATAGATAAATTACACCCAGACACAGAACAAATGGTCGTGCTCATCACACAAAGATTTGTCCTGGGTGGGAATCGAACCCACGACCTAGGGTCACTAACCACTAGACCAACAGGCCAGTCCTTGATATAGATTTGTAAATATCTTGATCTAATGTTTATTGTTCTTGGTAAAATTATTGGACATCACAAAATTCATATTGGATACAAATCTATGATTACGTGATTATCACTGAATCTCGGAATCTGTTGATGTTTTTTTTACCAAAAGATCATAAACTATACAAAGACTAAAAATGAGTATTACACGACATCGTACGGCTACAGAATAATATAACAATTTAGAATGGTACTGATTATTTCTAAAGAAGTCTGCCAGCAGAATTGCGACAGGAGAAGTAGTAAGTAATGAAGTTTATTTTAAATTTATTTTCTACAATTTATTGCATCAAAAAAGTCATTGAATTGGATTCAAAATGGCAGACACTTCACTATGGCTAAATAAAGCGGAGACACGGCGATAAAAGAAATGGGTCAAGTAGGGAAGTCCTTAGCCAAGATAATTGTCAACCAGAACCGATAAAAAAAGAATAATTAAAAAACTTTTTGTGTTGGGACTGTTGTAGACTCTTGAAAAACACTTTGTGATTTTTGACTTATTTAAGGACAGTCTTCCAAAATAAATATAAATATACCTATACACTTCGATCGTTAAGGACAAAAACGTTATTAATTCCGATGTAATAAAGCAAAGTTTTATTACATTTCAACCTTTATTGCACCTCATATGCAAAGTATGTTTAAAATGAATAGTATAAAACACATGACACTGTATTTGTCCCTAAACATTGAGACTGATCAGACAATAAGTATGTAATTTAAACTCAAACAAACACGTAACTTCAGGTTTACTTAAATATATAAAGAAAACATATCTCACAAATACATCAAAATATCCTTATCGACACATAAACATTCACGCAAACATTTTCTTCAGATAAATTTCATCAAGCAACGGAAACTCATTTTTCCGCTCAAATAAACTGATGTGAAATAAAACTCCACATACAGGGTGTTGCCATGATTAATTACGGAACTTTATGAGCTGACACGAGCGACCCTGTGACATCGCCGCCTAATTATTTTCTGTTCCCGAAACATCCTTGAGATTGCAAACTGGATTCAAACCACCCTTGTTAAGAAGTTTTGATCACTTTTTTATGTAAATATTTCAAACTCATAAAACAGTGTTTGGACCCTTCGTCAAATGTTTGATGTTGGATGAAATATGATGAGCTGGTTACCTGATTTCCCTTCACAAACATTGTTGTAATTGATGTCGGTGTATCATTATTAGCATAGTAGCTTATCAAAAATATTTATCATAAATTGCTGTTATTGTTGTGATATTTTTGATCTTCAAAAAGCCTCGATCCTTGATTTTTGGTTCACCAATCTTAGAACAGAAATAGACGAGCTGCTTTACTTAATCATAGACATTTCTTAAAGCAATCTAGCCTAGCTCATGTAAGAAAAGTACTAGTAACTAGGTACGCTCGTAAACACAGCAATTTAGAATGAGAAGATTTACTAGAGCGTTTTATCTACAAAGCTGAAACGACCCCATTTTGTTCGTGCAACTTTAACAACTAAAGTACATTCAAGCTAAAAACTAATAGTTTATAGGCATTGCTTCAGTGAATCTGGCTTAGACATTTATAGTATCGATAAAACTTACCTAATATGAACGCTGAAGTTAATATTCTTGGGTTATCGGCATTTCGTCGTAATTGGGTTGCTGGGTCAGACAGTCGCTTATAAAATACAGATCGTGTTATCTCGGTGAAATCTTTGATTATAATAAGGACGCCTGTTTTGCTTTATAATATTTAAACAATGTGCTTTTCGTTAGGGATTTGGCTAAAGATATTTTTTCAAGCGTATTATCAACAAAAATTCTTGAACGTTGGTTTGTGAGTTTTTACATAAAATTCAATTTAAAAAAGTGGTTATTAACACTGCGACAAACTTACAAATAAAATAACAATTACGTCCTTCCTTGGTTTCAATATACTAAAGAACAGGAGCAAACCATTTGATTCAATTATTTCGAGTTTTGTTCCAACATGTTAATTTATTTGCAGAATTAGTTGAAATTGCCCGCGGTAAATCACTCCATAAATTATAGTCTCTGGTTACTTGGCCACACAGTAGTGTGTTCAGTAAAGTAAACGTTTTATTAGTTCATTAGTAAATGGGTCACACATTATCAACTTACAATTTCATGTACTAAATTCTGGTGTTCCCTTTAGAATAAGCACAGGATTTTTTCAATATAATGTAGAAACGTAAGTTATGACACAAAAAAAAAATATTTTTCATCAATATCCACCAAATAATTTTCTATTAAGCTATTCGCTTTTACACGATATAAAAATAATTACTTGTTAGATCTAGGCAATTCCTTTCATCATATTCTTCTTTCATAAACTGTACCAAAGGACTCTTTCTTCCCGTCTTAAATAAGCGAGTCATCTTATTTATAAGTTATTAAGTTTTGCGTTAATTAACGTTCCCTCGGTAAATTTTCCTACCGCATAAAATTGATCATCTGTCAAGAATTTATTTAACGTTCATTTATCAGTATCGACAGGAACTCTGAAGTTTTGTTCATAATCATTTTCTTTTTTCTTTACCTTTTGTAATAGGATATCTTAAGAAAACAAACAAACACGCGGTTCTTATTAAAATTCCATATTCATTATACAGATACCAGAAATGCTTGGGGAATATATTTTTTCTTTTTCCTTGTTGTAATTCTTTTGTTTCACTGATCCTACGTATAAATATTTTGCTTGATAGGCGACTTAATTTTCTTAAGCTTTTAGTCAGATATAGGTATCATTTTACTTATTAAAATTCAAGAAGTGTATCGCTAAATAATATTAAGCGATAAATAAATATTTTTATGACACCGTTTTTAAATAATGTTATTAGATAAGTTTTTTTTTAAATTTAAAATGGTCTTTTATTATCTTCTAAGACAAAGAGTCCTAAAAATACTACGTATTAGTCATAGTCTAATAAATTTTAACAAAAAAATTAAAAAAAAAATGTCATCAAAAAAAGTTTTTATTGAGTTATTGTATACTTTAAAGTATTGCTCCTAAACAGAAACTAATTAATACTTTTTACAAACGTCAGGTACAAAGCTAAGCAAAGGAAAAAGAAGAATAGTTTCACCTAAACCACGTTTACTTTAAACTACTAATTATTATGTTTTTAATTAGACAGCAAAACAAGAACCTTGGTAATTAAAATCTTACATAAAGGTCTAATTTTGAAGAACAGACATTTTAGTAAAAATATATTTTAAAACGAGAGACGAGAAATATTTAATTACGGCATAGAGTTCTTAAAAGAAATCTTCTTTTCTTTGTATTTTTTAAAATACGTCATTCTTGTCTTTATGAAAAATTTAATAATTTTGAGAAGAATTTTTACAAATAATTTTAAAATTTGTAGTGTACCATCTAACTCTATGATTTACTCACGGGCATGTGTGCGTTTTAATGTTATGCTATTACAGAAACACATAAAAAGATATAAATTCTTTACTGTGTAGTTACTCGTAACTAAAGAAAAAAAACATAACATTGTTGACTTTTATACAGACGGTAAAATAAATAATTAATAATTTAGACCATCCATGGTTTAACTTTTATAATCACGAAATAATATCACTATATATTATTATTAAAAAAATTGTTTATAGTTTTACTAGAGGGGAAGCAAAATGAGTGCCAATGCGTATACAATTTAAAAGGCACTCTTGGCAAAATTTGAAAGCCAAATGTTTAGGTCTGCGTGAATACAATAACTAAAACATAAAAGCAGTGACGTGTCTGACGAGACTTGGATCTCTGCCAGCGCCGCTTGCATGATAGCGTGAAGTATCGCTTTAGTTTTTATTATCTTGACAGTCTTGAGACCATGTTCGTTTTAAACTAAAAATATGAAAGACAAATAAACGTTACAACATTTCTTCGTTCTATAAAACCTACTATTACGTTTTAATTAAAAATAATAATTTCGTACTCAACTAAAATTGAAAATATATACATACTTTACTTAAATTATTCTATCAATTTGAAATGCACTTATTACTATTAGTCAACTAACAATACCAAAATCAGTCTAGTAGTTTCAGAGCTTAATAAGTTTCGCAAACAAACTCTTCCGCTTCAGTATTAAAACACAAAACTATTATAAACAATTCTGCAGCCGGGTCAGCCGAGTGCATCTATAAGCGTAACTCATTGCTATAATAAAATAAACGGTTATGTTTCAATTGTGAATATATCTCGCAGCTCTGGACATCTATTTATATAGCCAG
Organism: Autographa pulchrina; assembly: GCA_905475315.1. Taxonomy (NCBI): domain Eukaryota; kingdom Metazoa; phylum Arthropoda; class Insecta; order Lepidoptera; family Noctuidae; genus Autographa; species Autographa pulchrina. Next base: position 1,533,479 of record FR997775.1, read on the forward strand.
GAAGGTGATACGGTAGATTGAAAGCGTTTAGATATCTTGTGAAAAGATATATAGAGATCTTGAGAATATGAGATATTATATTGCATTTCAAAGTCGTGCTTTGAATTTTCTCTACAACTTAAGTGAAAGACTATTTAAATGTCAGTGCTATTTTCGTTTCATGAGCAACTTTTTAACTTTTTGAATTATAATTTCTTGAAAGTTTTTTTAATAATATGTCTTGAAAGCGTTTCATTTAACAGTTTCTTAGAAAACTAGTTTATTTACTTTTACTTTTCTATGTATCTTAGAACTTGTTAGAGTTCCGTACCCAAAGGGTAAAAATAGGACTCTATTCCTAAGACTTCGCTGTTTGTCCGTCCGTCTGTCACCAGGCTGTATCTCAGGAACCGCGATAGCTAGACAGGTGAGATTTTCTCAAATTATGTATTTTTGTTGCAGCTGTAATAACAAATACTAGTAACAAAATAAAAAAAATATTTAAAGGATTAATATACAACGGTGGTACATTTCGTGCGCGAGTCCGACTCGCACTTGGCCGGTTTTTTTTAATACTTTATTACTAAAGTAATACTAGTACAACTTTTTGTATTCTAACCCTTATTACCCGAATTGTCAGTAATACCTTCTTAGTGTCAGTGTAATCATCTTTTAATCAAAGTTGAGATGTTACTTAACTATCGCCAAATTTTTCAGTCTCCCTTTAATCTGTACTTTCGTTACATGTTCATGAGCTCATCCTTTTTCTTTTCCAAGATAGAAAGATATAGATAAATGAAGTTCCGAGTTCCCATCACAGCGCCATAATCCGGACTAATGCATAAAAATAAAGTGACGTCTGTTTGTTTGTAAAAGTTCCATGACTCTAAGGATTATCGGGTGCATTCCAAAGTTTTCTGAATATACGAGTATTGGGGACTGGAAATCGTGAAGTTGGTTCGAATTAGTGGATTGTGGAACTAATATTTTACTGTGAAAGATTTAGTGGGGAACGGAAGAGTAAAGTTTTTACGAAAATGTATTCTTTCGTATTTAAATTATTAAAAGGCGAAAGAAAATGTGTTACATCCAATTCATGTGTTCTTTATAACACATTAGGTATCTATAAAGAGACAACAACCTTTTGATCCATGAGCACAATAAACAGTTGACTTAACCAGAAATAAAAACTAATAACATACAACGCTCAATTTAGGACGTACAAAAATGTGTTGAAACTCAAAGCGGTTGAGCCAAAGGCAATTAGTGCAGTAGATTTATACAGTCAATAAAAGATTAACCCGTTCGCTGGCGGGGCCTAATTAGGTGAAACTCGAAGCACGTGTAGGGCAAAAAGACCGCAGCAGGTAACGGGTTAAAAAGCGAGTGTTTTCTTGAACGTCTGAAGCTGTTAGTGGAATGATGATTCGATGAAAGAAGTTTTTTAGATCGAATATAAATGGTTGGCTTTGCATTCAGTTCTACTTAATTGGCGGTTGATCTGAATGAATGACGGTCTATTGCAAGAAAAAAAAATTGAAATTAATTTCTCTGATATCTAAGCTCTATGTAAAAGTTTATTTACAAAGTAAGCTTAACTTTGAAATAGATTTATTATTTAATAAAAATATTAGAAATAAGGAGGCTTATTACAGGTACTATTTTTAAATAAAATAATGTTTAAACACGCGGAATATATGGTTAACCTCGTCGGTTACATATCGAGGTCATCACTCTAATTGGTGAAAATGTCGGGTAAATCTCGTGTACGGGGATCAGAAGAAGAGGGTTAAGGTATAAGCGACCAGAACACAATTAAAAGATGTTAAAATGAGAAAAGAAGATTTTGAGATTTTATTTAACTGGCTGACTTACTATACATTTAAAAAATAATTACTTTATTTCGATATATTATATAATACACTCGGACATGCTGTGACTTTTGAGAGAATAAATTATTCTCCTTACTTTTCAATGTACTGCGATGCTCCTAAAACCAGGCTTCTCCTCTGGAAGGAGAGATACCCAACTGCTCTTCCCATCCCACCAGCGGAAAAACTTCCCCCGGTAGCAGTTTACCATGGCCGACGTGAAAGTCTATGAATAGACTCCGGACCCAAGTCGGCCGGTGTAAAGACAATATGTACCGGTGGGGTTACAGCGCACACGAGCCTTGTAAGTGTGGTATCTCTCCCCAAACCATGGCTCACTTGCTAAGCTGCCCATCGTGTCCTACCACCTGTACACGCGAGGACCTGTATAATGCTACAGATAATGCTATTCGCGTAGCTGAGTACTGGTCCGGGATAATCTAATATTGCCATTTATCGACACGCTAAGAAGAAGAAGAATGGACTGCGTAACCATTAGTAATTTTATTCTTTGTATACATTACAATATTCAATAGACTTGCAAAATACAAAGCCAGTTATAAGAATATTTACATAATTCCTTTGTTGTTTTGTTGATTCCTTTTCTTCTAGACCGTTTCTTTTTAGTCTATGTTTTTTGGGTGTCCTGTTTCTTAGAGACACTGATTTTATACACCAAATATTATCTACGTATTACCTAAATGATAAATAAATTAAACTAAGGACGTACTCCTGTACTGCTCGCAGCTTTATCTAGGACTTAAATATCACTAAAAAATATATTAGAAAAATTGAATTGATGAAGGTCACTAAAAAACCTACTGTAACTACGAAGTTGCCAACAAACAATAGCGTATGCATAACTTTTATTTAAATCCATATTTAGACTTAATAATTTCAATTTACACACTTTACTCATTTACAGCAATAATTACAACATACACTTTAAAAAACATAATAAAATGTTTCACCTCGTATAAAACCGAAAATTGTAAAAAAAAACGTATAACTTTAGCGCATTATCGTGATAAAATCAATCTTTAAAAGTAAAACAAAGATTGAACACCAAATAATAATCTTCACAGAATTGGTAGCATCATATCATATCAGTCTAAAACTGTCTATCCGCTGGGAATCTCGTCATTAACGTAAACGGATTTCTGATTGCACAGCGTCGTCATATCACTAATTACATTTTGGATCACACCATTCGGATCGCATGCATCGGGTTCGCCGAATCGTTCGCCGAATCATTCGCCGATACGTTCGCCGAATTCATACGTTATTGACAACGGATTCAAACTGTTTTCGAACAAAATTTCGAATATCATTTCAATGTAACTCTTCAGCGAGTTATTAAAACAACTTTGCATTGTACCGAAGAACGTTTTTGATTAATCAAAATACGTCAGAAGTTATTCAATTTCTGAACTTATATTAAAATGATGGTTTTAAATAAAGTCTTTATACACTTTATTTATATCTTCTTTTACAGTTATTCAGATAAATAAAATGTAAATTAAGAATATTTGTTCTGCATTAACTTTTATTTCTATTGTAATAACTAAGCTTTACTGGAACCGTTTTACCTAATTATGTTTTATCATGGTGGTAGTATAGTAAATAGCATTTTAGTTAAAACGGTCCCCTCTTTACACCTTTATAAATATAATACCTATATTGTAAGAGGCATTTTAGGGCACTTAGATTTATTTGCAAATAATTAAAATGAATAATCCAAATAATAACAGTCGTAAAGTCTAAAATCTTAATTTACAAACCTGGTTATGTATGCACGAAAAGATTTTCTAACTTAAATATAATTGAAGAAAACTCAATTAAAAATGATTTGCTCAGACAGCAAAATTTCTTTTGCCATCTTAAATCTCTAATTCGCATAATCCTAAGATCCATAAAATATAAAAAGGACGCAATTAAAACTTAAGTTTTTCTTTTTGCTGCAAACTCTAATTTGAGCTTTGAAGATACTAGTTTGAATAAAATTGTATTTTTTTATTTCGACTAACTTAATTAGTAACGTTTAAATAACTAAGGCTGCGACGTTTTTTAGGGTCTTGACACGTATTTATTTAAAGTAGTGCTGTATAAGTTACTTGAGCATCGAATTAACAAACCGTAAAGCGGCTTTCAGTATTGCAATTTATCGCATGTTGGCAGCCAATTTAATCAAGCTATTTCATTTACATAAGCGTATTAAAATTGAGTCAAACGTCTGTTGTAAGTCGAGTGTGTTTCATTTGTATCAATCTATAATGACATAATGACTTTAGTGGGACGTGCACTGTAAAAAGATTGTATAGCGGCTTAACACAACGTATTCATCTCATGATTATAGACCTCGTCGGGCTACTCCGACAAAGAATACGTAAATAAAGCCGACTTACATTATTTTTAATATCTTTACTAATATAAAAAGGCTAAAGGCTCTAGTTGTTTGTACGTACTATTTACTGAAGTAACTCAGATTTCAAATCTTTCTGTATTTGATGGTCAAATTTCCAAAAAAAGGTTTTTTTTTAACATCACGTTATTTGACTTGAGAGAAAAGTAAGGTGAGTCAATCTTTATAGAAATTCAAAACAATAGTGTTAAAAGTTTGTGAACCTTTGACCTTAAGATTACATGACAAAGGACCGTAACTTTTTACCGTGTCCAGCAAATGGTCCTTTTGTTCGCGAATCGTGATCCACTCAAAATGTAGGGTCCAAATTAATTGGCAAATTGGATCACGTACCATCCCAAGAATGTTGACTGAAAGAAGTCTATAAGGATGTTAGTTTACTTGAACTTGAAACGGAAAAATGTGGTGACACACTAGTTTTGATTAATAAAGTAAGGAAGTGGAATTACTTTGTTAATTGTCTTTCGATCCAACTTAAGATTGACTTTTGTTTGATGTGTGAGTTCAACGTAAGAAAGACTGAAATTCATTAATTATGTGCGAGTAATTAAATACTTGTTATGCAGAAGATCGCCATTATGGCACGAAATTTAACAATTCAAACAGCTTCGGCAATAAAACAGACAACATTTCCTTCATTTCCGACCATTTTAGGAATGTTAAACCAAAGCTTAAGGACAAAAAGGGAACAAACTTCTGTATAATATACTTAGTGTATTTGTGTCAAGGTTAGATGCTTAATTTTCCTTGCAATAAAAGGTCTCGAGTACAGAAATCGTCTTTACCTCCGCGCACGTTTCCGACATTAACTCAGTCCTCGTCCTGATTTTTTTTAATGAATCTAGATCTCGATCCTTCTTTAGACTTAAATAAATCTAGAAGAACAATGAAAATTTTATGCAATTGTTGGATTTTACGAAACGGTTCAAAACGTAAACCTGCCTTTGCAGGATAGTAAGTTCAGATGATCATTAAAATTTAGAAAAACCACTTAATTAAATCCTTGTACACGTTTTAGTTACGTAATTTGCATCGTCTATTAACATTAAAAAAAGTCGTGATGCTAATGTCTTTTGTATAAAATAGCAAAACTGAATTCCTAATTTCCTTTTGCTAAAAAAAATTGGCCGTATTTGCTTCTCGATATCTTTTTTAATCAATAATATCAAAACAACAAAGAGAAAAAGAAAAAAGGACTGCGCCACAAAAGACCAAGTCTATAAACAATAAGTATTAGGAACCTCGCGAAGAAAAGTTAGAATAGCGTATATTTCCTTATCTTTAAACGTGACCGGTCTTTTCCTCTACAAGTGAGAAATGGTCCTAATTTGCGCGGAATGTTAAACATCTGATACCTATTTATATACTGTTCGTTTGTTTATAAAGAAAAAAGAATGAAATTGAGAAAATTAAAGAAAGAAAACAGAAATGGTAATGTGGATTATTTGGCGGCGGTTTAGCTTTAAATAAATCTTAAAATATATTTGAAACTTTCTGACATAGAGATATTTCATTTGTGTTGAATCTGTTTGTACTAATTATTAAAACAAATAAAGAAATATTATTTAACCCTACTTTTTCATGATTATAAAGCGGAAATGCACTTAACGGGTTAGCATAAAACACAATTCTGTGACATTACCTTATGTTATTTGTAACAAGTACGAGAGGTGTATTACTTAAGAATATTCAAAGTACGCCTTACATTTACTCTAAGATGGTCAGGAGAGGAGTAATCATCTAAGTGGTACCAGCCAAACTCATACATCGCCGATTCTTTAAGGTCTCACAACCGTTCGGCAGACTATTTACTAGTATTTACCTACAGAATTCAACATTTTCTTAAATATTTGTATTCAATATACATGTGATTTCAGGTACTGTAAGGTCTAGCTTTAGGAATACTATGAAAAAATAATTTCATTCGAGTCATCTTCGAAGCTTCGAAGCTAGAATAAAGGTCGAACGTTTCACTGAACATTTTCGATTCAGTATTAAAATATAAACGTATCATACAGCCAGCTTACGAATCTATGTAAATATATAAAAATGAGTTTGTAAAGAAAAGTTCAAGAAAAATTCTGAGTACTTCTGTTTATTTGGTGTTTTTACGAGCGCTGTAAGTGTCCAATTTCAGTTAGAGTGAAAAAAATGTTGTGTATCCTACCGTTTCGAGGTTAGCAAAGTGTGAACCAGGAAGTCCGGGTGTTTTATATGTATCTTCAAGTGGTTTTTAAATAAGTAGTAAAATACATCATACTTGGCACATGTTTTAACCTTGTGATATTTTTACCTACACACTGCCATGGCAAGGCAAAACTTTTTTTATGTGATAACTTTTCTATGCAACACAATCACGTCATAAGATTATGCTATTTGCAAAGAGATGGGTGGTTAAGACAAACAGTAGGTATCATTGTTTCCGAAATATAATCGGACCGTAATCAGTAAACAGTACAAAAGCACATTTTATCATAATTTAAATTACAATCATTCGACTTTTGGTTTTGCGACATATCTTAAATGTGTGGACCAAATATTTGTTCTACATTTAGGAATAACGTATTCCTGAGAAGTGCGAGTGTGATGTTCAGTAACGCGGGAACAAAATATTTAGGTAAATGCCGAGTGACGAGCCCAATTTAAAAAGACCCGCTTTCTGACTGTGTAATTCTTTGTATATATGTATGCGAAGCTTTACACAGACAGAAAAACAGAGATCACAACATTGTAAGTCATATGTCTCATGTTTCGTAAATTATAAAGGAACATACGTAATTGAAATTAAAAACAAAATAATAATACATTCAAATTGTTTTAGAAACAAAATAAATTCATGATGAAATGAAATTTAGTAACACAATAAATACTTTTCTAAAGTTAAATTATAAGGACACAAAAAAACATCTATTTCAGGAAGACAAATTCGCAGGCATAGCCGCTGTCAGAAGCTAGTTATATAAAATAATATTTGACGAATGTAAATGATATTTCACGTTAGCATTCATTTCGTGTCTGTAAAAAACCGTATTAGCTCTGAAACCGTCCTTAACCTATTTACGTACGCCAATGCTGTCTTCAATTTACTTTTAATACGTAACGTGCGTGAATCGCGTTCGTGACGTCACGACATACCTATAGTACGCATAATAATATATGCATAGAATGCCCGTCTTCAAATAGCTTATGAAAGTCTTATTTTCTTAAAGAAAAGAGGCTGTTTATTATTTTAGGACGTTTAATTTTGTGTCTTATTAATGTTATGTAGGAATAAGATTTTTATTTGATTACGAAGATAATGTTGTATATTTCTTTTCTCTACTATGTAAAAACTTAAATAATTACCTGTAAATTGTGCTAGTCCTAAGAAACAATGTAATTCCGAACAATAAAATTTATTCTTTATTCTTTATTTCGTTAGCTGTGGGTTTTATAAATTGAACTATTTCTTGATACCTATTAATTTTATATTTTATTTGTTAAGCCAGTTTACCAAGGAATACATGAACCCTGAAACCATAACACTCCTTTTTTTGGGCAGTCGTGTAATAAATACTAAAACGTTTATTCATAATATACCAGGGTTAAAAAAGTGAACCCTGTTTACAAGGTATGAAATAATCGTGTGTTCCACTAATAAGCCACCACGCCGTAACTATTAGGTACACATCAATATAGTAAAAGTAATATCCTCCAAATCTATCTAAATACTCGAGGGTAATCCATGGTAAAACTCTTCCCGATTGCCATACAATTGCGTGGGGCTGGCTGTAACTCCCGATCTATCCTTACTTGCCCCCAGGGGTCTAAAGCAATGATATCGTTTCGGTAGACCCCACTCGTCCTGGGGGCATAGACAGGGGTTGTTTTATTGTGCCCTAATTAAAACCCCGTTCGAATTACCGTGTGATTAAAATTTGGGGTTCGTAATTTGTTTTTAGCGTGTGTTTGTCGTCATTATAGAGATATAAAGCGTTTGAAATAGTAATGGAGGTGAAACTTTAGTTTTATATGGCTAAACTGTGTATGGATGATTATAAACATGCAGACTGTTTAAGCTCAACCAATATTTTATGACATCATAGTTCAACAAAAAGTAAAAATTAACCACAATATCAGTTCGATTAGACTTCAAACAGATAGAGAAATAACGCAAATTGAATTGTTTAGAGCATAAAATAAAACACCTCAGAGCGTTTCCTGGTTATTATATCAGGAAAGTTTTAGATGCAACCTTTAAATAAATCACCATGCTTTAATGACGAGTAAGAAACGAACTAGATCAAAGAATCAGTCAACAATCATGTACATAATTTATGTGTAAACAACTTTTGTTTTGGCAAACGCTACTTGTTGTTACCCAAGTTGCGTTTTACTAAACAAAGCGATATATTATCGCTATAAATGATTATTTATTAAGCAAACTTGCTAAGTATACTCATACAGCTTTAGCGAAAAACGCAACTTATCACTTAGCGTTAGTGAGCCTGATGAAAACTTATTATCTTGAGAAACAAACAATGGTTGAATGGAAAGCATAAAAAACAGGCAAAGGGAGGAACGGAAATATCCGTAATAACGATAAATAATCTTCCTTTTTGTTGGCATAGCAATGACTTGGACATACGGTAAGGTCTACGGATAAGGGTCTGTGTATGTTACAGGCTATAAATTTAATACCGTATATTTGCTGTATATTTTAAGCGGTACTTACTGAATTATTGTGTTATTAGTTTTTTGACTTAATTAGTCTATGTATGTAGGAATGGAACGCGACGGATGCATGAGATGTGTGATAGAGACAGAAGCATAAGTGTGAGTGAGACAAGTGATGTATGCTTGATATGACGTGAATGTTGATGTAGTAGAAGGAACTCAAAAAAAATGTAAAAGAAGTAGGACGTGGAAGCAGTTGCTAAAAATAAAATAAATCAAATTACGCTAATTTGTTTGACTTATGAACCTGATCCCACATGTATGTCAGTCAGTCTACCTACATGATGTAATATGTGGTAGATAAACTATTTCAAATATTATATGTATATTTTAGTAATTTGCTAATATTATTTAAACAGCAATTACAGCTACCAATTACCAAGCTAATTATCAAAACAGAGTAAGTACACAAGGCGAACCAGAGCTGTCAACCTCACTAGAACGCTTATTGTTAAGTCAAGTTCTCCACACCGTTAACTCTATCCTCACAAAGAAAAACTTCAGTAAGGCTTTAATGCCGCGAACGGTACACGATACCATCGAACAATACATTTTCCTTGTGATACAGGAAACACTGGAGCAAAACTCAAAAGATTTCAAAATATAGTTATTCCTATGCTATACCTTTAAACAACAAAGCTAGAAACAGTCGGCTGCCAAAAATTTCAAAAATAATCTTTTACTATCGACACGAAATAACAGCGTTCATTGAAGAATTTTAAAATTACTTCACGCGTTCCCGGCATTCCGAACTATAGTGAAACATTTCTATCTCAACGTTGAATGCAATGTAATCCTATTATACTTCAAAAGTGCTTCTGAAGTATGCATTTATACTTTATTTACAAAGGCAAGCTTTAGTAAAAAATGTAAATGTATTCTATTCAACTAAAGACGTCTAAACATGTGTTTGTACTTTTTAAACCAAAATTACCTACCGATACTATCTAATAAATGTAACAAGCTAAAACAGCTACTCTAGTAATTTTATTAAACAAAAGGTAAAAATAAAGCTGTTTTCTTGTAACGCGGAAAGTAGGTCCAAATTTATTTTTCAATTTTATAATGTAAATGGACTTATGAAATAAATTATTAACAATAAGCTAAGGAATAAGCTAAGTAAATAATTCTTCGGAAGTATTTCTAAATAAACAACACTAATAAGCTGCTTATTTATGCTACCGAAGTTATTACTTCAAACATTTTCCTTATAAAGAAGCTAAGCCGAAAGTAAGCATCCTAAAGATAGAGGCGTGAATGAAAATCAGATTATATAAGAAATGCTTTAAGAATGTTATAAATTATTATGTATTTTTTATGATTTCACCTGTAATGTCAAAAGGTTAGAGTTTTTCAACAATATTTTGTAATACCTCTTTGTCACAAGTGATAGGCACCTAGTACATGCATAAAACAGAAGAGGAACACAAAACTATTACATTATAACAATTTGATTAAATCCAATCAAAATCAATTAATCACCAATCAAACTCCAGCTATAAGCCAATTAAATTAAGTTTCGATACATCGAAATGATCAATGTTACCGAATTCCTATGAAATACTCTACCATTTCAAATTAAGCGTTAAAAGTTGCTGCTCAAATAAATGTCTTCTAATTTGTATTTAAATTTATTTTATTTTTCTCCTTCTTCTTGTATCATATTCATTTATCTCTATTCTTTTTTTCCTGTTGTAACTATTGTACATTTGTCTACAAATGTCATGCCTTTCTCCTTTTGCAGGTCTTATGGAAGAGATATTTTTTAGAAATAAGCAGTACCTTTGTAAATTTTTTTTCTTACTTCTTGTTCAATTTTCTTTTCCTGTGTGTGTACATTAATTATTATTGTTAAATAAATAAATAAATAAAGGTATACAGGTAAACTAGACTTGGGTCTTAAAACCTCTATACCTTAAAATAGTTAACTGCAGCACCACAAAACACTAACAGTAAGCTGTAGTGGGCCGCTCCAAACACAATTTAGGCTAAATGGCCTTAAGTCTCGTCCCAGACAAAGTGCAATCACTATTCCAAGCTAGATGCAGCCTTTGGCAGTCGTTAAACGACAGGAATGTGTTTGTTTAGCATTTTAATTAAGACAAAGTAATAATGAATTGAAATACAGATCAACAATTAAAATAAAAGAAAACGTTGGTCATTAGTTTTAAATATTGCACATTGTTTAATTAATATTCTATTTTAACAATAATCATACCTACTTCTAATTACCTATTTGATAAAGAAAGAGCATTGATTTCTACTTTGTAACCGTGTGAGAACCAATTTTTTTTTACATATTTTTGTGGTAAATAAATTGACTCAATTGAATGGCACAGCAACCACATTTCGGAATCACTATTCAAACAAATGTAATTAAAATGTATCATTAATCCATAATTTTAATTATAGCTTACCTGAAGTTATGTTTCCAACCCTCCTTGCTATTCTCGTCATAAAACGAAGCACATTTTGCTCTAAACATAGCGCTCTAGATTTTTATCTAAAATACGAGAATTTTCCATCGTCCCTGCAACACCATTTGTTTCTCTAGCACCCATGACATTTAAATGCTTTTTGCTGCGTTACGGAAAACTCACACGTTGCGATATTTTTGTGTAAAAAAGAATGGGTTTGAAGTAGTTTTTTCATGTAGAAACAGCTGGATCTAACTCCATAAGCATCTAAGTATTTCTAATTTTATTTCTTGATTGTTTTGTCTTATTATTAAAGGAAATGTGATATTATATTCTAGCGCAAATAGAAAAACTAATGCATTTTTCATTTATAAATCACTTTTAATAAACTATTAACAATTCAGTTTCAATTTTTAGACTGCACAGTTTCCCATTCTGGACAATTTCTGAAATGATACTCATCAAAAAATATTGAACTAAGTAACGTTCAATTCCCAATATTTTTATTTATTTTTTATCTGCAGATACGTTGGTAGATATGAGCCTACTAATAAACCCCAGTTGGTTATAGCCGGCGGATTTGTGATAGTGCGGTTAATAGCCGGCCGTCATAAAAGCTAGAGATGGCCTATAATGTTATCTCCGAATGATATAATACGTAATAATACTCGTTAATAGAACTACGTATTAAAGCATAAAGTAAGCGAGCATTCATTATTTCGACAGCTGTTTCATATTTATTTCAGTTTGTTTATCTAATTTTAGTTGTAATTTGGAATCTCTAAATTAACAGAAACAGTAAATATTACTTAGAAAATATTTTGTCAATTAAAAACTTAAATGTATTCTTATGATTCTTCATTAAAACATTGGTAACAAGTTTGCATGTTATTTTAACAATTTTTTTTTATCGTTTTAATAGTCAAATACAGTACTTTTTTCAAGCTAAAACATAATATCCCTTTACGTAATATGTTTTTATGTGAATGTAGCTTACAAAAAAACTATGTGGAGTGTGAGTAAATTATGCAAGGCGCGAGCTCCCCGACTAGGCTGAATACAAGTGACCTTTGCCGCGCTTCCGCGAAACGTCATCACTAAATTATTAGAAGAAAGGGTAGTGAAAAATAGTCATAACCAAGCACAGAGTATTCGGGAAAGTTGCCTAAATTCTTACTTATATAATAAATGAAATTATTTTTATATTTAATGTTTTTTGACTCTAAGCTATCTTATACTTCCTCCGTTATGGGTTTTTTTTGCATTTAGGATGCGTGTGTGTATTTCTTTTTCCTTTTATCAGAAACCAGGAAGTGCCGTTTTGAAACCTTTCGGGAGATTGTTGATTGAGTAAATAAAGTCATAAGAAACTTAGGTTATTTGAATTCTGTTGGAGTATTTCTTTTATTTATGTAAATAAAGCTTGACTACATAATTACCTAATGACAATAAATATACAACCGTATATTATGCCTTAAAGTTCTACTTAAATTGTGACCACGAATTTATTGAAATAACAGTTTTACTGTTTACCGGATTTTTGTTATTTATTTAATTAGCTTTAAAACAAATCTCATTTAAACATTTTGTGGAAAATAATGATGATGATGTTCTATTGTTTCCTATGTCAGCTTTTACACGGTTACTTGTAAATAAGTACCAATTGTTTAAGAGTTAAATGTTGACATGGTTACAAATAAATAATGTATTAATAGGTTCTATATCTGTTACTATGACGCGGTAGAATATTATTCATATATTAATTATTATCTAATAGTACATACTAAATTACTGTGAACTTTATTCAACACCTAATTCCCCGTAACCACCTACGTATACGAAAACCACATCCATGAGTAGATAAATAACAAAACACACTAACTAAGCCCCTTAAGGATTACCCGCTCTAATATCCAAGTAAAATAATACTTCACCAGAACAATTCCAACCAACATATTTATCCCACCCAAGTTGACCTCAATTACCGGAAAATATTAGAATTCAAAATTTCCTCTATTTTGGACTTTATAAATATTAAATGTACCAGCTGTATCTAATCGTATGAACTAGTAATCCCAAAGGCAACTCCCTCGGTGACCATAATTTAGACACCTGTGTTCCTCGCTAAATTTTAGAAAGAACCCACTGTGCATTTCGACTGAAACTGGTTTTGAGATGTGCGAAATATTATATTTAAATATTATGAAGCTTGTTATTTTTAGGTAGGGCCGCGCCGTGGAGATTAAAATGTGGTAGGATTTTTAATATTACATGTCAAATCTCAAACTACCAATTGTTAATTTAATTGATTTTGTTTTTGGTTTTTTATTCATTTAATCCATATAGATAATTACAAATTATTATAACTACGAAAGCAACGCTATCTGTGCTGTATCTGTGCGTTCTAAGCTTGAATCCAAGGGTAGGAGGCTTCTTCTTGCCACTCGGAGGGAACCGTGTGTATAAGCTATCAGTAGGCACATTACTTTAAATTTAAATAACAATCATAAGCAATTGTGTTTTATTACTCTGAATATCAAAGTAAACGTAATTGATTTAGAGCCATAGAGCTCTGTGTAAAAAATCCTTAAAGATATTTATTCTTTCCCTAAGCATTCTGACTTGAATCGGTATGTAGGACAACCTAAACTAATATAGCACTTAAGTGTATGGTCATTAAGAGCAAAGTCGTATACATTAAGATGAAGTTTTTATGCCTTTTATGATAATGGTTTGCACTTGAGATTAAACTCATTTACAAGTTGTTTTCTACATTATTTCGCTAGGTTTCTTTGTTCCCAGAGGTAAGTTGTAAGTTATAGCTTAGCCTTATACCGACCTACATTGTTATAACAGACATAGGTACCTACTACATACTTCTGGATATTGTTTAGGGAGTTTGGGTAATGACTAAATTATTTAAATTAAAAAAATACTCGCGAAATTTTATGTTCTATAATGAGAATTCATGACAAAAGTGTATAAATGTATTATTTTAAAATATATCTTAAATAAAACGTTATCTACACTTCGTTTCAAATGTAATAAGTCAAAACGTCAGCTCCACTCCGGAACAGCAAACAGTTTATTGAGCTCAGCTTTTTCAAGCTTGTTACAACAACTCGTTTGAAGTCGCTTTTGATGAGGTCTAAATACCGAAGCCGGCAGCCAAAGCCCCACGGCTTTAGCTGGATTGCCACTTAACACTGAGCTAACTGTGCCGTGTGGGGACCAACTAGGTCATAGGCTTTTGTAAAATCAAAATTATCTTTTTTTGATTTTTGATTGATTTTGTGTAATTACCGATAGGTGAGAAATTGTAGAGATATTACTTATGGTGTAGTTACTTTGGTCAGAAATATATCACATATCTAGGCGTGCATTATCTTAAATTATGACTAAATATATTAGAGGTATATAGATAAATAATAAATAAACAGCATTTTTAGGTACTAACCTAAAACTGAATCATCATTAATCAACCTAACCATTATCAACCTAAATATGCCAACCAAAATACAAGAAAACAAAACTTAAAATTGAGAAATCTCTATACCCCACAAATGGTAGACAAATGTGGATCAAGTAGCACCATTGCACGAAAAACCGAGAGCTCTTCAGAGGCAATCGGGTTACCCCAGTCACCTAGACGTAATCTGTCTTCACTACCCCGGAATAGCTCCTAACTATACTGAATTGTTGCAGGAGCGACGCTTCCACTGCACCCCACAGGACATCTGTAAAGGTTCACCAGAAATTGTAAGTTACCATTTATTTTAATTAAAACTAACTAGCCTCCATTTCAACCACGGAAATAGCTATAAATGTAATATATTTTGTTATTCGGTTCGACGAATTTAGCAAATCAAATATGGTGAAAATCGGTTTTCCAGTTTTTGAGTTATAAATGGTGTAACTTAAATAAATATGTAACTACTAGACATTGATTATAGTCAACGACACTATAAATGCTGGGCTATGAAATATTTTCTATAAATTTATTAGTATAAATAGATTATATTTAGCCATTATCATCATGAAAGATCTACGTCAATTCCAGACGTGATTTGTTTAGTATTGTCTGTTAGACAACGGGGTTAGCCATCAATAATCTAATAATAACGTACAAGCCGAGGTCAGTCAGGATCTTGATTAAATGATTAATTTACTGAACCAGTTTTAAGATCCAAATAATGATACTAAACATAATAGAATAAATTATATCTTGCCATAAATTACGTACCAATTTAATTATAACATATAATTTTATATTAATAGATAGTTAATTTTTTTTATTTTTTTTTCTTTTATAATAAAAGGCACAACTGTTCCCATAATATATATTGTGTTCTAAAATAAGAGTGATCTACTAAGCAAGGAAAGTCCCCCGTCTCTTGTAATTGGGGCATCAGGGGAGATGGAAATGAGTTTATGGAGTCATTAAAATGCTGTTAGAACTTATTTATTCGATTAATTGGTGCCTGCTGTGACTCAGAAACGTTAAACTTGACGACAGTCGTGTTCCTAAGGAGGTCGTCTATATAATAATATATTTACTTTTGCATTAGCCGAAAATATGTTTAACTTATTGATAAATTTTTTGACCATGTACCGTGTAAAGTAAATTCTGCTTGAGATCGGTACATGTAAATTTTCAAACTATGCATAAGTAATTATTTTGATCGTTACATTTCTTTTTTGCTGCAATAACATTTCCCAATAGTTGCGTAATAACGTGCGTGGCTATAACCCAAAGACGGGTTCGATACTCGCATTACTAATAATAGTTTCGCCTATGAACGTCAGTTCTCAGTCTAGATGTTACGTACATGTTGATTTATGTCTGTAATCCCAGGTTACGAGAGAAATCCTAATGAATCCGCAGTTCATTATACATCATCGGTACGTTGAAAAGCTTCGTTCATCCGCTACTAATACACGGAAATAGTTTCTAACTCACAACACATAAACACCGTATTCTCATAAATAAATCTACGGAACCACCAAAACATTTATAGAGATCCCGAAAAAAATATCCAATTCTAAATAGTCAAGCTTTTTCACAGTCCATTCGTGACGTACATACATACATAATTCATGTAACGACAACGTTTCAAGACGATTAACCGTGTTATTAACAGCTGTATTAATGCCAAAATGGCCGCCGCGATCCCAAACAGAACATCAAAAGGAACATTATTGGCTACATCACAGTTCAAACAGAATACCAAAATAAATACGTGTATAGGAATACATTTTTTATGTTATTTTTTTGCTTGATTGGTATTGACATACCTTTTTAGAAACAGGTCGATCTGTTTGAATTTGTAATTTTATTAACGTGATCTATGTTTTAATTGACGTTACGTTAATTTATTTAATGTTTTACTAATTGATTCTTTGAACGCTTGTCCTAAGTACAGAACTGTAAACATGAAATAGCAATAAGCCCCTTCCAATTACACAAGACTTATGCAGCCTTTGGCCTTTGGTAAAATGTAGACTGCAGTGGCAAAATTCTGTCTACATTTTAGACAAAATCACTATAATAAGGTAGTAAGAATTGTTAGTAAATTAGTTTTTTTTTTATTAGCAAGCATGCAACATGAAATGAAGTCAATATAATAATTATGCACTATGTTAAGGGCATTTAAAATCTAACTTCCAACTTAAGTTATACCTACATAGTCATTATACAGCACTAAAACAGCTACTTTAAAACGAACAGAATAATCCAATTACCCTTTCGTAAAGCAAATATTTTTCTTTAATTTGTGATAACTGAAAAGGCACAAGTAAGACATAAATAAATACGGACAAACTACTTTGGTTGAGTGATTCCAGTGTCGTTGATGACCAAGGTTGTTTTTCACCAGCTGTATTTGACGATCCAGGGTTTTCTCAACGAGATTATGTCACAATTGTTATAGAAGCCCATTGTTTTGAAGCCGTCTCGAAAGAGGTCGACGCCCGGAATAGTTGGCAACATGGCGTCGCGTCGTGCCAATATGGACGTTATGCTATTCACATGTTACGCAACGCATGTAATTGTGGCATGCGGAATTGATAAGCTTAGACGCACTAGGAGACGTTATGGCCGAAATGTGGGATATTAATGCAAAGTTATGGTGTTATTATAGTCATTTGAAATAGTTCTCTTTAAATACCAATGCTGATTCTAAAGACAATCTATGACTTTATAATATATTTAGCTAAGATTGTTTCGATGATGCGTTTAAAACATAATTATACGACGAACATAAACTATGTGATTTGAAAATAGAACATCATCAATAAGTTTTTCTTCTGTGAATACTGTTTTTGCCTTATTTTCAATGTCAAGGTTCGTCAAAAACCGTGCCGATAATTTTTGCCGGATTTCAGTATTTTAACATAAAATTCATTTTATCTCTCCAACAAATGTGCCATAATAAAGTTCAGTTGTCAGGCTTTCGAACTACCGTAAGTAATGTCAAAGGTATAACAGGATAGACGGCTGAACGCGTCCTTTGAGGCAGACGTACTTTATATCTTGTAACAATTGGTCCTTAGATCCGAGGCGGGCGATTTACTTTTCTATTATAAAAATAACTAGACTGAGCTTATTCTGTAAGACCCTTTTCCTCATAAATTATGGGTGAATAAATCATTCTCTAATAATGTTTAATCGTTTACGTAGTTAACATTCGAAATCCCAAATTATAGGCGACAATTGCGAGGCGCGCTCATTCTCTTGGTTAGGATTTGGTCGCGCTTAATTACTATGTAAATTGTGTATGACTTGACAGTTTAGTAATTTTCATACAGTCTGCGAATGATTGTGTTAACTATGAATCTGTGTTGGGTAATTATTCGTGAGAGCGATTGCTTGTTGAGCTTGAGTTTGAATTACAACCTACAAGTATCACAACTTATATTTATGGGTTCAGAGTCTAATTAAGATCAGACAGTCAGACATATATGTATATATAGATAGTGAATATTTCAATTCTGATATATTCTACTTACATAGCAGTAGTAGACTGTAGCGGTGTGTAAACTTCAACACCAGTGTTATGTGTAAAGAAAACCAACGACAAACCAAAAGATATAATCTCATTACAAGATTAATTTCAAGCTACTCGTGAAATATTTTTTTAAGATGAGACTGAACTATTTTTGAAAACGATCATATTTGTAATCCTTACAATAATGTAGCTTACCCTATGGTCCAAGCCAATTAGGAGAACGAGTATTACATCTTCATTGATACCTAATTGGATTATGTAATTGATCCTTCAATGAGATGATATAATTATAGGAAGACCATTTGCTCAATAATGGATGGATAAGTGAAACTAGTTAGATTTCATGGAATCAAGTTTAAAAAGTATATAGATAGTGAATTCGTCAACAAAGGAATTTGTATTGGAGCCTAAATTATGGTAGATGAAAGACTATTTGATACAGATAGTTCAAAAATGTTGACAAAGTTTATTGACAATGTAACAAAGATGATAAACATCAATCGACGTTCATGGTTTTGTATCGAGTCACCCATATCTATTTGACGTAAATAAAAATCAGACCAGGCGATAAATGTCTGCCCACTATCCAATGAAATCTAACCTCACCAAAGATGAAGCCGACATAGGAAGTATTTTTGGTACTCACGATTTTTGTTTATGAAAGGTCGGTTTTCAAACCGGGAACGGTTTTGAAAAACTTCTTTAGAAAATTGCTTATATCTTTCGCAGCGCAAACGATACACATGGGCCCAAAGATAATGTTGCAAGAAAATCTTGAATTCCAGACGACGCTAACTTTACAGCAGATCATATAAAAGTCAGGAGGCAGGTTATTTTGGGTTCTGCGGTATACCGCCTAAATAAACATGATTCAGTTTGCCCCAAAGCAACGCTTCGTAGTATTTTGATAGAGGGCACCACTAACAATCGCCTGAGGACTCGCAAGAGAATACACTGGAGAAAATTCTAGAAAATTTCCCCGTGATTTTATGACAATGTTACTGTATTTATATGCTGATCCGGTTTAAAGCGTGCCTCATATTCTTGAGTAGTGACTGGAAATTATTGCCAGCTTGGGACTAAAAGAAGGCAGCCTTCTTTAAGTGTTACTATTATTTTGCGGATCCTGCTTCTTTATACACGAAAATTATTACTTTTGGACTTATTACTAGCTTTATCTAAATAGTAACTAAGTACGTTTTACGTACAGACCAACAAAAGGCCGCTGCAGAATTAAAGCGGTTAATGATTGTTTAATTTTTTGATTCAGCTTGTTAAATCTAAGGCTACTTATGCGTACTACACAAACAAACTGTGCTAGATTTAAGTTTTTGTTTTCTTAAGTTGTTCTTAGAAGATAAGTCTATTTTGTGAGGAGGAATAAATTAAATATTATTATTATTATTATAAGCAATGCTTTTCTTGACTGTTTTTTTTAAGTAGTGTTTTTTTCTTATGTGTACTTTTCGCATGCCACATATGGCTAAATGTGTGGAGTCTAAATTTGACAAATTGTTTTCATCTGTCTGTACCCATATTTAAAGCGAAATTAAACAGATATTTATAACAAAACATAAACGATATCAGACAGATCATAACAAAAAAATAAGGATTGTAACCAAGCATGTTTGACGGCCTATATCTTTCAGTATTCTAAAAACAAATCGAGGTGGAATCCACCGAAATAAATTTCAAGTTAAAAACTACAAAAATATTCACCCCGAAAAATATTGGGGCTGAAAAATATGCGGCCGTGCGAAAAAACTTTTAACGAATAGTGTGAATTGCGGCAATCGGGACCATAAACTACACGATTCGCGTACAAACTTACAGACACACAATTTCGTATTCCTTCAAGTTTGAACAAGTTCGAATTCGTTTCTTACTTTCCGAGTTTCAACTATCAATGGCAAGCACGTACGGAGTGAGTTATTGTGCAATCTGGCAACATAGAGTGCGATCTTCAATGTTGCCAGTTGATGGATAACAACGGCTTTACCGGTAAAAAGAAAACAAAAAATATTATTAATGTGTCTACATTTATTTTACAAGTTGTTTATCAAAGTTGTTCTTGTCTTATCCGAAGTTTTTTATGTTATATTCTGAGTTATGAGAAACTTATTATCTTTTAAGATGAAACTTATGTTTGTTTGTTTGTTTCGAGTGTAAATATAATCACTAAATTACGAATACAAAAAGAGACTATTATGCAATTCAGATTAAGAATAAATGGTTTGATGAGGCCTTTTTTAGATTATATTATCTTACATAATAGGTTACTGACCAAGCTTTTATATCAATGCAGTAAGATCTAAGAAAATTACTTTAGAAAAATAAGAGTCAATTTATCAAATAGATCATCTATTTAACTTCAGCTTTCACAGAGGCAAGCGTTGTTTAACGTATTTTCTAAATATAAACCCCTACAAAATAACATTAAAAATTGTAAAAATTTTCAATAATATTAAACAAATCTCTATATAAACGATTGCCTTACGATTTCCCATTTCTCGTCTTCCCCTTGATCGTGTAAGTAGGTTCACGACCCGACCTTCATCTTCCGATCCCGGTTGTATAAACAAGAAGTGTAAACGTTTATCTAAACACTGCGAATTGTAGTGTTGAATGAAATACTTAATACTGAGGCGAAACGTAGCAGTTAACGGTTAACCTTGCAGAGATTTACTCGAGTTCTTGAAATAAATAAGAGTTAAGGAATGAGTTTTTATTGATAGGATTTGAATTAGTATCCATGGCAATAGTTGGCGCTTAAGTGGATGAAATTAAACAAAGACTTGTATTGCTCTGACAACCGAAATTAAAATCGACTAATACGTCACGTCACTGTTACCGGAATAACGAACAACACTAGAAAACAATAGGTCATGGCGGCGCGTGCGATACTCACTGTAGTAGTCTTTTGCATTACCTATGTAAATTAATAATAATCATAATGGCGTCGCTGGCCTTTAAAAGTATTGTTATTGCAACGTTGAATCCATTCTTATGATAATATATTGTAATTAAAAGCTTCAGTGGTTTTCCTTTTTACAGCACAGACCAAAAACAAAAGACAAGAGTCAAAGAAAGGAGAAGAAAAATATACAATGAAGTAGGTTAAAAGGTCGAATTTGCTATGATGATGATACTGACGAGATTTTAGCTACGGTA
The DNA here is from genome assembly GCA_905475315.1 of Autographa pulchrina. NCBI lineage: Eukaryota > Metazoa > Arthropoda > Insecta > Lepidoptera > Noctuidae > Autographa > Autographa pulchrina. The sequence goes on from FR997775.1 coordinate 1,555,062, forward strand.
GGCACTGTCAGTAAGCCTCTGTGGCAGAAAAGATATCGTAGATCGCACGGCTCGTAAATGGACACAAAGAAAGAACCCGAGTCTTAAGACTGCTATAGAAAATGATTATCAAAGTTAGCTCAAAATAGTTCTACAGACGCGGCAAAAGTTTATACTATTCATTTTCATTCACAGTGGAAAAAATAATATAAAATAACAATGAGTGATAAAAATCTTTTGAATATACATTTGTACAAGTTAATAATAATTAAAAATCGTGTCCTTAATTTATTGTTAATTAGTAGCCGGCATTTATGAAATGTTTTAACACATCGCCGTCAATCACAGTTTTACGAATGAACAACGCTCAACAATTTTAATTGCCATCAATCTAGAAGTTCAATTACAGTGGGCTGTACTGACGAATAGTTTAGTTATTTATTTATTATTTTAACAGTTTATATTTTTATTTTAATCTATTTTATGAGGAGTCTAAATATGGTAGTAATTATTCTAGAAATGAAATTGAAAGTGAAATTCTGAAAGTGAATTAGCTAGTTTCACAATATTAACAGAACCACAATATTTATTCGCAATAAATAAATTCTGATGACTATGAGCGTCTATTTATTAAAAGGTCATTACGCCAATTACTAATGTACGCGACGTGCTAAAGGTTCGACACCTGCATGGAACAATAATTTTTGTTATCCATAAAGGCTAAAAGTTGTTAAAAAATCTAGGTGTTTTTTTGTTAATGTCAATTGAATGTTCGTGAAATCCCACGCGATCCTTTGTGGGTGAATTCTTTTTTTAACCTCTCGTCTGTCGCAATAAATAAGACAATAGAATTCAATTGTGTCTCGCGTAGATCTGCGCTTCCGACATAATATACCATCACGCCTGTATCCCCGAAGGGTTAGGCAGAGGTGTACCAATTTACACCCACAGTTCGCCGGTATATTTAGGTCCCATGTAATAGGGGGCGAGCCTATTGCCACTAACCGGGCACAAATCCTAACTCCGACCTGCTACTAAGAATTTCATAGAAAACCCAATAACACCTTGGTCGACTTGGGAATCGAACCCAAGACCTCTAGCGTAGCAGTCGCGCTTCCGACATACAACGGGTTAAACACCAAATCACACACTGAAATATTGTTACTAAGCCCAATAAGGTAAGATACGAGTATACAGACTCTCCTCGATGTAGTACATGATTGATGCAAGCTTGTCGGCTTGGCTTTCTCTGCTGCAGCGGATTACCTAATGCACCTGTGTCGGAAAGCTTCCCACTGTGTCCTACCTTAATCCCAACTACAGCCACTGACAGACTAGCTTATGATAACAAGCTGGTTACATGCATCTTGGGAATATTCACCATAATTGTTGGGTTCGGAAAATCTTTACTAAAATTTATGACCACTTTTGTCTCAAGATGTGTTATCAATATGAAACGTATAAGGAAAATGTGTTTGTTATAAAACACTACTGGTTATGTTAATACGCTTTCTAATGTACAATTATTTTCATTTGATTCCGTTTGATTTTATTTTTACACGAGATATTTTATGTCTGAAGAAGCCTAGATTACGTAGTCGGCCTGTAAAACTAAATCGAATCTCGCAGTTAGAGAAATGTTCATTTAAATTACTTTCTTATTTAAAAAAAATACCAAACCTTAATTTAATCTCTCTGAATCTCTGTAGAAGCATTTATATTCCCGACATTTTTATCTTAAATAGCATCGTCCAACATTGAATAATGTCAAATATCTGAGTTGAGGGAAATCAGCACGCCACATCGACACCACATTATTGCATTCTATTCCGTGCGAGGAATCTTGAATAATTACGTGCAAGCAGTTTCTTCCTTACGCGATCTGTCCTTGTCACGAGCAAACTGCTGAGATTTTCTTCGCTAATCTTGAAGAAAATAAATACGAATGTGAACTCTTTGTTTTTTGATCTGTGCTTCTGGCCCTATGTCAGTTACTTATTGATTGAAGGCTAAAAGATAAGTCAGGAATAATTTTCCTTCATAAAATAGACAAAAATATTACAAATGTATTTTTTTTGGATTCAGTATAGAGTTCAAATTCCAAACTAAGTAGTTAAAAGCATTGGGGGAAAAAAATAGCAAAGAAAAAAAATAGTAAATTCAGAGATGAAGAGCTGTAGTAAGTAATGAATGGAAGGAAAATACAGTACTTTATTAAAATAATAACGTATTACCAAACTCTCAAAAATTAACCTTGTTTAAAATTATGTATAATACCATACCGGACGCAGAATTAGGTACTTAAATATATACCCATCAGATAATAAATCTTATATTTGACAATTATTACTTTAAAACTAAATTCCTAACTATATCTACCTCTCAAATCATATTATATTAACAAAATTTATTTAAAATGGCTTCCTCTCTTCTTTCTTCTTTCTACGTTGCCGTGCCCGACAGGGTCTATATTGTACTAAATATTATCAATAAATATAACATCTGTATTAAACATATGGTGTGCAATAAATGAATTGAGAATTGAAATTGAGAATTGAGAATTGACAGTTCCGGTGGCAGAAAAAAGTAGTCGGAAAAAGAAGTCAGGGAAACGAATATGTGACACTATTAGGTACCTGAAATAAAAACCGTAACATATGTGACACACACAATCCAAAAAAAAAAAAAAATATACATGACAGTGTATGTCGCATTTTTCAGGTCGTAACAATAAGCATTTCTTCTTACTTTTATTAAAATAAAATGTTCTAAGTTTTCATAAAACACACAAAACGACAGTTGTGCAGTACATTGCGAAAGTTTTTACTGTTGTTTACGGAATGTTTTCACCTTCCGACTGTTTCTGTTCACATAAATGACCCCAGTGAGTGATAAATACAGATTATGAGCATTATTTTTTTTCTCATTGTTTTTATAGAATTTTTCAAAGATCATGTTGAACAAATTTTAAAGACTATATCATATTTAAATATGGAGTGCCTATTGTTATGTATGTGTGTGTTATGTTCCTACCCATAGGTCCTATTTATAGTACGTATGTCAGCTATATATATTTTTCATATTTATGTGAATACGCTGAATGTGAAAGTAACTCTGCCCCTGGATACGCTTTCACGGATGAAGCACAATACCAATTTAATAAACTTTGGTGTAGAGTTAGTTTAAACTCAAATAAAGGACATAAACTACTTTTTGCGGCGATAACTAACATCTATGCGGGCTAAAGTTACTTTAAAATTTACCTCCCTATAACTGAAATTTACCTATTTCAGTTTAGATGACTGCTGATACTAATTGTGTGAGTAATTATATTTAAATCCAATCAGAAGATGTAATGATTCATTGTCAAAGATTCAATCTTTAATACTAATCTTATAATCTTTCAGTTAAAAAAGATGCACACACACACTATTTGTGATAATCTCCTAATGTCATTAGTTCACGATAAATTCATAATATTCTACTCACTCCTTTTGGAATAACGTTACACCTACTCTAATGTGTTTTTCATAATTGAAATAATATTGTCTCGTTGTAATTGGAGTCTTTTTTTAGTACTTATAAACTTTATAATTGTAAGTTGTGCAGAACCTTGAAATAAATGATTGAAACGTAAGTATATAGCAAATTGTATACCTCTTGTATAATATTGTTTTGTCTGCCTCATTAACTATTTTCATGAACTGCTTTTAATATTTTTTCTCTTACTTTTAATATCAGCGTCTAGACATCTATTACACCTGACGTCATTTTATCTTCACAGCATGAACATTCAACAAAACTATCAATATTGTTCATTTCTATCAAATAGACGTTTTAAGACTAAAAAAATTTCTTTGAAATTGTTAGATTACTCAAAAAAATAATGTAAATAAATGCAATGTCAATTGCTTAAATGTACAGTCACGAGCAAAAGTATGTACAAAGCGAAATTCTGAACAAATTTTGCAAGATTTTTATGTTGAAACTCAAAAAGAAAAACATGTATATGATTAAGGAATTGTTTTCAATAATTTCTTCATAACACGTTTTACAATATCATTCTAGAATTGAGGTAAAAATTAATTAAAAATCGGAGAGTATACATATTTTTGCTCGTTACTGTATATCTGAAACGGACTCACGGCTAAACTCCTGAACCATATAAGATAACATTTTGTTTCTGAACTTTAACGCCAAGAGAAGGTAACAATTAAACCGCCTTAATGTTTTTTTACGGACAGATTTTTAAACAGCAAACACTATTCGTATATTAATATAAAATTAAACACAAATAGGTTTCAAAATTCTGATGGAGAGTTTAGCAATTGCTGCTTTTAATTCCCCTAATTTTAATAATTGTGATAATTTAGTTATCATTTTACAATATTAGCAGTAATCAGAAATGTTGCTATCATTATTATGTTTTATACAAGAATATCATATTTGATAGTATTAATTATAGTTATTAACTGGGACATGACAATGTCAATTTATGAAAATTAGTATTTCAGTGTGGATTGTATCATCATCTCCCGAGCCTTTTCCCAACTATGTTGGGGTCGGCTTCCAGTCTTACCGGATTCAGCTGAATTGTATGTTAATACTTAATTAACGGTTAATCACATTAACAAATGTATACTGTTGGAGAAGATATTAAAGTTTAGTTATATTGCATTTGAATTGAGGATCTGTTTATGCAAAATATTTTTTATTTACAATTCAATACTTAAATCTAATATAACAATAAACACTTACAACTATACTAAAATTAAAACTAATATAAAGAAATAAAAGTAACACGCGTCAAAATAATCATCCTTTTCAATGGCGGGAAACAATATTATTATAATTATATTCACCGTTATTGTAACTTTCGATATCATTTAAAATAAATTAATTTAGTTTATAACTAAGAACTGTAATGAGAAGCGTCCGTTTGTTTCTTTTTTTATGAAAGTTACTAGTTTTAACATACGTACATACATACATATAATCATGCCTCTTTCATCGTAGGGCAGAGACCACTTCTTTCCACTTGCTACGATCCTTACACACTTGCTTCGGTTTGTCTACTTTCATTATTCCCTTCATAGTTTTAAAATCTGTTTAAAATCTCTAAAATGATATTTGTTTATTCAATGCATTATGCATCGTGTAGATGGGCTTAATAACAGACAGCATTCTCTGCGAAACAACCCTTGGATAATAATGAAAACAACGTGGTAGATGCACTGAAAATTGTGATATGTTGCTATTTTTTTTTTGTAAAATAAAAATATAGATAATATTATGTTTCGACGTTTTCAAATAAACCCAAATACATATCTATGTAATAAATCATAATCATAATTATAAAGTCATCTATCAAAAACCTTTTACATTCAAAGTTATGAGCCGTGGGAAGTCAAAAACAAATTTACTTATTCGGGGGTCAAACCCCGGGGGTATAACGTCCGTTTAAATAAGATATGAGCATCAACGCGCGGATGCATGAACTTGATCGAATCTCAAGCATTTGTGAAAGCATGTATATTTCATTAGTTCCCCGATATTGGGTTTCAAATATTTGAATTATATGGAAATGTAACTAACTTTTGCGTTCCAAGGAGGTTGAGTAATACGTTCCTGATGCTTTTTAGTTAAAAGCCTATCGTCATATTTGTTTTAAATTCGGTTTTGATTGAAAACGTTTTGTTGATTCAACAAGTTTTATTCAAGTGTAGATTAACGCTCTATCAGAAATACAAGTAATCAGCATTTTCTCATAAATAATTATAATATTCCGGGACAACTCACACACGGTTATCTGATCCCAAGCTAAGCAGAGCTTGTGTTATGGTAACCAGGCAACTGATAAACATACTTATATATTTCTAAATAAATTACACCCAGACAACCAGAACAAATGATCGTGCTCATCACACAAACATTTGTCCTGGGTGGGAATCGAACCCACGACCTCGGGTATAGCAGTCAGGATCACTAACCACAAGACCAACAGGCCCGTCATCTTCATCATAAATCTTTTAGCTATACACATTTTACATAACACGTACTTTTAGTTTTATAAATTATTTACATTTTGTTATAGTCACTGCAGAATAGATTTGCACAATTCATCATTTTACATAACATTAACCCTTATTTGTGTTCTTTAAAATAAACTGCAGCAACTTTCGAAACTCCTGGTTAGTTGCTTGAAGAAAAAGTTGGATGTGACAGTCCTAACTCGTACGAAACACAATGTTGCCAACATTCTGTAGAAAAATAATTCGCTACTGCATTTGCCTTTAAAGCTTGCGGAACAAATGATGTGAGTGTTCTCGACTTCGAGACTAACTCGAATCTTTTCTCGAGTTTCGAGCACATTTCGAGTTACTTTTGAAAATGGAGGACTTAGAATGAAAGACTTTGGTCTCGTCTTATGATTCGAAGTTTGTGTTCTTTACTTGAATTTAACCTTTTATTGTCTTTTGGGGCAGTATTAAGTATTTTTTTTACTTTTCATGCATCACATTCTTATGTTTAACTTTGGGCATTCGTAAATATGTAAAATATTAAATCGACGTTGAATAATTTAAATACAGAAACATGTTTTGTATAACTTAGTGATCTTACTCTACAAACAATAAATTTATTCTTACCTACTTACATAAATATGTACTTAAAACAGAGTATCTTTCATAACGAATTTATCGAAACAAAAGATTCACATTATTTGAAACAAAAAGATACATCTTACTTCTTTTGGTCTGACGCGAGTCGTGAATCATCCTGCCTACAGACCGGTCCATTGACTGGTGCGTTCAAGACAAGACAAATATCCTACTTGTACCATTAATCCTTCTAATCTTGACATAAAACCTTCTGAGAATATAGACGGCGCAGTGAAGGTATTCATCAAAATCCTGGCTACACTGATTGCCAGTTGTTTACTTAATGATATCAAAATATTATGTTATTAAGGATAAGAATAATAATTAAAATACTAATGATATTATTAATTTCTTTATTTAATTCACTAAAATTATGTAAAGTGTATATCGTTTCAATAAATAAATTTAAAATGTTTTCAACCGTCCGTCCGTCGTAGGTATAATTTAATAAATTTTAATTTTTTTACTTTAAACTTATTTTAAAAGTTATAGTATGCTATATTACACGTCTGGAATTAACATATTAAAATATTAAAAAAAATTGAGTCATATTAAATAATGTACTCTTACGATTTATCACTTTATATTTAAATGAAATAAAATCAACCGTTTCTTTGTAATTAACCATGTAACTTTTGCCTGCTTTGATAATGAAAATAACGAGTTTATTAAGGTTTTACATACATAAAGGTAAAATATCGGTATTTGGTAAAGATTATAATTATTATTATCTTGATTGCAACATGTTATGACAATGACTGTTAATTTGAAAGCTCTCAGAATAAGGTCTTTAAAATTAGGTATAACGTATTTAAAAAACTTTCCGAAGTCCACACAGGCAAAGACATCAAATTATTTTACCATCCGTTAAAAACACCAGCCACCGATTTAGTTTTTAGATTGGCTCCGATACATTTTTGGTTGTTTTTCGAAGCCACCCTTTGCACGCAAATCGAATTCTCTTCGTTCATCTTTATTCATTGATCGGAAAGATAGTAAAATCACGATACACGATGTAAAATATTTTGCATTTACTCGATAACCTTGGATAGGATAACAAAATGTTTTTAGATAGAGTAGCTTCAGGCTTTTTATGACTAGTCTATCAAAATGTTTCCGAAGTTAAACCGAAATATTTTGTATATAAAACTAAATAAAGGCTACAAAACTTAACGGCTCTAATTAGATTTTTTTCATAGTATGTAACGCTACAGTTTCAGAACGCAAATGAAATAAAAACTTCCATGTTAATTATCTTTTAAATAAGTACCTACTTTTTTTTAAAATTTATACAATTATCTATAAAACATTTATTAAACAACACAATTATATATAAAACATACAAGTTTTAGCACTTGAACAGATACAAGTAAATAAAACACCAAGCGGATTCCAAACGAATCAATTGAGAAATATTTGCAACAGAAATTCTCGAATAAAATAAATATTCCATCATTTATAAAAACTGATTCACCTTTCATACTGACTACAAGTAAAGCCATTGAATCAAACAAGCGTACCGAGAATTGTATATCTTTTTCATCTTTGCGACACAACATTAAATGTAAGTAATATCATTTATTAGCATACCTTCGCTCCAATGAATCTAATTTACAGGAAATAAACGTTTGAGTACATGAATAACGCAAATACATACAGAATATTATTACATGTTGCTACATAACAAACTGCCTGGGGCCCGAGTCCGCTATTTTAAGTCAGTGAGTGGCGGGTTAATAAACGTTCCAGTGTACTTGTTTCTGTGCCTAATTTTCGTATTCAGATAATTTTAGTTTAATGATAAATGTACACCTACTTGCCACTGTTGTCATTGTAGGATTGCAAGTGACTGTTCTTATCTGAATACTTTGCAATTTATATTACGACACGAATTAATATTATGCTTACCTAAATATTTGTCGGTTTGGTTATCATTAAGCAGGTATTTGTAATTTTTAGTAAGTAATACAACTATTTGCTAATCAGTTAAAAAAAATTGTATGTAAACTTACACATTTCTATTGAATAAAATATAAAAATATCCTTTTAATCTTTTATTATTTTCACAGAACACCATAATTATTATAATAATATTATCGTTATCATCATATTATGTAAAATATATTTAAAGTTTGACCTAATTTATAATCATACAACTACGCTATAATCATAGACGCTCTGTTTCGCTTTCTGCGTTTTCTGCGTGCTGTTCGTTTGTCCGGTGGTAGTGATACGATGAAGCTGATAGATTTTCGATTAATTAAACGCAAGTAGAGGACAAAAGCTTTTCTCAAACAGGGAATGAGTATCGTTCACCGCGATTACTCAAGTTATACTTATACAGATAAATTACAGTCAAAGTCTCAGTGAGTGTCTTCGTAGAATAAATTAGTAAACACCTATTATATATGTCACAATAATACTATTTATCTATACCGCACAACCGTATAAAGTCCAATCAAGTCATCACTGACCTGTTGTGTACCCTAGAATATGTATGCCATGCTAAACCTAAAACATTACTATTCGTAAAACTACTGATGTTAACTTAAAAATGTACTCAAAGTAAATCTTCTGACCACTGGCTACTGACCACTGACCACTGACCACGGTATGATGTTATTAAAGTGAAAGAAAATCCTAACAAAATATGAAAACGGACTCTTTCTGGTATTACAGACCTTATTACTTCCCTCTCATTATGCAGATGTGGTGTTTATGCATGCACATTGGTAATGAAGGCTCTATGGCAAATAAAAGGCATAGAGTAGTTTCTGTTCAACAAATACGCTTACTTTTATTTTCATGTCTATATTGTTTGTATGTCTTTATAGATAATGTTTGCGTTGGATTATCCTGCTTTGTTTTGGTAGCGATTTAGGTATTTGTTATATAAGATTATTTATAAGAATAAAACTTGATAAAACGATTATACTAAAATGATAAAACGTAACCGACTTAAACGATTTCATATGGGATAACCTCTGAGGTACCCCTTATCGATGACAGAATATTTTTTAATCTATCCACTATTGGAGATATCGCGATCAAAACCACAAAAAGGAAAATACACTTGAAGTAAGAACCTTCGTTTTGAAGAAATTTATTAACTGGCACGTAAAGTCTAATGTTCAGTCTAAATGATCACAAAGGCCCTCAAAACTGTCCAAAACTGTACATTACCTAAACACCATCCTGCTATAATTAATTTGCGTAACAGGTCCAGTCCAGGAAGTGTGCAATGTTTACACTGCCGGGCATCAAGCGAGCTAGTGTACCAGCTAATTTCATTAGACTAGGATTAGGTGGCGCCACACTGCAGGCGAAGCGATAGCGATAAAATACAGGTTTAAGCTAATAGAGCTTATGAACTTAAAGAGGTAACGGACTTGATTTTAATATTAAAAGTTAAAACTTTATATTTAACTCATATTTATTATAAACTAGCGACCCCAGCTTAGGTAAGGCAAAACTTTTATGTATTATACACGTAGAAACCTTTAACCTTGACCAACTCTATCCATTGGTAAAAACTATATCAGTAAAATATCTGGATACCAGTAGCAATAGTAATATGTAACCCAACATTTAATTAGGCTGCTAATGTATTGTAAACTTTATTACGGAAATTATAAAAAAAAAAGAAAAAGCAAACCAATCAGATTCGATTTTCAATATTAAACATAATACACACTGCAAAATTGCAAAAAAGACTTATTCTAAAAAAAAAAACAAACTCAATTCATCGACATACATACATACAATCACGCCTCTTTTCGTGCAGAGGTAGGCAGAGACCACTTCTTTCTACTTGCTACGATCCTTACACACTTGTTTCGCTTCATCCACTTTCATTATTATTATTCATCGATTACAAAAAAGAAAATGAAATAATTCCTTTGTTCTTGATATCAGGACAGGTTATAAGCCTCAAGTGATGCTGATTGTGTTGACGTAGCTGTCATGTCGACCGAGTGGTCAGCCAATTCAATTAGACGAGCGATTAATCGTCTACCCGCTTCCAGAATAGATTTTGTTAACTAGATACCGACTAGACAGTTAGGAGGTTGAGATTCAATTAGAATGGAGCTAATCTATGTCCATAACCTAATTGGATGTCACTTTGATTATATAATCAAGTATAAGTTCATGTAAAATAGATAGTTTAATTTTATTACGAAGTTAAGACAGAAATGTTGTAAGAAAATCTACTATGTAAAGTCAATTTAAGAGATTAGCTTATTGCAATCCTGTAATAAAATCTAGACATAATTATGTCACTATGTTTAAATATATTGAGAAATGTCACATTAAACTAAAAAAACGCTCTCCTGTATTTTGTCTCACAATCGTACGAAAATATAGAAAGAAAGAAAAAACGTTTATTGGAACACGCCACAAATGCACACAGTTTGGCACAAAACAAAGAAAAAAAAACATATACCTAAACAATTTTAAAAGTAAAAATAACATTAAATGCAAATGAGCATACATTTCATACTGTGCGACTCACGGCTGCGCCAAATATCATAGAACCGTGTTATTTGTTAGTCAATCTAACAATTGTAGTCTATATTCACTTCAGTCCAAATAATTTACATTAGTAAATGCAATAAAGCTGAGTAATTGTGTAAGTAAATTACTCTAGTATCTACATGATTCGTAATGTTACAAGTTATATTGTAGTACGGATCCCGTGTTTGCAATAATGAATATATCCTGTCATCAAATGTAAGCAAACTAATTTAATTACAGGTGGGATAAATCGACTCAAGTGGAACATAATGGCTTTTGTTAGTATGTTTTGGTATTCACCACCGACAAAGGGATCCACTAAGTTGTTATGAAAAGATCATCCCTTAATTATTGGAATACTTAGTTTAAATAGAACGTGTAACACGTGTTTTGTTAGATATCTATGTATTCTGACGGTATCTACTGTGGTAAAATTGTTGGTTCGTATTTCCCAAACAAACAACTCTGGATAACGTTTAAATTTACCTAATAATATAATTTCAAAGAGAGTAAAGGTAAATACTATAATAGTAGATACTAAAGGATATGTTAATTATAAGTCGACCACATAATACATTAAACGGAAGCTTGACACTATTGCATGGTGTAATAAACCGTGTTTTTTTGTAGTACACAACAGACTTCCGCAATACGTTTATCGCATGTGTTAATTATATTAAAACATTCTATTTTATTTGTCTTCACTATCTGACATGAAACATAAACATCCCTAAACTCAACACACGTGCTTTTACAAAGATTACTGATTACACTTGTAAAAATGAACCAACATTATTCTTACTAATATAACCAAAAATGAATAAAATATATGCATAAAGCGTTTTTATGATCTTCTCAACTCATGGGAATTACGTAAGACTTTGTTTTACGGCCACACTCACCATGGAGAATTCCAGGAATTTACGATATCGTACCCTTGACCGAAATTACTCGAAACAAAAAGCTTTACATCCCGTTTAACGCAAGCCACCTGTTTGTAAAACATAAATATAATTCCGCAACGGCACGATGGCTAACCATTGTATTTTAGGTCCCGTTGTTTAACTAATCTAGTTTGATTAACGCGTCTGTTTGTTGTTTCAGGCAGTCCGCCGATGTAAACACAAAGTCGAAATGAGATGAGTATGCGTGTGGCGTGGGCCAGGTGGTACTGGATCGTTATATTCACGACGTGCGCCGCGAGGACCGCCAGCGACTGGCTCGACTGCGCCCACATCGCTACCTGCCGCTGTAAATGGTCCTCCGGCAAGAAGACAGCTACGTGTGCTTCCGGTGACCTACGCCGCCCGCCAGCTCTCTCATCCGACATCCAAGTCCTCGACCTACATGACAACCCACTGAGAAATCTACCACAAGAAGTGTTTGCCAGCATTGGCCTTCTGAACCTACAACGACTGAACCTTCGAGCGACCAGTCTCAGGTCGATCCATCCCGACGCGTTCTTAGAGTTAAGAATTTTAATCGAAGTTGATTTAGGAGACAACGATCTGTCCCATCTTCCAAGGGACATATTCAGAGGCAACGAAAGACTACGACTAGTTGTGCTTAGTAACAATCCTCTGACCTCGCTCATTGCAGATCAATTTCCACCACTACCGCATTTGCGAATGCTATTGTTAGACGGATGCAGATTAAGGTCTATACACACAAATGCTTTGAGGAATTTGAAATCTTTAGAGACGATAGATTTGCGTAGAAACCAGCTTACGTTCCTTCGTTTGATCACATTTTCTCTGCCCGCATTGAAGACCGTGTCTTTGTCAGGTAACCCGTGGCGATGTGATTGTAGACTACGTGAATTCAAGGACTGGTTTTTGGAGAGTAAATTAGGCACCGAGGAGCTGCTTTGTGTGGAGCCTTCGACACAAGCTGGAAACAAGTGGCGACTCGTTCCTAGTGAGAGCATGGCGTGTCCGCCCGAAATTAAATCAAGTACTCTAGTTGTGAGAGCTGAAGTCGGGTTACCAACTTCGTTTGGCTGTTGGGTTCACGGGGTTCCGAAGCCCACTGTATCATGGCTGTTCGACGGTGTAGACGTACATAATAGTTCCGTAGATTGCGATATGGAAGAAACAGAAACGAGCATAGAGGACGACTCGGAAGATAGAGTGCCGGGTAGTGTTAGGTGGGTTAACGTGACCCTTTTAAATGTGACGTCAAGTGCGGCCGGGGAATGGACGTGTGTGGCTAAAAGTGTTGCGGGTGAAGCAAGGGCTATAATTAGTCTTGTGTTACCAAGGTCACAAACAGCAACTGCCCGAACGGCCCCTGGCATTCCGCATCTATTAGGTGTCGTTTTTGGAGCATTAGGAATATTAGCTTCTCTCGGTTTTATTGGTGCAGTTGCCTGCTGGCACCTAAGAAGACGAACCGTTCCTCCAAGCAGAAGTTTTACTGATCAAGAAAAGCGACTTATAGATGCATCCGTAGTCGTTAGCTGCGACCGATCTATCGGTGATATGGCGTCACCTTGTGATTTCGAAATGACAGAACGAATGTCTGACGAACCTCCAAGAGGTTGCGGTTTCGACCCTGTTCATATAACTATAGAAGGAACACCAGGTGCTTTTCCGCCTCCGCCAGCAGAGTTTGCTGTGCCAGTACCATATGGAAACATTTTCATATCTGTACAAGTAGCAGGCAGAGGAGAACCTGCTAAATACCCGGATCTATTGAGCGGTGGAGCGACACTGCCCCGACGGAATAGAACATGTTGCGCTGCTCCCGCGTACGACAACATGGGTCCCAGAGTGACAGCCACTGGCAGCTCGACGTGGTCATTGCCGGGAGCAAGCACAGAGAACGTGGAAGTGTCGGAGACGCCGGTCCTGACGCTGCCGCCGCCGCCACCGGAGTTTGTGTCCCTTTAGCCCCGGCCTCTGGTACTGGACGCCTCAGCGCTGAGGTGACCTGGTACCTAGACATTCGCAGTCAATTAGACTATTCCCCAATTTTATTGTATTTTATAATAATTTTGACGTGATTATTAATTTTAATGTAAATAGTTATAACGCTAAGATATATGGACGATGTGTGACATCTGTGAGGTAAATACGTAAGATTGTTATCAATATTAATATTGTAATATTGCATTTAAAGTGAACTTGTTGATACGTTGGGTAATGACATGAGAGCGATTAGTCTACCTGTTTTGTTCCCTAGATATTCATTTTATGTATTTCGAGTAAGCGTCTTCCTACATGTTGCAATATACGGACAGATTGTTTAAGCCGTATTTGGCTCAATTTTTTTTTTTTTTTTTGTAAAAACATTCATTAAATACAACAAAATGAATTCTTTTGTAGTAAGTAGTTTGTAAAATAGTGATAATACCTCTGAAACTCATAGTAGCAGAAAATTCATTTTGGCATTTGGTCTCATTGAATTAAACATTTTTAAATTCAACATAGTTCGTCTGAAGTTCGTTCGTATAAAATGTTACGTAACACAAAATGAAATATTCAAATTAAATGAGAGAAGACATTCTCTTTAAGGTTTTGTTGCTGTCCGTATATTCCAGCTAAACTTTTGTAAATAAAATATTGTTTATTATACAAACTTCCCAAACATAAGACTGACCCTTTTCTCTTGTTTTTCACCTCTTTATAACTTTAACGTTAATGCTGTACCACCTAGTCGAGTCGGCCAGAATAGCTTATAAATAAATTTTCTTTGAAAGCAAAAATATCTAATGTAAAGGAAAATAAACCGATCAAGTAAAATGATGTCGTTTTATTATCTGTGTTGACTTTATCGGAACAGTTTGTTTTATGATCCATTAAGTTGGTTCATATACGTCTTTGTTGGCTGATATTATATGCTAGTTATTTTTTCTTGGCATCTCTTATTCGATATGTCAAGGTTTGTTGTCATAATTGACAAAAGATTTGTGATTTAAGTATCATTATTGTCAACTGATGAAAGAAATCGCGCAGTTAATGTCTTTTTAATTTTTACAATTTATTTGTCAGCCAATTTCAGTTTTTTTTTAATTCAATACTTAAATCTAATACAACAGCAAACACTCACAACTATATTAAAATTAAATCTTATATAAATAAATAAAACTAACACGCGTCAAAAAATTCATCGTCATCCTTGTCAATGGCGGGAAACGTGGCCAGAAGGCTGGCAGCATTGCCACGTTGAATGGCTAGGCCGTTCTCTGTGCGAGGAACAAACCAGCCTTCTGATCACGTTTTTTTTTGCAGTTTCCTTTTAAATGAGTATAATATGCCAATGGCAAAGCATGTACCTAGACGTTAAGGACGTAAATGGTTTGTAAGTACGGTAAGTAAACAAATACATCAGAATACATCGGTTAATAGCACTTCATCCAAGACTTTTGTAGGGTAATATTAATAACTGTAATATTGTTAATACTGAATTATATATTTCACTTGTGTATAGTATGTGTGTGTCGACAAATTTCTCCAAAAGTATTATACACTTTTTTTTTCAGTGCAAGTTTCATCAAAATCTATTTAGTAGTTTTCGAGATATGTGCCTATTGTGCCTAACAGCGGTATAGCTCACTGAAATCATAAAATCTTTGCCAGTAATTGAAGATGATTAATATATTAAAAAAATATATATTTTTCTACATACTGTTCTAAGAAAGCTTAGAGCCACTACTTACGCATAAACTTCAATCTAACCAAGCTTGTTAAGTTATGAAATTTAATTTAAACCCCAGTTTATTATTAAGCTTAACATTAATATAAGTTCAGAACAAGTTGTGTAATGTTGGGTGCATAGTTGAGTCATGAAACTCGGCTACGTAAAGAGTGGCTTAATTCTAATTAGCGTAATATGCGCGCACTATTACATATAGCTATACCTATGATTCATGTTCCCCTGGTACTCATAAAGTGTTAGGAGCACTTTGGCGTTATGGAGGTAGGCAGAAGTAAGTAAAGTACATAGTTTGTTACTAATTTGCATGCAAAGTATAGCTGTGTGAGTGAAACAGGAGTAGAACCTGAGTCCTGGTGCGCGACGTGTTGCAGGTTCAATCCCTGTGATACAAATATAATGCGTGATTCGTAATTGTTTGTTCTGACTCTTTGTTTGTTAGTTTATGATTTGTCAGGGATTTAATATTCTGTCTTTATCGAACTTGCAAAATGGAAACAAGCTTCCTAATAAATGCGAAGAACACATAACCAATACTTTGTAAGTAAATAAAAATATAGGTACATGTATTATTTCCTGGAATTATGTTCCTAATTAATAACAGAAGGGATATAATTGATATGGTACGAATTCTTAATATATTTTCAGTGTAATGATTTTATATGGATTTCTTTGGAATAAATATATTTTTGATGATTCGAAAAAGGTTTGAAAACATAGTTTCTGTTTATTAATTTTTTAAATATAATTTAAGGTAGTATTCATCTGGTTGGGCATCACGGGCCTATTATATGGTCGTTGAAATTGCTGTTTGCCTACCTGCTACTAGTAGGTGAATGAGCTAAACGATATAACTTCTAATCAACGTAACGGGAGTGCAGTATAATGACACCCCTGGTGGCTACATAGTACCTACTACGTTTTGCAGAGTAAATTAGTTAGTTGGGAGATTAAACAACTATTCTCATTATAATTCTAAAGGTATACAAAGTACAGGTATGAGAGAGAAGTTTGTGAACAGTTTCTCATAAAAAAAGGCGTATAAAAATATTATTTATTTACTTTACAGTACAAATAATCAACAAACTCTCTTTAAAAAAAAACAACGCTTATATCAGCAGAAAATTTACGAGGATCCATCCCAAGAAACTGTTTAAACAATCACAGCTGAAAAGCAAGATACCAAACATCACAACAACCGGTCAAAGACACCTTTGAATATGACACGACATACCGACAAGATATGAAGGTACTAGGACCTCAGAAATCCATGGAGCGCGATATTAAGGCAAGGAATGCTCCCGACATTCCCTTGGGGACCAAATGTTAGGCGTACGAGACTCAAGGTCGTAAGAAACGTTGTTATAAAAATAATATATGGCAAATGGCATTTTGTATTTGTTTTTCATGGCTGGGACGTCGGTATTAGCTGTGGAGATTGCAACTTCGGTAAAGTCGCTGTAAGTATACTCATTTATCACGTTTGAGAAACGGGTTTTTATTAAGTGGTATATTTACGAGAATAGGAAATATAAATATGTTTATAAATATGCATATCTAAGAAAAGGAAAAAGCTAGGCAGATGATGATAAATACCTACTAAAAGTACAAGTTTATCACTTCTTTTTATTGCGTTAAAAAATCTGATATTTTGCGCTTACGATAAGGAACAACAACACGTTTGAAGAAAATAGATTATTTCTGTTCAAAAATGGCATCTACTACGCCCATATTACAAGCAATCTTTGGTATTTTCACATACATTTTCAATTCGCGGAATGCTAACAATCTCAACAATTCATTTTATTTTCAAAGGGTATTTTTTCAGCAAGGCAATTATGCTGTTTAAATAAAACCAGAAAAATCAATTTATTGCCCAAAAACATAAACAAAACGAAACAAATATATCAACAAAGCACTTTTGGCCAACTCGTAAATTGTTTAATCGTTCGTTTACTAAACAAACATTAATTACTTGGTGTAAACGCCAAAACAATTCGTTTTCTGTATTATCTGTTTGACCCATTTTCAATTCCGAGCAATCAATTTGGGTAATAAATTATATTTGGCGCTTTGCTTATCTTAGGATAAGATAAAAGTTCATTTTCGAGGCACCTGGTGACGGAAACAGGAGATCCCGAATATTTTTAAGAGGAGTTTTTATCTTCAGTCATATTTTAAATGTTCTATTTTTCATGACGTTCCTCAAGTTAAATAAATGTAAAAATGATTTACTGTCTTAGATTTTTCCGCGTTCAATTAATAAATTATACTGGTACCTATTGTTAAAATATGATTATATAATTTGGTATTCAACCTCCATTTTATTATTCTACCATAAATTTGAATTCGGGGACAACACTAAATATATTTTAATATCTCGGTCAAACGCGACCAGTTCAAATTGTATTCAGTTCATGTTTATGTTTTCGTCCCTTCTTCCAAACGGGGGTTTGATTCCTGCTATCGCTATTTAAGCCTCTGAAATCACCGCCGTTTTCGAAGTCACATTCAAAGTCTTACCCGGAATACCCGGGCCGTTCACTGTCATTACCGGTTGTAGAAAAATTATCTCATTCCCGTTCAAAATGAGATCGTAAGCCGAAAGTTCCTATATAATTGAAATCATTACCGGAAAGTGGCCGTTGATTCCTCTAAATGGCCGGATTTATGATGGTAGACCCGCTTTGTTTTGCTGTTGTATACTCAAATGGATCTTTTATATTGGTCAATAACGAGATAGACATTTCTTTCGCTATGCTTTATATTTTAAACTTTTAACTTTTCGCGTGCCTTAATTTACACAGTTCGACATAAGAAAAAAAATGAAATAAATGTCAGGATTGGTCGATAAATGACCAATCCTGACCAAGCCCTTTTCTTACGTCAAACTTTTTTACTTAAGACAAGCGAAAGGATAAATATTTATTAACTTTTAAACTATCGCGCTGCATGTTTATAGTAATATAATTCACGGGAATAAGCGCGTCGCGTACATGCATAAATATCTTTTTTTTTGGGGCTTGACTTTTTGAACGGGTTACACCGGCCGTGGTCGCAAGCAGACTGAGAGTCTGCAAGGTATTTATGCATGTACGCGCTTATTCCCGTGAATTATATTACTGTCAATGAAAGTCAGTTTAATGATGCTGTTCTATAGTAAATAATGTATTTGAATCGGCCTCAACTACCTACTAAGATTTGTCTACTGAATATCCAAAACTATTTTCACTTGAAACCTTAAATCTGGATCACAACGTGGATTTAAGTTTAGAATCTTAAGTCGGTCTAAATCTAGATTCAAGATAAGGCTAAAGTTTGCACCTAAAATTGGATCAAGATAGTAATGTGAGCCTAGTTCTGTTTTACAGTTAGTTTGTCGAGAGGTTAAACTTTTAACTAGTTTAGGGCCAGCTTTGCGACTATTTAGTAGGTACATAAGTCCATCGTCTTTATTTAGTGGGTACTTTGGGTAGGTTATATATATTTTTCGCTTTAATTTCAGGCCTTGTATAATACAATGAATTGCCTGCGGCTTAGTAGTCAACTAAAGTAAATGAATTTTAGGGTGCAGAGTAAAAAAGTAAACCGAATAAAAATCTATGTTGGGGAATAAAAGTGCAGTCAGAGGTGGTTAATGTTGCAGTACAGTTCCTGCGCTATGACCCATAAGCTATACAGTAAAAACAATTCTGGGCGCAAAATAATACCAATGAAAATGTACTTTGTTGAACAAATTTGACGGGCCTGTTGGTCTAGTGGTTAGTGACCCTGACTGCTATACCGGAGGTCGTGGGTTCGATTCCCACCCAGGACAAATGTTTGTGTGATGAGCACGATCATTTGTTCTGGTTGTCTGGGTGTAATTTATCTATAATATGTATGTATTTAGAAATATATAAGTATGTTTATCAGTTGTCTGGTTACCATAACACAAGCTCTGCTTAGCTTGGGATCAGATAACCGTGTGTGAGTTGTCCCGAAATATTATTATTAAAAAATATTATAAATCATTTCAAGAGATGGATCATGTAATACTGTTTTATAACTAAGATAAATACGTTAAGTTCTTTGACCTCTGTATTTTATTCAAAACATTAGTTACCTGCTATTCATTACGCAAATGGAAAAACTGTGGACCTAAGTAATTTTGTTGAAGAATTCGCGCTGAGTAAAAGGCTATGCCTTGAATGCCTAGCTCCTAATGATGGAAAACAAATTGCATTCACTTACTCTGAAAGGATTTTCTTTAAATTGCGGTGTAATTTATGACTCATTTAGGCATCGCGATGAAAGAGTCGAGATAGGTAAACCTAAATTTTATACAGGTTGTTAAGAAAAGCCTGTCCGATCCGTGAAGGTGTTGTTAGGTATCGATATCTGATTACAAAAATGTGAAAAAAAAATTAGGTATAAGTAATCTTAAAAAAAAAATTCTCGAACTCGAGATATTCGGCGTCGTCACAGATGCTGCCTAATTACCAAACAAAAGGCCCCGAAACACATACATGCCGACGAAATTGGTGTTGTAGTTTTTGTTTTAATCTCAAATTTAGGGAATTTCGGGGCAAAAAATGGTTATTTCAATATTCATTATTATTGTTTCTATCAAGAATTTTCCAAATTTGATACTTTATTTGGACATGTGACTGTGAACCCTATATCACCCTTTCGGGTCGGATAGGGTTTTCTTAACACCCTGTATAATAATTTGTATTTATATTCCTAAGATGTCAATCGTTTCCCTGGGACACAGAACTTAAGTAAGCGTTACATTTATTAGTTATGTTTTAGATTCTGGCTTACGAACTTCCTATGATAGGCTTTTGTGGAGGGATTGTCCCTTAAAAAAAAACAGTCATAGATATAATTATAATCATCACTTTATTATACTGTAATTTAAAATTTTTAGGATTTGCACTATTTCGATCCAGCTCTAATAGTTTATTTCTTACTAAATTAAAGTTTTTATAACACAATATTTACAGAATCTTAGTAGGTATCATAATTTTGGAATAACTTAATTAAACGTCACTAAGTTAAGATGTCTAGGGACTCACTTTAACACGAAAGGTTTTGTTGACATTATCTCTGGTTTGATAATAATGGTTCCGCAATTAAATTGTCACTGTCCACTAGAAACCCAATTAAATTTGTTGGAACTAACTTGGAACTCTCGAATGAGAAAGGGAGACATTCATGATGAGAAGTTTTAAAGGTTATAATAATTAGTTTGTGTTACATCTGGGTTTAAGTTTTTGTTTGTTTGGGGTATGTAGTTGTTTTGTTATTTAATTGAAAATGATGACATATGTTAAAACTTTTCACTTATCTTACGGTAGATATTGCTTCATGACTGGCCAAATAGTAATTTTGTAGTGACAACAAATTTTAAAGCCAAGAGTGTTATAAACACCGGACATGTTTATGTACCTACTGCGTGGGGCCCGATTCCGCTATTTTAAAGTCAGTGGGTGGCAGGTTAATGAACGTTTCTAAAAAATAATTACTTTCAAGTATTTACTTTTATTTTTATTTCAATATTTTCATTTGTATTATTAAATATTTTTTTAGGATTATTTCCTTATATTTTACTAGAGTAATTTAACTTTATCTTTATCTTGTACTTGTCATTGTACCTATTTTTCGTATTCAGATAATTTTAGTTTTAGTTTAACCTGCCACCCGCTGTCTTTAAAATAGCGGAATCGGGCCCCTGATGTCTCGATCTGTCACACACAGAATGTTACCAGAAAAACAATGTTTTCATTTCTAGAGTTATCTGAGAGGATTCTTGATTAAAATTTAGTTCGCAAGGACAAACCGGGCATTACGCAGTAGCGACCACTGAATATAAATTCGTTTGATCATGTTTTATAACTTAATATTTAAAATGATGAATATCATGTTTTGACGCCGAGCATAAGAATGAAATATTTTATTTAAAAACATGCTCTTTTTACATGTTTTGTTGTTGCTATTGTTAGAAACCTTCATATAAGTAGCGTTCTGTGGTGTGTCCTTTATTTAATAAATAACTGTGATGTATTCTGTACTGTTAATTGAAAAGTTGTTATTTTGAAATCTGTGCAAAACTCTGACACTGAAGTTGCCCTAGTCCAATTCGAGTCCTTATTCTACATCATATAAATTCATATTATTTTAATGATAATTATCATCTGTTAGCACCTTATATATTTTAATCACCTAACCAATAAATAAAGTTAAATTTGAATAGGAGTGACATCCCTAGGACATTCTGCTCAACTAACAAAATTTGTATTCAGCCCTTGCCAACACAACCCATGTTCTAGGCTCGTATTATAATTCAGTCTGGGATTATTTTTTGGGCTAGACATATAATTTTATGTAGATACTTTGCAATAAAGTCGGCTTATACGATTTTGTAAATAAATTCGTTTTCTTTGGGAAGCGCCTTACAAGGATTACCAACACAATATTATACAGTACTTAAACTATATTCAATATGAAATATCCTTATTATAAATAATAATTTTATAAATTCAAAAGTAACTGTGCTCGCCTGTCTGTTACGCTTTCATTGATAAACCACTCAACCGATTTCAATAGTAAGGAAACCAATTCCAACAAGCATAACTGATATAGACGCTGTTGGATTTGTACCACGAATCCTGCTTTGAGAAAATTCTAGGGCTCTAACCGGCAGTGAAACAGGAAAAAAAATTAAAGAAAAATTGTAAAGAGCATTTACATAGAAAATAATCCTTCGCTTGACGGTTTTCTTTGAGTATTAAGCAGGTAAGCACTCAAAGACCATTGATCCACGTACAAAGAACAGCTTAAACAGAACGTTCACCATATGTTGCCTGCATTGCGTAACCCGACATAACGCTGTTTACCATTCGTATTTGTAATGCATTCCACGGATATCGTCGCAGGCTGCTATCGTTACTTTAAATTACTTTTATTATCCTTATACAGAAAGAAACGTACTGTTTTACATACACGAAGTAACCTTATACATATTGGTTATAAGTACCTATTATTTCGGTGTTATTTCATCTTTATTCCTAAAGATGATGTCGTGTTCTTTTTATTGAATTAATGTCTATTACATCTTGAATTTCGCTACGATAACTTTTTTGTTGAGTTTTTGAAGTATGTACCTTTGTAAAGATATGATAAAATGAAATATAACAAATAAAAGACGAACTGTGTCGAAAACTTATATGGTTAAGTATCAACAAACAACTTATAGATAGCTATTTCATCTTTTTATAAATGAACAAGTCCACTTTGCATAGTTTTTCTAAAGGACACGTTACGTTCGCTAAGTATCTGAAAATGTGGAAAATTTTAGTTCCCGCCAGTTTGAATAGCTCTTTATGCCTTTTCTTCAAATAAAATGATATATATATATATAAATAAAATGATAGCGCTAACCTAAATTCCAGTATTTTTGTGTAACCAACACCACAGTACGGTAACACAAGCTTGACGTTTAAACACACAGAAATTTCTGAAGTATACTATGCAAGTATGCACTTTGTATTATGCAAACTTGAGATATAATATCATAAAGAAAACTTCGTTTGCCTTTGTGAGGACGAATTGTTGCAACTGCAGCATGATGTAATTACTTCTATAGTCTTGTGAATAATATGCTCGGTTTTTGAATAAAAAAGGTGCATTTAATGAATATAGTATCAAGCATTGCATCACGATGGCTGGCTAAACATATCATTAGTTGTCTTATTTAAATAATACGCATTTATTTGTAATTGCGTCAACACGAGACAGAAAATAAATACAAGAATTTTGACATCTTTTTGACTCCGTATTGTATATACGAGGGCTGATGTTTCACGATTGTACGATCGAACACAAAATAAGGAATACAGAAAAAAAAATTGTGTAAACGTTAAAGTGCTTTAAATTTCAAAGTGTTACCATTGATGCAACATTAAAAAACATACGGTTCTGTAAGGCATGTTTTGCAATGCCATGCAATACAATAAAATATAAAATCAAATTAAAACCCTCCTCTTTTTGAAATTGGTTAGTTTGATAACCCTAGGACAATAAATGTATAAAGTGAGGTCTAATTTGCGCTCTGTCTTCCAACAATCAAAAGTTAAGTTTCCACATGTTGTGAATAAACTTACATAATCTCCCAAGAATTTACTTAACGGTAATTGAATTAGCCTAAAGTAAACTTAACTAGTTACATAGAAGTTTGTAAAACCGCTAAATTGACTTAATGGAATCTCTTACAAAAGTCAAACATTTGCTTGAAGTTAGACAGCTTTATGTAAATGTACATGAGCTGACGTTTGAAGGTTGTTTAGGTACGTCAAGGTTGATAAATTAACTTATTGCAGTCCTTTTAGTCATCTCTAAGATTAGGTACTTAAAACCTTACGTAGTTTACTATACGTATAGAAGGCGACTTCGAGGCAGAACCAAGCGGAGATGGCAGGATGACCTAGATTAGTTTTTATCGAACTGGTCAAGCGCTGCCCTTGAGAAAGACAAGTGGAAGAAGAGTAGAGAGATGTTTGTTCAGCTGTGGAATAATTTAGGCTGTTAATAATAATAATAATTTGAAACCTATAATTAGGAATATCTGAGTCAAAAGAACCATTCGTCCTTTTACATAGTCTGCCTCAACTTTCATGAGCTACGTTGGGGTTGACTTCCAGACTTTCTGGGTTTAGCTGAATACCGTATTTTACATGGAGCGCCCGCTTATCTGTCCTCCATACCCCTCTTTACTGGGTAACGCAGTTACCCATAGTAATGATTCGTAGTTTTATATGAAATCTACAAATTCTGCGTATATGTATCGACTTCCACAGGTGTCTTTAGTTCTTACTATTATATGCCAAATATCTACTATTAATTAGACATAGGTACGTAATATTTTTAGTCCCAAATAAGTGCTAAACCTAAATATTTACATACTCTTGGAGATAAGTTTACAGGTAAAGCCATGATTTTAATTTAAAAATGAGTATGCATACCTAAAATACATACATACGTGCTTTGTTACCGCCTAAAACTAGTAACCACTGCTTTATGTCTCAAGAAATAAGAGTCAAAATCGCATAACAAAAATGAACGAGCTGTTAAATATATTTGGTAAATTTCTAACCTTTTCTTCCCCCTGGAGTGATCCCGAAACACCTTAAAGTGGAAAACTGACACGTGCGATATGTCGAGTACATCCCTGTAGTACTGGCATGATGTACTATACATCCCCTTTTGGGAAATTGCACTCTTGCTGAAAAGGGATGAAATGGCACAGTAGAATATATCATCATTGTTTATTTAGCCTTGATTAATGGAAACAAAATCTTGGTATATGAAGTTTAGAACTGAATCTGATTAACCTACCATAATATGAAGTACATGGAATTTTTCAACCAACAATACTTAATATTAACGCGCTCTGGAGAGTATACGTAACTGATCTATTTAAAAAATCTAAGCATTTGTTTATTAAAATTTTTCTTGAATATTATCTAGCGAACGTTACAAATTATAAAAAAAAAAAACAGTGTAATTTATGTCCAATATTTTTACGTTAATACTCTTGTTTGTTGAGTGTTACCTACCCATTTCATGATTTTGAAATAAATTTGATATTAAAATAAAAATAATGAATTAAAAAAAAAAAGAAATGATGCTATGTATTTACTGGCGGCCTGCTGTTTGGTTGCAACCTAAATAAAGCTCATTTTATATAATTTTGAGTTTCGATCGAATAAAAATACTTTTTACCCATTTTTTATTCATATAACGGACGAAAAGTATTTAACTTTTTACAGATTATTATATTGCACTTAATTTTTTTGCTGTTTTCGTGATTACATTTAAAATCATTTTTTGCATTGCTATGTAATCGAGTAGATCAAATGATTTTTAACAAACATTTTCAAATAATCATGATTTTGCGACAGTCAAGCATTTTTTTTTGTTTCAGACTAAAATTTATTTTACTTTTTCCACTTATTTTTCAGTCCAACTTAGATCGAAAGCAAATTATTTTTTTAATTTTGTAGCCCTCCGTTACGTAGAGACCTTTTATAATAATTAATTATCATCAAAGATATAAACGTATATTTTATTATTTATTTATCCTTATTTTATTTCCAACGTAACAGTTTGCGTATATTTAGTTCCGTTACCATGGAAACTCGATAAAACGATTTTATTGTTTTTCCTGGCAGATACGGAACAAATGTGAGTAAATTCAATTTATACCGAGTAAAAACGTACACCGCAGACATAAAGCAGCAGTTGAAAGTAATAAAAACATATAACAGAACAATAAAGATGTATTTTATAATGCTATTATTCATTCATTATTACATACACGCATTGCAGTAATATGTCGCGGCAACCTACTGGTGTAAAACCTGACTTGTGAAAACAAAGCAACTGGTTCAAATCCGTTTTTGTATCAATACGACATTTTTACTTGTATAGTTATCCTAAGGGTGCATCCACATCTGACAAACGAGCATTACACGAGAAGCTCGCGAGCATACCGCGAACGCACTAGTGTCAATTACGCCGTCTAGTCTGACAGACGTGCGCGCGCCAGCTCGCGAGCTGCTCGTGTAGTGCTCGTTCGTCAGATGTGGACGCTCCCTAAGAGATCATTGACTGCCGGTTAAACTTAGTCTTTTTTCCTTGTTCTTTCTTTATTTATGAGAAAATAAATTAGCTTTGCAGTGGGACACTTACATGCTAAAATTTATTGCAGGTTTTCTTTTGTAATCAACAACCTTAATTACTTGCAGATTAGGCCAACTAAACCCTTGTCTCTTGCTACTTTTATACATCTGTTTACTTGGCAGCAAAAATAAACGCGATATACAACGTACTAAAATATATGAGCCAGGAAATTCAATTTGTTACATCTTGGTCGAGGATAGGTCGACATGTGGATTATGGACATGAAAGTGGAAAACATCTTTATGGATTTATCCCATTGTGGTAATATGGGATTAAGACTCATTGACATGAGTTAAGATTTCCAAATAAATATTGAGAATAATTTGCTAATGATACCTACCTACTTTGCCGTGAGCGGTCGTCTTGCTGATCGTAGTCATTGCATTTATATACAACTAGCGGCCCGTCCCGGCTTCGCACGGGTATTTAACATACCTATTATTAAAAAAAGCAAAGAGTCGCGGCAGCGCGGCTTTCAGCTGATGATTTAGGACTCTTATTTGTTTATTATTCTTAGTTAGGGTTCGAAACTAAACCTAAATATATAAAGCCATAGCCACTATAAGGATTCGAGACCGACATTTTTCTTACCTACCTACATTTATAATAGACAAAAAATGAATCAGACGTATTTTTGGATGTGCCAAGATATCTACTATCAACTTGTATGTTTAATTTACTCCCATTTTAACTAAGAACAATTATTTACTATCATCATCCACAACATTAAATTTTCATCGTACTTCTCTCGTAGGTACCTACGTACCATTTCACACAAAAATTTCGTATTTAACAATCAACGAGCGTCGAATAACACAAAAAAAAAGTTTGACTGGCAGCACACTGCTAGTCAGGCGTAATTTTCCAAGCATTTTGACTTTAGAATGACTAAGATCCTTACCTTTTAAGTTTTGCCCCAAACTCCATCTGATGATAACGGTTTCCACACATATTTAATTTTCACAACAATCTTAACATTTATACACACAGCAATTCCTGTTTATTAAACTACAGCCACTTCACAAAATCACAATAAATAGAAACTAGTTGCGATTTATAAGACGAGATCGCGCGCGCGAACGATAAAAAAAATATAAATAATCTGCCACAGATAATAAATATCTAAAAACAACCAAGTTACAAAACAGAAGTAAAACAATAAAAACATTAATTAAAACTAAACAAAACTCATATTAATAACGGATAATATTTTTGTGTTCACCAAAAATCTAAAGGTACATCTATGTATGCATTTCTAAAATATTGATCTTAAACCCGTTTAATTGTTTTACTATAATTAAACTACTCGGCCAACAAAATATGTTACATCAAACAAATTCCAAATTAACACCAAGATATAACACTTTTTTATTGTAGTGCGCTGCAAATATTATATTGTAACAATAACTATTTTATTCTTTCTCGAAAAATACTGATCGTGCACCAAATATTCCTGACTGTTACACAAAATATTTAGTATGCATCCTAGTACCGTATACCCATTTAAAACGGTTTTGTACAACTTTTATGTTACTGAAATAATTATAATTGAAGAACAAATAATGCATTTCGTAAAACATTACTTCTAAGACTTATATTTATTTTACTGAAAATGGTTTTGGCGCGCTTGCGACGCGCCGACGCGCATATGCCTGCCTATTGCTCTCTGTTGTGCGACGGAGACGGTGCCCAAAATAGTGACGGGGTAAAGGGTCAATGTAACGGGATCCCTTCTTTTTGCATAATATTCTTTGTCCTAATATACTTTGGCATAACGATTTTGGCATAATTTGTTTTGCCATAATAATACTTTCCTATATTTTTTTTTAGCATAAGTACAGTTTATTTTGGCATAATTATGTTGAAGGCTAATTTGTTTTGGCATAAATTTAATTCGCATAATGTTACTAGGCCTAATCACTATTAGCATAATAGAAATAACGGAAACAAATTTGAGTTAGTGAAAGAAACGAATCGCTGCAAAACCGACTCCACGTAGTCTTTTCTGCCCTACCCTAGAGTGTAATTTAGAGTCGCGTAGGCGCGGAGGGGTGAGGCGGCCCGCGGGCTGAGGAGCAGGTGGTCTTAACACTCGCCGCCGCGGCTGAGGCTGGCCGGCAAAGCGGGCCAGCAAGCCGAAGCTGCGGTGGTGAGCGTAAAACCATCTGCGACGATAAGCTCGCGTGGGGCCGCCGGAACCCTGCAGCGCCGGAGCCGTGACAGAAACCATGCCTGCTGCATGTTGCATGCTGCATGCTGGCTTGCATGCTGCTTGCTTGCTTGCATGCTGCATGCTTGCTTGCATGCTGCATGCTGCATGCATGCAAGCAAACGTGGGCGTCCTACAAAGGCAAAGTGCGCTTTATTGGTGCAATAATTTAAAGAAGTACTGCAGAGATTGAGTGGACCGATAATGTGAACATTGTAGGAGTAAAGACTTTGTTTAACATTTTGAATTATTATGGTTCGTACTGATTAGTATTAAAAAAACATTTTTAGTAAGCATTACATTTTATAATGTGTTCATTTTTTATTAATAAAGCTACATTGGACATTAATTGGTGTTTGCTTCAAATACATTTTGCAGTGCATTATCTGAAGTAAAACTAATAAAATAAATGCTTGTTTTTTAAATTAGGTGTATTACTATTTTTACAAATTTGCAACAATTGTTAAATAGATGCTCGTTATGACATATTTTAATGAACATATTTTGGTGCACATTCAGTATATTTGGTGGAACACAGACAAAATTAGGTAAATGAAATGGGAATAAATTGAAGTACTTTTAAATACCATCCATTAATAACTACACTAAACAATATTGTGATAATTTATTTAGTATTTTAAAAGACCAGATACGAGTACCTATATTTAAAAAAAATGTGGTATAATTTAAAAACAAGATGGCGGCTTATTATTTTCTTATTATGAAGTGTGCGTGCGTATAAGGATGAGTAGATTTTTGAATGTTACAATGTTATGTCATTATTTATTTGTTTCTTATTGAAATGGCTGGTATTCTACCATAAGTAATTATTATGATAGAGTAAAATAATTTAATGTATATGCGCAGTTCTATGTTTTCTCTGATGCGGTTTAACAGCGTTTCGTCTCTTTTCGGTAGGCGGCAGCACAGTCATGTCTTGACTTGTTCTCAACGCATCGCCGATATCTAGGATACCGGGAAGCGAAATATACCTACCTCAAATAATAACCAAATAGAACCGAACACATACCTATTCTTTGATTTAATTGTTTTATCTTATTAGCCTTAAAATATGTCTATATAACGCTGTGAGATTTTTTATTATATTATTGGTATGTCAAACGACCCGATCGTCTATTTTATCCGCTGTCATTTTATAGAATTTCTTAAATCTAAAACATTTATTAGCCATAAAAATATCGAGTTAGTTCAAGGGTCGGCCAAACTATTTTTATGACGTAATAAATAATGTTGTAAATGTCAGAGCCAGAATAATCTAAAGTTCGGAATGGTTATTCTTTTTTAATATTCAGTGTTGCAAAAAAGAAAATAATTTATAAATAATTAGCTTATTAAAAAAAAAAAATTGCTTAATATTAGCGCGAACGCAGCAATTTTATTTTTACATATTATGGAACTACTTAAAATAGGACTGAATCCTAATAAATAATATAATACCTAAATCTAAAAAAAGAAGAAAAAAATATTTATGTTTAATAAAAGGTATACTTCTCTTAAAACTATTCACGTTCCAACAATATTTTTTAAATGTTAAACCTATTAACTTTTGTAATAAAAATTAACGATAATAAATTATATAAAATAGAAGTCCTCAAAAAATTAAGCAAGGAGAATTTATTTCGTCAACAATAAAAACTCTTTGCATTTTTTTTTTGAACGCTATAATCGTCGAATACGACATTCGAATTTCAAACTGTCAATCAATGAAAACGCTTGATTGACAATTTACTGTCGCTTGTTTGTAAGAATATTGGCAAGAATTTTATTTTATCGACGAGTCTTGGTTTCCTTTAGGAAATAGTAGATTAATATTAAATATCAGACTGTAAAAGTCTTTGGTCTTCTGGTGTCGCAAGGTAAATCTTACATAATTTTAAAATGATAGCGTCAGCAGTTTTATTCATAATTGAAAAATTCAAATAAAATGGCGTCGTGGCGTGGTTAATGTACACTAAATGCTAAGCGTTCAAGCTTGACATATTGTGTATAATGATTATAAAACATGTGGTCTGCAAATAGTTGTTCGTATCTGGGTCTCGTTTTCGTATGTGAATCAAATGTTTGCGAAGGACTACGCGTCACGATACGTTTAAAAAAATGGCGGCATAATTTTTTTTCTTTGCGAACAAACTTTCACCAATTGGTTACTTGTTGTGTTGGTTTTGTTGTGTTGTCTTAAAAAAATAATGCAGTCTTTAGTCGTACTGTTCTATTGTCGTTGAAATTAGTTGATGTTATCTTGTTCATGAAAATCTAGTTGGCCACCATACTTAACTAGTTGGTTAAAATTGGTGAAGGGCGAAAAATGAGTGTGGAATCACTTTGCGTAGATACACAAAAAAAAAATACGTATTTTTCTGGGTAGATATAGTTATAAGTACTCAGTTAGTTTTCTATTGTTTAATAATATATTACGTTCTTCGTTGTGTAAGTTATTTAGTTTACCATCAGTTATTATAAGCTAAGTGGTGTTATTGGTCTTAAAATACAAGGGTTTTTGTACCTGGTGTTTATATTAGAATCTTCATAGTTTGTGTAAAAATGATCGTTTTGCTGTCTCCAAAATAGTTACCTACTTACAAAAAAAAAAAATACTTTCTAGAGGTGTCAGGACTTATAGAAACTACCATTGCCTTCGAACTCGAATATGGAGTAGGAACTATAAAACCTCATAAAAACATTTCATATAAATGTTGTTCATACAAACATGAGGACGAAACAACCGTAAATGTCACAAGCACGAAAGTTATTTGATTTGTTACAGAGTTTACTGATGTTAAGACCAAAAAGTTTTAGTTTACCTTTTTCAGTACAAAATATAAATTGCTAAGTGTATGCTTAAATGTACGAGCTCTGAGTAGTTAGAAATTTGTGTCGGGACTATTGGCACTGTACCGTCATTTTCTACTAAGAATGGTCAGCTCTGGTCAGCTCTGGTTAGTTTTAACTAAAATTTACGTTTTATGTCATAAATTGCATGATATTGGATCCGCGAAAATGCAGTGTATTTGTTAAAGAAAATTAGGTTTCAACAACATTATTAGCCTATCATGCTCTTGTAATTTCAATCTTAAGATTTGGTGTAATATTTTGGGGTTATTGTAGTGAACGAGAAAGCATTCTTAAAGCTCAAAAGCGCTGTTTGAGAGCCATATTTGGTCTCAAAGTAACTGATAGCTGTGTACCTATATTTAAGTCTCAAAAACTTTTAACTTTTCCTTGCCTCTATATCCTCGAATTAGCCATATTTGTAATAACAAACCGAAATCTATTTGCAACATTAACAGAAACAAGAAAACGAAGTACAGCTTTAAGATCACAGTATCAGAACTTACTTTGCACAGGTGTATTTAAAACTAGCTTACTAAAAAAGAGTGTAATCTGTATGGCTCCTGTAATCTTTAATAAAATTCCTGATCAAATTAAAAACTTACCATTGTTAAAGTTCAAGAAATGTTTTACAGAACTACTTGTAGATAAGTGTTACTACTCCGTGCAAGATTTCTTAGATGATAAATTCTTGTAACCTATTTGTCATTTATCAACTTTATTTTATATTTGCATGCCAATAAGGCAGAATGTACTTGGATCTTATTATGTAATTTACCATTCTATTTTTATGTACCTACATTCTAAGCAAATAAAGATTCTATTCTATTCTATTCTATTCTATTCTATTCTATTCTAGGTTTAATTAATTCCAAAGTTCTAAAGCCAAATTGTATTTCTTTTCTGCCAATCATCTTCATGAAACTAGCTACTTAGACGTGAAATACTATGTCACGCCAGACGTGTCATGCTTCACGCCTGTCCTGTCACTCTCTGACGCGAGACATCTCCAAAATCTGTTTGTGTGATGTCTTATTTATATTTTTACGTGAATTGGTGCCACCTTGTTACTTACATTTCGTTAGATGTTGAATATTTGATTCATATTTCAGTTGTGGTTTAAAGAGGCATTGGAAATAAGGTTTTAATTTATTGTGTAAGCTAACAATTTTTTGTACGAAGACGTGTTTCACTTCCGCCGCATCTGTGTAATCACCTTAACCGTCTAGGTATTCTCCCGCTCCCGAGGCGATCTTGGCAGAGGTGTAGCCCTGTACGAACTGAACTAGCCTGTCCTGATCCAATGAGGCCGTCCGATTCTTTTGGGCTTTCAAAGCAACTTCGTACCAAAAGAGCATACCATACACACACACATATTGCAAACTTAAGCTTGTGTCGCTGCAGATTGTATTTTACAATCTTGCATTACAAAGGGTCGAATGTCTCTATATTTTTTATATCGACAGACTGATTGGAAACAAAATAGTAGGTACATACATCACAATTATTCTGATTATTTCTTCTTTAAAAATAAAATACCTTTTTTGTAAATTTTATTAAAAGTGCCTTTTGTATTACTGAATTACTTTTACCAAATACCAAATTTTCAATATGGTTTGTTTTTCATCCGATCGGCATTCTCCTTTTAACAGAATATGTCAAAGATATTATGTTACTGTGTGTATTTGACATTAGTAATTGACCTTTGACATTTCCTTACGTGTGTATTCATCATCAAAGCCGGAAGCTAACTGTGATCCATTCAGCCCTTTATCGAGCTAAGATGTATAACCTACTCGCAATGATAAATGGTTAACGTTTGACTCTAAGCATCAAGTTTCCAGCTTTGAATAACTGCGTCCAGTTATTCAGAGCAGCAAACTTAAATTCTATATTATAAACACGGAATATAAACTAACGGGTTTATTATGATCACTTTTAAATTGATAATTAAAAAAAAAATAAGTTTTACTGGAAAATAACTTATTGTATGCTAAGGTTTGTGTCCCTGTTTAGTAAAAGATTGGAACAATGTACACAAAAATCAACTTTGCAATGAAAAAAGTATAGTACTGAAGCAGTCTTAAAAATAGACATCCAGGAATTGGCATTAACGTTTACAGGGCTGACTCTCGGATTTACCCTCATCTTAAGATTTAAATTTTGATGTCTGCTTTAACTTTCTGCACTTTAAACACATTACGTGTTAACGTGCTGTCAGCTTGTGAATCTTAACGTTCTTAAGACTTGAAATGCAGCTCGGGAGCGTATTTAAAGATGCATGTTGTGACCTCGTTCCCGAGTTGGCACGGTGTCTCGTGTTTGTGATTTACCTGCAATTATAAAATGAGCTGTTTAAAATATAGAACTTTGTAATATTATCCGTCGTGTCGTACAACACATTTTCTAAGCACTGTTTTTTTTTATCGCTGTTGTTGTTTTACAATACGATTAAGAATATTGTATATCAAATTGTTTATGGAAACATATTTATTATAATATGTACAAATGTTTTCATCATATCATCTGAAAAACATCAATTATGTATAAAAGTTGCTAACACCTGTTTAATTTGCTCTACTCTACTAATACGTGTAGATATTTATCTATATTTATAGCAAGCACAAATTATTTTATATGCAAGTTTACCCATTAAAATCATCATTATCAAACCAGCATGACTAAACTAAAGAAAGAAATACCGAACCCACTTTCCGCATTAGGTCCGTCATTTGGTTATGTACCAAAACTTATGTATTTGCGTCATAAATATTTACCTCTCTGTCGCAATTCTCCGACACTGTTTTCATGTGTTCCAATTTCTTTTTGTTTGTGAAGACTAGGGGCGACACTGCGGCCATGAAACCAATCTTGGAATATTTGTTGCTCTTCACTACGCCAATCTGTCGAAAAACGAGTATTTTGCAAACGTAAAAAAAAAAACGGTAAAGTAATACAGATTTAAAGGCAAATGAGGCAATTTTAGTCCGAATTCATAAAATTGGTGAGGTTGTCACTGTTTAATCAGTGGTTTTCGGTTTCCAATGTATTGTTTGAAATCCTTTTATCTTCTCTCTTCATCACTCGTTAGTTATCAAAATAGTTGTGAAGTTACGGAACCACCAAGACTTTACGCTAGGAAAGATAAAAATAGTAAGCATGTTAAAATCAAATTTTAAACTTTGGTTTGTCTCACCTTTTCTAACAAACACTTGATAATGCAAGCTGACTTCTCTGGGTAAGGCGGCTCTTCCCGAAGATATTCCAAGTCTGTGACTGTCGCGTTAATATGGTCCATGCACACGTGTGCAGTTGCTATTATTGTTCTTTTCACTATATCGCCCAATTGACTTTCTAAAACAACATAATAACAACAATGTCACAAAATGCTAATTGTTTTCGTACAAAAAAATCTATATAAATAAATATATATATTTTTATGAATTTAAAATATACCTTTATCGTGGTCTCCGACAGCATTACTTATGATACAAAGGATGCAGAATGCGATATGCTTAAACACGATCATGTTGGACGACGAGCCTAAATAAAATAACTTCAAATAATCGGAAAATAATTTCACAGTATTTGAACGCTGTAAAAGATAACATCTTTCCGGCTCTACGATTTAACAAATCAATGGAAAAATGGATTACATTATTATTGTCTGTTGTTTTTCGTATTTCGCTAAGTCATAAGCTGATTGAGATATTTATTTTTAGATGTGTTTTGCGTTTTTCGTCAAGTATTTATAAAAACATCGCTGGATTTCACGTTTGCCCTCAAAATTCTGTTTTGTACAAAAACCTTTACAATAATTATTAATTAACGGAATTTTGCTACACCATGTTAAAACGTATATAAAATATAACGTATGTATACTTAAATAACGTACTATGAGAAAAAAAAAAACAGATAAATCTTCTTAATACATAAAACGAGGTTAGGTTTGTTCGAACACTCGAACAACAACAACAACAACTCAAAAACGACTAGATCAATTTTCATAGTTTTTGTATGTCTCCGTCCCAAATAGCAGAATGACTTTTAAAAACATTTGAAAAATGACAAATAAAATAAAAGAAAAAACATTGTCCCATACAAAAGTGTACCTAAAACCGTTGTTTTTCGTACCTGAACCCTAAAAATGCGCTTCGGTGGTGAGGAAATGTGTGCATATCATGTAGAATATGACTATTATGTACATGTATTCTTCAATCAGTAGGGAAAAAGTATTGAGATAATTTTGTAGATAATTGCTTCGTCGGACCTATTTTTGCGATACTTGCCATTTATGAGAAAAATGCGAAAAGGTGATTGCACAAATCGGATCAGTAGGGACTTTTGATATTTCTTTTATGATGGTGTACTTGAGACCTCCACCAACTTTTAGCTCTAATGCGAATTTATGCAAACTGAATGTCTATTTTGACTGGACTATAAAAAAAATGCATAAAATACATATGGCTCCGAAGGGGCTGAAACGATTTTGTTGCGACTCGCCGATAACTATTGTTATAATGAGTAACATAAGGCAACGTTTATTTTATTTTAAAGGTCACTACGTACATACCTAGATGAAAACGTGGGGTACAGCTATTGTTATACATATAGTTATGTAGTTCAACCTAAATGTGTCCTAATAACTTTTAAAAACATATTGATAGGTTCTACAATTAAGAGCAAAAGAGGAGGTCATGTTCTCACTCATAATCTTTTCATCAAATTCAAAATAATACATTTAATCGCAAATATAATTTATCCGCAAAACTTTAATGCATGGGACAGCAGGCTAACTATAAATTAGCCCTATCTTATATAATTACGACGGTTAATATTCGGCGTACATTGTGCCGTGCTAGCTGTCAGCGGTCGCAATAATGATATGTACATAATTGCACATAATGAGCACCCAGCATTATGTGGACAGCAATTATTTCAGTTATTTTATGAAAATTCATTGTGTTGCGGATGAAGGAAAATTTGGTTCGGTTTTAATGTTGATTTGTGGTTTTTACTTCAAACACTTTCTACGTGTTCTGTTGTAACTGTTCAGTTAAGGAGTCTTTCTGTTTCATTACAGCTAAGTTAGCTGTAAATAATTTAAGCAATTGGGATATAACCATTTTCGATAGAACTAAATTGGTTCGGAGAATTATGTTATGAGCGAATCAATGTTTTTGGGTTCGCTTTTTTTTTTCTCTTACCTGGGCAATGAATTACCTGAATATATTTGAAATCATTTTGTAGAAAAAATCTGTTGAAGGCTGTTGATTAAACAGCAAAAGCTTCGCACTAATGAAAATCAAATAGCGATATCCTTCATAAATGATCATAGAGCTGAATGATCACAAGAATAGCATCATACGCCATCGCACTAATGATAACACTCTGTGACCAATTTGCTAAACGATTTATATGGATGAATCGTTTATGGATGCCAACGTTTAGCCCCATGTAGAGGGGATGATATAAATGAACGATATAAATGATACAAGTTTCGGTTTTACTAGCATTTGTGTTAATAACATGGTGTCCTAATAACAACATTTATTACTGTTATAAATCACATTATTATAGCAAGTTGTAGGTATAGCTATTTTTCCTTTTGATTGGGTCACTTTTTCTTCTTTATATGAATCAGGATCACTTCAATAAGTAGACCGATAATCGCAACTAGGCTAACAAGCCCAGGCTGCTACGGTGAAACCAAGTATAGGTAAGAACTACCATAGGGATTGTTATTTAATGATGAATTTTAATTTTGATTCTGTAGTGCATGCCTTTATTACATGCGTCCCTAATTACATGCTTTAAATCAAATCTCCTCTTGCTCAATTTCCCTTAGCAGGCCCACATAATGTTATTAAAATATTAAATACCTATATGCCACATAAGTTAAAAGATCGATGGTACGTTCAAAAATTCATCAACGCGCAAACTATTAAAATGATTTGTCGTCTCACGAACACCGCTTGCCGCCATCAGTAAATCATTTCCACCGTCAGGCACAGGTTTAACAGAGGCTTTGTTGCTACTATTAATTCAGTAAACAATGTAATATGGATCCGACCACTAACAAATTGGCAACAATTGGTCTATCCAATAGCGAAATTCATCAAAGTCCTGTGCTAAGCGTAGTTGCAGTGAATGATGAGTATCGTAATGCGATGGTGGATGGTGGTAACGTGAGAT
This sequence comes from Autographa pulchrina, assembly GCA_905475315.1. Lineage (NCBI taxonomy): Eukaryota > Metazoa > Arthropoda > Insecta > Lepidoptera > Noctuidae > Autographa > Autographa pulchrina. Next base: position 1,592,850 of record FR997775.1, read on the forward strand.
TGGATTGATGCTGTTAAATTAAATGATGATGTGGGGGAATTGTTTTTGAATAACACGGGCTATGTCGCCATTTCGATGTCATAGTTTTGCCACATAGCCACTTTTCAGCTTTTATCTTAGAATGATGTACATTATGTACTGATGACATAGAAATTCATTGTAACTCTGTTGCGGAGTATACTCTCAAGCAGACCCACATAGAAAAAAAACCTGAGTGCAGGTACTCAGGAAAGCTAAACGCTTTTGTTATTGCATGAAAACTGTTGTAAAAATATTGCTGGATACATACGCGTTGAAAAATATCACTGTAAGACAGTTGCTTCCTGTATTTTACCTTGTTTAAAAAAATTTGTTCGAAATAATATTTTCATAATAATTAGAAAGAGTTGCTGCTACAGAGCATCGGTTCGTTTGGAAAGTCGCTTAGGCACATGACAAAATCTAATTCAGTAAAAATAATAATTTACTGAACTAAAATATTTCAGTAAATTATTATATTATTGTTGTTTTTGCAATCAGATTATTTGTCCATTAACATTGATGATGCCGATTAATTTATTTTTAAATTAACATACATAATTCTTAGAATACATAAAATTACCGTATACCTATTTACTTTGTAAGACCAATATTTTGTTATACTAACAAAATGAATAACTTTACATTCCTACTTAGAGTGAACTGCGAAAATGCGCCAAAACTTAAAGGGGCTATTGTAAAGTACAACTATTGGCTTGTTGCCATGACCGAAGAACTGTTTCCGCAAGGGTGTGCCAAATTTGTTGAACCAGACCAAAAAGTATCTTACATCAAAGGGATGATGAATAACAATAATTAAACCTATGAAAAAGTGTATCGACATTTAGTGTCACAGAGCGAAATGAGTTTCGTTATGCTAGTCAAGGGCTTAGTTATTACCTACTAGCTGTGCCTGCGACTTCGTTCGCCTGGATGACGAAACTTATCAATGAGTTTTTAACCGCAAAATTAAGTTTGTTTTTTATTGTTTATACTTTTCCGGGATAAAAACTACCCAGTGTGGTGCCCAGGATAATAAAGAATAATTATACCAAGTTTCATCGTAATCGAATCGGTAGTTTTTGCGTGATACCTGAACAAACAGACAGACAGACAGACAAAAATTTTGTTAATCACTCTTTTGGGTTCGGTGTCGGTCTAATAACACCCCCCGCCATTTATTTTTTTGATATTTTCAATGTACAGAATTTTCACTTCTACAGATTTATTATAAGTATAGATAAGGACTACTTTTTCTTGTGTTGCCTCGAGAGTAAGAGTCGAGAGGTAAGAGTGGGGAGAGCTAACGCTCAACAAACATCTTTCTGAAAATGTTGCTTTGACGGTAGCGATGTTAGTCCATTCAAAGATGTTACTTGGCCAAGATTTCTCGATACCACGACGCGGGAAATATTGCAAGGTAATGGACAGATTTAGTACCTCCAATATTTCCCGCGTTCAAAATTGCCGGCGGTTAAGCCTTCCAGCGTTTCAGATTTGCGACAATCTTTAAGCAGCGATGAATGATACATTAAAACTAAGATATGTGCCATGAAAGTCAAATAAATAATACTTCAATCCGCAAGTCAACACAATTGCAAACATCACAAGATATACAATATCAACCATGGATTTTCTTCACAGAATATGAATAGTGTGGGTTAAGATCATTGTTGCAAAAGCATTCCTGGTAATTTTTACTTACGGTGACTACCAAAAATTACATATAAGTTGATTACATAATTACGACTATTCCAATAATCCACAAAGCGATACTATATTTATCAAATAAATTAAAAGGGAATTTTGAATATTACACTCAGTGCAATTTGCCAATCCACATTAGAACTATCGTTTTTGTTCAGGCGTTATGAAAAATCTGTTCCAACAATTTGATTTACTAAAATCACTACCACAAATCTCTATGATAACATTTGACGACGTCCAATGTGGAAGTTTAATTGAATTTAGGCTTAATGTATGGCGTGATAAAAAGTAACAAATTTACTATTACTATCGTAATCCACACATTAAAAAAAGACAGAACATCAAAGTCAGTTATTTCATTTATTATAATAATATGGCTTTTCCAATGTTTTTATAGTAAATTCTTGCTATTATTACTTGATGTAAGCCGTACGGTTTGACCGATAATACAGGTTAAGCCGCGCTCAACGCGGTTGGTCCGTGGATGGGTGACCATTTATAACATACCGAGACCCCTCCGTGTTTCGGAAAGGACGTTAAGCAGTAGGTCCCAGCTGTCATACATAGATCTTTGGCAGTCGTTAAGTCAATTCTGACAACCAGTCTTACTATGTGATACTGTGTTTCCCAGTAAAATGAGTTGTGGAGGTCAGATAGGCAGTCGCTCCATGTAAAATACGGTATTCAGCTGAATCCGGTAAGAATGGTAGCCGACCCCAACATAGTTGGGAAAAGGCTCGGGAGATGATAATGACTTGATAATTGTTTTGCTTTTCAGTAAGAATTTTATTGTTTTTTTACGTCATAAAATACAAATATCTTGGGCTCAAGAAAAAATACTCTTGCATTTTTTTTGTGATCATCATTTTTAAACTGAAATATGTTTTCGTAAATATTTATCCTGTTCGAGATTGAGCCTACACCAATCGTTTACGAGTAGCTACCGTGTTAATCGGCAATCGCCAATATTGCCTTGTTAAGCAAAGGTAAATATTTTTGTATTGACACTACGTGTTGACCCACTTCCATTTAAAATGTCCTTTATCTAAAACAGTTGATATCCATAAAAACATAATTATTGAAAGCTACACCAACCATCATATTATAATATCTAATAATATAATTTTCATACTCATACAACAATTCAGTCACTGAACTATTTTTACAGGTCCGTACACAATGATCACAAATTGCTTAACGCCATTCAGAAAAAAAATATTAGTCTACTTTGATTAAGGCATCCTTCTTTTTCATTTAAGTATCCTTACAATCAGTTTTTTTCATTTTGCAATTATAAAACCGCCAGGCGCTTTCTATGATTTTTTTTGTAAAAATATTTTAAAAATATTTAAAAAATATTTTTGTAAAACGAAAAAATATAAAGCCACTGTCTTAGTGTTATTTTTCAACTCGTAAGGCAATAAGCCCTAGAAGTTCAACAGTTTTCAAGCAAAATTAATAGTGTTCATCGGTCCTGTATAATATAATTGTTTGTTTTGTGACTTTCATAGCTCACTTTTTTTTTTTTGGACAACTCACACTTTTATCTGATCCCAAGCTCATCAGAGCTTGTGTTATGGTAACCAGACAACAGATAAACATACTTACATATTTCTAAATACATACATATCGATATATTATCATAGATAAATAACACCCAAACACAGAACAAATGATCGTGCTCATCACACAAAGATTTGTCCTGGGTGGGAATCAAACCCACGACCTCCGGTATAGCAGTCAGGGTCACTAACCACTAGACCAACAGGCCCGTCTACAAATGCTCTGCTATGGAGCATACTCCTGTCTTTCAGTATGTACAACACAAACATCAATAACAAGCATTATGTAGGTACGTCTAACGTGGTATGCATCATTCTAAGATGTTATTTAGTTTTATAGATGGTACCTCTACTACACAGTTGGTATGGCACAAAATTTGAGGCACGAACCACTAGAACTGTTTTAATTATTATTGTCATATTAATAATTAATATAATTTTTTCCTAAACATAAAAAACTAATCTTGTTTTTAGTAAAATCCAATTTTTTGCAACCCTCAGCACGTTCGCATACGATCAAAAAGACCTCAGCTGCCTACTTTTGTTCCAGAAACGTACAATTCCCGCGGGATATAAAAAAAGAGCTAAATACGTAAAAGTTACATTAAATAAATAAATAATAAATAAATGCGGACAACATCACATACATTGTTCTGAACCCAAAGTAAGTTGCTAAAGCACTTGAGTTATGGAATTTAGATACAACGAAGGTACCACAAACACCCAGACCCGAGACAATGTAGAAATGTGATTTTCTACATTGACCCGTCCGGGGATCGAACCCGGGTCCTCAGAGCTAGCGACACCTTGAAACCGGTGCGTAGAGCCACTCGACCACGGAGGTCGTGTGGCGTACGACACACGACCTACCACTCGTTACCTAAGGTTTCGTTACATTAGGTAACGGAACATGTATAAAAAATTGTAGTTTGAGTCTGAAGTTTTACCCCAGCCCAATAAATTGGAACATGAGTTCTGAATTTCAATTAGAACCCGATAGTAATTAATAAACCAGTGAATTCCATTCATTTCTCTTAAAAATGTAAAATTGCTTCTTTTTTTGCTTTATTTGCAAAGGAAATATGTTACTTTTTCATCTCATAGGGTTTATAATATTTCATCCCCTCTTTTCCGTATAGTAAATGAATTGAAAGTCATCTACAAAAAGGCTACTGCTGACACTGCTGTGTAGAAACGATGGTGTTAGGGTGCGTCCACATCTGACGGTGACGAACGAGCATTACAGCTCGCGAGCTGCTCGTGTAATGCTCGTTCGTCAGATGTGGACGCACCCTTATGCTCGTTCGTCAGATGTGGACGCTCCCTTAGGTAAATATTATTCTTAATACTATTGACACTGAGTTTAATTAATAACTATAATCAATATACAAAATACCTATTCGTCTTTATTTCACGTTACTATTTTTTGAAACTGAAATATAATATATATTAATACTACGTCAGTGAAATTTTGTTTTTTTTTAATAATTGTTTAGTGACAGAGAATGGTGAAAACGCTCTGAAAATAGTGCACTTCCAGGATAGCATTTGGTTTGTTATTACGTGCGAATTTTCGAAAAACTAACAAAAACCTGAGGATCGGAGAATATGTATATTATTACGTACATTTTTGTTGTATCGAAATTTATAAGGTGTCATCTAGCCACTTAATTTAAATAAAAAAAAATAGTTTTTTCCTATATGTCACCTTTAATACCTTGCCAGGTTTTTAACGAATATCTCGCTTTATTTCCCTGCTATCTTTGAGTTCCTCTTAATCCTTTCCGTAAAAGATGTACATGAAAGGCACCGTTACCCTTTCAGCTATATATCACGCCAGTGAAACGGCAATAATGTGAAAGGGCTGATGAAATTAAACGATTTTGTCGAGCAGCACACGTAATTAATTCTGTTCATGAGCCCGATACGAGCACAGCTATGAACAACCCGATACGGAACTATTTAGACGGCGTAGTTTTTATTGAAGTTCATTTAACTTCAGGAAGTGTAAATTAAATTAATCCGTAAAGGAAACACGTTCTTGTGTTGTTTTGGCATCTTCCTACAGATGTTGGGGTAAAATGGTGGTTGCTGAAGATGGTTTCGTAGCATATACGAATTCTTGCTATTTTTTTAATAACCTAAATAGGCGAGTGGCCCACGGCCTCATCGAAGTATTACGAAGACCATGATTCTTCTGCACTCCTTTTTAACCGACGAAAACGGAGGAGGTTCTCAATTCGACGCGTATATTTTTATTTATAAATAAGCATCTCCATAATTCAGAGAAAAACATAAAATTCACAATACCTGATATTAATAATATTTGTCGCCGTTTTTTTGGTATGTTAAAAATTTGGAACAATCAGAATTCTGTAATAGTTGTGACGACTCGATTCTAAATATAATACCAGGGTTATTTCTCATCTGTAAATCTATTCAGTATGTAGCATAAGTGTGGGAATTCCAAAATTCATACAAAACGACACTGTTCAGTTAATCAAATATGTGGCCTATTTCCTAAAACAATTATTTATCAAATTGCAAATTGCAGGCCACATCCGCACAGCCGTACATCCGCTATCTATACAAATGTCGATACGTTATGCCACAACGACCGGTTAGGTTATAAATTAGACGATTAAGAATTGAGAATCGGGCGTCACATCATCATGCAATTGATTCATGTATGCTATAAGTAGGCATACAGTTTTAGACAGGGTTGTTGTATAAATAAGCATCAACTATTTTTCAAAATCGGAAATAGTCATTTTGCTAAAGACGGTTCGGATAAAATCATTATCATCATAGAAATTATTGAGACTCGCAATTGCTGAATACAGAAAATATCAACGAAGTAGTTAAGTTATAAGCTTTGAGTCCAGCATCGCCTTACAGAGTTTTTTAATAATGCAATTCTCATCTACAATTGTGTAATAAGAATTGCTCTAGTGTATCGAGGCTTATAGTAAACACAAACTATCGAATTAATACTGTTAAATCAACAAACATTAAAATATCTAATTGCTACTACAAAAGCAATCTGAATTATTCAAAACATTATTTTAACTCGAAATTGTATATTATACTCCTCTGTTATTTAGGATAACGCTTTGTAGTTACTAGTGTTGGGGATCGTGTTGGTTTTTCTTGCAAAATGCTGCCATGTTCGAAATGTATGTAATAAATACCTAAAACACTGGTTGATAACTACTGCTTTACTTTTAAAATCCAGAACTAAGTACATATTATTATTTCTGATATACACCAGGTAAAGGTATGCAATTTGTGTAAAAAAGAAAGAACTTTGAACAAAAAAAAACTTTATGCTCTCTATTCTATGCTCGTTGTGGCGGCATTGATGGTAATATTAATGAGAATGTTTAGTGCTTAAGTATAATTGTAATGTTAGTAATAACATACATAATATGATGTTTATATAAAGTTATATATAAAGTTATTATTGTGAAATAATTTAAAAAAATAGGCTTAGAATAGCTCCTGAACAATCCATTGATTGTTTAAATTTGGAATTTCTCGTAATAGTTGTTTGATTTATTCAAGTTTTTTTTTCTGAGATTCTAACATTTTATAACATTGCATGAGGTCTTGTTTTTCTATCAGTATTTTGGTAAATAAGTTCAAATCTTTATTTAGATTTTTTTTTCTATTACTTTCGTTTTTACAATTACTTCAACCAGATTAGTTAAAATGACTCAATTTTATTTATTTTACTATATTTTATGTACAAAAAAAAAGTATGAAACACGTTGTTGAGATAAAAATGTACAAATGTACCTACTGCTTATTTCTTAAAGAAAGACATAAAATTTATAGACATCTAGCTGTGCCCCGCGGTTTCACCTGCGTGAATACCTAGGCTTGTTATTTGCAAGGAAGAAGAATCCAACAAATCAAAGGGATAAACTTTCCATTATGACCGTTAAGTTGGAAGTTCATTTTTTTTTGTAGATAGCACTCATAAACAGAAGGTTTGGTAAAACATTCCTTTATGGGCCATCGATTTATGGATACCCTCTTTCCCATCCCCACCCCGCAGTACCCCGTGGTTATGGAGATATCCATGGTTGAAAGTTTTGAGGTTAGGTTAGGTAAAAAAACTAAAGTAGCAGTTAAAGTAGTTATAAAAAAATAACCACGAAGGCTAACCTTATCCGTTTCGAGGTGTCCTAAACACTACCATACCTGCCAAAATAGCTAGACAGAGCCCCGCTCCAAGGGGTTCCTGTTTATGGGTGGTTTAAAAAAAAATAACCACGAAGGAGGTGGCGAGGTCTGTGTTCGCTCGCTTCGCTCGCACACTAAGACCCCGCCACCTCCTTCTAACCTAACCTATACGAGTCGGGGTGCCCTAAAATTGCGAGCTCGTTTCGCTCGCTCCTGGACTGACTGACTATCCTAATCACTTATGAGTGGACTGATAGATTGTTGATTAGAACAACAAAAGGGCGTCGTTTTACTTTCCGTTCCACAATGGAAAAAAAGATTCAATTTTTTTTTAAATATAATTTTATCTCACTATGTGAAAATATTTTTTTTTTTAAAGACATGTAATAATTATGATAAAATTGAATGAAACACAAATTAATAGAAATGTATATCTCGTAAACCGTGAGTTTCCGCAACTTAAAAAATTTGTAAAATGCCTTCTGTTTATGTGTGCTACCTTAAAAAAAAATAACTTCCAACTCGAGGGCCGTAATGGAAAGTTTATCCATTGAAAATATATATTATTATATTGTCATGGTAGATGTCAAATTTGACGTTTTACGTTGCGATGACGGTGGAGGTATGTTTACTAGTTAGTAGTAAAAAAGGTATGTCAAAGCAGTATACTACATCACTCCCCTCCAGAGACCGTCAAGGGCGATAAAAATCAGGAAACCTGACGCGACGACCAACACGAGTGGTAAACTCTTTGCTACTGCTAGCTGGAGTGACTTTTTCCGTGTTAGCTTTGTCTGCCAAAATGTAAGCTGGCTTAAGGTAGTAGAGACCGTGACTTCTCTGCCCTTTAATAATATTTTGAAGACATTGTCTCCCCTGTGCAAAACTATGTGACGACCTATGTACGCTGGTTGTAGCGAGCCACGTAATGTGTCTTAACGAAGGAATAGGTGGTCAGTGGTCTACAAATCCTTAAAAACGAAAATGCTGGTCTTTTGTGACGGGATGCTGGAGTTGGCTTGCAAAGTTACATAATTTTAGTAGGTTTTGTTATCCACCATTTATTACCCACTTTTTCAGGTTGCCAGATTAGGTGGTTTGATGTTGTTCGTCATATTCGATAAGCTAAACGTGTGTCAGTCTGTGTTTACCAGCTGTGTTGTTTAACTTTTAAGTTTGTTGAAAGCTTGGCTAGAAGTACTTTGTTAGTTCTCCCCAAGTTCAGTAAACCTGCCACAAATGTTACGGTTAGAAGCGAATGACATAAAAGGGTAAAAAGTATGGTATAAAAATTGGTATGGCAAGCCTGTATTAACAAGTATGGGTTAATTAGGCTGTATGATAACCTACCAACAATAACAGAAACAAAACACAAAAATATATTATATCTCAAACTTCACTATACAACATGACATTGTATTTTTCCATATTTCGATTTTTAAATAAAATTGATAAGTGAACGGGAATTTTAAAAATATTTCAGAATTGAAATTTATCTGTATATTGTCTGATGAGTAAATGTCTGTCAAACGGTAACCCTACTTGTGACCTCTGCTGCGTTTTGTCTTTACAAACAATGCGACTACTTTTGTTCTCACCCCCTCTATAAGAAACTACAATGTCTGTTTGTTTTTGTACAGCGATTCCGAAAGAGTGGGGTCTTAGTGCTTTGCTTTTCTTTCCCTGTTTTCGAGACTTTGGTCTGACGAATGATTACTTTGAAGGCGAACTAAAACAAGTGCTTTGTAATTATGTATACTTTATATGTTTTATTACTTTGTTTTTATTATATGAATTTGTTCACGTCTTTCCGTCTTTAATTTGGAATAATTAGAATCAGAAACAAGCTGTTCCACTGCATCATCTTAACTACAACCTGGAGTAGCGCAGCGTGAGCTTATAAAAACATTGCATATGCACATTGCGTACCTCTGCAGTTCGACACCGCAATCCATTATGTATTATACAGTTCAGTACTAAGTAGGTATATTGTGGGAAGCTGGTGCCTAAGCTAGGCTTTATGGGCCTGTATCAGGACACCAGGTCTTCACCCTTTAGCCATTATTGCTGTTAAGAATTACGTGCTATTTAACAACTATTGCGGTAAGTAATGTCGACTTACAAATTAAATTTTAAAGAAAAAACAAAAATATTTAAATGAATTGTAATTTTGAAAATTTGTTTAAAGAGGGTAGAGCGGACCATCTGTGTTAAAATCATCAAGTTGCACATCAATTTCCCTTGTTGTTTCCAAACAAAAAATCGTCAGCCAGCAATAATAAAAATCTAGTTGTAAAACCTTGGGGGTCTTATCAAAATACCACGGATTTTTCTACGCAAATAAGTGCATTTTTCTTCGTGAAAATGCTGTTTTAATTGCAAACGAACTAAAACAATTGAATTTAGATGATACAATAAATGTAAAATGGTTTCGTTTTTATATTTGTTGTATTCTTTTATTCCAGTTCAGTAATCAAGGAAACGAAACTAAACGTCCCAAATCTTGAAAGGTGTTCTATATAAACTAAAGGTAAGCGCCTCACGTTTTTCAATTTCCTGGGGAAAGGCCGCGTGTCATGCCATGCGTTATTGTCCCTTTATTGCGATCGCACTACCTTTGAGTCCTTTCTTCGATGTCGCTATTTAATGATCTTTTTTGATGAGAATGTATGAAAAAGTGTCATTATCTATTGTACGCTAGACGTGACATGTAACTTACTCATTCATTCAAGTAACTAAGTAAACTACTTTTGATTTTACTTTACCATATCGCCTGTAAGGAATCTTTCACCATCTTCCATCAACGACTTACAAGAGTTGCATTTGTTGATTCATCTAAAACTCTTTAGGTGACATGAAATTCGTTCTACGTAGGTAACACAAAATAGATATTTTGTTAGCAAAGAAGACAAGGATGAATCTAGAAAGATTACGGAATTATTCATTTGTAATGTTCACATAACTATTTCCTTTGTCGAAAAAATGCTACAAAACATTTTTACAAACGATATTGTATCTTACTTTTTATGTTTACCAGATAAATTATCAATAGCTGTTTGGAAGGCATCCAAAATATTTCCTTTTCTTAGAATACACTAAGCGCTACTGTGCAAAAGATTTGCTTTTAAGTGGTTGTTATGTTTGTCTTTAACACCCAATTAGGTATACTTTTGAATACTAGTGCTACACGCAGAACAAAAGCATGCTAAGTCCTAACAGATGCAAAAACCATTCTCATGAAAAACACACTAGTTAAAATTACTATTTGAAAGCTATTTCATGTCGTTGATCATACTCGCTCTGCAGAATCTTAGGAGTGTTTCTATCCAATTTTTTTTTTTATTTGAAACGATAATTATATTGATTGAAAATGCCATCTTTAGATTGTAGACGAGACATTTCACTTTCTTCGATCGACAAGTTTATACCTTTCCAAATTTAAAATCCTCTTCTTTTCAATTATGTACATATTTGTTTATATTTTAAAAATAATTATAAATATTGCATAAAATATAACTTATACTATTTGTTGGTTATCATGCATGCTTGTAAGGTGTTCTTTCTAGTAAGTCAAATGAATAACTCATGTAATTATTCTCAACTAATTTATACTACCTTAAAGAGATTAAACACAGCTTAGTTCTATTTTATACTGTGTTTGTTTCAACTAGTAAAGTGTAGGTTAGAATTTCCACATTACTAAAGTATTCCCTTCTAACATTCGTTATCGTGTTACCGAGAAAGGCTCGAACCTTTATTATTTATGATAAAACGCGTCCATATTTCCAAGTGACGGTGGTGTAGGTCAATTTAACATCGGCTACACTATCGGCAGTCTGTGCTTCGTTCGCCTATTAGTCTTCGTGGTATCGCTTTTATTCCGTTAAAGCTTCCTCTATTTCATTGAAGGTACTTTTACGGAACATATCAAGTGTATAGGAACATGTGAAGAATATTTTTTTAAATGAATTTATTCTTGTAGAATTTATGGACCTGTGCTTAAGGTTGCAATTGATTACTTATTTTTTGGTAAAGATGCAAATTCAGACAGAGAACCAGTTTCAATACATTATGTTCCGTGCAGCAATAGACCGAGGCATATTCATCTCGCCCATAAGTAACTCGAGCCTTCCATGGTTATTCGGGATTATTTATTATAACCATTCTTTTTTTTAAACCAAATCAATTTACTATTTCGAGTACCACATCTTCAGAGCTTATTTAGACGGTGCGAGAAATATTGGACGAGTTGCGGTACATTACCGTTTATGATCGATCAATTCTGACACCATAGCCGTGCGGCCCTGCCATGTGCCGCAAATTGCTCGACATTTCTCGCATCGTTTAAATCGGTCGCTTACTTATAATACTCATAAATAATAACATGTATTTATCTGAAATTTAGACTTAGTTACATACTGACATATGGTTCAGTGGAATTCTCCAGCTCATTCGAGTTTAAACCGTTTTGGGAAATGAGCAAATAATCCAATATATAATGTACGTGGACATTAACTGACGCGACCACAAATCGATACTACAATAGATATTAATCCATATCATGGCCCGACACGTGGCTATTTCTCATTTCCCGGTCGCAAGTGAATGTTTGTCCGAGGTATTTGCGGTAGCGGTCAGAGGCAACTCAAATAAAATAGAAACTATATTTGCGAGGAATTAGTTCAATGGGACAGGTCTTGTGTGTGTTTTTATAAAGGCTTTTACCACTATGCTATTTATAGCGATGTTTTCCTAGTTGCTATTTATTTTGTTGAAGACTTGTTGGAAACGTTTGTCTAACGGATATTAAAACCACTAGTTCTTTGCTATACACTACCGGCCTTCAACTACGTCCCGTTTGTTTGATGATAACCATGAGGTTATTAACTTCCAAATTGACGTGAGTATTTATAAGCACCCAATTTGTAGACAGGTAATTAAACTGAATTGTTGTCTGTAGCAATTTTGACAAGCGCACATTTTATTTAGTTATTTGAAAATTCGGGGTGAATCCCAATTCAAGGAATGATTTACTACCTTTCGCCTCTTATAGACATAATGGACAGAACAGTTGTCTTTATTTCACTGTCCTATTTACTACGCAAGTTGGCGACTGGTACTTGGCAACTAAGTTGGCGAGGCAAGCGGCCGCGACGCACAGGACAACTTTGTTACAGATATTTTGTAGAATATTTTGAGACACATCATTGGTATTGGCAATATTTAAAAGCTTTCTACAAAGCAGAAAAATCAGGCTTCTTTACGAGTGTATTAAAAAAAAAAACATACGTAATTTGCACAAAATGAATTAACGTAATTAAATTATAACTTTAATAACACTGTCCCATATAATTGAGAGCTGGTATTTAACTACTTTAAGCAACAATCGCATACAACTAGGCTCAAAATACTTAAATTAAACCTCTTTCCAATTTGAATGTTTAAGAACCATTATACGCAACCCGCAGAGAGCAAGCGTGGTGATCAATGCTCGTGCCTTCTCTATATGGGAAGAGGCCTGTGCCCAGCAGTGGGACGTTTATAGGCTGGATTATATTATATTATACGCATTATTCACCAGGCTATCTGTCGTTTCAGAATGTTCAGTTTAATTTTCAGTCAAAATTTTGTACACCCCGTAGTTGTTATGCTTATTCACATCGTGTATGTCATGTCTATTAAATGACGAGGCGTAGAATTTAATTATATTTATTTATCTTAAATAGGTAGCTAATATCTGCATATTAGCTTGATCTGAAAATACTAAACTCTTATTCAGAGGCTCACCGATATGACGCATTGCTGTCACAAATATTCAGTGATTTCTTAAAGAAATGTTGTCGTTCCAACAAACCTGTTTCCTTAAACATTAGCTTCTGAGGGCTAGTCGACTCTTATAGTAAAATCAATATGTTCTGGCAAGATGCCAGTGCGAATTGTATAGAAATATGTTTACCGACGTCGACCTATGTCCTGCTCATTGTTTTTGTACTAGATTGAGACGCAGATGTCGACAAGCAAACAGGTCTACATCATGGGGAAAATATGCCACATAGGATAATGAATACCTGTTCCAATTTATAAGCGGGAAGTTTTATATTCACTGAACTTATACGTTATTTATAAACGGCCAACTTACTGGACGCAAAAAAACAGGCTAAGTTCGACTCGAAGAAGAAGAAATATTTCTTTATCTCTACTGAAAACGCTTTATTTACCAAAAACAACAAAACTCAAATAGTTACGAGTAAAAGGAATTAATGTAACAAGAAATAATACTTAAGATAACAGATATTTCATTTAATTATATAAAAAAAGTTTGTTGCGCTCATAGATTTAAAGTTGTGATTTTTCAAGAAAGTCAATTAGATCCTGATATTCAAAATCCAAAAACGAATTATTTATACTATTAAATTTATTTTTTATTATTTAATTATTTACTATATCTTTTAAATAATTCGTTGCAAACTAAAAGCCTAATAAGTTCACCGCTATTCATTAAACCACAAACATATAAAATCAGCCATAATTGAAACAAACAAAACGGTTTATTAAACTACGCAAAAACTAATTAGTTGGCAAGCATTCACACCGAAATTAATTTATCGTAGCTCCACACTATACGATGAATTTGTATCACAAATCACGCTCGGGCCCCCATTACATGCGGTGTTAGTGGCGGTCGCGAAACACAGATAAGATTCATACAAAGCTTTGGACCTCTCATTTAGGTACACCCTCACATTACGCTTCGATGTGTTCAAATATACGGACGCGTAACATTTTTGTAGTTCAAAGACTGTTTATTTAATTATGGTAAAAAAAATCTTATCATACCTCATACACGGAAAAAGTTTCGTATGAAAATGAAAGCTCCACCAATTTTCCCTAGTATCCTAGTTTTGGTTCGGACACTTACTGGTATCAACACCAGTAAGAAATGTTTTTAAATGCTTTTGTTCAATTCGTATTCGAGCCAGTAAATAAAAAAATCACTAAGTTTAATCATCAGCTTACGCTTCGGTGTAACACACAGCCAACGGATCTACTATAAAAGTATCCAGCCCTCGATTACGGGATGCGGCTATGACATCATTACCGTTGAAAATGCCACCGAGCAATCTACCTTTTGTATACACGCAAAGATTACAAAATCGGGGATGGTGTGACCTAGCTAGCTCCAGTAAAAATAAATAAAAATAATAAAGTGTATTTCTTTAACTTTTACTCAATGAATGTTGTATGTGATGTTGGCCATATTTATGATAAATGTTTTTCTGTTTTATTCCTTTACCATTTGGGTTTGGTTTTTCATCATCAATCTTTATAGATAACCCCTTTTAAGTATGTAATACACCTGTGCTAGGTGGCCCCGCATTTCAATACAATATAATATTATTAATTTTAGGATTAAAACTAGTAACTCTTAAAATAAATCTTGGGAGTAACAGAATTTTGAAAAAAAAAAAATACAATGAAAGTTAAAATTAGTGTAATCAGTGCAACTAAATAAATAAAACTAAAGTATGAGATAAAATTTGTGTGTGTGTATTGTGTATGTTTTTTGTGTGACTATTTGATCATGAAAATAGGATTTGTCATTTCTAATTGACCTTTGCCAGATTGTTTTTACCATTTTTTAATAGTTATTTCAACACTTTTGCCTTTTTGCTACCATAAAATTATGAAAATTTTATGAGGTATGAGAAAACGATAGAGGTACCTAAGTCTAAAAAGGACATTGTGAAATGTTCATTTATTCTGAAGTTTCAGAAAACCATTCGTAAATCAAAAGAGCCTTCAACAACGAATGTAGCATGGTTAGTCGCATTAATTTATTAGGTACGCAATCTTCTATTTTGTTATGGAATCTATTATTGCAAGATGGGATCAAAATACACACATCAACACCGTCTAGGGATATTTTGTATAAAGTTCTTAAACTCAAAAAATACTGGCCAGTTTTAAATTCTTTTAAAGAAAGCTTATTTTGTGAACCGTTTTGAACGATTCGAAATTTGAATTTGAAAAAATTAATTAAAAACAAAAGATTTACGCGGCATAATGTTAGCGAATTCCGAAGGTTTCATTTACCTACAGTAGTTTTTGGCTATTTTTTCTGTCAAATTTAAGTTTTATAACAAGTTATCGGTTAATTTCGAATTAATGTTATTGTGTGCATCATGCAGCGGCGCCATTTAACGAGAGAGGAAATGTTAAGGGCAGTAGGCATGCTCCAAGCTGGGACTACTCAACGGAGCATTACTGAGGAGATTGAAACAAGACAAAACGTGATACCAAGGTTATGGTCACGTTATCTTGCTACTGGTGAAGCGGCTGAAAGACACCCAGGCGGGAATCGCATAACCACTCAACAACAAGACCGATTTTTGCAACTTGCCACGAGAATACGATCAAACGTTACGGCTATGCAGTTGGTTCAGAGGCTCCAGTTAGAGCACCTGTTGCTTGTGAGTGACCAAACTGTGAGGAGAAGGCTGCATAATGCTAATCTTCATGTTCGCAGACCGCTTTGTACTCCAGGACTACGCGAAGGAAATCGTGGACGACGACTAGAGTGGGCTCCTGAAAATTTGCTCTGGGAAGATAACCAGTGGTCTGTAGTGATGTTTATCGATGAGTCCCGGTTCGGTTTCTATCCCGATACACGTAGAGTACGTGTTTGGCGAGTTCCTGGTCGTGACAGCCTTCTGCAACATCCTCAGGAAGTCCATTCATAGCACGGCGGGACAATTATGGTTTGGGTGGGAATTGGTATTGGTGATAGAACAGACCACGTTTGGATCAGAAACACCATGACGGCTGAAAAATACCGTAACGAGGTGCTAGTATCAATAATCTACCCTCGTCGACAACAAATGGGCCAAGAATTCACGCTAATGCACGATAACGCCCGTCCGCACACAGCGAGAGTTGTGACGAGCTTGTTGCAGGAGCACGACATATCGATCTTAGGCTGGCCCGCTCAATCGCCTGACCGAAACCCCATAGAACACGCGTGGGACATGCTCCAAAGAAGAGCTTTGAGGAATTTCCCTGCAAACATTGCGACGGAAGAGTAACTTTTTTTGCATCTTAGCCGGACCTGGGACAATACCGCAGCAAGACTTGGTTAAATTAATCCAAAGCATGAAAAACCAGTGCATGACCGTTATTAACGTCATGGGTGGCTTAACTGAATTCTGATTTTTCACATAACTGTTAAAAACAGATAAATTTTTCCTTGTTTTTCAATAATTCTTGAGAAACACATTCATTGTTAGTTTTACCATTATTTCACGTTTTTTCTTTTTGTGAATAAAAAGTTTGTTTACGCAAGAAAAATAGTTTTCTTTTATTCTGCAGTGTAGTCTGATAAATAGGCTTTATAAAAATGTATACATGTTGTATGTTATTTTCAATACACTTTGAGTAAATTGAAGAAATCCAAAATATCCCTAGACAGTGTTGATGTGTGTACATAATTAGCTACTAAGTAAAAGTAACTTTTTAATTAATTATAATATTGCTCAGTTGCCACAAAAAAAACAAATGGTACGTACTTTTTAGTTTGGGTACCGTCTTAAACAACTTACCCGCCAAAATGACCATAAAACCATTGTTGTCGTACACAGGCGAATAAAAAGCAGCGTAAAACTAATTGACACATCAGTTTAATCATTAAAATAAGGAATGATGCTATATCTGACCAAATTGGAGTTTTTATGAATCGCCAAAAGGTGCATTTCAGAATAGGTAGTCAAATCACTCTGCACATTTAATAAAACTAATTAAGTGATCGATTACCTAATCTAACGATAAAATTAAAGATACGTTCAACTAAATATATTAGATTTTTTTGTTGAGATACTGTTATTTCATTGTAATTAAAAAAAAATACAAGATAAGTTTTAACATATTTATTTGAACAGGTAGATATGTTTTTCTAATAGCATGTATAATCCAGGCTTTGAGTTTATATTAACCCCAAAATCTGTTCATAGTCTCGCATCATAACTATTTCACTCATGAAGCTTCCATCGTAAAATAAATCCTAGCTTTTGTTTTCTTTTTACTCTAAAAGGAATGCGTAATGATTCGCGCCCATGACTGCAAATATTTTTTTCTTTTTAAATCTCCATCCTAAATTCAACCCTAAGCTTCAAACAATAATGATTCCATTCCCATTGCTAAAACTTCTGACAATAATATATAGTACTACGCACGTAAACAATATAGTCTGGTTCGGTACAATAGAGCCGAGAACTAATATACCTCCTACTTTCATTTGTAAGCGTAATGCTATTAAATCTGTTTTTCCACATCACATATAAGTGACTTTGTTTTATCACACTATATTTATGAACTGTAAAATTGGTAAACTGAAGAAAAGCAGGATTTTTTTCTAGAATATGTATCTTCTTCCAAGGCCCACATTCATTTTCATACCATACAACAAAAGCATTTTTACGGAAAAAAGAACTTCCATTAAAACCTTATTGTTCTAGCTATTGTTGGTTACAAAGGCGCCAATAACTGTACCATTGTTAGTTGCAATTTTTTCCTTCGGGATCTAAGACACTCTTTGTGCGGCCGTCTGTTTCTTCAACTTTTGTTGAAATCCTTCGACAAAGTTTAAAATGCTTGTTTATTGTTGGTAGATTTTTATTTTGGGAATCATTCACCATTTAGAACATCTGTGTTAGTCACGACTATCGGGGCAATGATTTCTGAGTCCACCTCCAATATGTGGACAACTTCGTGCGCTAAATCTTTTTTTGACAAATAATTGCAGATCTTATCATATCTATTCTTAATAGATAATTATCTGATCTGTAATTTTTGTCTAATTACTTCTTTCCTGAGAGCCACCGTTTCTGCGATAAAACATCATCAGTTGCAATTCTTTGTAAGCAAAAAGTTAACTTAAGGTCGTTCATGTATAACCAGTAAAGATGGACCCGGCTCCCTCTCCGCGGCAAAAAACCCAGCCTTGAATACTCAAGCAGAGAACTTAGAGGATTCAAGGCCATACAAAACCACAGTGGACTCAGACTGTGAATATTGTCCTATCAATCTTAACTGGTTCGCCACTCTGTTGAAGATCCCAAATTCCTGGATAGCGAAGCACCGTAGTACATTGCCGCATACATGACAACTAGAAAGCGTTTAGAGTTGTATTGATTTTATACTCCAGCACCCTCATGATCCATGCATGCGGCACCAAATCATCGGCCTTCTTAAAATCTATCCAACAGGTCAATAGATAGTTATTCATCCTGCGATTTCTTTGGATGACCCGCAACTAACCCGACAGTCGTTGTGCCAATACGTTGACATCCAGTTCAAGAGTCTGAAATGAGAAAGCATACTCGCACATTACCATGCGCTCCATGCGCCACACATCACCACCGGGAGCGGGTTCCAAGCTGGTCGCTGTCCGGCGTCTCCCCTGCCGACACACATGTGTTGGCGACGTCGCGCGTCGGCGGGGAGTAGTACTCGTCGCTGGAGCTAGACGCGACTGCAGGTGCCGATGCTGGTACTTGATCCTTCAGCTAGGGAGCTCGGCGGCGGGTCCGGAGAAGGTGGGCGTGCTGCTCTACGTGCTCTGTTTCTCGTCAACATTTATGTATCTTTCTGGTCATCTTGGTATTATTTTTTCCATTACATTTCCCAATTGCGATACTTAGTTAAAACTATGAACGATGTTACAATTCTTGCTCATTTTTTTACGTAGAAATTCAAGTTTACGAACTTGTTTTGCACTTTCCGACCCGGAGTGGTTTGCAATACAAATTTTACTTTAAAATATAGTTTTGGCAGAGTGACGTATGTCATCTCTGGTAAAATTTCAGCAAATATGTTTGTTGTATACAGTATTTAGATATAAAAAAATCATTCCGGGAGCTTTACACGGGAGGTAGAAATAGTAATTACTATTTTCAAATGATTTGTAAATGAAGTAGAAATATAATATACACGAATATAAAAATTGTATGTGTTGACGTTGACAGGTTTTTTTCCCCCAAGCTTACCTGGGTTGACTTCCATTTTCCATGGAGCGACTGCCTACCTTTTTTTATTAGGAGAAGCTCATTTAGGAGCAAACCTTTCATCTCCAGGGTGTTCAGGATGCAAGAGTCCGGGCTTCCAGAGTCTTGAAAAAGTCTCAGACTACTTCAAAAACACCTGGTGCATTCCTTTTCCTTACTGGCAGCGTTACGGGTCCAGCCCTTTGCGTCCCTCTCAGGGCAGGTCTATGAAGATTCTCGTCCAAGAGCGACTGCCTACCTCTACTACCACTATAGTCCACAACCCATTAAGGTTCTAAGGGGGTCTACTCTGAAATTACGAAAGCGAATGTTCGGACTGACAAAATCACGACCGAAATACGCAACAGTGTCCTACTCTGAAAATTGTTTGGATTCATAAAGTTCGGCCGAAGTCATAGCCAATGTTCGGAAGATGGTCGGAATGAAGTGCTAGAGTTGAAAGTTTTATCGATACATTATTTATGGTCATTAGTATTAATTTGGATTCACTTTGACTCGTGAATTACGGAGTAAAAAAAATCTTTATAAGAAGAATTGATATTGAATGACGCCCACCAAATTGGATCGGCAGCGTAGCTTGGGTCAAAGCACGGTCATCCAACGTTACGTTAAAAATGGACGTTAACGTGGACCGAATAATTTTATCGACTTTTTCCAAAAGCGGCAAATGTTTCCATAATCGTGAAGAACGAAGAAAATATGTAGATTTTGGACCAAAACAACAAAAACGAATTAAAGTAATAGCAGAATGTAAAGAGATTTTGAAAAGTCTATTCGAAATAGATTGAAAATTTTAAATTTTATCATCTATAAAATTTTCATATGATTTTTCTAAAATTGGGGACCCTAGAAGGCGAAGAGAGGAGTTATTGACAATGTTAATTTCAGGGGCTATTGATTGGATTTTTTGTAAAGCTAATTTTTTATCTAAATGTGTATCTGGAATATATATTTCACACTTACTTGTGTTTAAATCAAGACCAATTTTTTGTAAATTTGTTTTAAGGGATATATAATCATCTGCTACAGTGTTGACATCTCGCCTCCTAGAGTTCCGTCATCTAGATATCAATTAATGTTAAATTTTGATTTCAATTCCTTAATAATGGGATGGATGGCTAAACTGAATATGACAAGCCCGAGAGGATCTCCTTGTTGGCAACCTACAGCCGAATTTAAAACATTGTCTTTATAGACTAATTTTGAAGGGTTTCGGTAGCATTGCCAAAGGAAACTGTAAATTTTGGGGGTTTCACTTTTGACTTCTGCCAACAAGGTGTCTCTGTTAACTGAGTTGAACGCATTTCTTATGTCAACTTTTAGAATAACCTCACTTTTCCTGTGGGCCAAATATGTGGACAGTGCGTGTACGTCTGTAGGTGGTGCCAACAGCAATGGGGCGAATACCACCATCCTTTTTGCTAAGGGTACACAGGTTGGCTCCATAAAGGGTGTCAATGATCCCCTCATGGACCCCACCTACGAGCATTAAATTTGTCAAAGCCGTAAGTTCCCTCAGAAGCGACCCACCAGCTTCACCGGCAGTGCACAGTGACTGTCCTGTGTCACTGTCCGCTGGCGGTCTGATCCAGACCGCCAGCGGAGCCGCTCCGGAAAGAACCTATGGCTTCGACCAACTGTTTTACTGAAATTTGAAACGAGTGTAAATTTGGGTCTGGTGGGTCAGGAAAAGAAAGCTTATCTCCAGGCACAGGGTGTTTGCTCTCCAGCGCGGAGAGGGTTTCTGGAGAGCATTGTGCAACCTCGTCGTTGCTAAACAATATTTTGGCAGCTCCCCGAATATCACCTTCACTTAGTTTGGTCTGAACGACCCGAGAAACATCACCCGGTAAGTGAAGCTTTTGTGATGCGACTTGATAACATTTCTTTCGATTGTATTTTGAGGAAATTGTATGTACTTTCTTAGTATTTCGGGTGTATTCATTGCCTGCGAGACATCCCGTATACACCGGGAGACGATTTGCTGGGCCATTGGACTGTCGCTGTTTTGCCCCACAGAGCCTTGATAGCTGCCCCAAGCGTATAAATTCCAAGGCAACTAGTATCTGAAATATGAAAATGAATTATCTTCATTATGTTCCTAATTATATCATAGTTATTGTAATTCACAAAACTGCTACATTTTGGTATCAAAAATACCTTTGTTTCAGGCTTGATTGCACGTTGATTACGCTAACATGATTCTGGGTAACAAAGGCACCAAGTCAAGTCCTGGCAGAGTTCTTCAAAAAATGTCCGACTGAGTCTATAATTTGCTACAAACTCAAGGTAGGGCACTAAATTAGTGTTTAAAGAATCTCGTTGCCGTCTACGATTCATTCCACGCTCAATACTCTCTTCTCTGAGAGATTCTTCCACCAAAAACATGCGTAAGGCCATTATCTTTCAATTTTAAGTCACAAACTTACTGAAGGGGTGAAAACCTAAAAGAAAAAGAATAAATCTCAGACAAATCTGGGGGCACGGCAGTGCCCCAGCCAAGTCTCGAGCAAAACGGGCACGGCCGTACCATTCTTTTCTCGAAGCGTTTCGCGGCTATTTCACCCCCCCTGTATCATCGATACGGACAAAGCTAGGGGTTTAGGTTTTCGATGACCTAGAGTAAGTATTAAAACAAGCTCAGCCTCAAAATTACATGACATTTGAACCAATAGTTTACGAGTTATGAGCGATCAAAGTTACACCATTTTGTCACTCACTGACTCACTCACTGACCGATCATCAAAAATCTAAGGTACTTCTAGCAAACTTAGAACCTTCAAATTTGGCACCAAGATAGGTTTTTAGCTACATGTAAAGGGAAAATTATAAAAACGGTAATAAATTATATACCTTAGTAAATAATATAAAAACAAAATATTTGCGGTTTTACAAGAACACGGTATATGAAATTTGACTGCATTGTTAACTTTGTTCTTTGTTTATGTACAAAAAGCAAATATTTTGTATAGCAATTTTGTTTATTTATAAAAAGAAAAGAAAGAGACCTACAAAAAATAAATGAGATCCCACCAAAAACATTCAATGTAAAAAATAGCCAAGTCTCTGTATGCAATTCTTCCATCGTAAAAAGTTTTGAGATCGCATTGGAGCCAAGTCCTGTTCAACTTAATTTGTAATAATAAATCAATATTTTGTGACTATATCAATCGTTTTGTTTACATTACAATAATAGTGACTTGGCCATGAGCACAATAAGATACAAATATAAAGCGGCATATTTGGAGGAGTTGCAAGTAAATAATAAATAATATCAGGACACCTTAACCGACAGTCGGTATCATCCAAGATCAGTAAACTGCACATGCACTATGGCGCATGTTTTGTCCATAGTGATCTCAAATTCCAATCAGTTACAAAATCATGTCCATAATATATATAATATATAAATTCAACGGTATTTGCACGTAATTACAAGGAGCAAACGACCTTTAACTTGTGCTCATGGCCAAGTCACTGTTATTGTAATGTAAACAAAACGATTGATATAGTCACAAAATATTGATTTATTATTACAAATTAAGTTGAACAGGACTTGGCTCCAATGCGATCTCAAAACTTTTTACGATGGAAGAATTGCATACAGAGACTTGGCTATTTTTTACATTGAATGTTTTTGGTGGGATAATATATTTACGGCACTCAATACGTAGCTATTTTGGTGACGTAAATTTTGACATAAATTTCACGACGCATCACTTGTCCAACTCGAATTTTCGGTCGGGTTTTGTGTTTCGGAGTAGGGTTTACGATACAACAAACATCAAAATAGAAGTTCAGTCGGACCGAAACTGACGGAACGAAAAATAATGTGTTCGAAGTAGGAAACGACATTTCATCGGCCGAAATTGCGGTTTTTACCACTTCGAGTAGGCCTACAGGATAGTAAAGAACGATGTACGAAAGATTTCGGACATTAACATTATACCCAGTAATCCCAAACGTCACACGCACGTTCAGTCAATTGTCGCTAAGATATTCTATCTAATAATAATACTCTGTTATGTCAATTTTATAATAACCTATTACATTATTAAAAATAAAGTCAACAACTGAACACAAATAACTATAGAACATGTCCACACTTCAGCCACCAACGCTATTGATCACTAGCTTTCCGCATTTTCACCCCAACTATCGAATCCAATTTAAAGTTTACACTAGAACCTTAACAAGAAGAATTCCGAACAATCCCAGCGAGCCGTACTAATAAAGTTATGTTAAGTAGATCGCGGTTCGTACTCTACGCGAAATGAATCCGTACCTACAAAACCAGCAGTGTATGTGAAACTTATTTCGTAATTCTCTTTATTGTTTAAAGTTGTTACTAGAAACTGGATCTTATCAAGTGGGAGTGAAAATAGACCAGGAGTTTGTGTTAATTGTGGAACTTTTGTGTCCAAATCTGTTTAGCCTTGTTTTATGATTATAACTATACACAATTACTGATGTCTTTGAGAAATCCTTTATTGGAAATTTCTCTGTAGATTTAGTTTTGGTTTAATTTTTTTGTTTACCAAAGCGTTTATTTGAAATGTCGTGTTCACATCTTATACATGACAAACCAAACTAAGGATACCTTCTACTTACTCAGATTCACCAGTACCTAAGTAAGCCAATTTGATTTGGCGCGGTGACGAACAGCATGAACACATGTTACTTCAACGGTTTCATACGGTTATTTTCTTTTTGAGTGACGATCATAGGAATGAATTAATTTATGTATTTGACAGATGTCTCTTTTTTCTCTTTTCTGGCAACAGTCACACCGCGCCGAGGTCACGCGCTTTTCTGTGACCTACATACAGGCTCGCACAATGTAAGTCTTTTGGTGCAACCGTATATTGTGCTGCGAATAAAAACCGGCATAAACAAAGCTGAAATTCTTCATAAAATCATCTTAGAATAACTTTAAAAAATAATTCGCAAAAAAATCAACACAAAAGAAAATATTAGTTTTTAAATAGCTGAAAATAGAATGTTGTTAGCTTTTGAAATTAGTTTGTTAGAAACTGTAAATATTTATGACTTTAGTAAGTTAAAGACATTAATTCAGATAAAATATACTGAAGAAATCATTAACCTGAAAGTTGTAACCTATTGACCTGTTTAACAGGGCGTAGATAAACAAATATATTAGAGAATAAACATTTTGTTCTGAAACTATCTGACCTAAATACGTCATAACATTGTGATATTGACCAGCTAATTTGGACAAGTACCGGCTGTTAGGTATTGTTATGAAATTAATCATTGCGTTAACAATTAGTTGCGTCATATTTATACAACCTTTATACGAGACCTGAAATTAGATTGATCGATTGCAAACATTTTCACACCATGTTAAATACCGAAATGTGTCGCAGCCGCCGTTCAGTGCAGCTCTACTTTTTTAGATACTATAATCAATTTCTATAGTGTAAAGTTACCATTGTTGGGTCATGCTAAGGTTTCAACAAAAACGCACGTAAAAAAGATAGCTAAACGATAACATAGAAGGATGCAAAAATAACTGTTCGAATTTCAATCTACTACCTACTTACAACACTAACAGAGTGGACACTGCAGTTATTGCCTAAATCGGTATTAACTAAATTTTAAGCTACTTTTATATTTGATATTTTCGAACATACTCCACAAGCAAAGAACACAGCTTTACAAGAATAAACATACCTTTTACTCACTCGCTGTTTTTTGCTCGTTATAAGAACTCAATAAGTGCCCCAAGATTACATCTCCCTGAACCTACAAAGACGACCTACATCGAGGAACTGCATGAACCTTATAAACATCTCAAGAGTTGGGTAAGCAGCATTCTACGTTGTCAGCGGAACGTGAGCTTCGCAGAGAACGTGCCGTCCGCCCGGACATCGCACACTTGTTGGCAATGCACTTTCAATGCAGCTTTGTAGACGGAAAAATTGAATCTTTCCATACATTTATTGGATTTAGATAGGTGTCAATTATAAACTTCTGGATAGACCCCGTAGCAACATTTTGAACACCAGTCTAATGTGAAACTGAGAAGCAACCCTTTTCATTTCCGTATGTTTTCTTTTATGATAAAATTTATCTTAAGGCATCCAATTACAAACTTTCTAACTAAAGCACTTAAAATAATTGGCGAAACTAGCTTTATACCTTATAAGTTCTCGTAAATGAAATCGATTTTGGATGCCGACAAAAATCATTCCACTGGTTTTGGCTCGTTTAGATCGTAATACCGACCGCGTATAGGCGTGATTGCTGATGCATAAATTGTACACTTGTCGTGCCAAAATATTGATTTGTCGACGCTAAGCCAAAGCGACGTAAATGACGATCTGAAATCAATTTGACGTCATTCCCAAACTGCAATGCTGAATTTAGTTCTATAATGTATTTTGTAAGTAACCAAATATAAAATGCATTCAAAATATTTAACTCATGCAGGTACTAGCAACTTTGAATGTTATTTAAGGTCAGGCGGAGAATTGATTTACTATGTACTCAGGGGCCTTAGTGAACTAAATCCATACACGTTACGCGTCATGACAAGAAAAAAGTTATGCGTTTTGACCTATTTGTCCCATTCGTGATGCTCTGTCAGGCTTTAAATTGTTAAATAATTAAAATCGGGTGTTACAAATGGAATATTATGAAATAAAAGAAAATTGGAATATTATGTTGAATTATAATTTTCAATGATTATTTTAAATAAGTATTATAATGTTATTTACAATAATATAATGTGACTACTTCTGGTAAGAAAACATTAGGCATTCAATTCTACGCCTTTTGCTTACAAAGGTTAGTATGACCAATTATATTGATATCTATTAATAATTCACTGTTTTCGAAGTGTCGTATTTTTGTGTCCGAAAATGCATAGAATAAATACTAGCGTGTCATTTCCTGCATTTTAAAAACAACGAAACATCAATTAAATTCAAACAATCAGGAAAAGTTCACGTTTTCAAAATTGGAAATAAAATATTTTACTGACACGTCCTTAAAATCAAATAGAAATTTAAAATAAAGTGGATCCACTACCTGGTATTTTACAGGAGATATTTATTGCTACAGAGTAACGTTCACAATTAATATAATATAAGACAACCTTCAAATTATGCGTTACCACATTTAATTTCTTGTAGCTGCTTAATTGAAGATTTTCTTCAGTTTAGTGACTTTCTAAAATAAAATATTTTATATCACCTTAGTATTTTTAGAACGCCCTATTTTTACCCGTGCAGTAAAACTTTGGAGCTGTTGACGCTAGCGTCAATCGGTTCTGAAGCGATACTGTTCATGGCATGTTATTGAAATAACGAGACGTCGATAAAATGTCACAAATGTTCTAGATCTAGTACAAAATTCTTAAACCAGTTAGATGTTTTATGGATTCGGTTAAGACTTCGTTATGCTAACGTAACATGAAAGTTGAATTAATTTTGCTCGATCTGCGTATTAGTGCTTCAATTCTTGATTTGCATTTACTCTAGTCGGTTTGAAGATTATGAGTTTTTAAACTATAGTTATACGTATGGTAGTGTTACGAAGATGTGAGTGATAGTTCAGGGGTGTATTATCTTCAGCACCCTTCAAATATTATGAATGTAGCCTACGCGTACGTATATAGTAATACATCATGTATAATAATTTTAATATGAACTTATTTAGTGTATAAAGGGATAATTTATAAAACGGAAGGCTTGCTCATTATATCTGTTTTATTCAAGTTCTCGTACTATAAATTAATTTATTAAATGTCTGAAACTAGGCCATTTGATATAATCCATGAGCTGATTAAACTGATCAATAAAACAACCAAAACCTTCATTCAGAGACAAAACTGAAAATAAATTGAGTACCAGCAAAAATGAACTGGCTATCAAAATTTAACGACCTACAGAGGACTCGCGATCAATTTGCTGAACGAAGAGAATCCCGTCAGTAAAACGGAATTAAATTTGAGGTTTTAATTAAATTTAAAGTCGAGTAAAGGGGTTGGGTTCGGACCTCGGATTTGATAGGATCATCTGGTGTCGTTAATATTAATTTGGCTATCGACTGCTTGTACTAAAGTTGAAATGTTAGGATTCCTTTGGGTTGGCAATAGATGTATCGTTTATCTTGAAGTTTTGGGTCTACTTTCATTGAAGTTTTTAGGCCTGGTTTCACCGAATTTTTATTGATTATAAAAGTTTGATAAAATCTTGCTGCCGTTACCGGTTCTCGTCCATCGTTATCAATTTATATTAATTACCTACGTCTTTCATAAAACTCATTTTTCCTTATGTTTTAGAAATTATAAAACTGACTCAATTCTCTTTATCTATACAAAGCATTAGGTATACTTTGAATGATACAATTCAAGTACCACTCTAGTTATGCCAACTTTTCATCTTTAGTCTAAAACTCGTAATCTTTCCCTAAACTTTACAATAAGTCGTAGAGAATTTCATTGAAGAAAGCAAAAGCCATCCGAGACAGATGATCAAATTCTTTTGATAACAATACGTTGGCGTACAAAGGGGTCGAGATAGAAAATTATTTCTTTATGAGATGCGACGTAAATTGACACGTAAAGATTTAAGAACAGAAGTCAAATTGGCTTGGACCGTGTCTGTGTTGACAAAGATAATGCCTTATCGACAGAACAGAGTTTAAGTGCATTGTCTGTGTATTGTCTCTGCTTGGATTACAGCATGTATGGTGGAGTGCTGAATCCTATTTGTTAGTAACAGGAAAATGTATGAAATGGCCAGTAGTAAGATGATGTTGGACTTCCAGGATTTATTTAGTACAGTAATTGGTCGTAAATAAAAAATTAAGACACACTTTATTTGTGCCTTAAAACAAATATTGACTACTATAAATATTTAATTCTTGCAAAGAGATTACAGAAAAATCTTTATTATTTATGTGTCCATCGACCCCCGGTCTCGACATACTTCAGCAGAAATTAGGTACAAAAACTTTATCATGGTACAATGAATAATTAGTAATTTCTTCTTAATTTCATTTAGAATAGCTCCGAAACTTTTGCACAAAATCCATTAACACCAAAAATACATAAACAAATGATTCCACTAGAACTCATAACATGAGAACACGCACGATCGACGTTCGGATTGATTAAACTTTTTCAATCATAACTGTCGGTAGCTGACGGCCGAACAACGTTCAGCGCGTATACACTGTCGATCAACGAGTATTATCTACAATTTTTGTTTGACTCCTTTTTTGTGTTTCATGTGCTGCTACTTCGCTAGATTGTTTGTTTTCCAGTCGAATTATTTCCCGTTATTTTTCCTTTTTCCTAAGATTGGCAGAATACGATGCCTATAATAATGGTCCTCACAATAATACACCACAGTTTTCTTTATTACAGTTTTTATCAAGATTTTGTTTTGTATTATAATATCATTATTATCTTATGTTACCTGATCAGAATATGAATCAGTCCTTCTACCATAATCCGCAACAAAATGATCATGAGACATATTGTCGACCTTAATACAGACAGTATTAAGGTCGACAATATACATCAGCTTTGTGAGAAATAAATTATGGCAAGTAATTTTATAAAAATGTTGACGTGTATAATTTTTTAAGCAAAGCTCCTGCATGTTGCAATGTAGTAATACCTTGATAACCCACGACGTTACACCAAGCAGTTAGGAAACTTTGTACCATAGAAAGCCACACGGCCTTCTTACAGTAAACTCTAAATTAACTTAGTGTGCTGCGAAATATCCAAAGGAGCTCAGGTGCTTCTCTCTTAACATTTATTATGATAAACTTCCACTTTTACCGCCTCCCATTAGCCTCTAACTGTGTTCAACGAAATTTTGAAATTGCCCCATTTTTTTTACACAAATTTTTAGGAGTGCACTGAAATTATGTTTCCCAAAAATAATTACAGTTTAACGTGCGTTAATTACCATTTATTCAATGTTAAAACAAATTCTAGACATTACAATGTTGTTACTTTTATTTTTTAAGTTTATTTGGTTTGTCGTTGCACCTAGCCGCACTTATGGATATGGATTATAATACTCATTTTATTGCTTACACCACTATCAAATTAAAACTTCAAACTTACCTTTAATACCTAAGGAAAATATTAGCATGGGCATTGAGCATGTTTGTTCTCCAAAGTATAAAAGTTTTGGGATAACGTCTTTTTGATGCAGCCACGAATAATTTTACTTAGCAGGAGGATATTTACCTCTAGAGAGAAAAGCCGGAATAAACGCATATTACTTAATTGTATTTTCACTCACCGTTATTTGATCAAAACTTTGTAAAACCTACCATCTAAGTACCCGTCTTGTGGAAGCAATTAATATATTATTAAGTATTTTCTTCGGAGGAAAAAAATAAAAAATAAATTTTGTTTTCAGAAATATTCTAATTTCCGATTAAGAGAAGAGCTTAACAATGTTTTGTTCTTCTAGATTTCTGGCAACTCAGATAAGTTTTGACAATTGATGGTTCTCTGTGTATGTCAACACTTGAGGAACCGAATTCTTTTATATTTGATTAGTCAGGAAATTAACGGGGCTTTCAAGAAGTAAAGTATTACTGCGTCCTTACTAAATCCGAAGCAAAGAATTAACAAAAGTTAATTCGAAATCACAGCATGGAATTGCCCAGGGGAAATGTAGTAGCAGATTAAGTGAGTGATTGATCTGCCGGGACCGGCTTAACGAGACAGGAAAACTGCGTGGCAACTGGCCAATGCGCCACTCAAAATTGCTTTTTTGCGCTAGTGTTAGAACTGCTTTCAGTCACTAGCTAGAAGCAAATTGAAGTACCAAGGATTAAACGCTATTCGCAACACTATTCTCGTCAGTATTCACAAGTCTCTATTTAAACACCTCTTAAAAGTTTTGCTTGTATTCATAGAAAGAGAGTGACAATAATCAGTTCAACTGACTAATCTTGTTCTCGTTGACGTCCCTGCAATGGATGCGGTGGACACAGCCTAATTCTTACTTCATAGTTTTATTCGATCATCAAGTAATTAAAAATCATTTTTTTTTTGTTAGAAATATTTTTGAAAATATGCCTTCCTTATTAACATTATTATTAAGTTCCATTACATTAGAAAATTCTGTAGCAGTTTACAAAAAATGTTCTTAACGTGGGTACCGTATTTAACAAATTCTCATAAAAAATGGTCCAATTATAAGGGTCTCGTTGTTGAAGGCTTATGAATCTCTTCTTATAAATTCCGTTAATGTTTTCGTACTTAACTTATTATCTGAACATTAATTACCTCTCGAGGAAATGGGGATGAGCTAGATAACATTTTGAAATGTTCCTTTAATAATAAAAGGTTTTGCTTTTTATTTCAATTACTACATTTCTGATATTCAAGAACTTTTCTTTCTCAATTTTTATTAGGTGAAATTCAATGAAATAGTATTTTCTCTTTTGTACAAACAGTTTTAACTATGTTCTCTACTACGAAATTCAGCAGAGTCCCTACCGTGCTATGTTGATTTAATATTTCCATATCATCCAGTTTTTATTCCCTTAGAGACCTATTTGCTTCCTTGTCGTGCTTACAAGACTAAGACAAGAATACCTACCTGTATCTGCGTAAAATGCTGTTTCTCACACTAAAACCTTTCCCTTTTTTTTTGTCAGAAAGTTTATGGTGTGCAAAATCATGCTGATAAATAAGAATAGTGTTGATGAATTAATTAAATGAATTACAGCTTTTACTGATAGAATAATAATGTAATAAAATGATGTATGCTGGTATGCTGTATCCAGGGGGATACAGCAGTAGTAAAATATGAACATGACAATTTACTGTGATAGATCTGCTGAAATATGCTCAAGAGAAGATTACATTACAAAACCAAAAAAAAAATGAATTTCTGCTCCTTTGACGTGCACTCCACTAGAACTTTGGACCTGAAGTTTAATGTTTTTATGTTCAAGTTTTGACTCTTAACTTCTGTTGAATACAAACATCAAATAATTCAATTTTCTGTCCCCGTCTGAAGGTCTTATTGACTTGGGAACAGTACTGGTCTGGGTCGCAAGCCTCCCTAAACAGTAGTTCACGTAACGCACATAAAAATACAATAGTTGAAAGGAGTGGGTTTATAACTCTCAACAGTACACAGTGACGTGACTAGAATAAGCTATCGATTTACGTTTACGATTATTGGAATTGATTGATCAAATAAATTTTGTTTTAGAAAATAAGGTTGCCTTTGGGGTTAAAGTTGAAAGTTGGATTTTACTATTAAATTAATTTGAGTACCAGTAAACTTACTAATTAAATTCTTCGTATGCACGTAAAAATCTGTTACCTGAATAAAATCTTATATGATATCAAAAAAATCCTTCACATGGCTGTCGACTGGAAGATGACTTCCTTTTAGTCTCACTCAGGTGACTAATTACAAATCTACATAAAAACTATTCAACTAAAACCTATATAATGCCAATATTATTGGCACTTTTGATGTAAATTTTATTATATACCTAATCACTTTTACTGCGTAATGTGATGAAATTTAAAACACATTTTTACAATTTTCCACTTTGCCATTACTTCGTGGTTTGCAAGCTGGTGACGTCAAGTTGTTTATGCCATTTAATGAACAAAAATTCCTAAATTCATCTGACGTAAAGGCGGTAACGTTATCAATAACGATCGTATACGGTAGGCTTCCGTCCACTTTGTACGGTATGGGTCTCATGACTTGTCGGCTGGATCATTGCGGTTAGGCCTCCTAGTGTTTGTGCCATAGCAGATCTTCTCTCGGGCTTGTATGTTGAACCTTCGGGCAGAACATGATGCGCAGGTGTCAGGTTCTATTGAGAAACATCCACATAATCAGTGGTGTTTCCTCTCTTCCTGTACAGGAATTCCAGATACCCCAACTCTTATTTCATCATGTCGCATTTTGGAGGCGGATAGGATGTTAAATAATGGGTTGGCAATTCCATACCAGTGGGAGTTATCTGCCGATTCTCAACTCAAACTTCAACGTCTTTATAATACCGGTTGTAGTTTGATGGTAGCCATCAAACGCAAGCTAAGATGGCTAAGAATCTTGAAATTTGGCATTTTACTCAGTATATTTTGTCCCCCCTG
The DNA here is from genome assembly GCA_905475315.1 of Autographa pulchrina. NCBI lineage: Eukaryota > Metazoa > Arthropoda > Insecta > Lepidoptera > Noctuidae > Autographa > Autographa pulchrina. Next base: position 1,625,513 of record FR997775.1, read on the forward strand.
TATTATACTTATCATCTAATGACTCAAGGTTATGTTGCCAAGTCATTGCAAAGATTTAGTATTCTATATTATTGCTAATGCGCTTTTCACTATATAAGTATTTATGAAATTTGTATAAAGAAAACTTATGGTAAAGATGTAATAAAGTAGCTAAGGTCATTTAAAGGTTCGTATTTTTTCCTTCTTGTCTGCATCTAGACGTATGTCATCATAGTCAATTTATATACTTCGTTGTTTTAAAAAGTATATATATAAACTAACTAGCTGACCCGACAGACGTTGTCCTGTCTTAACTATGAATTCTGTTTCTAATTGAATTCTGTCAATTCTATGTCAAACGTCATAAGGTGACATTAAAAAGTTTAGGTTAGATTAGAAATAATTTTATATGGTGGTTGAGTATTCTTAAATTTTCTAATTTTCCACGCAATTTTCCATATTTTTTGTTTCATAAGAACCTTCTTCGTGATGCCGTGAGCAAGGGAAATAGGCATTCATTTTTATATATACAGATATCATCCACCCCTAGAACAGAACGCTTCCATGTCCTAAATACCCATCTTTAGTCCATTTGGAATATGCGATTGTATTTACTAGGACTAATACTAGTCCCAGCCCAGCAAATGCCCGCCTTGCTAAGCGCATCACTATAGGCCGAAAATCGCCTTTTTGAAATGTAATTAATTTGCCACTGAGCGCCCTAACCTCAGCAACACGACGTTCGATCCTGCACTGCCAAGCTGGCATAGCTGGTTTTGGTCGTTTAGCTACGTTGTTGTTATTTATTTTAACATTAGCTACACGACATACCGCTACAGCCGCATGTCGCATGCAGTACAGAAACCAGTGTGCGTCACTAAGGTTTTCACTGCTTCCGAAATAAACGAGAAGCATATGGGCAAGCGAGGCAATCGGGGCTTAAGGTCGGGAGGTGTGTTGATATAGGCTATAACTCCCGAATCGCATCCTCCAAAGTACTCCTTATATATTCAATAAAGTGGGTACTTAGAGTTATAGCCTCGTCCTCTTCTTCCCCGTCAACACGGTTGGTTGGCGGTGAATCAGTTAGCGGTACCACCGCAGGAGACGGGTCGTTGTGCCGAAACGTTGACTTCCGGTTCAAGACCCACAGACAGCATCTTTGCACAGTACGCAGTAAGGTTAGTTCCTCCCTCTGTCGCCTCGTTATAATAATATGCGCGCATGACGTTCTCGTTTATTTTTTGAGTCCACTTCATGCGCCGCACATCACCACCGAGAGCGGGAGCCCAATTCCAGGCCTGCGGGCTCCAAGCTGATCGGTGAGCCAGTGTCTCTCCTGCCGACGTATAGATGTTGGCGACGTAGGCGGGGAGTAGAGTACTCTTCGCTGGAGCTTGACGCGACTGCAGGTGCCGGTGCTGGTACTTGATGCGACAGCTGGGAGGCGGAGCTCGGCGACGAGTCCGGGGATGGTAGGCGTGCTGTTCTGCGTGTCCTGCTTCTCGTCAACATTATTTAATCATCCGCTCATATTTGTTTATATCTTCGTATTTCACTTTTGATGGAGTTACATAATGTCAACTCTGGTGCTTTTTTGTAAATACATGGTAAAAAGTATTTATGCATAAATTAAACATTTCGCGGCTTTAACTGGATGTAGAACTGATTATAATTACTATTTTAACTGGTTTGTAAATGAATTAGAAATATAATTCTAAACAAGGAGATAAAAAATGGTACGTGTTGACGTTTCCACGGACACAGATTATTTTTATTATAATTAAAGTTTTGAATTTTCCATGATTATTCCTGAATTACATATGATTTTCTATCCAAAACCAGTGTTTAATTGCTTTTGCTATTCCCCAAGATAAGATTGTTGTTCTCACTTTCTAATTCATCATCAGAAGAACTGTCGAGCAAAGACCGAGCTAATGACATTGGCATTCTATAAGTACGTTTCCATTTGTCGTTTACATCATGAGCTTATCATGTAAAGCCGCTGCATACATTAAGAAGTACAGAGGAAAGTACGCTCTCTGAGCATTACGGGCACCAGTGATTAATAAAGGCACTTAAGCAGGCGCTATTTCTTCAGCTCTTTTTCCTTGCAAGGTATTGCAATTTTTATTCAGGAGGGTATGTGCACAAGGTCTCGTTTTACAGCTTTTTCCCACTTTGGACGGTAAGGGTCTCATGACTTGTAGGCTGGTATCATTGCGTTTAGGCCTCTTAGCGTCTGTGCCATAGCAGATCTTCGTTCTGGTTTATATGTTGAACCTTCAAGCAATACATGATTCGCAGGTGTCAGGTTATACTGAGCAATATCCACATAATCAGTGGTGTTTCTTCTCTTCCCGTACAGGAATTCCAGATACCCTAACTCTTATCTCATCATTTCGCATTTTGAAAGCGGATAGGATTTTAAATAATGGATTGGCAATTCCATACCAGTGGGAGTTATCCGCTCTATTGGATTGAGTTTATATGAGCCCAACAACTACAGCTGCATTGCTTCTCATAACTTCAACAACGTCTTCATAATACAGGTTGTAGTTTGAACTCTCTCTAGAGTGAGTAGCCATCAAATTCAAGCTAGGATGGCTTGAAAGCTTGAAATTTGGCATTTTCCTCAGTATATTAATTATGTCCCCCCCTGTATTATACTTATCATCTAATGACTCAAGGTTATGTTGCCAAGTCATTGCAAAGATTTATTTTCTATATTATTGCAAATGAGCATTTCTATTTTTATTTCAGTGAGCATTTCCCTCAATACTTATAAAATTTGTATCAGGAAAAGTTATGGCAAAGATGTAATAAAGTAGCTAAGTTCCTTTGAAGGTTCGTATTTTCTCCTTCTGGTCTGTGTCTAGACGTATGTCATCATAGCCAATTTCTATATTTCGTGGTTTTAAAAAGTATGTATATAAACTAATATCACCCACCCTTTGAACAGGACGCTTCCATATCCTAAATACCCATCTTTGGTCCCTTTGGAACTTACGATTGTATTTACTAGGACTAATACTAGTCCCAGCAAGTGCCCGCTTTACAAAGCGCATCACTCTAGGCCGAGAATTGCCATTTTGAAATGCATTTAATTTGCTGATGAGCGTACTAGCCTCAGCAACACGACGCTCTATCCTGCACTGCCAAGCTGGCACGGCTGGTGTTGGTCGTTTAGCTACGTTGTTGTTATTTTAACATTAGCGACGCATTAGCCGCATGCAGTACAGAATCGAGTGTGTGTCAATAAGGTTTTCACTGCTTCCGAAATAAACGGGAAACAGTGAATATAGGATACCCATTATGACCTTATTCCGGTTGTGCATATGGGCAAGGGAGGCAATCAAGGCAATCGGGGCCTAAGGTCGGGAGGTGTTGATCGGAACTCCCGAATCGTGTCCTCCAAAGTACTCCTTATATTTTCACTACACTGGGTACTTACAGTTATAGCCTCGTTCTCTTCTTACCCGTCAACAGGGTTGGTTGGCGGTGAACCAGTAAACGGTACCACCGCAGTAGACGGGTTGCTGGCGGGGCTACACTGTACTTCAGAGCGTAAACGATCTAGTGTAACGTCATCCAACCTATGATTGCGTTGGTTGACCCGCACCTGATCCGACAGTCGTTGCGCCGATACGTTGACATCCGTTTCAAAACCCACAGACAGCATCTTCGCACGGTACGGAGTAAGGTTAGTTCCTCCCGCTGTCGCATTGAAACAGGTAAAAAGAATACTTGGAAATGTTTCTGTAGATAAAATTTAAAATAATAACCGGAGATAAAAAAATCGCGTGTTGACGTTGAGTTTTTTTATTATTATTGTAAATAAAGTTTTGAATTTTCCATGATTATTTCTGAATAGATATTTCAAGCTATATTAAATTATAATTATTAAACTTAAAATATTTACAATAATATAAAAACTAAGCCTACACAATAAATAAGAAAAAATATAAACTAAATAAAACTAAGAACTAAAATAAGGCATCAAAAAATTCATCCACATCGCTGTCGACTGGGAGTGTGCCCAAAAGGCTGGCAGCATTGCCACGTTGTATGGCAATGCTTATTCGCTGACCTAGGTAGAAGCCAGCCATTGGGTCACGCGAAGTGTCAACCAGGCGTTTGGATAAATCTTTAAAAAATCTGTGTGCACTCGGACCCCACGGACCAAGGGTCTCAACCCCAAACGGCTCGAATATATAACTTCCAACTAGGTTGGTATATTTCCGCCGCTTGAGGTTCTCAGCAGCCGTAGCAGCAGCGCCAGCACGGCACGACGTACTAGGAAGATGGGATGGCGCAAGAGTATCGACGCAAGTAGCATCCCACACTAAAGGCCTACCCAACTTCCACGGGAACAAAGACATGCCGTCCGGTCTCTTGACATCGTCGCATGCCAGGCCATTGGGTTCGAGTACAGCCGGAACGCCGACGGCAACAAGAGCTCGTCGAATAATGTCGTTTATATTCGCATACCGCGCCATGCGGCCTGCGCTACGGCTACATGATAGGCCGTGGTGTCCGAGGCTGTTGACAACTTCGCCACAGTGACAGCGATGCGGGGTACAACAAGAAGCCCCTAGGCGTAGAGCAACAGCGAGGCAGAAAGTAGTATCGTCGAACAAGGTGCCTATGTTCGACGAAGGCAATGCTTGAATCCAAAGGCCTGACTCCCACTCTCCCACAGCGCCAGTAAGCGCGCACGCTCAGCAGTAGTATTCGAAGATGAGATTATTTTTTTCCTGAACTACTCTGCAGAGCGGCTCGTCCCACTGTCTCTGGGAGGATGGGTAGACGGGAGTATTTGAATTCGGGCGGGCAATTTTCCAGGCATCCACAGCCTCGGTGAAGCACGACACATCAAAATCAATCAGTGTGGTGCTAAGGATTTTCCTGATTAATTTATCAGTGCCGTGGACCGAGGATATAAAAGCCGGTAAACTGATACTTGAAATTTTGCGGGCGCCGAGCCCGCCCGCAAAATACGGATGGAAAGAGTGGCCTGAGCCCAAGCTCGGACGTCCATGGCCACATATAAAATTGAAGTCAGTGAATGTTTTAAAATTTGATCCATTTTTTCCAAAAGTTGAGGGTGCTTCCATAAATGTGAAGCACGAAAGAAATAAATAAATTTAGGACCGAAACAGCAAAACCGAATTAGGGTCATGGCCGAATGCATATTAATTTGGTGCAGTCTATCCGAAACATCATTGAAATTTTGAATTTTTTCGTCTATGAAAGTGGGAAAGGCATCGTCGAAGATTGGAGACCCAAGCAGACGGAGAGAGCTTTTTTCAGTAATTTTTTTTCAGGGGCTATTGTGATAGTCAGTTGTCTGTCAGTCACGTTATTTAAGAAAAGTTCTCATTTCGAAAAGTTGAGCTGAAGTCCAATAGTAATTAATTTATTTTTTAAAAATATAAGATCATTTACAACTGTATCCACATCGCCTCCGAGGGTCCCATCATCGAGATACCACACGTTGAATTTTGAATTTAGTTGCCGAATGATTGGGAGGATGGCTAGGCTAAAAATCACCGGCCCGAGAGGATCACCTTGCTGACAACCAACTGCAGATTCTAATAGATTTTCCCGATACAGTAATTAAAATTTGATTTTCTATCCAAAACCAGTGTTTCTTTTCTTTTGCAATTCCACCAAGATAAGATTATTGATCTCACTTTCCAATTCATTGTCAGAAGAACTGTCCAGCAAAGACAACCAATGACAGTGACAATGCCATTCTATAAGCACGTTTTCCAAAAGTTTACACATTCCACAAGGCGTATGACTAAAAATACGCTGCGATACCGCTTTATTGTTAAACATGTTGACTGTAACAGTGTACATCGTAGGTTAATGTATGTGTATAGTGTGTCGTAGGAAACGCAGATCCACGTTGTCGTTCAAATGAATCCACGCAGTTAAAATGCGCCTAAATAAGTTAGATATACCTTAAGAGAAATACTTTTGTCAGTAACTTCCGTGTACCAAAGATAAGGCTGTCATTACCCTATAATTTCCACTCGTTCCCTTATTAGCATGGGAATCGGATAAAAGTTGAGTGTCGAGACGAATTAAAGGAGCTAATAATGTGTCCCTTGTGGTGTTATAAATGGAGTGAGAAATTCAACACGTAGGTTGCTTCGGTACAGTAGGTTCTTTATTGTACACATACACATTACATTTTAGAGACATACATTAACGGTGATGTACAGAGGCGAGCTTAACTCAAAATTTAGTTTTCTTCCAGCTAACCTTTGAGTGATAGAGAGATTATTCTAACAATAAAATTATCCTTGCCGAGAAAAAACTGCAAGCAAAGCTATAATAAAGTCAATATGAAAAACCTTGAACGCGATTTAAGTAAACATAATACCTTTGAACCAGTTTATAATGCGAGCGATGCAAATGTTGCTTTAGACTATTTTATTAACCTATTGCAAAAAACAATTATAAAAAATACTACGACAACTATGATACCTAGAAAACATAGAAATTTAAAACCTTGGATAACACCGGGACTCGTACGTTGCATTAGACATCGAGACAAACTTCATCAAAAATCGAAATTAGAACCCGACAATTCAGTTACTTCCATATCTTATAAAAGGTATAGGAACTACTGCAATAACCTTTTAAAAAAATTGAAGTCTCAATACGATAGGAATGAATTACAAAAGGCCGGTAATAATAGCAAGCTTGTTTGGAAATTAATTAAAAAAAATGCATTCCAGTCAAAAACCTCAGAACCTCCTGTAGATTTGTTACTTAGCGAAACATGCCCATCCGAAGCAATTAACAAAGTCAATAACTTTTTTGCAAACGTGGGTAAAACCCTTGCAGAAAAAACCTTGCGGACAAGCAGTATCGACTTAAATAAGTTAATGACTGCCTCTACGGTGAACTCCTTTGTTTTGCTAAATACGGATATAGATGAAGTGTTAAGCATTATTTCTGGATTAAAGCACAATTGTGCTGTAGGATGGGATAATATTTCCAATACTATTTTGAAAAGCCTCAAACATTTACTTGCTCCCCCGTTAACCTATATATTTCAATTATGTTTAGATGAAGGTGTATTCCCCAGATCCCTTAAAAAAGCAGTGGTGACCCCTATATTTAAATCAGGAGATAGAAAATGTGTAAATGACTATAGGCCCATCTCAGTATTATCAGGACTTTCAAAAATTTTGGAAAAAATCATAAACAATAGGTTAATCAAATATCTTGAAGACAACAAAATACTTTCACAGAACCAATATGGCTTTAGGCAAAAAAGATCTACTAATCAAGCACTTCATCAATTAACAAACTATATAACTAGCAACCTGGACCGGGGTAAACCCACCATAGGGATATTTCTAGACCTCGCCAAAGCTTTTGATAGCATATCTTGTTCCATACTTTTGCGCAAGCTTGAAGCACTTGGGATAAGAGGAACACAACTCCGCCTTTTTACTGACTACCTTTCTGATCGCTTACAATATGTTAAAATTGGTCAATACTTAAGTTCTGAAGTTCAGAATACTGGCTATGGATTCCCTCAAGGTAGTATTCTAGGCTGCACTTTATTCCTGGTTTATATTAATGACCTCTGCAGCTTAAAAATTCCAAATGGTCTTATAATATCTTATGCGGATGACACCGCTTTATTATTTACGGCAAATACCCGGCAGGAGGTTTTCGAGCACACTCAGACGGGTTTTGATATGGTAACTAACTGGCTACACAAAAACTTACTAACCCTAAACGCAGATAAAACCAAATACATTCTTTTTACAATGAGAAACACAAACATACCCATTTTTAATCCAAACATATATGCACACAGCTGTAAAATAATCGCTGACATCGCTTGTACCTGCCCTGCTTTAGCAAATACTAACGACATCAAATACTTAGGTATAACTCTTGACACGAATTTGAATTTCCGCAAACACATTGATTTATTATGTTCCAGAGTACGTAAATTAATATATTTATTTAAGAATCTTCGCAATATAGCAGATTATGCATTAATAAAGCAAGTGTATTTGTCGTTGTGTCAATCTTTACTTACTTATTGCATAACTTCCTGGGGTGGTGCAGCAAAGTCAATTTTGCTGCCTTTAGAACGCGCTCAGAGAGCAATTCTTAAAGTAGCAACTTTCCGACCTTTTCTATTTCCTACTGACCTGCTATATAGGGAATGCAACGTACTAACAATCCGACAATTATTTTTATTGCACACCATTTTAAAACAGCACACTGATCTCCCTTTTATCCCATTAGCAACAGACAAGAGAAGGAAGGACATAGTCTGTAGTAGACCTCAAGCTAATCATGCATTTGTCAACAGGTTTTATTTATTTTTGGGACCTTTTTTATACAATAGAATCAATAAAAAACTTAATATATATTGTTTAAATAATAAAAAATGTATGCTCATGTTAACCCAATATTTAGGGAAATTGAATTACTCAGACACAGAAAAAATACTAGAAATTGTTAAGTAAGACTGACAACATTATTAATAGATAGTTTCCTTTGCTGATAGACTTTTTTGTAACTCGTATTATTTTGTAAACGAATACTATGTAGTCTTTAATTATTATTTTACTTTAATTTTAAATGCCCTACTTAAATATTTACCTTAAGCGATCACCTGAAACACAGGTTTACCCTAGTTCAGGCTGGCAGCAATTAATACTTTATGAACCATATCATACTATATGTACTCTAAAAATGTTATATTAATTTTAGTTTAACATAAGTGTAGTTTAAGTATTTTTGGAACTGTGGTATTTATAAGATCTAGTTTAAAATTCTACACTGTAACATATATTTGGTCAAATAAATAAATATTATTATTATTATTATTATTATTATTAATATTATTATTATTATTATTATTCTGTAAGTGGTGAGGAAGACAGAAGGGTACAACTTTAAAATTTTAATATACATACCTATACAAAAAAACTACATATAGTACTTATATAATAGGATATATATTATTAGATAGAGACATACATAGACTACATAACTCAAATTGAAAGGAAATGCTCTCTTATCTTTCTCCTGTAGACGTTCAGCGAAGAGCTATTACGCAAGGAATGTGGAAGTGAGTTCCAGAGGCGCACAGCACGAATAATAAAGGATTCGTCGTAACGACTAGAGGAGTGAAGAGGAGTGCGAAGGAGAAGAGGAAGAAATAACACAAGGTTTACCCCTGAAGACCAAAAATTCAAAAAGTTACCGCAGGTAGCCTGGATATTTAGGGTTGTGCAAAACAGAGAAAAGAAGACAGAGAATGTGAGAATCTCGACGAAAAAGAAGATATTTTTTGTCTCAAATAATCTGTAAATAAAGTTAAAGAACAAAAAAGCTATCGTAACTTTTTGTAATAAAACTTTTGTGATGAGTTCGTACTAATTTTAATGAAATAACACCATCGGTCAAGGATTGCGAACTAAGACTTTACGGATTTGTTAATAAAATAACTTGACTTTAGATATTGTCAAACATAATTACTATATTGTTTACGTGTTATTTTTTTTTTTATTCTAGTTTATTAGCTGTTAAATACGGTATGTGATGTCTATTTTTGTTTTTATTATATAATTTAGTTCATAAGAATTGGTACTCATGGCATCGCTTTGGTGTAAACTGTGAAGATGTTATGTTGGTGAATAAATAAATAAATAAGAGAATCCTGTGAATAACATGTAAATATTTATATTTTACCTTTAAACTATCGCGCTGCATGTTTATAGTAATATAATTCGAAGGAATAAGCGCGTTAATGCCTATTTATTTTACTTATGGCTGTGTAAATAGTTATTATGACTAGACCTATTTAAATGATTTTTTGGCGAATTATCAAACATCGAAATTTATGAAAATATTGAACTAAATAACATGACTAAATTACGAGTAAGCCATAATGAATCACAAATATATCGTATAAGAGCAGTCGTAATATGGAAAAGGCTTTACTGGAAATATTATTTCCAAATCTATCTAAAAAGGAAAATATCTGCCCTCAGTGTTATTTGATCTATTCATTTATCCTTTTGACTTTACATATCCATAATTTATTGAGTAAAACGAGCTCCGTTGTTTCTTTATGGTGTGAATGTATAGAGTTTAATTAATATTAAAATAAATTTGAAAATGCATGTGAAAGAACAATATCGCATTTAAATTCCAGTCTGGAATTACCAATTAATTTGTTACGGATACAAAATCCATGTAAGAGCAACGTTTAAAAAAGGCAAGCAACAAAAATCAACAAAACGGTAACATAAAAACGGCTTTCTCCTGATGCGAACCGACATTCTTCACGGACACGAATAAATTAAATAAGAAATCCCTAGCGTGCCCTAATTTTGAGCAGGCAACGCAAATATGTCCCGGCTTAATCCCCTGGTTGTAATTAAGCTTAGCCAGGGTCGTTGTGGCTGTTCCCCTGTTTGGGTTTTCATCGCTGTTGTAGGAGTCACACTTGTTTGTCCATCAACGTCACGGTTTTGACGAGTCACGTGGATGAATGTATAAAAATACGTACGTATTTATCCAATAATATTTAGAGTAGAAAACATTTTTCAACATTATTTACATACTTTGGTGTAGTATTTAGATCTGAATTGTCACCACAGAGCCAAATCCGTCTAGGTTTTCCTATAATTATTATGTTCTGAGTATTGCAGTAAGTTCAAAAATGTATGAAGCAAACTTTTATATAAATAAAACATATCAGTAGCTAACTTTTCATTTGTTTCGAAAACCACTTTCTTTTTCGGAAAAATTAAAATAAGTAAAGAAAGTTAATAAATATTTTAGGCTACGAAAAGAGTGCTGCAACTGCCTCGGTTTGGCCTATCGAACAAGGTTTTTATTATTTAAAAAAGCGTTTATTTCCATAATCATTTATTTAAATACACTTCAGTTACATCCAGGGATTTTGCAAACTTTCCGATTAAGCTCCTTTTCTTAATTAACTTCCATAATGACGTAAGTTTCTGGATTTTTTCAGTTTTTTCCTCCATCACGTCTATATATTATCACTCTTTTATATTTTTCTTCCATTGAATGTTCTGACGTGTCAGAGTACTGGCTCAGTTCTTCGTATTTTCGCTCCCTGTGACTGGATCTTTTCTCATGTCTCGTTTGCGTCAACGCCTCAGCTATTGAACTGGTGTCATTTGAAACTAGATGCAACTGTAGCAAAAATGGAGGATTGCCTGTCATTTGCACAAGGGGGACTTCAAAGTGAATTTACATTGAAACACTTAGATCCGTATTCACAAATAATTATAATTAATTTGGAGAGTGTTAAAGAAATTCATGCCAAGGATTTATTTATTATGGAATTGTAAAAATAGTAATAGTGATGTAGTGTAGTAGAGAGTCTTCTAAAAGATTCATAAAAATAATTCCGTTCTTTGGTAATATTTAAATCGATAAACGAATTCACTCGGTTCGTTCGTTTGAATATAACAACATTGGTTAGTAGTCGGTAGTGTTTGTAAAAAGTTAAAAGGATATTGTGAAACTTTGCCAACGATTCAACTGGTGCGCTGACCGATTTCTGAATGGTTTCTGACCTGCTCCTGTGTTTAGTCTATTAAGCATCGACTACTCGGATGTAGTATGGCTTCAAACGTCACGCGATTTACTCTATATTTGTACCGTTTAATTACTCTCGACTGAGTGTAAATTCCGTGTCTGAAAACATTTTAAGAGCCTGTTTAATTAAAAACATGTTCAGATTTACTTTTTATTTTGTTGTAAGTTCAATACTGTATCTCTCAGTTCAACGAAGCGTCCTGAATTTTATTTTAATTTGCTATTTTTTGCGAACATTCTCAATTTTACTTTTACCATAACTTCGATACCAGTTACAATTTGTTTTGGATAATTATACTAAATTGCGGCATCGGCCCATCTATCTCCTCATAACTTTTGAAAAAGGTTTTCTAAAAACAAACTTATTTTAAAACAACATTTCTTGAAAATTTTCAACAAATATAGGCTTTAACTCAGTGGAAACTAAACAGGTCCACGGCAATATTGAAACTGCAATTTCCTTACTGAGTTTACAGCAAACTATTGTTTGTTCTTGAAGTTTCTATCGCCTGTTACCAGTTTTCAGGTTTTGAGTTCGAAATGCGAGCATAGATTGGTTAGTGAGTTATTAAGTATTATTGATCAGTTGAAATTTGTAAGATATTGTTCATTCATTAGGTTGGAAATCTACTAATATCTTGTGACCCATCGGCTTGCTATGAGAAAGAAACAAGTTTATGGCGTTTTTCGAAAATATATTTAACTAACTTTGTTTTTAACTAACATTGCTATTAAACAGATTGGTGTGTAAGACCCGGAAACAGGAATGTATGTAAATTACGATTGGAATTAGGTCTCAGGTACCTGTCACCTTTGCGCTGAAAGCCAAGTGATTAGCTGACTGTCAGACATTCAACATTCCGATTAGTACTCGCAACAATGAGCACTCGGGCTCGGATTGGTCAGGTAAGCTCCCGTTATCTCCTAGTTTGTCGAATTAACATGTTCACTACTAATGCTCTTTTAAAAATTTCAGTTAAATGTTTTTAGTGCAGTTTTAAACTTATATTTGCTCTTTAATTTTTTAAGTAAACACCTAATCTAACATAATTTAATTTTTAAGTGACGTTTGAAAAAAGCGAGGAATGGCGAAAAGCCACTGACGGTAATAAAAATAATAAAAAGTTAAAAAAGACCCGATAAAAAAAAAACCTACATTATATTATAGTTCAGTGTAATAAAGCTGTAATGTACCGTAAAATTTATAATTATTATCTACATTCCTGTAAAATTAACAATTAATGAATAAACTTGAAACCACGAGAGCTTCATCGCCACAATGATAGTTATGGCTCATTATACTCAAACTTCAAACACTTGTACTCAAGGAACCCCATAAAAGTACAAAAATAGCTTTCACTTACAATGTTTACAAATAAGCGCTTCGTTAGTGTACATGAAAGGGTGTAGTTATGTTTGTACGGCACCTGGTACGGCGCATGCGCTTTACAGCCGGTTCAAAGTAACGCACCTGACGTCGTAAGGACGGTTCAGATGTATATAGTTCATTATATTTGTTTTTTTTTTTTTATAAATATTTTAATGAACAAAATGTTAAAAAAGCTAACTCTTCACATTCATAAGTGAAGTATCAAGCATATAAAAAGTGTGCAAGTCGTTCTAACATCGGTTTGTCCATCAAAAAAAATTGTTTCCCTGACATTTCGCCATAAAACATGAATCCGTTTTTGACAACTAAAAACCATGTCAGTTCTGCTTCTGATGACTGAAACCATGATAGATCTATAAGAATGTGTTTATAATTATACCGGTTTTGTAATTATACACTAGAAAGTTCCATATGTACCAGAAATGTCAGTAAGCGCATTGTTATGAAACTTGTCTCGGGTTAAACAATGTTTACAGGTTAAATGAACAACGCGATAGTAGACATAAACAATGCACAAAGATTTATATTCATAAACAGACCTATTTAACGCAAAGTTTTTGTAAAAAGCATTTTTTTTCGTTTGAAGCAATGTGTACTCCCCTTTAGGTAATTTGTCCGGGTTTTCATCAACACTCGCAGTAAGCAGAGTTTAATATTAGAACTACGCTTGTATATTCCGTATGAGAAAAAATTAAGAAGAACCTCATATTTTTAGATGTAGAGAAAATAATTTAGACACTGCAATTGTAGAGCGTTTTACCAACTAATAAAAACTCCTCGCATCGAATTTTTTAAAAGTTCCTACTATTTTCCTAGAAAATATAATTTATAATATTTACAATAGTAACGACCTGACTCTCTATAAAAGATTTTGTCAGAATAATTGAAGAGAGCCGGAGAAATCGGTATAATACTAGCAACTGCTAACAATCGTACAGAACATTGGTCTGAAAACTGACAGAATCATGACAATTTCCGTATGGCGATAACGAAATTCCAAAAATTATTTATAGGTTTTATACCTCACACCTCAGTATTTGGAGCTTAAACCTAAGATTATCTTTACCTATAATAACCTTTTATAAGGTACAGCGTCTTGGGCCGCCCAACGGCAGATGGACGCGGGCGCGCGAGCGGAGCAGTCGCGTGGCGTCGCGAACGCCTACGTTTATTGTAATAGTGATTACGCTGTGTAGTGTCATGTGCGTTTTGCTATTGTGATTTCTGCAGGCGTTTGTTAATGTGAGTATAGTTTGTCTATTGATTAATTATAAAATGAACTTACTCCTATAAAGTTAGTACAGTAAAGGTTAACGAACGGGTCATTTAAAAAAATTATTATGATTGGGCTTTCAACGTATTAATGTGCCATTTTTATTTGATTATTTTACCTTTTTATTGCTGGGTGTCTCGTAAAGTCTGTATATGCATGTAACTGATACTAAAATCATGTACTGAGAGTTATTCACATACCCCTGGGGGGGACAATTACCCATGGGGACACTTTCAATGAAGTATGGTCTAATTTACCAGATACTCTAGTCATTATTAAGTAAATCGGGCAAGGTTTTATGTGAGAAGGCGTGAAAATACACAGTAGGCTGTTATCTTCACAATTTATATAATATTAATATGTATTATTTGAAGCTGTAATTATAAATTACGGTATATTATATCATTTTAATTAATTTACTGCACAAGAAATCTAGTAGTTTCGTAATATTTTAAAAAAATAGTGAATGTTTATTCATTTCGAGTATAATTTTACCAAAAAGTAACCGTTAATCGAACAAGATAATACATTTATAAATAAAAACACTTGACTACGGTATGCCTCAAGAGTAAAGCCATATAAATTGCATTAAAATCAGTTTTGGTATTGTGGTCATCATCATCTCCCGAGCCTTTTCCCAACTATGTTGGGGTCGGCTACCAGTCTTACCGGATTCAGCTGAATACCGAATACAGTTTTGGTATTGTGGTATTAAGTTAAAATAACTGTAAAAAATACATTTAATTCATACATCCAATTTCTTCTGCTTTCCTGCATATTTTTATTCATTGGTTTGGTTCACACCTAACGTTAATTGTTTAAACTTGTACTAACTCTGAAGTCAGTTCTCTTTATATTTATCTATATAAAAAAAAAACTCATTTACAATAACAATAATGAAGTACAATATTAAATAATAAGTGAACTTAAATCTGGATATTTAATCTTAACGTACTTATATTGCAACGAATTATCATTATTAATATTAATTACATAAATATTTCAATAAACTTTTTATTTCTGTTATCACGTAATGAGCCATACAATAAAAGCTTTTTTGTTAAATTCAGCGTATAGATAAGAAGTAATAACGACACATCATTCCGGTACACAACAGCCAAATGACTAAAGCACATCGTTTGGAGGGCCGCGGGTTAAATCCGGT
Source organism: Autographa pulchrina (assembly GCA_905475315.1). Taxonomy (NCBI): domain Eukaryota; kingdom Metazoa; phylum Arthropoda; class Insecta; order Lepidoptera; family Noctuidae; genus Autographa; species Autographa pulchrina. Next base: position 1,640,948 of record FR997775.1, read on the forward strand.
GCCATTGAATTATTGCGACTGTATTATTCAGAATTGTATGCGGTAAACCTTCACACAAAAGCACATTTAGCCTAGCCGGAGGCTTCGCTGTAATATTAGGTGTGTATATTAATAATATCGTTATTTATATGATTATTCAAGATGGAAGAGCAAGCGTGACTGAAATAAATTGTTCTGTTTTCAGTCTTTACTGATTTTGTATCCATTGTTGTCATATATAACTTCAGAAATGATTATTAACCCTTTAACCGCCCGAGTCGTATATATGCGACAAATATTTCCGTGCCCCTACCGCCCGTGTCTTATTTATGCGACGGAGAATATTCACGATTTTTGTTGTTTTGTTCGATTTTATTGCATCTATTCTATATCTCTCTATTTATGTAGATAGACAGATAGAATACTTTTTATTGTACACCATGATATTTTACAAATCGGAGCTTAAGAGGAGCAGAAAAAGAGGAGCTTTTTTTTTCACCGATTCGTAGCCGGGCGCTAGGGGCACGGCAATTGATTTTTAGCCAAGCGCTTAAAAGGTTACTGCTTCCAAGTTATCATTAAAATTTAATCAACTTCAAGGAAAAACAAGTGGTTTACATTGCAATAACGTCTTGTCAGATATTACTTAATACCTGCACCACATAATTTAACGGTGTGAGACCCCTCGGGTCTTGGCAAAGAGCCCAGTCGCCTGGTCATTGCCTCCTATTATAATTAGTACCTAAGCTTACTTGTCTTAGCACTATGCAGTACCTAGATACTCTGAAATTGTCAGCCATGTATGTGCATAAGTCCTTTTTATCTCTAAAAGTGTAGGCAATTGTAATACAGTAATTTATAAAAGCAAAAGGAGAAAGAAATTTGCAGCTACAATTTTGAACTGGCCAGAAGGTAAAGTTACTTGTATCAGGCTACATACTAATTACAATTACTATATACTAGTTTAACAGATAGGTAATATCAATATTTTTTTCTATAATTTCGAAGATGTATTACACCTACCAAATTGAAAAAGGACTTTGGAATTTCCACATATGTGAATCCCAGCCAGTAAATTACTATACGAATCTCAGTAAAGCGAGCCGTAAATGGACAGTAAAATTTGCAAGTAATGAAGTGCATTGTCTGCTTTGATTGGTTTATCACCACGTCCTAACCACACATTGTTTTTCTTTATTTATGTCATCAAAAAAGAAAATACAGACGGTGGGTTTAAACTTTAGCTCCTTGCAAAATGACAATAAAAGCTTCTACAAGTAAATTAGGTCGTATTCTTTTGTATCAAAGAAAAAGTCGTAATGAAGATGTCAAAAAATCGTCCTAGTTTTTGAAGTTGTTTTTGTCTTAATCAATTAGTGTTGTTCTCTGTGTGTATTGAGACTTGTATTCTTTTTCCGCTGAGTAATAAAAGCCCCATAGCAACATAATCGAAGGATATTGATATCCCGTGTTTCCCCCTGAAAACAGTAAAGCTGATAAATGACAAATAATTGAAATAATAGAAACCCCAAGGGCTAATGTTTTGAATGTGTTAATATCAATTTGTTTCGAGGCCACAGCTGTCCCTAATTTGGTTCAAACATTTCAACAAAGTTTTGTTTAATTAAAATCATCGGAGTATTCCCTATAGTTTGATCTTATATTACATAAACGTACATTATGTGTACTTAGTACCTAATATTAATGGATGGCATTTTATTAACTATAGTTATTAATTTAGTGTCGTGTGTTCAGTTTTTGTATTAAATTGCACAGCCCTTGTAATCAAGGTAGTTAAATTTTCACTAGTATAGAAAATTATGAAAACTATAGAAATATGGTCCGTTAGTTTTTATTATTTATTATTTAAATTTGTAATAATAATTTGTAAAATACTTAAAATTACTTAAGCGTCATAATAATAAACCGGCCTTTATACTTCCCACTGCCGGGCACAGGCCTCTTCTTATATAGAGAAGGAACGAACATTGATCACCACGCTTGCTCACTTCCGGATTGGCGATTTCATACTCCAATTTTTGGCGTTAAATTTGACTTAAGCGTAGCAATATTCAATAGTTTGTATAATACGTTTGTTTTAATTCCGTCCTTCAAAATTACTGTATTTACGAATCTGATTATAAATCAGTTTGTTCAGAAAATCTGAATTTTGCTATGTAAATTTAATTAGTGCCACTTGAGACGAGACCCCTCTTAATGTATTCTTGAAATGAGAAAAAGTATCCCCATAAATTATAACGTACTTGTCTTATCTTTATGTTATAACCATTTATATGTAGGTATAACCTATTACGTTTAGTATACTGTTGTTAATATAAGTTATTTACTGAAAAGTAAATACATAAATAATGTTCTTCTTAAGCCCGTTTTTTCAACTTCCTAAGATACTTTAATCACATAATTATAAGCACTAATGGAGTGCTGAAAATATATAGGGAAAGATAGCGTATTAGGACGTTTTAAAACCAGACTAGTTTCAGTGACCAAAAGTACCATCTCTTTAAGATTTGATGGATGAAGATCGTGGAATACCTGTACCGTGGAATACCACCCTTCATTTAATTTTGTTGTTACCATTATTGATATTTATGTCGATAACCAATATTGCATTACAATAGACCTTTTAAAATTGGCACTCTAAAATAATATTTAATAAACTTAGATCTTATCCCTAGTTTCTTCATCATCTGTCTAGCCTTTTCCCAAGCTATGTTGGGGTCGGCTACCAGTCTTACCGGGTTCAGCTCAATACCGTATTTTACATAGAGCGAATGCCTATCTGACCTCCACAACCCATTTTACTGGGGAACACAGTATTCACTACCAAAGATGTGCGTATGACAATCGGGACCTACGCGACGGCTTAACGTGATGTCCGAAACAAGGAGGGGTCTCGGTATGTTATAAATAATAATAATAATATTCCGGGACCAACTCCGTCACGGTAAATGGTTTCTAGTTTCTTTATCAATTAGTTTTTTTTAGTTAGTAAAACCCTAGCAGCTAAGGTATCCTAACTTACTTAACCAATTACACATCGTTATTCAATGATACCGCATCCGCAGAGTGCATTTCAAGTAACAAATAGATAAATAATAGATTCCTTGGAGCGTGCACTCGGTTCTAAGACCGCAGACGATTTATCTCAGCGCCGGACACTAACTCACTGTGTCCGACTTGTGCGTCCGTCCGTCCAGACCTAGAGGCTAAGAAATTATGTAATTGAAATCAATATTGCTAGTGTTTCAGAAAATACTTTTTATTAAATATTAATTGAGCACATAATTTTATTACAGATTTAAATATTTTAGTTTTTTTTGTAACATTTAATTTCAATTCTACTCGTATCTTCAGATTCTTATTATAGGTATTACATGTTTCCATACAGACAGTATTTCAACTTCAAATTGTTTAAATTTTTTATACTTGAAAATTTCATTTGCGTACTACAATAAGAGTGTGGTGCATGGCTCAGCTCTTAAAGAAAATAGTTCAAACATATTGTTCCTTTATTTTTAAAACATAAATAAATAATATAGGTAATATAAAATAAATCTAGATAAAACCCGTAATAATCAAAAGAATAAAAAAAATTTATATTCGTCTACTTATCTTTCGTCGCATAGGACCCAGAAAGGTCGATTTTATCTCCGCGTCGGCAGTAAGGAAATTGAGTTGCATAGAAATTATGTAAATTATATTCACATTCCTACGTTTGACAGCATTATTCGTTTTGCTTACTATCCTCGAATATGCTAAAATATACCTAAGTTTGAGGTCTAGATGCTTTGAGGTAACTGACCGTTGCTCGTTGTACTGTAGTTACCCGAAAAAGGAAAGTTGGGAATATTTTGTTGTTTCACACTTTAATATTTTCCATGTTGGTTTTCGCATTCATTTCAACAATTTCCTAGCTTTATTGCCTAGCCTAGGGTATTATTCTGTCCTGGGAAATATTTGCACTCATTTGCAAGCAAATGCTTTCATTTATCTACGGCGCTTTCTCATGGGTGTCTTTAAAGACGAGTAATGTAATAAATTACGTATTGGACAAATATTATATCTGGTTCCAGCGTTACGTGTTATATGAATTTGATTTTTAATATTTGGAAAATTGTACCATATTTTTGTTTAAAGAGAAACAAGAGCGAGTTCGTCCAATTGAAACAGTAATTTGAATTAGGTAATAGTAATTTTTTATTCTTTTTAGCCACATTAATAATAATAATATTCCGGGACATCTCAACACACGGTTATCTGATCCCAAGCTAAGCAGAGCTTGTGTTATGGTAACCAGACAACTGATAAACTTAGTTATATATTTCTAAATATTAATATTATAAAAAAATTACACCCAGACTCAGAACAAATGATCGTGCTCATCACACAAACATTTGTCCTGGGTGGGAATCGAACCCACGACCTCCGGTATAGCAGTCAGGGTCACTAACCACTAGACCAACAGGCCAGTCACATTGACCCAGTTTTCAAATTATATACCAGTTCAGGTTACGTTATGAAGTAGGAAGGTTTAAAATGTCCCTGTTTCTTTGTGACAATACTCTAACCATTACGAAAGGTGTATTATGTAGTAAAGATACACCCCACTGCAAAATATAGCTACCATTTAAAACACTGACACGGTGCAGTACTGGAGAATTTTCCGAGTTTTATTACCAGGTAACTAGAAGCCCTGAAGAGGTAACATTTTTCAGCTAACATTTATTATGGTGAGAGATATAGAAGCACTGGCTGTTTACACACTTTTTATATTAACATACCTCTATTAAATCTTGGATGTTTTATTTGTTGTAATCTTTCGAATTGCTTTTAATACGTTCTTATTAGCGTTAGTTGTAAAATATTTATTATTTATTTATTAAAAAAAGGCTAGCCAACAGGTTCTGTGTACATGAGATCATTAAAAGGTATAGGATTACACGACTTGGACACACACAGTGGTCAATAATAGGTTAATCAACATTTACAATAGAAAAGTGATAACAATTTAAATTAAAATATAAGTAAAAATAGAATGTAAACAAATCTTGGATGATAATTTGACCTACTTTTTGGTCCGGGTCTGCCTCTAAGGCACCTCGCTTTACTCGCCAGCGTCCCAAAGCCTGCTATAAGGAATGCCTGGAGAGCAATCCATTGCCAACAGTGTCTTCATACTTGTAACCCCCTATCACAAGGCTACCAAAAACCATGTACAGCCATCTATCAGCAAAAATCGCGTTTATCCACGTGAGAACCAAACTTTCAAATATTAATTGAAATTTTATGACTTATAATAGAATCAAGCATACTCACCCACGGCACCCATAACCACTCGACAGATGGCATGTACAGTCACGAACAAAAATATGTATACACATAGCGATAGTGTCTACTATTGCATTACTATTAAACATTATTTTCAACAATGTATACAAGTGTGCAAAGTGTAAGTTTTTTTATTGTGAAATAAATACTTATTATTATTATTTCTTTATTTTACAACAAACATATAAAATACATTTTTTAAATATATACAAAAAAGAAATATACATTTAAAAATATAAAATATAGTGTCCAACCGGCCTCGGGACAGGGTCCAAGCTGCCGGTGGTTAGGGCTCCAGAGAGAGGAACCTCCTCACGATACGCGCCGTGTCGAGAAGTACCGCTTTCTGAATCAAACCCTTGACCCAGATGCCTAACGAGAGCCTCTTGAGGTGTTGGTCGAGGCTCTTGGCTATTATGCCGTTGGCTGTAATGACTATCGGGACGATGATTGCTGAGTCCACCTCCCACATGTCGACAAACTCGTGCGCTAAATCCAAATATTTCATTTGTTTTTCTTTTTCAGCTTTCACGAGGTTCTCGTCATGCGGAATCGTTACATCAACAATCATCGCCCGTCGCTCTGATCGATCTATCACCACTATATCAGGCTTATTGGCTACAATAGTCCTGTCAGTGATGATAGATCGGTCCCAGTATAATGTGACATGACCATTATCGAGAACTGGGTCGGGAACATACCTGTAGTATGGAACCTCAGCTTCTACAAGTTTGTATCTCAAAGCAAGCTGCTGATGGATAATTCTGGCCACTTGGTTATGCCTGTGCAAGTATTCGCCGTTGGCAAGACGAGAACAACCGGAAATTATATGTCGTATGGACTCACCCGGACAGTGACATGCCCGACATATGTCCACTGTCCCGTCCTTTATTATATACTTTCGGTAATTATTTGTCATGATAACTTCATCCATAATTGCACATACAAACCCTTCGGTTTCTCCAAAGAGATCACCGAAGCGTAGCTAGGCCACGGACGCCACGAAATCTGCATCGGGCCCATGAAGGGACCGATAAAAGCGTCCGTGTAGCTCCTTGCTTTGCCATACATCCCTGCGGTTCTTGACGCTCAGTACGACAGGTTTGTGCCAGTTCTCTTTGCCTAAGGAGAGCGGTGTAAAGCCCTCATCCACTACCACCACATCTCGATGCATCCCCACGTCGACTTGGAGAAAATACTCCCTGAGGTTACATACCTCGCGATTATGGAGGGTCTTAGCATTTAGAAAGCCTCGACCCCCGCATTTCCGCGGGATATATAACCTCATTACTGAAGAGCGTGGGTGATGCATTCGATTTGCGGTTAATAGTGTCCGGACTCTCCTATCCAAGGCGTCTAACTCAGTCTGAGTCCACTTGAGTATACCAAAGGAGTACATCAACACTGGCATGACCCAACCATTAAAGGCACGCACCCTGTTGCCGCCTGACTACAGTATTTGTAGGTATCCGCTGCAGAAAGTGACCTTAGATTTATGGATCCGAGAGTTGTATACCCTGGGATTCCACAATCCCACCTTGTTTTACATGCATGACCGCACATTTGACCACACCAAATTCCATCCTGATGGAATTACTGAAACTTTCAGTGATCTTCTGTAACCCCATCAGTTGCAATTCATTGGAAGCAAACAGCTTAAGATCATCCATGTACAACGAGTGGATTTTTTGTTTAACAAAAAATCTCGCTAAATGTTTGTTACAATTTAGCTATGTGTATACAGATTTTTTTAACTAAAAAAAGGAAAATATGTATGTCGGAGAAGCATGATTCTCATCGACATCGTCATAAGTGGTTACGGGTTTAGTGGGCGCCATTGGGTAAAATGCGAGCACAAAGCAAAACCGGACTATTATTATTAGTCACAATTTCTCACCTTTAATTAGATTAGAACAATATTTCAACGCTATTGCAAAATTACAATTAATCTTTAAGTCAGTCTTAAAGATTAATTGTAATTTTGCAATAGCAGCGGGTTCAGTGCACCGACTTCACTTCCTTCTATTTTTCCAAGCTCCACCTAGACCTGTCGCTCACACTAAAATGTGCCACACCTCGTGTTCAGCTCACCAAAGTACAGATGGCGCCTCGACCCCGCTCGAGGCACGCGCTCTGCTCATTGGTCATTACAAAATTTATAAACTTGATTCTATTTTTAAATATAACAGAAAAATAAGGAATCAAATAAAATGAAAGAGGATTAGTATCAAAGTGATTAAAAAGTAAACAAATAATATTTTCCTCCAACATGTACATGATTAAGGAACAATATTCAATAATTACTTTATAACACGAAACACAGACATATTTTTGATCCTGTCTGTACAGCGAAAGAAAAAAAATTTTTTTTTTGGTTAAGCAATAAATCTGCTTTAAATAACTGAACCAGTGAACTTTGAGTGAACCTGCGGCGTTTAATTCAATATTACCGTCTGTTTCCATCAGCTCACTGGAATTAAATCATGGCGATGCGCTACTGGCACCTGGCCAGGGGACGTACCCATTAATATTGTGTTAGACGAACGCCCAACTGCACTGCAACGCGACTCTGATAAGAATGCTGCTTCAGTTTTTAGTACAAGCTTTTATTTAGCTTTTAATGTATGAACATTGACAGTCAAAATAAAAGTGTGCTCTTTCTTTTACCAATTTTTATCATGTTAGTATTAAAGATACTCTTAAATAAATTACCATGCCAAAGCAACAACAATTCATGTCTAATTTATTGCATTCTAATTATTACATTACAAAATATGTTTATTTATTTAATTATTCAAGTACAACACACGCAATATATTTTTATAAAAACACTAGCTGTACCCGGCATGCGTTGCAATTTTTTTCTACCTAGCACCTGCCTACTACGTACCTACTACCACTTAGGGGTATAAAAAATAGATAGTAGCCGATTCTCAGACCTACAGAATATGCGCATATAAAATTTCATAAAAATCGGTCAAGCCGTTTCGGAGGAGCATGGTAACTAACATTGTGAAACGAGAATTTTATATAAAAACATAATATATACAAAGAGGGACTGCTTATCCCTAAGAAATCTGTCAGTAAACCAGCAATAGAAGTTGTAAATATTGACAGTCAACAAGGCGCGACTTATTAAACAACTACAATTATAATAATGTTTAAGAATTTTCTAAAACTTACGTAAACACTACTTATAGCTAAATGTAAGTTTTTCGTCTTGTCATAATAAAACCCTTATAAACGCTTATACGTCGGATGCGACGGTAATGTCATTAGGGATGAAATTAACGACGTCGCCAATCTTGTTAGCCGCGTCGCCTTTATAATTACCTATCTGTTAGTATGATTATACTAGAGCCGTGTGTTGGACTACTTGTACTTGGATATCACTTATAACACTTTTACCTACGTTCTGCGACAGCGTTTGTGTATACTAGTTATTTTTTTTCCTTGTTTAAGGATTTATCACTCTCTAACCAATTTTCATTAGAAAAATAAGTTTCTTATACAGCTAACTTCAAACCAAAGTGATGTAAAGCCTTTGATGTTTGATTTTCTGCATGATTTTGGAAAATGTGTGTATGATTAATTGTGTATGGAATTTCGAAGATTATTTTGACCACCATTCAGTTTAATTCTCAGCTATCTACTCGCTTCTACTCTCCTCGTATAAGTTAGATTACATCCGCTGCGCCTGCAATCGCGTGGCTGGATCTATCGGAATCCTCAGACATTACGCACGCCCCATTTTATTAGAAACGTGTGGATAACTTCACGATTTTCTACGTTTTCTTGATTTATATATATATATAATGCACCAGTGTACCGAGACAGGAAAATGTTTTAATACAATGTGTATTCGCTTGATTTCGATGGTCAATTCATCTGGATCTAGGTGAGGATATCGAAGATCAAGTTCTTGCGAAGATACAACATACCTTTATTTATATGAAAAATGAATTTATCGTCATCATCGTTAAAATTTTACACATAGGCATAGGTTATTAATAGTAAAAACATAGGTACGAAAATATTCTTTCTTTTTTACGCTATGATTTACATGACACAAGATTAATTTGAAGGAGTGTAAAATTATAATTCTAGGTAGGTCTGTACTCTAATTTACGTGATGAAAATGTCGAAAACTCTTTAATATTAAAAACCGTACATTATTTTAAAGGTTATGCATTAATTAATGGCTTTCGTAACGTATATATTCATGAAGTACGTCTAGACTAAGCAATAACTAATTTTCGCTGCTAAAGTTCATATTTCATCATTAAGTTAAATGCAGTTTTAGCTAAATTTCTAGTTTACCGCCAGCGTTAACCAAATTTGTTCAGGGACTGGGCGAAACATACCCCTTTAATTTAGGTTTAGGTTAGAGTTGACCACAACTTTAAACCTACTGGCTAGTTTTGAATGCATGTGCAGTTTATGTTAATTACTTGAACTTAGTTACATTCGTTCTGATTGAACGAAACGTCCCAACTCTTCTTTGATGTACAAACAAGGAATACTAAATTTGTAATTATATAGGTACGTTAAAACGTTTCAAGCCATTCCATTGAAATCAGATTTTCTTGTCTAAAAGATTTATTTATTATTATTAATTTATTTATTTCAGATAACAATGATCCATAAAATCACCAAGAAAGAAATAATATAATTACAGTACTTTTTTCAATAGGCATACATATAATATATGACATACATACACTTGGTGGTAATTTGCAGCTTTTTGTGTAGCCCAAAAATTTTAATTATTCGTACGGTATGATAATAATCAATTAATATTTCCTTTATCAATAATCGTTTCCTTTAATATCAATATTAAAGTCAACAAATAAAGCAGCCTTTCAGTTATTATCTCAGAATACATTATGAGACCCAGATCAAAGTCCCAATTACCCGCCTATATTGACCTCAACTCTAGTTACACCACAAAACTCGGCTTATTTGAACGGGTAGGGCGCTACCGCATTGAACCCCTCGCTATAACTTCAATTAGGCTTCGTTCTTATCTACAGATATCGTAATTTGTTGATAATTAATCTATATTGACTGTCAATAGACTTCGTAGTCATAGTGATTAAATAATTTGAACATGTTTAAATCATTTTTCGTTTGTTATCGTGTTTTGTCTTATAGGTAGTAATTTTGTAAATTATATTTTAGTGTGTAATTTTCCTGTTTGTGACTGTATGGTAAGTAAAACTAATAATAGGTTTATACTTTATGACTGAGGAACTAGTTTATAGTTGTAGACTGTTCGTGTAACTCATGAAACATTCTAGGAATTAATGTAAAGAAAATATGTTATGGGATGAGATATGTATGTATGTTTTAAATAAAAGTAACTGTAACTGGAGTAAAAAGTTAGTTTATTTAAATAAAATATGCTGCAACCCATCGTATCTATGATCTGATTGTTGGCTATTACATATAGTTAAATTACCAACTGATTGTATTACAAAACTAACCAGGTGCGTTCACTTGTTTAGTCATATCATTTTAGCATAACTCATGTATGAAGAGGATATATATTTTTAATTAAAATATTTTGGCTTTACTTTTAGATGATTGCGAGATAAAATAATAATCACTCAAACATAAGGATGCACAACATAAGCCTACCCTTTGACCCTGTATAATTAACGAAACTCTTCATTACCCGTAGAGAAGAGAAAGGCGCCAATACTGAGGTTAAGTGCTCAATATTAATTAGTACACCCGTTTGTTAACCTTTGTTGATATGCTAGGTGGAGTCCCGAGACAGAATAATTGGAGTAGGGTCGGTTTAGACGGGGAACTAGACGAAGTACCTCCTGTCATCGTATTATGTATGCTGTACGAATCATGTTTGATTCCGGATGAATATTAAATTAAACATTACGTGGCTACGCGGATGCGGTTGTTGATTAATAGTAGCTATTATAATGTATACTATTTTAGTAATAAGTGGTTTTGAAATACATTGAGACTCCCAACTGATTTGCAGATCAATTTCTTATTTACAGAGACTTTATTAGCGCATTTTCCATTACGGTCCATTTTATATTAATAAATCTAGTTTTTCACAACAGGACAGAATATCAAGATTCATTAAAATATCTTAAATAAATAATCATAACTAAGACGTACAACACTATCCAATTATAAATTTTAACGTGATTGCCAATATAACTATGTATTAGTTGCTTTATTTCAACAGTAGGTAATAGAAGCGTATAAATATTTTAATCCTACAAACTTTAAACAACATTTGATTACCAAACACACCATTTATGAATATAACAGTATTACACAAACAAACTCATATTTAATATCAATCTGTTCAGTCAACCGGTTCATGGTAGACTAATATTATTGTGATTGCAATTAACACATAGACCGCCACCGATATTCTTCATTTTCATTCACTTATCATATAATCGCTTACATTAATTAACATTAATGTAAGCGATTATATGATAAGTACATGCATTACTGCGTTTCGCTATTTGCAAGTATTTCATTATCATCATATCCATCTCTATTGGGTATAGGCCTCTCTTTTCATGTGCTATGCTGATTCAGATCTGAAATCAAATCATATAATGACAAGTAATATTAAAAATGCGTCTAATTAACTAACGTAGATTTTATAGGTCTAAACCAATTAAAAAAAAATACAGTGAGAGTTACTTTCTTTCCAATGTACCTGAAATCCACCCGTTCCTGAGAGTAAATATCTCTAATTTGCGTACAAGTTGCCATATTATCTGATCCCGAGAATTCACTATTTTGTAAGCGCCCGCATTGAACCGCCCACACTCCTAATCTAACTTTGCGAAGTTCCAATCTGAAGTCAAAATGGAAAAGGATATTCCCACATCTGATACCAAAATGTTTTAACGTCATGATTAATGTGATACGGGCGCCATTATACTTATTTTGCCATGTCCACCTACCTTTTTATTCAGTGAAGCTGCTTTTTCAAGAACATTAACCGCGAATCTTAAGCTATTTTGAATATTTTATTCATATGATTAATGTAATCATTTTCTTTTTTTCAGGTAAACTCAATCCAGACTGCTATGATTCGGGCATGGAGTGGATATTTGACATTCATTCTAGTCCTTACCCAGGCTGGGAGCGACTGGCTCAATTGTGCTCATATACCAGAATGCCACTGCAAATGGTCTTCTGGCAAGAAGACAGCGTCATGCGTCTCCGCAGGATTGAAACAACTACCAAATCTAGCTGCAGATATCCAAGTTCTAGACTTACATGGAAATCCTTTAAGGAAACTAGAAGAAGACGCATTCGCAAATATAGACTTGCTCAACCTTCAACGTTTGAATATCAGTTCAACAAGTCTCCAGTTTTTACATCAAAATGCCTTTCGGGAACTTCGAATATTAATAGAATTAGATCTATCTCAAAACGAACTATTACAAATATCACCGGATACATTTAAAGGTGCAGATCGTTTACGGCTGTTAATACTCAACGATAACCCTTTGAGCGCACTTGTAGCGGAACAATTTCCTCCACTGAAACATTTAAAAAAGCTCGAGATATCTAGATGTAAGCTTCGCAATGTGCATCCGTTTGCGTTTGTAAATCTTCAAGCTCTAGAAACTGTCAATATCCATCAGAACTTATTATCGTATCTCCATCAAGACACGTTCAACCTCCCTGTTCTAAAAACTCTAACATTATCAGATAACCCTTGGTACTGTGACTGTCGATTACGAGAATTCCATGATTGGTTCCTGAATAGTAATCTTGGTAACGAAGATGTTTCATGTGGTGGACCAGAAAAGAAATCGGAAGTATCATGGAGAGTTTTGAAAAGAGATGATATGGTATGTCCTCCATCAGCTACGACTGCACCAACTGTTATAAGAACTGAAACTGGAGATGAAATATCTTTTGGCTGCTTTGTCAAGGGAGACCCTAAGCCTTCTGTGTCGTGGATGTTTCAAAATATGGAAGTAAACAATAGTACGAATAAACATAGTGATATTTTAATCAATAGGTACCAGTTAGAGAATTTTGATGAATACAACGATGATCTTTTAAACAAAAGTGCGCAATGGGTTAATGTGACAATAACTAATGTGACCAATGACTTGTCTGGGGAGTGGAAATGTAGTGCCAAAAGTCCTGTGGGGGAGGCTAATGCATATCTAACATTATTTTTGCCAAAAGCTAGAACAGCAACTGCGCGACTAGCGCCTGACTACTCGACATTCTTCCTAATAGGTGGTTCATTGCTAGCTATGACATCAGCAGGATTTATAGCTGCTTGTGTTTGCTGGAAAACTAAGCGTCGAAGAGTCCCGCCAAGCCGAAGTTTTACTGATCAAGAAAAAAAGCTTTTGGATACTTCTTTAGCTGTTAGTTGTGATCGAACAAGTGGAGACTTGGGGTCTTCATACGGCTTCGAGATGCTCGACAGATCTATTTCTATGGATTCTGATGATGCAAGGTGCTTGGACCCTGTACAAATTACGATAGAAGGCCCTCCAGGCTCATTTCCTCCGCCTCCCGCAGAGTTTGCTTTGCCAGCTCCTTACGGTAATATTTTTATTTCTGTCCAAGTTTCTGGTCATGGCGATGAATATCCAGACCTTTTAGGAGGTGGAGCCACATTACCGCGGCGAAGTAGAACATGTTTCCTTAAGTCTGCATACGATAACATGGGTCCTAGAATCACAGCTGCTGGCAGTTCAACATGGTCGCTTCCAGGTGCTAATGCAGACAAGAATGTCGATAAAGACCCGCCGACTATGCCTTTATCAACGTTTTCTACTGAATTTACTGCTCTTTAAGTTACTACTGCATGAATGGTAATTTGAAAACAAGTGTGTGTTATCAAAAAAGTATCCTTGGTTATGTTGTACATCTGTTGTACTCTCTTTAAATTATTGTTCTCCGGATTGCAGATAATTTAAAAATCATACTATGTCATAGAGAAAAGTATTAATTTTATTGCTTAATATTTATTACAATTCCAACATAAATACAGACAGTCGTAAATCAATTATTTTAATTAATTTGTTAAAATGATTTTAAGCAAAGGTTTCATTTCGGGTTTTCTGTCATGCAAGGTATTTATTTTTACATTAATTTGGTTCACCGAACACAATTTCAATTTAAAATTTATTGTTCTGAGTGTAATCATTCATACATCCTATAAATGACTACAAAGTCAGAAGTTTAATTATTTTGTGAATGAATGAAAAGACTTTACACACCACTATATTTAAACTGATTACACAATTAAACCGTTGTGATTACAATACCTTCTTAAATTTTGACCTTTTGTAGAGAAACTATAAGCAAACCAAATGCAAAAAGGAATACACGTAAATTAATTTTCAGTTATTACTTTACCTTTGATTTATATACAATAACTGAAATTATAATAATATTCTATATCAGCCCCTTAATCTTCACCTTTGTAACTTAGTCAATATTGTCCTCCTTTTTAGTTTTGTTATTTAAGATTTTATATGTACTGTAAAAATGGAATGTCTACAGTTTAGGCCTAGATACAGTTTTTAGCATTTACAAAAAACAACGCCTAACATATCAAATTTTTAGATGTAGATAAATTAATTTTGAAGTTTTAAATAGTATTTGCATTAAGCATGTGTACATATTGTTATAGTATACGAAAACTTCTTACAAACGTAAGTGTGACAAATGAATAAAAATAAATTTTTAACAATGCTTTTCTGACCAATATTTGTCCTTTCTAAGTAAACGACAATGATTAAGAAACTCTCTGAGGTCGTACTATGTCATAATTATTCCAATAAAATAGAGTTATACTTTATTATTTTTAAACGTTATCTGCGAAAAAGAGATGCCAGCATAAATGTATAGCGGTAACTCTGTCTCGTGTTTAACGATACAAAATCGACTATTTGTAATGAAAAGATTTTCATGGTACATTTTAACGACTCCTGTAAGAGTACGTACGAGTTTTGTGCATTGTCTTTTTTTAAGGTCACTAATTTCTAAAAGGCTTATTATAATAAAATCAGGATCAAGATTAATCTCAATACAATGACAAAGACAATGCATAAAAACAAGATCTTTACAAAACTGTACAGTTAGCTTTAAGTTTATATACGACTAACCTAATTATAGTTGTATTTGTAAGAATTTGATCGTGGATCGTTGCTTTAAATCCGAGTGATGAGATAATAAATGAGTGCAAACGTCTTGATTTTTATTTATTTGTAGTCCATACATACCAACCATAGCACCGATAGCTGGTATTCAACTTTTTGATTCCATATCTAATTAGCTGGTGATCTGCTAGGTTGCCTATTATGCCCTCTAGGCTCTAGTCTGTTCTTACTCTAAATACTATCACCAAATCTTACCAGATATAAGAAAGTTGAAGAGTCTGAAGGCGAATATTATGTTTCCTTAAATCTATTGACGATTTGCCAAGCGTTCAGAATATACGAGCTTATCAAATTAAGGAAGCTGTTCCATTAAAAAAAATATTATGATAAAAAGTAATTGGTTAGATATAATATAAATTCCCATCGAGCTATTAACTGATAACTCTTGGATGCATTTAAAATCCCTCCCTTATTTATCACTGTGATTATAATATTATTTGCTTGACGGCTAATAGGACTAACCATAAAACAAATGCATGCATGACTTAATAAGTCATTATAATATAGTTTTTAACATGAAATATTTATTGACCCTATTCAAAAACTATTTATTTTAGAAAAGTACCGGTTAAGTCAATTTCTGAGAAGATAAATAAGTTTACCACAAGACTTTGAAAAAAGACGTAGTGTAACACAAAATGTTCCCCCATTTCCCGAATCGTAGCTTTTATAGCAAACTTCAAAACTAATCATATTTCCGTTATATTTTCTTTCCTTAAAATTTCAAGATAGTGCCACGGTCCGTTCGACGGAACTGTAAAATCAAACTGTTATCTACGACTTGCAATCTGGAAAATGGACGAGAAAACCTTTAGACGGGAAATAACACGGCGGTTATTCGTTTTGAAGGAGCAACGAGTAAGAGGCTGGTTGAGCCATAATATTCCGAGAGCCAACGACTGCCAGACCTTCGTCATTTTATAAAAGCTGAAAGTTTCTCAGTGCATGTGCCCTATATAGGTAAGAACGACCAGCGAATATGGAGTTTGGGTTGTGGTTACTTTGGCAGCTATCAGGTAGTAAAGGTGTATAAAATAGTACCTTACTTTCGTCATAGTATAAAAGCTAAATTTTATATATGTTACTTGGGGAGCTATAAAAAGACGTTACCTCAAATGCCGGACAGTTTGAATGGTTTAAACATCTTGCCAGACACATTGGAAGTCTGCTGTATGTGCTACTTTTTCTTTAGAAAAGGAAAATTAAAACCATACAAGAAATAAAATAAAATAATCTTGAGTACCAAGAAGCTTTCAAGAAAGAGGGGTCTCGGTATGGTTAGAAATGGTGACCCATCTACGGACCAACCGCGGCGAGCGTGGCTTAACCTGTATTATCGGTCTAACCGTATGGCGTACACTTAGTAACAAGCCCCTCGAATTAATCTTATTATTTTTAACTAGCTGTGCTCCGCGGTTTCACCCGCGTGAATACCTAGGTTTCGTTTTCGATGTCTTTATAGTTACCTATTCGGGGCGGAGACGAATCCAATAAATCAAAGATCATGAAAATAGATTAATAGACGGACAGTTTTAAAGGATTTTACATCTTGCCAGGCACATTGACAGTCGGCTGTACGTGCTATTTTTTCTTTACCTTGCAAGAAATCTATCTATTTAATATGTAAATCTATCTAAAGTCGCGTTAGTTAAGTAAATTATTTATACTTAACTCGAGAACGGCTGCACCGATTTGGCTGAAAATTGGTTGGTATGTAGCTTAGTACCAGGAGACAGGCATAGGATTGTCTTAAGTTAAAAAAAACGGGTTTTCCCTTTTACTGCAAATACATTTTGGACGAATAGAGAGATTTTAAAGAGATTATCTCTTTAAAATCTCTCTATTACGAGATAAGTACGAGATAGGAATGTCGGGTTAGTTACACCACTTATTAAATCAAGAACAAGTAGACCTATGTCTTTCAACAGATCTTTGATTTGTTGGATTCATCTCCACCCCGAAAAGGTAACTATAAAGACATCGTAAACGAAACCTAGGTATTCACGCAGGTAAAACCCCAGGGCACAGCTAGTTAAAAATAATAAGATTAATTCGAGGGGCTTGTTACTAAGTGTACGCCATACGGTTAGACCAATAATACAGGTTAAGCCACGCTCGCCGCGGTTGGTCCGTAGATGGGTCACCATTTCTAACCATACCGAGACCCCTCTTTCTTGAAAGCTTCTTGGTACTCAAGATTATTTTATTTTATGTCTTGTATGGTTTTAATTTTCCTTTTCTAAAGAAAAAGTAGCACATACAGCAGACTTCCAATGTGTCTGGCAAGATGTTTAAACCATTCAAACTGTCCGGCATTTGAGGTAACGTCTTTTTATAGCTCCCCAAGTAACATATATAAAATTTAGCTTTTATACTATGACGAAAGTTAGGTACTATTTTATACACCTTTACTACCTGATAGCTGCCAAAGTAACCACAACCCAAACTCCATATTCGCTGGTCGTTCTTACCTATATAGGGCACATGCACTGAGAAACTTTCAGCTTTTATAAAATGACGAAGGTCTGGCAGTCGTTGGCTCTTAGGCTATAACAATTGAAACATTTTGGTTTAAGTATAACAAGATTTTTCATGCTATTAATTTTAGTTTACTGAGTATAATGTAAATTATATAAAATACTGGAAGTTGATTGTATTGAAAACAGATGAAATTATAATGAAAACTTTTACAATAGTTGCACGTGAAATCTAAATATTAAATTCCAAGTTTTAAATCGCTGTCTAGCCTGCCAGCATGGACCCGTTTGCAAGAGGAGTATCACCTGAAACAATATTCCTAAAGACTTACTCGGTTAGCGGCTTGCCTCCCGCAGTAGATATTATTATAACAAAAAAAAGAACAAACGCTCTTTACGTAAGATCAAATCTTCTAAAAGACTTTCCCCGCTACTGACACCTATAACTGACTTCGATTTACCTTTTCTTACCAATGAACCTTTACCTTAAATTTTGACACAGTCCGGTAGCAGGAAAACTTGGCTCCACCGGCTGGAAAATACGATAGTCAAATCAGCCTGCTGACATTTCAATTTGTATAAAATAATGGATACGAAGTTGTAAGTCGCGGGGCGTCCGAAGTCCGATGCCGTGCATACAAAACGAATTTTCCCCAAAACTCTTGAATGTTCATAATCGTAGGATTGGGGAACTGGATGTGCCTTTTATAAGGTTTTTCGGTCGCTAATTTTGTGAAGATGAGTTCATTTGCACTATTGTGTGTTCGTAAAATGTCAAGAGTGGAATTTGACAGTGGTTTAATTATTATTTTGCTTCATATTACGTTCCTTGTGTTGAAATTTCTTTTAAAAAAAAATTTAATGTTTTATTAACACCAATGTGAGAATATAATAAGCCTAATGTAGGTGTCTTTTTTTATTCAAATATCTTTCTAGGTTTTGACTTATAGATACTATAATAGGCACAATATAAGGCACATACCTAAAGGCACAAAAATATGTGTATATAAAATACGAGGTGTAAACAACTATAATACATCTTTCTTTTTTCCACTTACTAAAGAAAACTCTCATGCAATATCAAAGTGAGAAATCCTAATGTTTAATAATAACATCAATAAAACAAATAATAACGATAGTCTCATACAAAAACTAATTGTTTTTCTTTTACTTCCATTATTTAGTATCCCTAAAACAGATGCATTGAATTAATTAGATAGATACAGATTTTATTTATGAAATCTTGTGTTAGATGACAAAATAGGACACAGACACTTCCATGAATACTTTAGCACATAACATCTAAGTTACCGAATATTCGTTTTTGCTGAAAGATACGACAGGTGGGGCATACTGTATTGAATAAATTATATTTGATACGAGGTAACATTGATGAAAAAACTCGTAAGCCATCATATTTAATGTACTTTATAGGATAAAATGTAGCGGTGAAGTAATTTTTTGGCAAATTTCGAATAATTCTATAATAATAATAATAATATTCCGGGACAAGTCACACACGGTTATCTGATCCCAAGCTAAGCAGAGCTTGTGTTATGGTAACCAGACAACTGATAAACATACTTATATATTTCTAAATACATACATATTATAGATAAATTATACCCAGACAACCCACGACCTCTGGTATAGCAGTCAGGGTCACTAACCACTAGACCAACAGGCCCTAAGATTGGAATTCTAAGATTTACGCCAATGGTAGACATTCAAATAAAACCACTGCGAACGGATTTTGTCGCGGTTCATTTTTTTATTTAAATAGTAAAAAGATTAAAGATATTAATTACTCTTCTTTATGCTTTACTTATCGGGTAATTAGGGTCTGTTTTTCCAACTTCCATACCTGGGAAAAGCCCTTAATCGGAATTAGATGTATATCTCAGAAATCAGTAAACCATCTATGTAAGGATCTATTTTTAATGCAAGAGTCCTTATCCCATACTTTGTTCGTGTCTTTTTCAGTCAACTTCAGAATGAACTCAGCCTTTTTTATCAACTCCAAGAGAAATTATCACAGGATTTTGATCATCTTCTTCCCTCATCCTTTCGTGGAATCTAACATTTTTGATATGAACATATAGAATTAATGTTTTAGTTCATAACTACGAACGTTTATGCACGAACTAGTGTGGTAGAGATTCTATTAATAATGAACCATTATTAATTTATTCATATAAGACAAGTTGATATAGTTTGGTATAAATATGCTTTGGATCCCTTCACTTTTTGTTTGGGTTTTTCTATGAAATTCTCAGTAGCAGGTCGGAGTTTGGATTTGTGCCCGGTTAGTGGCAATAGGCTTGCCCCCTATTACATGGGACTTAAACATACCGGCGAACTGTGGGTGTACATTGGTACACCTCTGACTAACCCTTCGGGGATACAGGCGTGATGGTATGTTATCAGTTATGTATGTTATGTTATGATCCCTTCACATAACGCTGTACCTTTTTTCAAGCTTATAGCAGTCTGGAAATTTTGGTGGCAAGCGATGTTCAGCTATTCTTGTGATATGCAAATTATATACTTATATAAACTATTTTCATAATAATTTACCATAGTCTGAACTGATTTGGACATTTTTATTGCTTCGTGTTTGTACACCCTATTTATATTGGCAGCGTGGATACCTCAAAAAACTTAAATACTATCTTAGTTGCTTTCTTAGGATAACCTTGAAATCATTATTAACCTGTATGTTTTAGTATCTTCAAAATTTACGTTATTTTTCTAACTTTTTCATCTGGGTCGGTAAATGCCAAAAAGATATAGCTTTTCTTTTTACTTACTCTTAAGCCGTGCTATATTTTTCTAAAGTAACAATTTCTGTACAGAAACACCTAGATAAACAATTATTTGTATAAATACCTAATAATCTAATAACATGTTCAAGAAACAAGACCGTTTTCGCAAAATCAATTCATATGAACGTCGATATTTCTCAAAGCTAAGTTTATTAATATCAAAGAGGTCTTTACCCACTTACTGAAAATCTAGAGTATATCATTATAAGCAGAACACATTTTCCGCAACGCTGAACATTTATAAGTAATTTAATCACTCCTTCGAGCGAGTATGA
Organism: Autographa pulchrina; assembly: GCA_905475315.1. Lineage (NCBI taxonomy): Eukaryota > Metazoa > Arthropoda > Insecta > Lepidoptera > Noctuidae > Autographa > Autographa pulchrina. The sequence goes on from FR997775.1 coordinate 1,662,049, forward strand.
AGATACCACACGGACTTCAAAGGCGTATAGTTAATAGTTAAGTAGTTTCGACTTAGTTTTGCCACAAGGCTTCGCTTTTTTCTCGTCCAATAGTCGTTAAGTAACGCTAAGCACAGACTAAGTATGTTTAAGTAGTTAACTAAGCACAACTGACGGCATTAGGCTACCATTTGTTCTTAGGCTTGAATTTATTCGTTAGGTCCGTTTTTATAATTAATGAAATTTCCTGCAGTTTTGTAGATAATGCCAGCTTTAAACATAATATTCTTGTTGATAATCAACAGTGTGGCACATAAGGTCCTCTCACAATGCTAGTCACTGGAAGAGGACCTCCCAGTAAGTTAAAACAACAATAATTCGATAATGGTCGGCAAAGCAAAATATCAAGGTCCTATAAATCACCTTTTGAAAAATACATTATTAAATTAAGAAAAAACATAACTATAAATTAAATTTTTTTCCCTGACAAACTTTCTAAAATTGTTTATACGTTTTAAAACACTAAATAGATCTTCACAAATTTTAGCTAAAAACATTCCCGACTAAACTTTCAAACAAAAAAAAAACATATTCAAATCAGTTCATGCGTTCGAGAACTACTATGTCTCAGACAGACACACACACAGAAAGACAGACACGGCAAACTAATAACACTCCGTCGTTAACAATACATAAAGTGGTATTTAAGGATCTTCAAAAAAAAATGGCGATGTAAAATTTGGATCAAAGTTCCTCACAAGAAAAGATAAATAAAGAAAATTAGAGCAGTAGAACTGATTACCACTTAATTCCCCTACGATACACGCTTAATAGGTTCGAATGACCACGATTGATGCTGTAAGCTAATAAAAACGGCCTGATTTCCCCGGACAGTTCGCTTCGTTAGCGGCTTGTGTTGCAACTGGCTTTCGTTTACGACCCATTGTCACCATAAATATACTGAGTTTCCTCTTAAAGAGGTCGTGTGAGGGTCACTTGAATCATGATAACAGAATGGAGAACAAAATTGTAGGCAAAAATACGACGAGCGACGAAAGTCCTTTAAGTTGCGAAACTCAACATGCTGTAAATTTGGATGCTGAAATGCAGGGTACCATTTATTCTATTTAGTCGTTGCATATTTATTTTGTAAATGTCTTCATATTCTCTGTTACATTCAAAACTTAAAAACGTCATTAATTTCTGACAAAGTGTTGCAAAATATTAATGTACATAATAAATTACCAAAACATCTATATTACGAACGAACTTAAGTTTTATAAAAACAGAAGGAATTTAAAGAAATGAAAACTTATTTGTTTATACCACACCCACAACATTCAGACCTCCACATTCACAGCGAAAGTAACTCTCAAATGGGCAATAACTGCTTAATGTACAAAATGGATGAATTTGCCTCATATTTAGGACCGAAAATTCGAGGTATTATGTTTAGTGTTTATTTTATAATGAGATATATAATGTGCAAGGTTATGTGTCGATGTAATGTAAAAATCTAAAAATAAAACATTTTTATAATTTTCACCTCGTTTAATTCTTGTTTTCATTACTCTTAATTAACCGACTTCACTGTAGCTTCAAAAGACTACTGATTTTTTTATATAAAGATTAAGGTGATGTGGTAAATTAACTAAAATTTTCTAACAAGTTTTGTGTCTATATATATTTGTAAAATAAATGTAAAGTGGCTGAATGCCGTAATATAACGTAATTTAGATTTACATTTCTTAGAAAAAGTTATGGAATAACTTTGAATTTACAATAAACATAGAAATCTTCCCAAAATATTACGTTTCAACAAATCGAAGTGCGTCGAACGATGCTCATTCTAGTGGAATAAACCCTTCGTTGCATCTGCCACACCTACGGTAACCGAATTTCCTTTTATATAACTAGGATCCCATTTGTAACCGGGAATTCTAGCGGCATTGCAAGATCAAGACTCTCTAGAACTTCCATTCCATGAAAAAAAAGCCAACAAATAACTTTCTTGTGATGATTGAAAAATCTATCTTGAAAAATGTTATACCTGCAGATAAAACCGTCGTCGATTTATCTTGGAGTTGAATAGCACTTCTTTGCATACTATATTTTGCATACTATATTTTGTAATTATAGCACAGTACGGTCGACATAAATAACCTTTTATTATTGAGAAAATCAAAACAATTAGTCTGAACCGTCTCGGCTACCACTTTGCCTCGAATTTGGGTATCGGTACTTAGGTGTTACTTGATTGATTTTTATCCGTCAGTCCATCACTCCTATTTGAACACATTAGCATAATATAAGCTTTGCTGTAACTACCTATAAAAACACTTTGGTGATTAAGTTATCCACTGATAACAATTTGTTGGTACCAAGAAACTGTTAACAACCTGTAGTAATATTATGGAACGGGGATTAGCGTGTATATGCAGACTGTTGCAACAACCTAAATAGAACCTAAGTATTCATACGCCAATAATTCTCAATGAAAAATGATTTTTTTAACCTTCAAACACAATTCAAACAAGTTCAACCCGGGACGCAGTAAAGGGATGGCATACATTAAACAAATGTACAATACAGGAATACACCCATGCTTCAGGAGAGGTTGTACATTTTCAGGTGCGTAAACCTAAGAGCGGGGAAAGTCATTATTTTTCAGTAGTTATGTACGTACGTGAAAAGGGCCATGCCGGGTTCATTATAATTCTCTTTCAGGTCTTACCTTTAATGTCGCGTGCTCTGAATAATGTTATTTCAGTGATTTCAGCACTGTATTCGTCTTTTTGATTTTGATATATTTTTTTATATATTAGATACAAAATGAATTGAAATTTAATCATAGTACTAGTACTTTTATTGCAAATTTCGACCATGCGTGCGTGCCATTTTAGCAGAACAAAATGTTTATAAAAGACTAAGTTATTCTTTATAGTATCAGAATCTCTTATCAAGATCTTCAAAAGAGTTTAACAGTCTTTAAAAGATGTTTGCCAACAAACTGTGCGGCTGACGAGGTTTGTCGCGAGGAATCCAATAAAGGAGTTTCTACGATTGGCTGACTCCGCAAATTGGATTAATGGATTCTCCTCAGATGCACCAGTGACAACTGAATCGTTTCTGTGCTTAGGGGAAAAGTTTTCAACTCAGTTTCGTTAGTTAGGATTGCTTTTTAATTTGGATTGTGATTCGTACACGTTTTTGTTCGGCAACTGTATTTTTTCGGATAGTTTGTCTTAGTCACAATGTGTTACCATGAACGATATTACAGGTTTTTTTTTAATCGTTCTCTGTTTTCGTATGTAATTTAAAACAAGTAAAAAGATATACCAAATATTAGGGATTAAGGTCGAAGACTTCAGTCTTTTATTTGCATATAATATGTGTATTTTCGTCTTGTTTAATTTATATTTTTTTTCATAAAGGACATTTAATAGCCTGAATAAATTGGGCGTGTTTTAATTAATTTTCACATTTCCATTTTTTGCTCCCGCATCTTTTATCAGTACTCGTATAAGAATAAGTGGCAATAGGCTCGCCCCCTATTACACGGGACCTAAACATACCGGCGAACTGTGGGTGTACATTGGTACACCTCTGCCTAACCCTTCGGGGATACAGGCTTGATGGTATGTGTATGTATGTGATGTGTATAAGAATAATATTACACCAAGGCGAAAAACCAAACCTCTTAACACTCTATTGTAATGCAATCAAAGAATAGCTCCAGTTTATCAGCCACCGAACAGATTAAGGATTACACCATATTTTAATTACATGGTCATCGCACATTATCGTAAATAACTTTAATATGCAAACAATTTTCGGTAATTAATGTTTACCGACATTGTTTACGGGCTGCGGATGATTACTTACTAAGATATTATTATTTGAGCCGCGTTGTATTGTTCATAATAATACTGTATTGTTAGCACACTACCAAATTATTTACTTGCATCAATTAAACATACAAAAATGGTGAACAAGAAAGTTTCTCCTATTCTGAATAAGTATTTAAACGAGCCTTTACAGGATAGTCTGTTTTTGGTTTTGTTTAAACGTGTATTATCTTTTATTGGTTACAAAATGAAACTAAAAATAATTTATTCAAAGCGAAATCGAGGTCCCCGGAGAGACCACTATAAAATAAAAGCGTTAAAATATCCAATCGGGTTCGGATTTAAATTTTGCGAAAATATCCCTCCGTTGAGGGGAAAGTTTCTGGGGCAGGCAAAGTGGCGTTTTATCATACAACTTATGAATGGCACCGCGAGGAGCGTTTAGACCTGATCTATGGCAACATTATAGCACGGCCCGATGGCTCGCTCGATTTCATATGCCAAGAACGTGGTATGTAGCAGCTGTTTTGAATTCCATTACAAACTTTTATATTTGAATTGGGCGATTAAACTGTTTGAAAATGTAATGAGATCGTTTTTAAAAGACGCCCGCCTGCTTTCGTTTGTTCTCTTACTTGTGAAGTGATCATATTAATATTCGATCTTCCTTTAGTTAAAGGAACTGAGTATGCGCAAATCGAATAGTTATTAATCCGTTTCTCATTAGATTAGTCACAAATATATTTTATGTTATGTTTCTCAATGTCTCTTATATTAATAAAATATGAATTAATATTAATTGCCGGTTAATAAACAGGTATATTTAAAGCGACTCTCAAGCGACATTTCCGTACATTTTGCTCCTTTTGAAATTCCTCTATTGTTTAAAATATATCTTTTTTTTTCTTCTTCTCTAAAACGTCATTCCCTCTGTGGTGCACGTTCTCTATTTCGTTTTGTGTCTTTTGGATGCATACACCCAATGAAATCTAACATCGACCACACATCAAAATGCTACTTTAATGTTGATTTTGTGGTGTTATTTTCTACCTTTTAAGTTACAAACCAATCACACAAAGCAAAAGGAGATAGTCTTTGCATTATCGGAAAAATTCTGCTCTTTATACGAAGTTTAAATACGGCTAAGGCTGTTAAATGTCGTATTCTATAAAAACTGGCCAAGTGCGAGTCGGACTCGCGCACGAAGGGTTCCGTACCACCGTCGTATGAGAGCCTCCCTTAAATATTCATTTTATGTGGTTTTTAGTATTTGTTGTTATAGCGGCAACGGAAATACATCATTTGTGAAAATTTCAGCTTTTTAGCTATCACGGTTTATGAGATACAGACAGACGGACAGACAGACAGCGGAGTCTTAGTAATAGGGTCCCGTTTTACCCTTTGGGTACGGAACCCTAAAAACATCAGTCAGGTTATGTCTACTGGTAAATTCCTGTTTATTGTGATGTGTACTTATAACAATTCGGTGCGGAGTTATTACCGATGGTACTCATTCCATTTTTTGTGTTTACTCTTGCAGTTTCTTCGTGATTCAGTACCACCGTCATTTGAATCAAAAGACAATTTTATAATATCAGAAATGTTTTCAATGTTTTGACGCTAACAAAATAATATAACTCTAGATCCTCTTTTAAACCGCATTTCTTTACAAACTCAAACATCTCATCACGTCTCAAATAGAAAAGTTACATTATGAGTAGCAAGACCAACATTCGTCGTCATTCGTAACCAGATACCGGGCTCTGATTCGTATGAAACCAAGTGTGCCGTTTCACCCTGTTGACTCTGCAGTTAAATGAATAGCGCTGTTTGAACTAGGAATATAAAATATTAAAAAAATGCCCAGTTCAAACCGGTTTGAACCAGACCAGCTACCGTTTTCGTGCGGGTAAATTTATCCTTGTAAGAATTTTGTAGAGGGGAAATATGGATAGTTAAATATTGTTACAGAGTTTTTAGGGTTAATGTGGAACTATGTATTTACTTAGTTAAACAAGTTTTTAGTTTTCAAATGACGGTGGGACATGGCATTTTGCAGTTGGTTTGACTTTTTATTGAAACGATTTGTGTAGTTTGCTAATTTATCGCCATCTGACAGCGAGGTCCTTGAAGTAAGGTAAATTAAAAATATTAGATTATTTATGTAATAGTGTTGTCAATATTTTGTGTCTTTAACATGAACATATTTTTGATAAATATTTTACGTCCCAGCGTTATCGTCAGACTGTCTGCCCGTGACCATGATACCTGCAAAGGTGTCAAAACGTCGGGACCTAAAATCTAAAATAAACCACGAAATAATCCGTAAAAAGTAGTTATATTTCAATGTCTAACATTCCTGTTAACCTAAGAAAGCATATGCATATTTTACTTTTAGATCAATCGATAAGGGGCAAGCCTGACTGACTTTAACCACTGCGCGGATAGTCGCTAGACTTGTGTTTAAAACTTGGGTAAAGCTACATAATTACAATCCGATAATTTTATTATTTGACTGTCCTACTCCACAGTTTTTAGCAGTTTTTCCAAATAAGTACTGAATGAAAACCTTTGGCAATTTAGAAACTTAATTAGACTAATACAGTTCTAGACTAGTTTTTTGGCTGTTACAATAACGTTGACATAATTAACGACCCTAGAACTAATTAGATCGGAGTTTGTTACGTAATTTAGTTACTCCATATAGACCTTTATACGAGTACATTTTGGATGTGGTTTAAAATAGATTAAGGTTCCTTAAGGCTTTATATTTGTAGCTAGAACTAATATGACCTTAGATAACAATATTTTCTACCTTACCTTTATAGATAATATTATTATTGGCGAAGAATCTTAAAGGTAGCCCACTTATGCAACTCCGCTTCTACCCAACAAAGAAAATAATCACTAGATCTGAAGCCTAGCAATGATTTCAATTGACTAGAGGACTGCATAAAAAAGGGAAGAATGTATCAAAGGTTGTATATTTATCACATTTTTATAGTATTGACAGAAATAGTCTTCTGAAACATTAAATTCCGAGTCAGCTGTTTAAAAAGTCCATGTTTTTGGCTAGTCCTATGTGATTGCTTATATACCCACTTTCTCCTTAATTAATTCTCGTGTTGCAAACATGATGATGTTCATCGCTTGAAAAAGTTCTTCTTCCTATCCTTTCCAAAGCTATGTTTGGGTCTATTAACTAATTTCTGGGTTTTCTGCGATGAATAAAAATCAATTTCTTAAACTGGGTGCACATAAAATTTTATTTTGTCCACTATTTTTTTTTCTTACAGAGACAACCTCTTAGCAGATTCAGCTTTACATAAAGCGCCCGCTTACCTTACGTTCTCAGTTTTCACTGGATTATTCAGTATAGGTATATCTATCCTCAAAGTAAAACTGGTAGTCAGAATTGTAATGACTTAACGACTGTCAGACACCCAACTATGACAGCCGGACCAACAGATTTACGTGTTTTCCGAGGCACGGGGGTGTAAACAACGCCGAACTCCCAGACTCAGTTGTCAAACAAGATTTTTCGGTTTTCAAACAAATTTTTCGATATTTCATCCATTTTCCATTCCATTTGCTTTCATGCGCTGTGAGTGACGTCGAAATAGCAGATTATTATTTTTGCACCTGGATACATTTTTCCTAATGCATTAGGTGCAATAAATTAAAAATCTAAGGTAAACTTTTTAAGCTGCATACCTTTACGGCAGCTGTAGTCAAAGTATGCTAAACAAATGTACATAATATTGTATCATATACGAACAGCAAAATGTTACCTTGTGTCCCCAAGCGCTTAAATTTCATATCAATTGGAAAGTTTCTCCACAAGTGTTTGCTAGATGTTTTGGTCACTATGGTAGTACGTAACTTGATTTATTGTGTTCTTGTGCTATACTTTGTATTTAAGAAGTTTACCTATGTGAAGAGCCCAATAGTCCTTCTCAAAGTACTTGTATTTAAGGATTCAAGGAAGTTGTTTTGTGAATTACAACCCAATGAAATAAGCCTCTGTTCTGTACTACCCTTTCACTTAGCGAAGTTTTTGTAAGTTTTGGAGGCTTGAAACACATCTATGAAACACATGGGTCTGTAGATATACACTTCTCATCAAAAAAATCGAAACACCTCGCAGTTTATGATTTGATAAGGATTATCAGAAAAATGTGTATATTTAGGAATATATGTAAAATGTCATTTAATAGTGAGTAGTATGAGGTTTTTAAATCCTAATGTTAATGTTCTAAATTCAAATTAAGTCTTCATAGGTTTCGTATTTTGTATAATGAGTAATTTTTACCCTGTATGGAATATGAAGGAAATGGGTAAAACAACACGCGAAAATGAAAAAAAAATGTAAGAAACGTTTATTTAATAACTTGTATTCCCTCCGCGAGCTCTTATTACTGCTTCCATACGGTTCTTCATCGATCGGATGAGAGTCACGATCACATGTTGTGGTATATTATCCCATTCCTCTTGGATTGCATTTTGCAGCTGGCTAAGTGTTTCTGGGGCTGAATCTCTTGCTCGAATTCGTCTCTTTAATTCATCCCATAGATGTTCAATGGGATTCATGTCCGGGCTTCTTGCTGGCCATACCATAATGGAGATACCGACTTCGGTAAGATAATCTCGTACGACGCCCGCGGTGTGAGCTCTAGCATTGTCGTGCATGAACATGAAGTCGTTGCCAATAAAATGTGCATAGGGCATCACATGAGGTTCAAGACACTGTTCGATGTACCGATGAGAGTTTAGTGCAGGCAGCCGTGGCCCAGACACAAAGGCAAGTTCTGTCTTACCGTCGGCGCTGATTCCTCCCCAAACCGTCCACGAACCGCCACCATAGCTGACCTTTTCTTCAATGCAGCATTGTGCAAAGCGTTCTCCATCTCTTCTGTAGACCTTGTTCCTTCCGTCGTTACCATACAGCATAATTTTACACTCATCAGAAAACAGTACTTTGCTCCACTGAAGGTATGACCAAGTTAGGTGCTCGCGTGCAAAGTTAAGGCGCGCTCTTCGATGGTCTGCAGTTAATTTCGGCCCATTCGCTGGCTTATGCGGTGCCAATCCGCGTTCCTTCAACCTTCTTCTTATTGTAGAGTCACTTACAGCTACTCTTCGTACAACGCGAAGCTGCTGCTGCAGTTGAAAAGCGTTAAGGCGTCGATTTCGTAAAGAAGTTGTTACAATAAATCGATCATCTCGCTCAGAAGTGACCCGATTCCTGCCAGATCCTGAACGGCGCGTGAACGAACCAGTCTCCCGATAGCGTTTGAAGACTCTATGAACAGATGATAAGCTTAGATGCAATCTTGCAGCCACAACACGCTGACTAAGTCCAGAATCCAGCAATGCCACCACTTGGGCGGCTTCTGCGGGCAAAGTATCCATATGTTTTAGAAAAAAAAGTTTTTTCAGACGTCCCAAAGTCACAGTAAATGAAATAAGAAACAAAAAGTTTAAAGACAAGCGCTAATTTTTAAACGAGAAACGTACTCCAACCCTAAATACACATTTGTCTCAAAACAGTGATTAATTTCATTTATAGGATAAACAAATGAAATTCTAATTTCGAATTTTGTTTTTTTTCTTCTTACTTTAATGACCAAACTGCCAGCTACACAATAATGTTTTTTTTTTCATGGAATTAATTCTCTTTTGTAAAAAATTAGGACAAAAACAATAAAAACGAAAGTGTTTCGATTTTTTTGATGAGAAGTGTATTTTTTTTTAAATAACGGGTCTGTAAAAAAAACTAAAAACAAACGTGAAAAAAAACAGAATGATTTTTCCTATCATAATAAGTTTTTGGTAAATAAACAGATATTATAAACTAATAGCGAAAATTATTGTGAAGTATTTTAATAGATTTAATCAGTAGTTTTAATTATGTAAAGACCGCATTGTCTGAAAATTTAGACGGCATTAAATTAGTTTGCTAGGTAGATTGAGTAATGTTAGTTGCTAAACTGGTCTACAATAGAAATATTCCTCAAATCGATTTCACAGCTGCAAAACTTTATATTATTTACGAAAAAAAATATTTAGATATTATGTAATTAACGAATTATCTCCACTGAGTATTTACTATATGTATAATTATTAACAGGTTTATGAACATGACTAATATTTGTTTTGTTAAACTGTTGACAAGTACACACAAACATAATAGTCAGAGTACTGAAATCAGAGTTATTGAATCTTTCAAAACATAGGCTTACATAAACAACCAAAATGGAAAAAAAATATTCTTAATTGTTTACGTAACACATATTTTATTATAACTTGATAATGGTTTTTTACTTACTCAGCACGCAAATAAATCTTTTTTCTTAATTTAATAACATTGTGGTCATAAGTTAGGTTTTTGTAGTTTAAGATACCTACAATTCAGTGATGTAGTCGTAAGGACTGTTAACTTAGATAAAACACAAAACTCCTGCGATGCAAAGGTAAATATTGATCTTCTTATGCTCGTAAAAGTCGCTTGCACTGCAAGTTGATAAGAGATTTATTTCATGTGGATGCTTATGTTTCCTTATACCCCGGTTTAGTCTTTAAATAACTACCACAGAAAATTAAACCGAGGCACAAAAACTGTACTTGTATTTTGTAGACTCAGTACCTATATTGTATTTCTTTCTTTTCATGTTTCAGATCTGACCAGCCCAAAACAACGCCAGATTGCATATTTTATCGCCTTAGATAAAAGCATGTTGGAATAAGGCTTTGTAAAGTATAACAAAGACAAAATGGTGTATTGACATATTTATATACCATGCAGATGTTATCGTGGGCAGCAGCTAATGATTAATAAACATTTAAAGGTACTACGCGTGAATTTTAGTTTATTTGTATATATATTCTAACACAAACAAGCATTATTGTTTGTACGTGAATCATTACTGTAGCATTTCCCAAGGATTTAAAAACATAAAAAAGGTCAAAGCTGCTATACAGGTCGTCATGCTCGCTCGAAGATAGAAATTAATTGTACTAGGATACTACGTACAGCAGTAGTTCTGTAAGATTCGCGCCCTAACGTAACGAGCCAGTTGAACCAGAGATCAAGATGCTGTGAATGTCCTCCTGATCTATGAAAACGTTTTCACAAGGGTAAACGCCTTTTAGGTAGAGATCGGGACGTCTCAACCGGTCTTCGTCGATGCGTACTATGTACCACATGAGTAGATAAACGGAACAGAGGCAAAGCTTCTTAAGAACGTGCAAAATTGTTACCTATTTTGTTAGGGTTGTCACAATAGGTGAAGACAAATCAAACAAAACGTTTTTTAAATAGTTTTAATAGTCAGTATGATAGAATAGTTTATAAATTACTTACTCTAAGAATTTACTTTTTATAATTTTTGTTTTTTTTAAATAAAAAATACCTACCGTGTTGTACAAATTACTCTCTTCTTATTATAAAAAGGATCATACAATAAAATAAAGGTACTTGCTTGAAAAAGTAATAACCAAATATTTACTTACCTATTGTACTCCTTGGGATAGTTAAAGTATGATATATTTTTGTTTTCTCTATTATTATTCATACACACGGTACAATAAACAACCATTATTATTAATATAATACCACGTTTTTACAACTAAACTTATAAAAACTTAAACTTGCAACTAACAAAACAAACAGCGTGCGTCGGACTGACCCTTAGATTGTACACTGGCTGTGCCAGCGTAAACTGGTTTTTTCCAGTCTCGCCGCGTATGTGACAAGCGGCCAGTGGTCACGCACACATGCCCCGCGCGCTTGTGTGCGTGCAACCGATTCGAGCGGTTGTTCGAAGCTTTGCCTCTGTTCCGTTTATCTACTCATGTGCTATGTACAGCGAAGCATGTTGTTTATTGAAGGATCGTCAATTTCAAAGTTATTTTCATCTATACTTATAATAAATCTGTAGAAAGGTCAATTCTGTACATTAAATATATTTTCAAAATAACTATCAGGGGGTGATTAGTGATCGATACTGATGCCAAAAATGCAATCAGTAAAATTTTTGTCCGTCTGTCTGTCTGTCTGTCTGTCTGTCTGTATGTTCCTTATAGAACAATCAATAGGAGCAGAGCAGTGAAGGGAAATGTTGGGAAAACGGGAGAAGTTACTCAATTTTTTAAGCTTCCGTCGCGTGTGCATCCTTAATGGTTAAATACTCATTGATAAGCTTTGTCATCCACGCGAACGAAGTTGCAAGCACAGCTAGTGTATCATAAAATAACTTTGCGAAACCTCAGGGAAACAATTTGAGTAAATACCACCCCTCTTTTGTTTGTCACGGCTACGTATTAACTGTACTTAGATATGTGATCATTATTTTTTTGTTTATTTAATTCTATTCAGGTGAAACTCATTTATGAGCCAACCTTGCATCTCCATAGGGGTGGGGTGTGCTTTCAGAGCGTTAAAAAGTCTCCGACTACTCCAGCAAAATACCTGGTGCCATCCTTCGTCTTAGTGGCGGCGTTACGGGCCCAACCGGAGTCTTAGCAAAGGGATTATTATAACTGACTCAATAAAACGTTTATTGTACAAAAAAGTGTGTTCGATCAGTTTTTGGAATTGAACCACTTAATTCAACGAAACCATTTTATATTATTATCATTAGTAGATATTTATGTACATTATTTTAAATAGGCGTTTTGTCAAGAAAAATATAAACTTATTTAAAACCTAATGATAAGGGACTAAAAAAACATCAAGATATCCCTCCAAGCTTAGTGTATCGATGTGCATCTTTTCGTAGCAAATGCTCATACATCCGATCGGATAGGCACACTATTAAGCTATTAACTTTAGAAAAAAATATGGTCCATGTAATGCGACTCATCATGGTAGTGTAACAGAAACATTTTGATAGACGGAATTCGGTTAAAAAATACTAAAACTCGAAAACTACGAAAAATCTCGGCACAGACATGGGAGTTATTCGAATACATCTAAGGTGCCGTCTACCACTGGACATCCGATTATGCATACTTTCTAGGGTACCTTGTATATATAACATCTGTAATTATTATATTTTAAGCCAATAAAAAAACATTTAATCCAAAGTTAAAACCTTTTTGTGTTAAGTCTGTTTAAATAAAATGTTGAGCGCATGCTACAGTAAATTTGTCGCATATTAGCGTCATGGTAATGTTATTTGACTTTGAATCGTAATCATAATATTTTCATAACGAGAATAATGCATAAAACCCATAAGAAAAATCTTGCTTTCATTTCCTTGAACTCGGATGTAAACACCCGTATTGTTACTATAAAAAATGCAAATGTATGGGATTCCCCACGGCCACCTTACGCACTCCTGCGCAGGCTGAGCTACCAGTTAAGTGGCAGTAGCCGACGTGAACGGTCGTGTTTGACGTCTTTTTGTAGTGAAGTTTTGGTTTAAATTTTAGTCGATATGACTGCTACACCTTATGAAAAGTAAGTCCTTTTTTCTACTTTTGGATGCTAGTGTGTAGTGCGCTTAAGGTTATAAGATACTGCGTATTGTGCTGTAGATCATTAATAACTAATTAAAATGGACTTGTGTGATTAGAAAATTTATTTCCTCAATGACGTCGAATTTTCTAAATTAAATAACACTGGCATAATCAATGCTTTTATATCAAACCGACTATAGAACAATAGAAATCAGCAAGCCTTCCATGGTCAACATGTACTGTAACACTTTTTTGTTACACGTAACCGATAGCAAATTCCTAGTATAGAGCATAAAGCGGGTCCTAATGTATTGAGGACCACAGCGAAATCCAACGCTTTCTTGATTAAGAACCCTTTTAACTAATGGTGAAGAGGAGTACACCACCTTTACATTGATAGACATTACCAGTCATCTGTTTATAATATAGGCAGGTGTATCCATAAGCTGTAACGCTATTAATGTGACTCATTTTATCAGTGTCTTTATTGATGTGCTGTGGCAACGTTGGCTGATTATGATGACATGTTGAACTATGTTTAGTGTGTTAACAACACAACTTGTTGAAAATTCATAATATTATAAACATGATGTTTTTTTGGACAAGCCTATCCCAATCTATGTTGGAGTTGACTTTCAGTTTTACCGGACTACCATGTGACATTTATTATGTTTGAAAATTTCTGGTAAGTGGATGGTGGTTCCTTAGTCGTTTCTGGACTTCCAATGCTGGACAAGTCGGGCAAAGGTTTTCACTAACCATCAGGAGAACTGCATGTAGTCTTATTCTCCATGAAAAATACACAAATTCAGGGATGAAGAAGAAAAAGAGAAAATAATACTATCCAAAGCACTGCTGACCCTTAAGTGATAGCAGGCTAGATGGCCATGCTAATGTAAATAACATAACAGGACATGTTAAGTTTACGAAGAAACATTCCAACAATGTGAGACATAAACAAAATTTTTAAACACCGCCATTTGTTTGTAAACATCCTCTTTCCGGTTAATTATTGCACAAGTTAATGACGCAGTTTTGATTTCGAACCAATAAACGATAAATGAAATAGAGTTGGCATACAGTTCAAGTACATAAGTAATCAATGTTAATTATGTAGGCCGAGAAGATACGGTAATAGCCTTTTTATGACTATCCGTATCTTGGTGGCATTAATATTCGGAAAATCAATAATTGTTGATAATCACAATTGTATTATTTTTGTTTTCGTACAATTTGTCATATATCCCCATGTTGGTTAACCTTATTATTTTCTTATTGTTAGTATCTCTTCGACTAGCGGCGACTTCCTCTGCACATTGACTAGCTCTGCACATTGCGTTTATTTTCTACATAGGTCGGTTTTCATTATTATGGTCCAAATTGCGTTATATTTATTTTATTGTTACAGTATCTACCCTAAGCAAGACCAAGGATGCTCTCTTTTAACAAAATGCTGCTTCTGCATACCATTGAAGACTGGTTGCTTTATTCTTGGATACATTAGTTTGGTAAGATTTTAGACCTCATATACTGAAAGACTGGTATAAAAGATTACAATAAATCAAATCATACAATATAAAAAAAAGAATAACTTATTGGCGGATTTTGTCATTTTTTTTTATGTTTGGTAGAATAAACAAAATTCAAAAGTGAAATCAAAAGATTAGCCAATGAAATGGCCAACACGTGATTTTAAAAATACAATGCTAACCTCATCTTGTATTCAAAACATCAGCAGTATATTTTATTCGTATTTTCAGATTCTGAATTTCGTAATTACCTTATTTTTCCTTGGAACCTTGGCTTTCCTGGCAATATACACACACGGCTTCCGTTACATTCGCTATAAGTTGGACGAGGATGGTGATCAAATCCCCGATGAAGACTCCATGGACAGATCCAAATTAAACCTTACAATCGTTGTTATCGTTCTGGTGGCATGTCTGAACGTCGCCTGGTTTGTCATGAATATTGTCCTGCTCATTGGATTACACAGGGTTTGTATGCTTCTATTGCACTTACAATATGATCTATACAGATGCGGCAAAAAATGCCGTGCAGCTATAGGGCTTTACAGCCACCGGAGACTCTGCAGAAATAATTTATGAACCCACAAGCGCTGCAACCATCATCTGCAAGGATGCTGTCGCCAATATATATTGCACTTACAGTCTCTTTTCTTTA
The DNA here is from genome assembly GCA_905475315.1 of Autographa pulchrina. NCBI lineage: Eukaryota > Metazoa > Arthropoda > Insecta > Lepidoptera > Noctuidae > Autographa > Autographa pulchrina. The sequence goes on from FR997775.1 coordinate 1,677,522, forward strand.
AAATAGTCTAGGACACCAATTGAGCAATCTTGCATGTTTTCGTATAAATATTTTATGTTCTATCTTCTTTCGAACTATAAGGTTTTTTAAATCAATTAATTAATTTCTCATTATCCATTTCTACTCCTTAACGTTTCCTTATTTTTACTATTATGTAATTTTTAGGACCAGTAATGTACATTTTGGTATATTTGTTCATATCTTTTTTAAAGAATATGAACGTTTAAAGGGGTTTAAAACATGCAAATCGGGATTAAGTTAAAAAAGTGTTGTTCTCTGGGCTATAAGGCCACAGAAGCATTTCAAAAATTTTTTAAGTCCTAGAACATGTGTAGAAAAAAAACTCTAAAAGGTTTACTTCAGTTACTAGGACCAATAGTTTGGAATACAATGTGGTCAGCATTATCTACTGCTACAATAAATGTTCGTTCTGTTTGAGTTACTTGGTTGGCGAATTGCCAGTTTGTACCAAATTACTGCTAGGTATTGCCAACTTGTTCCTTATTTAGAAGTGCGTTTGCTGAAACATTTTGAAGTTGAAGGTAATGCCGTATTTTTAGTTCGTGTAAAACCAAGTAAATAACTCATGGTCCTCGTCATTGTTAAGACATTCTTTGGAAAACCATAAAATACTTATTACGTAAAGACAAAAAATCAATCAACTATTTAGTTTCAAACTAGAGTTTTCGATTGGAACCCTAAAATATCAAACAAAATAATTTGCTACGACCCTACCTTACAACGTCTCAGTTGAAATACATTAGCAAATAAGCTGAAAGTTTGTAGTTGGCATCCGCCGGACACAGCACTTTGTCCTTAGTTTGTGAACTTCCACCCTACAAACCTTCTTGATCGGCGATTAGTAATTTTATGGTGTTGCCTTTAACGGTAAATAATGAAGGGGAAACATTGACTTTGGTCCCACATAATGTATACCTAAACGACCTCATTTGTATACTACGAGTACATTAAGTACGTAGCAAATTTTTGCGTTACAAATGAGAAGCAGCAATCTAAGCTGTTTTCCAATAATAAGAAAATATGGATTATAAATGGAGGAAAAAATCACAGCGATAGGCTTGGAAGGAAAAACAAACTTTAATGGCTGATTAATATTAAAATTAATCCTTTATCAGATTGTTCATTCCTAATCTTCAAATTGAATTCCCTTAATAATCGTTGTAAATAATAATATATTTACCTGACATAATTTTGTTTGTATTATAATGTCCAGATCATTTGTCGATACATTTCTTCGAGACTAATGATAGATTCGTGGCTATCCTACCCTACTGTATTTTAACTACATTTGCTTTAATATAGATAGCATCACAAGTTTTTTAATTTTTTATGGTTAGAGTACTTGTCAATAAATTAAAGAGTGTAGTCTTTTTAAGTTATTCCTCGTTTATTTACAGAAAAGACCAGGTCACATCAAGATCCATGTGACGGTTGCTTCTATGCGTCTTTTCCTCTCAATGGTGGGCGTGCTAATGTATGGGGCCCACACATTTAATACCATGTTATTTTGTTACTCTGAAATTGGTAAGTGTAAAATCAATTAAAAAAAAATTCACCTTGATTTTAGATTAAATTAATAATATTAAAAACATGCATTGGTGGCGAGGGTTGGTTTGAAGTGGCTGGAGAACGAAAAATATGGAAAGACTTGGGGGAGGCCGTTGCCTAGTAGTGGGACAACATAGGCTAATAAAAAAAAACATGCATTGGTATCTTCGTTTAGTTTTCATTACTTATTTTTATAATGTAGTCAATGTCGTCAACTTCAAACTACTTCAAAGTTTCAAACCAACCCATACAGGCCATGCTCAATTGCATATCAGTAACAATTGTTTGCACTCATGTAGGTTCTACTGCGAGACCAACATCCATAAAAACGGTTTATGTTCAATGTTAATCCAGCGATGCGTAAAAATATAATTATTTATAATGTGTTTTGCGGTTAACGTGTGTGTTACTCATTAAAATAAATCTATTTTAAACGCATTAAATATCGCTTTATATTATTCTATTTTTTTAACTACAAACATTTGTCTACCCGTAACCAATGGAATCGAAAGGAAACCAGAACGGCAAAATAAACCTACTGTAATTTCCGTGCCAAGCAGTTTTCGTTTTATTAAAATTATGTTTTGATGTTATTTTCAGGTTTATCAGCATACTTCATTCTACTGTACTATAGGTACGCCTTGCAGCTAGAGCACGAACAACGGTCGCCAGAAACCAGACAGGTTTCCGATATTGTTTCTGATGTCGTGTTCACTTACCCTAAGACCATCGACAAAATTAACTTGACTGAGAAAGATGATAAGGTTGCCTATGCCTAATGTAATGTAACAAAGAGTTAAGTTTACATAATAAATTGGATAATGCATTTATGATGGCACGTAAAAGACGAAATTTTAGTTTTATACAGTGTAAACAAAACTAGGATTTTTATGGGGATTCTTTCACAAAAATGGTATTCTGTGAAATAGGTTATTTAAGTTTTATGTTATTTATTGTTTCGCTTGCAACATGTACCATAATATATTTGAGTGCAAAATATACAGTTTATAAACAGTGACGAGTTTTTTACTTAAGCATAACGTGAACACTGTGTCAACCTTTATTTAGACATTACTCATGTTTTGTCGTTGTCTAATAAATTTGCTATTACTATTTGATTAATGACAATAAAATTACATAGAAATTTAAAAAAGATACATATTAAAAAAATAAACAGACGGAATTGCTTTTAGCAACATAAATCTATATATTTATAATAAATCTGTAGAAGTGAAAATTCTGTACATTGAAAATATCAAAAAAATAAAAGGCGGGGGGTGTTACTAGACCGACACCGAACCGAAAAGTGTAAAAAACAAAATTTTTGTCTGTCTGTCTGTATGTTTGTTCAGGTATCACGCAAAAACTACCGGTTCGATTACGATGAAACTTGGTATAATTATTCTTTATTATCCTGGGCACCACACTAAGTAGTTTTTATCCCGGAAAAGTATAAACAATAAAAAACAAACTTAATTTTGCGGTTAAAAACTCATTGATAAGTTTCGTCATCCAAGCGAACGAAGTCGCAGGCACAGCTAGTAATAACATATTATATTCTGGCCGAAATGGTTATACAGTATTTGAATGTGTTGCTTACTTTTTTAACTCCTCTTACTCCAGCTCGTTCTGTCTTCAGCCACTTATTGGGACAACGAAGATTATAAATTATCTAACATTGCATTGTATCCTCTGGGATAAGCTACTAAGCAAGTAGTTTGGCATGCTAATCATTCTCGATAGCGCACACGCAAACTGGTATCCCCAAATGGGTTAAAGCGATGCTTTCAAAATAGCATGCACAAGAGGATCCCTTGAACCGGATGAAACCAGATGAAACCGCCTCGAAGGAGGCAACAAAACTGATTTAACTTTTGCCGTAATAGTTTCTGCGGCAGGCCCAGGTCGCCAATACGAGTATTATGCCTTCCGAGATTATTGCGATATAGTTTTTTACTTGGTAAATGTTGCAAAAAAGCTATTGTAATTAAAAATAAGAAACTTTATTTACTTTATACAGCATTGCAATTCAGAGAACTGTAGGTACATCTAACTACAAGATAATTCATTATTTTAGTAAAAACGTTACTTTCACCCTACAATTAATATTTACAATATTGAATCTGTTTCGATTCCATTTAAAATGTAAGTAAATTATTTCATATGATCACTTAAGAACCATTATTTTTACTATTTTGCTTTATACAAATATTTTTTTCACGCCTAATTTTAGGATTTCAACGAAATCAAATAACGTTATAACGTTTTAATATCGTAACGTTGAGATACACCCATTGTGCATTCTCTCTGGAATACGTACTGTTGCAACAAAGATTGTAACAACTTCCTCTAACTTTACAGCTTAATCTGTCTTAAGTGACTTTGATCGATGACACAGTCTGCACAACATTAACATAAGTACCAAGTTCTGTTATTTTGTTTCGCTGAACTTCAGTTTATTTTGTCTGTTTAGTTAGGTCCTGTTAATTAAAAGTTTAAGTGACGCTGCACCGCTGCGTCCTTTTTGTTTGCACATGGTTGAGAGAAAATTCAATGTGTTTAAAACAAACAGTGAAACTTAGGCGTAGAAAGCTTTAGCGATGGCACGTTATATAAGATAAGCCTAACAAAACGTGGGTTGACCTGAATTTGTTCTTAAGTTTTTCTACTGAAAGTGCTATAGCCGTCTCAGCTGAATTGATCAGCTCACCTGGATAATATCCCCCTTGCACTTGATTCTGAAAGAAGTAGTAGCACTGCAAGTTTAATCAATTTGTGCGCTATCCGGGGATACAAACCCAGTTTCACATTTGAAAAATAGCGCCCGTATCCGTTGCTACTAATGTATAGATTGGTACATCGACTTATGCTTATTATCAGAAAACTAAGCTCATAAAAATAAGGTACAATAACTTTAAAAAATAAATGTTTAGTACCAGTATTTAGCACAAATTTTAATGTGATATGTATTTATGTCAGCGGAATAAACCCGGTTTTGACATATTTGTAATAAAACCACCATTCCGAGACCCGATAATCCCGGCGTCTCAGTTGACGAAGGACAGCAGCCGATGAGCCCACCCGTAGGAACGTGGGCTTAAACTGTACACCGACGAGACCCACGATTAACCTCGACGTCATCGATTTAATAATAAGACATTGAATTTTGTATTCTGTTATTACTTTTTGTTTAATTAGGAATGGTCCTAAATTATTCACCAAAAAAATTATTGAGTCACCATATATTTATTACTAGCTTCCGCCCGCGGCTTCGCCCGCGTGGTGTGTTTATAAAAAGCAGCCTATTGCAAAAATAACAAAATCGAAGAATAAATAAGATTACATCTTTTTTTAAGGTTACACGCCTCCAATGTAAAAACGGGACCCTAAAGAATTTGAATTTGAAGAATTTGAAAATTTTTGAGAAGGATAGTTAGGTACGGATGTAATGATTGATGGTGATGGTAATACAAAAGTTATAGCTACTGCAATATACTCCTATTTAATAAACTACATTAAAAGATTTATTTCGGTCAGCAAAGACAATATGTAGATTTTGCGATTTAGAAACGCGGGAGCAAGCCACATAGAGCTGGCCGTGGGAAAAACATGGTGAGCCCAAATGTAAGCCTACTTTTTACCTTTAAGGTTTGACCCTGCGATTTGTTGATGGTCATTGAAAAAGCAAATTTTAAAGGGAACTGCAGGCGTTTAAAATTAAATGGTAAATTGTTGGGTATTATTGGGATACGTGGTATAAGAACATTGTTTCCCTTGGCTTCTCCTGTTAAGATGGTTGCCTTCACAATATGCCTTCCTAGTTCAGTGACTCGCAAGAGTACCGTTGCATATTCTTGGCGCATCCAAGTTACGCATTAACAAAACGGGTACACCTACTTTTAATTCAAACTTATGCGATGGCACCCCAGATAACTCCAAAGAGTTCAGGAATTCCACGGGGTAGCTCGTAGTGTCATCGGATGACATAACTGTGTCGACGGAGTTATAAACTGATGTGTCGCTCGTTATTTCGTCCAAGATTTTTTTATTTATTTTCGCAACAGTCTCATTTTTTGGTGCCAGTATGGTTCTTTCACACAACCAATTTTCGTCAAGAATATTTTGTTGAGATTCGGAAAAACTTGATCAATGACCACGACTTCACCACGCCCAACTCGTTGCAATATTTTACCATAAATGTCCTTTTGCTCGGGTAGCAGGCTTGGCTCAGTTTCGCTGACCTGAGCGTCTAATAAAGCGGTGTCGTAGCTTAATTCTTTGACTAAATCGGTTGACAGCTCTCCTCGACGCTGTGGTATGGGCATACCAAAGTCGGACAGTTTCTTGCCGGAAATCGTTATTATTTTGTCTTCTATGAGTCTGAGTGTTTAATTCAAACATAGATCATTATTGGCTTGATTTATTCTTTCCAGTCTGTGCAAGATATCTTCTGATAATGCAGTTTTGTACTTATCCCATAATTAGAGTGGATTGGATAAGCCGCAAGTGCATATCTATAGCTCCCTTATTTGCGAAGGAGAGCGACACAGAACGGCTTCTTCCATTGTGGCATCCCAGTGGTTGTCGTCTTCCAACAACCCCAACTTTTCACACGCTTGTCGAAAAGTTTTTAGTTCTTGGCCGTCAATAGTTTTTAGATCCGAAAAGTTAGTGGGCCCTGTATTACATTTAGTAGCATTCGCAAACAGTAACATTCGAAGTTACTAACGTGCACTGTGTAAATGCGTCCAAGAGCATCTCCCGCCTTCACACCTGGCCAGCCGTCAACAGAAAAATGTAACTGAAGAAATTCTTATAATTAACTGCTAACCACAGAAAAATTATCAATACCAAAAAAAAGCAAATACTAACCTACGTAATAATTAAAAATAAACAAAGTAATTCAATTACACTCGAGAGCAATGAATCCGGGTCACTTAAAGAATGTTAAAAATCTCGGAAACTAAAAATGATAGATTAATGCAATAAATTGTATTTAATAGACAATGTAATACTCCTTAAATGAAAGTAAAAAAAATATGAGTCACCATACATTTTATTAACACAAAATTACATAAAGAAAAAAACTGCTGATCTCTCCTTAAAACAAAAATAGGAAACATGACATTTTTGAACTTTATTACGATTTTCTTGAATTTTAATACTTCGTATTGCCTCCTCGTGCTTCCATTACTGCGTTTACGCGGTTTGGCATGCTGTACACCAAGTTCCTTATACGATTTTGGGGAATATTCTCCCATTCCTCTGTGAGAGCAATTTTGAGCTCACGAAGCGTGATTGGGGGAGGGTTTCGTTGTTTTACGCATCTGCCTAGCTCGTCCCAAGCATGCTCGATCGGGTTGATATCCGGGCTGCGCGCTGGCCACTCCATACGAGTAATGTTCATCTCTTGAAGGTAGTCATTCACAATCCTACCTGTATGAGGTCGGGCATTGTCATGCATAAATATAGCATCCTCACCTAAATTGACCATAAATGGACCAACGTGATCATTGAGGATTTCTTCCACATATCTTTCGCTAGTTAAAGAGCCGTTTTCTATGATCACCAGCTCTGTGCGACTTTCAGAAGAAATTCCGGCCCACACAAGTACAGACCCACCACCGTAGGCTACTTTTTCTTCGATGCATGCTTGCTTGAATCTTTCCCCTGGTCTTCGATACACTCTGTGTCTTCCATCGTGCTTGTAGAGCATAAATTTTGATTCGTCGGAGAACATAACTTTTGACCAATCTTCAATACTCCAATTTACGTGGCTCTGAGCATATCTTAGTCTTGAAATACGATGCCCACGCTCCAGTTTAGGGCCGTTTGCAGGTCTAAGGGGTTTTAAGTTAGATTCAGCAAGCCGACGTCTTACTGTCCATGCACTTGGGTTACTTCCTCCGAGGCGTCGAAACTGATTTGTGAGTTCAGTTCCTGTGAGAAAGCGATTTCGAAGCATGGTGTTCACCAAGTATCGGTCTTCTCGTGCTGTGGTACACCTGGTTCTGCCCGTTCCTGGTCAGCGTAGGTTAGAACCAGTTTCTTCGTAACGTCGGAGAACTCTTTGTACTGTTGACAGCGACACACCGACAGTCCTGGCTGTATCGCGCTGACTCCGGCCGGTTTCCAGCATTGTAAGTATTCTGGTGCATTCTTCAGGCGTAAGCGACATAATTTCAGCTTGAATAATGAATATAGAGCACTATCAACATGGTTTATGTACCCACATAAATGACAGATTACAAACAAAAGCAAAACCAAATGCTGTAATTTCGTAGTTCCATCTTCGAAAGTGGCCCTTTTTCAAATTTGATTTTTTTATGATATAACTTTACAATAACTAAGAAGTTTTAATACCTTCATTTAAGAAGTATTACATTGTCTATTAAATACAATTTATTGCATTAACCTAGCATTTTTAGTTTCCGAGATTTTTAGGATTCTTTAAGTGACCCGGATTCATTGCTCTCGAGTGTATTATTATTATATTACCCTTATTCATTCTTATACACAAAAACTTATATTATTTAATTGTTAAGTTTAATATATTATTAAAAACGGCTGTTTTACTAAAAAAAAGGCCCGCTAATACAATAACAGGTAACCCTACAGTGCGTTTTTAACAAATTGCTAGTGCCTTGAAAATTCACGTTACGGAGACAACCGTCAACGACGTCTGCCCTCACGCGTCTGCCCGCGTTTGGGTCGCGCACTCAGCCATGAGTGACTTGATCCCCCACCCACCCCGCCCGCGCGTGCCAGTCTAGTCAGTCAGCGACATGAAATAATTTTTTTTGCGCGTTATTTGATTTTGATATATCTCCTAAAGTATAAAATTTATATAATTTGCATGGTGTACAGGGAAAAAATAATCTTCATGAAATGCTCAAGCCAACCAATCTATTTAAAATTAATCAATTACACCATACATTATTTTGTTATATCTTAAAGGGTTTAGGCAGCGTTTTCGTTAAAAGCTCCCAGACAACTTATTTTTTTCCGACATTGTCTACAATTATCGTTACTTAAACGCTTTCGACCCTGTTAACCGGGATAAAAAGTAACCTATATGTTAATCCAGGGTATAACCTATCTACATACCAAATTTCAACCAAATCGGTCCCTCCGTTTTTGCGTGAAAGAGTAACGAACATCCACACATCCATTCTAACAAACTTTCACATTTATAATATTAGTAGGACTATTGGAGAGGACTTTGTACAGCAGTGGACTGCTATAGGCTGATAATGATGATGATAATAATTACACTATCATGTCATCAATTTAACTTTTTGCGTACAGAATGACTACAACCTTTTTCAGATTATTGGTCCATCAGGCTCCAAAACAATGAACTAAACTTATTATGTTCCTAAATTCACGATTTCTACCCGTTTCTTAAATATTTGTTTGAAAACCTTAAGCAACCTAGATTGAATAGTACCAGGATATAATCGTGTTATGAGCTCTTATCTAAAGCCTACGTTTATAGACAACAAAAGCTGGGTTTGTCATCATCACTAAATTAATTAAACTTGGCGCCATAAAACTAAATCCTTTGAAGTTTAACGCAGACATTCAAAATTATATGTTATTCGAATGAGTGTGTAAAACAAGTGATAAAAATGCAAAATTATACACTTTTCGATAGTGAAGAAGAAGGTATTATGATGTAAGAAAGCAGAGGAAAACCTCAAACGAAAATGTGAACATAATAACTATATAATATTATCACATTGTTTTGGTGAGAAGCAAAAAGGGTGGGCAGAGAATGCCTTTGTTAATAATTAATTGAGCTAAACAACGGAGAGGCAATTATAAATAAATTTATATTATAATGTCAATATTTTAATAACTTTGTGGATCATTCCCACACGCTCCATAATAAAATTGTGTTCCGAACTCCAAAGCGAAAAATAAATTAAGTAGTATATAACATAAACATAACATACCATCACGCCTGTATCCCCGAAGGGTTAGGCAGAGGTGTACCAATGTACGAGTACATCCACAGTTCGCCGGTATGTTTAGGTCCCATGTAATAGGGGGCGAGCCTATTGCCACTAACCGGGCACAAATCCAAACTCCGACCTGCTACTGAGAATTTCATAGAAAAACCCAATAACACCTTGGTCGACTTGGGAATCGAACCCAAGACCTCTAGCGTAGCAGTCGCGCTAAGCACCACTAGGCCAACGAGGCAGTTTTTTTTTAGTAATTTTTTTAGTAAAATAATCTATACTTATAATAAATCTGTTGAAGTGAAAATTCTGTACATTGAAAATATCAAAATAATAAATAGCGGAGGGTGTTACTAGACCGACATCGAACCCAAGTGTGAAAAAAAACAAATTTGTCTGTCTGTTTGTTCAGGTATCACTCAAAAACTACCGGTTCGATTACGATGAAACTTGGTATAATTATTCTTTATTATCCTGGGCACCACACTGGATAGTTTTTATCCCGAAAAAGTATAAACAATAAAAAACAAACTTAATTTTGCGGTTAAAAACTCATTGATAAGTTTCGTCATCCACGCGAACGAAGTCGTAGGCACAGCTAGTAAATAAATAAAATGGTTCCCATGAGCTGCAAACATTTTTAAAGTAACGATTTAACGAAGTCTCAAAACCGTAAGATACGTATAACAGTTTCCCGCTTCACAAAAACTCCAGCCACGCGCCATGTTTTGCAATAAAACGAAAACTTATACAAATGATCCATTGTTTTGTAGTACGTATGCTCTTATTGTTTCGATGTAATTGAGTAGGAAAGGCAAAGTTCCCCGAGCTCATTTCGTGGCTCCATTGTTAAGGCGGCGGTCAGATTGTCGAGCTTTTGTTAAAAAATGCGCCCCCTTTTTCGCTTTAAACGCCGCATAGCCAGAATAACTAGAAAAAAGCGATCACTAAGCTGTAACGCTAGAATAACAATACTAATTGCTTAACTCACGGTTTAACAAGTTTTTAATATAAACAAAGTAACATATGCTGCTAGTTTCAATATGTTTTTGTTAAGTTCATTGAATTTTGTGTTATTTGGTTAAATTGATCTTACATAATACAGTGATTTATTTTAATATATTGTCGATCTACAGCGGGCTGTAAATAAAAATACATTTTAGAAAAACTAACGTTAAGCTTAAAGGTAGGGTCAGCAATAAACATAAGCAGAGCACCTATTCAGCAAACTCAAATTTCGGTAATTACAGTAATCAGTTGAGCCGATCGTGCTACTAAATCCGAAACAATATTCCCTGTTATTATAAATGCTGATACAATCAAACAATATAATATAATAGCTCAATTAACTACATCCATATTGATTCGTATCTTCTCACCCGGGTAATGAGTATTCTAGTCGGTAGATTAACAAATCACAGAGCAGTTTATTAACGCAGTACTCTGTGGCAGTATTGATTTGCAAACTGATTTATGGTACGTTATTTATGATAATCGTCATCAATACAACTCAATCCAATGATTATTCAATGCATTATTACAATGCGTCATTTGCACATCAATTCTAAACATTTTAAACTATGTGTATCAATCAGTTTAAAAGCTTGCAACATAGTGCGCAAACCACTATTTAATGTCGTTCGTAAACTGTCCGTTTTTACAGCACTCGCCTTTATGGTACCATGACAATTGCTGATGAAAAGAGCTGTAAAATAAAACGCTTCTAGTTTAACTTTTCTACATTTACTTCAGTATGTGCTAAGTTTATTAATAGGTTTACAACAAGCCGTCATAACTTTCTTAAAGAAAAAAACTTGAGAAACAATTGTACTTACGTACAACAAATTGTACTTAGCTTACACTGACCTACTGGTATATAGGCCTATCCTGAGTTGCGATATTCCACTCATTTCAGCGCCATTCGTATTGTGTCCGACCCTACTATTTATTTACCTTTAACAGATTAGCAGTCTGTTTATTGTATACTAGCTATGCCTGCGACTTCGTTCGCGTGGATGACGAAGCTTATCAATGAGTCTTTAACCATTAAGGCTGCACACGCGACGGAAGCTTAAGAAATTGAGTAACTTCTCCCGTTTTCCCAACATTTCCCTTCACTGCTCTGCTCCTATTGATTGTAGCGTGATGAAAAGTATACTATAACCTGCCCAGGAGTATGAAAAATAATTGTACCAAGTTTCGTTAAAATCCGTCGAGTAGCTTTTGTTTCTATAAGGAACATACAGACAGACAGACAGACAAAAAATTTACTGATTGCATTTTTGGCATCAGTATCGATCACTAATCACCCCCTGATAGTTATTTTGAAAATATATTTAATGTACAGAATTGACCTTTCTACAGATTTATTATAAGTATAGATTTAAATAGATTTTCCTAATTATACCACATGTACATACGTATTAATCTTTCCGGATTCTCGTTTAATACGCTTGTAAATTCCAACTCGTTTCCTTAACATTAAGAACAAAAACATGTAGCGCGCAATTGGCGTTTATTTTTTCGAGTGTAAGCGAAATGCCAAGTTAACAGATACTTAAGATGCCAGTAGCACTGAATGCTGAACGTTCTGAATGAGTCAGCAAATCTTATCGACATCTCCGTGACTTGGACCTTAAGATTCAACCCTCTGAAGTTCCAACGTTCGAAGTGTGGGTATGAAAACCATTCATTAAGGATTTACATACAGAAATTAAGTTAATATTAACACATATTTAAATAAGATTAAGTATTATCCCTATATCTTTTCTGTGTTTAGATATATCATTTTAAGATGTGCAATTGGAAGTATTATAAACTATGATGTTCTTTGATTTTACATTGTGGCAAATAACTATCAAGAAAATTAAGGCAATTAATAAAATTGTTACCATTAAGATAGGTATTTAGAAAATATATAAAACGTACCTATATATCAGCCACATTAAAGAAATAATGACCGTGCTTTGGGATTATGAACCTTAATTCAATGACTAACAGTTCAGTTTCCATCACATTCAAATTACTTTTAGGCCCTTTTCGGTAACATTTGTCATTCTAAAATGAACTTATTACACATGTTGTCAAAGTTGATAATTGCGTAATTAGTAATAACGTTTCATTCTCTTTCCAGATTGGCTTTAGTATATATGCATGTACGAAACGCGATTTTGTTTATTATAATTGAATAAACGATTTAAATCTCAAAGAGAATTACTTTCCCATCAAAACCAAATTAGCAGACCGTTTCTGACGCAAGTAAACCAATTTTAATTGGGTCTTATTTACAGTTGTATGTGATGTAACACGATAACATTGGAAAGCATTGTATTTTTATAAAAAAAATGTATAAATAAATAAAATAGTTATTTAAAGATGTACGATCTCTGGTTACCTTCCTCCGTCCTGTAACATAGTTCGTATTCGTGCAAAAGCCTTCTGGCCAGTGTCACGCTGCACTCAACATTGAATGCGACCTTATCTATTGGTACTGAGGGATTTCAACGCGGTACTCAAAGTGCCATGTGCCAGTGCCCTCCTGAAATTGTCGCACGTTCGCCACATTCCTTTAGCAAACTGCATGCAGTGAGGCGTTCGATAGATGGCTATATTAATGCACGTAAAAATATACCATCTACCCATATCTTCTGCTTGTTGGTCTAGTGGTTAGTGACCCTGACTGCTATACCGAAGGTCGTGGGTTCGATTCCCGCCCAGGACAAATGTTGTGTGATGAGCACGATCATTTGTTCTGGTGTCTGGGTGTAATTTATCTATAATATGTATGTATTTAGAAATATATAAGTAAGTTTATCAGTTGTCTGGTTACCATAACACAAGCTCTGCTTAGCTTGGGATCAGATAACCGTGTGTGAGTTGTCCCAGGATATTATTATATCTTCCAAAATCTTTACGTAGTAAAAAATGAAGTCGCTTCCGCAGTCTGTTCGCTTTTAAACTACTGAACAAATTTGAATGCAGTTCTCAGCAATAGATAGAGTGATTCAAAAGGTAAGTTTATTTATGTGCGACACACATATTATAGAGCAGAAAAGCCGAGAATACGTGCGAAGATGGGGGGGGGGGGTTGCTAGTTTAAAATAAAATTCTAACAAAGAACAGTACAAAAATATACATGGATATTAATGTGCATATGTAAAATACAGATCACTTTAGGCTTTAGAACCTATGAAATAATTACTAGAGCCATGGAGAACAGAGCGAATAAAAACACTATCTTACACTACACTACACTTACACTGTAACTAAATATCACTAAATTATTCACGTCAAGTTGAAAAGTTATTGACTGCAATATTGCATTTGGTTCAATTTCCCCATTGACCTTTTTCTGCAGAAGCTAATCCGTTAAAGTTTTCTTGTACGCCAGCAACAAAATTCGAAAAACTAAAAATACTGCTGTTTTCAGGATCCAATTTCACAAAATCTTGAGCTCCGATCGAATGCCCGCAAGCTATGCGAATATTAAAATTTGTTTCCACCGAATACAGATGTATCAAACTTAAACGTTTAGATACTGCAACAATGTAGATCGCGATTTTCGAAGAAATGTACTATATTTTTTTTATAACAAAGTGCTGTATCATTTTTAATATTTGATACGTTGAAATATACATCAAATCCGAAGCCATCGTTACTATAGTTACTAAAGAAGCACTTCAATTTTTATGAGTACTGATATTCTGTAAGCTTAAAACGAAATCAATTTCTATTAATAAAAAGAGCTACAAAGAATTTAAACTTATGTAAGTATCTACTAATAAATATAGCCCAGTAAAAGCTAATACTTAGGCTCTTTGGTTACTTTTACATCGCCCATGAGAATTGAAGGTTTGCTAATTTACTGCCGAGCCTCCCTATAAACTTGTTTCAGTGGACATTGTACCAAGTGGGTTGTGTCAAACCGCTACAAAATATATCCCTAGAGATTAAATAATGCACTGGATAATCAGCTTCGATTTTAACTTCTTGTAACCATTTACGGCTTTTTTAGAAAGAGCTCTTACACGGGCTTTTGAGCAATCATTGTTTGGCAACACTAATGGATCAATCAAGTAAAACAATATGGGGCAGAAACATAATTTTTTTCTAATTTTTTTTATACATGTATTTCACAAAAAAAATCTCTAAAAAAATTTAATATGAGTTATGAAGTTTCCAATCGGTTTGACCATATAACTACGGCTCGTTTTTTTATGAATCACCAGTTTAGACACCATTTTTTTTATTATCATATGCGTACAAATCATTATTAAGCATTGTTTGTTGCATTGCATATTATAAAATGCAGTGTGTAAACCACACACTGGATAATAATATTATAGATATTTTCGAACAACAATATCTGAGTAATGTTTTTAAACAATCGTAAATGTAATGTTCCAATACAGTTATTCTCATTGACTTGTAAAAAGGGCTTATTGTACCGCACCAGCCCGATTCGATTTCTCGGTCTGCCGAAGCAAGTTATTTAATTTATTCCCTTCAAACTGTCTGAGTCTGCACTTACAGTGGTTTGTGAAATAACAGTATATTTCGTTTGTTAAAGTCTTAACTCAGTTTGAGAATTGAAAATGAGCGTACTTTGATTTTGATCACGGATTTGTTTCAGCCGCGATCTACAAGATCGTTTCTATAATATACTAAATTCTCTTCTTTTCTGAAGTAAGGTTCAAAAAGAAAGAGGTGAGATTGTACATTTTACAATAACAAAATACTAACAAACTAAAAAAGAGACCAAAATAATTATTTCCTGGGTCAAAACGCTATTCATCATACACGGCTCACTAACAAGCAGTATTTCCTCAAAGCAAAGCTAACTTTTTATATAAAGAAAAAAATTATTAACGGCACCACAAATCATGGTCAGTCTTACATAATAAAACAAACCTATTTATCTGGAAAACCTCTGTACCTCAAATAAGAGTGGCCATAATAAAAATTTATAGGCAATTTGTGGGGTGAAATACAGCTTACCTTACCTTCAGTCTTTGTTTGGATAATGAAAGTTTTCGGAGCCAAATACAAAGACAGAATAAGGTGAGCGTCGGTTGCGGTATTACTGCGGCTCCTTAGCCCATTGTTCACTTTTATGAAATGTTACTAATATACATATTGCTTCTGGTCTGTACAGAATACAGTATTGTACATCTTATTCAAAACTTTCTGTGCAATTTAATATTACACGAGTGCTGGAACATGCTGAAAGGCATCCTACGATCAATTGGAGGGTCTGTCTTATCAGATTTTCGTAGGTGCAATCTAATCTATATAACTAGAAAAATCACAATTTTGTGAATAAGTTTCTTGCACAGTTATCGAACTTGTATGAGGGTCTAAATCATAGAGCTTGATCAACGGGATTAGTTTTTTCTTTAGCTTAGAAATCATAAGATGCCGCCGTATCGTCCTTTTTTTCCTGTATCGGTTTCTTTTGTCGTTGAGTTTTCCAGGTCTGGTTCCTCTGGGTCGGGCCTCTCCGTTGCCTGGGTCGATTTTCGAATTTTCGAGCATCTGCTCAGTCATTTTTAAAAGCGCGTTGCTGCTGATATTCATATGCTCTGCGCTGACTACGAGTTCCGGCGGGCTGTCTACAAGATACTCGTTTCGGCCACCAATAGCGGACTGTCCACGCTGAAATTGGTTTCCGTATCTTCCGTTATAACGGATATAATTAGACATCCTGTCAAGAAATATTTTTTTAATTTGTTTATAACGCCGAAAATCGACAAACTTTCTGTGATAATAAGAAGTATTGAAACATAAGAAGCCTTCATCAATATCTTTATACAAAACGAAAAATAAAGTACAGTTAGTTGTTTTGTATATCAAAACAGGCGATATTATGTTTTCAAACATAATTTCATCATTTTCGGTGAACGCTTTCAAATGATTAATTAACAAATCAAACAGTAATTTTCCTAGCAGTACTAAGGCCTTACAGCTGGTTACAGATCCATGTGTTTACACGTCACAAACAGTGTTAAGTATTGTCAACTCGTCTGCTCGCCTCGTCGAGCCGACTGACCTACTTCGAGCAATTGATTCATACATTGGAGCGCGATGATACGCCTAATTCCTGCCCATTTAGACGGACATTTCCCAAATTGGATGGTTCTGAGATGTACCTATCAGTTGCCTTGATGGTATATTTTTCATTCAGATTTAGGTACTATCATTCCATGCCGATAACAGACAACCACACAACCAAGCCATGGGTGTATGTAGTAAACGTATAAAACGACCTTAATTTACTTGTAATCTGAGTAAGTTGCTAGGAAGGGAATCTACAACAAAAAATATCTTATTTTCTGGTTGGCGTACAGCAAGGGTCTGTCCTTTTTAATACCAACAACACTGGAATCTTCATAACATCAATTTCGAGAATGATAACACAATTTGCATCATCTGGCTCCCCTAACAAAATTATGTAAACAGCCTAATATGCACTTTATTTCAGAAGGGAATTTATTACAGTCGTTGCCATAGCAACTTATACTTTCTGCGCAGTTGAGTTCATCATTTCAATATTTTCGTTTTAATTTTGTTTTTCACATACATTACGATATCACATCACTTTTCTAGATTAGCCTACTCAGTTTTGATCAGTAAGCGATTTTAAATAAGTAGGTAGTTACTCTTTAGGTCAACCTACATTCGTCCACATAATATTTGCCAAGAGAGAAATCAACTATCTTTCAGAATTCGGATTTGTTTGTATATTCAACATAAATAACTAGAAAAATAACAAGGAAGCTGTTGCTTTGCAGCAATTGGCCTGAATTTTGCCAATAACTGCTATATGCGTATCGGTCAAGATGACTAATTACCATTCACATGATAGCTGTTCTATAATTACAATGTATCATCAGAATATGCTGTCCCACTTCTGGTCACAAGTCCAGTCCCTTTCTTCTCTATAAGAGTCCTTAATTTAGGAGTTGAGCACATCTCGCCGTCTCTGGCTAGGCGTACGTTGTCGTCGGTGGTTTTGTGTAATCCATTCGGTTGTTATTTTGGTCATAATCAGAAGTTTTATATAAGCAACATGTTTCTGAACTAACTTGATATGAGTCTACTTACTAACATTTACTCTAACAGTTAGTCTTCGATATAACAGATGGCGTTAGTTTCCTCAGGGCATCAAACAAGTTTTAGATCTCATTACCTCGCACCATTGGGTTTCTTCGGGTTTGCAAGGCCAGTTTATGTATATTATGTTTTTTTTTTATATCGTTACGTTAAGTTGATGATATTATAATTCTAACAATGTCTTTTTTAACGTGGAACATATTTGATTTTATTTATTGACTTGTATCTATTGACTTAAAAAAAAATAGTAAAAACATGTTGCGTTCACAATAAAAAAAGGACGCATTAATCCTAAACGGAAAAAGATATAAGAAGAAAAAACACGGCATTCATCTTTACGTAATTTAGTAGATCAGCCTGTGGAATATAATGGCAGCAAAAGCAGAAACAAATAGGACGACGGAATAAAATATTAACTGGAGCACAGAAGATTTTGCGTAGCAATGCTATAAGGGAAAATAGCATTTAATGAAGAATCTGCTTGTTTTTTTGCCCCGGAGATTATTTCACAACATTGGTAATAAGGAAAAACGTGAGCTTAATAGACGATTTGGTTTTCTGTAGATATCGTAGAAATTTGTATTCAATGGTTTCATTTTGCAATTGCATCTTTAAAATGTTGCCATATTTTATAACCCACGATGGTTTGTGTGGTATGTTTGTGTGATCAACCATGTCAAATTTATATCTTGTTTAATAAATAAAAAAAAAAAAAATAAAAAAATTCTATTTAGTTTTAGAGAGAGAGAGTGAGCGTCGTTTTGTAACCTAGTTTGAAATGTGCATAAATATTGTTGTAAATTTAATAAAATGAATAAAATTTGGAAATAAAAGTTTGCAAAAATTTTGATAGTTGGATACACTGTCGTAAAAACCAATTGTAACCCATGCTTAGGATTAACCCGAATATTCGATTTTGTGTAATTAAATTAAACAATCTAAACCCCGAAAGACTTCGTTTTCACTAACGCGAGGAAAATTCTATTACCAACTAGTCTTTTTAATTATCCCCGCAAGATCTGTTTGTTCAATCAAAACTTTGCCTGGCACAGGTGTCATAACTTAGGTAGTTTCCAACTTAACTCGTTTGGCAACACCCTATGGTCATCATAGGGTTGTGTGAGACTTATAATCTTGTTATGACACTTAATTACTGTTTTGGGATCTTTGACGGTACGACAGTTTAGAGAAACAATGGCTAAGTGAAAAGCGTTGAAGGGTAAACAAACATTAACGGGAGAGACAGCCATTTAGGGGTAAAAGTTTATCTAAAGTAGACTGATCATATTCTTAGTAAGAGTTTAATTGTAATACCTTTATATTGTACCTATGCTTCACAAATAAAAGTCTGATTCTGATTCTGATAAGAAATTTTATTTTATTTTAACTAATGTACATGCTACGGCTTTGGTTATAAGTTTTTGCCATTTTATGGCAGCATGTCCGGAAACCGCTGTTCTTGAATCACTTTATACTACCTTCCTACAGGCCTAATCTTAAGCAAAAGAGCCTTTTCTATGCAAGTTCAGGAATTCTGGTGTTGGAAATTTCTATGGACCTTCAGGTTATCATGAAAGTTTATCTATAACTAAGCAGAAGCATACCTACCTTTTATTTATTTGAATTGTTTGATGGAATACATACCTAATGTTAATTAAAGCACCTACTTATTAAAGTAATGATTACTTTCTTGAATTTTAAACCTTTTTTAATTCGCATTACAATTTTCTATCAGACACCAACACTCGAGTTGAAGCAACTTAAAAGGATTAAAACTCTGATTTGGATATTTAATTATCCAACGTAAATGTTAATCTTATATATAAAATTCTCGTGTCATAATGTTAGTTACCATACTCCTCCGAAACGGCTTGACCGATTTTTATGAAATTTTATATGCATATTCAGTAGATCTGAGAATCGGCTACTATCTATTTTTCATACCCCTAAGTGGTAGTAGGTAGGTAGTAGGCAGGTGCTAGGTAGAAAAAAATGCATTGCAACGCATGCCGGGTACAGCTAGTACATTAATATATTAATGTACATACTTGTCAGTGGAATAAGAGAACAAAAGTATTCAGCTTTAAATTCAAGAATCTCTTGAAAATGCAAGGCGAATATGTATGAGAGTTTAATTTAATTGTTTATATTTTGCAGCCAGTATTTTTTCGCTTAAGGTTAGCTTTACTTTCATTTTTCTATTTGATAGTTGAGATGTTATACAGATATAACAATAAGATTTTAAAGGATTATCTTGATAATTCTAAACAATTTCAGTTAAAGTAATGTATTTGCTTGACATTGTTTAATGATTGCTATTTTTTCTTGCTTTACTTTTTAATATTCTAAATCAAATTTCAAAAACTTCTAAATACCTAGGTACCTACACATTTTATTTGTATCCATTTGAGCTGAGAAGTAAATAAAAATATATTTTTATACACGAATGAAGCAGTTTGTAAGGTTTGAATACATTCTTTGTACCCGAGGGGGTTAACTAGTTACATATAAAGCTACACGACACTGCACTTATACCTACATTGTTCCATTTTGAGATAATCTCATCCTACTAATGGTAGGGATGTCGGAGTGTTTGGCTGTTTATACGTATCTATACATACGAATATTTTGAAACATAGCCGTTTCATAAACATTGTAACATAGATGATAACAAAAAATATTTACGAATATACTTTAGTCAACAAGTCGAACGTGGAAGACCTTTGTCTAACGGTGGGAATAAAAAAATACAGAAAAATAAACAAATAGAAATTTAAATCGTAGCCAAACTTAGTATTATTTTTTTGATAAGATACCAAGTTATATGACCTAGGGTAAAGTCAGGATGGTATAACGTAACGTAATATGTAAAGTGTACTGTGCGGTTCCCCGTCAAGGTGCATTCCTTTCAGCTGGCTGCGTTGAGAGTGAAGCACTAACTTCAGGTGCATTACAACATGATTGCTCTTTGTATAGCGTACATGTTTGTTTTGTTACTGGTCATAAGGAATTGTGTTTTAGTGGCACTATAGGTACTAGACCTATGGTGCAAAATCATAAACGGAACATTTCGATGACTAAATTTTTACTCTTTTTTTTTTCTAATTAGAAATAATTAGGGAAAAATTCTCGAAGGACTAATCAATTATGTTATAATTAAAAACATTTGATTGTTTTATTAAGTCAGCTTGTTCAACTAAACATAAATGCTTCAATTAGTAAGTTAAAAGCATTCTCGTTTGTATTTGATCACAAGTATCTTACTCAAGCTAATACGGGATGTATCAACTATAACTCACGTGAATCCACAAGATCATTATAAGTTTATCCGTCGACAAGCAACGAAACTTAAACATTGGGTTTAAACGCGGTAAGTAATGTAACCGTCATAAGATCCTCTTACTTTCTACTGATCAAACCATCAAAGTTACCATGACAATTTATGTAGTGTTAGCTGGTTTCTTAAAACAATGAAATATTGAAATTAAATTAAATACTTAGTTTATTTGCAAGTAGAACTATATAAATCACTTTTAAAATGTCTTTTTCAGCTAAATTAAGTCGACATTTCCTGACTAAAGGAAGAACTCGAAAGCATGTTATTGATATTAAAGATAATATTAAATGGTTCACTACAAAACAACTAACCTTGTGAACATTTGATATGTGCGCTCGACTAGCATATAGTAAATATCTAACAAAATATTTGTTGTTTATATACCAACAGCTAAAGACAGAAGGATCAAACAAAGCATGTATCGCCACAGGCTATTGTCAGAAACCGTTGACACTGCACTGTTGCAGAATCGACCCCTAAAGCAGTTTACACACTGACTAACGTGTTTGACAAACATTACAAATTAAATAAACGTACCACGATTCAAAATAAACAAGGTAATTTTAGTCATAAGTAAATATGTGCAATCGAGTGTGACTGTATGCATGTTTATGATCTCTTTCCTTTATTGGAAAAGAATACCTTTGAGCTAAGCTAATAAAATCTCCAAGACAAAAGGTCATTGGGCATAATCTGACCCGGTTTGTGAAAACTTGTGTACATAAACTAAACTAGATTTAAGTTGTTAAGTTATACCCCACTTTTAATTTCATGTTCTTTTTTTATATTTATTACGGTATTAAACATTAGTAGGTCAAAGAAAAATGTCACAATGCTGAGCAAAAGCCTTCCCCATATCCTTCCTTACATAGACATTCTTCTCTTACGTAACTTCAGACTATACCCACAGTAATGCAACCCATACCATCGTAAGCTAGAGACATTAATCTCTCTATTTTACCTTATTTTGTTTCTGTACAGCGTGCGTATAGTTTTCATACTAAGGTGCCCATTGACGTTTAGAAGGTTAAGTTAGGCAAAATTGCAGTAGGATCAATAAAAGGAAAGGATTTAAGAAAAATATCATGTTTTGCACTGATCGTCTGCATTCTGCCTTAGGTTGGTCCGCAAGCTACATTGATATAAAGGATGGATAACAATTCACTGGCTTTGGTATTTCACATTCTAGCGTTCTCTTTTGCTGTCGACCCCCAACTGAATAAGTATTTTAGAACTCAAGAATGCTGATTCATTGTTTGCAAAATTTACTAAGCAACAAGAGATGGTTGCAACCTCAAATCATTTTTTTAATACGGTTTGGATATTTAAGTTTCATGGATTTGTTTAACCTATTTACATTAGAACTTTAATCTAATCATTCTTATTTAATAACATGTATTTTTAGGATGTCAGCTACCATCATCTATTTAAACAGAGTGAAAAACTCTCCATGACTAGTATGATACTTCAAGCGTTTTCTACTCAAAAATTGATGTTTTTTTTTTAATTAAGAAAGCACAAACTGTTAATTCGATTTCTTGACTTTCGAGTACTAGAAGATAACACTTTTCAAATCGCACTAAACTGACGTTGTCATCGCCACACGAAGCTCTAGCCAGCACACTTGTCTGCTCGACCCAGCACTTTCCCCGCTCGAGTTTAGGCAGCACACAGCTCTACACAGCATTAATAATAATATCCTGGGAGAACTCACACACGGTCATCTGATCCCAAACTAAGCAGATCTTGTACTATGGTAACTAGGCAACAGATAAACATACTTATATATTTCTAAAAACATACATATTATTGATAAATTACACCCATACACAGAATAAATAAACCTTGGAGACATTCGAGCTGTAAAACGTCATCCCTTCTCCGCTTCGGACTTTTCCGCTCTTCTCCGCTTTGGTGTAGTCCAAACGTTATTCGTAAAGCGACTTAACAAAATGAGAAGTATACAAGTTTTTATCCGAACCGTTTGGCTACTGAGTGTAAATGCAGATATCTGCGGGCTGTTGACCTTTGTAGTGCAGTATCATAATGCAGTATACGATAGAAGTGTGAGTTTGTGTTTTTTTTTAAATACTTTTTAACCATCTGATGTGTGGTTGCGTATTTCTTTAATAATTTAACAATTTAGTTTAGGAAATTATGCTGATTTACTGTACCGTTTTTAATGTTACATTTAATTTATTTATGCTCTGCCTTTTCTTTTCTCTTTCTACCATATGTTAACAGTGTACTGTAAGTTTTATGTTTTTACAAGTCGTGAGTTTGCTGTAGATCACCTGACATACATATGGATATTAAATACTCTAGTCATCACAAAACGGGACTCATGGTGAATTGACTACACAACATTTTATGTAAAAAAACTGTATCTTGGTTTAGCCTCAGAAGCATTTTAGAAAGTTTTTTTTTTTTTTAATATTATTTTTTTTTTTTTGATAGATTGCAAAAAAGGAATCGTGAAAAGAGCTTGTAGAAAAAGTTATTAATTTTTAAAGATGTCGTCAACGAATTCCACTAAAAATTGTAAAGTATGAATATTTCTTAAACTATAAAAAATCTCGGAACATTATTATGAAGGAATTTTTGAATACCCTTAGACATGAGCAAACCAAATTTTCTTTATCGACATTTAAAGTTACTATATTGTCTTCTAATATATCTGCGAATAAACAAAAAAAAAATTGAAAAAACCATATTATTTCATAATTATTTTTTATATTTATTCTTATCATTTTGTAGAATCGTACGTTAAGACGTATTTGAACAGTTGGCAATACCGTTGTATAATAGTGTGACATAGGTGTGTATCGTTTGTAATAACAATTAGGAATATTTCGTTTTTTGTATGTTTGATGCCTTTCGTATTCTTTCTTATCCAAATCCATAAGTTAGCAAAATAAAAACAAATGTAAAGTCTTTCTTAATCTCATCATTCTAATTCTTCAGTTTATTATTCAGAAACAGTAAAGGACGATTTTAAATAAAATAAGAAAATAAACAGAAATAATGCTGTTTTCACTGTACAGTGGTTGTGTTAGAAAATATAGTTTTCCAAGAAGCTCTCAAGCATTTCGGACGATCGTTGTTTTAGCTGCTATTTTATTTAACACCGCTTTAAATATTTTACACAAACAAAATGTTTAGTTTTTGTAGACAACGGGTTTTTGTATCTTTAGTAGTTATTTGCAACGGTTGAATGAAATGCATTATAGATTTTAACGAGAGAAGTCGATTATCTGAATTTGTAAGTATTTGGTTTGTTTCCGTTCATAGTCTTTTAAACGTATACAAACAAATAGGTTAAATTACGCGTAACGCGACTCTACTAAAGCACCTTAACACGATAAGTAAATACTTACAACATTGAACAATCCCCATTCGTGTAATAAAGCTATTACTATGCAGTTCCTGGAAACCCATACAATGGATACATCGGCTGATGGGGCTGTGAAGAGGAACGTTTTTATTTTATGGCTATCGAAAATCTATAGAACGTAACGACGTATACGAACGATTGTGCTCACCTAATCTGTTTTATGAAGCGTTAAAGAGATTTTTTTAACTTGGTTAAACGAAATTTCTCATAAAAAGGATACAAAGTCTATATGCTTCTATTACTGAATTTAAATAATACTGTAATTATTGTTATTATGTGTAAAAGTGCTGACACTGCCATTTCTTAACTTTTAAATTGTCGTTATATCTAAATATGTAAAAATGAATTGCTGTACGTTAGTCTCGCTAAAACTCGAGAACGGCTGGACCGATTTGGTTAATTTTGGTATTGAATATTTGTGGAAGTCCAGGGAAGGTTTAAAAGGTGAATAAATATGAAAATGTTCGGAATTAAATTAAAAAAAAATATATATTTTAAGTTAATTTTATACAAAAGTTTAGGCTTTTATTTATCGATTGAGGCGGTACGAAGTCTGCCGGGTCAGCTAGTTAGATTTAAGTATTGAATTGTAAATAAAAAGTATCAATTGTAAATTATTAACTGTAAATAATACAAACAATTGTAACAAATTATATAAACATGAGGTAAACTCAATCATTGAGAACGTTTTTTAGATGTTTTTACCTTTCTGAAGTCTACTCTATTTCATGTAGCCTTTGCATTTGCCACTTAAAAAAAATAGCAGTAAATCCATGTCTTTATTATTGAAAAGCTTTTTCATATACTTCGTTTGTCGCCAAAATGACCATAGGCACTTAGTTGGTTGGAATATGAAATAGAAGTTTAATAACGCCGGCCGGATATATTGTCTAATCTCCAGGCTATGTTAAACATACCTAAATACTAGGTAAATATTCCATTTTTTTATAACAAATTTTAATTATTTCTTATTAATCACGACCTACCTCTGTTTGACATTCTAGTCTATGTACTTCATAATTCGTAATTCTTTATGGTACACATTACATTTTATAGAAATACATTAACGTTGGTGTACAGAGGCGAGTTCCACAGTTAATTCGGATTTGTTTTTCTGTGTTATATTCTATGTAATGCGCTCCTTAAAGGAGATAGCTCGGTAATGTATCAAGCGCTCCTTACCCGCCGGTGGGTGCCTAATGATGTGTGAATTGTAATCAATCGCTTCGGTTTCAGCCGGGTCGACATTGTTAATCTTAAAGTTCCTTTAAGATACTCTTTTGTGTGTCTTATTGATGGTCTCGGGGTAAGGGTCGGTCTTTACTTGTTTGATGATTGCTAGCCAAGTGGGCGGAATGATAAGTTTTTATGATTTAAGTTGGCTTACATTTGCATGGTAAATCAAGGCGATAGGAAAATCAAGGTCAATGTATCGCTGTTACAGTAAGGTATTGTTATGTTCTTTTTACTAATTTTATTTTTGCTTATTTATTTGACTAATTGAAAAATTCAATTTTGCAGTAGTGCTAAAGGCTTATTTTTCCGTTATAAGTAATAATGATATAACTAAATTTATCCCAAAAGATTTTCCGAAATTGTTTTGTCCCTTTATAGTGAGGTTTTCGTAAGTCGCTTTAACACCTTAGGTCGTCCCGGGAAAGTATTCCCTTATAATACAGGTAAGCGTAGGGACATGTAAATATGCCATTGACGGTCGCCGTCGGCTAAAATGATTGGATAAGATGAGTAGATAAAATTCTATAAAAACACCGCTAAAGAATTTTGGTTATCGAATTGTAGACACACGTATTTAGAGTAGAAGCAATAAAGATTATTTAAGAAATAAAAAAGTAATGCTCTTAGTACTGTAGACTATACTCGCTTATTTAGTTTAAATTGTGTGTGTTTGATTTATATTATGAAAAATAGATTTCATAATGGATAAAGTCGCAAACAAAAGGATTGACTTTAAAAACAATGTTGTTCAGTAAATAACATGAAACACTCCCTGAATATTTAGAGGCATTTGGTGCGAGCCTGAATATTTGTGAAGATCCAGATAATCTGAGGTATGAAATACATTGTATAAATTGTCCCTTAAAAGATTATAGATGAATATTTTGTTTTGTATAAAGCGAGGCTTATTTCCAAGGGGCTAGTGATTCTGATCGTGTGAATAGCCGTGTGGTATAGCGATCACCACACCAATAATTATAATCACAGCGTACTATAGTTGCAATCCTCGCATGGGACAAACATTTGATCTAAATAATATTTTTAAATGGCCGTCGTGAAGAATTAATACACTCAGGTTTTTTTTTTTATTTCGTTTTATTGTAAGTAGGGATTACCTGTTAAACAGTTTCCTAACTATGCGGAGACAAACATTCTTCCAACTAAGTACGTTGTACTGACATATTCAGTAGTAGAAATATGTATGAAACAATTTGCACATGACTCGTTACTAAACATTGTTCATATTTAAATGAGAGTTTTCTAGAAATTCTTTATAAAATGTTGTATTCGTTTGATTGTTACAAGAAACAATAGCAAATTAAGAACTATGAGAGGAATACGTTTGATATGTAATAAGTTTTACATTATAAATAGGCTTTTGTTATTTACACATAGTTAAAAGTTCTTTTTAGTTTTGTAACAAAATTGTCCCATACTTTCAGTCATAGTCAAGTACATAGTCTGTGCTTATTACAATAAATATTTTAAAAACATACCGAAGGTAAAACCCGCATTTTGTTAAGAATTTTTACTACCAGTATGCTTAAACATTTGTTAACTGTCTCTAAAATTGAGCAATTTCAGTGTACTGTTTTAATTGTTTGTAATTCAAAACGTAATTAAAATTATAATATAAAATATAAAGGCAGAGGTAACCATCGGAAACCATTAATTCTTTTCTATCATATCTAAAGCTAATGACGCGTTAAACTTCTAAACTTCAACCAAGCGTTAAAATTGTTGCAAGTTAAAAGCGGAAAGCGTTAAAAATGTGAAAAGCGGTGTCTAACTGTCGCGATTTGTACTTATAAATATTTATCGTTAAAAAACAATACAGCATATTCGACTTTACCTATGAAAATTTGAATTTGTTATTTCATTCTCATACATTCAACCATTTTAATGTTATCTATAGGTATTTTAGTCGTTTCTGTACCTTCTAAGTATGTATTTATCAAAAAGATATTAAAAGGCGTTCTCTCAACATAGTATATTTATTAATTTATATTGACTAAAATTATTAAATAGTTACACTTCATTTTTTAATGCACAATATGTAAATACAAATATAATATGTTTTTTGTGTACTTACAGCTTTAAATATGACTGTCTTCTAGTGTCGTTTAAAGTCAAAGGTACCTTATAAAAATCAAGTAGTGTCTCAAGTGGTGCTTCAAGGAGAATTTAAGGGGTGAAAACAATTCCCATTGTATCCCCTTCAATTTTTCTTCCGCCATAATAGAAAATGGCCATAAAATCGCCCCTCACAGCTTTTAACTTAAGCCCTATTATTTTCCCCAGTTACTTTAACCATCTTTAACGAAGTTTCGAGCGTAACTGTGGAACTTTAAACTTCTCGCAATCGTATAAGTCTGGGCTTTCGAGCTGAAATTGTCGGATAATCTTAAACATAATTATTGGAGCTAGCGCCCTATTAATTTCATCGAGTTGAGACAAAAAAAATTGTTTCACAAAACTATTTTCAACTAGGAATGTCTTACAACTAAGTGTTCCCTATGTGGATAATAATGGTAAATAATCGGTGCTGCAGTAGGTGCTGCGTATAAGTTGGGACCAAAAGCCGATGACAACACGGTTCGAGAAAATTCAGAAGTTTTATGCAGCTTACAAATGATTGTAAACTAAATAGATGAATCGGGTCATCTATTTCATTTTAAACTCATTCAGTAATTTTTGTCATAGTACGTTATCCTCTTTAAGGAGATTCCTTCTAAATTTCTTTCAGTACCTAATTCTTCTCTCTAAGATAAACAAACCGTATAATTTCCTTGTCCAAATCAGCATATAAATGAAAAGCAACGCGCAACGCCACAAATCTTCAATAACCAATATATTTAGTTGGACGTGTAAGCCCGACAGGCGACGTGACCGAGAAGACGTCTGCCAGATTACAGTACTGACAGCTCTCGATACTGTTTACATGCAATACTTGATCGATTTGGCGTTCAATCGTAAATCGATTGCAATTGCACATCACTTATTAGTATTTGACTTACGCGCAATGAACCAGAAGTTTTAATTTTCGAACTAGTTATTCGTCTCTCGTCAAACTTTATATGAATGTAATGGAAATGAAAAGCCAAGTAGAAATTTTATTTATTTAAAAAAAATATACACTTAATATAAAAAAGTATATATTCCTAGGTAGATATAATACACTCTCCTTGATATGAAATAATACAGCTACATTTAGATTTAACTAAACGCGTCCGACTTAACCTTTAACTAAAGTACAGAAGTAATATCAACGCAATGATATAAAATGCAAAGAGAAAAGTAAGCGATGGACCCAAAAAAAATAACGGAGACATCAAAACTCTACTCCTCTGTAAGTTAGTTTATCCCCCTTGCATCATACCCTCACAGATTACCACGGAAAGTTGAAAATTAAATCCCTTTTTAGATCTCATTTAGTATTCCCTGCACTCTGGTGAAATCAACAACGCATTGAAAGTAAAACACATTAACTGCCAATTTTGCTTGGATGTAAGATTCACAGCGGGTTAAGCTTTCTAATTTAAGTTGGTGTTCGTTGTGAAAACAGATTCTACTGTTAGGAGCAGTCGATGTCGAATGCGCAATGTGCAAGTTACAGGAGGTGGCGCCAGAAAACTTATAAAAGTATTAAGGCCTACTAAGATGTTTATGTTATTTTATATTATTATTCAAGAGTATAAATACAGAAATAAAAAATCCGTTTGAAGATGTAAAAAAAATAATTTTGCAACTCTTCAGAAAGTCCCTTTCAATAACTGTATTTACCATTGTCCATGCTACTTTATCTTACGTTATTCAAAATCTGTTCCTTTAGGTATATTCACGATAAATCACTTGTTTTTAAATACTCATTTAACAAAATCAGCACTATACAGCTCTCGCCACCCGCTTCTGCTTTCATCTCAGAAAGCATGTAAAGTTCTCCCTTACCAACTCAAAACTCACTTATTTTAACTTTGACTTTACGTACTTTTGGAATCCCTCACTTTTCTCTAACTTCATTCTTAATGAAGAGCCTGGATGTCAGTACATGAGGCCCTGTCAGTGTTAATATTAATGAGACGGATTCACGGTACTACGATACAATAATTGGATTTGCTTATTGTTGGTTTACTTTTACCGAGGTTAGAATGCGTTTTCGAGAATTCGTGAAGTTTTGTTTTCTCTATAATAAGTTGTATAACGAAAAATATCCTGCCACTGCTGAGCTTAGGCCTCGCTTCGTGCCATGAAAACAATTCACATAGCCCTCAAATTATTGCAAATTCCGAGGATCATGCTATCCGACCCATCTCACAACCTGCCCCATGTTATTCAGGATACTTCGGCCATTATAATCCGTACCAACCAAAAAAGTACACAACTCAAACAAAACACTCGTACCTTATCAAAGATACAAAAAAGTGGAAATCTCGCGAAACAAGTGACGGTCGGTTTGTGACGATTCGCTTCAGTTCCGGTCCCCGTTTTTATTGCACCAGGTGATCGTAAAATATAAAATATATGTTCCCATAAACTAAGTCGTAAAGTGAAAATTTTGTGGAACAGCTTTTTCTCAACAACAAATGTAAGTGGATGAAAGAGATTGTTTTACACGTTGTTTCATAGATGATAATTTAATCATGATAAAAAGGCTAGTCGTTTTAAATAGTGGTTTCATCGTTATGTGGGTAAATGGAATATGAAGTATGACTAAGGAAAAAAATTATGTTTGTCTCGACGTATTTTCAAAGTTACAAAATTAAGTTCCAAATTGTTAAATGTAACTTAAGGTAGACTATGGTTTTTGGAAATACCTGGAGGCATGTGTATATTTCACGAAAATGTGTATTTTTAAACGCAATCACAAATAGATTACTTATTCTGAACGAATGGAATGTGATTTCAAAGATTTATTTGCATGTATTTAATATTCATCCCTGTCAACCCTAAAACAACAGGGCCCAGATTATAAGGCAAATGTTTTAGCTAAAATAACAAGTTTACCTAAACTAATATTATGTTTCATAGCCAATAAGTGAAACGTGACTTTAATTTTTGAGCTTGCACATGCAGTATGGAACATTAAAAAATGTTTCTAGATTCTGTTCAATGCTTTTAAAAAAAAACGAGTCTTCAAATTTCTCATAAGTTTATTTTTTCATTGTGTCAATACAACTCTTAAAGTTTTTAGCTTTCAAAGTTGTAATGGAAGTTTTTTTAAGAGTATATTTTGGAACGAAAAAGAAACGTTTGAAACTTTAACATTACTTAGCATGAAATGAAGTTCTCGTTAAACATTCTTAAACGAAACTTGAAAAAAATGCTGTTTTTTTTTATTATGAGCTATGCTTCAATTCCTCAACCCACATTTAAAAATAAATTGCATAATAATTTGTTACCAAAAAAACACACATTAAAACATTTTACATCAATTAATTAAAAGTTACAAAGCACAACACTAGCTATCGACAAACAAAATCAATTCGATTTTGGAAGCCGTTTCCCTGGATGACCGTTGCAACGTTCGCGCGGGCGTTTGAGCTCTGACGTCACATACCATCCCGAGATTAGATTCCGTGCCGGACCAATGCTATTACAGAAGCGAGACGCCGCTACGACAGTATATATCACTGTCTTGCTTCCTCAGGGGCAACAGCTTGCTTTTAAATATTCGTATTTTTTTCATTTCGTGCATAGTAAGGGCACTGACAGTTTTTTCGCCGTGCAACGCTTTCCGAAAGGTGTGTTTCGTCCAAAGGACCATCAAAAGTCGCGGGTGGTGACCGTTTTAAAGCTCCATGACCATTTACTTACATAGATAGAACATTCTTTACTGTACACCATTAAAAAATTACGTAACATAACATACCATCACGCCTGTATCCCCGAAGGGTTAGGCAGAGGTGTAAGAATGTACACCCACAGTTCGCCGGTATGTTTAGGCCCCATGTAATAGGGGGCGAGCCTATTGCCACTAACCGGGCACAAATCCAAACTCCGACCTGCTACTGAGAATTTCATAGAAAAACCCAATAACGCCTTGGTCGACTTGGGAATCGAACCCAAAACCTCTAGCGTAGCAGCCGCGCTTAGAGCCACTAGGCCAACGAGGCAGTTCAAAAAATTACAAAATAATAAAATACTTTACTTCCGTTTGTTTACCAATATGATTTAAAAGAAACACATTAAATGTTACAGCCACACACGATAACTCATGTGGCACGACATTATGAAAAAGTTTCACCTGTCAAGAAACATTTTGATACAGTGAGTAGTTCCAAAAAATGCTTCGCAGTTTTTCATCGAAAGAACGATATCGAATGAACTTTAGCGTCATAAATAACCGTATTCATAGCACGACGCCTTTTACCGCGTGTAGGTAAAAACCCCGCCAAATATAAATCAGTTAGTATTGCCAGATTATTGATTCACCCTTAAGTACGCCATCGGGAAATCCCATTTGGATGTTATATTTCAAAATGATTTGTATCGCACGAATCATTAGCTATATGGAATGAGTGAACGTGGTCATTATTTTGGTTGAATTTATATCGCATTATAAATAATCAAGGGATCGCTACAAATGTGTTATCCATTAGTGAATAATCCAGAAATGATATTATTTTATACGGTCAATTGATATAGATAAATCATTCTCCCATAAGCAGAGTTAAATTATCTTATAAAATTAAACTATATTGTATTAATATTATTTTTCATTGGTGCACTACAAAACAGAAATTAAAATATTGATATTCGAATGAAACGAGAAATTTAATCAATCATATAAATATTAAGAAGTTGGGTACCTAGCTCTTCATCGTTCAGATGATGATTAAAACTTTGAAAGAGTATAATATATAGAGATACCGATCATCTTCCTATCAAATCAAACAAGCCAATTTAACAAAAAGTGCGATCTCACATTTCCAAACTGAATCTAGGAAGTTTTAAACTAATATCGGGCAAGTTGAAGCCAACATTCCCGTGCAGTATGCCCGTGACATAGATTTATACGTGAAAAGTCTGTCATTTTGAGAAATGACTGGAGTTTCCACCCACCAAAGAGTTCACAATCGGAGGTGGCAACCTGCCCGCGACGTTTGATTGATGATGAAAAAATAATATTTTTCTATTTTTATCGGTCTCATTAGATAGTGTTTAGCGTATTGAGCTTAGACGATTTTAATAGGATTTTTTTATATGATACAGAGGTAAACATGTGGACAATAGGTACTTTGCCGTCTTCACAAAGAAACCAGGATTTTTTACAATTTCAAAATTAAAAGAAGATAATATGTTATATTACTCTGTTAATTTACCTCACAACTGTCACGAAATAAGAGTGAGAATCTTTACCATAAGCTACGCCGCCTAATTTCAATTTCAAGTCACTATAGAAGTAATTTCATTAATCAAAAACGGTTAATAATTTCACAAGTTGCTGCAAAACGCGTTAAACTTAAAAGCACTCACACTCCGAGCTCTCCTCGTACATTAACTCTAAAATTAAAGTAATTAACTACGTGTCAAAACATCGAGGAATGTAAAAATATTTATCAATGTAGCATCTTTAAAATATTTATTTCAGTTATTTAGTTCTAGATTTTTATGAGTTGCTACTAAAGTGGTAGATAATTCATAAAATTATAAACAAATTATAAAATGTTCAGTAGTGGGCAAAAATCGGTTGCGTCGATTGTTTGTTTTTTCTTTTTGTTATAATAGTGAAGTGAAATCTTTAATATTTGTATACACTTAAATAATGATAATAACATATTTATTTATATACTTAAGTAATATTAAATAAATAAATAGCAGAAACGTTTCTCGAAAATCGGGCTATCAAATGCTAATCAACAAAAACCAGCTGGTCGTTTACCGCATTAATTCAAAACACAGCTTTATTATAATGCATAGATAAGAATGAATATAAAAAGTATAGCTAAAAGCAAATATTTCCATGACACATTCTTATTTTGCGTTAAATAGTTTAGTATACTAAAACCTTCAGAGAACACAATGCAATAAACAACACATACTGTTCCAAGTAAACAGATGTGTTTGAAGTACACGCTAAGAATGCACATCGACTACTCAATTTGAGTCAATTTCATTGGTCCAAGCACTAAGTCAACTGCACAGTACACATGTTACTACACTACAACTGTGGAATTGAAACAATATGCGCCAGTAAACACATGCTATTCTGTTACTAAAACATTCTATAGTTAATTTATTATAGCATATAGCAAATACTCTTTTTCAATTTAGGGTAGAATGTAGAACAGGTAGACTTTTAGAAACATCTTAATATATCAATAAATGTGATTTTAAACTAAATGGTTACACATCTCCTTTCACTATCAAAGACAAATCGATTTTTATTATGAAACTGGTAATATCCGATATGAGACAGTTTTTTTGGTTCAAAATCTTTTCTTTATATAATCTGTCGTTATTACAATAAGACTCTAAAAAATATTATAATAAGACAACAGGATTAAAAAGAAAATATACGCCATTGTCTACGCCTAGCCGATTATTCCTTAATCCGATTAAATCAGGGTATTATATTTTGCAAAAAAGGATAAACCATATTCAAGCCCTGAATTTATATAAGAATAAAATATTTTTTAATAAAACTTGTGAACGAACCAAACTTAACATTTACAAGTCCATTCGACTTTGCCGCTAATATTATGTTACTAAAAAGATACATTGATTTTATTCGCGCCATTTGTGACAGCCATTATTTTAATCTAGAAGATAAATCGTTC
Organism: Autographa pulchrina; assembly: GCA_905475315.1. Classification (NCBI taxonomy): domain Eukaryota; kingdom Metazoa; phylum Arthropoda; class Insecta; order Lepidoptera; family Noctuidae; genus Autographa; species Autographa pulchrina. Next base: position 1,711,917 of record FR997775.1, read on the forward strand.
ATTTGTTCGCCACGCCAATAAATCTTTGTAGTAAAACAACAAAACAAAATTAACCGATAGCTGAACATTTTAAATTCAATGTGTAATGAATATGTAGATCCAATTCGCATAGTGGAATAAGCCCTAGCTTTTTGTTCTATAGTAAATAGGAGACTAGACTTATATGACCTACGAATAGCTGACCCCAGGCAGGGCATTGTTTCATATCGATTTCTGCTTCAGAGCACGTAAAACAACAATTTTATTTGATAGACAATATCTGTGTGCTTGTATGTGTGTTGCTTCTTCACACAAAAATTCCTCAACTTATTACATTAATGTCTTTTTTCGATGAAGTTTTCAGTCATACGTAAATGCTTGCTTGCACTTCACACTAAAGAGCGTAACTGTGTATGTTTTTATTGTTTTTTAATGAAATCAAAATGAAATCTCATCTCGAAATACTGGAATATTAGTAAAGTGACCATTTATTATTGTATTCGACAAGGGTTTGAATGGCTAATTGAATAAAGAATACATTCAGAACATGAAGGTTCGCACTGTCGAAGGTATACGTGTCGCCATTAACTCGAGAGCCATAATGTAATGCCCTCGTAACGTTTATAATAAAAGGCCTCTTTTCGAAGCCTTATTGCGTATAAGCAATCAGTTGTGATTGCTTTAGTAAAACAGTTGTATAATAGAAGTATTGCCACCCCTATTTCCAGGTATTTTATAAGTTCTGATTAAAGAAATTGCGATGATCGCGAACTCTAGGTTTTAATTTAAACTTGTATTGCTTCTTAAGTTGTTTTGATTGGGTTTCGAATGTAATATAGGTTTATTGCCAACTATGTAAGCTGTTCGTAGTTTCTACAGCCATAGAGAAACCTGCATTATTCTATTACCTTAATATTGTGAAAATATTTATAGGAATTCAAATTCCATAGTATCTAATGGTCTTTATTTTTGGGAATAATCACACTTAGGGTAGGTATGTTTTTTCATGATATTACTCATACAGATAAATGTGCATCGGTATTATTTGTAAGCATATTATTTAATATAACTGCTACAAGTATTTACTAAAGTGAAGAGCTGTTTCTATTTGGTCTTAGTTTTAGTCAAAGAGCAAGATTAGCTTCGAAAGTAATGATCCTGGAATCCTCCAGAGGAATTGATACAAGAACTTTGAGTTTCTGTTTCAGGTCAAAGTTTAACACGAAATTGACAAATTATATTGACGACGAAATGTCAATAAACCTCAGCTAAATTTTACCTATACAAAAAAGGTTGGGAATGTTTAAAACATTGACATTTTCAGAGCTTCAATAGTTCCTTATGAAGGTTGGTTAAATTGTTCATCGTCAATATTTCGATAACGTTGTCGTACTAACATAGTACCTACACTACATCCTCTCATATATTAAAAACCCTGGCTTATAAACTCAAAATATTACAACGTAACAACCCAACCGCGACCCCTAGCAGTTGTCAAACATATCATAACCCTAAACTAGCACTCTACGCATACGACACCCACATAAAATATAATTGTACCGCTCTCCCGAAGGAAAGCCATTAAGCCGGAAGTAATAATGGCCTGATGAAACCATAATGCTGGTAATTTGCGTAACCACCGCCTTTTAATTAGTCGGCAAAGAAACCGCGAGCATAGTTACCCTGGAGTTATTACCTTCTAGATTTGGCAGGATTACATTTTATAGGTACATATTTTCATGTATTTTATCAAAAGTCGAGTATCAACTTGGGAAGGAAAGGTGTAAAAGTATGTGTTTATTTGTTGGAACAAAAGTTTGGAACGAACTCTTAACACAAAAGAACCTATACAATACATATTACCCTGGTTTTCCTACTAGAGATTAATTACATTTTGACATATTAAAATTTCTTTATGCCAAAAGTCCCGTCTTTGTTTACTATGTACTAATACTGGAAAATTTACATGAGCAGGTTATTTTCATATACATATTACCAGGAACGTTGTCGAGTTTCCTTTAAGCAATTATAGAAGATTAAATTACTGAGTATTTATTCAAACAACTTGCATTTTACATTCTAAAATACACAATTAAATAAAGGGTATTTGTCTGTAAAATATAAGTTCTTTTCTTTTATAATCTTCCAGTAAAATAAACTTCATGGTATGCGAGCATAAAGCTGAGATTGAAGCGGTCAGGCTAATTAGGTTTTTATTCGCACAATTAGAATTCCAATAGACGCTTGTTCAACAATCTCACTATCCCAGTTTGAACAAGAATATTGCAGAAATGGAAATATTATGCAGTAGCTGTGTAACTTTTATAAATGTGGATTAAAGGAAGGATTTCAGCGAGACTGAGATTAAATAAAAGAAATGCACCGAGACTAAGAAAAATATCCAGTGGCGTAAAATGAAGAAGTGAATTTTGCTTTTAAAATTGAATGTGTTAAAACCAAATATATTAGTCTGTGTAGGTTTTGTAACTGTTGCGATAAATTATGTAGAAAAGTTATGCTGTGGGCCCATTGCCTAACTAAATGAATCAGACTACGTCTAAATAAAAACAAAAACAACTGAAACAACAAACTGTTTATTATAAAAACAAACAATGAGCTTAAAGTGCTCACCGCACGCAATAAATATTGTATGTATAAAATCAATTAATCTAAAAGAAACTATTTGTATTAAAGTAAGGTAAAAATGTGTTCAACACTTTTAATTTTGTAAATTGTTTAGGTAAGTGAGTTACATGGAGTCGGGAACTAATTCAATTAGGTATGTCAAGTATTTTAATGTATATTTGTTAATAAATTTAATTAACGTCAAACTTTTAAAATAGTTCATGTTTAACGAAGATACACATAGTTGTTAATATATTGTCCTATGATTTATTAGTTATGAGTATATAGCACACAATATGAGCCATTAGTAATAACAATGATAAAGATGATAATATAAATGAAATTAAAACCAGCAACTTCGGTAAAGAAAGCCAAGTTTTAATACAAAACAAAATTAAAAAAGAAAACTACCACAGAATTTAATCTCAACACCGTTATAAATAATGTATTCTTTAAACGAATTTTAAAGCAGAAAATTCCCAAACATTGCCAAGTTATGAGAAATTGTGGGACCCACCTCGCATTAACTGACACCCAATAAATATACGTCGTGAAAATAGATATAAAGTGTTAAAAGAATTTTGTTCACGTCCCGTTCCTTTGATGTATGATCATTGATCACCCTGCACTGCACCGGGAAATTGATCTACGTACTTTATACAGTTAGTGATGTGGCAGGCTAAAGATGTACTATTATTTAATATCTACTTGATATTGTTAATTGATCTGACGGTACTTTTGAGTAAGGTGATGATAAAGTCGACATCACTTTTCATTCCACGGAATCATAACAATTTAACTAGCATAATTCTTATCCTTAATGTACAGTACAATGTTTGCCTAATATCATTAGGTATGTTTGGGTTTATAAAACGTAAAATAAAACAAAGCAACGATTTTCAGGTTTTCTTCAAATTTTTAAGACTTAGCTCAAACAATTCAGTTTTCATAATCAGACTACTAGCTAATGATAAATTATTAACTTTAAATAAACCAATTCACTGCTGGACATGGTCGCTCTCAATTTGAGCCACAACACTTGGACCTTCGCCTTTCTCTTTAAAGCATTAACAAAGTACAGAAAACGTAAACCCCCATAAAAAGGGATCTATTTACCCTTTGTTTCCCATAGACAACAAAACACACAAGTAAGTGTTCAGTTACAAGTCTCATCTGGCGCAGGTCGGCAACAACACAACGGACTGACACCGTTTGATACATATCGATGCATATTCATGGCGACGCGACAATCAAATGCCCTTTTTTATGTTTTGTTTTGTGAACACCCTGTACAAGCTACACACGGACTACTAGGATGCGGATTTGTTAGTACGATTGACTATTTTTCGTTAAGGTATTTTTAGTTTGTTTTTGTTTAATAATCTTTTTTACGTTTGCGTTTTTCTGTCTTTTATTTCATTCATCTGCTTGGATTTGAGTTTTGATTGATAAATACATTTTTCATATTTTAACTTATAGAAATAGCTTTCTTCCTGCGCACATTGTTATCTAGCAAGCTAAATAGTTATTTTCATCTATACCTATGTTTTATCATCAAAATGGAGGTCACCTGAAAATGGCAGACGTTTTGGAAAATTTAATGTAAATTATTTATTGCGTTCACAACGGTTACGTTGTTATAATATAAAATAGATTCAACGTGAAAGCCAAACAATGAACAGTTAATTAAGTATTAAAAGCCACTACTATTTATTCATGAGTATTTGTTATTTAGAAATTATTATTACTATTAATTATTACTTATTAGTTATTACCTGTCATGTAATCAATACATAAATAAATCCAACACAAGGAAACAAGAGTAACAAAAAGAGGAAACCACAAACGAATATAGGTACTACAAGAGTTACAAGTATAGAGTATTTTTTATATATTGTCCGTGCGACGTGACACGGCCATCTCAGCAATGTGTCACGGACACGGCGCTGCACAAAAAACAAGACAAATTGCGCTATTTGTTCGCGATAGTCCCTCCCGATACCCTGCACAGTTAGCCGATATGAACAATGGATCCTCCAGTGTATTGCCTAATAAATATTAATTATATATTAAAGAATCATTCGGTTTGCTATTGACATTATTATTGATTGTCAAATGAGATATTTAAACATACATGCTTATGAAAAAAAACGTTCGTTTTATAGACTATGTAAAAATTAAAATTAAAAAAAATTAAAAAATAAATTTACCTTATTTTAATGAATGAGAATACGTAAATTACCACATGTAAACATTCAATGAAGTAAAATGGTTAGCAATTAACAGTGCATCTACTTTTTTCTTTAGTTGCATCTGCATCGACAAAAATGTCGACTGGTACAAAATGCCATGCTTAAAGAACAAATAAAAAACTAAATAGACAAATTATCCTTAATCTACAGAGTCTTAACCGTCAGTCTTATCTTCTTAGCAAATAGAAAGAGAACGTATTTCTATTGGACGGCTATAGAGGGTCTGAGATATAGACGCATCAATCTTAAAAGCGACCTATCTAGATCTTCACAATGAACTGTAAAACTGGATCTCAAACTATTACGTTTTATTGACTACCTATTTTGTGTAGCGCTATTACAACTTATGTAGGAGAGTTACTGTTTGTCTTTTTTTAATAAACACTCGAGTGTCCAAACGTCAGAACTTTGTTTTTTTCCTAACATTATTTTATCATTATGTATTACATACACATTTTGATTAAATATTTTTTTCTAGTTTAAAACTATATTGCTACAGCCCAGTTTGGGGTAAGACTGAAAGCGGTATTGGTTTTCTATCTGAAGGTGCGTACAGACTATGTTACATATAATATGACTTGTGTTTTATAACACGTCCACGTTATGTAACCATGTTATCCAATATTGCAACATAAAGCAATATTGTACATAAGAATAAAATGTTTTATAACGTTCAGTGTCCACATTATCTGAAAAATTTTATATCACCATTTGTATGACATGTTATGTTATAGTCTGTACGCACCTTAACTGTTCCCCAACACGAATTTTTTTCCTATATGATACGCTTTCAAGGAAAGTGTGACATACATCCATTCAGCATCCCTATAATGAATCCACAACAATAGGTAAAGTTATAATAGGCGGCGATAGTTATCGTTGACCACGTAACACAAACATACGGGTTATAGACGCAACACTATCAATAATTCCCCTTCCTAATAGCAACGATATATGCTGAGGTCATTTCAAGTTGTAGGAGAGAGCGATATTTCTTCAATATACGCTTATTGTATGAGTGTATTCGTAAAGTGTCAGCGAAAATCAGAACAAAAATTTAAATCAGTAAGATAAGTTTGCTTTACATATAGTAACACATATACTCGTAGTATATTAGACCAAGTCTATTGGTTTCTTAGGATAACGCGAATGTTAGACATTGAAATAAAACAACTTTTTTACGGATTATGTCGCGGTTTATTGTTTGGGACCTAAAATGTAAAATAAACCGTGACCAAGTCTAATTCATCGGTCAGTCTGGAAACGCTACAATTGTTGCTTAACCGACTTATAGCAAATCTACAGATATGAGAGACATAAAGGAAGAATAATGAAAAAAATAGTCTAAGTAAACTTCTTAAATCCAAAAGACCAGCTCTTCTAGCCAAGCCACATATCGCTCAACTGTCAACTGGCTTTAATAACATTTATTTAAGCGATTTCTATCATAAAAGCTTGTCGAAATTTCACTCGACTACAAGAGCAGAATTTTGGTCTTCAGTTTGTATTCAACACTGAAATATCTACAAGAGTCCCAAATTTTGGATTTGGGTGCTTTAAAAGAAATACATCGCACTACCACGCATATGACCGTTTCAAACATAACTCGATCTTTAGTTTCTGTTAAGTCTCATGCTGTTACTTCATGGTGCTAAGTAACATATTAAAGAATAGGGATGATGACCAATTTTTCTTTTGTCTACCTTCTAGATCATTTATAATTATTAGACACGTATTTTTTCGTTTATCCCTTAAACAAAAATTTATGAAAATACAGTGAGTACAAATCAAGGGGGACGGCGACGCATTTACGTTCTTTAAGCCTAAAAATATTTTCACTATTTATCTGAGTTTCTCCTTCATACATATTTTACGACGTCTCTCACTTAACTTTTATGTCTTGTACCAACTTATAATGGTAATTTCGATTTACGATAATAGCTGTCGCCATAACGGTTCCATCGTCAATGTTCTGTGGCATTTGTATGTGACGTATATGATAAATAAATGATTGATTGCTTATGTATTTTTACTTGGCTTTAATTAGTAGTAGAATTAATATTCCTTCCCACTACATACCCACTACAGCTTTGTTTTTAATTTGTTTTTTTTTCTGTCTTTATGTTATTTTTGTATCATTAAAAGTAGTGTCCTTTAAATATTGTCACAAACTAATTATTTCTCTACCTATAGTATGCCTTCAAAATAAATATCATACTTTTTAAAATAGCGTGTAATAAAACAGATGATACTAAGGAATTGAATACTATACAGGGTGTTAAGAAACCCCTGTCCAACCCGAAAGGGTGATAGAGGGTTCACAATCACATGCCCAAATAAAATATCAATTTGGAAAATTCATGATGGAAACAATAATAATGGATTTTGAAATAACCATTTTTTGCCCCGAAATTCCCTAAATTTGAGAATAGAACAAAAACTACAACACCAATTTCGTCGGTATTTTTGGAGGCCTTTTGTTTGGTAATGAGGTAGCATCTGTGACGACGCCGACAAACCTCTCTACACTGAGAAAAAAAAAATTTAGGTTATAATTTTTTTTCTTTTTTTTTTTCATTTTTGTTTTACATTTTTGTAATCAGATATCTATACCTAACAACACCTTAACGGATCGGACAGGGGTTTCTTAACACCCTGTATAAACATATTCAAAATGGTGCGAAATTTATTTATTTTCTAAATTATGTATTCATGTTGATATCAGTAATATAACTTACAATCCGTAAAACAATTGATGCGTTAAATGTTATTACTTGGGATATTAAACCATAAATTGTTTAAATCTATGTAGTGAAACCAATGAGTTTTCACGTCATTAAGCAAACATTCTATCGTGTGAGGTGATTGGCGATTGAATTTGGAATCAATTACACAATAGTGTGATAATTTCGTCCTAGCGTTACATAGGTGCCGTACGTCGTAGGTACTACGAGCCACTTCAATTGAAGTAATGATCATGATTTGTTTATGTACTGAGGTAATTTCTTACAATTACAACAACAAACACTTACAACTATACTAAAATTAAATCTTATATAAATAAATAAAACTAACACGCGTCAAAAAAATCATCGTCATCCTTGTCAATGGCGGGAAACGTGCCCAGAAGGCTGGCAGCATTATCCCGTTGAATGGCCATGCCGATTCTCTGTGCAAGGAACAAAGCAGCCCTCTGATCACGAATAGAGTTTACCAAACGTTTTGACAGTTATGTACTTAAAATATGTTAATTATGTTAAAAACTTCTTCATTTTTTATATTTTATGTCTATTGTATTTAACAGAGTAAATAAAATACCTCGATGAAAAAAAAATTATTTTCGATAGTACCTTATACTCTAATCATTTTAAATATACATCAATGTCGTTGAAACATGAAACAAGAGAAGAAATGATGATGATGTGTAACTTAAATTTCAAACAAGCATTTCTGTACTTTACACGTAGTACCAATCCGAAAATCCTTGTATGCCAATTAAATTCTGAATGATTCTACAAGCGTCTCCATCTATAAAACATAGTATCCATATAAAACTTAACACGTTTAGCCACTTTAGAACTAGCACAATCATGTACAAGGGTAGCAAACCCTTTATAACCAACAAACAATTAAAACAAGATTACGCTATCAATGCGTACATAATGTTGATCCGAGCCCTAAACTTTACTTCTTCATAACTGGGACCCAATGGAGTTTGGGCCCGAAGTGGGGCTCTCAGCTCGTGTGAAAGGACCTAACCCGATTTATTAGTTGCTACCAAACAGACCTCGAAATTATAGAGGTGAAAGAACATTTCTTTTTCATTTATCTTCTAGGATCTACGAATCGGCATTTATCTATATTTGCATTAGTTGCATAATGTTCTGTTACAGTGAAACACTAAGAAACGTATTTGTAAAAAAATAGAGTATATTTTTATATACTGAAGTTTTGGGAAAACATTTGTTTTAGTAAAAATAAATAGGTATAATTGACACAAACTAAACGTAGTTCAAGAATACAAAAATAATATGGGAAAATGAATTGAAAGTATATTCAATTAAACGTAAATTATCACCTGCACAATTCAATACAAAAAAAAACTCCATAAGTACTGTTGTTAAATAAACGTCTTGTCTACATATTCGCAGCTCTACACTATCGCTCTAGCTTTTAAACTGTCGCGGGAAAGTTATGCGAATACGAAATAAAAGTGTACTATAAAACGGCAAAGTATAAAAGTTTAAACGTCGTTATAAACATTTAAATATCCCATAACTGACCCACAGTATGGATTTTCAGTAAAAAGTTTGCGAACTTTTTCAGAGGGTTTCAATCACGTACGAGTATAATGTTAGTAAGGTTTATCTTTACCGTAAAAACTAGTCATGCATCCGATAATATCGCATGAGTAAAGCTGTTTTAATGCTAAACATTAGGTTTTAGTCTGTTTATATAATTGCCATGTATTATTTGCATTGCATTTTGTTAATATAATTTTCAGGTCAAATCTTGCAATCTTAATTGAAATATCTTGATATTGGTGATCTTACAATATGATGGTGGATTTGTCAATTGATTTCAGATGGTAGAACTACTTCAACTCTACCTATCGATTTACCATATAATGTCATTGTGAGTACAACATAAAATAAAAATGTTGTTATATAAATAGATACCTAACTACTTAATGTATAAGAAATGTGAAATCTCGGTAGAGCCCTAACCTACGTTGTCAAACGAGGGTGGCGCAATAAATAAAGGACACTAACACCTAATACTTTCAATACATTACATAAAGCGCCACAAAGGCACCTGAAAATCTCGACCCTTCATGTTACAATACTTTGATAGGGTTTTTTCTCACAATAACCGCTAGAGTGGAAAATCCCCTCTAGAGGGAACAAGTACCAACGCGGGACAACTCAATAAATCTGTTAGGCTCGTAATAGAGGTGGGAAAGCGCGGGATTTTTAAATCAATTATTAAGCTTAGTCGTAATAAGGTGTGCTGAGTAACGGGCTGGAGGAAAACGGGAATGTTGAAATTATTGCGTTCCTTGCGAGAGCGTTTGTTTGTATAAGCCTTCGAGTTGTCAGTATTATTTTTTAATTTGTAGATTATTTCAGATTCCTTTGTTTTTAGAAATTTTAAACTAGGTTAAATATTTTTCCTTTTATTTCCGCGAGTCCATGTAAGATAAAAACTCAATTTGACATAAATAAAGTCAGTTACAGAATTCAAATACCACGGAAGTCTTTACATAATATTTATCAGCTAAAAATATTTACTCGTCATCAAAATAATAAAAAATCCGTCAAATAAAGCTCCCATCACTAGTCTTTCTTCTCAAGAGGCTATTGTAATGTCCCGCGAATTTTTCGGTGAAAAATGCTCTAAGGGTCGTCGTGTCACTAGCAATAATGTGGGACATTCAGCTATTGTTAGGCCTAATGCTGATAGATACATGAAATGTTACACCAATATTTAAATACATTTCTCAGACTATTTTGGGATAATACGCTTGGTATTTTGTTTACAAACTTCAAACTTCAAATATTTATTGCGATCATGAGTAGATACATAGGATGTTATAAAAGGTAAAAGTACATACATGATACCCTGTTAGGGCGCGCAGCAACACAATTTTAATTTTAAATTGGTATGTCATATATATGTGGAATTGGTTAGATTGGTATGTGTATTTATTATATTGTATGTATTTCGCTTATTTGCAAAAATGTACTTCACTTTAATACATGGCGCTGGCTGTGTTAAATTAAACTGTATTAGGTTGAAAAGTAAATTAAGTACCTTTTATGTATTTAAATAAATTAATTCTATCAGTGAAAATTACAAGCTTTTGTTAGCTAGCCTGTGTTCCGTTTTGAGGCAAATACTTTGTTTCTACCTCAGTTGCCTGTGCTTGAAATAATCAGCCTAGTTTGTAAGCTAATTCTTAAAAAAAAAAAAAAACAATTGTAATTAAAAATTTAGACTTAGCTACATTTTTAGTCTTCGTTTTTCACACTATTTTTTTTCGTATTTTTAAAGTAACGGCATAAATATCTTTTAGTAGGTTTTCAATTACAATTGTTTATTTTTTAAGAATTAGCTTATAAACTAGGCTGATTATTTCAAGCACAGGCAACTGAGGTAAAAACAAAGTATTTGCCTCAAAACGGAACACAGGCTACCTAACAAAGTTTGTAATTTTCACTGACTGAACCAACATAAGTGAAGCTAAACATTGATACACATGCTATTCAAACGAAGTCTTCTTTAAAATGGGTACTGGAGGCTTTTCTTTGATGAACACTAATGATGCGAAAGCCTTGTACTGAGCCGTTATATATTTACCACTGTGACAGATAAACAACACTGAGCTGGCTTATTCTACGACTTTATTTTTCAGATTTTTTATAAACTTAACACCGATATAGCGTTCGAAAAATAATATAAAATTACGCATTTGATCCCATAAAGAATAACATCATTTGGATTATATTCCAAAAAAAACAATTTTCTTATCAGTTAAAACCATGCACTCTTGAGTCAACACTGATGATTCATCTACAAACCGTTATTACAAAAAGGACCTAAAGTTTGCTATCGGGGGTCCAAGATAGATGCCCCCGAAAAGCGATTGGACTTAAATCTTACCTAACGATGCGAAGACACGAAACAAAATTTGTCTTTCACCAGAAAACTTCCATTTATCACCAACACGTCACGATGTGTGTTATTACCGCGTCAAAATGTAAAAAGAACCTTCAGACTGCATGTATAGCGTCCATTATGACTTGCGAAATATTTGAATACGCAAAAAAGGCTTTAAAGTAGGCCACAGTTGATGTGTTGCAAATGAGCTGAAAAATCCTTATTGGGAGGTTTGAATTATAATTATGTTTATATTGTTTTATTGCAAACAAAGGCAATTGTCTATTTCCAAAATGTTTGCAAAAGAATCAGTTCAAGATGTCTATGTGCACAAAAGTAGCTAGTCTCAAGCTAGGCTAAAAAACATATTTATAACCGACCATGGACTAAATGATCCTTACAACTAAAACACTAAAGTAGAACATCTACAGAGTTTATCAAATTACAGCTTATTCATTCACCGCCCCTGATAGAATCTTACTTCTCTATAATACCCATATATTGCCCAATCTGTTGGAAAATCAAATTGAACTTCACTAAGAACCATTCCACAAGCCGTCATATAGTTTGAAAGCATCACATTCATGTGGAACGACCGTAAAAACATTACAGATAATCACGACAACGATCTGTCAGTCGCTTCACGAATCCAATTTTATGGCTTGCAATAAAACACGCGGTGTGTAGACCAAGTTATCTAAATCACTCGCCTATCAGTAGTAGATATCAGCACTAAACGGAGCATCATCAAAGTAAAGGTAGCATGTTGATCTGTTTTATATGTACCTGTTTGATAGAGGTTGAAAAGTTTTTGCGACGTTACTTTCTTCTTTTGTGAACGTAAAGTGACGAGTCAGGTTTGCAATATTATTAAATTGTTTAGCTATCCTTACTTAAAAATAAACTCGTTTATTTTTGTTAAAACCATACTAGAATATACTTATTCATTCAAGATTGCAATGTGATAAAATGATAAAATTAAGATAAATATCTACCGCTAATCTGATACTTACCTTATATAACAATTAGATAACGTTATAAAGTGACTGACTATCAAATTAGTGATACAAATAACTATAAAATGAATAGGAATACATTACTTACTCAAACAGCCAATACAGGGTTATTTTGACAATCTCCTAAACATCTAATAATACTTTGTCCTCAGAGTTCTTTAGTGTTCAATTAGTATTACTAAGCCTTAATCTAGACAGATCTACAGTTTTTCTTGCAATTACGTAGTCCATTGTCCTGCTTTCGTGCTACAGACTTAAGTGTGCTTAGAAGTAATGTCGTAAAATCTAGAGTTAAGGTCTCCTTGAACTGAGTACTGCCTACGTGCAAGTACGTACCGTGACGTATGTGGTCACAAAGGCTAATCTACTTGTTTGTGTTTAATATTATCGTGATATTGTTTTTATAGAATGTAGCACAGATCATGGTGTGAGGATTTCATCTAACTTTAATAATTTTAGGTTCTTTTAGAAGCATGAAGGCGATGAGTAATTAAACTTTTATGACCAATTGATCTTTACTTCACTCGATATAATATAATAATACTTAACTTTAAACGGTAACAAGCCGATCGTTTTGAAGAAATAATGGGGATAGTACTTTATTTAGAAAACATGCGCAATATTATCATTAAATCAGTATTCTGTCGGTTTATTTAAGTAAAATTATATTATTAAACAGTGTCGATGATAAACCTCACGATTTTCACGAGCCTGCCTAAACTCAAGATAGCCGTAATGATTACGAACCCATCCTCCTAGATTGGTGATTACGGCGATGCTGTTCATTTCAGCTGAGTCATAAGCCTCTTAGGACCAGGATTATACTCAGCATATCATGCTCCTCAGCCAAGTAGAAGTAACAAAAGACGGCGACGCCTAATCCTGTAACAATAACTATTTAGTGGTCCGGACACAGCTGATGAAATTAAGACCTCCTTCTGAATAACAAACAGAGTTTAGGATTAAGCTATGAAGACAGCGATAAAAGTTTATTTAATAAAAAGTTATTGCATAATGATCCTGTAAAAGTAAACAAAATAAATATATAATCATCATAGAAAAAAGTGTCATTTTCATACTTCCATATCCAAAACTATTGTTTTTTATGTGAATATAAAAACGGAATACCGATTGCAACAGATTGCTTTTAAACGCACCTAACGCAAGTAAGCATATTGAAGAGTACCTAAAACTTGTCATTATACTTTAAATTGTACAGATCAGTGTTATTACCAATACTATGATCTTTCTAGATAGCCACCTACCAGTTCCCGCTGGCTTCGTAGCCACAAAAGTTTCTTGAAATTTCAATCCCGTAAAAGCACCTTTTTGTAACGTTTTAAAAGGCCATGTAAAGTATGAACGAGTGGCTTGTTTGTACAAGGAGCGGGAAGGACCGGTTCGGAGCTATTGACCGGGAACCGAATGTAAGGAAAAACATGTATTGAAATGTTCCGCAAGGCTTTTGTCATACTCTGTGGGTATATGCATGAATGGTTAAAGGTCAATTATAGGACTTCTTAAGCAAGTATTTGTTGAATAGGTAATGTTCGTGAAAAGTTTAGGCAGCAAAAACATGCGTGGGTAGTTTGCGGTACACTATAAATTTATAAAGAGAGGAGTTTTAGTGTTAAATATTATTATTTTTATCACTGAATATATTTTTGAAAAGTATATCGTCTCAGGACAACCGACATCAGTAATAGTCATCGTGGACGTGGTCGAGGTTTCGAGAAGATCTTTATTAAAGAAACATCGAAAGAAATCCATAGTACACTTTTAATCGATCGTTAAAACACTTTGCAATAAGGGTCTAATCAAAACTATCAATGACGGCATCGAATTTAGACGATTCGTCGTAAATGTGGTTTCGCGTCAAGGGACCGTCCTTTCTTTTTCAAGTGACGTCCATCTTCCGCCGCGCTGCCAACCACCCGACGCTCCGTCAGAGTGACTGTTGTCACTCTAATTCGACCTTCATTAAGCGGCGCCTTCAAGTATATTTAGAAAATATTTAAAGATTTTTCATGTTTTAATGTCTTTGTTGTTCAAAATTTTCGGATGCGGGATTTTATTGATATTATGTACTTTAAAGTTATGTCTATCTATATTTAAATATAGCTTATTTCTATTACATTAATTAAACACTAAAGGAAAAATAACCAAGATTTGTACTCTGAACTTATTTGGGTGACCAAAAGAAAGCTTTAACGGGACCACAGTCCAAATTGCCACCTCCACATTAAGTGCTTATTAAAAATCTGGGGAACTGTTGTTTACGCCGCCATCCATCAACTCGAGATGATTAATTGCCAACACATTATCGGCAGCTGTGTGCTCGCTATTCAAAACGCCATTAGACTTTAAGAACGCCTTGATACGATCTTTTGTTTTTAATCTTCCTTCGTAATGAAAGTTGGAACTAAGGATTGATTGGAAGAGGAATAGGGAGGCTGCGTAACGCTCTGTTCAAAGTAAAATGGACGGTGAAGAGGTGGTTTTTGTTCGAGGAATATACTTAATCTCATCATTTACTTTTCGCATTGGCCGCTTTTTATCTTTCAATAACTTGAAAATGATACTGTTCAAATGATGTGTCTTAGGATAGAAAACAGATTTCAAAAAATTCTTAAGGAAACTAATATACTCAAAAATAAGGTAGACTCACAAGTTATACCCAGAAACTATAAAATCCATACTAAAACAAGAATAAAAGGAAGTCATACTTTAAGTGTCAGATGAACAAATACAGAAATGGCTCTATAATCTACAAAACCAGATTTGTTGAGAGGATTAAACTCCACTGCATCTGTTAAAGTGATTGTTCTACATCCAACTTGTACTAAGAGTAAGACCATTCAGTGTTATCAACAATCTGCAGGCTTTTTGTCATAACTTTGCACAAGCTCGAGTCGCTTTGACCGTGGATTTTAATCGCTTACTAGTTAACCTTGTTTCTTTTAAACAGCCGTAAATAATGTTTCCTATAAAATAGGAATTTAATTTTCCAAATCGAGGTAGATAAACTAATTGAAAGTGGATTTCAATTATGATCCTAAAGGCAATCGGTTCAAGTTAATCTCGGTTACGTTTAATTGAGTTCAAATCAGTAATATTTTTTGCATTTCTCCAACATAAACTACCAATGAACGCAATTTTTGATATAACTGGTTCAATTCAAGTTATTGTTGGCATCCACCTACGAGTGTTAGAATAGTACCCATTTATAACCAACCTTATAAGGAAACCTATTAAAATCTGCATTTATATGGACTTGAATCGATCTCATTATTTTTATTTAAACCTTTATAACATTCAGTAAAGGATTTGGTTAAAGTTTAAAAGTATGCATGAGTGTTAACCTGAATTCATTCATGGTACACCGTGGTAGGATCACTTACAGCCCGTGAATACTTAATGCTATGAATGAATCGCTTCGGAATTCTTTTTATCACTATTGAAATAGTCGAGATTTAAAAGTATCGAGAATAAAGTAAGTAAGGAATTACAATTTGTTGTAATGCTAAGTTATGTTATAGAAGATGCGCTTAAAAGCTTTGAGTGGGTATAGAATACCTATGTTTTCTTTTTCTCTCTAACGATAAATTCTTGAAAGTTTTTTTTATATAAGATAATTACTAAAATAATTAAAATTAATAATTAAAAAATTAAAAAACACGCCTGCCATGTCAAAAAAAAATTAAAAACAAGTCAAATATTTGCAGTCGGGGTTCCTGTAATGAATTGTTCCAAGTAACCGACCCCGACTGCAAATATTTGACTTGTTTTTAATATTTTTTTTGACATGGCACGGCAGGCGTGTTTTTTAATTTTTTAATTATTAATTTTTTATTTAATACCTTTTAGTGAACAACAAAAAAACATGACACAACACAAAAAAAATAACGTTCGGAACCCTTTGCAGGCGATTTCGACTCACACTTGACCATTTTTTAATGTCCACATATGCCTATGTCACTCGGGATAACTCAAAGCTTCTAACGATACCACAAACATTGAAATCGGTCAAGCCTTTTAGAAGTTATGGTGGAATAAAGAAACTCACAAACATACATACATACATACATACATACATACATACATACATACATACATACATACATGAACCCTGAAAACATAACACTCCTTTTTGGGCAGTCGTGTAAAAACATAGCTACTTCTATTTTTCAAGTAATTATAGATAAAAACATTTATTATTTTTCCCGTTTCAATAAGATAATCACGTTAACCTTTGTTTATATTTTTTGTCAAACGACCAGCTCTTTACTATTATTCTGAACGTAGCCCGCGGCAAACTTCAGATGTTCGACGGTTCGAGACGGCTTACCCCTTCAGGGAACAAAACGAAACTCGACTATTAAAGAGAACGGACGCTAAAGGTAAGAAAACAATAACAAGGCAGGTTTTATAGCGAGTATAAACCATTAATGACGTTTTAGTAACATGATTGTTCCCGTAAAAGAACTATAGAGACACAGACTATCTGTTATACACAACGGAGACATTTTAGACATTTCTTTTAGAAGTACACTCAACATATTTTTGTAAAATAAAAGTGAATTCTACTTCAACACTTGTTATACATGCATTATTTATACATAATTGTGTACGTAGGTATGGCGTCTATGAAATTTTAATGTATGTTGTTTTGGTTTTTGGGAATCTTGGAAAACGCATTAACGCATTTGCAGACGTTTCTTGTCCCATCACGGTTATCAGTATCAATATTCTTAAGCCTTTGCAAATAACACACTCGAAACAGGAAATTAAAAATTCTTGGCTCGGTTTTTTTCTAAGTCTCAATGTGATCAATATGTAAATTGTAATTATGAAATTTATTAAAAACCTAATATTATCTTGAATGTAATCACCCAACAGTTTAAAATATAGGTAACTCCAAAATGTGAGCTCAACGTGTTGCAACAACTATTTCGATTAAAACTTCATAGCTCACTAACGAGGTATGAGCTACTTTTATTTATGTGCTCATGTAAATTAACATTATTTTTAAACTACAAGTTTTATCCCTGTTTTAATATAAATTTCCTAACATAGTTTTGTCAGTTTTCCCTTTTAGGTTTTTTCGTCGTCACTTTAAATAGATCCCGAAAATATTTTTTTTTACAAAAATCATTTTATAAGTTTATCTTCAAATAAAAGTAAGTAAATTATTCTGCAAACAAAAGTATTTGTTTCGCTTATATGAAAGTAACATTTAAACAAGAAATATTCCTAAACTCGATTCACACTCATAACTGTTAACAAAGAAACGACGTTTAAGTTTTTGTTTTAGTATATATTCTGTACATTTTATTCAAATCATTAAAATCTTTTTTACAACGAACGTGGTTATCCCTCATTAAGTTTTTTTACAAGTGTTAGTCCGCAGAATGTACACGGTACAGAATGTACCGTGCGAAACATTAAATTCAATTATAATTAAATAAAAAACTTAATTAACTTAACTGCTTATATGTCAGTCGTTTTTTTATGATAATAAGCTATTCCTATAAAACTATTCAGGTTTTGCTAAAACCCTGAATACTGTACATATCACGTAGTATGCAGCAAACACCTTTATTTATTTTGGCTTCTCACCCGAAATTCAACATCAGTGGCAAACAAATATTTTGCGTCACAGCACCCAAGAGCTTAATTAGTTCCAACGCTCAACTGAACGCCGGTACAATTGATTCGTGAAGAGAATACAAGGAATTCATTCCGGTGGCCATTGACCCGCTACATCAAACGATCGACTAGCTCTTGGACAAGATAATTACTGAATTAAACAAACTCACCGTGAATTTTTGTATCATTCAGTAGAATGATTGTAGTATTTTTAAGTCTGTTAAACTTTTCGTTTTTCTGGCAGCTGTGAAAAAGGACTGAACTCTCCAAAAAGAATGTTGTAGATTCAAGGAGTAGTAGAGGTAGAGTACAGACTATTTTAAATGGTCTTATTAACAGAGTGTCGGCATTTGAGTATGTGATTATCTCACTGTATGAAGATGTGGTCATACATAGTATTATAAACCCGCCATTTTGTTCCGGAGCTCTCATGGCTAACATGAATGAAGCTCCAGTGACAGAATCTGTTCAGAAAAGAATGTGTTTTTCTCACCAGATGGTGCATTAAGTCAGCCTCGTGTATAAATATAAAATAACAATAAATATCTTATCCTATAATATAACTTTTTGTTAAAACTAGACACCTCGTTTAAATATACAGGGTGTTACGGAAAGGCTATCCAAAATGGTTGCAGAGTACATCTGGTATATAGCCAGCATATAAAAGGAGAATGACCAAGTGACTATGGCACTTAGTATCGTTATCAAATATATTGTGCCACAATGTTATATATCTTAATAGAAAGTACGATTAAGGTACTTTTAAATACACTAATTTTTTTTTTAATAATTCTCCGCATTTTGCCGTAGTTTTGAATTGAATTAGTTGTAAAAAGCGATTCTTTTTACGAAACATTTCCACAGATTTCATCTTGTTAGAATAAGAAAAATCAAACTAGCTATTTTTATTGAGTTTTTACAGAGGCCGTAATCTGTAAGTTGTGCTAGCAGTAGGGGAATTCGTTTCCACCTACTTTATGCTGCTAGAACAGTGACTACTTTTTAGTACCTCATCATCAACATGTTAGCAATTCTAATGGTAATCGAAATGTCCATAACGACGGTGACCACTTAGGTACTTCTTTCTTAGCTAGATCTTTCCGTTTGTCAATCTACTGATATAAAAAAATGATGATATTATAGGTTATCTCAGAAATAAAACCACAGACAGATCTCCAACAAAACTTATATTTTCCAAACTTATTAACCGGATCTTGGAACAAAACTTATTAGGTCAAAACTTATCGTAACACCAAACTTATTTTAAACTCACAACCTTTAAACTAGCAATTTAACCAAACAACAATTATATCAATATCACGACAAATCCAACCCGGCCGTTTTCTACAAACGTCCAGCGAAAAAAGCCCCCTACCCGCCAAGTCACTCGTTTTTATATCCCGTAAACTACCGGTGTTACCAGTTTAAAAGGATTAAAAACTCCGAAAACTACTGTGCTCGAACAACAGAAATTAGAAAACCTTACACTCGACCATCCTGATGGCGTGTATGACCTCATACACGAACCAGGTGGAACCTTACACTTGGCAAAGGAGGCATTTCTCGCTAATATAGAACAATGTGTACATATTACATTAACATTACTTTTTTATAAGAAATCATAGAAATCATCATTAATACATAAGTGTTCTATCTGAAATCATCAAGTCACTAATTATGAATACAAAAAAAACTGTAGCATTATCAAAAATCTGTATTAACATTTTGAGAAAAACACAATAAAAACAAACTAGTATTGGGATCGGTTAACAAGTAATTTATCTATTCTATTCTACTAATGAGAAGCGAGATCATTATTCATTGTTTTATCACAATGTTCCTCATCATCATCCTCTATTTCAAGAGAGGCTACATGAATCCAAGGGCGCATTCGGTCTGCGGCAACGGTCGTTTTACGCTTATTTTTCATCCCTTCAAATCCTGCAATGGGAGCCACCTTATAACGGTCGTTGCCCAATACCTTTTCGACCTTAAAAGGACCCTCATACGATGGTAGAAGCTTTTTACTTTTACCATCATTCTGGAAAGTGACTTTGGTAATTTTAATTAAATCTCCCTTATTGTAAACACGTGCAGGTCGCCTTCCCTGGTCGTAATACAACTTTTGTGATTCCTGAGCCTTATCAATTTTCCTTTTTACCTCGTCACGTATAGATGACAAATCTGAAACTTCACGAGTTTCCTCTGTTATTTCGTTCAATGCCGGATTAACCTCACTATTCATTGCAGTTCCAAACATCACCTCTGCTGGAGATCTACCTATCGTCTTTTGCAGAGTGTTATTTAAGCCCCATTGAATCCTGCCTAATTTATCGTCCCAGTTCTTTTCGTTGTCTCTTAAATTCTGAGCAGTTAGTGAATCGAGAATGGTCCTGTTGTATCGTTCGACTTGCCCATTAGATCTTGGGCAAGCAACTGCATTAAGCACGTGCTTTATTCCTCGATCCAAGCAAAATCTTCTAAAAGCATTTGAAGTAAAACAGGATCCTCGATCACTTATCAACCGGTCAGGATTCCTAAAGGTATCAAAAATGTCTTCTAAAGCTCTCACAACATTTTGCGTGTTCGTATTTCTAACTGGTTTAATAAATAAAAATTTTGTGAAAGAGTCTACAACCGTTAGTATGTGAGTAAATCCTCTCTTTGATTTTACGAAGGGTCCAAGGTGATCGATGTGCAATGTGTGAAATGGTACCGCGATCTTTTCGATAGGATGTAGTAGCCCTTCCCGTTGGCTTGTATTATTTTTAGCATACGCGCAGTCAATGCAAGCACTTACATATTTTTTTACGAAACGGGTCATTTTGGCAAACCAGTAATTTCTCTTGATACGTTCTAAAGTCTTTTCAAATCCTACGTGGCCTATGTCATCATGGTTCATCTTGCACAGCTGCCACCTTGCACCCTTCGGAACTACCCATCTTAGTTTTTCTTTGTCTCCGTCTATAATCCTAAACAACCTGTCATCCTTCACGACATAATTGCCCTTTATGTATTCTAGCCCTTTAGGATCCAAGTCGCTACTCAGAATATCTCGAATTCTGCACAATTCAGTGTCTCCCATTTGAAGGGTCTGCAACCAGTCTTGATCGCTTATGACCATGACTGAAGGATATGGTACCAGGTCATGAGAGTCTGCTTCATTAGCTGGATTTCTAGAAAGAGCATCCACATGACCCATTTTGGAACCTGCCCTATACTCTACTGAACATTCAAACTCTTGTAAAGCTAGCCACCAGCGAGCGATTCTGGGGATAAGATCACGTTTATCAAACGTTGAACGTAGTGCACTGCAATCAGTGACCACTTTAAAGGTTTTCCCTAGGAGATAAACTCTAAACTTTTTAAGAGAACAAATAACGGCCAGAGTTTCTAACTCGTATGAGTGGAAATTTTTCTCTTCAGGCGTCGTCTGGCGGCTATAATATGCTACAGGGTGGAAGGTGCCTTCATTACCCCTTGGACGCTGCAATAAAATGCCACCAATCCCAATCCTACTAGCATCCGTGTGAAGTTCCGTTTCTGCTAAAGGGTCGTATAGGGCGAGAACAGGTCTGTCTAATAGCTTACTTTTTAAAGCTTTAAATGACTCTTCCTGTTCACTTGTCCACTCCCATACCGCATTTTTCTTTAACAATTTTGTGAGGGGATGGGCCAATTGTGCAAAAGAATAAATAAATTTCCTAAAATAACTCACAAGGCCCAAAAATTGGCGTACGCCATGAACATTTTCAGGACGCGGAAAATTATCTACACACTGAATTTTTGTTTTGCCTGGCCGCATCCCTTCTAGACTGATCTCGTATCCAAGGTAATCGATTTTATTTTGTAGAAAACTGCACTTTGCGAGATTCAGCTTAAGATTTGCTCGCCGTAACAACTCAAGAACTTCCTCTAACCTTTCCATGCACTCTACAGCTGTTTTGCCAAAAATTAATAGGTCGTCTATGTAGACGGTGGCTTTATTGAATCTAGCTGCTCCCAAAACATGGTTCATCATCCTCTGGAAGACAGCAGGTGCATTTGCCAAACCAAACGGCATACGATTATATTCGTACTGGCCGTCCGGCGTGACAAACGCCGTTAAGTGCTTGCTGTCTTCCGCTATTGGTACTTGGTAGTACCCCGACATTAAGTCTAGGGTTATAAACCAAGCCTGCCCGGATAACCTAGATATCTCGTCTTCAATTACGGGTATCGGATATCGTTCCTTTATCGTGATCGAATTGAGTAGTCTAAAATCAACGCACAACCTCATATTGCCGTCCTTTTTCCGAACAAGAATAATTGGGCTGGAATAGTTAGACGTCGATTCCCTTATAATGCCTGCCTGCAACATTTCGTCTATCATTCCTCGTACCTTTTCTCGTTCATGATGAGAAAGACGATATGGTCTGTAGACTACAGGCTTTTGACTGCTTAATTCGATTTTCATCTCTGTCACATTTGTGCAACCCAGTTCGGTTAAGTCTTGTGCAAAACAGTCCTCATAGCGACGGAGTAAGCTTATAAGTTTATCTTTGTCACTACCAGGCACGTCTTCACCTATTTGCACTTGACTCTCTTCAAACCGTTTGGCCGAAAAGACAGCAGTTTGTGGGTGTATTACTGGAAGAACATTCACATCAGCAAGTCTATAGATCAGGTCTACCCTTTCGGCTCGCGAAAACACGAAATTTTCTTGGAGGCGACATGGCACCGAGCACGGAGTTAACACAGCAAAGAATGAACCATCTTTGACCTCGTAGACTCCCCCGTATACAATGAACTGCTCGTTTGGTTTCCCCACGACCTTCGTGTCGAGCACTACTCTACCAGTAAATAGTGTTTCTGTTGCGGCCCTGACACTAGCTGTGCCAAATAATGTATTATGTGCCATTATTCTCACCCTCTGTAATTGTTCCCTGTCTTCAACGATATTATCATTTGGTATTTCATTACCGACGTGTGAAAATTGTAATTTGTTAACATCTTTGTAAAGAACTATATGGGGCTGTTCAGAGAAACTTTGGCCAATTAGCATTGGTTTTTCCAGCAAATGGTCTTCTACAACCCTACATGAAACAGTAGCGCTTACATCATCAACAACCAAGTTCAACTTGGCTGAGCCTACAGATTTCACCAGGCTGTCTCCAAAACCCTTCATGAAGGTTGGATTTTGGTCATGATGAAACCCAAGTTTTTCAAAATTGGATTTCTTAATAAGGGTCACGTCACTGCCAAGATCAACAAAAGCTTCCAGCAACACACCTTCTGCGTTCACTTCTTTTATAAATTTGTTATTCAAATTAGAAGTTGAAATACGCATAGTTTTCGATGCTGTATCAGTCTTAGTTGTTCCCGAGTCTTGTTTCAAACGACATTGATCCGACTTGTGCCCAACTTTATCACAATGTCCACACTTGACCAAAGGTTTGGGGCACCTAGAAAACGGATGTCCCTTTTCCTTGCAGTTGTAGCAATACAAACTTGAACCGTCCCTAAGATTAGACCTATTTCTTGCCCTATCATCGACAGCGCTAACATTTTTCTCTCGGTGAGTTTGATGAGGTGCTGTGAAAACCTCTTTATTGTTGCTGAGCAAAAACTTCAACAGCTGATCAGGTTCTTCACATCGCAATGCTAAAGCGCTAGAACGCATAGTCCTATCGGTAATGCCGTGAATAATGCAGTCTACTGCCCGTCTGCCGGTAATTTCGCATTGATTCAAAAGTGCTAACTTTTCATAAAAATAGTTCTCAATGACTTCGTTAGGTCTACTCTTACGCCTCAACATGTCTTCAAGAACCTGTCCATAATTTTGTTCACACGGGAACGCACTCAACAGTTTAACTTGCCATTCGTCCCATGTAAACAAAATGGAGCCAAGACTTTCATACCATGTCTTTGCTAACCCTGTCAGTTTTTGCATGGCGAAGTGCACTGTCGTCCTTTCATCCCAACCATACACCTTTGCACATTCGTTTATTTTCTTTAGCCAAACATCCATGCGCTGATTTTTTTTCTGAAGGATTAAATTCAGGGATAATATTTTTGTTACTTACTGATGAGGTGTTAAGGGTTGATGGTTGAGATGGCAGAACTTCTTTAATACTCTGTATAATTTTAACAATATCGTTAGAAGAAAACGTAGGGCTACATGACCTGTCTAGGCGGTGATGTCTCCTGTTCCCTGCTTCGGTCACCTGGCTCCGTCCGCGGCTGCGGCTACGGCAGCGGCTCCCGTGTCTCCTCGCCGCCGTGTGCTGGCGGGGCTGTCTGCTCCGCTGGCGACGTAGTTCTTCATCACGTGACTTTTGCAGTTCTGTTTCCATCAAACGCACTTTTTCTTGTTCGCATTTAAGTGCCTGTTCTTGCTCACGCAATCTGCTACTCCTGCTACGGCTGCGATCGTAGTATCTATGCCCACTCCTTCGACTGGGACTACGTCGAGAGCGTGACCGGCTATGTCGAGGAGTTCTGAGACTCCGAGGCGCATTTTCATCTTCATTCATGTCAGTTTTTTGTTGCTGATCCCACTTCTGAGATATAGGTTATCTCAGAAATAAAACCACAGACAGATCTCCAACAAAACTTATATTTTCCAAACTTATTAACCGGATCTTGGAACAAAACTTATTAGGTCAAAACTTATCGTAACACCAAACTTATTTTAAACTCACAACCTTTAAACTAGCAATTTAACCAAACAACAATTATATCAATATCACGACAAATCCAACCCGGCCGTTTTCTACAAACGTCCAGCGAAAAAAGCCCCCTACCCGCCAAGTCACTCGTTTTTATATCCCGTAAACTACCGGTGTTACCAGTTTAAAAGGATTAAAAACTCCGAAAACTACTGTGCTCGAACAACAGAAATTAGAAAACCTTACAATATAATAATATCTAGAAATGCGAATCACACAGACACTCAAAACATAAGTTTAGTAAATAGAAGTGTGGTAGGTACACAACTACACATCGAGTTCTACATTTTCATACACATATTCGTCAAAAATATCATCTAAAAAAAGAGCTGGGACTTGAAATTCATTATGTCGTATTATTATGAAGAACTGCTTGTAGGTACTCCAGTAATCTCGTTCGGTGGTACAAGCGTGCCCCAATCTTAATAACGTAATGATTATTAACCCCTTTTAAAGTACTCTGTGATGATTCTCTCGGTGACAAACGCATTCCACGCGGCCCATGATATGACATTATTAAAAGACACTTCTTAAAAGTAAATCGTAATGAAACACAAAAACACTCGCTTCGCGTGACTATTTATTGTATCGTTTTGAATGAGTGTGTTGTAGGTAGGAATGCACGAAGTTGATAAGTAGATACCTACAAACAAAACAAAAACTTTTATTTTTATCAGTTTTTTTTTTCCGGGGAAGTTATGATTATCTACTATTAGATATAGGCTTTTAAATTAAAAAAAGGAATTATTGTTATTACCAACTTATGGCACAATTTAGATTGAAGCGACACTGGAAATGGTCATTCTCCTTTAAGCTAAAGATTATTTTATTAAATAATTTTGGCTTATTTTTTTTAATATTTATAATTTATCGAAGACCGCCGCGCGCGCAAACCCAAAAATAATTAAAGTCTAGGTAAACCAATAATCAGTTTATTAACACATTTACAACTACGACGTTATTTTGTGATACTACAAAAATACAGAAGTAAACATAGACTTTAAACTGTGTAGGTAGTTTGTGTTGTGTGTGGTACCTACTCAAATGTTGCGTAATTAAATTCACTTAATTAATAACAATAACTTATATTTTTAAAGATGTGCCTTTGTACAAATTTTATGAACAAGGTTGCTCGTTCATTATATGGATTTATATCTGAAATAAATGAATATTATATTATTATAATATTATTATTATTGAGTTTTGGACGTCCTGCAAAACGTATCTGTTGTTAACAATCCTCAATAAGAACTTTGGATTGTATTACTGTGTTCATTATCCACACAGCACTGTGTACAAAACGTTCTTAACGCACTCCTACAAAAAACAACTTAAGGAAATCGGTTCTGGTGTTCGTGGACACATAACCACGAACTTGCTCTCGCGCCCGAACTACTGTCGAAACATACTTTGTTGTGAGTGTGATTGCTACAACGCTAGGTACTTGTGTTTTCTAATTCCCTGGTACAAGAAAAGTGCCATTGGGTTATTAAAATTATAAAATAAACTGCAACCTGTATGTATACTTTTTCTTCCTCTTTAGTCTGACCGAACACCATAAAGTATACTTTTTTAAATTTGTACTTCTTTACTGATTCGTAAGCACCTGATTTTGACGCAAAATTCTCCTTGTTTTCCGCGATCAATTGAGGTGTCACATCTTCCTTAATTTGACATACAACCTTCTTACGTTTGCTTTTCTTACTCAAAATTTGAGGCTTAAATGTATGTCCAACAAGGACTTAAATTTTGAGTGAATTCAAAATCGGTGACATACTGTCTTTATCTTTTTTGCTGCTTGAACTTTCATCATAAACAATGATTGCTTAACAACATCAGAATATTTCCTTCCCGCTTCTGTCTGTCTTTGTTGACTCATCAACAGTAAATAAATCTGGACTCGCCACTACATTTATAGCTTCCTTCATTTTATCAAGAGCCATTTGATTAGCTATTTCTTTCTCATGTAAAAATGCGTAAAAATTATCTCCTTCACAATTAATGCATGTAAAATGATTTCATGCTTAGCATATTTTAGTCAGGAATAATTATAAATAAGACTTAACTTTATTGCGCAAAGTTGTATAACGATAATCGAATACCTACTTAATAAGTATTACGAATAAAACATAGAAGTCGAACATGTACAATATTTTAAGTACTTTATATATTGTTAAATACTTTAAGTTTTTTATACTTTACTAAACTATGTAAAAGTCTATTTTTTGTCCAATACATTGTACGAGATTTCATGTGACAAGAAACAGCTCGATAAATTACATCATGTTCCATCAATGTGACAGATTCCCAAACTTCGTTAGATTTGAATCAGTAAGCTGATGTTGAATGTAGCAATTAACACAACATTGCTAATTGCTGCGAAGGTTCTGCCGCCTAGTAACGTCTAAGTAAGATCGTGACACACGGATGCAATATTCGCATCGGTCGGGACGTCGTTGCAAAACTATAGAATGTGCACCAATCGGACTCATTAAAGGTCTCAAATATCTTCTATGTTCTCTTTTATCGTTTTAGTTTGCAACTCTAAAGGCTAAAGAATTAAACTGCTACGGGAATAAGAAAATAAGACCTGAGATGAGTATTTTTCGCAATTCCAATACGAACTTGTACTAACTTTTTATAAAAACTGAATCACCTATAAAAATAAGAGAACCAACATTTAAAGTCATACTTCAGGTAATAAATCAAAATTATATTGTGGCGAAAATATTAAAATCCATTTATCATTCAATATCACAACTGTCAATTGTGACAACGAATAGAAACACAGACAAACTTAAGAAAAGCGATCGAAAATAAAATTATAGAAGACGTTTAACAGCTTATATTAAAATTAACATTAATTGTACCTAATATAAAAGAAAAGTATTTTATTAATGAAATTAAACTTAAAATATTTACAATATTATAAAAACTAAGCCTACACAAGAAATAAGAAAATTATAAACTAAATGAAACTAAGAACTAAAACAAGGCATCAAAAAATTCATCCACATCGCTGTCGACTGGGAGTGTGCCCAAAAGGCTGGCAGCATTGCCACGTTGTATGGCAATGCTTATTCGCTGACCTAGGTAGAAGCCAGCCTTTGGGTCACGCGAAGTGTCAACCAGGCGTTTGGATAAATCTTTAAAAAATCTGTGTGCACTCGGACCCCACGGACCAAGGGTCTCAACCCCAAACGGCTCGAATATATAACTTCCAACTAGGTTGGTATATTTCCGCCGCTTGAGGTTCTCAGCAGCCGTAGCAGCAGCGCCAGCACAGCACGACGTACTAGGAAGATGGGATGGCGCAAGAGTATCGACGCAAGTAGCGTCCCACACTAAAGGCCTACCCACCTTCCACGGGAACAAAGACATGCCGTCCGGTCTCTTGCCGTCGTCGCGTGCCAGGCCATTAGGTTCGAGTACAGCCGGAACGCCGACGGCGACAAGAGCTCGTCGAATAATGTCATTTATATTCGCATGCCGCGCCATGCGGCCCGCGCTACGGCTACATGATAGGCCGTGGTGTCCGAGGCTGTTGACAACTTCGCCACAGTGACAGCGATGCGGGGTACAACTCGAAGCCCCTAGGCGTAGAGCAGCAGCGAGGCGGAAAGTGGTTTCGTCGAACAAGGTGCCTTTGTTCGACGAAGGCAATGCTTGAAGCCAAAGGCCTGACTCCCACTCTCCCACAGCCAGTAAGCGCGCACGCTCAGCAGTAGTATTGGAAGAAGAGATTAGATTATCCTTAACTACTCTGCAGAGCGGCTCGTCCCACTGTCTCTGGGAAGATGGGTGGACAGGAGTATTTGAATTCGGGCAGGCAATT
Organism: Autographa pulchrina; assembly: GCA_905475315.1. Taxonomy (NCBI): domain Eukaryota; kingdom Metazoa; phylum Arthropoda; class Insecta; order Lepidoptera; family Noctuidae; genus Autographa; species Autographa pulchrina. The sequence continues at coordinate 1,740,643 of FR997775.1, forward strand.
TTCCAGGCATCCACAGCCTCGGTGAAGCACGGCACCTCAAAATTAATCAGTGTGGAACTAAGAATATTCCTGATTAATTTATCAGTGCCGTGGACCGAAGATATGAAAGCCGGTAAACTGATACTTGTAATTTTGCGGACGCCGAGCCCGCCCATACGGATGGGAAGAGTGGCCTGAGCCCAAGCTCGGTCGTCCATGGCCACATTTAAAATTGAAGTGAGTGTATGTTTTATAATTTGGTCCATTTTTTCCAAAAGTTGAGGATGCTTCCATAAATGTGAAGCACGAAGGAAATAAATTAATTTAGGACCAAAACAGCAAAACCGAATTAGGGTAATGGCCGAATGCATATTAATTTGGTGCAGTTTATCCGAAACATCATTGAAATTTTGAATTTTTTCGTCTATAAAAGTGGGAAAGGCATCGTCGAAGATTGGAGATCCAAGGAGACGGAGAGAGCTTTTTTCAGTAATTTTTACCTCAGGGGCTATTGTGAAAAAATTTGAAAGAGTCAGTTGTCTGTCAGTCACGTTATTTAGGAAAAGTTCACATTTCGAAAAGTTGAGCTGAAGACCAATAGTATTTAATTTATTTTTTAAAAATATAAGATCATTTACAACTGTATCCACATCGCCTCCGAGGGTCCCATCATCGAGATACCACACGTTGAATTTTGAATTTAGTTGCCGAATGATTGGGAGGATGGCTAGGCTAAAAATCACCGGCCCGAGAGGATCACCTTGCTGACAACCAACTGCAGATTCTAATAGATTTTCCCGATATAGTAATTTTGATGGACGTCTGTAGCATTGCCAAAGAAAACATTTTGGGTAATTCTTTTCTAGTTTCTGCCAGCAAGATATCCCTATTAACAGAGTTGAAGACATTTTTGATGTCAACCTTCAGAATGACCTCTCCTTTGCCAGAATTTAGATAGGCCGACAACGCGTGTACGGCAGCCTCACAGGCCCCCTTGGAGCCATAGCCAAGTTGCAGGGGCCGAAATTTGTTCGAAACGTCCTCACCATAAAATTTACAACAGATCTTGGCTGCCATACGACGGTATGTGGTTCCCACGGCAATGGGACGAATGCCGCCATCCGTCTTGCGCAGGGCACATAGATTAGCTCCGTACAAGACATCGATGATGGCCTCGTTAACCTTGCCGGAGAGCATGAGGTTGATCAAAGCCGTTAGCTCCTTCAAAAGTAGCTCACCAGCTTCCCCGGCACCTGAGCAGACAAGGTCCTTTAAGTGCTGTGGGCTCAGGCCGTCGAGGCCGCCAGCAGAGCCACTCCTGAAGCAACAAAGTGCTGCGATCACCTCTTGACCTGTAACGGTGAGGGAGTGAGTATCTGAATCAGGAGGGTCGGGAAAAGAGAGGTCATCAGCAGGGGCAGGGTGTTTGCTCTCCAGAGCTGCGAGAGTTTCTGGAGAACTAGAAGCCACCACATCGCTGCTAAAAAGGATTCTGGCTGCTCCGCTTATGTCACCATACCCCAATTTTGATTCGACTACATGAGAAATACCTCTAGAGGAGGTAAACCTATGTGTCAATAATTTGGAGTCTAAATTATAGGCCGAAACGTTACATTTTTCTTTAATTTGGCTAGTTAAAGTTTTTTTGTTTGCCGAATCTTTTTGAACATGTAAAATTCTGTAGGGGAAGGTGAGCAGATTTTTCCCAGGCACTTAGCGAGGCGAACGCAGCTAGCCAGATGTTGTGCCACTAGAGGTCTAGCGCCACGAGGAACTCTCTTTAAAACCGGTAAAGAGTTTTTGAATTTAGATAGGGTTTTCCAAAAAGGGACAAAACTGCGTGTTGCTGATGGAGTAATGACAGGGTCCGAAGAGGGAGCATGTTGGGGTTTGTGCACCCGTCCAATATGCACATTCAGACCCCGCTTACCTTTAAAAAATCGTGCCTGGGTGCACAGACGACACCTCTCCAGAACGGATAGAGAAGGTTGACTTGCACTGTCCACTTCCACATCACTTCTGGCACTATCCATGTGTAAATTATACTTATAACTATTTATATATTACAATACAAGATAAACAAAAACTGGAAATAAACAACACAAAAATAAAGTCAAATTTGACGCGACGACGTGACGTGTAGCGCAGCCGCGCTGGCACGGGGCGCCGCCACGCATGTGTGCGCGCGGCGCCCTGACGACCGTAGCCGGGAAACCAGCGAGCTATCGCGGCGCGGCGTCCTTTGCGCCACAGAGTAATAAACAGGTATAATGCCGCCGGAGGTAGGTAATTTATGTATGAAAATTTTTTTGGCCAATCTGTTTCACGTTTGACGTCTTGCAATATAATTAATTGCTTTTATAATTTTATTTTCTTTATTTCATACATAGATATAGCTATGAATAGATATGAACTTGTAATATCTTGCATGGTATTCTAATATAATGCCGCCGAAGGTAATTTAATTGAAATTGAAAAATATTTTTGGCCAATCCGTTTGACGTTTTGTAGAACGTTAGACAAACCATTTATTTACATTTTCCCATCAAATCTTTTAAGGAAATATTGATGAATCCCATTATTCATCTCTCATCTTTCTAACCATATAAAAATTTCTAGAATTGGTTGAGAGCATAGGAGACTTTTTATTTTCTCAAATGCTTTCTGAAATTCATCAGACCAAATAAATGATTGATTTTTCCAAAGTAAATTATGTAACGGATCTAATACACTTCTCATCAAAAAAATCGAAACACCTCGCAGTTTATGATTTGATAAGGATTATCAGAAAAATGTGTATATTTAGAAATAAATGTAAAATGTCATTTAATAGTGAGTAGTATGAGGTTTTTAAATTCTAATGTTAATGTTCTAAATTCAAATTAAGTCTTCATAGGTTTCGTATTTTGTATAATGAGTAATTTTTACCCTGTATGGAATATGAAGGAAATGGGTAAAACAACACGCGTAAATGAAAAAAAAATGTAAGAAACGTTTATTTAATAACTTGTATTCCCTCCGCGAGCTCTTATTACTGCTTCCATACGGTTCTTCATCGATCGGATGAGAGTCACGATCACATGTTGTGGTATATTATCCCATTCCTCTTGGATTGCATTTTGCAGCTGGCTAAGTGTTTCTGGGGCTGGATCTCTTGCTCGAATTCGTCTCTTTAATTCATCCCATAGATGTTCAATGGGATTCATGTCCGGGCTTCTTGCTGGCCATACCATAATGGAGATACCGACTTCGGTAAGATAATCTCGTACGACGCCCGCGGTGTGAGCTCTAGCATTGTCGTGCATGAATATGAAGTCGTTGCCAATAAAATGTGCATAGGGCATCACATGAGGTTCAAGACACTGTTCGATGTACCGATGAGAGTTTAGTGCAGGCAGCCGTGGCCCAGACACAAAGGCAAGTTCTGTCTTACCGTCGGCGCTGATTCCTCCCCAAACCGTCCACGAACCGCCACCATAGCTGACCTTTTCTTCAATGCAGCATTGTGCAAAGCGTTCTCCATCTCTTCTGTAGACCTTGTTCCTTCCGTCGTTACCATACAGCATAATTTTACACTCATCAGAAAACAGTACTTTGCTCCACTGAAGGTATGACCAAGTTAGGTGCTCGCGTGCAAAGTTAAGGCGCGCTCTTCGATGGTCTGCAGTTAATTTCGGCCCATTCGCTGACTTATGCGGTGCCAATCCGCGTTCCTTCAACCTTCTTCTTATTGTAGAGTCACTTACAGCTACTCTTCGTACAACGCGAAGCTGCTGCTGCAGTTGAAAAGCGTTAAGGCGTCGATTTCGTAAAGAAGTTGTTACAATAAATCGATCATCTCGCTCAAAAGTGACCCGATTCCTGCCAGATCCTGAACGGCGCGTGAACGAACCAGTCTCCCGATAGCGTTTGTAGACTCTATGAACAGATGATAAGCTTAGATGCAATCTTGCAGCCACAACACGCTGACTAAGTCCAGAATCCAGCAATGCCACCACTTGGGCGGCTTCTGCGGGCGAAGTATCCATATGTTTTAGAAAAAAAAGTTTTTTCAGACGTCCCAAAGTCACAGTAAATGAAATAAGAAACAAAAAGTTTAAAGACAAGCGCTAATTTTTAGTTTTTAAACGAGAAACGTACTCCAACCCTAAATACACATTTGTCTCAAAACAGTGATTAATTTCATTTATAGGATAAACAAATGAAATTCTGTAATGACCAAACTGCCAGCTACACAATAATGTTTTTTTTTTCATGGAATTAATTCTCTTTTGTAAAAAATTAGGACAAAAACAATAAAAACGAAAGTGTTTCGATTTTTTTGATGAGAAGTGTATTATCGCACTTCTTGGTATATATTCATTATAAAAATAGATTTTTCCTAGAAACTGTCTTAAATTTTTCTGAGTTTTAGGAGTAGGTAAATTCCTTATCGAAATCAGATTATCTTTCACTGGTTTAATAGAATTGTTTTGAATTATATGACCTAAGTATTTTACAGAGTCTGATGCAAATGTGCACTTTTTGAATTTTAATCTGAATCCTTCCGTTTTTATGGCTTCAAACAGCTGTGTTAGGTGATGGATATGTTCGTCAAAAGATTTTAAAATATCAAAATGTCATCGATGTAATTTACAGCGAAATCTGTTAGTCTGTACTTTCTTAATATGTTACTTAATATCCTCTGGAAAATTGCTGATGCAGTTTTTAGACCAAACGGAAGACAAGTCCATTGGAAGTGCCCCTCTTGTGTTACAAATCCTGTCTTCTTCCTGTCTTCTATTCTTAAAGGGATAGACCAGAATGCAGAGTTTATATCAAGTGCTGAATAAAAATTGCAATTCCTAGTCTTAATCATTAAATCTTCTATTAGTGGAAATGGTTGAGCTTCCGGTACTACAATCTTGTTTAAATCTCTGAAGTCTACACATAGCCTTGATTTTTTATTTTCTTCTTTTTTAAATGCCAATGTGACCGGTGCAGCAAATGGACTGTAGGATTCTTCTATAAGTTTATTATCCAATAATTTCCCTATTTGCTCTTCTATTTCTTTCTTATCTTCCACAGTGCATCTGTAGGGCCTTTTATTGCAATATGTGTCCACTAACAAATCTATTCTGGCTTCATATCCGTTAACAGTTCCGACATCATATTTATTCTTTGCAAAAACAGTGTTATTTTATCAATCAATTCATTTATTTTTGCTTTCTGATACCCATTTAAATGGTTCATATCTAGTTGGAAATCCTCTTCTTTGACATTTTCATTAAAATTAATCCAGTATTCTTTCTGAATATTTTTGTTTTCTATTATTTCATTAGAAGCTTCTTCCACTTTCTTTGTTTTTTTCCTCTCAGAATTTATTTGTATATTTGTATCAATATCTTCTACTTTTTCTTTATTCAAGTTTAGTTTCTGGGTAATTTTTAAGTCCTCATTTTGTATTAACTTGAACTTCTTTATCATGTCCAATCCAATCAAAAAATCATATTTGAAGTTTTGTTCATCTATAATGTATACCTTGACATTTTCTTCTATTTTAAATATTTTAATTTTTAATTTTGTCAAACCACTTGCCTTTTTGACACCATTAATTGTTACTAAATTTGCTACATTCAAACTGTTTCCTTTGCCTTTCAGTTTTAATAACTTTGAATTAATAAGAGAAACATTTGAACCTGAATCATATATTCCATCAATTGCTAATGTATCATTTATTAACAGTTTGACATTTATTAATGGTGTCACTACTAGTTTTTTTCTTCCGTTTCATGTAACTCGGCTTCTATCACAGAGTTGTTTACATGTTTTATGTTTTTCTCTTTTGTTCTATCATCTTCTCTTGTTTTAAACCAACAGGCAGATTCAGGGTGGTAGCGAATTCCTTTATTTAACCTTTCACATGTTTTACATGGGCTTTTATCTTCGTTTTTATAGTTGCCTTTTAAGTTTTCGTATTTTCTGTAGTTAGAATAATTCTTTTTATTTACTAAATGTTCATACTTTCTTAGTTCATTGAAAAGATCTACTGTATCTTTCAATGTTTCCCTATCAATCCTATTACGTACATGTTCTGGCAAACCGGCTGCAATAAGGTCTATTAGGGTACCTGACTCAATTGAGCTTCTCATATCCAATAGCATCTTTTCTTTCCTTATGGCGTAATCCACCAACATTACTTCTTTGTATTTGAATGATAAAGCGTAGGTAATTTGATTCCATCCTTTGTTTGCAAATGATTCACAGAATTTGTTTTTCCATATTTTCCATTCTGAGTCCATAGTCAATTTTATCATCATGGAATTGTACCAATCTATACAACTCTTATCCATGAATAGTCTGAGTATTTCAATTTTTTTTTCCTCATCTATCACATCAAAGCGTAGGCATTCTTTTTCAAAAGTGTCAATCCATTGGTTTGCATTCATATTTTTGCTGGTAAATTTTTCAATAACAAACTTTTCTGAAATGTGTTTCAAGTTTTGCTGTTTAGAATCTTGAGTATTTTGCATTAGTTTTTCAAATATTTTTTCTAATACTCCTGTTTCTCTATTTTCTGCAGACGCAGTTTGTTCTTGTTCTATTTCCTCTAAGTACTGATCTTCAAATTGTAGATTATCATCTTCAACTAAGTATATTGGCCTAAGTTCTACTGTCATTGTTACCCAAACTTTTCGTGTCTGATATCTTTTCTTTAGGCTATTTTTTACCTTATTGAAAGCTGCTGTTTTTATTAATTCTTTGTGATGAGAAATGCCTTGACGCTCTTCTGGTATAGCGTATATTTTATCCTCACTCGTAGATATAGAGGTTATACCATACTTGTTTGATTTTCCGTCACTCCCGGGTAGTAGAGTGAACACGAATCTAAGTTTTTCCATCTTTAATGCTTTGTTAGGCTTCTTAAAAAAACGAAAATGTCGTTTTATAAATTATATATAAAAGAATATATATAATTGGTCAATACTATGTACGCCTTGCATGCCACATCTAGTATGTTGTAACTGTTTTACTTTTGTATCCGTGTTTTCTCGGTTGATAATATTCATTGTGTTATGTGCCTACCCGCAATTTTTTTTTTCTGTAGGTACGCTTGTTCTTTAAACTTAAAATTTTAATCTTTTTTCTCAGTAATTGAATTATTGTAATTCCTTGAGGAAAAAAAGTTCTTAAATCATAAAAACAACATTTCAAAATTTTGTTTTCGTACGCGACTCATTTGTTTTCCACTTTCCAGTAACCACACAGATAATAAAGGATGAGGTCTTGTAATAGATATAGCATTTTAGTAAAGTAAAATTGTATGTGAAACTCATACAACCCGTTAACGTCAAAAACAAAAACGTAAACTAATGTACACGTCGTGCAAGTGTAACGCCAACTTGACTCATCCTCGGGCAGACTTCTAGTTAGTTTGTTTTGTAGCCTACGTTTGTGTATTGTTGCCTTTATTTGCACAGATTTGTACGCTAATGTCTAGTTTGATTTTCAGTTCTTTGTAGGATCTGTCACTTGTTTGTGTTACACATATGGAAACCGAAACTCATTTCGATTTATCGAGTTTTAAGGAAATTTTTGTTTTTAGCTAATTATTTATTTTACTTTCAGCCATTGTTGTCAGACTGCAGGGCAAAGGCCTCTCTTTCTTTCTTCCAATAGTTATACTTATTTTCAACTGTCTTACTTTTTATCGCTTATTATTAAGTTAGGTCACACTTAGTGAATACGGGATTAAGCAATACTTAAAACCGCACTCATTTGTTTTCTTTGTCTTAGGTAGTAGATTGAATCGATACGACCAATAATAAAAGTAACCATTCTTTTCAGAGCCTCTTTAGTTTCCGTATAATAATATTGGACGCTAATCAATGGAAAAAAGCGAAACTGCGTTTTTCTGTAAAGGCAAAATTGTTTTTATTAACAAACGTACAATGTATTTCCAGGCGTAAACAAGTTGGTAGCTCACCTGTAAAGACAAAACATTTAAAGCTTTTATTCCAGGTCTTGATACTTTTACAGGGACTAAGCTGCTTGCACTTTAATATTAAATATCATATTAAACATAACCGTCACACCAATTCAATTTTCTAAAAACAATGACAGCGATAGTGACATCTTTTTAATCATATGACATAAGCGGCCAATTCACCACAGATAATTAAGAAAAGCGATATAGTGATTTTCTTTACATCCATATAAAATGTAAGCAAAGGCATTTTATTTAATTACATCAAAGTTAATTTTTAGTAAATCTTTCATTTACTTGTTTACGTCTGTCTCAACTGGTCTGCGTGCCAAGTCCAGGGAGCACGATTAAGTTTTATAACAAAAGTAGGGCAAACTGTCTTGAAAGCAAACTTACATCGCAGAAAACAAAATTTATGTCAGCTGTCTTCTATTAAAATACATTGTTTACATATTAATTATACGAAACTGTTCTCGGTCAAATATTTATTTATTTATTTCTAAAAGGTACACCAACAGCATATACATCACACTTTGTCTTTATAAATGTTTAAATATAACGTACTAATGTCCATGCCAATTACAGGTATATACATATATGTATAAACAACATTTAAAATTACATAGCTAACATCTTAAAATTAGTTAATATGAATACAAAAAGAAAAAAGATACATAGAAACAGAAATTACATTACCCAAAACAAATACGACATCATACAAGCAATAACTATTTAGGCCTAAGCGATCACTGATTGACTTCTTGACTGCGTTAGGGAACTAATAAACACATCCAAGCTTGGTAAATATTATGTTGTTATCATCATACTTTCAAATTGCATAACCTTATGCGTCAGAAGACACATGTTGCTTTCGTCTAGAGCAAATTATTGCTCATGAGATCTTTGCTTGATTGTATTAGTTATACATACGTGTGTTTGTATTTACGTAATAATATGTCCCATCGTAGTGCCTAAAACTGTTCTGATTGTGAGGATCAATCTTTTTTATTTGTTTTATCGCCTTTTTATTTTTGTAGTTAAATGTAATTAGAAGTTCTATTTATTGCTAATGTAACAAAATAATACAGTTTCTGTAGACAGTGTGAAATGACTAGCCAATAAACACCGAAATTCTAAATTAAATCCAAAACCATTTCGTAGCTGAACTCGTGTAGCGAGGATCTCTTTAATTACGCGCAAACATTTTAATTACAATGTCGGTGCGTGGCACAAGTGACGTCACATGTCTCATTGAGTTACATTCGTGGTGTTCCGTTGATGGCAGCGGATATTAATGTGTGAGGTATTGTGAAGCAACACCTTATTTGAACAGTTGCTGATTATGTTATTAATATATTATGTCTGTTTAATTCTTGTAGAGTCTAGATACTGAAGAGATATCTTGAGTATTGTTGGTGAAATGTTACCTTTTTAACAATGATTTAATAAAAATAACTCACCTTATATGGTGTAATCCGTATTTTTTGTATAACTTATGAAAAATTGGGTCTGAAATCGCTAATCTGCGATGAGCAACAGTGGTGATCAATTCTATATGGGAAGAGACCTGTGCCCAAGGGACGCTTCTAGGCTGGTATTTTATTATGATTATATTTTTAGCAGTCAGAAGGGAAAGTAATAAAAAAAAAGAAACAAATTTACGGAAAACTTAACTTTTATTCTAACCTCTAAATATTTAGACTTTGATTTACATAATTTAATAAAACACAAAATAATCACATTTACAAACAACCGTTTATTTATAAGTAAATCACTAAATATGCACGATAGCAAACAGCGCCGAACACCTGACAACCTATTCGTTCGAAAGCCAACGAGCAAATGCCCAAAACACACCCACAACGCTCTATTTAAAGAAGGTGTCAGATAACGTCACTTGTTTACCAACGTCAATTACAATTTATTCTAATACGGCCTCTCCTGACCGTGCGCCGTCCTCGGAGCACATCGTCCATCGTCACTCATCGTAAGGTACTGCAGGGGCCACGGAAGATGGACCAGCCTCATCGCCATCACCACCTTCATCGTCAGTATCTTAAAGAAATAAGATTGCAGACATATTACTTGTTGTACACACATACAAATACTAAAAAAAAACAACTATTCTTTCATCCATCTCGCATTCAAGGCCCTCATTTAATGAATCACTCTCCTAAGCAAGTACATTCGTCCTCAAAACATACATCATCAGGCACATTCGCTCACACTATGTAACCACACATGAGTCCAAAGGAGACTTCAATACACGTTAACTAACGTGGCTGCTAGGCTATGTGCCTATACACATATCCAACATATGTGTCTGCAAGGACCTGAAGTCCAATACTCGTTAAAAACGTGTCTGCTAGGATACCTATGTGCCTATACACATAATTATACAACATATGTGTATACATGTGAACACAACATTGCGTCTGTTCACCCGGCTTGAGGTGCACGACCGGTTGAAGATTCTATCCACCCGGAAATTGCTATCCCTCTCACGTGCATACTCATCCATAACAAGTTCACATCATATCTGCAACATACAAGTACACTTACTTTCAAAAAAAGCTGAACAACTCTCGGGACACCACTTCCCTTTCCACTGCACCATATATTGTGCTGCAGCCTGAATTGTTTTGCCTCTGGCTCCACCCAATAACTTCAGCTCATAGCGGTTACTTTGGAGAACCTTGGTAACCTTAAACGGCCCTCGCATTCCGGAGTCCAGTTTACCAGTCGGTTGCGAGTATTTAATAAAAAACACCAGGTCGTCCGTCTTGAAAACTTTAGGAGGGTGTCGTTGGTGATTGGTGTGGGAATCTTGTTTATTTTGGTTCTTGTCGAGCAAATCCTTTGCCCGGCTCCTGCAGATTTCCCTCCAAGCTTCACGGTTAGGGTTTGCGTTGTCGATTGCCACGTCGCGGACCAGCGCACGGATAACAGGAGTGGTCGCATCGGTGCCAATCAGTAAGTTTAGTGCTGACATTTGTGTTGTTTTTTGTTTAGTAATATTTAACACAAGGTGAATTTTCCAAAGTGAATATGACCAAATTAAATTTTTATTACGACTTTCTACACGAAGAAGATTTAATACAGTTCTCACGTATCGCTCTGCCTGCCCGTTTCATGAATGATGCATCTCGGGAGTTAAGTATGTGGTGGATATCACAACCTAAATCTATATCCAGCTGGTGAAGCCAGCTTCTTCAAACATACGGCCTCGGTCACAAACAATTAATTTAGGGACTCCAAACAAAGCAATTGCATAATTAAAAACACGCTTAAGTTCACTAGTGTCTTGCCGGTACATGGGATACAATAAACAAAATTTTATGAATGCGTCTACCAGTACAAAAACAAACTTGTAACCATTTGATTCCGGCAAAGGGCCTAATGCGTCCGCATGAATGGTGTTAAAAGGAACTTCAGGTTTTGCCCATAACGTAATAGGTTGAAGGGGTGCCCTAGGCACTCGTTTTTTGGATATACAAATGAGGCAATGAGAGGTATATTTTAAAACAAAGTTTTTGAGGCCTGGGAACCAGAAATGCTGCATAGTATAAGGTCTAATGTTTTGTCGGCACCAATTTGCTCATAGTGAAATAGTCGCAATAAACTAAGTCGGTGTCCTTTGGGGACATAACACAACAATCTCGATTCCTCGCCGACTGGCGAGTAACGATAATAGAGTAAGTCATTTTGGGTAACATAACGACATAAATCTAATAGACCATCTCTTAATTTCTGTATGAGGTTCTGTGTTTCGTTGTCGGGCCTTGCGCCATTTTGGCCCAGTTTAACGGTCTATCGATCTGATTCACATAAACAACTGGTGGATTTCTACTGGGGTAATCAGCATGAGACATCATGACTCCTTTTTGGTATTCAATTGTGAAATTTAAGTCTTGCAAATAAATCCACCAGCGCGCTATGCGTGGAAGCAGGTCCTTCTTACGCTCAGTGGCTTTCAGGGCGTTGCAGTCGGTTATAATCACAAAGTTTATGCCAATTAAGTAATGTCGGAAATGCTGCAACGCCTTGACCACCGCTAGCGTCTCTAGCTCGTAGGAGTGGTACCTGCTTTCAGCGCCCTGGGTGACCTTACTAAAATAGACAACTACCCGCTTATTACCACCGCCATGGATTTGCATAAGTACAGCCCCATTCCCTGCACTACTAGCGTCTGTGTGCAATTCCGTGGTCAGTTTGGGATCAAAAATTGCAAGTATCGGTTCACTGGTCAATTGTCTAATAAGGTATAGGCGAACCTGTTTTTGTTCGGGCCCCCATTCAAATTTAACATTCTTTTTCGTTAAGCGTGAAATACTTGCAACTTTTGTGGCGTACCCTTCGATGTAACGTAAAAATTGTCTGACCTGTTTAACGTTACTGGGTACAGGAGTATTAGTTAAGGCTACAATTTTATTGAGGTTCGGCCTAACCTGACCATGGCTAATTATACGTCCCAAATATTCCACCTCGGTCGTGAGAAATGAACACTTTCGAAGATTGATCGAAAATCCGGCTTGTGTTAAAGTTTCTAAAACTTCACGTAAAAGTTAAATCCCGTCAGCAACTGTCATGCTCATAAGGAGCACAACATATACACGAGCACGTTACCAGATTCGATGAACCTTCGAAGGGTTTTATTGATAATGCGTTGGTATACCGTAGGGGCATTACATAAACCAAATGGCATTTTCAAGTACTCGAAATGCCCCTCCGGTGTTACAAATCCTGTTTTATGTGTGGTCCTCGATAGGGATTTGGTGGATACCTGAAGCCATATCAAGACCACTGAAGAATTTCGAGCCTCCCGATCGGTCTATGCGATCCTCTATGAGAGGGAGTGGATATCTATCCTTTACAGTTATCCGATTGAGTGCTCGAAAGTCCACACACATCCTATCGGTACCATCCTTCTTCTTTACTAAGATAATAGGACTCGCGTACTCCGAATTGGACTCCCTAATTATAGACTTATCTAATAAATATTTAATGATATCCCGGACTTTCAATTTTTCCTGATAGGATAGCCTATAAGGGTGATAGGCTACGGGAACGTCGCTATTTAAATTAATTTGCATTTCTCCCGTTTTGACAGTCGTAATAGCTGTGCCAGATATGAAAAAGGGTAAGAAATCACGAACAACGCATAACAACGAGCTTAGATCTTCGCCTTGCAAAGGCGTATTTATATCACTCAAACAGTCGAGTTCATCGGCGTTGATGAATAGCGTTTGGTTGGTGGAATGAGTTAAGTACTGTCCTTGTTTTGTTCTAACAAAGTTCTCTCCATCCCTATTGAAGACATCAGTACCGATAATAATAGGCATATTCATACAAGATGAAGGCACAATGATAAATTGATTTCGAGCGCAATGTTATTCAATTCGACCGTAAGGGTGACATATTCGCGAGCAATAATTCCGTCATAACTAATCCCTTTAATTACGCAGTGAGTTGAACTGTTTCCTTGTCATCCTCAGTCCTTCTAAGGTTGAGGCACTTGGTAGGCGGAGGTATATAACCTGATTGACCCCTTGACCAGTTAGAGTGGCAATGGTACCGCACTTCCATGACGCTATCAAGATTAATAAAAGGGTAGCCAACGTCCACCCCTTCTGTTTCAGGCCCTTCATCCATGCCTCAGGACCATGAATGCACCGGAGGCCATTTTCGGGTAGACCATCCGACCCCTGCTTAGGGGGACAGAATCTATCCTGAAAAAGTAGTATAGATTCCAGAGGAATTTTTAGGTGTACGCTATAACATTCTCCACCCCTAGTAACCTATCTAACTCCTCGAAGAAAGGGTTTACGCCTTCGTGTTGAAAGCTGGTGCACCAACTCGAGAAGTTCATTGACATGAAGACGTGATCCCCTTCATCAGCTGAAGAAGACTCTGATATCTTTAAGAGATGCTTAAACAGATCATCCTCCGTTTTAGTCATGGTTTAGCCCCGTATATACTTAAAGACGTTTTTTATGTTGTTCTCAGTTGCCACCTGGAATAGCCGCATCTCTAGGGTCAGTTTTCCAAAGAACCTGGCTTTCCTTTTCTTCATTTCCCGCTCTTTCGCTACACCTACCGTGACTTTCCATTCCTTGGGTACTCTATTCTCGGAAACTGTCTTAATTATATCTGCTACACTAACCTCTCCGCGCTCAACAAACTGCATTATGATGGTTTAGAGGGGAAGAACCCATGATTGGTTCTGTGAGCCTGACCATCATATTCATGAGGCCAATGGCTTAAGCCTAAGATGATTGACTTGTCTGCCAGCAAGTCAGCGGTGTATACTTGATTATCAAATTCCATTGTCTTAGAAAACATTATGTGGGCGAACATGTTGGTGGTTCAGGGCTCATTAGGCTGCTCACCCGAATATCCGCCCTCATAGCATTGCCTCAAATATGGGTCAAAGCCCGTGTCAAATATTAGGTTGGGCCATTTCCTTTTTGTCTTGAAGAAGTTTCTTGATAACTCCAGGACAAATGCTCTTCTTATCAGCTTAGCTACCTCGCCTAAGTCCTTCTTCAGGATAGTGCCTTTCTCTATACATGCAGAAACACTTTGTGAGGCCTGTCAATTCCAGTGCTATGTGAACATCAATTGAGGTTGTGTTAGTCTTCGGGTTGCCAATCTTTGATAACATAGAGTTCGAGTTGTACTGTTTCCTTGTCATCCTCAGTCCTTCTAAGGTTGAGGCACTTGGTAGGCGGAGGTATATTACCTGGTTGCCCCCTTGACCAGTTAGAGTGGCAATGGTACCGCACTTCCATGACGCTATCAAGATTAATAAAAGGGTAGCCAACGTCCACCCCTTCTGTTTCAGGCCCTTCATCCATGCCTTAGGACCATGAATGCACCGGGGGCCATTTTCGGGTAGACCATCCGACCCCTGCTTAGGGGGACAGAATCTATCCTGAAAAAGTAGTATAGATTCCAGAGGAAATTTTTAGGTGTACGCTATAACATTCTCCACCCCTAGTAGTCTATCTAACTCCTCGAAGAAAGGGTTTACGCCTTCGTTTTGAAAGCTGGTGCACCAACTCGAGAAGTCCATTGACATGAAGACGTGATCCCCTGCATCAGCTGAAGAGGACTCTGATATCTTTAAGAGATGCTTAAACAGATCATCCTCCGTTTTAGTCATGGTTTAGCCCCGTATATACTTAAAGACGTTTTTTATGTTGTTCTCAGTTGCCACCTGGAATAGCCGCATCTCTAGGGTCAGTTTTCCAAAGAACCTGGCTTTCCTTTTCTTCATTTCCCGCTCTTTCGCTACACCTACCGTGACTTTCCATTCCTTGGGTACTCTATTCTCGGAAACTGTCTTAATTATTTCTGTTACACTAACCTCTCCGCGCTCAACAAACTGCATTATGATGGTTTAGAGGGGAAGAACCCATGATTTGTTCTGTGAGCCTGACCATCATATTCATGAGGCCAATGGCTTAAGCCTGGGATGATTGACTTGTCTGCTAGCAAGTCAGCGGTGTATACTTGATTATCAAATTCCATTGTCTTAGAAAACATTATGTGGGCGAACATGTTGGTGGTTCAGGGCTCATTAGGCTGCTCACCCGAATATCCGCCCGCATAGCATTGCCTCACATATGGGTCAAAGCCCGTGTCAAATATTAGGTTGGGCCACTTCCTTTTTGTCTTGAAGAAGTTTCTTATAACCCTAGGACAAATGCTCTTCTTATCAGCTCAGCTACCTCGCCTAAGTCTTTCTTCAGGATAGTGCCTTTCTCTATCCATGCAGCAACGCTCTCCCCCATTACAACCTCTGGGTGACCAAAACACTTTGTGAGACCAGTCAATTCCAGTGCTATGTGAACATCAATTGAGGTTGTTAGTCTTCGAGTCGCTATCTTTGATAACAACAGACGGCCAAAGTTATTTATATAAATAACTTTGTGACGATCCATTTTTATATATGGATAACGGTTCACCTTTTCGAATTTCTTGTATTTTATTATTTATTCATCACAGTTGTTTTTCTATACTTCCGAATAAATCCCAAAAGACGACAAAAACAACGATGGCATGGCAAATATTTTAACAATTTAAATAAAACAGGTACAGGTAGCGGTCAACGAGAAATTTACATTTTTATTAATAAAATATGGAACT
The DNA here is from genome assembly GCA_905475315.1 of Autographa pulchrina. Classification (NCBI taxonomy): domain Eukaryota; kingdom Metazoa; phylum Arthropoda; class Insecta; order Lepidoptera; family Noctuidae; genus Autographa; species Autographa pulchrina. Next base: position 1,756,739 of record FR997775.1, read on the forward strand.
TTTTAACACCGAATTGAAATATTTGTTGCGATACAATTTTGTATAATGATGAGGCGATATAATTCACTTAACCGACTTGAGCATTGTCTTCCCTTTCTCTCTTTTTAGGAAAAAAATAATTAAGTTAATATAGACGCATAAATGTGTCAAATTTTGTCACTAAGGGACCACAAAACTGAGCTTTACGATGTATGTGTAATTAGTCGAACCACATACTTTAAGTTTATTATCTGTGTCATTAAGATAAAATAATATAGAATATAGTCGATCACTTTATGTTAAAGATAGACTAATTTCTCCATGTTACATTTCGGTGTGACATACATCCACTGTCAGTGATATCCGCGTGCGTGCGTAATGGCTCACATTTATTTCGAGTTCGCGATACAGCGCATGATTTGTGTCTTTAAAAATGCACGTACAGCTCACTCATACGCGGCCTTATACATATATACAGACATACAGATATACATATAATCACGCCTCTTACCCGTAGGGGCAGGCATGGACCACTTCTTTCCACTTGCTAACGATTCTTTCATACTTTTACGATTACGATTCTGCATCCTTATATACATACATATATTAGTATAGACACCTTTGCTAGTGGATATTTCGGATAGAATCATATCTCTTATGCATTTAAAAGTTTGCCCTTTTAACATTAAATCTAACAAATATTTGGTAAAGCAAAGCTTTTGCTGTACTAAAACTAAAAGCTAATAGCTATAAACTAAATAAAATAATTAAAACAATTCTAATTTCTATTTGAAATCAAATTAAAATGTGTAGAATCCCAAATAAACACACATAATTGCCAACTGTCAAATTAAGCTATCAGTTACATAAAAATATTCTAACTGTACAAATTAATGATAACATTTGATTTGCCTGACCGAGTGCGACCTGTCTCAGTACGCAGTCGCAGAAAATATATGACGCCAACGAAATGTGACCAAAGAAATATATGAAAATTTCGTTCATATTCTGACAAGTTTTCAACAAATTACAAAATGTCATGTAAAATTGTTATTAATCATGCCCTTGGAAGTTTGAATGAATGGCGCAAAAGTTTCTTACAGTTTGGTCCCTGATTTAGGAAACAATTTTATGAGCGTGACAAGAACGTATTTTTAAATTTTCGTGTTGATGTCTTTTTAGAATGAATGAACTTTCAAGAATCTTCTTAAAATACTGGCCAAGTGCGAGTCGGACTCGCGCACAAAGGGTTCCGTACCACCGTCGTATGAGAGCCCCCCTTAAATATTCATTTTATGCGGTTTTTAGTACTTGTTGTTATAGCGGCAACGGAAATACATCATTTGTGAAAATTTCAGCTTTCTAGCTATCACGGTTTATGAGATACAGCCTGGAGACAGACAGACGGACAGACAGACAGCGGAGTCTTAGTAATAGGGTCCCGTTTTACCCTTTGGGTACGGAACCCTAAAAAGAACACATAGCGACTTCTGCACTAAGGACATTAATCCCTAGGTCATTGACATTAAAGTCACATACCAGTACGAACAAGCAGATTCAACAAATTTGTCGATCAAACAAAAATGTTTGTATCGTTCAGGGATCGAGCCCGCAGCACGTCGCGCAGTGTTACTTAGCGTGGCGACCTACAAGTCCTAAAACTCTCGACTATCCTTGCAGCCGTATAATATTATGTATTATTCCCCGCCACACGAGTGAAACGGTACAGTAAACGCAATAACTGCTTACCAGTTTTGTTGAACACGTTTCCATATGTGGTTTGCTGTACTAAAAGCTAATATTCGCGCGTCATTTGTATGGAATTGACTGCGTAATTAGGGAAATGAGCTGAACCAAAACACGTGTTTTGGGCATCGAAAGCGATTCACAAAAGTAATAAGCATAATTTACGAGTAGTATATAAAATATGTGATTTAGAAATTTTATATTTTGTAGAATAATAGGATGTAGGTATAAATAAACTGTATTAATTTCTGTAAAAGTTAAAGTTTTAGCCCGAATCCTGCGTAAAACGTAAGAAACACAACCTAAAGCAAAACGGGGCGCAATTTTGAGTCGGTTACATGCAACCCAAATAAATTCATCTTTTATTTTACAAAATAGTATTTATAACAGAATAGGTATGAATATTTCAGCTAATATTTTCCATTATGATAAACGGAACTGCTAAAACAAGCCAATTTCGTGTGGACCAGGATTTTTCCCTGTTTACCCTGTACGCGGGCTTAAATTTATTTGTCCCGAGTCCAAACGTTCGTGAGATTTATGTCTGTAAACTGGGATACAGAGAAAATCCTAGTTCGTAGAAATGTTTTCTCACCTCTAAGTCGTACAAGAGTGAGGGTACTTCAACAGGGTAAAGTAATAGGGCTAGCAATACACATGTAGCGCAGTACGGGCTATTTCTTATACGTACGTTCTAGTAGCGTATAGGATACCAAAACAGTATATTAACAAAACAAACTTTCACAACACTCAGTTCTGCTTCCACATCTAGTTCAATTCAACTATCTCCACAATTGTAAATTAGACACACGATAACAATAATACTGAAATTAACTTAGAACTCTAAACTAACACAAATCAATACATGAAAAGTTTAGGCGACAAATCATCGACTTAAGTAATTGTGTTATTATTAACATTGTTCTAACATCGCAAATGTCTGCCAAGTTTGATTGATCAATACAAACTAACAACGTTGTATAATGAAGATCGCTAGACTAGTACTATCATCGAACGACGTTCAACGTTAATTTACAAGAATATTTTATGTTCGTATATGATTGCATTTTGCACAACTGAAAAAAGTCCCTCAAATGGTTATATCTTAAATATAGATAAAAGAAAGTCGTGTTAGTTACACTATTTATAACTCAAGACCAGCTGAACCGATTTGGCTGAAAATTTGTGAGGAGGTAGGTTAGAACCAGGAGCAGGACATAGACTACTTTTTCCCCCCTTTTACTGCATATAATTTGGACGAAAAGCTAAAGATAATACGAGATAGGTATGGAACCGCGAAATATATTTAATACATAAAACAGGAACGGGTAGACCGATTTTCATATATGATTTGTTGGATTCGTTTCCGCCCCGAATAATATTAAGTCATCGGGAACGGGACCTTAGTACTCACATGGTTGAGTCCGCGGGGCACAACTAGTTTGAAATAAAAATTAAGGTCCTTTTTCTGTATAAACTATTCAATTTCTCACATAAAGTGTGTGATAGGCCATGACGTAAATACTTAGGTGTCGCACGCAAGTATTTTTATGAAGGCAATAAAACGCCTGCTGAGCCCGTGTGCCAAGCTTGACACGATGACGTCACTGAACACGCATCCCTACTTCTTGGGGTGAAACACGAATCAAAGATAAAAGGACGACAATACATACAACAAAAGAAGACATAGTCCAGTTAATGGTCTCACTAAGTGTAAAGGTATGCAAAAGTATCTTATACTCATTGTTGATGGAACGCATGCAGTCGCAATCCATCGAAAAATCATGACTACGCTCAATCGCTTTAATAAACATAGGAGCACATTACAAATTATCTATTTAACTGCACTTACGGGATAACATAAATTCGGCGATGCCCGATTAGTTTCTAACTCGATAGGAGCTCTTAATCATAAGCATCTTCCGCTATCGCCGAGTTCAAAACGAATCTAGGATTTAGCCATTTAGTGTGTACACCAAGTAGATATTGTAAGAATAATACGACTATTTTTGTTTTTAAATAACATTTTATGATCCAATATGCATGAAACTATACAAGCCTACAAAATCTATACGCCGTCAAAATCTCACAAAGTTTTTCATACGCATCGCCTTAAAATGGCCATAATGTTACCCTGTATGATACTAGCATTTTATAAATCGCCTTGTTCCGGCCAAATATGGCCTTACACGCGTCGATACGGCCCTGTTACGGCCACTTATTTTTTATACCCCTCCTTTGGTGCCCAATACGTAAATGCATGACTAACTTTTATTCATGACCAATATATTTTTGGGTTAAGAAAAATTAGGGCCTTGAGATTTTTTAGGCTAGGCCTAAAATATAGATTGCTATTTAGTATGTTGTTGGCAATATACTTTTACTACTAGTTTTTGCCTTCAGAAGTCGTATGATACGCAATTAAAATAAAGGTGAACTTTATTTATTTCCGGATATTTAAACATAACGTGTTTGTACAGCGTAGTATTTTTTTCGGATATCTAGCAAAAAATGCTTTCAGGCACAATAAACATTGGATATTTTTATATAACGTTTACATTTCAAGAGTTAACTTCATCCCTTTTTACTTTGTGAGAAATGATACTCAGTATTTTTGGAAACGCTTTTGGAGAGTATCCAAAAAATGACAACTCAGTAAGCAATAACTTGGAACTGGTTCTTGAAAATACATTTTTCATTTATTTTAAGTCAATGTTTAAATTAGAGTAAGTGTGTATTCTTTACAAGTATTTAAATCATTGAGCATTTGTTATGTAATATTTAGACATGAAAGTTCTTCTGAAAAGGGTCACTTAATCCCGAAAATGACTTTTAAATCAAAATCTTTGAATGAAAAGTACCGACAGGAAACTTTGGAAATAAAACTATTTTAAAATATGCGACAACATCGTAAATAGCAAAATGTTTAGTTTATTGTAAACTATGACATACAAAATGGAAGAATAAAAAAAAAGCGGACATTAGACTAAATGTACAGTGTTGACAAATTTATAAAGACTCTTACGCGTAAAGCATCAAATAAGAAAAAAAATATGTAATAATGAAGTAAAATAATAATGTATTTTTGATGTTGCTGTTATGGACGAATTTTTCTAAGCTAGAATGACACGAGAACTATAAATTAGATCTTAGTCGAACGATCAGCTTAAAATAAATATCACGTGGTCTAAGTAATTCCTTGCAATTAATCCAGTTCCACCGTTTTCCATGTTTATACGTCTATAAATCGAATTCTCTGGGAATAGTACAAAAACATCGTTCAATTATTCCGCAAGGGACGGCAATCCACTTAAACCACACGGCTTCTAGTGATGTGAATTGAATCGACTTCGACTTGCAACGGCCATTGCGTTGGAAAACAAAGCCCGGCTTGAGTAAGTGATATTTTAAAAATATACGCGCAACCTTTCTTCTTTTAAATAATGTAAAAAACACTGGACTTAAAATGTAGATTAAGGAATATTCTGTTTTAACTGACGGCGAAAACAAAGCTGTTACATAATAATGTTACATTTATTTATTTATTTATTGGCCTATCTACAATTGTTACACTGTTTCTCTCTATTATACAAATGATAATACAATATACAAACATAGTGTACAATATGACGCGATAGACACAGCATGCAAAAGAAAAAATAAAAATATCAATAAGTTACACTAATTGTGCAGAAATAACGCTTACGCTTACAACTAAGTGGGTATTTTTTTTTTAACATTTATTCAAAGTGAAATCTTTACAATTACTAACTTTAAGGTTTTTTAAATATGGATTGTCCAACCAAGCATAAACTGTTAGTCGAATGAATATGAAGCTTTGAATATTGATAGAACTAATCAATCATGGATTAAAAGGAATTACTTTCTTTAATTTTATTTCTGTCCTTGACTTACGATTTTGCTGTGTTTTAGAATAAAACAGGAACCAAATCACAGGAAAAACCTAGTATCAATAAAACAATACCTGCATTGAACTATATGAAAAAACTAAAATCCAATAGGTAGATGTAGTGTAAAATTTTAAACAAACCACAGCACAAAAGTCTAACAGAATTTTAACTGAATTGCGAAGGTTTTTGAAATACAGTGAATATTATTTAACTGCCTTTGGGTAGTAGTTCAATGCACGCAAGACTGGGTGACTAACAAACGGGTACATTTATAGTTGTATGCAAATCGAATTGCATCGCTTCCGATCCGAGGGCAGTTGTTAGCTGGATCGAATAAAATACATATTTATACTTGAAAGTGAATAAATGTACCACGAATAATGCAGTAAGCGAGAACTTGTCTGACGGGACTATACACACAATGATGTAGGTTCTAATCAATTTACAATATTAAAAGAATCTATGTTTAACATAACTCCTTGAATTATTCTAAGACACTACCGACAACTTTGTGCCGTGTTTATACAGGTGTTAATATCAAATCATGTCGTTGTGAATATAGGCAATATAGACTTGTCAAATAGAACAAACATCCTAGCAGACTTTGCAGTCAGTTTAATAAATGTTCTGAAATGGACAAAAATACCGTAACAATATCGACAATTCCCTTCTCTAGACATCTTAAAGACCGGAACACAACAAACCTTGACCCTCATGATTTATAAAACAGTAATTTACCTGAAGATGTCTTTAAGGTTTCGTAGGGTGCAATATAATTCTGACCTTTAGTAGTACAACCATACGTATTTACCAATAAATAATAAACCGTTCTTATCTAGTTTTAAAAAGTTTTAAAATATTATACGTACAAACTAAAGAAAATAAACATAAAACTTAGGCCATAAGCTATTAATTTACTAAACTAACTTTTGCCTTAACCTACTATATGCTACGCGACTACGGCGTAGCCAATCTGCTACGACGTAGCAAAACTTTATTCAGTTTGTCGTAGTATTTTTTTATTTATATACTTTCTGAAAGTAGTTCTGGTGGGTCAAGTCAAATTTGGTGTTATAGAAGAGGCTCGTTAGCATCCATCTAAACTTTATCTAAGTTGTGCTGATAATAATGTTGAACTCATTTGCAATATTTAGTATCCTTATTTTAGGTCAGACGCACTAATATTATTTTAATTCTTAGTACCCTTTACCTTTAAAGCTATTATGATAATAAAAGTTGCTTTGATATTTTCCCCTGTTTGTTAGATTTTTTATCTTTTCATCTCTGAAACAGAGTACGCCAGCGAGGATCCAATTAAAACCTATCCGCCATTCATTGCTTTTTTATTCATTCCGACATTCCAAAATTAGACGAGTTTGAGTTTAAGCGCCGTAATGCAGCGCTGGCTAGAAGTACCAGAATGCATTCAATATGGCACATCAATCGCCGATCCTGTAAAAAATAATTCTTTCTAAGATTGGCTTAGAAAGAACGAAACATTTTGTATCTTCGCCATTCATTAATTTCCGTCTATTGCGATATTTCAAAATTAGACTTTAAAATGACAACCAGGATGTAAGTTCTGATGAAATAAAAACAATGTTTATTGTTGCTTGTTGTAATGTACTCTTGTACTTACAAATTCTATGGATAAGTTTTTGATAAAACCTTCCGTAATCCAGGTGCGTTATCAAGCTCGTTGACATTTACAGCCCTGCAATAACTTCATGTTTTCAAACTCCGTCGCTCACAAACAAATAATTCACATGACTTTATGGTCAGTATTTTGCACATAAAAGGAAATGGGCATTAGTCCGATTGCGAGTTGGCAATCGATTTTTAGAATCGCTTACGGATTGCTAGATTTTTTGGACACGTTTCAACTAATCGTTGGTTCTAACATTTCGATTGCTAAAAGTATTTTTCGAGCCATTGCATTTTATTCTCTACTCGAGTTTCTCTTCCTCTAACGTGGTCTTTTATTTCTTTTACTGACTTTTAGAGTTGTCTCAACATTTTTATGAATCTTAAAATAACAGTTATACTTAACTTTTGTTTTATCTCGATCATCAAGTTTTACATGATCAAGGAAAGTTAATCAAAAATTAAAACCTCTGTCTGCTTCTTTATAAAATCATCTAAACTCCCCTAAGGAAATAATATCTAGCAAGTATCTCAGGAAGTTGGTAAACATCTTGCAGCATCGGTCAGTTGTTCAAAGTTTCCTGTAACTAGTGGAAGTTGTGTAAGCCGCTTCAGAGGTATTCGCCATGCAAATTGGCGTATAAATGGTTTGCATGCTTCGTGCTTAGGGACCGTTACAGATGTTACTACTACAGGTATATTTCAAATGATGGACAAAATACTAAAACTTTTCAAAATTTTTTGGCATGCTTGCCAAAAACAATTACTACTTACTGAAAAGAAGTTTCAAACGCTATCTAAGCAAAAAAGCAATGAAGTATGAGAACTTTTCATTAATTTTAATCATCATTATTTTGAACGCAAATGCGTTCAAAATATCAATAAGGAGGTAATATCAATAAGAGGCAATTTAGGAGGTAACGAATTCTAGCTAAATCTTACATAACTACTACTTTCACAAAAAAACCGGTCAACCAATTACAAATGATGAATGAATCCCACACACGAGTTTTTGATCCAACCATTATAACTGGGACTTTATTATGTATTGTAGTAATGTATATGTTGTGCACATAACAACAACCGCAGGCTGTAGTCGCCACACGTCACCGTGCCAGTTGTTCGTAAGCCTGCTCTGTGCTCACAAGGGGACCGATCGTTACCGGCGGTTCAAGTGAAGAGAGGAGAGCGGGTGTGTATTCGCTAGGACATCTGTATTTTTTTTTTGTTGTGACGTGAAAGCCTATCATGTTGGTTTTGATATGTACGGCATATTTCTAGTTAGTAATAGCCGTATGGGATATTCATGTCTGTATGGATATTAATACAAGTTCTAAAGTATTCAAATATTTACATGTTCTCCGTCATGTCTATCATAACTCCAGATAGGATTTATAGGAAAATAGGTTTCTCTACAGTTAACAGTCTGTCTCTATCTTTACCTTAAGTAATTATTGTAATGGGAATTGTACTTTAGCGATAACTGTGTTAAATATTTACAAACGATCCTTTTATGTGTCCCATTGCTGGGCAAATGTCTCCCCCAATTCATTCCAGGCTCTTTTGCCTGGAGTCTCCCATTTAATTTACTATATATTTCTACAAAAATAAAACTAAATCCCTTAAGCTTTCTGGCTTTTTTATCGTATATATAACACATCTATAACAAAACATTTCCAAAGCATCTTTACCATTCCGCTCGAGGTCACAACTTGCGCCAGTCTATTTAAACCCTCAGCGGACTATGCTTGGCACGTTGTCGCTCATTTAAGTTTTTATTCCGCCAGGAATCTAGGATTTAAGTTCTAAATGAGTGTTATTTTAAACTTCGCTAAAAGCTGTAGACTTAATTTACATTTTCACGGCTCCTCCCGTATATAATTATTGTAACAGTTATTGTTCGGGAAACTTGCTGTTTGAAAAGATGAGTTTAATTTTCGCTTCGGATTTATATCTGTGAAGGAATCGGTTGAAACTTTTAGGTAGCTGTTCTGGATGTTATTTGACAAATGATCAAGACTTGTCAAAATGTTTTCTGCGTAAAAGCAAAATATTATTTTCAGTAAAAAAAACTCATTACAGCCATGTTCGGTTGAAGAACGTTAAGGATCACTGTGTAAACTTGTAGTAACTGGTGAAGGCTGTCTAAAATGCCTCATAAGCCTTTATTATTAACTGATTTGTTCAAAGCTTTAAACTATATTGACATAAGTAATCTTGAAATTTATTCGTAATTAAGTAATTTATCATCTTCTTTACTTAAACTTTCAATAACTTTCTAGACTTTAAGTAAGGCTTCAAAGTAACGAAATACTTGAATATTAAATGTTCAAAAATTTTGAATAGTTAAGTTAAGTTAAACGTTAAGCCCTAAAGGTATTTATGCATGTACGCGCTAATCCCCGTTTTATAATACTACTGTAAACATGCAGCGCGATAGTTTTAAAGTTATTATTTTGAATAGTGTTGCTTTAAAAGATCTGAGCAATTAATTTATTAATTGAATCAGTACAAGCTAGTAAAAACAAATATGTTTATTGAACATGAACAACAACTAAGCTAGGTATTGTACTATTTTACTTTAATTAATATGTACTAGCAACTAACACAATATGACATACAAATATTCAAAACAATTCAACGGCCCATAACACTTTAAAATATTGAAACGAAATGTTATAAAACTAATAGAACGATGAAATCGCACTTAAGTGCTAAAACACTTGGAAACTGAATAAAATCCGGAACAATTTTACCAGGGAGATCACATAAATCACATCGGTAACACTTACTATTGAGTTTTTGAGTTTTTAACGACCGCCGTTTTAACTAAAGTTATAAACTGTGGAATAAAAAACTTTGGCTATGACCAAGGACGGTAGAAAAAGAAGATCCAAATTACTGGCACAACCATCCATTTATGTATTAGGTATTTATCTAATTTGAACTGCTAAAACTTGTACTTCTAGACTAATGTATTTACATACGAAGTGTTGTACATAAGTACTATATGTTTTACATTTAGTAATATTACAAGAACCGCTATGATGCAATACGTATAAGCTAAGTAATATATATAAGTTTAGTAATACAAGACAGTCGATATAAAAACCGATACCTGACATAAGTGTTTTTTCTCGTCACCGTGAAAACCAGTAAAAATATATATTGTAGTAAAAATGTTTGTGGAAGGAGTATGCCACATACATGTTAAATTAATTAATTAATTTCTAACGTAATTTTCACGGATTATAATTAATAATTTAATCCCAATCGCACATTCACGTGGCTTTTTAAATAGACAATGCATGAAAATGTGTAAAAAAACGGGTAAAAATCAAACTAAAACTGACATTCATTTGCAACAAACAAAAAAATAAAACTACCATATCTATTAATATTTACTCTGTGATCTGTACGTTTTTGCAAACTCCAAGAGTTGATAAATAAAAAGCGGTTAGAAAAACGCTTTTAAATTCATGGCGGTGAAGTGAAAGCAATTGGCTTTGCATTTTGTTTTCTTGAGGGAACAAGGATGCTTAATGTCAAGGCAAAAGTTCCACAACACTCTTACCTAGTTTCTAGATCTTGACAAGATGACGTCATACAATTAATGGTCGCGGAGGAAATAACCGACTTGGTTTTCTACCAAACGGTTTTCTGAACTGAGTAAAGTTGACTTTTGTACATTTTACTCGTTATTTTAACGTATTTGATTGAAATAAAAAGTATTTTGAACGGATACTACTACACTGTTTTTGAAAACATAATACTTGTAGTTAAACAAACATAATTAGTTCATGGTTTTGTCTTAAAATGACAATAAATTTTCTTTGAACATAAAACTAGACTAGATTCAAAATTATAGACACGACAAAGTGTAAGGAAGGGAAGGTTGGACTGTAATTACCCATTTGTTTTCATGGCACTGTTTAAAACGATTATAAGCTAGTTATTTAAATGGCCTACAAAGTACCAGTTTAAACAGCTACAATACAATGGAAATAAAAAAAAATTGCTTTATTAATTGTTTCGTTCAGGTCCGGGTGATATTTTGATATGACTTTTTAGTAAACCTAATTAATGGCTTTTTATTTGAAAAACGGATAACGTAATGGTTCACTGTGTCTACTACATGACGTAATGGGATCACCATCTGAGATTTAAATGTATAATCCACAATAATATCAGCCTGTAAATGTCCCACAGCTGTGCAGGCCCCATAAAAAGATCTTCAAGATATTTGTTTTAAATCTGGGTGTTTTATTTAACAGTTTGTAAAATCCCTGCGATTCAGGGATTATTTAATTACCTTCTACTCCCTACCGTTAAAGTGAAGTTAGGTGACGTAGAAGAAAATTAATTAAAAATAATATTATGATACAAAAGTAGGTTTTTGTAAAGAACTTTCCGGTATTCGTTTAAATGTTTTTGAAGTCCCAGTAAGCTCGTAACGTTATCTCACTTGGGCACTGGGCTAATTAGTTCGTGAAGTTAATTTCAAGGTTGCTTTCATGTTTCCCTTTGACTTTGAACACACGTTAAGCTACAAACGTAACTTTCACATTTCCTAAATTTTCCTCACATAACATTGTATCTACTTACACAAATCAAATAACATATGGACACTGCTGATAATGTTCTGATACTAATGTACTGGGTATGAAAAGCAAAATACTATTTAGTCCATAAGTTATAAAATAAGAAACTATAAGATACTTATATTTTGCTTTTTTTAACTCTATTCAAATTTTTGCAAACTGTGTACTTAGGTAGATAATAAAGCAAATTAAAGTTAGGGGGCTAATCAACGGGTCAAAAACCGTCATGATATATTATTATTTCTAATCAATTTGTCGTGACTTCTTTCAAACATAACAGACGTTAAAATGTTAGTCAACATCCCTATTAGACCAGTCAGCTTCGTGTTCCGATTTAAAATACACGTTTTAATTCGAATAAGTCGGATAATTCCGTTCCAGTCGTTTTCGCCTTTTAGTAAACGTTTTGCTTTCTTCAAATGCGCTCAGAAATGGCTTGCCAGACCAAACTTTGACTTGAAAACGTGGTCTTTCATTCAACAACTTTGCTGTAACAGATTTAAGGAAGTGTTTTTACTTTTGTCGTTCTTCTGAAACATTTCTGTCGTTGACCTCAAGCTTTTACACTTTTAAACGATACAGTTAAGTTTTTAAGGTTGTCAGTCAAAACGTAAAAAGAAGGAAAACTGTTTTACTTATTAGTTGATTTTCATAGAACGCAACAGACTTTGGAGCAACTATAATAGATTTACAAATCTACAAAAACACAGCATAACATTTCAAATAACATTAGTTAGCTTTTATAACAATCCATTGTAAAAATAATAAGAAAATCATTGCTTATAATAATAATCATTGTTTCTTTTCACCATAATATAAAACAATATTTAAAAACAAATAAACATCTAAAGTTAAACGTAAAGTAAATTTTAATATGAAATCTCAAACAACCACTCAAAATGTCGACACATACAGAACAAAGGTGTGACTTAACAATTTGACAATACAACAAGCTTCACATAAACAGCGTAATAAGCGGATTTTGTAACACGTCCGCGAATAAAGTACAAAACGAAATCTTAACGAAGCGAAGCAAGAAACAGAAGCAAGAAAAGCAAGACCCCGATCCATTTCCGAAACAAACGAACGACAGTGCGCACAAACGAGTCATTAGCTTTACACTTATTCTTGCCTGAGTTACCAAACAGGAAAGCTCAGAAGGCTAAACTATTAACCTTGGCTGTGCACTGTAATATACGGCTATGTAGGACAGTCGTACAAATTTTCAAAAGTCACGTTTTACCCAACACAGGCATTAAAATAGCGTTTCAAAGTTTAGCCGTTTCGGGGTCCCCGCCACGTCTGTCTGTCGGTTTATCTGAAAGGGACAAACTTAAAAACTACAGAACTGATTTTGATACAGTTTTCACCAATGGATAGAGTAATTCAGTAATGTAAACCCGTTACATGATAAGGACATTCTTGAAAGTGTTGAAGTTAATGTACTTCATTAAAGCTGAGATAAAATTTTTGGTATTTCATAAATTTGCAAGTAGGTATTATTGACAACAACATTAAAATTATTACTTCCAAACCTTTCTTTTTTATTCATCATTTATGAGACCTTTAAACCGTGGTTTATGTGAAGCCAATTTTCTGTATGTATTCTGTTTACTGGCATGGTCCTAGCATTTGCCTCCGGCAGCATGCCTAGAAAAGCGCCTTGAGTTTTTGTATGTTAGGTTTTTGTACGTTTTTGCTATTAACTTTTTGTAGGAGCTATTTACATTAGGGATGTTTTGTTATTGTTGTCGCAAAAACAAAACTGCGCCGTGATTAGCTTTGTTTGTTCTGTGTTGTCCTTTCTCGAGGGTAATAATGTCCACAGGTAGTTATTAGACCGTGATTATGTTGCTAGACTAAGTGCTACGTACTCTACGTAGTAAGAGTGTATACCTACTGAAAATACTAACACAAATATTTAGATAAACGTTGTTTTAAATTATAAACTTTTAGAGTTTGTTTAAAAATATATTCGGTTGTGATAATAATAATAATAAAAATTTATTAAAATAAAAACGCTTACATAAAGGTGTACAATTTAGCTTACAATAATAAGTTTGATGACAATTATAACTTAACATAAAACTATTCATAAGATGAAAATTTTGTTGGTGAATATATGCTGGTTTGGGATTGCGATGTTCGGCAGTGATGTTATTTATTTACGAAAACTAAATAGTTATCTTTTGTATCAATCAGTAAAAACTTATTTATTACTTCATTTCTTTTTCATTACTACTCTTCGTCCGACTAGTTCACATCTATAAACTATTATCGTTCCATTTTAGTATCATTTCCAACTATCATATAAAAATATATTTTGCTATGAACATAATAAAGATTATTCATAAACAAGCTTCTCGGCGAGGCAAGGAAGGAACCGCTGCAGTCTAGATTTTCTAATATTAAAATAAGTGCCTCGTTTGAGCCGGAGGCGCGTTTATATTAATCCTAAATGCATAGTCTCTACTGTTTATAATATTTTCAATTTAGTACGGTCTAGTGGCTTACCGCGTACAAGCAAGATTGGATGTTTATTTACTCGGAGAAATAAAATGTTTCGTGTGGTTTTCAGGTTTCTGGTAGTTTTGTCTTATTACCTTTGTTAAATATTATTTCTAATATAAACTATTCGGCTGGGAAAATAAAGTACCAGTTATGTAGACATAAAAGATATCCCATTTATGTCATCCATGTAACTTCTCTTCGACCAAATTATGACTATAATGGTAGTAAGCTTGACTTTAACAGAAGACGCCAAACTTAAATTATATTCATGACTTCGAGTAATGCTTTCAAAATTTCGACTCGGCACTTTAGGTTTTGTTCTTAATTAAATGGTACTCACCGCACATCGCTAGTTTCCTTGTACAGTTTACATAAATCCCTGTTTCATCGCAGATGGTTTTTTTACTTCATGACACTACCTTCTAGCCAAGAGTTAACAAGTAAGCTAGTCAGATTGTATAACCTTTCTTTGCAGCGACGCCTACTCGTTATAAAAACAAAACTATAAAGTACGTACAGTTTTTGATGAAGTTGTCAAAAAATAGAAAAATTATACAGAAAACCAAAAAGTGTGCAATCACGATATATACTGTTTTCTATGTTGCGTTGAACACAGATAGTATATTGAAGAATGTCTATAAAGTATACACGGTAATGAAGGTCACTAGTTTTGGACACACAACTTCAACGGGAACTGTGTGATGTTAGCGCTATCATCCAAAACTCATTTTTAAAGTT
Source organism: Autographa pulchrina (assembly GCA_905475315.1). NCBI lineage: Eukaryota > Metazoa > Arthropoda > Insecta > Lepidoptera > Noctuidae > Autographa > Autographa pulchrina. The sequence goes on from FR997775.1 coordinate 1,771,869, forward strand.
CTATAATGTTTTGGGCGGTTGAAGACTGACCGCCTTTATTCATTAATTTGGGCTTAAATTCTATTATAGTTATCAGATTTATAAATATAATTGATTAATTTGTTTTGGCTTCCGGGACTTGTCTTGGCGCCATTGCCCATTACTCTTATGATCAATCTTCTTTTTTCCCAAGATATGTTGAGGTCAACTTCTAGTCTCACCGGCACCAGCTGGATACCATATTTATCATGGAACGACCGGCTTTCCGACTTTTACAACTTACCACACCTTACCACAACATCGATAGTACTGACTGAAAATCTTTTACTTTCAATTCCAATTTGGGCTTCAGTTTAAAAACATGCCATAAACAAAGCTCAATGGGAAAGTGTAAAATACAGCAAATTATGGCGATAATGCGTACCGTTGTGTTATATGGGAGTGTTGTTGCGGCTCCGGTCAACCACTATAATTTGAGTCTTGTAACAACAAACAGAAGTCTGCCGACTACTGTGGAAACATACGGATAGTTGGAGTCTGAACTGGCGCGCTGGTTATTATTATTATTTTATCTCAAATAGAGTTAGGAGTCGTAATGAACATATAAGCATTGCAACCTTTCATATCTAGGGTTAGAAATAAGGTATCACAGCATTAGGAATAAATTTCAAACTAACTACGTTTAGCTTTGTTTATCAAAGTAGGCACCTTTATAACGTTCAATAAACCCACACCACTGGAGGATATAAACAACGATGACAATGCTGAAGTGAACCGCTGCACTGTGCTGTATACAATGCACGAGTATTGCCCCACACCGGCTTAGCTGCGCCAAATAACTGCTGGGCATACGATATGATGGTAGTGCTGCCGCAAATCTGTTGTTTGAAGTATATGTCCATTAGAATAATGAGGCCTTCTCCATTCCTTTCACTGTAAACAGGCTCTTCCATCGACCTAACCCTTATTCTCTGTGACTGGAATGTTCATGCTCTCTTATTGTGAGTTGAGTGATCTTTCTGTTTCCCATTTCTGTCCAGATTCAATTTAGGTTAGGTAATTCTGGCAGAGTTCTGAGCGTCACCACGAATACGATTGGTATGGCGATGTTGAAAGTGGGCAACTAGCACGTAGGGCTTGATGCAATACTGTGATAGGATTCCAGCCTTCACCATAACAGTATGAGTGTCGCCATGGTTCGTCTAAGGACATCGGAGGCGATATCGCGCGCAGGTGTACGTAGTGAAAGTGAAGTGCATACCCCCTGTTACCAAGTCCGAAGACTTTTATTCCCGGCTCCTCTCGTGGTTGTCATACTCCTCCAGGTACTCAGTAGTATAAAGCTACGTCACCGGTCTAATCCGTATGATTTGACTGAGTTGCAATGCACGTCTACATTTAGTTCATAGTGCTTCATATCTTAATGGTAGGTAGATAGGTATAATACAACCTTGGTAACCACAAAAATATATATAAAATTCTCACTGACATCCGCCTCGAAGGACCACATAAAAATAACAAAGTTATTGGCGTTTTGCAAGCCAATTATTGGCCGTACGTTTTCCCCTAATGCAGGAACAATTTGCAGCGAGCGCAGTTTTCTGTAAACAAACGCTTTAACGCTCCACTTCATCCAGCCACGTTGAATTGACATTATTTACGGCGACTGGTTCCTGGCGACTTGGTTATATCAGCCGGTCTGCAAGTTGCCTGCCGGATACAATAGCTTCATTATATTAATTTACAGAATTGTCTTGCTAAGTGTCGTGTTTAATAGAAACATTGTTTTAAAAGCGATAATTTTAAGGGGTTTTTGATAACAGTTTTCTGCTTTTTCATTTATTAAAATTAGGTTTTTATATTACAATAAAACTGTGTATGGTTTCTTGAGAATTGACGTAAACAAACACACAAGATCACATTTATTATTTATTTGAGCTATCATCGTCATTTATAAATTGATTAAAAAGGATTAAGTGATTTAGTAATGAGTTTATAGTTCAATTTTCAAAGATATTATTCAACCTTTTTCAAGAATACATTATTTTTTAATACATTAATTAAAAAAAGATGGAAACTTCCGCCTTATTATTGTGAAACCAGTGTTTTGCTTACTTCACATTCAATTACTTCCATCTCTATAACTAAGTATTAATTTTTGTAACAACTGTTTCGAAATATTATTCAAGAGTCGTTGCTACAGTTGGGGTTGAAAAATGGTGGATCTAAGTAAACACTACAAAGAAAGCAACGGCCGACACCGGGTCGGGGTCCGCTGAACTCTTGTAAGTATAAAACTTGCAAATTGTGAAACGGTGCAAGTTAGAAGAGGCCCTTTTTGAATATTTAATTTATTCCTTTCAAAAGAAGGTCTTCAATTAAACAATGTATAATTATTTTATTATGTTTGAAACGTAACTTTTACGTTGCCAAAATATCACTCCGATACATTGATTTGAAATGTCGAATGGTCAGTATAAAAATGCACATCTAATAATATCTCTAACTATATATTAATAAGTCTTGAACTCTTTCCACTTATACCATACAGGCGACACCGGGACAGCGAAGCCGGGTTCGAATCGATGCCGATATTAATTTTCGAAAAACTTTGCATTGGCCGTCGTTATTTACAAGTTCTTTCGCGTTCAATATGGAAATGCCAGAAATGTGCTACAACTACTGCTCAATACAGAAAATTCTTCGCCCAATACTCAAGCAAGCCAAGAAATAAAACAAGCATCAAAAAGATTCTAAATACAAAGTACTATTTTTAGCGCTGTTCTGTATACAAGATAATTTTATCGAAAGTAAAATGTTTGTCTATTTATGCCATCGCTGGCATGGTAAGAGCATTTAAAACGGATTTTCATTTAATAAGTAAATGGTTGCAGAAAATAGAAGATATTTTCTTTCTACATGATAAAAACTGTTTTCTGCCTTCATTGATCTCTACGTGAGCTACCCATTTATGTATAGTTTTATTAACATTACAAATGATGTTATGTATACATTGTATACATAACATCATTTGTAATGTTAATTTCCCAAAGGGTCGCGACCAACCGCAGCGTTACGATGGCGGTTGCGCGTTACACTGTGTATCAATCCACCAAATTGATTGAATTAGTGTTGCGATACCCTCACGACATCCCGAGAGGGGGATGTCAGATGTGGCAGAGTAATTGACACTTCGATGTCCAACAAGACGGTAGCTGTTAATTAGAAGCCTTGGAACCCACCAGGAATTTAACATTGGGCACAAATGTTGATTGACATTTTCAGTTGTAATCGTTGCAACTGATGATACTGTTTCGAGGAACGACGAGTATATAACAGATCTTACGTTATAATAGGACTTTAAATCTACCGCCTGAAGAAATAATGAAAGGGAAAGACTTGTGAAGACGATGGTAGATGTAGTGAAATATGTGATAAGTAGTCAGATAGCTCCACTTCAAGAGATACCACAATGTCTTGAAATTCATACAAGAGACTTCTTTCATCATATAATCTTGTGAAATAGTTCCTAAAAAAGCTAATTTCAATTTCCCGACCAACTAGCGATAATGGGCCAATGCTAATTGAGCCTCTTAATGAATTTAAGAAAAAACGAGATAAAGAAATATGTCCCAAATGACAGCTGTTAAAAAAGAAAAAAACATGTATGTGCATCATTATTGATCAGTATTATAGCCTATGGGCTCATGATACCCTATTTCATATAACAAACCAACTGAAGTAAATAGAGCAGGGAGCTAGTCACGGAGCGGTTACTAAAACGCAAAGTGACCTACTTTCCTCAATTGAACCTCGAAGGTCCCTTGGACCGACGATACCTAGATATTGTTTTCCGTTCAACTTGAATGGAAATTGTAAAAAAATAAGTGGTTATGAAAATACATTCTGCGGATCTCTTACCTGAAAAAGTACTGCATTGCGCTAGAACTTTTTACTAAATGAAAACTTCTTGAATTTGGTTTTTGGGCTTCTTGTATACGTGTCCCTGTAAAAGGGACTTCTAGCTGCAATATTAGACCATAGAATTAAGCCCTTTCTTCTTAGCTGTATTATGTCTTGACTCAATACACTTAAACAGGTAGTTTGACATAGTTTTACATTTTTTAACAACTTATTATGAATTTAACTAGACAAAAGTAACTACCTTTATAACTAACGGACATTAATTAATAGTATCTAGATCTGATGTATGTACTTTTTAGATCCATTTATATATGAATCTTAATATTAACGTCATAGTATAAAAACCACTTTATCTCTTAAAACATTGGTTTTAATTATTAAGATAAATTCAATTAATACTCATACAAAATTGTGTGTAACCTTACCCTTTTTGGTACGTATTATTTAAATGTGAACAAATTAATTTTGGCATTTCGCGTTCAAAGGGTTTGGTTCATCGCGATACTCCTTTACATTTGACTGTGCCCAACCTATTGTATCTAGGGCTGTGACTTAATTGTCGATAAAAATCCATTACCCATCCCACTCCTACAAGGATATACAAAATTTCTCGACGTATAAAACATTCCCAGGACCTCATTAGTAGACCTTAATTTGACCACTAAACCAAAGCGGTTACCTTTAGTTAACTCGCAATTAAAACTTTTAGCTTTACGTAACTTAATGTGCAAGTTTGTTAATTCTGCTAATAAGCTGGTCATGTAAGGAATTAAATTATGAATGATTTTAAAACGTCAAAAACAAAAGCGTCGTTCATAGAATAAATAAAAAGAATCTGTCTCCCCTTCGCACCTTTAGTGTTTATGTACACTAAATACGACACAATAATCCATACAAAATATATAATTATGTATAGTTTGAACATAATACAAATAGTATAAATAAATTTAAGCATCAGTTAGTTCATGAATAAAGCTTACTTCTATTGTACTCACAACTATTTGGACTTATTGCGTGGTCTTAACGTTGTTAACGAAATTAACATAACGACAAGGATCTACTGTTATACAATTTGCTTACAATTCCTTTTTATAACAACACAAAACAATCTTAATTCTGAAATAATTGATTCGTAGAAACATTTAATTAAGTTATTATTAAACGCCTGGGCTGGAGGCGATTTGTCGGCTGTTTTACAAGCAGGTTTTCAGAAATAATTCAATAAGAGAATAAAAAAAACATATAATTTAGTGCCGAAACAAAACAATGTGACTAAAAAGTCTCTTTCAAATGAAAATAATCTTTCTCGTATTTGTCAAAGACGTAATGCAAGAAAATGACGACACCAAAATCATAAAAAGAATGAACAAAAATTGTTTATAAATGTGTGATATCATGAAATAAGTATCAATACTAGCTGACCCGGCAGACTTCGTACTGCCTCAATCGATAAATAAAAGCCTAAACTTTTGTATAAAATTAGAACCTTTTCTTATTTCTTCACCTTTTAAACCTTCCAAAAATCGGTCCAGCTGTTCTCGAGTTTTAGCGAGACTAACGAACATCAATTCATTTTTATATATAATAATAATAATATAATAATAATAATATCCTGGGACAACTCACACACGGTTATCTGATCCCAAGCTAAGCAGAGCTTGTGTTATGGTAACCAGGCAATTGATAAACATACTTATATATTTCTAAATACATACATATTATAAATAAATTACACCCAGACACCAGAACAAATGATCATGCTCATCACACAACATTTTTCCTGGGCGGGAATCGAACCCACGGTTCCGGTATAGCAGTCAGGGTCACTAACCACTAGACCAACAGGCCCGTCGAATATATATATATAGATAGATTACATTAAAAAAGTAATAAATATAACAAAATCTCCTTCAGTCTACTTACTCTTTGTTCACTTACTTGAAAACCGCGCCTGAAACCACTAAAACTATGAGCACATAAGATATTTTAACATAACAATCTTGAGATTACTGAGTGGTTGTTCAATAGTGTATTGTGTTACCCTACTTCCGTAAGTGTCGTGGTCTATTTATAAACCATTTGTAAGGTAAAACGACAAAAGGGTGACAATAACACATTATATTAAGTTTATTCGAATATCAACTGTGTGTATACTAAAATTTACTATATTTAATAAATTGACAAAATTTTCACCTTTATTTTCATGTTGACATGTACATAGTATATTTCAAATGGGCTAAGTTAATCGGATGTAGAGATTGCCGTAAAAATGTTATCCCACCAAAAACATTCAATGTAAAAAAAAAGCCAAGTCTCTCTATGCAATTCTTCCATCGTAAAAAGTTTTGAGATCGCATAGGAGCCAAGTCCTGTTCAACTTTATTTGTTACAATAAATCAATATTTTGTGACTATATCAATGGTTTTGTTTACATTACAATAACAGTGACTTGGCCATGAGCACAAGTTAAAGGTCGTTTGCTCCTTGTAATTACGTGCAAATACCGTTGAATTTATATATTATATATTATGGACATGATTTTGTAACTGATTGGAATTTGAGATCACCATGGACTAAACATGCGCCATAGTGCATGTGCAGTTCACTGATCTTGGATGATACCGACTATCGGTTTAGGTGTCCTGATATTATTTACTTTCAACTCCTCCAAATATGCCGTTTTATATTTGTATCTTATTGTGCTCATGGCCAAGTCACTATTATTGTAATGTAAACAAAACTATTGATATAGTCACAAAATATTGATTTATTGTAACAAATAAAGTTGAACAGGACTTGGCTCCTATGCGATCTCAAAACTTTTTACGATGGAAGAATTGCATAGAGAGACTTGGCTTTTTTTTTACATTGAATGTTTTTGGTGGGATCTCATTTATTTTTTGTAGGTCTCTTTCTTTTCTTTTTATAAATAAACAAAATTGCTATAAAAAATATTTGCTTTTTGTACATAAACAAAGAACAAAGTTAACAATGCAGTCAAAATTCATATACCATGTTCTTGTAAAACCGCAAATATAAATTTGTTTCCTATTATTTACTATTAGGCCTTTGCCCAGCAGTGGGATCTAATTTAGGCTAATAAAAAAAAAAAAAAATTATTTACTAAGGTATATAATTTATTACCGTTTTTACAATTTTCCCTTTATATGTAGCTAAAAACCTATCTTGGTGCCAAATTTGAAGGTTCTAAGTTTGCTAGAAGTACCTTAGATTTTTGATGATCGGTCAGTGAGTGAGTCAGTGAGTGACAAAATGGTGTAACTTTGATCGCTCATAACTCGTAAACTATTGGTTCAAATGTCGTGTAATTTTGAGGCTGAGCTTGTTTTAATACTTACTCTAGGTCATCGAAAACCTAAACCCCTAGCTTTGTCCGTATCGATGATACAGGGGGGGTGAAATAGCCGCGAAACGCTTCGAGAAAAGTATGGTACGGCCGTGCCCGTTTTGCTCGAGACTTGGCTGGGGCACTGCCGTGCCCCCAGATAAAGTCTGTTATAACCACTTAGGTTATGTACACCGGACTTGCTGTATCGTCATTTAATTCCATTATAAATGACAGTCGCCACTACACTACAACTTCTCAATATTCTGATATTTCTAACAAAAAAACCGACTTCAAAATAAGTATTTCTTATGGATCCCACTGTCAAAACTGAACCACACGGGAAGCACCAGTTTTCAAATAAAAAAGAATCATCAAAATCGGTTCACCCAGTCAAAAGTTCTGTGGTAAAAAACATAAAAAAATACAGTCGAATTGAGTACCACCTCCTTTTTTGAAGTCGGTTAAAAAGTAAATTAAAATTCATTACTCATTTACAACACAAAACTCAATCGATTAGAACATAAATCGATTCATTGCAGCATTTACATTTAATCTCTTGAACAAATTGAGCCATTTTGACTTGGGGAAGAATTCAAATCACTTACGTAGTTTCGATGGAAATAAAAGACGTTTCGATTGTTCGTCGAGATAAAAAGTGAACTATTGTGGAAATCGATGTTGAATTTGCTTAAACGCTTTTAGATTAACAGCTTGAATGTAGATACTGACAAGTATTGTTAAATTGTAATGCGTTTCTTTGACTTTCGTTCTTTGCAAAGGTTAAATAGTTTGCTAAAAATGTGGAGGGTAGGAATAGAAGAAAATCAATCAAGTTTATTGCTAATCTCTCTTATATTTACTATTATTATTCTTATATATCATCATCATCAGTTTAGTTCGGTGCACGCTCGACTACGGACGTGTATCCACTGCACACGGCACGAATTATTTTATTCGCGTTTTGCGCGGCTATAGCCGCTGCACGGCAGACATTATGAGTTCCAAAAAACTCATAGTGAACGAGTTGTTGGCGTTCCTCGTCCATGCAATTGACTACATGGATGAGGTGAGCATATTACAAATATGCCGATCTAACTTCAAGGAGGAAGATGTCAGCAGTGCAAAGCTGCTACTGTTCCAGTCTCTTGGAAAACTGGACCAGATGCCGTCTCGCCGCCGAGATGGCACCGAGAAGAGTCTTCAAGATATTATAGATATGTTGAAGAGGACCGATCCAGACGACGTGCCTGACTTTGTGGCGAAGGAGCTGAGTAAACTGCCCCCCGTCACATTCGATCACGTCGATGTAACGAGACTGCTGAAGGACATCACGTCATTGAAAGCCGAGATGACCACGATGCAGTCTAGAATGGAGATTTCAGACGACATCATTGCTGAGCTGCGTGCCGAAGTTACATCATTGCGTAACGCTGGCACAGTAATTAGGTCACCTGAGGTCTCAAAGGTTAACACTCGTCGCGGGGCTCAGAATGCCTCAATCGGCAGTTTTGAGTCGACAAACACGAGTCAGTTACCAGCTTCTAATATCGCTGACGAAGCTACACTCGCCGCTGCCGTCGCCCGTACGTCTACGCCGGCCGCTGTGACGCCACACGTAGGATCGGTGACCCCTACACGTGCCTACGCCGATATTGTCGCTAAGAAATCAGCTGCATTGCAGAAAAAGCGACCACTTGAGAAAGGGGCTAAGCAGAAGCGCTGTGTATCCGCTCATAAGGATAACGTAATACAGCCGAAGGAGCAGGTCGACAAGGATGGTTTCATCATGGTACAGAAGAAGAAAAAGAAGCCAACCCAAAACAAGTGTGACACTGCACCGACCGGACAGAACTACTTGCTGCGTCCTGCTGTACCAGTGACGCCGCTGTACGTGTCCAGGCTGCATTACTCTACAAAGGCCGAGGAGATTGTAGAGTACATCAAGATCAAGACGAAATGGAATTTGAGAGTTGAGAGGTTGGAATCTCGTCACAACGTGAGTTTTAATTCCTTTGTGGTGAGAGTGCCGACTACACATCTTTCAGATTTCATTTCTCCGGAATTTTGGCCGAAAGGCGTTATTTTCCGACGATTTCGTGGCCGGATACCCGATACCGCGCGATACACGACGCCGACGTTGCAAAATTAATACTAATCGTGTATAATTTTAGTTTTTAAGTTTATATAGTTTAATTGTTTATGTATAGTATTTTATACTTTGTTATTTTTGTATAGTATTATTGTATTTTAATATGGGCCTTTGGTGCCTGATTCAAATAAATAAATAAATAAAAAAAAAAAAATATATAAAATTCTCGTGTCACAATGTTAGTTACCATACTCCTCCGAAACGGCTTGACCGATTTTTATGAAATTTTATATGCATATTCAGTAGGTCTGAGAATCGGCTACTATCTGTTTTTCATACCCCTAAGTGGTAGGAGGTAGGTAGTAGGCAGGTAGGTAGTAGGTAGGTAGTAGGCAGGTGCTAGGTAGAAAAAATTGCATTGCAACGCATGCCGGGTACAGCTAGTAACTAATAAAATGTATCTAATAACTATTATGGAGTACATTATTCATGTTACAAAACACAGTCTTCCATTAAAATGTTATTGTAAAATTCGAGCTACATCACTTACATAAATAACACCTAAAAATAAAACACATAAAACACTGTATAATGAAAAGGGTTCTAAAAATAACCTTTAAATGTGAACCTTCAAAACTTGATCAATCCACTTCCGTGCATATACCTTCTAAAAATTATAAACTCCAGCAAATGTTCCGCCTCTTTGGACCGCACGTAATCTACTTTCATTAGTAGACTAACAGGCGGTCATTAGCCGAGTGACAGTCGACACGGCATCCTCAGAGCCTAATAACCTTATTTATATTTTGGCTCGACGTCACTAGAGAAATTTCAAATCCAACATGTATTTCTGAAAGTCTATTTGGAAGTTGAAATACGGATATTACTTTGTGAACTCAAGAATTTTGTTGAGTGCCTAAAGTATTTTTAGGATGTATTTTTTATGTTTTTTTAGAAATGTTAATAACAAAAATTAGGTACCTATTTACAAGATATGGAAACGATTGAACTCAACAAGTTTTGTATTATTTGTAATAGTATAAAGGCAAAAATTTTCCATTTTCAACTATTTATTACTAGTCTAATCCATCCTCTTCGTAATTGGTATTTGTTGTACACATAGTGTTAGGTATTATTTCATTAAATTACATGTAACTTATACTTGAAATCACATATGTAAATAAAACTACCTAATTTATCGTAACAAAAGTAATATAGAATTGTCACCAGGTGTATTGATAGATTTCTTCACCCTATTAAAAAGATAGAAGATTTTGATTTTATCGACTACTTCAGTCGATAAACTCGACTTATAACGCACCGCTACATCACTACCGTTGAGCCTAATAAGGTATATTTGACACGCCATCACTGGGGAAATTCTGAAGCCACAATACATATTAATTTTGTTACATCTGTCGTTGGAAGCTGATTAGTATTCACAGATTACGTAACACGTATGATGATTTGGTGCTGTTAACGTCGGGGGTGAAATTCATTCAGTACAAATGAATACAACGAATTAATGTTTGTATTAAGAAATTTATTACGTGTTGAATGTTATAGGATATTCTTCTTTAAGGATTATAATAATACGACAGTTAATTGTGTGGCAAATGCCTCATCTCTTACATAAAAGGAACGAGCGTTGATCACCATTTGTGGTTCAGAAGCAGGATAGCTATTTCAAATTACAGTTATTTCAAGATTTGAATTACATTTTTTCCAAAAAATACTAAGAGCCTGATCTTTTTTATCAACTGTTCTAATACAATGTATCAAGTAATACATCTTCACTTCAGTTGTATAAATAAACCTTATAACATAACCTGTATCACCACAAACAAAAAATAAACATAACGAAATTCTCGACACTACAATAGCGCTGTTGTGGCCACAAACCCTTTAAAATGCATTTGAGATAAGTTGAGAAATAAAAAGCTATGCTCTCTAAGATAAGCTAACGGCGATAAATCTTTGGGAACGTTTAAAAGAAAAATGGGAACCTTTTTTAATAAATATTTAGAGCTTCTGCTGAAAAAGGTAAATGGCATCTAAAATAAAAGGAGGCTGCTAACGAATTAAGTAATAGTTAAAATAATTAATTTAAATTATATAAGCTTCCCAAGCAACGTTGGGGTCGGCTTTCAGTCTCACCGGATTCCGCTGAATACTGTCATTTATGTGCATCGACTGCCTATCTGACCTCCACAACTCATTTTAATGAGTAGCATAGTATAACATAGTAAGACTGCTTGCAAAGACTTAACGACTGCTAATGACTGGGCCAACGGTTACATTCTCAATCCTACCATATTTTGGTTTCTATATCATGGAATCCCAAGCAATTTTGATGCATACATCTGTATACCCCTTTGGGGATAGAGGCGTGATATAGTAGGTAATAACAATGAGGCTAAATTCCAACAGTAAAGTTACATTGCAGACAGCCTTAGAATCGTAAAGAGCAGGCAATGCCAGACGTTACGTACTATCTACGTGTCCTATAAAGCGAGCCTATTCAGACAACCTTCACGGAATCCTTGAACCCTGAGTTCCCTTGAAATCCTACGTTTCTTCTCAGAAAAGTCGCCTTTTGTTTGCAAATATACGAGTAAGAATAAATTGACACCGTTATCTTGTTGAATAGGTTTTATTAAGAATGTAATATCATACTGAAACTGAATATTTTTATGTTATCTACTTGTATGGATATTAATCAGTACTAAGTAGTAAGTACCTATGATTATTTTAAAAAATATATTATTTGCATACTCAAAAACCACTTTTTTGACGAAGATTATTTCAGGTGTAGATAAAATATTATCTATTGTCCACCGCAAGATATAAAGTAACATATAGTATTCAACCGAAATATGAAAATTGCCAACAAAATACTTACATTTTTAATGAAAGAAACATACCGTGTAAGAATTACCGGGCCGCTGTGATTATTCAAAACGTTTCTAAAACGGCCTTCTGTGTACATTAGGGGCCCGTATAACACTTGTTATCGGGACCGTTTTTATCTGGCAACATTATTGTCCGGAAGATTTAGGTGTTTCGTCCTTTTGCACTGATCTGTAAGTTACGAGAGAGAGCGGCGAGCGAGGCGGACCAATGTGCGGGGTAAGGCTCGTTGTGTGTGTGATCTGGTGACGGGCTACGCGAAATCGTGGGTCCCTCTTCAATCGTTTCCGTGCCCGACGCCATCGCTGTTTGCGCGCCTTAGATACTCAAAACTTACCTACTTAAATACTTAGGTACGGTTGAAACCGTGTGTAATGGACGACTAAGGCTGAAAAAATATTTCGAGGTTTTTGTTGTGGTACATATTTTTTTTAAATAAAACAACTATCGAGTATAAAACTATGATATTAAAAATACACATAATGATGATCCACGATGTTCGTTGCGCAATCAGTTCACAATGATTTCTTACCTTTTACCACAAGCATTAGGTATTCGTAACCGCCACACGCTTATCACTTAGACCGCACAGTTTCCGGAGCGTCCTTTAAAGATAAATAATGTGTTTGATTTACAACTGCGGCGTCTCTCTACAGATGACGCAGTATTCATGCCAAATTGATATCGAATATGTTCGCGTACACGAAAACAATGTTTCAGTACAAAAATATGAAATAAGAAAACATTTTCCGTCTAGTATTTCAGCTGACTCTTGTTGGCTTCTAGACTTAGTAAATCTGACTACTATACATATAAGATTGCTTTTGTTTACAGCTGAAACCAGTCCAGGCTTCCAGATTCATGAAAAAGGTTTCGACTGCCCCGGCAAAACACGTGGTGCCATCCTTCGCCTTAGTGGCGGCGTCACGGGTCCAACCGAAGTCTTCTGAACACCATACCGCCCCCGGCGAATAGAACGATTGTCTTGAGACCTTTGACCTCCACAACCTATTTACAGAACATTACGGTATGCTTTGTTTAGACTGGCTGTCAGAATTCGGGGGCTTAATTAATGTCAGAATTTAACGCCGTGACAGACGAGGCCAATGGCCTAGCTTGATTCCTGCAAGGGCTGTAAAAGGGAGTGTGGACCCATTCAAAAACGGACTTGGGCAAACGTGGCATAACCCTTATGATTATTGATCCGTCTTTGACTTATACGATATAATAAGAGACAGAAGTTATTGAGTTACAAGACTCTGGGGCAATGAAGATAAAAGTTGGTGTTTGAGTTTCTCATGTTTGCTTACAAGTTGAACCGATAGGCAGGTTACACTAAGAAAGGTGTGGACTTACTCGAGTGCTTAAAAGCCTGAAGGTATTCCATCGTTTTGTAGACTTGATAAAATGTTCTGTGTATAACATCTTCAAGCAAATATATCTATAAATAAGAGGTATTGTATCCTTATTCTCACAGGTTCGTTATTTTTATTTTTGTTATTAATTTATTTCATCGCAAACATATACACCTGATTGTATACGGGACACTTTTGACAATATGTAAGTAAATAAACAAAGAACTTGTAACTTGCAAAGACACTCAGATACTTCCCAACCCCGGAACCTTTGCACTCCGAAATCCTACCAAACAACAGCATATAAAACCCATTAATAGTCTCGATAAACAACCCCTGATTAACCCCTCAACCGCTACTTAGTTAATCTATAGCTTACCACCGCGCAGAGCGACCACAATGACACCACAGATTGACAGCTAAATGGACTTTTGACTTTACAGAGCGGAATGAGAATCCTGTAACGATATCGGTAGTTAAACCGGACGGATCTTTGTACTACTGAATTATGGGCTCGAGATTTGTTTGGGAACTTTGCTTTGCCAGTCGATTTCACCAGTTACGTTATAACTGAGTTACAATGATGGCAGTACGAACGAGTTAAATGTCTTGACTGCTCAGTCACGTTGGTAGAATGCAAATTTTAGCAGATTGCTCAGCTCGAGAACGAAAATTAGTTTCCACTCATTGCGTTCATCGTTTTTTTTTTTTACTCAATTTTAACAACCCATTATTTAATTTAAGAAGTTAATTAATAAAAATTAAAGACTCTAGTAGTGCAATAGAGATTTATTAAAGAGTATAGTATGATGTAAGCCTGTTAATAAATTTTACTTTCTAATGCACTCCAAGTTAATGCATATTAATGCTACATTATTTTTCATGTTGTTTCAGACTGCCTCGATGGCCTAGTGGTGCTAAGCGCGACTACTACGCTAGAGGTCTTGGGTTCGATTCCCAAGTCGACCAAGGTGTTATTGGTTATGAAATTCTCAGTAGCAGGTCGGAGTTTGGATTTGTGCCCGGTTAGTGGCAATAGGCTCGCTCCCTATTACATGGGACCTAAACATACCGTCGAACTGTGGGTGTACATTGGTACACCTCTGCCTAACCCTTCGGGGATACAGGCGTGATGGTATGTTATGTTATGTTATTATTATTCATAATTTTGGTTGTTGGTACATATAGTAATATTTGTTTACCTTCTGTAGCTAGCATGAATACAAATACAAATACAAATACAAATACAAAATTCTTTATTGTGGTACATAGGTAAGCAAATAGTTGTTACATGTTTCCGAGATTGTACACAGCTATGACCCGCCATAATGGCATACAATAATTTTTTGTCAGTGACATTTATAACATAAACATAGCACAATCAAATAGAAAATTAAAATAATAACAATTCAAAATGCAGCACTTTAGAATTAACAAACATTTTTACATGTCAAGGCAACAATTAAAATAATAAGACATAAGACATAAATTATAAATTATAAATTCAATACAAATTAAGAAATATATGTACGAGAAACAATTAAAATTAAATAACATCATCGAGATAATCCTTTAATGTATAGTAACATTTGCCTAATAACAATTGAAATAATTGCTTTTTATAATTATGCAAATCTAAATCTCTAATAGTCTTTGGCAATTTATTATATATATCGGGGATTAGATAAAAAACACTTTTGTGGAAAAGAGCAGTTTTGTGGGGTTCACGTGTCATTTTGTCTTTATGTCTGGCTCTATTACTAAATTTAAAACGGTGAAGATTTAATTTAGCGAAGATGGCACATTCGTAAATAAACAGACAGGGAAGTGACAGTATTTTTAGTTCCTTAAAATGTGGAACACAGGATTCCGTTGAATCAATACTTACGATTGATCGGATACACCGCTTTTGCGCCTTAAAAGCTAGGTCTTTGTTGGTTGAATTGCCCCAGAAAATAAGACCGTACCTTAAAATGGAAGAGACATAACCATGATACGCACTAAGAACAGCAGATCTATCTGCTATTTTACTTAATTTATAAAGGGCATATGACTGTTGATTCAAGCGTTTACAGACATAATCTATGTGATTTTTCCAGTTAAGTCTTCTGTCAATATGTAGCCCCAAAAACTTAATTTCATCTATTTCTTCAATATTTGTATCTTTGAATGTTATACTTAAATTCGGCGATGCTAGAAAATTTTGTCTAAATTTCATAATTTTTGTTTTTGACAGATTTATGTTTAAATTATTAGATGATAGCCATTCAGTTGCATTAGTTAAAAACATATCAATCTCCACATTTATGCATGAAGTTACAGAACTTAACTTTCGAAGCTCAATGATAAATCTATAAAAAACATAGGTACACCTATTACTTGCTAAAAAGACCTAAAAAACTAAATCAACTTAGAAAGCAATTATAACAGGCTTCGAACAATTGTAAGTTGTGGTAATTCGTCACTCCTCCCTACGGATGTATCTAGAAGGTACCGTATAAATCTTGTTGCCCCACCCAACCACTAAAGGAAACTTGCACGTTGATATTTTTGACAGTAGCCTGATAAATGGCGGTCGAACGATCCCGGTTTTATCATAATTTCACTTTTTTCTATTATTTTCTTTGAAGTAACAGGTTGAATCTTTCCTTGAACCTATTGGGATTTTCATCGCTGTTTCAAGGGTTTTTGGTGGTTGTAAGTGTTTTGGTTTTATGTTAAGAACGTAAGTACTTGGTTGAAGTTGTCAATATTTAATTATTTTCGTTTCAAAACATTCCGCGTCATAATTTTGGGCTGCTTAATAGCAATTGATTAATTAATGAGTTAAAAAAAGTAACTAATTACTTGGCTGTAGTATTTAATACATAATCCTAATATTTTTTTTGTGTTTCTATAAATTATATCATTGATAAAAACATGTAACTTTGTATGATTTCCACCAGTATCATGTGTACATTTCCCATTATATATCTCACGTGCGTGTTAAGCTTAGATAGATACCCTACAAACCAGTACATGTATATGTAAGTTCAGTGTGAAAATCAATATCGTTTTGTTGGCCTATAAGTTCGTCAAACTTATCTCGTAGATAACTTTGGCGTTATTTTTCTGTCGTTTCGGCAATCAGTGGGGACAAAAACTGGTCGGTCAACAGGTTTGCTTGGAGGCATCTAACGTGCCCTCAGAATCACAGACTTATTATATCATACAATTCTTTTTATTTAAGGAAATATACAAAAATAACAAGGTGGTTATCTTTAACTCAATCATTATTTCTTATATGTTCCACGGTTTCTGTAAAATACACATAAACAAAAGACACAGAGTTACATTGTGTCAGATTTATTCCCAAAACGAAAAAAAACTATATCAATTCTTTGAAAGAAGTTGTTCGGCGAAACAAAGGCTCTCCCGTTTTATTTCACAGAAAAATCATTTAACCCTCATAAAGGCTGTACAAATTCTAGTCGGCTTTTTGTAGTCGAGGGTCCGATCGACCGGGGGTCATTGGAGCGACAAATCCGCGGAGCTTAAGCAAGTTAAATCGTCTATGCCAATTCAATTCACACGAAATAATGACGCCTCATTGTTAACCCTACGAGTCGGCGACCTTTCAACGGGGACAATTCGTACCCCATCGATTGAGAGTGCTTCGATTTATTTTAATGGAGAGTGAAGTGTATAAACATTTTACTTACTATTCTTTCAAATAGTGGAGAATTGAAATCTGGTTGCAAATTGCAGGGGAAAGAATGGGACCATACTGTAAGTGTCGTTAAGGGTGAATGAGGAAGGCTTCGATAAGTAGGGTTCAATGGTGTAAGTTAAAATTGTATCCCTGAACCGACGCCTTAATAGCCGAACTAGACGCCAGAAAGTCCAAATCCAATTTATAGTATCGTTTAGTTAGCCTAATAGGGTAATACGGGTAATTTTTTATATTTGTTTAGCTGTTATAAGCCTGTAAGTGGTATTAGATATTCACGAACGTCATTAAAAGCTAAGAAAAAAACTTATACACTAGTATAAAAAAGTCGCCATGTAAGAACACAATAAACAAGTTACTACCAACAAACGCTTGAGCCATCCCTCTTAAGAAAATGTCAGAACATTATCCCCCCACATTCTTGAAGAAACTCAGTTTTCTTGGAATATTTAGTGTTGCTAGCTTCATTACCTTCACTTATTTTATCCATGTCAGTGTTGCCAGTACCTGGGAATATTAATTTCCTGTTACCTGATCGCTGTGACATGTTGCGACCAGACTTTGAATAATAACGTGAATGGCGGGAAACGTAGAGCTGCTGTAAATTATGGCGCTGCACTATAAATGTGTATACATAACTATGCGTCTAAATAACATACCTTGATATAACTTAATTGAAATAATATCTTGCGGAAATATAATGTTCTAGTGTATGTTGTGATAACCGAAATTAGAATCGACTAATACGTCGCGTCACTATTACCGGAATAACGAACAACTCTAGAGAGCAAGGAATAATGGCGGCGCGTGCGATTCTCGTGGTAGTAGTCTCTTGCATTGTATAAATTAATAATAAGCATTATGGCGTCGCTGGCCTCTAAAAGTATTGTAATTGTAACGTTGTATCCATCCTTATGATAATATATTGTAAAGTTTAAAGCATCAGTGGTTTCCTTTTAACAGTTGATAGGAAGCGTTAGTTTGTATATAAACCTTGTTAACTAATGTTGTTCCTACTGTAATTTCTGTTTAAGTACAGAAAAGTCTAATGAATAGGGCGTTGTGCACTTTTTAGTTTAAAATAAATTTCATAACAAAATTGTTGATACCTTTTTCTTTTTTTTTTCACCAACATTGAAGTTAGGCTCACTTACATTCTTAGTACATCAATTCTCAATAATAACCGCCATTTTGATAATTTAAACAATGTGTGTAAAAAAGTTAAGCCACAGAAATCATTTAGAAGAAACGCGTTCAACTTGAAAATATATACTTTTAACTAAACAAAAAAATTAAAAGGAAATGCAGCTTTGAGTTTTAGTACGTGCTTTGGCAGCTTTCATCTCTCGCAAATTTAACTTACACGGAGGCACGTTTTATTGACGAAATCCAAACTAATTTTAGAAGTAAACTAAAACATTTTTTACATAAACATTTAATACATAAACATAAACCTTTGAAAATGTGTTTTTTCATAATTTTTAATACGAACGTAATTCATTACTAATGACTTTCTGTTTTTTGTTCCAGTAATGAGTTTTTAAGGTAAAAGTTGTAAGTATCACGTGTTATTGAAAATCTTTATTTACCCACTACATTTTAGTGCTTGAGCAAAATCATTGTCTTACTCATTAAGAAAAATATACATCGTTCATACCTACATAAACTGAACTGTAATTAGCCAGAGTATATAAAAAGCTCAATTTTCTTTATTTAAATAGCTCACTACTTCAGTTAATTTCCAACATTACGTCATACCAATCATTTTCAATTCACAACACAAGAATAATTTACTTTCTTCTGCCGCCATTTCTGTTTAGCGCGGGAACGCAACCAGTGTGACAAGCCGTAACTAATTAAACGTGATGGTATGCAAGCGAAAAGTGGACAAACATCTTATTTGCATGCAAATGCTGCACGTGTTAGTATTACATGCATTACGCTTGTTCCAACACTGGCACATATATGAACGGGCAAGAGACAATGGAATAGGGAACTAGAAAGGACCTGTGTTCTTGTTCAGAAACCTTTTGTGTTTTATCACCATTGTTTTGTGTATTATCCTCATATTTTTGACCGTATCCTAATTTTGCCTAAAGATTAAATAACAATCTCATTTTCAGCTCCTATAACCTGGGCATAGGCATCGCATTACAAGCCAGTATTCTGGTGATAAATAAATAAAATAAATAAATAAATAAATGCGGACAACATCACATACATTGTTCTGAACCCAAAGTAAGTAGCTAAAGCACTTGTGTTATGGAATTCAGAAGCAACGAAGGTACCACAAACACCCAGACCCGAGGCAATGTAGAAAAGGGGAATGCCAAGTCGCCATAGTAATTTAGGCCCTCTGTGCACACAAATATAAAATAATAATAATAATAGGGAGCAATTCTAACAACTAATTAGTAATAGAAATGATTTACAAAGAACTTAGCATTTCAAAGTTGTTTAAGATTCTTATAGTCCATCTTATATACTGCAGTTTATGTCGCCAGTGTCGTCATGAGTAGCGGGAACAGAATCCATAATCAGGCCGTGGTCGTCAGGTATAGGAGAATCGTCAGAGTCAGTATTTATAGCGAAAAGTAGTCAATTTAAACCGCAATAAACATAAGCAAGTAACTGCAATGGAGTTGCTAGAAGCAATGATTTTGACATTTACGTATTTCGGCAACTGACAGGACAGTGACGAGTAAAACTTTGACATAGCAATAGGAAGTTGCCATAAAAAGTTTTTATAGATAGATATATTTTTTGAAAAGGTCGATTTATAGATATATATTTTTTTATTAATAATTGGTATAATAATTATTATTAAAATATATTTTAAGGAATTAGATAGGTATAATGTATGTTTGCTGGGAAGAAAATGAACGGTTTTTAATAATAAACGAAAAATAATTATTCTGATTAGTTACCTGCCAACATTTTTTTGTAAAGGCAACATTTGAAACTCATGTTATGTTCAAGTTCCGTTAGTTTAGTCGTTATAATGTTTATTAATATTTATGAAAAAATGTTACCGACATGCACAGACTAATGAATACGTGGCAGACATTTAAAAAATACCAACATATTTTTTTTGTAAAACGAATCTCTTGTGCAATTCTGGGCCTAGATTCGTCATTCCCCTTTGGTTTCTACATTGACCCGTCCGGGGATCGAACCCGGGACCTCAGAGCTAGCGACACCTTGAAACCGGTGCGTACGCCACTCGACCACGGAGGTCGTCAAGTACGGAGGTAGTCAATAGTAACAATGTCTTTCTTTCAATTTGTCTTCCATGGGTGACAGTCTTTTATTTGTCAAAATTCTTTTGATTCTCTTAAAGTTTTGCAAGAAATCATTAACATTTATATTTTTACATATATCCTCTCATATTTAAGCATTAGCTATTGTAAGTACTTTGAGCCACAAATGACAAATAACACACAGAAGTTAGCAAAACTTTCGTCACGCACTGCTCGGCGCGTGACCAACAATTCGAAAATCTCTTACTCGATGGGTAACTGATTAAAATGTAATTTGTGTGCCTTATATGTTACTAATGAAAATATATCTCAGATAGTCAGGTACATATTATTAGTACTTCCTTTTGTTATATTATATGTTCAAAATGAAAACCATACAATAATGTGCTTACTACATTTAAAAAACAGCTGCTTAAAGCTTTACCAAATTATTTATCTATTTCACCACCAAGTTTTTACCGAAAACCCTGAATAATTTGTGTAACTAATCCAGTAAGTATCTAAATCAAGTATATCTTCGTTCTCTCGCAGTGCAGAGAAATAATTATTATTTCATGTGCCGACTCGAGGCTCGGACACCGTCAACAAAATGGAGTCCAACTCGCTTTCTCGTTATGTAAACTAATCCTCTGGTAGATAATGCCTACATTACCTGTTAACCTCCAGATAACTTGCGGAATACTTAGCGAAAAGGAATACCAGTTTATTAACATTTTATTTAACCTTACCATGGGATACTGTGTTACTCAGTAAAATGGGTTGTGGAGGTTAGATAGACAGTCGCTCCATGTAAAATACGGTATTCAGCTGAATCCGGTAAGACTGGTAGCCGACCCCAACATAGTTTGAGAAAAGGCTAGGCAGATGATGATGATTTGATTTTATTGTAAAGAAAACATCAACAAATTATTATATTTTTTATTAATAAATCGACTTTGTAAACAGAAACAGAACCTTGGACTCTACCGATAACTAAAAAAAACCTCGTTCTTATAAGATTTAATGTAAAAATATAAAATCTTTATCTCTATTAGCAACTCATTTATTTATAATTATTATGTATGTTATTTTTTTTTCTTTAAATAAAAGGTATTTGCTACACAATGGGACATTTACGGGCATATAATTATAAGTTGAACAGCATGTTAATACGGCTACAAAATATTGAGCGTAAGAAGCGAGCGGGGATCGCACTTATCGCCGCGTTACTTTTTATTGCGCCACACTACCGTCCGCAACGATAGCGAGTGCACACGGGTGCATATTGTGTACGAAACCACTCCCGTACCTGAAAAGTATTTTTCTTTCTTATTTCTTTTGCATGTGGCTCGAGACAGAAAAGTCTAGAGTCAGTCTGTAGAGACCTTTGCCCAGCAGTGGGACACCAAACCGGTTACGGTTACGGTTAGAAAAAACATAATTAAAACCTAAAACTTAAAATATGGCATAAATAATAAATCAAAGACAATTCTTTTCAATCACAACCACTAAAATCTACGTTCAAGTCTGAAACTTACTGAAGCCCAGTTTTTTTATGTCGTGATATTAATTGAATTTCTCTCGTCGTTTCATCTTTGGACTACCACTGCTAAAAAAGGGCCTCTTGTAAGGATTGTAACAGTTTCCGCTTTAAAGCCAAAGTGCTAGTGCTAGTATATAAATAAATATAAATAAATAATAATACCAATAATTAAAAGATAACCAATGATTAAGAGATATTAAGAATACAACTTAGTCATCAAAAAAATATACATGATAAATATTCTATTTGCTTACGGATTATCATACGAACGCGGTGGTGGCATACAAAATGAGAGACTGTGTATTTACATAGTGACGTTCGCGCAGTTATCACAATATTTAGCAGTAATAGCCCATAATACAAGCTTGGCGATCTGAATTTAAATAGATATCTACACTTTGTAACCAGTCTAGACCTTTTATGGGATTGCGACTTAGACTTTTAAAGTTGCAACATTTAGGTGAATACCGTTTTATGGTAGCTTACAATACAATGTTGTGTGTAGAAATGTCGACACGACACCACTCTAATTTGCTAGTCTTATGGCTTTTACTTCTATCAAAGTATATATACCTACATAATAATGTATGTGTACTATCAAAAACTATAAGTTTGAATTTATTACATAGTACGGTCTGTAGCTTTTTAAGTTTTAAGACACCCATAAGTTTCATATGAACTTACATTTTATTCTAAACAAATTCAAATACTTTATACAGAGAAAGTCTTTTTCTACTCAATTGGATTCAAATTTCGAAAGTGCAGTCTGATATAGAGATACCTTTTAAATCGATTGAACGCGCACCTGGTGACGTCATCGGACCAATTGTTTTTGCAACATGCTTCGAAAAAAACAAGCATTTGTTACCAGCCAGTGACAAGACGAACGATGTTTTGTTTTTATTTTTAATTTTAAAAGGCGGCTTTATTCAGATTTATGATACTAACATTATTGTGCTACATAGTGTCTGATTATAAATAAATAATTATAATTCCTCTAACTGAACACAAATCATTTAAAACCACAAGACTAACTCAGTATTCAAAGATACTACAATTACGCAATCATAATATTTCAATAACAAGTTTGCTGAACACAATAGGGCGGCCATTTTCCCGGATGTGCGGCTAGGGAGGACCACATCCGGGCCGCTTTTGTCCCGGCTAAGGCTCGGCTTAAGACGGCCTTACGTAAGAGCTAACTCTACTTAGAACAAACATTGTTAGGCTGTGTGTCTTTGGGACGTCGTGCATGAGAGCACGGACTCCTTATAAACTAATCTGGGATATGGCCTAATGTTTAAGTGAAGTCTCTTTGTCTTAATTTAAATAGTTTGGATATGATTTATTTATTATTCATTGTTCACACTTAAGGCTAATTTCACGGTTGCAAGTAAAAGCGATCGGCTGTAGCTAATCTCGGTTTAGCTTAGTGCAATGTTCAAATTTGTATTTTAGAAGAAACAACGCAAATTCCTCCTCATCAGACAAAGTTTCAGACCATTTTTTTTTTAATGACCCATTTGATCCATTGTGACGTGACAATTTATGAACTGTCTAAATAAATAAAACACTTTTCAAGCTTCAAATTTATAACAAAGGCCATCACTTAAGTATCGATAGAATTTCAAATTGAATTCCATACCACTGACACTCAAAATTATTGAGTTCACAATCATGTCGAGATCTACAATCCCTAAGGACTATGTCTAACACAACGGGTATTGACACACGTAAATCAAATCTATTCGGTCTATTGGAGCGGTGTCCATTGATGGCCGTGTTCGCCGCACAAAGCATCCTCTATTGGACAACCAGCCGTGAATATTGTACCTAGATATTTGTTCGACATCATTGTTTGAATTGAATTTCGAGTTTTGTTTTAGTTTCATATAGTATAGGAAAGGTTAAAAAAAAAAAGTGATGGTGTGTGTGTACAGTTAATTAATATATGTGGGTATATAAGGAGCCTGATTCAAATTTATATATTTCTAAAGTCGATGTAAACAGAAGAATAAACACCTCGTGTGCGTAAAAAAAAATAAAGATCTGGATTTGACTCTCAGCATGCACGTGCAAAGAAGCCTTCTGTTTATGTAAAGGGCTACAGACAAAACACAAGTAGCCTTATAAAACAGTTATTGATCCAAGAACAAAATTAGCCACATGATTACACATCAGAAACGGAACAACACAAAATTGAAAGGCGCATTACGGAATCTCCCACAATAAATCGCGGGTCGAGGCACTGAAATAAAAAACCACATTCATATGCTGTCGATAGGGACTAAAATACTGATATTTCCACGCACTTATAGTGTGGCCCAAAATAACTGTAATCATTCACAGAAATTGGCCTCGGCACTTTTTTCTGCCGCGACCCGCATACTTAGAGGGAAATTGGAAAATACATAGATGTATAGCTGGTTTATTAACGACTAGACCAGATAAATATGGATATAATATTTTTAAGACACTTAAAAAAAGAAAGGGAGAAAATTGATCGATTGATTAAAATGCCCACGCTGTCTCAGCATTACTGTTTATAACAAGTCATATAAAACCAAAGATTTAGTAGCAAATTATGGCAAAGTATAAAAAATCTCTAGCATAATGTAATCGGTATCAAAGTTTCCTAAGTAATATCAAATCTTAAATTCAGTGCTTTTTATTCCTCGCAAAAGTGAACTAGACGCAGGAAATAAAATATTCGTAGAAGGGATTATCAATCTCCAATTTTGGCGTATATGTAATGAACCTACATAGAAATGAAAAAAAAACGAATCTTAATAAGCTACTGATCGAAATGAAAATAGAACATGCTCAATAGGTCAGTGTGCTTTAATTAAATTCATTCAATATACAATGTATGCCTGAAAATCTGACATCAAAATACGAGGGCAGAATTAGTTACAAAAAAGAGAAGAAACATATTTATTAATATATGTTATATATACTGTCCCACTGCTGGGTAAAAACCTCCACAAGTCCGTCCATAGGTCCCTCTACCGCACCACCAAGACCCAGCCCCTGCGGTACACGTCCAGGTCGTCCCGCCATCACGCCACCTTTTCCAGTGGGACCAGTATAAGATGAAGAAAAAAATTTTTATTAAATACTAATAAATCCACCCATAGAAAGGGCTTCAAACAACACTCTCAAATTAAAGAACTAATATTTCCAGCTCACGAGAAAGGTTTTTAAAAAAAAATGTTTAATTTACTTTTTTTCAAAGCATATCCAGTGAAACGTACGTAACATTTGATCCGTGTCAATCGGTACGAACGAGTTGGTAAGAAGCAAAAATCTATTTATCAAAGTATCGGTCTGCATCTTCAGGCCCATTTCTCAAACAAGATTAATTACGACACGACAAAACTGAAGGCACCATATTTATGGATTTCCAAAATCGTGGCCGATTTAAAAAATATTCTTCCTGCTTTTTTATTTATTACGAAGGTGACGTAAATGTTAATACGCTGCATAAGTTCATTTCTTTCGGTTGGTACACTAATAATTAATAAAAATATGAAGGTAGAACGAGCAACATCAACTGTCAAGGCGAACACCACCTCAGTCTGCCCGTGACCATGATACCAAAGGTGTCGAATCGTCGGGATCTAAAATCTTAATACGAACCGCGATAAAATCCGTAATAGTAGTTTATTTCAACCTTTTTAAAAGTGAAATTTATAATATTGCGATTTTAAATATTATCTACTAATAACACAAACAGTGCATCGTTAAAAACAACATTAAATCCCGAAATAAATGTTCATAATATGACAGCATTCATATTAAATTTTGTGACGTTCTACCCACAATCTACATACATAAGAAGCTAAAACAAAATAATCAAAACAGTCCTTGTTTTAATTATTACTAAACAAAAGTCATAAAATGAAATAAATACTGATACGTAAATTTAAGATGGCGTAAACCACGTGTGAATGTGACAAGTGTTTGTGTTGTCTCGTCGATGGAGTTAATTACATAGTGGTAAGTACTGACCTGTATTACTAACGTTTATATATTATGATGCACTCTTTCTATAAAGAAAATTTTAGCCTAGTGTTTTTTCATGTGAAGTGATTGGCATTTTGTATAATGAGAAATAAAAAACTTCTTAAAACATTAATTAACAAATAACTTTAAGATTTTTGGATCAGAAAAATATTTAAAAAAAAATTACAGTTCAATACTTTAATCTTATATAACAAAAAACACTTACAACTATACTAAAATTCATTGTCATCCTTGCCAATGACGGGAACCGTGCCCAAAAGGCTGGCAGCATTGCCACGTTGAACGGCAATGACGATTCTCTGCACAAGGAACAAACCAGCCCTCTGATCACGAGAAGGGTCGACCAAATTTTATGATTCGTTTTTACAACAATCTTTTTTATACAAAAAAGCCTATTGTTTATACTACAACAATACAGTAAATAAAATAAATGAAAATAAATATAATAATAGTAGCTAAAACAATATAAAAAAAATCCATCTAAGAAGTTTACAAGTTTAGTTGGGAACCTAAAGAAAAACGCGCGGTCTTAATTGGCGTTAATTAAAAATAACAATCGGGAGAAAAAGCAAATTGGATTTGTTGCTAATGAAGAGAAACTAAACAAAGCCAGCTTTAGCTTTAATCGTTTTACAACTAGCAACACTGTGTCGTACTGTGCAAGCGCTGAAAGCTTTCTTACGTGCCCTTTTACTGAACATTATTTGCTGTCTCTATGTTTCATTGACTATGTATTATTAGATCTAATAAATGTGGCATTGTTTGGTTACAAGTTTTTAATACAGAAAAACTTCTCTTACCCTTATTTACTTACATGTTAAACACAGTGAACTGAAATAAATTTATCAGTTTGTTACTATTTTCCACAACTTAGAGGTTACTAAGGTTAACAACTGTGAGAGAAAGATCATAAACTTATCTCGGAATCTCGTATTCATGATTAAGAAGCAACTCGTCTTAATAATGTATTAGCAGCAGCTGAGACTGACCGGTCCCGGGCTACGCTGAGATGGGTGTACATACACGGTCATGCCAAAGTCCGGGGAAGCAGTCAAAGCCTGCGATCAGGCGAACTGCGTAGATCTCTTCCAAAAAAGACGGTCATGCCACAACATAGTGTGGCGTCAAGTCAGAAATTTGTCAATATGAAAACCTAAACCTAAATCGTTTACTAGGTTATTCATCACGTGCATCTCGTGAATGCGCGAACCCACATCCATTTTGAATTAATTGCATGCTAAATCTTTAGCTCGAGAGCTGTGTCCATTAAGAGTTGATGAAATAAAATTGGCATGATCATTTATGTGCTATGCTTAGCGGCCATCCTTTTGACATAAAACTTGCCACCGCGCCAAATAGAACTATCGTCAGTGCCCTCCTGTAGCGATCCTAGACGTCTGACGTCAAACCACAGTACTACATTACCACAACTCAAAAGAGGTGAAGCATTGAAATTTTAATACGTCTCGCGTCTGATTGCAATACTACATATTTAAACTGTAGTCAAGCAATGCTATTTTTAGATTAGATTCTAAATATAACATTAACTCTACGGGTTGTTGGTTTCAAACTGAGTTATCTTTAGTTTTACGACTTTAAGCTTAGGGTTTATCTATCTGGTGCTTTTAGTACAGTTTTATACAAAAAAAAATATTTAAATATTTCCCATATTAAACTGCATTTATCACTGTTTAATACTATATATTAAAATGTGTAGAATTAGATTAGGAATGAAAGTACATATTGCGATATACTGTACAACATACATATTATTAGCATCGTAATTTAAAGCGGCACATTATGATTTAAAAACTACATTTTAATCATCTAAACTACAACAGAATAAGGAACGTATTTCCAATTATTCAATACAAAAACGCCTCGAACAACGTCAGCCTTATAAAAACGGCCTTTTAAAAATTAAAACTGAATGTTGCGTCAAAGTAAAGCTAATAAACTAAAAAGCATGGACAAAATCCTTCACTTTTATCATACGTCAGACGAAAGCACTTTGCAACGCTCGGGTATACACGAGTAGGTACCAACCCACTAAAAGTACTTCCGTTTACAAGAATAACCTTGTTATGCGGCCTATCGGCTAGAAAAATGGATCTGTTACTAGCTTTAGTCATCAATATATACTGTCTTAAGGATTCAACTGAAATAAAGCCGATGTTAATTGATTTGTAGACAAAAAATATTCAGCAACATTAAAAATACACATACACTATACATCAATGCGAAGATCGTATAATTATTATTAATAAAAGCAAAAACTGTTTTCTTAATTGGAAGACTAGACCCGTGACTAGACTATTCAATAAATGTGACTTTATTTATTTGCTCAATGATAAAACAATTCACGGGTATACGGAAACAATTTTAAACACCTTGAACTATAACCACTAAAATAAGTAATTTTACGAGGATAAACTAGTTATTATTATTAGAATAAATGCGGACGACATCACATACATAGTTCGGAACCCAAAGTAAGTAGCTCTTTAGCTAGCCTAATTGCATAACACAAGTGCTTTTACTTCTGTTATGGAATTCAGAAACAACGAAGGTACCACAAACACAGACCCGAGGCTGGATGTAGAAAAGTTGGTTTCTACATTGACCCGTCTGGAGATCGAACCCCGGACCTCAGAGCTAGCGACACCTTGAAAATCGGTCCTTACGCCACTCGACCACGGAGGTCGTTATCTATACCTAATACTTATGCAATAAGGTCCAGAAATTGGGTTTTGAACTCAACTAAGTTTGTAAATCAATTAGATACCGAATTCTAAGGTAATTTAGTATGGTATACGTAAGCAAGTCGGGTGTATTCAATTATAGTTGGAAATAGATCAGTTTCACTGACAGGACCGATTGTGTTAATGTTTCCTATGACAAACGTAACACAATGTATGGAAGAGAGCACCAATCAAAAAGGTGGTATTTGTTATGACTTACTTGTAATTCTTTTAGTGTTGCACAAGAAAGATCCTTACTAATATTATAAATGCGAAAGTTTGTTTGGATGTTTGTTACTCTTTCACGCAAAAACTACTGAATGGATTTTAATGAAACTTTACAATAATGTAGCTTATACATCGGAATAACACATAGGCTATAATTTATAAACATAGTGTTTGAATTATCATTCACGCGGGTGAAACCGCGGGGCACAGCTAGTATTAAATAAATAAGAATAAACGATTTCCTGTTGAGTCGTAAAAATTAATAGAAAAAGAATACATATTGACAGGCTTAAGAAATGTGATGAACAGTTAAATCTGATTCTAGGTTATATTAATCGATTGCAAAGCTTAAAAAAAGGGACACAAATTAATGCTCCTGATATAAAAATATATTTTTTACTACGAATCAAACTAAGGCCACAATAAAACATTTCTAAGAACAAACACTTTTTCCATACTTCAAGACATAGATAAGCATTTATAGTAGGGTTTAATTTACGCACTTGTTGCTCCACCCGGCTTCACTCGCAGTTTCAATTAACTATATTGCCACGTGGCATGAATTCGTTTGCGATGGCTCCTATTCTAGTGTCACACGAAAATAACACGATTAAATACGTAAGTATTTTAATAATGTTTATATTTTGTAAATCTATATCCAGACTACTTAATTGTAGTATCTGTTTTAACTGAATGTACGAGGTATTATTTATAAGTCCATAATATAAAAATATTTATTTAATGTATTATCTTTACCGTTGTTTTAGACAAAACAATTGTGGAAAAACATAATATGACTATATGTATTCAATTTAAATTAACAGTATACATTTTTATAACTTACACAGATCACATTTATGTTATTCAAGATGTAGGTAAATAAACACTTCACAAGAAATTAACTAAACGTGATATCGCATGCGATAAAACAATCCGAGCGCTATCTTTGTAGGAGCCTTTAGAATGCAAGGCTCAAATTAAGAGCAAGATAAATAGTGCACTGCACTACAGAGCGAATTAAACTTTTCCTACTAGTTGTCACCTCGTAAATCTTCCATTAGCGTTTTATCTTGGAAGAAGTCGAACACACTGAAATAAAGTGTAAGTGAAAATTATAAGATTTTTTGAGAAGTATTTTTATTCATACTTCTCTAAAACATATTCAAGAATTGCGCCAGAAAACTTAACACGTATACTTCGTTGCAGATAATGCATTCCTAAATGTGTGTCTAGACTAATCAATAAATATAAAATATATTGTTGCACTGTTTAAAAAAATATGTCGCACACGAATCCTACAATATCTCGCATTGTTGTAATAGGAGCTCCCGAATTACGAGACTACAGAGTTAGGACCATGTTAAATGGTTAAGGGCACTACGAAAATTAAACTTTTCCTACCACTTGACACCTCGTAAATCTTAACATTATGCTACAACCTTCATACCATATTGTTTCTTCTTCTTTTGCTGTTCTTTTTCTTTTCTCATTTGTTTTTTGGAATGTGTCCATGCAGAAATTCAGTAGATGCTGGGGCAGATAAATGACAATCGAATTGAACTGATTGAATGATTGCTATTTCATCAAAGGTATAACTTTGGTATTTCGTAAAGGCATTGCAATATAATATAGATATTGGTAGTTCTACGAATAATCTATGAGCTAAATTTCGATTGATATTGAAAATGTCGGCACTTCAGTTGCATACTGACGTGTTGCAGTTAACATCAGTTGTTGCTATGCAACTAGCTAACTCTACTTCGTTAATACTACATATTTCTGGAGAAAATATTTATGTATGACTAAAATTGTTCTATGTAGGTACCTACTCGTACTACATTTGTAACAGGGTTCATTTGTTTATTGCTATGGCGTAAATCCAATAAACTATGCATTTTAATACTTTTGTCCGGGAATTATTTCCTAGATGAGTTATGAAATACTAGTTACTGATGTGCTTTATTTTTAGTCCAGGTTTACGCAAAATATTTCAAATGTTTTCCATATTATGGACAACAGGCCTTTGCCCTGCGGTGGGACTATAATGGCTAAAAATAAATAATAATGATATGGCCTAAATCAGTATTTCAAATAAATAACTTTTAGGTTCGCTGGACTCAGCATCAACTAAACTGCGAATATAATCACATCCATTAACACTAAGCTATCTGCAAATGAGCGTAAAAATGCATAAATTAAGGAATTCAGCACAATTCGTGTCGTACATTCCTTCGCGTTAATCCTGCGTTAAAAACGCCAGGTTTAAAGCGAATCCCCTTGAGTGAACGTTACGTTAGCGAGAAATTTTGCATAAATAAAATTAATTTTGATGTTTAATGGAGACTGGGACTGCCTCGTTGGCCTAGTGGTGCTAAGCGCGACTGCTACGCTAGAGGTCTTGGGTTCGATTCCTAAGTCGACCAAGGTGTTGTTGGGTTTTTCTATGAAATTCTCAGTAGCAGGTCGGAGTTTGGATTTGTGCCCGGTTAGTGGCAATAGGCTCGCCCCCTATTACATGGGACCTAAACATACCGGCGAACTGTGGGTGTACATTGGTACACCTCTGCCTAACCCTTCGGGGATACAGGCGTGATGGTATGTTATGTATGTTTTTTAATGGAGACGCGTTTATCCTCAGTTGCAATATTTGCTATAGAATATAAATTATTAAATTTATTATATAATGTCTTGCCATGCCTTTCATGATATATCTTTTGTCAGTATCTATCATTTACCTGTGTGTTACTTACATATAGTAAATAGAAGTGATATGTGTGAATCTAAACTAATCGTGAAGAGTGTGATTGCATATGAATTACTTATGTGTGAATATGTATTATGTGTATACTTTACTCTGAAAAACGTATTCATATGTCATGGAATAGTCAATTCATTATGCAAAGAATTCTAAACAAATCCAAGTCAAGATCAATATTTCAGTACCTTTAATATTATGTGTGTGGAAGCACGTACGAAAGTTCGTCGTATAAAAATGCCTCTGAGAAACTGCCTGCAACAAACTATGGCAATATTAATTTATTTATATTAAAATGACGTGCAAAGGAAATTAAAAATATTTGAAGCTGCTTTGCATTTTAATATGTTTGTCCGTTATAAGTAAAAATCGCCGAGAACTCAAAACTATGACCAACAAAAAGTGTAGTTTAAAACAAATTAAATGACAGATCCCGCTCAAACTTTGCGCGCTAAATCAGTACAGTGCTACCAACATGCAGTAAAAAAATTAGAACGACCTCTTTTACGCGGGTCTTTTTATTGACATATTCCCGATACTTTTTACACAGAGTAGTATATAACGATACCATTACATTTTTTATCGATGTTTAAGAAGGTAAGGTAAAACTATGTAAAAAATATGAACTTTATTTAAGAAACATGTGTACTAAATCAAAATTCTATATTTGCACACGCAAAATTGAAAGCAGAAATTAATAATATCATATTTCAGTAACACCTATTTTAAAACGAGCTAAGTGGGCGGTTAACCCAAACACAACGTAATTCCTAACACACTGAATTAACACAATAGCAGTTCATCAAACTATTGTGAACTACCCCTAATCTTATACGAACGTCAAGAAATACCCTGACAAGGGTTCGCGCAATCCCGGCGAGCAAACAATGAGCGCGGGAATTTGTAAATCCCGGAAATATTAGTCCGGGAATTCATAATTATGGTCACGTGACCTGGGAACTGTGATGTCTGTACGAATGTCAGGAGAAATTAGCTGTCAGACTGTTTTCACATTATTTCATATATAAATAAAACTACTTTTTACGGATTAAATCGCGATTTATTTAAGATTAAAGTGCCCGACGTTCCAACACCTTTGCAGGTGTCATGTTCATAGGCCATGGTTTGCCCGTGACCATTTCACTGTCTGTCAAGAACGTACATCTCAGAAAGCATTATATTATATTATCATATCTAAAACTTAATGTATATTGTTCTAAGTAATTAGGTATTCTTTGACAATACATCATACAATGTATCAGCAAATTCTAGTGTATATTGTACATACCTAATCAAATGCCAGTGGATGTCTGTACAATGTCAGTGCCACTCGAGTTCCCTTATAAACTGTATTTAATATTTATCGGTCCGTAGGGTTGCCAGAAAAATTGGATTTTTTCCTAAATTAACCTATAAAACGCTGCGTACGAGTGAATCGGGGATTATTGTTTTTTACGATTCAAATAACAGATTTGTCACTTGCGGGACGTGGAAATATTTCTTTGTTTGTTCAGTACCTAAAACCCTTCATGGTTTATGTTATTTCATGTGATTTGATAAACTAGGTTTTAAGGTTGTTTTATATTATACAGCGCAGCAGTTGTAAAACAGTTGTTTACGTACTAATGTTTATAATACAATAATAGGTAATAATATAATAATATTCCGGGTCAACTCACACACGGTTATCTGATCCCAAGCTAAGCGGAGCTTGTGTTATAGTAACCAGACAACTGATAAACATACTTATTTCTAAATACATACATATTATAGATAAATAAATTACACCCAGACACAGAACAAATGATCGTGCTCATCACACAAAGATTTGTCCTGGGTGGGAATCGAACCCACGACCTTCGGTATAGCAGTCCACTAACCACTAGACCAACAGACCCGTGATTGTAATAACTTGTAAGAATATTGCATTTTATTATTGTTTTATACTTTCTCTTTTTGGTTTTATGTAATTTCAAAAAAGGCGATAACACGACACATTAAACTCATACTTTACCTTACTTATTACCTTTAGACTTTCTACTTTTAAGAAAACGTATTTTTTATTATCTATTAATTTGCATTTCTTCAAATCCTTACAATATTTTAAGACAAAATATCGTTTTTATATCATTTATCAATATGTGACAACAAGCGGACGCCATCACAAACCAATAGAAACCCTTGTGGAAACCTTTTTACAAAATTTATTATACGACCTCTTTGCCGAGAGCCTCCACGAAATAAATAAAAATATCTAGCGCCGCCATATTCGATTTCGCATACATTAAATCTTAATAGGAATATTTGTGAGGAATTTGTCTTGGAATGTTTTTTTCTTTTTTTCCACATTTCTTGTTACTAATATTATCGTAATGTAAAAGGGAAATGTATGTTTTAGTGGCTTGCTTCCTTTATTCATATGTCTGGTGATATTTAGTATTTTTTGTCGTAGTAACGAATACTTATTTTGTTTTTAAAATGGTAGTTAGTTTTTGAGTGTTAGGTTTATTATGAAACGTTTTCTGATTAGTCGATATTATCATATCTAATACAAGAACAAACACTTACAACTACACTAAAATTAAATCTTATATAAATAAATAAAACTAACACTCGTCAAAAAACTCATAGTCATCCTTGTCAATGGCGGGAAATATTATCATAATATTATCATTAATCCAACAAATTATTTAACTTAAAAGTACGAGTTGTATAGATGAAATATATAATAAAATTATTTTTTTATCTTCTTCATTGAAAATCCTGCTCTCAATTAAAAAATATCAATAGTCAGTCACATGTTCTTAATTTCGAATCTATTACTATAAGTAAAGAATGTTACAGAGAAAATAAATTCATTTGGTAATGTTAGTGGCCTTTATCCAAGGTTGGCCGACCATTATTCAGGGTAATAAATATACATCAACCGCTCACAGAACGATTCGATGAAGGAAACTTGTTTTTGAGACTTTCTAAGGCTTTCTACTAAAGGGCTGACTGAAAATGCATTTAAAAGAAGAAATCTTTAGATATTTAGATTAATTTTTAACCGACTTCAAAAAAGGAGGAGGTACTCAATTCGACTGTATTGCTTTTTTATGTTTGGTCCAGTTTTAACAGTGGGATCCATAAGAAATTAATATAAGACTTATTTTGAAGTCGTTTTTTTGTAAGTTATTGACTTTATAAACGTCTCTAGAGCACTCTAGTGGGTAAATCAACACTAGCCAAGTGTATTTCAAGACCTGTATTTATCCTGAATGTATTGCTAAGCTGATAAACTAAAGACAAAAAACCTTATTGATTGGACAAATTTATGAAAAAATTGATCTTGGTTACTTCGATTTACTTCTGAGATAAATCTCAAAATCTATCTACCATAATACACATATTAAATAAACCTTAAAAAAAGGAGAAAACAAATCTTTTATTCTGAAGTAAAATGTAGATTAGAATTTGTCGTACAGTCAATGGGCAGCCGTATCTTATCGAACTTAGTTTGTAACTGCGACAAAGCGATTGTAAATGCGAAAATAGAGAATCACAAGAACTGTGAACTCGTGATAAAGAGTCCTCTTACTCTCAACGATCATTTATAACTTTCAATCTTTTTGAGTTACGCTTGATTTGCGACCTTAAAAATAATATATTGAAAATGTTTGTATTTTTAAATCGTTGAGTAATTTGAGTATAAACTTCAACTAATATTTTTCTTAATTGTTGGAACTATTTCTGCTAATATTACTTACTTAAAAACCTGCATCGTTTATATGCTTATAACATTTGTTCGTGTTTTGTATATAATTTTCGTAATTATTTCATAATTATGTAAGAATTTTGTAAATTATAATAGTGATCGCGAAAATTGTTTTTTATGATATTTTATTCTTTATATAAAATCGTGTACGATCTGAAATCCCATTTATTTGATTTTGTCGGTTCAAGATTTTCTTGGTGTCACAGCCATGTAAAGCGCTTATATAGAACTAGTCAAGCATTTTAAACATGAGAGTTAAACTGTGCATACTTAATTAAGTCTCTTATGCTCGCTTCTGCTCTTGATGGTCTTATTATAGAGCAATTTATTTAACTTAAAACTTTTAACAGTCGTGTTGGCAAGTCCATAATTTCTTAGTTTCCGTCTAGATGTAATCCTTCAATTGTCTCGTTGCTGATTTAAAACGAAGTCCTGAGTTAAAAATAAGCTTGTTCATGAATGGCTGATCATTCACCTGTGCTACCGGGACCACTCGGTCTTCCAACAGTACACCCGTATAATCCCAAAGAAAATTGTTGAAAAATACTTCTTAACCCCACCAGAGAAAATATATCAATAAATAATTCATTCACTCGCTCAATAAGTAAACAGCTGACACACGAAATCTCTCGAATCATATCCTCAAGCAGGCTATAATAATGAATTTTACATCGTACATTCATATCCCAATCGATAATGGAAGCGAACAACAGTCGGGAACCGAGTGCTTTCTCTTGTACCGCCTTACAAAAAGAGGCTTTCAATAAACTTGAGCACAATACACCCATTCGACACAACGGCAAGTTTTTTTAACGGTCACTGCCGGATTGTTTATATCTTTTGTAGCTGAAGTTTTATTAATTCCCGGCGCTAAATATTGGACGTAATGTATAAGAATTGATTGCGAAAGTTTTTAATGGCGATCGTTATTGTTATACTCATAAAAGTATTTTTGTTTTTGTAAGCTTTTGTAGATCGAGGAGGCTCTCGTTAGTATTGTAGTCGAAACGATTCCAAAAAATTTAAAAGTTTTCTTTATGGAAAGAGAAGATTTTTCTCGATATTCTGTGTGACATTTTAAAACTGAAACGTTTTGCACAAAACAAAATATTTTTTTTATAAAAGTTAAGTATTCCGTTTTTAAACTTATGACGTAAGCTTTTCTCTCAAGATACACTGTTTTATTCTTACGGTGTATTTAAATAAATATCTTCAGATAGCTCCGGAAACATTTAGCCTAATTAATACAAAGCTACGACTAAATCCCTTCCATGTGTTCTTCTTCCCACTCAAGTTTACATTACGTCGACAAAATACTTGATTTAATATTGTATTTAGATGCGAGCTTGCTAATGCTTGCAATGCTATGTTTATTTGCAGAACTGGTACATACACATGCTCTGCAAAATAATTACGAAGCAATCATAGAAAATATGCTACATGCATGGCAGACGAATGATAAAAAGAAATAAGTTTAAAAAACGTGATTTTAATATGTAGGAAAAGCAGAAGATTACCGTAAAATTTCAACACTATATAAGGTATTTAGATTCTAAATTCAGAAATTCTCTAGCAGCCAGAAGTTTGCAATGGTTCGGTAAATACTGTCGTCCTCTCTCTTCTGAGAATAGACATGTTACACACTGCCATCTGTAAACAATTGGAGTACTAATCTCCTAGAAGGAAATGAAGGGCGCTAAAATGTTGATCTTGCAGAATCATAATATGAATCTCTAGACTACCAGATCTCAGTTGAATTTATCGATTCGAAATTATCAATACAATCACTTTTAGAAAACTGTTATAGAGATGAATGGCCTTACCTTAATTGTATTCAAATCAAAATATTATTTATAAAACTCTTTTTTTACATACCTAATTATGATTCTGCAAAAATACCACTTTAGCCCCCTTGTACTCTGTACTCCTATGAGACCAGGTAAATCAACGTTCTAGTGCAAGCGTCATTACTCGTTGCTATTTATAAAGGGGGTCCATTGAATAAGGTCAAGCAATACCTGCTTAAGCTGGAATGGAGATGAGTGACTATTGATTTACTACCGAATTGCCTTCGGGACACCTTGGATGTCGACGTCTTGCTAGTATTATTACAACTCGGCCCAGAGTGTGTTAAATCAATAGTTTCTATTGAATTTCGATGATAATTTTGGTGATGTTTGAAGTAATTGTCAAAAAGTTGGTCTATTAGAATGTTGCGAATAAAAGATATTATGTAGCTGAAAAATATTATGTAGTAACGCTCGGGTCATGGGGTCCGAGTGCACGAAATCTTTTTAAAGAACTGTAAAACGTTTGGTAGACTCTACTCGTGATCAGAGAGCTGGTTTGTTCCTTGCACAGAGAATCGGCATAGCCATTCAACGTGGCAATGCTGCCAGCCTTCTGGGCACGTTTCCCGCCATTGACAAGGATGACGATGAGTTTTTTGACGCGTGTTAGCTTTATTTATTTTTATAAGATTTAATTTTAGTATTTGTTTATGTAGTTATTCTTAAACTACTAAGATTCGAGAATATTATTATCAAAGTGATATCATTTAGTATGAAAATATAAAACCACGGAAATACGCATAAAAATTCAGATCGGAGCGTAAACCCTGAATTATGAACAGCCAATAGAGAAGTCTTTATTAAACCATATATGCGAAACATAAATTGCTTATACAAGTTCAGGTTAGGGTTGGGACTCATTGTCGATAAAGAACAATCATAATTTTACAGTATTCAGTTCTTACAGTAACCTATACACTGTACGGGCCTGAATCAAAATGTGTTCTCGACAGGCACGCTACGGCAACTTCCAATTTGAAAAATACAAAAATTATATAAGAAATCACACTGACATTGTTATGTCATTTTAACGTGACATTAAGTATACTTTAAATAATAATAATAATGTAAGGTCATTAGGAGAAATTGTTTCTAGGCTAGAGTAAAGGTAGTTATAGAAAGTAATATATTCGATTTGTTTTTTAAGTCACTGTACAAAATCCGTGGCAAATTATACCACCGTTTAATTACCCTACACTCCATTCAATACGACAAAGCTAATGCCAGGACCTCAAACACGTAAAGTATAAATAGGAAGGAAAATATAAATACCATGAAAATAAATTATCGATATTGACTGAAGCACATCTCTATGTATGTACATTATAACCAAACGAACGAGGGAAGGCGCAAACATTAAAACGCCGCGTCGAGCGTTTTTATTCGCGCGATAAGGATGCCCAGTCAAGCTCTCACACATCGTGTGTGCCTGGCTTTATGATGCCTATATTCCGACGGCTTTTAAGACGATTTCCCTAGATAATCTTGAACCTAGTTGTTTTTTTTTGTATGTACAATTAGTATATCACATGACATAGCATTGAGCTGAATACGTAGATACAACATATAGTTTAGTATATATATATAGTACGGTAGTAGGTAGGTACATATCCAATAAACTTTACTGAAAAATCTGTAAAAGACATATCGACGGCCCCTATTAATAAAGTCGAATGTACGTTTTTGGCGATTTCGACTTTTTTGCATATTCGTGTACAATTTTAATTAATCTTTATGATGCACGAATCAAAATTTAATAATATTGTATAATTACAAAGTTTTCAATTGAAATATTGTAGGATATTACTCCACTTACCGCGCAAAAATGTCGGTAGTTCTATTACTACTTTGTTAAAGGGGGGCGCGGGACAGGTAAAACCGTCGGTTCGGGCAGTACCGCTCTTGTTAACGGTGAACGCACGTTTGAGTGGCTTGAAATTTTTCGCGATAAATATTATTAGTTTTAATCTATTGTGTGTTTTTTAATATAAAATATAATATAAATGTCGGACCGATCGAGACGTATATTAGGCCTTATTCAAAATTCGCCTCCCAGGCACCCTAAATCTTCATTTAAAAATGTAGGAAGCGTCATATCCAACATCAGCCGACAAAAAAAATTCTAATAAAATTGTCGAACGTGTCACTACCGACACGGAAGCATACATCGGCACCGTTAAAAATAGACAGTTGTGACTTTTCTTTAAATGTATGATTTATTCAGAATTATGACATAGGCATAATTATTAAGCATTAGCAATTAAAAATGTATTCCAAATTTCAGATCTCTGAGTCACTTACTTTTCAAGATATAATTAAATTAAACTTAAAAACGCTCTATTCAAAAGTTTCAAAAATGTAGATCCTACTTTATTAATAGGGGCCGTCGATATGTTTTGTGTAAGCTATTACACAGGAAAAAAGAAAAAAAAAGGACATTGCAACATAA
The DNA here is from genome assembly GCA_905475315.1 of Autographa pulchrina. Classification (NCBI taxonomy): domain Eukaryota; kingdom Metazoa; phylum Arthropoda; class Insecta; order Lepidoptera; family Noctuidae; genus Autographa; species Autographa pulchrina. Next base: position 1,811,772 of record FR997775.1, read on the forward strand.
AACAATATTGTACACAAGAATAAAATGACCTTTATGTCATTATGACAAAATTGTTGACAATGGATGTCCGATAAGTTTACAGAGCAAAATAAAATTGCTATGAATAAAAATGTTAGTTATATTTCAATAGATATTTTCAATGCATTCTTAAACACAAGTGAGTAACACTGAACATTTCCAACAACAAATACTAAAAAATATAATACCATCGTGAACACTTTAGCACAACGTTACGTTGTGTATTAAAGCACAAAAAGCCGAGATAAAAAATATTTTATTTAACATTTATTAAACATAAACATGGTACATAATTATCCTGTGGTGCATTTTGTGTTCTATCACGTTTTTATAATGGCGTCAAGATGCTGTGAAGATTAGGTTTTGTTAAGCGACTTGTTTGTTCGACATTTTCCCTTATCAAGCTTAATGTGGTGTTAATATTGTCGTTCTTTTATCAAGGACTTTCGTTATACTTTTATATTTTTATTTATTTATTTATTTGGTTCACCAACAATTTTATTGTATACACTTAGAATGACATGAGGTACAAGTAGTAAAAATAGTAACAGTGTAACAATTACTTATAGGTAAACTCCACATAACATGAAAAAGACATTTACGCACACTTAACTAAAAAAATATATATCAAAATTTTACAAAAAAAATATATATATATTGACAATATTACTTTAGAAGTCCATTGTAACTTATAGAAGCATTCTTTTTGACTAGACTTGAGAAGAAATACTAAGAAAATAAGACGACTTCCATATGTCATATGTGTATGTATGTTGTCACACCAGCTAGACACACTGGTGTGACTATGTGGATTTTTTTTCCACATAGTCATACCAGCCAAATTGCTACACCTTGTATCAAAAACTAGTGGTGTGAAAGAACTTCTTTATATTCATTTTCTCGATAATTACCTTTAATCTACATAAAGAAAAGAGAAATGTTCTAATGTGGACGGCGTATATTTTGCGGCCTATATGGAAGTCGTCGAAAATAATACATACTTAATCTTTCAAATCATTAATGAACTCTTTTTATAAATGTGAGAATTTCCGTCTAAATATTCTTAAACTAGTAATGTCAAAAACGAATGCGAATGAATGTAATTTTGCATTAGTGATTGTACCCATATTCTGTAAAACTGACAGGAATAGTCCGGCACATATTACAGGGGTCAAGCTCTTTTACTGTAACTTAATATTACTATTTTTATTAAACCCATATTTTCCATATTTTAGATTATTAATTTTACTATAACTTACAGCTCACTTTGGCTCGCTTCAACTTGAATCCATGATTGCATATTTTTTTTTGTAACTTTTAAAGTAGCTGTATACCTAATTATGTATACGTTTTTTATACACAGTGAACAAACACAACCCACAGGACTGACCTAGGTCGTTTCCGTTCTTTACCAACTCAATTTAACACGAAAGAGGCGTGCGGTTTAAACCAACCATAATAAAATTTAATGTATTATAATTTTATTTATACGTACATTGTGTACTAGTAACAACGTGTACAGAACCGCCGAAATTGTTTCATTAGCATACCCTTGACCTAAAAATGCAAATTAACTTTTATTAATTGCAACCCTCTGTCGGTTAAATACTGTTTCTTTTTAATTAAACGTACGTATGTAGTTCGCTCTCCTGTTTTTTAAATATAGTTTTTTTAATTAAGCTTTTGGTAATATAATATTTTGGCTGTAGTGAATTTTTAAGTTTCGAATGTTTTGTTTAGTTTTCAGGTTAACACTTTAAATTGACACACAAAAGAAAAATGAAGTGGTGTTTTGAAAGGGTTGTATAAAAACAAAAAAAAACTAAATATTTAAATAAATCTATAATATTTTTTAAATGGTTCGCCAAAATAATGTCGGTCAGTTTAGTGTTAAGCCTAACACTATCTACTCACCTCTGCCTACCCTTTTTTGGTAACATAGAGATACACCTACGTGTTGTTATATTCGACAAAAGGCATTATTGAGGCGGAATCCATCGCGCTCTTAACGTGCCATTACCTGCGCACGTGATCAATACGTCACGAACTATGTGATAGAGCCATTACATTTTATGCTTCCCTAGTATTTGCTTTTCGTCTGACGTGTTTTAGTAAACTTGTTTGCTCTCTATTCTTCTTTTATTTGCCGTAGCAAATTTTATTTATTAATTAATTTGGCTAAAAATAATGCATAAGTGAAGACAATGAGATCTGGAGAATTGACTTGTATTGCAAGACTTAATTGTTTCCTTGGTTTGGTTCTCATTAAATAAAATATTGGCAGGAATGTTGTTGGGATCTGCTTAAACAAAACATAGTCGAAGTTATTCACAATCATAGTAGAAGTTATTTAAAAAATAAAAAACAAACTGTTATTTTAAACTTTTTTGTTTTCGTATAATGAGTTCATATTATTATATGCGTAATATTTTTTATCGATGTATAAAAAGACTTACAATTTGTGTATTAAATATTCATGAAGTTTTGTGTAAGCTTGGTAGTTGCTTATCTACGACAAGCAACTACCAAGCAAAATCCAAAAAGTTTGCCACCTTACCTTAGATCTTTGGATTAAGGCTCTAATTATCAGTAATACATATAAATTGGATCTTTCTAAGTAATCAAACACAGAATCGTAAGTACCCAAAAAAAAATAGTACGAAAATAAAATAGCTACAACGCGTAGCTGTGTAGAAGGTACGTCACCTACGGCGTAGCTTACACGTATTTTTTTTTTTAAAGGAATCACAAATTTTGGATTTTTCATTCCACGAATCTTTTTCAAACTTTCATCAGATGACCCAAATCCGGATTCGTAGATTAAAGAGAAAAAAGTCGCGTTTGAAAAATCCTCGTTAATTACTAAGGATTACATCGGACCCAGCTGAATCTTAATTCAATAATAGGGGATGTTATAAAAAATGGCCGGTGAGTTAGAGGTTGTGTGGTACTGCTAGCGGTCAACGGAGTTCTAAAAAAATAGATCTTTCCGCTTAAGCTTACTTGATTGACGTACGAGGATAACTAACACTGCAATTAAGATATACTTACTAAAACCGTCACACTCAAGGCTTTGAGTGGCTTCGGGGTTATACATACAGTTAAATAGAAAATTATATCAAGGTGTTACGACGTGTCAAGCAGTAGTCACTCAGAGGTAGCTACTTTACTTATTTACTTACTCTTACAGCCCACATTCTAAATCAACTTAGAGCTAATAATAATCTTCCTTTTAAAACTTCAACTTAACATTAAAACATCAACAAGGTTTTGTTTAAACGACAAAAAGTCCTACACTGTAACTTTTAATATATTGAGTCCCGCTTAAAGTCGGACCAACACCTAACACGGAAGTCCAAAACTACCCTTAAAAAGTTAATTTCAGAAGACGTTGATTAAAAAGAAGGATTAATTCACTGATTAACGACATAACGGGCTGAAAGAACATTATTACCGTTACGTGATCAGCATTAACACCTAAATGTCAAAACGATGATTAAATTCGTTTTCTTATCAAATTGTTAGCAGTCTTCTTTGTTGGAGTTAATTGAAACCTTTCATTTAGAAACGAAATAAATGTCAAAGTTTATGGAGGATCTTTGCATTTGTACTATTATGTGTCTTAGATAAATGTAGATCTTTTTTATCCTCATAATTTTTTTAATAGTAATTTTATTTCTAGTTATATTTTAAGTCCAGAGAATACAATTCAAAAACATAAGTAGTAGAGCAATAAAGAAAACATGGAAGAACAGTAAGTTTTTTTCATTACTTGTAGTAGTGTAATGTACACAGTGGAAGTTTTTAATTGAGTGATTGATTAATACAACAGTATGTTTAAAAATAAACCACAAACTTTTCAATTAACTACAGTCAAAATAAAACAATTTATTGGTCAATCACGTTGAAAATAACAAATAAAGCGAACAAAAATTTTCATCTCTCTACAACTACAGTTTCTGAGTATTTTACGATATTGTGTACGTTTTTGTTTCGTTTGTTTGGTGAATGTGAGTGCTTTTACATTAACGCTGGAAAATAAAAAGCATTATCGAACACAATAATTTTACTGCCACTATTAGACTGAACAACACATGTTTAATCTATGGTTGCCTAAAATATTTTAAAACACTTTACCTGGTTTCTACAGCCACGTCGATCACAATATATAAAAATGTATATTTTTAAGTTTATACGTTATATTGTGTACTTTTTGAGAGAAAATAAATAAAATTTATAAAATTTATTATTATATCTGAGGCTTTAAAGACGTCAAAAACAGCTCCGGTGGCTCAAAAATGTCATACCTACCTTTTGTCATATTAGTGTATCTTTCTAGTTTTGTTTTTGAAGTCTTATTTTACATGTTCATTGAATCAATAAATATGCTAAATTAATCTCGAAAGTATTTAAACAAAATATTGTCAATCTAAAACAAGATCTCAAATAGAAACTACTCTAAAATAACCTATAAAGAAAACACAAGCTCTTAAAGTGAACCTCTTAAGGTTCTAAAATGTAAAGGTTAAGAGTTGCTTCCCACACACCTCTGGGAGGATCATTTTCATAGTAATTAACTTTCCCTCCGTGTCACCTGCTAGGCGCCATGTTAGAACACTTTTTATTCAATTTATCAAGACCACTATTTTTTATGTCCTGCATCCATTTTTCACCCGAAAATTAGGTTTTATATCTTTTGGATGATTAATTTTCTGCCAGTGTAGTTTCTTTATTAAAATCCTTCAATATGTCAACAACAGTCACCAAAAACGCAACTAAAAACTAGTAATTTTATTTAATATTCAAACTTATTCCAGTTAAGGAAAAAAAATCTGTTTATTTTCTTTAATTTGGTACATAAAGTATAAGATTGTTCTTGAGCCGCTTTGTCCTATTGTTTCGTCTAAAATTGTCACAATTTTATTTTCATTTCACAGTGAAGTTACTACCTTAACTTAACAAAAAATAATATCTAACTAAATACTTGGAGCGAGAACTTAAGTCACTAAATCAGAGAGATAATTCTATTTCATAGGCAATGAATTCATAAAGTATACCACATAAAGTTATACGCATCGTAGCCTCGTAGAGCGTCTACACGCGCGGCTACGGCATCGCCTACAAGCTACGCCGTAGCCCGTGAGGTTATAAATTAACCCATCCTCTATTCGGCAGATAAAGCACCCCGTATAATACATCCCCTGAAGATATATTTAAGCGCTGAGGGAAAAACGTTTCTCGCTTTATTCGACTATAAGCCTTTTTGTGAAAACGCCGATTAATTTTCAATTTGCGTCTTGTGTTTTCGCATTTTCGGTTATTCGGTTTGTTTTTGGTATAGTGTTAATTTTGCATAATACAAATAATGTACAGGGTCGAGGCCAGGGAACAATATTTTAATTTTGATATTACTCTGTCTATTTTAACTTTTTGATTGAGGCTTCGATGCACATGGACTCAGCTGTAGTATGAAGTAAACCTTATTTATTCAAACAGACTATTTCAATAAGATTTTATCTCAACAGTATTTAGGTTTTTGTTTGTTTTTCCGTTCAAACATATTTATTGTGCCAAAAACAAGTTTATAGAGTTTATAGAGCGTTAACAGCTACATTAGTTTGGAAAACTATGTCGCAACTGTCACGATCAATCACGCCTTAACGACTGAACCGATTTTAATGAAATTTGTAACTGCAGCGGATCATGACCTGGATTAGGATATACGATACCATTTATCCTTGTCACTAATTCTCTTCACAAACCTTAATTTTTAAATGCTTACTAAAAATATTCACTAATAAGTATTCACATAACTTGCTTTGTATATTTAACAAGTAATGCTTAGATATTGACAGAGCCTTATATCCGGGTTATAAGGTCGATTTATCTAAATTCTTGTTACCGCTATTACACTTTTAACTCATTCCGTCTTTAATACGAAACAAATATATAGGCACTTGGTTATCATCATCGTTCATCATCGAGCTATCGTGGGTAGACGGGCGAGGAGAATTAAGAACAGCGACACTCCACCGAACACGTCTTACTTCAATGCGGAGCCAGCGGATTCCTCTTCATCCGACGGCCGCGAGCAAAAGAGCCCGGAGTTGTGTCAGTGTCAAGAAACGTCAACCCGCTTGTCATATTTCAGCTGTTCCTTTTCACGTTTCTTAACACTAAAAGTATCAAAGCGCCGATAAATATAATATTAAGGAAACTATTAAAAAAAAATTAAAATATTTTTAATCGAAAGCGGCGAAGTTGACGATCCCTGTATCTTTGCATTGTGAGACGCCAACGCACTAACACTGAGTTCAAAAGGTTAAAAACAGTCGGTACATAAAAATTAAAAATAAAACACGCGTATGTCATAATATGTACAATGTACATTTGGGAAGAACAGTAAAATTTACGAGCAACTCTAAAACAATCATTAATACTCGTTTTATGGGCAAGTGCGAGACGCGGCAGTATTCTGTAAACTGAACTGTGTACGTTAAAAACATGTAAAGAATACATAAGGAAGAAAGTATTTTATTTTGTATATAACGCACATCACACATCATTGTATTATGGTCATCTTACTATCGCTGTTCCCGTCAAATACGTCAACTTTACTGTACGTCAAGGTCGGGTTTATCGGTCTTAAAAGATTAAAATTAGACATATTCAAATACTCAAATGAAAAGAGCGATGACATCATTAGTTTTGTGTCCAAAAACATAATAGTTTATTTATAAGACGGCAATTACACTCTATTTATTTAAAGAACATTTGTTGTTATACATACCTAAATAAAACATGTTTATGTTCCCTTAGGATAATTATTTGCGTTCATAGACGGCACTGCGAAAATGAGGCTTTCTTTGTTTGTGGAAGGCTCGCACATAAACGGTGTTTAATTAATATGACATCACTAGCTTCGCGCTAATTGACGTTTAAGTGATGGTAGCTTTAGTCGCAATAGTCACTTCCTTGTATTGTTTATGGTTATTTACATATTACTGACAAACCTTAAGAAAACTAAATTGAAAAAAAAAGCGGAGTTTTGTCATATTTATACTTACACTAAAAAAAAGGTAAGAGATCGCCTAAGATAAAGTTTGAAAAAACAAAAAGCTATTACTTATTTAATTATCAAACATAGAATTTTCAAGCCTGGTCAATTCACGAAGAATCTCAACATGTATACAATCTTCAAACACAAACTAAAAATGTTCATCATTTCAGACGTCCGAGCCTTGTATGCAAAGGGGCTATCGACAAGCACAGCTTTACAATCGATCGATTCATTCCGTTTTTACTTATCCACAGCCCTCAGCTACTCGACCCACAAATAACCTATTAGGCAACCATTCTGCCAGGCAACCCGCAAAAACAATTCGTTTGCCAAAAATACAGAGATATCTAAAACAAAGCCGTGTTTAATTTCGCAGTGACGTGTTCGCGGTCAAATAACAGAGAGGCCGCGTATTATAAATGTTTATTTTTAATTAAATTCCCTTCAAGCGCGGACGTGTATGTGGGGGCAGTAGGCAGCTGTGGTTCCTGCTCCCTTTAAATACTGCTTTTGTGTTTATTCCTATTGTATTACTGTTTTTCGAACTAAAAAGCATAGATACACATACATAAGGTATTGATCTGTCTAGGTTTAGCGATTAACAAAAGGTGTGTTTTCGTTTCATATTTTTATTCACAAACAGACGTTGCTTATTATAAAAATAGTTTTTGTTTTGATTCTGATCTAGCTTGCAGAGGTTTTTATTCCGTCAAAGTATAGAACCAATATTGATAGCTAAAAACGTGTTCAATGATCGACGTTGTTAAAATATAGAGTCTTTTTTTACAACATGAAAGTAAATGAAACAAAGATATTTTACGATCGAAATAACAGCATTTAGACCAAATTTCACGTTTCCTACAAAAGTTACTCGAAACAATAATATATTTTGTAAATAATAGTCCCGCGGAAATGACACGTCAATCTTGCCGGGATCAGGGAAGTCAAATTTTATTGGCTTTCGCTTTTAATGGAGGCTCACTGTTTTATTGTTCAATTATAAGGTCGAGCCGTTTTTGTTTACCTTCTTAATAGAACGATAAAGCTTTGTAAATAAAACAATTGGCTTTTTTGTATAAAAGTTGAATGAACGGGTGATTTTTATTTCAAGTTTCAATCACTGTATTTTTTTTATTTGATCCCCGTTTTAACAATGCCTTAGTTACGGAGGTTTCATTTACAAAAGGAACACTCGGACTTTCATGATATACTGTAGCTCAAACAAACCCATACGATACGATGATCTCCGATACAAAACGTCACGTTTTATAGTACAAGTGATTTTACTAAAGAAGTGGTTTTAACGAAGACTTACGAAAAAACTGGCCAAGTAAGAGTCGGACTCGCGCACGAAGGGTTCCGTACCACCGTCGTATGAGAACCCCCCTTAAATATTCATTTTATGTAGTTTTTAGTATTTGTTGTTATAGCGGCAACGGAAATACATCATTTGTGAAAATTTCAGCTTTCTAGCTATCACGGTTTATGAGATACAGCTTGGAGACAGACAGACGGACAGACAACGAAGTCTTAGTAATAGGGTCCCGTTTTACCCTTTGGGTACGGAACCCTAAAAAGCTTAAGTATCATTTCATAAGACAGTGTCATAAAGAAAAGACAGGCATTTATTTAAGAGGAGGTAATTTGACGCAGAGTTCAATATCCGTCACTCCCAGCGACATAGGGCACGCGTTCACATCTATCATACTTACAGACTTTCACCTCCCATATGTGAAAGATATTCCAAAATAAAACTTAGAAAACTGAACCTTATTGTTTTGGAATAAAGACTCTGTTAATATCGGAGTGATGGACAGTCGAGCAAAAGACAGATGAGCAAAAATCCTTCCGAATTCACTTAATCATTACCAACATTACATTACATTTATTTAGTCATATTTTTTATCATATAGAAACCGCGCAATAGAAACCGTTTAAAAAGTAATTTTAAATCATTACAATTATTTATTTAATATTTGATTTATGACACAAAGACAAATTTATATCAGCCTAGCAGTCTCCACGTCAGACATAAATTAGGTAGTCAGAAGTAAGACCAAATTAAATCTAGCCAGTGTGCTCAGAAACTTTTCTTTCGGACTTCGTTTTGATATACTCTTAAACTTATCTTCTACAAAAAAACTTACTAATGAGCTTACAACTTCCTCGAAAAGTGAGGTCGAGAAAATGTTGGATAACTTTGGTCCATTTTTACGGAATTTACTAAAACCTACTTATATTATAAACTAGCTGTGCCTGCGACTTCGTTCGCGTGAATGACGAAACTTATCAATGAGTTTTTAACCGCAAAATTAAGTTTGTTTTTTATTGTTTATACTTTTCCGGGATAAAAACTACCCAGTGTGGTGCCCAGGATAATAAAAAATAATTATACCAGGTTTCATCGTAATCGAACCGGTAGTTTTTGCGTGATACCTGAACAAACAGACAGACAAAAATTTTTTTTTCACACTTATGGGTTCGGTGTCGGTCTAGTAACACCCCCCGCCATTTATTTTTTTTGATATTTTCAATGTACATAATTTTCACTTCTACAGATTTATTATAAGTATAGATGTAACTATAAGTTTTTTTTTCAGTCTAGGCAACAATGGCTCAATGAGTTTTGATCAAGTTAAAATATAAGTTTGTGTTCTACTTGCGTTTTGTAAGTTGATGTTGTGTGTGCTTACGACGACGACAAAATATATAGTTATACCTCGTTATAAAAACGTAGGTTCATTCAGTTTACATGTGTTATACATGTGCTAGTTCTGAGGTATAAAGAGATTTACCCCTTTTTGTTTACACGTTTAAAGATCAAACGGTAAAATATTCCCTGTAGCTAATACACTATATAAGTAAAAACTACTAAAAATGTACCTACATCTAGGTTAAATGGAGCCAACTAATCAACATAACTTGCAATAGAAATCGCTCTCCTTACTATAAATTGGTACGAAGTGTGGTGTGAGCGTGTAGAAGCAAGCCTTCCATACATTTGAATGTTTTATCCATGCGAACGGATACGGATGCAGTGCTCATCGAACCACTAGGGTGACCACGAAATAAATAACGGTGGACAAAATGCATGTTTAGTGGTCAACCAGGGTGATTAAAAGTTGAAAAAGAGTTCAAGATAGGGATAAGTAATGTATAGAAAAAAGAATCCCACCAAAACATTCAATGTAAAAAAAAGCCAAGTCTCTCTATGCAATTCTTCCATCAAATCAAATCAAAATCAAATCAAAATTATTTATTTGCATTAACCATGTGTGTTAAGGGTGTTACGTAATAAAATAAGTGCTACATGTTATACCTTTTCAGATGTGCAAATATATACAGTAATCTCCATAAAGTTATTTAAAACATACCTAAATAAAAAAAAACAAACAAAACTATTAAATCAAAAGTGTATCATTAATGAAATCTTTTATGTTATAATAACACTTTGCAGTAAGCAGCTGCTTCAATTTATTTTTAAACATGTTAGTGTTCAAAGTTTTGTGAAAAATGTGTCAAAATAAAAAGTGTACAAAAAGCATTGCTATTGTCCGATTTGGGTGCCTCTCGTTTACGTTGATTGGAGTTATTTGAAGGAGCACGAACAGCACTGTTATCACTTTTAGGCTTGACATAATATACTGACAAGAACTCAACTAAATCTCTAGAAGCTAATTTTTGACGACCTCCGTGGTCGAGTGGCGTACGCACCGGTTTTCAAGGAGTCGCTAGCTCTGAGGTCCCGGGTTCGATCCCCGGACGGGTCAATGTAGAAACTCACTTTTCTACATTGTCTCGGGTCTGGGTGTTTGTGGTACCTTCGTTGTTTCTGAATTCCATAACACAAGTGCTTAATAGCTACTTACTTTGGGTTCAGAGCAATGTATGTGATGTTGTCCGCATTTATTATTATTATTATTATTTATTATTTATTTTTTATTATTTAATTTGGCGTTAGTTGCCGCAGCCTTGACTTGGCGATCGCTAATGCCTCTGATGATGATGGCGGATTTTAATTCGTCTGATAAACCCTTAACTATGTTAAGGCGCAATAGTGACTTGCGAGCGTATTCAGCATAAGTTGAGTATTTATTTGAGTTAGTATTCATTACATCAAACAGTATGGACGCAAAATCAACATTACGGGGACACAGGAATCGGAACTCCAGCTTAAAGTTGCTCCACGATCTATCATTCGTCACCCAGTCATTCAGCCAAGACATGGCATCGCCGCGTAGACAAGTACCTATACGCCCGAGGCATTCGCGATCATCCCAATTATTAATCACGCGAGCGCGGTCAACCTCATCGCACCAGACATCAAAATCATGTATGCTTGGGTCAAATGGTGATATGTAAAAGTTATGGGACTTAGTTTTCAAAAGAGCGGACAAAGCTCCAACAATACTGTTCGTAGCATCCTTTTCCTCAGTATTCTTAACTGACACGTGTGAATTACTCGTTACACTAGCCTCATTAGTAACCGCGGTCACACCAGAACTTCGCTCACAGTCACGTGTCCCTCCTCCCGGACGTGTCACACGACACGTCCGGGAGTGACGACAGTAACTGGCCTTCGTTAGTTGGATGCAACGGACTATCGCTACTAGAAGTCACGGGAAATCTACGTTCGATCACTTCTAACCTTGTAAGAATTTGATCAAGGGCGGCGTTACGTGAACCGTGACGACGATCACGAGACTCTCCGCGGTATTTACGAGAACGAGAGTTATCGCGTGAGTTACGGGGAACATTACGACGCCTAGGTGATCTATCCCTACTATCCACCGAACGGCGGTGACGCATAGTTGGCGGCGTGTAACGGTTACTCGAACTATCGCGACGGGAGACACGAGAGTGTCTACAATCCTTAGATCGGGATCCGTGTTCAGGCATTTTATAAGAAATAAACACTTACTTACAGATTAAAAGTTCAGTACACACTAATCAACACAGAACTCACTTTTAACACAATTACCTAATCGAATCAGATGGCAAAAACGGCTGGAAATGCGTGACAATCCCACTTCTGATCTTATGATAGTGTCCAGAAGCTGTGTCAGCCCAGCATCTCCTTTAACCCAGGACCTAAGTTGAAGTGCTTGCGAGATTGCCTGGGTGAAACTGTAAGACTCCATTTCCTGGAGGGGCTGTCGCTTGGCCTTGACCCGTGTGGGGGCCCCTATGTAAGGGGGAACACTTCCTCTGGACAAATACCAGCTTGTTGTCCGGTCTCTTTCTACCGCTAAGAATATCGCTTTGTCATAATGAGATACTGGCACTTTACTCCACTCGCAAATCTGAGCCTGCTCTTGCTGAGCCGGCATTGTGACCCCTTCCAAGGGTATACCCCATCCTTTCTCTCTTAACTCTTGCGCGAGCTGTGTTAAGCATGGGACAGTTGGGATACTGGCTAAAATGGTGTCAGGATATCTATGTAGTATGTGATCCATCATTGTGTCCTCCATTGCCCGGATATCTCTCAAGACCGCTATCTCAGAGCTCCACTCCCTGCATGCAGCCGCCTGAATTGACCGTGTGCTTGAAAACTTGCTTACCAGAGCCTCCTGTTTCCCTATATTGGAGAGTGTCATAATCTTAGATATCAGTTTTGGATTACATGGTACTATGGCCATTAAGTCCTCCACTAGTTGTTTCTTTTTCTCCTCTACAGAGGGTTCAAAGAGAGGTCTTAGCTCCTTGTTTTTTATTATAGCCGGGAGCCCCTCTGCTATCTTGTTCTTCAAGTAGTTCTCAGGTTGACGAGGTATGACCAACGGCAAGGATTGAGGATCCTTTATGAGCATGGTTGGGTCGGAGCTCTTCATCCGAGTTGTGGCGACCCTCAATATGTGCTCTCTATGCCGAGGAGATTGCATCAGAGTCTTGGCAACATGGAGAGCGCATGTTAACGGATCTTGAACCGCCCGGGTACAGAAGTTCGGGAACAGTGTTATAGGCCACCCACCTAGCGTACGGGGTACAGAAAGGAGACACACTATATATTCCACAGGATATCGTCTGAGCTCTGGAAACCTGTCGTGTGCCATTATCGAGGCTTCTAGTATGGTGCACCAATAAGAGGGTATAGGAAGGTGATCCTTTTGTGCTGCATCCATTCCCGCTGAGAATACACCTGCTATATCACCATTAAATGAGGGGATAGTTTGATTAGCCTCACTCGCCATCCGAGATATATGCTTGAGTCCGGAGCTGACCTGTGCGCCTTTGAAGAAAAACTCTCGTCCGTACTCCAGCAAGGATGTTGACATAAATATTATTACAATTTATTAATAAGATAAATCGATTTTTTTTTACTCTTTGTACGTAACAAAGAACAAAGTTAACAATGCAGTCAAAATTCATACACCATGTTCTTGTAAAACCGCAAATATAAATTTGTTTCCTATTATTCACTAAGGTATATAATGTATTACCGTTTTTATAATTTTCCCTTTACATGTAGCTAAAAACCTATCTTGGTGCCAAATTTGAAGGTTGTAAGTTTGCTAGAAGTACCTTAGATTTTTGATGATCGGTCAGTCAGTGAGTGACAAAATGGTGTAACTTTGATCGCTCATAACTCGTAAACTATTGGTTCAAATGTCATGTAATTTTGAGGCTGAGCTTGTTTTAATAGTTACTCTAGGTCATCGAAAACCTAAACCCCTAGCTTTGTCCGTATCGATGATACAGGGGTGATAAAATAGTCGCGAACGCTTCGAGAAAAGGATGGTACGGCCGTGCCCGTTTTGCTCGATAAAATATAAATTAAGTGTGGTGAATTCCAGTTAAATTAGGCAAAGATACGTTACTGACATTATTTTTCCGTTTAAATGTTGCATTCTCTTTTGAAAACCCAATTGTAAAAATCGCAATTAAATACTACAAAATATAAAATTTTAATTTAATACCTTATTATTACAGGTGGTAGACAGGGTGTTTTCTTATTAAATTATATTTCATTATGCAATATAACGGTTCGTAAAATTTTGTAAAGAGCATAATTCTGTAAAATGAAATAATTACGTCATTCTGCTTAACTCTTAATCAAGTTAATGGCGAGGGCTGCTGAGTTTGCTAATTAATGCCGAAACAATACGTTATAAGATATTCATATTCAGGAAAATGCGTTGCGTTGGTATAGAGTTTTATAAAAATTCATGTTAGTCCCTTGTTGTTAAGTGGTTATAGTTTCAGGTTTTACATGAAAGCTAAATTATAATGTAAATAAATATTCTTTAATAGCCTTATTGTGTGTAAAAGCCATGATCCCATGACGTACACAATTGCACGCTAATTAGTTCTATCCTCGGCTTCTCGCATCCAGCTCCAGCCAGCCGTCTTGCGCAAATCGTCACTCCACCTGGCCTGAGGGCGTCCTACACTACGTTTCCCCTAAACGGTCTCCACTCCAGAACTTGTTTACCCGATAAAACAAAACATATAATGGATACTAAAATGTCCTACATAGTTGTACTCCATGGCCATCGTACACCCAGTGGCGACGGCTGGGAGCGGCGCAGGCGAGCCCCGCGAGAGCCGCCGGCTCATTGCCAATCGGAAATCGTCCGCATTCAACTAAAACCAGCTAGAATTATGCCTTGAACGCTCATTAGTTCCTACCCGCTCCCTAACGTATACTTACTACTTATTTATCAATACGTATGCCAAGCTTTTGTTTTTTGAAGGCAATTGTGTAATTGAAATTCTTTTGTTCACAAAATCTGGTACTGTCTAATATATTTTACAGTGATTTACTGACATGGAAGCGTCCTTGTCATTTTACAGTGGTCAAAATAATCTTTGCAAATATGCATATAAACTGTCACTAAACATAAATGTTTTGGAACCGTGACGCAATGAAGAACATTTCTGAAATGGCATCATTACAATACAAAAGGGCCATACTTAATGCAAAATTTCTCAGTTCTTTTAAAAATAAGTGCATTGTTCGTCTGCATTATAAAGCAATAAAAATACTTCACCAAAGGATTTCTGCTGCGATCGGAAAATTTTGGTGAACAGTCACGTATGTTAAGCCACAGAATGTAGAAATGTTATAAATTGTGATTGATTTTGCATATTGTATGTATTTGTGAGAGACTTATTGACACCCTAATGGTCACCATCATCAACCTGGTATACCTAGTATTTTTTTTGTATCTAGTTTTCTGCAACCTGTTTTTATGGCAATAAAGAAATTTATTGTTATGTTATTTTTTGTGTGAAATGAAATAAAAACATTCACAGTAGTCGACTCCAACATAGTTTGGGAAAAAGGCTAGGCAGATGATGGCAGATGATGTATAACAACATTCACAAAAAAAGAATTTTAATTTTGCTTCAAATAAGTATTGGTAATTAATTATGATGATACAAAGAAAATAACTTTTGATAGATCAGAATAGATCAGTCTAAGTATTTAATTTATAAAATAATGCGGATTTTTTTACCTATTTTCTTCAATATCACTTGCCACCTTTCGTAGGGGTAAGACCACACACTTCAGAAATATAATGTATTTATTAGCACATAGCAGGTGTTAGGATATATTTCACTCGTTCCTCACGGACCCATCGGAGGTGGCGAGAGGGGAGCGGGGGCTACGCGGGGGAGGGCGGGTGGAAGCAAAACAAATGCCCTCACAGGTGATGTACGGCGCGCGATAATCCTACAATGGACGCTCTTAACGTGTTGAAACGATATTTCGATTATATAAATGTGTCGGTTCTTGACCCTTGTTTTCTTATAAATAAATTAGTCAAGTACAAGACTTTTGATTTTTCTTTTTCAGTTTTTTTTTTTGTTGTTCGTATCTATGTTACGTATACAGTATAACAGGCTAGCACTTTTAGTAAAGCTAAATGTAAAGCGGAGCTGTGTATATTTTTCATCTCTCCATCTCTGAATATGGGCTTAGGTCAGGTTCAGACCTAAACAAACAAATTAATTTACATAAATGCTTTTTCTATATGGCATAAAACCTTATCAAGGTGGAATAGATAAGGGACCATGCTCTTAAACTAAGTAAAAGTACCTCATGACAGCTCTGTATAACCCACTGCTGGGCATAGGCTTCTCTTTGTTCATCTCCACCACTCTTCTCTGTCTCTTGTCAGTCACATCCATTTTACTCCGCTATCTTCTTTTTCATATCTGACCATCTCATGTTCAATCTTTCTATATTTCGTCGTCATATACCAACAAGTAATTTGGCAATGAAAGGTTTTGATTTTATTTACCGTATGTAATTAAACTCTTGTTTTCCATTATAACTGCAACATAAAATACTAGGTTTATAAAACGACATACATAAAACAGTAGTAAGCTTACACAATACTTCCAATTTTTATACACAAAGAAACTATGAATTCCCGGAGCTTTGCCCAAAAGAAACAGTAAATTCTCGGTATAACGAGGTGCTTGTGAAAGATTTAGTTCCGATGCTCCTTTGTAATGAGGGAAAATATAATGATTGAATGCACCCAGGGGAACATTAAACTACAGTGTTTAGGGCCTCACCGACAACCGATAGATTTAACAGACTGTTTTCTTAGAAATGTATTCAATACCTTTTTATCTCGCAACGAGATCTAGAAGTTTAGTTTATTTAATTTATACTTCCTCTTAACAAAAATCCTTTATTGATTGTGGTGTTGTAGTTCACAATTACGTAAATTCAGATGATGTCTTTAAGGTCCATTGTTTAACTGCGTCATAGGGTCATGAAACCTATAAAACCTTTTTACTCCATGCGGATTATATCATTGGAACTAATATAAAATTTTACTTTTATTGTCCTTTTTTCTTAAATTTTTCGAATTGTCCATGTTTATTGGGGTAGGTTTGTAATGTATGTTAGGGAATTTCAATCTCCTAAGGTTACCACGATGACATTCGTTTATTCTTAAGACTACTGCTAGATCTAATCGTTCCTCCAAGTTTTTCTTACTAACACCGGCCAGTGATTTGTGAAAACTGTTCAAACGACGAGAAAGGGATAATAGCAGTCTATCATCGGGAGATAACAATAGCCTACAGAATCAGTCCAATCATTATCCTTCGTTAAACCGGAAACAAACAATGACGCGTTTTCCTTATTCCCTCCAAGTCGGAAAAGATAAGCACTCCATTCCTTCAGTTTTGTTTTCCGAGTCCAGACACTTACGAGGCGATTTATTTATCTTCAATCTTACCTCTGACCTTAAGGGTTAAGTTGTTGTTACTAGGACGGTCAGATTTTAGTTGCAAAATATTGTAAATTGATGTATTATTTTTTTGCCTAACAGGGAACATTTTTTTTGTGTATTAGTAATCACTGTTTTTTTTTTATAATAATAATATTCCGGGACAACTCACACACGGCTATCTGATCCCAAGCTAAGCAGAGCTTGTGTTATGGTAACCAGACAACTGATAAACATACTTATATATTTCTAAATACATACATATTATAGATAAATTACACCCAGACAACCAGAACAAATTATCGTGTTCGTCACACAAACATTTTGTCCTGGGTGGGAATCGAACCCACGACCTCCGGTATAGCAGTCAGGGTCACTAACCACTAGACCACTCGTCACAGCCGACGAGTGGTCAAACAACAATAACAGCAAATGTCTTGGAGACGTAAGGCTCTGCAAAATAAGCTCAGTTCACATTTGAATTCACATTCCCGAATCACCGATATCGATAACATCGAAATTATTAATTTGTTGAATTGAAACGTATTAAAAATATTTAAATTATGTTCTAGTACTCCTGAGACTTGCATACAAAAAACCAATTACACACAAATTCTCGTTTCCCATTCGCTTACACAAATTTCACATTCTCAGTTCGCAAATCAACGAAGTAATAATCATTTTAGTAGTAAAGAATAAAGTTCTGCTGGGTTTAGCTACCGTAACCACATTAAACCATAAGTAAGGTATTTGCCAATTCCCAATAGGTTCTCACGTGTTAGGCCGGCGACACACTGACGACTGCGAATCACTTTGCCCTAGTTCTAGTCGTGAGTTATATTGCATTTAGTTTTATAGCTTGCTTAGGTGACGTAATAAGTCGTTAGTTGTATCCACCTGCAATTCCTGTTCATTCGATTCAATATTAAAGGTTTTTTTATCTCTATTAATAAGTAATGTTTTTACTTTCTTTTGTACAAGTATTTAGGATGACACAAATATTTTTTACTATTTAAACATGTGCATTTCTATTTACATAAAGCATTAATACGAAAGTCTACTATAAGTTGAGATACCTATATTACTGTTTGTACTCATTTGTTTCTATTTTTTTTTTTCTTAAAATATAATAAATGTAGGTGCTACAAATATGGTAAATGCTAACGTACGTACGATATATATTAAATTGATTTATAAATATTTAAGAACGACATATTTTTTATAATATAGAACAAACAAAAACCTACGTCTTTTAAAATTTCCATGAAAACAAAGAAAGTAAAACCTTTTACATTATAACTACAAGAAAAGTAACAACAGCCATCTGAAATAGTATTTTCCACGAAGACTTTTACTGCGGAACCTAAAATCGGTAGTAAGTTAAGATTTATAACCCGCCGAGGTTTAGTCGTAAATGTATCGACGGCCTTAGCCGTAGATGTAACCCATATACAGGTGTAAGGGCGATGCTGTAGAGTAAGCGATACAGTTGACTAAACCTAATGCATAATTAACTAAGATTATTAAGATTATTAAGAGAAGAAAAAAAAATGTCGTGGTGGCCTAGCGGTTCAATGAACGGATTTGTATGCACAAGGTTGCAGGTTCGAACCCAGGCAAGTACCAATGTGGCTTTTTCAAAGTTATATGTACTTTCTTAATTATTCTAAGACACTACTGACAAACGGTGAAGGAAAACATCGTGAGGAAACCTGGATTCCAAAATTTGGGATCTGAAATCGCCAATCCGCAGAGAGCAAGCGTGGTGATCAATGCTCGTGCCTTCTCTATATGGGAAGAGACCTGTGCCCAGCAGTGGGACGTTTATAGGCTGGATTATTATTAAGATTAAAATTTAATTTTTAAGTCATTCGAACTGCGAAAACATTTTTGTGGGAAATGTACCTATAAGTTAATAAGAATTTTTATAAAAACGGTTAAATCAGTAAGAATAAATATAACTGTTTATATAAGAACATTTCATACTTGTGAATTTACTTAGGACCCGAAAATATACTATAAAGGTCCACGAACTTTTAGGCATTCTATCCACTGTACAACACATTTACATAATAATATGTCATAAATGTTTTTTTTGTTAATTACTAAAATTTTAGGAGCTTATAACATAAGTGCGAAACATGCATAAATAACATATAATATTACTGTAAACATGCAGCGCTATATTTTAAAAGTTAGTGATTAGATAGTCATATTTGAGATTATATTATATCTTCGACTGGAACACAAACGTAAACTTCAAGCTGGATTCAGTTCTAAACTCGTGTCGATAAATCGGGTCTCGTAGGCGAGAAGGATAATCCGAATGTACGGGCCCGTTTTATTAATTGCACTGAATGTTCCATTCCTGCACTGCAGACTTACATCAAGCTGTCTCGCAGTACCTGCGTGAATAGCTACTGTTTATTATACTACAGTTCATTGATATGGCCAGTTGTATATGGCCTAGTGTGAACTTGCTAGGGAACTGATCTAGGCTTATTTTCAGAAATTATTTTAGTTGTATCTGTAAATGTGTAAAACATCTCGCTCTCGATCTCGCCATCGCAGCTTGGGTCTGGTGATCATTTTTACGTGTTTAAGAATGTATGATTTGTTGACAAATTATTTTGCCGACACTATTTTGTTTAGTTTCGTTCATAGTTCGTTCTGTTTGAATTGTATGTATATGCTGCTATGTTTCATTCTTACGCTTATAAACGGTACAGTATTGATGTAGGTACAATAATGAAATTCACATCTTCATAATGTTGCGAAATTTTGGACTGAATTAAAACGCGTCTTGCGAAAAGCGTTACGCATTATAACTTTTATACATTCTTGTTTACATTAATCTCGTGCCACTATTTCAAAATTACAGCTACTGGATACACGATATACATTTAACGAAAGCAAAAAGAATAAACCACATTACACCCAACCATTTAAAGTTGACAGCCTAAAAATAAAACATGAAAAAGCCAAAATCTCGGCGCGAATAAAAAACACTGGCAAATAAAAAAACTCAGGGAAAGTAAAAAAAGGCGGTAAATTGCAACATAAATTACGTAAAGGAATCTGTATTACTGGTAGAGGTGGCCGTTCATCACAATTAGAGTCTTGGAATCGCGGGAACATTCGTGGCTTTCTTTGTAAACGGGTTTTGATGTATTAGGGATAAGTAGGTAAGTTCCCAGGGAATACGCTGGACCCCTATTGCCTTAGGAGAGAAGCCAATTATTATTATAAGACTAGTGTACATTTACGACTCGATAGCTTTTGTTTAGGGAGGTGTAACTTCTTGTAAACAAACTGTGTTGATATTATTATGTTTCTGTTTGTAGATAATTTATGCACATGTTAATAATTATTCAATTTACTGTATCTTTAGTAGTAGTACTATAATATTATATAGATGACTGGTACGAAAGACGATCAGATTGATTGGCAGAGAATGCCTTGTAGCATTAAATGAAGTAGCCTGAAAATAAGTGTTTTTATAATTCGCGTTTGCACTGGATTATAAAAAACAAAAGCATGCTTGTTTATTGCTTAGTAGTACGATATTAAATGGAAAACCTTGATCAGTTTTACAAACTTAGTAATTCTTGTTTTTTGTCTGAAAATGCTGAAACAAAGAACGCATTGATTAAAATTATAATTGAAATTGCGGGTCGCTTCTAACCCTTAAATGTCACGTTACCAAACCAGTGAATTATTTATAGACTTTATAATTCGAAATTGAACTTTTAATTGATTTGTCGACTTCCGAACGTAGAACATAGGTAAATTGAATATTAATTGTCAGCGAATAATTTACGAGTTGTAAAACGAATTTCGTGTAATTAAACATTTCTTCTAGTCATTGAAATATCTGCTTTGTTGTTATTAATTGAAGAATGAAGTATTGTTCAAATGTTGAAACATTCAATTTAATTTAACATTGTTTGTGGTAGTACAAACTAACGGGTAGTCCGTTCAAATACTTTGAAAAAGTGTAACTGTCACACTATGATAGAAAATTTTCGAAAGTTCGATTTTTCCAATACGGTTTGTTGCGTGTGCTTTCGTCCTAAAAGCTTTGTTAGTTAAAACAGTTTTGTTCCATCAAATAATTCAATATTCAATACGGATATCGCAATATGTTTGTGTGATATGTTTTGACCAATTACCCACAAACGAAGCTTTTACTAATTCATCGCACTAGTAGCCTAAAAACAGAATTAATACCAAGAATTGAGACAACGAATTTCGGTAATATCGATGAAACCGTATTTCATCCTTCAGATCAAAATCCGCGTCACATCAAAGACAACATATTCAAATCCGTTTGAAATTAACAACAGATATTAAGATACGTCACCCGGGATTTGTCGTTCACAATCCCCGAAACGCAGGGATTTAGAATCGCGGCAAAGCCTGTATCAGGCATAATGGGTGCAAATTTGTGGGGATTCGGTGGCACCCGGCGGAGCGGTGCTAAGCTCAGATTTGCTGCTTACCTACCGTATTTTAAGCCCCAATAATGGTATTACCCATACATTATGTGATACAACCGCTAGTTTATCTCGTGTTAATCTCAAAATGAAAGTGGAATGTCTACTTGTTATTTACCTTGGATTTTACTTATTAGAAGCCAAATTTCCCTCAAACATTGTGGTGTCGCGGCAGCTTTGGATCACGTTAACATGAGCTTAATTATCTTTAAATATCTGCAGGTATGTTGTCTGTTACTTAACAGAACACAAAAATTAGTTACAATCTTCGATCAAGAAAACGATACTATATAGGTAGGCACATATAATAAAATTCATACATGAATATTGAAGTAATTTATACAAATTCTGTTAAAAACCTCGTGTTCAAATCAGTATTCAAACTCTCTATAATTTAAAAATACGTGCGTACCTAAAAATCTATTTAAATAATTTTCGAACTTCGAATATTTTCCAGATCCGAATTTGGAAAAGATAAATTATATTCATCGGTGGTCTTTGATTTTTCGTTTTGAATTTATGAATAATTCATTGCACCCTTCACCTCTCTTTGTTTTTGTTGAATGACTTTGTTCAGTGTTATTCTGGAAATCAGGTTTTTTCCTTCGTTTTACCTAACGCGGTTATAGATATATCATCAGATTTTTATTTTTGGTTGACCTATTTTTTATAGCCTTAAATTTGATTCAACAACTTAGGGAATGTAATAAGAAAACCCAAGCCTTTTCCTAAAAACAAAAAATATATTAAATTTTTTGACGGTAGCAAAAAAAGTAGCCACGTCACATAACAATACCGACGTTATATTTTTTAAAACGTGCAGCAAAATAAAGTTCGTATTTACAACCGCGCACCGCTGCAGTTGGTCCGATTCGCTATAAAAGTAAAAATGTATTGGAATCAATTAATGAACGTATTCGTGTCGCTAGTGCTGTTACAAATATCGATATAAAGTATCGACATCGTAATGCGATTTTAATGCAGCACTATGTGTGTGGTTTGCGGGGAAACAGTGTTTGCGCTACTATTTGCTCGCCCTTATTAAGTTGGATGTGGGCGAAATAAGTACAATTACTGAATAATTTAAACACGATGTATTGAAATAGGGAAACGGAGATGGGATCTAATGATTGCTTATAGCTGTTAGTTCAGGATCTTTACACTTATTATTCCTCGTTTTTTGATGATATATAAATAAAAAAGTTTAATGCAAAAGGAATAACTATATACCAATTACGTTTATGTATCTTTATAAACCTGTTTAGTTTTAATACGAGTATCAAATAACAGCATATCAACTTATAATGAATAGTAGGTTTTATCTCAGTTTTCCTTTGCACGCTATGATTTTTTTAACATAATATCGTCGTCGTTAATAATCTCCATCTACAAATTTATTGAAAACATACATAATATAAAACTTCGCAACAGGTATAGTAGTAGTATACTTTGCATACATAATAAACAAAGAAACGCTTTTAAAAACGTAACAAAATTATTTACTTAACATTGAAAATAAGCAAAAACCGGAGCATCTCTCACAAATCAAGTGAAGCGACGCCTGGCGGAGAGTTGCGCCGTTTTACAATAAAGCAGAATAATCACCGTCCCACGCACAGCGTTATGCCGGTAATGAATGAAGTTATTGTTTTGTTGATGCCATTATAGCCGCTATAGCCGGACCGCCCGCCCACAATAGCCTTCGTCAATTTTAGCCGAATTTCATGTTTTTGAGCGCCGTTTTCGTGTCTTATTTTAGTTAAAGATTTTTTGTGTTCTAATTATCAGGTTACTTCTTAGTGTTTCAAGGCAAATTACCTATACATAGGGACATTTTACTTTTATTTGTAATATGGAAAATAGTCAAATTCTGCCCGATAGATGTGCAGTATATTTTCCTTTTCTTGTCTGTGTCTAAAAAACTTTTAAGGTCTATAAAATTTACTTTTAATTAACCTCAATCAAATTGAGAGTATATTATTATTTCTTGCCATATAACTTAATGTTACCATGGAGATGCAAAAGCTTTAACTGGGCGTATTATAAACATACTAATTATGAAAATTAACATGACAGCTTTGAAATGACGGCGCTCTGAATGTCAGAATATCACTCATGTAAACTACTCAAAACATGGTCACTAGAAATCCCTAAGGCCTACAGAATTATATACATAATTGTTTTAGTAATTTTATGTTTTTTTTATAGGCTTTTTCGTATCCCACAACAGGGCAAAGGCCTCTCTTTTCTTCTCCAATCCCTTTCAATCTTTCGCGTTATCTGGCCACTTGCGCCAGACATTTATGACAAGATCTTCACACGACCTTCCCCGAAGTCGACCTCGTGAAATTATATTTAGGAAAACTTAATTGTATTTAATAAATTACCAATTGCTTACTTTGCCAATGCCAACGAATTGACATTTGCTAACTATTTATGTGCACATTTAACGGTTTACCACGCGCATTTCTAGGTACCACTTTCCATACTTGCTACCTATTATTCACTTTTTAAATACCTAGATTTTATTCCTAACTACAATAGCAATTCCCCAAATCATCATCATCTTCCTGCCCTGTGCCTAATTATTTGGGGTCAGTGCAATGTGTATTCAGCTTCCATTCATCTCTACAACTCGTCATCTCTGCATTCACTCCTTTCTTTCTCATAACATGTCCATACCACGACAAACGGTGACCTCTCATCTTTTCATTCGCGGGCGCTACTTCCAAGCTTCCTCTAATATACTAATTTCTTATATAATACCAATTCCCCAAATACATAAGATAATTGTTTTGCCCAATAAAATCTATTTTAGGCTTCGTTATGTTAATACAAAACATCTGCTTAATTTAGGGGTGGAAACAACATGGTTCGTTAGGTCATTTTGCTTACAATTAAAATTATAAATCTCGCTTTTCATTTATTTTCATTGAATCCCATTTTTTTGTATTACGATGGGTCCCATTTCTTGCTTCCGTAAAATTCTATGTTACAGACCATTTATACTTTTGAGAAGAAAAGTTTTCCACCTTTATCAAAATGTCAAAACGTTTGTTCTTCCCATCTACTGTTAAATGATGGCCTGTTGCCATCATTGTGTGTTCGAAAATGGGCAATTTATTTTCGATCTTCGAAGGATAAATATTTGATACCTATTTACTATAATAGGTAAAATAAAATACTATATTTACAGTAAAATAAATGGGACCCTTTGAATGATCGTAATAAAATATGTAATTATAATTCCAGTTATATTTATTGCAATTAACAAAATTACACATATACTTAATCTACTTATATTGTAATGCAGTGGCAATCATTTCTTGATTGACATCAACAAATGATTTAACGTGACCGAAATCGTGGTCTGCTGCTAGTATGATGAACAATTATTTTAAAGCGTAAATAAATCAATGTACAAAGGTGTGGCTTTTGATGACCCTACTTTTTATATCATCATAACAATTTCATTTCCCAAAAACTCTTAGACAATTTGCCCTGTAGTGGCCAACATCTCCAAATAACCTGAAATAATTCTGTATTATTTATCTCCTTATTTTAACTGATTACGAATTTCGCATAGGTTGATTCTTTCAGCAAAAGACAGCGCAAAAAATATTGTATTGGTAAGAGAGTAAAACTCTGTTTTTATACCATTGCCACCGGTTATTCTGCAGAGACATTTAATTTTTTCAAGAAATTTATTTCAAGAAGCATTTAACGTTCCAATGCCTTGTTTCTGAATGGTGTTTAAATCTAAAGGAATAAACCCACATTTCCTTCTAATGATACTAGGACAATTACAGTTCGTACAAGACCTGTCAATCTCTGCACTGTTAAATACATTGTTGACAACATTTTCTATTATACGTATAAGCAATATTGCACTGTATTTGTTCATGGTTTCCCACAGGCTTTAATCAGAAATGTTTCTTAAGTCATTACGCATTTGAAAAATATCATCACGTTTAGTAGCAAGAGCAAGTTTTTTAATAAAATCAATTAACATAATATCTTTATTATTGATATTCACATTAAGCTGAAATCCATCTGCTAATCCAATAGCTATTGATTGAGAAAAGGCATCAAAGGAACATGACTGTGTTAACAGATGATAAGCTATCTACTGCTTTTACTAATGAACCATTAATCAAAATGGGTATTTTTCTGAATGTGTGTTTAAATAAATAATAAAATCTTTCTTTTCCCATCATAACAAGACAGTAGTTGCAGATTAAATTTTATGCACATAATATAGAGACCAGTATGTGTAGTAGGTAAAACCTGTGAAACAGATCCCCAAACTATAGTTTTTAAGTATTGCCGTGCCACGCCAATTCTCAACAAAGTTTGTGTCTTAATTTTTTTTGTAATTTGGAGATAATTTTTTCTTAGCTAGAATTGTGTTGTCTAAATATAATTTGAATTTATCTACGGATTTGAAATTAATTTTATGTGAACCAGCTGATTTATTTCTTGCTCTGTGAGTTCTGAAAATTCGATATGTTCGGTACTTTTTAAATGATATAAATTCCTGCATCACCTAGTGAGGCAACAATTTTATTGTATTCAGTCGGCACTGGTGCCAATATAGATTCGTGATTTATAGAAGACTCTTATCTAGCATTCATGTATTTTCCTATAATTTTGTCTTCTTGATGATGAGAGAGATTAAATTTAAATCTATGAGTATTAATAATTCAAATTAAAGTACATAACTATTATTAGCATGATCTTATCCTGCTCCACCCCTGTTGGTATCACAGCTCGCCGCAATATTCGGGGCTTTCAACCCTCTCTGATTTATGACACACACGCAACGAGTTACGACGCATCCAAACGTGTTTATATATTTAGCTCCTCTTATGATTTTTGAACAAACATACGTAGAGCATATTAATTTGTGTGTATGTACCCTGAAAGAATATTACAAAAAGATGAAATCTGAAAAATTTAAACAAATTTTTTGTTGATTATATTTTTGTCAGATATTATATAATACATATATATATATATAATTGCTCTTAATTTTAAATAGTTTTCTTTTTATTCATGCCTTGCTACTTACAGCTTCTCCGGGGAAAGGAGAAGCTAAAATACTATTTACAGAGCCCACATCAGTATTAATTGTAAATTGACCTACTTTAAATGCTTTATTCATTTCTAGCGTTTATAATTCCATACATCTATGGAAGTTGCAGAAAAAAGCAAAATGTAGAATTGAAAAGTCTAGAAATAAAAGCACATCTGGTCAAAGTTTCGTAGCTCATTGTTCACGAATTAAGTGGCTGAACTTACCAACTTAGTATCATGGAATGAGATAATTTAATGCTCCGGATTTTCATACGGCGTTATGTACCTACTGAATTTACACGTTAGTATACATTTTCTGAGGCATAATGCAGTGGCAATTTGACTTATTTGATTTTTTTAAATAAAGAGAAAATAATGTTTCTTAAACTCCTAAAGTATTATTTCTGATAGATTCTTCAACATCAAATCTCCAGATACATAATTGCACGCCGAGAAAGAATGAGACTGAATTACAGGCATAAATCTAGAAGTCTTGTGGCCGTCCAAACCGGTAAAGTAGCACTATATTATTATAACGACATAGATATTTTGGACATGGCAACTTTACATTACAAACTTATTTAGAATGGTAACAATCGTTTTTGATTTATGAAAAAAAAAAAGTATTCGAATTACAAATTAATCATGGTAAACTTTTTCTTTTATTACATTGTTTAGCAAATCAAGCATTTCAAATTTAGAATATTTGTTATTAATGGCCGGAACGCTTTATTAAAAGATAAGAACGAAAATTAAAACATGCCATATTATATTTAGCATGATTTACATTCATTAATCTAGATATTATTTAAAAATAGGAAAAAAGCGGCATTTACCTTAGTAAATCCAAGGCCTATATTTATGAGCAAAACCAAGTTACAACATTACAATTGAAACAACGCAAATAATTCGCATTATATTGTATTTAGTTGCTAAACTACAATCTCACACTATTCCATCTAACTTTGTTCGCGCTAAATCCCGGAGGCAGACAGTCCCGCGCCCCGGGCCCGGAATTACGCTCGAATCCCGTTGTTACGTGATTCGCGAATTCTTGTACAAACGTAATGAAATCTAGTTCGGACATGTTGGAAAAATTCGGTGACAGAATGATGGAGGACGATGTTGTGAGTCAAAGGATTGTCGAAGCACACCAACTGGAAATAAAACGCACGCGACGAAACACGAAATCCAGAGTCGAGCATGCTCGAAAATTGCGGTATTCAGAAAACGGCCGTTTGATTTATCTTCGTTGCCTAAAAGTCGCAAAAAAAGAAAAAAGTACTGCTTTGACAAGCACGCATCAGATTACATTCGGATTTTAAAATCTTTTTCGTTGGAGTGTAAAGCTTTTTGTAAATTAGATTTATGACTTATGTACATTTATTTAATTAATGCCCTGAATTTTACACTACCATAATTTTAATTACACGTATGACGTTGAAGGGCATACATCTGTAAGATCTGTTATGTATTAAGCCGGTAATTAATTCGTTTCGAGTAAACAATAGTGCTAATTTGTCAAGTGTGTCTCCCTAACATTATTATTAACGTGTAATGAACGCGTCCTGTTACGTCATTTGTCATTTCGCTGGTTTGGAACGCGTATTAATTATCTGTGGCTCGAAACGTCAGCAAAAATTATTGGCGCGAATTATAAAACGAGTTTTGTTTTTGATGTTGTATACCTATTAAATAAATTACTTTACGATTTGTATATGATAAATGTGACTTTAATACAATATCATGCAGATATATTATTCAAACTTTTTACGAACTCCAAGCGATTACATTAAATATCATTTAAAACTTTTATTTTTAAAGACCAGCGTTATAAATTTTTTTAAGGTACCTACTACCAAGTTGGCAGCCATGTTTGTGAAAACTACAAAAATAACAGTTCAAGGTTTTTTTAAATTACTTCAAGATTTATTGTTACGAACTCAGATGTTTAAAATTTATGGCTACATGTGGGAAACTTTGTGCTTTGTATTGGATTTTAAGTTTATTTCCTGAAGAAAATGCTAAGTTATTCGCTTTGTAGCTCAAGAAGTTTTCTTATTGAAAACAAGTGCAAAAGATTAATACAATGTTATTCATTTAACCTATTTGATTTTTGTAAATCATAAGTTTCAGTTAACTTAGGTGGTTTATAAGTTGTACTTGTGCGCGGCATAGAAATATACCTAGGTACCAGTTTTTGTTGAAACTGTCGACTTTCGAAAATTCAGTTTGTATTTTTTTCTACTTCTTTTGAATTTTGCTGTTTGAAGTAACATAACCAATTTAAAGAAAATGTACTTATGTAAGTTAAGGATCAAAATTGTTGACTGTTAAAATTGAAGTCCAAAGCTAGTCACAAACAGTCGCCCTTATTTTAGGCACATGTTTATAAGTTCAAAAGGATTTTTAAAAAAGGTACAAAGTATGTATGACCTCGCCGAAATACGTACAAATATCAAGAAAATACCTCACGATTTCAACACAATAGTATCGTGACCTACCAACTGTATTATTTATTGCTCCAACCCTAACTGCCGATATTTATTTCTTTATACAAACCAGTAATTCAGACAAACGATCTACTCAAGTATTTTGATATAACTTTTTGAATTTTACATTCCATTTATTTTTAATTTATTGGGCTTGGAGAGTTTTGATCGCGTTGATTAATTAAGTACTTTACTTACATAAAAAACAAAACTTAAAATTAAATTAGAACTAATTATTTTTCTTTATTAATAGTAGTTTTACTTAGGAGAGGGGCTCGTGGCTAAGTGTAAGTCGTACGGTTTGACCGTTACAGGTTAGGCAGCGCTCGCAGCGGTTGGTCCGTCGATGGGTGACCATTTTCTAAAACATACTGAGACCCCTCCGCGCCTCGGATAGCACGTTAAGCCGTAGGTCCCGACTGTCATACGTTGATCTTTGACAGCCGTAAGTCAATTCTGACAACCAGTCTTACTATGGGATACTGCATTCCCCAGTAAAATGGGTTGTGGAGGTCAGATAGGCACTCGCTCCATGTAAAATACGGTATTCAGCTGAATCCGGTAAGACTGGTAGCCGACCCCAACATAGTTGGGAAAAGGCTCGGGAGATGACTAATAGTAGTTTTACTTGCACTATGAAACTATTTACACCCATTTTTGTAACTTATTTTTTGAAAAACAAGATTACATGTCGTATTATTTCATTACATTTATAGTTATGTATAATTATTGGTTCTGCTACTAATTCACGAACTGACTAAAATATACTACACTCGAATTTCACAAATATTTGCGTTTCATAGAAATCGTAAGCTGAAGCAATAGTCCACTAATCTTACTCCACATTACCATACGTGTACCCAATAAAAGCTTTTAAAACGAACTTGAAACACTTGCTAGCGCCATTTGTAAAAAACCCTATTTATTATTTTTGCCCAAAAAACTGTTAACTTTATCAATTCAGGCTACTTTAAGATAAAATGCCTAAATTACGTCTGGAGTAGGCAATTACTTAAAGGCTATTGGTACCATTTGTTAGTCTAGAATTCTTTAGCTAAAACAACTCGTTTATTTATGTCTAGATCTATTTAATTTAGTTACTTTGTTGAGACAAGAAATTGAGCCGTTTAAAATATGAGTAATGTTTCTAAATATTATTTTTAATTGATACTTTGCTTCTAAAAAACGAAAATATGTTTCAGGTCTTGTGTTCAATTTTAAATTGTCTTGTGTGCTAAAGAGGCTTAAAGAGCCCTTATTTTCATAAGAAGTATCACGTATTCGTGCACATAGAAGAGAGTAATGAATTTCTTATCAACATTCAACTGAATGAATAAACATTTTGAGAAAATAATATCGTAAAAAGATGTGACGTAGTTACTGTTTCTTTTTAACAACGACAAATCGTGTAGCCAATCTTTCTTTTAAATCCATCGAATCAAAGTCTATGTACACTTGAAAACATTTTAAGGTCCAAACACATCTGTAACACGGTTCGTATAGCTCTCACAATCACAACTTTTTCGTTACAAATGAATTCTTTTCGCAGAAACGCGTGACTCGCATGAACCAGCCGAATACTCTTTTGTGGCGAACTCCCACAATGTGTAGTTGGACCCTTAGCAGTGTATTGTGTGACCCGATATTATATACAAGCGATTTTAGTCTTAGAACCACGGAATTAAAGTCCAGATTCCTGTAAAGGATTGGGAAAAGAAAACTCTGTAATGTAAAGCTATTTGCTTTCTTATTAGTTTGATTGTATTGATTTTGTTTAAAGTGTTAGAGTTATTATTATAAGTTGTTTACAGGTATAATAGAAAATTTGTAGTAATTTCCGAGTAAATACAGCGATTGTTATGCTAGTAATGTCTCAAAATATTTTAAATATTGTAAAAAGCTGTCATGAGCCATATTGGAAACCTTAGTACCGTTTAGGATTAAAGTTTTAAAAAATAACCTATAATATAACAACGTACGTAAATATACTTGAATTTCAGTTCCCGTATTTCAGATTCATTCCAGAAACGAAATCTATGTTCATTTTTTTTATAAGTTACGAAGTATAAAACTAATCCCCGAACAACACAATTTTATTTGATGTAAAAAAAACATCGGCTTACATTGTTGCCTCGAAAAATATTGGCATTTTCTGAATAAATCGGTGAGCTAGGAAGTTAAAAATATAAACGTAACATGTCGAGATAAACTATACTGAAATGAAAAACACTGTTTCTGAACAAGTTTACAATAGTTTCAGTAAAGTTCATAAAATATTGAACCCTGCTAATTTTCAAACTGACAAACTGGACTCATTTGATAGGGAGTGGTTGACCACAGCCTTAACCAGAGAGTAATGGAAGGAGGGGAGAGAGGCCTTTGCCCTGCAGTAGGACAGAAATGGATAGGAAAATCTATGCTTCTCAAGATAAATATAATAATAATAATAATCCAGCCTATAAACGTCCCACTGCTGGGCACAGGCCTCTTCCCATATAGAGAAGGCACGAGCATTGATCACTACGCTTGCTCTCTGCGGATTGGCGATTTCAGAACCCAAATTTTGGAATCCAGGTTTCCTCACGATGTTTTCCTTCACCGTTTGTCAGAAGTGTCTTAGAATAATTAAGAAAGTACATATAATAGCCTAAGAGCCAACGACTGCCAGACCTTCGTCATTTTATAAAAGCTGAAAGTTTCTCAGTGCATGTGCCCTATACAGGTAAGAACGACCAGCGAATATGGAGTTTGGGTTGTGGTTACTTTGGCAGCTATCAGGTAGTAAAGGTGTAAAAAATAGTACCTAACTTTCGTCATAGTATAAAAGCTAAATTTTATATATGTTACTTGGGGAGCTATAAAAAGACGTTACCTCAAATGCCGGACAGTTTGAATGGTTTAAACATCTTGCCAGACACATTGGAAGCCTGCTGTATGTGCTACTTTTTCTTTAGAAAAGGAAAATTAAAACCATACAAGACATAAAATAAAATAATCTTGAGTACCAAGAAGCTTTCAAGAAAGAGGGGTCTCGGTATGGTTAGAAATGGTGACCCATCTACGGACCAACCGCGGCGAGCGTGGCTTAACCTGTATTATCGGTCTAACCGTATGGCGTACACTTAGTAACAAGTCCCTCGAATTAATCTTATTATTTTTAACTAGATATGCTCCGCGGTTTCACCTGCGTGAATACCTAGGTTTCGTTAAGATGTCTTTATAGTTACCTATTCGGGGTGGAGATGAATCCAACAAATCAAAGATCTGTTGAAAGATATAGGTCTACTTGTTCTTGATTTAATAAGTGGTGTAACTAACCCGACATTCCTATCTCGTACCTATCTCGTATTATCTCTTTAAAATCTCTCTATTCGTCCAAAATGTATTTGCAGTAAAAGGGAAAACCCGGTTTTGTTTAACTTAAGACAATCCTATGGCTGTCTCCTGGTACTAAGCTACTTACCAACCAATTTTCAGCCAAATCGGTTCAGCCGTTCTCGAGTTATAAATAATGTACCTAACGCGACTTTAGATAGATATACATATTAAATAGATAGATTTCTTGTATGGTAAAGAAAAAATAGCACATACAGCCGACTTTCAATGTGCCTGGCAAGATGTAAAATCCTTTAAAACTGTCCGTCTTTTGATCTATTTACATGATCTTTGATGTGTTGGATTCATCTCCGCCCTAACTATAAAGACATGAAAACGAAACCTAGGTATTCACGTGGGTGAAACCGCGGAGCACAGCTAGTTAAAAATAATAAGATTAATTCGAGGGACTTGTTACTAAGTGTACGCCATACGGTTAGACCGATAATACA
Source organism: Autographa pulchrina (assembly GCA_905475315.1). NCBI lineage: Eukaryota > Metazoa > Arthropoda > Insecta > Lepidoptera > Noctuidae > Autographa > Autographa pulchrina. The sequence goes on from FR997775.1 coordinate 1,844,934, forward strand.
GGTTAAGCCACGCTCGCCGCGGTTGGTCCGTAGATGGGTCACCATTTCTAACCATACCGAGACCCCTCTTTCTTGAAAGCTTCTTGGTACTCAAGATTATTTTATTTTATGTCTTGTATGGTTTTAATTTTCCTTTTCTAAAGAAAAAGTAGCACATACAGCAGGCTTCCAATGTGTCTGGCAAGATGTTTAAACCATTCAAACTGTCCGGCATTTGAGGTAACGTCTTTTTATAGCTCCCCAAGTAACATATATAAAATTTTGCTTTTATACTATGACGAAAGTTAGGTACTATTTTTTATACCTTTACTACCTGATAGCTGCCAAAGTAACCACAACCCAAACTCCATATTCGCTAGTCGTTCTTACCTGTATAGGGCACATGCACTGAGAAACTTTCAGCTTTTATAAAATGACGAAGGTCTGGCAGTCGTTGGCTCTCGGAATATAAGTTTGAAAAGCCACATTGGTACTTCTCAATATAAACTTGTCTAAAATATTTTAAAAATAGATATTACGTATTATGTAGTCCAAACAAAGTTGTACACAAGTTTAAAAGCAATACTAATAACAAGTTAAAAGTATAATATTTATTTAACTAATACTTTTAAGTAAGCGTCTTTGAAGTTCATATTTGAAACAGTTTTCTCATTTAAGCTCTGAAAGTTAAATAAAAACTTATATAACTTATGAAGTCTTCTTCTTACAAAAATGTTTTTTTAGTTAAGTCCTTAACAGAAAAATACTTTTTAATAATATAATTTTACGTTTTTTTTTTTTTTATATTGGTTATGAAACGTAAAGTGCTAGAACATTTTGAAACCGAAGATGCGATGGCGTCCCGCAGGGGGTGCCCTTAGTGAACGTTGCTGACGTAGTTCGTTTTTCCTATTGCTCTGGCTGGAGGCCTTAAGGTTCTCGCCAAAAGTCCGGTGAAGCAGTCAAAGCCTGCGCTCAGGCTAACTGCAAAGATCCTTACCAAAGAAAAAAGATGCGATGGCTGCTTTAAAATGAGTGTATTATGTTTTTTACTTACTTTGATGTAAATATTCAATACATAGATACTAGAATTTCAGTTCAGTTCATCTAGTTTTTGCAGCCAGTAAGAGCTCGTCAGATTACGAATCGACACAACTCAAATCACAAAACGCCAAACACATTCGTTCGATCGCCGAAACCGTTCAAACTTTTTTATTAAAATCGAGCCGAGTCCATTCAGATCGTTTTATTTCGAGTTAGATCCTCCACAATGTGGAAGTTTCACTCATACAGCCTGTCGTATTGTTCGCCTCTGTTTTACATTGAAGCCTACAATTTGTTATTGTGAATGGAAATGTTTAAACTCATTGTGGGAGTTCGGGAACATTCACCTGTGTGCTATTTTAATTACGTTAGACGAAATTTCGATAGCTAATATTTTATTTGATTGGCGTCTTTATTATTGTTTTTGACCGTTGTAATATTTTTGCTTTAATACTTTAAATATATTTTTTTTATGTATATAAAACTGTATTGTCAAGTAAAATTGGATATAATTAGCCCTTCTCGTAGATGTCAAGATGAACATTAAAAATCGTATCAAAACCTGTTCATACATATAATATGAGTGAGTTTAAACTGTTTTTAATTAACATTGACTCATACCAGTTCTTTTCTGATTCATTCAAAAATAATCTCAAGGCACTTATTTTTTCTGTATCACAATTTAAATCGAATCTTGTACATTCACTTTCAAAGCTTTGCAACCATTGCTTGGCATTAGTAATCTTGTTGTCAAACTTTTTCAAAACAAATTTCTCTGTTAATTTGCTTAAATTGTTATGTTTTTCTTTGTTGACTGGTTTTTTCACTCAATTTCTCTAAAATTTCTAATAATTTTCCATCTGTAGTAGGTTGGCTTGTGATTTTACTCATTTCTTGTAATAAATAATCATTGAACACCATATTTCCAGTATCATCTTTGTATAGTGTTAAAACGTCACTTGGCTATGACATCCACACCTTCCTATTATTGCCTCTTTTCTGTAATGTCTTTTTTATTCTAGAAAATTCTGGAAGCTTTGTCAATTGATGGTGGTGTTTTACTGCTTGGAAACATGGTGGCGTAAGATATGTCACTCCATCCTCTTTTGTTATTGATTTTATAATTATGATATTAGTCTTCGAATCTTCATCTGCTGCCAATTCAACCTCAAATTGCAATCTCGCCATGATCTACAATTATCCAATTAAACTCTGACAATTGTCGATTTATAATATGTTGGATGGCACTGGAGCAAATAACACACATGTGATTAATCTAAAACAGAAAAATCGACAATAAAGGTTTTTACTTCCAATGTAGATCGACACTTCATTAAAATAACCTCAATTGACTGGCGTTGACTGACGTCTCATCAACCTGTCTCCCTCTCTCTTGAATAAGCCGTCGTACACATTCATACAGTGTACAAAGGTTACATACATTTTCTGTCAAGTAAAATTCCAGCTGTAAAGTCACTTAAATTCTATTCTTGTAAGTAGGTATACATAGCAATACAACAAAACGTGTCTAACTAATAAGGAAAATTAGAATAAACATTGACACAATTTAAATTTAACATCCAATTTACATGGAGTTTACTTTAAAAATCAATTCTGAGCCAAACTAACAAGTCTTAAAATTAATTGAACTTCATCTTTATAATATCTTATTCCATTAAAATAATTTTCGGTAAACTTTGCGAAGGCTGTTACTGAAGGACTTAGGAAGTTACAAAGTGCTTACGAAAGAATAAACAAGACTTTTAAAGATAAATTATACAATTTACTCATGCAAATAGTTTGAAATTGATAGTTAACGGATTAAACTTTCTCTTCGAACATTTAATTACTTTTGTTACTTAGTTAAGTTTTGTGGATTTTCTGTATTTATAATTCGTTTCGTAGGTATCCTGATAAATGAGTTGTTTAATTACCGAACTAGCTGTGCCTGCGACTTCGTTCGCGTGGATGACGAAACTTATCAATGAGTTTTTAACCGCAAAATTATACTTTTCCGGGATAAAAACTACCCAGTGTGGTGCCCAGGATAATAAAGAATAATTATACCAAGTTTCATCGTAATCGAACCGGTAGTTTTTGCGTGATACCTGAACAGACAGACAGACAGACAATTTATTTTTTTCACACTTTTGGGTTCGGTGTCGGTCTAGTAACACCCCCCGCCATTTATTTTTTTGATATTTTCAATGTACAGAATTTTCACTTCTACAGATTTATTATAAGTATAGATTATGATTTATTTATAACATTAGGTGTCAAATTTATTATTGATTTTGATAGAATTCGGTATGGTGTATGGTAGGTCTAAAAGTCCTGATGGAACCGCGCCCAGAATGCTTTAGTGATCCCTCGGATCCGGTAAAGGCATGGACAAGACGATGTTTTTAGCCGGTGCACGTCTGACATATCCTCACGTCTTGCCTACGTCGTGGGTAGAACTCATTAGTTTTTTAGCACTTGAACAAAAAACAAGGTGTAAGTTTAGTCGTAAGTTTGAGTTTTAAAGGTTTAAAATCTTTTGCGTGTCGCGCTCCGACTTTTATGTGCATTATGACGATAACACTAAAAACTTACCGTAATAACTCTAAAACGGTAGGTAATAGAAAAAAATGACGCAGCTTTATTTTTATTTCTTTTAAAATCTAATAAATGTTTTAAAGCCTGCATGAGATTTAGGACTCTCTTTTGCAAACCTTTTACAATTTGACCTCTTTGTGGTTATTTCCGCATGTACAAGAAATATTTATGTTACCAGTGCCAAGGACATGTTTTACCTCTAGGTTTTCATTTTCAATATTGTTGAATTAAGGTCTAAGATTGAATTAAATGTAACAAAACTAGCTTCAGAGAAATCTTGAAATTACGAATATCTGGGTAATAAAACAAAAAAGGCATTGATTTTTTATGTTTCTAGAAATCTTTAAAACATGTATAGGAATTATAATAATATTCCGGGACACCTCACACACGGTTATCTGATCCCAAGCTAAGCAGAGCTTGTGTTATGGTAACCAGACAACTGATAAACATACTTACATATTTCTAAATACATACATATTATAGATAAATTACACCCAGACACAGAACAAACGATCATACTCATCATGCAAACATTTGTCCTGGGTGGGAATCGAACCCTCCGGCATTGCAGTCAGAGTCACTAACCACTAGACTTGACTAGACCAACAGGCCCGTAGAATAGTTGATACATTGATACATTTTTGATTCATTTTATATGTGAGTAGGGTACCTATTTAAAATAGAACATGATCTTGGCATTGCGTGTTAGTTACAGAAACAGGCAATTGAGAAAACACTTTAAATAGCCGCGGACGTTTTTCTATCGGTACAAAGTAATTAACCCTTGTTAAGAGAATTCATAGTGTAAATAAAACCAAGCTGTACATACCTACCACAGTATCTCTATAATGTATTGGTTAGATAAAAACACGTCTTTGAAAATATTCCGAATGATGCATCAGTGGGTTAATTAAACCGTATTAAAAATAAAACAAGATATGGCAAAATGAATGTCGTGGTGGCCTAGCGGTTCAATGAACAGATTTGTATGCACAAGGTTGCAGGTTCGAACCCAGGCAAGTACCAATGTGGCTTTTTCAAAGTTATATGTACTTTCTTAATTATCCTAAAACACTTCTGACAAACGGTGAAGAAAAACATCGTGAGGAAACCTGGATTCCAAAATTTGGGATCTGAAATCGCCAATCCGCAGCGAGCAAGCGTGGTGATCAACTAAAAACCACCGACAGTTGCAAGCCATATTTTAAGCAGTACAATATTCTGACACTTCCCTCTCTCTATATTCTCGAAGTAGCTGTGTTTGTAAAGAACAACCCGAATCGTTTTGAACGTTTGGCCGATGTGTTTCCAAGAAACAGGCGAGATAATACGAAATTAAATCTGGTATCGTGTCAAACAACTATGATGCGCAAGAGTATTTATTGCATGGCCCCAATTGTGTATAATAAATTGCCAAGTGCTTGGAAAGTTTTGAAAACGGTGCAATTCAAAAGTAAACTTCGAAAATTATTAATAGATAAAGCATACTACAGTGTAACTGAGTTTTTAACGGACAAATCTTTTCTAAATACCTGTAATGTTTAATTATTTAATTACTGATTTACTCGAGAAATGTTACATTATTTTATATTGAATCTTATACTATTATCTATGACCTGGAATCCTAATGTCTGCTTATATATTTATGTTTCACCACGATTTTTATTCTTATATTAGAAATATAATTATACTGTTATCGACAATTTAAATGTTTAACCATTCTATTTAATATAGGTAGATTGTTATAATTAAGTTTAAGTATGTTTTAATTACAATTTGAATTTTAATAATTTTTGTTACCTATTGAATGTAATAATTAAGTTAATGTTTTAATGACAATTTGAATTTTAACAATGTTGTATAATGAAAATGTTTGCATGCCGAATGGTGAAATATGGCAGAACTCTGATGTATACCTATTACTATCTACTTATGTATTACCCATATTTGCAAATAAATGCTATTCTATTCTATTCTATTCTATCAATGCTCGTGCCTTCTCTATATGGGACGAGGCCTGTGCCCAGCAGTGGGACGTTTATAAGCTGGATTATGATGATTATGGCAAAATGAACTAGATTATTGACCATTTATATAAAACTGTATTATTCGTTAACGCATCTTATTATTTCAATATATGAAAGGTTTTAAGTTGATTTTTATGTCAACGACCGTGGTCGAGTGGCGAACACACCGGTTTCAAGGTGTCGCAAGTTCTGAGGTCCCGGGTTCCATCACCGGACGGGTCAATGTAGAAAATCACTGCATTGTTTGGTGCTCATCTTGGTTATATGTGAATTGAACACACAAGTGCTCTAGGTACTTACTCTGGGTTCAGAACAAAGTATGTGATGTTGTCCACTTAAATGAATTAAAAAAAAAGCCGTTTTTGTATTGACAAATGTTGATAGAACGTTGTATAAATTAATTTCTTAGTAAAAAAACTATTTATTACTATAAGTCATGAACAAGAATAATAGTTATTTCTATATAAAAACCGTCCACTTAGCGACTACGCAATCCCAATTGTCTGCGGGATGAGATCAAGCGATAGCATCTATAAGATTCCTTCATTCACTGCGTGACGTCATCGTTAGGGCACGCTACAACCGACGCCTACGTAACAACTACACGCTTCCGTCTGTTGATTCATACTAAACTAGTAATAATCTATTTCATAATAATCTTGACTCTAATAAAAAAAATCTTATTACATAATCGGCTTTTACTAACAACATTTACTTATTTATTTACTTTTTAATTTATGTATACACACAATAACTTTGTCTGGGTTAAAGAAAACATTAAAGGAAACACATTATAATCCCACAGCATGCAACTACGATAAAATGAAAAAAATCCTCTGTTCATCACAGGTTTTAAACTACCCAAGTGCACATCAAAATTTGATGAGTAGGCTTCGCCTGAAAAAGCAAACATACAAATTCTAGTTTGAAGAATATATAAGCCTATACAACACCTATTTTTGTTGTGAAGCCGGCAACTATTGTCCTAGACCTCAAATATTAGGAATACCTCACTAATAGTCCAATATATTCGGATCCTACACTTTTAATCTTTTAATTGATTAAACCAAGCGCCTTATCTATCTTAATGATTAATCACTCAAAATACTACTGATGCAATTCTAAATTCAGAATCGCGCCGTTAACCGTACTAAATAGAGTCAAACTATTAAGAAACATATCAGACCTATTTATAACTCTTTGTTTCTTTTTCGTGGAATTACAATTAATTGTGCAATCATTTCGTTTCCAAGACCTTGAGCTTCCAAGCTTGACAGTTTTGACATTTCATATTACATTACTCTCTATAACCTTTTTTCAAAAGAATGTTCGTTCGTTCAGCACGCAATGGTTAAGGTAAAAGTCGAAGCTATGTTAACTATGAGATCATGGGATGCCCGACCTTGGTACAACTAAAGCTAATTGTTTCAGTATTGACGGCATTGTTCTTATTATAGCGGCTTATCCGAGATCACCCTGACCTCAAACAATTGTAGAAATTGCCCGAGAATGTACTCAGAATATTATGGGACAAGAAATTACGAAAATAAACCTTAGTGCTTTGGAATAAGGGTGTTGACGATGTCACTGTTGACAATGACGTGCAATACTTAGGATAGGACAATCATGCGTGTAACGGAAACCCCGTCTGTTTTATTACACGATTTAAAGTATTATGTCATGATAATAGATGTTCAAAGTGCTCGAAACATGTGAATATTTTTATCACTAGAATTTAGAGATAACCAACAATCCCTGCAAGGAATTGGAAAAAAAAATGTAGATTGAAAAACACGTACCAATGTGTTTACTTTTGTTTAGTTTAACCTACCAAAAAAAGTAAATAAAACCATGTATTTATTAATTCAATAGTTTTATTTTACCTAATTTTATAATTTCATTTCTTAATTAGGTGAATATTATTATAAGCCGATAAGTGTATTCTACTCTTTACTTCACTAATTCAAAAAAACAAAAATCTACTCTTTTAATATCGCTACTAAAATTGTTATTTTGAATATATGTGACTTAAGAAATGAATTAAACATAATATAAAAAACACGTGTAAAGTATTTCAACGTTAATAGTAAAGACACACAATTAACAAGATATAACAGTTAAGGAGTAATTCTACGAACAAAATCACAGGTACTTTGTCTCAACTGACTTATCTAAATAGCTTTACAATTAAGCTATTAGAAAGTACATTTCAACTAAATCTAAAAACATCTTTAAATCTACATCTCCATACAATTAAAAAAGTTTAGAATATCAAGATTCATGTTCCAATTCCATCGACGAATAGGGATGATGACTATTTTTTATTTTTATATCCAACTTTTACATAATAAAAAATATTACACAGATATTTTTTCTTTTGTTCCGTAAACAAAGAATTATGAAGTTACAGCGAGTATAATTCTTCCGAGACGTCACGTCTAAGCAAAAATTGTACCGACCCGTGACGTCACAAACCCCACTCCTGAACTTTTAAGCGGTTTATCTTCGTTTTTTTATTGATTTGATAAAAGAAAAAATACGTGTCTATTATATTTTGATTATCTAAATGGCGGACTAAATAAATTTTTACTTTTCATACTCAGTCATCTACCCTATTAGTATAACGCTTAAAATAAAGAACATATGCCCTAATATTGAAACGCCAATCATTTTTAATTCGCCGTTAATGTCTCATGCTATCTCTCTCACTGTAAGGTGAAAGATAGCGACAGATAGACATTTAAGAAAACCTTAAAGATTAGTTGCATTTCAGTATTCGAGGATTAGTTCAAAACACTTATGTTATAATTGTTGTAAGTAAGCACACGCGTGCGTAACACTAGAATCTAATCGTATGTTGTGATAAACTCGACAATATTTACATTTAACACTACATTAATAAGCAAAATAATAAATTAATTATTATCTTTCTCCTTGACCACACCACAAGTGTTTGTCGTCGGTTCCATAAGATACAAGGACTTATCAGAAGTAAAGAGTATTCTGTTATCATTGTCGAACGCTAAAGCACCTATGAATGGTATTTTAGCAACCCTCACCACTTTAGAATATTGCAAGTTCTTTGTAAGTACAACTTTGTAAATACCGTCTATCCACCAAGCGTACACATTCCCATCTAAATCAATTGTGATTCCTCTGAAATAACCATTCTTTGATATACGATGTACATTTTCACCTTTGCCTACAAACAAACCAAGAGTGCTCGTAAAAATAACAACATTATCTTTTTTTGTTACCACAAACTTTCTAATAGGGAATTGCTCCATGAGGGTCCTGAAATTATCACCGACCTTTTCAATTATACCTCTGTCGTTGTACCTCACAAAGTATACATGATTTTTGTAGTATAAATTAGTGACTGTATCACCTAGACTGCTGTATGCAGCTATGCTATTAGTATTCGCATTTAAAATAAAAATACCCCCGTCACCTCCAAAATAAATCAAATCATTGTCTTGATCAACATCGAAAGTTCCGAAATTGAATATCTGTGTGCCAGAGATGACTCCCGCTTGGCTAGGATCGTCTAAGCTAACGAATCCGGTCTTATAATATTCCACGTCTTCAATTTTGGGTTCGAAACTGAAGAATAATTTGTTTTGGGATCTGAGTATTCCCATTTTGTGGATGGCGACTTGTTTTCTAAAGGGTGCGTCGAGGTCGAAGAGGTAGGAGATGTTGTAGCACGTGGTGTTGAGCAGGACACACGAGGTGCACGGCTCGGCGACCTCCACGTCGACCACGGCCGCCGCGGTCACCGCCAGCAGGAAGAACAGGAGAATCATGGTAGCTTCTGAAAAGGATAAGAACATACTTCAATAAGTGGTATTAAAATTACTATAACACTTTGGTTTTTGGATTGTATTTATAGGTTTTAATATTTTTTTTTGGAGTTCAGGCTCACTCTATGCTCAATTTAATCAAAATTGTTAAAGTGCGTTAGCTTTAAAAGTGTCACAAACAGACCGGCAGAGTTCATTTCGTAATTATAATTTAACAATGGATATTCTTTCGTTAAAACCATGGCTCATTCGACAGATTCTCGATTGCTGAACATTGTTCGGCGGTCGGTATGCCTGAAACGAGTGAAATCGTTAGCTTGAGCAATTCGTCAGTTAGAAGGCCATATCCCTAAGGAGCTACTGCGCAGCTTGCTTGCCGCAGCGATGCCGACCGACAGATTTATACCTCTTTTTACAAAACTCATTGCCTATTTTAGATAATGTTGTATTTGACCTCTTAAACTGAAAATAATAACAGTCTAATAACGGCCTTCTCTCACATGGAAAAGAAACAAAAGTCTTGTTTAATAGTGCAAATAATTTATCATACTAAACTGCTATTTTAAACACATAAAACCATAAATCGGAGTAAACGAATTGATAGCTAACAGCACCAGTATTCACTACTCTCAATAGACTCATAAACCCGGACACGGGAGCGCACAGGCACGTAAAATTACACTTTCATTTAAAACTCAACCAAAAAACTAACACTGAAATATATTCCCCGCTGTACCTGCTCACTAACAGTCGGAACAAATCGAAAACATTTATCGACATTCACTTGTTTCATTTCAAACACATCATGCCGTTTACCAGTTTAAAATAAAGTTACGAATGACTGAAAAAAGTTGGAGAACAAATACGGGCGAAGGCTTAACTGGCGGAAAGCTTAACGAAACTGGGGCGCGTTAGTAGTAAGATCGATATTGTCACGCGACGTAACGCTCATTAAATATTAAATGCTATCAGCGGAATTAGTGCACTTAGCGCATTGAAAATTGTTTCGCTGAAAGGAACGACTCATGTTTTTTCCTTTATTTGTACACGTTGTTAAATCGTCGTGTGTTTACTTTATTAAAATTACCTTCTCGAAAGTTTTGTTAAACAACACCTCACTTTTAACCTCTTTACAAACAAAACAAAACAAAACATGGTTACAATTTGATCAAACTTACATCCAGCGAGTTTTATCAAACCATTTGATTTGTTATTGAAACTGTGTCAATTTTATATACTGTCAATTAAAGATAAAGTTTGTCAACAAGACAATTTCTTTAATCTTTAGAAAATATTTTTGTTAAATTAAACTCTTAAGTGTAAAACAGTATTAAAAACACTAACTCGACAAATATATCATAAATCGATATAACTATAAATAAACTGGTGTAGTTGAGGTACCAACAATGTAGTATTATGCAACGCGTTAAAGATTCCAAGAATTGAACGTTTATGCGCAATCGATACGACTGCATTGAGCCAAGGGCGGGAACTTCTACAGCTGTATAACCAATCAATAACGCAACAAAAATAGTTTATACAAACCTCAATAGCAAATACAATATACTAACTTTGAAGCAAAACAAAAAATTCAATCGGATTACTTAAGGCTTTATATTGGGACTAGCTTTTGGTCCCAGCTTCGGATAAACAACCTAATCAGTTCTGTTACACACAATGCCAAACATTTTATTTACGAAGAATAGCACTATTATTCTTTATACCAAAGTACTGCCATGAGTAAGTATTTAATACTTAGTCATGGCAGTACTTTGGTATACATTTAAACAGAAAAATTAAAATTAAAATAGGTTATTACATCAGCGAAAATTAAAATATATAGATATTTCACGACTTACAATTTCATGCCTTTTCCTCGAGGATTTTTTGTTCAGTATCCTTTTCTCAATTTACATTGCGACTTCCAGTCTCACAAAAGTCAGCAGAATACTTGTATTTTATATGGAACAACTGCCTTTTTGGCCACTACAGCCTTGCATTTATCTATCAGTACGATTGGTTTAAAGAATTTGAGGACTGTATTTAAATTTTCATTTTCATCGTTTAAAACTTACATAAATAATTATGATACGAATAATAACTATAGCAAACAATAAAAGCACCTGCATAATTTAGAGAGATATTTGACGCCATATTTCAAGTAAAACGTTTGTCTGACAACTGTGGTCTATTAATTTTGAACGGGAGTGTATTTCTAGTGTTTACAGCTCAGGGTGGATAATAAATCTTTGGCCAACAGTCTACAGTAAGATCTCCGTAACTTTGTTGGTAATAGTTTCTACTCTTCTTATGATTCATTTGTTTTGTAAGTTTTCCTTGAGTGTCCGAAGATAGAATTGAATTGTGTTTTATTTTATTTTGTGAGGATAACTTATTTCTAAATATCGATATCAAGGTTAATATATCAATTTGTGATAGTATTTAAAACAAGGGCTTCGGTAATCTAACATAATAAACCATGATAAACTTATCATGTAAACCTTTTGAAATTATTATGTTTTAGAAATGTAAACATGACTTTGACGCGTGTTCTTTTTTAATTTCTTTCATATGCTGAAAACCCGGCAATAACATCCATAGAGTCAATAAGTGACTTAATTTTTTTTTTATGTATATTTTTACATAAAACTTTTATTAAAACGGCTACGTCTATAAATCTGAAATGTTAGCATAAAGGAATTTACTTTTAAAGCTGTATTGTCTATTCCTACGTTAAAGCAAAAAAGAAACACTTGTCCTGTGCGCTTCCGGTCCGGAAACGACAGCTTTGACATATATTATTTAGGTTATGAGAACTGGCCCTAGCTTAAATTTAAACACTAATGTGAGCTTTTCTCGTTATGAGCTTTTATTCTAATTCAAATTTTAATTCGAAAGTAAATGTTAATTTGAATCTTTTTAATCTATATATATAAAAGAAAGTCGTGTTAGTTACACCATTTATAACTAAAGAACGGCTGGACCGATATGGCTGAAAATTGGTGGGGAGGTAGCTTAGAGCCAGGAGACGGACATAGGATACTTTTGTACATTTAAAAAAAAAAAAAACAATTAGGTAGTAGGTAGGTAGGTACTAGGTAGGTAGGTAGTAGGTAGGTAGTAGGTAGGTAGTAGGTAGGTAGTAGGTAGGTAGTAGGTAGGTAGGTAGGTAGGTAGTAGGTAGGTAGTAGGTAGGTAGTAGGTAGGTAGGTAGGTAGGTAGTAGGTAGGTAGGTAGTAGGTAGGTAGGTAGTAGGTAGGTAGGTAGTAGGTAGGTAGTAGGTAGGTAGTAGGTAGGTAGTAGGTAGGTAGGTAGTAGGTAGGTAGTAGGTAGGTAGTAGGTAGGTAGTAGGTAGGTAGTAGGTAGGTAGGTAGTAGGTAGGTAGTAGGTAGGTAGTAGGTAGGTAGGTAGTAGGTAGGTAGGTAGTAGGTAGGTAGGTAGTAGGTAGGTAGGTAGTAGGTAGGTAGGTAGTAGGTAGGTAGTAGGTAGGTAGGTAGTAGGTAGGTAGGTAGTAGGTAGGTAGGTAGTAGGTAGGTAGTAGGTAGGTAGGTAGTAGGTAGGTAGGTAGTAGGTAGGTAGGTAGTAGGTAGGTAGGTAGGTAGGTAGGTAGGTAGTAGGTAGGTAGGTAGGTAGTAGGTAGGTAGTAGTCGGTAGGTAGTAGGTAGGTAGTAGGTAGGTAGTAGGTAGGTAGTAAATAGGTAGTAGGTAGGTAGGTAGTAGGTAGGTAGTAGGTAGGTAGTAGATAGGTAGTAGGTAGGTAGTAGGTAGGTAGTAGGTAGGTAGTAGGTAGGTAGTAGGTAGGTAGTAGGTAGGTAGGTAGTAGGTAGGTAGTAGGTAGGTAGTAGGTAGGTAGTAGGTAGTAGGTAGAAAAAATTGCATTGCAACGCATGCCGGGTACAGCTAGTAATATATAGTTTAAGAATTTAAAATATGCCATAAGTAGGTACCTAATTATTACATCAATACAGGCTAAGGTTATATCTGCAGGTAATTTAGTGTTTCACCCGTTCGGGACTCCATATTATCATGTAGACGTATTTTACAACTATTTTGTCACCATACACAATGATTATTTCATACTACCCTGAAAACCAATAATCTCTTAATCTCTGATCTGAACTCCACAACCTTATACTCCATTTTCACCATCTTTGTTGGAAATACTTGCAATTCTAACTTAACACGTACCTAATAATAAATCAGTACGTAGGGCCTATACGATGTCTTAGCGCGGACCCATACAAAAACAAAATCTAGTATCATTTTTAACATAGTTACACACACTTAGCATATTTTAAATGTACCAATGAAAGTAACGGTCTATGAAGCTCTTTTGTCGTTGTTCTGTGAACCGTAGCGGCGTGTGCCCGCCATGATTTTTATTTTTTGAACACCATTTTTCGTTTGTTTATGGCGTCAAAAATGAATACAGAAAAAATGTGTGCTATTTTTTTTCTGCGTAACCGCTGTATTTACGATATTAATTAAATAAACTGGACAACGTTGAGTTATTATTTTTAAGAGAATGCTGACAAAATACAATTAAGCAGAAATTTTAACCTTTTGTACAGACGACTGATCCTCTGCTGGTTAAATACCTCATTATGTTAAACAATGGATGCTGTAACAATTACTTTTGTGTATTTATTTTTAGTCTATGATGTTATTCAACATTGTACTGGGTACTAATACGAAATAAACTATTTTGTTCATAAAAAATAGATTAAAGCTCTATAAAAACTTGGACATTAACACACACCTTTTTACGTACAGTGAAATATTAAGTTTTACAAATACCTGAAACCTCCAATTAAAACAAGCATTGAACCAAATAATAGTGGCCAGTCCCTCTGTTGGGCACAGGCCTCATGTACATGGAACGAGCATCGAACCTGTACATACCAATAATCTCGACTTATCCTGAATAACTGCCACAATATTTAAAAAACGCAAAATTAATATAACGCATTAAAACTTATCATGAAAGTTGCGCTGCTCTTTTTCATATCCTTTTTATGTAAAATGTCGAGGTACCACCATATTTAATTACACATAAATATAAAAAAAAACTAAGTCCGAGAACAGACCTCAGTGAAATTTGAAAGCGACACAGATAAGTTAAACCTTATCCAAGACAAAAATATTTCATTAAATCAATGCACTATTGCCAAATAACAACACATATCGACGGCCCCTATTAATAAAGTCGAATGTACGTTTTTGGCGATTTCGACTTTTTTGCATATTCGTGTACAATTTTAATTAATCTTTATGATGCACGAATCAAAATTTAATAATATTGTATAATTACAAAGTTTTCAATTGAAATATTGTAGGATATTACTCCACTTACCGCGCAAAAATGTCGGTAGTTCTATTACTACTTTGTTAAAGGGGGGCGCGGGACAGGTAAAACCGTCGGTTCGGGCAGTACCGCTCTTGTTAACGGTGAACGCACGTTTGAGTGGCTTGAAATTTTTCGCGATAAATATTATTAGTTTTAATCTATTGTGTGTTTTTTAATATAAAATATAATATAAATGTCGGACCGATCGAGACGTATATTAGGCCTTATTCAAAATTCGCCTCCCAGGCACCCTAAATCTTCATTTAAAAATGTAGGAAGCGTCATATCCAACATCAGCCGACAAAAAAAATTCTAATAAAATTGTCGAACGTGTCACTACCGACACGGAAGCATACATCGGCACCGTTAAAAATAGACAGTTGTGACTTTTCTTTAAATGTATGATTTATTCAGAATTATGACATAGGCATAATTATTAAGCATTAGCAATTAAAAATGTATTCCAAATTTCAGATCTCTGAGTCACTTACTTTTCAAGATATAATTAAATTAAACTTAAAAACGCTCTATTCAAAAGTTTCAAAAATGTAGATCCTACTTTATTAATAGGGGCCGTCGATATATATTTAAAAACCGCCTCTTTTTGAAATGGGTTAAAAATATTTTTAATACCAACTTGAAAGTTTCAGACTCCTTAACTACACTTAACTTACCTCGAAACAGTTAAAGAAAATCCAAATATCCAGTGTCACATTTTCACGCGAACGAAGATGAAAAGAAAACAATAAAACGCGCGCTCCCGATACCATCAGAAGTCACAGTGTGTATCGCGACCAACAGTTACCTTTTAAATACCAAATTACCGCGCTTTATCACTGTATTGTAGGAACCAGAAGGTGCAGTCCAATTAATATGTGATAGCTAAGACTTGAAGGGGTATTTTATACACTATTCTCATATTTCCATACCTACATAATATTATAAAGCTACATACTACTAAGTTAGTATAAATAGAATATATATATATATAATGTAACACTATTTAATATTAAAATAGATTATAAGATTTAAATAAGCAAGAGATTAAATAATATCTAACATTTTATTGTGATCCAACATACAAACTATGTCAATCTAGTTTTGTTGGACTTGTTATGGTTCATAACAATGTACCCTGTACCTTATTAGATAAATAATAATAAATAAATAAAATAGTAATAAGCTTAACAAAAGCACGGTTAACATAAATTGTATTTGTATAATCAATTGTTGTGTAACAACCACAATTTTTATGTCCTTACTTTACTAATACCTGACGACCTCCGTGGTCGAGTGGCGTACGCACCGGTTTCAAGGTGTCGCTACCTCTGAGGTCCCGGGTTCGATCCCCGGACGGGTCAATGTAGAAACCAACTTTTCTACATTGTCCCGGGTCTGGGTGTTTGTGGTACCTTCGTTGTTTCTGAATTCCATAACACAAGTGCTTCAGCTACTTACTTTGGGTTCAGAGCAATGTAGTACTATGTGATGTTGTCCGCATTTATTTATTTACTAATTATAGTTTTTTTAATAACTATTTCTGGCTTAATAATAAGTACTTTCAGAGCCTTTCTTTAATAACAACAACCTTTTACGGTGCAACATTCGTAAATTCAAACTTATTAATATGTCTCCTGGAAGTAAAACTTTTTTCTTTTGGGTGGTTTAATACTTAGAAATTATTATATAACTATGAGCAGATTCTGACAAATGTTTTTAATAGGACTTCTGTTTTAAATTTTGTTTTACAAAAAATATATCGTGCATGCACAGAGCAACATGATACGGATATTTTTGCTTTTTATAGAAGTTTATTAGTTGTTTTCTTAGTATTAATAACAGTGGCATTCAATTGACCGTGCGATAGTTGTGGAATAAATAAATCTATATATAAGTGGTATACTAGTAGGACTGTAGACTTGTGTTATCAGCCGTGGGCGCCATAGATACATTAATCAATTGAGCCGGCCGTGGTTCTATTCAGCTGGGTAATCTTCAGCCGATCAGGGTTTTGATTAAGCAATTGGAATCAAATCGATTCGACAGCCCTGTTGGTCTAGTGGTTAGTGACCCTGACTGCTATACCGGAGGTCGTGGGTTCGATTCCCACCCAGGACAAATGTTTGTGTGATGAGCACGATCATTTGTTCTGTGTCTGGGTGTAATTTATCTATAATATGTATGTATTTAGAAATATATAAGTATGTTTATCAGTTATCTGGTTGCCATAACACAAGCTCTGCTTAGCTTGGGATCAGATAACCGTGTGTGAATTGTCCCGGAATATTATTATTATTATTTCTTTATTTCACAACAAACATATAAAGTACATTTTTAAATATATACAAAAAAGAAATATACATTTAAAAATATAAAATATAGTGTCCAACCGGCCTCGGGACAGGGTCCAAGCTGCCGGTGGTTTTTTTTTTTTTTTTTTTTTTTCTTTAGGTTTACGCTCTTCATCCCTCTAACATGGTCAGAGTCTTTGGGTTCTTGTTTCCTTTAATGCTGTGTATGTGTGGTATAGTGGTTGTTGGAATTTTGGGCAAGTTTAGCGTATGGCGCCACTCGCTTCAGCACCATTTCTTTAGTACGCGTTTTCCGTGTTATGGCCATATCGCTAGAGCAGTTTTGATAAATGGGGTGATGTGTAACATACGCCCTACAATTTATTGTCTATGCGTTATTTTGCCTCGAGCACTGCGTGTCAGTGGTGTTTTTTATCTTATTTTTCCTTTGCAGGTGCTTTGCAGATTTTCGGGGAGCGCCGCGTCGTGTTCTGCATTCTGTTTTACTATACTGGGGGCAGGGAATATCGTGGGGACTTCTAGTGACTGCGGTGTGGACCTTGGAAGATTCGTCGAACCACGATAGCACGGTGGGTATGGTTTCCAGTTTTAATTTTTCTGGTTTTTTATAAAACCAGATACAATTACTTGTGCGCCATTTCTTTCTATGCGCCGTGCCGTCGCAGCTCGGACCTGCTTTTATCGGCTCTGTCGACTGGAGAGTATCCGCTAGCTTTTTGTATTCCCTGCCGTCCCTCGCCACGTCATCTCCTGGGAGGCCCTCA
Source organism: Autographa pulchrina (assembly GCA_905475315.1). Taxonomy (NCBI): domain Eukaryota; kingdom Metazoa; phylum Arthropoda; class Insecta; order Lepidoptera; family Noctuidae; genus Autographa; species Autographa pulchrina. The sequence goes on from FR997775.1 coordinate 1,862,811, forward strand.
GCAGTACGCGGTCTTCGCTCGAGCCAGCGCATCCCACTTGCGTCGGACGGGGCAGTCCATACTAAAAGCATTATGCCCCGTCGTCTCCAGGCTGGCTTTCGTGCAGTTACAGCAAGTGGGTTGTGCGTTGGCGAGCTTCTCCGCGCAATCTTGCCGCTGGTGAGGGCCGCCGCAGTATCCACACTTCTCAATTTTCTCCGTGCAGAGGCGCCTGCTGTGCCCGTACCCCAGACACATTGAGCATTGGACCAGCGGAGACTGGTCCTCCGCTCTAATGAGCTGGAGATCGAGGTAGACCTCAGACGCCTCGAGAAACCTCGACCAGAGAGTGGGTGATACTTTTAGTACTACGTGGCACAGTATAGTACTCTTAGCCCTCTTCCTATACCGGATTTCGGCCCGATCGTCATCGGTTGGGAGGTCACGGAACAGATTCTTATTTTGCATCCTCAGGAACTCCAGGATTTCCTCATCCTTATGTGAGGCAAGGACGTCCCTGAGGATGATGAGGGGGTCCTGGTTTTTTACGACCAGGACCTCGAGCTGATCGTCTGCTGCCTCTATTCGCGACTGTACTCTGTTCCGCTCCTCTTCACTTCTACAACCGATGACAATCTTCCTATCTTTGGCCTTTCTGATGCGATCTATGTTGATGCATTCTGACCGAGCATTAATGGCCGTCCTGACCCGGACCAAAACCTCTTCCCCGGTTTCCATTTCGTCCCTGGATGTGACCACCACGGAGTGCAGCGCAGTGGGCTCCGGGCGTTTTCGCCCCTTTGCGCTCGCCGCTACGCTCGCGTAAGTAGCCACCCCCAGGGACTCCTTCCTTTCCTTCAGGGCCTCCTTTAACTGCTCAGCCTTCTCGTTGCTCTCCCTCATCAGCTGGCCATGCTCAGCCAACGAGGTGAGCAACTGAGAGACTTGAGCATTCCCTCCTACTTGATTTTGTGCGCGCTCGTCCTCCCGTGGTTGCGGATCAGCCGTGCGCTCCTCCACATCTGCGCCACTAGGTGCCTGCGGGGACGGGCACACGGACTTTGCAGCTTCGGCCTCTTTTATCATTTGATAAAGCCGGTCGATGGCCTGGGTGACGGAAGCCTTTATATCGGTCTTTAGATTGCGTGACGCATTGAGAGCCATCTTGGCTTTCGTCACCCATGCCCTCGCCTCCTGCAACCGGCTTGGCTGCGCAACTGGGGCTGGGCTCGCATCCGGGAATAGAACTTTTGCCGCCTCTTGCTCCCCTTCGTCCCTCCGGACTTTCGTCTGGGTATGAAAGTTGCTGATTTTGTGCATTTGTCTTGGGGGAGTAAGTGGCGGAGATGAGGCTGAGGATTTCTTTGCCGGGGTTCGGTACATATTGGTAGAGAGGATCGTACCTTGGGACCTTGGGGGATCAGGGGTCAGGATAGGGATAGGAAAAACCAAGTTATACCCCTAACCTAACCGAGTAAAATATATTTGTGGTAAATTTGTAAAAGTAGTAAACACAGTCTTAATCCTAGTTCTTGTAAAAGTTGTAAAAATGTAAAGATAAAATTGTAAAATGATAAAAACCTAATAGTAAATAAAATTGTATAATTCTTAAATTTTTGTGCCTGATAATGGTCAATGTTTTGCTGTTTTAAGCGCGAGAAGAGTAGTCAAGCCTCTGTGACGCAAGAGGGGCCCAGGGAGCACCGTGCTAAGGCCAACTTAGCAGGTATACACTTCTTGCTATTGCAAGAAGTGTCCAAAATTGACCTGTACAGGCAAAATTTTTGATACCTGTGGCACAGGTACGAGGTCCAGGTGAAGGCGGCGCAACCGAGTGTCACGCAACCGTGTCTAAATTTTGGTGCTATCCAAGTCCCATCCAACGCCACAAACCGCAACCCTCTAGCACTATCGACTCCGGAGCTATGGCCTCCCAAAGTGAATGGGGTGTCAAAAAGTGTTCGCCGAAAGCCTCCGGAATCGATATGGCTGAGAAAATATGGGTGGGTGGGAGGGCAAAAAACTCGCAATTTCTTTGGCTCGAGGTAGTCGGAGCGCCACGTGAGTGGTACCGTTCTCTTCGGCTGGACGTTTGCGAGCGAATGGCGTAATAAAATTTAGGGGTCCGGGAACAAATTTCCCTGGAAAACCGGGAAAATCTGATTTTTTACAGGATTTAATTTAATTTTTAAAGTAGAAAAATATTGAAGTTCTATATAATCACACGATACGTGTGCTATATATTTAGGAAGGTCTTTAAGAGACCTACAAACAGATATAACTAAATGAAATTTTTACTTAACCGTTTTTGAAAAAATGACTTTGAAAAATGATAGTAATTTAGAAGGTTTTTTGTCAAAAAAGCTATTTGTTTTTAAAAATGGGATGCCAAAATTATACTCAAACGAAAGCAGACGTCTTGAGCTGTGAGTCAACAAAGAAATCGCGACAATCCACCAGTAAACAGCGAAGTTATCACGTGTCAAGCGAAATAATGTACCGCTATATAGCAATAACAATAACAATTTTCGTAAAAATACGAAAAATATCAAATATTTTCGCGTGTATAGGCGCGAAGGTCAACAATAGGGTTAAAATGGACACGTTTACAAAAAAATTAGAACAAAATCGCACAAAAATGAAAAATTTTGTATACAGCTGCCGGTGGTTAGGGCTCCAGAGAGAGGAACCTCCTCACGATACGCGCCGTGTCGAGAAGTACCGCTTTCTGAATCAAACCCTTGACCCAGATGTCTAACGAGAGCCTCTTGAGGTGTTGGTCGAGGCTCTTGGCTATTATGCCATTGGCTGTAATGACTATCGGGACGATGATTGCTGAGTCCACCTCCCACATGTCGACAACCTCGTGCGCTAAATCCAAATATTTCATTTGTTTTTCTTTTTCAGCTTTCACGAGGTTCTCGTCATGAGGAATCGTTACATCAACAATCATCGCCCGTCGCTCTGATCGATCTATCACCACTATATCAGGCTTATTGGCTACAATTGTCCTATCAGTGATGATAGATCGGTCCCAGTATAATGTGACATGACCATTATCGAGAACTGGGTCGGGAACATACCTGTAGTACGGAACCTCAGCTTCCACAAGTTTGTATCTCAAAGCAAGCTGCTGATGGATAATTCTGGCTACTTGGTTATGCCTGTGCAAGTATTCGCCGTTAGCAAGACGAGAACAACCGGAAATTATATGTCGTATGGACTCACCCGGACAGTGACATGCCCGACATATGTCCACTGTCCCATCCTTTATTATATACTTTCGGTAATTATTCGTCATGATAACTTCGTCCATAATTGCACATACAAACCCTTCGGTTTCTCCAAAGAGATCACCGAAGCGTAGCCAGGCCACGGACGCCAAGAAATCTACATCAGGCCCATGAAGGGACCGATAAAAGCGTCCGTGTAGCTCCTTGCTTTGCCATACATCCCTGCGGTCCTTGACGCTCAGTACGACAGGTTTGTGCCAGTTCTCTTTGCCTAAGGAGAGCGGTGTGAAGCCCTTATCCACTGCCACCACATCTCGATGCATCCCCACGTCGACTTGGAGAAAATACTCCCTGAGGTTACATACCTCGCGATTATGGAGGGTCTTAGCATTTAGAAAGCCTCGACCCCCGCATTTCCGCGGGATATATAACCTCATTACTGAAGAGCGTGGGTGATGCATTCGATTTGCGGTTAATAGTGTCCGGACTCTCCTATCCAAGGCGTCTAACTCAGTCTGAGTCCACTTGAGTATACCAAAGGAGTACATCAACACTGGCATGACCCAACCATTAAAGGCACGCACCCTGTTGCCGCCTGACAAAAGACTTTTCAGTACTTTGTTCAGGCGGCCAAAGAAACGTGTCAGCAATGATTGTTTCATGTCAGCAACGTTGATGCCTAACGCCTCTGACATACCCAAGTATTTGTAGGTATCCGCTGCAGAAAGTGACCTTAGATTTATGGAATCCGAGAGTTGTATACCCTTTTTTTTTTTTTTTTTGCGGGGTGAAAATCTAATGAGTTCGACCCACGTCGAGGGCACGACGTGGGGATATGTCGGACTTGCACCGACCAAAAACACCCCGGTCCCCTTCTCGCCTTTGCTGGAGCCGCGGGATCGCTAAGCATTCTCAGCGCAGCTCCGGCAGGCGACGGTCCTTTAAGGACTCCTTCTAGAGGGGTGGGTGTAAAGTGCCCACCCCTCATTCCTTCTGAAAACGAACGCGTGGAACATCGCGTCCGTATCCTCCGGGGCCTGTCAGCTGATCGGGTGACGAGGTGCCCTCCCCATCACCCGCAGGCCTTACCTCAGGGTGGTCTCAGGTCATGAAGCGCCCTGTTGCGGCGCCCTGTGCGCCTGCGGCGCGAAGGGAGCACAGCGCTTGCCTCCCTCTGTCGCTCGGCGGCTTCCTTTGCTGCCACCACGAGTTCACTGAAAGTGACCATCGCCCGCCAGGCGCTCTCACTCCGGACCATGGCTGATATCACAGCCGGTAGTGAGGGGTCCTGCCCTCCAATCTCTGCGACCAAGTCGCGTCTTTCACTTTGCCACGCTGGGCAGGCCTGCAAGGTATGTGCAGCGCTGTCCTCTGGGGCCGTGCAGTGGTGGCACGCCTTCGACTGCTCACGTCCGATTCGACACAGGTACGTCCCGAAACAGCCGTGTCCGGTAAGCACCTGCGTCAGCCGGAAAGTGAGGTCTCCGTGACGCCGTTCCAGCCAGTCCCAAAAGACAGGTCGGATGGCGGCAATGGTGTTATGCCCAGCAGTGGGCTCGCCGAGACGTTCAAGCCAGGTCGCGTGGGCTGCTGCTCGCAGCTCCTCCCTTTTCTCGCTCAGCGAGAGTACGCTGTCCTGGGTTGCCTGCCTGCGCCAAGTATGCAGCTGCGCTAGGATTTGGGCTTCATACTTCCAGGGCAGCGACTGTGCGAGCAAGGTGGCAGCCTCACCGGAGATCGTACGATACCCCCTGATGACTCTGACAGCCAGCGCTCGTTGTGGTTTTTGCAGCAACGCAGCTTTGCGGACCGTCAGGTTACCTCCCCAAATTGGGGCGCCATAGAGGGCCATGGACCGGACGATACCGGTATAGAGCCTTCTACACAAGGCGTTAGGACCTCCGAGGTTTGGCAGCAGTTGGGACAATGCCCCGGCTGTCCGTATCAACTTTGGCGTCAACTGCCGAAGGTGGGGACCGAAGTCCCACCGGCTATCAAGAACCAAACCCAGATACTTGAGTGTTGGTCTGATGCTGATTTGAACACCGCCAACGACGATGTGAGAGTTAGCAGGTGGCGCGTTCCGGGGACCATAAAAACATATGGCTTCGGACTTGTGTAGCGCCACCTCCAGCCCCAACCTCCGAATGCGCGCAACCACCTGCGCCACCCCAGCTGTGGCCAGGACGGAAGCACACCTAAAGTTCTCGGCCCACGAGGTGACAAGCGTATCATCGGCATAACAAATGCACGAGACACCTCGCAGAAACTCACCGCGTAGGACCCAGTTGTATCCGATGTTCCACAGGACCGGGCCCAGAACCGAGCCCTGCGGAACACCGCGTCCAACTTCGTGGCGTCCCAAGCCCTCCTGATTAGGAAATACGACTACTCTGTCCGACAGATATGACGTTAAGAGCCGTCGCAAATAGGTCGGAACCCGGTGGTGCACGAGTGCCTCTAGAATGCAGCTCGTTGGGATGCTGTTGAAGGCGTTGGCGATGTCGAGGGACACCGCCAACACCACTTCGCCGCAAGCCGTGGCCTCCCGCGTCAGTGTCCTTAGATGAGAGATGGCGTCGATCGTAGAGCGCTGTCGCCGAAAACCATACTGGCTTTCCGCCAAGTCCGGCCCTACTTGTGTTAGATGGTAGACGAGGCGGTCTGCAATGATTTTTTCAAAGATCTTGCCCACCTCGTCCAGCAACACGATCGGGCGGTATGCTGATGGCGATTCGGCGGGGCGCCCTTCCTTCCTTAGCAAGACCAATTTTCCGGACTTCCAGATCGCCGGAAAACGGCCCCGCTGCACGCACACACTAAGGAGTCTCAAGAGGCGTGGTCCCATCGACTTGAGAGCCAGGACGAGAGCCTTGCCAGGGACGCCGTCTGGCCCTGGAGCCGTATTTCTGACCCTGAGCCGGTCAGTAGCCGCCTGAAGTTCCTCTTCCGTCACCTCTGGAGCGGCGTCGACAGAAACTTGGTGGTCGCGGGATCGTCTTGTCATTGATGGTGGGGCAAAGTTGGGATCGCTTTCGGGGAACAAAGCGGCTACTACGTCTCGCAGGAGCTGCGGACGGAGAATTTGAGTCAATGGAGGAGCCCAGGATCGGAGTTTGCCTCTAACTAGCCGGTAGGGCCGGCCCCACGGATCCCTGTCCAACTCAGCCAGCAACTCGCGGCGAGCTTTTTCCTTAGCGGCTTTGACGGCTAGCTGCAGGGTTTGCTTCGCCGATGTGTATCGGCTGTACAGCTCGGTCTCCTGGGCATCTGCATTTTCGGGGCGACGTCGCCTCCGACGAAACCTAGCGTACTGGCGGCGCTCATTTACACACTCATGTCGTAAGCGAGCGATGTCTTGCGACCACCAGTACACCTGACGCGTCCTTGGCTCGTTGTTGCGTACGCGAGGCATCGCCGCATCGCAAAGCGTGGTTAGGGCATGCCGAAACTGAACAGCCTCCCTATCTATGTTGATCGGTTCTTCAATCGTCTGTGACTCCCAAGTCAGGATAATGGCTGCCTCCTCGAGGAGCTCTCTGTTCAGCTTTTTTATGGCCCAACGGGGACCCTGAACCTCGTCCGTAATCGCGCCTCCGTCCGTTCGCCCAACAGAGGATTGTGTGGAGACGCTGAATCGGATGTAAAGGTGATCCGACAGTGTTTCCACCCCCTCAACTACCCTCCAATCTGTCGTCTGTCTTGCGACGCTTGGACTAGCGAACGAGAGATCAACAATAGAGCCGCCATTGTACCGGACACACGTGTTGACTGCGCCTCGGTTTAAAAGTACCAAGCCTAGTGCTAGTGCCCACTCTTCAACTAGTCTTCCTCGAGCATTTGTCGCCGGGGAGCCCCACGAAGTGGATTTTGCGTTGAAGTCTCCGGCGACTATGATAGGGCATGACCGGTGTTGGACCACGAATAAACCGAGTCGGTTCAAAAATTCTTCGAATTCGGCTAGGTGCCGATTCGGTGAATAATAAACACCAACAACAACTAGCTCTCCGATACGTGCGGTGGCAAAACCTCTCGCCCTTGAGGTATCTTCGAGGGTCGGGTATCCAGAAGCCGCAGACGATATTATGGCGACCAAACCGTCCTCATCCCCTACCCAGTTAGACCGAGGTGGGACGTAGTACGGTTCGGACACGATTACGACACTGATCGACCACTCCGCCATACTCTGCAAAAGCAGGTCCTGCGCTCTGGCGGAGTGGTTGATGTTAGCTTGGAGTATCCGAAGAGCCATTAATGGGCGTCGGTATCCATTGCTCCTTCCTTGTTCGTAATCGGTACAAGCGGCCGCTTTTTCGGGAGCCCTTTGTTAGCCCCACAGGACCGAGTACCAACGATATGTTCGTCTGGTTTGCCGTGTGCCTCACATAGTGGGCAATGAGGCGAGGCCGAGCATTCCTGCATCTTGTGGCCAGATTGGCCACAGCGGAAGCACCGCTGCGAGCAATCCACTTTTGACGAACATGCTACTCCCACGTGCCCACTTAATTGACAACGGAAGCAACGCATCTGCCTCGCCTGCATAAGTTTAACCTGTGCCGAAGACCATCCAACCTTGAGTCGTCGGTCCTGCCCCTGGGCCTCCAGGAGCTTCTTGACAGCTGCAACTGGACAGGAAACAACAACTGTCCCTAGTCCGGTGCGGTCCTTTCTTATCTCTCCCGTGCGAACTTCGCCGGGAGAACAACCGCCCTTCTGAGAAACTGCGGCGATTACTTCCTCTCTGGTTGCGGAGTCATCCAGCTCAGTGATCCTTACTTCGGCACACTTGGAAGGTCTAGAGATGCGGACGTCCTCCGACTGCAAAGTCGCCCTCAGTTTCTCAGCCAGGGCATCAGCTTTATCCCCGCTGGTAGCCCCGGGTATCTGTAGCATGCGAGCGCCCGTAACCGTAATTTTCGGTCGGAGCCCCGCAATGCCCAGCTCCTGCAGGCTGATGCCCTGCTTGGCCTTGGTCATGACCTCAGAGTAGGTCATCCCTCTCTTTACGGCGTCCGGCTGCAGCGTCAGAACTACCGCAGTCGAGTTTGGCGTTTTTAGCCGCGCCTTCTCCTTGGCCTTTTCTTTTTCAGCCTTCTTGCGGGCCTTAGCTAGCGCCTTCTTCACTTTCTTACTCGCACCCACTGTTTCCCATTTTCCCATATTAGGTTTGGGCTGGCTGGGGCCTGGAGGCAGAGTAAGTTTCTGCAACTTCCTTGGCGCACTAGCCTTTTTCACCAGAGGGGCAACTGACGGCTGCGGTTCTTCCATCGTGGAAGCCGCTGCAGATTGCACCTTCCTGGACGTGGAGCAGTTCTTGCGAGCCTTCGCCGCATAAGTCGCGCACTGTTTAGGCACCTGAGCCGGGTGATTTTGCGCAGCCACTTGAGGCTGGTTGTCTGAAACCAGAGGGGGTCGCAGAATCTTACCTTCTAAAAACGAGACCCGGGCTAGGATTTTAGCAACCTCGTTTCTGAAGGCCGCCATCAGCTCCGAGTCTCTGTTAGCCTGCGGTCTGACCTCATCTTCCTGGTGAGAACTGTGCTTCAAGGCAGCCAACTCCGTCTTAATTTCGTAAAGTTCCTCGCGGAGACTCGACATTTGCGTCTTGAGGCGTTCGTTATCTCGTTTTAATCGACATGCCTCTTCCGATGCCGATCGCTGGAAGAGCGCCTCCATATTCTCTTCAATAACGGCGGCCGCCTGTTTCAGGGCCTTCTGGCTTGTCCCTTTCAGCCCTGGCGCTTTGGCTACCGATCTCATGGAGGTCACAGCCTCATGGACATTTCGACTAAAGTCGTCGCCAGAAATCATGTCGATGTCCGGCTTTGATACCGAGGAGGACGAGGCCCCACACTCCTTTTCACGTCCTCTCAAGCTCCTCCTAGGACTGGGTACGGAAGCCACGACTTCGTCCTCACTCGATGCCGATAAGGACTTTGCCGCCCTAGCTGCCTCCGCAACTCGCCGACCCACTTTCACAATCTTAACTGATCCAGTAGTCAGCGGCCGAGCTCTCAGCCTTCTGGCAGGTGACGCCTCAGTCTCGTCCGCACTGGACGCCGACACTTTCGGCTCCACCTCCGCCTTTCTCTTCTTCGTCTGACGCCAGAATTTGGACGCCAGACCACCTCGACACTCACTTGATATGCTGCGCATATCCGCCCCGTCCGAAGAATCGGACACATCACCACAAACCTCCTCCGGGCGAGTGTCCCCCCTTGCCAGTCCCTGAGCAAACCGCTCAAGGGGCTGGGAGGTGGGACCCTCCCCCTGGTCCTGAGAAGGACCTTTTTTACCTTTCAAAGATCGCATTGTATGATAATATCACAATTTGCTCACCAACTAGTTCAAGCGCACTTTAGCCGCGCGCCCTCTGCTTCTGCGTTACCGAAGTGTCAGAGGACGGCGTTTCCGGGAATCACGACGTGGACGTAAGCGCTTGGGGGGATCCCCGAGAGTTGTATACCCTGGGATTCCACAATCCCACCTTGTTTTACATGCATGACCGCACATTTGTCCACACCAAATTCCATCCTGATGGAATTACTGAAGCTTATTATTATTATTATTATAATCCCAAAATTAAGAGGTGTACAAATTTCTGTTTGCCTGTAGGTTGTCTAGTATTTTTTATTGGTCACTGTAAAAAGTTTAAAGTAACCTTCAAATTAGTCCGTAACTGATTCATGCAGCAATAAAAAAAAAAAAAAAAAAAAAAAAAAAAAAAAAAAAAAAAAAAAAAAAAAATTTCTTAGGCTTTTTTGCATCACCTACTGGTAGTGTAGATTCGTAGTCGTTTGACTGGTAGACTATACCTCCTAAAATTAAATCTCAAAATAGGATCAATGTTACCAAAACTAATATAAAAAGCTGTCTCTACACTACTTTTGTTCTATCCCTTGGACGCAGCGCGTGGCTACGAATAATAGAATGATACGCTATTGCACATGTAGGGAAACAAAGCGCGGACATAGTGACAGGCAGATTGGGAGTAATTATGGTACATAGTACCTCTGTACCAGTAGTTAGTGTCACCATGGCCCAATGGTTCAATGACCGGAATCGGAGGTTGCCGGTTCGAGGATGAAACTTTTTCCAAATTAATTTACAAAACAGAAACCGCCAATCCGCATTAGCGTAGAGATCAATGATCATTTTTCTCTGTATGATAAGAGGCATTTTCGCAGCTGTCACATAAATAGCAAGCCGTAGTATTAGATATTACACAAACAGTTGTGTTATTATTATATGCAAGCAATAAATAAAGCAACAGAGTGAAAACATAAATAAACCCTTATAAACTGCGGAAGAAAAGAGCAACCTAATTTGTCAATATAAAATAAACTTCAATATAAAATTGACTTTATACTTCAACAGATACTTAACTGATTGTCTCATAAAGAGACTTCTCCACGTCGATAGATCACTCGCTAAGTGACAGACGACGCTCTCAACAAATTATTTCTTCTCAAACTCACAATTCCCTAACATAAAGGCATTTTAATCTGAATATAAACCAGCTGTTTCGCTCCTATTCCCAAAAATCCTTACGAAAATATTCTAATTGCTAAACACGGGTATAACACACAGAAACACTTAGTGAATTGGTGGAAAGCAAATACAATTATATTAAATTAAGCGCGGTTTTAATCTCAATATCTTGTTTGAAGAAAACACGCGCCTAATGAATTCCAGGCGCTCTGAGGTGGTATCTAAACACGCGGGAGTAACGTGTAGCCTGGTTATGTACGATTGCCGGTGTTTTTAGAACTAGAACAAATACCTTAGAGAGATCAATATTTTGAGCTATATTATGTGAATGATATATCGGTTTCCTAACCCTGTCCTACCAAATAGGGTGACATGGCGCACTTCAAAATATTTAAGGGGTACGACACCTACCACAAACTTAACCACCGCGACATTACGTTCTGACACCCAGTTCACATTACATTTATCCTTAAATTTTCGACAATAGACCGACCGTTTACATACTTTTTGCCAGGGTCACGATAGAAGTTGAATATGGTACCTACTTCATTGCCTATGCACAATTGCACATGTCTGAAGCTAACTTTTTATTTAAATTTTCTAGGTGTCTTTATATGTGGCAAAAAGTCAACAAAATCGTACCGAATCTGACTACCCGGAGTACTAAAATTGTCCACATCGGGTAAACATCTCAGGTAACTGGGCAATACGTCACAGCTTATCCCTTGCCGTCTATAAAAGTGGCGATAACATTATGTATGCTGTAACCCAAAGCTGATAACCACCGCGGTTTCCCCGGCCCTACCTCATAAACAGACACGGTGTCGCCCCCTGGTAGGCCATTTAAGCTTCTTTGATGCGCGACCCAGTTCCAAGTTTTTTGCATTTTTCATCGCGCATTGCTGTGGTGTTTGGTTATGAAAGATCACTGTATAAGTAGATAGGGACTCATCTTGTTCATTTTGGTTGGGTAGCTGTCGTGTGCGATCCAGAATTATTCATTAAGCTCGTACTATTTTGCACTCCCGACTTTTTGACACCTTTACAAGGATCATAGTCACGTGTAAACTGAGGTCGTGGTCGTCCACAGTTCATATATTGACCTACCTTCATGTTTTATTGGCTATTTATACGTTATCGATGCAATCCGAGTACTATCCTTAGTTTTTTTACCTATATTGTTTTCTAGATCATATTTATTTATTGATTTTTAAGGGCATTATGAAATTGTGGTCTTGATGCGGCATGATTAAGAGATAAGATGGTGAGGGTTACCCCAGATACAGCCTTGAGCCCAATATAATGTACCTATAACCGAAAACCGGCCTAAAGTAATTTAGTACCATCTTTCTCGTCATATCTCAGATCAATACGATATTTCAGCAAACCTCTACCTGTGCTCAAAAGGTTCCTCACGTACATTGTTACAAATAAGTTGGGCCCAAAAGTTACGGCGTACGTTACTTAGATTAAATAACTTGGATACTAACGGAGGCAATATCTGTCCCGTTACTTGGAGGTGCGCCGATATTAATGACGTTTATTTGCTCAATTTTTTGTAAGACGAGATATTTGAAGACCTTCTAGATCGAAAGAATAGTTAAGTCATGAATTTTAAATGGTTGAGTTATATTTATCATGTTTTGAAAACTCGGGATTAGGAATACAAAGAAGTTTATAGATATGAAACATTGACAATCGTAAATCTTACAAGTACGATTTGAAAATATTAGCTGCTAGAAAGGTTAAAAAAAATCTATAATTGCAAGTATCAAGTCAGGTTAAGTAGGTATAGTGAAAACTTTTAAAGTTGTCTACTGCGATACCACGCTATTCTAAGGCAAAACCGGTATCTTTTACGACTGACCAAGGTACTATTTACATGACTTGGGTCTTCATAAATCCGCCACAAATATGTCTTTTTTATACACGAAGGTATTGGCAGTTAGATACTATGTTTAGTACCAATACAAATTTCTATATTAACCTACATTTATGTGGCCCGTCTTCAAATCGGAGCGACTTGACAATGTCTAAGCTTGATAAATGCTAAACCGATCAACTACGACGAAACAGATTGCGTTTCATCTATCAATGAAGGTAGTTTTAGGCTTTTAGGAAAGGTTTCCCCAAGTGAGTTTTTTTACTGGCAATCCTTTTCTACTTTTTTCAGTCTAATAAATACATACAAGTACCTACCCAAAATAAAAATTATAAATCTGACTCATGTTTATTTGTACCTACTATAAATATACTTTTTTTAATAAATCAACTAACGATAATCTACTTTATCATTCATTTGAAGATTCAAAGGGCCCGTTTACCATTTTCTTGATATTTTCCCGCACCAAAAAGATAGTTTATCGTAATGCATGCCACACCATCCCTGTCTTTCGACACATGTTTCCACCACGAGTGACAAGGCCGGTCTGATTGCCCGGCCCTCGCCCTGGGACTAAATGCTCCATCAATCGGCGCGACACGGGTTGACAACAGTTTCATGTATCAACGATGTTTACAACACTTTTCCTCTAAATATCGTGTGCTCAGCGTAAAGGGGCAACACTAGTTAACCTTTTATTTAACTCAACTACTCTTGTAACCTTTTTTTTTATAGAACTGACCAGAATTTGCTAACGGTTTGGGAACTACGGGAACGAGCGTTTGCTCATCAGGGGTAAAGAGTGATGGGCCTTATAAAAAATATTTTTGGAATCGTCAAAAAATAATGATGGTTTTTGAAAAAAATGTGTTATTGCATGCGTGCGGAAGTTTTAACGCCGAACAACTATCTCGTTCAATTGATCTGACTTGACTGCTGTGAACGGAATTAGAAGCTTACAACCCTCGAAATCAACAGACCCTTAATCTTAGCCCTGGTGCAATTATTGCAGATAATTAGTGAGAGAGCGGATCTAATAGCATGGGCATTGAGCGGTTTCAGCCGAAAACATAAGGACGGTTCGCAAAAAGAGACAATTGAAATTTTAAATTTGCATCCATATTGATATCCATGCAGAAAAAGAGACACGGTACCTTTTTTATAAATTTTAATTTAGATGACTTAGGATTGTCTCTCCTTAGACATCGGTATTAAGTAGGTACCAGGGTAAATGTAGGTAGCTGCTATTTTTATTTATTTATTTAATAATTTATGTACACACAGAATTTAAAAAGAAAATAATTACATATTTATAAATAATGTACAAAGGTGCCGCTTATTTCTTAAGAAATCTCTGCCAGCAGACCCGCGAAAGGAGAAATCGTGAATATTAGCAGTCATTGTGTGCGACTCAATTTACTACAACTACAATTATTACTACTACACATATTAATTAGTAACTTAAAAAAGTTATATGCTATCTATTTTTTTGTTATGCTCCCCAGCCTTTAGCTATGTGATACTTATCTACAAATCTTCCTGATAAGTAAATTGCTTTCGTGTCTGAAACTATTCGAGAGTTCCCGAAAAATATGCGTAGTGATCGTTTGAACTTCATCATTATTAATTTATAATCCCTACTGGTAGATGAGTAGTTTCTGATTAGATCACGCCGTTCCACAATGGCTTGGGCCACACGCTACGGCAATTTAACCCATTATCCGCGACTATTTGCTGTGCGTTTAGACGTACCTACCCAAATACGTTTGATTCCCGGAACTAAATTGCGTGTGGTATTGTATGGCCCTCCGTGGCTCCGCGAGTACAAGTTAATTGATAAAGGCTATTATATAATGGCTCCTCTGAAGTTTTCACTTGGAACGTGACACTAATTGCTAGGATTATACAGGGCACTACGGATATGCGTGGTCATATTTGAAATACTGCCTAAGACGACCCACTGACCGCTTATGTCCATAGAAAAAACAATTTTCTTTAATGAAACCTTAATCACTGCTAAAAAATTATTATCATCTAAGATCTTTTTAAAATCTCATATTTTTAGCTTACTTTTTCGGAGCAAACAGCTCGCCATTAAATACGCAGTTTGAAATCGCAGCTTTTCGTAACTTTAACAAAAGAAACAGTTGACTGTCCCAGTTTGAGTCAAACTTTTTCGAAGTGTTGACGCCGCTTTTTCTCGAACAAAGGAAACATTTTGTTTTGTTCTTGCATACGTCAATGGGAATTCTATGAAGTTTTCCTTTGTAGTCGGGTTGATATAGTTTAAACAGTGCTTGAAGATGAAGAATCTTAAATGTTAAGACTACGAATAAAGACAACATTCAACATAAAAATGCTCATCAATTGAAAGTATGAAATAAAGTAAGGGTATTCAAAATGCGAGGGCTTAAAAATAAAACATCAAGTAATTTAGCAAGAGTTTAATAAAAAAATGCAAAATAATAAAAATATCTCCAAATATTGAGCCTTAACGCTAGGATATCTGTAGGTTACAACATCCAAAAATACAAAAATTACACGCACTCACACAATGAGGGTATCGTCTGCGGTCATTTACGTTACAAAACACCTCCTTCGATAAAATTGAAAGACATTTTGGCGCCAATCGCAACTGACATTAGTCACAGATTATAACTATCGATACAAAATACACGATACATTTCTACTCGGTCAATTTTATCGAATAAGGATTAGGGAAATGATTGGAGAACACTAACGCCGATTTCAATATCAAACGTAAAGGAAACATTGGCACTAGATTCTCGATTTTGTAGCAATTTTATGTATTAAATACATTAACGTTTTGGACGAAACAATTTAAAATGTGACAAGGAAGGTTTTTATTTCGAACATAATTTATTGTCTTTTCACAACTTTGGTATGAAAATAATTTAGAGAGCAAATGCTGAAAGATTTGTGCATGAAAAATAATTCATTTGACGGTAACTTACATTGTTTTAACATAAATCTTTGTTACGTTACGTATTAACGTTTTAGGTCTTTGTAGTCTATTTAAGCTAGTTTTTTAGTATAAACTTGAAAAAATCAAGGTCAACTTTAATTTCGTCATAATAATCTAATAAAGCAACCGTCAAATGCCTGTAAATTGTTTTACAAAACATCAAGAATTAATAAAATGGTCTGAAATACATAGACAAAGGGTGGTCCGTATACAAGCATTATGGATCGGGCACATGATATTTTGAGACATTCTGAATAATCAAAAAAGATTAAGAGTAAGTACAAAAAATACTTACGTGATAATGTCTAAAATGTATTGGTCTATTTCAAATTTAATTATATAAAATATTGAGTAGTACTTGATATAAATTTATAGCATCTTGGTCAAAAAGTTCCATGGTGCAATCATTTCATAATTTAGATTATGACTTTAATCACAACACCCGCTCCGCTTGTGCGCCCGCTCTCACTAAGACCTACCTCTTCTAAACTCAAAACTTCATTCGTTTCGTATTGCGCTATGTTTAATATTCGGAATACCAAAGGTGCTTACTTACAAACAAACAATAATATGGTGATTTATTTTATTTGATATGAATACATGTGCAATAGTGTAAAGCGATTGTTTGCCGTCGGTGATATTTTATTAATACTTTTGATGTGAGCTTTTGATATTATAACTCGTAGAACATTGCTTCTTTATCTAATATTGCTAACATATTGAAAGACAATTCTAGACGCCTTGGGTTTCCTCAAATATAGGAAGCTAAGGAGAAACGCTTGCCGAACCGTGAATAATGACTTTTTTAGTAACAAAAAAAATCGTAAACGCAGGGTAGGTTGCAAAGTACCACCGACAGCAAGCCGCTTAAAACTAAACTAAAAATATACATAGAAATCTTAATCATAAATTAATCATATAGTAATACATTTTGAATATATTTTTAAGAATCTTCCCATTTAAAGTATATATTTTTGACTAGTGAATAAAATTGCACAGCAACATCAAATGCACAATAATGTACTCATGCGGAACAGAGTTTTAGGAAACTGAACCAGGTTTGGATTTAAGTAACGTTTCGTGGAATCTTTTTCAGGAATATTTGCCGGAAAAGCTTGATCAGCGGAAGCCGTAGTTCACTATTATATCTTTTTTTTGCAGGAGACATTACACACACTTAGACAAAGGACATTCTCAAGGTGATCAATTTCAGAGTCCATACGTCCCCATCCCATAGGATCTCAGAAGGAAAATGAGAACTCCAAAGTTCTGGTAACGGACTAGCTTCAATGGACACGAGTTTTCAGGATATGGCAGGCTTCCGCTCGAAACGTGCAAAAGGCTATACGGAGGGAAGAATACTGAAGCCGAAATAAGAAGCAGCATACACCGGCTAGTGTCGGAACTCCGCCGAGACTTGAGTAAGCAACGTGAAAGGTGGCCGCAGATCCTAACTAAACCTATTCGATATATTTAAGTAAAATAAGAAAGCTTACACTCCCCCCTCCCCCTTCCGTCTTGTTCATACTTCACTTGTGACACTATTGATGCGCTTCAACCTTCAATTCACGATTTTAATTTTACATGGGAATTTTTAATACATAATTTAATAATGAGATTCCTTTTTAATACTAGGTACAAACTCTAGCTATCTAGTCCTGTCAGTTGTAACAAAAGACAGTTTTTCAATAATACAGAAAATAGAATCGAGACGTGGTTGGTCAGGTTTATCAACAATCTCATTTGACTTTTAATAAATACGTTTGACTTATGATGATATGTTGACTTACTGTACCAGACTTATTGGCTACCTCCAGGTGACAATCTGATGTATACTGGATAAAAATAACATTAAAACGCAAATTTAGTATCGTCTAACGTCGGTACCCACCTACGCTGTAGTAAATCCTGGTCGTCAACGTTAGACGATACGAAATTTTTGTTACCACACATTTTCTTTACTATAATTATCGCTTTAGTTGACAACCGCTATAGCCAACACGCCTAAAGGTGCTCCCACACAGCAGTTATATAACGTTATACAACATTGTGTATGTGTGTTTCTTAACATGTTGTAGAGTATTGTTACACGCTATTAATAAATGTTATCGTGTTACACAATGTTGTATAACGTTATATAACTGCTGTGTGGGAGCACCTTACTAACCACGTCCCATATAGCTTTCAAACTCAAAAAACATAAAATTATACAATTTCAACACATTGACAAGAAAAACATAGTCTTTGGCGTTTTGAGCAAAACGTGATGTATGGCATCAACTAGCGGTACTAAGTCGCGCTTACCTTCGTTATAGTTTGTTTATTTAATTTACAAAGACTAACAATAGATATGCATCGAAGTTGGGTATATCTTTTGGCATTCATTAATTCGTATTTTTTTCTTTTAATCATACTACTTTTTTAAGTAAACGTGTTGTTAAATGCTACTTTTTTTTACTAAGACTACAAATACACAGAACATTAAGTGGTTACAATAGATACACTTTAAGAAGTGAATCTTGTTCTATTAAAAATCACCCTGATGCTTGGTGATAACGTGTATATGTACTGAAAATAGGAAAATAGCTCACGTCAAGATTAGACCAAGGTAATCAAAGTACATACATTTTTAATCCCAACTTCGACGCATGACCACACTAACTTTGTAATCATTGCAAAATTACAAGTGTACATATTATCTTCTATATATTGAGTAAAAAACCGTTTGTATATCGAAAATCGTTTAGTAAAAATTCTACATCAATTTGTATGGGAGTAAAAAAAGGTTTATTTGATAAGGTTGAGCAAATATTGCAATGACCACAAGTCAGTAAAATTCTTCTAGCAATATCGTGGTGACTATAGAATAGTATCGGTTACACTATAAAATGTCAATTCCCTAATGTATGTATACCCTACACATCCTTACATACAAGTACCTATGATATACAAACCATACGTATATTTAATATTTCTCGTTAATTAATTCATATATAAAGTTTACGCAATATAAATAAATGCATTTTATGGCAAAATGTAGGAATGTTGCGCTGACATCTATTTGTTTAGTAAAAACTTCTTGATTGATACGGAACTGCGTACATAACTGATAACATACAAATGTGTTATTTTTACATTACAACATAATTATGATTGGTTTCTTCAATCAATATACTAAATATAAAATTAAATACGTAGGAATTACGTAACAAATACTAGTATCAACGTACTAGGCTGTCATGAAACACGGGGAGTTAGCCCGCAGTACGACGCGTGGTAGTTAGCAGCAACCATAGACTTTAGATACACTATAGACCGCTAGTTTCTCTCTGTGCCAAGCGAGAGCACCTTTTTTGCTGTATCTAGTACATTCGTTTACTGATTTCAGTTATTTTTCGCATCGACAGACTTATATGCGAAAATATCGATGGTTTCGACATTGTTAGGATAATATTAGGGTTTGAGATAGTTTCATTAAAACGACGCGCTCCGTCTTGATACAATATTTACGACAAAACTAGTTCATACTAGTGCTTACGATTCATACCTTGATAAGCTCACTCCTTAGTTTCTTACTAAAGTTTCTTATATACTCTAAGGTAGTGACCTATACCACTATCTGTCAAAATATTCCAAGATTTTTATCAAAAGTTTTTACTAAAACAAATAAGATGTAATACGCGATACAGTGAGCATTCTATGAGCATGATTGGTACAGTTTTGGTCGAACATTGATGAGATCACGAACTTGTTTGACAGCAAATTATTAGCGGTGCGGCGATGAAAGGGTGACTGGCCGTGAGCATTGGATTCGATTAATAATTTAAATGGTTGTACATGTTGGAAATAACTATTCGTAATATGATAAAGTTACAGTAATTTGTTGTGTTTGATATTCCTTGTTAAAATATAGTTATTTTTGTCGAACAAGTGAATTTGTTCAAAGACTAGATTATTCCCTTTCTTATGTGTATTCAATTATTATTAAACAAAATTTATTGTTATTAATATAACTGCCTCGTTGGCCTAGTGGTGCTAAGCGCGACTGCTACGCTAGAGGTCTTGGGTTCGATTTCCAAGTCGACCAAGGTGTTATTCGGTTTTTCTATGAAATTCACAGTAGCTGGTCGGAGTTTGGATTTGTGCCCGGTTAGTGGCAATAGGCTCGCCCCCTATTACATGGGACCTAAAAACATACCGGCGAACTGTGGGTGTACATTGGTACGCCTCTGCCTAACCCTTCGGAGATACAGGCGTGATGGTATGTTATGTTATGTTTTTTAATATACCTGAAATGCCACAACAGTACTACACTGAGTTCACAATTTAGGTTCAATCAAAACACTGATAATTTCAAATATTCGACAAAGTTGATCGTAATGGACAGTCATTTCCAACATGCACATATTCCGAGATGAACTTACAACTATATTCAGTACACATTATTGGACTTATGTGTCGACGTTACTCTAGTATACTACATTACCACGACTATCTGATATCTAAGATTAAAATGTAAAAACTGGATCGACGGGACACATTTCTAGAAAATATTTAGAAATCCCAAGTTACTGTAAGGTATAAAAAGTTTTTTGCTATAGTGGCTACACCTTAATGCAAGTTTGTGTACAACCTTCACGATTATAATTTTTGAATGGTATCACGTAAACGTACAGACAGCAACAAAAGTGTAGCAAAAAATAAAAATGCAAAATTCACTAGTATACACTTCAACACATTTTTTATTTCATTAATAAATAAAATGTTTAATCAAATAGTCATATTTTATATTTTTATTTTTGTAACACTTTTGTTGCTGTCTGTACGTACACGACTTACACTCGGGTACTGTCAGTTCTGTCCATACATATAAAGATGAATTATTACAACAATTTAAGATATTACATTTTTACTATATTCAACCGTTACTAATTACTTGTAATTAATGTCAGGTTTAAGTTATAAATATTGTTACAAATATTGTTTTTTTTTTTTAAATAATGGTATGAATGTTGTTTACATTTACTAATAGTCATGTCATTATGTATTGTCAAACTATTTTTTTTAGTTTTTCTAGATATCTGTAAAAGCACCAAAGGGTCGAACTCTCGCAAGGATATCAGAGATCTCATATTTCGGAAACAAACGGAATCCTCAATAATACTTATGACGTCATTACTCATCGAATGAACTGAAATCTGCATCTCCGATATCTTCGCGTTCGTGCAGCCGATCCAGTGTTTCAATCCAGGCATGCCAACATTATTTTGAACGTTAACACTTTGATAACAAGGTGCAAAAAAAAAATGAAATTTTTCATATGACCATGCCTGGTAGAGGGTTAATTAAACCTCGCGAATTATAATCCATCTTTATCCGTATAACCAGAAACCGGTCAGTTGGATTCGTATAACGCGACCGAGTATGGGAGCCTCTAAATAACACTACAAGCTATAGTTACTGAATTGCACTTGATTTAGTCTCACTGATCCCATTCGGACTCGTCCACTCCCTCCATGCTGTCTTGCTCCAGTTTCAGGTTTATCTGCACTTTGGCGCTTATAGACTTCATTATCTGGAAATATATATGAAAAATACGGGTTTTTAGATACGAAATTACTGTACACGCGAATGGTAGATGTTACAAAAAACTTTTTATTTTTAAACAATTTTCATCGGTGTCAATTTATTTAGTTTTTTTTTATTCACGAATTTTGACGCTTATCCAAGTTTTGTTGTCTGGGTAGAATGACACACGAAAATGCGCTGAAATACCTTTAAAAATAGTTTTAATTCACGGACTGGTGTATTTCAATTTTTTTGTATCCAAAGCAAACAATTTGTATATTAAATGTTACAGATGCTTCGCTATAGTGTCATTGCCTTGAGAGTTTTCACGGTCATATACATGTGCATCAATATGAAGGCGTACTCACACTGTCCTCCTTGGCCTTGGGGTCCTGCGGCACGTGCGACTTGATGAGGTCGGGCTTCGGCTTGGACACCTTGTCGCGAGCCTCGCGTGTCACCGGCGACGCCGCCGTGTGAGCCGACACTAAGAACAAAACGTAATGTTAACTTCTGTTGAGATAATGATGGCGATGATCACGCGGCCTTAATTGTAATGCCTATAGATGAGGATTACGGTACCAACCTGAGTAAATTTGAAATTATGTTGACGAATACGTAACAAATAGACATAGATACTCGCAATTCAGTAACTGCATGTATATATTTAATAATATGGTAATATGTGAGTTTTTGTTCTGCAGTTGCAGGCCAAAAACGCACGCAAGTAACACGCTAAGCGCCACGCTGTGCCGCGTCGCATGACGGCATCGCGGCATCTCGACGGAGAGCAGGCGACACCTAGGGAAGTGTTGCGTGTTGCGGCTCCTAGGAAGCTCTATTCTCGGGAGCTGCAAGGTCAGTAGACGGCAGATCTGTCACTCTTTCATCGTCCACCAGCAGCAGTCAGCACGTCAGCAGTAACATGGTGGGTATAACTCACGCGGCTCCATGCCGGGCGGCTGCAGGCTGGCGAGCGCGGGCGCCACGCTGTCGCCGGCCAGCCAGGCCCACGTCACCAGCGTCGGCGGGAGTAGAGCGTGTAACATGGTGGGTATAACTCACGCGGCTCCATGCCGGGCGGCTGCAGGCTGGCGAGCGCGGGCGCCACGCTGTCGCCGGCCAGCCAGGCCCACGTCACCAGCGTCGGCGGGAGTAGAGCGTGTAACATGGTGGGTATAACTCACGCGGCTCCATGCCGGGCGGCTGCAGGCTGGCGAGCGCGGGCGCCACGCTGTCGCCGGCCAGCCAGGCCCACGTCACCAGCGTCGGCGGGAGTAGAGCGTGTAACATGGTGGGTATAACTCACGCGGCTCCATGCCGGGCGGCTGCAGGCTGGCGAGCGCGGGCGCCACGCTGTCGCCGGCCAGCCAGGCCCACGTCACCAGCGTCGGCGGGAGTAGAGCGTGTAACATGGTGGGTATAACTCACGCGGCTCCATGCCGGGCGGCTGCAGGCTGGCGAGCGCGGGCGCCACGCTGTCGCCGGCCAGCCAGGCCCACGTCACCAGCGTCGGCGGGAGTAGAGCGTGTAACATGGTGGGTATAACTCACGCGGCTCCATGCCGGGCGGCTGCAGGCTGGCGAGCGCGGGCGCCACGCTGTCGCCGGCCAGCCAGGCCCACGTCACCAGCGTCGGCGGGAGTAGAGCGTGTAACATGGTGGGTATAACTCACGCGGCTCCATGCCGGGCGGCTGCAGGCTGGCGAGCGCGGGCGCCACGCTGTCGCCGGCCAGCCAGGCCCACGTCACCAGCGTCGGCGGGAGTAGAGCGTGTAACATGGTGGGTATAACTCACGCGGCTCCATGCCGGGCGGCTGCAGGCTGGCGAGCGCGGGCGCCACGCTGTCGCCGGCCAGCCAGGCCCACGTCACCAGCGTCGGCGGGAGTAGAGCGTGTAACATGGTGGGTATAACTCACGCGGCTCCATGCCGGGCGGCTGCAGGCTGGCGAGCGCGGGCGCCACGCTGTCGCCGGCCAGCCAGGCCCACGTCACCAGCGTCGGCGGGAGTAGAGCGTGTAACATGGTGGGTATAACTCACGCGGCTCCATGCCGGGCGGCTGCAGGCTGGCGAGCGCGGGCGCCACGCTGTCGCCGGCCAGCCAGGCCCACGTCACCAGCGTCGGCGGGAGTAGAGCGTGTAACATGGTGGGTATAACTCACGCGGCTCCATGCCGGGCGGCTGCAGGCTGGCGAGCGCGGGCGCCACGCTGTCGCCGGCCAGCCAGGCCCACGTCACCAGCGTCGGCGGGAGTAGAGCGTGTAACATGGTGGGTATAACTCACGCGGCTCCATGCCGGGCGGCTGCAGGCTGGCGAGCGCGGGCGCCACGCTGTCGCCGGCCAGCCAGGCCCACGTCACCAGCGTCGGCGGGAGTAGAGCGTGTAACATGGTGGGTATAACTCACGTGGCTCCATGCCGGGCGGCTGCAGGCTGGCGAGCGCGGGCGCCACGCTGTCGCCGGCCAGCCAGGCCCACGTCACCAGCGTCGGCGGGAGTAGAGCGTGTAACATGGTGGGTATAACTCACGCGGCTCCATGCCGGGCGGCTGCAGGCTGGCGAGCGCGGGCGCCACGCTGTCGCCGGCCAGCCAGGCCCACGTCACCAGCGTCGGCGGGAGTAGAGCGTGTAACATGGTGGGTATAACTCACGCGGCTCCATGCCGGGCGGCTGCAGGCTGGCGAGCGCGGGCGCCACGCTGTCGCCGGCCAGCCAGGCCCACGTCACCAGCGTCGGCGGGAGTAGAGCGTGTAACATGGTGGGTATAACTCACGCGGCTCCATGCCGGGCGGCTGCAGGCTGGCGAGCGCGGGCGCCACGCTGTCGCCGGCCAGCCAGGCCCACGTCACCAGCGTCGGCGGGAGTAGAGCGTGTAACATGGTGGGTATAACTCACGCGGCTCCATGCCGGGCGGCTGCAGGCTGGCGAGCGCGGGCGCCACGCTGTCGCCGGCCAGCCAGGCCCACGTCACCAGCGTCGGCGGGAGTAGAGCGTGTAACATGGTGGGTATAACTCACGCGGCTCCATGCCGGGCGGCTGCAGGCTGGCGAGCGCGGGCGCCACGCTGTCGCCGGCCAGCCAGGCCCACGTCACCAGCGTCGGCGGGAGTAGAGCGTGTAACATGGTGGGTATAACTCACGCGGCTCCATGCCGGGCGGCTGCAGGCTGGCGAGCGCGGGCGCCACGCTGTCGCCGGCCAGCCAGGCCCACGTCACCAGCGTCGGCGGGAGTAGAGCGTGTAACATGGTGGGTATAACTCACGCGGCTCCATGCCGGGCGGCTGCAGGCTGGCGAGCGCGGGCGCCACGCTGTCGCCGGCCAGCCAGGCCCACGTCACCAGCGTCGGCGGGAGTAGAGCGTGTAACATGGTGGGTATAACTCACGCGGCTCCATGCCGGGCGGCTGCAGGCTGGCGAGCGCGGGCGCCACGCTGTCGCCGGCCAGCCAGGCCCAAGTCACCAGCGTCGGCGGGAGTAGAGCGTGTAACATGGTGGGTATAACTCACGCGGCTCCATGCCGGGCGGCTGCAGGCTGGCGAGCGCGGGCGCCACGCTGTCGCCGGCCAGCCAGGCCCACGTCACCAGCGTCGGCGGGAGTAGAGCGTGTAACATGGTGGGTATAACTCACGCGGCTCCATGCCGGGCGGCTGCAGGCTGGCGAGCGCGGGCGCCACGCTGTCGCCGGCCAGCCAGGCCCACGTCACCAGCGTCGGCGGGAGTAGAGCGTGTAACATGGTGGGTATAACTCACGCGGCTCCATGCCGGGCGGCTGCAGGCTGGCGAGCGCGGGCGCCACGCTGTCGCCGGCCAGCCAGGCCCACGTCACCAGCGTCGGCGGGAGTAGAGCGTGTAACATGGTGGGTATAACTCACGCGGCTCCATGCCGGGCGGCTGCAGGCTGGCGAGCGCGGGCGCCACGCTGTCGCCGGCCAGCCAGGCCCACGTCACCAGCGTCGGCGGGAGTAGAGCGTGTAACATGGTGGGTATAACTCACGCGGCTCCATGCCGGGCGGCTGCAGGCTGGCGAGCGCGGGCGCCACGCTGTCGCCGGCCAGCCAGGCCCACGTCACCAGCGTCGGCGGGAGTAGAGCGTGTAACATGGTGGGTATAACTCACGCGGCTCCATGCCGGGCGGCTGCAGGCTGGCGAGCGCGGGCGCCACGCTGTCGCCGGCCAGCCAGGCCCACGTCACCAGCGTCGGCGGGAGTAGAGCGTGTAACATGGTGGGTATAACTCACGCGGCTCCATGCCGGGCGGCTGCAGGCTGGCGAGCGCGGGCGCCACGCTGTCGCCGGCCAGCCAGGCCCACGTCACCAGCGTCGGCGGGAGTAGAGCGTGTAACATGGTGGGTATAACTCACGCGGCTCCATGCCGGGCGGCTGCAGGCTGGCGAGCGCGGGCGCCACGCTGTCGCCGGCCAGCCAGGCCCACGTCACCAGCGTCGGCGGGAGTAGAGCGTGTAACATGGTGGGTATAACTCACGCGGCTCCATGCCGGGCGGCTGCAGGCTGGCGAGCGCGGGCGCCACGCTGTCGCCGGCCAGCCAGGCCCACGTCACCAGCGTCGGCGGGAGTAGAGCGTGTAACATGGTGGGTATAACTCACGCGGCTCCATGCCGGGCGGCTGCAGGCTGGCGAGCGCGGGCGCCACGCTGTCGCCGGCCAGCCAGGCCCACGTCACCAGCGTCGGCGGGAGTAGAGCGTGTAACATGGTGGGTATAACTCACGCGGCTCCATGCCGGGCGGCTGCAGGCTGGCGAGCGCGGGCGCCACGCTGTCGCCGGCCAGCCAGGCCCACGTCACCAGCGTCGGCGGGAGTAGAGCGTGTAACATGGTGGGTATAACTCACGCGGCTCCATGCCGGGCGGCTGCAGGCTGGCGAGCGCGGGCGCCACGCTGTCGCCGGCCAGCCAGGCCCACGTCACCAGCGTCGGCGGGAGTAGAGCGTGTAACATGGTGGGTATAACTCACGCGGCTCCATGCCGGGCGGCTGCAGGCTGGCGAGCGCGGGCGCCACGCTGTCGCCGGCCAGCCAGGCCCACGTCACCAGCGTCGGCGGGAGTAGAGCGTGTAACATGGTGGGTATAACTCACGCGGCTCCATGCCGGGCGGCTGCAGGCTGGCGAGCGCGGGCGCCACGCTGTCGCCGGCCAGCCAGGCCACGCCGCTCTGCCACGGCGACCACGTCACCAGCGTCGGCGGGAACAGATCGTCTTGGAACAGCTCGCTCTGCACAAACAACACAACATCATAAGTGACTCAAACACTCGGTGGCACGCAGCATTGCTGGCGTCCGCGGCGATGGCGGTGTGGCCGAAGCACGTGACGCACATGACACACGTGACGCACGTGTCGGACGTGACACACGTGAAGCACGTCCTGCACGTCCTGCACGTGACGCACGTGACACACGTCACGTACGTGACGCACGTGGCGCGCTGGTGCCGCCGGGGCAGTGGGGGGACGCTCGCGGGCGGCGGGGTGACCCACCACTGCCAATTTTTTTTAAGTTTTGCAGCGACAGCGACGTTTACATACTGTGAAGTGTTATTGGTCGCTCTACCTGTGTTTACCTCGTCTTTTTATTAATTATTTATGAACATACTTCCACAATATTAGCTCACGGGTTATAAATAGTTATAATGGATAGAGCGCGCATTTTAAACGAAAATAAACTTACCTTTATTCTGGGTACTGTGAAAGACAACGGTTCGATTGTACCATTGGTAAGTCTCAGTGCTCGCGCGAATTCCACCTAAAACAAAACAAACGTACCCATAATTAAATCTAGCACTTATTTTTTTAAATGATAAAATATAAGAAAGTATGTTCTTACCTTTTCAACAGCGACTAGATTCTTCTGCAGGTAGGCTATGCCCTGGTGCAGCGTGGGCGAGCGATGGTGCGACAGCGCGCACAAGTGGGGCGCCTCGCTCGTCACCTCGTAGCAGTAGATCGTTGAGTCACCCTGTATAATAATAGAGGTATGTCATTAAATATATGTTCCTGTATTTATATCCTACACCCGGTATCGATATGTAAGAAAGTCAGACAACGAGTACAGAAAAGAAACATTGACGACGCGATGAATAAACACAGTGTCTTAATTCACGCTAGGGCTTCTGGTAACTAACGTTACGGCATATTCTGCAGGAATTATAGTCCTAAACCTAAATATATCGTCGAAACTACACTTCTCATCAAAAAAATCGAAACACTTTCGTTTTTATTGTTTTTGTCCAATTTTTTTACAAAAGAGAATTAATTCCATGAAAAATAAAACATTATTGTGTAGCTGGCAGTTTGGTCATTACAGTAAGAAGAAAAAAATCAAAATTCGAAATTAGAATTTCATTTGTTTATCCTATAAATGAAATTAATCACTGTTTTGAGACAAATGTGTATTTAGGGTTGGAGTACGTTTCTCGTTTAAAAACGTTTGTCTTTAAACTTTTTGTTTCTTATTTCATTTACTGTGACTTTGGGACGTCTGAAAAAACTTTTTTTTCTAAAACATATGGATACTTCGCCCGCAGAAGCCGCCCAAGTGGTGGCATTGCTGGATTCTGGACTTAGTCAGCGTGTTGTGGCTGCAAGATTGCATCTAAGCTTATCATCTGTTCATAGAGTCTACCAACGGTATCGGGAGACTGGTTCGTTCACGCGCCGTTCAGGATCTGGCAGGAATCGGGTCACTTCTGAGCGAGATGATCGATTTATTGTAACAACTTCTTTACGAAATCGACGCCTTAACGCTTTTCAACTGCAGCAGCAGCTTCGCGTTGTACGAAGAGTAGCTGTAAGTGACTCTACAATAAGAAGAAGGTTGAAGGAACGCGGATTGGCACCGCATAAGCCAGCGAATGGGCCGAAATTAACTGCAAACCATCGAAGAGCGCGCCTTAACTTTGCACGCGAGCACCTAACTTGGTCATACCTTCAGTGGAGCAAAGTACTGTTTTCTGATGAGTGTAAAATTATGCTGTATGGTAACGACGGAAGGAACAAGGTCTACAGAAGAGATGGAGAACGCTTTGCACAATGCTGCATTGAAGAAAAGGTCAGCTATGGTGGCGGTTCGTGGACGGTTTGGGGAGGAATCAGCGCCGACGGTAAGACAGAACTTGCCTTTGTGTCTGGGCCACGGCTGCCTGCACTAAACTCTCATCGGTACATCGAACAGTGTCTTGAACCTCATGTGATGCCCTATGCACATTTTATTGGCAACGACTTCATATTCATGCACGACAATGCTAGAGCTCACACCGCGGGCGTCGTACGAGATTATCTTACCGAAGTCGGTATCTCCATTATGGTATGGCCAGCAAGAAGCCCGGACATGAATCCCATTGAACATCTATGGGATGAATTAAAGAGACGAATTCGAGCAAGAGATACAGCCCCAGTAACACTTAGCCAGCTGCAAAATGCAATCCAAGAGGAATGGGATAATATACCACAACATGTGATCGTGACTCTCATCCGATCGATGAAGAACCGTATAGAAGCAGTAATAAGAGCTCGCGGAGGGAATACAAGTTATTAAATAAACGTTTCTTACATTTTTTTTTCATTTACGCGTGTTGTTTTACCCATTTCCTTCATATTCCATACAGGGTAAAAATTACTCATTATACAAAATACGAAACCTATGAAGACTTAATTTGAATTTAGAACATTAACATTAGGATTTAAAAACCTCATACTTACTCACTATTAAATGACATTTTACATTTATTCCTAAATATACACATTTTTCTGATAATCCTTATCAAATCATAAACTGCGAGGTGTTTCGATTTTTTTGATGAGAAGTGTATAATAATACAATTTGAACGCGCGAAAATACCATTATGAATAAAAATCTTTCTAACGTTTTTGATAGCCCAAATCTCGAGGAAGGTCAAAGGATACTGAAGATCACAATACCTGCCTTCAAAGAAAAACAAAGGGCAATAAACCGCAGGCCATATTACTATAATAAAGTCGATACATACCCGTCCGGTAAGGAAGAGCGTGCCGGAGTCGTGGTCGAGGTGCGTCTGCAAGATGGCGGGCGACACGTCCAGGCCCACCGTGCACACTGGCGCGGACAGGTCCGACACCTTGTACAGCAGGATCTGACGCTCCGATACTCTGGGTAAAGGTAGTAGGTTGTAAGTAGTAAATAAGCTCAATAGGGTAAATGATTAATGGGAAGGATAAATAATAGTCCGTCAGTTAGATAATAAAAATCATTAGACATGTGTATTTCGGTTTGTCAAATTACGAAATTACTAATTAGGTAAGGCTACCCCCACACTAGCGATATTCGAGCGTCGTCGTCTAGCCAGCGCCCGCACTACGTCGACACGACGCTCGAAATACGCTAGTGTGAGAGGTCCCTAAGGAATGGAGAGGAGTCCATAATGTCATGATTCTGCACAAAATCGTGACGACTGTAGTTTTTTCTTAAATCTTACAGATTTTTTTTTTTAATTTGTTTCAGAATCAGATTGCTGTGACCTACATAACATCATATAAGTAAATATGGTATGTTACTTGTCGAAGCCGGTGACGACGAGATGCGTGCCGTTGAGCGCCCACACGAGGCGCGCGCCGCGGCTGCCGGCCGGGCCCGGACCGCTAGCCGTGGCCGAGCTGGACGACCGGGGCTTGTACACCTGCGATATAATTACCGTGTTAGTTCTCTTCTTTTTAGGACCGGATTCATAAACAGCATCCACTCAGTACCATTTCAGAGTTTAAAGCCACCTAAAGTACCTCCGTATGGCCTTTTCGGGCATTCCAGCAAGTGGAACAATCTAAACAGACTATTAGACTGCGTTATAAGATATTTGTTCCACGGTAAGAAGTAACTAGACACGGGGTTAAAGATGAATTTGGAAAGGGAATTATATCCTTTTTCGACGGGTGATATACCTATATATTTTTTAGATAAGAAAGTTTTATTTATAATTTCAAAGTTGAGAAAAGATTAAATTCTCCGCGAAACGAATGTAAAAACGGAGTAGACATAAAACACCACTCACCCTGATAAGTCCATCCTTACAGACGGTAGCGAGGTACTCCCCGCACGGCGACCAGTCGAGCGCGAATATCTGCTCGGTGTGTCCCGTGAGCGTGATGGCGGCGACCGGGGTCTCGGCGCTGAGGTCCCAGATCTTGACGCTGAGGTCGTGGGCGGCTGTGGTCAGCAGGTCCGACGCCGTCGGGTGGAAGCGGATGATGTAGATCTTGTCCGGGTGGGCGTTGAATGTACGGGCTGGCTCGTTTGTTGATTCTTGTAAACCTGTGTTGAGTAAAGTAATTAAATTAGAATTAAGCCCCAAAATCATCCGGTAACATGTCTGACTAGATTATGTGTGGTGTTACATAACGAGAATATCTACACCTTCACGTTCGAGAAGCGTGGGGGCGCGCGGGCGGCGGCCGTGGCCCCCAGCGGGGGCTCCACAGTACCTACGTAGGCTAGAGCACTCACCGTCCTCGGGTATGATCCACTCCCTGACGGCACCGTCGTCGCAGGCCACCAGCAGGCGCTCGGGGCGGAAGGGGTCCCAGGCCCAGTCGGTGAGCGGCGCGGGGTGCAGCAGGGCGGGGGCGCGCGCGCCGCCGGGGTGCGGGGGGGGCGCGCGGGCGGCGGCCGTGGCCCCCAGCGGGGGCTCCACAGTACCTACGTAGGCTAGAGCACTCACCGTCCTCGGGTATGATCCACTCCCTGACGGCACCGTCGTCGCAGGCCACCAGCAGGCGCTCGGGGCGGAAGGGGTCCCAGGCCCAGTCGGTGAGCGGCGCGGGGTGCAGCAGGGCGGGGGCGCGCGCGCTGCCGGGGTGCGTGGGGGGCGCGCGGGCGGCGGCCGTGGCCCCCAGCGGGGGCTCCACAGTACCTACGTAGGCTAGAGCACTCACCGTCCTCGGGTATGATCCACTCCCTGACGGCACCGTCGTCGCAGGCCACCAGCAGGCGCTCGGGGCGGAAGGGGTCCCAGGCCCAGTCGGTGAGCGGCGCGGGGTGCAGCAGGGCGGGGGCGCGCGCGCTGCCGGGGTGCGTGGGGGGCGCGCGGGCGGCGGCCGTGGCCCCCAGCGGGGGCTCCACAGTACCTACGTAGGCTAGAGCACTCACCGTCCTCGGGTATGATCCACTCCCTGACGGCACCGTCGTCGCAGGCCACCAGCAGGCGCTCGGGGCGGAAGGGGTCCCAGGCCCAGTCGGTGAGCGGCGCGGGGTGCAGCAGGGCGGGGGCGCGCGCGCTGCCGGGGTGCGTGGGGGGCGCGCGGGCGGCGGCCGTGGCCCCCAGCGGGGGCTCCACAGTACCTACGTAGGCTAGAGCACTCACCGTCCTCGGGTATGATCCACTCCCTGACGGCACCGTCGTCGCAGGCCACCAGCAGGCGCTCGGGGCGGAAGGGGTCCCAGGCCCAGTCGGTGAGCGGCGCGGGGTGCAGCAGGGCGGGGGCGCGCGCGCTGCCGGGGTGCGTGGGGGGCGCGCGGGCGGCGGCCGTGGCCCCCAGCGGGGGCTCCACAGTACCTACGTAGGCTAGAGCACTCACCGTCCTCGGGTATGATCCACTCCCTGACGGCACCGTCGTCGCAGGCCACCAGCAGGCGCTCGGGGCGGAAGGGGTCCCAGGCCCAGTCGGTGAGCGGCGCGGGGTGCAGCAGGGCGGGGGCGCGCGCGCTGCCGGGGTGCGTGGGGGGCGCGCGGGCGGCGGCCGTGGCCCCCAGCGGGGGCTCCACAGTACCTACGTAGGCTAGAGCACTCACCGTCCTCGGGTATGATCCACTCCCTGACGGCACCGTCGTCGCAGGCCACCAGCAGGCGCTCGGGGCGGAAGGGGTCCCAGGCCCAGTCGGTGAGCGGCGCGGGGTGCAGCAGGGCGGGGGCGCGCGCGCTGCCGGGGTGCGTGGGGGGCGCGCGGGCGGCGGCCGTGGCCCCCAGCGGGGGCTCCACAGTACCTACGTAGGCTAGAGCACTCACCGTCCTCGGGTATGATCCACTCCCTGACGGCACCGTCGTCGCAGGCCACCAGCAGGCGCTCGGGGCGGAAGGGGTCCCAGGCCCAGTCGGTGAGCGGCGCGGGGTGCAGCAGGGCGGGGGCGCGCGCGCTGCCGGGGTGCGTGGGGGGCGCGCGGGCGGCGGCCGTGGCCCCCAGCGGGGGCTCCACAGTACCTACGTAGGCTAGAGCACTCACCGTCCTCGGGTATGATCCACTCCCTGACGGCACCGTCGTCGCAGGCCACCAGCAGGCGCTCGGGGCGGAAGGGGTCCCAGGCCCAGTCGGTGAGCGGCGCGGGGTGCAGCAGGGCGGGGGCGCGCGCGCTGCCGGGGTGCGTGGGGGGCGCGCGGGCGGCGGCCGTGGCCCCCAGCGGGGGCTCCACAGTACCTACGTAGGCTAGAGCACTCACCGTCCTCGGGTATGATCCACTCCCTGACGGCACCGTCGTCGCAGGCCACCAGCAGGCGCTCGGGGCGGAAGGGGTCCCAGGCCCAGTCGGTGAGCGGCGCGGGGTGCAGCAGGGCGGGGGCGCGCGCGCTGCCGGGGTGCGTGGGGGGCGCGCGGGCGGCGGCCGTGGCCCCCAGCGGCAGCTCCACGATGCCCACGCGTCCGCCGCCGCCGCTCAGCGGGACAGCGCACCGGTACCCGTTAGCTAACGAAACAAACAACACTTTCACTTAACCTCTGTGCTCGTACGGCTTACACACCAGTTTTCAAGATTTCGCTAGCTTGAAGTCCCGGGTTCGATCCCCGGACGATACAATATAGATAAAGAAAGACACATAAAAATAATGCAACAATTCCGTAAATACGGTATTCAGCTGCGTACGGATTGCGCGTTCCTGTGTACGCGTAGCTGGGAAACACTGTCCACGCGTACATTGGATACGCGTACAGCTCCTAAACGGACCGCCGCGAACCTGTACGCGAGTTCAATCGATCCAGAGCGCTCCGCGAGCCCCAGTTTCATTATTGAAACTCGAAGAACACGCGTGTTTATTCATTTTGCCGTCCAAATATAGCGTACCCGGCCGCGTGCGTCCTCTTTGACGCGCGACGAAAAACTGACTGACCGGTGGCTCGCGCGAGTCGCGCTGCGAGTTGGCTCGCGCGGTACGCGTACCCCAAGAGTGAACGCGTAGCTGCAGGTACGGACTAGGCGTTCCGGAGACGCGTTTACTGGGTACGCGTACCAGGGTACGCGCAATCCGTACGCAGCTTTCCAATACTACTGCGCGCTCAAATCCTTAAACAGTTCTCTTTCCGGGGCCTTATCTCTGTCAAAGGAGATTGCCCACGGACAGGCCCCACTTTGTGGCGCCGTGTCTGTTTTGCGTCGAGTTGAATTATAGCCCTACGTATTTACTTCTGTTACATTACGAGTTATTGGTATCGAGTTGAGCATTTACGTTCCTCAAATGGTTTTGTTGTGAGATATCGGACTTTTGTTGTCATGTGAGCGAATTGACTCTAGTTTTAACGAGTAAATGTCTACTCCGGGTCGAGATCGAACAAACCGACCACTCGACCACGTTGCCGCGCTTTGCTCTCTGATTGACTGGCACATAGCATGCGCAAACCATTGAGCGCCCTCAACCAATCAGCGACTGTTATACTAAATTATATAAAGAAAATTCATAAGATCGAGACACACATGTTTGAAATCCGGCATGGCATACAGAATACGATAGAAAAATAACGATGCATGCATTTTATACTTAGTGAATAAGGCCCCAGACCCTTACACCACAGGCACCACAGCCCATATCACTCTTTCCTACGCGTCTAGACAGAGCAGGGGGACGCGGAGCGAGAGGATAGCGTCCCCCAGCCGCCTTACACCCGCTGGGTAGGTATAAGTCGGAATCCGTTGTCGGACCGGAGTGTCGAATAATAATTAAATAAAATGGCTTTAATATTTTTTAATGTCATCACTTCGTATATACCTATAAGAATTTAAAACTTCATCAGACTCCGCACACAGGAAAGGTAAGTATAATAAAAAAAAACAAAATTGCTATTTGTAAGTGTTCTGCTTTTGTTATAAAAACTTTGGAAAGATTTTAAATAAAAGCAATATGGGCATCGAATGTATAGTTTTCGGGGGTGCTGATTACGTAAAACATCTTTTGACAAACTACCGCCATTTTTATAACAAAAATTAACAACAAAAAGCATAGCAAAATATTTTGTTATTAGACTTATACTACTTTACCACCTGTAAGCACGTAACGCGCAAAGGACGACAATAGACAACAACTAACATAGAAGTAACAAATTAGTTTTCTCCAATAAAATCACTATGTTTTTAGAGCACAGGTTTTTCGGCTAATTTGTATGTCAACTTTTTCGGAAATAAATTTCACAACTCTAGTCTGTCCTTTTCTAATTTATTTATGTACAAATGAAAAAGATACCGAAGGCCTGAAAAAAGTTTAGTGTGTGTTTAACAGAATCGGGACCACTGTTGTATAATCTTCTTTAGCGTATCGAAATAATAATAATATTCCGGGACAACTCACACACGGTTATCTGATCCCAAACTAAGCAGAGCTTGTGCTAAGATAACCAGACAACTGATAAACATACTTATAACTTATATTACAGACAGAGAGCCATGATCATCACACAAAAATATGTACTTACCATAGAAGCCGTTACATTCGCCAGAGATCTGTCTGCTGATGTTCTTGATGTTTTCCACCTGCGTGGACTTGTGGCCCGGAGTTCCCTTCAGGTGGCGGAACTTCGACACTTTACCTGAACAAAGGAACGAAAGCCAATGATATATAAATATAAGTACAGACTGTCACACAACTCGAACCAAATAAATGTTCTTAAAACTAAGAGCATTATAAAGAAATGAATAATGCTTTGTTTTTATGTATATCAAAACTACTGGCCTATTTATTTATTGACAACTCATATAGTAAAGAAAAAATAAAGGCATTGTACAGGAACCTTTTTTTATTCATAACTAGCTGTGCCCGGTGGTTTCACCGTCCCCAATAATTTAAAAGTTATTCTAATATTCGGTTTGAAGACAAACCAAACCAATCAAATAAAATGAAAATTGACCCACCCGTTCTTGAGTTATAACTTAGTGTAACTAACCCGACTTTGTTTTATATAGTTATATTCGCCCCTATTCACCGCCTAATTACCTCAAAGTATGGGACCTAAATCCTAATCAATAATCCTTACTAATATTATAAATGCGAAAGTTTGTTTGGATGTATGGATGTTTGTTACTCTTCACGCAAAAACTACTGAATGGATTTTAATGAAACTTTACAATAATGTAGCTTATACATTGGAATAACACATAGACTATTATTTATAAAGCTAGAGTATGAATTGTCATTCACGCGGGTGAAACCGCGGGGCACAGCTAGTTTAATTATATTTAGGGATAGGTTACCTATGGTATACACCAAAGTAAATTAAAATCATTCAGGTAAACATTGTTGACTTACCAAACACTGTGGACGTCCTCTTAGTGGTGACATTCGGTACCGACGCTCGCTTGTCTTCCCGGTCCGGGCTCTTGCGAGACTTGAGCGAGTCGCGACGTCTGAAATAAACGTACATGTTTCAATGGGTCATAAAATATAATGTTGCTGAAATATATGGAATACGAAATACATATAGTTAGTACATAAACGTAATAATGCAGTTTTTTTTATTGCACATATCTGCTTTATTACATTTTCGAAATCGTTTTTCTATGTTGGATATTGTTTAACCCCGTATTTATTATTTTGGCTAAACTGGCACGCGCAAGCGCGACAAATTACTAAATCCTCTAAACGTGTTGGTATAGGGATTCAAATTTATAGCAACACGACAAGGACAGAAATAGTCCGATTTTGGCCAAGCTAACTAGAACACCTACAGTGTTCTAATCATAAGTCGGAATAATAATATAGTACCTGAGTGGTGCGGGCGAGGGCGGCGTGTCGGACTCGACGGCGACGCTGACGGAGCGCGACTCGTACGCGCGGCGGCGGTCGGCGATCGACTGCGCGCCTCTGCAACAATCACACACGTTTTTATTACATTACTACTAGCTGTGCCCCGTGGTTTCACTCGCGTTAGTAGAACCCATTCCCGAAAGGCATATTTTTTTATTAAATTTTCTGCTATTCGGGGTGGAGAAGAAACTGCCTCGTTGGCCTAGTGGCGCTAAGCGCGACTGCTACGCTAGAGGTCTTGGGTTCGATTCCCAAGTCGACCAAGGTGTTATTGGGTTTTTCTATGAAATTCTCAGCAGCAGGTCGGAGTTTGGATTTGTGCCCGGTTAGTGGCAATAGGCTCGCCCCCTATTACATGTTACCTAAACATACCGGCGAACTGTGGGTGTACATTGGTACACCTCTGCCTAACCCTTCGGGGATACAGGCGTGATGGTATGATGGTATGGGGTGGAGAAGAATCCAACAAATCAAAGATCATGAAAATTTGTCGCAATGAGCAAGCGCGGTGATCAATGCTCATTCCTTCTCTTAATTTAAAGAAGCCTGTGCCCAGCATTGTAACGTTTAAGGGCTGGTATTATTATTAATTATAGTGCACCTGGATTCTAAAATTGGGATCTGAAATCGCCAATCCGCAATTGAGCAAGCGTGGTGATCAATACTCGTGCCTTCTCTATATGGGAAGAGGCCTGTGCCCAGCAGTGGACGTTTATAGGCTGGAATTATTATTTATTTTATAATGCACACTTACTCGGTATTTTCGAACAGCTTCCTGCGCTCGGCGGTGCTCGGCGTCTTGGGTCGGTACCCGGAGTCAGATGAACTCACTTCTTCTTCCAAACTCGTGTCCGACTTGCCGTTCGTGTACTCTTCTGATTCAAACAAATGAGACAGGTATTCATTCTCATGTTTAATTGAAAAATAATATGTGTTTTTTTTTTTAATGAAAATTCTTGGTAAAGTCATTCAAATAAGTTTAGTGGCTATTTTCGGGGACAACAGTTAATGGCCTTAATCCAGAATATGTTAAGTGTTCATTTTTTCTACATATTTTTTTTTTTAATTCTTTGTTTACTACTTATTTGACTTAATATACACCTTTACTTAGAATTACTACTAGCCTTTAAAAAACTACTCATTGGCA
Organism: Autographa pulchrina; assembly: GCA_905475315.1. NCBI lineage: Eukaryota > Metazoa > Arthropoda > Insecta > Lepidoptera > Noctuidae > Autographa > Autographa pulchrina. Next base: position 1,900,070 of record FR997775.1, read on the forward strand.
GTCTAACAACGCCGATCTATTTAAACAACAGCCCTTAGTAATGCTTTATACAGTTGAAGAGCTCACCTTTAATCGGAGCGATTTCGACATCGCTGGTTGGCGAGAGCGACTTGTCTTTCTCGTCGACGCCATCTTTGGGCGGTGTAGCTGTGGGACTGGTCGCTTTTCCCGACACTTGTGACGATGCTGAACAAATGTACGTAGTGTTAGTTTATTCATCTAAATGTAGTTCTGGCCAGTTGGTTATGTTAAGTAAGAAATACATTTATTACACGAAATGTAATTGATGTGTGTTACAAAATGTAACTCAATAAAAATAATAATAATATTAATATTCCGGGACAACTCACACACGGTTATCTGATCCCAAGCTAAGCAGAGCTTGTGTTATGGTAACCAGACAACTGATAAACATACTTATATATTTCTAAATACATACATATTATAGATAAATTACACCCAGACACAGAACAAATGATCGTGCTTACCACACAAAGATTTGTCCTAAGTGGGAATCGAACCCACGAGCTCCGGTATAGCAGTCAGGGTCACTAACCACTAGTCCAACAGGCCCGTCGTGCAAGACATTCTAGTTTTTCATGCTGGGTGGATGACGAGTTTAATCTTAGCAAAATGTACCTGTTTCTCGGTTCAGTGGTTTCATATCTCATATTTTACATCTACGTGGTGAAAGCTAGTGATAATATAATAAACAAAAGGGGGTACAAACATTTATGGAACGTCCAATTTTCGTCCTTATATACAGTTGTAAAAACGAAGCCTCGTATTAATATAATCAACATGTTTATTTACACAATTCAACTATTTTAAAATATAAATAAACTCACCGGAATCCGACTTCGGCAATCCTGGCACGACCGGTACGGAGAAGACCTTATCAAAGGAGAAATCCTCGTTACCAGTGGCGGCTGAGAACGGCTTCGGCCCAAGACGAGGCTAGCAAATAACATCCAGATGAAACGACACGTATAACACATAATATAACTTGACATCTATTAAATGCTGAACATCGAAAATTAAAATATAAAAAAAAAAAGAATATTTTTCATCGTTAACCGGTGACCTACGCAGAGCTTATACGTTTGAGGATTTTGGCTACAATATTTGAGAGAGGAAGGAATTATCCCGATTGTAGTTAGAAAAGAACGAATAATTAGGAAAATGTAAATAAATCTTATATATCGGGTAACAATAGTAAAATAATTAATATAATTGAATTTTGAAAATTGAGAGCTATTTTTTATATTTCTTCCTTATATGTAGGCGGCCACATGCAAGTTATAAATATAGCCTTTTCTTTCACTCTATTATTCAAGTGTTAAGTCTACACTTCCTAACTTCAGAGTCAAGTTATATTTTATGTACCATATAGGGAATGTATTATGAAGCCTTGAAGCTATATCCGTTAAGAGTTGGTGCCCTTTTGTATAGCACCATCCCTTTGGAATATGGAGCTTCTAAAACGTCATAAAAAGCCTTAGAAATATGATTGTATAGTAATTGCGTCTCACGAATGCGTCTGAAATTTGAACCTTATGCATATTATAATATCGTCGAATTTACATTAATTAGGATATTACCTTTTAGAACAATATCAGAAAAAGTGTATCTCATTTAGTACGAGACAATATCTTATCTCATTTCTTCAAGTTATTGCAACGGGAGTTCGTGAAACACAATATCTATACATAATGGTATGAAAAATATACTAGAGCAATTAAAAAAATGGGACAAAAATAACTTAACAGAACAGAAAATAAAATAACAGATTCCTGAAAACAAAGCCATAAATAAAACGATTTTAGATACAAAAAAAAAGGAACAGAAAAAAAAAACAAAGCAAAATAATTTATATTTAGCGTTCCAAAAATATTAGTACAATAACTTCACAGGCGGGAACTAAAATACGTTTCTTTATGTTTGACCAGATAAGGTAAATTTCCTATGATAAGGGTAACACTGACAAGATCAATTTAATAACTTCGTAATAAAGGTGATTATAACGAAGCAATAACAGCCTATAACTGAATGTGTTGATTGGCTTACTACCTGTCGGAAGGGTAAAATATGTAGGTAAATGTCACAAGCAAAAATACGAAATAGCGAAATTATAAAACAAATTCAGCGAGATTTTCTTGTTGTAACACAACAAGAAAACTATTCACATGATTATGGAACCGTTTTAAAATGTTGTCACAACTTGGTTTACAATACCAATCATCTCCCGAGCCTTTTTCCCAACTATGTTGGGGTCGGCTACCAGTCTTACCGGATTCAGCTGAATACCGTATTTTACATGGAGCGACTGCCTATCTGACCTCCACAACACATTTTACTGGGAAACACCGTATCCCATAGTAAGACTGGTTGTCAGAATTGACTTAACGACTGCCAAAGATCTATATATGACAGCCGGGACCTACTGTTTAACGTGCTTTCCGAAACACGGAGGGGTCTCGGTAAGTTATAAATGGTCACCCATCCACGGCCCAACCGCGCCGAGCGCGGTTTAACCTGTATTATCGGTCAAACCGTACGGCTTATACTTAGCCACGAGCCCCTCAAGGTACAGAGGTTTACAATACCAATCTAGAATTATAAAGAGAAAATCAATAACAAATTGCTTAGTGTTAACATATTTTTGCTCGTGAAGTCGTGACTGTACCTTAAAGCAAGCAAATCAATGCAGACTAGTTTCTGTAAACCTTAAATAATAGTTTTTAAACCCATTTTATCTTTGTTCACTATTTGGAACTTTTGGGGAAAATTTAGATACATTTCGCATGCTGTTTCCATTTTTCAACTTCCCTTGCACGGAACATAATTATCATTTAAATTTATCGTTTACCTAGTCACCCTGAATATAGCAACCAAATTCAAAACAAAAAAAAACTAGAAAGGTCAACTACACAAAAAACCACGCTTAAAACCCTAAGTACCTTATAACCGGACCCCGGTACTGTTGTAGTCCTCGGCTTAGGCTTGGGAGCCTCGGACTGGTCATCCACAGACCCTGGCTCCGAGATCGAGGACCTTGGCATCGGCTTCGGCACCTGAACTGGCACGCCATTGATCAAGCTGTTACTCCTTGATAAAGATGACTCAGTAGACTCAGTGCTGTCAGTCTTCTCCATAACATGCTCGGTCTTTTCAGTCTTCTCGGTCTTTTCGTTCTTCTCGGTCTTCTGGGGAATGACATCAGGTTCGTTCTTCTCTTCAAAATCGGTCTTCTTCTCGTCGTGCCCGTTATCAGTGATCTTCTTGTGGAAGCCGTTCGTTTCTTTTTGATAGTCTACTTTGTTGGTCTTCTGTTTCTCCATGCCTTTAATCAGGTCTTTTACGTTCACGAAGTCGATTCGGTCTTCGTCTTTTGGTTCGGGTTGCGCTTGTGGCTTAGCTGCTGGCTTCGTAGGCTCTTCAATTTGTGTGACTACGGGTTTCTTGGAATCCGTCTTTTTGGGAGGAGGCATAGCTAGTATCGCCTTCACCATCTCTTCCAAATTGCCTCGGTGTATCTAAAAGGAGATTGACTTGTAAATGTTTGGTAAAATAGCGATTCTTACAAAATATATGAAAATAATAGTACTTACACCCTTTTATACCCGCAATGTTAAAATACAAGCACCACACAAAACTAAATAAACTGAAAACACCAAACTCACTGAATAACAAGCATCTATGTCACTCGCCTACCGTAATACAAATAAATACATTTTGCGCGACTCATTCACAACACTATTAAAATAAAAATAAAATAAAAAAACCATGGGTTAATGTCCATGAAAACCAATTTAACGAAACTAGCAGTTAAATAATAAAAATATAGGTACTTATAATATACAAAAATAAAGCATGCAAAAATACGAAACTACGATCCATCGTAACGATTTTTGAGATTCACAAAATTGATATTGAAATAAAACTATTTTTGAACGGATTATATCGGGAATAATAATACCATAAAATAAGAATTCAAACAAAAGTGCAGCATTGCAAGACCTCAAGTCTTCTAAACGTCGGAAATTCAACATAAACAAACCGCGATAAAAACCGTTCAAAAAGTTTTATTACAATACAATCCATCGTCTTTTAACCTCTTTCTCTATAAACTTCTCGATATAAATCTTTGTTAGTGCCATCAACAAAGACAACATATATTTTCGAGGCTTGTAATGTTTTTATCAGCCCATATGACAAAAAAAAACTAATGATTATTTAATATTTTAAGGGGTAGACCCAACCAAATAATAATATAAAAAAATACGAACTAAACAAATGGAACAGGGGGTATCATGCTAGGGTATCCACATAATTTATCAAGTTTCTTACGCTTTAGAATATATCTAAATCATAACTAAGGCCGAGATAAATGAACATTTATTATATTAGCACATAACTCATCAAAATTTTACAGTGTGCTAAATGCCAAGTAAGTTTGTTTATTGATCTCAGTAAAAAAAAAAACAATATCTCCTATATAATTAAAATCAAGCTAGGATGCACACACAAGTTCCTTAGCTCTTTATGCAATATGCAAAAAAAAAACAAACGACTTAAAAATATAAACGTCTGTGTCTTATCTAATCTTAGGGTGCGTCCACATCTGACGAACGAGCATTACACGAGCAGCTCGCGAGCTTGCCGCGAACGCACTAGTGTCAATTACGCCGTCTGACAGACATGCGCGCGCTGCTCGCGAGCTGCTCGTGTAATGCTCGTTCGTCAGATGTGGACGCTCCCTTAGCAACACTGAAGTAAAGTACCGAATAATGAACAAATTACGTGACATAGACGTAATCATATGGACTGTGGATACTAGTAAGTAAGTAAGCCGCAGACCTCATGTTTCTGAAAGTTACCGATATGTTAGTGAAATTTCAATCTTGCAGTGAAAAGTGTAGGGAGTATATTATGATTATCAAACCCAAAAAACATAATTATATTATTGGGCTTTATATTTATACAGGGTGTTAAGAAAACCCTGTCTGACCCGAAAGAGTTAAATAGGTTTCTCAATCACATGCCCAAATAAAATATTCAATTCGGAATATTTATGATAGTATCAATAATAATGAACTTTGAAATTACGATTCTTTGACACGAAATTTCCTAAATACGAGATTAAAACAATAATTAAAACACAATTTTCGTCGGTATTATACGGCAGCCTTTTGTTTGATCATTAGGCATCACATATGACATTCTTACTCGCCTATTGAGAGAAAAAAAAAATTTAGGTTACAATTTTTTTTTTCTATTTTCCAATTTTTATTTACATTAATGGTATCAGTTATCGATACCTAACAATACCCTAACGGATCGGACAGGGTTTTCTTAACACCCTGTATAGTTCAATTGCGTGGATTAACGCCAAATGTTTTCATTTGTTCACTAATCACCAACAAACGCAAGTTCAACCCATTTAAAGATCAGAATGCAACTATATTCTATATAACAATGTCCCACCTGTGTCCCGTTATTGGCGTCGGGGTGTAAGGAGATGTTGGGCACGGGATGGTCCTGGTTGTCGAGCCACATCGGCGCGCTCAGGTACGTGACCGAGCCGCTCGTGTCCGGGTACAAGTCCGCGTGGTAGTCGCGGTAACTCTGTACACAACATAATGACATTTATTGTAATTTTAGGTACCTTTATTTTTTAAACGATGGAACAAATTTACACTAGGAATTAATCCCAGAATTGTTTTTTTTTTAGATATCCGAATTAAAATGATAATATAACCTTTTTTGACATAGGTATACATAAAACATCTATATACAGAAAAATGGTCAGGTCAGTTACACCATTATACTTAACTTAAAAAACGGGTGAACCGATTTGTATGATCTTTGATTTGTTTTTTTCTTCAGCCTCCTATAACAGAACCAATAGCGTTCTGTAATTCGGGGTGAAAACAGGAAAGATGTCACGGGGAATTTCGCTGGTGCACGGGTGAACCCGCAAGGCAAAGTTAGTATAGTATAACTTGTTAGTATATTCTACTGTACATACCTTCCTCGGCACTTGATACATGATGGGCACGACGGACGAGCCGGCCAGCTGCAGCACTCTGTTCACCTCGCCCTCCATCACGCGAAGAGCTCGCTTCGGTACTAAGCAAGCGCCTTTCGTTTGTTCGCCTATACAACAGAACATTATATTCTTGGAACGCAAATTCAAATACATGAGGACACCATCACATACATTAATCTGAGTAAAAAGTAAGTAGGTAAACCACATAAATCATGGAATTCAGAGACAAAGAAGGTACCATCAACACCGAGCAATCTAGAAAAGTGATTTTCAACATTGGCCGTCAAAGTCCTCATAGTTGCAAAATTTTATGACTTTTCAAATAATAATCTATGAAGATATTAGCAGATGTTTTTAGAGCTTTTTTGACATTTTGGAACCGTATGGCTAAATCTTTTTAATTATTTCTTATGTGTCTCTCTCAGGCTTAATTTAAATTGCAACATTTTGTCACCTTACTTTTTGGCACACGTTCAGGCGACAGCAATGATGATGAATATTTTGATTACATGTACCATGGTTTTAGGTTTTAATTAATTAATAGTCTCTTGTGTTTCTTTTTAGTTAAATCTGTCCCGTTATATCTACATAAAGCTTAAATACATGATTCAACAAAAAAACTTTTTAATGTCTCTCTAACTTACCAGAATGCCTCAACCCCTCAATGAGGAACGGCTCCCTATCAGTGAGCTCCATATACAGAATGGTGGTGTCTCCCTTCCCGGCCAGGAACAGCATATTGGTGTCAGGGTCGAACAGCGGCATCAGGATGCCGGTGGAACAGTCCAGCTCCAACGTCTTCTGGGTCTGGGAGAGGTTGCGGATGTCCCGGATCATTATCTGGCGGAGACGGGCTGAGTCGAAGCCTAGGTGAACGGGAAATATAAAAATAGCTTATTAATATTTTACCAATAAGTCACACTAGAACCTATGATGATTATAATAATATCCTGGGACAACTCACACACGGTTATCGAATCCCAAGCTAAGCAGAGCTTGTGTTATGGTAACCAGACAACTGATAAACTTACTTATATATTTCTAAATACATACATATTATAGATAAATTACACCCAGACACCAGAACAAATGATCATGCTCATCACACAACATTTGTCCTCGGCGGAAATCGAACCCACGACCTCCGGTATAGCAGTCAGGGTCACTAACCACTAGACCAACAGGCTCGTCGAATAATATTGATACAGTAAAAAAATAGATCTACATATACAGCTAATAGACTGATATAAAAGGACACCAAATTGTGCGCCGACCCCAAAATAAATTGGGAAAGGGGCAAGAAGAAAAAAACAGAATCCTACTGCTTCCCGAATTAGACTTATTAGTTCCGCACCGCACCTATGACCTGCAATCGCACTACCTAGAACCTTTACGACACTAAAAAAAATTATAAATGATCAAACTGCAAATTTATTTATTATTTCTTACCAGTAGTAAGTATCCGATCCTGGTCTCCGAGCCAGACGATCCTGCTGTCCTTAATGTTCTGGTGGCTGTTGGCGACGTCGACGACCGCGGCCGCCGCCCTCGGGTCGATGATGCGAACCTTCTTGTCCTTGCACGACGTGGCTAGCAGCTTGCCGTCCTTCTTCCAAGATGTCGACTGTATCACCTCGGAGTGGTCTCTGTTCACTGTGTAAGAACAACTCATTAAGCCACGTCTTTGTTAGAAGGGATCTATGTAGTAAGCCTGAGCGCAGGCTATGACTGCTTCACAGGACTTTTAGCAAGAGCCTCAAGGGCCTCCAGCCAAAGCAATATAAAAAAAATACTACGTCAGCAACTTTCACTAACAGACACTAATACACGGGGCACAATAAGTAACGAACACATAAGAGGTCACGTTGGAGGTAAGTTAAAGGTACTGCATATTTGTTAAAGAAATTTCTTCCAGCAGCCATGCGGAAAGGAGAAATTTGTAAGAAATAAAGACAAAACCGTATTGATTATCCACGTGTTTGTATAAATATGGTGATATAAAATTGAGATATGCTACAGTTTCCTTTAACCTACCATCACTGGAAAAACCACTTATTTCAATCGAATAAAACAACGTCAAAATCCTATAAAAATGATCCAAATTAAAAAAACGAAACTTCTTTTTTGTAGTCGGTTAAACAGAGTCCATACCAAAAGCCTCCATCTGCTTAGTGAGGTCCCAGAGCGCGAGCTCGTGGCCGGACGCGACGTGCACGAGCCCGTCCGCCACGGGGTGGAAGCCGACGTTCTCGACGCGCCGCTGCTTCTGCGACAGCGTACACTCGGGGGTCGACAGCGACTCCTTCAGACCTTCCGGCGGAATGTGCCAGATTTTTACCTGGAAGAAAAGATACGGTTATTTTTGGTGTATGTTTTGATAACTGTGGAAAGAAGAATGGGAGGCCTTTGCCCTGCAGTGGGACAGTTCCGGCTTTAAATAAATAAATAATAATGTTTTTAGTGTCTCCACCAGGAGGTAACCTGCAGTGGCCTACTTGGAAAGCACTCAACCGATTGCGTACAGTACTGTGAATAAAAAAAAAGAGATAAAGAGAGATTCTAATAGTAAAAGAATTTCTAAAATCGATCTTTTAGTTTTGATATTATTTATTACAAACATACAAATCTTTCTTCGATATAAAATTTGTATTAATAATAATGTAAATGTACCGCGAGGGCTGGTTTGAGGTGGCGCGAGATAAGGTTGAATGGAAGGACTTGGGAGAGGCCTTTGCCCAGCAGTGGGACTGTATAGGCTGACTTAAAAAAAATGTAAATAAGACAGACCACTAGTATTATAAACAAGCTCATAAATGACTCATCATTTCGCGAGCCTTTTCCCAACTATGTTGGGGTCGGCTTCCAGTCTCACCGGATTCGGTTGAATACCGTATTTTACATGGAGCGACTGCCTATCTGACCTCCACAGCCCATTTTACTGGGAAATACAGTATCCCATAGTAAGACTGGTCATAAATGACTATGTATGTTAATAAATAATTGAATAGACAAACTCCTCTATACAAAACGTCATGATTTATATCGATTGCTGTATACACAATGAGTCACCCGCACTATGTAACACGAGATTACCCTTATCATGGACGCTCAGGAAGGAACTTTGTTTTACTAAATCTGAGCATACAGGAAAACCAGCCAATGACTTGGAACATAAACAACTTATGTTGACATAAGCATGGTATATCCTCATATTCAAACTGTGTATTTCATAGTAATGAAATATCAAAAAATACATTAAAAAAAATTGTGTATTTTTATGGAGACCATTCATTGTATACAAATATCTTAAGAAGCTTCTTCCTAAACGTTTTTACTTTTTACTAGCTGACCCGGAAGACTTCGTACTGCGCCATTCGATAAATAAAAGCCTAAACTGTTGTATTTGTTTTTTTATTTTTATTACGAGCATTTTCATATTTATTCACTCTAAACCTTTTCTGGACTTCCTCAAATAATTAAATACCAAAATTAGCCAAATCTGTCCAGCCGTTCTCGAGTTTTAGTGGGACTAACGAACAGCAATTCATTTATATATTTATAGATAGGTATTGCCAGCAAAGCAAGCTACTTAGTCAAATAAATATATAAGGTGCTATTAAAACATCTGCCACGGCTTTAATGGGAGGTAGTATTGTGTTTATGGATTACAATAGTAAAGATAAATTATTGATTATTTATCTTTTTTTTTTCCATACAAAAAAAATAACGTATAAATTTGAATTGATTTATTAGTATAAAACCATCCCGTGTCATAAGCTGTTGCCGCTCCGCACCGAATTCAAACATTTCACAAAACGCCGCCGCGCCGCCGCCGTTCATACACTGTTGCCATTCCTATCAAAGGATGCCGCCGCCTCCGTGCGCGCCGGCGCCGCCGCGCGCCGGCCGCTCGGGTCGCCAGTCAGTCGCACCCCGCCCGCGCGTTCGGAAGTTAGTTTTAGAGGTTAGCGACAGCAATATCGCGCGCTTTCATTAAAAATGCCTCCCAGACGACAGTATTCCAATCAAGAATATCTTGAAATGGTATTGTGCTACCGCGAGTGTAATTCGGTGTAACACGGCCGCTTTGACCCGCCTGCGGTTGACGCAGGCAGGCCTTCATACTCGGCCGAACTCGAAGAGGAAGTGCTTCAGTGTCATCCTCTTGCGAGCACCAGGGATGCTGCTCGAGTCTTCGACGAGAGCGACAACTACGTGTGGCGACTTTTAAATCGTGAAAGGCTCCATCCTTACCACTTCACAAGTGCCGTGGCCTCCTCGCTCGCCGGATTTAACCCCTCTAGACGTTTTTTTGTGGGGTCGTGTGAAAGACCTTGTGTACGGCCAAACCGGACATGATATTAAAAGTATGGTAGAACTAAAAAGGTGCATCAAACGCGCATTTAGGCAAGTGAAACGGACACATTGAATAAAGTGAAGAGACATGTATGCAAACGTGCCTTCATCTGTGTGCAACGCGATTTAACGCGAAGGCGGACTTGTGCAACAGTTTTGTAGATAAGTAGGTACTAGGTAGGGAGTGAGTAAATAACTGTAAATACGGTGCAATCGTTGTAAATAAAATGATTAACTTTTAAACACGCCAAGTTACTGTAATTTATCGTTATTCGCTATTAATCTAAGTACCTACTGTTTGGTTTCTTAGATTTACGCGAATGTTAGACATTGAAATAAAACTACTTTTTTACGGACTTTTAATAAAACCGCGACAACATCCGTAAAAAAGTAATTAAAAAAAAATGCGATTCTTACACTAACTTGACAGTCACACAAGTTTATCATCTTATTTACCTACGTCAGTGTTTTTTGAAGAATGCGGTAGCTGGTAAGTAGTTGCACTTTTAAAACACTTGTATGCCTGCGTATTATTGCGTACCTAGTAGATTATGTAGTGACGAACTAGTCAGCTGATTACAGTTTTCGTTCACAGAAAATATGGAAAGAGATAGCAGTTGTTTTCATTGACGAAGCGTCACATTGCGCGTAATTTGTGAACCACGTTACGCAGAATAGAGTCAATGTTAATTTAACTATTTTAGTCTCTCAAATTTAATTAACTGTTCCGGGGTACGAAAGTTCTTCACTATTGTAATCTATAAACACAATACTACCTCCCATTAAAGCCGTGGCAGATATTTTTATAGCACCTTATATATCGGTCATAGAAATCATAGCAAAATTAAGCATGGTGCATATAATTAAATAATAACTAATTATAAATATCTCTGTGTGTAAAGTATACATAGCATTATTAAAATTTTGTCGTTTTCCTGCAACTAATTATATTTGTTTATTAACCCAATATATTGTGTAACTTTTATATGGTGTTACTTTAAGCTAAAACCTATTTGTAATAGAACCTCTTTGTGAGGGTTTTAATTATGTATATAAATACAGTATTCTGATACTGAATAAAATGAAGAATTTAAGTGAATAGTCCTGTAGGAAAACCTTTACTAACATTTAAAAAGATGATTTCAAACAAATAAGTTAAAATACAAATCATTTAGCTATGGGAAAATAGATAACAGATAGAGATTTTGTATAACTAAACATATCGTTCTCCGCTAGAATGCTATAGTAAGCCTTTTGTTAATGCTGCTTCATAGAGTATTATCTTGTATGAAAAAACACTGACACATTTTCTTACATTATTGAAATCTACTAAATAGGGGGCATTCACGACTAAGCCATTTGGCGAATACGAAAATTAGGCACAATTACAAGTACACTGGAACGTTTATTAACCCACCACTCACTGACTTAAAATAGCGGACTCGGGCCATTGGAGGGATGCAGAATATACAAAAAACTATCACGTTATTTGGCATGATAACACACCATTTGACGGGATAGCATGACCGTGAATACCTTACTTATGATATACAACATTATTCTTTAAAATAAATAGACAGGCATCCTTTTTTTTCGAGTTGGTGGTATATTCCATTCAAGTAAATTAGGTGCGCCCAGTAGTTTGACACACTAACTATGGCGTTATTAATCATTAATTTATACAGTCAACTTTTGGCTTCAAAGTGCATTTATTGAAATGCAGTTTAATATTCATAATTTTATCACCAACAAGAGGTCGATCGTCTACCTGTTTCATTACTAAGGAACACTTATCATAGTATGTATTTATAAATAGCTACTAATCTATTACAAGTACAACTAAGGTCAGCTTTTCGGTTAGACTAGCGTGACGATAATCAACTCCTTAGGGGGTGATGAAATAGTCTACTATTAGTCCGATAGGTAACCATTTCAATTTTATAGTCAGTATGACAGCACCAATTACCATACACAAAACTGCGCAAAATTCGTGTTAAAGGCGCACCTACATAACACTGTCGGTTTATCTGTTTTTATTTATTAGTCACTATATTTGCGCAGATATTCGTACTCCTTACGAAACTGCGACTTTTAACAAATAGTCGGGATCGCTACTTTGAATCGTTAAGCTTGGAAAAGCACGAATGCTACAATAGCTTCCGTAAAATAATTTGTACATTCAATCTATATCTATCAGGTTCCCAAGATACAAACATTCGATTAGTTTGGGGACCGCAGTTTAAATGATATTTTTTGTCAGTAATAACTTTATATTGTAATATAGTTATAAGACAACTCTGTAACCCTTTTTGGAACAATAAATTTATTCTTATTCTTATTATTCTTATCAAATCCATTTGTCTTTTTTGAGCATGTTAACAGCACAACTTGAAATTAGAATTGGAAAGAAGTAATTCTCTAAATACTCAGATTGTCATAGAAATGTGCAACAATATTGACATTATTATTTTATCTGGCCCAAGTTCCTGGTGATAAACCCCACTTTTATCTATATTTATTGTACTTGCATTAAATTATCAAGTTTCAATTACTTTCGTTTTGAACATTGTAATAATATGAATGATTTTTTTTATAGCCCAAGATATCTTTAGTACAGTGGTTTGTTGGTAGTATGCTATTAATTGGTTGAGGCGACTAGATGAGCCAAAAGGCTGCCTCATTCAATACAATATAGTATCCAAAGCATAGATACAAAATATTAAAAAGATCCTAATAATACCACCTACATGTACGTACTTAGTTTTACTTTTTCACATGTTTGTTTTGTTTGATATTTTCTGTTTTTCTATTTTATTGTTTTAAATGTAAGTTAGTTATTATTTAAACAGGATGTATAGGTTCTAAACCGAACATTTGCACACCAAATATTGGAAAAGAAGATGACGGTCTTTGTTTTTTATATATAATACCTTAATATATCTGTACTCATATTTCATGCAAATAAATGATTCTTATTCTTAGGATTTTATATATTAATTTTATAATTTTTTGCATGATATGTTTTTAGGAGAATTTAAGATTAGTTACTCTAAATGTCTTATCAATCTTCTATACTTAGACACTATATAAAATGTTATCAATACCAATAAAATCATAGTTATCTCTTTTAGCTAATCTTCTAGAGATTGGCTCAACATACCAAGCAACGTAAAGAAGAGGGGAGGGGCTCGTGGCTAAGTTTAAGCTGTACGGTTAGACCGATAATACAGGTTAAGCCGCGCTCGCCACGGTTGGTCCGTGGATGGGTGATCATTTATAACATACCGAGACCCCTCCGTGTTTCGGAAAGCACGTTAAACAGTAGGCCCGGCTGTCATACATAGATCTTTGGCAGTTGTTAAGTCAATTCTGACAACCAGTCTTACTATGGGATACTGGATTACCCAGTAAAATGGGTTGTGGAGGTCAGATAGGCAGTCGCTCCGTGTAAAATACGGTATTCAGCTGAATCCGGTAAGACTGGTAGCCGACCCCAACATAGTTGGGAAAAAGTCTCGGGAGATGACCAAGGAATGTAAAGAAATGTTTGTGAAAGCATAGTTTAAGAGACTAAATGCAGCAGACAGTTAAAATAATAAACGGTTAGATATTAAACCAAATCATAGCTGGTGTAGAGCATTCAAAGGCCGAGGATAGAGCTAAGTGGTGAGCAATTGGAGAGGCCTATGTCCAGCAGTGGACTGCTATAGGCTGATGATGATGATAATGATGATAATGATAGCTCGTGTACTTATACCTTAAAAAAGCAGATATAATACATTAACTTATCATTAAAAAGTAAACATGTGCTTGCTTCAAGACCTTTTTAATTCAAATTAACGCAAATATATGATTAAAATCTATTGATACAATCATTAAAAAGCCATTATTATAACTATGAATGATTATGTATATCTAAATCTTAATATGATTTTAACTGATGATAAATTAATTATTTTTGTTCTTGCAACTATTTTCATTATTCAACTCTGCTTACCCCCTTCAAATAAGAATGATATATATAGTACAAAAGTGAAGTTTAGCAGATTAATAGAAATCTGAAGTTGTATTAGCTAAAATATTGCTGTTGGAAAGTCAAAATCTAGTTTCCACGGCCGGCTGAACAAGAAGGTCTATGTTAATGTGTGCACATTTACGTTGCACACATAATTTATATTGAGATGCCAAATTATCTTAATAAAAAATTAAGAGTATAGGATTATGGACTTTACAAGGGATATTTTACAGAAATATAAACATTATTGGGTTAAATCATTTTGCAAAATAATTGTTTTTTTTTTCAATTTAAATACTTAAAAAGATCATTTATTCTACACCTTTACATTTATTTATTATTATTTCAGTCATGAGTCCCATTTCAGATAAAATTAAAGATATGATGCAAATCAACAATAATTAAAACTTGTAAATAGGTTAACTGAATTTAATTAACATTTTAATAGGAAAAAATAATTTATTGATAATGAAATTATTACTTATGTTCACTATTTACAATATAAAGATAAAGGACAACTTCTAATGTATTTAAGCCACAACAATGCATTGTGTTTGAACCTAGCTTTACAATAGCTGAGACATGATAGACACTAAACTGACAAAGACTTACCAAAGAATCCTGTGATCCAGTGAGCAGCAATCCATCATGGAACGGCGAGAACTCCATATCAGTTATGGTATCTGAATGTGCATGAAGCAAAGGCATTGTCTTGCTCTTCCTGCCACAGTCGTCCAAAGGCAAGACTGCCATGCTTGACCCAACATGCTCCCAATTAAAAGCCATGAAGGCAGCGGATGCACAAATATTATTCCCATAAGTCTGATATGATCCCACACAGATGTCTCTGATACATGCCTCCGGCTTAGGCACGATCGGTGCCGCATTTTTATACTTAGAGGCTTTGAAACGCCAAGCCATGGTTATCCACTTTTTAAAAAAAGTTTCTCAGTCTTTTAAATTTGGAATGTATGTGGAGATGTCTTAGCCTGAAACAATATATAAATCCACTGAAACTTTTCTAAAATTACGTTTTATTAGAACCGTGTCCAAAACGGTTTGTAAATTACATTACGGTATTTTTTCTTAACAATAAAACATTACACTTATACTAATTGCATTTCTAATTAGAAAAAACTGGTCAACATACATAGACACAGCACAATTTCTGACCATTATCTTAAAAATTTAATATTGACAGAAATATATATTTTTAATTAAATACAACTTATTTGTTTACATATTCTGCAATGTTTTAACAATACACTTACAAGTACCTGAATGGAAAATATATAATACCGTAAAAACACCTTTTGTTTTGAATAACTTGGCCGGCTGTCGCACCGGAAACGATTTCAACTTATAATAAGAGTGAGTTTAGGGGACCACTTTTATTTTAGTACTTTGTCAATATTATTGGTAGTACATTTTATTGTAAATTACTCACCTTATCGGGTAAAAATTACTCAGAAATTTGATTTCCGCTAGACACTCCCCCTAAACGTCGGCCATTTCAAAGCGACATTAGGGTGGATCGATAAATAATATAAACATGATAGTCGATGTCATCCGATGACATTTACATTACCAAGAGTATTCTAATCGATTCTTCATGAATTATGAAAAAAAAAACTAAAGCCGGAGCATTTTAAATATGTTTATTTTCGTATATCATTGCTTAATAAAAAGTTTTCTAAAACAAATCAACAAATTAATCACTCACTGTATAATGATAATCTTAAAAAGTTTACAAAACACATTTAGACTATGTCTCTAGTTTTACATGATATTTTAATATTTATTGATTTGCAGACGTTCAATTTATTAATAGTTCCTGGTTTATTTAAAGTAAATCAATAATCTCGAGCGTCACACTATTGGTAAAAATACTAAATAAATAAAATGATGGATGAGCGTCACATCACTAAACCCTTTACCGTTCCGATTTACGCAAAAACATTAAAATAACCATTTTAAAATATATATTCGCGGCATTGAACATGGACGATGTAGTCAAAAATATAGTCGTCATTACTCTTTCTACAGGATTTGTATGAGAAATAAATTATTTATCGTACGTACGTAAGACTTGATGTTGTATATCAGCTATGGCAGCACTTTTAGTAAGTGCAGTAGTCTGGTACTGATAAAACGTCGTTTATAATAATATACTCTTTGGCTTTGATTATATAATGTCCTCTTTGGTAATGATAGGTAGGTTGGAGGCTTTTATGCTTAGACTATAGATAACTATAGACCGATAGTATCGCTAGTTTTCCTTCGTGCCAAGCTAGAGCACTTTTTGTTTGTATCTAGTACATTCGTTTACTGATTTACAAGTTATTCTTCGCGCAACGACAGACTTATATACGAAAATATCGATGGTTTCGACATTGTTTGGATAATATTAGGGTTTTAGATAGTTTTATTAAAACGGCGCGTTCCATCTTGATAAAAAATTAACGATAAAAGTAGTTCATACTAGTGATCACGGTTCATACACTGATAGGCTCACTCTTTAGTTTCTTATCTATACTCTAAGCTGTTATGCCTTTGGTAAATAGTCTCGATTCGGTTATTTGTACTAGCGTTATTCGGTTATCTTCCACCATCAAAATAAAACAAACAAATATATCCAAAGTGATCATTTATTATAATCCGAGTATTACAATAATTCAATTTCTTTGGTGAGGATTACTTTCAATATAATTATCAATGTAATATGGGAAACATTTATTTAATTAGATATTTCAGATCCAATAATAGTGCAATCAGCCACATACCAACTTTAAAATGTACACATTCAACATTACAAAGAAGCATAAATACGCAAATTTATAACAAGATTTAAAATATATATATGTAGATAAAACATTAGCATTGTCAACTGGGCAAGTGTGGCCGAACTAAAACATTATTATATATATATTGCACAATATACGAACAACATTAAATATTTAACTACATTATAAAAATCACTGAAACAATTCACATTAAAGTGCATTAATAATTACAATAAGTGTGATGTTAAGTAAAAAAATATAAATTTAAACAAAAATTCCAAAATAGGCACCGATAAACAAAAAAATAAATAAATATATTATGTATGCTAAATTGAAAACAATTTACTAAAACACTATTATGTAGCTTAATTATTAAAGTAAATATTTTTCATGAAGCCATTATAAAATACATTTTTAAGATGCTTAACTTATATCTCTGAGAAGTCGGCAATTCTTTACAAAGACTAAAAAAGGCCCTCTGTGGTGGCTGAAAATAAAAATAACAACAGTGCAATGTAACATGTAATAGAACCTATATATTCATAAAATATAAAAGCATTTTCAAATACTCTTCTTAGCATAATGCAATCCTGCTTACTCTTATCAACCATAGACAACCTTTTATCTTAAGGAATGTAACAAAAATGACCCTAACACTATTACAACACGTTAACTATTCATATTCACTATTAGTTTTCTTGATTATCATGACTTAATCCTTTACTCACACAATTAAATTGAAGTAATGACTTTTGAAAGGGATCACAACGATTAAAGACTCCCACACTATGGCGGCTACACTGTTCACACACTACTCTATACCAGTGTTGTTATGGATATTCATATCCGTAACCGAAACTATCGGATAATCCGAAATAATTTAATATCCATAACCGTAACCGAAACCAATATTATATTTTACCAATATCCATATCCATATCCGGATCCGAAATTATATATCCATAACATCCCTGCTCTATACATAGACAGGCCGCTGAGAGAATGCCTTCCTGACAGGTCTTGTTCAACAGCAGAAAAACTATATATACCAGTTTACGATCAATCATATAACACGGTTTTTTATTTACCCTTATAAATCAATACCAACTGACATGTGTCAGGAAAGCATTCTGACAGCGGCCGTACTGTAGCTTTCGAGTGATAGTGAAAGAACACATTGCGACACCGGCACGTGCCAGTGGCTTAACGATGCCGCAAGCCGGCAATAACCCGCGGTATAAGCCGCAATTGTGTAGGAGCCCTTAGAATATTAAGACACGGCCATCATTAGCTGCCATAAAAGAGGTCTAATAAAGGAAAATTTATTAGATCAATAATTATTATTTGTGATAAAGTTTACTCAATCCATGTTGTCTTTACTTCAATTTGATTTAAAACATGCATATTGTCCTGTAGTGATAACAGTCTCTGATTTAATATTTCCTGTGATTACCTTTCAGTTCTAAATTTTATTATTAATATACACAAAATTCTAGTTGATCATCTACAAAATAGTATTTCAGTAATATTAACCTACATATTCTAGTTAACCATTCCGAGAGGCGAACTAAGAGCCCCCTGTAATATGTAAAAACGATTTAAAAATGTACTTAAAATATATTTAGTGATACTATAATAGAAACATAAGTACCAAGAAAATACTGAATACTTAATTGTATAAAACTTTTTAACAACACTGGTAGCTGGCTTGATATTAAAAGTCTGTATTATTTAAATGCTAAAGGAAAAAAAAACATTATAATAATATCCCAGTTAGTCTGGTAATCTGGTGACAATAAAATTAATTTGAAAATCGAATTAAATACAGACCTTGAAAACGAGATATTTAAAACTTTTTTACATACAATCCAGGGCGAACACTAAATTCTACGAATAACGAAAAATTGCAAATAGCAAAATTTAATAAATTTATTATATTGAGACAATGTCATGACTTTTGATTTAAAACAGCGAAGGCAAGTACTTACTTATCTTGACATTTTTACCAGTAATTAATACTAACTACAGCCACCGTGCCCATGTTCTACGAAATTCCAATCATCATACTAACACGCAAAGATCTATTAAAAAATAAATTAACTTGTTTTTACTGCATATTAGTCCGATAAAAAGATGTTTATCGATTCATTAATCGACTATTTCAACAATTAATTTATTCACATCTTTATGAATAGCCAACAAACCGACTTTTTGTAATTGATTGCCGGTAGTCACGATTAAGTATTATTTACATATGTATCAATCGGATACTAGGACAAAACATAAGAAATTACTTTTCTGATAATTAAAATGAAGAATTATATAATTACCTACTCAGAAACGTCAATTACATTCAATAATTAAAGATCAGTGCGCGTGTTTAGACGATCTCCAACAACACAATTATTAAATTAGTTATTAGTTCTCGTCAAAGATTTCACTAGTCTCCGCTGTCGTCCTACACATATGTACATTGAAACGAGTTTAAACTATGCTTGGTCTCAATTTTACACTATAAATACAATCCGTACTTGATATGCAATATAATGGTACCGTCACTACAGTCTACACCTATGAATTGACACGAATGATAAGTGATCGACGAATGACAATATGGCGTCATGACATTGCTACAACGACACAGCACTTTGAAGCGAGTGGAATGACCTCCGTACTACAAAATACACGATGTGATACGGTGTTCTTGAAAAATAAATTAAAACAAAATATACAAATAACTCTAGTTATAAAAATTCTTATCAGTCATTCATTCGTTGGCAAGCATTTTAAATTGAAAAAAAAAAAAACTTAAATAAAAATCGACTAAAATAAAATTATAAAATCGTTATGTAATTCGTTTACAACATTATCTCAATTCCTTGATTGTATAGTAAGCAGTGGTAACTTATATGAAATATTCAATCTAGTTTCTTTACTTACATAGCAGTCGAATGTAAGACAATTAATAAAATAAAATCTAAATAAAAATATAATTTGTCTATAGTGCGTGCTCTTAAATAATAATTATTAAAAGAAACTGCGTTCTTCGATTAGTTTTAACTTAAAAAATATGTTCTGGCTAAAATCTCAATAAAGCAACCAGGTTGTAGAATATACTACCCAACGCCGTTAGTATCTTGCTATCTCTCTCGCTCTCGTATAAACGGTGCGAGACCAAATGAGACGAAGCAATCATGTAAGTTAAGGTTTTGGTTTGTCTGCTTCACATAAAACATATTTCAAACTTGATCATCTTTGCATCCAATGTTTGGCTGTCCCCATTTTGAGTAACAAATAGTAAAATTTGAGATCATATAGAGAAAAACAATGCTCAATTAGCATTGACAGTTTAACACTAGATTACCTTATTTATGGTAAGTGACGTCATATGCCATGAAAAACAATGAAAATGTTCATTGTTACTCAAACTACTACAAGAACAGCGAAGTTAGACTGTTATTGGCTAAGTAGAAGCCTGGTTAGAGTAAAAATAACTTCAAAAACACCGCAACACGTTAATATCAATGAGATAAATTCGTTACGTTTACTAGCGCAGGCAACATGAGCTGTCGCCGACAGATGTCGTCTTGCCGTTGATCGGTCCTAAGCTGCCGTCGTATTTCGGCAATTCCTTGCATTTTGCTTGCTGGAACAGAAATAAATACACGTTAGTAAAAGTATTAACAAATAACTGCCTCGTTGGCCTAGTGGTTCTAAGCGGGACTGCTACGCTAGAGGTCTTGGCTTCGATTCCCAAGTCGACCAAGGTGTTATTGGGTTTTTCTATGAAATTCTCAGTAGCAGGTCGGAGTTTGGATTTGTGCCCGTTTAGTGGCAATAGGCTCGCCCCCTATAACATAGGCCCTAATATACCGGCGAACTGTGGGTGTACATTGGTACACCTCTGCCTAACCCTTCAAAGATACAGGCGTGATGGTATGTTATGTTATAAACAAATAACAAACATATTGGTTTCTAAGATTTACATGAATGTTAGACGTAATAATACTATTTTTTACGAATGATATCTTACCGCGACTGCTCTTCAAACGAGCAGTAAGAATGAGACTAGGTTGACGCGTATAAGGAGCGGCACCAATTAGCTCTTGTTAGAAATGTGTTGAAAAGGGAAAGGGGGGCCTGTAAATAGATCAGCCTTCAAATAAATAAAAAATCGTACAGAAAAATAATAAACAAAACAAATGAGTTTCATAGCGTGAGAAGAGAGCCTTAACATGCGATTTCGGGAATGAAAAAATGTTCTCTTTATATTGTAAGCTAATATTGATTGGTTAAAATGTATGAACTGTGAATAGCAAGACTGCTTTTGGCCGTTCCCCTTCCCACATCCAAACCTAGACACGCTTTAAAGACAAAGGTGTTTTAACCGTAAGTTTATTTCACACGTGCCAGTTTTCCAACCATAATGAATGAATAAGGCGTTATAATTTCTCAGGCTCACCTCCATGAGTTCGACGGCGATCTCCATAAACAATCGCTCTACGTTCTCGGCCTCTTTGGCTGAAGTTTCCAGAAAGTACATGCCGTGGCGCTGCGCGAAGTCCTCGCCGATATGCCTCGGGATCTCTCTGTCTTCTCGGTCTGTTTTGTTACCTGGAAACATAATCATCGAAATTATTTTAAACTAGACTACTTAATAGTAATTTTTGTCGATGTAATTGACCACACGCTGATTCGACTACCCTACATTGCTCTACGTCTAGCTTTTTTCGAGTTTGTTCTTTATATAGACTCTTTTCGAGTCCGTTTTAGCATAAGTAGGTGGAAATGATTAAGTTTTCTTGCTGTCCACATAACACAGGTAGGATCAACTGACCCAACATACATGCAATACGTAAAGTTTACGTAAATTGATATATTTTATTGTATACCTACTATTTCTAAAATACACAAACACATTTTAATACACATGAACATAAAGTACAACATTTATATAAATAACTTGTCCTCAACCTTGATGAGCCTCAATGATATTCACTGATCAATGGATGGTGCGAGAATTAGGGTCAAATGACTCATTGACGCCGACCACTTCCTATATTAGGTCACGTCCACTATTGTCCACACAAGGCCATTCAAGGCAAGGCAAAGCACTTTCTCTTTTAATCATAATGATTATATCAATTGTAAATCATACATTTGTTCCTTAGAAATTCAGTTTAGAATATGTTGAATTTTTTGTGTAATAAGATTTAGAGTAATATGAGCGAGGGGCTTGTGGCTAAGTGTAACCCGTACGGTTTGACCGATAATACAGGTTAAGCCGCGCTCGCCGCGGTTGGTCCGTGGATGGGTGACCATTTATAACATACCGAGACCCCTCCGTGATTCGGAAAGCACGTTAAGCCGTAGGTCCCGACTGTCATACGTACATCTTTGGCAGTCGTTAAACCAGTCTTACTATGGGATACTGTGTTACCCCATAAAATGGGTTGTGGAGGTCAGAGAGGCAGTCGCTCCATGTAAAAAACGGTATTCAGCTGAATCCGGTAAGACTCGTAGCCAACCCCAACATAGCTGGGGAAAAAGGCTCGGGAGATAATGAAGATTTAGAGTAATAAATTATGCTTATTGAAAGTCATAGTAAAAAATATACAATGGCTGGTTCGTGTGGAGAATATAATAGATTCTATTTTTATTTATTGCATTTATATTCTTGTGTTGTATACATCTTACTTAGGCTGTAACTGTTACATTTATATTGTTATTTTTATTTAGTGGTATTTGATGTTATTAAGTTTATTTTTTTAATTGCAATGTTTTTATTTAAATAAAGGATTTTCTCACCAACTAATATCCTCAGAACCTTATTGTTAGCATACTCCTCGATTTCCCGTAGCCAATCCGGCAGACAGTCAAATGTGGGCTGACAAGATATGTCATACACTAATATAAGTGCGTGCGCTGACCGGTAGTAACTCTGGGTTATGGATCGGAACCTCTCTTGGCCCGCTGTATCCCATATTTGCAACTGTAAAAAATATTTGGAAATTAATAGTTATGTTACTGTAATCATAATTTGAAATACTGATTTGATATTTCAAAAAATGAGCAAAGATTATGTAAAACAGTAATACGTATGTTGCTCAAATGCTAACTTCCAAGAGAACATGCATGTCATTGATAAATAGAATGGAGATTTCATTAATAAATAAAAAGGCGTTAGGTAAATGACAAAGTCACAATTTAATTGTTTTTAAACCTAATATTTACTCACAATGTTTTTGGTCCTTGAATTATTATGAATTTCAAGTTATACTTAGAAATTAATCTGATATCAAGTTCTACTACTTTTTAAATAGTGCAACTGATGTTGACTGGCAATTATTGTTGTTATATATTTGTTGGACAGTGATTGACATCCTCAAATCAGTAATTTTCGCAATGTAAGTAACAAAAATGTTCTACTACATTCCAACCAGTGATATCCTAAATGATGCAATAATGATACCTAAAATGTACGAGCGCTAAATTAACTCACCTTCACTTTTTCACCGTCCACTTCCACAGTCTTGATCATGAAATCAACACCAATTGTAGCACCTTGGCCAGGTGGGAAGAGACCTTGGGTAAAACGACGAACCAAACATGTTTTTCCAACCCCCGCATTACCAACCAACACTACTTTAAATAGAAACTTATAATCCTCCATATCGAGCACCAAATAACATTTGTCGCGAGAAAAAAAACAAGATTTTTTAATATCTTCACCTCTCACTGTTACGCTTTGATGAAGCAAACGCTCATTATATTACGATAAATCACTGATATTCTATCAATACGATTATTTTAAGATTACACATACATTATAGATTAGATAGCGAAATCGGATTGTCTGTCAAATCAATTGATAATCCAAAACAATGGGAAAGAAAACTCAAGAGCGAGAATATCGACGTCAGTCAAGCAAAAAATTTACTTGAGTCGTGTTTACGAAGCAGGCTGTCCAATGAAAGCCTTGAACATTTGACTTCTATATAATTCATTCAAACACATTATTTTTGCAATGCTATATCTAATAAATTAAATGGTTATGATTGACTACTACTAACTACTTATTAAAAAAATTGTGACTCAATTTAACGTTTCTTTTTTTGCTAAAACCACGGTCTTTTGGTAAAGCTGATTTTGTAAACATACATTAGTTGTGAATTTAAGGTATTTTAGGCGATTTATTGTATCGCATTTTGCCACGACATCACTATGCGCCTGATCTGATTGGTTGACAAAATTAGATGAACAGTCATCCATCTCTTTCATCATATGACATTGACATTGACATCCATCAACGTAAGCGGTAGACTAGACGGCGGCATCATTTCGCGATTTCAATAAATTTCAATCTGATTTAATAGTCTCTGAATAGATCTGAGTTTTGAAGTGAATAATAAAGTTAGACTAGTGTTTTGGATTTCATATTATATAAAAAAATGTCCAGTATTAACTACACAACCCGTACCGAAGGGCAGACCATGATAAACACTATAATATGGACCGTGCCTAATTTTATTATTCTTTTAGAAAATAAACATGCCCGCGAATTTCGCACAGAAAAAACTAAAGATTCGCTGACTGAAACATCAGAGTCTCGTTTCCAGTTAAAAATGCAATTTTTGGGTAGAGATAACGACATCATCGAAATTTATTATTTGTCTCCCACCCCCGTGTTTTTAAAGTCCATCTTGACCATATGCTTAAAACGTTTTGAAGAACGTTCTATTGTTATAAAGGAATACCATACTGTGCAGGCGAACAAATGGCAGTATTTAGCAACGTTATTTAAACGAGATATAGCAAGCTATGATGGCAGGGATGTGTTCCTGCTAAATGACGGAAGTCTCAGATTAAAGTTTCAGTTTATGGTGTCTAATGACATTAAAGTTGATCGCTCCAACATTCCCGAAGCTCAGTTGAGCAATGATTTTGAAAACCTTTTGAATGATGGCTTGTTCTCAGATGTGACTATGAAATCAGCTGAGCAAATTGAATATAAGGTTCATAAGGCAGTACTGGCCAGCAGGAGTGCTGTCTTAAAGGCTCACTTTGAGCACAACACTACAGAATGCTTCACTAATGTGGTTGACTCCCCTCTGGAGTCAGAGGTCCTGAGGGAGGTGTTGACCTTTGTGTACAGTGACAAGGCGCCCAGAGTAGATGAGATACCTGAGAAGTTACTCGCCGCTGCAGACTACTACCAGCTCAGCAGATTGAAGAGCCTCTGTGAAGAAGCCCTACATAAGAAGCTGACAGTTGAGAATGCTATAGAAACTTTGCAACTGGCTGATCTGCACTCTGCCAATACTCTGAAACAACTAACCCTGGAGTTCATCAAAGATGGACAAGCAAAACTAATAACTAAAACTGAGGGATGGGGTAAAGTGAAGTCTGTTGACCTCATTAAAAGGATTTATGAATACATAATGGCTGATGATATAGATACTGATATTAAATAGGAAATATATACTTGCTATAATTATTATTGTTATGATTCCAAGAGCTTTTAATTTGAAAGGCACTGCATTTATGGTTTTGCATCTATGAAATGGAATTAGGTGTATTAACTATTGGTAAATTTAATATTGTCTGAAATGACAAATAAGAAAGTTATTTCCTATTTATATTGCATGTGTTTATTCTTTTTTTTTCATGTACTGTCAACATCTGCAGTATTAATAAACTACACTTGGTCAAGTTTGAAACCTTGACATGTCTTTTTTATACTGGGTATAAGAGCCATTGAGATTATGTACATTTAGGCATGATTTAGTTAGATGGTGCGAGAAATATCATTCAAGTTTCGGTACATTGCTGTCTATGATCGATGACTCATGACACCGTTGGCGCATGGCCCCGCAATGTACCGCAACTCGCATTACATTTCTTGCATTGTCTAAAACAGGCCTTAGTAAAGTACCTGCCATAACAGAGAGTGCTAGTTGCTATAACACTGATGAATTTAATCTGTTGTCAAAGCTACTAATCATGACTGATCTGACATCAGGTATAACAGATGGTTAAATTGTTTATGCTTATCAACCCTGCAGAAAATGGGTGATTGTGTATTTAGATAAAAATCAAATTTATTTATTATACCACAACTTTGTATTAAAATTTATAGATCTATTCTATTACTCTAGTTGTTAAGGTTAGAAAAAAATATCTTCAGATAAAATAATAATTCAGGAAATAAATAGTTTTTTAAATTTTTATTAAAAAATATGAGTTATCAATGTAACAGCTGTAATTATAAATTATTTTAGAAAGTGTTAATTATCCTGTGATACATAAATTGTTTGTTTTTTGTTTATATTGTTGATTCCAGTTATTTAATTAAACTTGAAATTAATTGTTTATTGTTTTTCTTTTATTTAAAATTACATCTTTCAGACAATCGGGAACATTGCTCTAACTTGGATAGTTTGGTTTAAGGTTCTTTTAAACCGTAGTTTAAAGTAAAATATTGATCACATTTAAATGGTCAAATCAATAACTTATAACAATTTCATAACAATTGTATAGCTAAATGAGAGTTCTCTCAACAAATATTAACATGAAAATACATAGTACAGTGGACCAGTGAATAGAACCACCTTCTTTGCAGTTTGTAAACAAATATTTATCTAGATCCATACTTATTATCAAGTATGGAATAACTCCTCAGTCCACTATTATCATTATAAAGGTTTTACAGAAAAGTTTTTATATGAAAACAGAGCAAATGCATCAGCTATTTATTTTGATCACTACTGTCACTGTCTGTGTCACTATCATCAGAATCACTTTCATAGGTCAACACCGGTTTCCTATTAGTGTTCACAAATAAATCATCACCATCTTCATATGTTTCTTTTTTACTGTCCTCAAACTCTTTAGGCCACAAATTATTTTCTTTATAATATTTAATAGAGTCCTTATTCATTATTTTCACTATTTCAGCTTTTACTTTGTCTCCTTCAAGTATTGGTTCAACAAGAATGTAATCACCTCTTTTAACCCAAATATTTTTCCTAAATTTTGGCGGCATCGAAACTAAGTATTCTTCTCCGCTTGGTGTCGAAATCTGAAATAATATATAATTGTATATAATTTCTGAATAAATTATGTTTAAAAAGTATAATTATTGTTATTACACAAATATATTAATACCTCATGTAAGTTATTTCCTTTGCTTTTTAAAACTTTTACAATGCTTTGATTTTCTTTCGGCAGTTCATAATCGTCCCACAATGCTTCATTCATTACATGTTTCCTTTTAGTAACTTTCGACATAGTTTTCAATTTATTAACATCAATATTATTCTAATCAAAACTTTCCAAAAATTTATTTGTTGATTTTTGTTGATCACACGCTGTCAATGACATTCACGCTTAGGTTAAGGGTAGAATTGAGATCCATTGTAGAAAAAACACTATTTCGAGCATATTAGAAATAAAGATATTATGTCATGAAAAAATGATAAACGCTAATATTTGTAATAAAGTGGATAGAATATAAAGGGTTTAGGATATAATACTATTATCTTCGGTATTTTGAGTTAACTTCCGCAAGAGTTTATTAATATTTATGCAACAAAGTAAAGCGTGGTCTCGTCAGTTAGTGTTCTGTATGCGTGATGCCATGAATCTGGTAGCATCAGCAGGACTGAAACCTGAAACGCACTTTATGACATCTGTAACGTTCCTTTTCACGGAAAGGTAGCGCCGTAACGGACAGTTCTAGTAGAAATCCAACTTTTAGTTTATTGTTTTTGAACGTAAATGTTCTTTAAAGTTATAAGTAAATGTAATGATTATATTATAGAGATTTGGTAAATAAAGATAGATTCATTATTAGGCATTTTATTTCCTATTCGAAAGCCAAATATAAACTTCGGGTCTCATACAATACCATAATTTTTCGTTCAATCGCTTATTTAAGCTATTAAACTTAAACCAAATAAAAACCACAACACTTAATACCTATTTTTTATTTGATTTCTTTTCATTATTAATTTTACACTTTTCTAAGACATGGAATATGTTGAGTGACTCTCCGTCGGGTATTCCGTAGCCCTTCTCAAGCCCGTGGGGGTTCGATGGCGTCGTACAACTCAAGTTAGACTCCTTTCTCAACACTTGATCTACTTCCACTGAGGTGAAGAACGCCACTGATAACGGAAGATCGTTTATTCCAACCCTGAAATATATTAGCGATTAATTTATATATGAACCATGAAATGGTTTCATGATAGTTTATTTATCGGTATTATTTTTGAAATTGGAACAATAATATAAATTAAATCAGTACAGAAGTAGTTTTTTTTTTCAATATACGACTTTTGTCTTTATTTATTTGTTTGTAGGGATGCACACTCGACCAACAGATCAGTGATACGTAATATCGAGGACTTTAGGGATAACTTTTCTACTACACACCTACTGTATAGACATAAGGTTGATTTTCGCACATCACAGCCACCAATTATTTACACTTCTCATCAAAAAAATCGAAACACTTTCGTTTTTATTGTTTTTGTCCTAATTTTTTACAAAAGAGAATTAATGCCATGAAAAAAAAAACATTATTGTGTAGCTGGCAGTTTGGTCATTACAGTAAGAAGAAAAAAATCAAAATTCGAAATTAGAATTTCATTTGTTTATCCTATAAATGAAATTAATCACTGTTTTGAGACAAATGTGTATTTAGGGTTGGAGTACGTTTCTCGTTTAAAAACTAAAAATTAGCGCTTGTCTTTAAACTTTTTGTTTCTTATTTCATTTACTGTGACTTTGGGACGTCTGAAAAAACTTTTTTTTCTAAAACATGTGGATACTTCGCCCGCAGAAGCCGCCCAAGTGGTGGCATTGCTGGATTCTGGACTTAGTAAGCGTGTTGTGGCTGCAAGATTGCATCTAAGCTTATCATCTGTTCATAGAGTCTACAAACGCTATCGGGAGACTGGTTCGTTCACGCGCCGTTCAGGATCTGGCAGGAATCGGGTCACTTCTGAGCGAGATGATCGATTTATTGTAACAACTTCTTTACGAAATCGACGCCTTAACGCTTTTCAACTGCAGCAGCAGCTTCGCGTTGTACGAAGAGTAGCTGTAAGTGACTCTACAATAAGAAGAAGGTTGAAGGAACGCGGATTGGCACCGCATAAGCCAGCGAATGGGCCGAAATTAACTGCAGACCATCGAAGAGCGCGCCTTAACTTTGCACGCGAGCACCTAACTTGGTCATACCTTCAGTGGAGCAAAGTACTGTTTTCTGATGAGTGTAAAATTATGCTGTATGGTAACGACGGAAGGAACAAGGTCTACAGAAGAGATGGAGAACGCTTTGCACAATGCTGCATTGAAGAAAAGGTCAGCTATGGTGGCGGTTCGTGGATGTTTTGGGGAGGAATCAGCGCCGACGGTAAGACAGAACTTGCCTTTGTGTCTGGGCCACGGCTGCCTGCACTAAACTCTCATCGGTACATCGAACAGTGTCTTGAACCTCATGTGATGCCCTATGCACATTTTATTGTCAACGACTTCATATTCATGCACGACAATACTAGAGCTCACACCGCGGGCGTCGTACGAGATTATCTTACCGAAGTCGGTATCTCCATTATGGTATGGCCAGCAAGAAGCCCGGACATGAATCCCATTGAACATCTATGGGATGAATTAAAGAGACGAATTCGAGCAAGAGATCCAGCCCCAGAAACACTTAGCCAGCTGCAAAATGCAATCCAAGAGGAATGGGATAATATACCACAACATGTGATCGTGACTCTCATCCTATCGATGAAGAACCGTATGGAAGCAGTAATAAGAGCTCGCGGAGGGAATACAAGTTATTAAATAAACGTTTCTTACATTTTTTTTTCATTTACGCGTGTTGTTTTACCCATTTCCTTCATATTCCATACAGGGTAAAAATTACTCTTTATACAAAATACGAAACCTATGAAGACTTAATTTGAATTTAGAACATTAACATTAGGATTTAAAAACCTCATACTACTTACTATTAAATGACATTTTACATTTATTCCTAAATATACACATTTTTCTGATAATCCTTGTCAAATCATAAACTGCGAGGTGTTTCGATTTTTTTGATGAGAAGTGTATTTTCTAGCAAACTTATATTACCTTTGTGAACAGAACGCTCTCGTGAACAGATTAGTTATTTGCAGCGCCAACGCGGTCTCGTATTTGTGTTCATCAGACACTATGTACCTGACTTCGTCGTGGAAACTGAGGCAGAACCTGAAAGATAAAAGTTTAAGTCAGTTTCGGTTTTAAAATAATGGTCTAGCTAGATAAGGTCCAGATAAAGTGGCATTTTAATATTATTAGTCAGGCGTTAGCTTTAGGCGTCTGGTTTAGCCGTAGGAGCGTAACAGACCGACAGATAAATTTCTGGATTTCAATTCCACTGTTATGTAGCCCCAGCGTGTTCTGGCGACCCTATAGGAACACTGTTGCAGGTCCCTGCATGTGAGCTGACCTGGCCGCAGGAGCGAGGTCCGCCATGCTGACGAGCATGAGATGCAGGAAGTCGGCGGCGGCGCTCTGCACGGCCCAGTTCAGCCGCGTGCCTCCCCAGCGCCCCGCAGCGTGTTCTAGCGCGCGGGACAAGCGACCTGATAGGAATGCTGTCGCAGGACCCTCTGAATCTATATAATTTAACAAAAAAAAACATTTATTTTATTTATTCCGCTGGTAAAAATTGTCCATGTCCCTTTTCGAGCGTCGTTGCCTTGCCAGCGCCCGCACAATGGCGACGCAAGATACGCAGAGTACACTACGAAGCTAATGTGGCGTAGCCTTAGTATGGACAACAGAACATACCAGCGATTTCTTCTAGCTTATTGAACATGTCTGACTCGGTGCCTCCGATCCACTTGGGCCTGTGGAACATGTCCTCCACTCGCTTGCCGCTCAACTTAGCGAGCCGCATCGCTTGGTACCCCGTCATATCTACCACCTATGATAAACATAATAATATAATAATACTATCATATATACCACCGTATGATCGTAAGTTTAGAATAATCTTCTATAAAAAAATGAATCCCGATTTCCCTTGGACACGCCATAACGAATGATTCCACCAAATTATATTCCCTTTTTGTTAGTTTTGTATGTAAAATGGAACAGTCTTTAATGAATTTTATATAAGACCTCTGAGGCTCTGTATATATGGCAAAAATATTTTTTGAAATGGACCCAGATCTGCCAAAATCGTCCAGCAAGAGGCATCCAAAAATAAACCATCAAATTGAGAACCTCCGTTCAAAGCAATGAAACCTTTTTTTAATCCATAATCTTCCGAAATCAATCGAATTCGACAAGAACTACCTGGTCTTCCAAATCCTCGTCCATGAAGCCTTCCATGTACTGCTTCTTGAGTCGGTACACGCGCCTGCCCTTCGTGGTGGTGAACATCTTGGCGGCTTTACTCTTAGCTTCCGATACAGTCATAGTGGGATTGAACTGTTTTAGCAATCTCTCTGCAAAGTTCTGACCAGCACCTAGAATAATGTTTTAAGAATAAATTGTATTTTTTTTAAGTGAAAACTTCTTTAGCGGCTTTGTACACTTTTTTTTGTAATGGGTAAAAAATGTTAAACTCGCGTCAGGACACGTGACCTGATCGAAAATTAGTAAGACGAACACGTGACCTGATCGAAAATTCGTAAGACGGATGTCATGTTTGTGTAAATTAAAAATTAAAGCAATTCGTGCAAAATTATTCCCTAAAGTGCCCTAAACATTCCGAAATATCAAAAATGCACAACGTTAATATTCAAGTTTTCACTTCCGCCGGCACTCCCGGAGTACAACCCGTCGTTTTGTTTTTAATACGCTTTTCTTTGCGATCTGTATAGATGTATATTTTTTTATTACTATATTTTATAATTAGTTGAAAAATTTTCGTAAAGGAAAAAAATACTGGTATTCATACGTTTAGAATAATAGCTTTTGCATATAATAAATATAGCTTTTGATGAGTTTAATTGGATTCATATTAAATTGTTGCAGATATTATGGTCTGTGTCATAGGGCTATCTTTTATAGTTTTGTACTGTAAAACCTTAAACATTGTAGTAGGAGAAAACAAAACACTGTAGACCTATCTTATCTCTGATTCCATAACCTAACATACTTTAGCCACTTTGTGTTCAGAGCAATGTATGTCATGTTGTAGACATTTATTTTCTGTATCTCTGTATATTATTATTACCATAGATCCTAGCATAGTTGATAACTTTGGCGTGATCCCTGGATATGGCAGCGGCGAGGGCGGTCAGCGAGTGCAGGTCAGTGTTGCGGCTCTTGTCCCCGGCCAGCACCGCCCAGCCGAACGCACTGCCGCCGCATATACCCAGCGTACTGTCGCCCAATAATGCCGCTATCCATAGCTCCTAAAATTTGGAAATACAAAACCAAAATTACATTTGTGTTGAATGAGACCGACGACGCTTACTGAGATCGATGCTTACTGAGCCCGACGCTTATCAAGACCGACGTTTATCAAGACCGACGCTTATCAAGATCGACACTTACCGAGACCGACGGTTAGCGAGGCCGACGCTTATGGAGACTGACGCTAACGGTCACCGACGCTGACCGAGACCGACGCTTACCGAGACCGACGCTTATCGAGACCTACGTTTACCGCGACCAACGCTAAACGAGACTAACGTTTTCCGAAATTGACGCTTTTTGGGACCGACGCCTATGAAGACCGACACTTACCGAGACCAAAGCTTACCAAGACCGACGCTAACCGAGACCGACGCTTACCGAAACCAAAGCTTACCAAGACCGACGCTTATCGAGAACGACGCTTATTAAGAACATTAAAACAAATGGTTTCCTTACCTGTGAGTCGACATCAGCGCCTACAAACTTGTACCCCGGCGGCGCTTGCACCATCGCCCGCAGCTCCGAGCCCACGCGCTCCTTGTGAGCGTTGCTAGCTGTCATCCACGTCGGCTCACTGGCACTGAACAATTTATACAATATATACTTATACTACTGGTCTATAGCAAAATAATATCGTTAAGGCATGTTTCCTTAGCCATATTATTAGGAAAGTATAGATGATAGATAGAGCAATAGTCCTGATCTGAAGTCTACTGCTTCCCATGCAGGTTAACCTCAATACTGTGCTGTGAAATGTATATCACTTATGTTAAGTTATGTTGGTCCTCGACAACACTGCGCTGATTTGTGGTATGCTTAAAGCTAGAGAAAAATGAAATTCTTCATATCTTTATCGCATTATTTACATTGGTTCAGCAAAAAGACACTTCATATTCATTCTCCAAAGGGGGTTTACCACAATTTTTGTTGCCCAGGGTGTCGTTTGCCCTGGAATTTTTAAAGCCTTTTTCTCTGAAAACGAAATTCTTTACAGACAGTCCTACTTACCGCCTCGTTAGTGTCCCACAGACCACCACCTGCGGTATGATGGCGCCGTACTGCCGCAAGGTGCCGCGTAACGCTGGAGGGAGCAGCTCGTCAGGCAGCCACACCACCTGCTGGCTCAGTACGCGCTCTCGGTTGTTGCGCCAATACGACATCATACGACCAAATGTTAACACCTATGGTAATAATAAATGATTAAATCCGTGATGAACGCATACAGGAGAGAGCTGATAATTCAGGCTAAGTAGCCAACGGAAAACTACTTTTGCTGAATGAGGTTTTTCGCGATTAGACTGCCAATTTCTACAACAATTGAAACAAGCTAAAGGCTCTTCATTGGTGGGAACTGTCCGACAGACCACACTAAACGGATATTTTAACCGCGAAATCCTCATTAAAACTACAAATACGTATGTAGTTGACTCCATCATTTGAAAGAAATCACCTTGACATAAAAAAAAATATCTGATCGCCACCTCTATTGAGGACTTCTATTAAATCTAAAACTATCAAACTAAGTGATCCCGCAAATATAAAATCCCTGCAAATAAATAAATTATTATGATTTCACCTTACAAAACTTGTTGTACAGAATTGCATATTATGTAAATGTAATGCACTTACTTTCTCAGCCTCATTCCCTTGCGCGGAGAGCACGTTCTGGCTGAACATGTCCAAAAAATCTTTAGCTAATGGATTGCCCACTTTATACTTTGGCCCATCTTTATGCGGCAGTCGAAGAAAATGGCAACAACCTGAAAAGTTTTAAAGAAATTTTTGTTTTTCTCAACAAGTTTACATAGTAAGTGTAATTAATACATTGCTCTCTAAAGTAAGTAGCGATAGCACTTGTGTTATTTATTCAGAGACAACAAAGGCACCGCAAACGGGCAGGCCCGCGACACTGAGCTGACCAGGGATCGAATTCAGGCCCTCATAGCAGGTCACACATTGGAAACCGGCGTGTGTACCGCTCGACCACGGGAGCTCCTAAATCTTCTTCTATAAAAAAAGTCACTTCCATCCTATGATGCCTGATTTGTGACTTTATTTATGTATGGATGAACACACCGTTCTAAATCTTTATACTATTGTTACCTTGAATCTGTATGCCGCTCCACACTCCAAGTCCGTGGTATTGGTTGGCGGCGGCTTGCTCGTCGATTTTCTTCCTAGCGTAGTAGGCGCGTTTGCCTAAATCTTCCTGTTAAACAAGGATCAATCAATTTGCGAAAATTATAAATCCACACTGGATTTATCGAAGTAAACTGTCCTGTATAGTAATTTAATAACACAGAATTTAGTAATTATCAAAATAAAATCGGAATACAACTATCTAATACTTAATTATGAGCAAATCTGGTGTACAACAAACAAGCCCCACGTTGGGCGCCAAAAATATGACAAATGAATCGGCAAGTTTTCCTTCATATACAAGTCACAACCAAATGTATAACTTACCTCAACGGTCTTGGGCAAGGCATACACATCGGGTTGGTACTCGCTCTCCTTGCAGAACGTTAAGGGACAAGCCTCTAACAACTGATCTAGGGGTACTAGCGGCCCTTCTGCATCCTCTGCATGTTGGTGTCTGAAGGGGACCAGGAACCCCCAGCCTTCTGCCTTTATATGGTGGAGCGGGTACCCTTCCCAGGACAAGCGGAGGAGCTTAGGTGTGATCTGGAAAAGAGGGTATTACTTAACGTTATAATGTAAACCAAAAATTGTTTTCAAATTAAAATCTTTCAGAAAGGAGATTAGTATTTGTGTCAGCCTTTTCAATTGGTCGTTCAAGTGTAGAATCTGTTATAGATTACCATGTCAGTTGGTCCGAATTGATCGGTTAAATAAAAGATAACCAATCACAGCTCTTAACATACGGTTTAAAAACGATTTACTATGTATTATGTTGATCACACCCAAATTCGAAGTAAGTATAACAGCTTCTGTGTTTATGATAAATACAATGTTAAGTTTAAAGACTAACATGTGTGACTCTAAATCGATTGACAGTCTATACAAAGAGTTTTTTTTCTAAACAACTTTGATTTAGTTAACTGTTTTACATTAACAGGACTATCTCAGGCACTTACTTGCATACTTGTAGTGATGTTATTAGCTCCGGGCGTCCACTCGGCTTCTTTTCCCGGCTTCGTACAAAGTTTCCTGTACCACGCCGGGTATCCCGCCAAAAACGGCTTTTTTACCGGCAACTGATCGCCAAATGCAAATAGATGTGCAAATGATTTATCAAGCTCCTCAATATTTGTTGTTTCGTTTGTAGTACTATCTTCTAAATAATTGATGTAATCTTCATTTAGTACGCTATATTTTTCATTCGCTGTAGTAACTGTGTCGGCAAAGGAAACTTTACTGACGTGACTGGCCGGTTTCGTTTCAAGCGTATTCGCATTTTGAATTTCAGGCGTATTAGTTTCCTTTTTCTTCTTCGTTTGTTTTTTCAATTTTAATGTTTGTACGGACCAGTCTTGGTCCCACATCCAGAGGTCTTTTTTGTAAGAGTCGTTGGCCATCATTTTGCAAGCCTCGTCGGCTTTAAGTGACAGTAGCTGTCGAGACTCTAATTTTAGATCTTCGAAGACTGTTTCAGCTGAGTCTATGTATCGCAACCAGTTTGAGTTTACTGGTAGGTATGCAGACCCTGAAGGAAACATACAGATATTGTAAATGAACGGCAATAGCTGAGGACATATAGTAGTGACTGAATGTTAAACATACGTTATAACATATTGGTTTCTTAGGTTTACGCGAATGTTAGACGTTTAAATAGTCTGCCCGTGACCATGATACCTGCAAAGGTGTCGAAACGTTGGGACCTAAAATCTAAAATAAACCGCGACAATATCCGTAAAAAGTAGTTTTATTTAAATACGTTATAACTATAACATACAAATGTATGATGTAACTATTTTGTAATTAAGAGAAAAGGAAGAGAATGCAGGTACATGAAGCGTAGTTATGATAAATAAGGCACGTAAGTTTTAGGCATAATTTTAAGACCTAAGGGTTCATACGCACTATGCGGTTACCCGCAATGCGGCTACCGGGTAGCCGCATCGCAGTGCGCATAGAAATGAATATTACGTACATAATTGTGCTTGCGGTCAGCCGGACGGCTAGCCGCATAGTGCGTATGAACACTAAGCTTTTTATTATAAAAAAAATCAAAATATTTTTATTTCAAGTAGGCCTTTTTAAGCTCTTTTAAAACGTTAGTTAACGTCATTCCAATAGAGAAGAACCGGCAAGAAACTCCATAGGTTACTCTTTTGAAAAAAAGGTTAACATCAGTGTTAAAAATACAATTATTTAAAAATATATACAAATAAAACAATGTATCTTAATAACAATCTATAGTAATCAGTTATCTGACAAAAAAACAGCATTGTTAACGTTGGCACATACGTATTTGGCTCAAAAACGATTCGCGGTACTCAGCCTCAAATAAGCAAGAAAAAAAACAAAGTATTTCAAACATTGCCTACAATAACCTATATCTAAGTTAAAAGCCTTACTTTCAAATCATATGGCAAAGCAACAAGTACTAAAGGAAGTACGAAACGTAATTGACGAAAACGTGAAAATGTCTACGTCACTGTCAGTTCACAGTTTGTGCGATTTAATACCCTAAATAAATTCTAAATTATAATTGGAATTGGAAGCAATTTGGCATGGGTATGTAATTTAATATACATTTAATGTTATTGTCATATTGTAGGATAAGAATTCCTTTGAGAGAAGCCTTTGTGTAAAGCGTTAGGGGTTGGAGAAATTATCGATTTTATTTTGAGGGGTTGTTTAAGTGTTTGGGGCAGTGGGTTACTGTTTCACTTTCAGTGCTATGTTTTAGGTTATGTTCCATACAGTTTAACTTATAGACGTGTTTTAAGTTTATTATATTCCAATGAAGAAATAATTAGTGTGCGATGAAATGTAATGCTCCCTACATGATATATTTTTAAAGTCGAAAGAGTTTTGCTTTTTGACTTGATACGTTGTTTTTTATTTCGAGTTGTAAATACATGTTTATTAAGGAGTTCATTTTTCTTTCATACTTAATCAGTTCTTTGTTTGTTTCAGATGGTACATATAACAGTTTATCGCGTTTGAGCAACGACGACAGTTATAAAATCAGTCTGAATGGTCTAAGACTGAAATTAGAATTTTATAGCTCATTTGGACCTCCCTTTGACGAATTAATTAATAATAATGATAAAATAGACGCGCCTTCGTGATCAGCTAAAGACTTTTAGAAATTTAAGCAGTAAACTTCTCTGGGGATTTTGATAAACATCTCGCGAAATTACCCAATATGGCAAATCAGCCACTAGACTACGATGACCAAGATGAATATTGCGTTGAAAGCATGCTGGATATATTCTACTCAGGCAATAATAACAACGAAGAAGTACACGTGCTTAACTTAGATGGAAGTCGTCGAGATCCTCCTCCATACAGTTCTATGGAGTGCGATAATATCGAAAATAATGAAAGCAATGAACCGTCTACGTCAAGTGCTATAGTTGCTAGTGCTATAGTTGATACAATTGATACAACAACTAATAAGCCTACCAATAAGCCTAAGAAAAAAAAAGGTAAATCAAAAAAGACACGAAATCCCGAAATTTGGAAAAGGAATGCCGAAAAGATAAAGAAAAACCGAGGACAAGAGTTTGTCAACAGGGCTGGTACAGTACAGAACGCTCGAAAAATTAAACCACCCTGCAAAGAAACTTGTCCTAAAAGATGTTGGGAATCTTTGTCTGAAGACGACCGTAATCAGATTTTCGAACAATTCTGGAACCTAGGAGACCACACATTGCAACTACAGTATTTAAGTAAACATATAGAGCGACTGGAAAAAAAGAGAGTTAGAGGAAAGGAAGACTCACGACGAAAGTGGACTTATAATTATTACTTCACATTAGGCGAAAGACACATAAACGTATGTAAATTGATGTTCGTAAATACTTTAATCATATCAGACTCCTGGGTTAAAACTACGATCAGGAAAAAAGAGGAAGATGAAGATGGCGTTACTATAAAAGATAAGCGCGGACATTACGCACACACACATTCCATACGTCACATGCCAGAAGAAATGAAAAAGATTGTCCAAAAACACGTTCTTGATATACACTTTGCAGAATCTAAGTACATATCAAAAAAATATCTCAAGAATTACTTTGAACAGCATTTGTCATATAAACGACTGTACAAACTTTACTGCGATTGGTTTCGAAAAAACAAATACTCTAGTGAACAGAAAGCCAGCGTGAGGCAGTATCGCTATGTTATCGATAATGAATACCAGTTACGGTTCTTTAAACCAAAGAAGGATATTTGCTCTGTTTGCGATAGGTACAATATGTGTTCTGATGAAGAGAAACTAGTAAAAGCTGAGAAGCAAAGTTTCCACCTGGCTTCGGAGTACACCTCACGGCAACTCAAACTGGATTGTAAGACCACTGGGTATGCTAACACATTCTACGTCGTCGCTACCTACAAGTTCCAAAGAGATCTGCTCACTCCAATGTCCGATAGATCTGTATTTTACTACAAAAGAAAACTAGCCGCTTACAATTTTACCATTTATG
The DNA here is from genome assembly GCA_905475315.1 of Autographa pulchrina. Classification (NCBI taxonomy): domain Eukaryota; kingdom Metazoa; phylum Arthropoda; class Insecta; order Lepidoptera; family Noctuidae; genus Autographa; species Autographa pulchrina. The sequence continues at coordinate 1,939,331 of FR997775.1, forward strand.
ATTTCGGAAAGAAAGAAGGTTATTGTTATATTTGGGATGAGACCGTCGGCAAAAAGGGTCTCAATGAAATCTGTAGCGCTGTGTTTTCGTTTATTGAATTCAAAGTAAGTCAAGGTGCCAAGGAATTTGTATTTTTTTCGGACAATTGCGGTAATCCAAATCGTAGTCCAGCTATTTTCACAATGTATTATTATGCCGCTCATAAATTTAAAATAGATATCAGCCATATTTTTTTCGAGTTTGGTCATACTCAAATTGATGAAGATACAATGAAACTAAACATAGAAAAGGCCAAGAAAGATAAGGTGGTATATGTGCCTGATGAATGGATTGCTCTACTGAAAGATGCAAAGACTTCAGGTAATCCGTACACTGTGACTGTGTTGGACCAAAACACGATTTTGGATTTTAAGAATTTGTTCTCCAGCCTGCCAAATGCTGACTTTGATATAGATGGTGTCAAAATTAAATGGGACGACATCAATCATGTTAGGATAATAAAAGACTGCAGTTTAATGAAGCTAGGATATAAGTTATACGCAGAAGAAGTATTATTTATCGACTTCTTAAATAAACCAGACATTTTAATAACTGATTTTAATGAATTAGTAAAACCTTTTGTTCTTCCAACTGTTTTGAATAGAGCTTATGACAAGCCTATTCTCATTTCTGAAGAAAAACGCAGGGATCTTTTAAAACTATGTGATAGGAAATATATTCCTGCTGCATACCATGATTACTTTCGTAATTTAAAGCACAAAGTCAAGAAAAAAGACGAAGAAAGGTCACATAATTCTAAAAAGTCTAAGAAAAAATAGTTTTTAGTAATTATGTAAATATTAAACTTCACTAACATAAAGTGGCTATCTGACACAGAAGAGTTTTTGAAATCGCATCAGGGGCCTGATTTCGCTATTTTAAAGTCAGTGGGTGGCAGTTAATGAACCTTCCAGTGTACTTGTTATTGTGCCTAATTTTCGTTTTCAGATAAGCCTACATACAATGAACCGTCAGTGGCAATCCTACAATGACAACAGTGGCAATCCTACAATGACAACAGTGGCAAGTAGATGTACATTTGTCATTAAACTAAAATCATCTGAATACGTACACACGTGTGTAAAATTAGGTACACACTGGAACGTTCATTAACCTGCTACCCACTGACTGCCCCAGTAGTTTCGATGATTACGTCATGCAGACAAACCAACAACTTTACCTCATTATGTTATTTAACAGTAGTAATTGATTGTTTGTTTGTTTGTTTGTTTGAATTGAATAGGCTCCGAAAGTACTTGACCGATTTGTAAAATTCTTTCACTGTTGGGAAGCTACATTATTTCCGGTGAACATAGGCTATATTAAATTTTCAAAAAAGTTAGGGATCCATACTAAAACTCCAATAATGTAACCCAAGGTGTGAAAAAATTACCAAAAAACTTTCTTACATCGCGTGCGCTGCGAAAACTATTGATTATAGAACAAAATAATGTACCACGTTTTTGTAGAACATATAATTATCTAGAAAAAATATCGCGACAGCATATGTCTAACTATTATAGTTATGTCACAATAAGTGTCTTTTTCATCTTTTAAAATTTATATAAATGCCACCGCTCTAAAAGCTCTTTTATTTATACTTTGGAATTAATCCTTATCAAAATAAATGACTTCATATTTAAGTCTGCTTTAATACCATTATATGACTTTTTGAATTATTCAATTTGGACATTCCATTCAAAAGATATCACAAGTTTAAAAATGTAAGTTATTTAAAAAATTGCTCACGCCGCTCGGTTAGACGGCACCATAATAATAATATAAGCGAATTGATAATAATAGCAATTTAGCCTTTCGGGAATAAAAGTTGTTTGTTAATGTTTATTATTCCATAGTAAGTTTACTATTAATAAATTAGTAAAGGAACTAACGACGTAACGGGGTTAAAGAGGTAGTACGAGATAGGTATGGAACCGCGAGGTGTTAGTTACACTATTCATAACTCAAGAACGGGTAGACCGATTTTTAAAATCTTTATTTTTTTTAATTCGTCTCCGCCCCGTATAACAAAGTAACTGTAAAGACATCGGGAACGGAATATAGGTATTAACGCGGGTGAAACCGCGGGGCACAGCTAGTGGAAAAAATATAATCGTGATTACATTTTTTCGCTTAACACTTTATTAATTGGTCCAATATCTTGAGACCGCTAAATAAGCCAATACCATAGATCTGGGATCTGTTGCTATTATGGATCTCATGTTATTTATCTTTTAATATCTTTATTTAATTATAATAACGTATAAAATAGTATTCATCAGTACCTAATCTACGGAGCTTTTGTCAGTACTAACCTACGTTTTGTTTTTGAACCTAGCCACTAGATCTTACTGTTATGTTAATGATTTAAAAAAGTATTGTTATGATTGATTTTATTACTTTATTAAACTTTTTTGTAAATATTTATTAATTTGTGTAAATAGCTCTTGACTTAAATATTAACAGGTTGTTATAGGTTATTTAAAAAAAAAAAGGTTGTCTGAAGACATCATTATTAGCGCCAAGACATTGTTATTGTTTATGCTTAATATACTATACTACTGTTTGTTTTTAAAATGTAATAAATAAATAAGACTGCTATTGATCCCCCTCCCTGTTCTGTGTTATTTAATTGACGACCTCCGTGGTCGAGTGGCGTATGAACCGGTTTTCAAGGTGTCGCTAGCTCTGAGGTCCCGAGTTCGATCCCCGGTCGGGTCAATGTAGAAACCAACTTTTCTACATTGCCCCGGGTTCGGGTGTTTGTAGTACCTTCGTTGTTTCTGAATTCCATAACACAAGTGCTTTAGCTACTTACTTTGGGTTCTGAGCAATGTATGTGATGTTGTCCGCATTTATATTTATTTATATATTATATTTGATTATTTTAATTCTGTAATTCTCATGGCGTACAATAAAAATATTCCATCTACCTGTATTATTATATATTCTGTATTTTTACCTAGGATTTTAGACTGATATAATGTAATAATGTATAGCTGTTAAAAATAGTACTAAATTTATTCAACTCAGGTAGTAATTACATAAAATATATATATATTTAAGTACTAATATCATATTATTTAATTGTATTTGTAATATATAAATGTATAATATATGTGATTCTTTTAAAGAAACCAGATCTTTCTTTACTATTTCCCAAGTCAATCAAAAGTTACAAAACCCATCTGTTATCTTTTTTTTAGAGCGACTACCTATCTACCTCCACGTCCCATTTTACTGGGTAAAACAAACGGGCCAAGTGCGAGTCAGACTCGCGCACGAAGGGTTCCGTACCATTGACTAGGTAAACAACAGTAGGTACACAAATTTCGTTTTATGTATGAGGGGCTCCCCTTAAATATTTGTTTTATTTTTAGTATTTGTTTTGTTGTTATAGCGGCAACAGAAATACATTATTTGAAAATTTTAACTGTCTTTCGCGGTTTTTGAGATACAGCCAGCCAGCCTGGTGACAGTAGACAGCGAAGTCTCAGTAATAGGGTTCCGTTTTACCCTTTGGGTATGGACCCCTAAAAATGAATTGCTTACCTAACTCCAGCATCCCAGCCAGGGTTACGGGGTGGGGGAATCTTTGCAAGAACAGAGGCAGGAGCTCCCTCAGTATATCATGCGTTGCCACCACGTCGTTAGCACAATACTGCATAAGCACTTGGAAGTTGTCGTGCACATCTTGCATAGTACCCTCCACGAATATGTCTCGCGTTTGCTTGTCGACCAGCGAACCGCAGTACAGATTGTGGACCTGTAGAATAGATTTTATCAGCTATTTCATTTTTAGTACGTTTCTAAATAATCTTGTTTTGGTATACCAGCAGTGAGACGATATCTACGAAATATAGTTTAAATAAGGCTTGCCATCGCCAATCTAGTTACTATTTCGAACTATAACTGATTAAAATTTACTTCAAACTTAAAGTTATTTAAAATTTAAAGCTATTTCTATTTTAAGAAAAGGCTGTGTTATTGACTAAGTTAATATGATCCATATTACCAACAGCGTAAATATATCCATTATGGGACGTACACATCGATTTTATTTGATATTGGCACCCGCCGTGGGACACACGCAACAACATAAATTTTTACTAATCATGGCGCCCACCGTGGGACTCAAAAAAATTTTTAAAGCACATTAATTATGATTAAGCTGACATAGACACATATTTAGGCCTCCATTATATTAACTGCGAGTATAATAATTTATGTCTGTAGTATATTGGTCCGGGAAAGTGAGAAAGTCATTGTTTATCAGCTGTTTATTATTCCGTGTGAGTAATTACATTCTGGCAAAAAAAATAGTTTAGAAAAAATGATACCTTTGTCACATATATGATCACATATGATCACCCATACATTACGACACAAATGTTTTTGATACTTTTTATATTTCATGCAAGTTTTGCTAATACTGTTAAGTTTAATTGGGGCATTTCTGTACAAGAATACTATATACAGGTGTTAAGAAAACCCTGTCCGATCCGTGAAGGTGTTGTTAGGTATCGATATCTAATTGCATAAAAGTAAAAAAAAAATTGAAAAAACGAAAAAAAAATATCCTAAAAATATGTTTTTCTCAAAATTTGAGAGAGAGAGAGAGAGTCGGCAAAGTCACAGTTGCTGCCATATGATCAAAATAAAAGGCCGCCAATAATACAGACGAAAATGGTGTTGTAATTTTTGTTTTAATCTCAATAGGGAATTTTGCGGCAAAATATGGTTATTTCAAAATTCATTATTATTGTTACTATCATACATTTTCAAAATTTAACATTTTATTTGGACATGTGATTATGAGCCCTATATCACCTTTTCCGGTTGGACAGGGTTTTCTTAACACCCTGTAATTTTGTAATAATATATTTAGTTCCATCTGTCACCACATCAAACCTTTTGTTGCCAAGGTTTAGTAGCGTCATTTACCTCACTAAGATTGTTGAGGGAGCTGATCTCCATCCAGTCGTCGTCTGAAGGGTGGGGTTCCTTGTTCTTGGCTTTGAGTACTGTTCGTTGGTAGCTGGTGACGCCGCTCACGCATGTGTGCATTGACATAGTATCCATGAAACGCACGCCTGGGTAAATATAAAATGTATGAGTTAATGTAATTATAATATTAGTTTGGAAGTGTTCTTTTATTTCTAAGTTTGAGGCCGTTGCTTAAGTGAAAATATTTTTCATTTTTAGGGTTCCGTACCCAAAGGGTAAAACGGGACCCTATTACTAAGACTCCGCTGTCTGTCTGTCCGTCTGTCTGTCTCCAGGCTGTATCTCATAAACCGTGATAGCTAGAAAGCTGAAATTTTAACAAATGATGTAGGTATTTCCGTTGCCGCTATAACAACAAATACTAAAAACCACATAAAATGAATATTTAAGGGGGGCTCTCATACGTCGGTGGTACGGAACTTTTCGTGCGCGAGTCCGACTCGCACTTGGCCAGTTTTTTTTTTTCTATTTCGCAGACGAAATTGCGTGGCTGACGCATATCTTTAACTACTAATGTACACAAGTACCTAATTGTAACAATTTTATTTTTAAAAGTATGTATGTATATGTACCTATGTATATTGTATATGTACCTATGGAGTTTCTTGGCCGCTCTTCCCCACAGGAAGGACAAGTAAGAAACCTAGATTCAGTAGATTTTTCACGTAACATTTCTTGAGCACCTTTTGAGGTTGATAAGAGATAAAAAACTTTTTAATTTTGAATGATAGTTATGTAAAATTACCTGTCCTATTCAGCCAGTATTGTTCCTTAATCTTAGCTCTGTCGAAGGACACGTTATGTCCGACCACGACCCTATGTCTGCTGAGGTCCCCGCAAGGCTCCCTGCCGTCGGTCTCCAAAGGTATCAAGTCATCATAATTCATGCTCTCAAACACCGTGTGAGGTGCCCCACTCGCGAGCGGTTTACTCACCCAGCCGTACCTTCACATAAAAAAAATCCATATAATAATCGAAGCTTTTGTTTTTAATCGACCTCAAAAAAGGAGGAGGTTCTCAATTTCATGTTACCTCAGAACTTACAACTAGGTGAACCGATTTTAATGATTATTTCTTATTTGAAAGCTGGAGAAAAGCTCTCCATGTTTTTTTTGTCCCCGATTCCGTATATCGTCCGATACCGATATCGTGCCGGATAATTTGAAAACAGTCTAGACGAATGAACACCGAACGAGCATTACACGAACAGCCCGCGAGCACTGCGCGACCGCACTAGTGTCAATAACGCCGTCCGACAGACGTCCGCGCAGCTCGCAAGCGGCCCCGCGAGCTGCTCGTGTAATGCTCGTACGGTGCACGTTCGTCAGATTTGGACGCACCCCTAGACTTTGAAATAAAACTACTTTTTACGGATTATATCGCGGTTTATTTTAGATTTTAAGTCTACCCTTAATCATGATACAATACTTACCAGACAACAAACAGCAATCAATAGAAACCTGCGGCAAGAAGAAAGGGAAGCTTTCCTCTGCAGTGGGACAGTTCTGGCTCTAAATTAATAAATAACAGTTACCAGGCTTCTGTAGACACGGCACAGGCCAGGGTAGGTCGCCTGCCGGCAGACATGAGCACTTCCACATCAAAGATCAAGGCGTCATCCGGTGGACACGGCAAACTCTCTTGTGTATCACCTGCGTACTTTGTCCAGCCTGCCGCTTTAGACCAAAGCTGTAAACCGATCCAAATCATATTACAGATATGTATCTATACTAATACTAGCTGTGCCCCGCGGTTTCATCCGCGTGAATAATTAGGTCCCGTTCCCGGTGTTATTAAATTATTCGGGGCGATATAATATATGTTTCAAATATAACCCGCGGTTCCATACCTATTTCGTATTATATTTTTAACCATTCCTCCAAATTATATATGCAGTAAAAGGGACGAAACTTTTTTTTGCACTTGAGGCAAAACAGTAGCCTACGTTCTTCTACTGGTTCTAAGCTCCCACCAATTTTCAACCAAATCGGTTTAGCCGTTCTTGAGTTATAAATAGTGAAACTAACACGACTTTCTTCTATATCTATACGTACTGATATTATAGAGATTATTAAAAAGTTTTGTCACGTTTTAATTTGATAGCGATAGAAAGGCCTTTAGAAACAATAATGGCTGAAAATAAATAATAAGAGAAACATATTTGATACCTTAGGCATTGGTGGTAGTTTACAGCTAGCTAGCATATTCAACAGCTCTCTGTAAGGTGCAGACTGTTTCTCTCCGATGTTGTAGAAATGTTCCACAATATCGCTCCCTTCTAACACAGGTAGCTTCATCTCAACGTCGGGCAGGTGACTGCACTTCTTGTAGTCTATGCCGTGCTTCAGGAGATTGTCCTGGCAGCTGAAGTTGGTAAAAACATAATTTAAAGTTGTTCAAGCATGTATTTGCACCTCATTTTTGTATTATTATGCAGAGGACTGGACAAGGTGGAAAGAGTTGGAGGATGCCTTAGCAAAAGGCAAACAGGCAGTGAAACTGAAGAAGAACAGAAATTAAAGAGATTTATAATTAAATAAAGATAAATAATTATTAACAATTAATTTACACTAAATTACTTTGTAAATTGTCTGAGGGTAAGGCTTTTTTACTTATTTAGTTATTTATAAACATAAATATTCATTAACTAACTTAAAGAGAGGATGTTAATTACAGCCATGTACTTACTTACATGATCTTATTTTTTTAGGATTTATATAGTAGATGTTAAAAAGCAATTGAAGGGGTGTGAGCTATGAATTTTAAGCCTTTGAACAATAAAAATATAACATGTAAGTAGTGGTCTGTCTTCAACAAAAGTATTTATATATTAAACCCACTTGACCGTTATTCGAAACCTAATAAAACATGAGAGTAGCATTCTTGACTTCCTGCTAGTAGTAGCCGTGCGGACACAGCCCCCACCACTGTCTGCGTCTTCTAACTTCTCTCCCACCACCCCCACCACCACCTAAGGCAGCTCGCGTGTCGATCGCGAGTTGAGCGTCATTGGCGTTTTGATTTCCGACCAAATAGGTCGCTAGTAAAAAGTGCTTGTCCTACAAGTCACTCTGTTAAAACTAAGTATTGGGTCGTGCGGTGATAATATTATTGTGCAACAGTGCAAAGTGTTAAATAATTAACAAAGGTAAATTATTCGCTGTCTTGGTAAGTACCTACCATTGCCATTTCTGTATATATACAAACCTAAACTGTTACTTAATTTTGATCCGTAAAATACTTTGTTTTTAACGGTAACAGTTTGATTTCATTGTTATTTGAATTCGGTTTCTTATTACGTAGGTTTACTTAAGAAATATTATTGTAATTGAAAAATTGCTTAATTGTAATTTACCTACCCACAGAAATGTAAGAAACTTTAAACGGTGATACCGTTCGATATACTTATTTGAATTAGATATTATATTTTTTAACGGAGTGGGTATCGCGAAATGACAATACCTACGGTGTAAATCTTTTCTTTGTTCTCTTTTTACGTTATAAACTTTGACGTATTTTGATATTGCGTTTTTATTTAACAGTATAGTACATCTAAATTGTGATTTTGAATACGAACATGGATAAGGCAGGCCCATCCGCTGCAACGACGGAGACAGGTGCGGTTGAGAAGAATCGTAATGCCGTAAGGAAGCGTAAACGATCTTCAAGTACAGAGTCGAGCTCGAGCAGTATTTCATCAACAAGCTCAAGCTCCTCGTCAAGCAATCATACGAACCGCAATAACAGACGTCGAAGGAAGTACAAATCCAAAAGGAAACGTGACTCAAGTAAGTTAAACAAATTATTAACCGAAGTGTCTAACCTAAAATACGAGCTGTCCCGGCGGCAAACTAGCACTCCAAGAGAATATTATCAAGAAGAATGTAGTTCTTATGTAGATCCTAACATTAGTGGTGACTTATTTGAAGGGGAGGCCAATGAACTCCCCTTACCTCCGCCATCCGCTGTTGATGCCGGAACATGCTACGATAATGCGTTTAGTCTAAACATTAGTACAAAATTGAAGGAACCATCGGTTCCTCATGCTTCATCAGCATTTTTGGATCAGTTAAGAAGCTTGCAACACTTTGGGCTTTCCGATTGGAGCAGTGTGCGCTACGCGGACGTACAAAAACTGTATGTTCATGACCCAGGTTTTACTAACCTTGAACTTAATGAAGAAATAAAGCGTTATGATACTTCTAAGTTTACAGCACAGATGGAAAAAGCCTTTTCAGGTATAACTTATGCTTTATTAAAGCAAAGGGATGTAATGCAAAATGAAATGTGTAACTTTTTAACATGGGCACAGCAATCTGAGCAGTTAAGCCATGCCAATATTGTTGAGAAAATAACCGAAATCTTCACTAAAGGTGAGTATCCAAAAATAACAAGTGACATATTTCAACTTGTTTGTGGACATAGAGCTGAGCTTGTACAATACAGAAGAGAGGCCATTATAGCTTCGGTGAAAGACCCGTATCATAAAAGTGCATTGCGGAAAATTCCACCGACATGTTCCCACTTATTTGACAGTGATAAGTTTACAGCTGTCCTGGAAAAAGCAGGAGGCGTGAAAAGCGTATTTTGGCCCAAAAATAAGGATCGCACAATCTCTGCACCGCAGAACGATCCAGGGCCATCGCAGCGACCAAGTACGTCGTACGGTCCTTCGTCAAAAATATCCCACGCCCCAAAACGGGACAACAAACCCGCTTTTAAAAGGAACAACCGTGACCAAAATCATCAATCCTTTCGAGGCAAAGGTGGGAGAGGAGGAAGACATAACGAGGGTCATAAAGGCCGCAGGGCAAACTCTCCCTCATCCCGCCGGGATAGGAGAGAAACAAATAGACGCAAATATTGACTCGAGAATGCCTTTTCGTGCCGGTCAACTTCAATTTTACCACAGCCGTTGGGAAGCGCTTGGGGCACCGCCCTACATTCAAAAAATTATAAAAGGCTACCGTATTCCTTTCAAGAGGAAACCACCGCTAAGGCAACATTTTCTACACAGTCTAACTGCACACTCGCCAGAGATGTCAAACTTAATTTCGGAAATGTTATCACAAGGTGTAATACGAGAGGCCAAGCGATCCCCGAGTTTCATATCAACAATTTTTCTTCGACCGAAAAGCGACGGCACGATGAGGCCTATTTTCAACCTGAAAAAACTAAACGAGTATGTTCACACCGACAAATTTCGGCTTATAAATATCCACAAAGTACCCGACTTCCTTCAGGAAAGCGACTGGATGGCCAAAATAGATTTGCACCAGGCATATTTTCATCTACGGATTGCACGAACACACCAGCGATATTTACGTCTAATGTACAACGAAAAGCTGTACGAGATGACTTGCTTGCCATTCGGTCTAAGTTCTGCTCCCAAAGCCTTTGCCACTCTAACAAACTGGGTAGCCCAAATGCTGCGGGAACAAGGCATCCGCACTCTAGTATACCTAGACGATTTCCTCCTAGTCCATCAGAATCGTTCGGTCCTACAGGCCCATGTTGCTACCACAATAAACTTGCTAGAACACCTGGGATGGATAATAAACAGGAAAAAGTCAGTCCTAGTCCCACAAAAGTCTCTAGAGTTCTTAGGCGTTGTATGGGACACATGGAAAAATATCAAATATCTCCCAGAAAGAACAGTATCCAAACTGAAAGACTACGTTTCGAATTCCCTGCAATCTCGTTCGGTGGAACTGAAACAACTTCAGATACTTATAGGGGTACTAAACTTCGCCAGCTTTGCCGTGACAAGAGGAAGATTAAACTATCGAAGCCTTCAAATGCACGCAAATGCTCTTCTGAAGACACCTGCCTGCACAAAAACTCAGCTGAGCCCAGAAGCAAAAAACGAACTCCGGTGGTGGCTAACGAATTGCAGAGTCCCTTCAACCATTCACTGCCCTCTACCATCACACTATCTGACAACCGATGCGAGCGACATCGGCTGGGGGGCCTTGCTAGACAACACGAGCTTACAAGGCACATGGTCAACGACGGAACAGGAGTTGCATTGCAACCAAAAAGAACTCATTGCCATAATAAACGTCTTACGAGATCACTGTCGTTACCTGAGCTCTTCGGCTTTACTAGTCCAGTGCGACAACAAAACCACGGTATCGTACCTACGCAACGAAGGCGGCACGAAATCTCAAGCCCTAGTAAACCTTGCAGCAGAAGCTTTCGCAATCCTAGATCAGCACAACATCCACATGACGATTTATCACCTGCCAGGCAGTTACAACTCGGAAGCGGATCACCTGTCTCGTCAGAAGACGCCTTCAGAATGGCACCTTCTGCCAACGGCAACAGAAGTCATTTTTGCAAAATGGGGACAACCACAAATCGACCTTTTTGCCTCTCGACGGGCACATGTTCTACAGAACTATTGCACACTCGACAGAACCGACCCGCGAGCCAGGAGGTACGATGCTCTAGCAGCGGACTGGACTTACACGCTAGCTTGGGTGTTCCCACCACCCCATCTGATCCCCAGGGTGCTAGCACACCTAAACAAGGCAAGAGGAGTTTACCTGATAGTCGCTCCTCGGTGGGACAAAGTATACTGGAGACCAGACCTGAAGAGCAGAGCACTAGGTCCCCCGTTCACCATCAGCAACCTACCCAAAGTACTAGTAGATGTCTCAACCGGTCTCCCGCCGCCAAAAGTGGCAACAATGACGCTCGAAGTTTGGAGATGTGGGGGTGGGAGCCAACATTGAAGGATTGGTCAGAAGCACAAAGGTCCCTTTTATCATCCAGTTGGCGTAAGTCTACTCTTAACACTTATAGACCAGCCTGGAAAAGATGGATGAACTGGGCTAAAGATAATGAGGTGAACTCGCTACAACCAACTGGTTCTCAATTTGCACGATTCCTAGCTGATCTGCATCAAGTAGAGGGGCTTTCCCTGAGCACGATTCTCGTTCACAAATCGGCGGTCTCGACTTTTTGTGACCCGGATAATCAAACAAAAATAAGTTCACACACCCTCGTAAGACAAGTTCTAAAATCGATCTCGTTGGCTCATCCTAAACTACCCAAGCCACCGATTTGGGATATTAATACGCTCATTTCATATTTAAGTCAGAAAAATCCTGAAACTGTTAACTTCTACGAAGCTTCCTGTCAAACTGCCGCAATTCTACTTCTCTGCTCCGGGCGACGTGTTCACGATCTTACACTCCTTCGAATTTCACCAGAACGCTACATTCAATCCGATAATAATATAATTCTCTGGCCAGCTTTTGGATCAAAAACAGACACAGCTAACCGGAGACAATCAGGCTGGAAACTTCTACAAAATAAAGAAAATAAAAGTTTAGACCCAGTCCATTGGGTCAAACATCTGATCCATCTGTCACGCCTAAGAAGGGAAGTAATATCTTCAGACAACTTGTTTCTGAGCACTTTTGGAGACCCCAAACCAGCGACCCGCTCTATAATTACAGGTTGGATGAAGAAAACGTTAAAGGACGCTGGCATACAGGGCACACCGGGCAGCTTCCGATCAGCAGTAGCATCAAAGAACTGGATGGAACAGTTCCACCTAGACGACATACTCTTAAGAGGTAATTGGAAATCGGCCAATACTTTTAGGAAATTCTATTGCCGTGAGATTCGAGCCGATGCATCAAAGACTGATTTGATTACTACTCTCTTTGAGCCTGTAGAATAGAAAAAATCATTAATAGAGTAATTATTAACTAATTATAGCTTATTTGTAAGTTTCGAGATGCTCTCCCATTAAGCCACATACGTACAAAATATATATTAACAGTAAAACGATAGTTGTACTTATTGCTGTGATTAATAAATGAAAACAGTTGTGATTTATCAATATTGTTTCATTGCAATCATAATACACATTTAATCTAGATCACATTGGCGACACCACCACCAGGCGATAACAAACACGTCTCTCATGTTTTATTAGGTTTCGAATAACGGTCAAGTGGGTTTAATAGAGACATTTTACCTAAAATAAAATGTTTATTAAACCATACTTACCTTATTCGAAACCTAATAACTTAAATACCTGCCTGGTGACATAAAAACATGAGCACACTCAATGACGCTCAACTCGCGATCGACACGCGAGCTGCCTTAGGTGGTGGTGGGGGTGGTGGGAGAGAAGTTAGAAGACGCAGACAGTGGTGGGGGCTGTGTCCGCACGGCTACTACTAGCAGGAAGTCAAGAATGCTACTCTCATGTTTTATTAGGTTTCGAATAAGGTAAGTATGGTTTAATAAACATTTTATTTTAGGTAAAATGTCTCTATTAATGTAATCTTTCACTTTAAATTATGAATATAGTAATACATTATTGGTTTACATTATATTATTATTTAGTGTAGGTAAGGTATGAGAAGTATATTGACATAGTTTTCAATATTACTAGCCATTAGCCAAGCCCACAGTAACTTAAGGAGAATTTACTACATTTTTCGTCAATAGCACAAATAAATATCGGTTTTGTGATATTGATTTATAAAATAAAAGTTCATAGGGTTAACTAGAAGTATAAATACCAATAAATATAAGTTCATGTCATCCTTTACCTTTTTACCAAATGCTGATCTACATGTTGACTTTGAGTTTTAAATAACTGTTCGTAAATGTTTTTAGAAACCATTTGTATATTGACCTCATTGACTCTATATTCCTTTGAATGATTGCCAATGTTTTTTGGTTCCGAAACTTTTTCAGTTTTGAGGTTAACATCTTTATTTTTAGTCTTCTTTTTGATAATAACAACTTCACTGGAAGGCAATATATCACCATAGTACCTTTGGTTTGCATTTCGCAACTTAGTTACTTTTCTACACGATATTAAATTCTTTGTGGTTTTCATATTTTCTAAACACAATGTTTACAAACATTCGCGGGCTACACTTTTTTTTCAATGTAATTTCTGACACTCAACAACTCGTTCATAAAGTTTAAGAAAAAAGACACGTCATTTCGTCAAGAAATTACATCACATGCATGAAAAGATGTAAAAAGAACTTGAGTATACCTACAGTAAGGAAGCGTAACTAACATTATCTGAAGGTTGGGATTATTAAATCTTTACAATGACTCGTTTATTCTAATGGGCAAATTTCGGGTGGTTGGTTCGATCGATGAATTGCTGAAGTAACTGGGAATGTCTACGGAACAATTTCTTGTAGCTGTGAATAGGGAGATACATACTTTGCAAGTTTGGAAAATTTTAGGTCTGAACTGATTCTACTATTTGTGTATGTACACCCAGCAAAGCAGGCAAGGCACTTTACAATATTCAATAATAATGATCACAGGCCACTTAGCAGCAAAGCTTCATATAATTTAAACTTTCTAAAATATTACTTAATATAAAAGAATGAAAGGGAGGCCTTTGCCCTTCAGTAGGTTTAGAATAGCTGAAAATAATAATGTAATGAAACACCATGCGGATTTATTTTTTATTTTATTTTTAGCCATAATTGTCCCACTGCAGGGCAAAGGCCTCCCTTTCCTTCTTCCAGTTCTCCCGGTCCTGGGCTATTACATGCGGATTTACATAATGATAAATAATATTTAGTCATAAGCAGGCTATAACTAATAGGGTATCAAAATAAAACAATAGTGCAAGAATTATAATTGAAGAATATTAATTTATTGTAGTCAAAACAAATACATAATACTACATAATTACTTTTTAATACCTATATTTATCAATGCAAAATAGACAACTTGTAAATAACATAATATGGTGCTTCTTACATCTATGGAATGTAAATGAAATGATTAGTTAGTTCTTAATTGATAGTCTCCGTTCTGAGTGATATATCGCACCCAAGGTAAAGCTTGATACCCACTCTTTTCAATGATCTTCAAATATCTGACTTGAATACCAGATGTAGTAAAGTAGGGAATTTCGAATTTGACTTGGATTGGAGGTTTTCCATCAACTTCCTCACATTCTACAGATGGCAGGCCAAAGTGAGCCCTCATTAAGTACTCTTTGCCTCCTGGGAATGACTTGATGGACCAGGTGATAGCATTCTGTTCAGGAGTGTACTTCACGCTGCCAATAGTAGTCTTAAACTTGGGGGAGTCAGCATCAGCTGGGACGGGAATAATAATCTCAACATTGTTGGCAGTAGAACGTCTCTTGAACTGTGATTTAGCTTTAATCATATATTCAACACGAGAATGGGCATGGCGTTCAATGACAGACTCAATCCAAATCAATGGTTTCACATGGGTGTTCAATCTGTATGACATCAGCTCAAACTCTCCATCAGGAGGAATGAAAGAAATAGTTCTGTCATTTTCAAAACGTGACAATCTCACACATTGGTGGAACTTCACATCTTCAAGCTCAACAGACTTTGATTTACCCCTTCCAGTGCTTTCAAACAGAACCTTATCATTTAATCCAAGACGTAGCTCAGGCATACCAGACAAATAAACCCTCATTTTAATGGCCCCGACAATCTCACTCCTCAAAACATTGCCATTACAGTTAGCTAACAGATTAACAGATTCAATGACATCCAAAAATACTTCATTCTTTCTGTACTTAATGCCTTCTGACCGCCAAGACACTGCATTAGTAACTGCCATAGGTATTCGAGGCTGCATTTCAAGTTTATGGCCTTCTTGGGTTATGTACTCTTGTAGTATCTTGCTATCAGTGGTTTGAGGATAGCCAAAGTCGATCAGCTCATCTAACAATTCATATATAACAACGAAATTGTCACGAATACTTTCTTCCTCTAACTCTTTAAAGTATTCAGTCATAACTTCGACAATTTTGTACAGAAACACAAATATAAGAGCAATATTCGCGTTCTTTTTTGTGGTTGAAACAATATACAGATTGTTAGTCTTGATGTAAGCGAAAGTACATTCGCTGGTCTGTAGCAGCGGCGTAAGCATACCTTCTTCTTCTTTCTCCATCAGCAATGGCATGAATTTATCTATAATGCCCAAATCCACATCGCCTCGGTAATTCCTCGAAATGAGGACTTTACCCTTCACATCCAAGATGTATATTGCCGAAGAAGACATTTTATAGCTGGAACAAGACAATCATCAAGTTACTCATAGTTATAGCCAAATGTAAGATATACTAAACCTGTTTAAATGTACACGTTATTTGCATACATATGTTCATAAAAATCAATATCAAAGACGCACGTATTACATCAAACTACAAAGAAGATGTAAAAAGGACTACTTACGTTAATTTCACGACTTTTTCACTAAAATATCTACATTATCTCCCGCAAACATACGTGTGAAATTTATCTCTACGTTACATGTAAAACAATAGGTTTATTGAACATCGCCATGACAGCAGAATAGCAGTATTACGCCAGAAAAAGACAAACATATAATTTATTTATGCTTTGAATAGCGATGTCATCTGAATTATTCTAAATTGTGACGTCTTGTGAGTTGTGTTAGGAATAATGTTGCTACTTTTTAGCAGCTTAAATAGTTTCTTGCCATTTCTTGGTCCGAGATAGACTAAAACTAAAATGTAGTCTGGCAATGTAGTCAGTCGATAGACCGAATAAAAGCACATAATAAAAGTTAATAAAGTATCTACAAAACAAATTCTATAATTTTCGAAAAACTCTATGAGGTGAAATTTAATGGAACTGCAACAAGTTATTAGAGTATTACGTACCTTATAATCATGGTACGTAATATTTTATTTTTAACGGTCTGTTTTACAAAGAGATACATTATCATAATCTTAAAATAAGGTATCGAGCTGACGTATAATGAGATTGAGAGCATAGCTGCAAGCATACGGTGCTTACAATGCTCACATGTAGTTTGCAATAGGTCATTTATAGGATGCTAATATTTTAGTAAACTCAGCAATATTTTAATATTTTATTTCGCGTTGGGGTGCGATGCAGCCTGTGTGTTGTGTTGTGTGTGTGTGTTCTTTTAAGCCATAAATAAAACATTTTGTTTATAACAAAAGTTAGTAAACAAAATGATGAATGTTACTATTAAACTAAATTGAACATATTTTTTTATAATCTGTGACCGACCAACAGAAATTTGATTGACGTCTGGAATAGGTAATCGTTTTCTTGTCTGTTTTCTGAATTCTGATGGCGATTGGCAATAATTGACCGCCCGACCAACGCCAAATAAATTGTTTTTGTTCATGTTATTAATTAGGTGTAGTGATTGTTGTATTTAAATGCTCAATTTATTAGGAATTATCGGTCACGCCATTAATGATATTATGAAAATTATTAGTTAGCGTTTTAATTATTGTATTGTTGACTTCGTTATTGTGCTCGATGTTGATCAATAATATGAATCCCGACTCCCTTACACAAAGGAATCCGCTAGTTTATATGGATATTTCGATTGATGGAGAACAAGGTAAGGTTATTTATTACTTTAACAATATAACTTATATATTTGATAAACATTTAATTAAGGTTAATATGCATTTATACTTAACTCGGTAATAATAAAGGTAATGGGGCGAAGGTTACATACTTACATAGGAATAAACTATATATGATGAGAGGTAATTTAAACGAATGATTGACAGATAATGACTCCTACTTTGTCTATCAAGTGGTTTGTAAAGAGCCTGTATCATTACCTATTTATCAGGAGTAGCTTTGTAGTATATAGAGACAGTAAAAATTGCATAGAAATTTTGCACATAAATACATAGATACGATATTCTGTGAAAACTTCTAAATTAAGACCATAATGATGTGATCTCTAATATTTATTTGTTTTAAAAATTTAAAACTGTTGCTATGATAAATTTGTTATATTCAAATGTGTGTCATGTAAAGAAGACAGATGAAAGTCGATTACATGTAGCAGAAATGAGAATGCTGAGATGGATGTGTGGAGTGACGAGAATGGATAAGGTTAGGAATGAGTATATAAGAGGAAGTTTGAAAGTTGCGCCAGTAACTGAAAAAGTGAAAGGGAATCGCCTAGCCTGGTATGGGCATGTAATGAGGAGGGATGAAAGGCATGTGAATAAGAGAGTGATGCATTTGAATGTGGATGGCTGGAGAGGAAGAGGAAGGCCAAAAAAAAGGTGGCTTGATTGCGTGAGAGGTAATATGAATGAAAAAGCAGTGAATGAGAGTATGACAGCTAATAGAGTGGAATGGAAGGAAAAAACATGGTGCGCCGACCCCAATTAATTTGGGATAAGGGCAGGAAGAAGATTCAAATGTGTGCTGTTGCCTACGTCTCTTTCTATTTATTCTTCTATTGTAATTATTAGGCAAAGGCATCTGTTGTCATGCCAGTTACTGGCTATCAAGTTAAAGTTTTCTTTGATCTTGTTGTCAACCAGCTTGTAAGGCATTCAAGAATCAGATAAAATAAAATAAACTGATAACTTTTTCATTCCTTATCTAGACTTGGAGATTATTACCCAATAATGTTGACCTTGGCTTCTGCCTGTTTTGATGGTGGTTAAAATTGCAAGAAGTTGCTTGTGTGCTTTAAATTCCAGTAAATAGCAAAATTAACAGCCTTTTAGCTGGTAGAGGTGTGAAACTGCAACAGGCAGAGTTACTTGTCTAAGTAGACTTACAAGTTAATTCCTCAGCTTTTGTTTTAACGGATTAAATACCATATCCATATTTGGGGATGTAATGGTTTTATACAACTTCATAGATAATTGAATTAAAATTAAATGCATTTAATAGGTATATCCTATATAACATTTTATTGTCATTAAACTATTACTATACATATAGTACTGCCATGTTTCAAATAGATTCAATGTTTAAGACTACTTTTTTTTAATTTGGAGCTGTCCCACTTCTGGTCAAAGGCAAAAATAATGTCTAAAAAAGTGTTTTCTTATTAATTTTTAAGGTATTCCGGTTACCCATTCCCCAGAAAACAATATGAAAATGCTGCATAATTCACTACTACTACTAGTTATGCCTTAACATCATATTTTGGGGTTCTTTTTGTGAAAACATTTAATCTCAATATCAGAAAAGAGATAGCATCACATGGCATGACTAAATGTTTCAAATAAGCTCTTCTTTAACCATCTGAAAGGAATGTAGCTTATTTCCTGATATCCCATATATGTGGTGGATAATATCCTTACACTTTCTCATTCAATGGGGTATTTTATTGCTGTGTGATAGCAAGACTGTATTACAAACAATGCAATAGAGATAGAATAAGAAATCACATAACTAACTTATAAACAATCAGACGACAATGATGTTTATACATTAGATATGCATCAGAGTACCTACAAACTACAGTTATACATTCATACTAATGTCATACTAACAAACATTCATACATAATAATATGTATGCATAATCATATTGTATATAAATAATCATTATATCCATTCTATAATCGATACAAATCAATACCTAGTCAATATGTTTTATTCTGTACTAATAATTAAACGCGAAAGTACCACGTTTGTAGCACTCTTATGGTAAACCACTGAACCCATTTCTATGAAATTAGGTATTGGGCAAGCTTAGATCCCAAGAGAGTATGTAGTAAATGTACAGATGCTAGTACGTTTTCGCTCGCTGTCGCCATCGCACAGGGCGGATCCGCTGGCAACTGCTAGTAGTCATAATAAATTGGATTAAATAACAACATAAGAAACTCCTTTCGTTTTGTACAATGTCTTGATAATTTATTTATTTACTAGCGACCCGCCCCGGCTTTGCACGGGTGCATTGCTGATACTAAATAAACTACATAATCATAAAGTGTTGTAGGGCGAAGCGCGGCCTTCGACGTACTATTTGGTTATAGGCACGCGCTCCCCGGCCCCCCGGCCGGTACCTCCGCAACCGCTATGTCCCTGCATTTTAAATCTGTAATATCTTCGAAAATATTCATTTAAATTACATGCTGTAAAGGGCCATATTGATCTTTATTACATGCACAATGTATGGTACTAATTGGATAAGGATTAATGCTGTATTGCGCTTTTTCGTTAATAAGTAATAAATAAAGGATAAAAATGGTTATTGTGGGTTATCCTCAAGAGATAGACATATACCATCGCGGACTTTTTTGTAGACCTTTTTAAGGTGTACAATACTGTAGTACATTACTTTGATCTATCTCGTAGGGTTCAGCCAGCGTTTGCAATGTAAGCGCAAAAAAGTGTGTATATTTACGACCTTACATAAAAAACTCTAAGATTATCAGTGTTTCTCTACTATATTATGCATGTATTATACATATAAACCTTCCTCTTGAATCACTCTATCTATTAAAAAAAACCGCATCAAAATCCGTTGCCTAATTTTAAAGATCTAAGCATACATAGGGACAGACAGCGGGAAGCGACTTTGTTTTATACTATGTAGTGAAGCTTACCTTCCTCACAGTACGCTAAACGCAAATAACGCATATAATTAATAGGTACACAAGATCTATTTTATTTAGGATTGATATGCACAAAAATAGTAAATCAAAATAAATGGGGTCGGACATTGATGTATTTAAAAGCGGTAGATACGTTACTTAGTCACAGCGCCTGGTCCTACTCAACTAAGTGATTGCCCGTAGTTGGCACTCAGTTGCGCATGGAACGTCGTTATGATCACACACCTCAATAATTTCAGTTTTTTTGATAAATACGCATCAAACTGACTTCTTGTGCAGCTAAACAGTGTTTCAATAATACAAAGAAGAAAAATAAGACACATGGGATTACTTACCACTACATTATATAGGGATTACAGCCAAAAATGTTAATTTGTTGAAAATTACAATAATATTTAATGTTTGCTTCGCCATGTTTGTGAGAGCGAGATCGATCTTACAAACATGCGAGAGAGACACGATACGCACATAATGCGCGAGTTGCGAGAACGCGACGAGTACCGAGTAAACATTCTACAACGTTCGGCGGCTAATGCGATTTCGCTCGCACGACAGCGCCGGCTCATAACTCTGTCCTTGTCTATCAGCGACCGTGATGACCGAGTCCAGGTTTTTTGATTGCAATGTTAGCGCGTAACGTATCTTCCTCCTTTTAATATATCAATGGGGTCGGATCATGTTTTCGCAATACCGCAGGTGTAAATGCAGGACATGGCGTGATTTATTCATTCAGAGGCATTCAGTGATCCAAGGTCATGGCAGCAAGTAAATGACGATTGTGAAGTATAATGATGAATACATTGCATCAATATGTAGCTAACTGTCCATTCTGTTTTTGTTTACATTCATAAAATTTAAACTTGACATTTTGTATTATTTTGGTATTGAATGCTTTGTTTTACGGCATTGACTTACTAAATCACCCTCTTGTCAAGATACCTATGTAGGTGTAGTTTGTTATAATATATTATGTTTGTCTGGTTAACCTTCGGTGTATGTACCGCCCTGATTAACTGTTGCTGGGTAAATCTAAACGGCGTGGCGTGGTATATGTTTGTGGTTGTAACAACATGCTCGATTCGACTCATAAAACGGCGGAGTTCTGAATAATATTTGATTTTTTTTACAACTAATGGTCAAAGTCTTACAGACGATAACTCCTAATTTTTAAGTTTATTAAATTGACACGGCAACTGATGTCTAGCACAGTAAATACGAGGCGTCACACGTTATTATGAAAGAAAGTTAGACTCGCGCATTAAGTTCTGTTCTATAGCATAGCCCATAGCCAATATTACATTTAACACTAAGTATAGTACGGTCTAAGTAACTTGGCACGTCTGGAAAGAGCTACAATATATCACCGTCCCCGTCTCACACACCACGCATGTATATTGCATCTGGCTAAAACGGTAGTTTTAATAGAGATAAAAGGTATTTTATCTCTATTAACACGCGCCAAGTTATATTAATCGTACTAAACAGTACGGCCGATGATGACACTTGACGAGAAAGAACTACAAGACAGTTCAAGTGAGATGCAGGTACACATAAATGGTGGTTGAAAATGAGACAGAGATATCTTGTATCTCTTGTTAGACTCGCCGACTTAGATCGGCTGTACTGCGTACGATATACTTTACAAAAAAAGTTTTTAGCTCGAGTCCTTTGACCCTTCATCATTGCAAATGAAATAATAAGACCAATCGATCGAGTGGCAAGGTTGTTGACTCGACTACTATAGTGCTGTGCTACTGTCCAAGCGATGAGATACCGAGAAATTAATAGGTACTTAATAATAGAAATATTGGTTCCGGTTGTGACCTATGCTTGACCTCAGGTTACACATGAATAAACGCATTCGTTACGTTGTTTCTTTACTTTAGGTAATTATACCTACTTGAACATTGCCTAAAATGTAAAAGTCAAAAACAATTTCCAAATAATTTAGATGAAGAAGAATGCACTTTTTATTAATTCTATTAATGTTTTTTTGATATCTTAATCGCTTTTATTGTATTATCATCATACTCAAACATTTTAAGTATGTATTACTATCTTTTTGCTGAATAATTTTATTTTGTTTCAGCCGGCCGAATTGTAATTAAGTTAAGAAATGATGTTGTGCCTAAAACAGCCGAGAATTTTCGAGCGTTGTGCACCGGCGAGAAAGGGGTTGGGAGTAATGGGAAACCTTTGCATTATAAAGGCACTAAATTCCATAAAGGTATGTTTACTGGGTTTTGAGGTGATACACTTGAGACTTTGCTTTTACTTCTTCAGGTTTCAAGAGATTAGCTGATATAGATATGCACATTATTGGACATGCTATAAATATCTTGTTTATCGATCCAGTAGGACTTAATTAGCCACTTATCTACGTTCTGTCTTGCATAGATATAGGTGTGCGACATAATTATTTATTTCATGACTGCAACGTTTTCGATAAAAAGCAATAATATAGACAAATTTACTCCGCTCTTGTAGTCGGCCCTTCTACGGCCTTGAAGAGCATAAGTATAATATGTACCTACAGGCTATATCATTATCTGCCTTTTCCCGAGCTATGTTGGCGACTTCCAGTCACACCAGATGCAGAGTGGACTGCCTAATAATTGCCTAACTAGCCCCCCCACAACCTATATTACTGGGTAGCACAGTATATCCCATAATAAGAATGGTTGTAAGAATTATAATGCCTTACACTGCCAATGATCACGTATGACAGTCCTGACCAACCAACGGCTTAACGTGCTTTTCGAGGCCGATCCCATTATGTACATTAACTTTACTTATCCTGGTCTTAACTTATCCAACACTGACCCATAAAGTGGTGCTATGCAATAAAACAAAAAGGGTATAAAATCTAGAAACTTCGAGGTTGATTTTCTTTTACAGCTGTCACACAGTTTATGATACAAGGCGGCGATATCACGTGCGGTGACGGCAGTGGCGGAGAAAGTATTTATGGACCTATGTTTGAAGATGAAAACTTTAGATTAAAGGTAAATTAAGGGTAGAATACTCTATTCCGCGAAATCTGATGGATAGACACTATAGGCCCCTTCACGTTAATTATGGCTAAAAAATTCACGCTATCTGGAAATTAGAGGTGGGTCGTTCCGGACCGTAATAGCACATGAGTAGATAAACGGAACAGAGGCAAAGCTTCTTAAGAACGTGCAAAATTGTTACCTATTTTGTTAGGGTTGTCACAATAGGTGAAGACAAATCAAACAAAACGTTTTTTAAATAGTTTTAATAGTCAGTATAATAGAATATATAATAGTATGATAGAATAGTTTACAAATTACTTACTCTAAGAATTTTCTTTTTATAATTTTTGTTTTTTTTTTTAATAAAAAATACCTACCGTGTTGTACAAATTACTCTCTTCTTATTATAAAAAGGATCATACAATAAAATAAAGGTACTTGCTTGAAAAAGTAATAACCAAATATTTACTTACCTAATTGTACTCCTTGGGATAGTTAAAGTATGATATATTTTTGTTTTCTCTATTATTATTCATACACACGGTACAATAAACAACCATTATTATTAATATAATACCACGTTTTTACAACTAAACTTATAAAAACTTAAACTTGCAACTAACAAAACAAACAGCGTGCGTCGGACTGACCCTTAGATTGTACACTGGCTGTGCCAGCGTAAACTGGTTTTTTCCAGTCTCGCCGCGTATGTGACAAGCGGCCAGTGGTCACGCACACATGCCCCGCGCGCTTGTGTGCGTGCAACCGATTCGAGCGGTTGTTCGAAGCTTTGCCTCTGTTCCGTTTATCTACTCATGTGGTAATAGTTCTCGGAACTATGTCCTTCAGAGGAACGATATCGGTTCAATCCGAAATGTCAACTGAAGTCGGTCCTCGTTCCTCGGTGCGACGCGGTCACGCGGTCTACTCGGAACGAAAGAACTACGAACGTCACGAAGTCGCGTGAATCATTCCAATTTTGAACCTTATTCCAATGTAATAAAAGCTACACCCGAAGCGCGCTATGGACGACTGCGTGTCAGCGAAGACGAGCTATGTGACTCTTATTACATTTGTTTAAGGGTCAAATTGGAATGATTCGTGTACAAAATGAACTATATCTACTGTTAGGTTAATGTACGTATTGCTTGCCAAAGGTCTTCTCTAAGAAAAACAACGCAACACTTAACAGTTCCGCGATTATGCGAGGAACTATGTAAATTGTGCATGTGCGGAATTACATGAATTTACTAGGTACCCTTCTAGTTCCGCGAACATGTTTCCTGCACCTAGTTCCGAGAGTGGAAAGAATCGTTCCATGTTCAATCCGCTAGAGGACATGATTAGCGCATCTCTACTGGAAATTTATCTGCTGCGCAACTATAATATTATTAGTTGTAAGCTACATAAAAATTACTACTTACTTACTTTTGTGAAATTACTTTAATAATACTGTCATTATTGTGACATTGCGGGGCGGTCTTCAGAACAAATTCTCATTTTTGTATTTGCATTCTCCCATCCAAAGAAGCCAATGTCCTTTTTTAGGACCTCCGAAAGATTATCAAAATCGATTTAGCGGTTAAGCCGTCAAAGCTTTACAGACAGAATAGGGATGATGAATATTTTTTATTTATGTCCATCTTTTAGATACTAAAAAAACTTTTTAGCAAAAAAACAAAACCGACTTCAAAAATCGATAAAAGCACTAAAAAGTTAAAAATAATACTATAACCTGCCTATATTAATAAACCTAACCTAAACTACGATTAACCTATAATACAATTTAACAATTTTTGGAGTCGGTGCCAAGCTAAGTAATGAAACTACTGGTACCTAATTCCTGAGTATATTGATGTGTATTGTGTTTGTAAAAATATATTATTAATATTGTTATTGTAAACGTTAGTATCTTTTTTTCTTTGTGTCTTAATATTAGGTAATCTGTCATAAAGTATTTTTGTTGTTTTCCGATTGGAATTAATATTTAGAAGCTGTAAGATTTATGTTTACTTTTTCTGCGCTTAGTCTGTACCTAGGTATACTTATAGTGATTTAAGTTTTGTAGGTATATTGCTTGGCACCGACTCCAAAAAATTGTTAAATTGTATTATAGGTTAATCGTAGTTTAGGTTAGGTTTATTAATATAGGCAGGTTATAGTATTATTTTTAACTTTTTAGTGCTTTTATCGATTTTTGAAGTCGGTTTTGTTTTTTTGCTAAAAAGTTTTTTATTTGTTTATTTTTAGTGACATATTTTTAATCTTAGATAATATGGGTAGACCTTCAGTTGACACTCTTTCATCATCCTTATGATAATTTCCATCAAACGAAATCCGGTGCCACGCATCTCACATCCAATGAATTCCCGCTACATTCACGGGGTCATCTTGGCTTCATCATCAGATCTGATAGTAGAATGGTTCTTATTGAACGCAAATGCTTCACTTGTTGTAGAAAATACCAAAATCGCTGTACGTTGTCCTATAAAATTTGAAGAGTTCCCTCGATTTCGCCAAGATTCCATCATCAGATCCCGACTTGGTGACTATGGGACCATTTGGGAAGTATACCCTTTCCAACAAAGAAAAAATATTTCAAATCGGTTGGAAAGCAACGGAGATATGCGCGAACAAACATAAAGAAAAAAAAAAAAAAAAAAAAAAACATACAAACATCCGAATTGAGAACCTCCTCCTTTTTTTAAAGTCGGTTAAAAATATTAGAAACGTATTTTTTCTTTTGTCCCGTAAACATACATAAGAAGATGCAGTAAGTATAATTTTGCGAGACGTCACGTCTAACAGAAAATTGTAGCCAACCGTGACGTCAGAACCTCCAGTCCTGAACTTTAAGACGGTTTATTTTGGTAGTTTTTTATTGATTTGATAAAAGAAAAAATACGTGTCTATTATATTCTTATTATCTACCTGGTGGACTAAATTGTATTTGACTTTTCATACCCAGCCATCTACCCTATTACGTTCACATTTAAAGGTATGGTTTTCGTTTTTAGCACGATCCAGGGGTACTAAGCATGGCGAACAGCGGTCGTCCAAACACAAACGGCTCTCAGTTCTGTATCACGACGGTGCCGTGTTCGCACCTCGACGGGACCAATGTTGTGTTTGGGGAAGTGCTGGCCGGCCTCGGCATCGTCCGCGAGATACAGAAGTACGGCGAGGGAGAACTATGCCGCCCCACGGTGGTATGTTGGTAATCATCTTGTCTTTGTACATAATTATTCACGAATTTACTTTAAATGGAGTTGAATCTTTAAGAAAGAAATGTAAGAAACCCCCGACGAATTTAATAAAATTGGTGATTTCTTTAAAAAAATGTACAAATTAGAGCTATAACTATCTGAAATCCGTCGGCTTTCAGAAAAAAAATTGCGTCATAATCGGTCCATTCGAAAAGGTACGATGCCATAGAAAGACAGTCTGACACGTCAAACTTATAACATCCTTCTTTTTGCGTCGGGGGTAACTTGAATATTTTTTCGTGCTTATTTGTTCCTTTTGCAACCATTTCATAAATATCGTTTTACAGGCGTGTGTGATCGAGGACTGCGGTGAAGTGATCACCAATGACTGGGACGTCGGCTGTCGCGACGGCACGGCTGACAAACTACCTGAATACCCTGAGGATTACCGGGATGACAACTTTACTGTGAGTATGCTTCATTCATTTAATTTAATATCTGGAAATTTAGATTACTAATATTAAGAACAATGAGAAAAGATAAGCGACTATAAAATAGTTGATTTATTAAAATACCCACACTAATGTGACTATTATTTGATTTATTGAGACGTCAATGTGTACTTATTATATTTTTTAACTATGTCTTGCTATTTCTGCATTAACGTTTTTCGTTAGTGAACATTAAATATTTATATCGAATCTTACAGAATCCATATTTTATTTTTAAAGATACCACCATTATTTAATGATTTCTGGTCCAACTTCAGAGCCTAATTTGAAGTGCACAGTACGTCGATGCGGTCGATGTGTTTTGGTAGTTAATGATGAATTTCGAAATAAGATGATATGAGAAAGAAAGGAGTTAATGCTGAGATGGCGAGTAGTAGAGATGATTGGATGCTGAATACGCATTGCGCCGAACCTAAATTATTGGGTACAGGGCAGGGAGATGATGATGATGAATTTGGTTTTTTTTCAGGTAGAACAATTAGTGTCATCGATAAGGGAGGTGAAGAGTGCAGGCAACTGCCACTTCGGCGAGGGACGGTACAAGGCGGCCGCTAGGAAATACCGCAAGTGCCTCAGATACTTAGACCACGCCTTTTATAGGATAGAGGAAGTTAAGGACGTCGATATAAGGGAACAATGTGAGTATACCTATCCTTACTTCCGTACTTTCGAAAGTTTGTTTGAATGTATTGATGGATGTTTGTTGCTCTTTCACGCAAAAACTACTGAATGCATTTTAATGAAACTTTACAATATTATAGCTTATACATCAGAATAACGCATTTGTAACTAAAGATGTGTAAATTGTCCAAAATATAGCATATTCATGCGGGTTAAACCGCGGGACACAGCTAGTCTATACATGATGATTTTGTCTCAACAAAAGTGCAATTATATAAGGTGCTATAAAAATATCTGCCACGGCTTTAATGGGAGGTAGTATTGTGTTTATAGATTACAATAGTGAAGAACTTTCGTACCCCGGAACAGTTAATTAAATTTGAGAGACTAAAATAGTTAAATTAACATTGACTCTATTCTGCGTAACGTGGTTCACAAATTACGCGCAATGTGACGCTTCGTCAATGAAAACAACTGCTATCTCTTTCCATCTTTTCTGTGAATGAAAACTGTAATCAGCTGACTAGTTCGTCACTACATAATCTAGTAGGTACACAATAATACGCAGGCATACAAGTGTTTTAAAAGTGCAACTACTTACCAGCTACCGCATTCTTCAAAAAACACTGACGTAGGTAAATAAGATGATAAACTTGTGTTATTATTTTATAAACAGTAGTTATTGAAATAAACCTACTTTTTTACGGATGTTGTCGCGGTTTTATTAAAATTCCGTAAAAAGTAGTTTTATTTCAATGTCTAACATTCGCGTAAATCTAAGAAACCAAACAGTAGGTACTTAGATTAATATCGAATAACGATAAATTACAGTAACTTGGCGTGTTTAAAAGTTAATCATTTTATTTACAACGATTGCACCGTATTTACAGTTATTAACTCACTCCCTACCTAGTACTAGTACCTACTTATCTACAAAACTGTTGCACAAGTCCGCCTTCGCGTTGCACACAGATGAAGGCACGCTTGCATACATGTTTCTTCACTTTATTTAATGTGTCCGTTTCACTTTTCACTTGCCTAAATGCGCGTTTGATGAGCCTTTTTGGTTCTACCACACTTCTAATATCATGTCCGGTTTGGCCGTACACAAGGTCTTTCACACGACCCCACAAAAAAAAGTCTAGAGGGGTTAAATCCGGCGAGTGAGGAGGCCACGGCACTTGTGAAGTTGTAAGGATGGAGCCCTTCACGATTTAAAAGTCGCCACACGTAGTTGTCGCTCACGTCGAAGACTCGAGCAGCATCCCTGGTGCTCGCAAGAGGATGACACTGAAGCACTTCCTCTTCGAGTTCGGCCGAGTATGTAGATATTCTTGATTGGATTACTGTCGTCTGGGAGGCATTTTTAATGAAAGCGCGCGCGATATTGCTGTCGCTGACCGCTAAAACTAACGTCCGAACGCGCGGGCCGGTGGCGACTGACTGGCGAGCCGAGCGGCCGGCGGCCGGCGCGCGCGGCGGCGGCGGCGTCCTTTGATAGGAATGGCAACAGTGTATGAACGGCGGCGGCGCGGCGCGGCGGCGGCGGCGGCGTTTTGCGAAATGTTTCAATTCGGTGCGGAGCGGCAACAGCTTATGACACGGGATGGTTTTATACTAATAAATCAATTCAAATTTATACGTTATTTTTTTTGTATGAAAAAAAATATGATAAATAATCAATAATTTATCTTTACTATTGTAATCTATAAACACAATACTACCTCCCATTAAAGCCGTGGCAGATGTTTTTATAGCACCTTATATACGGAGTGTTACCGAAAAGGTATAACTGTCCAAAACGGGTAAAGACTACATCCTGGTATAGAGCTAGTTTACAAAATTTCCGCTTAAAATGAAATAAATGTATGTTTTTACATTTTTCGTGTAACTTATTACATACATATAATCACGCCTCTTTCCCTGTAGGGGTAGGCAGAGACCACTTTCCACTTGCTACGATCCTTACACTTGTTTCGCTTTATCCACTTTCATTATTCCCTTCATACATGCTGTTCGGTTTATGGTACTCTTGACCTGGCCTTTTTTCATTCACACTCGCCTTATACACTTTTTTTCGTCAATCGTTCTTCATTAATTCTCTCGGCATAGCCAAACCATCTCAGCATACCTTTCTTAATTTTTGTCCCAACGTCCATCATCTGACATACTTCATCCACCTTACCATCCATTCCTCCTCTTACATTCAACGAAGCGAAGGGGCTCTCCGTGGGCCACTTTTCGCCCCCGCGAGAAACGAGACGTCATGGGTGGCGAACCACGTCGCCGCCATTTTGGATAATTACATTATTTTTATGATTGTCCATTGCGTTCCTGCGGGATAAATTATTTGATACCAAAAATTACAACTAGAACGCTTAATCGATGTATGTTAACATTTAGCAAGTGACGTTATAAGATATAGACCCTTGTAGTGCGGTAATCGAAAAAATTAAAAACAATTATTTAATTATTGCTTTTATTCCGCGGTTCCCAGCTTGCGCTTAGCCATATAGCATTAGCCATGCAGGCAGAGTTATGAGCATTTATAGTAGTTGTAGGGAATATACGAATAGACGATCTCTATAAATAGGCAACAAGAACCGAATAGTCACGTAATTTCCAACGGTGATTCTAATTTTATTATTTCAAATTATCTTTCTCAATGGAACATTATGGAGGGTAGTCCTGTGTTATTTAAGTCTATATAAATAGTATAAGGACAGTTCACAAAAGGGCTCGTTAACGTAAAACCCAAATATTTAGGCAATCAAAACACATTATACGCCCACACGTTATCAAATCAATTTATATTATCTACTAGCTGACCCGGCAGACTTCGTACTGCCTCAATAGATAAATAAAAGCCTAAACTGTTGTATAAAATAACTTTTTTTTTTTATTCCAAACATTTTCATGTTTACTCACCTTTTAAACCTTCCCTGGGCTTCCACAAATAATTCAATACCAAAATTAGCCGAATCGGTCCAGCCGTTCTCGAGTTTTAGCGAGACTAACGAACAGCAATTCATTTTTATATATTTATAGATTTAGGAGTTCCTTGCGGGCTCTTCTTCATAGCAAGGACACTTTGGAACCGAGCACCTGGATTCAGTAGATTTTAACGTAACGTTTCTTAAGCGCCAATGTTTATGAGAATGAAAAACTTTTTGATTTTGATTATACTAAGTGAATCTTACATGTTGACCAAATTAAGAATGCCGTAGGTACTATCTAGAATATTCTGACTTACGCAAGAACGGAATGAATTTATGTCGTTAGTTTAAAAAAATATTTTTAAACTACTTTATTATTTGCTGTTTGTTATATCTTAAATTAAATTTCGAATTCGGATGATTTTAGAGTTCTGCCTATCAGCCAGTTTAAAAAAAAACATATTCTTTGATGGAATTCCTTCCCAGTCGTAGAAAGACATATCTTGTATTAGGAAAATGTATATGGAAAAGAATTTAGAGGTATATAATTGGGCTAAAGTAGCAGGTCGGAGTTTGGATTTGTGCCCGGTTAGTGGCAATAGGCCCCCTATTACATGGGACCTAAACATACCGGCGAACTGTGGGTGTACATTGGTACACCTCTGCCTAACCCTTCGGGGATACAGGCGTGATGGTATGTTATGTTAAAAGGGCTGCAAGTTTTTTTTTGATAGAGTGCCTTGTAGTTCTACAAATTATTATTGTATTAACAGTGAATGGCCAGATTACCGGCGTTTCACTATAATGTCACCTATAAATACATTAATATTAAATTCTTTTTTTCTTTGTCTACAGTACAAGAAATTAAAACAACTTATCTATTACAATGTTACCTAAATTTGGCGGCGTGCTACATGAAGTTAGAAGACTTTCGATCAAGTGTTCATTTCTGCTCATCTGTAAGTCAACTTATTATTTTAATTTTATTAATGCAATATTATTTATTGATAGTTTTTTTTTCTTACGGATTCAAGCTTTCTTTAATGTATTTTAAGAGTATCTAGGCCTTCAGCTAGTGATGTATAAAGTTACATCAGAATTTTATGAATATAAAAAAAAGCGTAATTACGATTTTTTTGGCTTTCCGCAGTTTCGGTCTATTATGATTTCGAATTTCTTAGATATGTCCTCACCATAAAAAAGAAAAGGTTAAATATGTTGTTACATTAGCAATAATGGTACTTTATTCCGTTTTCAGGTACTAGAATTGGATCCACGTAATGAAAAAGCATTATACAGACGTGGCCAAGCGAATTTCGCCCTTAAGAACTACGACGACGCTCTCATGGACTTGAAACAAGCGGACAAAGTGTCTCCTAACAATAAGGCGGTGCATAAACTATTAGACGAAGTAAGGTTAACGAATAAGAGTTATAATGACGTACAGAAGCAGCGGCTGTCAAAATTTTTTCGTGAGCAAAAAGAGGCGTTTATCGAGATCGCAGATCACTGAGCTAAGACTGACGGTAGTTATACGTAGGATTATGTAGACGTTTATATAATAATCCAGTCAAAATAGACATTTCAGTTTGCAAAAATTCGCATTGAGCTAAAAATTGGTGAAGGTCTCAAGAAACCATTGTAAAAGAAATATCAAAAGTTCCCACCGATAAGACTTGTGCAAAACAAATTGCACAAAGTTTAATGTCAAAAATATCACATTTTCTCACAAAGGCAAGAATTATCGCAAAAACTAATCAGATAAAAGTTGTAGATAATGCAATTAATTATCTACAAAAATTGTCTTCATACTTTTATCCCTACGGATCTCTATTCCAGAGATATCGCGATGACAAGGATTGAAGAATTTAAAAATTGCATTTTTTATGCACAAGATTGGTGGCTACTTGATATTTTCTTTATAATGGTGTAAACTTGAGACCTCCACCAATTTTTGGCTCTATGCGAATTTTTGCAAATTTCCAATGTTTTTTTGTCTATTTTGAATGAAATAATGCTTTGAACAGTCGCCGCCGCTGTGTTAAGAATAACTTAGCGCGCCTGAAACCTGCTAGAAGATTCACGTGAGATGCAAGTACACATGAATGGTGGGTTAAACAGGGATGGCGATATCTTGTAGCACTTTCGACTCGTACCACGATATATAGGCGGCACTGTAAGTACTTTTAAAACTTTCGCGAGATTAACGTTATATAATTGTTTATGATATTTGGTATAGTACGC
Source organism: Autographa pulchrina (assembly GCA_905475315.1). Taxonomy (NCBI): domain Eukaryota; kingdom Metazoa; phylum Arthropoda; class Insecta; order Lepidoptera; family Noctuidae; genus Autographa; species Autographa pulchrina. The sequence continues at coordinate 1,972,276 of FR997775.1, forward strand.
GCGTTATCATCTGAGTCTTAGGGCCATAAATCATTTCTCTATATCTATCTCGCTTGCACTTATGTGTCTTATGGAGCCATCTAGTGAAGGGCGTAACAATTATAGACATATTATCGATAAGTAACGTTATCTTGTATATATATAGGTAAATAGTCCAGTTCGCAAAATAAAAAAAAAAATAACAATATTTGAACGCACTGCAATTACATTGGAAACCGACCAATCAGAATCGTACAAATAATTAGCGACTCATCGTTAGAACGTGCGCAGGTAGCCGTTTATCGATAACTAGGTCCGGCGCGCTGCACATTCCTATCTTTTTTTACTTTTATGACCTGACGACTCAGATGATAACACGCGTACTATAATAAAGACGACGTTATTACAAAGCAGTTAGGTCGGTTTTAATAATTCGTTATTGCCGTATATCGTACATTTTTATTAAGTCGCAAGTTTCGAAGCAAATATTTTGAGTAACCCCTTTTTGATTGAGTTAAGGGTCACCTTTTAAGGTTGTTTGTTACAGCAAGAATGACTCGACGAATTTCGTTGGATTATGATTCCTGTTTTATGATTCTGTTATAGTCCCGACAAATTAATTCGGATTCAATCATTAGTTAGAAAATTGTTAGGTGGGTGTTATTAGTGTAATGTGTCTGTCTGGTATCGTAGCTCCTAAACGATTGGACCGATTATAATGCGGTTTTTGTTTAAAACCTGAAGATCGAAATGGTGCTTAGCTATAATTTATAAAGCTCTGTTTTTTTTATTCAACTATTTCCAAATACTTGTTTTGGGGTTTCTTAAATTTTGAATTTATAGTTCTAATAATATTTGTTTGAGCATAAAACCTGCATCAATGAGTTCGTAAAGTAAGATACTAAATTAATTTGATTTAAGAAATATAAATGAATGAAACTATGATTTCCTTCAACATTAATACATTTCGCAATCGCGCTGCTGAAGTTTTAAGTATATTAATTAAATTTTCATGATAGATTTTTTCTATTTATTAAAGTTTATTACAGCGGCTACCTAGTGCAATTTTTTGTACATTAGCTTGACAGTAAATATTTGTGTTAAGTTGCAATCGTTTATTGTGCAATAATTTTTATTATTATTGATTTTGCCATTTTTATGCATAGCTCTGGCAACACTGGAGTCGCACCCATATCGTCCTTTCTAGAATATGTAGGAAATGTAGATAGCTAAAAAATGTTGCCACATTAGGCAAATTGTAGCGTATTATAAAAATGCCGAAGTTTGAACTGTGTATATTTTTACTGGATAATTATTCCATAGTATGTAGTGTTATTTTTTATGTGAAATGAACTGAAATATAAACCATTAACGTTAAGCTCTTATAGTTATGAAAATACTGTAATAATTATGCTCTTTTTAACCAATAATGGGTAAAGGTTTAACGATAAACGAATTCGTATTATTTTGGTCTCCTCTTAGATAATTTTAAATTAAAGAATCACAAATGGTATGAGGTTGTATCTTTACAACATTTTAACTATATTCAGATAGAAATCGTTTTGTTTTAAATATAATATTGTGTAATCTGTGTAATGGACGCCGAGATTCTTCAATAACCATATTTTTCATGAACTTAAGGAATATCTCCATGAATTTAGTAACGAAGGGGGTTATGCAACGTAGCTTATAGATTAGGTACTCTAAAATGTTTTAACACAAAGGTCAATGGGAACCTTAGCATGGAAACCCACGCTGTACAGAAACAAAACAAGGTGAAATAGACATATTAATGTCTCTAGTTTACGATAGTATGGGTTGCAACAGGGTGTAGTCTGAATTATGCAAGAGAAGAGTGTCTGGAAGGATATGGGGTAGGCCTTTGCCCAGCATTATGTCGTTGTTCTTTGACCTACTAATGTTTAATACCGCAATAAATATAAAAAAGTACATGAAATTAAAAGCGGGGAATAACTTAACAATTTAAATCTAGTTTGGTTTATGTACAAAAGTTTTCACAAACCGGGTCAGATTACGCCCAATGACCTTTAGTGTAGTTTTCTATAGTCGCACTATTATTAATACCATGTTTAGGTTAGACCATATTCATACTTTAGTTTAGAATATAGCGTAACGTGCTGGCACGTGAAATCTTATTTTTACTTTTGTACTAAAATTACTACAAACATGGCCAGTTGTAATATTATTTATCTTCTAAAAATTTCGTAATAATTTCTTACGTGAAAAAAAATGAAATGAAAAAGTGTTTATTCTCAGAAAAGATACATTTTTATAAACAGTTTTTACTTCTGCCAAACTACAGAGCAGTTTGTTGGCAGATGTAGCTCCCACAGAATAATAATTATCAGTAAATTTAAGTTATTAATTACACTTTCTCATATATTGATTAATTACAAATTATAAACGTACGTAGGTTAGTAACACGCCGTATCAACATAAAATTAAACAATACTCAGTACATAAAGGCGTTATTATACCACTGAATGTATATTATTAAAGTGTATTTTATAAACTGCCTCGTTGGCCTAGTGGTTCTAAGCGCGACTGCTACGCAAGAGGTCTTGGGTTCGATTCCCAAGTCGACCAAGGCGTTATTGGGTTTTTCTATGAAATTCTCAGTAGCAGGTCGGAGTTGGATTTGTGCCCGGTTAGTGGCAATAGGCTCGCCCCCTATTACATGGGACCTAAACATACCGGCGAACTGTGGGTGTACATTGGTACACCTCTGCCTAACCCTTCGGAGATTCAGGCGTGATGGCATGTTATTATGTTATGTTATGGTTAAAACAGAAATCAGTAATTACGCTGACAATATACTACATAATTATAATATGTAACTTTAAACACCGTATCTAGTTATTAATGTTTATATTTCTGCTACAGTAATTCATCACACGAGAACAAATGTAGGATAAATCACAAGTTTTATAAATATTTTATTTTATTATAATTGCTATAGGTGATACAATAAAAAGTTTTGACGGGGCTCCTCATTACTTGCGTACAGAGACCGAATTGAGCGTTAAAGTCATGCTACCAGTGTAACTGCTTACTAATGGATAGGCCGTTTAGTCCCGAAAAAAGTCGAGTATCGGGCGTTTTTTTAGTCACACGACACAGCCGCTTCGTGACCATTGATTATAGTACGGTCAATATAAGTTGGCGCGTCTAAAAAGAGATACAAGGTAGTTTTAGCGAGATGTAACATACATGAGCGGTGTGTGTGACAGGGACGGCGATATATTGTAGCTCTTGACTAGACATATAAGTATAAACTTAACGCTGTCATGATTATTTAATTTTTTGGTTAAGTTACTTGCCGATAATTAACAGACAGTGTTATTTGTAAATATTAATGACTTTGCAGGACTGTTAGGCTGCTCGTACACAATCTTTTAGAGCAGTTAGACACTGATAAACATTCACTTGCTTTAATTTTGTCGAGTTCTTCACGCAGTCGAAATTCTTCAGGGGCCCGATGCCGCTATTTTAAGTGAGTGAGTGGTGGGTTTAACGTTCCAGTGTACTTGTTATTGTGTCTATTTTCGTATTCAGATAATTTTAGTTTAATAACAAATGTACACCTACTTGCCACTGTTGTCATTGTAGGATTGCAAGTGACTGTTCTCATCTAAATACGAAAATTAGGCACCATAACAAGTACACTGCAACGTTTATTAACCCGCCACTCACTGACTTAAAATAGCGGTATGGAGCCCCAGTCCGTGTGTGCAGCCGTATATTCACAAATAACTCGGTATAATGAAGGCTCTCGGCATTCAATACACAGACTACAGCGCCTATATCATTCTATAAGTGATTTTAAATAACTAGATATTCGTGTTGAGATTTGATATTAGCATTTTATTACTAAATTAACCTTTTCGGTACAATGTGCAGAATTATGGTAACTATGCGAATTATATACAGGGTGTTAAGAAAACCCTGTCCGATCCGTGAAGGTGTTGTTAGGTATAGATATCTGATTACAAAAATGTTAAAAAAAATGAAAGAAAAAATTTAACCTAAAAAAATATTATTTTCTCAAAAGTCGAGAAAAAAAATTATTTAGTCGGCGTCATCACAGATGCTACCTAATTACCTAACAAAAGGCCCCCAAAAATACCAACGAAATTGGTGTTGTAGTTTTTGTTTTAATCTCAAATTTAGGGAATTACGGGGCGAAAAATGGGTTTCAAAATTCATTATTATTGTTTCTATCATGAATTTTCCAAATTTGATATTTTATTTGGGCATGTGATTGTGAACCCTATATCACCCTTTCGGGTCGGACAGGGTTTTCTTAACACCCTGTATACCTTTTTTATCAGAGCCTGTTATGTGCTCAGCAACGAATGTAACCCCGTTTTGATTTGTCATTAGTTATTAACTGTTGCATAATATAAGCGAAAATGTATACAACGCGCAATGAATGGTAGAAATTTGAACTTAAATAAGTATACTTGCTTTTTGTAACGTTCGATCCCTGGGGCCCGAGTCCGCTATTTTGAAGTCAGTGGGTGGCAGGTTAGTGAACGTTCCAGTGTACTTTTATTGTGCCTAATTTTCGTATTCAGATAATTTTAGTTTAATGACAAATGTACACCTACTTGCCACTGTTGTCATTATAGGATTACCACTGACTGTTCATTGTAGGCTTATCTAAATACGAAAATTAGGCACAATAAAAGTACACTGGAAAGTTCATTAACCTGCCACCCACTGACTTTAAAATAGCGGACTCGGGCCCCTGATCGTATTATAAATTGGTATTATATTGTACAGGGTGAAATCTAAATCATGCATGAATGTATTATGTAAAGTGGTCGAATACAGTTTGGTTCGACATTTCTGCTCACAGTGGGCTTAATGGGTGTATACTACGTGAATATTACATACTGAATATTTATTTGAAGTTCATGAAGCCAACTCAAATTAATTGTAATGCTTTTAAAGACAATATGATTCTAAAACACTATTTTTTTTACAAGATGAACACTTGAATTGTTGTAGAAACACAATGCTGCAGTTATGTATGTTAAGTATCTAATTATGAAAATTAGGTTCTTTACATGAAAATATTGACCCTTTTTTCGCCTTTGGATATAAGGTTGTATAAACTTAACCCCAAAAGATAGAAATAATGTTAGACTATCTTCATAATTGATTATCGTATTACTGCCCCGTATGAGACTTGTACGTGTTAAATACAATGAAAGTAAAAACCATTTTAACAGGGACCCAAGTCCGCTATTTTAAGTCAGTGAGTGGCGGGTTAATAAACGTTCCAGTGTACTTGTTTTTGTGCCTAATTTTCGTATTCAGATAATTTTAGTTTAATGACAAATGTACACCTTGCCACTGTTGTCATTGTAGGATTGCAAGGGACTGTTCTTATCTGAATACAAAAATTAGGCACAATAACAAATACACTGGAACGTTTATTAACTCGCCACTCACTGACTTAAAATAGCGGACTCGGGCCCCAGGTATTGTGTTTTTATGACCACCTATTTTACAATTATGTACGTAATAAAAAATAAAAGCTATTCCTAATATAGTTCTGTGTATTTACTGTGTTTTAATAAAACTTATTTATTTAAGCTTTACCATTAAACATTTTGTTTTATTTTTGTTTATATTATAATTTATACATGTGTGTGGTCTTATAGTTTAATATACTAAAAGTATATCGGTTAAAAAATTCATTTAGGATTACTATACTACTTTCGTAAAACTCATAAGTAGTATCCAAATTCTATAAGGCTCACAACAAAATCACCTTGTTGATTTTTTGTTCTGATTATATTATTTTTTTTTGGTGTTTTCTCTTAACAATGTTGCAGATTATTTAATTGTACAAGTTTTCAGTTATTGCCAAAAAAGAAAATAGATTTTGTATAGAAATACGTTTAATATTCATATTTAAATTGTTGATTTCCTTTGTTGTGTTTGATTCTGTGTCTGTATTGGTCTAAAACGGTATCATGGCGGCAAAAATAAAATGCTTTAAATATGTATTTCTGTGTATGGCTGGCATCGTTGTTCTCAAATGGTTGGGTCGTTCTTGTTTGTTCGTTCTTTGTATTAAAATATCTATGTTGCTGTTTATAGGTTAGGTATTTCTTTTAATATTACAAGTGGTTTGTAAATTTTGATATTCTGTTATTACTTTTCTTTGATAGTATACGAATGTTGAATTCGGGGACACTATGAATATCGTTCTTAAAATCGTATTTAAATATTGGTGGCATAAAATCTGTTTTGGAATAAAGATCTGTTTTGAAATTTTATAATATAAAAGAAATTATGTACTTGTACAAAATTCAAACTCGTAAAATATATCTAAAAAGAAAAAAAAAGGAAATTGGTGTCGTTTTACGAAAGTCTTTGTCCAGCAGCGTTTATAATATATTTTTTTCTTTGGTGTTCGATATTTTTTTCTTTATATTCGAGATTTTTTCGTAATACTAATTTCATTGTATAATGACGATCCGCGTTAAGTTACGTCTCATTTTTCCTTAGATTTACATTAGTAATATTTCAACAAATAAGCCCATTTGTACTTCAGCAGCTTGTTTTGTCAAATTTTGTAAAGAAAATACGCAAGTATTGTACTTTCCCAAAATCACCAATATTTAAGCAAGTTTTTAAGATTGTTGTACAAAACTTGTACAAAACTTGTTGTACAAAACAAAATAAGAAAAACGAAAAGTGAAAATTGTTAAGCGAATGGCTTTTTTGTCAATACATTCTTCTTTTAGATAAATATGAGACTTACTAAAGCGTAGAGTAACTATTCAAGATTAATTTGATGTACAAAAAGTATTACGAAAGTTATTAATCAGCAAGAAAAATGGAAAAGTCTGATGCAAGGTAGAAAATTCTAAAATTTCCGAAAATCGCTTGTAACTCGAAACCTGTAACTTTTCGGGGAACATATGTTGTGTTCATTTGATAGGACCTGACCTAAGTTATTAGCCACCACAGTTTGTCGGACTATTTACCGGACACCCTGTATACACCAGTTGTGAACACAGTCATAGCTTAGTCTTGTGATAATTTGATGACACATTGGATCGCGGCGTTAAAAGTACTGCTTGGAGATCTGCAGTAAAGACAAATTCCTTTTTTTCTTTATCGGTTTCTTTTTCCATTCTCGCTTCGTTCTTTTTATTTACATGCTCTTCGTAAGTGTCTCTTTGGTAATATGGCCCATCTTGTATCCATTACAGTTGTCACACAAATCTTTGTTTGGTTTAAATAAAGCTTTTTTTTGTATGGTTGAGAGTGTTTGTAAAAGTGGCAATAGATAGTGCTTTTTGGTTTTTTGACTCGCAATAATCTTATACATTTTATAAAGTTGCTGTTTGGATGATATGTCTCGTTGTATACATTTCTGTGTTGTCCTTTTCCTACAATAATGTGAAGGTATTTTAGGTAACTCATCTAAAAAGTCCTGCAAAGTTTTCATTTCTTGGTCAAATGGCTTTTTGGGAGTAGTTTCTGGTAATTGTTCATCAGCATTCTTTCCAGCAACTTCAACCTTCCAACCAGATACATGATTTACCGATGGAAAAAAGTATTTTAAAATAACGTTATACAAACCCTAATCATATCTTCACCTTTTTTTAGGTGGTAAATTAAAGTGTTAACTCTTTTAGATTTTTGGGGGTCTTGTCTATCTCTTTGCCTATTTGTAAGCAAAACTTTAACTAAATTATCAACGTAAACTCGTTTTTCAGCCCCAGTCATATTCCTAAATTTATTCTCCATCACACTAATGTAATCATCTGCAGTGTAGAGGCGGATCTGGTTTTTTAGAGCGCATTCTACGTCCCCAAACTCCGAATCATTGGGAAGGTATGTGTGCCCAGGTTGTAAGAACCGAAGTGTTATTTTTTTTCCAATTATTCCTCAAAAGCCTTAACCATATTCGAGCTTTTATCTGTAACCGTTTTAACAATTTTTGATAGTTTTAGATTATAGTCTGAATATATATCAGCTATCATTTCAGCAACTTTATCATATGTGTGAGCCCCCTTGAATCTTCTGCAAGCTATTGCAGCACTTATCCTTTCAAAAGTCTCACTTTTAATCCAATAGACCCCCAAGTGACTTCTTTTAGTTGAAGACCAAATATCAGCTGTACTGCACACAAATTCGACATTGTCTAACTCTAGTTTAAGATTTTCTTAAATTCATTGTACTCATTACTAATTTTATTCTTAGCTGTAATAAGGCACATAACCTTTGGAGGCTTAGTTAGTTGCTGTGAACCTTTAATCAACGCTTTAAAAGACTAATTGTTCTCCACTATTGATACTGGTGACATGGTGTCAACAATAAATTGTAAAATCAACTTTTCCAAATTAACAGAGTTGAGTGCAACTCTGTTGCAAGATTATGAAAATGTTAAAAATACAACTCTTAAAAAAAGAAAACTTACTGAGATTAGTAGCAGTGGTTTGTAAGGCCACTGCCTTTAATCTGTAATAAAATAAAAAAGTCTATTAGTACATTTAAAAAATGGAAAATTAGTATATCAAATAGGCTTTATTTTTTGTATCCGAAAACATACAAAAAAGCATTTCCGAAGATAACAATAGTTTTTAACCTTTGCTATTTCAAAAAATAGTCTAAGTTCGTCCCACTGGTTTAACCTTTGACTGGTGACATGGTTTTTTGGTAACGTAACTGGTGACGAACGGCCTGAGAGGCCGCTGCTGTACCTGGGTTATAGCATAGAACCTAGGTGGGGTAGCTTGCTGTAGTCTTTAAAAATAGACTGTTAGTATATCTAAGGATAAAATAAAACATATAAATAAACTCAAAATATGTATTTCAGTAAGAAAATTTTCTATTTCTAAATAATTAGGAACTTAAATCAAAATTTGGACATGAGATCGATAATTACAACAAAAACACTAAATTAAAAAAATTATAACAAATATACTTACTGTTTTTTAAAGTTTAAATACTAAATAATGAAAAAAAAAAAGAAAACCCCAGTCGCTGGTACTATTTTTAAAAACTGGCAATGGTCAAACTTTATAATAATATTTATTGACAATCAGGGCATAATTGTTTAGCACACTGCAAGCACACATGTTTTTTGCATGAATAACATTGGTAATTAGACTTACGATTCAACTTAGGAGGACAACTTGCACACGTTCTTCGTTTTTTTTGCACATCCTGAGAGGTTTGTGGTGCAGGTGGCAAATCAGAACCCAAAATACGTTCTAAGTTGAGTCGTATATCCCGTGGAATGTGAGTATTATAAACTCGACGCTGCATGTGTTGTAATGCCGCGTTTCTAGCCAATATTTTAATGACCTTTCCTCGATCAATAGTATTAGCACCATCCGCTTGATATAAAACATGTGCATTCACTGTACTTATATCCAACATTCGATAGAATAATACCATAGGCCATCTTCGAGTTCGGCGACTGCAGCCATAGATGGAGCACTTTTTATCTATTTCATCAACGCCACCTTTTGTCGAGTTGTAATATGCAATTATTTCAGGTTTACCCGTATTTTCATCGATATTTTCGCAATGATGCATCAAAGAAACTAAACACACAGCTTTGTCTTTCTTTGGCACGTGAGAGATCAAAGTCATTTGATTGGTAAATCCATAGAGTGTAGATCCCACAGTTCTTCCCTTAGATGGCAAAAACTCTTTAGGAATTTCTCTTTTGTTTTTTTTTAGAGTACCCACACATGTAAGGCCTCGTTTTTTGAGTGCATCTACTAATTCTATCGAGGTGAACCAATTGTCGAATGTTACATTACGGTTACTACCGTGTATGGGTTTTGTCAACCGAATCACTGCTTGTGTTGGAACTAAAAATTTCTTCTCTTCGTCTGTCAAAGATTCACCATCAGATCCCTTACCACAATAAATATAGCCATTATAAAAATAATTAGTCTTAGCATCGCACATGCACATCATCTTCAAACCGTACTTGGACGGTTTATTTGGCATATACATGATGAAATAAGAGCGACCTCTGAAAGCTATCAACATTTCATCGACAGTTGCACACTCACCAATGTTGTAAAGAGTTTGGCAGTTATTCACAAATAGTCCGAATACATTAGAAATCGCAGCTAGTTTATCATTCTGCTTTCTTTCTTCACGATCTGCGCCATTATCGAACCGAAAGCATAACAACAGATTCAAAAATCTTTTTTGTGACATAACACATCTAAAAATGTCTCTGCCTGTTCCATCGGTCGCAAAAAGATACTCACAACCTTCGTGGTTGGACTTAAAGACAGCTGTGTACATTAGAAGACCAAGGAACGCATGTAATTCGATCATATCTAAATCTTGTAGTTCAGGACGATTTTCTCTGCTATATTTCATTTTATATTCGCGAAGTTTTACATTCGTCCAGTTCAATATCTCCTCTAAAATATTTTGAGTCATTATTTTGTTCCACAGGGAAAAGGGATCTCTTTCATCTTCTACATTCAATCGTGACTCGCGCATACGAGGTATAATGTTATGTTGGCCTGTTCGTACAGCTCTGTTTGGCGGATCTTTTGCCCACTTGAATCGGTTTTTTCCGTAGTAACATCGAACTAACCTCGATAAAGGTTCATTATCATTTTCACTGTCTGACTGATTCTCTTGAATTGGTCCTTCATCTTCAGAAGCACTTTCTTCGGTTTCCGTGTCATGATCACTTTGCTCTGGGGCGAAGTTCTCCGGAAAATCCTCGGCTTCCGAACCACTTGAGTCTTCTTGTTCCAAATATGCTTCAATTTGAGAATTTTCTATTCGTCTACTGGTGTTTGGTACTAAATTCTCAACTAACAACACCCTACGCTTCTTTTTTTGAGGTTCGGACTTATCCATTTCAAGTAATAACTGTAAAAACACGAAAAAACAAACTAACATTATTACTTCAAAAAGTTACGTAATTGGTGACATAAGGTCTGAGAGACCGTTACCGCACTTTAAATCGATGTAACTTACCGATTTGAGACAAATCGACGCAACTATTCCCCTCTACGGCGTTGGCGCAACTAAAGTCGAAGCTACTGAGGCGTTGAAACATAAGACGTGCGGGGAAGGGGGTGAAATGATGATTCACTAACTCCGCTCGGCCTGTGAGACCGCTTGTCACCAGTTAAAGGTTAATAATCTGTTTACGGCGGGCTCTATTGAGAGCCATCTTGTGGCACACTTCTGCAATATCTGAAGGGGTTTTTTTCCCGCAATTTATCGTTTCGTAGACTTTTGAGTACTCTTGGCGGCGTAATGGTGAACAAGAAAACCAGTTATAAGTCTCCCGCAACATGAACTCAATATTACGAGGAATTGTCTCTTCAGAGGCATGTGAAACCGCCAGCTGCAAGGAGTGATATACGCATTTCATTAAAATCAGATGTGGTAGATCATATTCTTCTTTGAGAATTTTATGAACTCCGTTATTCACTCCTACCATTACGCTGGCATTGTCAGTACCAAGACCAACCAAATTTTTCAGACGTTAGCCCATGTCATTTATTTTATTCACAATTGCAGTCACTATACCTCTTGCATCTGCAGCTTCTAGTTGAACTAAAGCAAAAAATGTACAAACTATCTGATTTCTGCTCACACTAAAATATCTTATGACCATACCCAAATACTTGTGAACCGATATATCAGTCGACTCGTCTATGATCAGGCTATATTTGCTGTCACCAGTATCTGTTTTGATTGCTGATATAAAATGTGGACTCAATATATTTTGTATTATTTCTCCGCATTTTGTACGGTGCAATTTAATATTCTGTACTCCTTTGGAATCACTGAAAGCCCCTTTGCATAACTCACTCAAATGGTAAATCGGGAGTACAGATGAATGTTCAGCTATGTACAAAGACAACAAAGCTTCAGCAGTCTGCGAAGCTGGGGTGGAAATTTTTTCAATCACTAGTGTTGTCTGAGTAGGCTGAAAAGGTTTAGATTTTTCTACATGTTTCTTCGAGTTCAAATGTCGTTTAATATCATTCAGCCTGGCACTAATTTCTACCTTACAATATGCACACATAGCTTTCGTCGTGGTCCCACTGACTGGCCGTAACCAAAGCTTAAATTCAGGATCACTTTCCCACTCCTTGCGATAGTTTTGTTGATAGTTCTTTTTAGAAAACGGCATCTCCATGTTGTATATAAAAAGTTATTGTTTATTTTACACAACACACACAATGAACGGAACTATTATTACTCAAAGACTAGTGTTTGTTAGTGAATAAGAGAACTAAAGAAAAAAAGATCAGCTAAAGAAACAATTTGGGAATTCCCCTAGAGAAAAAAACTCAGATCGGACGTCCTTGTCACACTCTCCTCGGTCGGACTCGGAAATGGTCGGAAACAGCTATGCTATCCTTGTCGTATGCAATTCAGTGTTTCTAGAATCCGGACACACGACACGCATTTTCATAGATAATTAATTAGAGGTGCGTTCTTAATTTAACTGTGATTCAGAACGCGCCATTGATTGGTTTTTTTTTTACCAACGTGCGTGATAATGTGCACAGTTTTAAAAATGCGCTAGTTAAGGCACTAGACACTGTTATGGAATTTTGAGCGCTAAAACATCAAGAAATGCACTAGATCTAGTGCCGAAAGCACTAAGTTGGCAACATTGGAACAGAGTCCTTCATGAACTCTTTTACTACCGGCAACTTACAGGTTTTACCGAGGCGGTTCCTCTGAATTGTGCCCAATGCATATATATCTTGAGTATGTAGGTAATATAATAACAAAGGAATTGACGAATAAAAATTATCAAAATAAATAATGTGGTTAATTCTTCGTGGAACTGAACGGCACAATCTGATGACTGTGTTGCCTACTACACCAAGATCAGGTTCATCACTTAAGTATTGGATATCCTGTTTTCCAGAATAAATTTCAAAGTTGTGAGCGTAACCAGACAATGAACACAGAACATATAGCTTGAAACCCCACTTATGAGGCTTGTTGGGGAGGCACTGTTTCTTGAAATGCGCTTCTTTCGTAGAGATAATCTGTTCATCTAAGGACAGTCTCTGCTCAAATGGTGCCATACTCAAAAATAATTTGTTCAAATGTGCCTCTACAGGTCTTATTTTATGCAGACGGTCGTGGTTTGGGTGACCAACGGGCTTGTGTAATGAGTTGTCATTGAAGCGAATAAGTAACAAGAGAATGGAAATTTTGTAGTTTACTATACATACTATTTATACACTGATTTACGAATAATTAAAAACTTAGCATAATACACATTATGTGGATGAATAAAAAATACTACTACTAATAGTGCTTGAAAATAAGCGAATTGTTCTTGTTCACGATATTGCGAATTTTTGTCAAAGTCCTACGTGGCATTGTCCGTGTAATAAATATTACTTGACAACAATTTTACTTCATATCTGGTCAAATACCATGTTGTTCATCATGGGTACACTAATGAGACAATGCTACGAACGCTGGCTCAGTGTAAGAAACCTAACTGAGTGAGTTATAACGGGTGCCGCATGAATTGTTATTTGAATAATTCAGCCCTGCTTATGCTTTTTTACTGGCCTGCCATCTCCAAGTGCACCAAAGCGATTTACCTTTTTGTTATTATTTTCTTCGTTTTCGGGGATATTTTGAACCTTGCGAATAGCGCCGGTTTTTAGCGGCAAGATGCGACGGTTAGGCCAAGGATCATTAATGCCTGAAGCCGAAGCCGTGGCTATTTTTTGAGTCTAGGCTGGGGTGCGACGCGGCACCCTTGGCAACGTCGCTGTATGTGCGGGGCCTGTCCATGGTCCTCATGTCAGGAGGCGGAGCAAACTTCATAGGCGCGCTCGGGCGAGGAGGGCGGGTCGCAGTGTTGCCAGACGTTTTGAATGAGCGATCGTACGATGGGTGAATAAAAAATCGTATTCCCTAAGAAGGCTACTAAAAAAAAATAGTACATTTTTTGATAATTAATTAGAGGTGCGTTCTGAATTTAACTGTGATTCAGAACGCGCCATTGATTGGTTTTTTTTACCAACGTGCGTGATAATGTGCACAGTTTTAAAAATGCGCTAGTTAAGGCACTAGACACTGTTATGGAATTTTGAGCGCTAAAACATCAAGAAATGCACTAGATCTAGTGCCGAAAGCACTAAGTTGGCAACATTGGAACAGAGTCCTTCATGAACTCTTTTACTACCGGCAACTTACAGGTTTTACCGAGGCGGTTCCTCTGAATTGTGCCCAATGCATATATATCTTGAGTATGTAGGTAATATAATAACAAAGGAATTGACGAATAAAAATTATCAAAATAAATAATGTGATTAATTCTTCGTGGAACTGAACGGCACAATCTGATGACTGCTTTGCCTACTACACCAAGATCAGGTTCATCACTTAAGTATTGGATATCCTGTTTTCCAGAATAAATTTCAAAGTTGTGAGCGTAACCAGACAATGAACACAGAACATATAGCTTGAAACCCCACTTATGAGGCTTGTTGGGGAGGCACTGTTTCTTGAAATGCGCTTCTTTCGTAGAGATAATCTGTTCATCTAAGGACAGTCTCTGCTCAAATGGTGCCATACTCAAAAATAATTTGTTCAAATGTGCCTCTACAGGTCTTATTTTATGCAGACGGTCGTGGTTTGGGTGACCAACGGGCTTGTGTAATGAGTTGTCATTGAAGCGAATAAGTAACAAGAGAATGGAAATTTTGTAGTTTACTATACATACTATTTATACACTGATTTACGAATAATTAAAAACTTAGCATAATACACATTATGTGGATGAATAAAAAATACTACTACTAATAGTGCTTGAAAATAAGCGAATTGTTCTTGTTCACGATATTGCGAATTTTTGTCAAAGTCCTACGTGGCATTGTCCGTGTAATAAATATTACTTGACAACAATTTTACTTCATATCTGGTCAAATACCATGTTGTTCATCATGGGTACACTAATGAGACAATGCTACGAACGCTGGCTCAGTGTAAGAAACCTAACTGAGTGAGTTATAACGAGTGCCGCATGAATTGTTATTTGAATAATTCAGCCCTGCTTATGCTTTTTTACTGGCCTGCCATCTCCAAGTGCACCAAAGCGATTTACCTTTTTGTTATTATTTTCTTCGTTTTCGGGGATATTTTGAACCTTGCGAATAGCGCCGGTTTTTAGCGGCAAGATGCGACGGTTAGGCCAAGGATCATTAATGCCTGAAGCCGAAGCCGTGGCTATTTTTTGAGTCTAGGCTGGGGTGCGACGCGGCACCCTTGGCAACGTCGCTGTATGTGCGGGGCCTGTCCATGGTCCTCATGTCAGGAGGCGGAGCAAACTTCATAGGCGCGCTCGGGCGAGGAGGGCGGGTCGCAGTGTTGCCAGACGTTTTGAATGAGCGATCGTACGATGGGTGAATAAAAAATCGTATTCCCTAAGAAGGCTACTAAAAAAAAATAGTACATTTTTTGATAATTAATTAGAGGTGCGTTCTGAATTTAACTGTGATTCAGAACGCGCCATTGATTGGTTTTTTTTACCAACGTGCGTGATAATGTGCACAGTTTTAAAAATGCGCTAGTTAAGGCACTAGACACTGTTATGGAATTTTGAGCGCTAAAACATCAAGAAATGCACTAGATTTAGTGCCGAAAGCACTAAGTTGGCAACATTGGAACAGAGTCCTTCATGAACTCTTTTACTACCGGCAACTTACAGGTTTTACCGAGGCGGTTCCTCTGAATTGTGCCCAATGCATATATATCTTGAGTATGTAGGTAATATAATAACAAAGGAATTGACGAATAAAAATTATCAAAATAAATAATGTGATTAATTCTTCGTGGAACTGAACGGCACAATCTGATGACTGCTTTGCCTACTACACCAAGATCAGGTTCATCACTTAAGTATTGGATATCCTGTTTTCCAGAATAAATTTCAAAGTTGTGAGCGTAACCAGACAATGAACACAGAACATATAGCTTGAAACCCCACTTATGAGGCTTGTTGGGGAGGCACTGTTTCTTGAAATGCGCTTCTTTCGTAGAGATAATCTGTTCATCTAAGGACAGTCTCTGCTCAAATGGTGCCATACTCAAAAATAATTTGTTCAAATGTGCCTCTACAGGTCTTATTTTATGCAGACGGTCGTGGTTTGGGTGACCAACGGGCTTGTGTAATGAGTTGTCATTGAAGCGAATAAGTAACAAGAGAATGGAAATTTTGTAGTTTACTATACATACTATTTATACACTGATTTACGAATAATTAAAAACTTAGCATAATACACATTATGTGGATGAATAAAAAATACTACTACTAATAGTGCTTGAAAATAAGCGAATTGTTCTTGTTCACGATATTGCGAATTTTTGTCAAAGTCCTACGTGGCATTGTCCGTGTAATAAATATTACTTGACAACAATTTTACTTCATATCTGGTCAAATACCATGTTGTTCATCATGGGTACACTAATGAGACAATGCTACGAACGCTGGCTCAGTGTAAGAAACCTAACTGAGTGAGTTATAACGAGTGCCGCATGAATTGTTATTTGAATAATTCAGCCCTGCTTATGCTTTTTTACTGGCCTGCCATCTCCAAGTGCACCAAAGCGATTTACCTTTTTGTTATTATTTTCTTCGTTTTCGGGGATATTTTGAACCTTGCGAATAGCGCCGGTTTTTAGCGGCAAGATGCGACGGTTAGGCCAAGGATCATTAATGCCTGAAGCCGAAGCCGTGGCTATTTTTTGAGTCTAGGCTGGGGTGCGACGCGGCACCCTTGGCAACGTCGCTGTATGTGCGGGGCCTGTCCATGGTCCTCATGTCAGGAGGCGGAGCAAACTTCATAGGCGCGCTCGGGCGAGGAGGGCGGGTCGCAGTGTTGCCAGACGTTTTGAATGAGCGATCGTACGATGGGTGAATAAAAAATCGTATTCCCTAAGAAGGCTACTAAAAAAAAATAGTACATTTTTTGATAATTAATTAGAGGTGCGTTCTGAATTTAACTGTGATTCAGAACGCGCCATTGATTGGTTTTTTTTACCAACGTGCGTGATAATGTGCACAGTTTTAAAAATGCGCTAGTTAAGGCACTAGACACTGTTATGGAATTTTGAGCGCTAAAACATCAAGAAATGCACTAGATCTAGTGCCGAAAGCACTAAGTTGGCAACATTGGAACAGAGTCCTTCATGAACTCTTTTACTACCGGCAACTTACAGGTTTTACCGAGGCGGTTCCTCTGAATTGTGCCCAATGCATATATATCTTGAGTATGTAGGTAATATAATAACAAAGGAATTGACGAATAAAAATTATCAAAATAAATAATGTGATTAATTCTTCGTGGAACTGAACGGCACAATCTGATGACTGCTTTGCCTACTACACCAAGATCAGGTTCATCACTTAAGTATTGGATATCCTGTTTTCCAGAATAAATTTCAAAGTTGTGAGCGTAACCAGACAATGAACACAGAACATATAGCTTGAAACCCCACTTATGAGGCTTGTTGGGGAGGCACTGTTTCTTGAAATGCGCTTCTTTCGTAGAGATAATCTGTTCATCTAAGGACAGTCTCTGCTCAAATGGTGCCATACTCAAAAATAATTTGTTCAAATGTGCCTCTACAGGTCTTATTTTATGCAGACGGTCGTGGTTTGGGTGACCAACGGGCTTGTGTAATGAGTTGTCATTGAAGCGAATAAGTAACAAGAGAATGGAAATTTTGTAGTTTACTATACATACTATTTATACACTGATTTACGAATAATTAAAAACTTAGCATAATACACATTATGTGGATGAATAAAAAATACTACTACTAATAGTGCTTGAAAATAAGCGAATTGTTCTTGTTCACGATATTGCGAATTTTTGTCAAAGTCCTACGTGGCATTGTCCGTGTAATAAATATTACTTGACAACAATTTTACTTCATATCTGGTCAAATACCATGTTGTTCATCATGGGTACACTAATGAGACAATGCTACGAACGCTGGCTCAGTGTAAGAAACCTAACTGAGTGAGTTATAACGAGTGCCGCATGAATTGTTATTTGAATAATTCAGCCCTGCTTATGCTTTTTTACTGGCCTGCCATCTCCAAGTGCACCAAAGCGATTTACCTTTTTGTTATTATTTTCTTCGTTTTCGGGGATATTTTGAACCTTGCGAATAGCGCCGGTTTTTAGCGGCAAGATGCGACGGTTAGGCCAAGGATCATTAATGCCTGAAGCCGAAGCCGTGGCTATTTTTTGAGTCTAGGCTGGGGTGCGACGCGGCACCCTTGGCAACGTCGCTGTATGTGCGGGGCCTGTCCATGGTCCTCATGTCAGGAGGCGGAGCAAACTTCATAGGCGCGCTCGGGCGAGGAGGGCGGGTCGCAGTGTTGCCAGACGTTTTGAATGAGCGATCGTACGATGGGTGAATAAAAAATCGTATTCCCTAAGAAGGCTACTAAAAAAAAATAGTACATTTTTTGATAATTAATTAGAGGTGCGTTCTGAATTTAACTGTGATTCAGAACGCGCCATTGATTGGTTTTTTTTTACCAACGTGCGTGATAATGTGCACAGTTTTAAAAATGCGCTAGTTAAGGCACTAGACACTGTTATGGAATTTTGAGCGCTAAAACATCAAGAAATGCACTAGATTTAGTGCCGAAAGCACTAAGTTGGCAACATTGGAACAGAGTCCTTCATGAACTCTTTTACTACCGGCAACTTACAGGTTTTACCGAGGCGGTTCCTCTGAATTGTGCCCAATGCATATATATCTTGAGTATGTAGGTAATATAATAACAAAGGAATTGACGAATAAAAATTATCAAAATAAATAATGTGATTAATTCTTCGTGGAACTGAACGGCACAATCTGATGACTGTGTTGCCTACTACACCAAGATCAGGTTCATCACTTAAGTATTGGATATCCTGTTTTCCAGAATAAATTTCAAAGTTGTGAGCGTAACCAGACAATGAACACAGAACATATAGCTTGAAACCCCACTTATGAGGCTTGTTGGGGAGGCACTGTTTCTTGAAATGCGCTTCTTTCGTAGAGATAATCTGTTCATCTAAGGACAGTCTCTGCTCAAATGGTGCCATACTCAAAAATAATTTGTTCAAATGTGCCTCTACAGGTCTTATTTTATGCAGACGGTCGTGGTTTGGGTGACCAACGGGCTTGTGTAATGAGTTGTCATTGAAGCGAATAAGTAACAAGAGAATGGAAATTTTGTAGTTTACTATACATACTATTTATACACTGATTTACGAATAATTAAAAACTTAGCATAATACACATTATGTGGATGAATAAAAAATACTACTACTAATAGTGCTTGAAAATAAGCGAATTGTTCTTGTTCACGATATTGCGAATTTTTGTCAAAGTCCTACGTGGCATTGTCCGTGTAATAAATATTACTTGACAACAATTTTACTTCATATCTGGTCAAATACCATGTTGTTCATCATGGGTACACTAATGAGACAATGCTACGAACGCTGGCTCAGTGTAAGAAACCTAACTGAGTGAGTTATAACGAGTGCCGCATGAATTGTTATTTGAATAATTCAGCCCTGCTTATGCTTTTTTACTGGCCTGCCATCTCCAAGTGCACCAAAGCGATTTACCTTTTTGTTATTATTTTCTTCGTTTTCGGGGATATTTTGAACCTTGCGAATAGCGCCGGTTTTTAGCGGCAAGATGCGACGGTTAGGCCAAGGATCATTAATGCCTGAAGCCGAAGCCGTGGCTATTTTTTGAGTCTAGGCTGGGGTGCGACGCGGCACCCTTGGCAACGTCGCTGTATGTGCGGGGCCTGTCCATGGTCCTCATGTCAGGAGGCGGAGCAAACTTCATAGGCGCGCTCGGGCGAGGAGGGCGGGTCGCAGTGTTGCCAGACGTTTTGAATGAGCGATCGTACGATGGGTGAATAAAAAATCGTATTCCCTAAGAAGGCTACTAAAAAAAAATAGTACATTTTTTGATAATTAATTAGAGGTGCGTTCTGAATTTAACTGTGATTCAGAACGCGCCATTGATTGGTTTTTTTTACCAACGTGCGTGATAATGTGCACAGTTTTAAAAATGCGCTAGTTAAGGCACTAGACACTGTTATGGAATTTTGAGCGCTAAAACATCAAGAAATGCACTAGATTTAGTGCCGAAAGCACTAAGTTGGCAACATTGGAACAGAGTCCTTCATGAACTCTTTTACTACCGGCAACTTACAGGTTTTACCGAGGCGGTTCCTCTGAATTGTGCCCAATGCATATATATCTTGAGTATGTAGGTAATATAATAACAAAGGAATTGACGAATAAAAATTATCAAAATAAATAATGTGATTAATTCTTCGTGGAACTGAACGGCACAATCTGATGACTGTGTTGCCTACTACACCAAGATCAGGTTCATCACTTAAGTATTGGATATCCTGTTTTCCAGAATAAATTTCAAAGTTGTGAGCGTAACCAGACAATGAACACAGAACATATAGCTTGAAACCCCACTTATGAGGCTTGTTGGGGAGGCACTGTTTCTTGAAATGCGCTTCTTTCGTAGAGATAATCTGTTCATCTAAGGACAGTCTCTGCTCAAATGGTGCCATACTCAAAAATAATTTGTTCAAATGTGCCTCTACAGGTCTTATTTTATGCAGACGGTCGTGGTTTGGGTGACCAACGGGCTTGTGTAATGAGTTGTCATTGAAGCGAATAAGTAACAAGAGAATGGAAATTTTTTAGTTTACTATACATACTATTTATACACTGATTTACGAATAATTAAAAACTTAGCATAATACACATTATGTGGATGAATAAAAAATACTACTACTAATAGTGCTTGAAAATAAGCGAATTGTTCTTGTTCACGATATTGCGAATTTTTGTCAAAGTCCTACGTGGCATTGTCCGTGTAATAAATATTACTTGACAACAATTTTACTTCATATCTGGTCAAATACCATGTTGTTCATCATGGGTACACTAATGAGACAATGCTACGAACGCTGGCTCAGTGTAAGAAACCTAACTGAGTGAGTTATAACGAGTGCCGCATGAATTGTTATTTGAATAATTCAGCCCTGCTTATGCTTTTTTACTGGCCTGCCATCTCCAAGTGCACCAAAGCGATTTACCTTTTTGTTATTATTTTCTTCGTTTTCGGGGATATTTTGAACCTTGCGAATAGCGCCGGTTTTTAGCGGCAAGATGCGACGGTTAGGCCAAGGATCATTAATGCCTGAAGCCGAAGCCGTGGCTATTTTTTGAGTCTAGGCTGGGGTGCGACGCGGCACCCTTGGCAACGTCGCTGTATGTGCGGGGCCTGTCCATGGTCCTCATGTCAGGAGGCGGAGCAAACTTCATAGGCGCGCTCGGGCGAGGAGGGCGGGTCGCAGTGTTGCCAGACGTTTTGAATGAGCGATCGTACGATGGGTGAATAAAAAATCGTATTCCCTAAGAAGGCTACTAAAAAAAAATAGTACATTTTTTGATAATTAATTAGAGGTGCGTTCTGAATTTAACTGTGATTCAGAACGCGCCATTGATTGGTTTTTTTTACCAACGTGCGTGATAATGTGCACAGTTTTAAAAATGCGCTAGTTAAGGCACTAGACACTGTTATGGAATTTTGAGCGCTAAAACATCAAGAAATGCACTAGATCTAGTGCCGAAAGCACTAAGTTGGCAACATTGGAACAGAGTCCTTCATGAACTCTTTTACTACCGGCAACTTACAGGTTTTACCGAGGCGGTTCCTCTGAATTGTGCCCAATGCATATTTATCTTGAGTATGTAGGTAATATAATAACAAAGGAATTGACGAATAAAAATTATCAAAATAAATAATGTGGTTAATTCTTCGTGGAACTGAACGGCACAATCTGATGACTGTGTTGCCTACTACACCAAGATCAGGTTCATCACTTAAGTATTGGATATCCTGTTTTCCAGAATAAATTTCAAAGTTGTGAGCGTAACCAGACAATGAACACAGAACATATAGCTTGAAACCCCACTTATGAGGCTTGTTGGGGAGGCACTGTTTCTTGAAATGCGCTTCTTTCGTAGAGATAATCTGTTCATCTAAGGACAGTCTCTGCTCAAATGGTGCCATACTCAAAAATAATTTGTTCAAATGTGCCTCTACAGGTCTTATTTTATGCAGACGGTCGTGGTTTGGGTGACCAACGGGCTTGTGTAATGAGTTGTCATTGAAGCGAATAAGTAACAAGAGAATGGAAATTTTTTAGTTTACTATACATACTATTTATACACTGATTTACGAATAATTAAAAACTTAGCATAATACACATTATGTGGATGAATAAAAAATACTACTACTAATAGTGCTTGAAAATAAGCGAATTGTTCTTGTTCACGATATTGCGAATTTTTGTCAAAGTCCTACGTGGCATTGTCCGTGTAATAAATATTACTTGACAACAATTTTACTTCATATCTGGTCAAATACCATGTTGTTCATCATGGGTACACTAATGAGACAATGCTACGAACGCTGGCTCAGTGTAAGAAACCTAACTGAGTGAGTTATAACGAGTGCCGCATGAATTGTTATTTGAATAATTCAGCCCTGCTTATGCTTTTTTACTGGCCTGCCATCTCCAACTGCACCAAAGCGATTTACCTTTTTGTTATTATTTTCTTCGTTTTCGGGGATATTTTGAACCTTGCGAATAGCGCCGGTTTTTAGCGGCAAGATGCGACGGTTAGGCCAAGGATCATTAATGCCTGAAGCCGAAGCCGTGGCTATTTCTTGAGTCTGGGCTGGGGAGCGACGCGGCACCCTGGCAACGTCGCTGTATGTGAGGGGCCTGTCCATGGTCCTCATGTCAGGAGGCGGATCAAACTTCATAGGCGCGCTCGGGCGAGGAGGGCGGGTGGCAGTGTTGCCAGACGTTTTGAATGAGCGATCGTACGATGGGTGAATAAAAAATCGTATTCCCTAAGAAGGCTACTAAAAAAAAATAGTACATTTTCAAAACCTTTGTTTTATTATATTAAAGCAAATAATCAATTTAAACACACTTTTAAGTCTTTATTTATCCCCGTAAAGGGTTTTGCTGTTCATGTTATTTAACATTTCTTGCGTTGGAGAAAAATCCACACAACACCCATAGGGCTTAATATGTTGTTTGGCTAATAGTGTGCCATTTAAAGTTTCATTGCTCAGCCTGTTTCGAATCTTTGTTTTTATTAGATTGACTGAACTGAAGCAGCGTTCGCAATCTGCGTTAGAGTGAGGAAGGCATAATAAGTCCAGAGCAAATTTTGCTACATTGTTAAAATCTTCAAAAGCGCAAATTCCTGCCCAAAATTCGTCTGGTGGAAGAGTCATATCAACTTGGTTAATAAGCGTGGGCAATCTTCTCCATTCGTCATCCACATTTTGCATTATTTCACCGCTTGCAATCCGAGGCACAATGTTCATTAGAGGCAACAAAGTGCTTACTTTGTTTCTGTATGATTCTGACATAGCGTTGGTAGAATGGATAGCCTCCAATTTTGATAATACAGGATCATTCAAGTTGTACCGTTTTTTTATTTGACGAGCACTTGTTATTAAAAACTTGCGGCAACGGTGGAAAAACTCTGTGCACTTTTGTGGGTGGCTAGTGAACTCCCCACTTGTTACATCGTTCATTACTTTTGTACCCAAATACATTTGGCGGTCGGCAAGATATTTTTCTTGGTAATCTATATTAACAGAAGAAAGTTCAGTTCTGTTAATATATTCTCTCTCCATAAAACATAACAAAATGTCGCGGTACATGTCCCGAACTTTCTCATTAAGATTGATTATTACAGCACTATCTGACTGGAATAATTTATTAAATGCAGTGAACTTGGGCAAAATCCGCGCCAGAAACTTGTAATATAATTTCATGAAATTGTCATTTAAGTTCTGAAAAATTATCTCCGTTGAAATTAATTTTTCTTGTAACCAAGTACTTGTAAAAAATAATTTCAGTGGTTCCCACTGTTCCAAGATGCGTTCAACAACGGCAATAAAGGACAACCATCTTGTTTGAGATGGATGTAGAATTTTGTGTGGTTCTACATCTAGAAACTTCTGAAATTCCTTATATTGGCATTATCTCTTTGCACTAAGCTTCTTCAAGTCTTCGCACCTACGAGGAAGTTCTTTGCATGCTTCAGATGCGCACAGGTGAGCCGAATGACATACACATTTTAATATGAAGATACCCGGTAAATTTTCCTTCAGCCTGCTGGCAACACTGTTATTTTCACCCATCATCACGTTACAGCCATCGGCGGCAAATCCAATCATATTATCTAGTGGGATGTTCTTATCTAAAAATGACTGAGTCATAACTCTGTACAAATTCTCACCTGTAGCACCTTGGTTGACCATATCAGGGTTTTCTGAGTCAAATACCTTGCACAGTTCCCACATTTTACTAACGATTTGCTTCTTGTCCTTATCAAAATATCGCACAACAATACACGAAGCTTTCTGAGTGCTTATATCTGTTGATTCATCGGATATGGCACTGAACTTTTGTGTAGTCAAAACACAAGTCAACATTGACTTTTCTGCTTTGCCGATGACTTCCGTGGTCACTGCAGTTGCCTTCGTTCTCTTCAGGGAAATTTTATGTTTGACATCAAAAATCTTTAAAAATAGGTGTTTGTAAATCTTCAGTTAATTGTGAGCAAAACATTACTTTACTTTTATTACAAAACGCTGAATTGCATTTAGTACCTATTGCTCTTTTAGGTCCTTTTTTGTTTCTGAATAAGGTTGTCAATTTTGTTTAAGCCTATGTACTCTTTGCCTAACATTCTGTTTTTCTCATTAATTGATACTGCCCACGAACTTCGATCAGCCTTTCTTTTTCTTGTACGTGACTCTTTGGCCACTTCAGGCTCAATTTCTCTCTCCACATACCATTCAACGTTTTCATTAGAAATAGACTCAGATGGAGTAGCAATAGGCTGTAAATTTGTTATTTCGGATAATGGGACGTAATCGGGATCATTATCTACATCATCTGAAGAAAAGTCTAAAGCTTCTGGAATATTTGAAATGATCATAGATGATGCGCTAGGACCAGGAGAAGGCTCAAAAACTGTTGTCAGAGTTTCACAGTATGCAATGCTATCATGAACATTTTCGGATGTAGAGGCATTTGGGAAACATGGCAGTTGCGTCGCAGTCGGTTCAATTAATGTTTGAGGGATGTGTAAGTTAGTATATTAAGTTTATCCAGGATCAGCTGCTTTTTACGCACAAGTTCGGCGCGACGTTTTGCTAGATCTCTTAATGTGACAACAGATACATCTGTACATTCATTTTCTTGCTCCATGATGTAAACTAAAAAAAACAAAGGTAGGATAGTTACTAAAACTATAATTAAATAGTAGTTGAATTCTCAAAGATAGGTTGAAAGATCCAGAGATAACTTTCTACAAACCGAAAAATTTTACTTTCTTCCTACTATTATTACCTACTAGTTGGTATTAGTACAGACACATCCAGTCGTAGTGTACTTTTATGATAATAAATACAACAAATTAACCTGAGTTACAAGTAGGTATATAAATTTTGTAACCGCGTATGCTTTGATTATATAATGTCTAGATGGACTGTCAAGTGCGCGCAGACCCGTCAAAAAATTACAACCAAATTTGGTTGTTATGTAATTTCCCGCAATTCCCGCCAACCAGTACAGATCGTGCCGCTTTCGTGTCACTACGTTTTACGCGCTCTAAGGAATAACCACATAACAGCGATAAGATGACAGTATGTGCTTTTAAAGTGTGCCGGAATTATAAAGGAAGGCTAAAAAATACCAAACACATCACCTATCACCGTAGACAAGACACCAGAAACTTCATATTTATTTTAGTTTTTTTTTATGATTACCAAATTGCGCCATATTTTATCAGTGTTGCCAGTTTCTGTTTCTTATTCTCCCATTTTTTTGGGTAAATTTTTTGGTTTATCATTACGTTTATAAAATTTCGTTGATGTACTTCGAACGATCGCCTGTAATTAAAACTCATTCCTAATTAACGAGATGTGATCTTTCATTTCAAATTTCAAAATCCTAACTGCTCAAAATATTGTATTAACTTAGTTGATTTAATACTCCATTCAAACACACAAATCTAGTTTTTTTTTTAATTATTTAAAAAAGTAACTACTTAATAAAAATACACTTAAACTGAATAATACCACATAAGTACATAAAACTATTTTTTTTTTTATTATTATAAATTAGTCTTTATTTAATGTGATTTATGGGAGAATTTGTAATAGCTGGTAACACACACTTGAAATTGTTGCCTCGTTTTTTTTTTATGATTGTAGGGCGACGCTCCATCTAGACATTATATAATCAAAGCGCGTATGTAACAGAAAACGAAAAACGTTATGAGTTTTAAAACCGCGTATCTAACATCGAAATAGAAAAGACGTTTTCTTAGGGTAAATATTAATAATTCAAATAACAAACTATTCCAAAAAGTTACTTAACCTTTATAATATGGAGTTATTGTGTTCACTTACCAGTTATTGCCGCATTTATAATTAAAACCACACTTTTTCACGCACGCTTCGTTAAACAAACACACCTTTCATGTTATGATGCGCAAATACGCGGTTTGAGCACAATAAATAATCACCTGACGTTACGCGGTTTTAAAGACATTCGATTTTACTGCTTTCTATTGGATAATCGGCCCGGCCAACATCACAGAACGCAGCCAATCACTACAACTTAGCTAAACCCGCGAAATCTCGATTTTGCTACTTTTGTAAATACGCGGTTTTAAACACTGTTAGTTCCGCGGTTTCAGAATATCACCGACGATATGTGGATGAATAAAAAATACTACTACTAATGGTGCTTGAAAATAAGCGAATTGTTCTTGTTCACGATATTGCGAATTTTTGTCAAAGTCCTACGTGGCATTGTCCGTGTAATAAATGTTACTTGACAACAATTTTACTTCATATCTGGTCAAATACCATGTTGTTCATCATGGGTACACTAATGAGACAATGCTACAAACGCTGGCTCAGTGTAAGAGACCTAACTGAGTGAGTTATAACGAGTGCCGCATGAATTGTTATTTGAATAATTCAGCCCTGCTTATGCTTTTTTACTGGCCTGCCATCTCCAACTGCACCAAAGCGATTTACCTTTTTGTTATTATTTTCTTCGTTTTCGGGGATATTTTGAACCTTGCGAATAGCGCCGGTTTTTAGCGGCAAGATGCGACGGTTAGGCCAAGGATCATTAATGCCTGAAGCCGAAGCCGTGGCTATTTCTTGAGTCTGGGCTGGGGTGCGACGCGGCACCCTGGCAACGTCGCTGTATGTGCGGGGCCTGTCCATGGTCCTCATGTCAGGAGGCGGAGCAAAGTTCATAGGCGCGCTCGGG
Organism: Autographa pulchrina; assembly: GCA_905475315.1. Taxonomy (NCBI): domain Eukaryota; kingdom Metazoa; phylum Arthropoda; class Insecta; order Lepidoptera; family Noctuidae; genus Autographa; species Autographa pulchrina. Next base: position 1,999,739 of record FR997775.1, read on the forward strand.
CGAGGAGGGCGGGTGGGTGGTCACCTTTTTGTTACGTATGCATCCATGCCATGACAGGAACTGAGATGGAGCCTGTGGAATCTATACTATATAATATTATAAAGCTGAAGAGTTTGTTTGTTTGGTTGAACGCGCTAATCTCGGGAACTACTGGTTAGAATTGAAAAAATCTTTTTGTGTTAGATAGTCCATTTATCGAGGAAGGCTTTAGGATATATAAAATTACGCTGCGACCAATAGGAGCGAAGCAGCAGTGAAAAATGTCACAAAAAACGGGGAAAAATATTCATACTTGAAAGCTTCCGTTGCGTGCGCTGCGTAAACGGTTCGAGTTACCCAAAATATATGTATGAAAGAATTGTTCCTCTTTAAATTATCTAAAAAAATGTCTGCGACAGTATATGTCTATCTTTTAAGATTGACTCACTATAACCTTTTTTAAGGTAATCATTTGGTCGAAATTAATGCACTATTGCCAATTATTTGCTACAGAGTTTTATCAACATAATATTAACTAAAATTATCATTCACGCAGAAATACTTTTTTTTTTTAATTTCTTAATGGCTGTCATAATAACAGAAATTGACGCGGACGAAGTCGCGGGGATCAGCTAGTAACTCTATAAACTTAGTAGACCGCCAAATAGAAATGTCAAAATAAAATAGATTTGCCGCCGGAACTTGCATAATTTCTTTTTTGACACTCGATATAATTATTATCTATGGTCGTCAAAGTGCGTTCGGAAACACATACCACACGACTTCAATAAAATAACGTGAAACGTGGTATGTATACATTTGGCAACAAGATGCATTTAAGGGTTCTGATTCATATGTTAGTAACACATGGTCTAGGAACTGGACAGGTGGATTAATATGTTCCTGATACCTCGCCCAACTTAAAAACCAAATAATTGTCATTATATGTGCACAGCAACCTACTGTTCTACGGCCCACCATGCAGTTGCAGCAATATTGTTTTATGAATGCTCTCCCTTCAGTGTTATTGTCATATAATATGTAAACAAAATATGTTTTTCTACTTATGTGTCTGCTCTGTATTTTCCCACGCAATAAACTGCAGTTGACTGAAGGGAGCGGGAAACCTTCCAGTAGGTTGCTGGCAGTATCTCTGCACAACTCAATTGTATAGGAACCATCGCCTCTTATGTGTTCTCCATAGTAGGAACGTGCTTGTTTTAATTGATATGTTCCACATGCAATTAATATTAAATCGCTGTATTCTCGCCTCGGAAACGATACATTATGTATGTTTACATTTATGGAGAGGAAATCTGTTCGCCGTCTATTTAAATTATTTTGATTAACAAAATTAGCAAGAGAATTATTTATGTGCATGTTTTCAATTATTATCTCTAGTATTTGCCCTGCATCCTCTCCGTCTCTAATTCTTTGGTGAAACCTGTTTATCAGAGCTGCTGCTATGCGAAAGTCTGTCATAGCATGTTTTGATTCTTGTTTAAAAAAATCGTGCCTAAGCAATTTAAATGATTGTTTAAATATGCCATTTACAGCTTCAACAACCCACCTGCAAACCGTGACAGCTCTCGACTTATTAGCAGCAAGGGTGAACAATTGGGTTTCACCTTGTTGTAACGATGCAGGCATATGAGTAGAGTAATTACAATCTCTCAGCAACGGCACAGAATCTCTAAAGCCCCTATCCAGAATAAACACATCACCTGCTTGGAAATATCTTCTTAATGGTTTTGTTTCTTCATTAAATTTATTAATTATTATATTTGCATCTGATGTTGTAGCTGGATAGGGGCCCATTACACACGGTTAAAGATATTTATTTCTCAAAAGAATTACAAATTCACTTATAGAGAAAACATAAATAAGTGCAGTACAATTTATCTGCCAGCAAGCGTAGATAAAAACCAAAACAAACATGTATTATAAAACTAACATTACAGTAATATTTTCACATAATATACATACTTTTAGCACGACAATTTATAAAAAACCAAACAAAGTAGAAGAAGGTAAAATTACACTCAAGAAATACCTCAAAAGTTTTGAGCGATGAGGGTAGGGTACAATTTAATAGATGTTGCGTGTTTACTAAGGCCTACGACACAGTGCAGAAAGTACCTAACCGATTTATGCAATTGTTTTTGTTTTGAGTTAATATGCTTTTTTGACGCTTGTTAGTTATTTATTTATATAAGTTTTCATTTTAGTATAGTTGTAAGTGTTTATTCTTGTATTAGATGTAAGTATTGTATTGTAAATAAATAATTACAAAATTGGTACATATATATGCATTGTTTTATTTTAGTTTATGGGGACTATCATTATTTATTATTAAGTATATAGGATTTTTTTTTTCTTTTTTTTTTTTTTGTAGTAAGAATGTTTATGACTATCATTATATATACATATATATATATATATATATATATATATATGTATATATAATATATATATATATATATATATATATTATATATATATATTTTTATTAATTAAATGTTAGGGAAGACTCTTTTAATATATATTTCTTTAACGTTTTTTTGTAAATATGACGATGTAATGACGATTTGATCTCTTTTATGTCTTTAGGCAGTTTGTTATAGAAGTTGGCCCCTTCATACATAATATTCCTCTTTCCATATTTGGTTCTAGGCTGGGATAAGCAGATGTTATTAGCTTGTCTAGTTAAAATTTTATAAGTTTGTGCCCTTTTTGTAAATATTATCTGGGAATGTATGTCTTTTGTTAAAATTTTCCTTACGAGTATGCATGTGTTGTACCTGTACATTTGATTTTGATTCATAAGTTGTGTTTCTTTATAGATTTTTTCAGTAGATGTTAAATAGTTATTTATACCTGAATAGTTTTTTAATAATTCTATTTTGAGCAATTTGGAGCATTTGTAGATTTGATTTGGCAGCAGTCCCCCAGACCTCAATCAAGTAGTCTAAGTGGGATTTAACCATGGAGTTATATATAGTATAACGCACATGTCTTGGAAGACATCGCACTATACCTATACGATGTGAGCTTGTGTTTGATTTTCTGTATATGTGGTTTCCACGTTAATTGATCATCTAGTATAAGACCAAGATATTTTTCTTGATGAACTCTCTTTATCATTCATCATTTCATCTATAAAATATATCCATCACAACAAACCATAAGTAAAGGCTTCATCAAGTTCCTATACTTGTGCAAAGAATATGTGTCTTTTTGGTACATATAGTTAGATGATTTTTGTACATATAAATATGTTCCATAACTTATAACAATAGGTTGCATATTTTCGCCCCCAAATAAGCCATTAGGTATTAAAAAATTCCTTTCTGATATTTGTGTTCGGGATATAATTATGATTGATTCCCAAGTTGTTCGGAATAAAAACACGCTCTAAAACATCTCGAGCTTGACCCATTAACCTCATTAATGTAGTGCGAGGTACATTTAAGAGTTGAGATTCTTTGGTCACTATCACCCGTTCATAATTTGATAAGATAGGCAGCAAGTGCTAATTTATTTTGGCGAATATTTTGTATTTCTGGCACTTCTAAAAACAGTTGTCCAAATTGCTCTTTGTCCAACCCAATCCAATAATGGCAAAGTTCATCTGACATTGTTTCTATATTAGAAAAATCCAGGATTAGCTGTCGCTCATTCGCAAAAGTTGCAAAATCCTGGATGTGCTCTGCATTAAAACTATGCGTGGGTGACTGGATTTCAGATAGCACTTCCCAATTATTGCTGTAAAAATGTATTGAGCAAATTCTGCAGCTCTGCGGCACATAGAATTTGTAGTCTATAAATAATTTCACCCTTAGCCATTTAGGGACAGCTAGCCTTTGGTTTGAATGGCAATCAGGATAAAAACAGCAGCTTTGAGTGCCTGATTCTCTGGTATACAAAGGCAAGTTGATCGTTGAACCATCCAATCCACGTCTTTCATTCTGAGAGGAACGTACAGTAGCTCGATCTACTTGTTGCCAGCAAGTATGACAGATCTGGTCGGACCCATGCAACTATGACAAAATAAATATATATCAGAAATAATAATAATAATAAAAAAACTCTTTGCCCAGCAGTTGGACAGTACAGGCTAGTTATGCTCTCCGTACTATTATGTTTTAATATATCTATGTTTAAGTATTTTTTTCGAGCGCGGTACAAACTACTCTTAATAGACACTTATATGAAGGTATTAAGTCTTGGTCCCTTGGAAAATCCTTTTTTAGTTTTATATAAAACTGTTCATTACCTTTACCGGTCCCAAATCTTTACACACTTTTTTTTTCAAGGATGCTATTTGTTTTTTGATTTCTGCAATGGCAATATTTTTCTCGCAAGAATGTGACGATGTTCGTAAATAAAATACGTTTTTTTCTCATCTATAGTAATCGAAGCAGTACAATTTCTACTGTTTACGCACCTCCATAAAGTTGACCCCCTTGAATTACTCTCATTTTTATTGAATCGGTGGCCGTTATAAATTAAAGTTGCAGTCCCTTTTTGATTAGTAACAAATTCAAATTCTTGATTCTTTTTTCAATACGGTATAATTGACACAGCAGGAAAAGACGACATGGTGTTGCTGAGTCCATCGATCAGCGCTCTTAGGCGTCTTCTGCAGGTATGTGACGAGTATGCAGTGGCTCAGGGACTCAGGTATAATGCTAATAACAGTGAGTTACTAGTGTTTAAAGCAGGTGGCAAGTGTTACTCCAACGTGCCACAAGTAACTATCAGTGGTACTCCCCTAAACAGAGTCACGCAGTTTAAATACCTGGGTCACTGGGTCACTGACGACTTGAGTGATGACCTGGATATAGAGAGAGAACGCAGGGCGTTGCGTTGGCTGTCCGATGTAATATGCTGATCCGCAGATTTGCACGGTGTAGCAAAAAAGTTAAAATGACACTCTTCAGAGCGTACTGTCAATCATTCTACACCTGCAGTCTGTGGGTTAGATATACGCAAAGGTCATACAACGCCCTGAGTGAGCAGTATAACAATGCGTTCAGGATGCTGGCGGGGTTGCCGCGGTTTTGTAGCGCATCGGTGATGTTAGCTGAGGCGAGGGTTGATGGCTTTCATGCCATCATTCGAAAGCGGTCTGCCTTAATCCTGCAGCGATTGCGTGTCAGGTATCTCCCACGGTATCCTGAGCGCGTTGTGCGGTAGTTGGGATTGTCCAATGCTGCGTCACTGGATAGGACTTCATACTTCTACGAATGTGTGTTATATACTGCGTGGATAGTGTGAGGTTCGATACCAGACACTTATATTAGTTATTTTTTTTTTTAATTATTATATATGATTGACAATTGACAACACTTGTTTTTTTTTAACCCACCATTAATTTTGTTAGCATAAAGTAGAATAGACACTCTGGTATGTATTATGGACATTCCGGGACATGGACATTCTGGGATTTGAACATTCTGGGATATGGACTTTTTGCACCTAAACGTCCTCGTTGATTTACATGAGTACCGCGGCTGCCCCGCCACGTGTTCCTTGGCGCATTTTGACCACGAAATCTACGATGACCAAAATTATTAGTTCGATTAGAACGACGATTATATGACATAACGGTCTGACGCTCCGCAGTTAAGCTAGTTTCATCTTCGGCCACCCTAATGGCATCCTTTAACGAGGTCAAATTTCTTGCTGAAATCATTGTTCCTAACTTTCGACTTGTTAACCCTTCAGAAAAGCATCTAATGGCGTTCTTTTCATTAAGAGGACGTAACACCTCATAAGCTTTATCATCACCATTTGCTTGAGAAACAGTTAAATAAAATTCTACAAATAACTTCTCTATCTCTAGAGCTAACTCTATAACTGACCTTTCACCTTGCCTAGCCTTTTGTAATCTAGACTGTAAAGCAGTATCTGACTTACGAGTAAGTAAATATTTACGCATATCTTCTAATAGTAACTCAATAGAAGTATAAGAAGTAGTTAAACGCATTTTTGCTCCGCTTGTTAATCGACTCTTTAAAACAAAATTTATTAAAGTTGCCTTATCACCATCAGCAAGCATAGAGTCATACAATTCTATCGCAAAAATTAAATCACTAGTCACCTCTTCATCACCGGTCATTTTAGGCAATAGGCTTACAGCCGTCTTTAAATTGAACTTTTCACCTGGCACTGACATTGTGGTAGATTTATTTTGACTCTGACTATCACTCGAATTTGATTCCATCTCAAATTTCAAAATTTTATCATAGCATTTGTTTATACATGAACACAAAAATAATAATTCTTTAGACACATTTTTAGGTAAAGTACTCAAAATATATTTAAACGACACATGCAAGTTCTTAGCTTCTAAAATCTTATTCTCAAAATTACTACCTACTCTTCTTGAAGGACCTAACTTAGAAATAGAATCCGCACAATGTTTTAATTGATTATAAATATCTGATAATTTTAATTCTACACTCATAATCTAATTCAATAAGTAGGTATTAATTGCCTCAACCTAACACAAAATAAACAAGAAAACTACTACTAACTAAAACAATTATTTAATAAAAGAAATTTGATGCGCGTAGGCATCGATTACGACTTACTTGTTGGTCACTCTTACACCTTGGTTTCTGGATCCTCATGCTCTCTGATTTCCCTGCGACGTCGGTAGCTAACACGTGCGAGGACTCGTTCTAAAGCTTCACTCCTCAGCTGTTTCTGCATCCAGTTGGTGTGGCATCGCTGGTACATGCAGAAGAATCCGATCAACACCGCCAGCAGCATACAGGCGCATATTATAGACAAAAGGATATTGTTCGTCTGAAGGTGTTCCGCCGTCGCTCGTACGTGGTTGCTCCCAGCTGCAGGTTGCGCAATAACCACTTGTTCTTTGCTTTGCGTTGTGCCCTAGGTCCGCTCTTTGATTTCAGTACTCCAGCAAAAGTAAAATATCGTTGTCTCAAATTGATGCGGCTCAAAATTTGTAAGATTAAAGTCTTGATGGCAAAATTCAGAAATTGACATGAAGCAGCAGTCCCAAAAATTGAAGAATTGCAGTAAATAGTTAGAGTGTCGCGTAGAGTGGCAGGGTCGCACACAGTTTTTAACTCTAGGTCTTCAGTTAAGTAATGCCCAGTTAGGGCAATGTAACTTTCTGTTTTCAAAGAAGTCCACATATCAGCGGTTAGGCAAATACTTTGAACCACCTCGTGCAGCCTTATTTTCATTTCTTCATGCAATTTTACGTAGGCTTCCTGCATAATAGAATTGGACAGCGTCTTCCGGGTGGGCAGCTGATAGCCAGGTATCCATCGACAAAATTTTCGAAATGCTCGTTCCTCAACAATTGAAAATGGATAAAAGCTATCCGTACACATAAGTCGAGCAGATCTAGATTTATTTTTTTTTGCTCATGGGTAACTTTTTTATTAACGTAAGAGTCAAAATTTTTTGGCTCTGAAGTATAAACAGAAACATGTTTCCTTTTTAGGTGACTTTTTAAATTTGCCGTTGTTGATTTATACGCAAGTTTGTCCTTGCACAAATTGCATATTGCTTTACCACTTGAAGCATCCTTCTCAAAGTGATGCCATAGTTCACTACGTCCCGACATTGTGATAATATTTTATACAAAACGCTATTTACAATCACTATAACACTACTCGTAGTATTTACAATTTTTTACATACAAAGTCAACGAATTACTAAAACACGTACCTACAAAAACACTCAATAACTAAAAGCAATAACAAACATTAACATCGCACGCACGCGTCCCAATGTTTACTAACAGAAGAAAGCCCTCACAAAAGACCCGCGAACTAGTAAAAACCGGTATTTCTCACATATGACGTACGACCCAATGTTTATCTACGCTAAAATCAACTATATTTCTTTAGAGCTAAGGATTGAATTTGCTTGAAGTGATCCGATTCACCTTCACTCTTCGCTCTATGAACATTCTCGTCTACCGAAAACAATTCATTCAACTCATTTTAAAGCAGTGCTTTAAAATGAGTGGTATATGTATTTTCAACTTGTTCTCTTCCCTTCAAACTATGTTAAGAAAAGTAATATAACATTTGACCGTGGCAGTGAAAAAGGAAGTAACGGGCTTAGTAGCCAAAATAACACTCAAACTTATAAATTTTATATTAATCAATTACTGACATATACATGTCGGAGAAGCAGGGTTCTCTACGATATCATCGTTAGCGGGCTTAGTGGGCGCCATCGGGTGGAGTGCGGGCACAAAATAAAACGATAGGATAATCACAATTCAACACCTGTAATTAGATTTAAACAATATTACAATATTTTACTACAACGCTATTGCAAAACTATATTGATTTTGTTAAGACCGAGCAGCGGGTTCAGGACACCGACTTTACTGTAACCTGTTTCCTATTATTCCAAGATCCGACTTGATCCGTGACTCACGTCCAAATGTGTCACCACAAACGTTCCAATTGTCCTAGTAAAGATGGTGTCTCGACCCCGCTCAAGACACGCGCTCTGCCCTGATTGGTCATCACAAAATACAACTCTTTTTGAATTACAGAAAAGTTAAGAATAAATTATAACAAAAAGGATTAATATTGAAGTGATTAAAAAGTATACATTATATTTTGCTTTACAAATGCACGACATTCAAGCCAAATCGCAACTTCCACACGGCCGTCCTGACGCTCACACGCCCTCGTGTGATGTTGAAGGCCTTGTATCATCGTTATCTGCAGAAAATAAAGAGATATTGTTTTATAGTTCGGCCACGCCTGACCGTCAAGATAACGTATATTTTGCTGCACAACAACTTCATTAATTTTCATCAAATGAGCCCAACAACAATATGCCCTCTTAATCGAATTTGAATTCTAATAAACTCCGCGCAACAAACTAAATTAAGCTAGTAACATCTAAACAGCCACGCCGCCTTTTATCTGGCCACTTTGCCTTTGGCCCGGCCACCTCGCCTTTGGCCTGGCCACCTCGCCTTTGACCTGGCCACCTCGCCCTCGATCTGGCCACCTTGCCCTTTGCATGGCCACCTCGCCCTTTGCATGGCCACCTTGCCCTTTGCATGGCCACCTCGCCCTTTGCATGGCCACCAACAAACATTAGCAACCACCACGTTGCTAAAATCTATACTAATATTATAAAGCTGAAGAGTTTGTTTGTTTGTTTGGTTGAACGCGCTAATCTCAGGAACTACTGGTTAGAATTGAAAAAATCTTTTTGTGTTAGATAGTCCATTTATCGAGGAAGGCTTTAGGATATATAACATTACGCTGCGACCAATAGGAGCTAAGCAGCAGTGAAAAATGTCGCAAAAACGGGGAAAAATATTTATACTTGAAAGCTTCCGTTGCGTGCGCTGCGTAAACGGTTCGAGTTACACAAAATATATGTATGAAAGAATTGTTCCTCTTTAAATGATCTAAAAAAATGTCTGCGACAGTATATGTCTATCTTTTAAGATTGACTCACTATAACCTTTTTTAAGGTAATCATTTGGTCGAAATTAATGCATTATTGCCAATTATTTGCTACAGAGTTTTATCAACATAATATTAACTAAAATTATCATCTACGCAGAAATACTTTTTTTTTTAAACTTCTTAATCGCGGTCATAATAACAGAAATTGACGCGGACGAAGTCGCGGGGATCAGCTAGTATCTTAATAAAAGCTTTAATTCCCCACACATACATGAACTCTGATAACCTTAAACAAACTGATAACTTTAAACAAAGAAATTCTAGTACAAAGATCTTACCACCAGTGTCATCTGACAGGCACGGATCCAACTCAGTTGGCACATAGGATTGGGGACGTAAACGGTCTCTCGCATACTTGTAAACACGATTGCACTTCAGACTTTTGAGATGATACCTGTCACCATCTAGTACTTCAATGACAGCAAAAGGTCCTTTATATTTAGGATCTAATTTGGTTTGATTCCGTTCATGATTTTCAATTAAAACGTAGTCCCCTACAGAAAACAAAGCTGAACATCGTCTTGCCAGGACCTATTTGGGCTTGTTTCTACCACTGTTAACATGTTTTTGAGTGTACTCATTATACGCTCTACCTGACCTAGGGATGTGACCACAGATAAAACAGTAGTAATACAGATGCGACAGTCACTTTTCGCGCAGTTTCCAACTAGTCCGTTTTGTCGCTAGTGGCGTAGCAATTTGACATGGCGGCTTAGGTACTTACACACACATAAACAAGGCGTAGTGATGTGGTGATGACGTGATGTCTGATATCGATGACTAGTGTTGTTCTGATTTATCGATAAAATTTCAATTTATCGATATGGACCTGTATATTGTTTTCAATTTATAATTTAATTATGGTAATAATTAATAAAACAAATTTGAAATACTTATTGTTTATTAGAAAAAAAAAAAAAAAAAAACATTATTTGGTTAGGCATTTTTTCCTTAACCTGAAGGTTTTATATTTCATTAAAGCCCGTTTTTGAGGCTCGCTCATCTTTATTACATATTTCTCCTCGATTGCACCATTCAAAATTTTATTGACAATATTGCACCAGTTGTGAACTTGTAATCGTAGTAAAACGTTAATAAAACTGTCCACCGCTTGTTTTTTGTGGTTTGCACACCCCAGCCAGGAATACCTCGAACTCATATTTAATATTTGTTTTTTTTAAATTGCTTTTAATATCATTTTTAAAGCAGTTTTGATTTAAATACTCATGAGTTAAAGTAGCTACGTCTCGGTATAAAATTAAAAGATTTTCAGTAGGATATACTAAATTTTTATTTTTAAGATTTGTATATTCTCTAAACTGAATGTATAAATGTATGTTCTTTTCATTTCTGGTGGTATATGTCTGCAAGCAGTCCTCACATTTTAGTAGTTTGGACATTTTTCTGCACAGATAACCAGCAGTGTATGCTGAGCAGTGAACTTTTATTTTTTCCAATCTGACTTGATCTAGTAACTGGTGCGAAGATGATGGGAAGTCTCCAACCCGTGAAATTAATGGAAGTTGTATTTCATTGCTCAAATGGGGAGGACTGTTATCTTTTTCAAGGGACGTGTTTTCAATCATTTCATTTTGAAACAAACATTTTGCATTTAGTATAGCCTCCCCGTCATCTTCTTCGCAGTTGGCATATTTAGAATGGGGGCTAAGCAAATTTGTTATTAACAAAGATTTAAAAGCATAAATAAATGTAATTGGATCTGGATTATTATTTCTAGCATTAAGTGCTCTAATTCGACCAAAAAAATTTTCAAGGGGATCTTGGTTAATATGCCTTGGATAATAAAAGTTCAAGCCATACTTACTAAATAATATTTTAGATAACCTCTGAAAACTTTCGAGGGTGGTGATCCAACCCTGCAGAGACGGCACTTTTACCTTTCGAGGATTGCCTGACCGCAATGCATGCTTACTACAATTGTCAATAAAATTTAATGATTTCAATTTCTTAATAGCATCAGACCAAAATAAATGATGTGGTGAATCCACTTTTACAGCCCTTCTGAGCTTTCCACTTTTTGAACCACCAGGGTAACCATTGACACTGTCAAACAGTTTATCAAAAAACTCGACAACTTCTGCAGTGGTTACCATTGTCCCATGGGATTCCGAATTATGTAATTGATCTGTAAATAAGGTAATATACACATAAGTAAAATACAAATTAAATACCTTACTTATAAATTTTTTATGGATAGATTTGTACTTACTGACTGCATTTGTGTATTTCAGCATGGCTGCCATTCGAGCACTAAGTACTTGCGCAGCCACACTAACTTTCATTTTTTTAATTTTTTTAGGATCCACATGATGTGCCGTTATTTTTGGCAATGCTTTTGTGTGTCCTAATTTGCTGTCAATATCAAAAACAAATTCGATGTCCTTCCATGATGCCCTCTTCTCGTCATAAATTATGTCTTTGGACCTAAATTTATTTCTTAATCCTTTTAACAGGTGTGGAGGGTCATGAAAAACGCTCATATCATGTCCGCTTATGCTAATGGATCCATCTAGAACAATGAAAAAGCGAATAAGAAAAATAATAGTATTACTGGAACTACATTTGTAAATAATAATTATTTATATCATATTACCATCATGTACACCTTTCACTTCTCTTGATTTAATAGTGTCTTCTCTTAATTTTCTTATTGCTGTGCGAAAAGTGGACCCTTGATCACACACAAGGCCTAGTGGAATCAACCCAGTTAATAAAAGCTGTGGTACCAATTGTTTTAGAATTTTTTGAAGTTCAGCTGCTGATACTGTGCCTTCACAGAAGTAATATGCTACACTCTGTCGCCAAGGCGAACATATTCCTCTAAGCATAAATACTAGTGCATGGTCACAGTACCTGAGTTTTCTTTCCTCAGCTAAATCAACAAACCCGACAATCCTTTCTTTTTTCTCATCAAAAGTAAGATGTGGTGTTAGGGCAACTTCATCAAAAACAATGGTGCACAGTTTTCGTTGGGTATCCCAGCTCTCGCAATTTCGTGTGATGTGCTCAAAAATTTTCGGATTTAGTCCTGGATCCATTGATACCTTTTCAGAAAGACGTATCAATGTCCTCTTGTTGGGTAAAGCAAACATGTTTTCTAATAATTTATACCCTTTAGGACTTTGTTTTATTAAGAGCAATGCTAACAACTTTTCGTCCAAAGTAAATCTCCTGGCCATTTTGCTTTTTTGCACTTGTTTAAGCTGCATAAGCATAAACGTCTTTGCTTGTTTATTTAATAAATCAAATTTTTCAAGCAGTTTAATGTCAACAGCAAGTGCTTTATTCAGTCTTTCTGCAGTTGAGTGACTTACACTTTCCTTTGCCATCTGTGTGATTTGGTTAATAAACTTCTTATTTTTAGAGCCAGTTTTTCTACGTTTGGAATCTGAAAAGCAATTTTTAACAATAATTAATAATTTAGTATTAATTTAGTTGAAACAAATACATTTATAATAGGTTGAGTTCTTTTAAAGGCTTTTCTAATCGAATTTAAACATCAAATGCCACATGAGCTGCATCACTTGTGTTAACTAATCCTAAACTGCAATAGGGGACAAAAAAAAATTTGATAGCATTAATATTATTATACATACTATTTTTTGTAGGTGGAAGAGCTGTTTGTACTCTTTCATACTCTCTTTCAACATTTAAGCCTGAACATGATGGTTTTTCCAACATTTCATCTGAAATATAAGCAATGAATTAATTTAAAAACTCAGTTATTATAATAATAAGTACAACAGTATTAATATCCAGCAAAATTGTATAGTAGTAAAAAATATTTTTACTGCCTACATACCTCTGTGTTCTATGTTTAAAGTAACTGTTGGATGTTGCGAACATGAAGGAAGATCAGTTTCAATATCTGAAATACATAAAATACTATTAATTCAGAAAATATCAGCGAGACATGACACACGTTAAAAACATTACAGCTTAAACAGACCTGCACTGCCTAGCATGGCTGTTTCTAAAGTTTTTATATTGGTGTCAACTTGCTCCATACAGTAGTTGTGATCACCTGAAAAATAAAAGAACTTAATCAATCTAGACTTGGCGACGTCCAGCTAATGAGGATCATTAGTTGCTAGCATTGTCATCCTTATTGGTAGTCTTTCTTTAAAATATTTATAATAATTAAGTTGCAAACAAATATCCTGTAACAAAGTGAATAATTTGTTTGATGTTAACTATAAGATGAATTCTAAATAAGAATATTGTATTTTAATATATTGTAACTGTAGTATATGAGGGAAATGAAAAAGATTTTGATAAAAAAAAATACTTATGGGTAACAAGGACTTGTCACGAGTATTTAACTAAAGTTAATCCCTTACTATCAAAGTATTAATGTCTCTTCTTCAAGTTTTCGATTAATTATGAAACTGAATTATTTAGGGAAATAAATACATACCAGTTTCTTTAATGCATGAGTGTGTATCAACAGCCTCCTGCTCTTGTTCTTTAAAATAATTATGGTCAAGTGTAATATCCCACCCTGAAAACAAACAAAAAATGCTTAGTAATAATAAACAAGTACTTAGTGTTTATTGAAATATTTCTCATCTACATTTGCAATAGAAAGTAGTTCTTTAGGTTTATAGTATGTACTAACCTGCGGCACCAATAAGTGGAACCCCGTGAGCTATTTCAGCGTTAGATAACAGGCACGGGTAGGAGTATCGAAGTCTACGACCATTATGATCAAACTGATGTCTATCGAAATGTTTTACGCAGACACGTTTTCTTAAAAGTTGCTCCTTGGACAGTCCAAGGAGAGAGGAATTTGTGGGCACTAGAAAGGACATCCACTGATTCCTAAGGTTAGCATTCTTGGGAAAGCTAAAAAGCCGGTGCGTTTCACTTGTTGCATTGCAATCACCAACGCAGCACTTCTGGGTTCCCATGACGAATACAGTATTGGTCTATTAGATTAACCGATATTGTCTCAAACAACAGATTTGCGTCTCAAGGATCTCAACTCAATAAATGTGAGGAAATACACTTGCAGATACAAACACTCGACTCGGAAAATACTTGTTTTAAAGTTTTGAAAACTAACGTAAACAGACGAGCATTGACATTGACATAAGGCTCTCATATTATAGTGTCATATACTCATTATACTCACACAAACACAAAGCTCAAATCTCAATATGGCGGCAGTGTCACGTGATCGCGCTATAGCGACGCTAGCGACAAAACGGCTCAACTGGAACTAAAGCTGTCACAGGCCTGGATGTGACCGACCGGATGAAAAATCGATTTTTGAATAATCGATTTTATTATCATTCATTAAAAATCGATCATTTAGCAAAAATCGATTTTTTTTAATAAATCCATTTGTAATCAAATATTATTAATTTTTCCTAAATCACAATCATCAGTCTTCATTTTTATAACTCATTGCACATATTACTTAATCAACTAAAATTCTAAATAAAGTACCTCAGTACAAAAGTTTAGTTTCAATCATGACATGAACATTTTTTTATATTCACTTTTTGGTATTGATCATGTTAAGCCGACCTTCTTACCTATTTATCACAATTTTTAATCAGTCTTCATTTTTAATTAAAACTTTTTAACAAATACACTCGAGAGCAATGAATCCGGGTCACTTAAAGAATGTTAAAAATCTCGGAAACTAAAAATGATAGGTTAATGCAATAAATTGTATTTAATAGACAATGTAATACTCCTTAAATGAAAGTAAAAAAAATATGAGTCACCATACATTTTATTAACACAAAATAACATAAAGAAAAAAACTGCTGATCTCTCCTTAAAACAAAAATAGGAAACATGAAATTTTTGAACTTTATTACGATTTTCTTGAATTTTAATACTTCGTATTGCCTCCTCGTGCTTCCATTACTGCGTTTACGCGGTTTGGCATGCTGTACACCAAGTTCCTTATACGATTTTGGGGAATATTCTCCCATTCCTCTGTGAGAGCAATTTTGAGCTCACGAAGCGTGATTGGGGGAGGGTTTCGTTGTTTTACGCATCTGCCTAGCTCGTCCCAAGCATGCTCGATCGGGTTGATATCCGGGCTGCGCGCTGGCCACTCCATACGAGTAATGTTCATCTCTTTAAGGTAGTCATTCACAATCCTACCTGTATGAGGTCGGGCATTGTCATGCATAAATATAGCATCCTCACCTAAATTGACCATAAATGGACCAACGTGATCATTGAGGATTTCTTCCACATATCTTTCGCTAGTTAAAGAGTCGTTTTCTATGATCACCAGCTCTGTGCGACTTTCAGAAGAAATTCCGGCCCACACAAGTACAGACCCACCACCGTAGGCTACTTTTTCTTCGATGCATGCTTGCTTGAATCTTTCCCCTGGTCTTCGATACACTCTGTGTCTTCCATCGTGCTTGTAGAGCATAAATTTTGATTCGTCGGAGAACATAACTTTTGACCAATCTTCAATACTCCAATTTACGTGGCTCTGGGCATATCTTAGTCTTGAAATACGATGCCCACGCTCCAGTTTAGGGCCGTTTGCAGGTCTAAGGGGTTTTAAGTTAGATTCAGCAAGCCGACGTCTTACTGTCCATGCACTTGGGTTACTTCCTCCGAGGCGTCGAAACTGATTTGTGAGTTCAGTTCCTGTGAGAAAGCGATTTCGAAGCATGGTGTTCACCAAGTATCGGTCTTCTCGTGCTGTGGTACACCTGGTTCTGCCCGTTCCTGGTCTGCGTAGGTTAGAACCAGTTTCTTCGTAACGTCGGAGAACTCTTTGTACTGTTGACAGCGACACACCGACAGTCCTGGCTGTATCGCGCTGACTCCGGCCGGTTTCCAGCATTGTAAGTATTCTGGTGCATTCTTCAGGCGTAAGTGACATAATTTCAGCTTGAATAATGAATATAGAGCACTATCAACATGGTTTATGTACCCACATAAATGACAGATTACAAACAAAAGCAAAACCAAATGCTGTAATTTCGTAGTTCCATCTTCGAAAGTGGCCCTTTTTCAAATTTGATTTTTTTATGATATAACTTTACAATAACTAAGAAGTTTTAATACCTTCATTTAAGGAGTATTACATTGTCTATTAAATACAATTTATTGCACTAACCTAGCATTTTTAGTTTCCGAGATTTTTAGGATTCTTTAAGTGACCCGGATTCATTGCTCTCGAGTGTATATTGCACATAAATTATTTAATCAATTACATTACAATTCTAAATAAAATAATATTCAACATAATTTTAATCTTAACATGGAAATCTTCATATTTTTTAGTATTGATTAGTGAAACAAACCTACCTACTTATCACAATTATTTATCAATCTTCATTTTACATTAAAATAATTTAACAAAACTTGTTGTTCATATTACTTAATCCAAACTAATATTATAAATGCGAAAGTAACTCTGTCTGTCTGTCTGTCTGTCTTTCTGTCTGTCTGTCTGTCTGTCTGTCTTTGCTTCACGCCTAAACTACTGAACCGATTTGTGTGAAATTTGGTACAGACATAGTTTGGAACTTGAGAAAGGACATAGGATAGTTTTTATTACAAAAAATAAAATAAAAAATAAAATTTATTCCGGACATACAGCGCCATCTATTGGTCAAGCGTCGGCATCAATTCAGTACTGAAAATTCATCGGAAAAATGTAAATAAATAATAAAAAGGTATGAAAATCCAAACTAATATTATAAATGCGAAAGTAACTCTGTCTGTCTTTCTGTCTGTCTGTCTATCTGTCTGTCTTTGCTTCACGCCTAAACTACTGAACCGATTTGTGTGAAATTTGGTACAGACATAGTTTGGAACTTGAGAAAGTACAGGATAGTTTTTATTACAAAAAATAAAAGAAAAATAAAATTTATTCCGGACATACAGCGCCATCTATTGGTCAAGCGTCGGCATCAATTCAGTACTGAAAATCCATCGGAAAAATGTAAATAAATAATAAAAAGGTATGAAAATATAATATAATACAACTTTTAGTACAAAGAAAATGCTCTAACGGAGTATAGATAATAGGGATGATGACTAATTTTTATTTTTATGTCCATCTTTTAGATAAGAAAAAAATATTAGACACGTATTTTTTGTTTAGTTCCGTAAACAAAGAATTACGAAGATACAGCGAGTACAATTCTTGCGTGACGTCACGTTTGAGTACAAATTGTACCTAGCCGTGACGTCACAAGCCCCACTCCTGAACTTTACAGCGGTTTATCTTCGTATTTTGTAATTTATTTGAGAAAAGAAAAAATATGTGTCTATTATATTTTGATTATCTAAATGGCGGACTAAATAAATTTTGACTTTTCATACCTAGTCATCTACCCTATTCTATTAGTACTATATGTCGAGTTGGTGATCGCGCAATGGTGTCGATCGTTACACGAGTTCGGTTCATGTTATTGTTTTAATTTATCGGAAAAAAGTAAATAAATAGTAAAAAGGTATGAAAAAAATAATATCAATATAATAAAACTTTTAGTACCTACAAAGAAAATGCCCGAACGGAGTATAAATAAATAATCCGAGTTGTCACTATGCTCGATAGATGGCGTTGGGATCGAAATAAATTTTGTTTTAAGTTAGTTTTCAATTTAAGTTCGGAAAGATTGTAATATTTCTTTAGTTTAAGTTCTTTTTTAAACTACTTTTTTAAATTCGTTTTAATTTTTAAATTAATTAAATCGTTCCTTTTAAATTATTTAGTTTTAAGCTTGGTTATTAAGAGAATAGGTTGTAATATAATTTCTTTTAAATTGTTATCAAGTTAGTAATTCGTATTGGTTTGGAATGAAAGTAAGATGTCCCATAAAAGAGCAATCGAAGCACTTCATCGCACGATGAAAGACATTAAAAAAAATCAAGGTATTATGGGAGGAATGGTGGTTCTATTGGCCGGTGACTTCCGGCAGACCTTGCCGGTTATAGCAAGGGGCACACCGGCAGATGAAATCAATGCCTGTTTAAAAGCATCTGTGCTATGGACACATGTGAAAAAGGTTTCACTGTCGACGAATATGCGAGTATTACTCCATAATGATTGTCAAGCCGGGCAGTATGCTGCTGCTCTTCTGAAGATCGGCGAGGATCGTATGCCTACCGACTCCGAGAGTATGATCACGCTGAGCAGCGAATTATGCCAAATTGTGGATAGCACATACAATTTAAAAAATAGTGTCTATCCGGATTTACGCGCTAATATCGAAAATCGGGAATGGTTATGCGAAAGGGTAATATTGGCGCCAACAAATGAAATAGTAGGCCGGATAAATGACCAAATTATGTCTGATGTAGAGGGAGATGTCATCGAGTATCTATCAGTAGATAACGTCGTGGATACCGAGCAAGTGATATCTTACCCAACAGAGTTTCTCAACTCCTTAGAGTTATCAGGAGTGCCTTCTCACAAGTTGAGGCTGAAAGTTGGAGTTCCTGTGATGCTTATGAGAAACCTAGATCGACCAAGGCTATGTAACGGCACACGGTTACAAGTAACCTATTTAGGACGGAATGTCATTAAAGCCGTTATTATGATTGGAATGGCAAAAGGCGAAACTGTAATTATTCCGCGCATTCCCATCATTCCAACTGATTTGCCATTTCAATTCAAAAGAGTTCAGTTTCCGCTGAAAACTGCGTTTGCAATGACAATAAATAAAGCCCAAGGGCAAACGCTTAAAGTTGCGGGTACATCTTGAAAAATACTGTTTCTCCCATGGACAACTCTACGTTGCGTGCTCAAGAGTGTCAAAACCACAAGACCTATGTATTTTTGCAAAGGATGGTAAAACTAAAAACGTGGTATACAGAAATGTCTTGGTGTAAGAAACTTTAATAATCTTTAAAGCTTTTAAAATAATAGAAAATTTGTCAAAGGAGAAACAGTATTTTTTTCTGAAATGGCAAATCAAAATAATATTTTGAAAATAAGGGAAAAATAACATTTTCGCCTTTTTCGATCGGCAATAACGGCTTTAATGCCCGAAGTGAGTATACATATCTTCAATTCAAACGCAGAGCTCATTATGTTGATTTTTGAAGAGTTCCCTAGAATATCTTCCACATTTCATTTTTGAAGAGATCCCGCGAGATCGGGAACTATGTGGGTAAAACCAAAAATCTGCCGGAAGTCACTATTCCACGCGAACGAAGTCGCGGGCAAAAGCTAGTCAATTACAATAATTCAAAATCAAGAACTATTAACAAAACTTTAGTTTTAATCATGACACCACTTTTTATTACTGATTGTGTGAAACAGAGGTACCTTAATTATTTAATCAACTGGCTATTGCCTGCTACCACACTTCACTCAATCATTCTACCACGCATTTTCTGGCAAAGAATGTAAAAAAAGAAGTTTTGGTAAACGTTTACCAAGTATACGGCTTCTGGATTTGCGTACGATATTACCTGCTTTCGAAAATAGCCTTTCGGCTGGAGCAGACGATGCAGGTACAGTCAGCAACAAAAGTCCATGAACATATACTTATTTACAAAACACCTGAACACTAAAACGGACCAAAAATCACTTACCAAAGTAGAGTACAGAATAAGGCTATCATCTCAATGTTGCAAAAACGCTAAGCATTATTATGCTATAAGTCGCTAAACAACATTATTACAGCAAATCGTTAACTTTGATTTCGCCACAAGTCCCTAAACATATTATGCGTGAGTTTTATAACTTATTTTTGCATGAGTTATTGAATCTCATAATTGAATATAAGATAATAGTATACACCATTACTTGTTTAACATTGTTGTGATTTATTTTCATAATTAAAGCGTCTTGATCATACGAATTTTGAGGTATACGTTGTTATTTTATAGAAAGCCTATAATGTTTTTTCATCCGAAAAGATCACATTCGAAAAATCAAAATTTATATATCTTTCGGCAAATTCTAGTCATTGCAGTTTGTGGCGTGGGGATAATTTTATTTTTCTTGCGGGTGTTCTATGATGAATACCTGCTTCGTGAAGACGCCGTCTCACAGTATTCATAGACACATTATTTACTAAGGCTATTTCACTCGTCCTTGTAAAGCCGTATTGTCTGATACGTCTTATGATATTATCATCCTGTTGCCGTGACGTTTTTCTAGGTCTGCCGGATTTTTTTCTTTCGCTAACATTCCCAGAGTCAGCCCAACGTCGAAGCCATAAGTATACCGTGTTACGCTAAAATATATAAAAACGATAAGTAATGCCCTATAGGAATTAAAATAAATATACAAATAAAGTAAACATTTAGCGACTTCTTGTTGTCCACTTGTACTTGTTATTTTATAGTGTAGGTAAAGACCTGAGGTATATGAGGAATTCCTGATGGGAAACCATTTTGGTACTTCTACAGAAAAGCGAACCAACATATCTAAGTTTTGAACGTTTGGCAAGTATTCTTGGTCGGCCCCTTCGAGCATCTCGTAAAAACTATCGTCCAATTCCAGAGCATATAGGCTCGCTCCCCTGTCGAATAACATTCCGGTCATGCATCTATTGTGATCTCGACGTCTTCCGCTTCTATTCGATAGCCACGTACCCTTGGCACTATTCTCCTTGTTACTGAAGTCAGACACGCTTGGGGCTTCAGTTTGGGTCTGGTCCCAAGCGTGCCCTAACCATCTGTTTTTCGGTGATCTAGCAAGCTGGTCTACTAGTGAGGTGCCAGAAGAGACTGGATTATGGCTAATGGTTTCTTTTCTGTTTATGGTTGTGCGGGACTGTCCTGTGGCTCTGGTTCCGTTATTTGTTGGAGAGGGAGCACCTTCTTCCCACATTCTTGAGAGCTCTGGTCCGGTGATTCTTGATGCTCCCGTTTTTGTAAAAAATCACTGTTCGGTGGGTCCGGATATTGTAGGTTGCTTACAGTCCACATCGGCTGATCCTTTCGCATGGCATGCTTATTAATCACCATAACAGTGCCTGGCCTGCTCACGTGCCTATATCTGTTGTTTATGGAAACAGAGCACAAGTTTGACATATACCCTGCAGGGGTTGGATAGACCAGGTCATTAACACAGGAATAAAGTTGCCAGTCTTCTATGGACAATGGCACAGAGAAAGGAACCGCGTTGCAGTAACCCACGAAAGTGGCCGGCAGGTACGAAAACGAATCCTGTACAGAACCAACCCACGAAACTGATGCGCTGTTTTTGTCATTAATTAGTAAGTGAGGGGTCTCAACTTCCGCAGTTATTACTCCATCGGATACTGAGTATTCGCCAACCATGTCGATATTAAACTGTTTTGCCCATTGCAAAAAAGATGGGTACGGCAAGCATACGTGACTTCCCCACATGTCTTCACCTGGGTGGGTCCCATAATACACTTCTATTTCTTGACTTATACTAAAATTTCCGTTAATTTGTATTGCCATATGTGTGTCTACGTTTGATGATAATACCAAGCCATTGGTCATGTCCGTTATCCATCGTCGAATCGGTGTCTGTGAAAAAGGGTCGTTGTTCACACCTATCCCAGACCATGCTCTACGAGACACGTCACTTTTGACTAGTGTAATACCCAAAGATAAAGTTAGGACCATGCCCTGCATTGTTATCACGTTTGCGACGCCATCAGGGTTTCGGAATCTGTACGAATAGTCATTCTTGACAATCAGCCCCATGCCCAATAGTATTCTGTAAGCTGAATTTGCGACGTTGCACTGGTACTGAGGGCTACTCAAGTCAGGCCGTTGGTTCTGCCAGTGTGTCTCAGCCCCAACGTAGTCTCCGTCACGCATTACATTACTTGATGCGAGAGTTGCATAGTTTTGAGCGTGGCGCTGGATTGGGGATACAGCCGCGAAAGAAAAGCCATGCATCAGTCGGCGCAATCTTGTTCTCACTGCTTCTTCCGTGCCTTCATCAGCATTAGACATTGTGTGATATGGATGTCTGTTGCTGTGATTGTAGGTTCCGATGGTCCACCCACCTCCCAATTCATCTTCGTATGCTCCTCTTTCGTCACCGTGCAGCTTTGGAGACTCGGGAAGATAAGAGGATAGCTCTGCAGCTAAAGTTACAGCAAGTTGGAATGCCATAGAAGTGCAAAGGTTGCTCTCCATATATTGCAACGCCATGACCATGTTCTGGCAAGATTGAAGATATGATGCGCCAGCAATGAGCCCATATAATGCAGCCTGTGCGTTAACCCAAAAAGTGTTGAAAGCTGCTTCTCTGACTGCAATTCTTACTCCCCGATATACATTGAGGTTACCGACTCCTGGGATAGTAATGGTCAAGGCCTGTGCGTAGGTGTTCTCGTCCACTAAAACCAGAACAATCTTCTTAGGTCCTGGAATGTGAATTTGGTGTGCTGCGGGCATACTTGTGTACTTAACATCAGCCGGGTTATTGTTTGTAGAATGTTGTGCGTGAGCCATGTGACTCATTTTTCCAGCCCAAATTTCAGTGGTCGTGTAACACATTATAAACTCCAGAAGCCAAGGGTTTCCCAACATGTCAGAACTGATGGGGACTGCCGTCCAGGTAGTGTCCATGCCAGACAGTGCTATCCCGTCGTTCCCTTCTGCGGCCATTCCAGGGTCTAGGTTCTTCAAGTGTGATGAGAAGGCTGGTAAGGTGACGGCTACCAACCTGACCACAATTCTGTCTGCTTCGGGGGTTTGGTACCAGTTTATTCCATCTGATTGGCGTGTGGGTAGATTTAGCCTCCTGATGAAGCGAGAGTCGAAAGAGTCAAACCGCCAAACGTCTGCTGAGCGGGGGTATATGTATAGCAGGCCCCGCAACACTGGGGCGGTGTCTAAGTAGGACGCGTTGTATGCAGAAACATAGGATACAATTTCTTGGATAGCTGGCACGTCTCGGGCGAGTACCCCTCTTGCCGCACTTAAATAGGGCTGGGTCGCCGCACGGTCACTATTCGTTGCATATGATTCTATGGCGACAAGGGCGTTGCTTTTTGGTGGCTTAGTTGGTTCAAAACCCTTAAACATCATCGCCACAGTCCGTACCTCACGGACGGGCACCACCAGCGCTGTCTCCGACTTCCCAGGTTTTGTCGTAGCGGCTAGGGCCATGGGTTCGCCTCCCGTTCTAGGTCTTGAGTCACGTTCAGCTCGAGTTGGCGAGAGCTGGATAGGTGGAGGTGGGGGTGCATCTTCGGCTTCGGAGCCCCCAGACGGTTCGTTGGAGATCTGGTCTACTGTTCTGCCCTCATCATAGGCTTGGGCTATGTTAGTAGCGACACCTTCAGACAAGGGGCTACTCCGAGCAGCACACCCCTTTGGTAGAGCTCGTAACACCGCTCCGGTAGTGGTCAAATATATTCCTTTAGCTTGCAATATACGGCGACGAGTAACGCCGTTTATATTTTTAATTCTAGCAACGACTTGGTTTAATGCCCCGTCCATAAGTATCGTGTCTCGGAGGTTCTTTCGTGGAACCGCCACATGCACGGGAATTGTACGAGTATATCCGAAATTGGTCATGTAATGTCGACATTGAGTATTCCACGTTGTAATTGGAACTTCTCTGTTGCTACCACGTACTGTAGTCAAGTCAGAACAAGTAGGTACGTCCTGGAGCTTTGAGATCGCTGAACCGGACATAGGGAGAGGTGCTTGAAAAGTAGACTTGAACAGGCCCATGGCTTGCTCGTTTGGGTTCACATCGTATACGTAAGCCATGATGTTTAGCAATCTGATACAGTCGCTTGGCATATTCTTTTGATCATCTCTGAGTTCTTCGCGTCGATGGATAAGGTTTTAGTCTCGTTTCTAATTAGGATGACGGTGATGATGATGGTTAATATTATAGAGATGATTATAAGTAAGATGGTAGTCCATGTCCTTCGCCTTCTACCTTGATTGGGAGGCTGTAAGTTAACGCTCGACCCCGAAGGGGAGTCCATAATTAAACAAGTGTGAAGATTCTTGTTCGTTCCGTTCGTTTCACGATATCTTCTAGGTAGTGTTTATAGTGTTCTTGAATATTAGTCCGTTTTACGGTTGGTATTAGATCTGTTCTCACATGCAACGGTTGCCTTCATAGGTCCTCTCTGCCGTGGTGGCTTAGCGGTTCAATGAACGGATTTGTATGCACAAGGTTGCAGGTTCGAACCCAGGCAAGTACCAATGTGGCTTTTTCAAAGTTATATGTACTTTCTTAATTACTCTAAGACACCTCTGACAAACGGTGAAGGAAAACATCGTGAGGAAACCTGGATACCAAAACTTGGGATCTGAAATCGCCAATCCGCAGAGAGCAAGCGTGGTGATCAATGCTCGTGCCTTCTCTATATGGGAAGAGGCCTGTGCCCAGCTGTGGGCCGTTAATAGGCTGGATTATTATTATACAAATAAAAAATCATTAAAATCGGTCGAGCCGTTTCGGAGGAGTGCGACCACTAACACTGTGACACAAGATTTATATAGATATACGAGTATACTAATTATTAATTGTGTATTATAACTATAACGAAATCATACATACCTATTTATGTAGTACGTCTCAATAAAATTGTTTATTTATAAGTTAAAAATAAATCAGAAACGACCATTGTAAACAAAACAACTTTTAACTTGTGACAAGCAACAAATGATTTCAATTATGACGAGCACAAGACTTACCGAAACTCCTAGATCTAAAGCAATTTCTGTAATTGTATAACCTTGTTCTTTTAACAAAACAATCCTATGGCGTTCATGTTCTCCAATATGTGCGTTATAATTATAAGGCATTATGGATCGAGTTATCTATTCTCTTGAATTATTACAATAATATAGATAAGCGATTAAATACAATTATTTTAATCTGTTTTATGAGAACACGATCGATTAACTCGGTAGGACTAGATAGTCAAGTAACAAAGAAAACAAATAATTGAAGGGGAGTAAAAATATTTTTTTCTTTTTCTACCTTCAATTATCTGTTTTCTCACTTAGGAATGTCACCCAGTGTCAACGCCCCGGTTCACTTATTGTTTAAAAAAAAAACAAGATCGCATGTAAACATGATTATTATCGTAAACTCGTACTTTTTATATATATTGTTACATTACTTTCTAATATATATTGATGTTTTTGTATTTTTATATGCATGTATTGCTTACCTATTGTTTTTTCTTCCATAAATACCTACTTGAAAAAAAAAAAATGTTTTTAATTTTAATGTTATTATTATAAATATTAATATTATATATATATTTTTTTTTATAAAACATTGCCCCACTCTAGGAATAATTCCTGTGTCGTGGGTGCGTTTACAAACACGAACATTCACATACACAAACGCCCAGACCCGAAACAACTATCTGTAGATCATACAAATATTTATATAAATAATATTTGATTGATACTCTGAACTGTTGTGTTTATTCGGAAGCCTTGAAGCAAACGGTTCTGGGTTTAACGACTAGAAATACAGGAAATTAGCAATGTTCAGCGACTTTTGTATCTTATGTGATCATATAATTTTGTCGCTAATAATGTTTAGCAATTAATGGTTTAACTGAGTTCAGCTACTTTTGTAGTTATGTTATGACAATTAGTTTTGTAGTTTACCTTAATCAATAATTTATGGTAAATAATAATGATTAGGAAATATTGGAAACAGATTATGTTCAACGATTTCTGTTGCTGACTGTACTAGCAAATATTTAATAGCCATTGCTGATAACTTTGGAAATGCTCCCATGTATGCTTTCCATGTTTCTAGCGGATCAGATTTGAGATCTGACAGTGGTGCTGCAATGTACAAGTCCAATTCTGACGATGACCCTATGTTCCCAATAGAATTTGAGGTTTCTACAAGTCTTTGGTGGGATTGCCATATGTCACCTTCATCACTAACACTTAAAGTAGCCTCAGAACCCTCAGTAAGAGAATTAAAAACGTTATTGTAACCTCTGTTTGTCTGATAAAAATAAATCGATTAATATGATTAAAATCGATTATCAATCGATTATTATAAATTTAAAAATCGATTATTAATAATCGATTTCTTTCAAAAAATAATCGATTTTTACAAAAATCGATTATTTTTTCACATGACTAACCTGACCGTTAGCACGAAAAGATCCGGTTGCTATTAAATGAAGTTGAATATTGTCAACGGTACAAATCGCAAAACATCTACTCTGATCTGCGATAACACGTACAGGTGTCCTGAAAAGAGAAATAGATACTCTAAGGGCACTTATCGCACTATCAGTATTAATTCTTGTGGAATGCCTGAGTAAAACATATTTCGTGAAAGTGTCTACAAGAACAAAAACATATTCCTTCTTATCATTTTTGCCACTGAGGCCTGAGCTTACCTGTAGCGTCAATGTGGATTGTATGCCAAGGAATATTAGCTTTCGGTATGGGGTGTAACTCTATCTGTTGTTTACCACTTCGTGACTTAGCTACTCTACAAGTTATGCAATTTTCAACAAACTTCCTGACGTATTTCGACATGTTGGGAAACCAGTAATGTTGATACACCTTTTCTAAGGTTTTTTCCCATCCCAAATGGAGAATTGACTCATGAACGTGATTTATAATCGACCAACGAAAAGCTCTAGGTACAATTGGTAGGCAAATGTTGCGATTATTTCGTTGAATTTAGGAAAATTCAAGTTATATATAGAAAATTCAATTATTATTATTCAATAGAGCACACTAGATCGCAACTCATAGATACTACAACTCTGTAAGTCCAGATCATCGCTTTCGAGTTTACTTATAATTTCATTGCATTCGGGATCTCTACGTTGTTCCGCTTGTAACCAGTTCGAAGATAACTCAGTTATATTGACGCGCTTTTCTCCCATACAATTTTTTATACCTGAACTTTGAGTACCATTTACGGTCGGGTAAGTGATTTCTTGAGAAGAAATCAACGTGGGCCATTTGCCTACCCTCTCTGTACTGTATATCAAAATCGAAAGCTTGAAGGAAAGCCCACCACCGGTGCACCCTAGGGGTTAAGTCTACTTTGGTTCTCGAGGCTTTCAGAGAATTGCCGTCAGTAACGACTGTGAACGTCCTGCCGTATAAATAATGACGGAAATGCTTAACCGAATTAACAACCGCTAGTGTCTCTAATTCATAAGAGTGGTACCGGGATTCCGCATGCGTAGTGCGCTTACTATAGTACTCTATTGGATGTAATTTTGTACCAGTTCATTGAAAGAGGATCGCGCCGTAAGGTGAGTGACATTCACAGCTGCCTCTAGGATCCCAACAGAAACAGCTGAGATCTCTGTATTTGAGTTTCAGCCTTTCCATTGTAATCAGCTGATGAATTTTCATTGTTTGGGGCAAAAGACTAAGCTTTGTGTTTAAAAGCTTGATGTTAAGAGAAGAAATATAGAATAATTTGATACTTGTGTCCTCTGATTTCAAAATATCAAAAGCTATTTCTGCATTTGGGATGTCTTTACCTTGAGCGATTTTGGCATCTAGAGTTCGTTTGATGACCCCTCCGATACAATCAGCAGCACCTTTAACATGGGCAGCCTCAGAAAACGACCAAGTACAGTAACTAAACCCATATTCATAGACTTTTTCACTGAATAAGTAAAAGTTTTTTTTTCTGTATGTATTGGGTCGTTGGGCCGTCAGAGAAAAAGTGAATGGTAAAAACGTTTGGATAGTTAATCTTTATGTGTTGTAAAACGGGATCGAGGTGGGCCCATATTGCTTCCGGATTGTGTTGGTTATCCGCGAATATTCTTTTAAAACCCAAGTAAACCAGCTTGCTTTAGCCGACAGTTATTTTTTTTTTTTTCCTAGCCTATGCTGTCCCGGGACAGTTCTTTGTTATCAACTTTTAATTTATTTTATGAACACTCATTACAGTTATTATACATGCAATCTTTTGAGTAAAAATCACATACTAAATCTGTTGTAACCTCATTAAGATTGTCAGTTTTAAGTATGTTAAGGGATTTCAGTTCATCCACCAGGAATTGCATATTCGAATGTTTTTTGCATGCGCAGCTCTCAAAATCCTTGATTTTTGGAGAAAGTACATAAAACGGGCGGTACTTTTTAAAAGTACTGAAACTTATTTGGCCCTCTTTTGCGATAAACTTTCTATGAAGTACAATCAGTTTGTCTAGCAAATATCTCTTTTGGCGTGTGACTTTTTTGAAGGTTCTGTATTCTTTTTTGCCTGCAGTGGCGCGGCTAACATCATCTCTATTAAAAAAACATTTAATTTTCTTTTGCAATGCAGACTTTTTTGTCTTCTTCTGACGGTAGTTTTTGAAATTACTCTTGAATCCCAGAGAGGTTCTTAGTCTTGTTTTCAGTTTATATTTTTCTTGACAATATTGGTATCCAGAACTTTTCTCAAAAAAATCTTTTCAGTATTGTTAGCGGCAAGTACAGGTAGAGTTCAAGGAAAAATAAGACATTTTTATGAAATTTAAGAAATAATGTTTTTATTTTGATTTTATTTTAACGGCCTCCATAAAAACTTCTTTACTTGTGGAAGGAACTTCCATGGAAATATCGCTTCCTTCGTCTTCACTGGAATCTGATTTCTCCTCAGACTCGGGATCGGATTCATCGTCACTGACATGGATTATAAATAATTCGTTCGTCAATCTGTCGATGACAACGTCACTTTTTAGGGTTCCGTACCCAAAAGGTAAAACGGAACCCTATTACTAAGACGCCGCTGTCTGTCTGTCTCCAGGCTGTATCTCATAAACCGTGATAGCTAGAAATCTGAAATTTTCACAAATGATGTATTTCCGTTGCCGCTATAACAACAAATACTAAAAACCACATAAAATGAATATTTAAGGGGGCTCTCATACGGCGGTGGTACGGAACCCTTCGTGCGCGAGTCCGACTCGCACTTGGCCAGTTTTTTTATATTCTTCCTCTATCTTTATCACTTTTCGGCACAATGCCAAAATAATCCAGCCTTTAAACGTCCCACTGCTGGGCACAGGCCTCTTCCTCTTCTTATAGAGAAGGCACGAGCATTGATCACCACGCTTGCTCTCTGCGGATTGGCGATTTCAGATCCCAAATTTTTGGAATCCAGGTTTCCTCACGATGTTTTCCTTCACCGTTTGTCAGAAGTGTCTTAGAATAATTAAGAAAGTACATATAACTTTGAAAAAGCCACATTGGTACCTGCCTGGGTTCGATCCTGCAACCTTGTGCATACAAATCCGTTCATTGAACCGCTAGGCCACCACGACACACCGCCGCACAATGCCAATGGCCATTCATATTCCCCCATTTCATTGACTTTTTGCTGGACTAATTCTATGACTGAATTTACGTTCCAGTTAACGTTTTTTTTTGCGACATATTGTTTAATTGCTGCCCATGCCGTCTCGATGAGGTTTAAATCAGGGTGGTAAGGGGGGAGGCGCAACACCAAGTGGTTATTTTCTTTTAATATTTTATCTATATTTTTCTTGAAGCGACCTTTATTTTGGGCAATCAACTTGTAAAGCTGTGGCTTCAGCATTGTTTCTTCAAATTCAATATTTTTTTCACGAAGCCAAGATGTCATGTCTGCTTTTCTTGAATTAGAGGTAGGTGCAGGATCTTCTTGTTTGTTGTGATAAGAAGCATTGTCTACCACACAATTTGGAATGAGTTGATTCCTGATCCATTTTTCATAATTTTGATAATTCATGTTATCATGATAGTCCTAAGTTTTTGTACCCGCCTTAAACATTAAAAGTGCGAAGGGTACAAAACCTTCAGAACCCGCGTGCATGATTACAACTCTTTGACCCTTTGAAATTTTTGTTTTGATTCCCATAGTTGACCCATCGCCCCAAGACTTTGACTTGCTGTGGGAAGAATCGACATATGACTTGTCGGTATACAGGGTGTCCAGTAATGAATGGATAACCTTGGAATAACTTATATTTCAACTTATGGCCGTCCTGAAGAAATACGAAAAAAAATATATCATAAGTAGTACCTTAGATATCTTATTTTTAAAGAAAAGTCAAGTATTTTTTATCTTATTTTCACTCCTTATCACTATGACCAGAAATGAATGAATTCTATTGTTTTTTTTGTGGTTTTAATATTGTGCACTAACTGTGCTGATAGATAGAATGTAAAGAGTATGACTAGCTACTGCAGGTTTTTTTTTTGAATGCGCAAACTTATTTATTTTTGAAAAAAATTTCAAAAATATTTTTTAAACTAAGTTTAAACCTCTAGGGTATCAAAAAAATGTATTAATACATGGGTGACCAATAATGTTAAAATAATGTCTGTTTCAAGTAGATTTATAATGGTACAATTCATAACTGTATCTATCATAAATAGTGACTTATTTATTGCTATTAATGTAGAAAAGGAGAAAATTTGACTACACAACAAAATTTGTAATAAGGAAACATTTTTTAAATTGAATAATATTATTATTCAATTTAAAAAATATATATATCGAATAACATTATTGGGGAATAATAAAAAACAAAATTTAAAATTCAAAATCATTTATTTTACATAAATTTACAATAAATGTTCAAATTGTTTCCCTCCTACTCTTATGCATGCTCTACATCTTCGGATAAATGCTCTTCTGAGCAGTCTTGTGTACCGTCGCTCGCTTATTTTCGACGTGGCTGCTCTGACACGACTGCGTAATTCGTCCATAGACCGTATAGGCTTAAGGTAAACTTCATCTTTGAGGCAGCCCCAGTAAAAAAAAACCAATGGATTTAAATCCGGTGACCGTGGAGGCCACAAAATTGGCCCTAGGCGCCCGATCCATCTTTTTGGATATCTCGTATTTAAATATGCACGAACCGGTAAAGCATAATGCGCAGGACAGCCGTCATTTTGCAGCCAATACGATTCCCTTAGGACCTCGGAAACATTTTCTAATAAATTGGGGAGATCATTTTGAAGAAACTCCAAATAACTTAGCCCTGTTAAATTCCCCGGTAATTCAAATGGGCCAATTATCATTTCATTTAATATTCCGGTCCAATAATTTATTTTAAATTGGTATTGTGATCTGTCTTCACGCATCAAATGTGGATTTTCTAATTCCCAACTATGTAAATTGTGCAAATTTAAATAGCAGTCTCTTTTCAGCGTTGACTCATCGCTCCACAGAATGGTATTAAAAAATTGCGGGTCTTCCATCTTTTCCAGCATTTGCCGGCAAAAACGCAGTCTTGCCTCTTGCTTGATAATCTCTCGGTTGGAGAGTTTGCACGCGTCTGACGTGGTAAGGGTGGAATTAATTTTTCTTTAAAATACCGTGCACGGTTGATTTTCCGATACCTGTGCGTCGAGCTATTGCTCGCGTAGACGTTGAAGAATCATTTTCAATCTCTTCAAGCACCACGTCTTCTACATCAGGACGAGCGATTCTCCCACCGCTAGAACCACCGATACCACTACCGCCGCATTCTTCCTTCGGAGAAACAACCGTGGACTCTTATAAATATGCGGTAGTCTGGGTGGCGCGCATTAGGGTATCTCTCCCTATAAAGAGCTGCGGCTGCATTTGCGTTGCCTCTGCATTCTCCGTAAATAAAATGCATATTTGCATATTCTAGTGCCGTATACTGACGGGGCATTTTGATACACCAAAACACATAAGTCCAGGGGCTTACTCTTGATTTTAATTCCAATCGATCGACATTGGAATTTTAATGTTTCGTACTCTTGAGTTCGATGCTAGCGCCACATTGGTTTTAAATTGCGTGTCTATTTTGGGAAACTAATTGGAATCGGGATCGGGCTTGGCGTGCGCTAAACGGCACTCTTGAGTGTATTTTGACAGCTGCCAATTGCGTCAGTATTGTGTTGGGATTCTTTGTGGATTGTGATTTTTCCAATAACAAAAGTGTAACTTTTTAGAAATTGTTTTGCGTTTTAAGTGATTTTTAATAAGTAATAAGGGTTTAATATGGCAAGATTAGCAGTCATATACAGTATTTTACGTAATTCGCATAAAAAACAATTAAAACAAAGACGAGATGAGCGTCGGATGATGCGGTATACGGACAAAGCATGTTTCCTAAAGAATCCATTGCCGTGTCTTCTTGTACCGTTGCAATATGCTCAATCACAACTGGTGACTCGGTAGGTATAGTCTAAAACAATGAAATGAGTATTATTAGATTAATAAAATATTTACCTATTTAAAATAAATATCATAGGTATAAAAAAAAATGTAATATTAAAATATATTACTGATTGAGGAAATGGATTGACTGTCCGACTGTCCATCTTGCATCTCCAGTCGCAAACTCTTTTCCTCCCATCACCGCCACCAATCTATTGTCTAAGGCAGACAATGTTGGCAAGTTGTCTGCTGTCCCACCACCAGTGCGCCTCATTAAAGCTGAGACTTCTGCACACTGCTTCTTTAGAGCACATTTCTTCTCAGCCCAATACTGAAAACATGCAATACTTAATTTTAATAAAATTGCTATGATGATACAATGACTCTTAATAGGTACTATATACCTTGTCCAAATCAGGTCATCGGGTACAAAAAAAAACAGTTTTCAAAAGGGACACTTTAATAGCCTCGTAATAAATGTGTTAAATTAATCAAAGCATAGATACTAATTAAAGTTTGACATTATTATCAATCTTACATCTTACATAATTTATAATTATCATGAACAAATGATTTTATCTCTTAGAAATGATTTTATTAACCCGAATCGAGCTCAAGCGAGATCTTTTGGCCGTAACTGTTAGCCCAGCTACCGAGAATACCCTCTCACTCGGAGTGCTAGTGGCAGGTATACAGAGTAAAGCTCTAGCAAGAGCAGCAAGATGAGGAAATGCTTCTTTTTTATTATTCCAGTAGGATAATAAATCACCATCTTTTGGTTCTGTAGGAACAGCACCAGCAATGTAACGCCAACATTCTTGCTCTATTGGATCACCTTGAATGCCTTGGCATAAACTCATGCTATGTTTCCTTGACAGTTTGTGCAATAATGATGTGTCAATTACATTGCTGGTGCTTGTACTGCCTGCGTTTTCGGCTATAGCTTCTGGCTCGTTATCAATATTTATGATTTCCCTGATGTACGAGGAAAGAAATGATGTTCTGGTCATGTTCCGGTTTTCAAGATATAAATCAATTTCTGACAGACTCATGAAGCGGTTATCCAATAGTGCTGCTGCGACAGTGGGCTTTGTTACTGGGAATCTTTTATTTATTTTTGCCATCATGTTGCGTTTTAAGCGTAACATTATTAGAGCTTCATCATCTTGATTGATCCTTAATACGTCTTTAATCTCCGAAAGAAACACCAGAGCAACATTCATCGTGCATACTTTTTGAGACGACAAGATTTCGACGATTTCGCGAAAGCTTCTCAAAAATTTTACCAGATACTCTAAAAGGATCCACTCACTCTGAGTTATTCTGAGTTCTTCCTGGCCAATCTTTCTCAACATAATATTTATAGGGTCTCGGTTGCATATCGCACCCTTAGTAATATAAAGGCTTAAAACAAAAAAGTAGTTTTTTGGGAATACGTGTTTAAAGATTCTGAATTATAACATTCCAGTTTATTTTTCTAATAAAATGCTTAATATTTTAGTTGTAAATGTGATTTTCTTCAGATTTATACTTCGATACCTAGACTATAAGTAGCCATCAATAAAAATAAATAATAATATGAAATTCGATAAATTATAAGTATTTGAAAAAACACTTTCAAGTTAGGCCCATATACTACAAAAAAATATAACAGTAATGTGGACCTATTTAAGTTTGATCCAGTATATTATTAAAAGGCCTGTCACTATTTAGTTTTTAATCATAGTTGGTACTCTATATCATAAAACTAAAGTGCAAGTATGAACTAATTGTTTACATTTTAAAAATAAAACATCAGATAAATCGAAAATAATACTTTAATAATCAGTCAAAATTAAAAAGGTAAGTAACATACCTATAATATCTCCAAATTTTAATTTTAATCAACAATTAAACATTACATAGATGAACATTACAATAAAGTTATTAACTCAAAAAATATTTATTCTTAATAATAAAAAATAAGTATCAAAAACTTTCTTTTAATCAACAAAAAACTTGAGATATTTTTTAGAAAAATATCCATAATAAAAATACTCATACTACAAAATAAGCAACATAATAGTTAGTACTTTTATGTCGTAATCAGTCTAATCTTAACCAAAATATCTCTAAATTAAAACAAGTTTAATAATTACCATAAAATTAAGACAACATGACATTGTAATAAGAAGCATAGTATGGATCTATCAATTGTTTATCAATAAGGTCCTTGAGATCATTCTTTTTAGCAGTACTAAGTTTAAGTGGCTCTAAGTATGCCTTTTGCATGGTTATTGCCTCAATATCTGGCAACCTTTTCCTCTTATTACGAACATTAACTTTCTTAAAATCATCCCTGTATGAACACTTATAATAAAATGAAAAGGGGTCATCTTTGGTAAATTTCAGTGCTTTAATGCTATTCCATATTACATTATTTTTCTGTTCATCAGTATTAAAATTATAGCCCCATTTTTCTTGCAATTTCTGAAGGTCATAAAAAAAACTATGTGTTAAACTGTGAACTTTAAATGGAGT
Organism: Autographa pulchrina; assembly: GCA_905475315.1. Taxonomy (NCBI): domain Eukaryota; kingdom Metazoa; phylum Arthropoda; class Insecta; order Lepidoptera; family Noctuidae; genus Autographa; species Autographa pulchrina. The sequence continues at coordinate 2,034,785 of FR997775.1, forward strand.
ACCAGTTTTCCTTGCTCTTTTGATTGCTGACATGTACTGAACTGGCGAGTAAATTGGTCCAGTCTCTTGTTATCTGCTTTTGAATCAAACTGTGTACATTATCAGCTTTATTTTGTGTGTGACCTTTTATTAAATATTTGTGAGTTATTGATGACAAATTATTTATATTGGCAACAGCGTATAAGTATAAACAAGTGAGATATTTATTTTTGTTTTGGCCACAACAGTTATCAGATATGAATGTTATATTTACTTCCCTCTCCCCAGCTTCTGCACACACCATCTGTAAATAATCGAAAACACAGCTACCTATCTCCGCAGCGCCTGTTTTAGCTTGAGTCTCATCCCAAAAATAACAATGAACAGTTTCATAGCTTTTAGAGATATCCATTGTTGACTCATTATCCTCGTGAATTTTACTTAATTCAGTAATAGTAAAATTATAGCTATTAAGTTTTGATTTATAATAGAATGCCGAAGTTTCACCATTCGGACTTTACATAATGGCTTGCACATCGTAGCATACACAAATATTGCACTCATTAATGTTCTTTCTATCGTTCTTTTTTTCTTCTCTTAATTCCTTTTCTTCTAAATGGGTATTATATTTGTCTCTCAGTTGCTGCTTTTGTGGTTCAGTAGAATTGTGGAACTGTAGACAAAGATCGCATTGATCTTTTTTGGGCTGATAAAAGCCTAAATTAAATTTTGTGTTAAATATTTCATAAAACGTGTGATAGAGTCCAGCAGGGCGAGACCTATCCTTTTGCAAAACTTCGAAATCTCTAAAGAGCTCTGCAATGCTTTTGCCACTGCTGATGTACTCTCTAGACGTAGATGCTCTTAGGTAGTGTGATTCAATGCGAGGTATGAAGTTGATAAAGTTGATGATGTCATTAATAAGCTCATCACTTGCAGTTTTATGATTTTTGTGTTTGCCGCGTTTATCATCCTTTATGAAACCTCCAGTATTTCTGCTCTCAGTCTGCACGGTTCGAATTATCTTATGTGAAATATCAAGAGTATTAATAAAAAACGTTTTACATACCCTTATTTTTTCATCGTCCACTGAAAAATAGAATGCATGGTTTGGATTACGTGGGTTCTCAGCATTGGTATACTTGTACTTAGGTGTAATCTTTGTACTATTAGACCAAATATACATTCTTTGTAACTGTCTATCTCCTAATGCCCAGAATGTATTAAAGATATCCAACCTCCTAGCATCGTTTATTCGATCAGTGCATTTTAGTCTACAGTTGTCGTAAGGTGGTTTAATACTACGTGCAGGGACCAATTTCTTCGAATGTACAGCTACATAACTTTGACCCAAGTTTCGTTTAATTTTTTGCGCGTTTTGCATCCATTTATTCTTATCTGCTTTACGTTTCCTTGGTTTGTTAGAACTTATAACTGCTGGGCTCGGTGAACGTTGACGAAGATTTTGATCTTGATTATAAGTGGGATCGTCGGCACTGAGGTCTACGTCACTTTCTCCAGAGTGAAGTGGCGAAATAGAGTAATTACGAACCGCTGTTCGGGGTCCAACTGATGGCGGCTCGTTGCAAATCGGTGTCGTTAAGGATGGTGAAACATTGGCTCTCGAAGTACTAGGCTGTGGTTCGGCGTTTTCATCTAAAGATGGTAGCTGATCGTCAGAAGAGCGTCTAATAGAATTACTGCTAGATCTAGAACTTCCAGAGCTACTAGAGCTGGACGAACTTGAGCTGGACGAACTTGAGCTAGAAGAACGACAATAATTACACAAACAATAATAATTACGTTTCCTTTTTCTAAAGATCGATCATTCTCACTGCCGCATTCCAATCTATGGTGACTTGGTGATTTTAGTAGTTTCATAATTCTTCGTGCCCGGGAATCCATTTTTCTAAAAAAGATTTAAGTAATTTAACGTACTTAATATTAAGAATATTATTTAAATAGCGTATCCACTTAAGAAAACACTTGGAAATGCACTACCTACCTATATATTGTATCGGTATAACATTAAAACTAATAATATTTATACAACGACAAAGAATTACCACCTATCTAGTAAAAATATTTGGATTTCTGTAATTTACCTAAACTTTATAACTGGCACTTTAGGCCGAAGTAATAAAAATTTTCAATGTTTTCAATAAATAAAGGCCTATCGCAAAATACGTCATCGCACATAAAACAATTTACGTACTATATTGAACCATTCAGATATAATCCCCTTCAATATCTTTACATTTCGACAATATAGCGATCTATTATGAATTAAACCCAAAAATATTAGTATATTTTTATAATATAACGGCACAACTACAAATTGTTCTATATAATACAAAATGGTTAGAACAAAACTCACCTGTTTTATTGTCATAGAAGGGCACAAACACGAATTGCACAACGTTTGAACGGTCTGCCTTCGACAAGACAAGTATGGATACGTTACTGGTTGCGACCTTATAGCAGTAAGAACGGGAGACGAGCGGGGGGAGTGTGAGAGAGACACAGCTATAGTTACAGAGTCGTTAACGTTTTTTTTCTCTCTCTGTCAGCGGTAGCCGGTAGATAATTTCGTTTTGTGCCCTTAGCATTCAAAATCAAACTTTTCAAAAATTTTGACTTGAGCCCTTATATTATTAAGGGTGCGATATATGGATTACACTTTCTAGCATTTCTAAAATGCTGTGCCAACGAGTATGGGTCGCGGTTTTGATTGATGGAATATTTTTATTATATTTTATCGCCCAATCTACTCCGGGCATATTGTCTTTTTAACTGTAGACGGTTTTTCCTAGTTTGTTCAAGTATTTTTGGGCAAATACGCGTAAGTCTGTAGAATCTAGTGGAAACCCCCAATTACTCAATATTTGTATGTATTTTATGAACGCCATCTCTTCATCTTTAAAAAAAAAAGGGTAGGGAGGGTGTCCGGCTTTTCTTGTGTACAATTTATATTTCGACATTTTCTGCATTTGCTGCTTTTTTTACTCTTTGGAATGTTTTTTTTATTAGCCGCCTCTATTAATTTAAGTGAGCCATTTTGAATTTCTTCTATTGCATTATGCAAATCTTCTTTGCAATAACTCAGGTAAGGTGAATGATTCTTACCGTTGCGTGAATTTGTAAACTTTCGTTGGTAGGTCCGTACTGTTACGGGGTGGGTCTGAATAGGCTTTTTAAAAAAAAACTTTTAATAGAACTAGAAAGTCCTTTATTTAATAAAAGGTTTATAAAGAAAGCCTATGTCCGCGACGACGTTCAATACCACACTGACAATAAATCATTTCTAAGTTACTGCAATATGAGTCAACGGTAAAACGTGGGAAACACGTTTTGCAGCGTCAGCTATTTATTATTATATTCTTATTAATGTTATTTAATATATAACAGCCCCCCGGATAAAATGGAGCATCTAGGAGGAAAAGATGCGAAATTGACATAAAAATTTACGGGATGATTTGAACGTCGTCTCAGACTTACAAACAATAGTAATTATATCGCACATGTTTAAAAAAGGAGTGAAATACTTATTTATTCATACATATATAATCCTAACACAATTTAATTACCTCAAGCAAACATTAGTTACTTTATCAATAATTAAAAGAGAGACTAAGAGCATTTAGTTAGATTCTAATTCATCTTAGATACTAGAAGGTTACGCTTAATTGGCGTTGGCCTTGACATTGACGTGTAAGTCTCGTCGGCCACGCTGTTTTCGTTCAAGACAGATAATTCAACAGTAGGTTGACGAGTTTCAGTAACTCTCTTAGTATTACATTGGTTAAATATCTGTATGCAATAATGATCTTTCGATTTTGGGCAAAAATATCTTCTGATCCTATAAAGTAAATACACAAAGAATACAATGAAAAGTACATAGGAAAAAGACATATAATGAATGCCATATTTTTTAAAATGATTAGGACTTTCAAGGCTATTTAAGTCCCTTTCGAATGAATCTAAATGTAAACTAGCTTGTAATAGAGAATCCAGATTATTTGCATCGTTTAATTTTAAATAAGGCAATCTGGTGAGTGTTTTGTTGACTCTACTTTTATCACAACAATCATCGTCTACAAGATTAAAGTTAGAAGCAATCTGTGAACTTACATTGAGAACAGCGTTTGACTGTGGCACGAATTGTAGAGTTTTATAGAAGGCTTTACAGGTTTTGGGTATAGACAGTATGCCCGTGCCGAACAAAGTTTCATCGAAATTATTTCCATCATTCTCACAGGAAATATGACACTTGCCTGGCTCAGACAGAACGAAAATCCAATTATTATGATTTATTTTATGAAATACTTGTACTGAGCCTTTTAGTAGCTTAATTTCACAAGAACTAGGTAACTTATTTACTACTTCTGTAATTAGGATAGTCTCACAAATTGGGTTAATGACACTTGAAAAAACACTTTCTAACTCACACACATGGAATTTATCCGGAATCACTTTGCACTGATTTACACTACGCAACAATGAATAGAACATATGATCGATTGTTATTGCTAGGTAAGGATGAGCGGGAGCGATAAGTGCAAACGTATCAGGTTGCGATACGTCATAAGGGACAGGCATTGGAATCACGCGGTACAGGGTATATGTTTGCGGAAGGACGAGCGGGATTTTAATGATGATAATTATTTTGTTATTATGAAAATAAGAAATGATTTTAGAAATATCGATTAGTTCATGAACGTTTTGTAACGACAGGGATACCGGGAGATCGTAATGCCTTGGCATATTATTCCTATTTTGTTCAAGTTCGTTATATAGTTGATGTGGACTAAGTATAGTCGGATGCAATACATTCATCTTACTGAATAAAATTGCATTATTGATGTCTTCTATATCAAACGATAATGAAATAATGATACTTTCAAGGGCACTTAGTAATGAATTAATGTTTGACTTAATTTCTAACTTATCGTTGGAGTTGGAAATAAGTTGAAGTCCTCTATCGATGACCTCGAGATTTTTATTAAAACGTTTCTCATTTTCGTTTAATTTAGAGATAGAATTATTGAACGTAGTAATAGTCGACTTAATGATATGGATATTATCTCTCATTAAATGGGCTAATTGTTTTTCATCTGTTTGTACTTGGTCTATCGCGTCAGAAAATCTAAGCGCGTCCTCTGAATCCAGGGTGCCGAAAAAAGTTTTTAATAAAGATCCGCCAGCGTCTATGAGGCCGCGTTTGTATCTTTTATTACTATTAACTAAGTACGAGACAGAGGAATACTTTTTAACGTTATTATCGTGTTGATTTTGTAATGCTGATAATGCATTTAAACAGTCCTGTTGGATTTTGGACGAACTATAGTCTTTGCAATAAGTATTGACTCTAGAAAATAGCGATTCTACAATAGTAAAGTGAGAATGTATTTTACTAATATCTAGATAAGTTATGACGTTCCAGTTATCGTTGGTGAATTTTAGATTATTAACTTTATCGAAATATAGGCCTGGACTCGTAGTTATGGGCGTAACAATCTGATGACACGAAGTTGATGAACCAAAGTGCCTGTAAAGATAAGATCAAGTTATAGCATCATCTGACGCCAGCTTTATTTCGTCATAATGATGACGTACGTGTCTGCGATTTATTAATAAGGTGACGGTGTGATTACCGTTTATTTTGACTATTTTAAAAGGGCCTTTCCATACAGGGGATAAGGCTTTGTTTTGCTTGTGGTGACACTTGAGATAGACTGAGTCACCAACGTTATACGTAACAGGCTTAGCATGAGAATCATAAAGGCGTTTAGACCTTTCTTTAGATGATTGAATATTTTGTAGTGCTTTTTGCCTACTATAATATAATCTATGATTTAGTAATCTGACGTAATCCGTGTAAGTATTATTCTCTAAAGTATCTACAGATTTAGGAATATGTGGCTTAAAGCCGAATAGTAATTCGAATGGTGAATAATTGGTAGTCGAGTGAACATTTGAATTATAAGAAAACATAGCTGTATTTAGATATAAGTCCCAAGTATGGGCATTTTCGTTCACAAATGGTCTTAAATATTCTTTAAGGGTGGCGTGACTCCTCTCTAGAGCGCCACAAGTTTGAGGGTGATAAGGCGAGGCTAAAATGTGTTTTATTCCGAATAGTTTTGTAAGTTGTTTAATGACCTCGGAAGTAAAATTAGTGCCTTGGTCAGTGATGATCATCTTAGGAATTCCGAGATGAGATATAAAGTGAACTAATTTCTTAGCGGTTTCATCCGCTGAGCAGGTTAACAAGGGATAGGCCTGTGAATATTTTGTAAGATCATCCTGAATGGTAAGAATAAATTTGTATTTAAATTCGTAGGTCTCTGGAAGAGGACCGACAAGGTCAAGGAATATCTTTTCGAGCGGTTTTGTTGCGGTGGAAGTAATAATCATAGGCGCACGATGAATTTGACGTAGGGGTTTATTAATCTGGCAGGACTTGCAGTTTTTGATGTAATCTTCGATGTCCTGCCGCATATTTTTCCACCAGTACATGGATTTTATCCTTTCGAACATACGTGATACGCCAGGATGACCAGCCGTCGGTAGATCGTGATTGTCACGAAGTATCTTTTTGACTTCCTCAGGTGTCGGAAATAGAATAGAGTTTCTATAGATATTTACTTTAATGCCAGTATCATGGAATACGTAGCCTATAATATTGTAGATTTTTGTATAAGAGACTTTGGTGAATGGGTCGGAGAAGTCGGAAACCCCATTTCCTTCTCCTCCAAATACCAATATTTAACCATATCTCTATATTCGACTAATAGTTTAAAAATATCCTTATAGGACATTTCATCGTAGTGATGAACGCGCACGAATAAATGGGTAAACAAATGCTTATCGTTAGAAGTGCTGTATAAGGTGTAGAGTTCACGTTCAATGTCACGAACGCTAGGTTGACTTGTAGATAAGTCTATAATGTCTTTGCAATAGGGGACAGAATCGTCTAAATCGATTGAGGTAGGATATGCAATTAACTTGCACTTTGCCTTCAACAATGATTCGTTATATTCCTGAATGGTAGTATCAAAACCAAAGTTAGGCTGTTTAGATTGTTTTAAATATTTTTCATAAGTATCCGACGAGCAAGGCGAAGGATTTTCGAATAGTGAGTTTGGAGAACTAGAATCTGGAGGATTCGGAATATTTGAGTTCGGTGACTCATCCTCGATAGCGCATACCGGGCGATTAAAATTGTTATCAGGATCTTGCAATGGGAAACGCGACAGAGCGTCTGCGTTGCAATTTAATTTGCCTTGTTTATGAACTATTTCGTAATTATATTCTTCTAATTTTAGGCGCCAACGTATTAATCTAGAACCAGGGTCTTTGACGTTGAATAGCCAAACTAAGGGCTTGTGATCAGTGACGATTTTGAACCTATAGCCGAACAAATAGGGACGAAACGTTTTAACACCGAAAAGGATGGCTAAGAGCTCCTTCTCGGTTGTTGAGTAGTTGCCCTCAGCTTTGTTTAATGTTCGCGATGCGTATGCGATAGGCTTATCCTTGCCTATTTCGCCTTGAGATAGTATAGCGCCTACGGCGTAGTTAGAAGCATCGGTAGTCAGCAGAAACGGCTGCGAAAAATCTGGATATTGTAATAGAGGCGCCGTTGTCAATTTATGTTTTAGTATATTAAAAGCGTTAACTTGCTCTGTTGACCATATAAAAGAAACATCTTTTTTTAAAAGGGAAGTTAAGGGTTTAGTAATCTTGGAAAAGTTTTCAATAAATCGCCTATAATAGCCGACTAGGCCTAAGAAAGACTTTATATCTTTCGGATTTCTAGGAGTCGGAAATTGAGTGACGGCCTTGATTTTATCTGGATTGGGACAAACACCTTTATCGGTAATTATATGACCTAAATAGGCTACTTCGCGTCGTAAGAACTCGCATTTTGCGGGCTGTAATTTGAGATTGTATTCACGAAATCTATCGAAGATTAGTTTGAGCTTATCGATATGGGATTGGAGATTTTGGCTGTAGATGATGCAATCATCTAAATAGATATAACAGTGAAGGCCTTGAAGGCCAGAAAGCACAGTATTCATGAGTTTTTGGAACGTAGCCGGGGCATTTTTTAATCCAAAGGGCATTCTTGTGAATTCATAATGCCCAGATATTTCGTTACCTACAACGGTGAAGCCGGTTTTAGATGCGTCCTTGGGATTTAATTTTATTTGATGAAAGCCGCTTACGAGGTCTAAAGTGCTAAAATATTTTGAGTGGCCCAGCTGGTCCAGGATATCTGTGATCAAAGGTATAGGATAAACTTCAGTGACTGTCACGTCATTTAGTTTCCTATAGTCAATGACTAACCTCCATTTCTGTTTACCCGTAGAGTCTACCTTTTTGGGCACTACCCAAATTGGGGCGCTCCAAGGCGACTTGGAAGGACGAATTATATTTTGGTCTAGCATATTCTTAATTTGGGATTCAACTTCACCTTTGTGGCACTCGGGAAAACGATAAGATTTCACATGAATCGGAGCAGCGTTACCGGTGTTTATCGAATGCTCAATAGCATTGGTATGCGTCAAAGGCTCGCCCTCGAGGTAGAAAATATCGGTATAATCTGAACAACACTCTAAGAGCATTTTTGTCTCTTCAGGATTGAGGTGTTCAGTTCGAATGAGATCTAAGACTTGTTGCGATCTATCATTAGAGATATTGAAAAGATTGTTTATATTTTGGTAATCGTCAATACTAAGACACGCGGGTGAAACAACTTCGGGCTCGTATGAAATTAAATGAACATAGTAATCTTTAAATACGATTTCTGACTCGGTGGTGTTGAGCACCGAAATATTGATACAGTGGTTAGGCTTAACTGTAACAATACAGTTCGCTAAGTAGACTCCCTCTGCGTATATATGATCAAGGACTAGAGCATCTTTCATGTGCCTTAGCTCCTCTAAAGAATTTGAAATAGGACATTCAACTATTATCTCAGAGCGAGGTGGAATGATGTAGACTGGACGATCGAAGTTTAGAGGTATAAAGTGACCTTGGATTAGTAAAGAATTTTGGGAGTATTTTACATCGCAATCGAGTTCCCTCAGGAAATCGTTGCCTAGAATACCGTCATAGTTAAGTCTAACTCTGTCGCTAACAGCGTTAAGTATATAGCTAAAATAAAATTTAGAATTAGTAGGGAAAGTATACTCGAAATCGATTTGGAATGACCCCAGAGTTTCGTAGTGAGAGTCATCTTCACTCAGTCCCTTGAGTTTGATTTTATCATTTGATAAATGTGGGGTTGTAACAAAATTTTGTAACTTCACAATACTAACACTGGCTCCAGTGTCAATTAGGAAACAGAGGGGTTTATTTGAATAATTTGTACTTAGAAATACGTAAGGTAGGGCTACGTTATAAGTTTTAATTTCATGAATCGGAATGCTTTTTTGCTCTTCCGACTGACTCAACGAAGCAGAGATTCCTTGTGGAATATGTTGAGATGAATCTAGTTTGTGTTGACCTTCGTTTCGGGGCTGGTTACCCTGCTGCGTGGCAACACGAGTTTGTAATGACCGACCTTCGATTTGGGGCTGATTACCCTGCTGCATGGTCGGGTGAAAAAGGGAAGTAGAAAGGTCTCCGTTTTGGGGCTGGTTACCCTGTTGTGTGACCGGTGAAAATTGAAATGACCGACCTTCGGTTTGGGGCTGTTTACCCTGTTGCATGATCGGATGTAAATTCGATTTTGTAGATTTAGTAAAAGACTTAGTAGATTTGGTAAAATAATTTGTAGAGTTAGTAATTAATGATTTTGTATTGTGAAATTGTAATGTGCCTTTCTCACGGTCGGGCGTAATACGGCACGAAAACGACACCCGACTTCTTAGTTTAAATCAGCATTTTCTTCTTCGTCCCACGGTTCTACGGAATCGGGTAACACCGCGACGTTATGTTGAGTTGCAGAATTATTGGAATCGGATTGTTTCTTTAAGTTGTTATGTTTTCGTTTGAAACATTGTGAAATATCATGCCCCGGGTTTTTGCAATATCTGCATATTATAACGCCCGGTGGCTTACTAACTTGGTGAGGATCATTTTTGGGAAGTTGATGTTGAGGCTGTGAAACGCGCTTTTTATTCAGACATTCACTCTCTAAGTGGCCTGATTTTTTACAAAATTTGCAATGCTTAGTCATTTTCGCAGAAACATTAAGGGCAAAGTTTCGTATTTTTTCTTCTTCGAGGGCTATATTTATGGCCTCGTTAAGATTTTTAGGGTTACGACACCTCACCATGTTGCCAAGCCCCGGATTTAAACCAAAGTTGAAAGTGTAAAGGGCAAGATCCTCTGTCATTGCAATCCTTCCTGATAAATCTTTCTTAGTAGTAACAGAGTTATGTATCTCTGTTTGCATATCTGTCAAACATGTTTCTAAACGTAACGCGAATTGAGATACTGATTCGTTGGGCTGCTGTTTACATAACTGCAGCTCAAAGAATAAGTGACTATAATGTTTCCTTTCTCCAAAGTTCTGGCGCAGGAATGATTGCAATGATTCAAAGTCTTCAAAGATTTTATTTGAACAGGCTATTTGAGCTTTGTCTCGTAATTTAGACAAAATGTATTTTAAGATTAACTTTTTTTGGCTCTCTGAAGCAAGATTTAGCGCATTTTGGCAGTTGGTTAAGAATGCCGGTAAGGTTTCACGATCTCCTCGATATATATCGATAAAATCACATAAAATTTTAAGAGGGTATTGTTCACTAAGAGACACTTCGGTCTTAGACATTTTGAAAGATAGTTAGATTTAGGATTAGATTAGCAATAGGGGTTGTAAGATATTGAACTTTAAAAGAATAAGATTTGATAAGTTTGTTTTAGAGATTTGAATTAAGATAAAGATTTGGGAGTTGTAGGATTTGGAATTATCTGAATTAAAAATGGGATTAGCAATAACAAGCGACAAGATATTCTACTCACAGCAGCACGGCGAGTAGGAGTGTGGCGTACATCGCAGGCTTCGTAGAGATGACCAGGTAAGTTGAACACACCAGGCACCGGGCCAGTGACGGCAGCAAGACCAGACGGCGGCAAAGGTCGTGTGGTGAGTAGCTCCGAGACAGGACGCGCCGCAGCACGTCAGCGAGAGCAGAGGAGGCGTCGGCGACGTGATAAGTCAGCGATGATGGGCTGACAAGATTCACTTCCAGGTCGGGTAAGTTCAAGATACCAGAGTCCGATGTGAAGGAGTCACGACACTGTTCGCGTCAGAGTTCAGAGACTTCCACGTGAGATTACGGCGCAGTGATCAGGGACTTCGCGATGTCGATATAATCACTTCACACAAAAGAGGTTGCAGACACAGAGTTTGTAGACACAGAGTTTGTGGACACAGAGTTTGTAGACACAGAGTTTGTGGACACAGAGTTTGTAGACACAGAGTTTAGACTATCACTCGCGTAACACGTAATGGAATACCAGCACAATCGATACTGTATCCCACTTCTGACACCACTGTTACGGGGTGGGTCTGAATAGGCTTTTTAAAAAAAAACTTTTAATAGAACTAGAAAGTCCTTTATTTAATAAAAGGTTTATAAAGAAAGCCTATGTCCGCGACGACGTTCAATACCACACTGACAATAAATCATTTCTAAGTTACTGCAATATGAGTCAACGGTAAAACGTGGGAAACACGTTTTGCAGCGTCAGCTATTTATTATTATATTCTTATTAATGTTATTTAATATATAACAGTACCATAGTAAAGTTGATATCTGTAGCAAATAAATAAACATTATAAATAAAAAAAAAACCTTCGTAATTCCGGCGCATTTTTTCATTAAATACGCAGACGCATGTCCGTAATTTCGTTTAACGTTATCGTAAATAAATATAAGTACTTATAACGAAAAAAAAAGGAATCTAAAGAATAACTATTGATCATTCAGGTGCGACAATCAACCATGCAGGAAATGTTCTTTAATTTTATACAGTGCAGTTAAGGTAAATTATTTTGTGAGTATGCCAATTGGGACTATTTGGAACTATGATTAAATTCCTTGGCAATGTATAACATGCTATAGGGGAATTTGGTTCCAATTAACCCCAAAAACAGAAACCAAACCCGTTTAGAAAAATCGAAATATATGCCAGCTCGAAAACGGTAGAAACTAGCAAATAGAAACACCGAAAATCGCATAAAACATACTATTACTTAGTTTATTCAATTTCTTACATACCTGTCTAGATTTTGAGTATCAGACGAAAGTTATCCAGGGACGAAATACACCAAAAATAGAACACTTTTAAAAATTACAAGCTGATACACTTAGAAAGCCGTTATCTTTCAAAATTATTTTGTTACAATGACATTAGTTGTCACTGTATTGCCAAATGGTAAAATATAATTCCTACTGTTCTCAGATATAAATACCCACATGATCAAAACTTTTATTTCGTAAATTTCAAATAGCCTCGTGAGTTCTAAATAACCCCATCTTACGGTACAATTTTTTTGCGGAAAGAAAGACTTGACGTGGTCAGCTTGTGCCCTTTGTACAACTGACATTTCGCCAGAGACTAATGCTAAAGTTAACCAAATGACTTAGGCCACCTAAACGAGACAAAAAAAAATGGGCATGGGACCAAGTGATTTGGGCCACTGTTACCTTTTTTATGACATAAAAATTATTATGCTAAAACTTTACAAATACCGCCATCTACAATATTTTAGGCGAATTAATTTTGGGCCTCTGATTTTAAATTATAGGGTTTTCAACATCAAATTTCGCTATAAAATAAAAATCGAAAATATGTCACTTGGGCGGGCCACTCTGGTTCTGGTGGCCTCATATTATGTCATCATAAAAAGTCATTTATTTATTTATTTATTTTAAATGAACTACAAAAAATATTTATTTGTATAACAACGGGAAAATAGCATTAACCCAAAATAGTGAGCATTTGTTTAATATTTCTTCACAGAACTCCTCTTCATAGTTCATTTCAATTATTTTTACATTTGTAGTGGTTTCAAAATCACTTGCTGCGACACAGAAGAGGACTTTACTTTTGTTGAAACAATGTATTTGAAGCTGCACTTGTGTTTTAAATTTAAAAGACACTTGGTTGTCTATAATGTATCGACACATTGCTTTGTCTGTTGAAGGACATTGTATTTCTATCACATATTGTTTGGTTATGCCGTCAGGTAAAGCACCCATAATAGGGTATTTAGGGTTTAATTTCAAACCACACTGTTTAATTTTTATTTATTTTAGTACTTCAACCCTTTTCAACGCTTGGTTTTCCAAAAGTCGACCCCGTTTCATGGCTTGGGCCTGATTATCGACTCAGTTAAAGTACCTTGTGTTGTACTAAAGTGAGCTGCTTCATGAGCTTTTGAAGCAGTTATACGGGCATATTGTATACTGCGGGTATATTGTACATTGTAGTTAATACCACAGAGGACAGTCATTTTGATTGATAGTTTCAAGTGCAGTGCATTCTCACATATGCTCATGTCCATTTTCTTTTCTCAAAATTCTATAAAATCTTGAGGATCTGAGGGTTTCTTCGGCATCCTACTCCTTAAATAATGGATGGACGATTTTACCGCAGGAATTAGTTCTTTTAAATATTTCATTAGCTGGTTGTCCATTTCATTCACATCATGACTATTTTTTCAATATGGACAGAAACTTGCACTTGGTGGTCTTTGCTCAATATTCCTATTTTGTGATGATAATAATAATAATAATAAGTATTTATTTCACAAAAAACTTACACTTTGCACAAATGTATACATTGTTGAGAATAATGTTCAATAGTTATGCAATAGTAGACACTATCTTTTAAACTAGGACTAGCCTGTATCTTAAAAGATAGGGTTCACCCAAATGGATTTAGTTATTATTTACAATCAGAAATAAGTGTAAAAGTGTCAGCGGTTTAAATAATAATAATAATAATCATTTATTTCAGGCAATATAAAACAATGCTAAACAAAGCTTACAGAGGCCCATATTATATATACCTTACAGACTAACATACATACAATAATATAAACTTATAACTAAGTCACTTTTTATAACTATTTGTTAACACGAGTAGGCGGTGTCGTGTTGCACTGCGTGGTGTCGCGGAGCCTCCCGCGGAAACGCCGGAAAATGACACCCTTCGGCCAAAACTGTTCTTGGAACATGTCGAGATGCTGAGTCGGCACACGTACCACAAATGATTTAAAATTGGTGTTATGTTTCAGCTCCAACCTCTCGACTCTCAAGGTCCAGTTCGTCTTGACTCGTATATACTCCACGATCTCCTCGACCTTCGTGGAGTGGTGCAGGCGTGATACATACAACTGCGTCGTAGGAATTGCAGGGCGCAGCAGCATTTTTGGACCCGTCAATGCAGTTCCACATTGATTTCGGCTAGATGGCTTCTTCTTCTTCCTCTCCACCTTGATGAAGCCATCTGCATCTGTCCCTTTTCTTGGTACAAATTGTACCTTGTCTTGGGTAACTTCGGGGCGATTTTGACTGCCCGCAGTGGATATGAGTTGCCGTTGGACGGGATCTTTCTTTACGGCATCCGAGTAAACACGACCGGAATTAGACGTGTTTACATTCGTCGGCGTCCTAACGACAGGAGACGCAGGGAGGGCGGGGCACAGTTTAGCATCGCTAGCAGTGGCGGCGGCCAGCGACGAGTGCACGTTTGCTGACTCGGCGCGCAGCGGCGATGCGTTGACCTGCCCGAGGCGTGTGTTGTCGCTGTTGGCATGCGCGTGTGACCTACATACTGAGCTGCGTAAGTCTGCCATTTCAGAACGTAGATCGCTGATGGTAGATTGCGATGCTTCCAGCTTCAACTGTAATTCGACCAGGCTAGACCTCATACTAGTGATGTCTTTTAGCAGCCTGGTGACGTCGACGTGATCGAAGGTGACAGGAGGCAGCTTACGCAAGTCCTTTTGCCACGAATGTCGGCACGTCATCTGGGTCGGTCTCCTTCAACAGCCTAATGGCATCTTGAAGACTCTTCTCTCCCTTTTCATCCCTCCTGCGGGACGGCATTCTATCTGCCATTTGCAGCGACTCATACAGCAGCTTCTTTGCGCTGCGTATCTCCTCCTCAGTGAAGTTTGAGGTGCAAATCTGGGTCACACTGACCTCATCCATGACGTCCAGCTGATACTGCAGGAACGCCAGGACCTCGTTCGCCACGAGTTCTTCCGAACGCATGGTGTTAACTTAAGCGGCCGGCTGACGCCGCGCTCGGCACGAAATAATAATTTCTGCGAACAGTGCAAACGCGTCTGATGTCAACGAATGACCGCGATGCACACTACACACACACATACACTTAAAGTAACAGCCATATAAGAAAAAGAATGAATTGAGACAAAACAAAGATAAAAACAAAACTAATCCTGTGAGACACACCAAAAACAGTGTGAATGACAGCAAATATGCATGCATGATGATGATGATGATGTAGTAATAATCTCTTTCATATATTTTTAAGCTTGTGCCAACTGTGTATAACTTTGCTTTTTTTCAATTGCATTCTACACCTGTGGATGGGGGAACATCACTCCGTCTGTGAAGCCATGGTAAGAAAGCAATAGCACCTAAAACACATTACATAATATACCTATGGAACTGGTATTTACCTAAACAAAACAATATCTTCGTTTAACAATTCAGGGAACGATATTTGGGTATTTCTATGATTTAGTGCAATTCTGATAAAAATGAGAGAAATTTTCAATTCCTCTTTTTCAACTTTCACGAAAATTTGTATCAAGAACATAAACTATTTATGTAATTCATACAACATTATACGCATTACATAAGTAGATATTGACCGATGTAATTCTGTACTGCTTATGGTAATGAAAACAGTGGAGTTGGTAATGAAATGGGGGCCTAATAGTCTAACGGGATCTTATACTATAAGGTAATGGAAAAAAATTGCTGGTAACGAAATTGGAGACTAGGGTAATGAAAAAAGTTGCTGGTAATGAAATTAGTCTAAGATAAATAAATAAAAAATGCTAGATTATGTCATTAGATGAAGTAAATAAAATCTCGTAAGTTTTACACAATCAGAGTTTATTCTTTAAAACATAACAAAAAAAATATTCAGTCTCCTATCTTAATCAAATAAGTTTGGTTATCTAATCAGTCATGTCTTACTTAACAAGCTACGAGTTGAATTAAATATAAAATTATAATTACTTAATGTACTGTAATTATATTATATAAACTAGCTGTGCCTGCGACTTCGTTCGCGTGGATGACGAAACTTATCAATGAGTTTTTAACCGCAAAATTAAGTTTGTTTTTTATTGTTTATACTTTTCCGGGATAAAAACTACCCAGTGTGGTGCCCAGAATAATAAAGAATAATTATACCAAGTTTCATCGTAATCGAACCGGTAGTTTTTGCGTGATACCTGAACAAACAGACAGACAAAAAAAAATTTTTCACACTTTTGTGTTCGGTGTCGGTCTAGTAACACCCCCCGACATTCATTTTTTTGATATTTTCAATGTACAGAATTTTCACTTTTACAGATTTATTATAAGTATAGATTTATTAAATTATAAGTATAGATTTATATAGATAATAAAGATTTATTATCAGTCACCGCTCAGCGCTCAGTCCGTGAAGGTGTTGACGCGCACTTTTTATTTGTTATTAAAAATGTCGTCGGCTAATGTGCTTAAATGTAATAATTGCAATCTCGTAGTAAACGAACTGTTAACATTTGTGCAAAATAAACATGAAGTGATGGACAGTGAAAGCTTAGTAAGGATTTGCAGTTCTGCCTTTTCAACAGAAGACATCGAAAAAGCTAAGTCATTACTGTTTCAATCTGTTTCTACTGATATACGTCAAATAAAACGTAAAAACAAAGACGGGAAAAGCAAGAAAGATTTGTTTGATGTTATAGAAGTTTTTAAAAATACAGATCCGGAGAAAATTCCCGTTTTTGTGGCTCGTGATTTAAACAAACTACCTCCAATTACGTTTGACCATGTTGATGTCAGTAGACTTTTGAAAGATATCGTTATATTACAAAACGACATCAAGGTGTTTAAAAGTACATATGTTACCATGGATCAGCTGTTACAAACCAAGCAGGAGTTGTTGAAAAATAAATGTAACGATGTGGGTGTCAGAGGCGTGACGGTTGACAGTTTAAATGAATGTAGTGTACAGAATGACTATAGAAATATAAACTTAAAGAGAGGTGCAACATGTATGCGAGCTAGTTTTACCTATGATAGCGGCCCCATGGGTTTGCCACATTTGTCGTCATTATCACAGAATTCCCCAAACCGTAAACATAGTGCAATTAATCAGCCTATTAATAATAACTGTGTGAGTACGTTGCGTGAGAGCATTGATGTAACGAATGAATGCGAGATACCTGTTTCGTGTGCGCCGAGTGAACTGATTGAGCGACAGAGCGCTGATAAGAAAGCATTGAGTGATTTGTCAACGGTAGGGGGTGCGAGAAAGACAGAGGATTTGGTGTGTGACTCATTGAAGCCCGCTAGCGAGTTATGTCATACATCACCTGTCGCGCCTAGCAACATTAGTTTTTTGCCTAATCACTCGTTTGCAGCTGTTGCGCGGGCACCCGGTGAATGAAAAAAAACAATAATTAATAATGAATGGACGGAGGTACAGAGGAAGAGATATAAAAATAGGTTTACCGGAGAGAAAGGGGTGGCTGTTACAACGCCACAATGTAAGTTTAAGGCCGCGGATATCTGGCTCCCTTTGTTTATAAATAATGTTGACAAAGAAACTTCGCCTGCGGATATTGTTCATTATATTATGAATAAGACACAAGTTAGTGTAAATCTGGAAAAAATTGTAATGAAACAGCAGAAGGAATATGATGCCTATAAGATATTAGTTCCTAGACATAAGTTAGATACCTTCTTAGACGGCGGTTTATGGCCAGAAGGCATAACTTTTAGGCGGTTTATAGACTTTAAAAGTAGAAATACTATAAATAACCAAAATGGAAAGTCAAACCCTAGGAAGCCAAACAACTAGCAGCAGGTTTATAACCTTTAATTGTAAGTCCCTCGTGCGCTCTATAGACTATATAAAAACCCTGTGTCATCGAGCTGATATTATAGCCCTTCAGGAGACTTGGCTATTCCCGCACGACCTGCCAATCCTTGGAACAATCGACCCAGACTTTGACTTCAGCGGCAAATCAGCCATAGACTCGTCAGCTGGTCTGGTTCGTGGCCGGTCGCACGGGGGTGTGGCGGTGCTGTGGCGTAAAAGTGCGTTTAGTTCGGTTACAGTGATCCCATGTCATAGTGTGCGTCTCGCGGCAATTAAGGTAGTTGTGTTCGATCGTTCTTTTGTAGTATTCTCTGTGTACATGCCTGTGAACTCAAATGAAAACTTAGTGGAATTTACCGACTGTCTGAGTGAAATAAGCGCTATAATTGAAAACACTGAAATTGCTAATGTGTATATCTTAGGAGATTTTAATGCCAATCCATGTTCTTTGTTTGGCAGAGAACTTCAAAAATTTTGTAATGAGCAGCAATGGGTATGTGCGGATTTAGAAAAATTGGGAAGTTCGTCGGACACTTTCACATTCTTTAGCGATGCCCATGGTAGCACAAGCTGGCTCGACCACTGCGTGGTGACGGAGTCGGCATGGCAGTCGGTACAGAGTGTGAGGGTGGACTATGACTGTACTTGGTCCGACCACTATCCCCTTGAAATATGTTGTGATATTGCTGTTTTAAAACCAAAATTAGTAATTAATGTTAATACTCAAAATGGTGTACTGTGGGCTGATAGGGACAAACAGCAAACACAACTGTATAGTCAATTATGCAATGATCACTTTAGAATGGTCAATTTTCCACAGGAATTGTCAGAGTGCTGTGATGGTTTGTGTCAAAATAAAGAACACAGAATTATTATTGACAGATTGTATAATGATATAGTCACGACTTTGTGTGAGGCGGCTATCGTTAGTTGGAATTGTAAGCCAAAAGTGGTGAACCGAAAGCGCGCTGTGTTGGGCTGGAATAAGCATGTTCGTGGTGCTCACGTGGTAGCTAGGCAAAACTTTCAAACTTGGTTGATGTATGGTAAGCCTACTTTTGGACCTATATATAATAACATGGTGGAGTCTCGGCGAATTTTTAAGTCTAAACTAAGATGGTGCCAGAATCATACAGAGCAAATTAAGATGGATATTCTCGCATCAAATCATTCAGACAAAAATTTTAAAAGTTTCTGGAAAGGCACGAGGAAACTAAACAGCAAACCTACGATCCCTTTTAATGTTAATGGAGTTACTGAGCCGCGTGACATTGCGAACATGTTTAAAGGTCTTTTTCAGTTGGAACCTCCTTCCCGTAGGCCGGGAGTGCTCAGTGCTAATGAAATCAGTAACAATAATCGTGGATACACAGAGCTACTGTCTTTTACTGCAAAAAATGTATGTGCCGTTATAAAGAATATGACAAGGGGTAAGTCCCCAGGGCACGATGGAATTAGCATTGAGCATTTGCAGCATGCGGGAATTCATCTACCGAGAGTTCTAGCTATGTTTTACACTTTTTGTTTAAGACATTCTTATCTGCCTGATGAGTGTATGAAGACTGTGGTTGTGCCAATAATCAAAAATAAGACTGGTGATGCATCAGACAACAGCAATTACAGACCCATTTCGTTAGCTACTACCGTGGCGAAAGTGCTGGATAGTCTGCTTGATAGTATTTTGAACAGTCACATTCACCTCAGTGACGCTCAGTTCGGTTTTAGGAATGGACTGTCGACTGAAACTGCAGTCCTTTGCCTCAAGCACACTGTCCGGTACTACACCGATAGAAAAACTCCAGTATACGCCTGTTTTTTAGACCTTTCGAAAGCTTTCGATTTGGTGTCATACGATGTACTCTGGAAGAAAATGAGAGTGGAAACTAGCCTACCAGATGAAGTCATAAACATTTTTGATTATTGGTACAACAACCAACTTAATGTTATTAGGTGGGCAGGAACGTTTTCCGATGCGTACAGGCTGAGGTGCGGAGTGAGGCAGGGCGGACTATCATCGCCTCGTCTTTTCAACCTGTACATAAATGGACTTATCGAGGGTCTCAGCAACACTAAAGTTGGCTGCTCGATTGATGGAAAATTTGTCAATAATATTAGTTACGCGGACGATATGGTCTTGCTCGGCCCCTCGATAAGTGCCGTTCATAAACTCCTCGCGATATGTGTGGAATATGCCGGGACTCACGGACTCAAGTATAATGTTACGAAGAGCGAGCTCCTGGTGTTTCAGTCCTCTGGTCATGAGGTTGGGCACGTACCGTCGCTCTTCATAGACGGCTCGTCGATACCTAGAGTCTCGCGATTTAAGTACCTGGGTCACTGGGTCTCGGAGGACCAGTCAGACCATGATGACATTGAGAGAGAGCGCCGGGCGTTGGCGGTCCGATGTAATATGTTGGCTCGTAGATTTGCTCGCTGCAGTAATGAGGTAAAAATTACTTTGTTTCGGGCGTTTTGCCAATCATTCTATACATGCAGTCTATGGGTCAAGTATACGCAGAAGACAGTCAACGCCCTGCGCGTACAGTATAATAATGCCTTTAGGATGTTGATGCGGCTGCCGAGGCATTGTAGTGCTTCAGGCATGTTTGCAAACGCTCATGTGGATGGATTTCACGCCATCCTAAGAAAGAGAGCTGCATCTTTGCTCAGTCGCGCCCGCGGCAGTAGCAACAGCATTCTTAGGGTGGTCGCAGACCGATATGATTGTCCGATTCTGTGGCACTGTGTCCAATTGCATTTGACATAGCATTGCAACATAATATAGAGTTACCTATTTAATATCAGTTCTTATTAGATTAATTTTGTGCTGTGTTGTAGGTTAATTTATTTGCTGGTACTAACATTAGTTTTTTAAGTCCTTATTATTTACTAACAATAACTGGATATTTTTTGTCTGAAATGAAATAAATATTATTATTATATTATTATTATAGAAGATTATGAAACATTTCAAATTCAAAATTCTTTATTTGCAGAATATGGGTAAGTTAACAAGATGTTCTTTAATGAAATTATAAATCGCCATAATCAGGCTCACGCTATGCAAATTTAAATGCAAATTAAGTACAGACGAATTAAACACATTATCATGGAAACATATCGAGAAAAATAGTCCATACAATTACGAAAAATGTCAATCTTACAATAATAACATTACATTCAGTTATTAATCTTAATATTAATGGTAAAAATACAAAACAATACATAATGTCAAAGAGCAGAAATAGTCACTAGAGAATTTTAAATATTAATAATATTATTATACTATATTTCGTTCGTATTGGTTCATAAGCAGTGTTAAAATAAATAAATTTATATTCAGATTAACAGTTTTTATAACTTATCATCAAGAAATTCTTTTACCGAGTAATATGATTTGTCTATAAGTATTTTCTTTACTAGATTTTTAAAAATATTATTATTTGATATTTTGAGTAAGGAGTTAGGCAAATGGTTGTACACTCTAGGAATCATGCAAAACACACTATTATTTAAAAGACCAGTTCTGTTAGAAATAAAGCTTATTTTAAATTGCGATTTAATAACTGCGATGCTTAATAATATCTGCTTAATAACATACTTATTCAAAATCACTAGAGTTATAGCAAGCTCTTGTTTCTTGCCGAAACATATTAACAAATAGGTAGTTATAATTTTTTTTAATTGCTGTTATGTCACACCGCCAAAATACTACTGCTTTTTAAAACAGAGCAGATAATCTCTCTTATGAATACAAAATAAATATTTAACAAAAAACAGTCTGATTTGTCACTTCTAGAAATTATTTAAGAAATCTTGTAGATGTTCAGAATCGACATTTTCATAAACACAAGGTAAGTTCATATATCCAAGATGGTAGTTATGTGAACATATTTCACCGTTTTCACATAAGAAACAACTTAGTTTTCGGAAGGTTATTCGAAGCCTGTCAAATGACCAAAGCACTTGATGAACAGACATCGTTCTACGAAATCCTTGAAATGACGAGGGAAATTTTCTGTCTTCAATATCTTGCTCTGAGACAGATAGAAGTTTGACATTCTTTACCTTGACTTGAATGAGCTTCCAAAAGTCTTTCATTGTGCCAATGTCATTACCAAATTGAAATAAATATCTTATACAGTTATAAAACAACAATTATATAGTATAATAAAAATCTTATACAGTTCCCAGAACACGCTGCAGATTTTCTGAGCATCATAGTCAAAGTAACGTATTACAACACAAGCCGTTTTGACGGTAGATACATCTGTAGTCTCATCGGTAAGCGCTGAAAACATAGTTGATTTCAATTTCTTCGCCAAATCAACTTTGTGCCCTTCCCCAATGGCATTTTTTACAACTGCTGTGATTTTAGTACGCTTTAATTGAATTTCATGCACGAATTTTGAATCTGGAATAATTTCTTTTAACAAATCAGTTAAGTGGTCAGCCACAGAAAAAGCAAAATTATGTGATTGTGATTTCAGCAACCAGAGAGCTAGATGGACAATATGCACATTTCGCTTTTTTGGGATTTGTAAGATCTAGCTGCAGCCAGTCTCGAAATATCGGGTTTCTTATCCACTCATCGCGAAATGTTTGCGAATGATGTTCAAAAATCGTGTTACCTGCTTTCTTTGCAGTCCATCCTCCTTTTTTTGGTATTTTTCTAGGCGGAGTGGATGAAGATTCACTATCACTACTCATTGTGTTAAATTAACCACTGAATAATTATGGTGAAATTCTAAAATGCGCTGTTCCTTCATCTATTATACTCGTACGCGTACTAGTGTAAAATACA
Organism: Autographa pulchrina; assembly: GCA_905475315.1. Taxonomy (NCBI): domain Eukaryota; kingdom Metazoa; phylum Arthropoda; class Insecta; order Lepidoptera; family Noctuidae; genus Autographa; species Autographa pulchrina. The sequence continues at coordinate 2,057,667 of FR997775.1, forward strand.
TTGCTCAATTCACGTTTCAGTTAGTACAAAAGAAGTAAGAAATCGACATAATTATGAGTGCAACAAGGACAAAAACGAGAAATACATCTAGCAGGGATTCCCCGATCAACGACTAAAGATTGATTTAGTGTTGAGGTAATGAATCTAGTGATGTGCTAAGTCGATCGTTTGTGGCGTGGACATATATTCTTTTCTTTAAATGTTTTGGTTTGTATTAGCAACATTGTAAAAATCTCGTAAAAAAGTGTACGAGATTTTTGGTTTTCTCGTACAGAGACTGATAATCTCGTAAAGTTACGAGATTTCTCGTACATCTGGCAACCCTGGGTGGGCTGTAAATGGGCTTTCATGGACTTAGGGATTTCAATTTGCAAGTGCTTGATTTTTGCCGGATATCGCTTCTATTAGTCATTACTATGTACCCAATCAGTACAATATTATTTTTCTCGATTATGTCAGGCCCATGGATTAATAATTTATGAACGGTTGACGACATGTAGTACCAGTCGTATAACAATACGTACTTTTCTGCCGTTTTGCGGGCATAATCTCTAAATTTTATTATATCGACCTGCTCTCCAGATGTAATTGCTTGTAAAATTACAGCAAATCTTTTGATGAGGTCTTCATCCAAACCGGTTATAGCTGCGGTTTTATTAGGAAACTCAAACGATATTATTTTTCTTTTTATAAATAGAAGCACTCTTAAAAACTTTTAACTGACTAGATCCACACCACCTTCGCCGCGGACGACCGCGAATACTATACAGTTGTTTAAATGGTAAGGGACAGGCTTTATAAGTCCCATCCCTAAAAAAATACCTTACTTTTTTCATGTGCTCTCTTTCATTTTCTGAACAAAATATTTTTTTTTACTTCCGAACTGCAAATGTTGTATTTTTCTTTTAGCATTTGTGTTATTTTTTTTCTGGATGGCAATATATAATCCGGATTCAGTTTTTTTGAATAAGCTATAAAACCTTCGTTTCCTGCAATTTGAAGGGGTTGCATGTCTATTGTAATGAGGTCTAGTAAGGCTTCATCACCAGCTTTTTGATTTTTTTTGTATGGAGCTGTTAAGCGCATCTGTCGCGCCCGCTTTGGAGGAGGCTGAGGAGGCTCAGGAACAGAACCGCCAACGGTATTATTCTCGTCCCGATTCTCCGACACACAAACACCGGACACCCTTGGCATTGGCAAGTCAATTCTTGAAAACCCACGCTCACTACTTGCACAATCGTTTCTGGGTAAATTTCCGCCAACGCTAACGGTTTCACTGTATTGAGTTATATGTTTCTTTTTTAAGTGGTTCACTAAGGTAGTGGTATTTCCACAAAATTTGTATTGACAGAAGCGTAAATTGCGTACTACTTTGGTATTATCGTCTATTTTCGAAAAAAACTCCCACGCAACACTTTTTCTATTTCCCAGAGCCATTCTAAACTTATTAAACAGACTAACAACACTAAACTAATAAAACCGTAACAAAACAATAAATAACGAACGACGTAATAGTAACAAAAAGGTAAACAAAACAAATAATCTTCTATGTTAAAACTGTCTGATAAGAAACCAACAACGAGAACTATCTCTTTCACTCGCGACTCGCGGGCTAGGCGGTTGGCCGCGGGCCGCCAACCCACCGCTTGCCGCGCGCGCTCTTCGGGTCAACCCGGGTTACAGATATATTGACTCGGGCTGACTCGCTTATGGTAGCCACTCACGAAGCGATTTACTTGCACAAGTATAAACTTGCACAACTACAAGTTATTTCGAAGTGAACACAGACTGCTCCAGTACGCTTGTACAAATATCATTTCTGTCAAAGTGAGCGCCAAGGTATGTTGTTTTGTGCGATGGATGCTTTGGCATTAGTTGGATTTATTTTTGCAACAAAAAATTTGAAACGTCACAAAAGAAACCGGTCCATATGGATTAAAGATTGGTTAAGAAAAAGAGAGCATTATTCGCATAATATATACTTCAATTAATTTATTATAGGCAGCAGCTTTTTTATCCCTACTGTGATAGTCTTTACTTGTTATATGTCAAAGACATGGCTCATTTCTATAAATATTTATAAATTCTTCCATAATCTCGGTTCCATGCCTATCAGTTGTCTCACTCATTTTGGCGGGAAATCGATCGCAGAACGTGCATACGTGTAGGCGGCTAGTACGCTACTGAAACTTGTTCGTAAAGGCAGATTTACACAGGGTCAGTAGCTGTCGTCAGTGCTGGCGCCGAAAACTGACTCTATCTGTCTACAAGCAGTCAGTATTTCGTCAGTAGTCGAGGATATTTCTTTTGGTGTACACACGTTCGTAAAGTCAGTGCGGAAAAATGAATTCTCGAAAACAGCAAAAAATCAAAGTTAATAATTTGTTGAGAAAATTTACCTTTGTGATGATGAAAGAACTAACTGGTTTGTTAGAAGAAGAGATATCTAAACAGAAACGAATTTGGGTAAGAAAATGGATAGATGACAGAGATAAAACTGGAGGTTCTGCTCTGTTGTTAACCCAGTTGAGAATGGAAGATCCTGGGGAATACAAACTGGCTTTGAGAATGACGCCAAAAAACTTTGACGATTTGCTTATGTTGCTATCAAGCTCTATTCAGCGTCAAGACACATTTATGAGAGACGCCTTGCCAGCCAAAGTGAAACTCGAAATTACGCTGACATTTTTGGCTTCTGGAATGTCGTTTCGAAATCTCAGTCACTTTTATCGTGTATCGATACCATCTATTTCTAATTTAATACCGGAAGTGTGTTGGGCAATATATGAGTCATTGAAAACACAGATTAAGGTAAGAACGTTATTTATTCGAAAAATACTTAAAGTAGGTTATCAAAAAAATCACATATAAATCATAATAATCTAGACAAAAGTAGGTACTAAGCTGAATCAAAAGCATACTTAATAACATCAGTCACACTGTCGCTTTCACACTCAACATTATCGTTAAGAGCTGTATTAGAGGCGGTACGGATGATCACCTGACTGGGATCTACATATCTTGGACTTTGAGTTGGCAATGAAAAGTAACTTCCCAAAGAGCTGCTACTGGGGACAGCTATCTGTGTAGACTGGGTGGGATAAAATCCCAGAGAACTGTTGCTTGAGGCAGTCATCTGAGTTACATCGGGGGGATAAAATCCTAAGGAACTACTGCTGCCGCTGTTTGTCGTAGAAGCTGGACTAGGAGTGTTCTGCTGAGGCTGTGTACGAGTAGTAGAACTCGAAGAAAAGTGTGTATTTGGGTAAATATTCACGTTTCTTTTTTCGTTTCGTTTTAACGCTGCCACACACGTTCCAGTAAACTTGCACAAACGCAAGTTTGCACAAGTTGGGAATAGAAAATTGAAACTTTTTTTAGAGCTTGTACAAGTCATAAATTTGCACAAGTATCTTCCAACACACGTTACAGTATACTTGTGCAATCTAAACTTGTGCAAGTAAATCGCTTCGTGTGTGGCTACCATTACGGTCTGACCCGAGTTACTCGAGTTAGATAACCCGAGTTGCCCATCGCTAATTAGTATAGATATGACAAAATTATGTAAAAGCTTACCGTATTCAGGGTTACGGCTCCAGCACACTTCAAAGTTTTGTATTTTTACATCTCCACTTGCTTGCACTTTTATATACACGTTGTTCATAAAATTGACACCCCCAAAGAGTAAAGTAATATAGGGGGAAAAGAGTGCCCTCTTACGTGATAAAATTGCAAACTCATTTGACAGTGCGCCATCTACAAATTGGCCCCAAACTAATCACATACCCACACACACACACAGTTAAGCGTACGTTTGTGTGTGTTTATGCATGTTATCATTTCTAATAGAACGTTTCGTCCTATCATAATACAACAATTTCAGATTAAGTTCGCAATAGTAAGGGGGAGGAACATAAGGCTCAACTCCAAGCACTTACTTTTGGTAATTACACTGAAATACAACAATACGGATCGGGAATTACAAAATGCGTATACGCAGAATGCAACAAACCGCCATATTGTGATTGATAATTTTCAGTTCAAGAACTGTCAGTATTTCATTTATGTGTGTATTTCAATTTATAAGAAAATTTTAATATTTTTCTCAAACTTATTTCCAATTAATTTTACATCAATAATTTTATAAACAATGAAAAAAATTGACAGTGAAATAGCGCCATCTGTTAATAATTTAATGTACCCGGTAGATAGTAAATAGTACTGGGGCCAACTTTTAGATGGCGACTCTTCGTTTACTTCGCTGTCAAAATGTACTGAGTGTCACCCCCCTGGACACCCCGATAGCAACAAAACTTTCCCTCGGCCCCTTTTAATTATTTGGATATCTTCACTATTCATTTTAAACCGACCATTAGATTTAAATAAATCGAAACCACGACTATTGCTTATGCAATCTGTCAAGTATTATGGGCGTTGCATTTTTCTACCTACCCTCAAACCATCGTTTGTTAAAAAGTAATAGAATAAGAAGATTTTTAGTTAACCCATTCGGAGACGGTATACGAGACACAATATAAGTTTTATTGTTATGACGTCCACAGACGTCTACTGCGGCCGTAAGTGTTAATATGATGTTGATTTTGTTATTCATCATCTCCCGAGCCTTTTACCAACTATGTTGGGGTCGGCTACCAGTCTTACCGGATTCAGCTGAATACCGTATTTTACATGGAGCGACTGCCTATCTGACCTCCACAACCCATTTTAATGGGAAACACAGTATCCCATGGTAAGACTGGTTCTCAGAATTGATTTAACGACTGCCAAAGATCAACGTATGACAGTCGTCATACGTTGATCGTAGTGATTTTGTTATTATAAGCATATAATGGGGGCTACACACCTTCAGTTTTATCAGTGCGATAAAACTGTGCAGTTTAACTGTACAGATAAATCGTACGTCCCTACAGCCCACACACGTTCAAGTAAAAATATACGATCTTTCAGTTTTTATCATCATGGCCTCCATAGACGACGCTTTAGCGATCGTAGGGCTAATGTGTGTGTTAAAAGAAAATAGAAGAAAACGAAAAAAACGTGAATTGTGGTGTAAACACTGGCTTCTGTTGAGAAAATCGTATTCACACACATCCTTGATAAATGAATTGAGAATTACTCCAAAAGATTTCAATAATTATTTGAGAATGAATGAAGATACATATTTGCATCTGCTGTCATTAGTTACACCATTAATAAAAAGGCAAGACACCATATTGAGAAATGCTATAACACCTCATGAAAGATTAACGGCAACTTTAAGATTTCTAGCTACAGGGAGATCTTATGAATGTTTAAAATTTTCTACAATAATATCGCCACAAGCACTTTCCGCCATCATACCAGAAACCTGTGAAGCAATTTATAAGGTTTTACACAAGGACTACTTAAAGGTAAGAAATAAAAAGACTCATGTTTTATTTATTTATTTTTTATTCAAATCATCTTGTGAAATCTTGTCATCAAACTACAAATTTCAATTATTGTTCAATGTAAATCGCGATACATATGACCCCGCTGTTTCCTCTGTCCAGTCCGGGATTGATAGTTGGACCGTAGTATCACCCATAGCATTTATTGCTTGTGTCTCTTGAATTTCTTGACCATATGAAGATGTGTTTGTTTGTGGTACTATATTTGTCATCTGAGGTGCTAGTGTGCCTGCTTGATAGTACTGAGGTTGATGTATGGGTGACTGATTTGAAGTACCTGTATATTGTAATGGTGATGGCATAGAGTTATGAGATGGTGATGGCAAAGAGTTATGAGATGGTGATGGTATAGAAGTTGAACTATGTTTTGGCATCAGTGTTCAGGTTCTGCTAGCAAGGGTTTCTTCAATGATTACTTTTTATTCGTATTAAAGATAATCATTATATTTCGAATTTGAAAAAAGACGTTTAACAGTTTTTGTAAAAAGAAATCGAATATAGGCCGTGACTCGACACAATGCAAAAAATATGATGAGTGAAGTCGCTAACGATCCATGTTTCCGCGAGTTGCAACTTCACGCCTATCTGTCGCCCCGCATCACGTCGTCAGATGGCGTTGGAAGTAACATGGGCCCGGCCTTGGAAGCAGCAGGTTCCAACAGGATCAGCAGGCAGGCGCGTCGGACAAATCAACTGTTGTTGACGGTACTGGTAGTGGGCATATTTTTGAGAATGCCCTACGTGTGACACCTGATGTAGTCAGCAGGTCAGCCACCCTTGAGATTCCATCGGCTCCAGGATAAATGCGTATGATCCTTCCTAACTTCCATTTAAGTGGAGGTAGGTTGTCGTCTTTTATCAAAGCCAATTGATTGAGCGAAAGGGAATCTTGACGTGTCTTCCATTTAGTGCGTGTCTGCAGCTCCGCTATATATTCCTTCGCCCATCGCTTCCAGAACATTTGCCTCATTTGTTCAATCACGTCGTAGCGAATCAACCGATGACTAGGTGTAGCAGTCAAATCTCTGCAGACTGGAGCGGTCAGTGGCCGGCCGATAAGGAAATGGGCTGGCGTAAGGGGTTGTAGGTCATTAGGATCGGTGGACAGAGGTGTCAAAGGACGGGAATTCAGGATGGCTTCAATCTGTGCCAACACCGTGCTGAACTCCTCGTAAGTAAGATTGGCAGCCCCAACCACGCGTCGCAGGTGGTGCTTACACGATTTCACCCCTGCTTCCCACAAACCGCCAAAATGAGGAGCATAAGGAGGAATAAAACTAAATTTAATATTGTTATTAGAAGTGAAATCATTAATATCGCTACTATTATTTTCAATAAAAGAAACAAACTCCTTTTCTGCCCCTACAAAATTTGTTGCATTATCTGACATAATTTCGACTGGCTTACCCCTCCGCGATATGAAACGTTTCAATGCGAGTAAATAATCCTTCGTTGAAAGACTCGTAACTAATTCAAGATGAATGGAACGTGTGCATAGACAAACAAACAAGCATATGTAACCTTTAGTTAGACTAGCGCCCCTGCCCCTACGGTTCAATATCATCACTGGCCCAGCATAGTCCACCCCACAGCGCATGAAAGGGAAACCAGCTTCCAGGCGTTCAGCGGGTAGGTTACCCATGATAGGCTGTAATGTTTTTCCTTTAATGCGCGCGCACGTGACACAGTCGTGTACAATTTTCCTAGCTAGGTTCCTTCCTCCGAGAGGCCACCAAGCTTCACGCACAGAAGCCAACAGGAGCTGAGGTCCACAATGAAATAATTGTTTGTGTTCGTGCGAAAATAACAACACAGTAAATCTGTGTTTACTGCACAATAGCACTGGGTGCTTTTTATTATTGTCAAAAGAATATGAATTGTTTAACCTTCCGCCAACGCGTATTAATTTAAAATCATCTAAGAAAGGGTTCAAACCTATTATTCTTTTAGACTTTACCACCGAAGTTTTAACTAAATCGCTGTATTCATTATTAAAAGATTGCATTTGTGCAAGCCGTGCGAGCATTATAGTTGAAGCGTCCAACTCAACGACAGATAACGAACCGGTTTTGCGGTGTTGTTTACTCACACGTGTGTTGCTTATAAATCGAAGTATATAGGCTGCCATTCGCCGCAACCGATTAAATGACGAAAATCTATTAAAATCGATTATACAAAAGTTATTATGATTGCACACCATACTCACATGTTGGACCTTTAATTCCGGTAACTGTTCTTTGTCTATGAAAACATCATTCGAACAATCGATTTCGTGTTGTTGTAAAAAGGTTGGTCCGTGCCACCACAACTTGTTGTTTTGAAGTTCGTTTAAATGTAAGCCTCTCGACACGATATCAGCCGGGTTATCCGTACCTTTAATATGCAACCAGTTCGCGTCACCGGTAAGTTCGTTTATTTGCGAGACACGATTTTGAACGAACGTTTTTAAGCTATGAGGAGGCATGCTAATCCAGCCCATGACAATGGTGGAATCAGTCCAAAAGAAAACTTTAGTGAATGTAAGTCGTAATGAACTAATAATTTTGCGATATAACCTCGCTCCGAGCAAAGCGCCACATAGTTCAAGTCGCGGAATGGTACAAACTATTTTTACGGGAGCCACTTTGCTTTTTGCACATAGTAATTTCGTAGATATAGAACATTCGTCAGAGTATGTACGTATATACGCACAGGCACCGTACGCATCTTGCGACGCGTCAGTAAAAATATGCAATTCGCGACTATCTGTATATTTGCCCATGACGTAACGAGGTACGCGTATATTTTCTAATGCTGACAAGTTTTGAATGAATCGGTTCCACAAACATTCGATATCATAAGGAACCGCATCATCCCAATCAATTTTACAAAGCCATAACTTTTGTAGCAATATTTTTGCTATGATAATTGTTGGCGATAACAAACCTAACGGGTCATAGATTTGTGAGATAACAGACATCATTGACCGCTTAGTTATCTTTGACGTTTTCTCTTTGAAGTTAGTGGTAAAATAAAGTGAATCTTTATCGACCTGCCATCCCAAGCCGAGTGTTTTATTCTGACAATGCTCACCGATCGCTAACTCCTTAAATGCGTCTATGTTTATGTCATAATTAAATATTTTTCGTAACGGAAAGCAAGCGGATTTTAAAACCTCCGAAGTTTTTTCGCATATATTTGACAATACTTGGGGGTCATCTTCTCCAGTAATCAAATCGTCGACAAAAAAGTCCTCGCTTATTACCCGGGCAATGACCTGATCATCCGTATCTAGAGCGAGTTGACGTAAACAGCGCATACTTAAGTATGGAGCCGACGCGGTTCCGTAAGTTACAGTGTTGAGTCTATATATGCCAAAATCATCAGAGGAATGTTCCCGCCATAAAATTAATTGGAGATTGCGTTGATCTTGGTGGAGAAGAATTTGCCTAAACATCTTCTCTACATCAGAACAGGCCACATACTTATACTGTCGAAACCGAATTAGAATAGAAAAAATGTCGTTTTGAAGAGGAGGTCCTGTCATCTGTATATCGTTTAACGACTTATTAGAAGTAGTAGTGGCACTGGCGTCAAACACAACTCGAAGCTTTGTTGTGGTGCTGTGTTCGCGGAATACCCCGTGATGTGGAAGGAAATAATACGGCCATGCATATTCGTTTATTCGCGACATGTGCCCTAGTTCGATGTATTCCCGTATAAACTCACAATACAACTTCTTATAAGCAGGAGATTTATCTAATTTGCGCTCTAATGACAGAAAGCGTGATTTTGCCTTTTCGTATGAGTCACCGAGCACGTCAGCTGATTCCTTCAATGGTATTCCTACCGAGAATCTACCACTACTATCTCGCGTAGTCGTCCTAATAAAATATTCTTCACACTGACGTTCTTCTTCTGTGAGTGTCGAACAAGAATTTACAACTTCTTCTAGCTCCCAAAATTTACGTAAGTGTATATCAATATTAGACTGTTGTGTGAAATTACAATGAACCTTATTATCGCGCGATTTGTTTGTAAGAATAGGACCTGAAATTAACCATCCCACCTTTGAATCCTGTAGGTATGGTCCGTTGGATAATCGAATTCTATCCGATTCTAACAGGTCCCCATATACGTCAGCACCAATCAGCAAATCGATTTCTGATGGTATGTTGAACGTAGGGTCCGCAAGACATACGTTGTCTGGGATGAGGATTGTATCGTAATAAATATGAGTCGCCGGCAAACTCGTTGTGATGCACGGCAAAACATAACATCTTAATTGAATATGATAATTACTCGTTTTCGATCGCATGGTAACATCGCATAATTTATTACAGTGTGAGACCGACTGTCCAACACCGGAAATTTGTATAGTGGACTGTAATATGGATACGTTTAATCGTTGGCAAAGCCTTTCCGAAATGAAGCAGTTCTGACTACCACTGTCTATTAACGCGCGAGCTGTATAGTATTTGTTATTAACACCGAGGACCTCAACTAAAGCAGTGGATAATAACACTTGTGGTAATGGAACAGAAGGTGCTTTATCGATTAGCAAATTATCCCTTGTGTCTAAGGAATTCAAAGCGCATGATACAACCGAAACCGGTTTCTTATCAACACTCGCCGTTGACGCCGGCACCGATGCAATAACATGACTATTTTCTTTATGCAATAAAGTATTGTGGTTGTCCTTGCATTGCTTGCATGGGCCAAACACGCATTCTGAAATTGGGTGACCTGTTCGTAAACAATTACGACACAGATCCTTCGTACTATCTACGAACTTAATTCTGTCGGAAACAGTTAAATTAAGGAATTTGAAACAAATGAACAACGCGTGATTTTGACCGCACATTACACACACATATTTCGCTTTGTCGTGTTTAGTCGTATTGGTACGCGTAGATACATAACTATGTGATTGCTGTACTTGCACGGCACTCGTGTATTTTTTAGTGTCAGACGTGTTGTTAGGCTTAGTATTAAAAGTTCGAGAATGATTATTATGAATCATGTCTAGCATATCGGCCCGATTACGTAAGAAACATAACAAATGATCGAGCTTTATTTTCGTTTTATTAAAATCTAAAGAAATTGTTCCTTTATAATTCTCCCACTCGCGCTCAGTAGCTGAATCTAGTTTTGATACTATGAGATAAATGACTAACGTGTCCCATGTGTCCGTAGGTTCGTCAAGAGATTTGAGCGCTCGCAAGTTACGCAGCACTACATCGATTAATTTCCTGATTAGCAAAGGCGATTCTTTGCTAATGGATTGTGCAGTAAATAAAGACTTAACATGGTTGTGAATTAATAGACGGTTATTGTGGTACCTGTTCTCCAAAAGTTCCCATGCGTGGGTATAATTGGCAGCAGTAAACTCTAATGCGCTTATAACTTGGAGTGCTGAACCGGTAAGCGAAGACTTTAGGTAGTGGAATTTCTGAATCGCATCTAAATCAGTACGTTTATGAATCATGGATAAATAAGAGTTTTTATACTCGAGCCAATGATCATATGAACCGTCGAACGAAGGGAGTGTTATTTGAGGTAGTTTAATGGTACTGTTTTGTTGTACACTTGCACACCTTGAACTTTCACTTTTATCTTGAACCTTTATAACATCGGTTAAACACTTTGCAACTGACATAATACTAAAATATTGATCCTCAAAAGATTCCCTATACTCAATTTGTTTGTCTAACTCAACATCATCCAATAATTGTTCAATCTTATCTTGAATTTTGTTAAAAGACTTGAGCATATTTGTAACCGATTCCATTCGTAAAATAAGTTCAGCCTGCTGCAGTGGCGTAACTATACCATCAGGGGCCCGTGGCAAATTCTTTTGATGGGGCCCTGTTAGTATTTTTTTTACGTTTTACTTAGTTTAATTTGAATAAACTACTAATTCTTTTTTCCAACACTTACATCAATTTTATTTTCAAGAGCATGTTTACCCCTATATTACAGTGCTTTTGTTTAATTTACCAAATCATAATTTTGGTCTAGAACACGGGAAGTAAAGGTAAACTGAAAAAAAATAACAATAGAGAAAAATGTTTGGGCTATATCGAAGAAATGGTAAAACAGTCACAAAAACTACTTCTTTCTCCTTCTTTGATTTGCACGTCTCATTCCTGGCAAAATAAAGACGAAGCAAGTCGACTCTACCCATATGCTGATTGTAGTTGCGTATAATTTAAGGGAAGTCGATAATAATATAGAAATATTTCTTTGGTTTTTTTTTTACAAAACCACCTTTCGTTTTCAATCTTTCTCTTTCGTTTCTCGCTCCCACTTAAATATTTTCTGGAACTAGACATTTTAATATCAAATTTTCACAATCAACTTTACTTTAAAAGTACCTAACTACTTTCTTTCTTTAAATCAAACACGAAAAGTCAAAGATACAAATGATGAACATCGTTTAGGATGTCTTGAAATGCTTAACCGAAATTGTATTATGGTCTTTAGTTTAATGGATTAAGCAGAACGTTTTCGTAAATAAAATCAGGGGCGTAGCTACCGACGTATCTGCCATATCAATTATACGGGGCCATGGGCCACGGGGGCCCCCGAAGTGGGTAAGAAAAATATTATAAAATATAAATAACAATAAAATAAAACTGATAAAAAATACATATTTTTTTACTTTAATGGGACACGAACGCCCGACATACCTGTGACACTTGTCCACAGAGGAAGAAACTTTAGAAAAACTGAAGTCATCATCAGCTATAAATGATTTAATAAATAAGTTTGCCGAAAAAAGGCAAGGATGTGTTACACAAGGCTTGGAACCGGTTTGAAAAATACCGGTTACTAACCGGTATATATCGGTTTTTTAGTTTTTTCGTTCGGAGTCAAACCGTTAAAAGAGCGTTATTGAAAACCCTTATTAACCGGTATATTCCGCGAGCGCCGAGCATGGCCGAGCGGACTGGAAATATTGGTGTAGATTTGTACGATCCACAACCTTCAGCACGACTGCGCATTGAAGGTAGACGACAAAAACCGGTATTAGCCGGTTAATTGAACAAAACCTCTTTACGAACCTTTAATTGCGGAAACCGGTTAATTGCGGTTAAGGGTAGAACGAAACCGAAATAAAATGTTCCCTACGTACTTAGGCGTTAACCGGTACGAGATTTATACCGGTTTCCAAGCCTTGGTGTTACATATTTAATTTGAATTGCATGTATTTTTTTTTGGAAAAGAGAGAGAAAATGATAATGCATCGTTTTCTTTCTTTTGTGAGAATTGTTTATCCTTCAAAAGGGCCCCCAAATAAATTTACGCCACTGTATAAAATACTTAGGATAAACTTAAAAAATATTTCTGAGCTCGCGACCTCTTGGTCCGGGGCCCTCTTGGGTCGGGGGCCCGTGGCATTTCGCCAGTCCTGCCACCCTGTAGTTACGCCACTGGCCTGCTGTCGTTCAGATAATTTAACATTTTCGTATTTGTTAACGTACTTTTCAAATAAAGTTAATCGCCCTTTTAAAGTACCCCTTTGTTTTTTAAGCTCACCTAAATTCGACAAGTTGTTTATTTCACTATACTCCTCGTCACTCATTTTAGCGGTCTATGAAGAAACAAAAGGTTACTCACGTTTAAACACTAACAGCGAAACGAACGTTGATAGGCGCCACGTACCGCCTCAAACTTGGCAATTTACGAACACTGGAATTTTAAAATACAGCACGATATTAGACACTGTAAAGGAACTGTGTAGGAAGAACAGGAACAACTGGCCTGACCGTTTCTTGCTGATCCTCGATTCGATGCGAAGATCCGGCTCGATTGGACCAATGTTTTGGCATCAGTGTTCAGGTTCTGCTAGCAAGGGTTTCTTCAATGATTACTTTTTATTCGTATTAAAGATAATCATTATATTTCGAATTTGAAAAAAAGACGTTTAACAGTTTTTGTAAAAAGAAATCGAATATAGGCCGTGACTCGACACAATGCAAAAAATATGATGAGTGAAGTCGCTAACGATCCATGTTTCCGCGAGTTGCAACTTCACGCCTATCTGTCGCCCCGCATCACGTCGTCAGATGGCGTTGGAAGTAACAAACTACTTGACCGTAATCGAAAATCATTTAGTATCATTGTTTTTGGAGCCATTACTCTATGTGACATTGTAAGATTTCCCATCTCAGCTTCGAATAAAGTTTCATTTATAATTTTTTCAGCCAACAACTGTTGCTGTTTATTTTTAAATTCTCGAAGTTTCAATGCTACCATTTTTCCGATAATGTCGTAGCGATCCTCTTGATATGTCGGCCGTTTAAAGTGGTCCTGAACGGCTTGCAAAACGTCTTTTGTTAGATCTTCATTATTTTTCCGCTTTGTTTGCCGTTTAGATGCCGAACCATGAGCAGACGAAGTTGAAGCAGTAATTGAGGTGAAAGCCGCAGGACTTTGAGCAGAAAGGTTTTTAGTAACATCTAACTCTGAATGCGCTGCTTCATTTTCAGACACTGATGTTGCACCCGATGATTCCATCACGTTAATCTGTAACATTTTCTTTGTTTCAGTTTCCACAAAGTTGCAGTGAATGGAAAGCAATTAGTGCATTATTTGAAGAAAGATGGAACTTCCCACATCTACTTGGCGCAATAGATGGTAAACATATTGCTATTACTCCACCTAAAGGATGTGGATCGGAATTTTACAATTATAAAAGACACCACAGCATGGTACTTATGGCTATTGTTGACGCTCAATATCAGTTTTTATTATGTGATTTCGGTACAAACGGGCGAGTTTCAGATGGAGGCGTATTACAAAATATGAAATTTTTTGAAATGCTCCGAAACAACCAATTGGAAATTCCAAGCGAAGAAGCAGTAAGAAATAGTCAGAGACGTTTGCCATACGTTTTTGTTTCTGATGACGCATTTCCGTTGAGACCTGATATGATGAAACCGTTCAGACAAGCAGAATTGACTTCAACAGATAAAAAAATCTATAATTATCGTGTTTCGCGCGCACGACGAATTGTGGAAAATGCCTTTGGCATACTGGCTTCACGTTTCAGAATCTTCCATACGGCTATAAATTTACATCCAAATAAAATTGAGTCCGTCGTTATGGCATGTTGTGCATTACATAATTATCTAATTAGAAAACTGCCAAATTCTTATACTAATCCAGATTGCTTTGATCGAGAAGACTATGATACCGGAACCATCATACCAGGATGTACAACAGATATTTCGACTATGGAACCTTTAGAAAGAAGAAATGTGGGAAACATAAGTCGGACACCCAAAAATATAAGAGAAGAATTTATGAACTATTTTAACAATGAAGGTCAGGTCCCTTGGCAAAGTAATTTTATTTGATTTAATAAACTTATACTTATTTAACAAAGATACTTATAATTTTCATTTACTTACCGCATCTTCTTCATCCAAATTCGACCGACTAGGCCTTGGTATATTTTGATCGTCTAAGAAACGTAATAGTGGGTAATACCATAACTTTGGCTCATAAATATCTTCGGCGCCTGATCCGGATTTTGAGGCCATGACTTTTTTATGTTCCTTGTTATACGTACAGCGTAGGTTATTAATTTTCTTTATAACAGCCTCTTTATTACTTTTAGAATCTATTTCGCGTAGTTTTAAAATAAGCTTTTCATAAGCTGAATCTTTTATTACTCTATTATGATAATCCTTGCTCTTGATTTTCCATAACGAAGGCTCCGATTGGTATAGTAGTATAAACTCTTCCAGCCATTCGCGTTGAGCCATGGTCGATAAGTTTTCGCAAAGGCAGATAGCAAGGTCGATACGTGTTCACTTCACGCTCGCTGTGACAAAATTGACAAAACTGCACAGTTCCGACTACACACTCTCAGTTTTAACTGTACAGTTCTATCTGTACAGATTTATCTATTCATATTTTGATTAGATTCAGTTAAAACTGTACAGTTCACTGTTTGTTCTACACACCTAACGATTTAACTGTACAGTTCGACTGTACAGTTAAATCGCACAGTTAAAACTGAAGGTGTGTAGCCCGCATAAAGCCATGAATGATTAAGTAGGTAATTGTATAACGAGAAAATAATATTAAAATAATACAGAAATTTCACAGATCCTTTCCATTTATTATTTATTAGTGGTTTTAATTGATTACATGTATATATACTATTGTAGTGGAAGGAAACCCCAATGGTGTGAATGATATAAATTTATTTACTATTTAACAATAGGTGAGAGAGAGACAGAGCTAAACTGACAGGGACCCGGTATCGTGCACCCTGAAGTACAATTACAAACAAACTAACTAAACCACAATGCAGAGGCCCGTAATCGTGCACACTGTATTGCTCCTAGTGTTAAGCGCTAAGACAATTTATACAAAGTTAAACGGAGACTTTATGCTTCCGCGTGTAACGAAACCATAGTGCCATCTAATTCGACGCCAACGCCATCTATCGAGGTATGGTGTCAACTCTTGCAGTTTGTTCCTTGTTTATGTTGTGTTTGTATTGATTTCGCTACAGTCTCCCCCTCTGATCAGGAAGACGTCCCGACGACATGATCAGGAACTCTTTTTTTGTAAGATGTAAAAGTCCCGTTTGCTAGTCGGCTACCTTCCTCGGTCGACCGCGTGGACGAATACTTTGACAGGGCTGCTGGCTAGCAGCTTTCCTTGGTCGTCCTCGTATACGCAAGGGACGAACTGGCGACGGCAGTGAATCACTATCACCGCGATAAGATACCAGGGCTGAGGTATGATATGTTCCCGCGACCTGTTCTGGGTTATCGGGCTTTGCTAGTATGTAAGAGCCTGGCGTTCCTTAACAAACTATTGTCCATCTCGTCGTGGAGCAAATTTAGCACTCTCAACTAAATCTCCGGGCTGATATCCAGGATCCGGCCGTCGCGCTTTGTCAGCATACCTTTTCCTTTGATCTTCTTTATTTTCTCGGACTTCACGTACTCTCTCCAGGGTATTAGCCATCATGAGTAACTTCGGGGTGATTTCCGGTACGAAGTTTTCAGAGGCTACGATTTGCTTGAAGTTATGTGCAATATCGTCTGGAGTTCGGCGTTCTCTAGCGAAAGTGAGATATGCGGCAGTATGCCCAGTTACTAAGCTAGACGCAGTATTCATAGCAAAGCGAACATACGCTAGCTTATTTTCCCAAGAACGATGATCATCCTGGACTAGAATACCTAATTGGGTCTTTAAATCTCGATTTTTCCTCTCTACCGGATTGGCGCATGGATGATAAACCGGAGTGAGAGAATGTTTTATCCCAAGGCAGTGCGTTAACTTTTGCATTACTGCACTAACAAACTGAGGGCCGTTATCACTGTGAATCCGCCTGGGTAGACCATAGCGAAGGAACATTTCGTCAATTAGGACCGTAGCACAGGTTTCAGCACTTGCTGTCTGCAGGGCAAAGAGTTCTACCCAGCCAGTTGCGACATCTTCGATGATAAGGATCCAATTCTTTCCGGTCGGTGTCGTAGGTAAGGGTCCAAATAAATCAAACGCTATAACTTCTAACCGTTGGTTAATTGCCGTGGTTTGAAGTAGTCCAGCAGGCTTCAGATTACTAGGCTTGAACCTTTGGCAATCTATACTAATTTGGCAATCTATTATAAAATGAAAATGAAATCAATCTATTATAAAAATGGCAATCTATTATAATTAACTATTTGATTACATTACTTGTCAATAGATGGCGCCATCAGTAAGGTAAGGCTTAAGTAGGATGTTATTATGTATAAAAGTTAACCAAAAAAAAACAGACAGAAAAATTGCAATTTGCGCATCTGTCATATTGCGATTCTGTCATTTTGCGCATCTGTCATATTGCGATTCTGTCTTTTTGCGTTTCTGACCATTTGCGAGTAAGTGCCAACATTTGGCATTCTGCGAATCTGTCATCTTGCGTTTCTGTCATTATACGCCTAAACCAATTCTTCACGTAAGCGTCAATGTATCGCCGCATGCCTCTCCAAAAATATCGATGACTTATTCGTTGATACGTTTTGTCAACCCCGTAGTGGCTCGCGAGTGGGTCATCATGGTACGTTGCCAAAATCGTGGCCCACTCGTGTTGCGGCGCTACTAGTTGCGCATCTTCCCCGTCTCCATCTGGGTTGTACCTATAAAACACACCGTTATTCATAAGGTAACCCTTTCCGCTCTAGTATCTAAACTTGCTTTGTTATTGGTGACTTCGGGAAGGTACAATACTTGTGTATTTTCTTTAGAAAATTTGACAAAACAAGCTGCTGAAATTAGGGGCTTATTTGTTGGCTTGATGGCTTTTTCATCAATACATTCTTCATTTAGATAAAAATAAGACTTACCAAAGCGTAGAGTAACTATTCAAGGTTCATATAATGTAAAAGAAGTATTGCAAAACCTATTACTCAGCCAGAAATGTGGAAAAATCTAATGCAAGGTAGCAATTTATAAAATTTTCGAAAATCGATTTAAACTCGAAACCTTAATTTTTGGGGGAACTTATGTTGTGCTCATTCGGTAGGTCCTGACCTGAGGTATCAACCTTCACAGTTTGTCGGACTATTTACCGGTCACCCTGTATACTTATATATATATAAGAAATATGTATTTTTTAATATATATATTAGAAAAATAATATCACATTTATTTCAGGTTATACAACTGTTTACTTAGAAATAGGGCGAATCTTATTACAATACCACTAACTGTAAAAGTTATTTTAGGCAAAACTAGAAATATATTTACGAATTAAACTAAATAAAATCAAAGCTTATTCTGGAGACATATCTGTACCTTCAGTGAAAAGTGATATAAGTGAAAAATCATAGTTTTGAGTAATTTAAGGTTAAAGATTTAAAAAAATCTCGTTATTTTTCTAACGTTCTAAAATAAAAAACTATATGTGGTACGTGTAGATAATATTATAAAGATTATAAAGAGCTTGGTTTGAATATATTATTTTGCACGGAATTTAAGTAATTAGTAAAAATAGCCAGTTATTATCACCGTACACTATAGTTTTTTTTGCTTATTTTTGTGTATTAAAATTTATAATGAAATGAATTATTTTACACATTTAGTTACCGTTTTGTGTGAAATGTTATAAGGCTTGTGTTTTGGCATGTTTTGCCTGCAAATAGTTGTTGTGAGAAAAAGTCGTAAAACTAATATGATCATTTTGATTATCAGCAACCTTTTTTCATTGTTTTATTTAAAATTCCTACGTAAATATTCAATTGTACCCCTAAACACCAATGTATTTTTCAAACTAGTAAGTGATTAATGCTACAAGCTAGAATTTATTGTAATACATTTTGTTTACATCGAAGTGTTTATTGATACAAGTAATAAGTATTTTCAAACGTTTTTGTCACAGAAAGGGTAAAACTATGTTAATATCATAATAAAATAATAACTAAATTAAAAAGCGTTTCTTTAATAAAGAATTCTTGAATAAACACTTTTTTATGAATTACAAGTAGTAGCAAAACAATTAAACATTTTTATAAATCAAACTTAAAACATAACTTTAGACCTAAGTAGGAATTTATTGTTAATCTGATTATCAGAGTAGGTATCGTTAGTCTTTAAACATATTAAAACAGGCTCAATAAATCAAACAACAGATTTTTGTTGTAGCACTTCAACTATTCGCTATAAAACAATATAATTAACATCCTTATAAAAAAACATAACTTTTAAACCTCTTTATTATTAATCTTGAACAGTCTTAAAGCGTATTTAATCAGTCTCAAAAAAAACAAATAACAGATGTGTTGTACATGTAGCACTTCTACTATTCGCTATACAATACAATATAACATCCTTTAAAAAAAACACATCTTTTAAACCTACTTATCGTTAATCTTGAACAGAGATCGAATTAGTCTTAAATCGTATTAAATCTGTCTCCAAAAATCGAACAACAGATATGTTGTAGCACTGCAACTATTCATTATCCGAAACAATATCAGGATCTGCGTCACGCAAATTTGAGTTTGTTATCAAACTACGATAAAAATCGTGAACACTTGGATCAATGTATTCTAACAGTGATATTAAATCCCTTTTCTTTAAAACACTTATAGGAATCGGTCCATTGTAACATTTTTGGAACAGCATTAATACTAAGTAAACTGTAGTCTTTATTCCTTTTGTCGTAAGACATCACATAATAATCATCACCTACGTAACTTTCTTTATATTCAAAAACCGGAAATTTTTCTTTACTAAATTTAATAACTCTTACATTCAACCATATAAACTTTTCACCCGTAGAATTAGTTTTTTTAACTGTAAAATTATTTTTAGCAAACATGGCAAAATCGTAAAAATCTGTCCCCGCCAATTCAATTACTGAAAATTTATTAGTTCTAGTTGATGCACTCCTTACCAATTGACACCAATCGCGTGGGTGGTGAATATTCATTGATGTTCGTTTTTTTGCTCTTTCAATGAGCGCATGGTCACTATCAACTTCCATGTGTGTATGGCCGGGTACGAGAAATTTATGTTCTATGTTCAAAAGTTGAGGCGAGTCTTTTAGTGCAAATAATAAAGCTGTGCAAATAATAGAATTTTTGTTTTGTCCCGAACATGAATCTGAATACATGATTAAGGTTTTAGCATTTGGGTAAAGCAACGGAAGTCTCACAGTGATAAATTCGTACAAGCACGAAGCTATTTGATTGGCTCCCCTACCACCACTACATTCTGGCCACATGTAGCAATATGCGTAATCAGTCGTAAAATCGTGGATTGTCAGATTAAAGACCCATAGTTGTCTTTTATAAAATGCTGATTGAGTATTTAGCATAGGAGTAGGTAGACATTGTTGTAAATCGAATGCAATAACACAAATATCCGAGTTAGTTTTAGCCAAAGCCTTATCTTTGCGTTTTTCAGTGTAAGCACTTTCATAGCTTTCCTGATGTAGTCTCAGTTGCTCCCGTACTTGTACAATTTGTTCAGCATCTTGTAAATATTGGAGCTTATTTTGTAACAAGTTACATTTATTGCATGTATCTATACTAGGTTTCTTAAATGATAAGTTCATATCTTTAAAAACTTTGCCATATACAGTTTTGCAGATGGGGTTACTATTTTCTTTACAATAAAGCTGATACATAGTATTGAGGGAAAGGTCAGAGCTAAGGTACTTTTTAGCAGTCTTGGATCGAGAGTAATGGCTTTCGTACGCCGGGAATTTATTGATATGCTGTTCTACCTCTTTCAGTCGCTCGTTAGAAATTTTTTTGTAGCTGGCAGCACGCCCCCTTTCGCTTTTAGTTACACGACCATACTTTTTTATTTTCTCACACACGGTCTGAAGAAAGCGATTACTCTCACCAAGAGTTTTCAAAAGACAACTTTTACATATTTTGTAATCCTCATTAAAATAAACTATTTTATATGTATTGCTGTATTCTCGTTTTCCTTTGCCTCCGATTGTATGTGTTTTTTTATTATTAATTTTAATAAAGCGTTCAGTATATTTAGCTCTCTCATCGTACGAACCCAAACCCCAGTACTCCTTAAAAATAAATTCTCTTATGTCATGGGATATACGACTATTGCATTTCATGCGACAGTCCGTTAGTGGGACCAAATTTCTTCCAGGTTTCATTTTACCCAGTTTAGTAACATAACTCTTGCCTGCATTGCGTAAAATTAATCTAGAATCTCTATCTGCCCTTCTTTCCTTTAATGATTTTCGTTGTTTTTTATTTGAATGCGAGCATCCAGGTTCTGGTCCTGTGGTCGTGCTATCTGAGTCATCAGAGCTTTCAGGAATTATCATTTTTTTGGTATATCTTTTCTTTGGTTTACCAGTCGACGTGCTTGTTTCAGTTGAGTCGGTTTCACTGTTTGGTATAAAATCATCACTGCTACCCGAGCTGAAATCTAAAATTCTAGGTGATAGTCCAGTTTCCTCACCCTTTGATCCACTGCTAATATTTTCTCCATATTGATCGTCTTTTTCAAGTGTGGTTTCTTCTATCTCCTCTTCACTTTGATCCACTTCTTTTAAGGCCGTCTTTTTACAGGATTCTATTTCTATTGTCTCTTCGGGCTGATTAGTTTTTTTTTCACTTATTATTTCTTCATGTACCATATTTTCTTCATCCCTCTGTAGCTGAACGCCTTCCATAATCTTATCTATTCGTTTTTTCATTATAGACTGTAAAAATATCAGTTCAAATTAATATCGAAGACATGTTCTTTGTAAACATTTAATTTTAAAAAACAAAATTGTTACATAATTCGTGTAAAATGATACAAGTCTTACCTTATGCATCGTAGTTGTGTGCTGTAACGCACGACGCACCTGTCCTGACGCACGCCCGAGACTAAGAATCCCGCGTCGCCTGCGCTCTTTCCATGCGTCCCGCGGAGAAGTAGGGAGTGGGGTGCGTAAGAGCTGCGCGACTTGTATCACTGTGTACTACGTATTTTTTTGCTAATTTAGT
Organism: Autographa pulchrina; assembly: GCA_905475315.1. Classification (NCBI taxonomy): domain Eukaryota; kingdom Metazoa; phylum Arthropoda; class Insecta; order Lepidoptera; family Noctuidae; genus Autographa; species Autographa pulchrina. The sequence goes on from FR997775.1 coordinate 2,079,583, forward strand.
TCTAAAACGCAATGCAGTTTTGATTCTACTATATTAGTATCATTATTCACGTAATCATATGTCCTATTTCCCTTATGTTCTTACTAATAGAATTAATATTAAATTTGTAATCACATCAAAATTGGCTACATAAATTACGTGTAAATTGTTTGATTAGCAGTTGTATCATTAGTCACATATTTTTATGAAAATAAATTTGTGTTTGTATGGTTCATGTACAAATGTAACACTTTTCACTAGAATGTATTGTTTCAATTTTTTAATGTTTTGTGATAGGATTTCATTTGTATCACTTTGGATTAATTGAAGTAAAAGCTTTTGGTTCGCGTAAGATGTGGTAACTTGAGTCGTATTAAAATACATTTTAGAAATATAAAGATCGGTTCGGAGCACTTTGGTATGAATCAAAAAGAATTATTTTACACAATAATTTCAATAAAAAATTGCTTACTTATATCAATGTACACAAAAAAATCTCATTCAATTTCAATCTTATAACAACGGGGATAAGATAGAAATTAAGTTAATTTTTTTTTAATAAGTTTAATCAGAGAATATAAAAACCGATCTGGGTCGACATGTATCACTTTTCACTGAAGGTACAGATATATCTAATTTATAAAATCAATCAAAAAAATATCTAGGTTATATAAAAGCATGGACTACTAGCAAAGATAGTTAGGAAGGCAAGTTCTCCCTCTCGCGGCCGGGAACCAAGTACCGGCGCGCCGAGCTGCGGTGCTGCGACCACGATCGACCACGTGGGGGTGTTGACTCCACAGCATGCTAGATGGCGCTCGTTCCGCAAAGTTGCCAACATATATGGTATATATTTGACTGAATGGCGCTGGATATGTAGAAAACGTGACATCGATAACCCAAAATTTAGCATTATTAAGTCGTTTGAAATTACTTTATGTGCAAAATACGATTACACTCTCATTTTGGGTAATATATTGGCCGATTAAAAATTGCTTTTCTCCAATTTTTGAAAGATAGTCAGGTATGTCTAAATAAATTGTATCAAGGGATTTTCCTGTATTTGTAATGCGGTGTACAATAATTCGTACTGCAGCTTTAATAGCACTCGTACTTGAAACATCCTGGAGGCAGCGGTTTACAATTTGTGACGGAGAATCCATGGATTTTCTTTTTTTTTAATTTATATTCTATTTGTATTCGCATTTCTGGCTCTGGCAAATGTCCATGTGCGTTGTTTTTACTGATTTGAAATAAGCCAATCTAGTGCAGCTCGCAAGTTCTGAATATTCACAGAAAAGCGACGTAATCTTTGAACTGACTCTAATTGCTCACAAACAATCACGAGACCAGCACTACTGTGTAAGTGGAAGTTGCTCAGCAATTTCTTCAACATACTGGCCGAAAAGTACGGCTTGCCCATGAAAACCATGCTGTCCAAAACGACCATTAAGTTTCACCATTTTTACAAATGGGATTATCCTATGTAATAAACGTATTTCCACATCGGATAAAATCTTTATTTCAGGGGGAATTTCGTCTAATGACATGCCATTCCAGTAAGCTTGCGTAGTTGTTCTTTTCTTACGAAGCGTTGTGACACATCGGTGACAGCTAACGATAACGTCGTTAATAGTTAATAACTCATTTGGTAGTATGTTTCCCGGTAAATTACTTAACGTTACTGATTGGACTTGCTTAGTATAACATTTTTTTTTACATATCAAACAAATTTTATCAGCAAATGTCTGAACTGAGTTATTAAAATCAACTCTAAGTTTGGCCCTAAATTGAGCTGTAGCTGTATGTAGTATGTGTATCTTTAGAAAGCCTGGAGGCACGTTGCTCTGGAATCTCATTTGAACGTGACTCAGCAGTAGACTGTGCATCCCTGGCCAACCTGGAGGTAGGTGACTCTCGAGACTCATTAGATCGTGAAGTACTGCTATAACTGGCATCTTTTGTTTGACGGATACTACGTGCAGTCTTAGTGTTTCTTTTGATCTATGCAAAGCCTTAGTCTCTGCATCTCTATCGAATCGTCGCTGTCTCTGTGTTGGACTTTCCTGGCGGCGTAATTCTGCTTTTCGCGCAGCTTGCGATAACAAAAAATCATTCCTTTCGGGAGTATTCTCCTCAGGCTGAGTTAATTTGCGCCTTTTGCTTTCGTTTTGAGCTTTTTTAGTTTTTCTTCCCAGACCCATTTTGCAGCGTAAACAAAATTTTAAATAAGACATCAAGTTAAAAAAATCTACATTATAATAAGTATGTACCTTTAAAAGTTATAAAATTTAAAATTTAAAAACACCCCCGACACAAAAATCTATCTTCCATTTAAAAAGAAAAAAAAAACTCAATCCTAAAGTACCTAAGTCATCATCATCATCATCATCCACAGCCCTTGTCCTCCCACTGCTGGGCATAGGCCTCTCCTTTTTCGTGCCATATTCTACGGTCCTGTGCCAGCCTCATTCAGACTCGACCCGAGACTTTAATTATGTCGTCGACCCATCTTGCTCCCGGACGACCGACGTACCTAAGTATGTATTAATAATTCTTCAAAAAATACGTCGCGTTGGGGGACCGCTAAGCAACATAGATAAATTTAAAAACAAAATTAAGAAAAGAAAACTTTTATATTACTTCAAACTATTGCATTTAGCATACGACTGTCAACAACGTCTGCCCTCGCGTCAAAGAGTAAAAAAATGAATGTGTGATGAATGAAGTAACCCCGTCCAAAAGATAAATGTCATATAAAAAGTTAGTATAGGTAGGTGAACTGAGCCAACAATGTTCCTCGATCCATACAAACAGGTTGTTTGTCAATTTCCCGATGACGCAGCGCGTTGTCAAAGCATAGCCGCTCGCTTGTGCACATAAACAGTTCAGTCGCGACCGACGACTCCACCTCCCACTTTCCCCCTTGGGGGAGAATCTCCCACCTCCCCGCTGCCCCATTTTTCACGAGTACTTAGCATGTCGTGGTCTGATCCAACTCCCACCTCCCCAAGCTTCGCATGTTTATGCCATAAATTTTTGTTGTGACAACACACGGTCAGCTGAGCCATACATTTATTCAATGCGTGTATAAGACATGTTGTTTTGTTAATAGCTTGTTTTCGTGTTATTATACAGGGTGGCCCATAAGTCCCTTGAAATGTAAATAATTAATTAAAAAAAACTAATGACATTTTGAAAAAGGTTTTTATTTTGTCATAATCCTTATAAAATGGGAATTATTTTTTGAAAATTACATCATCTAAATGTCCGTTACGATCGCGGCACTCCTGTAAGCGACGTTTAAAATTATCCATCACTGCGCGGCAAGTAAGCTCTGTAATGTTTGCCATTTCTCGTTGGATATTTTCTTTCAGGACGTCAATTGACCGCGGGTTGGTTTCGTACACTTTAGTCTTAAGATAACCCCATAAGAAAAAGTCCATTGGGGTCAGATCTGGACTACGTGGTGGCCAAGGAATACCTCCTCTTCGAGAGATCACTTTATTTGGGAAAAGTTGACGGACGACCGGCATAGCGACGTTAGAGGTATGGGCAGTTGCTCCATCTTGTTGAAACCAGGTCCGCGTATTGAAGCCTGGAAAATTCTGCAACTCTGGCGTAAAAAAGTCCTCGATCATAGCTACATACCGTTGTGAAGTAACAGTAACCGCGCGGCCTCTGCCGTCCTCAAAAAAGTAAGGGCCTATGATGCCATGCGCTGATAAAGCCGCCCAAACTGTCACTTTAGGGCTATGTAAGGGCTTTTGATGTTTGCGATTTGGATTTTCGCAACTCCAGTAGCGACAATTTTGCTTATTGACATGGCCGTTGATATGAAAGTGAGCCTCATCAGAGAATAACACGTTATTAAAGGAAGTAAAGCGGTTCAACATTTCATTTGCGAAATTTAGTCTGTGGATAGTGTCAGTATCTTTTAATTCCTGTACTAACTGAATCTTGTACGGGTGAAGATGTAAATCTTTCTTTAAAATCCGCTGTAACGATGTTCTGGGTAAGTTTAATGCACTGGAACGCTTACGAGTAGACTGGGTAGGATTTTCACGAATTGAGTGTTTCACTACATCGATGTTTTCTTCCGTCCGTGATGTCCTAGGTCGACCTGACCGTTGTTTATCTAACGTCGAACCACTCTCTTCGAACTTAATAACCCAGTTCTTAATCGTTTGCACACTTGGAATGTCTTTAAAGTTGCGTAAATTCTGATATTCTCGAAATTTACGCCGCGCAATGGTAGCCGAATCATTGTTTCGATAAAACTCGCGCACACAAAAGGCACGGTCCGCACCGGTGAAACGCTCCATGGCGACTGAATTCCCAGAAACCGTCGGTACTCCCCCCGCACCGCGCGCGACACTCATGCGCACCTTTTGCATTTTATTCGAAATTTACATTTCAAACGACCTATGGGCCACCCTGTATTTGGTAAATTGTTTTGTTATCTAATCTTTCCTGGTTTTAATAATATTATACCAACCAACTTTATAGGATTGGAAGGCATTCATTAAAATACAAAGTCGTTTCTTGTCCTTTTATTAGCCTTTACCAGATGTTTTATAATTCTTTTCAGTTTCTTCACGTTCAGTTCGTTCTTCAGTATACACGTTTTGTAGAGAAACGAAACTGAAGAAATCTTCAATGTGAAAGTATACATATAAATAAAAGTCGGTATCCCTTGGACTCTTCATTGTAACCCACAAATATGTATGCTTTACTTTTAGAATAAAGTTTTCTTCTATTCTTCACTATAGAAAATGCAACACAACCAAAAATTCTTAAATGGTTTAGATTTACCTTTTTACTAGTCCAGTTTTCTTCAGGGGTTACTCCAGCAACAGCTTTCGTAGGACTTCTGTTCTTCAGGTAAACTGCTGTGTTGACCGCCTCAGCCCAGAACTTCATTCCGAGTCCAGCATCTCGCAGCAGACATCTGACCTTCTCCATAACGGTCCTGTTGGCGCGTTCTGCGACGCCATTTTGTTGTGGACAGTCTGGTATCGTTTTCTGGTGCTTGATTCCACATGTCTTGAGATGTTCCTGAAACTTAGAACTCATAAATTCTCCGCCTCTATCACTTCTAAGTACTTTTAATTTCTTTCCTGTTTCATTTTAGGACAAGGGCTTTAAATTGTTTGAAATATTCAAAAGTCTCATCTTTCGATTTCAAAAAATAAATAAACTGCTTCCTTGTGTAATCATCAATGAAACTGAGAAAATATTTAGCACCACCTAGAGATGGCTGTTGCATGGGACCACAAAGGTCTGTATGAACCAGACCAAGTACCTCTGTAGCTCTACTACACGACCTTTTGGGAAAAGGAAGCCTACTCTGCATCCCTTCTACACATGTAAAACACTGTTGAAAATTAGAAGTGTTAAAATAAATGCCATTTGCCATACCCTTTTGTAGTAGTTGCATACTTCTGGAATTCAGGTGGCCGAGACATCTGTGCCACAACTCCTGGGATGACGAGTCCACTGCTGCTGATGCCATCATAGTACACTCCTGTTCCACAGCACAGCTGTTGTCTGACACAGTATCAAGCTGATAGATACCATTGACTTGAGTACCATTAGCTAAAATTTAATCATTGTCATAAATAGTACATGAATTACTATTACAAGTGACAACATATCCCTTTTTGGTCATAGCACTGACAGATAACAGGTTAGTACTTAGATTAGGCACATAATAAGTATCACTTATTGTCTTTACGCAGTCTTTCAAATTAATCTGCACTTCCCCTAAGCCCGCGGTTGATAACCTTTCACCGTTTGCTATGCTCACATCTACGGATTTACTACGGTTGCACTTCACCATCACTTTTTCACTATTGCACATATGGTTTCCAGAGTCTACGTAACACACATCACTATTTACTTTCACCGAGAGAGCCGTCAGAAGAGCCTTATTGTTCCTCGCTGACTTCTTCACTGGATTTTTCTGGGTCGGTGGGTCATTCCCTTGGTTTTGTACTTTGGCTGTTCCTTTTTTCTTCGGACAGTTCCTTATCATATGCCCCCTGGCACCACAACCGAAACACTTAGGTTGCTTCTGTGTGATGAGTGCTGTTTCTTCAGTTTTTTCTTCCCGTCTTTGGGTTTCCTGTAGTAATTTTTCCGAGATGATTTCCGTAGACAGTTTGGAAGTTGAATGCTCAATCGCCATGATCAGTGGGTCGTAGTCATCTGTGAGCCCACTCAGCATGATAACTGCAACGAATTCGTCGTCTAGTGGCGATTCAATCTCATTGAGTTGATGTGAAATCTCTTTTATTTTGTTCAAATAGACTTCCATTGAGCTATTCTCCGACAGCTTAGTACTGAAGAGGCTACGCAGCAAACCTAGTCTTCTGCTCAGGCCACGTCCCTCGTAGGCTTTTTGCAGTATTTTCCACGCTTCATGTGCACTCTACGCTGTACGAATGTACGGAATTACAGCCGGAGTCACGGAAAACGCAATGCGCGCCAACGCTTTGTCAACCTTTTGCTTGTCGCAATCTTAAAATAATAAATAAATAAATAAATAACGTTGGGTTCTGCTTCCACGCAATTCCATACTCGTGGATAAGCAACATGCGCATTGTGAATTTCCACGTTGAGTAGTTCTCTGCACCTTTCAGTTTCTCAATGCCGGTTTGCCCGATCGCCGTTGAAGCCATCTTTCTTGAATTGCGCGGTGTGACGCGGGTCACGCCGCGTGTTGCCGGTAATTATTCCAAGTATGATGAATCTTGCCAAAATATGAGTATTTTTCACTTTTTCCTACCACGCTCTGCTACCATGTTGAAAATTATCGTGAAAAATGAAAAATACGATGGAGATTTCAGCAGCTTTATTTGTTCTTGTAGCGATCGCAAACGAGACACACACGAGCAAAAACGGAAGTCAATCGGCTGTCAAAGATGAGTGAATGTGGAATCACAGATTTGCGAGAAAAAAGAAATGTATGGTGTTTATTTTATCTCCGTTGACGTTGTCATAGTGACAAGTGACATTTTATTATTTATTTTTATAATAAGTTCAGGTTGTGTTTACAAACCAGAAGCAATCTTTCCAACAATTACTACAACTACAAAGGCCGACATAGCATGGTTCTTATGGCAATAGTTGATGCCAAATACTGATTTCTATTAGCAGATTTTGGTACAAATGGAAGAGTTTCCGACGGAGGTGTTTTGCAGAATACAAAGTTTTTTAAAAAGTTACAAATTGAACATTTAAATCTTCCAAACTCCGAACCGATTCAACACAGTTCAAGGTGTTTGCCATATGTATTTGTTGCTGATGACGCATTCCCGTTGAGACCTGACATGCTGAAACCATATCGTCAAGCGGATTTGAGCAACTACGAAAAAAAATAATTATAGATTATCTCGCTAAAGAAGAATAGTTGAAAACGCTTTTGGCATACTAGCATCAAGATTTCGCATCTACCATACTCAGATCAATTTAGAACCAAACAATATAGAAAAAGTGGTGATGGCTACATGTGTTTTGCACAACTTTCTAATGGAGCACACTCCTGGTTTATATGCACCTCCAAGATGATGTTTTTATCGAGAAAATGTGGATAATGGAACTTTTGTTACCACGGGCTACGATGCCACACGTTCAACCATAGAAAATTTACAAGTACAAAATCGAGGAAATGTTCTGAATGATGCAAAAAAAGTCAGACTAGAATACCAAACTTACTTTGTCAATGAAGGCTAAGTACCTTGGCAGGATAGTTTCATTGAAATGTGACTTATTTCTTTTATTTTTATGTAATAATATTGTTTTATTAATAAATGAGCAACCACACCGCTTAAGACTTTATACTGTAACAATCTATGTAGGTACGTAAATTTTGTAAAGCTATAAACGACGTTGCAAAAAATTAAGATACAGACGACCACACATCACGCGTTACAAGCTGTCGAGAGTACCTATCCTATCTCATTGTAACATAAACGATATGAAAACATGTACTTAATTGTTTGTGGTCGGCCGTACCTAATCTATAAATTCCAAAATAAATAATTCACTAATTTATACTTACATTCGAATCATTCTCGTCAATGTCCGAAATGTTAGATCGCGAGCTGCGAGGAACATCTTGATCTTCAATAAAATCGAATTCACAGATTCATCGTATTTTTTTTTTGTCTCGTCTAACGTTACTGCGTAACGTATTAATTTTTTTAATCACATCATGTTTTGTAGCAGTTGGCTCCAATTCCTTGAGCTTAGTTATCGATTTCTCGTATGCTGTCGATCGTTTGTCTCTGTCGTGATATTCTTTGCACTTTACGCGCCAAAGACAAGGTTCCGACTTATAAATTTCTATGAATTCTTCTAATGTGGCATTGCGCTTGCAACTCGCCATTTTCGCGATGATGCGCGCGCGCGACCTTCTGCCGTCGCAAACAATTAAAAACTGAGAACTGTGGCAGGTAAGCTCGCCGGACGCCACACACGCTCGGTTATGCTCGCGCGCAAACATAACCGAGCGGCATAAAATATCAATTTTGAATTTGCTCGGTTGTATGTACATGCATCGATAACTGTACAGTTTAATCACATACACGCTAGGGTTTGCCTGTCGGTTATGCATACACGGCTAAAACCATCACGCAAAACCTAGCGTGTATGGCCTCCATTACCGTGGCCTGCACAATCGCCAGACCTCAATACCATCAAGCACACATGAGACATGTTCCAGAGATGGGTTTTAGAGAACTTGAACGGAGAGTCGACAACTCAACAACTGAAAGACTTGTTAAAATTACATTGGGAACGATTACCGCAGGATCATATAAACAAACTAATAAATTCAATAAAAAACCGTTGCTTTATCTCAATAAAAAAAATTAAAGTATGTTACGCGGTGCAACATAATGTGAATAATTGTGATTAATTAAGGTGTTTTTTTTTGTTTTTGTCACTAATACATCAAAAAAGGCTAGTTATTATTTAAAAACATAAATATATTGCAATAGAAAAAAAATATCAAAACTTTTCGTGTTGCTTAGACTTTTTTGATGTGTGTATTTATTAACTCAATACCTACCAAAATGTTTATTACTGCACTTTAGGCTCTGGTGGGCAGTATATACGTATGTTTGAATATAAAAAATTGTAGGATATGCCTGTTCAGTGTAGGCAATACTACCACAGAAAGTGTACCCTCTCGATACTGCATGCCACGACCAGAAAAATATGTACAACTCAAGTGACGTAAAATAATATGACACATAGAACATTTCAAAATGAATAACCATAACGGGACAGTTTGTGAGATATGTATTCAAACTGATATACTGCCAAAATTACGGGCAATATCTACGTTTGACCGGATTCGTAGGGACTTGGCGCCATCCTCCTTCCTCATGTAGATGCGGCCGTCTTTCGTTCACACATATTTAAACTTGCGTCGGGCACCGGCCTCGCGCGCATCAAAGTATATTTTATTGTTGGTTGGAGTCAGCCGCTCGTTGATATACAACCTGTTTGACGGGCCAGCTAAGCCGATGTCCGCTGTGGTTAATGGTGGCATTAGACTTATCAAATCGATACCTCCTAAATATAATGAGTCAACTGACATTATAGTTATTTTATAGGAGAGTGATTTGAAGGCAAATCGTTTATATTTTAATGAAATCAAATTAATTCGGAATAAAGTAAATGTTTTTTTAATAAAAATTGTAAGCTCTTCCTTTGGTATAAAATGATTTTGCTGATTTTTGTTTTTAAATGACATTTTATGTACATGACTGGGTATACGCCGGCGGGACTCAATAGTGAAATGGTTTAACTACCAGTTATATTCAACGTTGTCCTTCAAAATCCATCGTTTACACCAAAATCACATGAAATATGATTGTCATTTTATTAATATAATTTTTAGTTTTCGGGGTTTTCTGTCTCACTTAATAATAAAATGTTGAAATTATATCACTTGACTCATTATACTAGAAAAGTACTTATTGCTAAGTACTTTTCTAGTATAATGAGTCAAGTAACATTAACATTTGAAACCTCAACGTATACGTACGTATGGATCAATGTAATTTACCGAGGTTTTTTATTAGTATTTTTTTTTGTAATACCTTACGATATGTGGGATTAATAAAAGCTAGGAAGAAGAACAAGAATCATAAACCAAAAAAGCTACAACGTAAATAAATCACTGTTAAAAAAAATATCAATGTTCCATCATTAAAGTTTCATAAAAAACAACAAACAGTTGTCTGACCAAAACCGGTAATCTTTGACACCATTACCCACCCTATCCTCTATAAACTTGAAAACACAGCTGGAAATTTCATTAGCGCCTCTCTTTGCTGTCTGTTGATGCCATGAAAAACAATAATCCTGACGAGATCCCAGATTGAATATTGTGAAATTATACACAGAAAGTTTCCGTTTATAATAAAAAGTACTAACGTTCCCGTGAGTTACATTAAGGCACTTTTGAAGATCAAATCTGTGGCCCTAGTGAAAAGGGATTTAAGTCTAAAACTACAACTTTAAAAAGTAAAACTATATAAAGTAAAGTAGAACTATCTAAAAGTAAAACTTCGAAAATCCTGGCTTTGGAGATTGATTCTCGGTAAACAGAAGACAAGTAGGTACAGGTTCTTCAATTAAGCAATCCACGTCATTAACCATTTCCAGTTCTCGATGAACAAGATCTATCATTCGGTTAATTCTACCTCTACTAGCCATCCTAAAAATAAAATAACTAACTTAAATAAAAACGTACATAAACTATGTATTTAACCTTCTTCATGAATCACTCTATCTATTAAAAACGCATCAAAATCCGTTGCGTATTTTTAAAGATTTATACCTACTATGTAGAGATTTCCATATAGTTACGTTCCATAATACATTCTTGTAACGTAATTATTAGGTGTAAAAAGGTACTGTTGTGCGTGTTCTGTGTATGGTAAGAATAATAAAGGAATCGTGACTTCAATGAAATAAGTGTCTTTATTTATGGTTCCACAATACTTCGTTATGACTAACTACGTACTAGGTATGCGTCAAGGCAGGGCGGTGTAACGCACTGCGACTGGCGAGCCGCACGCCCGCACTTCCATCATTCGTCAAGAATGCAACTCAGCAAATCGCGGTTACTAAGCCGCCACATCACACCCCCCCTTTCTCCAAATTTTTACAAAAAATTTCTTATTCTAATCTATTTTTAACACAGTAAAAACCACGTACCTACACTACATCACTATTACAGTACTCGGAAATCTCTAAGCTTACAATGTTGCTTACGATAACATTATCCCTGTCAGCATTCCAACAGTTGTATGCTGCCTATTGTTTTAATTCTGTCGCTAAAAATACTAGATCTTATAATATATACCTTAACTTCTAACATGTTTGCGGTCTCATCATTGCTTGAGCTCCGAGCCGACTTGAAAATATACATACAATAAAAATCTTATATTAAGGGTAGTTGCCATAACCTCCGCTCTGCAATAATTAAATAACACCTCGAGGGTCGGCAGCATTGGTTATGGCAACGCCATTCAAAAATAAAATACAAATAATACGACGTACCATTTCAGGATTACAGATTACAAGTAACACATTTTACCAACACGTATTTTGACTAAATAACTTTTGCACATTTCACAGCGCTAGGCATATCCCGTGACAGTCGCGGTGGGTGCCGGGTTACACGCTTCTTAACCATTCTCTCGCATGGCCTACGCAACCCCTCTTGATAGCGTAACATAATAGTATGCCCAATATTACAGCGATGATGATTAGTATTATCCCGAAGTAGTTCAGTTTGCCTGGGCCTGTGCTGTGGCTACGTATTCTCTATTCTGGTAATTTCCCATCTCAAAACTCAAAACTCTATTTAGTTTGTATACAAAAAATAACCAACCAAATAACCGCAGTGAAATGTACAAAAATTCCTAACAACATTCGATATTATTTTGTTATCACAATAACAAAATAATGTAAGTATATCGAATGTAAAAATCAAAAATGCAAAAATCGCACCGGTTGCTTAATCACTCGACCACAGCGTGTGGTTTTAGCCATAGGCGGTAGCGATTCCTGTCCACCTGATTCTATATCCGATTTACACTCGTTATCAGTACAAATGGTTTCTGGCGGTTCTTCTTCATTAATAATATACGCTGGTTTTAATCTGTCTATGGAAACGGTTGATTGACGATCACCTATTTGTATGTAAAAAGTTTTCTTATCCCCACTGATTACTTTATAAAGGCCGTTATATGCTGGGGTTAGCGGATTTTTTACCATATCGTTCCTTAAAAAAACATGAGAACACGTACTTAAATCATTGTGTATAAATATTTTTCGCGAATCGCTGTTCTCTCTTGACTGAGGTCGCATACTATTTATAACACTTCGAAGTTTGCTTACGAACGTAGCTGAATGATCTACTTTGGTTTTCTCGGTTTCGCAATAAAAATCGCCTGGTAAACGTAGTGTCTGTCCTAATACTAATTCCGCAGAACTTACATTTTCGTCGCTTTTACAAGCCGCACGAAGTCCCAACAATGTTGTCGGTAATTCATCGACCCATGATCTATTATCCTGTAGCCTAGCCTTAATTGCAACCTTAAGTGAGCGATGCATTCTTTCAACCATTCCGTTCGCCTGCGGATGATACGCTGTTGTGCGGGTCTATTTTATGCCCAAAATGTTTAGTAAACCTTTAAAAACTTCGCTCTCAAACTGTCTTTCCTGATCACTCGTTACTGTCAAAGGGCACCCGAACCTGCATACCCACCCTTCGTATATGGCTTTAGCTACTGTGTCCGCGGTAATGTCTGTCACTGGAATCGCTTCAGGCCACCGCGTGAATCTATCTATCATAGTGACGCAATATCGATAGCCTTCTTCTGACGTTGGTAGCGGACCAACTATATCGACGTGTATACATATGTTCAAATCTATCTGTCAACGGAAAACTACTTAATTTGGAAACTGTATGCCGCTGTACTTTTACTTTTTGACAATGAATGCAAGCCCTAGCCCATCTAGTTATATCCTTGTTCATTTTTGGCCAAAAGAAACGGTTTGTTATCATCTTCCGAGTGGCCCTAATTCCGGAGTGACTTATGTTATGTACTGTATTGAAAGCTAATTTACGAAATTCTTGTGGGAGATATGGTCTTACCTGTTTATCTGAAATGTTGTACGGACTCGCACGTACGTATACGTACGACTGACTCGCGCGCAGTGTAAGCGCTTTCATATTACTCAGAAGGTCGGGAATGTTCGTATGTTTCTGCACGAATGGAATTCGTACGAAAACGTATCCAAAGTGAGCGCGGCCTAAGGCACTAAAAAAAATAGTGCCGTTATTTTAGCCTAGTGCTATTGCTGTTAATTTATAGTCTACATAATGTAGTTTCGATTTTTATAACTCATTGGTTCCTACAAATAAACCTCTTTTTTATATTATTTTTAAATGTGAAAAATGGGTAAAACGCCGGTTTAACCCATTTTTGCCACCACAAATTTTAGATTTCGGCCTACAAGACGTTGGTTTTCGGCCACTGGATTAGATAGAATAGAAAGGTAATACAAACTAAATAAAATAACAATAAAATGTATTTCTTCCTGTATTTTTTATTTACAGTGACATTAATCAATTTATTATTAACTAGCTGTACCAGCGACGTTGTTCGCTTATATACCTATCATTCATCTTTATGAATAAAGATATTGAACAATAAAGATATTGAGTATTGAGTAAATATTTGACTGTGATATAGAGGGCCACTAACACGAACTGCCTACTGCCAAGTAAATTTTGTCACAAATGTTGCTGTTTGTATAAATTCTCAAAATAAAAAAGTACCATCGTCATAATTAGCTTACCTCTAAAACTTTTAAGGATTGGTTTTGATGCTACTTTGTTTAAAAATTTTAGATTTATCTTCCAAGTCCAGAACCGTGAAAAAAAAATATCATTTTCATGGTGGCTTTCGATGTCAATGTCCAAAATATGTCTACCTTGGGCAGTTTTGAACTGACTCTTTTATCTTCTTTTTTATAATATGTAGTATGATTTCTCTTTTGTGCTTTGTCCAGTTGGTTACAATAATTGAAGGTCAATGTTTTTGTATTGAGTACTGGCAGCGTCAACTCTGAGTTAAAGTGAAAGCAGCTGTCGCTCTAGGCAGTAAATGGCAAAGGGCACCCAAAAACTGAATCCATAAAAACAAATTAGTCCATTTTTTATGCTATAGTTCTCGTTGGTACCGTAGTCCCTAGTGAGACTACAGGGCGCGAGGTTTTGGTGCGAAACCTCGAAATTGAACTACGCAGTTAAATTAAGAGTGGATATCAGATAGGCAGTGACTGTCATGAGACCCATGAAACTGTTCAAAGAGGAGGTAGTTACAAAAAGTTGACGTACGGTTTGAGAGGCGCAGTGGCAGAATTACCAAAACTGTGTTTAAATTTATTTGCTTGGAAAGATTAAGTAATAGCTGTCCAAGGACAATCTCATTCTACCCTGATCAAAGTCAAAGGCTGTATCCTGTACAATTCGCTTTATTAAGCGACATTAAGCGTAAGGTGCAGCATAAGGTGATGGGCTTAAATACCGTACGTATATATTTTAAAATGTAGAGAATTAGTCCATCCAACAAAGACATTGTAGAGTGCGTGAGTTAGGCCCTAAGCAATTACTTCAGAAAATTGTTCAGGGTGCTTAGAGAGTTAACATACTAAAAGTCCTGACATCTAGGGGGTGAGGCGGAGTGGGGGGAGGGGGTTAAAGTTCCCATTTTTCAGTTTTTCGCTAATATCTTTTAAATGGCGCGTCATGGAGATAAGAAGTCTTCTACGCAATGAAAGCTTATAAAATTATGTACAACTTATATCTTATACACTTTTTCACATTCCTACCTATTTTCGAACTACACGTTCCGGAAAAGTGAAAATTGAAAAAAATACTACTTGAATTGAACACTACCTCTTGTATACTACTTCCTTCACGTTATTTGGGGATAAAAAGTATCTTATATCTTAAATCAACTCCTACTATATCAATTTACTAAATTTTATCCAAATCTGTACAGCCGTTGGGATATCAAAACTTTTATCTACACTTGTCTTATACACTTTTTCCAAATTTTCACCAGTGTTCGAGTATTAGTGTGATGTGACAAGCATTACCGAATGTTAAATATGAGCTAGTATATAAATTAGGTATTTTATTGATAACATAAGCTGGGAGTACCTCCAAGCGGTGAAGGCGGTAACAGTTTGAGATCTCGTTTTCTACCAGTGGTAATGGAGCAGAAGCGGGTTGTCACTTTTCATTCCATATTTCCTGTCGTAGAAAACGGGATCTCACTGGCTAAAACTCCCATAATCATCCATGCCTTCGGGCTATTGTTATTGTTGTCGTTTATGATTCAACCTCTTTGGCATGGTAGCCTACCCGGTAAAGCAGGGGAGCAGCCAGAACAGTTCTTTGCTTTGTAATCGTCATTAGTTACGCAATTGGATTATCCATTTTAACTGAATGTACTATTCTTCTTCTGCTCAAAAGCGTTCTGGTTTCTTCTTTTACATTATGTGCGCATAATAAACAATTAGTCATGAAGTCGAATTGGGGAGCTGAAGACCTGAGCTGAGACGGGCCTGCCTCTTCTTGAGATGTAGATGCAACACTTACATCTTTTTAATTGTATCGGCTCGAGTGTAGTTTTTACGACAATTAGCTAGTGTTAATTAAAAACGGATGTCAAGGCGCGGAAAATTTGGTGCTTATCATCGTTCCGATCTATACTAGCTTTGATAAGGCCGAGTATTCCTTTTTGTTTCACCTCAG
The DNA here is from genome assembly GCA_905475315.1 of Autographa pulchrina. Lineage (NCBI taxonomy): Eukaryota > Metazoa > Arthropoda > Insecta > Lepidoptera > Noctuidae > Autographa > Autographa pulchrina. Next base: position 2,095,421 of record FR997775.1, read on the forward strand.
AAACATCCTTACTACCTTTAACGATGTCCTTATCACACACAGGACACTTATTATTATTAGCACTCATGATGGATAATCCAATTGCGTAACTAATGACGATTACAAAGCAAAGAACTGTTCTGGCTGCTCCCCTGCTTTACCGGGTAGGCTACCATGCCAAAGAGGTTGAATCATAAACGACAACAATAACATAAGCCCGAAGGCATGGATGATTATGGGAGTTTTAGCCAGTGAGATGCCGTTTTCTACGACAGGAAATATGGAATGAAAAGTGACGACCCGCTTCTGCTCCATTACCACTGGTAGAAAACGAGATCTCAAACTGTTACCGCCTTCACCGCTTGGAGGTACTCCCAGCTTATGTTATCAATAAAATACCTAATTTATATACTAGCTCATATTTAACATTCGGTAATGCTTGTCACATTACACTAATACTCGAACACTGGTGAAAATGTGGAAAAAGTGTATAAGACAAGTGTAGATAAAAGTTTTGATATCCCAACGGCTGTACAGACTTGGATAAAATTTAGTAAATTGATATAGTAAGAGTTGATTTAAGATATAAGATACTTTTTATCCCCAAATAACGTGTAGGAAGTAGTATACAAGAGGTAGTGTTCAATTCAAGTAGTATTTTTTTCAATTTTCACTTTTCCGGAACGTGTAGTTCGAAAATAGGTAGGAATGTGAAAAAGTGTATAAGATATAAGTTGTACATAATTTTATAAGCTTTCATTGCGTAGAAGACTTCTTATCTCCATGACGCACCGTTTAAAAGATATTAGCGAATAACTGAAAAATGGGAACTTTAACCCCCTCCCCCCACTCCGCCTCACCCCCTAGATGTCAGGACTTTTAGTATGTTAACTCTCTAAGCACCCTGAACAATTTTCTGAAGTAATTGCTTAGGGCCTTGCTCACGCACTCTACAACCCCTTATGGGTGATTTATTGACTGAACTAAATGCGATAGAAAGTTTATTTTATTTAGGGTTTTGGGCCAACCTTTTGGTATTACGGTACAAAAACTTTATGAAATTTAAACACATAAATTAAAACATCATGTACGCATAAAAACCTACATGAGAAGCAAGCTACCTTTTAATGAATATTAAAGAGGTGTGATAAAAAGATCATTGGGTTTTTGGGTAAAAGAAAATAAATAACAAATACAAAAAGATCTTGTCCATGGAATATAATATGACCAATAGAAAACATTACACATTATGTTGGAAAAATAGTTTAAAAGTGGATTAAAGTTTTTAACCAACTATAAAGTGATCTATGGGGAAGCTTACGTTTTCAAGTCAGAAGCCAATGCGTAAATTTCCAAGCAAATGGCCAGGACATTTACGCCTGAATCACTTTACGGTATATGCCATGCACGTTTGTTCCTCCATGATCAGCAATGAGGAACAAACTTACCTACGGAGATTAGTAAATACAAACACTAAATAATTGTAAGTTTATAGGTATATCGGTTGAGAAAAAATTCACGACTTAAAGATGTCGTTAATTGCGACTAAAAATACAACAAAATGTTACAAATATTTTTTACTTAAAAAAGATACGTTAGTAAAACACAAAAAGAGTTAGCTCTACTGAGATTTGAACTTGAGTATCAAAAAATTCAAACTTATATAAGAAAAGGGACGCATGAAAAAAAAAACAAACATTAACAACCGGATTTGAACTTGCAGCAAGATCACTCATTTCCAATGGTTCAACCGCCAAGCTGTTTACTTCTATAGCTAGTTCACTAAAATATAGGTACTAATCAAATTGAAGATTGCTATGGCTACCTCAGTCTGCCATGGTTACCCTGTTGTTTATCTGTCAATAATGCCAATTTATGTGTGCAGTTGAGAAAATGATTTTGAAAATTTAAAGCTCCACCCCTTATCAGCTAGATTCAATAGCATGTTTCAACATAGCTAACAACCATCTACGATTTCTTGAAAACAACCTCTCAACACAGTCGGCCAGAGTCGATTTTAAATGTTTCAAAACTTTTCTTGTGGAAACTAGGTCTGCGTTAGTAATTTCTTTAGCATTTCTTTCGGGTGTCTTTGAATTATTTAGTCTTTCCAGAGTATTCTGGACACATTTCGTATAATCTACTGCATCAGAGTCAAATGGATAAAGTCCGCATTTTCTGAAGCCATTAATTATATTTCGCAGCATATTTGTAAACTAGATTATAACTATCCTATACTTGTATAGCTGTAAGTCCTCCATGCTGTATTAAATAAATAAATAAATTTGTATTTTCCAGGCAGTCTTTGAAAAGAGCACAAAAATTAGTCTTGGTGACAGAAGAGTTTATGTTTTCTGGCTTAGTCAAAAACTTCCTCACTACTTTTTTCCATTCCGACTTCAAAGGCCCAAAAACACTGCTCACACATCTGCCGGTTGAAGTATGTGCGTGGTATTAAGAGGCAGAGCGTAAAGAATTATTTCCAATCGCTCGCACATCGCGCTCAACCCAATTGACATATGCGATTTGTGTCCATCTACCAGTATGAGAATAGGTTTTTGAATTTCGTTACTCACTACCCAATTATTAAAATCATTCGTAATGTATTCAAAAATACATCACTACGCATCCAACCACTCTCAGATCTTCCGAGGACCCAATGTGGTGGCATGCTATCTGCTATTTGTTTTGGCGGGCGAATATATGGAAAAACTATTAGTGGCGGACATACTTGCCCGTTAGCATTAAATGTCACCAAAACAGTTAAATTATCTTTTTCACTGCCATTTTTAATTTGGTATAGATTGCGGTGCCCTCGAGGACCAAGAACCTTTCCTGTTTTAGGGCAAAGGGCGAACCCACTCTCATCTCCATTGAATATGCGTTCCGGAGATTCCAATATATCACGATGATTTGATTCTACCAGAAACGCTTCAAGTTCTTGAAACCAGAGCTTGATTGACTCCTTCGTTACCCTAGCTCTCGCCTTGTTTATTCCTTCAGCGGATCTTTGTGAAATTTCCGGATTTTCAAGAATTTAAAAAACCAGGATTGTCCAGGACGATCGTCTTTGAAAGGGGTCTGCTTGCCTAAGTGTTTTATGATTGTCTGAACAGTTTCTAACAGTTATGATTTTTTTATTGGAAAACCACACTTAGCGATGTCAATTAGCCATTGCACTATTTTTGTTTCGATTTCATGGGTAAGTATAGGATCAGGATCTTGAGTTTTAATCGAATCACTACTTCTTCCAGATATTCGATCTTGTACATTTGCCCTAGGAATTCCATAATTTCGGCAAACTTCTCTAATGGAAAGCTTTTTTTCGCGAATATCTCTAAGTGCCTGGTTAATGGTATCTTGAGTATACGGTGCATTTCTTTTTCTTTTTTTAATGATGTCCTTACTCTTTGGAGGAGCCATCTGAAGCAAAAAAAATCTTATTGAAAGATCTTCCTAAAAATGCATCGTGAAATACTTTATATTTCATGAAATGGCTAAAAATCAGAGCGCCGTTCGGTTTTCGGCCGCCCCTATTTTTCATACAACTTAAAAGTGTATGAAAAATAGGGGCGGCCGAAAACTGAATAATAATTATAGACTTACTCTAATTTTCGGCCACTACCGAAATTCGTATTTTAGTTTCATCAATAACCGTTAAAATTGCAGTATTTTGGTGGCCGAAAACTGAAAACTAGTGTATTCACAAGAATACGGTTTATTATAAACGAAGAGAAGTCTACTACGTGTAACCAATTAAATAAAAGAGACAAAAATATTTAAGCTGAACGAGAGCTACTTTTCGGCCGCATGGCCGACAACCAAACAATTGGAAAATTTATTAAGTCACTTTCCAGCCACCTAATTTAACAACTATTTCAATAAAATATTGCACTAATTAATGTGAAAATACAATACTAAGTGATTTATACGGAGGAATATGCACATTATTAGATAATCATAGTAAAAACAGCACAAAACTTACTTTTGAGTAGAACGCGCGCCACAATATTTGAACGCGCGCCACAATATTTTTCGCTCGTTCTCACACGCCTTGACAGCTACTGCGCTGGCGTCGTACTAAACAATTTATTATAAAGCTGGGGACAAATTATCGGACGCGGCTGACGGACGCGGCTCACAGCCGCGACTGATAAGTGAGCACAGTCGACCGGGACGTGGCTTGCGGACGCGCAACAACGCATTCCGCAAAGAACTGTAGACGAAGGAACATGTCGAGTAGTGAAAGTGAGGACGATTTTCTCGAATTAGCGGCGGCTGCTTTATGTTGTCCACACAGAAAGAAAATAAAAAGAATTGTTTGGGTCCATGACAAATAAAGACAGAGCAGAGTGTGATGAATTCCACACTTTGTATCCACATTTATTAAGAGATGAACGTCGATATAAACTTTGTTTGAGAATGAATGAGGATCAATTTAATTTTTTGCTAAATCTTATCGAAAATGACATTGAAAAAGCATTTACACAGTTTCAGTTTCTGGCTGTAATTGCGTTATTCTTTTACCACGGGCTTAAATACTTTTAGATGTTCCAGTGTCACTATTGTATGAGAATTCTCCTCTCACCAACATATTTGTGGACGTCCTCGACCTTTTTAATATGATTCTCTTCACTGTACTGATTTTGAAATGCAGTTTATCTGGTTTTTTTAGAACATTTTCTGTAGCAGTGCGCCAATCAAAGACGGTAACTTCAGTGCCCAGATGGCGTATTGTCTCATGTTCAGAAATGAGATCTATATACTCTTGAGGGTTTGTTATATTTTCACGAGCACGGCATTTTTTTTCGATGTAGGCAAAAACCCGATCTGGAGGCATAAATGAATGACCAGTTACTGGGTATATGAGCTCTACTCATATGATATGTCCGGGAGCTGTACTGAACCACTTCATTAACATACCAACCATCATTCTGTTTTTATTTTGGCCCGCGCAGCCGTCAGCCATAAGCCGAACGGTTTTAATGCCATTCAGATCCAGTAAACATAACGCATGGTGCAAAGCACTACATATCTCATTAGATGACTTTGCTGCAACATCTTCCGTCCACAAATATGCAAAAACATTTTCTTTATTTAAAGAAGTCCGTGATGAGCCCTCAACTACAGTAAAGTTAAAAAGGTAGATTTGTCGGGAATAATATGTCGCCTGGTCAGGAATTTTCGGCATGGGTAGATTTTTCTGGCAATCGAATGAAAGGGTTAGAAGTCCTTCTTTTTCCTCCTTTAAATAATTGAAAAAAGCTTTTGCCCGCAGCTTATGTATTCTTTTTTGAACCATGAACTCTTGTTTTTTACCATATTTTTTTTCTATTTTAATGTTTTCTGATAGTTGTAGACAAGTAGAACAAACATCTTGCCGAACAGCACCGAAACCAATGTTAAAAGAAGTGTTAAACACTTTTCTAAAATAAGACACCGTTACCGAATATCCCGGCAAGGATTGGTCATTATACATTGCGTGCATTCTTTTAATAGACAAATCGGGAGCCAAATATACACGGTGACGGTCTTTTCCACGACAGTAATGCGTTTCTAAAGGTGTAAAAGACTGAATAAATTTTTCAACTGGTTCTTTTCGTGATGCGAATGTGAATTTACTCCCTGTACTCGTCCTTTTTTTAGTTTCAATATACCCAGAAAACATTTCAAACTAACTGCTACCAACGTATTTTTCGGTGGATGCGTACAAAATATCTTGTTGAAAATTCTTTGGTATTGCGTGTTCCTTTTGTAGGTCTCTTTCTTTTAATTTTAGTACATAGGCAATATTTCAAAATGAAGTTATCTTGATGTATTTTTGACGGGTTTTCATAAAATAATTTATGAAACCAAAACATATCGCCTGATGTTAAAGAACTGCATTTGTATGTTTTAGAATTTTGGTGATATTTCGGTTTTGTTGGTAAGGAGGTAGCTGAATATCTGTAACTATTAAAAAAAACATACCTAGTCAGCAATATTGTAGGTACTTGTAGAAAAAATAAACTAACCTAATTAAAAAAAAATAAGTCAAAGGGTTTTATATTATAGGTAATATTCAATTTTTTATTCGACTTGGCGGGGGCACTGCGATGCCCTCAGTACCGTGTATGTTGTATTGTACAGGGAACTGAATGTACTATGTGTAAAGTTTCATATGAATCGGTTAAGTAAAATAAGGTGAAAAAGCATTCACAAGATTGGAAGCAAAAATAAATAAACGGGATCAAACTAAATATTAAAAACACTCCTCGGGTCGAATTCGGGGTTCAAAAATGAAAAAAAAAAGTCATATTTGTTTGGTTTCAATCAGCATTTATTTTGTAGAAATATAAAATAATCATAATAAAAATATTATCAGAGATCAAAACTTTGATTTGTATGAATTATTCATTATTTTAATTTATAACTGTCCACAGCAAAGACTATAAAATGAACAGAAAAGACAAAAGTTGTACTTTGTCTTAACAATGATAAAGTAAAAAAACGATTTTTCTTAAAATTACAACAATCTGGCTGTGTTATTCATCTTCATATGAAAAATGTTATAAAAACAATCAATCTTGTCGTTTTAAAAAATATCGAATTTATGTCCACAGAAGGGATTTATTTTCGGTTGACTTTAATCAAATATAATTTGTCAAGCAAACTAAACTTAAAATAATGGAAATTGAAAATATTAAGATAGTAAAAACAGAGGGTTACTTATATTGTAAGACCTCACATGCGTCATTTGTAACACGCTAGAATAATAATATTTTTTTATTCGTCATCGTTGCTATCAGTGTAGGGATCCACAAAAGGTTTTTTAGACTGCTGAGGTCGTACAGTTAAGTCGCCTTCACCACTGCTGTTTGTGGGTAATGGATAACGATGGCGTGGAGTGAAAATTTCATAAGAATCATCAGAGGCTGATAGATACTTGGATCTCTTATCGTGTGGAGATAAAGTCACATCGGAATCATCAGAACTTGATGGAAACCTGGGTCTTTTATTGAGACGTAATGGGAGATTGCGAGTAAAAGTTACATCAGAATCATCAGAGTCTGAGAGGAAATGGAACCTTTTACAGGGACGTAATGGGAGAGTATAAGAAGTACCTTCTTCAGGTGTAATCTCATTTGACCTATATGTTATTGTAGAAGCATTGTCTGTGTCTTCACTTCTTGGAGATAAGTTCCTTGCGTCAGCTATACTCAAAGGACTATGCGATTGTACATTATCGAACGGAACCATTATCTGGCCAATTTCAAAATGTGGACAAACAGCGTTTGTTGCACAAGATAGACAACTAAGCCTTCTTACATGTAAAATATTTGGTTCATTTCGATTCCAAGAAAGTTGATGTATTTTAAATGTCCCTTTAAAAGCTTTCACCGTATTCTTGTCGGCGATTTTTTGAATGCGTTGAACCATTGGATCTCCTATTCCATAAATCTCTATACCTTTACAATTTTCTTTTAAACATAACATAAGAGAGTCATAATCAGAGACATCTCTTCCCATTGCAACTGAACTGTCACACAGCCTTTTGATACAGCCACCTACTCCGTCTGGAGCACCTTTGCCATGCCCTTTTTCACTGTAGTGCCAAACAATATCGGTCACATCATTTAATTCTCGACTAATGAATGTAACAATTAAAAAAAACATAGTTTTGTTTCGGTATTGGGTTGTTGGGCCGTCACTCAAAATATGTAGTTCTGTTAAATTTGGATTAATTGCTTTAATTCGCTGTAGGATTGGTTTAAGGTGGGCACAGATAAAAACAGGATCATGACGCAAATTTTTTGAAATAGAGCACATGGATGTAGTTTGAAAACCATTATTCGGAAATTCAGCCACGCTATAATAAACGCAAGTATGAAGAGACAACTGAGGCTTAGAGCCACCAAAATGAGCCGATTGAACCTCAGCGCTGTATTTACAATTATAATTTTCGGAAAAATCTATATGCAACAGGCCTTTAGAAGACGTTAATTGTTGTTTAAATGTTTGTATCGATCTCATTTGATGGATCATATTAGCTACATGTTGCATGAATAATGGTAAATTTAAATGTAATAACTTCACTAGAGCACCCATCGTAGTTTTAACAGTTTCTTTCAAACATTTCTTGCATTTTTTCTGTACACCTTTGATGTGTAACGTTTGTATCTTGGTAGTGGAAATAAAAGAATTATATATTAGTTAGATACAATTTATTAGTTGTGGGTAGGTAAGTAGATATCGGTTGAGCCTTGAGTGAGTTTGAATATCGAGCGCGTAACGAGTTTTAGTTCGCCGGTAGAAACACCACTATCCTGGATCAGTAGCCGGTTGTGTAGGTAGGTCGCTCGCAGCTCTGCAGCAGCACAGCCGTCGACGATGCAGGGTAGATCCGCTGACTTCGGCGTGAAGGTTACGAAGGTCACGAAGTTCCCGAAGGTCACGAAGTTCACGAAGTCACGAAGTTCACGAAGTCACGAAGTTAGCGAAGGTCACGAAGTCAGCCGACTCGGACAGTAGGAAGGAAGGTGAAGAAGATAGTAGGTAGATGCTTGAACCCTGGAATTCGGTAATTGGCCGTCTTAGTAAATGACCGAATCCATGCTATGACTGCAACATCCCGATATCCACTAACACGGCCTACTCAAAGGGAAGCAGTGTTCTAGCACTAAGCAGCTATCGAGATGGGCAGTCTAGGCAGCGTGGTACAGTAGCAAAAGCACGAAGTTAATTGGGTGATTTGCAAAAATAATTAATTTAAAATTAACAAAAAACAGGAATATTACAGATAATTAAAACATGTAGGTAGGTACACATTACTACTGGTAGAATTAAAAAATGTAAGAACAAAGAAAATGTATGACCTCTATGAGAGGGTCAAAGTCAACCGTCAATTTGAATTAACGGATAGCAAATGAAAATATAGTATTTAGATACTATATTAGCCTTTTAAACGATATAAAACAAAACAAAACATTACTAATTACAGTTAAACGCTAACGACTGATCTAAAACATTATGAGGTACATTTACGAACACAGAACAATGCTCTAATGAAAATAGCAAATCATGCAATGATAAACTAGCTAATTAGCGTAATAAAGATTTGTTTTGCAACACTCACCCGATCTGGGGTTAACACTGTATTTAAAGCACTTTGTAGAAGTTAACGTAGTAAAAAGTTTTTGACTTATTAAAATACGTGTGCGAAAATAATAAAATAGTACTGCAAATTTGGAAACGATTTTAAATGACTAGAAGCGTCTGTTCGCGGCTGCGTGTAGCCAGTGTGATCTTCAAGGTTCTCGAGTATTCCGCACCAGCGGCGACTCGCAGTCTAGGTGGAAGGGATCGTTCGCAAAACTGGTTTCCGTGGCGCGGTTAGCTATCGCGACGCGCGGCGCGCGGCTCACGGCTCATTATATCATATGCCCCATCCAGACTCTCGCGAGGCGCCTCCTAGAGGCTCTCGGCACGAGGCTTGGCGAGTGGAGGCTGCACGAGTGCTAGCAATCTACACTCTCGATTTATTCACTTGCCCGCTACGTCTACTACAAGATGGATGTGATTGAAGTGACTGCGTTAGCAACTTTATGTGCCTACCAATATTATAATGTCTTGCGTCTATATGACCTAAATAAAGAAAGAAAGTCAAAACGGAGAAGGTGGTGGATGACGTCAATACACCGCAACAGGATAGGGATTTTTCGGATTCCAAATAATTGGTTCCATTTGATACAACTCCATAAAAGTGCAACACAAATCGTTGGTCCACTCCGTCATTCTAAAAAAACGCGCGCGTCCTTACTCTGCAGCAGTTTACAACAAAGTGAGCGAGCGCGAGAGTGTGGTTGATTCCCTCGCCTCGCTCCTCGCGTTCTTTGACTCGCGTCCGAAAAACCGACACAAAACGGAGCGACAGCGAGGCGAGGCGAGGGAAGACGAGGGGACACGAGCGCACCGTCCACACTCTCGTACTCGCGTTCCCTCGTGTAGCCTCGTGGAGAGTCTGGATGGGGCATCAATGAGTATTTTAGTTTTAAATAGGCTTACGGCGATATTAATTATTTATTATTACACAAAATAACGTGCAACGTTACAAATTACATCTACTTCTTTTGTAACCCATCTATCATAAGTTACATAATCGTTTTCATTAAAATGATTAACCCTTAATTTGGCAAAACATTATAAGTTATGCTATGATGTTATAGTGATTATATGTTATTAATACCTTACTTATAAGTCTGAAAAAAATAAAAAAAAAAATATTGACTGAAGCATTTCCTGAAAACACGACGTTAAGTATACTCAACAAAAAAGGATGGCTCTTTAGTCAACTGAGCCCGCTCTTACAGGTCCCGCGGGATGAGTTGACCTAATGCATATTTTGAATTGGTTAACCGATCCCGCTTCATAATTTTATAATTTGTACATACACCGAGAAAAGTGTTAGACATTAATATCACCAAGATATTTCTTGAAGCAGTTTAATAGCTATGACTCCTTTAGTAACTTTTTGGGAAGTTCTTCGTGGACATATTAAAAAATAATAACTTTTATTCTATGAACCTTTTGTAAATTTTTTTTTTGCCTTAGGACTATTAGAGATGCCCTTGCAAATTTTGATTGGTAAAATTATTACGTTTCTAGCAATAGTGCACTATACAATATTCTTATTCTAATATCTTATAATCTATATTGAAAGAACCTAGAACTTTAATCTTCTATAATACAAATCGCTGAATGTGTTGTTAAGCGCAAATCTCGAGAGCATTTGAATGATAATAATTTAAAAAGACTGACTTTTAGATCATTTAGTTTTAGTTTTAAAAGACCCATCCAATCTCTGGTATATTCCACTTTGTTCACCTAGGTGATATCACCCAGGTGAACAAAGTGGACTTTTTTGTCTCCTCATTTCACCTCGGACTCAATTCACCCAGGTGATATCACCTGGGTGAAATGAGTCGACTTTTTATGTGTAATTTGTTCACCTTGGAATTGTATCACCCAGGTGAACAAACGCGACTTTTTGAATTATTCTAGTCGACTTATATCACCCGCATACAAAGTGGCAAAAAGTTCATTAAATTATATTTAAATATATTTTTATTTTACTGATTGTTCTTATAATAAATACAAGAAAATATTTTATGTACAAAGTATAAAAAATAGTAACAATTAAATCAAAATATGCCAAAAATTAAAAATTAATAGGTGTTTTCAACAGACATTGGAGTTTTTTATAGGAGTGATAATGTGTCCAAAAATATTTCTTCATTTTTTTATTAAAAATGATTAAAGTATTTATTAGCAATAAAACCCGATTTATTTTAATTTTATTGACATGGAATATCGTTTTTGTACTAAAAAGATTTTCTTGTATTTAGTAAAGGAACAATCAGTAAAATAAAAATATATTTAAATATAATTTAATGAACTTTTTGCCACTTTGTATGCGGGTGATATAAGTCGACTAGAATAATTCAAAAAGTCGCGTTTGTTCACATGGGTGATACAATTCCAAGGTGAACAAATTACACATAAAAAGTCGACTCATTTCACCCAGGTGATATCACCTGGGTGAATTGAGTCCGAGGTGAAATGAGGAGACAAAAAAGTCCACTTTGTTCACCTGGGTGATATCACCTAGGTGAACAAAGTGGAATATACCAGAGATTGGATGGGTCTTTTAAAACTAAAACTAAATGATCTAAAAGTCAGTCTTTTTAAATTATTATCATTCAAATGCTCTCGAGATTTGCGCTTAACAACACATTCAGCGATTTGTATTATAGAAGATTAAAGTTCTAGGTTCTTTCAATATAGATTATAAGATATTAGAATAAGAATATTGTATAGTGCACTATTGCTAGAAACGTAATAATTTTACCAATCAAAATTTGCAAGGGCATCTCTAATAGTCCTAAGGCAAAAAAAAAATTTACAAAAGGTTCATAGAATAAAAGTTATTATTTTTTAATATGTCCACGAAGAACTTCCCAAAAAGTTACTAAAGGAGTCATAGCTATTAAACTGCTTCAAGAAATATCTTGGTGATATTAATGTCTAACACTTTTCTCGGTGTATGTACAAATTATAAAATTATGAAGCGGGATCGGTTAACCAATTCAAAATATGCATTAGGTCAACTCATCCCGCGGGACCTGTAAGAGCGGGCTCAGTTGACTAAAGAGCCATAGATTAAAGGTAAACTACTATTGTTGAGTAGACTTAACAAAATCAGATTAGGGGCATTTTTAAATAATAAAACTCACAAATAAAATGAAATCGTTTAAGTATTGAAAAAAGAAAAGTTCGTTAAAATTATTTCCTGACGTGATGATAATTAAAATGACAGTTTCTGTCTTTGAAAAAACACAATCGTACTTTACATTTTAGGCAGTAAACAGTGGTAAATCCTTTTTTACAGTAAGCACATCGACCATATTCTTTACCATGTTCAGGAAAATGATCGATGGCATCGAACCTGACGTCGCGGCGTCGTCTATGGGCCTGGAACGTTTTGGTTTTGTTATTTTTTCTTTAGCTTTCACATCTTGGACACTAAGTACATCTATATGTTTTCCTTTTTGTTGCAATGCCTTGTATATTTCAATTCTGAATTCTTTCAGAGCCTTTTGCTTCACAACACCTTTTCTCTTCATATCCCGCCTATAAAGTAACCAGCCATTATTCACGCAAATGTCCAAAAGCTGTGAAAATATGGAGAGATACCAACGCCTTGATTTCATCTCTGTTCTGTAGAGTGCAATAAGCATGTCCGCCAGTTCTACTCCACCCATATGGGCGTTATAGTGTTTCACCAAATTAGGGTAATCGACATCAATTCGTTGCTTCTTCACTTTACAGTAACGTCTTACTTTAGTTTTGGGTTAAGCATCGGTATAACTCGACGCTAAAACGACGCACTTATTATCATTCCATTTAACTACGGATAATTTAGTCTTATTACAAACTGTTTGACTGAAGGCTCTTCTTCCTTCTTTTTTCAGGTTTTTGTCAGTTTTCAGTTTATTTGCAGCACTTCTGAGTCGATTTTGCCGAATTGTCCCAAGACTAAAAATGCCATACGAGTTTCTAAGATGATTATCAATTCTAAAGACGAAAAAAAATTATCGAAATATACCACGCAGGGTTTCTTCTTTATAGTTTTACACAGCCTAATAACTGCTTTACCGCCCCAACCTAAACTCTCTTCTTCGTCGGTAAAGGGACAATTTTCAAATGACTCATGCCCAGCATACAAAAAAAAGTCATATATGAGTCCAGACGCGCCAGCACGAACCAGGTTCTTAAAACCCCACTTTCTTGGTTTTTGAGGATTGTATTGCCGCTTTTTGCCGGCTTTGGTGCCCTTGTATGGGATCACCATTTCATCGATGCTAAATCGAGTCTCTTCTTCAACTTTGAGGCAGTTTTGGCGAATCCTTTCGGCAAATGGTCTTATTTTAAAGTAAGGGTCTGAGCTTGTCTCATTATTATCGACGAAATGAATATATCTGCGTATTTGCTGATAGCGTTTTAGCGACATAACATCTGCTACTAACGGATAACGAGTGGTCGATGACCAATAATCTAGATAAGATGGCATAGAGACTATACCCATAATTACTTTTGTACTAATAAAATTACGTAATTCTTCAACTGTCAAATTTATAGATTGTCCTGTTAACTGCATAGCATACATGTTAGAATATTGGCATATTTCGGCAAATAAGTCTTCAGAAAAAAAGTCAGAGAAATAGTCGTAGGCACATTTGTTATCCGGTATAGGGCTTTGAAACTCATCGATGGATCTAATTCAGCGTAATGTTGGAAACGTCTGTTTGACCATCTATATTTCAGGTCTACTCTTCGTGTACCAAAATCATTCGCATCATGAATTTCCACGAGCTATAGTTCTCGATGCCTTTAAGTTTCTCAATAGAAACAAAATTTGAGGATCCAGAACCCGACGAGGCGGCCATGTTTTCGTCTTCAGTGAGGTATTTTCGTATCTCAATGAACCGGTCACAGAACGCGAAGTACGTGAAAATATTATTGATATTATTTATTAACAATATCCCTGGGCCCATAACCTGATGGGTTATGGGCAGAAAACAAACTACAATATAGGATGACCAGGGATTTAATACGATTAGGTAAATTTCAAGTATTGTCTTAGTTGCCGGCAGAACACAGAAGAAGGAGACAACATAATAAAGTGACGTTTGTATAGAAATGTCAAACTCAAAATGACATAATAGTTTGCGTTTACAAATTAAACTTTAACAGCGGCAAATGCCGGATGACGCGACAGCTAATGCGATTTTTCCGGTGGATCTCTTTTTTTAAAAGCAAATTGATTAAAAATGTTTTTCCTGTACATCCAGGGGCATCAAGGAAAATTTTTTTTCCTTCATTGTTATTGATGTTCTCTTGAGATATATTTTGTAAAAGTCTCGATTGCTCGTATGATGTTTCTCTTGTGTATTCGGCACCATTCGTTAAATCTGAGTTAGTAGTATTAGCTGGCACCGGCAGCCCATAATCCTTGATCGATTTACCCGAAAGTAATTGCACTACTTTGTTCAATTCAAATAATGCTTCGCCAAAAATGTTTGATTGTATTGTACATTACCTGAAACCAACTCTCGCTGTCGCCGAATCAGAATATCGCTGGACATATTTTCTTGAAATTTATTCCATAGAGTAACAGAATCGACAAAACGCTACTATGACGGCAAATAAATATCTTAATGATGTAGCTGAACTGCAAACAGCTGCTTCTGATGATGTGTTTTCCCAGTGAGAATCGTCTTCCAAGAGACCCATAGCTTTGCATGCTGTTTAATAAGTATTGTAAATAACACCTAGTACAGTTCTTAGGTGTGAAGAAGATGTCTGGCTTTATAACATGCAGTAACATTCTCAGATAAAAGCATTCGCTGTTGTTGGCATGATTTACATTACGGCACGGTAAATGTTAAAACAAATCATGTCATGATCGCCGTCAACTTGTTGTCGAGCGCAAATCAAACTCTCGACCTAGTATAGAACCGACATAGGCCCAGAAATCCATTGCTTGGTTAGGTTCGACTTTGTGACAGAGACCATTAGGTTAGGTTAGATATTGTTGACCTTGCAACAGAGAGAGCGAAGTGAGCGGCATATGTAATTCAAAATTTTTCTTTATTATCGATTGCGTGCTATTTATAGATAACATCTACCAGATTTTGTTTTTTTTTTTTCAACATATACCGTGCCTTTGATGTAAATCCTAAGATTTACCAAGTAAATGGTGGTAGAAGTTCAAATCGAAAACCTTTTTGGACATTTACCATTAAGAATTGGTATCTTAGGTTTTATCGGAAAATCTTAGGATTAACCGTAGTTCGGGATATGTATATTAGAATAAATAAAATTAAAAACCAACTGTTCTCTAAAAAACAAAAACTAAAAAAAAACAAATCAACCAAGTGAACATGAAATTATCTGATAAAAAAATCGTTTCTCAAATGGTTATGAAATTAAAAATAGTTTCCTAATCTAAAAGTAAACATTAAATCTAATATAGCAGATAATGAGGCAAGTTATCCCTTAACCAGGTCCAAGAAAACTGCTAAAGCTGAGCAAGTGGTTTCTATGGTATGGTAGTATTTTAAATTACTATTTCTTTCTTGTATGACATGTAGTCGGTGAAAATTGGAAAAATGAATGGAAAAGTAAAGAAAATGACATGGGAAAACATAAACCCCTTTGCCTGGCAAGATAATGAAGAATACTGCGACTACATAATTTTGAACCTAAATTGTTTTTTACTTTTTTGTAAATAAATAATTAATATAATTACTATTTATTATACTTATATCAGGTGTATCACCTGTAATTATAAAGTGAAAAAATTAGTAGAAAGAAAAAGTAGTAGGAAGGCAGGTAAGTATTAGAAATAAAACAATTTTGTGATAAAAATATTTAATAAAAATAAAAAAAATTGGTTTCGGTGGAAATTTTCCATGCAAGGGAATACACAAAGAGACACTTTACACACTTTGCACATAAACTTTGAGCGTTTTTCTTCTTTTCTAGTGCTGCAGAATCTGCACCTCTTATATGATGGTGGTTCCAAATAATGCTGTCCTATGTGACCTAACCTTATTTCACCAGATACCCCGAAAATACCCCCTTTTTTTTTTGAAAACAATAGGGCTTTGCTTTTGGATATTTATGTAACCAGACTTCAAGCTTCTAGCTAATATCAAACGGAAGTCTCGATGTATGTTTTGTCTCGTTTCATGTTTATGAATATGAATTTATAATAGCACATTCAAATAAAAACCATTTGTGTGCTTTTGGAATCAGAACATAAATCCACATGTAAGGTAAAAAGTTGGTAGAACGGCTTGGGTACAGATTTAAAAGTGCCATCTGCAAAATATCGGCGGTTATGTTTACGTCGAGCGTGCCGCAATAATTTTTTGGAAATATTTGTTGCGAAAACCAATATTTTGTCGCTTTCTCCATTATCTCCTTCAGGTATGGACACTTGAGCCAAATCTTGAAAAATCAGATGATCTGCATGTAATTTTTTTTTTCTCGCTCGGTATAAACAATCTTTTTTTTCATGAAAAGTCGGAATTGATGCTTTGGATGGTCTCGGTTCAAAGGTCAAATTTCGAGTCGGAATTGGGAGTCGGTTGCCAAAATGAGAATTAGCCCTATTGCGCCTAAACCAAAACCACTTTTACGGACTTTATCGCGGTTTGTATTTGAATTTTAGTTCCGAAAACAACAAAGAAACCGCGATAAAATCTGCAAAAGTAGTTTTATTTCAATGTCTAACATTCGCGTAAACCTCGGAACTCAATTTAGAAAAACCAAAATAGTCTTAACCCATTCAATGTGGCAACAAATTTTGCTCTTTTAACGTAAACGCCGATAGGCGTGAGCCGCACTTGATGAACAAAAAAAACATGCCAATCGGCGTTTTCAGCACTTCGTTATGAATTTCAATTTATTCATTTCGAAGTCATGACATTTCTCCAGTAGTGCGCTATAGTTGTTGCAGTAACGACTGTTTAGCACAATTAATTTAATAACTTTAGCCAGTTTTATATAAGATTCTTGAAGTTTTGGTGATAGAAAATTGAAAAAAGGAATATATTATGCAGTTATTTTTGTCGATTATGGATTTAAATGGTGAGTAATTTCTCTTTGTTTGATAAGTAATTGTATTGTGCTCTCCCGTCTTACAAATATCCTTTTAAAGCATAAAGAATTAAAATATTGATAATTCCGAATAATATCAGGGGTAGCAAACCATTTTACAAAAATACAACTGAAGACAAAACTGATCAGGAATTCAAATTCTATATTTTAACATATTTTTATAGGTAGAAACAACAAAAAAAAAAAAACCAGCAAATTTTTTTTAGCCAAATGCCATAATCCTTAGACACTTTGAATTTTACTATTTTTCACATTTAGGTACTTGGGAACGTAAATAAAATTAAAATACCGCGATAATGCCCGGAAAAGTATAGTTCTTTTTACATTTTTTTTTTTATTATAATGCAATATGCTTCTTTTTCAGAGAGAAAACGTTTCCAGTCGCCTACTATTCTACTTGATAGTCAAGTTTGGGATGACGATTACTTATCTCAGTCGGTATTGGCACCACATAAGAAACCGAAATGTGAAAGCTCAAATAAAGAGATTAAAAAAGAATTAAAATATCAGGAAGCATGTAATAATTGCCAGATTGTCACTGAAAATATTGTCAAAAAAGATAAAAGAAATGTATAATTTGGGCAGTTGGTGGCTGAAGAATTGAATCTTATCAAACCATGTCTGTGCACTCGCACGAAATAAAATACGATACACAAATTGAATAATGATTTATTGATGAAGAAGAGGGCTAACATACTTGAAAAATGAAGATCAGTGCGATGCTCAAAAATCCGCCTTTATTGATTATGGTTTCATTTTGGCAAATTTTAACAAATAAATGTACCTAATAAAAAAAACAGTAATTTACATCTCTCTCCGATGCAAAATCTGGTAATGGTAAGTAAATAAAATATCCCCGGTGATTAATTATAAATTTTTTAGGCTTATTTCCCAGTCATTATTTGTTACTAAAATCAACAAGGTACTTAAAATTTATTAAATTTTTATAATTTTCATGCATTTTTTTATGGTTAAACTACTAATTATAATTGTTTGTGGAAAAAATACTGGCTACGGCAGGATTTCGAACCTGCATCTTCAGGATTGGTGCTCCAGACAACACAGACAATTTTTCTTTCGCAAAAACTTATAACTATAACAAAATTAAATAACAACTTACAAAAAGCTTTTGAATACCTACTAGTATTTATGATACCCTCTAAAGCATGTCAAGCACAAACCTGGTAATCTTGGGCAATTCGGGCAGCAATAAATTGTATCTACTGTTTTTTTGTTGAACAATAAAGCTTTTTATATTTTATTTTTGTATCTCTTATCTTTTATTATATTAATATTTTGTTTTTTTTTTTACAACTTACACATTGCTTTCTTTTAGTGCGCCCGGATACACCAGATGACAAAATTTGCGGCATTTTTGGGATATCGTAACAATTACGGGTTTAGGTGGAAGCAATGCTTTTTAAAATCATATAAGGATAATTTATTTGCATTATTGCAAATGTTATACAATTGATAAGCATTTATAAGACACATTTCAATCATGTGAATAATTACTTTTTTGTACCACTCAAGGCTTTTGTGTTCACAGTGATAATACGACAAGAACTGGTCATGTTTGTCGACATTTCTCATATATTTGGTGTATTTAAAGGTGCGTACGGATAGCGCGTTCTTGTGTTACGCGTAGTTGGGAAACACTGTCCGCGCGTACATTGGATACGCGTATTGCTCCTGTACGGACCGCCGCGAACCTGTACGCGAGATCAATCGATCCAGAGCGCTCCGCGAGCCCCAGTCATTCGCCATGACTCCGACAAACTTAGCTTAAAAATTACCTGATCCTGTTACTAACCTTTTTTGATTTTGCTCCTTTCTTTTCTATTAGTTGCTAATAAAGCTGTTGTCATCTTTTTTTTTAATTCACCTATTGGAATTTTTAGTTCATTTGAAATTGACTTCCATGCATCTTGGCGTAAATCTTTATTTCGATAATCAACTAGTGTGCTATCCCACAAGACCCGATGAAATTCGTAAAGTTGAATCAATGTGATAGTATTTTCATTATTGAAACTTGAAGAACACGCGTGTCTATTCTTTTCGCCGTCCAAATAAAGCGTACCCCGTCTTGTGCGTCCTCTTTGACGCGCGACCAAAAACCGACCGACGGCGGCTCGCGCTGCGAGCTAGCTCGCGCGGTACGCGTTCCCCAAGAGTGTACGCGTAGTTGCAAGTATGGATATGACGTTCTGGACACGCGTAAACTGACTACGCGTACCAGTGTACGCGCTATCCGTAGGCACCTTAACGATGCCATTTGGTTTTAATGTTGTTATGTCTGGTCGACGCGGATTTCGAACTTTAATCAAATCTGCGTTGTGTTCACTGGACACAAACCGAACTTCCCTATTATTGTGCCATTTACAAACTATTATATTATTTTTATTATGTAATATAATACATTCGCCCTTCTTCAATTTAGTTTTTAAAATTGTGAGATTTCCGGCTCTGTTTAGTCGTAAGAGTGCCGGTGCAAAAAGTACTTTTTTCTAAAAGTTGTGTGGCTAAAGAGATACTGGCATAAAAGTTGTTAACATAGTGAGAATGTCCAAGATTCAAATAAACGTCAATCAAAAAATTAACCACTTTCATAGAATCTCCACGCACACATACTAGTGCGTCTTTTGACCCAGCATAAAAATGTATTTTATGGCATATCCCAAATACATCTGCAAATGTGTAAAATTTTATTCCATATTTGCTAGCTTTGGACTTGATGTACTAACTAAATGAGAGTCTGCCTCTCCAAAGCATTAATGATTCGTCAATTGCGAGTTCTCTACTTGGGTAATAAATTTCTTTCATTCTGTCATTCATTCTTTGATTTACTGCGTCTAACAAACTATTTTTTTTAAGCTTTCATTTCCTTCTTCAACTTGGACATTTAAAACTCTTAAAATGTTTAAAAATCAGACTTAAATAAAAAATGCGATTTCCAATAATCAGCTAGCCAGTTAATTTTAATGTCACCCATTTGCAATACTAGATCTATAAATGTTTTCAAAACATCAATGTTTATCGCAGACCAATTCTTAATTCTGCTGAATCTTCTAAGATTAATATCACTTAAAATCTTAGATGCATATTTATTCGAACACGTTAAAATAAGATTCTAAATGGAATCATTTAAAATCAGAAATAGGATATCTAATTGATCTTTATTTTTCATATTAGCCAACAGTCCAGGGCGCCCCTGGAATACTTAATTATTATGACGAGGTGGATTTCCATTCACCCAGCCATCCAAGGGTTCACATTCATCTTCAACAATTTCTTCATGATCATTATCATCTATGTTTTCTTCAAATAAGTCGTCAACGTCATTCGTCAATATTCCGAACAGTTCAGCTGTTGTAGAATACTGAGATTGATCACCAGCCTGCGCTTCGTGAGTTGGTGAAAACATTGACGATAATACTGTTTCCAGAGATTCATCGTGTATATGACTCGTGTCAAAAGACGTTGAGGGTATAGGCTCCATACCTGAAACGGATAATATAAATTTCTATAATCAAGTTGTCAAATTTGCGTGTAATGCCATGTAGTGAATCGTAGCGATGCGCATAATTTATAAATATGTAAACAAAGTGCGTGCATCTTCATTTAGTTAGTACAGTTTGAATTTACCGCGTTATAACTTTGATGCATAATTTATCTGTGAAATTGCTTGATTCTGTAGAGCGAGCTGAATGACTCAAAATCAAAATGTTTTTATTTCTCATAAACCAAAAAAAGGCGCTTAAGAAACGTTACGTTAAATCTACTGACTCTAGTAGCTCGGTTCCAAAGTGTCCTTCCTATGGAGAACAGCCGGCAAGAAACTCCATAGGTTACACTGACTAGGTTAGGACTAATACAGCATGGAAATTATAGAGGTTGTGTTAGGTTATACAAGTGAGAATTTTAATGTCATTAGAATATTAATAGTGATTAATAAAAACTGGTGAAACAATAGCTTTAAATGTTGTTTCTCTTTTTAGGTAAAACTAGTGCATAGTTAATGATAAAGAATGTTTTGTAAAAGTGTTAAAACTAGTTTATGTAATAAAATAAAACTTGCTCTTTTCAGAGCAACTAAACTTTGGTTATAGTTTTACTGTTCATCATAATATTCAAGGATAATAATAAATCATCCTTTTCCATCCATTCTTATCCATTATTATCCAGGTTACCAGGAATAATGGAAAAATTAAGATTTGAGTTCATGGTCAAAGCCAGTGAAGATGTGAAAACAAATATAATTTGTGTAACGACAGTCACGGATTTAGATGGCCGAACCTTTGCGATCCCAGATAAGTTACAACCCGTAAAATTACATACTAGAATAGTGGAAACACAAATCTTTCAAAAAGTAAAGGCAACATTACAAAAACGGCATGAGAAACGACAGGTGTGAATATCCATGAACCCGGAGATGAAGTCGGTTTATTGTGATGAAGATGAAAATAACAATTTATGGGATACCTATTGGAGGAATTGCATTATGTCATACGGCGTTCTGCTATGGGGCTCTGCAGCCGATGTAAATTCTATATTCATCTTGCAAAAACGAGCAATTCGCGCCATTTACTGTATGGGCCCCCGCGAATCACTTAGAGAGAAATTTAAAGAAATAGGTATTCTCACGTTGCCATCGCTTTATATTATGGAAAATATAATGTACGTTCGTAAACATTTAGATAGTTTTAGTGTCAACAGTGATTATCACAACATTAACACCAGAAGTAAAAATAAACTAGTAGTCCCAAGGTTTAGACTAACTAAAACAAATACTAAATCCTTCCTAGGGAATTCTATTCGCTTTTATAATAAATTACCAGATAGTTTAATTCATTTAACTAACAAGAAGTTTAAAACGTGCGTGAAATCCAAACTAATAGGAAAGGCTTATTATAAAATCAGTGACTATGTAGAGGATAACAGCGCGTGGATTTAGGACCTTCTGCACATGTGGCCTCCCTGGCGGTCCGTTAGTTCATTTGCCTCATCTTGTTGTTTTATCTTTCTCGATTAGCTTCCCCACGGTCTCTATTCGTAGAAACCTTTTGACATGCCTTGACATTCCTGTTAGGGTTTAGTTAGGACTACATATCTTTTGTATGTAAAGCTATTTAATTAGATATTTGTTTTTTCTTTTTTTAATTATTGAGTTTAGTCTTTTTTTATTATTCTCATTCTTTTCGCATAGGCGACCTTTGTAAATGTGACAACAATGTAAATTTGTTGCGTGTCCCTTTTCATTTTTCTTCCATTTTGGATGTTATCATTTACAATAAACTAAACATTTTGCTATTTACGCTGTTGTCGCATATTTGTATATTTTTTTATATATAATTGTATTTTTTACATTGATGTTAACCTTTTTTTTAAAAGAGTAACCTATGGAGTTTCTTGCCGGTTCTTCTCCATTGGAATGACATTTTGGAACCTGCAACTAGAGTCAGTAATTTAACGTTTTAAAAGAGCTTAAAAAGGCCTACTTGAAATAAAAATATTTTGATTTTGATTTTTTGATTTTGGAACAAACAAAACCACAAACTTCTACAACAGGAATTTCAGAAGAATCTCTAACCAGAATCATGGAAAGCTTCGCAGTAATAAGGAAAGATTCATCAAAACCTTTTAATATGGGGAAAATAGTAGAAAAAATTGTTATACAAAAATTCAATAGCAAGATTACTAATGTGACCCAGTGGATGTGAGACCTTTGAAGCAGAATGTGTCCGTATAGGAATATTTTTTTTTCTTTTTATATTCCGGGACAACTCACACACGGTTATCTGATCCCAAGCTAAGCAGAGCTTGTGTTATGGTAACCAGGCAACTGATAAACATACTTATATATTTCTAAATACATACATATTATAGATAAATTACACAAGAACACCAGAACAAATGATCGTGCTCATCACACAAACATTTGTCCTGGGTGGGAATCGAACCCACGACCTCCGGTATAGCAGTCAGGGTCACTAACCACTAGACCAACAGGCCCGTCAACCGCTTGACCCTCTGAGATTACACTTTGTATTTTGTGAATGAACGGCACGTTTTTACTAGCTTAGTTCACAGTAAAGTCGTCCTTATAAGGCGCGCCGCTTGTAGGCACGTGGGCGGGGCGCGCGCGGGGGACGCAGTCCGCATGGCCGGCGAGCGCGTTGCGCGGGATCTTCAGTACTGTCTCAAAGTAAAGGGCCGGCTAGGCCTTAAACCTGGGTCAAGCCTTGGCTAGACCCAAAATATCCGTTTTTATTCCCTTCGGGGGAAAAACGGTTCTATTTTACGTCTGAGCCTGCGGCTTGACCCTCTGAGACTTGTTCGGTTTCTGCCGGCCATAGAAGCGTTCTGTGAAAATGAATATTAATTGAATCACCTACGTAAAATGGTCGTACTTTGCTCCAATATTTGCCCCAAAAAAAGGGAATTATGAATATTATTCAGGGCCGATTTTTCAATGCTCAGATAAACGGGCTAATAACTATTGGACGAATAAATTAATTAGACTGTTTAAAGGTCTGACATCCCGTTGTCTATTTTTCAATTGTCATTAACTCCATTGATAGTTATCTGGCCGAATAAAGCAAATCACGCGTCACTAACTTCAGAGTGATGAAACAGATATATTGTAAATCCGAATGTTAGAGCAAGACAGTGTTTCTACTGTCAAGCACATGTCATTGTTTTGTTTGAAGTTCATTTCGAGGTTATGTTTGGTCGTGTTGTGTTAATATATTAAGAATTTTGATTGTTGTGCTAGTGATTTACATACTATTTATTTTAAATTGCAATGGAATCAAAAAAAAGAGAGCGTTCCTCGAATTTTAATACCACTGAGGTTCTGGTACTTGTAAGTTTAGTCGAAAAGTACAAACATATTATAGAGAATAAAAAGACTGATGCAGTTACAAATAAAGAAAAGGAATCTGCATGGAGAAGAATAGAAAGTGCGTTTAATTCTTGTGGAGTTACCATAAATATTCGTTCTTGGAAGACGTTGAAGCTTAAGTACGAAGGTTTAAAAAAATTACGAAAAAGAAATCTTCTCTACATAGGCAAGACATGTACAAAACGGGAGGAGGACCTTCAAATGCTCCACAGTTCAATGATGTCGAGGAGAAGGTGTTAAGCATTTGCTCTAACATAAAAGGACTTGAAGCACGTCATGATAGTGATACTATTACAAGTAAGTACAAATCACGATCCAAATATTATAATAGTTATATTATATATCCTAGGGTCATGTTTCTGTTTTTTTTAAAGTTTACTGATATACACTTCTCATCAAAAAAATCGAAACACCTCGCAGTTTATGATTTAGGTTTAAATCATTTATTCTCAATAAAGACAGAAAAGCCACTTACAAGAGAATAGAAAGTAACATTTAGTACAAGTGATTTAGTAATGGTCGCCGAAATAGGCCAGAACATATTATTTCAAGTGAGCCCCCTCGTTCAGCAGTTTCATTCACAATTACCATGTTATTAAGGTTTTTGATAGGAGTAATTTTCAATAATATGTTTTGACAGTTGTGATTTAAAACTGTTGAACGAGTTTACATTTTTTATTTTAGATGGTAAATTATTAAACAGTTGTGCTCCTTCATAAGTAATATTTTTTTTTCCATAATTTGTGCGAGGTTTTGGCAACACTATTAAACTTGGTCGACGCATGCTACGTTTAGACACATCGGATATCTTGATAAATGATAAATTTGCATTAATTGTTTTATCTAAAATTTTTCTAATCAAAATACAAGTATAGTAAATATATAGTTGCTTAATGTTCATCAATTTTGTTTCCTCGAAAATTTTATATGTTGGTGTAAGATATGGATAGCGAAATAATATTTTTATAATCTTGTTTTGAATTCTTTGTAATTCTTGTAATTTGGTTTTACTTGAGTTGCCCCATATTTCGATAAGATAAATTAAATGTGATTTAACAAGAGAATTGTAAATTGTAAAACGAATTTGTTTAGGTATACAGTGACTTATATTGTAAAGAGAACCAGTAAGAGATGAAAGTTTATCTTCAACGTAGTCAACCTGATTATTCCATTTTAAATAATTATCCATTCTAAGGCCAAGATATTTTTCACAATGTTTTTGTTCAAGCGAGATGTTGTCAATGGTTAATGGGTCATGAATCGGAATCTTTTTATTTTTAGCCTTAAAAATAATGTAACAGGTTTTAGAAATATTTATGGTAAGCAAATTATACCTTAACCAATCAAACAGAACATTAAGATCCTCTTGAGCTTGTGTAACAATGTGACTTATGGATTTGCCAAAATAAAACAAACACGTATCATCTGCATATAAAGTTAAATGTCCATGCAGTCCTAATTCTGCTATTTGGTTTATATATATTAAAAATAATAAGGGTCCCAAAATGGAACCTTGTGGCACTCCGTATGTTATAGGCAAAGCGGTACTTTCATTGTCACCTATCTTGACTACCTGGTATCTATTCGATAAGTAAGATTTTAGGATTTTTAGGGCGTTTTCGCGAATTCCAGCTTTCTCGACTTTTTCTAGTAATAATTTATGACTGACGGTATCAAAAGCCTTTTTTAAATCTATGAACACACCCAAAACTATATTCTTTTTATCTATATTCTGTCTGATTTTTGTTGTTAGATCAATGGTGGCTGCAGTTGTGTTGTTTTTGGTTCTAAATCCGTATTGGCGTTCTGATAAAAAGTTAAAAGAGTCAAGGTATTTTAATAGACGACAATGTATTATTTTCTCTAATATTTTAGATAGGATTGGCAGTACAGAAATTGGTCGATAGTTGCCGGGATCAGTTTTAGGACCTGATTTATGTATTGGTGTTACCTTTGCAATTTTTAAAGAGTCAGGAAATTCCCCATCGGCCATAAGTTTATTGAAACACTTTGCCAATATATCCGGAATCAGGTTCTGAAGGCTTTTTATGACCTTCGTGCTTATTTTATCTATACCACAACTAGAATTGGGATCAAGATCTTTGATAATTTTGAAAATTTCTTCTGCATCACATGGTTCTAATGTTACAAGTGTGTGACTAGTTTTTGTATTTGGATCGTACATATATAGTTTTGAATTATCATGATATTTCTCAGGTCTGATTTGATAAGGATTATCAGAAAAATGTGTATATTTAGGAATAAATGTAAAATGTCATTTAATAGTGAGTAGTATGAGGTTTTTAAATCCTAATGTTAATGTTCTAAATTCAAATTAAGTCTTCATAGGTTTCGTATTTTGTATAATGAGTAATTTTTACCCTGTATGGAATATGAAGGAAATGGGTAAAACAACACGCGTAAATGAAAAAAAATGTAAGAAACGTTTATTTAATAACTTGTATTCCCTCCGCGAGCTCTTATTACTGCTTCCATACGGTTCTTCATCGATCGGATGAGAGTCACGATCACATGTTGTGGTATATTATCCCATTCCTCTTGGATTGCATTTTGCAGCTGGCTAAGTGTTTCTCGGGCTGGATCTCTTGCTCGAATTCGTCTCTTTAATTCATCCCATAGATGTTCAATGGGATTCATGTCCGGGCTTCTTGCTGGCCATACCATAATGGAGATACCGACTTCGGTTAGATAATCTCGTACGACGCCCGCGGTGTGAGCTCTAGCATTGTCGTGCATGAATATGAAGTCGTTGCCAATAAAATGTGCATAGGGCATCACATGAGGTTCAAGACACTGTTCGATGTACCGATGAGAGTTTAGTGCAGGCAGCCGTGGCCCAGACACAAAGGCAAGTTCTGTCTTACCGTCGGCGCTGATTCCTCCCCAAACCGTCCACGAACCGCCACCATAGCTGACCTTTTCTTCAATGCAGCATTGTGCAAAGCGTTCTCCATCTCTTCTGTAGACCTTGTTCCTTCCGTCGTTACCATACAGCATAATTTTACACTCATCAGAAAACAGTACTTTGCTCCACTGAAGGTATGACCAAGTTAGGTGCTCGCGTGCAAAGTTAAGGCGCGCTCTTCGATGGTCTGCAGTTAATTTCAGCCCATTCGCTGGCTTATGCGGTGCCAATCCGCGTTCCTTCAACCTTCTTCTTATTGTAGAGTCACTTACAGCTACTCTTCGTACAACGCGAAGCTGCTGCTGCAGTTGAAAAGCGTTAAGGCGTCGATTTCGTAAAGAAGTTGTTACAATAAATCGATCATCTCGCTCAGAAGTGACCCGATTCCTGCCAGATCCTGAACGGCGCGTGAACGAACCAGTCTCCCGATAGCGTTTGTAGACTCTATGAACAGATGATAAGCTTAGATGCAATCTTGCAGCCACAACACGCTGACTAAGTCCAGAATCCAGCAATGCCACCACTTGGGCGGCTTCTGCGGGCGAAGTATCCATATGTTTTAGAAAAAAAAGTTTTTTCAGACGTCTCAAAGTCACAGTAAATGAAATAAGAAACAAAAAGTTTAAAGACAAGCGCTAATTTTTAGTTTTTAAACGAGAAACGCACTCCAACCCTAAATACACATTTGTCTCAAAACAGTGATTAATTTCATTTATAGGATAAACAAATGAAATTCTAATTTCGAATTTTGTTTTTTTTCTTCTTACTGTAATGACCAAACTGCCAGCTACACAATAATGTTTGTTTTTTCATGGAATTAATTCTCTTTTGTAAAAAATTAGGACAAAAACAATAAAAACGAAAGTGTTTCGATTTTTTTGATGAGAAGTGTATAAAAATTTTCAGTGCCTTTAATTACTGAAGAAGCTGTTGTGGATACACCTGGTGAAATAAAAATAAACATAGTAGAGCCCACTGAGAATATTGAAACACCATAAATATGAAGAAGAGAGTACCGCCATAAATCTAAGTAAGTTGCCAGGTAATGAGTATGATATGAAGTTTTCATGGGAAAAGAATTTTTTTTATTTAATAAGGTATTAATATTTACATTCTTGATTTAGATATGGAGGAATCATTCATCCTGGAAATAAATGAAGAAGATTACAAATCAGAAAAAGGTATTTACTTTTTTCACATCACATCGGAGCTGTAATTTTTATAATTTCTCGACCCTACACGTTTTTTATAATTTCTTGGCATCTTTTCTGAAACTAAATAACAATTTCCTTGATAAAAGGTGTATTAATAACCACATAAAATGAATTAAAAAAAAATACTTTTGAGCGGCTTATGTTTGGGTTTACTTTGCTCCAGGCGCAAAGTTACCCCATCGTACTAAAGAAAATATGAGCACGTCCAAAATGTGAGGTTAGATTATGACCAACTCAGCAATCCAATGAAATATTTATGTATTCGTTTACTTGATTATACAATAACGTTTTTACGTGATTATATAATAACGTTAAGTTTACATAATAACATTAAAACATAATTACCTTAATGCACTATGCAGATTTCAAGATGGAAGTAGCTTTTTCGGCTACAAAAATTTTTTGGGTGCGTTCACTGTTAAATGAAATGTTGCACCGATTTGGACATATCAAGCGATAAAACATTTAAAAGAATTAGAGCATAATTAACCCTATAGGAGCAAAGTAGGAACATTTTACGTACCTTTCTAGGATGGTTATAATGTCTAAAAGAAATGAAAAGATTATTTAAAAAGAAACATCTGACTTCTTTATTTTTTTTGGTAACAAAATCTGGAACTATAGTAACATAATGTCGATAACATAATGATTCGTGAAACAAACAAACCTTATTTTTAATTTAACTTTTTCGATACAACATCAGTCAACATAATAGTTCACTTATTAAAGATTATTATCTATCTAATTATCCTAATTCATAAAATAATCAGTCTTGTACAATCACAACAAAGGTTCAAAGGAATTATTTAAAGTTTTTGGTCTTTGATTAGAATTAAAATCAACACGACTTACTTCTCTAAAATAATGCTTAAAGAAAGTGTCTTCACTTCGCCAGTTTCCTTTATTCAAGATCTCATCCAACGGCAATGAATCGAAACTTTTTGAAGCTACCGCAACGTACACTCCCCGGTGGCGCTTTAATGCCTACGCTCTCAAAAGCTATTTTTACCCATCCAGCAATAACGCTACGAGAAGCAGCTTTCACCACACCTCTGGTTGTTATGAATAAATTTGTTAAATTGGAACGGGCTGGTCTATGCTTTTCGGATAAGGAAATAAGCGTAGACGTCCACAAAAGAATATCCAGATTCTTTATCTGACCAGACTTAAGTTCCCAACCTGATTGCCTGAAGCGTGTACAATTCCGTCTTGGACCCAAACTTTGGCCAAAATATATAAGAGTCATTCATCGATATCATATCCTCTGAGCTTATGGTGTTAAAAAATCAACTTTAAAAAATTTAAGGAGTTGTTGAAAATTATATTCAATAAATAATCACGAAGAAATATTTTAAAAAAAAGCTACCGTTCAAAAGATACGCAATTATTTGCATTACGCGTAAATAACCTGATATGCGCACCGTACCTAGTCCCGCTTGCCGCGAGCGCCCGGCGCGCTGCGCCCGCGTCACCCGCTAGCTACTTAGATACGTACTCTACAGTTCGATGCAAAAATAACGGCGGTCAATAATTAGGTTTTTTAGTGTGTGGTACTTTTTGAAGCAATTTCATCACACTGAGCCTCCTCAATATCAGAATCATCACCATTTTGTAGTAAATCAACAATTTCATGCGCAGAAACATTACGTTGCGATGAAGCCATTTCGCGCCAAAAACAGTTACACTCGCCGACGGCCGACTGAACGGGCGCGGGCGATCGCGAACTGTAGCTTTCGCGTTCTAACTACATACAAACATTGCATATGTGTGTGTAGCATATTAACTCAGCTACAAACGCGTACAACGCGGATCACGATAAGACGTCGTGTTTTTCTAATAAACAGTATGAAAGGCGATGACGAGTGCTTCTCGTGATTCGCGAATAAGAGAAAAATATGAATGCCGAGCTGAGATCGTGATCCGCTGTGAAAGTGTTAAAATATCAATAAGCTCCATAATACTTTATTTTAAATACAAAAGTTGTTTACTACAAGTAACTGTGAGCAACATTTCCTAAAGCCAATGCAATTCAAGGGTAATGGCACACGTGTTCTAAGCAATTAAGGGCCGCTTGCACCAAAATCTCGAGTTAAATAAATAACACCGAGTTTGCTAACTCAAGTTAAAACATCAATTTCTTAACTCAGGGGATTGTCTTGCACGAACGGAAACTAGCCCATGGTTAACTAACCTAACAATTTTTTTCTCCATGTTGGCAATTATTAGTGTCAAACTCAAATTCATTCACTCAGTGTAACATATGACCAAATACAATAGAGCAAATAAGGAATGGTTTAAGTATTCTTCTCTCCCTCATACAACAGCAACTTGCATAAGTCTTTTTTGTTATGTCAGATTTGAAGTGACGTGGCGTTTTTGGGCGTTTAATGTTTATGTTGAAGACAAGACATTGTGTGTTGCGTCAGTACTCAGTTGCGTGGTGTTTACAAAGTTTAAGTGCGATTTTGCGATTATTTGAGAAAAATGGAGACGAAATCTCGCTTACGTGGTCCAAATTTCACAAGCAGCGACAGTTTGCTGCTTTGTGACATTTTGGAAAAGTATAAAAACGTTATAGAAAATAAAAAAACCGATGGCGCCAATCTTGCCCAAAAACAAAAAGCCTGGCTCAATGTTTTAAAAGAATATAACGCTGCTACTACTGGACATCATCGGACGGTAGAAAGTTTACAACAAAATTATAAAAATTTAAAGAAAAAGGCGAAAAAAAATGCTTCTGATGCCAAAATGGATATTCCAGGTATGTGCATTTCTGGCTGTTATACAATTGTGTGAAATAATTGTAAAATAATGTCATTTAACATTGAAATGGTATTTTTCTAGTCGAGAGAGAAACTCTACTTCAAAATATTGAAGAGTATGGAACTTCTTCTGAAGGATGGGAGAAAGTTTCAGCAAGCACGGGGGCATCACAAGCTAAGTGCCAAAAACTCTTTGGTCTTATGGCCAAAGAAGCAGAAACCAGTGAGAGAAACCTTAAAAAAAAAATAATGGGTACAGGTAAATTACTGTTTTCTCTAACTAATTAAACAATACTACACTAGTTTTCTGTTATTTATTAAATTGGCCATATTTATTATTAGGAGGCGGACCACCACCAAAATTTGATGGTGACCCAGTGCTGCAAAAAGTTAAGGGTTTGGTTGGGTCAACCATGGAGGGCCTTTACACCATATATGATGGAGACAGCACCTTAATGGAGCATCAGAATCTGACTCCTATTGAAATTGAACATGTGTTCAATGAAACCCCGTCCAAAAAAGATAGTTTGGATACAGCAGGTATCTATTGCGAATTATTTATTTATGTGATATCCTTGATACTCTAGTATGATTTTAATTTTTATGTAATTATGTTTAGATGTACAGTCCATCCTGCAACCTACTTGTTCAATGTCATTGACTCCCAAGGCTCATGAGGATGAGGGCCATGATGATGCCTATTTTACAAGCAACAGGGCAAACTTAAAAAAAAAACCACATCATTTATTAAGTCGTAAGTATTGTGTACTTATTTTTTAAAGTGAAATAAGATCTAAGTTATAAATGATTACTTACTAATGACATAAATATTTGATTGAAATGAATAATATTGATTTTAATTTCAGGCAAACGGAAACTAGATTTAGATGTGCCTCAGAAGCAATCTGTTTCCACTAGATTCAGCCATCTTGCTAGTGAAAAGTTGGAGTTAGTGGCTATGCAGAAGGAATTGCTTAAGTGTCAGGTGTTGGAAGAGCAAGAAAAATTGGAACATAACCGAACACTGCGGGCAATGGAACTGGAAGATGCAAAACAATGTTATGCACATAAGAAATTGATTAGAGAGTTAGAATTAGAAGCATTCAATAAATAGTTTTTGTTCCAATAAATGATTTTGATTTTGCTTTTTGATTTTGACTTATTGAAGTCTTGTTGTAGTAGGTTGTTGAATTTTAAGATGTGGGAAGTAATTAGTTCAATAAAAAAAAACATTATAGACAACTTATTTTATTTATCAAAACCTATTTATAACCTTACACTATAAACTAATTTTCTAATCTACTGAAATGTTCTTCTATCAAGACATGTCGAGCACGATGTCCTGATGCACCTCTGACAGAGCCACTGCTGGCTGGTATTTCCAATCTATCATTGCCTAAGGTGTCAATAATAGGAGGATATTCTGGATCAATGGGGGGTTCCAGATCCTTTTGCAGTCGGGCAATATTATGAAGCACACAAGTGGCAATAATGATGCCAGGTATTCTGCTTAAATGCACTTGTATCCCTCTTGTTACAATAGGGAACCTTCTCTTCCATACTCCAAAAGTACGCTCTATGGTGTTTCTGGTCCTTATCTGCGATTCATTATATAAAGACTGACTCGTGGAAGTCACTGTTGCTAATGGTGTCATCATAAATGTTGTTTGTGCATATCCACTATCACCAAGCAAGCAGTAATTTCCATAAGTGCCTTGTAAAAAATATCTACGCTGGTTGCAATTGTCCCAGATGTTGGAATCGTGGGCTGATCCATGCCACCGTGCAACA
Source organism: Autographa pulchrina (assembly GCA_905475315.1). Taxonomy (NCBI): domain Eukaryota; kingdom Metazoa; phylum Arthropoda; class Insecta; order Lepidoptera; family Noctuidae; genus Autographa; species Autographa pulchrina. The sequence goes on from FR997775.1 coordinate 2,128,223, forward strand.
ACATCATTGAACATTAAATCTGCGGAACATATTGCTTGCATATTTATCGAAAAGTATCCCTTTCTATTTCGATAAATCTCAGCAGTTTCACCTCCTGAAACAAAAAATATAAAAAGGTTTATTATTTTAGAAATTGTATTTTTGTAATGATATATGAATATGTTCCATAGTCAGGTTTCAATTACTAACTTTATTTTTAATGTTATATAATAAAAAAAGGATTTAAAAAGGTAGGTAGATACCTGGAGACTTCATTCGCACATGAGTACAATCTATTGCCCCAATGATTCGTGGAAATCTTGCAATCTGATAAAATTCTAGTGCCGCTTGCCTTTGCTCTTCTTCAGTAGTGGGCATGATTATAAATTCTGGGTATAGACGGGCTATAGCATCTGTGACCCTGTGTATTATCCTGCATGCTGTTGACTCGTGTACCCCAATGACATCTCCACAAGTCAGTAGTTGGCTGCCAGTGGCGTAAAACCGTAAAGCACATAATAGCTGGTTCATAGGTGATACAGCCGCACTGCAAAAATAAATAAAACAATACTGTAGTTAAGAAAGTCCTACCTAATTTATTAACTACTCACTTTTTTATAATGTATGTAAACTACTTATGCGTCATGCAAGTATGTACTTACTTCTTATTTGGATTTGTATAGTGCAATCTGTTTTCAATTTTATCTAATAAAAACAGAACAGTTTCTTTTTCTAGTCGAAATCTTCTATGAAAATCTTTGTCCCTCTGCGAGTGAAAATAATCGGTCCGTTCTGCAATTCTTCTATTGTAAAAGTCCGAACTAATGTATTCGATGATCTCTTCATCATCATCAGACAGCAAAAACTCATTTATCATTGTTCAGGACAAAATAAAACCGATACTATTCATAAAAGCAAAAAAACACCAACTTATATTAGCATATAATGTCTACAACTGACATTTTAAGCCCGGTTTACCAGATTTAACTCACCGAAATAGGTGGGTTAAAAATTTAAAAATTTAACTCAAGGTTAAGTCGTAACTCTCCGTGGTGCAAGACAAAATTAGAATTTAACTACCAGTAGTCTCTAACTTCGAGTTAAAAGTTTTAACCTAGCTTGGCGCAAGTGGGCCTAACAATAACAAAAGCAAGGCGGCTATTTTACGACTTGTTTTTTAGAAATTTCGAAACCTTTTGTTAACTGATAGATAACGCACGATGTGCAACTAACTGTAAACAAATGTTTACGACCGCAGGTGTTTTTATTTTATTTTAGCAGATCAAACATAATTCTAAATAACGTATGATGTGCCGCTTATTGTAAACAAACTGCTAGTGCCGATTCACATTTTCCCATCACATTTCTCAGACTTTGGACTGGCAATTTATTCATAATTCATTTCTGGGATGAAAATTGCTTTATTTTATTGAACATTATTACGTTTAATAAAATGAAGTAGTCGTTAGTTATTACTAACGACTACTTTTAAATAAATTAAATTGAATAAATTGGTATGCTTAAAAAAATTGAATCAGCCTATTTACAATGATAAATAATAATAATAACACAAGTATTTACACAAAGTTTTTACCTTATTTACAAAAGGGGCTGGAAATGTCTTCCACCTTGTTCAACGCATAAGTTTGCACGACGTATCACATTGTTTTTCACTCTCATTAATGTGTCTCTGTCACTTTTAATAATGTCGAATGCACTTATGATACGGGTTTTTAATTCGTCCACGTTTCTAATATTATTTCCACTATGTCCATAAACTAAGTCCTTAACACGACCCCAAAGATAAAAATCTAGGGGAGTGAGGTCTGGCGATCGGGGAGGCCAGGCAATCGGTCCACCACGGCCTATCCAGTGATTCGGATAGGTGGCGTCCAAGTACGAACGGACCTGTCTGTGGTAGTGTGCGGGCGCTCCATCTTGCTGAAAGTAATGGCCCGCTATTTCATTGAGAGGAACGTCTTCCAGCATCTCATCGACAGAGTGGAGCAACTGTAGATATGTTCCTCCGTTAAGGCGTTCTAGGAACACAGGACCGAGTACCGCGTGCCCCATAATTCCAGCCCACACGTTGACCGAGAACCGGTGCTGAAAGTGGTCAGGAATAACGGCCTTCGGGTTTTCGGACGCCCACCAGTGAGCGTTGTGGATATTAAATAAACCCACCCTTGTAAAAGTGGACTCGTCTGTCCATAAAATGTTACGAGCAGGGTTTTCCACCAACCACTCACAGAATCGTCGCCGTGGTTCGTAGTCGGTAGGTATGATCTCCTGTACTCGCAAAAAGTGGTACGGATGCTGGCCATCTTCACGTAGCGTTTTCCAGGCGGTAACGTGACTTATTCCTAAGTCCCGACCTGCGTCACGTGTGCTCGCGTGTGGGTTGTCGTGGAAGTAATCTAAGACTTGCTCTTCAATGTCACCGGAGAGCCGCGGCCTGCCAGCATCTGCTTGAGGAGGGCGAAACTGACCATAATCTAATAGACGCTGGTAAGCCCCCAGGATGGTTTGCAAAGCTGGCACACGTCGTTGGTCACCATACAGTTCCCGGTACAAGTTACGTGCTGCGGAAACATTTTCATCACTCCTAATGTAACACAATATCATATCCAAGTACCTACTTTCTGTTTCTATTTAGTTTTGTGATTGTAAATATCCTTTTTATATAAATAAATGAAATACTTTGTATATTGAATAGAACGTGTTCAATAAAAATGCGTGTTGTTTTTTGATTGGTAGATTTAATTAAAAAACATGTTATTTGTTTGAAAAACAAATCGGGCTTATAAATTTGCGTCCGAAAAATATTTGCGCCTCGATTGATTCGTACGAAATGCTTTATTGTTAATTTTTAAAGTATAATAAATCCGCATTCTTATTTAAAGCTTAATTAAAAATGCGTTATTGACAAATTCATACAACCAAAAACAGCACAATATTTCCTACTCGTCATATTAACTGATTTTTAGAGAAAAAATCGCGCGGATATTGTTAAAAAAACAACACCGTCCGTTCGACACTGCGGTACAGCCGTGACTGTCTACTCCCCGAGCGCACTCGAGCGCGTAGGTATAGCTCGCGTTTCGTCCGTTTGTATGAAGTTGGAGTACTGTATTATAATATTACTGTGGTGTCGGCTCCACCACCGACACGCGCGCGGGCGCAGCCCCGCGTACAGTGTGCATAAAAATTGTTTTAAAATTACTTTATTTTAGTGAAAAAATAAAATCGCTCAAAAAAAGTTTTTTTTTTAGTTATGTTTATTTATCGACACCGAGCATCCTCGTAAATTTTTTAAAGTTGATTTATTAACACCTTATATGTAATAGCGTTAGGTCGTGGATACGACGTCCAGAGCTTAAAAGCAACAGCAAAGCAACATGTCTAGATAACTGGAAAAAACTATTTTCCTGAGGGGGATTTTCTGAAAGCCACTTTATTACTATCGAAACATCCCATATACGTTACATTTCCTAGCGACAGGTGGTTTCGCTAATTCAATCCCTTTAATTACTCTTGAAACTAAAGGATGTGAGCCTAGATTGACTGTATTAGGCTAAGAACTCACGGAGCGATTTTCACCCGCGTCCGCTGCGGTGGCGGAACTGCGGTTTTATTTTCAAACTCACGAGACCGGTTATTTGCGCGGTTACACAGCCGTCGCGGTTGAGATTATCGCCCGCAAACGTGGCGGGCGATGATCGCAAGACGCAAGACGGGAGTTAACGATCAATTGAAGTCCAGACCGCCATGGACACACATCAGAAACGAGCTGTTGCGTTATACTTCACAGAAGAATTAAAAAAAAAGACCCAAAAGGTTCTGGGTGCATCCATTAATTCAGGATAGAGATCGTTATGGATTATTTGTTACCCTTATTAGTGAATTAAAGAAGGACGAAGAAAAATTCTTCAATTATTTTCGAATGTCCGTCTCTAGTTATTTAGAACTTTAAACAAAAATGGAAACTGCTCTTCAAAAACAACATACTAATATGCGAGATCCTATATCACCGGAGGAAATGTTGGCAGTCACATTAAGGTATGTATGCTCATTTTAATAAAACAAGTACATAATAATACGTATTATATTTATTTATTGAAGGGTGGGCGAATTGGGATCGGTTCATTTCTGGCAGAGGCGCTTCGCATGTCGGTTGTGTGGCGCCAGGGCGGGCGGATGCGTGGTGGGGCATTCAACTTTTCTCACTGAATCGACGATGCTTTTGTGCGTCAGGTGTGAGGGGTTGGGTGTCTCATTGCGTGTTTGTCTGTCCTGGCGCTGCGCGGCCGATGATGCGCGGTGCGTCTTCCGCCGGAAATGAACCGATCCTTAGGGTGCTGTCGTTTTTATTTTATATTGTGTTGACGTTGATAAGCGCTACTTTGTAGCCTAAGTCAAATAAAGAATTTTGAATTTGAATTTATTCAAAATACACATCATCTGACAAATTGGATAAATTACTATTAATTGAAGAATTAGTTTACTCACAATTCTGAGAGTATACAAACAGCTCAATCAATTCGCAGCGGAAGACAAGCCAATAACATAAGAAATGTTTTTCAACAATATTTTATGAGTGACAGCGGAGCCTTAAGTTGGCAATTGTCAAAAATTTAACGAAATAAATTACTAGTATAAATTAGAAAATAAACTTTTAATATAATACTTACCATATACTTTTTTATTTGTCTCGTCCAGATTTTCAAAATCTTTATTTAAAATACCACATATTTCTTCCCATGCTTTGAGCGCTAAATTCTTGTACTTATGTTCTTCTAAGCTCTTATCCCATAGTACTGGCCTTTCTTGCACCAAAGTAATAAGCATATCGACTACAATATCCATTTTTTGTTTGTCGAACGTGTTTAAACACGTCCGATGCCGCAGGTCACTGGTGCAAAATGCCGTTGGATTTCTGTACCCCCGCCCCGCCGCCTCTGCGCCACTGCGATCGCCCGCCAATCGACCGCAGAGCGCGCGGGCGCAACCCGCCGAGGCTGCGGGTGATCGCGGCCCGCGCGATTCTACTAGTTGCCCGCCGTTGCAGCGGGCCAAATTTATGGCCGATGGGTTAGAATGGCATACTGAATTGGAAGAACACCAGCGCAGCCAACGATACCAGGCCGATTTATACGAATACAGCGTCGACATCCTCCATGAGCTTTCTAATAAGGCTATATTAACCGATGTCCAATCTTTTACTAGACCACTCCACTCCGTATTCTCCAAGCCTCCAATTTTAATTTGTTTGTCTCGGGGGGAGGAGCCGCTGTGGTAAGTCTATCAGATGATGTTGAAGGTTGCGAATTTGGTATGGAGCGGAAGTTGCTCTCCGCCGAAGGTCCACTCTCCAAAACGACTTCTCCCACTTGGGTGCCACGATTATGTACGTTCCTACTGAACTGTTTAAATGCTGTAGCACTTGCAGCATTAATGCTGGTGGAGGGAACACCCAAGCTAGCTTGAAGTTCCAACCCTGACTGAAAGCGTTTGTAAAGACTGCTTTCTTGTTTTTCGAATCTTGACTGACATATAGTGGGACCACAGCCGATGCTTCGGTCGCGAATAAGTCTAATAAGTCTAATTTGCCTGGATTTAATTCTTCCTCTTAACATCCAGGTTGAGTCTGATGTTGACAGCTCTTGCTGTAGGTCACTTCTCTACACACTTCTATGACATATGAGCCATTTTCTCTCACGTGTTCCCCATAGTAAGAACGGGCCTGTTTAATTCGATATGTGCCCAAGGAGACAAGAATAAGCTCGCTGTATGTTAATACGGGAAACTCGCTAACATTATCTCTTTCTACATCTATTGCTTGGAACTGCGCCCTACGCGATTTATATTGTTGTTAATCACATAGTTACTTAATCGATTTTCCACATTCATATACTGATTAATTTTTTGAAGAATTTCCTGCGCATCACTACGATTTGCGATAGGAGGGTGGAAATCATTTATTAAAGCGGCAGCCACTTTAAAGTGTACCATAACATTTTTGGACGCTCTATTAAAAAAATCTTGGCGAAATAGCTTAAAATCTCGCTTGAACCTACCATTGACTACTTCTACAACCCATCTACATATCGTCACTGTTCTCGATTTATTGGCTTCAAGGGTTGACAGTTGAGATTCACCCTGTTGCAAAGAAGATGGTACATATGTCCTATAGCCACATTGATTAAGTAAGGGCAAGGCATCCCGGAAGCCCCTATCCAATATAAACGCATCTCCAGATTCAAAGTACTGCCTTAAAATAGATTCGTTTCCAAATTATTTTTTAATTATTTCAGCATCAGAAGTTGTCGCTGGATAGGGACCCTAAACATCAATTATGTATCCGTCTGTGCAAACAATCAAAAATGGTTTAAAAAGATTTCGATACTTATGCAAACTGTATGTCTTTTTTTGGTACTTATAATTTGAGCTTTTCTGCACATAAACATATGTACAACAACAACAGGTCTTATTTCACTATTATGGCTACCAAACAATTCATTTGGAATAAGAAGATTCCTTTCAATTATTTGCTGCTTATTAATATGATTAAGTCCCAAGTGATTGGGCACAAAATAATCATACAAGAGACTTCTAGCTTTACCCAGTAGAGTACCTAAAGTAGTTTTAGGTATTTGCAGAAGTGTTGACAATCGATCATCTGAGTCCCCAGTCCTAAGTTTAATTAAATAAGCAGCGAATATAGTAGATCCCTTTTTAAGGTTTAGAAACTGAGGCACTTCATTCAATATCTGTCTGAATTGTGCTTTGTTAAAACCAACCCAGTGGTAGAAAATATGATCTTCCATAGACTCAACATTATCGAAATCCAAAAATTACAGTCAGACTCTTTTAACGAAAAAATGTCTTGAATTTGATGTGCACTAAATGTGTTAATAATATTATCACTTATATCATTGAGAAAGTCTCATGATGTGCATGTTAAGTGGATATCACACAGGCGATTATTTGGAGGTACATAATAGTTATACATTTTAAGTAATTGTTTTCGCATTGTAATTGTTATGCGGTTTCTTTCATGTCTCCGACATCCTTCCACAAAACATCTACTTTCAGTTTCAACAGCTCTATAATAGTCAGGTAAGAATATTTCCACTATTCCTGTCATATTAAAACCTTTTTAATTAAAAACTCCTTGGTTTTAAAAATCGAATACCATTTATTCATTTAAAAAAAAGATTCTCGGTCTTGTCATAAGGTCTTGTCAAACTTGTTTAGTCGTTGAGAAAATGGAATTGACTTGAGAAAATTCAAGAGCGATGATTTATTATGACTTTCGAAGCGGTTTAACACAAAAACAGTGTGTTGACCGGATGCTTTCTGCATTTGGTGATGAAGCCCCATCCAAAACCACAATTTATCGCTGGTTTGCAGAATTTCAACGTGGACGTGTCAAGCTCAGTAATGATCCCCGTCAAGGTCGTCCAAAAACTGCAGTCACCCAAGAAAACGTTGATGCTGTGCGTAAGCTGATTGAGGAAGATCGACATGTGACATACGGCGAAATTCAGGCAAAGGTCAATGGGCACCTTAGTATGGAAACTATACCCACACTGTACAGAAACAAAATAATAATAATAATAATAAATAATTTGTTTATTTCTCTTCACAATAGGTATTGTTCACAATAGGTCTTATAATTAATAAAATGAAATATCTCTTAAGTTTCACCTATGTGAGAGACTGGTGCCTGATATAGGTTTCAAGTAGAAACCTGTGTTACAGGTCACCAGTGCCCCACCCTCGGTTTAAATTAAGTAGGTATATTCTAAAAGACAAGAAAAAACAGAATCTACCAGGCCGTGGAATGAAAAAGAATACAGAATTTACAAGATAAGCGTAGAAAGCAGAATTAACTGTGAATGTTTTAATGTGTTGTGTGTAATCCATTTTGGAAAATGTGTATATGAGTGGATGATAGTAATGTAAGAGTGTCAATATGATGATGGTTGCGAGTATGGTGCAAGGAGAGGGTTGGTAAATAAATGCAATGAGTTTATGGGATTTTATGAGAGGATCTCTAAAAGTTTCTCAGTCTGTTCGTAGTCATGCGTTTTTAAATATTTTTGTAATGTTTTGCTGCAGCTCGATTTGGTTTTAGGGTATATGTTAAGAATTATTACGATTAAATATTCAATTTGTTACGGTAAAATAAGGTGCAATAGACAGATTAATGACTCTAGTTTACGATAGTATGGATTGCATTACTGTGGGTATAGTCTGAAGTTATGCAAGAGAAGAGTCTGGAAGGATAATCTAGTTTGGTTTATGTACACAAGTTTTCTCAAACCGGGTCAGATTATGCCCAATGACCTTTAGACATTGGCATGAGTGAAATACAAATAATCTTGCATGAATAATTAGGTGTAAAAAAGTTGTTTTCCCGATGGATACCGCATTCGCTCTGTGAAGAGCAAAAAGCGGCTCGCGTTACTTGGTGCGTCAGAACTCTCGAAAGATTCCACGCAGGATCCTCAAATGCTATATACAACATTGTATCAGGTGACGAATCCTGGATATACGCGTAGGAACCGAAACAAAAAACCAATCACGAGTTTGGGTGTTCGAAAATGAGTTAAAGCCAACTAAAATTGTTCGTGCACGGAGTGTTGCAAAAAAAATGGTGGCCACGTTTGTCTCCCAAACCGGCCACGTTGCAACTATTCCTCTTGAGGGACAAAGAACGGTTAATGCAGAATGGTATGCTAGCATTTGTTTGCCACAGGTCGTTTCTGAACTCCGTAAAGAGAACTGCAACCGCCGCATCATTCTCCATCACGACAATGCGAGTTCTCACACCGTGCACAGAACAAAAGAGTTTTTAGAGCAAGAAAACATAGAATTATTATTAGACCATCCGCCGTACAGTCCCGACCTAAGCCCTAATGATTTCTATACTTCTCCTAAAATAAAGAATAAATTGCGTGGTCAGAGATTTTCATCACCTAAAGAAGCTGTGGACGCTTACAAAACGGCCATTGTGGAGACCCCAACTTCCGAAAGGAATGGTTGCTTCAATGATTGGTTCCATCGTATGGAAAAATGTGTCAAATTTCGCGGAGACTACTTCGAAAAGCAATAAATACATTTTTAAATAGTAATGTTGTGTCACTTCCTTGATTCCCGAAATTTTCAGTACAGCCCTCGTTCACGCAATTTTTCTAGTTTAACCGTTTATTTTATTTCCACCAAAATATCATCATGGTAGCAGAGCGTGGTTGATTGCAAATTAAACGCTGTGAAAAACTAAAAGGATCCCCGGGCGCAGTGAAAACTGAGACTGGCCGGCTTATTTTGTCCGTCATACTGTTTAAGGGTTTCCATATCGACAGACTAGTCGGAAGAGATAACTATGCCAGTTGGAAGTTCGCAGTCCAGGCATATTTCGAACTCGAAGATTTGTGGACATGTGTTACCGGTACCAAGAAACCAAGGCAAAATCTAAGTTAATTTTATTACTGGACCCAATCAATTACGTACATGATTAGAGTGCAAATACATGTAAAGAAGTCTGGGAGTGTTTGGAACAGGCTTTCGATGACAGCGGGTTGTACAGAAGAGTAACATTGTTGAGAGACCTGATAACAACTACATTGGAATCTTCCCGAAGCGTAGAGGACTATGTGAATAAAATAAGGTCGACCGCCCATAAGCTCAGGAATATAAAGTTTGATATTGATGATTAATGGTTAGGTACACTGATGTTAGCCGGCCTCCCTGAAGCTAATAAGCCCATGATCATGCGATTGGAGAGCTCTGGCATCAAGATCAGTGCTGATTCCGATAGTCTTTTAAACATCATCATTTTCATCTTCAAGTTCGAAAATATCGTTTTGTCTTAGACTACCATTAGCCGGTAAGTTCTTATACCAGTCATGCAACTCGTCAGGAATAAGTCCACTTCGGCACAGTTTAAGGTCATTTTTTTCTGGATAGAGATAGGCAGAACGGCATTATACGCCTGTTTTAGTTCAACATTCTGTGTAATTCGGTTTCGACGGCTGCGCTGCTGGATATTGTTTTATATTCGGAAGAGTGGTCATAACGATAGAAAATTGCATGGGGGTAGGCCTTCTCAAATTTGAGACACTTAATTTTTAACCTATTATCTTTTTCGCCGTTTTCGTCCGTATTTTTGTTTTTTAGTACGCGGCCAACGCCTGTAAGTCCCACACATCTTTATATTTAAGCTCAACCACTTGATATGGGGCTTAATCTTTATTTTTCCCTCGATTTGAACGGCCATCTTTGAATATATTAAGCCAATCGTTCATCATGAAACGTCTTATTTTTCCGCGTATTTTCGATTTTGGAGTGCATTGAATCACACTCCATGTGGGTGTGGCCAGTTTCTAAAAAAATTTGTTTAATAACTGTCAAATGCGTATTTTGCACCGCATACAAGAGAGTTGAAGCAACTTGCTGGTTTTTGTTTTGGCCACTACAGGTGTCCGAAAACATTGATAGATGTGTAACCTCTTCTTTTAATGTCTGGATGTATCTAAGTATGCTACTACCGATCTCATTACTACCTCGTTTACCATTTATTTCGTTCCACACATAGCATTAGGCATTGTTACCATTTCCTTCGTAAAATGACAGATTATAGACGCATGGCTTTTTACTACAGTAAAACTGTGAGACGGAAGAGAATGGTAACTGTAAAACGCTCTTTAAATCAAAGGTAACTGTTTGAAATGAAGGGTCTCTCAGAGATCTCTGTTTGTCTGAATCTTTGGCTTCATTACATTAATTTTTCCTTATAATGTGCATTGAATATTCAAGCTCCATCTATTTTTTTTTGGTTTGCATCTGCTGATAAGTATTTACTGCATGAAGGACACTGATCTTTCTTTGGCTTATGGAAAGACAAATTGAAAGATGTACTGAAGATGCGATTGTATGTCGGTTCACTCACTGCTTCTACTTCCTTTTCTGCACATAATTCTTTGTATAGTGCATACATTTTAAGATCGACAAATTGGCATCAAGATACTTTTTTTGACTAGATTGTCTAACGTAATGAGCTTCAATGCAAGAGAAACTTTGAATGTTTTCTTTTACTAAAGCCACTTGTTCAACTTTTGTTTTGTTACCTGGAGTCTTCTTTCCTCCATGATCTTCTCCTTCATAGCATCCAACATGAGACTTACCCTCTAAAGCTGTGTTTATTGGCCCATTAGATATAGATAAAGTTTTTTCGAAAAATTTTGCGCAGACTATATTATCTCCCTTTACTGTTAGAAAGGTAGTAGCGATTTAAAACAGCTCTTCGGTTGGAATTACTTTCGTTCACCTTCCTGCGTTTGGGTTCTAGTACTTGAACATGATTGATTAAAAAACCTTTTTGACTTTAATATTCCTTCAAGGCCCAATAACTCTTACAAATATTTATTCTATCTTCTTCATTAAAATTTTCAGAACAATAGAACCTACATCTGAAGCAGTTAACTTCTCTGGGAGCTTTGGCTAGGCAACTTTTTTTTATATTATATGGTAAGCAGTTAGCACGATTCTCCTTTATAATATTTACTTTCCAATTCTGTTCATTTTTAAACGCCAACGAGCTTTAAAACTCTGATTGCCTGTATTTTCTTCCAAAGATTGATAATCCATCGATTCATCAGAATAAATATCTTGACCATTTTTATCTGAGTCCTATAGAATCAAAAGCAGATATCAGCATTTTGACTAAATAGTGGCAATAAAAAAAAAACTACTTTTTACGGATTTTTTCGTGGTTTATATTTAGATTTTAGGTCCCGACGTTTCGACACCTTTACAGGTATCATGGTCACGGGCAGACTGAGATGGCGTTCGTCTTGACAGTAGATGTTGCTCGTTTTACCTTCATATTTTAACTAATTATTTGAGTTCCGACCTACGCAATATGAGCTCACTGTGTCTTGATGTCTTGCAGCGCAGCTCTTGGGTTTGGCCTTGAGTTTATGTATTATTGGGTCCCAAGTAGGTGATATCTTCCAGCCATCTTCTCTATTGAAATTAGGGTGTTTTTTAATCTCAATAGCCTCGCGAAACATCCTAGGTAGGAATTTGGGTTCTTTAGCGAGGATCTGTGGTTGGTCAAATCTAATATAATGGCTGGAGCCTTCAGCATGTTCGGCGACTGCAGACTTCGTTGAGCGTCGGTGTTTCACATCAGCTATGTGTTCTTTAACGCGGGTCCCTATGCTTCGTTTTGTTTGACCAATGTAAGAGAGGCCGCAGTCACAATCTAGTTTATGAACATAAACCGCGAAACAATCCGTAAAAAGTAGTTTTATTTCAATGTCTAACATTCGCGTAAACCTAAGAAACCAATAAAAAAAAAAACGTTTGTACTTAATTATTTAATATTTAATAAATAATTATTGTTTGTTTAGGTATCTTTAATTATTGGTGCTATTAGTAAATACACAAAAAACGATGTGAAGTCAATATCAAAAAAGTAGGCGACGAATCTTTTTTTCAGATTGCCGGTTTTGACTCTAAACATTGAAGATGGCCGTATTTGATGTTAAGCCTATTGCAGATATCCATATTTGATCCCAACTAAATGTCAGATTGCCATATTTGATTCTAAAAAATCTGAAGTAAACCAAGGGTTGTCAATAACATACAAAATGTAAATTATCATATTTTTAATCAAAATATTAACGAAAATCAGTTTCTCACAAAAAATAAAAGTTTTTAATTAAGTCCACGCGCGTATAATGTAAATTTTCACGTAACCAAAATATTGTTTATTTTTTCATTTCAATTGATATAAAATGATATCACATATTAAACATACCTGAAGCAATAGTTTAAAAAATCGATGCAATTTTAAGTTTACTGAAAATAATTAAACGAAGAAAAAGAAAAAAACGGATAAAATTTTTTTGCATGTAGCGGAGATGAGAATGTTAAGATGGATGTGTGGTGCGACGAAAGTGAAAAATGAGTACATAAGGGGAAGTCTGAAAGTGGCGCCAGTAACTGAAAAGTTAAAAGGGAATCGTTTGTCATGTAAAGAGGAGTGATGAAACGCATGTTGCTAAAAGAGTTTTGAGTATACATATGGATAGAGGGAGAGAGAGATGGATGGATTGTGTGAAAACTGATATGAAAGATCAGGAAGTTAGTGATAGCGCGACGAGTGACAGGACGGAATGGAAGAAAAAAACGTGTTGCGCCGACCCAAAATAAAACGGGACAAGGGCAGGAAGATGATGATGGTGATGAAAATAATTAAACGATGCGTGGACAAAAGTAAAAAGAAAGTTACTAATAGTATTATAATAACCAAAATTAATCAAACCAGTTTTTAATTAAACATTTAAAAAATCTTTCTTTTCCTTTTTCTAAATCCGTAAGTCGTGACCATCTTCCAATGGTTCCTCACAAAAATCTTCTACTACAGGTGAAATTGTAAGTGTTTCTTGTGAGCTGAGTAACTCTTTATAAAATGCTAAAATTTGCAAATCCATCCTTTCGGCCCCAAAGTGCTTGCACAGCAACTTATTTACGTCTGCAAGTTTATTTTTGTTTATCGCCACAACTGAGTGCAAAACTTGCGCCTCAATCATATCAATATTTTTTTGCCGTTTGCAAATGTTTATTGGTTTTGCCACGTCACTTTTTAAAATAGTTCACCTCTAACAAGTACATTGCCCATTTTTTTAGATCGTTCAAGATAAACCGTTTACATTCCTTAAACTGTATTGACCAAGATGTTGTCGGCTTTATTACATTTTTAACTGAACCCCTCCAGTCTAAAATCGGACAATCTTTTCCCAGTTCCACCAAGGCGCTGTTTCTGCTATAACTTCTTTTATCTCCTTTGGGTGTAAAATGACTTCAAGTGTCTTCAATTTTTTTTCTATTACTCCAAATACCCTGTCCGCGGGCATAAAAGAATGCCCAGTAACTGGGAACACTATTTCAATTGTTTTGATACTGGGATTTCTCAGTAACCATTTAGAGCAGGCACCAATAACAATGCAGTTTTTGTTTTGGCCGCCAGAACCGTTGGCGATTAATCGAATCGTTGTGATATTAGTTTTATCCGTTTCAGTTAAACGGTGGTACACCGCAGACGCAACAAGATTTGAATCCTTGCTGAACTCATTTTCAGTGCACACATAAGAGAAGACATTTTCTTTCGAGAATGGTTGTGTGGATGATCCCTCCACCATGGTCAAATTATAAAAATATAATTGTCGGCTGTAATACGCTATTTGATCCGGTACCTTAGGAAGGGGAAGATTCTTCTGGCAGTCAAAAGAGATAATTTTAAGTCCATCTGTTTCTTCTCGCAGCTTATCAAAAAAAGATTTTGCTCTTAGCGAATGAACCCTTTTCTCAGTTATAAGAACATTTTTTTTGCTGGCATCAGTTTCGTGTTTAATTCTGCCTGAAAGCTCCAAACACTTAGAGCAAACATCGGTCTGCGGTGATCCAAACCCAATATTGTAATCGCTGTTAAAAATATTTCTAAAAAAAGATTTTTTTACATTTGGAAGCGAATATTCGCTTCTTTTGTAAACGTCATACAGCTTTGATAAGTTCAAATCGGAAGGCAGATATTTTCTTTCAGTGTGCTTTGTTTTGCGACAGTAATGTGTTTCTACACATTGAAGATTTCTAATAAAATTATGGATTGATTGCTTCTGTTCCTAGTATTTATTTTCTTTGTGGTTTCCACCACGCCGTTCATCAGCAAAATTACCAACAAAAAACTGCTGCTGCTTAGTTGAGCTGGAGGAGGGCAGATTGTAGGTGTTGTCAGAGAGTATTGGGGTACTATGTAGGACGGAAGAACTTGTGTAGAATTCCAATTAGTAGGTAGCGTATTTTGCGATTGCTGAACCGATTGTTGCACTTGATACGCATTCTTGGCTCGTATATCTGTGAGCATGCATTGAGTCAATATACTCTGTATTTTTTCCTTAGCAATGACTGCCTGTTCCTCTGTCAATTTTTTTAATTGTGCCGAGACGCTTTTTCCAAATAGGTCAAGATCTGTTTCTTCGCAGTGTGTGTTGTCGTTAATTTCCCTTAAGTCATTTATCATGTTAGATATCTGTGATAACTTGCTCCGCTTAGGTTTTGTGGGTAGGGTAAATCGAGGTGTCTCTTCTGCAGACTCATTTTCTAACCCATTTTCTAACCCATTTTCAGAGCGTGGAACCAACGATGGTCCTGGTTCATTGCTATTAGGGGTATCCATGTTATCCTGTAATTAAACAAAATAAATTAATGTAATTGTAATGTTATAGATTTTTTTGTTGTGACTAAAAATGGTATTAAATAGGCCGCTTTAATTACTACCCTTTTTTTACAGGTACCAAACGCAGAAGAATGGAAAAATATCGAAAGAAGATTTAAAACACGATGGAATTTCCCCTTATGTTATGGTTCTATAGACGGAAAACATGTGACAATTAAAGCTCCTCCTAAAAGTGGAAGTTTATACTTCAATTTTAAAAAACAAGCAGCGTCGTATTGTTAGCTATTGCCGATCACGACTACTGTTTTTCGTACATAGATGTCGGCGCGTGTGGTAGCGCATCTGATGGAGGAGTTTTTAAGAATTGTTCTATATACCAAGACCTGGAAAATAACTTATTACCTGACAACGGAGTCATCGTAGGAGATGCGGCATTTCCACTAAAGACTTATTTAATGAAGCCGTATCCAGGTGTAAACCTCAGTACAGAAGAAAAAGTTTTTAACTACAGGTTATCTCGGGCAAGACGGATAATCGAAAATGTATTTGGAATCTTAGTTAGTAGATTCCGGGTATTAGAAAAGCCAATACTAACTAACTTGGAAACAGTAGATGCAATCGTTTGTGCTTGTTGTGCCCTTCATAATTGGCTACGAAAGAAATCAAATTCATACATCACCGCTACTTGTGTTGATAGGGAAGATGAACAGGGAAATATTCAGCCCGTTTCATGGAGGAGCCAAATACAATCATTCAGCAGAAATAGCAAGAGAGAAAAGAGAAGTTTTAAAAAATATGTTTAATAACGAAGGAAGAGTTCCTTGGCAATTAAATAGCATACATTATCAATCGACTTCGAAAATCAACATTGAAACGGACAAATATACGAGCTTATTTTGTTGTAGTATGCGTGTGTCTTTAAGTGGCTTTATAATTTTGCTTAAATGTAATTTTCGTTTAAAATAAATAATAATGTGATTTTACTTACTATGGTTTTTCTCCTCATAGAAACCGGCTTTATAAACGAATCATATTCATCAAACCATTTTGCCTTTGGCTTATAAACCCTCCCCCCAGCCCCAGATCTTGTAGATTTTTCGATTTTGTCGAGTTCCAAGTAGTACGTATTTCGAATACTTTTGATTTTTTATTTAACTTCATCGAGAGTCAGTTCTTCTATATTCATTCCTACACAAAGTTGTTCTAGTGCCGAAGCGCGCATTTCTTTATTTTTGTATGCATCGCAACGCTTATCCCACAAGCATTCGTGCTCTCTATAAAGTTGTATGAATTTCAAAGTATCCTCTTCGTTGAATTTTCTCGGCATTTTGTCGCAGAAATTCCAAATAAAACAACAAAGAACACACACCGTACGGACGTTCGCCAGTGACTGGCGAGACTCGTCTACACGTGTCCGCAACGCTGGCGCGGGGGTCGAAGGGTATGCGGGCGGAGGTCACTGGCTAGAAAAATAGACGGTCGCTCTATTCTCGCCAGCGTTGGCAGCCAGCGCTGGCTTGGCTTGAAAAACTGTTTACACAAGGCCAATACCAAGCCAGCACTGGCTGCCAGTCTTATTGGCAGCCAGTGTTGGCTCCGTGTAAACTATGCATTAGCTATATTTACTTTCCAATTATCCGGATTCTTCTGGCGTTTTCGAGCAAAACGATTATTCACAGGTGTTGGGTGACAATTCATGATTATAATTTCACAGAATCTATTTAACTTCAGCAGCAGAAACGTTAATAAATCAATAAAATCACACAGCACAACATAAGTAAAACTCGTACACCGCCATGACAGCTCGCAAACATAATGGACGTCTGTGATTGGTCGAGCAAGCAGTTTGCCATGTTTGATTTTGAATCTCTAAAGAAAGCCGAATTTGTTACTAATCTGTTACTTTTGAGTTGATTTTCTATGAAAGATAGCCATATCTGATATGGACATTAACATTCGTTATAAAGTATTTAAAATTTTGAATGTTGCCGTATTCACAGTTCATTTTTACCAAAAACGTCAGTTAGCCGGATTTGATTCTATAGGACTCCTAATTGAAATGTTGGGTCATTATCCGAGTCGTCACATGAGAAATCTTCACTACTTGCACTATATTCTACTAACCCTTTTCTAACATTTTCATCGTGCTGCTCAATACTTTTACTTTCAATCTGTAAAAAAAAGTTAAAATATTATGTAACCACAAACAAGACCAATTCGCAATGCCAAGTAATGCTAAGATAGCTTAACTTTGTAAATAAATATAAATGACTTTGTTATTAAATACTAACAATCTCATAAAGGTTGCAACTTTCCACTGTTTCTCCACGGTTAACTTCAGCCTCCATTTGTACATGTTCATACAGATTTTCTTTGTTTTGATTTTCAATCTGTAAAAAAAACAACAAAAAAAGATAAAGACTTCCAGACCATGACTACATAATTATTATGGCATATGCCAAGCAGCCCCGGATCTTCAATTTTTTTTAGGCGGGGCAAAACTGAAAAATGCCGCCCCCGCCCACTTATATTAATTTTTACCTTTATCATCCATATAACTTCAGCTATCAGATGTCCACTAAATGATTGAAATTCTGACATAGCCTACATAGGCCTTCCGGAAATAATGCATCCATCGCTGTTCTTTTTGTGTTAAGCCTATTTATTTACAAATATATAGACATGAACGTGTAGGATATATATTTTATACACCGCAGGATAGGATAGGATTTAAAATAAAAATAAAAATCAAATATTATTGCATTTGTGAATTGAAATTACAATTTTACTTCTTCTTTGTTCAGCAAATAAATCTAGGTATGGCCTTGTCGTGATTTAACTCATGTGCAATTCGATTTTCTATCGCTAAGATTGCAAGACGTTAAGCGTTCCTGGCTCATAGAAGATCGCAAATAATTTTTAATTAGTTTTAGCTTGCTAAAACTTCTGATACGATTCGATCAAATACCATCATTATTTCTTCAGAAAATAGTTGAACAGGTTGAGGTGTTTGTAATTCGTCTTCACACATCTCATCGAAATGTTTTTTACGTTTCGGAATTCGTTTGTTTTGCAAAATAGGGTCAACACCACTTTTTTCAGCAACTTCTCTAGCCTCTTTTATCCAATATTCCATTGGATTTTGTCTAATTTATTGCAAAGTTTTGACCAGACCATCCATTAGTGCAACGGAACGGGCAAGTTCTGAATTTCTATATTCACTTGATTGATTTCGCGGAGAATATTCGCCCAAATAGTTAAATTCACGGAACAGTAGTAGCTTTTACTCCTAAGAATAGTCATCCATATATTTACCAGGCAGTGAGTTGAAGCTACCACGCTAGAAGTAGAATTTACTCCTCATTTTTCTCCGTGCAAGAGGGCGCGTATTTTGAACTATGCCTACGCGCCTCGCGAATAATAAATTTTCGTGCAGCACGTCTCAGTCCGCGCTCTGGGTAGCGGTCGAATTGATATAGCCATAATATTTCTGTACTTGTACTATTATTTATTCCGTGGTCAAAGTTAAGTAAATGATGAGTTGTCCATTCGTCTGTAAAGTGTGAATTTGGCCGCCCTCTGAACTTGCCGCCCGGGGCATAGGCCCCGGCTTGCCCCCCCCCTAGATCCGGGGCTGATGCCAAGATAGCTTAACTTTGCTATTAAATACTAACAATCTCATTTAGGTTGCAAATTTCCACTGTTTCTACATGGCCAACTTCAGCCTCCATTTGTACATGTTCATGTTCATACAGATTTTCTTTGTTTTTATTTTAAATCTGTAAAAAACAACAATGATGTATAAAACAAGCTGACTTCCAGACAATGATCACATACTATTATGGAATATGCCAAGATAGCTTAACTTTGCTAATTAAATACTAACAATCTCATTTAAGTTGCAACTTTCCACTGTTTCTACATGGTCAACTTCAGCCTCCATTTGTAGATGTTCATTGTTCATACAGAATATTTTCTTTGATTTCATTTTCAATCTAGAAAAAACAATAATTATCTTATCCTACTAGTATTATAAATGTGATAGTACAGATGTTTGTTCCGCTTTCATGCCTCAACAGCTGAACAGATTTGGATTTCTCTGAGTTCTCTTAGGGACACGATATATAACAGAATTTCACACGGACCGAGTTGCGGGCAACAGTATTTTGGTAAATAAGTGAATAGATGAGATACTTGATCATCACAAATGGTTTACTTTATATCTCGAAATTCTGAAGATTTCCCTAGGTAGCGCGATATAACCGACATCCACGCGGACGAAGTCGCGGGTAACAACTAGGTACTTAAGTATGAAACAGATAAGACAAGCTGACTTCCAGACAACGACTACACATTGAGTCCTTATGTATACTTACACTTTCATTTGAGATGAATTCCTTTGAAGTAGACATGCGCAGAATATGTCACTGAATTGAAAAGATATATACATATATTTTGACTGCTGCGAAGTATATCACTCTTTTAGTTCAGTAGTTCAATCTACTTCCATATCTCAGTCACATCCATAGATAAATATAATATAGTTCAGAATGATTTGAACGAGATATGTTGCGAATGAGTTATGCTGAGGAAATACTAAAACAGCGAAAAACATGTTGAATTTTTAATTTTAATTTAACAATGCGAGATTGTAATTTGTTATATTTTAGAAAGAAAAACAAGATTACCCTTCATACTTGAACCCAGGCTTAGGACTGGCAATCTAGATTATTAAGTATCCTTTTATGTTTATTTTATTAATAAGTATAGATATTGACGCTTATATTAAAAAAAGGATATTATAAACTATGTAGATTGGCGCATTTAAGAATCTGATAAGTATATACAACGATTTGATATTTACAATATTTCTAACATTCACAATATTTCTAATATTTACAATAAATTTTAAGGCTGTTTTTATTTTATTCGGTATTGCAACTGATAAAGAGCAGCTGAGACACCTTTGCCGCCTTCAGCTGGCGTCGTTTAGCTGTTAGAATATTTCCTGCCTTAGAAAATATACGTTCGCAGGGAACAGATGTGGCCACTACATTTAACCTCTTCTGCATGAAGTAGTACAGCAACGGATATACTCGTATATAACGCCGTTCTTCCCACCACAAAAACGGATCGCTTGTTCTTTTTAATAAAGGCTAGGTAGGTATTTGTCCGTCTCAACGATACCTGCTGCTGTTGGATTTGATGGAGTCAGCTTGGCTACCACCATGTCAAACTCTTCCCATATTGATGACTGACTTGAAGGCTGGGTTACAGTCTGTTCTTGTAGCAATGACACACTCTATTGTGGTGGATGTTGAGAGCCAACTTTTAATTTTAATTGTGAGACTGCTTTTTCAGCTGCATTTTTATTATAAAACCCTTTTTCCTTAAATCTAGGATCCAGCAATGTTGCTTCCGTGTGCAACACAGAATGTTCGATTGCATTGAATCTGCGTTCGAATTCCGTGTGCAATTTATGAACCATTTGTAGTATAGCAGGAATGGCTTGCTCTTGCGTGCGTGCTCGGGTGCTCCAGCACCCACGAGAAGTAAATAGTGGGTGCCCAGCACCCACGATTATGAATATCTAAAATAATTCTCTTTCTCATCTTTTAACTAACTCTAAATAATATAGGTTTTGTTCTTTCTTTTAGCGTGGTAAATTCATTAAATGAGTCCTCCCTCCCAGGGCAGAGCGGGAGGGACTGTCAGACTCGTACTGACTAAAATCCACGCTGTCCTTCAAGAGCCCTTTACGTTCCGGGGTCACGGTAATTCGTTAGTCCCGCGACCCAAATAATATAGGTACCGAAATAATATACGTAATACGCTCGCCTAGAAACATAACCTAGCCACTCTCACGCACGCAGCGTGCCGGCTCGCCGCGCTCCGCCGCCGCGTCGCGCCGTCCGCGTCGCGCCACCACACTCGCCCCCGCATTTGCCCCCGCCCGCACTGGTCGCATCACACCACACACGCGCGCGCTTTCATTCCTTCTCAGGCTAGCATTTACTAAATGAGAGCTGAACTAGAGCTGTAAAAGTAACGAAATAAAGCGTACCCGTATGTATTCGTTACTATAACAATTAGTATTCGTTACTTTCGTATCGTAACGTTACTCGTTACTTCTGAACACAAATAACGAGGAGAGTAACGAATCAAGTCATATTACTCGTTACTTTCGTATCAGAAGTAACGAATAGAGAAACGAATCAAGTCCTATTGCGTATGCGTACGTCATGTAGTATGGCGTCGTCAACATTCGTATGAAGAAAACATACTTACCTACATAAATACCAAGCTGCTTAAGGTGCCTTTATTTTCACTTCTCCGTATTATGAATCAGACCGATTATAATTAAAAAGCTACGAAGACAAAGGTGTCGAAAATTATTTATTGACAAACAAATTAAAATTCTCTCTTCTAAGGATAAATCAAAATTAAACATACTTATTTAAAATTTTAAAGATATTCAACAAATCAAAAACAACAAATATAAACTTTTCTCAGAATTAAATTGAAAAAGGAGGCCGAGTAACGTACGTCGTAAAAGCGTTGACATACATCTGCGACTTGGTCGTCGCACCATCGGTAAATAAAAAAAAACTGTTTATGGCAGGAATCTCTGGTTCATATTTAAAAATAAAATCTTTTCCATTCGCTTTGGTTTAATAGAACTGCGCCTCTCACTTAATACTTGGCCCGATTTGGAAAAAGTCTGACAATTTCTCAGCCAATTTTGACAGTTCGGGGTATAAAATTGCCCGCGCTTGCCACCATTTCAAAGGACATTCATTACGAGGAATAATGCGTTCCTCTAGATATTGCCTCATGGTAATTATGCTGCTGCTAACTGAAGAGTTCGAAGCAGACGCTGACATTGCCAAATCGTCAAACTCTTTCCATATAGAGTCGTTATCAGCGTTGGTGTTGCCAGTAGATGTAGCTGACGTCGATTCATTCACGTTAGGTTCTATAAGGGTTCTATTGACTGCCGAAAGTTAAACTCATTTTGCAGCTTAGTTTTCAATGCATCTTTGGCAGACTCATAACTTGATGCATCAAATGCCAGCTTCTTAAAACGCGGGTCTAAAAGTGCTGCTTTAGATAAAACTGGATGCCTGTAACAATTCTTGAATCTATTTTTGAATTTAATGATTATTTTATTTGCCGTTTTTTTTTCCCGTATCTGTAATAACAGTTGCTTCTATATTGTGAAAAAATTTAATAATGCTTTCTGATGAAGCCAGTACCGTTGAAACAGTCACTTTTTTTTGGGAAGACATTTCTTCATTGAGCTGCTTGAATGGCTTCAGTATTTTTATTATTTCTGGTAGTGTCTGCCATTCGCTTTCTGAAAGATTTTCTTCTGGATTATGGAGAATTCTAAGCGATTTTTCTAGAGGTTCTTATAGTGAACAAATCCTCTCAATCATGTCCAGGGTACTATTCCATCTAGTCACTACATCCATTTTTAACTTTATTGGTTTTTGGCTTTTTAGCTATTGGACTCTTGTGGAAATGTTCCACAATGGCTTTAATTTTTTTTATTAGCTCTCCGAGTCCACTGTCCTGAAGTCCTGCACGGACGACTAAATTAAGTGTGTGAGCGACACACGGCATGTGTTCATAATTTGTTAATCTTATTGCCGCTTTCATATTTGCTGCGTTATCTGTAACGCAGACAAAAGTTTTGTTTTGCATGTTCCAATGCAAGAGCAATCTATTCAGCTCATTTTTAATATATTCGGCCGTGTGTCGCTCATGACATTCAAAACATCCAAATAGAGCCGACTTCAACTCCCAATTTAACAAATAATGAGCTGTTACGGCTTGGTAAGATGTTGTTGCTCTTGAAGTCCAGCCATCGGTGGTGATCGAAATATATTTAGCATTCTCCAATTCTTCTTTTAATTTTGTTTGAACTGATGAGTATTGTGCATCCAACAAAGTATTGCTCAATAAGTACCTTGAAGGCATTGTGTAACCTGGTTCTAAATAATTAATGAGTTTTTTAAAACCCGTGTCTTCAACTACAAAAAAGGCTGAAGGTGAACAACAATTTTAAAAATCAACTCATTAATTTTTTTTTCTCTTACTACACCTACTGGACGTTTAATAAATGCGGTTAACTTAGTCTGCTGTGAATTTACTATATTTCCTGAATTTGAAGGTAAAGGAGCTTCCAGAACTGCTGCATCTGGCACTGCTACATCTGGCACTGTTGCATCTGGCACTGCAGTATTTTATTTTATTTATTTTATTTGGTTCACCAACAATTGTATACACTAGTACAAACACATAAACACCGGCAACAAATCAGAATAATGTGTAACAATCACTTATAGGTAAACTCTGCATGCACACAAAACGTTGTCGTAATTTACAAAGTAGCACAGAAAACTTAGCAGATAAATGAATTAAATAACAGTAGGTGGCAACAAGAAGAATTGTAGACTTATTCACCCACCCCGCTATTTGACGCAGTTGCATCTGACATGGAGAATGGAATTAAAGTCTCATAGGTCGTTCTGTGTTTCTTCATGAGATGTTTTTTCAAATTTGTGGTTGAGCCGCCATTCACTGAATAAAATGAATTACATAGATCACACTTTGCCTTATCGTCGTTCGACAGCGTGAAAAAACTCCAGTTTGCTTCTCTTCTTATCCATGGTAGCAGTTAAATTTAACTGAATAACAAAAAATATTGTGTCAATAATAATTATATCAATATTTGATCATTAACAGCTTTTATTAACCAAGAATTTAAACTAACTAGCCCGGTAAACAAAAATTTCTTGGTCATAATGATTTCGTAGTTCCGATTATTGCCACCGAATGCGCAATATTTCCTAGCAAATATGTAATTCATTTTATTCAGTGAAAGGCGACTTAATATACATGAAACATTTTTCGGACTCTGAAACGCCGTCAACCACATCTGAAATTTTATTTGAAATTTTCAATGACGTGCTAAAAAGATTTCGCCTTGATATCATAACTTGCAGGGGTCTATGTACTATGTACAGATGCTAATGTTTCTGGAACGCCTATGACAGAATTGCCGGCAATAAGATTTTTTTTAGTATTAATATGAAAGGGGTGTACTATGCCAAATCGAATGACAAATAATCGAATATCAATTGATCAACCACTATAAATCGAACGTCTAATTAATACTCGAACGTTCATAATATCGAATGATTATTAAATCGAACATTCAATACATCGCACACTCAATACATCGAGTGTTCAAAATATCGAATGTTTGTTTGATCGAGCGTTCAACGCATCGCATATTCATCCTATCGAAAGATCAATATATTTTTTAAGATTACAAGAAAAACACAAAATTTACTAATAAATCACATTTTAATTATTTTCTTTTAACCTTTTGACCGCCACGTCAAAAAAACTACGACGTGCCCTCAGCGCCAAGCTAAAAATTCAACCTCAGATACCTACAAAAAAGTAGTGAGTTCCGAATGATATCGATAAAAACTGAATATTCATTTTTTAACAACTTTTTTTTTTAATAAACTTAACAGTACCTCAAATATAATCATACAGGAGTTTTATTTTGTCCCCCTGTGTCTTTTTATAATGATATGTGTCAAAATTTCGGCACACTTTGTCATTTAAATCCACAATAAAATACATCGAATCGATAAAATCAAGTCAATACCATCACAGCACTATGTTCAATTATGAAGTACCTATCTGTCGTCCTATGGCCATGGGCATGTCACTGCTATACAAATATTCATAACAGAAAATTCGAAGAAAGTAGCGTCACCTAGGTTCGGTGGGGAACATTTTTTTTTGGCAGTGTATATAAGCAATTCTAAAAACGTCAAAGATAGAAATTTAATAATCAAGCTTCTGTTTAATATTCACTTAATCTAATAAATAGACAGTTAAATATTTTGGTTTTAAGGCCGTAAAAATGTATAATGGCAACATTACTTTTCATTGCCATAACTTCAAATCCCAGGGATTCCCAACTGTTCAAAACTTTTTCGGCTTTTACTGTTTGGATAAGTTTTTGTGCTGTGTGAGTGATTTTTATTTATAACGACGACTTGGACTACTTTTGGACTCTGATATTTCTTTCCCTAACGATTTTATCTGGCTACGCAAATTGGTTTCTGTTTCTTGTTATTCACGACATTCCTGGCTTTGATCATCGGACTCCGTTTTCTTCTGCATTGGACAAAATGCCTAAGAAATGTGAACTGAGTTGTTACTTCGGATGTATCATTGATGGTAAGGTCACTAAACTATATCTGGAAACGTTCTCTCTATGATTTATTTGAACCTTTTGTTTTCCAATAACAAGTGTAATAGTTTCGACGCAATTTTCACAAAATGATATGTTATGAACTTTGTTACTATTTCAGGTCCATTACACCGATTCCCTAAGTGGGAGTATCCCCACGAGGAAAAGAATAATTCCTGGAAAACAGTATTAAACTCGGTGACCCAAGGAAAGGGCAATGAGTATAATAATTTCTTCCTGCGTATCATTATTTTCATTATTCTGCTCTCTTTCTGAAGAAGCAGCTGCTAAAAGTATGTCATCATAGAATGGTCGTTTTTCAACAGGAACATATTCAAGAAGTTTTTTGATATCTTGAAGTTTAGCTTGTTTTAATGTTACCATCCCTTGATAACAGTCACTGAGATCTGCAGTGATCTTGCCACCCATGCCAATACGATATAAAGTCATCTTTTTAAAATTTTGACCTGTCATCGAGGTACTATATTCAGGGTGTCGGAATCTTTGGAAGTGTACTTTGCGGCATACAGCTATTCCGGGTATTGATGGTTTTATATGAGCATCATACAGGTTCTTGTAGTTCTTAATTTTTAAGACGCGATCTTCCAGATTTTCCTCGTCCCTTAGATTCTTTTCTAAAAAGACTACTTGAAATTTACTTGTGTTGCGTGAGTTTTCTATAAGATCTACGTAATAGCCAGGCGTGTATATCTTTTCTGTTCTAATACGCTTTCTTTCGATGAGTGCAAAGTCTCGATCTATTGGCATCATCATCATCATGTCCAGGAATCGGGTATGAAATTAAAACGTTTTGAAATATATTATTTGCACATAATTGATCCAGGAAAGTGAATAGATAGCGATTTTTGTTTTGGCTAAAACAATTATCACAAAATATCTCCATGTGAGTGTGCTCGGGAAGTTTGTTGTGTGTGATGTAGTCTGCCAAAGCCGTTAAGACTTCATTTGGCCCTTTTTGTCCGTAATTTTCAGTATATAAATACATGGAAGCTGTGTTATTGGAAAGATTGTGAATACCAAAATTATGTAGCCACAATTGACGAGAATAATATTCTATAGAAACATTTGTTACAGGTAAAGGCAAATTCTTCTGATAATCAAAGCAAAGTGATAGCCTATCGTTTTTCTTTTCACCTTCAGCTTTTGTGATTGTTTTTAAAAAGACTTCAGCCTTTCTCAAATGAAGTTCTTTTTCCATTTTCAAAGAATGAACTCGCTGCATGTCTTTGTTCATAGTCGCAAAATCTATCTGAACTTTTAGTTTTTCACAGGTCGCGCAAATGTCTTTTCTAGGCTGTCCGAAAGCGATATTAAAATCTTTATTGAAGATTTCATTGAATTTGCTGTATGTAATGTTTACTTCAGGGTTATCACCTTTGAACTTTCTATGTAACTCAGCAATAGATAGATTTGAATCAATGTACTTTTTATGTTTATTAGATTCTCTAGAGTAGTGTGATCCTCTAGCAGGAATATTTTCAATAAAATCGTGTACTTTTTTTATAACTTCTTGGCTATAAATAGAATGACTTTGCCTTCCTCTCAAATCAGTGATGTCTTTTTCTTTATGTTGTACTTTGCGCTGAAGCCTTTCTCTTTTAATACCGTGAATGGCCAGGAAAGCTTTCTGACATAACACTACAACTCTTTTTTTTAGACTAACATGGTACTTAAAAACCTTTCTTGGCCTGGCCTTAGTTGGAGATTTTGTTGGGCGAAATCTAACAGGGTTGGTTTCTTGAAGGCAACCTTGGAGGTAAACATTTTGATTAGTATGCGAAGACAAACCAATAAATTTGTTGAAAATACTGTCAGCCTCTTTTTCTGTTAATTTTTCTTTACACTTGCATCGACAATTTTGTATTTGGCGCCTAACATGGTTCTTAACGTTATTTTTCTTAGCCAAATTTTTCTTCCAATTTTCTGGCCTCGATGTTCTTTTTTTGCCGCGCTTTTTTGTTATGCTTAGTTCTATATTGTTACTTTCATCTATTTCTTCTACTTCATGAAACTCACCAGTTATTTCATTTAAAATTTTCGTTCTTTTAGTTGGTTCAACAGGTTGAAATTCAATATTTGAAATGATGTTTTCATTATCAGAAACATCATCAACTTCGTCATCTAATAAAATTTCTCCCGTTTTTTCATCTAACTTCACTCGTTTTTTCTTTATTTTTCTGATAGTATTTTCATCATTGTTTATTTGATTAGTCAAAACCGTGGCACTCTGTGAACTAATAAAATAAATTCTTGAAAAATATGCCCTGATATCAAAATCATATTTAAATTTTAAATTAAATTTTAAGAACGTTGCCGCACTCTACGAATTGCTCCTGTATCATGGATGCGTTTACAAACATTTAAACTCACATACACAAACAGCCAGACCCAGAACAACTATTTTTACGCCATACAAATATTTGTTCCGTGCGAGAATCGAACCCGCGATACGCAGCGCATCAGTCAATCGCTTAACCACTGCGCCAACCATGCCGTCGATATTTATGCGGGTAGTTCTAAAATGATAACAGATATTATACCAACACACGTACCTGTTTCCTGTATGAACGCTAGCAGAGGTCGTAATACGTGTATAAGTTTTGGATGTATTTTCATTTTCTGGAGTCCATTCACTACCAGAGGAATCACCGTCGTCATCAGCATTAAATAAACCACAATCTTCTATAAGTCTGAAATAAAAAAAAATCGTCATGATTCTACGAATATTTCATATGCTCTAACTTACGATTCGGGCACAAATTTAAAGAAAAACATACATACCGTTTCAGTTTATCGTCACACATTCTCCAATTCAACTCTTTATTTCGGTTTCTTCTTTAATTTTAAAGTTAACTTAAAAACAGTTTCCGCAAACTAATCTTGTAACAAAATTCAAAACACGGAAAAAAAACGACCGCTGGTGTGACCAGGACATAGTTTAAAAATGCATGGATTTAGTGACTTACAAATAAAACTTGAGTGGATTTGGGTACTTTTTGCTTAAATTTGGATTTAGTGACTTTTTGAATTCAGTTTAGAGGATTTAGTGATTTTAGAATTTGGGAAAAACCAACTTAGCGACTTATATTTGAACACAGGATTAGACCAACTGATAGACAAAAAAAAAAGTATTTTTTTGAACTGGTAAACTCAATATCGATAAAAATGGACTTAGTGACTTTTAGAACTAAGGCATCCATTTATATTTTATATAATTTTTATACAAGTATATGATAACTTGACACTGTATATTTATTGTTACAGGCGTTACACAACTTATGCCGAAGATCAAAGTAGCAAGAAAAGCCTTACAATCACAACCTTTATCTTACCATCTTCAGCATAAATCAAGAGGTACCTATAATTATATAATAAGTATTATTGTGTTTACAAACTTGAATCATAACCACAACACAAAGAATATTATGCCAGTATCACCCATCCTTATTCACTTCTGTTACATTAATTTTTATTACAGAAAGTAATTTACTTTACAATAAGTAAGTTTTACAGTAATATCTGCATGCCCCACTCACAGTACTACAATATATAAGCTTAAAAAAAATATATATATATATATATATAATTGTAATCAGAATTCATTTTTACCTACTCTTTATATAAGGGTAAGATTATTACGTATGGTATGGGTCTTACAGATTTTATTTCCGATCATTTGTTATTGTATATTAAAATTTGGATCATTCTTTTTCAGGGAGTTTGACAAAAATTAATATGCTTAAAGCGAGAATTCTAAGACTTAGAAATAAATGTAAATCTCAGACAAGAAGAATCCAAATGGCAGAGAAAATTTCTAAATCAAAAGTGTTTTTAGAATCGTTGGACAAATTGCCTAAACCTATCAAGATTTTCACAAATCTTCAATTAAAGCATACACAGAAACCAAGGGGTAGAAAGTATACATTAAAAGAAAAAAATATTTCACTAACTATACTTAAACAAAGTCCCAAGGCCTATAACCTATTTAGAAAACTCTTTGTTCTTCCATCAAAGAGAACACTTCAAAAACTTTTAAGTTATGTGGTCATGAAGCCGGGTATCAATACGCATATACTCACCCATTTGAAAAAATCGGTAGAAAAGCTGTCCCCAGAGAAAAGGCTGTGCAGTTTAATATTAAAATTTGATGAAGTTGCATTGGCACCTGGTGTCTATTATAATACCAGATTAAAAGAAGTTATAGGTATTGAGGACCTTGGTTTTAAAAAATGTCCCAAGATTGCAGACCACGCTTTGGTACTTATGATTAAAAGCCTGAAAGGAAAATTCAAGCAACCTCTATGCTTTGCATTTTGTCAAAGCACTACGAAGAAGGAAGATTTGAAAAATATTATTAAAGACATCATAGAAGCTGTGACATCCACTGGCTAAAAATTATTTGCTCAGTGTGTGACCAGTCTTCAACAAATATGAGCACCATTATAAGCCTGTGTGAGGACACTAAACAATTATACATGAAGAGAGGTGAAGAGTATAAAAGCTGTGCGTTCCAAATAAATGGGAATAAGGTGTTCCCGTTATACGACCCGCCGCATCTACTTAAAGGGATTCGCAACAACTTATTATCCAAAAATTTAAGATTTATAGAGAAAGGCATAATAAAAATTGCTAAATGGGAACATATTAGTTTATTTATGGAAAAAGATGTAGAAGACGATGAACTCCGACTAGTTAATAAACTAAATGAATTACATTGCAAAAAAGATAAAATACCAAAAAAAAGGTCAAATATGCTGCACAAGTGTTTAGCCAACGATTGTCAGCAGCCATGAAACTTTGCGGCAGTAAGTTTAAAATATTTCCTAAATGTATTTTATGTTATTTTAAGAACTTGGCGACTGAAATGAAATCATCAGTCAAATAAGCATATCAATGTAAGGATCACAACAGCTGGCAGTTTGTAGCTTTACCTATGGCATAACATAAACAAAGTAACAAATGTGTACTTCTTTTGTCTCTCATTAGTCCTCGAAAAGCATACATATAAATTTGTGAAGCATCTGAATTCAAATAATGAAATATGAAATTTACGTGTTAGTTAATAGATAGAAAAGTTTTCAAAAGGCTGATTGACTGATTGTAATAAGGATATATAGTATAAATATAGCTAGAAAGATATTTTTATTATATTTTTATTTTTAGGGCATGGAATTCTTCCACCAGAAACAGGAGACACTGCAGATCTACTTTTTAAAATCGATCAATTATTTGACTCATTTAATGGTCATTCGTATAAGGAACAAGGGAAAAAATATAGGGTATGTTTAAAAAACAATTCCCCACATTTTAAATTATGGGAGGAACTTTTGCCTATATTGCGCTCAATGGGTTTTGAGACAAGAAAAAAAGATGGTACTATTACATACCAAAAGGTACCATCAATAAATAACTTTATACATAATATTAATATGTACAAAGAAATGTGGTCATATTTGAACAAAAAACATAAAATTACCCAGGAATTTAAATCAGGACCCATTGGAAAACTTTTTCTGTAAAATAAGGAGCAATGGTGTACGGAATACAAATCCAACATGTGACCAGTTTGTGAATGCATATAAAACGTTAATGATTAATAATTTTGCTACCCCACATTCTGTGAACGCCAACTGTGAAGATGATAACAGTCTGTTGCTGCAATCAATGGAAACTTTTTGAGCAAAGAAACCTGCGCTAGGGAAAGTTGCCACAATAATGATACAATTGAAATCAATGCTTTGATAGAAGAGCTAGAGACTCCTACTCAGCCTAGCCAAGAAACAGAAAATTTTCTTCATAATGAGACAAAAAAGTATGTGGCAGGCTGGGTATTGAAGAGGGCTAGATCCAAAATTTTTAAAAACTGTCCTGTATGCACCGAATCTATGACATCAAGCGAAAGGACCGAGTCATGCTATGTTTATGCACGCGATTATACAAAAAAATCATTAACATACCCATCAAATGAATTTAAAAGATTAATGAAAGACGTTTTCCGTATAATTAGAAGGTGCATACAGGAATCACCGGAGTCTCGGCAATTACATGAGAAAATATATTTTAATATTAATGTATATTGTGATTTTAATAGTATCATGAAATGTGAAACTCACTTTCCCTCGCTAAAAAAGTTTATCATAACATTGGCGACAAATTTAATACTACACAGTTGGTGTGCAGGGGTCAACAAAATATTGAAGGGCAAAATAACGAAATTTGATAATAAAGACAAAATTAAGGAGCAGGCGTATATCATATTAAACATTCTAAATATAAAAAATAATAAACTTAATACTTTGTTTTATTTCAAGGAGTTTATTAATCAGGTTTTCTAATTTGGATCAATAACTCATTTATACTTTTTATCATTACTTTATGAGATTACAATTGATCTGATTAGAAACTGATTAATTAACCTCATTTTAATATTATGGAAAATAATTTATTGGATCTAAGACCTAGAAATTTAAATTTCGAGAAAGCGCCATCTAGTGTGTATCTGGACAGTTCAACACAAAAGTGCTATACTAATGCCATCTGCTAGACGTGGTGGGTAAACTTGAAAAAAAAAATTGACTGTTGTCTGTCTATACCAGTTATAGTGTATTATCTATGCTATGGCGACTGTGGCGTGACCGGCACGGATTTTTTAAATTTGCTCGCCTCTGCACTAGAGGTGTGCAAGCGTTATTTAGTAATAATATCGAAATAAAATTAGAGCTTTTATTTATATGGTTTCGTATTTATACCCACGACGCAACGGAGTAGTACCGACCTAGTTTAAGTTTATTACAATGTACTATTACATAGTACATTGTAATAGTTTAAAAAAGGGGGAAAGAAGAAGTAATACAGGGATAGAAATAATTATAAAACATTTACGAAAAATCTGTCTTTTTATTAAGTTTGTAGATAGATAAATTTGTAATAATAAAAAATACAATGTAAACAATTTAATAAAAAATCTAATTATAAACTTTCCATACAAGTAGAACAATCGCTATTTTTTTTTTAATTTTAACATTTATTATTACACTTAAATCACAGTTCCAATTGGCACATTATCTATTAATATTTGACAGATGTCTTTAAAAAGTTTTTTGCAATTTTCTTATCAGTGACAAGCTTGATCAAAATATTTTTTGCGACAATAACAAGTATAACTTTACATCAGAATCACCATAATAATGAAAGTAATCACGAACAATAAAATTATAACATATTATACACATTAAAATTGCCTCACTTCGGATGTTAATGTGTTCAAAAAGTAATTCTAAGCTATAATTTACATGTTGATGTTTAATTAGAACGTATGACCAATATCAAATACTTTATAAGTTAAAGAATATAAAGGATTTGAAGCACTTATAAGAAAAATATATATTTAGCAATCATTGTAAACCTAATATAAATCACAGACAATAGGAATAAAAGCATATTGCAGACGCATAATTGTAAACCTAATATAAAATCACAGACAATAGGAATAAAACATATTGCAGACGCGATATAAGTAGCCTAGTCCACAAAAAGCTACCGCAAGCTGTCAAAGATGTTAAAAAGATTTCATCTTTGTATTTGAAATTAAATATTGACGTAAAATGATAAGATTGTAAATCTTTTAAATAAATTTGTTAGATTGGGGTAGCCTCTAGAGTGCTGGCGTCGGCACTAAACATTAAATACTAACTTAAGTTATTACTAAATAGGTTATTATTATTACCTATTTTGAGTGAAACTTTTGGAAACATGGTGCCGCACATAAATATACTTAGCATATAGTGCACACATAACGTGTGGATTTTCTTTTTTTTTCAATAGCACATTGCCTGCAGCGTTGGTACTTTTGCTGTACTGTAGGTAAATGTGCGACTGTGTTTGCAGGCAGTATGCGAAGTGGATTGCGGACATGACATAG
Source organism: Autographa pulchrina (assembly GCA_905475315.1). Taxonomy (NCBI): domain Eukaryota; kingdom Metazoa; phylum Arthropoda; class Insecta; order Lepidoptera; family Noctuidae; genus Autographa; species Autographa pulchrina. Next base: position 2,161,676 of record FR997775.1, read on the forward strand.
ATTTGTAGTCCGCAATATTCTGTCGACATTGTTTAATTCTATCATTTGTCTGATGACCTTTAATTGAAAGTCAGCAAAATGCGCTTTTGGCGAATTATTTATCAGTCGCCAACAAAAAGAACTATTTAATAGGCACATGTCAATAATATGGAAAAACAATTTTTTATACCATTTTATCGTTTTTTTTATGCACTGTATCGAGCTGATCATCATATCAGAAGTGTCTACACTCCCCATATTTTTTGAATATTCATCGATACACAATGGTTTCATTTTTGGTGCCCCTGTCAAGTTTCAATGTTGGCACTAATGTTGATCTGTGTATCGTGGTCAACATGTGCACATCTTTTTTATCCCTCCACTTTAGTGCTATTAATGGAGGAGAAGCCTGGGAAACCATTTCTCCTTCTTTTATTTTGCCAAAAACAGGCATACCTTTTCGGCGTGGTTTGACTGTACCGCAAGCGTAAAGGTTGTTCTCAGCCAGATACTTCAACAACCGCGGACTAGTATACCAATTATCTATATATAGATGCCTATTTGTATTTAAATAGTCTTTGATGAGGCTAACAACTACTGCTGCACCAACTCCTAAATTTAGTGGGTCGCTGATTTCAGTAGTTGCACCACAATATACAATAAAATCAATTATTAATTGTTTTTCAATCCATTTTTGCAATCTTGAATGTACCCGGATATCTACATTAAGTACAAAGTAGCTATGAAACTTATTAATTTGTTCCACTATTTGTGTTACAAAAGCGGTATCCACAAAATATGAAAAAATATCAAATTCTGTCGAATTTTGAGATAGGCCACTTCCAGGACTAATTCCCGATGTAAACTCCTCGAAAGGTTCCAAAGTCGGATGATAGCTATCACCAGTCCAATTAAATTCACTTTGTGACATCGATGGTTGTCCCAAAGTCGATGGCAAGCCAGGATTATCGCTGAGAACATTTTCTGGCGGCTGAAAATAGAATACAAAATTATAAATTTATGATAAAATAAGATAAGAATAATTCAGGTCAGTTTTCCTTTTTAAAGGTTGGCAACCTTCTCTTTTGTCTGGCAGCACAGATTTACATCGGGCAACATTAATTTACTTCCGTTTCTCTAATAAAGAAAATTTCGCGAAAAAGTTTTGGAGCAAAAGATTATTTAGGTTTTTAAAAACTAAATAGTTATAAACATATTAATAATCGGGCAGCGGCAGTGTGAAATGGCAGGAAATGGTAAGTAATGAGTAGTTTTTCATTTGTCTTATTTTAAATACAGAGGATCACTTAAATAATAAAACATAGTTTCAATAATTCTTCGTGTTTAAAAAAAAACAAAAATAGATTTACTACCAATATGTTACTAGTAAAACGACATTTCCTATGCTTTTACTATGCATTAAGCAATAATCTTTACTAGTATCATGATAATATAGTCTTTCTATGTATTTATTAATCAATAAACTCGGAAAATACTGGACTAGTTGTTAAAATTTCTTTTACCAGTAGATTGCTACGTTATTTCTGAGAGAGAGCAGCCTGTGGCAGAGTCTAGTGTAGTTAAAAGTAAAAATAAATATTATATTTCTCCTTTGCAGATGCAAAAAGATTCCGAACGGAGTCCCCGAGCCTTTTACCCGAGCTCGAGGAAGATGATTGGGACGTAATGTCTCAATCAATTTTACCAAGCCCAGCTCAAAATAAAATAGCCAGTGGAAGTGCTGTGGTGAAGAAAAAATTCACCCAGACAGTGGCGTCGCAGACGCCGGCGCCGGGGACAAATAATTGTGCAAAGTGCTCAACAAATAATTATACAAAGACACAAAATTATCATTTTGCTAAAATTATAGAACAACAATTAAATTCTTTGGAACCGTGTGTGCTACCCGATGTCTATAAAAAACTATTGACATTTTTCCAGGAGGCTAATGGGCAGCCATGTTGATGAGCTCAATTTTGAAACACAAAATATTTAATAATTAATCTTAAATATTCAGCGATTCAAAATTGAGCTCGCTTGAAATTGATTATTAAGATTTTTAGATAAATAAAGACATATTTTTATCAATAAACATTGTTGTCTACTTTTATTTTATTTTCTATTGCCATAAATACCGCCATCTTATAGTTATTACGAACATTTTTTATGTTCTATTAAAAAACGATTAATTATATATTAAGAAAACACAATAGTAAAATACTATAAAATATTTTGTTATTTGTATTTAAGTAAGAATAAATAAAATAGGTAAACTTACCTCAAAATCTTCATCTAATAATTCCGCACTTTCTTCCATAATGTAAGAATCATTATCGACACCTTGTAACGTATTTATTAAGTCCTCAGTACTCATATTATTACTTTCATTCATCGTTATTATTACAATATAATAATAATGTCGCACCTCTATTTAAAAACTTTCCGCGTTTGACATCAGGGGATTGTCACGTATAGACGACAGTGGCGTTCCAGGCACAGACAATTTGACAGCATGATGAGGATGGGCATTATGATTTATCGATAATCAACTGAAACCGATATTTGATGAGCAGATAAATAGCTCGATATTAAAAACTTTCATGATTTCTCTAGTATAAAACTTTAATATCAACGTTTGTATTTAAATTTTGTAGAATAACTTAAATAAATTAACTGTAACGTAGGTTACCGTTCAGGTCGATATTCTTGTTATGTTGTCTGTTATCTACATCACTACTTGTCGTCATATGGAGACTGTGGCGTGGAGGGACCTATGTTTTTTGATCTTTAGAATTGGTTTAAGTTTTTGTCATTTTATGTAAATATAGATGAAATATAAAGAAAGGAGGTCAATTAATATAAATAAGAATGTGTCAAGGAACATAATTAGCAAAAGAAATAAAAAAATAAATGTTGTTTAATAGGCTTTATTTACGTTTAAAAGTCTGTCGTGTAGTCGCGACTGTGGCGTGCTGGGCACTTTTTGGCTTGTCGTCTATACACGACTGTGGCGGTCAAAAGGTTAAAGGTACATTTTAAATTTTTGTGTGTGTTTTTATTAAATACATTTTTATAATTTCATTACCTCTTTTTTTTAAGACAATTACGATTATATTGCAAATTAAACAGATAAATTAAATAATTAAATGTATAATTTTATTGACATACATACACTTTCGTTAAAACAAGTCTATTTCTGAACGCAACAATTAGGTAAGTCATATTTATTTCAGGCTACCCTCATGCATTGTAGATAATATTGTTTTCACCTCATAAATAAACTCTGTTCGTCTGCAATAGTGCATTTGTAGTGAATTTTGTGAAAAATGTCTGTAGGGTCTTATTATAAGCCTGAATTGTCTCAAAAACACAAGTTGCTCTTACTTTTGGATGGCTATGTAATGGCAATAAACAAAAATATTAATAACAAGTTCCACTGGCATTGTTCCTACAAATATAAATACCATTGTTATAGTACTGCAACAACAAAATTGCACGGAAGTGAGGATCATTTGTTGGAAAGCTATGCAACAAAGCATAATCACGCACCAGATCCTGGTAAGGTAGATGAACTACCTTTTAGGAATTCCCTGAAAAAAAGTGATACTACCGGCTCGCTTGATAGACCGAATCAAATTATTCAGCGAAATGAGGCCAAAATTTCGAAATCAAGGTCGTGTGCTCTTCCAAACAAAAAAGCAGCATCGCAATTATACGTCGAGCAAGAAGATAAGAAATGCGGAAGGAACCAACTACTTTGGATGATATAAACGTCCCCGATAGATTGCAGAAAGTTGACGGTGAAAGATTTTTAGGGCGTCAGGTTAAGTTTGAAGAAAACTATATAATGTTATTTGGAACTAAATTAAATTTAATACTATTAAATAAATCTCAACTTTGGCTGATGGATGGTACATTCGAAACATGTCCTATACTTTTCAGACAAATATATAGTGTACATGGTTTGGTGGACACGGGTACAGATCGTTATTTCGTACCTTTAGTATATGCGTTTCTAACGAAGAAGACGCTAAATTGTTACTTGTATTTTTTTCAAGCACTAAAGGCATATGCTCTAGAATATGGTATCGAATTGAATCCACGAGTAATAATGACGGATTTCGAGATGGCAGTCATTAATGGTGTAAAACAAGAATTTCCTGATGCGCAACACAAATGCTGTCTATTCAACTTAGGTCAAAATGTATGGCGTCAAATTCAACAAAATGGTTTGCAAAGTAAATATGGCCAGGATGCTGAGTTTGCTGTCAAGTTAAGACACATTATCGCACTTGCTTATTTACCCCAAGAAGAGATACCAGATGCTTTCGATAAATTGAGAGAAGAAGTGTTACCCAATGAGGCAAATGATATCACCAACTGGTTTGGAAAATATTATGTTTGGGAAAATATTCATTCTCATGAGACGGGAAATAATAAATTACTCATAGCACGCTCGTCACCTATGTTTCCACCTTCACTGTGGTCTGTGTTTCAAAATAATACGCTGGGTTTTCCTAGAACTCAAAACAACATTGAAGGATGGCACAGAAGATGGAACACGTTGCTTGATAAGCACAAACGGGGTCTTTGTGCTACCATAGAATTCTTAGTTAAAGAGCAAGCTATAACAAATAGGACAATTGAAAAGGCAAACGCGGGATTAGGAAGACCTTCTCCACAAAAAGAGCCAAAAGGAATGATAATGTGATTGAAAACATAAAAAAACAACATGGATTTATTAGAGTTTCTCCGTGCAATTGCAATTCACACAAAATTTTAAAATGTACCTTTAAAAGATAATAATTAAAGATTAAAATGTGATTTATTAGTTAAATTTGTATTTTTCTTATATTCTTAAAAAATATATTGATCTTTCGATAGAATGAATTGCGATGTGTTGAACGCTCGATCAAACAAACATTCGATATTTTGAACACTCCACTCGATGTATTGAGTGTACGATGTATTGAATGTTCGATTTAGTAACCATTCGATATTATGAACGTTCGAGTATTTAGACTTTCGATTTATAGTGGTCGATCAATTGATATTCGATTATTTGTCATTCGATTTGGACTATGCCAATATGAGAATACACCCATATGAGAGCTCGTGATCTTCGTCCGCGTTTCACCGAAACGCCAAGCTTGTTTTGAATCCCTACAGGCAGCTGAGGATGCACAAAATCTTTCCCTACGGCCGTTTTGCCCAACAAGATGGTGCTGTCGTATATCTTCTTTGAAAACAATTCTCGACAATTATAGTGTACTTCTATGTTTTTTGAACAACACAAAAACTCAGAAAGATGATGCCGGTGCCAAAGCAAAAGGGTTTTTAAAAAGTCTTCAATCTTTCGAATCTCTATTTATCATTAAAATTCTGATAGAAATTCTTAGTCGCATTGAAGCTTTAAATGCTACGTTACAAAAGATATCTCTGCATAGCTGCAAAAAGCTGTCGATGATATCAACCCTTTCAGACCTGATTTTTTTTTTTTGGTTATTTGTAATTGATAATTTAATTATAGTTTATTTGGGCTTACGATAATACAAAACTCCTGAAAAAATGGCATTTCATGGAAAACTTTTCGCGAAAATCGAGTTTTTGTTTATGTGCACAAAACTGGACATCCGGCTTATATGATTGTAAATAGCAATATATGGGGTATTGATCGAATCAATAAAAAGCAGTATTTAAAGTGAAATATTTATTTAAAAAAGTATGAAATTAGAACAAAAATCATAGAATAATTTTAAGAAATAAAATTATTATAGTTTCTATATAAGTACGCACTAATAACAAATCAAACTATGTTTCCAATTCAACGAAATATGAAATCTTTCACTAGTACATAATAGGAACATTTATGTATGAAAAGAGAGAAAGCAATTTTTATCTTTGGTTAGGCAAAGATGCACTTTACATTTTATGCACATTATGCGTGACTTTCCCGTGCATCCTGGCAGCTTACATCGCGTGCCAGCCCCCTCATGGGCAGGGAAATGACCAACACCATCGCGAGCTATTTCAGCAGCGGGACGCACTTCTCCTGGTTTTTTCGGAATTATCTCTGGCAAAGGGCTATTGCTACTTGGACGACCTCTTTTTGCAACCGTCATCTTCTTGCGCAAAACCAGACTTTCAGACAATCGTCGACGAAACTGAAGAAGAGTCAGCCGTTTATTCTTGGGGATTGCGAGCAAATCATTGTCGATGTCGTATTCTCGAAAGGCTTGAACAACCGCCAGATCCGAAGCGTGAAAGATCATTCGCAACGTCCACTTCTTCGATTTTATAAAGGTTCTATAATGGCTCATAAGTTGATCAAGCAAATCCACCCCTCCCATTGCATGGTTATACTTCTTCACAATTTCAGGTCTCTCTATATCAACAAACCTTTTATCTTTTTTAGACCATCTCTTTACCACATCCTTTTCTCCTATACCAATAAAGTTTGATGCTAAATGAGCTGGCTTGTTATCTAACCATTTGACCATAGTAACATCACCATCAGTGCTACAAATTTCTTCAGAAAAACCTCTTGGTTTTTTGTTGATTTGTGCATCACTCAGCAACGGAGGTTTCGCAAATCTATTCACACGAGCTGTACAAGTGGCCATTATCCCTTTGTGTTTGAGAATTTGCAGCATGTGGTAGGATGAGAAGTAATTATCGCAGTATAGTTCATGGCCACTGTTCTCTCCAATTCTTTTAGTTAGATGTAACACAACAGATGCGCCGAACCCCACTTTCTTTATCAAATTTTGATCTAATTCTCGAGTTGAACTTTGATAAATTATAAAATCAAACGCGCGACCATTTTTTCCACACAAAAAGAAAAGTTTGATACCCCATGGACATGGTTTACCTTTTACATATTGTTTGGCAGCATGCTTTCCTGTAAAAGGAATTATTTGTTCATCGACACATAATTCTCTTTCTAAAGGTAGTTCCAGGCAGCGGCTCCTGACAGCGTCATAGATTGGTCGCACTTTGTAAAACAAATCATTGCAATTTTGAGGCATTTGAGTGTTATCTTCCAAATGTAAATTGCTCCGAAGCTCAAAAAATCTATCTCTTGGCATGTTTTCTGTAAAAAGGCGAATTCCATAGTTGGTTTCCCAATACATTTTTATAGCGGGATAGTTGAATACTCCTGTGGCCATGTGCAGTCTAAACAATATTTCTAACTCATTAGCAGTCGTAGGTCGAAACCTGAGTTTTCCTGACTGTACTGCATATAAATTTGTCATATCAGCCATCAACCGAAATAATTCTTCTGGAATATATTTGTTGTAGTAATCAATTGGAGCTTGCACAACGGGATCAACAGCTATTGGTGGAAACCAATCTATGGGTATTGTATTTTCTAGCTGTCTGTGTCTCCATTTTATGTTCTGTTTAGGTGTCAGATAGTCAAAAACCTCTCCACTAATCGAAGGCTGTGTTGTCTCAACGTCTGGCTCTGCTTCGACATCGACAGACGTTTCCTCGTCTTCAGAGTCAGGCGGGTAGTACTCTCTTTGGTTCACTACATCGGCACCTAATCGAACAGGTCTTCGTCGTATCCTCATCATCCGAAGATAAGTCCAAGTCCGACAGATTTCCATTACGTAGAACATCCAAGGCGTCTGAATCGAACATTTTTGGAAATACAATTACCTGAAAACGTAAAATACACTTCTGAGAATCTTTTGTAAAATAAATGACCGTAAAATAACATGTGGGTTTAAAAAAAAATGCATTTTTTACAACTACTGCACCCTATTGAATATTTCGTAAAAAGTTATAGTTAAAACCGCATGTCCAGATTTGTGGACATAACGAATTAACGATATTTATTGTATAAAACATTTGATATTTGTATACAAAACACATTATCATTCATGTATATATACCGTTTAATAACACAAAAACATTTTTTGCTATCAGTATTTACACCAAAAACTTGAGATTTTGATTTTGACTTTTTTTATTTCAAATAAAAAAAGTCACTTACCTTCTCACTTCAAAAGTTTACCGACCACTGGTCAAACTCGGCGAATTAAGAGCTACACCAGATGGGCTTATTATAGAGAAGAAGCGATAGTAGAGGTGAAATGTCCTATCTCAGCGCACAAGATAGGACTAGACGAAGCTATAGCTCAAAAAAAAGTAAATTTTTGGGTTAAAGATAATTCGGGCATTTTGCTGGTTAATAAAACCCACAATTGGTATTACCAAGTTCAAGGGCAATTGCATGTGACTCAGAAAAGAAAATGTTTATTTGGAGTATGGTTCAATGACTCAAAGCCTGATAACTGAAACGATTATTAGAGACGATGATTTTTTTTTAAATAAATTATATACATTTTATTTAAATTGTATTTTGCCGGAACTTTTGGATCCGCGGCATAGTCGAAATATGGCTATTAGAAATCCGCCATATATTTTACAGGCAATAAAGAACAAGGAAGACCGGAAAAAGGTGCATAACCTACAAAAAACCAAAAGACGAATGTGCGTACTTCAAGAAAGCCTACATGCACCCACTCCACTGTGCTGCACTTATTCCTATTTGGATTTATGTTGATCCTTTAATAATTAATTTATGGCTCTATTTAGATAATTATGTGTTCTTTCTTTCATCACCATTGTCACTGAAGAGATTTACATCTGTTGAAAGGAAGCCATTACAACAAATTCTGGAGCTGCCATCAACACCATCAGATACCTTAAATTTGCAAAAATTTGCAGAAACCACTTTAAATATTAAATATTTGCTGCATACTTCAATGAAAATTGGAAAGGACGTAGTACAAAAAGAAAATATTGGTAAGTCTTTATTATTTCTCATTTAATTAAACAATATCTGATTGTTGTCCATGATTATGTCTCGACTATACCACATGATTATTTATATTGGGTGATTATTTAAATAACTATTAAAGTATTGTATATTAAAATATTGTTAGCATGCGTATTGTTAAAATAAAATAAACTTATATTTCAGATCCGGATACTCCAGTGCATGAGCATAACATGCCATTTGGAAATCCTCCACATACCCAAGAAAAATATTAAACAAAATCTTGGTAAATTTCAAGTCTTTTTTTATTAGTTGACGAAACTATACAGATGTGTTGGAAACCAATATCTTATCAAACTAGAAAAATAAATCTAAACGGTGATCACGGTTCAACGCCCGCGAGTCGCGTGATCTGCGGTGTAGTTACTTGAAAATATTAACCTATCCAACTTATATCCCCATATTATGTAAAGCTGTTGGTTTTCCTCTACTACATAAATATATAAGTTTATTTTGTTTTGGATAAACATCTTTTAATTTGATTCTTAAAATTAAGTCGCTTAGTTTTTTTTCTGAATTGTATTTACTGTTAAGGTGCTCCCACACAGCAGTTATATAACGTTAAGCTGGGTATCCATTTGAGGCAGCCTCGGGCCGAGCGGCTGCCTCGACCCGAGGCAGATCTAGTGGAGACCGTGCCGCGAGTCGAGGCTTGCCGCGACTTGAACCAAACGAGGCGGCCGCGCAGCGAGCCAAATCGTGTCGGTAAATGGCCATGCTCAAAGACGCCTCAGTGTGAGGCGTGCGTTCAGTGGAGACGGATGTAAGTGTGCTCGGCACGCGGCAAAATGGATAATGAGAAATGTATCGAATTAATTAAGTTATATGAAAACCACCGACATTTGTGGGATCCAACTTCACCGAATCATTATAATAAGCAATTGAAAGAAGATTCTTGGAAAATAATAAGCAAGGAAATGAAATTACCCATTTCCGAAGTAAAAAAAAAAATTACTTCGCTTTGTGGATCTTTTCGGCGGGAAAAATCTCGGCATAAAAAAAGTCTCGTCACGGGATCAGGTAAAAATTCATTGGTTTTTGAAAATTAGTTGTGTAGTCGGGGTGGGTAGGTAAATGATTTAGGAGCTTTGTTGAACATAAACTTTATTGTAACGCACACTTTTATAAAAACTAGTGGTCGCCAAGTGGTCGAAATTCGACCATATAATAAATTTAAATTGTAAGTGACTTAATATACATTATTAAAATATAATATTCAAACATTATTAAGGTTCTACTGACGAAAACTAAACTAAACTACAGATTTGACCAAAACTGTTATTTCCCAATTTCTTTTTTGAACAAATTAAACATTCAATAAAACCACACAGGCAACAAACTTTTCAACTATGTCTATAATAGACAAAAGAAACAATTTGACCACAGAGTAGGTATGTATGCGTGTCAAATGCATGCTGGTTTGTGTAATGTTTTATTTATTGATTTAATGTATTTTTCATGCATTATTATTAAAATCTTTTTTTATATTAAATGAGGCAAATAAAACTTTTTTTTTGAGTAGGTACTCTATGTCTATGGACAAAATGAAAAACAAAAGAAACCATTTGACCGCGGAGTATGTATAGGCAAATATAATCATACTAATATTATAAATGCGAAAGTTTGTGAGGATGGATGGATGGATGGATGTATGTTTGTTACTCTTTCACGAAAAAACTACTGGACGGATTTGGATGAAACTTTACAGTAATATAGGTTAATCATCAGAATAACACATAGGCTACTTTTTGTCGCGATAATCGACACCCACGCGGGCGGAGCCGCGGGCGACCACTAGTAATATATATTTTTGATATGTCAATGTCAGTACGTACGTCAGTACGTCAGTACTTACGTAAACAAAATAAACATGTGTGTGTGAAATGCATGGTAGTGTGGGTAAGTGTACCTCTAAAAATGTTTTTTATTCTAGGTCGTAATGAGGTGTATATATCGAAATGGTTCGCTTATGAGCACTTTTACTTCTTGGCTGACAAGTTCTCTCCCCGTGAGACTCAAAACTCAATGTCTATCGACACATCGTCGCCTTCTGCAGCAAGAGACACAACAAATTCAGAACCATCGCCGTCTGTAAGTATCTGGGGTCAGTAAGCTTTGGGCTAAAGGCGGAAATAAATAAATAAATAAATAAATATCCTGGGACAATTCACACACGGTCATCTGATCCCAAACTAAGCAGAGCTTGTATTATGGTGACCAGACAACTGATAAACATACTTATATATTTCTAAATACATACATATTATACACACCCAGACACAGAACAAATGATCGTGCTCATCACACAAACATTTGTCCTGGGTGGGAATCGAACCCACGACCTCCGGTATAGCAGTCAGGGTCACTAACCACTAGACCAACAGGCCAGTCGTAAGTCGGAAATATGTTTTTTTTCTTTTCTGATCAGAACCTCGCAATGTTTAAACGTGCATAATGTTTTCTTCTGATTCGGATAGTGATTAGTGCTAATTATATTTAATATTTAATATCTATGTTGCCATGTTATTTGTCCATTTGTAACGAAGTGTGTAGCCAAGTGTGACCGAATTGCTTTTGCGTCATTTGCAGACCTTCGAGGAATTGCACGTAAAGGCACAAAAGAAGTCGAATCTGGTTCATTCCTCCACGACCCTTGTACGAAATTTCCATCGATTTCAGAGTCCAAACTTCCTGGTGGTGTATAAATATTTGCCCTTGTTTTTCGTAAAAAGTTATGCAAATAAACAGTAGCCAGTACCACTTTCGTAGCAATTTCTGGTTCCAATAACATTGGTTTTCTTAACACTCTAAATATAGAACTCATGATGCCAAAAGCATTTTCTACTACCCTTCGTGCTCTAGATAGACGGTAATTGAATATTCTTTCCGGAGAACCATTGTCTGGGGTTCCTTCAAACGGTTTCATAGTATAATTGTTTAAAGCAAATGCCTTGTCAGCTAATATAACATAGGGCACTTTAATCAAATATGGTGTCTGTAATATACAGGGTGCTGGTAACTTTAATTCATTATTTTCCAATGATTTGTACAATGCACTGTTTTTAAAGACTCCACCATCGGATATGCGTCCTTGACATCCAACGTCTACATACATAAAATTATAATTAGCATCCACCAAGCCAAGCAATACGATGCTGGGAAAATTTTTATAATTTATGTATTCTCCGTGACTATTAATTGGTGATTGAAGAATAATATGTTTGCCGTCGAGGGCCCCCACACAATGAGGAAAATGCCACTGGTTTTCAAAATCTTGTGCTACTTTTAACCATTCTTCTTCTGATGATGGTATCTGAAAATTATGTCACATATTTTACTATTAGGCTATCGTACTGCTAAAACATTATGATTTTATTTATTTTAATTTACAGAATGAAGAATTATTCGAAGAAAATGAATCGATGCGTGAAACTTCTTCTTCCGAGCGATCATCTTTGCCCCGCGATGATCAACAACAGACGCAGCCCGAAACTTCAAGATCAAATAAAAGAAAAATGACTGATGCTTGTGAAGATAATATAGATCTAGATAAAGCTATGGAAGTGTTAAATTATACAGATGATAGTTATGATACGTTTGGTAAACATATTACTGCAGAACTTAGAAAATATGATCTAATTACTTTAGCACACGTTAAAAAAGCTATGATGGATATCTTATTTCAAGCTGATACCGGGATGTTACCAGGTACACGACAACAAGGATACTACACGCAACAATACGGCCAAACTTCTGCGAACGTATAAAAATTCCCAACAATATGGGCAAACTTCTGTGAACTCACAAGATTCTACAGGAAATACTGAACAATTTACTACTCTGTCATTATTGTAACTTTGTACTTTACTAAAATTTTCATTAATAAAGCATTTTTAACATACCTGAACATATTCTTTGAGCACTTTTACCAAGGCATCACATGTTTCGCGAACAATTTTTGAAATAGATTGCTTTGACACTCTAAAAAGGTATTGCAAACTAACAAACGAATCACCACTTGCTAAAAACCTCAGGGTAATGGCCAGTCGTTCTTTTGTTGTGATTGCTTTGCGAAACGATGTATCTTTTTTTCCAATTATTGGTTCAAGCTTGATGCATAGATCTTCAAATAAGATATATCTTCAAAGAAAATAAGGATCTCAAAGATATTGTATTGAAGCTGACAAATCACGATACCGATGCAAACATCGCTGTAAACCCGTCAACCAAAGATGAACCGCCAAGCGAAATACCAAGTAACCAATATAGTCAAACAATAAATAATTCAGAAATTATACTAGCAAGTCAGCCAATTCAAAGTATTCCCAAACACTCCGACTCTTCTCAATCACAAATTATAAATAAACATTTAAAGGAAATTAAGCAAAAGAATAAACTTTGCATTATAAGCAGTAACAAGAATAACATGATCCTAGCAACAGCGATGGATTTATTCCGTAATTATTATGATATATGTCATTATTTAAAGCCTACCTGCGGAATTGAACTGCTGCTAACGGGTCTTAAGTCTAAACTACAACAATACACTATGAATGACTACTGCTTCATTTTGATTGGACCTGAGGATTTTGAAAAGACGAAAGATTACTTTGAATTGATAGTTTTTATAAGAAACACCCTAAAAGATATAAATAATACAAATATTGTTTTGTGTCTACCCACATATAAATTTAATTACTACGCAAATATGTTTAATGGTAGAATAGAAATTTTTAATAACTTACTTTGCCTAGATGTAATATCGCATGAGTATGCATATGTACTTGACTCTAACTTAAATCTGAAATGTGATTATACCTCGTTTAATAAGTGGTCAGGGGCAATAAATAACAGTGGTTTAAACACGATATTAAATGATGTTCTAGAGCTCATCACTGAGTTAAAGTTGTTTAATGATGTTACTTTGTTGCAGTCTGAGTCTGTTCTGCCCACGATTGAAAATAATAGTCATGGATTGAATGTCGAAAAACAGGGCAGTAACGAACAGTTTTTTCGTATATAATAATCTAACTGTTATGCATCAAAACCTTAATGGATTGATAAACAAATCCGATGTCTTGTATGTTAGTATTGAATCCCTTAAAAATTCTGGGAAGGAAGTTGATATTTTATGTATAACAGAACATAATATGATTGATTCAGACATTATGTACCTAACCTTACCGAATTACACTTTAGCGGCAAGCTGTAATAGACATAACAGAAATGGCGGATCGTGTATACTTGTAAAAAATATCCATAAATATAAAGTTCTTCAAAATATAGTTAGCCTTAGTGTTCCTAATGTAACGGAATGTTCCGCCATTGAACTACTGGATCATAATGTGGTGATTATATGTATATACCGACCTCCAAAAATTACACAAAACGAACTTAATACATTTTTCAACATACTTCATACAATCCACTACAAATTACGCAATCGAAAATCAACTAAAACTATTATTTGCGGTGATTTTAACATTGATCTGTTAAAAAGAACCTCCATTTCTTTGCAACTTACACATATTATGTCCAGCTTTGATATGAAAACTGGCACACTTAATCCAACAAGGCCAAAGAGTAACTCTTGCATTGACAACATTTTCCATAATATTAGAGGTAGCAAATGTGTCGTCACTGACTTAGGTATGTCAGATCACACGGCACAATTATTAAAATTTCCTGTTAAAAAAACTTGCATTGTCAATTTCTGGTATACGGAAAGACGAGACTTTAGTAAAGAAAATCTAACCAAATTCAAAGAATGTTTGGGGAGCTTAAGTTTTCATGATGTTTACTCAACTAGTGATCCAGAAGAAGCATACAACACATTTTTCGACCATTACAAACTTTTCTATGACCTATGCTTTCCAATTAAAAAAATCAAAAATACTATTGTTAAAAAACCTAAATGGCTGTCAAGGGGAATAAGCCAGTGTTGTCGGCAAAAAAGAAAACAACTGTGGCAGTATAGACTCAATCCTAGTGAAGATAAGAAAAATGCTCTCAAACAATATAGTACTCGTCTCAAAAAAATTGTTAAACTTACCCAAAAATCTCAAAATAATTACCTAATATCCAACGCAGAGAACAAGTCTAAAGCCACGTGGAAAATTATAAACTCTAACAAAAGCCAACTTCCAAAAGAAAATATTAATAAAATAAGAGTAAACAATCATACAATATCAGACCCACGAATAATTGCTGAAGAATTTAATAATTATTATATTAATTTAATAAAACCAATTACTTTACTCAATAATAATAATTCATCAGTTGCGGACAATTTCAATAATAATAATCCAAATATGAATTTGACATCTTTCAATAACAAATTGACATTGACAAATAGCTCTTATAAATCTTTGTTTTTAAACCCTGTAACACCTTATGACATTAATATTATAATTAAAACACTTAAAAACACTAGAAGTGCTGGATATGATGACATTACAACATCCTCAATAAAGGAAGTTGCTCCCATCATCAGCCCGGTACTCAGTCACATATTTAATTTATGTATTGAGCATGGTGTGTTTCCAACTAAACTGAAAAAATCCGTAGTAAAGCCACTTTTTAAGAAAAATAACAAGGAAGACATGGCTTGTTACAGACCAATAGCACTTATTCCCATTTTTTGTAAAATATTTGAAAAAATTATATATAACGCAATTAATACTCACTTAGAGAAGTACAATCTATTCGCGAAAGAACAAAAAGGCTTTAGAAAGAATAAGACAATTAATTTAGCAATTTATGACCTTTTAAAACCAGTATATACGAATGTTGATAAACGTGTTCCTGTATCTGCAATGTTTATGGATATGACAAAAGCGTTCGATTATGTGCACCATGGGACTCTTTTGAATAAATTATACAGTTATGGGTTAAGGGGTAACGTCCATAAACTTCTGGAATCTTATCTAAATGATAGATATCAGGTAGTTGAAATAAATAATATTAATATCTCAAATAAAACCGAACAAAAGCATAAATCCATGCCCAAAAAAGTACTATATGGAGTGCCTCAAGGTAGCGTGTTAGGTCCCTTGTTATTTTTGACCTACATAAATGATCTGCCTAAAGTTTCACGGCATCCAATGATCCTTTTTGCTGATGATAGCACAGCTATATTTACTGGTCAAAATATTGATACTTTTGAAAATGAGATAAATTCCACTCTTTGCAATATAATTAATTGGTTGACGAATAATAATTTAATTATCAATTTAGAAAAAACTAAACTAGTTAATTTCGGGCGTAATACAATAAATAACAACATCAGTATTAATCATAATGGGACGGAAATTGAACAAGTCAACTGCGTTAAATTTCTTGGGCTTTGGATTGATAAGGATTTGTCTTGGCAAGCACACATTGACACAATATGCAATAAACTTAATCAGTACTCATATGCTCTATATAAATTATCCAAAGTAGTTGATCAGTCAGTTCTTTTAACCGCATACCATGCTTATATTTCGGCGACACTGAGATATGCAGTCATTTATTGGGGCAATGCAACTAACAGGGATTTAGTGTTCAAAGCGCAAAAAAGATGTGTACGTGCGATGGTTGGAATCCGTGTTCCAGATTCTTGTAAACCTTTTGTAATGACTAATTACTACTAATGCTGCAGCGACTTTACGTGCGTCAACCATGGTGGTTAATGAGGAACTGAGAAAATCGTGGCTCGGGTTGAGGCTTGCCGCTCGATACGATATTATGTGTGCTCAAGTGGAGACGCATGTACTTTCCGCGGCCCGCGGCACGCTCAGGATGAGGCAGCTCGCCACGAGGCTGCGCAAATGGATACCCAGCTTTAGAGACTGTCTTATAACATTTCTTTTTAAACAAATTATAACAAAAGTTATAAATTGTTATTGATGTTATACAACTTCATTTAACAAAATGTTTTACAACTGATTACAATATGATATAACAAAATATAACTTTTGTTATATAACATCATCAGATCCTCAGCGGGACGTTAGCGGAAGGGCGCGGGGGAGCGGAAGGGTTTCGCGAGCGTTCGTCTCCGTCACGTACACAGCTTTAGTCGGTTCATTCGGTGCAATGGTGAAGCACGTGTTATATGTGATTTGTCAAAATGTCTCGTTTTACTTGGAGTAATGAAAATGTGATCAAATTGATTGAACTATTTCAAGAGAAACAAGTCTTGTGGAATACGCAGATGGATGAATACAAGGATCGAAATAAAAAACATGACGCATAGATGCAAATTGCGGCTGAATTTAATTTGGATAAACAGTCGATTAAAAAAAAAGTGCGGTCACTTATAGGTCAATTTCAGAGAGAGAGTAAGAAGCCTTAATCAGGTGCGGGGGCTGACGATATACCAAAATGGTTTGTGTATAAAAATCTTTTATTTTTAATGGATCGAAACAAGCCAGAAAAAACTGTTGATGGTGGATTGTCTGTGAGTAATAATTTTGACTATGGTTAATAATAGCTAGATGCCCAATCCAGTAAACCTTCATGTGAAAAATAATCAGCAAACTCATTTCTTATCTTCTTATTATATATGTATTTTAATTCTGATAAAAACTGGCCAAGTCAAATCTAACCTACTTTAAGATCTTACATTTTTAAATGACAGCAATATTGTTATAGGTATCCAATAAAGCAAAGAAATAGAGTTTAATACTTGTTCATAATGTTATTTTGTTCCTATAAATACATATTTGGATTTTGCATAGAACTTGGCACTAATTTAGATCTCCATTCTTTTTGTGTATTGAACTTGGCTTTCCTTTTTTACATTTATGTTTTTGGTGGGATATCATTACTTTTTGTAAAGAAAACTAGGTAGGTATTGAGATTTAATGTTATTTCTTGCGTTTCCGCTGCATGGTGCCGCGCGCCGCCGAAAACACACCGTTGGCCGGTTGTTTAACGCGTATTACAAGTTTTTTGTATAGGGATATCACTTATTTTTTTACTTAAATTTATTTTTATATTTCTGTTATATAGAAGATATATTAATACATATATTGGGATAGTTTCAAATAGCAGCTTGTAACGGTTCCAAGGCTACAATTAAAAAAAAACAAAATTTTGTATGGGGACCCCTCCTACTTTTTAACTTTTAGATTTTTTCCTTCGCTTACACACAATTACCGAGCTGGATTCCAAATTTCATCTTTCTAGGTCATCTGGAAGTAGGTTAGGTTTAGGTACTATATATCAGTTACTCAGTGTTAAAATTTACGACTTTTTGACCTTCATATCTTTATAACCGTTTGAGCTAGCTTCATGAAATTTGGGCTAGCTTCATGAAATTTGGGCTTCTAGATGTCCTTATGGATATAATAAAACACACGTAGTTTTATGTGTTTACATTAAAGAGGTTTTGAGTTATGGAAGGCTCAAAAGTGGCACCAAGTGGTTCGTGTAATGATAGGTACACTTGGCGCTGTCTAGCCAGTTTGCTTGAACTTGGCTTGACACGCGGCCGTCTAGATACGATGTTATACAACGAGTTCAACCAATGTGGGAGAGTTTATAACATATAACATTTCTTAACATGTTGTAGAGTATTGTTACACGCTATTAATAATTGTTATCGTGTTACACAATGTTGTATAACGTTATATAACTGCTGTTATATAACGTTATACAACAGAGCGGAACGGAGCTTTATTTAAAGAATTTTACCTAAAATATTTGAAATAACTAACATGTTTTGTTTCTATTTTACTGGAGAAAAGATGGTTGCTAGGAAAACTTCAAAAAAGTATTTCTTACAAATGAGGAAGAACAATTGCATCAGAAACTGGTTGCTACAAGAATTAAAAATAAGCAAAATAAAAAATAAAGTTAGAAAACAGTCAGCTAACATAAAAACAGCAAAAAACTAGCATCTAGTCCTGCGGTCTTAGATACCCTCGAAAATTTCACAAGTACTAAATTATTAATGCGAATGCAATGGCGGGAGGACCGAAAAAAGGGAAAAGGACGACGTTTTACATTGCAGGAAAAAATTGGCGCTTTATCAATCTTCAAACAAAGTCCTAAAGGATACAGATTTTTCAAGAAACCCTCATTAAATTGATACAAATGAGTAATCTCAAACCTGGCATTAACAAAAACATTTTCTCGCAATTGTAAACCAAAGCTGGCCTTATGAAAATGGAACAAAAACTGTGTGTGCTTATGTTTGACGAAGTCTCACTGAAGTCCAATGTGTGTGTGTCACATACCAGGAGAGAAAAGATAAAGTTACAGGTCTTATTGACAATGGCCAAGACAGAAAGGATGACTTTGCAGATCATGCTCAAGTTTTTATGGTGCGTGGTCTAATTTATAATTATAAACAGGCAGTTTCATACACATTTGCATCAAGTGCAACCAAGGTACCCGAGCTGGCGAAACAAATCAAAGAAGTAATAACAGGCGTGCAAGAAGCAGGGTTGATAGTGGTTGCTTCAGTATGTGACCAGGGAACCAACAATAGACAGGCTTTCAAACTGTTGGTTAATGAGACCAGAGGACTCTATTTAAGAAAAGGAGAGGAACCAAAAGAAAACATACTTCTAATAAACACCTTCTCAAAGGAATTAGAAACAACCTCCTCAATAAAAAAATTGTATACACCACACAAGGTGTTACAAAAACCGCAAAATGGTCTCATTTAAAATCACTATATGATGAAAACCCAGGTTACAAGGGTGTTAGATTGATCCCAAAATTAACTGAAAATCACGTCAACCCTGAAAAGATAAATAAAATGAAGGTGAAATTCGCCTCGCAATTATTCAGCTGTACTGTAGCATCTAACATGGGATATCTAGCAGGTAATGTTTGGCTTATTTTATATTACAACTGTATTTATGTTTTATCTAATAGAACAAATAGATTTGAATTAGCAAAGTTGACTTATAGCTTAGTAACTTTCAGAAGCTTTCCCCTACAATACTCAGTCAGTTTAAATTATTCAATAGAGAAAAATAATTTTGATTAATTTCGTTATTGAAATATGTATTTATAAAATGTGAATACTTTGTCAATAAATGTCCATTTAGAATTCTCAAAAAGTTATTCAGATTTTCTATATGCATATTTAGATAAAAAGACAATGTAGTATACTTAGATATAATATGCCAGAATTTGAGGATTTAGTTAAGGAGTTTCCCATTAATATTATATTCCTGTATGCCATTGCCCGCGGTTATCTTTAAGTCGATAACAAGGATAATTATCATTTCTTTATTGGTTGTGACCAATTTATGATGAACTTTGGTATATTGCACTATAATTATACTTTTGAGTTAATTTTGATTTGTTCTTGTGCCCAAAGATTTATTCTTTATTTTTTATACCGTGCTTGATGATCAGTTAAAATGTCAAATGCAACAAAATCCATCCTGATTAATAATAATAAGTTTGCCCAGATTATTTCCTTTGTTTATTGAGTATTGTCATTTAATTGTTTTTTTTTTCTGTTTGTTTCAGATAAGAACATCCTTCCTGCTGAGTGCAAGGAAACTGCGGACCTGCTGCTTTTCATGGACAACATATTTGACTCGGTGAATGGCAGTCAAATGAAAAATAAAAACGCTAAACCCCTACTTGGCCCAGCAACACCAAACTCTGTCCACCATAAAACGTGGGTCGAGGGCATAAAAATATTTAATTCTATGAAATTTATAACTTCATCTGATAAAACAGAAACTGTTCCCTCTGTTACCAATTGGGTGTGGACACTGAAAGGAATTCAAACTTTATTAAAAAAAATAAAAGATGATTATAACGTGTCATCACTATGGTTGCGGCACCTTAATCAGGACCCCTTAGAAAATTTCTTTGGCGCAGTGCGAAGTCATGGGTGTCGCAACACTAACCCAACCTGTGATCAATTTGAATCAGCTTTCGCCACACTTTTAATAAATAATTTAAGCAGTGTTCACACCCGCGGTAATTGCGAAGGAGACTTTTGCGATGCATTGCACTCTCTCATCATCAACGAAAAAGCGAAAGCAACATCGACCTGTTCCTCATTCGATTTTTCCAAGATTTTTAATTTTACCCCCCTAGAGGTAAAAGAAAGGGATCCCCGGATTATTACTCCAATTCAATATATGAGCGGATATTTCCTAAAAAAAAACAACATCAAAATTTTTTAAATCTTGCGCTGATTGCACTAATGATTTGTCATCACTAAATGAAATTGAATATATTAAATATAGGGAATATGCAGGTCGACGATGGCTTTGCAATCCCAGCAAAGACTTAGTACGATTAATTTCAAATATGCAAGATATAATAAATGAAATAATTAAAGAAAACATTGAAAAAGTTGATTTAAAAGAAATCATTAAAACAGTGATTTTTATATTTGTTGATTTTCAATTTATAAAATGTAAAATACACAAAACAAAATTAATTGATTATTTGATTAACATTGTGATTCGTTGTATGATTTTTAATTATTGCAAAAATATTAGCTGGGAGAAAAGAGGTTGATGATGATGAGGACAATC
The DNA here is from genome assembly GCA_905475315.1 of Autographa pulchrina. NCBI lineage: Eukaryota > Metazoa > Arthropoda > Insecta > Lepidoptera > Noctuidae > Autographa > Autographa pulchrina. Next base: position 2,183,012 of record FR997775.1, read on the forward strand.
TGCAAATGAAAGCCAAAAAATTAAATAAGTGCTATAAAAGACACAAATAAACTTGTTATGATTACTTATGTAAGTCGCAATTATTTGTGGTGATTTTGATAAAAAACTAAATGTATTTAGATTTGCATTACCGAATGTTAAAGGTAGTGATTATGATTTATAGTATTAAATAAGGAGAAACTAGTATTCGTAGATAAAACTGTTTTCCTGGGGATTACGCTCGACTCAAGGCTGCAATGGGACATCTCTTGCAGGACGGCTAAGTTCAGCAGCATTTGCTGTAAGAAAAATCCGTCAATTTACTGATGTAGATACCGCGAGGCTAGTCTATTTCTGTTACTTTTATAGTATCATGTCTTACGGTATTTTGCTTTGGGGACGAGCTGCAGATATCGACTCTATTTTTATTCTGCAGAAAAGAGCCATCCTAGCTATATAAGGCCTCCGCAGGCGCGATTCTCCCAGGGAACTGTTTAAAAATATTAACATCATGACGGTAGCTTGTCAATATATCTATGAAAACATCATGTACGTAAGGAAAAATCTTAATCTTTTCAGTAAAAGAGGGGAAAGACACAATTATAGTACTAGAAATAGGGACCAGTTAGTTCAACCCGGTTTCAGACTGGCTAAAGTAGACTCATCCTTCATGGGGTACTGTTTAAAATGTTACAATAAAATACCTCTCCACATACTCGAACTAAATGAAACGAAATTTAAATCTTGCATAAAACGCACACTATGCTGCCAAGCATATTATAAGTTAGGGGATTACATCGGTGACAAAAATGCTTGGCTCAACGCTAGTCCAGCTCCACAAGGGCGCATAAACTAATTGATTAGCATCGAAAACATTGTAGGAGCTGCTGAGGATTGCAAAAACTATCTTTGCATTGTATAAATTCAATCTCTTAGTATTGTATAACTGCATAGTACATGTGTAAGCACTGTGACCATTACCTTCTTCAAAACTACCATTTACTGGGTATGTCTTTCATTGACTTAAATGAGCCCTGGCGGCTGTGAGTATGTCATGCTCACTCAAATGTCTCGCTGGTGGTAGCGTGTGTGTTGGCTCATTAAGTTCCCTTCAAAATGGTTGAGCTGAATGGTGCTGATCCATGCTTCATGTTCGTGAACAGGCGCCGTCAGTAGGGACTGGTCATCTCTTGGCTGCCATGGCTAATTTTTAATTGTTGAATTGTTTTTATATTTTTATTACGGACGCTTTTAACGTGCATGGCTTTCTACATTGTTCTCACATGTATAATTTAAACATGAATGATGTAACATATATTTTTGTAACAATATTTTTTATTTAAAAGAGTGTACGTGGAGTTTCTTGCCCGTTCTTCTCCATAGGAACCTACTACAATGGGCAACTAGCTTCATTTTTCTGAATGACCGACGCCTTGACAATTCAAAAGTGTCTGTAATTGGTTTATTTGAAATAAATGCTTTGAGTTTGAGTTACTTAATAAAAATGTTTCATTTATAAATCCTTAATATCCTACAGTGTAACCATCCATGAAATTATGATAATAGTACCATCTATACGTACGTACGCATAACCTTTATGTCTATATAGGTATAGCTATAGTTATAGAAATGATGAGTAATGATTCTTACTCCTGATAACAGATGGCGCTAGGGGCTAGGCGTAAGTGGTTACCCATTTTAACGCCGAAGATTGGTCTCTATTACAGTATATTAGAATGTACTCAGTGGATGCGACTGACGTCCTCAAAAATAGTCAAAATATATATTTCCATCTCGTTACTGCAATGTCCTAATTGGTCAACGTCACAGGAGGGCGGAGCTTCCGTGCAAGTCGCTTGCGTCGAACGTCAAGCTAAATATTTTTAAAATTGATAAGGCTTGAGTGTCCCCGATTGTACACACACAGTACATAAATCATGAATGGCTTGCAGAAAGAGCAATTTTAGCGGCAAAAAATGTGGACGTTGACGATTTAAATCTGAAGAAACAACAGTTGTTGCCAGGGAACTTGGTATCATACAAATCTATTGATACAGTTTGCGATGCCAGCGAAGCTGTAAATTTTCCAACAGAGTTTTTGAACTCACTGGATTTGCATAATTTACAATTGAAGGTTGGATCTCCGATTATTTTGCTTCGTAATTTGAACCCGCCACGACTGTGCACGGTACGCGATTAGTCATTCAAAAATTAATGAAAAACGTTAAAGCCAGCATTTTAAATGTCAAGTTCCGAGGTGAAAATATATTAATACCACGAATCCCTATTATACCTACAGATGTGCCAATTCAATTTAAACGTATTCAGTTTCCGATTAGATTGGCATTCGCAATGACTATCAATAAGTCCCAAGGCCAAACGATGTCTGTTTGTGGCTTAGATTTGAGCACACCATGTTTTTCACACGGACAATGGTGTTTATACTAATACTAGTTCATGATTGTAACATGTAGGCCCGAAGATAAAGGGAAGGTGGGCTATATCCTTTGTAATGCGGATCAACTATAGCCAATAACACAGTCGAAAATCGTTTTTTGTAGCAATAGAATAGTGAACCGCTATAGGTGGGCATTTGATGACAATATGTTTGCCGTTAATGCTTCCAAGGCAGTTAGGGAAACCCCATATTGTTTGAAATGCATCTGCTATTTCCAGCCATGATTGAATAGTAGGAACTGGAATATACTGTGGTTGTAGTATCTTCCAAATTTGTTCACACACTTGAGTGACTATTTTCGATACCGTACTTCCACCCAAACGACAAGAGTAAGAAATTGTTGTATATGTGTCACCAGTTGCTAAAAACCTGAAAATATTGTTACAGTTAAGAGAGAAATCTAAGAGATACTTACAAAAAATTTAAACAGTGCCAGCAAACAAGCAGTGGACAAGCCGCAAAAAAACTTGCTAATTGGGTATGGGCTGATCAAATGACGTTTATAGATTCTTTCTTCCAAGGCAAACTCATAGTACTTTGAATACCAGCGAGATAAGACTAGACACCAGTACTTCAGGTATTTCACCAGAGAATGAGAATGAAAATTCTACTGAACCCGAACAAGTTCCAAATAACGAACAAAACGAGCTCCATAATATAGGTGATTCCGAGATTGCAGAGATTAATCCAAGACGTGAAGAAATATCCAGAAGCCCAGAAGGCGACGACAATGATCCCGCTGACAAAATAATAAATTATTTGAAAACTAGAAAAACGGGACTTTCAAGCATAAATGGCGCCGAAAATCTTGTCAAAGTAACCTGTGACAGAATGGACATGGAGTTTTTAGGCTATGCAAATACTGTGAAGACATTACCTCTACAAAAACAAGCAATAATTAAACTTCAAATAACAAATATTATAACTCAGGCTCAACTTATAGAATTGAATAATAGTCGACCCAATTCTGCTTCATCCTCCAATACTGACGATTCTTACTACATTGATAGTACTAACGTGTCAACACCAAGTTAATTCACAGAACAAACATCGTTTTTTACAGACATTGCACAAATACACTCAATCAATTCAGAAACACATTCGGTGCCGATTATCATACACACTGACACTCAAAACCTTTCAACGACTGCACAGATAGACGCACCTAATACACAAATACATTCGGTCCATATTAAAATTCACTTCCAGATTAGTGAATAATGCTACTAGCTTAATGCATAATGTAAATAGCAATATTGCTGAAATTTTCAATAGTATCATAGCGAAGTTTGTTGGCGGAAAAAGAATAAATTATTCAGGTAGGCAATCGTATGCTGGACGATGTGCCGCATCAGTGGTCTCAATCAATTCGAGACAACCACTGTCGTACCTGAATAAAAAAGTTTTACTCAAGAGTAAAACGGACGGACGTTTTATATTATAAAACGTCTCGAAACCAAAAGAAACCTCAAAAGATTGGCATCAGCAAAACGCAGAGTACATAAAGCGTTTAATCAGACAACCAAAAATCCCACTGTTAGTGGGAAAGACAAACATTATAGCGATTCTTGTGAAAAACCTGACATTAGCGAGGCCGATTTTGATTTTTCTAAGAGCGAACATATGAAAAATATTACGTTAACTGACAAAGATCGCCAAGCACTAGAAAGGAGAACTATTCCGCAGGTCGATTCAATGAAATGGCGTCAGGAACGGAAACTGCGGCTCACGGAGTCTGTTTTTGGGAAAGTGTGCAAACGAAGGCTTATAGAATGCGAACCTTTGGTCAAAAGTATCGTGACTGAAAAAAATTTAGATCATGTGAAATCAATTAAACACGGTCAAAACCATGAACACCTTGCGCATGATCAACTGGAACTACATCTTGGAATTCCCATACGGCCGTGTGGATTATTTATAGACCGAGATTTACCATTTTTAGGAGCAAGTCCAGATGGAATTGTAGAAGAGGACAAATTTGTCGAAATTAAATGTCCTTACTCAGCCAGAGGCATGAGTGTTCACGATGGCATAAGACAAAAGAAAATCAATTTCTGGAAAATAGACAAGGAAGGTAATATCAGTCTAAACAATAATCATGATTGGTAAATGAAATGTTTGTTGGCTTTTTCGTACCTGTCAGCAAATGATATACTAATTTATTTTTTAGGAATGGGAAAAGACTGTGTCTGATGAAGGGAAAGTAATAGCAGAATGATTCAGTGAAAATTATGTATTCGGTACTTGCAGTTCAATACCTAAATACGATTCAACATTTTGGAACACAAGAGAACTAATAAATGAACGTATACCACGAACACAAAATTGTGCAGAAGCTTGGCATAACAGAATCAATCTTCTCGTGTATAAGCCTAAATCATGCTTCTACCATGTATCAAATTATTTGATGATCGAGTTAAAATATTCGATATCAGAAATTGAAAAAAAATTGAACGGCGTTCCCATACCAAATAAAAAGAAAAAAAATCATGGACAAAACTGCAAGATTGGAAAACATAAAAATAAACATACTACTCTGTGTAAAAAGTATCGTGAATATGTCAATTAAAAGACCCGCGTAAAAGAGGTCGTTCTAATTTTTTTACTGCATGTTGGTAGCACTGTACTGATTTAGCGCGCAATGTTTGAGCGGGATCTGTCATTTAATTTGTTTTAAACTACACTTTTTGTTGGTCATAGTTTTGAGTTCTCGGCGATTTTTACAATGGAAAATATTGTTGAACAAAGAACGTGCCTTAAATTTTGTGTTTCTAATGATATTTCATGTGGTGAATCACTAAAAATGTTGCGAAATACCTACGGCGAATCGTGTATATTGAAAACAAGGGCTTATGAATGGTATAAGGCTTTTAAAGAAGGCCGAGAAGTAGTAGTAGACTTGCCTCGTTCTAGTAGACCTTCAACCGCTACGACCAAAGAAAACATCGACAGAATCAAGAAGCTAGTGCTCGAAAATCGACGTATGAGTCTGAGAGAGTGGGCTAGTGAGATGAACATATATTTTAAGTCCGTCCACAACATTCTCATTGACATTTTAGGCATGAAACGCGTCGCCGCTCGACTAGTTCCAAAAGAGCTAAATTTAGTTCAAAAAGCGCAGCGAAAGCATGTCGCTGAAGACATGGTTTCCCGAGCTTCTACGGATCCGACCTTTATGAAACGTATAATAACTGGCGACGAGACATGGGTTTATGAGTACGACATGCAAACAAGCCAACAGTCATCAGAATGGCGTCTCGAAAACGAGCCGAAACCCAAAAAACCGCGGCAAAGTAAAAATCGCCGAGAACTCAAAACTATGACCAACAAAAAGTGTAGTTTAAAACAAATTAAATGACAGATCCCGCTCAAACTTTGCGCGCTAAATCAGTACAGTGCTACCAACATGCAGTAAAAAAATTATTATTAAAAATTAAAAAACACGCCTGCCATGTAAAAAAAAAAAAAAACAAGTCAAATATTTGCAGTCGGGGTCGGTTACTTGGAACAATTCATTACAGGTCCCCGACTGCAAATATTTGACTTGTTTTTTTTTTTTTTTTACATGGCAGGCGTGTTTTTTAATTTTTAATAATATTTTTTTTATTTAATACCTTTTAGTGAACAACAAAAAAGCATGACACAACACAAAAAAAAATTTCGTTCGGAACCCTTTGCAGGCGATTTCGACTCACACTTGACCATTTTTTAATGTCCACATAGCCTATGTCACTCGGGATAACTCAAAGCTTCTAATGATACCACAAACATTGAAATCGGTCAAGCCTTTTAGAAGTTATGGTGGAATAAAGAAACTCACAAACATACATACATACATACATACATACATACATACATACCTACATACATGAACCCTGAAAACATAACACCCCCTTTTTTGCAGTCGTGTAAAAACATAACACTCCTTTTTGGGCAGTCGTGTAAAAAATTAAAACGACCTCTTTTACGCGGGTCTTTTTATTGACATATTCCCGATACTTTTTACACAGAGTAGTATATCATTAATCAAACGAATAAATCGTCGATCATGAATTATGGACCAACCCTTGGGTGTCCCAAGTAATTCTGCAGGATCAATCAATCCAGTAGTAACCAATAGAAACCATTCAAAAACGACCCTACAATCTAAATTATTAAAAAGTAAAAGTATACAAAATCAAACTAGCAATTATCGAAAACAATAAATAAATGCGGACAACATCACATACATTGCTCTGAACCCAACAAAGTAAGTAGCTAAAGCACTTGTGTTATGGAATTCAGAAACAACGAAGGTACATACCACAAACAAAAAGCTTGTACCTACGCATTTTATATGATATTTCTGTCTGCACGACTGTACTATTATAAATGCATACAAGTTCGGAATCTCAACAAACTATAACTAAGACTATCTATGCTATAGCGAAAGATGGGTACATGTACTCATTAACGAGACACTTTTATACGTTAAGGAAATACAAAAGACTTTTAAGTGGAAGAATATTACTACCGAACATTATTTTGCACCCGTATTTTTAACGTTGGGCGCCATTTGCTACGGGTTCATCATGCATAAATGAAACTATGTAAATTATTTAATCTATGCCCATATATTGTAAATATTACTTAAGCTTAAAACCTGCTTGCTCAATTGCTCATTATGTTCACGTGACTCAAGATCTTGAAGTGAATCGTCGAATCCCTTGCTTTAGTTGAATTCTGTAAACTGTTATTGCTCTTTTATTGATGTGTATTCTTCTTCTTCTCGAGTAAATGATCGCTGACCTCTGTTTGACCAGAAAGTCGCCACTTGAATGGCTTTATCGTTGGCTTCCATTAAGTCCTAGAACCCCGGTGGTGGTGCAGGACGGACAGGACAGAAGATGCGCCATGTCTTGAGTTGGGGCACCGCATTCACATTGTGTATGCGAACATTCTATCATGCCCCATTTGCTCAGGTTGTCTCTGCAGCGGCCCACTTGTGTAAAGAAAAGACTCCATAATGGGTTCAGAAAACATATTATTTATTTCATAATATTAAATATTTCACAGTAAAAATAGCGTAAGGTTAAATACATTATTACCTTAAAATTAACACCAAGTAAACGCGTACACTATTTCCTTTGATGTTCACTAGAGACCGCTCGACGATAGAATGCCCCGAATAACCGGCATGATTACCCCCACAACTCCAAACTCCCGCCATAACGCGTGCCTCGCTCTGATTGGTTAGATATGCGCGGACCAATAAGAGCGATTCGGCGTTGCCAGTTCATAAAAACTGAAGCTTGCGAAGTAAGTGTTGCCAGATAATAAATAAAAAGGTGTAATATAAAATACAGACGCTAACACTTGGGTCCGTAGTCGGTTGAGAGATTTCCAAATGGGCCACTGCAGTTCGTGACCTGAGGGCAGTTGTTGTTGAGGAGAGACGAAATTTGGAGGAGTGGGATGTTTAATTCTCCACAATTCGTCCCTCTCATCCTCTGCATTGATGTGTATTGTGTATGTTAAAATATATTATTAAGTATAAACGTTAGTTTTGCTTTTCTTTGTGTCTTAATATTAGGTAATCTGCCATAAAGTATTTTTGTTGTTTTTTAAATAATTAATATTTAGAAGCTGTAAGAGCTTCTAAATATTAATTAAAATCGGAAAACAACAAAAAAATATTTTTTGTTTTTTCTGGTCTTAGTCTGTAGGCATATAGCGATTTAAGTTTTGTATATTGCTTGGCACCGACTCCAAAAAATTGTTTCATTTTAGTACACTTGAGAGCAATAAAATCGCACACCCCTTGTAATTTGGTTTATTATTGTTTTTTTTTCTTAAATATAAAGATATTGAGTACAAATCATTAGGGAAAATTAAACAATACAAGCTTAGCTTTAAAAAAACACAAAATGAAAATCATTTACCTTCACGTAACTTACAGAAACCAGTCGTACACCAAATTAGCCAAATTCACCCACTGTCACAACTTGCACCCCTACCCGAAGGTATAAAAGGGTCGGTTTTTTTAGATTTTTAATCAGTTGCATACCGAAGCTCAACGCGATAACATCTCTACTGAAAACATATGGAAAAATATGGATACCACGCCCGCAGAAGCCGCTCAAGTTATTGCCTTGCTCGAAGCAGGCCATAATCAAAGTGAAGTTGCTCGACGATTAAATTTGAGCCGTTACTCTGTTCGTCGTGTGTACCAGAGGTTTCAAGAGACCGGTGGCTACATTCGGCGACCAGGATCTGGCCGGCGACGCCGAACATCTGAGCGTGATGACCGCTTTCTTGTGTCGAGGTCTTTAAGAAATCGGCAACTGAATGCGGTTCAACTGGGACAAGAGCTTCGAGAAGTTCGCAATGTCAGTATAAGTCGGTGGACAGTCAGAAGAAGACTTGGTGAAGCAGGACTGACTTCACACCGCCCAGCAAATGGTCCCAAATTGACCACAGCTCACCGACAAGCCCGACTACAATTTGCCAGGGAACATTTAAATTGGACGTATGACCAATGGCGGTCTGTTATGTTCTCTGATGAGTGCAGAATGACATTACATGGTCATGATGGACGCTCTAGGGTCTATAGAAGGTCATTAGAGCGATTTTCACAATGCTGCATAAGCGAACGTGTGGCTTTTGGCGGTGGATCGTGTATGTTTTGGGGTGGCATAATGTTGGATACTAAAACTGACATTGTGTTCATCACTGGGGCGAATACCGGCCCGAGATCGAGAGGTTTCAAGATACGTCGAAGAAGTGCTTGAAGGACATGTGAGGCCGCTTGCGTGGCTTTTGGGAGAAGATTTTCTCCTAATGCATGACAACGCCAGACCGCATGTCGCTAGAACAGTAAGCGACTACATGGCAGACGTTGGAATCACCGCGATGGAGTGGCCAGCTCGTAGTCCTGATCTCAATCCGATTGAACATGTCTGGGATGAGCTAAAAAGAAGAGTTAGAGCAAGAAGCCCTACTCCTACGCGCCTTCGAGAGCTTCAACTTGCCATTGACGAAGAGTGGAACGCTATACCACAAGATTTCATGGTAAAATTGATACGGTCCATGAAAAACCGATTACGAGCTGTAATTAAGGCTAGGGGAGGGAATACACCTTATTAATAAACAATTCGATTAGGAATTTCGAGTTTGATTTTCATTATATCTTAAGCAAAATTGGGTAATTTTACCAGTTTGTTGGGTTTTGTTTCGTAAAACCTTTTATGGGTATTTTTTTACACTGTATTTGATATCATTAGAAAGGTAATGAGGTAGACTTTCAATTAGTATGTGTGTTTTTTTTAATATTTATTCAGATTCATGAAAAAAACTGCCTTAACAAAAAAAAAGTCAAGGTGTGCGATTTTATTGCTCTCAAGTGTATATATAGATTAATCGTAGGTTAGGTTAGGTTCATTAATATAGGTATCGCGGTAGTATTGCTAAATGCGTTCCCGCCTGGTCCCCGGCAATAGGGAACGGAGAAGCACTCCGGTGGTTTTAGCCGGTAGGAGTCCGGCACGCCCCTCCGTCTTCCCCAAGGCGGAGGTAGTCCATGAAGGATTTCCACCGGGTAAAAAAAAAAAAAAAGTTCATTAATATAGGTAGGTTATAGTATTATTTTTAACTGTTTAGTGCTTTTAGGGATTTTTGAAGTCGGTTTTGTTTTTTTGCATAAAAAATTTATTTGTTTATTTTTAGTAACATATTTTTAATCTTATAAAATATGGGTAGGCCTAGTAAAGACGCTTCTCGTATGAGAAAACGGCGTCGAACTGAAACTGGGAATGAGAAAGGAAAACGCTTAAAAGAAATTAGGGAAAAAAATGCTCAACGCATTTCAAATGAGAACCCTGACCAGCGCGTAAACAGACTGTCAAAGAAGAGGAATTTGCTGATGGAATGGCAGTTCGTATTTATCCTACTGTCCGCCAAGTAGACGCTTAAAATGCACATGTGATAGCTGACAACGCGAAAACACAACGTATTTACACGATTAATGCAGTCGATGAAGCCAGCAAAATTACTACTTACGGAAATTTACCTCCCAGTAATGTTATTTCTATAGGTGTAAATAACTGTGGAGGTTTTTTATCAACAGTACAATTAGGTATAGGGTCACGAGTTATATTATTGCGAAACATTTATGTTTCAGAAGGGCTCGTAAATGGGGTTATGAGCATTGTACAAAAATTTAAATGGCCAGCTTTACGAAAAAAGCAGATAGAGGATGGTGAATTATATGAAGCTGTCATTATAAAAATTGATAACGAAACTGTTGGCAATAGGTTAAAAAAAATTAATGGCTGTATTGCAATAACCCCAGTTACAGCTACGTTTCAGGCAACCAGAGGGTACGGCAATGTAGAGCAAAGGATGTTGCCTTTAATCTTGATGTGGGCAGTCCCAGTACACAAACTACAAGGCACAACGCTGGAGAGAGCAGTGATTGACTTAGAAAAGAAAATCTTCGCCAAAGGGCAGGTATATGTAGCTCTAAGTCGCGTGAAAACCCTAGACGCTATTTCATTGTGTGACTTAAGAGGCTAATAAATTATTAAAAATAGGCCACATGATGAAAGAGCATTGGAAGAAATGGCAAGATTGCGTGAATTATCGTCAGCCATGAGGAATTCACAAAATCAATAAGCTGACACCCTTTCATCATCCGATCATTTCCGTCAAACGAAATCCACTGCCACGTATCTCACATCCAACGAATTCCCGCTACATTCACGAGGTCATCTTGGCTTATTCATCAAATCTGATAGTAGAATGGTTCTTATTGAACGCAAATGCTTCACTTGTAGAAAATACCAAAATCGCTGTACGTTTTCCTATAAAATTTTAAGAGTTCCCACGTTTTCGCCAAGATTCCATCATCAGTTCCCGACTTGGTGACTATGGGACCATTTGGGAAGTATAACGTTTCGATTTCGAGCTGTCATATAGCTAGTGTTGGGTAATTTATTGTTTTTCGTTGGACAATACACACCGCGTTATTGCCATAATTTTGGTAATACATATTATATACAACCCGGGCGCAATAACTAGACACCTGGCTCGAAACTCGACCCCCCTCCCGCTACCCCGCGCGAGGCCCCGCTCTCGTCCTTCAGTAGCGTCAGCATCGCTGTTACCGTTGCACGTAATCTTTCTTGAGTTTCGGAGTCATTCGTTTGCTGTTATAATTATTTTTGTTGAGTTTTTGTTATCGTTACGTTTGGACCTTTTATTTGTTTATTGTTATTGGATTTTTGTTATTATCGTTACCTACGTTTGGACGTTTTCTTGTAACTGTTGTGTTTAAAATTATACGATGGGAAAAACCATACACAGCAAAGAAAGGGCCTTAATACTCAAGGTGTTGGCTTTTTTTGAACGTGAGAAGGAAGTTAGCAAATTCGTGATTCCTGTGGACCCTACCAAAAGTGCTAAAGAAATTGCTGAGCATGAAAAAGTGAATAAAAAATAAATGATTCCGGTGGATCAACCGATAAATAGAACTTGCGCTGCTACTGGTATATCTAAAAGTACATTATTAAGAATAAAAAAGCAAGTAAAACCAGTGGCACCATCAATTACACCGGTGCCGAGTACTTCGACGTCTGCCCAATTACCCGGACCATCAACTGAACCGTCAACGCCTGGCAAGAAGAGGAAATCACGAAAAAAAATAAATCTTGACAGTTTCGACCACATGAGTAGATAAACGGAACAGAGGCAAAGCTTCGAACAACCGCTCGAATCGGTTGCACGCACACAAGCGCGCGGGGCATGTGTGCGTGACCACTGGCCGCTTGTCACATACGCGGCGAGACTGGAAAAAACCAGTTTACGCTGGCACAGCCAGTGTACAATCTAAGGGTCAGTCCGACGCACGCTGTTTGTTTTGTTAGTTGCAAGTTTAAGTTTTTATAAGTTTAGTTGTAAAAACGTGGTATTATATTAATAATAATGGTTGTTTATTGTACCGTGTGTATGAATAATAATAGAGAAAACAAAAATATATCATACTTTAACTATCCCAAGGAGTAAAATAGGTAAGTAAATATTTGGTTATTACTTTTTCAAGCAAGTACCTTTATTTTATTGTATGATCCTTTTTATAATAAGAAGAGAGTAATTTGTACAACACGGTAGGTATTTTTTATTTAAAAAAAACAAAAATTATAAAAAGAAAATTATTAGAGTAAGTAATTTATAAACTATTTTATCATACTGACTATTAAAACTATTTCTAAAACGTTTTGTTTGATTTGTCTTCACCTATTGTGACAACCCTAACAAAATAGGTAACAATTTTGCACGTTCTTAAGAAGCTTTGCCTCTGTTCCGTTTATCTACTCATGTGGTTTCGACTTAGTCGCTCTGAGAAACATAATCAACAGTTTCTACACTGTCAAAAAAGAAGTCCCTACGCTGAAGAAAATATTGGCTGTTGCAAAAATGGATTTGAATTTTCCAGGTAAGTGTCTTTCTCTAATATTATTTTTTTATCCAACAACTACCTACGCCAGTAACATCGTATATTATTAGGTGTCAAGGTGGTCTTAAATTTGTTTTCTTTCGAATTTTTACGGCTGACTACGTTATGCTATGCGTCAGAAATATTATACAACAGAATTCCGAGAACTGCGAGCCGGCGCGCGGCGCGGCGTGTTGTGTTGTATTGTGTTTTGGTTTCACTCTGTCTCGCTCGCTCGACTACTTTCTTGCGTAAAGCCCACCACTCACGATTTTATTGTCTTTTTACTTACTATACACATAAATAATACCTAGTCTAAAATTTTGGTAATCGAATATTTTTAGTAATACGACGAGTAAATGAACTTAAATTATAAAACATACGCTTTTTTACAGGTGAGAGGACTACTTTGCGGCTTATCTTAAAGAATCACTTGGGATACAAATTTAAGAAATGCAAAAATGCCCGATTGGTTTTGGTACAAAAGCCTGATATCGCTGCCTGGAGGGCTCGCTACCTGCGGCGAATGAAAGAAAATAAGGACCTAGGATCGGACAAAAAACCGGTGACGTATTTAGATGAGACCTGGATACATTCTCATTATACAGTACGAAAATGCTGGCAGAATAGTAGCGACGCTAGTATAAAGAAGAATAGTAATCCCGGCCAACGTTGGATTCTCGTTCATGCGGGTGGCGAAAATGGTTTTATCCCTGGGGCCGAGTTATTATATAAATGCAAAAGCAAGACAGGCGATTACCACGACGAGATGGACACAAAAAATTTTGTTAAGTGGCTCAACGAAAAGTTGTTGCCAAACTTGCCTCCAAACGGTATAGTTGTAATTGATAACGCGCCGTACCATTCAACGCAATCTGAAAAAATACCTTGCCAGTCATCACTCAAAAGTGAGATGCAAAACTGGCTTACCAAACAAAATATCAGTTTTGATCAAAATATGACGAAACGAGAATTATACCACATCATACGAATAAATAAGCCAGAAAAAAATATGTGGTAGACGAACTGTTGAGGGAGCATGGCCACGAAGTTGTACGTCTGCCACCCTACCACTGTGATCTAAACCCAATAGAATACATCTGGAATTTAGTTCAACAAAGGGTGGCAGACAAAAATATAGATCAGTCTGAAAGACTTATTGAAAAGTTGACTAGAGAAGCAATAAATTCAATTTCAGTTGAAGACTGGAAAAAGGAAGTTAACCATGTCCAGAGACTGGAGGAAGAATACTGGTTCAAAGATCGACTGCAAGAACACCAAGAAAGAGAATTTATTATATCTCTTGGAGGAGAAGAGAGTTCTTCTGAAAGTGAAAGCGAGGAAGAGGAAAATGACAGCGATAATAATAATATGTCTGGTATAGAAGAGTTAAGTTACGATTCGTCATAATTTTATTAATAAATGAATATAACATCCTTTTTTGCTTTATTTCCGTAAGAAATTGTTTTACCTACTTAATGTATAGGTAGGTACTAAGTATGAACTTGAATAAAAAAAAATTAATACATTTGATTAACAATATTGAAAATTAATCCCAAAATAGACTCTAAATAGTTTATTACTGCTCCAATTCGTAATTAAGCAAAAAATACTACATTCGTTATTAGTATACAGATGTTTTATCTCAGTAGGTAATAAAATTATAAATCAGTAAGTAATACTTAGGTTTTTAGTTAGGTTAGGGTTTTCATTTCAAACCTCGCTATACGGCGGAATTTCAATGGAACTAAATTTATAATGGAAATTGTTGTTTTAGTTATAATAATATTAATTAAATATAACATTAATTGATAGATTTATTATTTCAATTTTCAATATTTACATATTAACTAAAATTAAGTATTAATACATTAATTAAATAATATTAATTAAGTTATAACAATTATTATTATTATAAAAAAACAACAATTTCCATTATAAATTATAATAAAGTAAGTAGTAAACTTACTTATAATAAAGCTGACCACAAAAATAAATTAAAAAACCATAATGTTTACGTTTCTTTTTTGCACTCAGTACTATAGACAAACGTCATTTGAGCCAGGTGTCTAGTTATTGCGCCCGGGTTGTAGTCTAAGATCCCGTTAAGACCGACCTTCACCGAGATGCTTATTTAATTAAACGTATTTTATATTTAATTTAATATGTCAATAAATATAATGCATATGGGTTGCCTAGCAAATTTCAGTCCAGAGTATATTTAATTAAAAATTAAAAAAAAATTTTTTTTAAACATTTCACCGGTATGATTATTAGATAAATTCTATACCAATCGAAAGTATGAAGCCCATAGAATAAGCAAACGTTAGGTTGCCTATTCTTTTCCGGTCACAACTATAGGGTTGCCATAGTATCTACGAGTCTATAGTTGTGACCGGAAAAGAATAGGCAACCTAACGTTTGCTTATTCTATGGGCTTCATACTTTCGATTGGTATAGAATTTATCTAATAATCACACCGGTGAAATGTTTAAAAAAATATTTTATTTTTTAATTATTAATTAAATATACTCTGGACTGAAATTTGCTAGGCAACCCATATGCATTATATTTATTGACATATTAAATTAAATATAAAATACGTTTCATTAAATAAGCATCTCGGTGAAGGTCGGTCTTAACGGGATCTTATACTAATAGTTTTTGTTCTCGGATATCTATTAGAGGGAAATTTCTGTCGATGTGCAGTCATTTGAACCGTCGCGCGTCGCACGTCGACCGCATCTCAGGAAACTTTAAGAAATCCACCAGTTCATGGTTGAATAATCGTTGACATGAAATGAAATGAAATGAAATGAAATATTTTTCTTGTAAGTAGGACTATATAAATCACTTTTACAATGTCTTCCTAAGCTAGATGAAGTCGACATTTCCTAACTGACTACCCTGAGAAGAAATGTCGAAACAAACTCAGGGGTCTTAGTCTCTTTTATAGTCCAAATAATACAATAGGTAATAAATTAATAAATTTGTGTAAACAAATGCAGTGTATTTACTGGACTGGTCTTTGGAAGAAAGAACCAGATCGATCTGAGCAAGCCTATGCCAGCAGACGGCAAGCATGCCCCGAATAGCTCATGCAGCTCAACCATTTTTGAGGGAGCTGCACAACCCGGTACACAACAATACCGCCAGTGGCACCATAAAAATATGTGGGGCAACAACTCACTCAGATCGCCAGCCTAATAATAACTATAAACTATAATATCAATAAATATAAACTATAATGATATACCTGCATAATGTTTACACTTACAATGGATACAAGGTTAGAGCAAGGAAATTAAAAAAAATAGAAAAAGATAAAAATAATAATAACATAAACGTTATTGAATGTCAAAGTGTAAAATATTATATGCAAAAGCACAAAACATGTCAGTAATGTAGAAAAAAAAAATGAATATGCAATAAGCACAAACATGTCAATAGAATATAAAAAAATGCATATGCAAAAGCACAAAACATGTCAGTTTGTAAATATGTACAACATGCAAAAAAAAAAACAAGGAAAAAATACTTAAAAAATAAACAAATTGCATACAGTAAAAGGTCACTGTTTAGGAAAATAATAAAATAATTATAAGTTAACCAATTTCCGTAAAAAGTAAATTAGTCATTAGCCTAAGCCAGGCTAGATTGTAATGAAAATAAATACCATCTTTTTACAGTATATTTTTTGAATGGGTGATTTTTATCAACAATTAAAATATTTTTGTTTCTTTACAGACGAACTACCGGCAGAAGCTCACGCAAAGCAACACTGCTGAAAAAATTTGACGGTCTTTTTGACGCCCTAAATGCGGATAGTCCAGACCTACGTAGAGGGAAGAAATATTCCACAAATATGACCACAAAATCACCTCATTTACAATTATTTCAAAATATGCGCAAATTTATTGAGGAAATCAATTATATAGGTTCGAATACACCCCCACCATCCAAGGTTGGATGGATCCGAACCATTAATGGTGTAGAACGTGCCTCTGGAAAAATTTATTAAGTCAAAATGTGAATAGCCTTTCAACACGGCGCGCGTTTAAATCAAGATCCACTTGAGAATTGTTTTGGTTGCATTCGCTATCACTGTGGTTCTAACAATAATCCGACTGTGGGACAATTTATATCCGGCATTAAGACTGGGATAATTAATAATTTGCGCCATAGTAGTCAAGCAACAAAAAAAAAACTGTGAAGACGACACGGCAACCTTATGTGATAACTTAAAATCATTTTTGCTCCCCGAAAACACTCCCGAAGTAATTGACAGAGACGTAATATGTGAACAATTTCACGAGTTAGAATCATCGATAGCCGATGCAACCGAAACAATAGAGCAGGCGTCATCCGAAGCTCAAGCCTGTACGTATGTGTGTGGCTTCATATACAAAAAAATAAAACATGGAAGTTGTGATGCCTGCAAAACAGTATTTTTAGTATCGGAAGCCACACAACTACATATTTTCACTAGTTTTAGAGAATATGACTACAAAAAATGCACTGCACTATGCTAACCAAGCATTTGTGCAATGTGTAGAAATTTGTGCCATAGCAATAAATAATATTATAAATACTGCAGGTTGGCAAAATTCTTTAAAAAAAAATATTATGTCTGCTCTGTCTCAGGTGAATTTTGATTTTTTAAAAACGTGCCCACAGCATGAAAATGTAAATAAAATACACATTATTAATTCCACATTTTACATTTGTGTCAAAAGACAAATTGTTTTAAAAAACCGAGTGTTTGGTGAAGAGGAAAGAAAAAAGGCGTTAGAAAGAAAAATGATGATTTTAAGAAACCAGTAAACATCAATTTTCAATTTATTATATGGTTTTTGATGTATGGTACCTGTCCCCACAGAAAAGCTCAAAATCGTGACTGTAATTTACATTTTCAGGTTAATTTATTCATTTACGTGAGCCAATTGATTAAACCTTTTTTAAAATAATGTTATGTGTATGATGAGTGATAGTTGGGTTTAAAACAATTCTGTTTATCAAAAATAAAGAAATACTCAGTCAAAGATTGTATTTATTTTTTATTTCCTTACCACTACGCTCTACATCACGAGGCGATGGGACATGAACTAAGATTATGCAATTATTTTAAAATCATGGCATAATGTTCAATACCATCGCTTCATGATGAAGTGAGCGAAAGTTAAATAAGTTTTAAAGATGTTACAAAGATTTGAAACTGCCGCCACGGCTAGTTCCTGCGGAAATCACAGAGCGCTAGAAGTATCTGTGTAATTCGCATTTCATTGGTAGGGAGTGACGCTTCTTCTCTCGTCAGAGAGTATTATGTTCCTTGGCAGTCGATGTCGCGCTCGCTGGGAACTCGCACGTATTCATAACGGATTCGCTGACGTAAGTATGGTTATATACGTCTCTTGGTCGTCATTTCAGTGTTTTCATAGACTAGCTCATAGTGTCTCACTGACGTAACATCAGATTTGAACTTCAACTATATCTTTCGGACCTGCGAAGGGTATTCGGAGAGCCAATCGTACCTACGTAATTTAACTACAAAACTTCACTTCATTTGATTTTTTAGATCCCCTAAGGCGACCCACTGCCTTACCTCTATAATAAACGCTCATATAAAAGGTTAGATTCAGTTTCATACAAAACCCGCCGCCTAATCCCTCTACGTCCCGCTGCCCGCTGATACCTAACATTGCGTTCTGCGCATCGGAACGTACGATGTTCCGACTTTCCGAGACGCCATTAAGTTTGAAACGTACTGTACTAAAAGTGTAGTTTTACTTTTTAGTACATAGCTGTTAACCTACCCATTTTATTTACGACTCAAATGCACTTCCTTAGGCTTATGTGTTAAAAAACCTGTTTCCTTTTCGTATATAATTATTATTGCTAATTACCTTAATATTTAATATTTATTTCAGGAATAATAATGCCGTTTAAAATAATCAAAACCGTTGAAAAAGGGAAGGACAGATTAACAATTGTACCAAGTGGTTGGGAGCATAATGGTATTTTAAGATGGCCAGGAAACAACGTTTCTTTAAAATTGCTTATAAAAAATGACAAATCGACGCCTCTTCCTGACTGGACTAAAATGGAGTGCATAGTCAAACGTTCGTCTTTTACCACTTACAATAAAGCTGAAGAAGTACTTGAAACAATGTTGAACTACAGTGATACGTCTGATTATCCAGATGATGAGAACAAAGTAATATTACACAGCAACGTTGATTACAATTCTAAGGCATCTAGTTTGGTAAGTAAGTTAGTTTATAATTTATAAAATATAAGAAAGAATGATCCGGATATGGGTAGGTATCGGTAGTTGTTTCGTAATCGGCTGCCTCCGTGGTGGCGGAGATTCAGTTTAAGCGTGTTACTTCATTTATAATAATAATAAATAATAAAACTGTTTTTTTTTTTCGTTTATTATGTTTGTACAGTAGCGGTCATAAGTGCAGTAGCAGTTTCACAAATCTATCGCATTAAAACAAGTCGCACTTACGACCTTTTTCTACAACAAACATTTTGCACACATACACGGTCTCGCACTCTTTCATCATTATCTAGTCAGAAAGAGTGCGATATAATGATAATTTGCTTTAGTGACAAACCTGTTATGTCGCGACGCTGTATTAAGATATTGGTATTTAATTTCAATAAGGAGGATATATGTCTATCTGGCTTAGCAGATAACGCTTTGGTCAAGATAATACGCACGTTGTGACCTGCGATCGAACCCAACTGAGAAATACTCTTTTTGTGTTTTAATTATGAATTTAGAATGTCTACACTAATTCTACAGTTAGTTATATGCGATGAAATGTGTTTCGAACTTATTATTTACAAAAAAGTAAAAAGATGAGGGTGAATTTAAAAAAAAAATGTTAACTAACTGGATTTAATTTAATAAATTAGTTACGACGTCGTTTGTTGGTGAACTTTGTTCCGAGCGTTTGTGTTATTATTGCGATTAGAGTGTTGTTTGATTATCTTTATTCAAGATGCAAGCAAATATTACTTTTTTTTTTTTTTTTTTTTTTTGGTAGAGATCTTTGCAGTTAGCCTGAGCGCAGGCTTTGACTGCTTCACCGGACTTTTGGCGAGGACCTTAAGGCCTCCAGCCAGAGCAATAGGAAAAACTAACTACGTCAGCAACGTCCACTAAGGGCACCCCCTGCGGGGTTCGGACCTCGACTTAGTGCGTTGCTAACAATCTTAATAAAGGAAAACAACAAGGGATGGCTGGATCTAAGTTATTATTATTATTATTTAGGGACATATTTTTATTGCTAGTTTGGCCGGCTCGGGCCAGCTTGGTCTAGGGACGGGAGGATAACATTTACGTTACTATTATTTATAATACGCGACGGGCCTCGCCGGCGAGGACGTAATATACGGCGGTTGTGTTTTGTAATGCTACTGCTAGCTAAATCGAATGCTTCTTGGAGAAGCGTTGTTTTATCGTCGGGGTAGGAGAGAGTATGTCTGGGGCGTTTAATCTTAGATATTACGGAAGGTACGTATCGCGCGGCCGCTACGATTAGCGGGTTACGGTGGTTTTCGGAGGAGTCGAAGAATCGGATCGCGGCGCGTTTCATGAACTGCTTGATTGTTGGCAGCTCTAAGTCACAGTGCAACTGCAAGTTACGGACGTAACCTGGAGCGCCTGTGGCTCTACGCATGAAACGGTTTTGCAGAGTTTGCATTCGTTTGAGTCGATAATCGGGTACGTGAGAGAATACGACGCTGCCGTAAGTCATGATAGGTCAAATATTACTATTGATGCCAGGGCAAATATTGTCGCTTTGCGTCAAAATGGGTTGAATATTTCTCAAATTTCAAATCAAACCGGCTTATGTGTAAGTATTGTAATTATGATTGTTGTGGTCTATAATTTTTTATTTAATCACTAGTTGCAAGTTTATAATAAAATTTTCGTTTTTTAGAGAAATACTGTGAGCCGTTGGGTAAAGAGCTTCGAGGAAGAGAGTTTAATTTCTCTCACCCTATCTCTCACTGTTTCTGATTACTTATCTTCAACTGCAACTTCACATCACAATTCAATGGATCTCTACGCTAAACTTACAAACAGCATGGAAGAGTTGACTACTACATTCACCACTAGGATGAATCTGTATGAGGAGGAGCTCAAGTCTGCTGGTGGAGCTGAAGTGACTCACAAAACTATTGCCAGTCTGTCACGTGAGTTCACCGACTTCAAATCATTAATTTGGAAAACTGTGAGCACACTGAAGTCCCAAATGGAGCTAGTGATTGTTGGTCTTGACCGGCATGAGATGGCTTCACGTAAGCAGGTGTTGCTAGTTCACGGCCTTCCAGAAGAAAAGGAGGAGGAACATGTGGCGGTAGCTGTCAAGACTATTGCAGAAAAGATGAAGATTGCTGATGTCTCTTCTTCTGATATTGTAGCATGTCATCGTCTTGGAAGCAACACTGGCAAGCCCCGTCCTCTTCTCATTAGATTCCTTGGACATAGATTGCGGAATGAAGTATGGCGTGCAAAGACCTCTCTAAAGGGTTCTGGTCTGATACTGTCAGAGTTCCTTACGAAGCCAAGGCATGACACATTTATGAATGCCCGCAAACACTTCGGCGTCAGGCAGTGTTGGACATCTGATGGGAAGATACACATCTTACTTCCCAATAAGACGCGTCGTAAAATTGAGTCTACTACCGAACTGCAAGAACTCATGGCGCAGTTCCCGACGTCGGTGTTGGAGTCTTCTGCAGCTGGTGAGGTGACAAAAGGTGCTATTAAGTCTCTTGATAAGCGGTCTCGAAAGCCTGCTAAGTAGTTAGGCACATGGATACCCACTTATATTGTTACCGTCCTGTTTTTCACTTTGTCGGTATCTTTAAATTCCATTTAGTTTCTAGTAGTTTATGATTCCTTGACAGATAAATGATATTTGTTTGGATCATAAATTAGCAAAATTACTTTTTGTTTTCTACGTGCTATTAATTTTATTGTGTATACTCTATAGTCATTTGTCATGTCACTGGTTTAAGGTTAAACTGTCATTCAATATTATTGTAAAGTCGTCAGCTGTTTGACATTGACAAGTGCGTTCAGAAACTGATTCGATGTTTGTTTTTGTGATCGACTAGTGTTAATAATTTCTTTCAACCTGGCGAGTGCATCGTGTATGATTATTAAAAAAAAAAAAAAGGATTTTTATTATTATAGCTTTAAGTATTTAATATATATATATTTATTCTTATTATAATTATTTATTAGATTTTAATTACTATTATGTTTAATAACTCAGATGACAGTTTTGCTTCTTGTTCTTCTTCTGATGCGTCTGACGTGAGCTTCGCCAGTACGTTTAGTGACGTTTGTTTACATCTCCGTGACCAACTAACCTCTGTATTTTCATCTTTCAACAATTTTTTTAATATAGTGCATATCAATGCTCAGAGCGTACCCGCTCATCACTCTGACCTTATTTCTTCCTTCGATTCTAAGGTTGTACAGGCGGTTCTTGTGTCTGAATCCTTTTTAAAACCCACACTCCCTTCTTCTCATTATTCTTTGCCCGGCTACAAGCTAGTACGTAATGACAGAACAGGCAAGGGAGGCGGAGGCGTGGCCATCTACCTTAGAGGCGATATTTTACATGACATCATTGATAAGTCTCCGAGTGATTACTCGAAGTCAGCTGAGCATATGTTTCTTGAAGTTGTCTTTAATAATAGGAAGGTACTTTTGGGAGTCTTTTATAGCCCATCATGTACGATCGATTATTTTCTTTCTTTCGAAAAAATGCTTGAATTGTTATCACCTTTATATGACGACACTATAATCCTCGGAGACTTTAACACCTGTCTGCTCAAGGATGATGTGCGTAGTCGTAAACTCCGTGCTCTTGTCTCTTCTGTCAATATGAACATCCTTCAGCTTAATGCTACCCATCATTCTCCTCACTGTACTCCTTCTCTGCTTGATCTAATAATTGTCTCCGACTCTGGCAAAGTAGCTGCTCATGGGCAATTACCTGCTTCTTTCTCTTATCATGACTTGATATACCTTTCTTACAAAATTCGTCCTCCTAAACCCAAATCTAAATTTCTCTTTCTTCGCAGTTTCAAGAACATTGATCTGGAGCGTTTGGGTTTTGATGCGAGCAAAATTGACTGGTCGTCTCTTTATGACTGTGGTACCATGGATGGTAAGGTGTCTCATTTTAACAACTGTATTTTAAAATTGTACGATAAGCACGCTCCCCTTAAAAAAGTTAGAGTGAGGCATCTTCCTGCTCCATGGCTATCAGAGGGCATCAAAAATGCCATGGCGAAAAGGGACAGGGCGAAAGGGTTTTACAGAAAGGATCCTACCGATGACAACTGGGCTCAATATAAAAGGTTGCGTAATCGCTGCAGTCGCATGTGTAGAGATGCAAAAAGGCACCACATACATCACTCCATTCTAAACATTAATAGTTCTCAGGTATGGCAATTTCTAAAATCCCTCGGTATCGGTAAAGCTACTAGTGAGGAGGCCATTAATTTGGACCTTAACGCTTTAAATGATCACTTTTCTAAAGCACCCGTTACCTTGGATATGACTTCTAAAGCTACTACTCTTGCACATCTTTCTAATCTTTCTTTGCTAAAATGTACCTCGTTCACATTTAAAGTTGTTGTGGAGAGAGATGTTGAAAAATTTATCCTTTCCATTTCCACAAAAGCGGTAGGTGATGACGGCCTACAACTCCAAATGTTCCTTCCCATCTTAAAATATCTACTACCTGTTATCACCCACATTGTTAATTTCTCCCTGACTACAAGTTCCTTTCCATCCGTTTGGAAAAAGGCCAATATCCTTCCGCTTCCAAAAGTCCTGAATCCTACATCCGTTTCACAGTATCGTCCAATTTCCATTCTCCCTGTCCTATCCAAGGTCCTTGAGGGCGTTGTTCAAGATCAGCTGTCTAATTATCTTTCCTCTAACAGCCTGCTGAGTCCGTATCAGTCTGGATTTCGTCCTGGCCATAGCACTGTCACTGCTCTTGTCAAAATTACTGACGACATACGACTGGCCATGGAGAAGAGGCTAATTACAGTACTGGTACTTTTGGACTTTAGCAGCGCTTTCAATTCAGTTGATTTTGACATACTCTTGGGGATCCTATCCTCCCTTAATGTCTCTCCTCCCGCAACGGCTTGGTTTGACTCTTATCTTCGGGGTCGCTCGCAGTCTGTTCGTGCCAATGAGGTCTCCTCTGAGTGGTGTAAACTTACGGCGGGAGTTCCCCAGGGTGGTGTCCTTTCTCCTCTTCTTTTTTCAATATTCATAAATTCTATCACTTCAGTTCTTTCTTCTCAGTACCACCTCTATGCAGACGACTTGCAGTTGTATCGCCACAGTGGCTACGATAATATCTCCAATGCTATTGCCGCCATCAATAATGATCTTATTAATATCAATCAGTGGGCTAAATCATTTGGTCTTTTAGTAAACCCTTCCAAATCACAAGCGCTCATTATTGGTGGCAGATATTTTTACAACCTTTTGGATCACCAATCTCTTCCACCTATATTGTACGATTCAGCTCCCATAGCATACTCGAAAATAGCCAAGAACCTGGGTGTACACATGGATTGTCATCTGTCATGGGATGCACATGTTTCTGAGGTAAGTAGAAGGGTCTTTTGCTCGTTTCACTCCCTAAAGCGTCTCAAGAAGTTCCTGCCTTTTCAGACTAAAATCACTCTTGCCCAATCTCTTCTTCTACCTCTTCTTGACTATGCCGATGTCTGTTATCTAGATGCAACTGAGGAACTTTTAAATAAGCTCGAACGTCTGCAGAATTTGTGCATTCGCTTTATTTTTGGTCTGCGGAAGTACGACCACGTGTCGGAATTCCGGGCTAGATTGAAGTGGTTGCCTATTCGGCGACGTCGAGATTCTCATATTCTCTGTCTCCTTTACTCAGTTTTGCACAACCCTAAATATCCAGGCTACCTGCGGGAACGTTTTGAATTCTTGGTCCCCAGGGGTAAGCCTTGTCGTACTTCTTCCTCTCTTCTTCTTCGCACTCCTCTGCACTCCTCTAGTCGTTACGACGAATCGTTTACTATTCGTGCTGTGCGCCTCTGGAACTCACTTCCACATTCCTTGCGTAATAGCACTTCGCTTAACGTTTTCAGGAAAAAGATAAAAGAGCATTTCCTTTCAATTTGAGTTATGTAGTCTATGTATGTCTATATCTAATATATATCATAGTATATACGTACTGTATGTAGTATTTGTGTGTATGTATATTAAAATATATATATAAATATTATAATAGTTGTACACTTCTATCTGCCTAACCACTTACAATTAATAATCTCACTGTCACTCAAAGGTTTGCTGGAAGAAAACTCAATTTTGAGTTAAGCTCGCCTGTGTACATCAACTTATTCTAATAAATGTAATGTATATACGTGTATGTGTACAATAAAGAATTAAGAGAATTAGTCCGAAGAGTCGTGTAAGAAGTGGAAGGCCACCGCTTATTAACCCGACTCAGCGACGTGTCATGGTGGAAGAATATGAAACAAATGGTTTCATTCCAACTAAAATATTTGCTGATCAATTTGATACGTCATTACGAACTGTTCGCCGTGCACTGCATGCTGAAGGTTTACATCATCGGAAACCAGCCAAAAAACCGTTTTTGACACAAAAACACAAGGAGGAACGACTACGTTTTGCTCGAGAATATTTAGATTTTAACTGGGATACAACCATATTTACTGATGAGAAGACTTTCAAATCTTGCCAGAAAGGAAGACTTCATTTATGGCGAAAAGACAATACTCGCTGGTCTGAGAAAAACATTATTCCGAATACAGAATCAGGTAGAATAAGTGTGAACATGTGGGGGTGGATTAGTGCTCAAGGGCCGGGTGAATTGGAATTTATACCTACGCGTGCGAACAGCTCTAATTACGTCGAAGTTTTAAGTGACATAATGCTACCTACTGTGCGTAATGTTTACCCCATAGAAGACTGTAGTGAACTCAATTTTGTTCAAGATAATTGTCCGATACATCGTGCCAGTGTTGTAAAAGAGTGGTTTAGCAAGCATACTTACATTAAAGTTATTCCGTGGCCAGCACGTTCCCCTGATCTAAACCCTATTGAAAATATATGGGGTTTAATGGTTCAAAGATGGGAAGCACGAGATGAGAGATATCCTGAGCAGCTTAAATCCCATTGCACTCAATTGTGGGAGAATTTACGCGGCACAGATATATGTGCAAACATTGTGGCCTCCATGCGGCGACGTCTGCTTAGCTGCATTGAAAATAATGGAGGCCATACTAAATATTGAATAATACGCTGTGTTTTTTACAGTGGGCGTGCTGGTCATAATAAAGTCATACGTAAGTTAGTTTATGATTGTAAGATTGGGATTAAGCTTCAATCTTCTTTTCTCTTTGAGAAAATGAATATATTAAGCTATAATCTCATAAAGTTATAAGTATAATAACACTTTTATTTTAATTTTAATATAAAACAAACTTGATATATTATATTTATTAACTTAATTAATAATAATATAAATAAATGTTTCTTCAGATTACCTAATATTGTTTTATTTGAACCTAAAGTAATGATTAATTATAATTATGTAATAATATTAATTTATATGTAATAAATATATATTATTATATATATATTAATATATATATAATATAAAATATTTAAATAAATATTATATATAACTTATTATAAAAACATTAATTCGAAAATATATAATGTTGCTTATAATAAAAAAGCAAAAAAAATAAAAGCGATCTGACGAATCAGTTGAGATTCGAACCGACAGCCACTCATTTCCAAGTCACACATTGTTGCACTTAACCACATGAATTATTAATGAAATGTTCAAATTTATACAGGGTGTTTGGAAGGTGGGTGCAAAGCCTTAAAGGGGAGTTAATACAGACCATCTAGAACATTTTGAGCCATATTTGTCCTAACCAAAGTCTGATATTTATTTTTTTAGAGAACTTTTACGATTTTGGTACCAAAATCCCAAAATTTTCCAATTAAGGCCTAATAACGCAAAGATTGAGTGAAAATTTCTATTTTTTTTAATTTACTTTATTGGCCTAATGTGTGTTTAATGGTATGAAATCATTTCGAAGCACCGTATTTACTAAAAAAATAACTTTCAGACTATTTAAAATAAATAGAAAAAAAAATTAAATAAAAAAAATGGATTTTAATTGGCATTTAAAAAATAAATAAAATAGCTACAGGTGTTCAAATAATTTTAAAAACATGCTGAGTTATTGCTCTTTTTTTTAAGGTATCATTTACTTAGATAGCTTTACAATTTTTGAAGTTAGGGTGCCTGAACCAGTTAAAGTCGATTTTAAGGAGTAAAAAAAAAGACAGTTTTTGATTTGATTTTTTAATTTTGATGTTCAAAATGGCTTCCGCCACAGCGTATACATTTACGACAGCGATTTCTAACTTCTGTCGTGGTGATTTTAAGCTGCATTTCTTCTTTCATTGTTCTGAAAGCTGCTTCTATTCTTTGAATTAGTTCTTCTCTTGTTGAAATCTCAGTTGTGTATACGAGCTCCTTTGCCCGTCCCCAGACAAAAAAATCTAACGGCGTCAGGTCGGGCGATCGCGCGGGCCAAGGAATGGGCCCATCTCTACCTATCCAGCTGCCTGGAAAACAGTTATCAAGATGTTCTCTGACAATCAATGTCCAATGAGATGGACATCCATCTTGTTGGAAAATTATTGGCCTGTCCGTATTTAAAATGGGTACTTCCGCATCATCCAGGAGTGTTGGGAGATCGTTTTGTAGAAAATTCAGATAATTTTCACCGTTTAAATTATCTGGTAAAATGTGGGGCCCAATCAACGTCCGTCCAATTACTCCAGCCCATACATTAACGGAGAATTTTGCTTGGAAAGACACCTGAAACAAAAATTAATTCTAATTAAAGTGTTCTTTGAAGATGTGTTGAACATCTGGACTTAAATTAATAAACATTAATTTGTATACCTGTTTTTTCCAATGCGGATTGTTGTCCTTGTCAGCCCATTCATGTAAATTATGGAAATTCGTGATTCCTTCTCTAGAAAATTTGGACTCATCAGTCCAGAGGATAGATTTTAGAAACCATCTGTCGTCAATGTCGCTATTGAGCATAAATCGGCAGAACTGCATCCTTCTCCCAGGATCGGTTTCTACCAAGCCTTGCACGCCTCTACCGTGAAACGGATATTTATGTTCCCGATGCATGGTACTCCACACTTTCCATATTGAAAGGTTTAAGTTTCTCGCCACAGTTCTGACGCTGGTTGTAGGATCCGCTTCAAAGGCTGCAAGTATTTGTTCTTCAACGTCGGGGTCATGTCTTCCTGGATTCACTCCGGGTTCTGCATGATGGATGCCAGATTCCGAAAGTCTGCGATACGTGTTGTAAAAAACTCGAACATTAGGTAGCCTGAAATGAAATTGTTTATTAGTAACGTCAGTTACAAATCAACATGGCAATTGAAGTAATAATGTTAGTATTAGAAGTTACTTTACCTGCGGTTCGGGTAACGTTCTTGGTACAAACGTCGTGCCAAAGCTCCGTTACCATCAGCTCTGCCATACATAAAAACGATATCCGCTTGTTCCTGAGATGTAAATGCAGCCATGGCAATCGTACATACACTCAATTAAAATGTCAATTAGTTCAATAGTCCGAAATAACACGTGCAGGAGCGTAAAGCTACAACTGAACACGGTAAATCACAAACGCAATACAAGTAATTCCAAAATTAATAATCAACACGCGCAGGAGCATTAAGCTACGACTGAGTACGGTGAATCAAACGTCTACTCGCAACGCGCAAGGGCAGAGCAGTGAAGGAAGAGAGAGAAAAGATGACATCACCGAAGCGACGGGTCGGGTTCATCTCAGGTACTAACGAATTTATAAACTCAAAAAGCATCTTTACATCCTCGGCAATAAGACCTAAAGTTGTCTTTATCATAACAAAAGAATCAAGAGCCCTTTGTTATCGTACGCCGCCCGGTCCGCCGGCCACCACGGCAGCCTTTGTTTCGTTTTGTAAGGCCGACTTTTTTTAAGTGCGTCTAAAAAATAACCACTTTAGACTTTAGTTTAAAGTTATTTGAGGAAAAATCAGGTTGATTTTAATTTTATTGAAATTTGAAATTTTTTACCCTTAATTGGTCCAGGCACCCTAACTTCAAAAATTGTAAAGCTATCTAAGTAAATGATACCTTAAAAAAAAGAGCAATAACTCAGCATGTTTTTAAAATTATTTGAACACCTGTAGCTATTTTATTTATTTTTTAAATGCCAATTAAAATCCATTTTTTTTATTTAATTTTTTTTTCTATTTATTTTAAATAGTCTGAAAGTTATTTTTTTAGTAAATACGGTGCTTCGAAATGATTTCATACCATTAAACACACATTAGGCCAATAAAGTAAATTAAAAAAAATAGAAATTTTCACTCAATCTTTGCGTTATTAGGCCTTAATTGGAAAATTTTGGGATTTTGGTACCAAAATCGTAAAAGTTCTCTAAAAAAATAAATATCAGACTTTGGTTAGGACAAATATGGCTCAAAATGTTCTAGATGGTCTGTATTAACTCCCCTTTAAGGCTTTGCACCCACCTTCCAAACACCCTGTATATTAGTTGGTTCATTAAAAGACCGCAGAAATTATGAGGTAGTTTTAGTTAAATTATAAAATTGTGAATATGTTGCAGGTAGATTTGAAAATTAACTTGTTGACTTATGCCCGGTTTCTGAGGTCCCCAGATAACTTCTCACTAACTATTGATTCATTAAAGTTAAGCGTAAGATAAACGTCGGTTAACTGCCACTGCGTTTCTGAATACGCAACAAGCCATTCAATAACTATTTAACTGATAACTAGTTCCTTATTTGCCACTAGATGGCTCTGTTAAAGAGATCGTGTCTTAAATTGATTTAATTCGTTTAATTCGTTTTTATTACTAGTTTTATTTACTAGAATATTTTTTTTGAGAATAAATTAGTGGCTTAACACTGTTTTTGTTAAAAAAATATGATAAGTCATTATTTATGAACGACATCATTGTCGACTTTATCTGTGAGCATTGTCAATGTCAATCGTGTTTAAAACCAAACGTCTTTCTCTCGTTTCACTGTTTACCGTTGTTTTTGCTTTGCCGTGGTTTTTTTAGAAGTTTATTGTATTTGCTTTATCTTTTTTAATCGTAATGGAATCTGGAAAGCGCAGTAAAAATTTTACTGAAAGAGAGAAGATGCTTCTTATCGAAGTAGCCAAAGAATTTGTGCACATTATCGACAACGGATACGGAAAAGAACGGATGGGACTTCTGTAGATGCCAAGAAACAAGCTTGGATGCAGCTGTGTAAAAAATACAATGCTGTCTCGGAAACTGGATTTAGGACTGAAAAGCAGTTACATGCCTTATAATATAAGGCATGTAACTGCTTTTCAGTCCTAAATCCTATAAGGCTTATATGATAACATAAAGAAAAAGGCGAGAAAAAATATTAGCGATGATAAGGTAAGTCGTAGCCCTGTAAATTTACTGTTTAATGTATATTTTAGGTGTGCAAAGTGTAAATCGACCCCAAAGCGAACCAATAATATACATAATTATCTATGTATTTCTCAGAGTACTACAGAGTAATATATGCATTGCCTGTCATTATGTTACACAACCCCTAAGATGACCCACTGACCAATAGTGCCATAAAAGAATGTAATTAATTCATATTAAATTTTAATTTCAGTCCGAGATGTACAAGACAGGAGGTGGAACATTTTGTCCTAAGACAACCGAAATTGATGAGAAAGTTGTGGCCTTATTGACTCCTCAATTCAAGCCAGCATGTAATGAATTTGACTCATCTGCACCATATTACAACTTAGGTAAGTTCAAAGAGTTTTCTAACATCGAACATATCAGTATGTTGTATGGTTAATTTTTCTTATTTGCAATGCATCTAGCATAGGTTCTTTACTAGTGCTGTACTTTTATAATGATAACAAAAAAAAAACAATTACAAATTCACACTCAATATAATTATGTACTCAATTAGCAGACTTTCTTATAATTATATTATACCATGTTACACATAATTATTAGTAAAGTGATATCATATTAGTATTACATGTTTTACATTTCAGTACAATCATCAAGGACACAGTAGTAACATTATTTATTCATTACAGATATTGAAACACAAGTTTTAAGTGGAGATGCACATCCGGGTACTTCTCAAGATATCTTCATAATAGAAGAAGATTTGGCGTCTGAAACCAAATCGACTTTTAAACAAGTTGAATGTTCCATGAAGTCAACAAAAATACCTATGTCACCGCTCTTGAAGGATTTAGAAAGCACACCAAGCGCAAAGAAAGTTTGTTTAACTGAAACAAAGAAAAAACATCTAAATAATCTAAGTAATTCAATAATAAAAAGGAAAAATCAGAAGCAAATTAAGAGCCATTTCACGTTTTCGCACGAATTTCTAATATTTTGGGCTCCTAAATTGCCATATTCTGTAATACCCAGAAGTTATTGAATACACGAAAAAAATGGACTAAGCTTTCGTATTGACTTTTAATGTATCATATTTACTAAAAATAACTTGTTTAATCTATAGTAATCAATTTCCCACAACCATTTTATTGAAAAAACGCCACAGAGTTGATGTCAGAGTCGTATTTCTATCAAAAACACTTATAAATTAAGTTTAAAAAAATATGTAAAGCATTGGACATATATTTTAGTCGTCATTTAATGTAACAGATTCTTGAATTGTATTACCATTATTTAGTAAAAAAATAAACCATTAAGCCAATTTTTGAGTTTAACGTCGCAATTTTATCGTGATTTTTGGTTTAAAATACACAATAATTACAAAAATAAAATTACTTCAACATGAACTACGTTTATCAGAGAACCGATTTCTGCAATAATATTGAAAATTCTTGCATTTACTTTGTCAAAATATTGATAAAACTTCAATCGAAATTACAATAAATTACAATACACAAGTGGGCACCGCTTAGTACGGCGCGAGCGCCCATCGAAGCAGGACCTGTGTCATTTTTTCCCGCGTCCCGATTATCGAGCGTTCGTAGAGTGAAACCATTATTGTACTGCGACCACAAAGTTTTGATTCACTTTGTATTTTTTCACAAGGTAAAGTTTGGTTTTATCAAGTTAGTATATTGTACGATTTTAATTGTTTGTAGAATAAATATATATTTTTGTTGTATTAGTTTTAGCAATGGGGCGCAAGGATTGTGTATACCGTTGTGTTAAAAAAAGGAAACGTGATAATTCTGCAGCCTTAACCTTTTCGCCGCCAACAACTTCTATAGAAGTTCAGGATTTTCGTGCCGTCCACGCCACTACTTCTATAGAAGTTCATTGTATCTACCTACTATAAAAAATACATTTACGATACATAAAACATTTGTTTCTTTGTAATTTTGTAATATGGACACGACGAACTATTTTTTCTCATGCAAAACAGACTATTTTCTGTTTTAAAAAGGTAAAACATAAAAGGTTTCAAATAATTTTATATCCCGCACGCCAACGACTTCATATCAAGTAGGCCAGTGATGTGACGCGAAAGTTGCATTCATTAGAATCTTTATTTACTATAATATTTGTTTTCTTTTCCATCCAATAGTTTTTTGAATTCTATGAATAAAAATAAATTCCGGTCAGTAAATAACGTATTACAATGCGTTTCAAAATTAATGTACATCTACCTATCAAATCATTTCATTAAAATTAATTATTATGTACTGAGGGTTTTCGATATTGCTAGACCCATCTCTACGTAATGGCAAGATGTCGAGTGACACTAGCGCCGTCAACTTCAATAGAAGTAAACCTGTGACGTCGTAAGCGCTTAGGCGTCAAGGTCATTGTGTCATAGTGCCGGGCGACGCGTGCACGCACATTTTTCTTTCCCAGTGCAGTGCAAAATGACCGAATATGATTCGGATGAGTTGTTGCGGCTGTTACAAGGTGTGGAACCTGATTCCGACTTTGATGTTGAATGGGAAAGCACATTAGAAGAGGACGATAATGAGGTAAGTTTATGTGCTTCATTTACCTATGAATGTCTTATACAGCTTAGAAAAATTGTAATAAAAAGTAGGTAATGTATCAGACAGAGAGGCCAAGGAAAAGTTAATTATTTTATGTACCTCGGGTGAAACAAGATAGGCAAATTTTTGGTTCATTAAGTTCATTTCAGTTCATTGGGCAATAAGTATTCACTTGCTTAGTCTTCTTTCTAGCATAATTTCTGTCTATTGTTTCAACAGTACTTTCTAGATTTTTTTACAGGTCCTTCTTTCTTATTTAGCTCATGTTTTGCCTCCTATTTATTGTCAATGGCGTGTTAGGATTATTACAGTTTTTTAGCACGAACTGGACACGTTGCTACCTGCAAGGAATTACGACGCGCGTAGGTACTTTTGTTCAAACGGCCGAGCGCCGCACCAAGTGATTTCCCGCGCAAGTAAATTGGTGGTCGGCAGACGGTAGCCTGACAAAATGCTTGACATAGCGAATACCTACAGTTGTATGCAATACTAGAATATTATTGCTTTAGCTTATTACTGGATAATTCTGGAATGCGCTGTTTGGTAACGAAGTATTACAAGTTTATTCGTGTATATACTTAGCTGTTGTTTGAATTCTGCCGAATAAAAATATTTTTCAATAACATGACAACCAATAATAAGATTAATAGATATGAATAAAAAACAGGAGGTGTATCTAAGTTCGTAGATTTGATATACGTATTAAAAACTGTATTTTTTTTTAAGATGACTTTAGTATTATATTCGGTGGGGGCGTCGCTATGTTTTATTTCGTTTGGGCCTCGTCAGGCACATATATGCACATATTATTATTTATTTATACAGTTGATAAACATACTTATATATGTGGAAATACATACCTACATATTATAGATAAATTACACCCAGACACAGAACAAATATTCAAGCTCATCACACAAATATTTGTCCTGGGTGGGAATCGAACCCACGACCTCACGCTTCGCTGTCGGCTCATCACCCACTATATATATGTGTCACCGTACCCATCCTATGTGAAATAGACTATACGCAACGGAGGCAGTCAATAATAGGATGTAATTCATTTTTATTTCCAGGCACAATCTAACAACGCTTCGACATTGCAACAAGCTATAGCAACAAGTCCAATAACCGTGCAGCAGGAACAATGGTCTTCAACTCCATATAACCCAAAAATAGAACCATTCGATGATTTCGCGTCTGGGCTCAACATACATTTTAATAATGGAAATTTTATACAATTAGACATATTTCAACAATTTTTAGATAATGAACTAGTCACGCAAATTATTACCTGTATAAATCAATATCATAATTATTTTTTGCTAAATGTGCCTTTGTCTGCCCACTCTAGATTGCACAGATGGCACGACATAACCGTTCCTGAGTTTTACATTTTTATTTCAATAGTGATGTTGATGTCGCGAAACAAACATTTGACCATCGAAGAGCACTGGTCTACAGATCCATTATTATTGTCACCAATATTTGGCAGCCTCATGCCAAGAAATCGATTTGTTAATATTTTAGGTATGTTATATTTTTGTAATCCTTTTCAAAAAAATCCAAATTTAAAATTGCAGAAAATAGATCTAGTGATTAATCATGCCCGCCAAAAATATAAACAATTATTAACACCCTACAAAAATGTGTGTGTAGACGAGAGCATAGTCCCATTTAAAGGGAGACTTTCAATGAAACAATATCTCCCGAAAAAACGAAACCGATTCGGCATTAAATTATTTGTCCTGTGCGACGTGACCACTGGCATAATTTTAGATTTTATTGTGTATTGTGGTGCTACAACCGCTATCGTGGACCCGGCTAATTTGGGTGTTGGTGGTGCAGTGGTTGTTACACTGATTCAAGACTTTTTTGGGTCATATAGACATTTGTACATAGATAATTGGTACACGAGTCCTAAATTATTGCGATATTTGCATGAAAATAATATTTATGCATGTGGTACTGTGAAGAAAAATAGAGCGGGAATGCCATCAATGACTCAAAAATTAAAAAGAGGAGAAATTATTTCGAAGTCTCTTCCACCGCTAACGGCTATCAAGTGGCACGATAAAAAAGATATACATTTATTAACTACTATTCATGACAAAACAATGCACCCGTCTTTGAAAGAGGACCGCAGTACTGGTTTGCCAGTTATGAAACCAAAAGCCGTTCTAGACTATAGCAGCAATATGGGGAGTGTTGATACAGCTGATATGATGTTAAGTTCTGTGCAGTGTATTAGAAAATCTTTGAAATGGTACAAAAAGCTATTCTTTCACATTGTAGACATGCATTTACTAAATTCTTTTAACACATATAAAGTAATAAAAAATGATACGAAAGCGGCAATAGCAGATTTTCAATTAAATATTATTCGACAAATAATTCAAAAGTACAACCCACTGGCTCTGATACACCCACAAATACCGCGGAGTAATGTAAATAACCCATTAAGAATACTGCCCGGTAACACGGTAGAACATATGCCCGAAATTAAACCCCAATACCGAAACTGTAAAGAATGTGCCAAACAAAAGGTTAGAAAACAAACTCGATTCATGTGTCGTATTTGCAACGTCTACTTGTGTGCTGCCCCATGTTTTCATAACTATCACTTGATGTAAGAATAATTTTTAAAAGGTAAATTACCTAGTACCTATAAATGAAACCAATCTGTGATTTCAGAATATTGTTTTGATACGAATCAATCTGTGATTTTAGAATAATGTTTTCAAATGAGTCAATATGTGATTTTAAAATAATGTCTTCATATGAGTCAATATGTGATTTTAAAATAATGTCTTCATATGAGTCAATCTGTGATTTTAGAATATTGTTTTGATACGAATCAATCTGTGATTTTAGAATAATGTTTTCAAATGAGTCAATCTTTGTTAAAAAAATATGTGGTAGGTACTATAAAAAAAGTGATTTATATTGTACCTACTTATTTATTATATAAGCTAAAGCAATATATACATTTATTATTAAGTTGAGATTATGTTTTACTACCTATTGAAAAGTTGATTTTATTTTGTCAAAAATAAAAGAGTAAGTTCAGTTTTAAAACCTGTATTTATTTAACTCTTCTCACTTCTCTACCTAAGTTGTATTTGGCATTTCTAAAGTATTATTTTTATTAAGTAAATCTAATATTTTCTGCATATATATATTTCTGTTACTATTTGTGCACTTACAAATTAACTTAATTAGAATAATCACAGTTCAATCAAATATTCGCTTAATTGGAATAATCACAGTTTAATCATTTTTCAGTTTTCATTTTTCTTTATGGAAAACCTCTAAAATTTTCTGCATAATTTCATATCTTTTTTTTGTGTCAAATCTTAGTAACTCATTTGACACCAATTTGCCGAAATACTGACTCCCATGCAAATCTACGACGCTAAGTGTAGATAGGCTGTTCTTTTCTGTGTAAGTACTGCTGTCCTTATTTTTATTTTCATCTTCTTGTTGGTCATCCAAGGGTTGTGAATACATTTTGGAATCGAAAATATCATTGTCGTCCGAACATTGGGTCCGGTCTTCATCAAAATCGGCCGTCTCCGGAGCATACTTTCGTTTTTTATTTGAATCTAAAATAAGAAAAACGTGCCTATAGAGCGCGCCAAAGATAAAGTCGCGGCGTTGCCGTGTGCAGTGATCGAGAATGGTATAGGTCGCGCGACGAGTCACGAGCGACGGGCCCTCGCTGATGAACTAAATTGTAGAGGGGGTATGCGCAGTAGCGATTCTTAGTATAAAATCGCTACTGCGCATCCCCCTCTACTTTCGTCCAGCGCTCATAATTAATCGCGCGGCCTAT
Organism: Autographa pulchrina; assembly: GCA_905475315.1. Classification (NCBI taxonomy): domain Eukaryota; kingdom Metazoa; phylum Arthropoda; class Insecta; order Lepidoptera; family Noctuidae; genus Autographa; species Autographa pulchrina. Next base: position 2,219,923 of record FR997775.1, read on the forward strand.
ACCTATAATTATTTTCATGATTATGAAATATCCAAATGATTGAGTCATTTTGATTCGATTACAAACTGTTTGGGTCGCGAAAAATTTGTGATCGACTCAGGTCTATATTTGTTCGCCGACACAGCTAAAAGTTTGCGAAACCGAGAGCCGCAACGAATAGGTATTTTATGACTACCTAATATCCATCAAACGTGCCAGTTTTTCATTTGCATTAAATGAAAAATAAGCTATTAAAGTTTAGTACATCTGTATTAAAATAGTTACTTACCATCCATTTCCAAAACTACACATATGTTGCCACTTTTAATCACTACAAACAATGTTCCTGATCGTGACCTGACGTTAGATTTTAAATGTAAACTAAAACCAAAAGCAAACCAAACTCGATAGAAAGAAAGAAAAGCATAGACAACTCTATTCCTTACGAAATGTATCGTGCTATGAACGCCAATGACTTGATATGAAGTAAACAGACTACGTTATGAAATGAATAGTGAAGTGGCTAATGTTACGAATTATTATTATTATCTCTAGCAACTCTATGCATGTATCTTCATCTCCGATAACGGATACCCATTTTTCTTAGTATAAATGTTCATAAAATAAAACAAATTACCATTATAATTTAACAGTTTGTATTTTTAATTGTAAATTTGAGTACCAATTTAAATTTACACATATTTTTTTTCATTATCGACATGATGTTACCGCCATCCCTACTTTCGTACTATACATTTATTATACATTTATACGTTGGCGTACGGCGACACATCGTGTTTAGTATAGCTGGGCGGCGAAAAGGTTAAAGAAAGCAACAGAAGTGAGGTAAATACCTATTCATTTTTATGTATTTTCACAGTTACTAATTACGTATTGATTAAACATATTATATTTTCATTTTAGAATGAAAAATCGTCTGAAACGCTTAGAGGAGGATAGCACCTTTAGATCAGACGCCGTGCCGGGTACTAGCCATACAAGTGATAAGTCAGAATCGGTAACAGAAGCTGTACGAAACATTTATCAATTGTTGGTTTAAATCAGAAGTTTAGTTGTAAATAATTACTTCTTTAATTTTATAGGAGAAAGAACATGTTGCATTAGAGCCGGGAGACCTAGATGAATCAATGAATCTTTCGGACTCAATCGTAAGTAGTTTTGTACAGAGGCCAGCACATCAAGTTACCACAATCTGTCAAATTTCTTTGATAGTATTTCAACTTTAATGCAAAGACATAAGGTTCATTTTTAATTGAGAAAATTTGACAGTTAGGGATAGCTTGATGTGCTGGCGCGATATGTTTTTTAAATTTGTTTTAAATGTGATTATTTATGAAGAATTACTTTTTTAGGACGATTATATAGTTGATGGCAGAAGGATAATTGATTTTACATACTTTTGGAGTCAACTAATAAATATAAGTGAACACAGCGAGAAATTCGGCTGCAAATTGAACTATCTCAAAATATGCAAAGAGAAACAGGTGGGCCTGATATCTAAATTTGACATTAAGTGTACGATGTGTGGATCTAGCTTTGTTCTAAAAACTTCAGATAGTAGCACGACTGAAGCAAAACTAGATCTTAATGCTGGGGCGGTATCTGGTTCAATCATTATGGGTATTGGTCTATCAAACCTGAATGAGATCACTGCTTCGATGGATTTGCCAACAATGCCATTTCGTTTATACAGCAAAAAACACGACGCTATTTCTGACATGTGGAAGGCTGCTGCTGAAGAAACTATGGTGAATGCTGCTAAACAGGAAATTGAGGCGGCAAAATCACGAGGTGATATTAATAATGCGGGTATAGCCATGATACCGGTAGAAGCGGATGCGTGTTGGGGCAAACGCTCATATAAAAATAATTATTCTGCCCTCTCTGGTGTTGCAGCCATAATCGGAGAGAATAGTGGTAAAGTACTACACATTGGGGTTCGCAACAAATATTGTGTTATTTGCGCCCGAGCTAACAAAAAAGGCCAGCCAGCAAGACCCCACAAATGCACTAAAAACCATTCGGGATCTTCAACCAGCATGGAGCAAGCCATATTAGTTGAAGGTTTTAAAAATTCCATTAAAGACAGGAATTTAATTTATAATATCCTGATTGCGGATGGCGATTCTAGTACATATAAAAGTATATTGGAGAGTCGACCATATCCGGATATTCCAATTCAAAAAATTGAATGTACAAACCATTTGTTGCGGAATTACAATGGAAAGAATATGCTCCTTCAAAAAGATACTAGTATTCCTCTGAACGAGCGTTAACTTTTAAATATGGACCGTATGAAACGGCTACGTACTGCTGTTCGTGCTGCTATTAGACAGAGACAACAAGACAACAGTTCAAGTTCCTGTAAAATTGAAAACCTCCAAAAGGACATTTTAAACAGCCCACATCACATCTTTGGGGATCATTCAAATTGTGATAGTTATTACTGCACAGATGAGAGGAAAAAAGAGCCTAATCTAGTCCCACTAATACCTACGCTATTTTTGAAGATTAAAAAGAACGTATCTCAACTCGCCTATAATTCCCGAAGCCTTTTATATGCCTACACCAATAATCGCGCAGAACAATTCAATAGCATTGTGGCTAAGATGGTAGGTGGGAAACGCGTCAACTTTTCGCTAAAAGACTCTTACACTACAAGGTGTTATGCCGCAGTGGTATCTTTTAACACCGGCAAGCCACAATACACTTTTTATAAGACAATTTGTCACGCTAGTCCAGGAAAATCATTAAAATTGTTGGAAACCAGGAGACATGCTAAAAATAAAAGAGAAGTAATAGCACGTGCAGGTAGTTCTCGTAAAAAAATTAATTTTAATCCTGTAGATGCTCATTATGGAGAAGAATGTGAAAGACCGGATATGGAAGCTGCAGATTATGAGCGAGGAAAACAACTGTTTTTGAACAATTTAAAAGAACAAGCGATAAACCGCCATGAAATTGAGAGAGCTACTGTATTACAGGCAGAAAGTTCTTTGTGGCTCGAACTTAGAAGATGTATACTAACTGCGTCCTTCTTTGGTAAAATCTGCAAAAGGCGAGCTAACCAAAATTCTGCTCCCCTTGTAAAATCCGTTCTCTATTCTTATAACCTGGACCACATTACCTCAATAAAACATGGTAGAGACAATGAACCAAAGGCTTTGGCACAACTCAGTGTCCAAGAGAACACCAATATAGAAAAATGTGGTCTTTTTATAGACGAACAATATTTTTATTTAGGTGCAACACCAGATGGATTGTGCAGTGAAGGTTTAGTGGAAGTGAAATGTCCAAGCTCACTTTTTGGAATAGATCCTGATACCGCTTTGCAAGCTAAAAATCTGAAATGTTTCAAAGTGAACAGCCAATCTCAAATCGAGATGAACAAAAAGCACGACTGGTACTACCAGGTTCAGGGCCAGTTGCATATAGCAAAAAGAGACATATGTGTATTTGCTGTATGGACTGGGCCTGATTTTCCGCTGAAAGTAGTAAGAGTAGAGAAAGACGACGTTTTTTGGCAGGAGAAAATGCTACCCAAATTGACTCGGTTCTACCAAGACTGCGTATTACCGGAAATCATAGACCCAAGAAAGGCAAGATCAATGCCTTTACGCCAAATATTCATATAATAAGCATATGAGCAATTAGTTCTGTACCGACAAAATTGTTTCGTCCGTCTCGTCTCTCGCGTTACACTGTTTACGCTAAGTTTGAGTGAGTAGCTACGCACACATAAACAATGATGCAATATTTTACCTAAACTCGAGCGTAATCATTTTGTGAAATGGCTCATAATGAAGATGCCCTAACAAGTAAAAGGTTAGAAATATTGGAGATTCAACGACAACAAGAAGTAATGAAATTAGAAAAAACTAAAATTTTACTGGATGTTGATATTGAATTAAAAAAAAATCTTCTAGAAAATGCAAAAATGGACCTAGAATTTAAAAAGAAGAATTTTAATTTATAATTTAAAAAAATATACATTATACTCCATATCATTTGTTTTTTATTTTGTGTTCCCATGGTATGCACGACATAAAATTTTGCTGAAAAAGCTTACCTAAAATATTGTTCCAACATTAACCGACGAAAATGGTTTCCTTCGGAGGACAGGGATCGTTCAGTGGGTTCTGTAACAATATCTTCTTCAGGAGCAGAATCAATTATTACTGTATCATTTTGCTGTAGAGCTATATTATGTAGCACGGCTGTAGCAACAATTACAGCTAATGTGTGATCTAATTTTAACCTTAATTTTTGAGAAAGGCATGGAAATCTTCGTTTCCACACACCAAATGTCCTTTCAACTGTGTTTCTGGTCTTGATTTGTGATTCATTATAACGTCTTTCCGCATTTGTAACTGGATTTAAAATTGGCGTCATCATGAATCTTCCACAAGGATAAGCACTGTCTCCCAGGAGGTGACCATCTATCTCATTGTTATCAAGTCGCGCTCGCAGGAATGAGTTATGATACACGGTACTGTCATGTGTTGATCCATGCCAGCGAGCATCTATATCACGGATATGTAACTTTGCATCGCACACAACTTGTACATTAATAGAAAAGAAACCTTTTCTATTTCTAAACAGTTCTGCTTGCTCACCTCCAGGAGATTGAATTGGTATGTGGGATCCATCCACACAACCAATTACATTTGGAAATCCCGCTATATTAAAAAATTGTGCCTTGACCTCTCTCAGGTTATCTAAATTTGGCATACCTATATAACTTTTAGCCAGCTTTGCTATTTCCTTGCTTACTTTAAACACTACTCGTGATACAGTGGTTTTGTGGACGTTTATATCATCACCAATTACTACTTGGAAAGTACCTACCTGTAGCGTAAAATCGTAATGCGATAAAAATTTGTTCCAAAACAGACAGTGTATATTTGCGATGCGTCACAGGAGCTAGAGCAGGGCTAATAATATCACTTAGGTGTATCACAGTGTTCTTATCAAAGCGATATCTCAACTGAAATTCTTCATCCGTAAACATTTCGAAAGGATTTCTCCTTTGTCTTAAGTTTCTGGGTACTGATATATTAAAAATTAACTCCATTACTCCCAAATCAGACTCTGATGAGCTGCTCGTATTCATTATGCTAACACTGATTGTTTTCTCCTTTGAATATTTTTACCGACTCACAATATTTAGTTTTTACTGAAAATTTAATACAATAATAATAAACCTACACGTTACAAGTACATATAACCTAAAAGTTGACGTATTTTCAGAAATGAAGTGTCAAATTATAGTTATGGAACCGATAAACGCCGCAAATTGGTCAGTTAAGTTGACTTTAGTATAAACGGAGTTTAACTTACAACGGGGTGTTCGGAAACGCACTTTCACAAGTTATCGAACCGATAGCGCTAATGAATAGATAAACCACCGTTAGAAGGACCTCAGAAACCGGGCATTAGGTGCATACCACACTAATAGGAAAGAAAACAGATATATTGTTATCTTTGTCTAGTATTACCCACACACTATCATCTTCTTGTAGTTATACTGTATGACGGGGAAATGTTTGCGTTGACATCACGCACACATGTATGGCGCAGTAGCATGCAGGCGAATACGATCGTTGATATGCTACTGGACTTATGGCCCCAGACTGTACGATGACTACATTCAAAAACATCCCGAGGAATCTATTTCATATGATTTGTACAGAAAAACCGTAAAACAAATGAACATTTCTTTTGCGAAGCTAGGCCATGAAGAATGTGAAAATTGTGAGCAGTTTGAGATTCACAACCCGAACGCAAAAGAATTGCGTCACAGAAACTGTGACACTTGTAAAACCTACGACAAGCATCATGCACGTTATATCTTAGCAAGGCAAACTTATGATGTTGATCGCCAAAATGCAAAATCTGGTGCAGCAAATGAAGGTTATTTCTCCGTGGACTTGCAAAAGGTAATAATGTTACCTAGAATTGACATGTTAAGTTGGTCTTATTTTGCCCGCGCCTGGTGGTGTTCAATAAAAGTTTTGTGCCGTTAGGGTATAAGACTTCAGATATTATGTCTTTTGCTGCTATATGGCATGAAGGCATTTCGGGCAGGAAGAAAGAGGACATCATCTGTGCATTCAGAGCCTTTTTGATGCACTTTAGAGACTTAAATAAGATAACTTTATGGCTCGATAATTGCGCTGCGCAAAACAAAAATTGGACATTGTTTTCATTCCTAATCAACTTTATAAATTCTCACGAGACGTCTATCAGCACTATCGTATTGAAATATTTTGAAACAGGTCATACTTTTATGTCCGCTGATGAATTACATCACCAAGTAGAACATGCCTTGAAGAAAAAGAAAAAGTGTATGACTTCGACGATTTTGCCGACGCTGTTGCAACAACAAATAATAGGAAAACTGTTGTGAAGAAGATGGTTGTCACAGATTTTTTCAAAATTGCCGACGATACCTCTACTGCCAGAATTCAACAATCTAACCCACGAGCATATTTGCGTGATATGAGTGAGATACTCTTTAAAAAAGGAAGCTTGTGTTTGTTTTACAAAACTGATTTCAGCACTACCGACTACATTCCATTAGAATGTTTAAAAAAAACTGTCCCGAAAAAAGGTTTTACAGCGCATGTGCAAAATACAGAATCCAGAGGAATAACGAGTGAACGAAAAAATAATATAGTACAAAGATTAGGACCATTAATGCCAGCAAATAGAATGTTGTTCTGGCAAAGTTTATATACGAACAACGCTGCTGCGGATCTGACGGTAGACCGGGAAGATTGACTAGGTACGAAACTTAATGGTTACTTGCGTTAGGAGATTATTTTTTATGCAAGAAATATGTGATTAATAAAGATGTTCCTTTAAAAATAATTTGATAAATACTATTTAATTAGTACAAGCAAGAATTGATTTTTAAAAAACGCTTCAAGGTAACTGGAATTAGTTGTATGTACCTACTTGAATGTGTCTTGCGTAATATTTTAAGTTTGACTGAATACTTCAACTTATGAGACTGACTGAATTAATAAAGTACCAATTTTATTACGTAAATATTCTTGGTTTCATTTTAATAAGTCTTCTTTACAATCGACACAATCGATTCGCAACTTACGTTTACTATCAAAAAAAGGCGCAACTGCGCATTTGAGGCTTTAGATGCAAGTATTTCGGCTTTAAGAAGATCGAGTTCTTTATATGAAAAGCCGTAATTACATTATTTGCAATTACGGCCTTTCAGTTCAAGTTCAATAAGTATTTCACAATTTATTATTATATTTTTGCTAAAACAAAAGGGAAAAAATTGAATTAAATTAATACGTGTGTATAAATTTAAATAAACAATGGTTCAAAATAACGCCTGTATTTATTGACGTTGCCATAAGCATTTTGAAAAAAGATTGACTACAGGCAATTTTCTGCGTCAGTCGGCTTACCCTTCTTTATTTACAAGGGAAGAGATTGACACTGGAGTGCCAAGTTTAGTGCTGGATGAAGACTCTGGTAAGTTGAAAAACACAGTACTATAGTACCCTTCTTCTTACCCCTAACTACAACATTGTCTTCAAATTAAATGTTTAATTAGTCTTCTAATAACCTCTTCTTTGAAGAAACATCAAACTGTTACATATAAATATTTTAATTTTACTACTACCTAGACAGTCATAATAATAGTACTTCAGTAACCACATTATTTCCTTTGTAGAAAATGCTCAATGTCATGTTGAGCATGATTACGCCAGAAAAAGGAAACATGAAGATCACACATACAGCAAGCTGATTCGGAATACTTTGTCAGAAATAAGACAGCCTTTAAATACTGGTAAGATTTAGCTAACCTGTATATTTTGAAATAGTACTTAATTCATAAACTATTTCCTGCTGTCAGATAGACAATAAATTTCTTGCTGCAGAAGGCAACTTTTATTGCATTAATTGAGTGATACTCTCTTCATACTTAAAATGATACCTTTGTTGAGTTGGAAAGGATAATTATTTTATCAGCAATGGATATCACAAATGACAAAATATTGGCTTAAGTAATAAAATACATTAACAAGTCTTATTAATTTTTTAGTTCACAATGCACCATCCTCTTCTTACATTGAAAAATGTGATAATCAGCCAAAACAACATATGACTTGTGAATCAGGTAAATACTCTGCATTCAGTTTATTTTTGATGTAATGAGAGATTTATAAAATTATAACTATTGAAAATATACATATGAATATCTTTCTGATATATGTGTTTATAATGTTTCCAGGTGAAGTCCAACCTAAAATTATAGACGATATTGAAAAACCGATTGAACAAGGGATTGGATTAGGTAAATATTTGAAGTTGAAACAGTTAACATCTATAACTGCATTGCATTGGTTCAGAAAGAATAAACTGATATTATTATTATTTTGTGTTTTAGATCACAGTAGACCATCCACATCTGGATTGAATTTTGTTACTCCCTTAAAATGTAAACGGAAGCGTGTAATAGGTAAATTAAATTTGTTATCTCCAAGATGTAGACGCTTGTATAACGAGTATAGAAGTGCCAAAAAGCAGCTGGACTTTGCAACTCGGGCAAAGAAAGCCATGAAAATGTCTAAGGAAAAGTATTTTGAAAAATTGCCAGCAAAGATTAATCCATTAGCAAAAAAGCTTTTTTGGTTACAAATAAAGCAGTATACCAAACATCAATTGGGTAGAAGGTATACTGAGGATGAAAAGTTAATTGCACTGTCAATCATGAAGCAAAGTCCAAAAAGTTACCGCTTTTTGCAAAAAAAAATCATACTTCCTTCAAAAGACATATTAAATAAATTTATTAGAAATCTAAACATTGAACCAGGAATAAATCCTCAAATTTTCTCATCCATCAAAAAAGAGGTAGATCTTTATTCAATTCTTCGTAATTATTTGAATTATTATATTTAGTATCTGATTTATTTTTATATTTCTTTAATAATTTTCAGGTGGAACATTGGCAGGAAAATAAAGAGTACTGCTCTGTAATATTTGATGAGGTAGGGCTAGAGCCGGGACTGTCATATGACAAATTTAAGAACCGCATTATTGGGTTTGTTGAACTAGACAGTAAAACAAGAAGATTTGCTGATCATGCCCTAGTGTTTATGATTAGAGGAGCTTTGTTCTAGTGGCAACAGCCGATATGTTTTTATTTTTTGAGGGTGCAACTTCAGCTGTAATGTTAAAAAATATTATAAAGAAAGTTACAGCTGAAATTATTGGCACAGGATTAATTCCCGTGGCCTTCGTGTCTGATCAAGGGACAGCATTTAGATCGGCCTTTAATATGTTGCTAGAGGAAACTTAATTAAGAAGACAACAATTACTTTCCGGTGACAAAATTGGTAATTTTATATTATCTTCTTAATTATTTCATTTATTTATATAACAGTCATAAATTCAATATTTATTTCAATGTCCTAGAGGTTGGCACACTCACCGCGGAAGCAAACTGGTCATGGTATTCAAAAAATTCAAAGCTCAAACACTCTTATTGTCTAAGATTTCGAGTGGATATGAACTTAAAATTATAAAAAATCTGTGTTTCTTTATTACTCAACTCATTGCTATATATAGACAGTATCTCGAAACACAGGCATTGAATTTCTTCATGGACATCAATACCATTACGAGCTTGCTTACGCGGTAGGGCCGCTGGTCTGGCATGTACCAAAATTATTAATATGCTGAAACTTTAAATATTTGATTAAATAAAAAAAAGTAGCCAAATACCCAATTTGTGACGCCACTGACTAACAGTGAAAGAAAACATCGTGAGGAGTCTTGGACATAATTGTCTGAAGTCACAAACCCGCACTGAACGAGCGATCTTCTTGCTCGCAGACTGACATCTATAGATATATGTAGCTTCGAAACTAGTAATCTAGTGTTACTTGTTTGGTACTGTACTTTGTACTGAAGCGTTACTAGCTCAACGTGTGTTCCCCAATCGCTAGATACTAGCTCACTGTCTTCTCGTTATTAGCACACCAGTGAGTATAACCGTTATTCGCTAACAGTATACTAGGACACTGTCTACCAGTTGATAGCGCGCCAATGTGACCGCGCTCTGATTCCGTTCTATAAGTATATAACAATCAGCAAACAGTGAAGAATGCCAAATTGTACGAGTGGCACTAAAATTTTCATTATGTGCGTGTGTGCATTGTACCTTTGTTGCTAACCATGTCGCCGCTATAAGTCGCTCTTTGTATTGGTATCGATTTTCAACTCTATTTAGTTGAAACACTTGTGTGTAAGTAATTATATCTTTGTTTTTTTTACAGCTCACTATGCAGACGGGAAGGAAGTGAGCGCGACCCTAAGAAATACCTCAGAGCTAATAAAGTTCTTTGACAAACTTTTTGATTCCTGTAACGGTTCAGCATCAATCAGCAAGCAAAGAGGGAAACCATTAAGGGCTGCTGTTCAATCATCCAGTAAATATGAAACATTTTGGGAAGGAGCTATAAAACAATTGGATAATATGAAATTTGTCAATGAAAGCAACAAGAATAGTGTTGTCCGGTGTCCCCTCTCAAAAGAATTTTATAACAACGTTAAAAAGTTTAAGACGGTTGTGGGATTTTTTTTAATCAAAGGGATGCAAATTTATGCGCCTGCGATATTTCAATTCTGATCCAATTGAAAATTTCTTTGGACAGGTGCGGGCGTATAATTTTCGGAATAATGACCCCAGTTGCCAAGCATTTAAACAAATATTTCGCTCACTGTTAATAACACGGTTCATTCATTTTCACTCAGAAAAATTTAATTGTGAGGACGCACCCGCTGTTTAGATACTAAAATTAAAAAATATATTATTACCATGTGCAATAGAAAGCAGCGATGAAGCCCCCAAGTTGTCCTTCAGTAACAGAATTTTTGAATCTCTTGGCCTTGAAGATATTCAGGCAGAAGCTCGTAGAGAGCGACTAAATGTACACTCAAGAGCGTATACTGTGGGATGGGTGATAAGAAAATGTTTAAAAAAATCAAATGCCCTGAATGTACAAAAAATATGTGCCAAAAAGAAATCTCCTCTGTGCATAAATGGGTGTCTCATCGGGAGTATAAGGCCTTCAAAAAAACTCAAAAGCTCACCTATCCCTCACAAAACGCCGTAAGAAGCTTTGGAAACATTGTAAAGGAAGTGAACGAATATTTTGAATCAACACCACATGAGGAGTTGATAACTCTAAATATAATTAACAACATAAAGGCCAAATATTCGTTCGACTTCCTCACATGCAAAGAGCATAAAAGCATTCTGCTTGAATATTTTCTGGCAATTTCAGTAAAGCTATGTGTTATTAATTGGTGCAGCGCCATAAATAAAATTTTGAGAGGTGTCGACATACTAAAACTTGCAAATCGAACGCCGACTGTACAAAATATGGCATATGTAAAGAAAAATGGCAATGGCATATGTATCAAAAGAAATTAAATAACAAGACTTAATAAATGATGTGAAATTATAACGTCTTGTTTTTTTTTCATAATTAAAATTTCCTGATAATAATATTAGGTATTAAAAATTCCGAGCCCCATATGCAAAAAATCTACCAAATGCAGCAATATATTCCTGCTGGCAACATTAGGCAAAGCGCCATCTTAGATTTACTTGTCGCGACAGACGTTGCGTGTCGCTCGCGCTAACATCACGCGAGTGTCGTCAAATTGTAATTGTGTGATTCGTAATAACCCCAAGATAGTTTTCTCGAAATCCTGGTAAGTTATTTCAATGTTTGTTTGTTTTTATGATAGGTTTTTGTTTTGTGCTTAATGATAATAGGAATATAAGGTTCCAACGGTGTTTTTTAATTTTTTTTTCTGATTTACCCCTCCGGGTTTATTTCGATATGATTGTTTCGCAATAACCCCACTTACGTTTTCCTACTGTAATTGTCAATAGTTCTCAAAGTGTATCGTTTTTTTGACTCGCGACGTAAAAATGACGGAATGTTATAATTTTGACGTTTTTGTATGTGTGTGTGGTGTGTTTGTGGCATCGTAGCTGCCCAACGGATGATCCGATTTTGTTTTTTTTTGTTTTCTTTGAAAAGTGAATGAATGGGAATGCTCTTAGAATGTGTGATGAAAGTTAGGTCGGGGGTTAATTAAAATTCTTAACTTTGTTTTGTACCATGTCGACTTTGCTAGTTATTTTTTTGGGTTGGGTTTGAAATCGGTATCCATAATCGGGGTTATGAGAGGTGGGGAGTGGTGAGGGAGTAGTGTAGAGTCACCCCCACTTTTCAAAAAATACCTTCCCACCCGCCTCTCACAATCCCCAATTATGGATACCGATTTCAAAACCGTAACCATTTTTTTCCCCTTAATACACTGCATGGTGTATAACGGTTCTGCAGTTGTATGTCTATGGTATTCCTCAGTTATTGCTTAATTATTACATTTTTTGTGTTGACAAAAGTTATTTCTTTTCAGTGTCATCATGCCTCGTACTTATTTAAAAAAGAAAAATAAAACATACACTTCTCAAGATTTAGCCACTGCCATACAGAAAGTAAGAAATGGGGAGCTTACCGCATATGCTGCTGCACAGAAGTACAAGATTCCAATGACCACTCTTCATGACCATGTCAAAACTAAAGATAGAATTACATTATATAATACATTATAGAATACTCTTAGACAGAATGCAGGTAGACCAATTGTTCTACCTTAAGAAGGCGAAAAAAAGTTAGCAAGCACCATCATAATCATGGAGAAATGGGGATTTGGGCTCTCAAGATCAGAAATATTGGATTGTGGCTGAATATGTGCGCGTAAACAATATTCAGACACCATTTAAGAATAACACGCCTGGACCAGATTGGTTTATCAACTTCCGAAAACGTCACGGTTTTTCCATCAAAAAAGCACAACCCGTAGAATATGTGCGAAGAAAAATGACAGATCCATTCGTCATTGCTGAATATTTTGATTTGCTGAATAAGACCTAACAAGATTTAAATCTTTTAGAAAATCCAGAATCGATTTGGAACTTGGACGAAACATCATTGTGTCTGGATCCGACCAAAACCAAAAGTGGTCGGAAAAAAAAATAAACCATGTGCAAGGACCACCTATGGAAGTGGAAAGGAAAACATCACTGTGTTAGCAGGAGCGAGTGCCAGTGGTAAAAAGTTGCCGCCTTTGATAATTTTCAAAGGAAAATTTGTTTGAGACCAATGGATGGCTGATCTTAATAAAGATGATTACGATTTCGAATTGACATATGCTGCAAGTACTAAAGGTTGGATGGAAAAAGAAATTTTTCATAATTATTTCGAAAAAGTACTCATCCCAAGTCTCGGCGAAGAGCGACCAGCCCTTATAATTAAGACGGGCATTCAACGCACGTCGATGCCAGGGTTGTGGAGCTTGCGGTCCGAAACAATGTAACTATCCTCAAATTACCCCCACATACATCACATTTGTTGCAACCGCTTGATATATCAGTATTTAAATCTTTCAAAGCAATATGGGATGCACAACTGGTAGAGTGGCAGAGAAGAAACGTTGGTACGAAAATGCGCAAAAACTATGGCAGATACTTGTCGGCGTTAGAAGAAAATCAGCTGTAGTCTTAGTATGGTTTACGGCTTTACCTGACTGCCAACGGAAGGTGAGTAGGTAAGTAGGTACATATTTTTTTAGGGTCCGTACCCAAGGGGTAAAATCGGGACCCTATTACTAAGACTTCGATGTCTGTCCGTCCATCCGTCTGTCACCAGTCTGTATCTCAAGAACCGCGATAGGTAGACAGTTGAAATATTCACAAACTATGTATTTCTGTTGCCGCTATAACATCAAATACTAAAAATAAAATAAATATTTAAGGGGGGCTCCTATACAACAAACGCGTTTTTTGCCGTTTTTATAGATAATGGTTCGGAACCCTTCCTGCGCGAGTCCGACTCGCACTTGGCCGATTTTTAGGTAGGTTGTTTCTCAGCTAAACAAAAACACGTGATCATTAATGGATATGTAAAATAAAAATTAATGGGTACCCGACCACTTTAACGTTTTGTTTTTTTTTAATATGTTATTTATGAAACTTAGTATAGGTGTTTATAATTACTAACGCGTTTTGTTCTAGGGCAAGCATACAACCAATTTGAAAAATCATATTTCATCGAAACATGTTCAAGAATACCTATTAATATCTAATATTAAATAGGAAAATCACCAGCACCAACCAAGTACATCTCGACATTCTACAACGTCAGACCAAGTTATAAATAATTGTGTGAAATTAGTAACAGTACATGGGCGGCCACTTGCATTATTACAAGATAAAGATTCCAAGAGATAAAGCATTTCAAGAAATAATTAACATAGCTGTTCCTTCTAATATTCAAACTAAACACATAAATATAAAAGTAATAAAGGGACTAATACCAAAAAAGGCATACCAAATAACATTAAAAATAGCGTCAGAAATTAGAAATAATTTAATAAGCCTTAAACTGGATTCAGCTGCATATTTAGATAAAAAAATTTTAGGCATTAATTTACAATATGTCAAAGAAGGCCAGATAAAAGTAAGAAAATTAGCAGTTCTGGAAATTTTAGAACGACAAACAGGCGATTTTCTAAAAGAAAAAGTTTTAGAGGTGTTAAATGATTTTATGATATCGACGGTTCAAATATATTCAATTACAACTGACAACGGCAGTAATTTTAAGAAGATGACAAGATTGTTGACGGCTCATTGCTCTTCAATAACTGAAGATACCAATACCGATATGAATAGCGACTGTGAGATCGACGACGACAATGATAGTGACGAAGATAATGATGACGCTGAACTTGGTACACCGGTAGAATTAAACGTTGATACCTTTATAAACGCAATGAGAAATGAATCATTCAAACCCGAATTATGCTCTGTGCGGCACACTCATTCCAACTCGCTGTCAAAGACGCTATTGCAGGCAATTTACAAGTACAACTTTGTATTGAAATGGCACGAAAGGCAGTAAAAATTTTACGACGCCAGACAATGAAAAACTTTATAAAATCCAAATAGTTAAACAAACCTATAATTGATTGTCCTACTAGATGGTCCTCAACTTATCTAATGTTAGTGCGATTGGTTTCACTAAAAGATATATGCGATAGCCAGTCTATCGGACATTTATTCAGACGACTTTTGGACAAAAATTACGGAAGTTCTCACCTGCCTTAAGCCTATTAATGAGGCGACAGTAGCTTTACACGGTGCCTCTCCACTACTGGAGGTTGGCCGTCAACTCCGCATAACAGAGAACAGCTAACAATGGGTGATTTTTACATATCATGGCTGAATTGCAAAGCCAAACTTGAATCGATTCCAACTATATTTGCAAACGAATTAACTTTAATAAATACAGATTTAGTGTTGGAGAGCTTGTACCTAGATGGTCGCCTAAATGTATTATTATCAGACCAAGACTGCCAAAGAGCTCAAAAATTATTATTTGAAACATTAAGACAGTTACAAAGCCTAATATCGGTTGACGCTGAGGAAAATGCTCGAGAAGTGATATGCACTACGGTTTGCACTAACCGCCAAGATACTGAAAATGTAAGTTTTGTCAATGATGTTTTAGAAAAACGTTTACAGGACTGAGGCACTTCGTGGGCTGCCCGGAAGAACTTCACTTGATAGTTTTTAAGGAATGCTTCAGAAATTGAGATATGAACCCAGAATGCCCTTAGATAATAATATATTAGCTCACTGGTCCAGTAAAGACGTGCCTAAAAACAATACCTTGTTAAATGTCGCTAATTGCGTGTTAGCTGCTCCAGCAACACAAGTATCCGTGGAAAGGTTATTTTCTTCTGTAAAATTTATCCTTAATCCATTAAGGAGCAATATTAGCAGCAGTTTATTACAAGACATCATGTTAATCCGTTCCAATCATGATTTATTTCCTTAATCAATATCTTATAGTTTATTATACTTATATATTTAAATCAGCTGTGATTCGCTATTATTGACAAATGTAATTTCACTCAAGCGACAACATAAATGAAAAACTGATTAGTGATTATGTAACAAAGGGGAATGACGAATCTAGGCCCAGAATTGCACAAGAGATTCGTTTTACAAAAAAAATATGTTGGTATTTTTCAAATGTCTTCCACGTATTCATAAGTCTGTGCATGTCAGTAACATTTTTTCATAAATATTAAATATTATAACGACTAAACTAACGGAACTTGAGTTTCAAATGTTGCCTTTACAAAAAAAATGTTGGCAGGTAACTAATCAGAATAATAAGTTTTCGTTTATTATTAAAAACCGTGCATTTTCTTCCCAGCAAACATACATTATATCTAATTCCTAAAAATATCTTTTAATAATTATTATTATACCAATTATTAATAAAAAAATATATAATCTATAAATTCACCTTTTCGAAAAACATATCTATCTATAAAAACTTTTTTATGTCAACTTCCTATTGCTATGTCAAAGTTTTACTTGTCACTGTCAGTGGCTGAAAAACATAAATGTTAAAATCATTGCTTCTAGCAACTCCATTGCGGTTACTTGCTTATGTTTATTGCGGTTTAAATTGACTACTTTTCGCTATGAATACTGACTCTGACGATTCTCCTATACCTGACGACCACGGCCTGATTATGGATTCTGTTCCCGCTACTCATGACGACACTGGCGACAACTTGCATTTGGTATTAGACGCTTCGACCGGTGAACCCGGCATTCTTTCTGGACCTAGTTGTTCACAACAGTCATCATCAACTGCTGTAAGTGGTGATCTACGTTTGTATAAACTGCAGTTAGAATATATCTAGAATGCGAAGACATACTTTGGAAATCGCTGATGGAATATAAGAATCTTAAATAACTTTGAAATGCTAAGTTTTTTGTAAATCATTTCTTTTACTAATTAATTGTTAGAATTGCTCCCTATTATTATCATTATTTTATATTTGTGTGCACAGAGGGCCTAAATTACTATGGCGACTTGGCATTCTCCTTTTAATTATTATTTAAATGCTTATGCTTAAGTGTATCGACATATTTCAATATGTTAATGTAAGCGTGTGATCTCATACATGGAGGCAATAACTGAAGCTCTCCTATAAGTAAATTTCCAAAATAATAATTTCTTTTATCCAGCTCCTTATAAAAAAAAAAACAGTGGATATGTCGCAGTAAGATAGATAAAGCCGTAATATATTTATATCCCTAGGGATATAATTATATACCGTAACATAGTTATACGAAAGCGATTCTTTACTATCTTACTAGGAATACCTATAGTTATAAAACGGTCCAAGTTTAGTGATATACTTATATTACTAGATTAAGTTTAGTGAAATAGCTTTCGGAGTGTGCGGCGCAGACGGCGCGCTGCCTCCCCCGCGGCGGAGGAGGGGTTCGTTGTGTTTACGCGCTCCCCATGCAGTCAGTCGGCCACGGCTGTTAATCTCGGAACAAAAAATCTGGTCATTAAGCCCGTTTTGTCTATGGTTTGCAACTAATGATTTTGACAGTTTCTCTTCCTCCCTCCCTCGCTCTTCTCTCCTTTGACGTCTGTAATAATGCGCGCCATATTTGTTTGCAAAGTTACAAACCGCCATTACATTTTTAATGTTGATCGAGTGAAGTTCTACGTTGATTTATTTCCGTAACTTATCCTCTCAATTTTGATCTTGTAATAACATCTTCCATTATGTTTCACAAGTGCTGTGTTGTGAATTGTGCTAGTAGGCGAAAGGACGTCAACTTATATCGTTTTCCCAAGACTGAGATAGGACTCGAAAAGTGGCTAAAGTGTATAAACTGTGATAGATTACAAAACATGAGAGTAGAGGATCTTCGCAAGCATCATGTGTGTCAAAAGCATTTTGAAAAGAAATTCATTGCTTCAACACCTGTGAGGCCTCGTCTTCGCGTTGGCGCCTATCCCACATTGTTTTCCGATAGCGAAATCAGCAGCGGCACTCCTCAAGCTATGCACACCGACCACAATGGTATGAACCTCAATATATTATAATAATTATACCCCTATTATAGAAAACAGATATTGTTTTTGGTAAAGTTTTGTTAAAACTGAATAAAAGTATTTTTCTTTTTTCTTTACAGTAAAAGCTGTTTCAGATCATATGTATGCTAAAAAAAGGCCACATGAGGATCATACCTACTGTAAATTTGAACATACAGAAAATCTTCGAAGGACTGAAACTTCTGAACCTTCAACTTCAGGGTGTGAAAATGAAGCCTCAATTATACCAATCACAATAGGTAGAAGCTTTGACAATTTTAATTTTAAACCATTTACATACCTAGATATTATTGTCAATAAGCCAAATAATTAAAAATAATATATTTTTTGTTTTTGCAGCTGCATAAAAACAGCCAAATATTTATTTGACTGCATAATTCCATTTTACAGATGCAGTTATGCCATCTACACCAAAGCTTTCAGCCCGAAGACGCCGTGTTGTTTTCAATAAAAAATCTCTGTCTCCGAATTGTGCCAAGCTCTACCAGGAATATTTAAAATCCCGAAGGCAATTGAAGTTTAAATGTAGAGCTCAGAGAGCACTCAAATTCTCAGAGGATAAATCCTTTGAGAAATTGACAGAGAAGATGAACCCATTGGCCAAAAAAATTATGTGGATGCAAATTAAACAGTGCACCAAAAAATCTCGGGGAAGACGCTTCACTACTGAAGAGAAACTTATCGCTCTGTCAATATTGAAGCAAAGTCCAAAATGCTACAAGTTTCTGCATAAAATATTTATCCTCCCGACTAAACATACCCTAAACAAGATGATAGCAGAACTGAATATTGAAGCAGGGATTAATGCTCAAGTATTTGATGCAGTGAAACAAGAGGTAACTAATTTCACTATTTTTAGTACATGAAGAAATAGAACTTAAAATTTGATATCACAGAAATAATGTAATTAATATTTTAAATGATGTGTATTAATATTATTTCCAGGTAAACATGTGGGTCGAAACGAAAAGATATTGCTCAATTCTCTTTGATGAGGTTGCATTAGAAACAGCCTTAACTTATGAGAGAAAAAAAGATGCCATTACCGGATTTGTGGAACTTCCGGAAAAGACTGATGACTTTGCTGATCACGCACTTGTTTTCATGCTAAGAGGAGCCCTTTACAAATGGCAGCAACCTATTGCCTATTACTTTTGTAAGGGTGCAACGTCAGGGGTCCAGCTAAAGGCTATAATAAAGAATGTGGTTACTGCTGTAGGAAATACAGGACTGTTACCAATTGCTGTAGTCTGTGATCAGGGCACAGCATTCCAATCCGCTCTGAAAAGCCTTCAAGAGGACACACGGAGGGAACAAATAAGGACAGGTGAACAAATTGGTGAGTTTTGTCATTGATAGTGTCTATTTTAGCATTATTCACAACATTCAATTATTATGAAATATTGTGTGATAGATGATTGCTTTATGTGATAAACTCATAATCCTGTCATAACTTTCAGATGATACCATTGTCATCAATGGATGTTCAGTGAGCATTATTCATGATCCACCCCACCTAATAAAGGGCTTAAGAAATAATTTCATTACAAAAAATATTAAACATGAAAATAAAATTAGCAAATGGAGTGATATTGTAGATGTGTACAAAGCAGATTGCAATCATGCTCAGATGAGGCTGTTGCACAAATTAAATGATGAACATGTTATACCAGAAAAAATTAAAAAGATGAAGGTAATTATTTTTAATTATAGAATATATAGCTTTCCAGAAACCCATTTTCCTCTATTGTACTGGGGTACAAAGTAACCTATGTGTAAATTCAGGTCTTTTTAAATCCGTTAAGCGTTTTGCATGATTGAGGGTTACTCAATTACATCACGGTATTTAATTTCTGAAAAACACTCACAAATTTATTTTATTGCAGGTCAAAAATTGTGTGAGAGTCTTTAGCAAGACAGTGGCAGCTACTCTGTCATACACTGCTCAGTTTTGTAAGTATTTTACCTAATCTGAATTTCTCACTTCCTGCAAATGGTGTTTCATAAAATACTAAAACATGGAACTTTTTGTTGTAGCTCAATATGCAAATGGCACTATTGTTAGCCAAACATTGAAGAATACAGCGGAGGTTGTGTCCTTTTTTGATGATTTATTTGATTCTGTCAATGGAGCCAGTTTATTAAACAAGAGGAATAAAGGAAAACCTTTACGAAAAGCAGTAACGGCCTCTTCGCAGCATCACAACTTTTGGAATGAAGCCATTCAAAAATTACAAAACATAAAATTTATAGACAGTAAAACTAATAGAGAGATATCAGTGCCCTCACTGAAGAACTGGATTGTTACATTAAAAAGTTATCAAAGGGTGTGGCAATTTTTTAAAAATAAAAACGTAAAAGTCATGAGACCAAAATATTTCAACAGTGATCCGATAGAAAACTTTTTTGGTCAAGTGAGAGCTTACAATTACAGAAATAATGATCCGAATTGCCACACCTTTAAAAACACCTTTAAATCACTGTTAATCACAAGATTTATAAAATTCCACTCCGACAGTTATAATTGTGAAGAGGACTCAGGTGAGCAACTTGTTAAATTAAAGGCATTATTTGAATCAAATAAAATCAATGAAAATGATTCCGAGAGTGCAAACTCGGCTGGATCCTCTAACCGTTGGAGTGAAGTTCTAGAGAGTATCCCTAAAACAGCAATCCAAGAAAGATTAAATGTCCATTCACGCGCTTATACCACAGGGTGGGTTATAAGAAAAGTTTTAAAAAATAATTGTAAACAATGTGAAGCCAATTTAACTACTAGTGAATTAAATTCTACAAGTAATTGGATATCCTTTAGGGAGTACAAAAGCGTTAAACAAAGAAAGTTAACCTACCCATCAGAAAAGGCCGTGAGGTGGTTTGGATATACAATTCAGGAAGCAAACGGATACTTGGAAACTAAACCCCAACAAATGGGTATTCTAAAAGAAATAAAAAATATAATAAAATCCAAGTATTCGTTTGATTTTCTGAATTGTGAACTACACAAGGATGCTGTGATTGAATGCTTTCTCGAATTAAGTCTCAGATTAGCAATATTTAATTGGTGTAATGTAATTAATAAAATAATAAAGGGCACAGATGTCTTGAGGTTGCAAAATAAACGTTTGCCTCCCATGCAACAGAAAGCATTAATTAAATTTAAAACTAAATTGAAAAATAAAAAGAATAATAAGTAAAATGTATTTTTATTTTTACACTTCCTACTAAAAAACACATTTAATTTTGAAAAATAAATTTGGTACAAATTATGAAGGAAATAGGTGAACCTTAAAAGACTAGGTTTCAAACTGGGTTTGTCGAATCTGGTAAAAAGACCCGTATTCCTGTTATTTATACGCTAGCCAAAAAGCGTATTAAAATTAAAAAAAAAACAAACGTCACTTTCATTAGTCACAAAATCTAAAGGTGATTTTTCTTCTATGGAAGATTACCGTCTGATGCGTAGCATCTCTAGTACGTCTGTGCAGTCGGCCGAGAACAGTTGTTCAGCGTTCACGTCTAGTTTTCGAGCATGTTCATTTAATTATCGCTACGTTTCCCTAATATTTGTTATATATTCGTTTTATCATTGCTAATTACTTGTGCCAGCTATGGATAAAGATGAAGAAATTAATGCAAGGCGACGTTTTGAACAGGAACTTCGTCTATTTTACAATGCGAGATGCAAAAAACCAGAGTGGACGCGGCAGAGAATAAGTGAAGTAATAAATTACATAGAAGAGTGTGGCATAGATTAATAATTAAGTAATAGATTAAGTAAATATGTAATTAAATAATATTGTATATGCGAACGGACAAGCAAACCATATTTGTTATTAGTGACCAAACCGGTCGGCCGCCGGATCGCTCCATTGTTTAGCGCGCGGGGTGGGGCTCGCATTCCTGAGCCGCGCCCGCGCATTAGTATTAACCGGTGGCCCGCCAGGCGTTAAGGTGAACGCCTTCCAAGCAACCGCTGTGTCGCTCAGTCCGCTATCGCGCTTTCGCCAACGAATGTTTATATGCTTCACTGTGCTTTCTATTTGTCTACTCCTTCTCTAATCTATCTCATAAACTGTTTTCATTTGCTATACTCTTCATCCTTGCTGTGTACCTGTTCTATGTGTAATAAACTATAAAACTTATCGTGTCAGTGTACAAACTTTTATTCATCTCCACACACATATACCTGAAGAACTACGCTAAATTGGTGACCCCGACGGAGAACGCTATAATGACAGACAAAAGTGAACGCAACGTGACCGCGGCGGGCCAAGATGGCGCGGAGAAACACCTAGAAACATTTCGCGTGGGTGTGAGGGTACCACCGTTCTACCCGGAAAAACCTTCCCTGTGGTTTTCGCAAATGGAAGCACAATTTGCGCTCTCAAGCATAAAGGCAGATGACACGAAGTTCTACTATGTCACCGGCCATTTGGACCCGCAATACGCCTCCGAAGTTCAAGATATAATTGAAAACCCACCCGCTACTAACAAGTACGATAAACTTAAAGCTGAATTAATTAAGAGAATGTCACCCTCACGCGAGAAAAAAGTTAAGCAGTTACTTATGCACGAGGAACTCGGCGACCGTAAACCATCGCAATTCTACCGCCATTTACTAAACCTCGCCGGACCAGGTGTTCCCGAGGAATTTCTTCGCACCATCTGGACGAGCCCTCTACCAAGCGGGACGCAGGCCATCATCGCCTCGCAGTCTACGGCCGAGATGGAGGAATTGGCGGAGCTAGCAGACCGAATCAACGACGTTGTCGGACCCCAGACAGCATCTACATCCGCCATCGCCAAGACACCGCCCTCTAGCAGTGCGAACCCTGAGATAGCCGCACTGGCCAGGCAGGTCGAAAAGCTGACCGCAAAAATTTATCGCATGTCACGACCACGGCAAAGATCAAGCGGCCGTTCAAATCATCGCTCTAGTTCGTCGAGATCGCAATCGAGTTACAGTAAGTTTCCACAATGTTGGTACCACCAAAGGTTTGGAGAACATGCGAAGAAATGCCAGAAACCGTGCGACTACAAGGCAGCGGAAAACTCGAAGGGCAATCAATAATGAAAAATTTTAGGAAGAGTGATCATTCGGATTAAAAATCGTTAGTAAGAACATTTTCGGGTAAAGAACTTTAGGTGAGCCAATATGGACCCCATAAAAACACAGGACATGGTGGTCGTGACAAAATGTTACATACTTTGAAATCTCAATATTTTATACCCACGCCGGTGGTTATCAGTTTCGTTAAACAGTGTGTAACGTGCCAAAATAAGAAGGCGTTTCCAAAGAAAGGTATTGTAGTCCGACCTATTATTTCGAACTCATTTAACAATCGAGGGCAAGTAGATTTAATAGACCTACAGTCAACTCCAGACAGAGAATATAAATGGATACTTCATTACCAAGAACACACAAAAAAGTTTTCGTTTCTTCGACCTTTAACCTCCAAGCGCGCCACAGAGGTCGCATTGGAATTATTGAATTTTTTTTTGGATATTGGATGCCCTGAGATACTTATACAGAGTGATAACGGTCGAGAATTCACAGCGTCAATTATAAAGGAATTGGTTCAAATGTGGCCAAGTTGTGAAATAATTAACGGAAGACCTAGACATCCAGCGAGTCAAGGATCTGTGGAGCGAGCGAACCAAGATGTGGAGAACATGTTACAGGCTTGGCTACAAGATAATAATTCTACTAATTGGTCGATTGGAATACGCTTTGTACAGTACCAAAAAAACTGCTCTTTTCATCGAACTATAAAAAGAACACCATACAAAGCTCTTTTTGGGGTGGATCCTCAAATTGGTTTGTTATCACAAGTGCCTGCTGATTTGCTTAATAAACTAAGAACTGAAGAAGATCTTGAGAAGATATTAAATCAACAACAATCTTGTTCATCGGCAACACCTGCACAGAATGACGAATTACCTGTTGACTATGTTAACTTGCAGCAACCGTCATCTTCATCAGCAGCGCCAGCGCCTATTGAAACCTGCGACCGTGACTTGCCTGTCGAGTCTGTTAACTTGCAACAGTCGGCATCGGGAGTGCCAGCAGAACAAATTTTACTTTTATGTGTAGTTTGCGGCAAAGAATGTACAGGAGCACGAATGTGCTCCTTGTTAACATGAATATGCTACTCGTGTGCACGAAATGTTCACGTAATTTGTGGAATAACGTCATGTGATGAAGGTTACGGATCGCAGCTATTATGCTTTTTATGCAACAGCGAAAAAAATATTCGAGACCAAAGAGACCAAGCTGCCGAAAACTTAAGAAAAGCCGCACAAAAAATGAAAACCCACTCATCACAGAAATTTCCTGACATTGACGTGGGATCTTCAGTTCTTATAGATATACCAAAGATAGATCGTGGACCATTGGATCAAAAAAATGTATTAGGAAAAGTTTTAGAAAAGCGAAATGAAAGTCATAAAATTGAAACATTAATACTGAAAGATTGGTTACCCAGAAATGCAATACAGCTTTCAGAGATGCATTACTTTGAATGATCCTATACCAAATGAAAACTTGTCACTGAGAGAAATATGCCAAAAATTGTCGCGCTTTGGCCAAGGTTATTTAAAATGTTCCGGTAAAAAATCGAATATACAGTGCTCTACTAATAGATGTGCCTGTAAGAAGCATTCAGTGCTATGTAATTCTAGATGTCATGATTCCTCTTCTTGATTAGTTTAAATTGTATTGTTAATGTTTAAATTTCAAAAAATATGATCGTTTTAATTATAATTACTTTAATACGTGTTAATGTCACAAAGTATTGTAACTAACTGCAGGATACATAAACTTTTGCGTGTACTCTCCATTTTTATTCGCCGAAGGCGTATGCATATGTTAGAAAAACATTTCAGACGGCTCTGCCTCATATTCGAACTATAAAAAAATGGTACCAGTCCGTTGATGCTCAGCCTGGTTTCACGCAAGAATCTTTAAAAGCAATAAAACTTAAAGTTTCCGCAACTAAGTACAAATTGTTGTGTAATTTAGTAATAGACGAAATGGCAATAAAACAGCGTGTCGAGTGGGACGGAAGACAAATGCATGGATATGTCGATATATCTAATTCAGCAAAGCATGGCGATTGTTTACCTGAAGCCAAAGAAGTGCTGGTATTTTTAGTCACTGCTATCAATGGGGCATGGAAAATACCAGTGGGTTATTTTCTTGTTGATGGTGTGACAGGAGAACAGCGGTCTAATCTTGTTAGACACTGTTTAGAATTACTGGAAGATACAGGCGTCCAAATAACATCGATGATCTTTGACGGTTGTCCAGCCAACATCACCATGGCTAAGGAACTTGGATGTTCTTTTAATGCAGATCAATTAAAAACTCATTTTGAACACCCCATTACTCATCAGCCTGTTCATATATTCTTGGACCCCTGTCATATGTTAAAACTAAATGATTGTTTTTTTAGATTTTGACACAAATAAGTACATAAAATGGAGTCACCTGAAAAATCTGAATAATCTGCAGGACAAAGAAAAAATGCACTTAGCGAACAAATTAAGAAAAGGCCATATTTTTTTCAAAAACCAAAAAATTAAGGTAAGCTTAGCATCACAGTTATTTAGTAAGAGTGTAGCAGGTGCATTGACTTTTTGCTCAAAGATGCAAATATCAGGTTTTTGTGATGTAGAAGGTACTGTTCAATTCTTAAAAATGGTTAATAACTTGTTTGACGTTTTAAATTCAAGGCATATGGCCCAACTTCATTTTAAAAAACCTATTTGTCCAGCAAATAAAGAGAAGACATTCCAACTTTTAGAAATGGCAAAGCAGTATCTTCAGTCTTTAAAGCTTTTAGACGGCACAAAAGCCATCGATTCGGGAAGAAAAACTGGTTTTATAGGGTTCTTAGTTTGCATAGAAAGCCTAAAAGCACTGTATACGCAACTAGTAGAAAACGAGATAAAACTGCAGTATACAGGGTGACTGGTAATTAGTGACCGATCCTTAAACACTTGATTGTACTCATGATTACAAACAACTTTCCCAAAGAAACTTTTTTTGTATACTCATTAGTTTTCTTTTTATCGTTATAACAAAATTGCTGGTGCGCGTGCAAAGTTCAAACTTCGCGCGCGCGCCGTCGCCCGATCAGCTGTTAGCGGCGAGGCCCCGCGCCCGCGTTGTCAATGACACAGGCAATGTACCTACATGTTAAATAATATTATTAAATTGTTACTGAGCCCTTTTTCTCTCTCCTAATGTTGCTGTGCCCGACAGGGTTCTTATTGAACTTTTACCTTGTTATGTAATAGATAAGAAATGCAATAATGACTTAGTATTATGTTTCGATAAAATAATATCCGAGACTAGTATTTTGGTACTTTACGCGAGCGCGCTACTACAATAAATACATAATCTTTCTAACTTACACTCCACTTTAAAAACTAACTACGTCTACTTATAAACCAACTTCAGGCGTTTGTTTTTATTACTTTTACGATGGATGTTTAGAAACGATTTGAAAGATACCACTACATTATTAACTGATTTGATACTTACTCGACACTGAGCATGATTCAATTTATTCCAAGTTTCCCATCACACTTATCTAGGCTTTGGACTAGCAGCCTAAAGCAAAACGTAGGTATTTTGTAATTAGTCTCGTTGCTAAACTTCGCATTAGACTGGCGTGTTTAAAAAATTGGAATCAACTTGGCTATTTACAACGACAAATTATTACTTAATCAGATACCTATTATGATTTTAATCAACTAAGTTTTAACTCACATTAATTGTTGGATGTGTCCACCTTGCACTTCAACACACTTATTCGCACGTTTTATAATGTGAGCCTGCACTCGCCGCAGAGTCTTAGTGTCACTTTTCACTATTTCGAAACAGTTTTCGATCCTAGTTTTTAGTTCATCGGAAGTATTGACTGGCCCATCACGATACACTAAGATTTTCACGTGCCCCCACAAAAATAAGTCCAGCGGTGTTTAATGTGCAGCGCGTAAAAATGTTCTTGGGGTTGGGAGAGTTCTTGTTGGGTACAAAAGATGATACAATCGTCTTGCTGCTTCACCATTACCCCCTTCCGAATAGTAGCACATCACCATATCACTGTACTCACTCGCGGTGTAGTTGTACGGCATAGTGCGCGCGGGGCGGGGCGGCAAAAAATAAACAAACA
Source organism: Autographa pulchrina (assembly GCA_905475315.1). Lineage (NCBI taxonomy): Eukaryota > Metazoa > Arthropoda > Insecta > Lepidoptera > Noctuidae > Autographa > Autographa pulchrina. The sequence goes on from FR997775.1 coordinate 2,247,164, forward strand.
ATGCGCATGCGACACGCTTCCCGGAGCAACTGTTTTTTATACCTACGTCACTACTGCATGGCAAGGGGCGCGGTGCGGGCGGGGGAAAATGGCTACTACATTGCCGGCGGCATCGACAAAGCGGGCGCGGGGCCTCGCCGCTAACAGCTGATCGGGCGCAGGGGGGGTCAAGTCTATAGGTAGCTAATGCAAACGTCGGGCAAAAGAAACGAAACAGAGACAACGATATGCGCTAGACAGAGAAATCACTATTGGTGCTTTGCTTGACCAGATTAGAACGTTTCTACCATATTAGTAGAATTATTTTGTTATAAAATGGTGATTAATGACCCCATTTCTAAATAAAATAATTATTTATTGTATGGATAAAATTCATGTGCTGAGCATACCTGTGACTCCTTTTTTATTGTTATAAAACAATAGTTTTTTTAGAAGGATTTAATGCTTTTACTCTGGCAACAACACCTGAAAACAAACAAATATGGTGGCTCTTCGGACGCGATACTGCGATAGACATCGTATTTAATGTTTTTCTCATAGTTTTTTTAACATGTGCCTGAGGATTCTTACGAGATAGAGACTCATTTTTTTGTTTTGTATTTTGTGCTGCTGTGTTTTTGTTTTGTGTGCCTGCTGGACACTTACGAGATAGAGACTCATTTTCATTGTGTTTGTTATTTTTTGTGCCTGGACAATTTTACGAGAAAAAGACTCATTTCCTATTTTGTGTACGTGTGTCTGTGGCTCTGTGCATTATTTGTTAAAATGTCACGCCATACGCGCTATGAACTTAGAAGAAAATGTGCTAAGTGTAACATCACTGCAACAGAAGATAGAAACTTGAGTTTCCACAGATTTCCTCTACCTGGTAGACATACAATGCTAAAGTAAGTAATTAAACTATTCTCAATTTTGATTACTTTCTCACTGACCTTACCTACCTAGTTCTTTACCTAAAATTTACAATGAAACAAATATCAACTTTATCTTGTACGGGATTACAGAGTTCCGGACCATCAATTTTTTGTTGACAATTACATTTATTTATGTAACATTCTACATTTTTCAAATATTTGAAAAGTGGTCACTGTAATACTGAAGCAGTCACAATGAGTTAAAATCTAGTTCAAAATGCATAGATGAAGTAGTTAAAAGTTAAACTGTGATCAAAGTCTAGTATTAGATAAAAATCTTTTTTCAATCATTTCAGGGCACGTGTATGGGCTGAATACTGTTTCCCTACTGGAGAGTGGTCAACTGAGAAATCACTAAGAGACTTGCACTCGCAACACAAGATGTTATGCAGTAAGCACTTTGATGACTCCTCATTTACTAGCAGTGCTAGAATAAGATTGAACAATTACGCCATCCCAATTGGAACACAGGACTTAATGGTTAAGTTTCGCCAGGAACAATGTGCAACCACAAGTGGAAGTGAACAAGATACTAATATCTCTGTTGATAAACCTCAAGTAAGTTAACATTTATTACTATATTACTCTACGATCCATCAATCTTAAAGCTTAAAAATATGTGATTGGAATTTATAAGTCCATTTCATCATAGACCTCATCAATCCCCATCAGGCATGATCAAGGTCAAGAGTGGACTTGTACCAGTAATAATAAAATCAGTTAAATCTGTGTCTACCGTAGTAATGTTATAAAGCAAAATTTAAACACATGTCTCAATCTCATAAAATGGTTTTCATAAGCAACTTTAAGAATATGACATTTGAAACATCCTGATAATTTAAATGTAGAAACTGATCATCACCTTGGCTCACAAAAATCTTATTGTAATTTTTAGGTGTTAGTAACAATGGAAACTTCATTACCTGTTCTGGAGCCAACCGCAGCCAACCCAACTACATCTTCACCTGTTCAGGTGCCAACTATAAGTAAACCAACTACTGATAGCCAGAAGGTTTGTAGTATACCAATTTTCACTCACATTAAACAATAAATGAACAATAAAACCTGTGATTTACTTATTGATACATTTCATATTTCCAGATGCCAAAGACCAAAGGGATTTTGAGGGAGCTGGATTTAAGCAAGTCAGTAGAGTTGACCCCTAAAAAACTCAAACTTTACAAAAAATGTAGGAGAAATTTGAGTGAAATTATGAGACTAAGAAAAAAAATTAAGAAACAACCACGTACCCTCTTCAAACAATTAACTACAGATAGAAATGTGAAAAGTCTCATAGATAAAAATATATCAGGGCCATTTGCATTATTGTTGCAAAGTCAACTTCAAAATACTCCCAGAAAACTGACTGGACGGAGGTGGAGTATAGATGACAAAGTTATGGCTTTAAGCATCTACAAAAGGTCTACTGGCTGCTATAGACTGCTGAGGCGACTTTTTTGTCTTCCAAGCGAAGGTACATTAAAAGCGTTACTAAACAAAATACCGATAAAATGCGGTATAAATAGGCAAATTTTCGAAACAATGACGACCTCCGTGGTCGAGTGGCGTACGCACCGGTTTCAAGGTGTCGCTAGCTCTGAGGTCCCGGGTTCGATCCCCGGACGGGTCAATGTAGAAACTCACTTTTCTACATTTTCTCGGGTCTGGGTGTTTGTGGTACCTTCGTTGTTTCTGAATTCCATAACACAAGTGCTTTACAGCTACTTACTTTGGGTTCAGAGCAATGTATGTGATGTTGTCCGCATTTATTATTTATTTATTTAATTAAAGGAATTACCGCTAATCGGGAACCAGAAGAAAATCTGTGCATGTTGGCATTCGACGAAATGTCTATTCGAAAAAATTTACAATATAATGGTAAACAAGACATTATTGATGGTTATCAAGATCATGGGAATCAAGGCAGAACTATGGAGCCAGCCACACATGCATTGCTTTTTATGGCTATTGGAATCAGAAAGAATTGGAAGCAACCTTTAGCTTTCTACTTTTCTGGTGACTGTGTTACAGCCGATAGATTATCTGTTCTTATAAAAGAAGTAAGTATGTAATATAATTTAATATAAATATTGACTTAAGAAAAAAATTGAACCATTGCATGTATACTTAAAATATTTATGTTATATATATTTTTTGTATTTACAGGTGCTTGATGCAAGCTTCCAAGCTGGGTTGAATGTTGCTGCTACTGTATCAGATAACTTTGGTGTGAACATCAAAGCATTAAACTCTCTCGGTTCCTCAGTAGCTCAACCGTATTTTGACTTTAAAGGCCATGAAATTGTCACAATTATGGACCCACCTCACCTAATCAAATGCTTCAGGAATAATTTGCTGAAGTACAACATCAAATGCCCTCAAGTATTGCAAAATGATGGAAAGTCTATGCCAGGTAATTTAAATTTTGTAAATAATCTTTACATAGTATGATACAAAGTCGCTTTCGCCGTTTGTACACTCTTTAACTACGCAACGGATATTAATGCGGTTTTCATCAATAGACAGAGTGATTGAAGAGGACGGTTTATACCTATGTTTAATTCTTCCCGAGATTCCTATGGGAACGGGAAAAGCGGGATATGATAAGCGAAGTCGCGGGCAAAAGCTAGTAGATAATAATTATGGTATGACATGAGTAAATGAATAAGGTCAAATGTGGCATGCCGTAAATTTGAACTGGTTGATTAATCGGACGCTAGCAATTCAGACTTCATAGGATTTATCGTGTCTTGAGCAACCCGCCGCGCGGATGATATAAACTCGCTGGGGCCTATAACAGGAATTGACAAAGACTCAAATAAATGTATTTTTTTTAAATTATGTCTGACATTATTTCTATTAAATTACTGGCAGGTTTTCAAGTCTATGGTCTTTAAAAGCCTAAGCTGATAGTTGGGCTAGTGAAGAAAATTCTGTTTTGAGCTTCGTTTTGAGAGTGTGATTTTGTGAGGAAATAGTTTTGGAGTAGTTTTTATTTTAATACTGAAAAATGCATGGGTTATATTTATAAATATATATTTTTTTATGGGGTTTTGTTGAGAAGTAATAAATTAAATGTCAAGATTAAAGAAGTGGTTTATATTTGAAGGATCTCATTATTACAACATGTTGGTAAGAATTTAACCAATTTCAAGATTATCATGTTTATTATTACAGGTATAGCCAAGTGGAGCCACATAAAATAATTCTACGAAATAGACAATAAAAATCCAAATTTTGTTTTTGCACCTGGTTTAACCAAGCAGCATATTGAACCTAACTTCAAACAGAAGCTGAAGGTCAGCTTAGCTTGCCAAGTATTCAGCCACTCAGTCGCTGCAGGAATACTTGCGAAGGTTGCAAACAGTAAGTTGTGATAAACATGTAATATTAAAATAACTTTTTTTTTCTGTAATTATCAATCTAGTTTATTATATATTATATTAAATCATTGCATCGGTTTTGTGGCGCTTAATTTGTATGATTAGTTACTACCTTGGAATACTTAAAAAAAAAAATCTAGTTGATTGATACTTACAGAAAACATCCCAACTTATTAGAGATAATAGAGATAAATTATGAATTTTAACTGAAATTGCCTTCAGTTTCATTTAATTTTCCATCACCTTTCACAACGAAATAACAAATAAGTGTTTTCTTTCCAGATGAACTTCCACAAGAAGCAACGACGACAGCCATGCTGATAGAAAAAATAGACCAGCTGTTCGACGCCCTAAATGGCGATACGCCTGATCGGAAAAGGGGAAAAATATTCCTGACAAATTTTACGCGAAGAAGTCCTCATATAAATTATTTTAAAGAAATGAGAACCATGTTCCAGAAACTTGAATTTATTGGGGCCAGATGCAAGCCGCCTTCACAGGAAGGTTTTATAAAAACTTTAAATGCAGTTGAGCGTCTATTCCTAAATTTAGAAAAAAATTATAACATAGAAAGTTTATCAACGCGCAGACTCAACCAAGACCCATTAGAAAACTGTTTTGGTTGCATCCGCAGCAATTGTGGATGCAACCCAAACCCAAACACCCTACAATTTGTTGCAGCTCTCAAAACCTCCATCATAAACAATTTATTGCATAGCAGTAAAAATAAGAACTGCAAAGAAGATAACAATGTCATATTAAATGATTTAAAATCTTTTTTAACTCAAGAAAACCCTAACAAAGAAACTAATGTAGCCGTTGAAACATTTGATGTAACAGAAGGTGTAGAAGTATCTAATACTGTAATACCTCAGTGTTCTGGTGAACTGCAAGCTTGCGCATATGTATGTGGTTTCATAATAAAAAAATTAGGACCCATTTGCCATCAGTGCAAAATCACATTGCTTGCAGACCAGAACACTGAGGTAAGTCATTTATTCACAAGTTTTAAAGAATACAATTCTATGCGCAACAGTCTACATTATGTTAATATTTTTTTTACTGAGACGGTGGAGATAGCTGCAACAATTGTTAATAAATTTTTAGATGAGCATGGGTGTAAAACGAAAATAAAAAGTGAACTTATAGAAATTTTAAAGAGAAAATTAAATTTCGAATGGTTGCTTGGTTGTAATGATCATTATGATAAAAATAAAATGCATATAATAATTTCAACCATATGTATAAGCCTAAAACGACACTGTATTTTAAAAAATAGACAGTTTATCGACGAAGCTTCGAGAAAAGCCATGAACCGAAAAATGAAAATTTTGAAAAACGCTTACAACTTCGTTTTATTTAAAATATTTTTCCATAAAAATGTATGTATCATGAAAACAAACCGAAATTCTGGTATTTTCAATTTAAATACCGGATTTTCGCTTTGTTTTCATGATACATCGCCAGAAAATAAAATGAAAAAATAATCATCAGTTTTAAAATCTGGCGCGAAAAGTAGTTCCACGGATCAAATACTGGCGCGCTAGTGTCGCAAGCTGTTGGCATTTTTTTGTATGAAGTCTTCGTTCTTCCCGTTAGGGTATATATGTTCTGTGATCGGGCGACGGCGCGCGCGCGAAGTTTGAACTTTGCACGCGCGCCAGCAATTTTGTTATAGTGATAAAAAGAAAACTAATGAGTATACAAAAAAAGTTTCTTTGGAAAAGTTGTTTGTAATCATGAGTACAATCAAGTGTTTAAGGATCGGTCACTAATTACCAGTCACCCTATATACCCGTTTATGAAATAAGCCAAGATCATTTGGAGTTAATGTTTGGGCATATTAGATCTCACGGTGGATGCAACACAAACCCTACAACTAGACATTTTCAGGCAATTTATAAAAACCTGTTAGTAAAGTCAGAGCTAAGAGATATGGACTATGGAAATTGTACATCTCTCGAACAGGTTTCCTTTTTGACTTGCTCATCTGCTGTAAAAAATATTAATCTAACAATTGAACCCTTCAAGATGGATGAAGAAGTCAGGGACGACCGAGAGCACGTTGGGTTGACGACATAGCCAAGGTAATGGGAACCACCTGGATGAGGGACGCGCAAGACAGAGAACAATGGCAGAAAAAAGGGGAGGCCTATACCCAGCAGTGGGTGATTCCGGGCTGATATGATGATGATGATGATGATGAAGATGGATGACAGCAATGACGAAGATGAGATGACTTTGATGTATGATCAAGCCGTATTTGACGAAGAAATCAATACACTTGTGCAAGACATTAGTGAGTTCAGTTCTCAGGTAGTGACCTACATTGCAGGATTTGTAGTACATGGTTTGCTAAAATCGATAAAATGTAATACATGCGCTTTGATTGCGGACGCAGTTGATGATAACCAGCACAGTTTTATAAAATTAAAGGATAAAGGTGGGCTTATATCTTCGTCTAAAGACGTAGTAACCATATGTAAGCGTATGGAAGTAATAATAAAATCTTCTGTCCTATCGAATAAAAGTTTCTGCAAAATATATGCATAAGGAACTCATGTCAAAAGCCTTGCCCCACTTTATAGGAATGAACCTTTTTGATAATATTAATTTCCACCAATTTGAACAATCACCAATCAATAATCATTTGATCATGCTAACGAAATCAGTGATGGAGAAATACATAAATGTAAGGCTTCATTATTTAATTAAAAACGCAACACCTAAACTATCTAAACGACTGGTATTAAATAAGTATCTACATTTTACTGGGCAGTAATTTGAATAACATACATCTGTAATAAATGGTTAGTTTTATTACTTCTATTGTTTTATTTGCTAGTATTATCCTTAATATAGGGACCTTCTTAGGGATACGATTTATATTAGACCGATTAATATGCCCCGGGGCGTACCATGTAATTGACCCGGACTCCGGACGGACACAGACTAATATAAATTCTCTTCATGCAAAGTCCCAGTACCGTCGGAGACAAGTGCCCCGCAGTGCAATTGAAAGTAGCTTATGTATTAATTAACGGTGTCAGCTTCTAGCAAAAATTAAACTTTATCAAAATTGGTACAACGGTCTGAGCATGAAGAAGTAACAAACACACATATTCACAATCTTTCGCTTTTGTAATATTAGTCTGACTAGCAGTGCGCCCTGGGTTTGCTCGTGGTACATACATAGTCTTTAACACTCAGGTATATAATACTTTACCTTTCCAATTTTGTAATAGGTCCGATTTATCCTGGGATAAGCGCATTCAAACAAATCCTTCAGCTCGTTAATATTAGTGTAGAGTAATCTACCTACTCATTTGTTTAATTTTTCAATTCAAATAGATATATCAATACCGAATAATACCGACGATATAATATTTTTTTATTTATTTAATGAACCATATTTTGTCATCTGTTTCATCGATAAATATTTTATCGACCAAATTTTTCCATCACTAGCGTGTGTGAAAAATGCCGTGATTGGAGCAGTGAATTTGTGCGAGTTAACAGAAACAATGGTATTTTTGTATTTGCAGCAAATCACGTTGACTTTTATGTTTGTGTGTGCGCTGTTGAGATAATCGTTTGGGCGTGTACAAATATAAATGTGTGACAAGTGGCGACATCGGGTACGCATACTAAAATCACAAGGATAGCAAATCTCCCTTGTTTGATGTGATCTGAGGGCACGATAAATTTTATTACCAATATAATAGAAGGGAAAATAGAGGCTAAAAGAAAACGTGGAAGGCCAAGAAGAAAATACACAGACCAATTGAAGGAAAAAGCAGAAGTGGAAACCTACAGGCAGCTGAAGGAGTTGGCACTGGACAGAGAAAGATGGAAATTGCTACACCGACAAGGGCCTAGCACTTAAATGATGGATGGGACCTCAACTATGACTTATTTTAAAAATAATTTGAGGATTTGAATCAACCTTTCATTTTCATGAAACAACAATTTCTAATCTATCAGATCAACCTGCCATGTTTGAACCTGTTGCCGGTCCATCTAGAATTTATCCTTTAAGAGAACTTTATGCAAACATTATCACTCCAAGCAATTCAGGAATGTATGTGTGCGATTCTTCAAAACAAGAAGTTGATAAAAAAAGCAAAATGTTGATATGTAAACTGAAAAAAAGTATGAATAAAGTGTATAGATTACAAAAAACTGTAAAACATTTAAAAAATTAAGCATTTTTAAATGTTTTTTGTAACAATGAAACAGTCAAAGAAATATGCAATAAAAAAATGAGGTCAACATTTGCACTGTTAATGCAAGGAGAACTGCAGAATTATAAGAGGAAGAAACCTGGGCGCAGGTGGAACATGAAGGCTAAAATAATAGCATTGAGGCTCTACAAAAGGTCACCAACAAGCTACAAACTGTTGAGGAGAATTATTTGTTTACCAGCACTCAGCACATTAAAATCCCTTTTGAGCAAATTAAAAATGAATGTACACACAAAACAGTACTTACAGTGTTGAAAAACTCAACAAAACACTTTGGGCCGTCCGAACGAGAGTACATATTGTTATGAGATGAAATGTCCTTAAGAAAAAAATTATGGTACAACCCTAAGGCGGATTTTATTGAAGGTTATCAAGACCATGCTACACAAGGTAGATCTCCACAGGCAGCTTCATATGCCCTTGTATTTATGGTAGTTGGAGTTAGGAAGCAAGTGAAACAGCCAGTGGCTTATTATTTATCAAGTGGTTTTGTCACAGCTGACAGACTATCTGCTTTGATTAAGGAGGTATGCATTTCTTCTTCATTTTGAATGATGATCATGCTTATTTAACTCTTTGCTGAATTATGTTAACTAAATATATGTTTTAAGATTATTTGTCACCAATCTCCCTTAAAATACTTTCAGGTTATAAATTGTTGCTTTGATGCTGGAATTAATATATGCGCTTCAGTTTGTGACTTGGATGGAGTCAACAAAAGAGCTCTATGTCTTTTAGGAGCTTCTCTAGAGAATCCGTACATTGAAGTGAACAGTCACAAAATTATCACACTATTTGACACACCACACCTGCTGGAAGTGCTTCCGGAATTTGTTCATGAAATATGATTTAAAGTTTAGGACCAATGTAACATCAGACAATAAACAAGGAATTGGTAAGTCATTTGTTATTTAGTTTTAGAAAAATAATTGTTTAGTAATATGTACACATAGAGACTTATATTTTATTTTTTAAAAGTAAGTAATTCTAATGCTTTTAATAATTACTTTACAGGAATCGCTAAATGGAGCCCACATCAGGCAATTTTGTGAATTGGATAATAATAATCCCAATTTTGTATTTGCTCCATGCGTAATAATTGTATGTATTAGTTTATAGGTATTGTTTTGTTTTATTATTATTTATGTATTGTATTTTCTATGGGCCCTAGTTGCCTGAAATAAAGGAATATTATTATTATATTAAGTAAAGACCACCTTGACCCTAATTCTAAACAAAAAATGAGGGTAAAACTTGCGGCACAAGTTTTAAGCCACTCAGTTGCAGCAGGAATATATACCAAAATAGCAGGAGGTAAGAAACCTTTTACAGTCAAAGTCAATCTCATTTATTCACTCAGATCATAATTATGTATGATACTTATGAACATTTAATGATAACATCCTTTCTTACACGTTAGTTTCAATGGTATTAACAGTATCAAAGAGTAAAACCATGTACCTAGTAGTTATATTGTATTTTTAATTATTACTTTGTCCTGTGTTGAGCAAGTAACTAGCCTCATGGTTTTTATCATTTAAAATTTCACTAACAATATATTAACCGTTTGTTTCTTGCTTAAGGGTGCTTAAAGAAATGTGCATTAACCACTAACGTCCCGGCCAAAAAATAAAGGATGAATAATTTCTTGTATGTTATATTAGTATACCTATGCCAAGCAAGGCGCAGGTGTAAAGATAGTCAGTAATATGCTCATATTGATTTAATTTGATTATTGTGATTTATTGTTCAGGAGACACGACTGAAGCCTTGGCAACGGCCAATTTGATAACAAATATGGACGAACTGTTCGATGGTGTAAACGCGTCGACACCAGACCTTAGAAGAGGTAAAAAATTTCAACTAATATAAAAAAATCTTCAGAATATCTGCAAATGTTCGAAAAAATGAAAATATTTTTTAAAACCCTTGAATTTTTGGGATGTAATCCGCCATCAAAAGATGGGTGGATTTGGACCCTCAATGGCATAGAAATGATTTGGAGAATCCTCAGTGCCAAACACAAATGTATTAAGTCTGTCCACAAGAAGACTGCAGCAGGGCCCATTTGAAAATTTATTTGGATGCATACGCTTCAACTGTGGGTCCAATAGCAACCCGACAGTTGGACAATTCGTTGCTGGGCTAAAAACTGCCGTAATAAGCAATATGGCACATACCAGCTCAGGCAATTGTGAGCTGAATAGCAACAGTGCCATAATTACAAATTTTAAAACGATCCTGACACCAGCCACAGACATGTCGGGCTGTTTGACGGGCCTGTTGGTCTAGTGGTTAGTGACCCTGACTGCTATACCGGAGGTCGTGGGTTCGATTCCCACCCAGGACAAATGTTTGTGTGATGAGCACGATCATTTGTTCTGGTTGTCTGGGTGTAATTTATCTATAATATGTATGTATTTAGAAATATATATAAGTATGTTTATCAGTTGTCTGGTTACCATAACACAAGCTCTGCTTAGCTTGGGATCAGATAACCGTGTGTGAGTTGTCCCGGAATATTATTATATATTATTATTATGTGCACTGACACGGAGCAATCTGAGCATATTTCACTTGAAAAAGAAATTGAAGAAAATATTACTTCCTCCCTGGAACAAAACTTGGAGGAAGGAAGTAGCGAACTACAAGAATGTGCATATGTATGTGGCTTTATTATTAAAAAAAATAAAAACGACTGTAATAATTGTAAAAATATTGTAGTTTCCGAAACGCCAGAGGAAGTACATAATTTTATAGAGTTTAAAAATTATGAACCTGTAAAAAAATCTCTTACCCTCTAAAAATTTAATAGATTGTGTCGAAAAAAGTGCAAGTCTATTAAATATATTTCTAGAAAAAGAGGCGTACAAAGAGAACATCAAAATGAAAATAATTCAATTGTTAAAGGACTCTATAAATTATGACTTTCTCGAAAATTGCGTGGAGCACAAAGAATCAAATATAAGTTACATAATAAATAGTGTCTTCCATATTTGTATTAAGAGATACTGTATATTAAAAAACAGAATGTATTCTGAAGAGGCGTGTAAATCTGAACTAAAAAGAAAAATGAACATAACTATGCATAAATAAATTTATGTCGGTGGTTACGCTCTTAGTTGATAAATCAGTCAGTCAGTCTAGACAAGTTAGTATAGATTATGTTCATTTTTCTTTTCTTGTTTATTATACACATATTGTAACATGAAACAAAAATGTCAGGTTTGTCTGTCTTCAACCAAAATGATTAGTATATTTCTTCATAATAATGCGCGAGCGGTGTGCGGCCATTTGACTGTTTCATCCAGTTGCGAGTAAATCACGTCATGGCACGCTTTGTCAGATCAATATAAATAACAAATTAAATAAAACATTACGATTTTGGAGAAAAGTTTGTTTGTTAGTTCTTTTTCAATTGTCTGTTATTTAAAAATGACACCAATTAATAAAAAAAACAGCCATATGGGAATATTATGAGATTTGTAGTGAAAATAATAAACTGGCCACTTGTTTGCTGTGTAGCAGCAAGATCTCAAGAGGCGGAGAAGAAAAGAAAGCAAGTAAGTAAAAACTTGAATTAATTTAACAACTCGTTCACACGGGATATCTACGTCATTAACGATTCGTCAAAACACGATACGGCATCACGCTTGGCCGTTCACATTGCGTACGGTATTGTTATGTTATGTATGTTCACGATTCGTCAAAAGGTGAACATTTTCTGAATCTCGTTTCGACGTTTCTCATCACAACAGAAATCATGATTCGTGTTTTTTGACGAAACGTGATTAGAGACCTTTTTATTATTATTTTTTTTTTATTTAAAGGCAGACAGCCTTAGAGCTCATTCAGAGCTCATTCACACGAAGACGAATCGTGATTTTTCACGAATCGTGTTTTTTCACGATTCGTTATTTTTTTTGACGGGAGCAATGCTTTTTATATACCCATGTTCACACGCTTCACGAATCGTGAAAAAAGACGTAGACGGATACGTCGGTCACTACGGTCATTAGAATGACGATTCGTTAAAAATCTCGAATCGTGATTGGCGCTCGCGCCCCGCGCGCCTGCCTGCTCCGCCCGCCTGTCTGCCCCACCCGCCGCGCGCCCGCTCAATTCAGTACATTCCTTTGACTTGTTAAGACGTGTAGCGCTGCGCTTCAATAAAATCATGTCGAAAAAAGAAAAAGAAAAATTGTATGACCAACAAATAAATCGCGAGGTTTTGATTGCTGCAATCAAAGACAGGCCAGTTTTATGGAATAAATTTTTGGAAATTTATAAGGACAAAACCGCTAAAACAGCAGCATGGCGGGAAATATGCATAATTTTGAAAGAAGATTTTGAAGAAATGGATCAAAAGGACCGACAGTTGTTTGGTAAGTTTTTATTGAGAAAATTTTAAATACAAATCTATACTGCCTATATTTTGTTGTCTTGCCATGGTACTGATCCAGTTTCTGATAGAAAGTAGGTCATAAATTCATTTCTCATTGAATTGCCAGTTCCGACACTCGGTGATACTTCCTGGGGTAGTAAATTTTCAAAATTAAATTCTTTTTCTAATTCAATTCCCTCCTTTTTTATAATCAAATTGTGGAGGACAGTACAAGCTTTCACTACTGAAATAGCTGTTTCTCGTTTAAGGTCTATGGGTCTATGTAAAATTCTCCACTTATTTGCTAGAATGCCAAACGCACATTCCACGTATCTTCTCGCTCTGGTTAAACGATAATTAAATATTCGTTTACCTCTGTCAAGATGCGTTCCACCAAAAGGTCTTAATAAATGTGTGTGTAAACCAAATCCCTCGTCGCCAATAATTACGTAAGGAACTTGAACTTCTGATTCTGTAAATAAAGGCCTTGGTTCGGGTATATTCAAACGGCCTTCTGTCAACATTTTCCAAAAACTTGACTCTTTAAATATTGATGAGTCGCATTCTTTTCCATAGGAACCTACACTGACGTAAACGAATCGATAATCTGAATCTACGACTGCTAATAACACTATTGAAAAGAAATCTTTGTAGTTCATATATACTGAACCACTATTTGACGGCTTTCGAAGCCTAATATGCTTCCCGTCAACTGCTCCAAGGCAGTGAGGGAAATTGGCCTTTTCATTAAATCCACTTGCTATCTTTAACCACTCTTCTTCCTTATTAGGAAGTGGCATAAATTCTTCATATAAATTATTCCATATACTTTGCGTCACTTCTGCTACGATGGTGGAAATGGTTGATTTGCCAATTCGATAACTAAAATGAAGATCTTCATAGGAAAGTCCTGACGCCAAATACCTAAAAAAATATTTCATTAAAACCAAATTAGTGGGATGAAGAAGTCGTATTTTCATTCAGAATAAGCGTTCCCACTAGGCACCCAAACGATTTCATATGTTTGACTGGCTGCCTAGTGGGATAGATTAGTCTAAATGAAAATACAACTTCTTCAAGCGCTTCTTCAATTATACAAATTCAGCTTACTAAGCATCCTCTTTTTACGAAAGCAAAAACCGTTATAAAACGTATGGGGCGTAGCCCGTACAAAACAACCACAGATCAGGTCCCTGTATATTTTATTTATGTATAATAATTCATAAATACACAGACGGACAGCGAACGGCGTTTGTGAATAGATATTCGCCCGACAACAGACCGCTCGTCTTGTCGTGACGTGTTTCGAAACCGTGTCCTTATTATTACAGTTGTTTTCTAGTATATATATATTCATCTGTGGTTGTTTTGTAATATTGGGAATAATGCGATGTAAATAAAAATCTTCTTATAAAACCGTTCATACAGTTTTATGAATTATTGTTTCAGGAAGTTCAGTGATGAAAAGGTGGACACAATTGAGAGACACTTGGAGGAAATCATTAGATGAAAACAAAGAAACAAAAAAATCTGGGTCTGGTACAAAATCTAAGCCCTACAAATATAATCAAGAGATGAGCTTTTTGAAGCCAATTATTAAGCCAGGTGAAACATATGACAATAATCCAAATACAAGAGATGAAGCCCAAAGAGAAAATGCAGATCAACAAGAAAATCAGAAAGAGAAACACTTAGAATCATCATCAAAAAAGAAAAGAATGGATAGTGGCAGCGTATTGGATGATAAAATGATGAAACTTGTTGATCATCAATTAAACACAATTGGAAGTGATGACCGTAACATGAATTTTTTTAAGGGGGTTCTGCCATCCCTTCAGCATTTTGATGATGATCAAATACTGGAATTCCAATCTGGGGTCATTAACCTAATACAGAGTATTAAAACTGGACGAAACTATTCGAATTGGCATCAAAATTATTACAATTCACATCATCACAACTATAATAGTGGTGGTTATTATACTAAGCCTCAAGAATCACCGGGAGGAACGTCTAATAATAATAATACTCGGCCTCTTCCTGAAAGTTCATCGATAGTAAATGCAGAAGTGTCTGCAGAAACGCCCACCCCTCTACAACCTGGAACATCGCTGATCCATCGCGATGATCCAAGTGCATCACCGGCACTATCTACAGCTCTAAGTCAATTAAGTGATTATCTGGATCTATCAAATTTCTAAAAACATGTTCTAAATTATCATAAATATAACCAATAAATAAGAATAATAAATAATATAATTAGTTTTTCTTGCCTTATAGTTATCGCCAACTTTTCTTCAGGGCTAATGGCCTTTCTCATACATGTATCCTGTTTTCTCAAATCCGTATCCAACCTTTGGAGAAGGAAGTCAAAGGTATCTTTAGACATTCTAAAATAAGTGTAAAATTTGGTATCATCTTCTCGTAACGAGCTCATCAAAGTATAAAAATCCCCAACACTTTGTCTTTGCCTTAAAATTGGATGCACCCAGTGTATTCTTCTTGTTTTTCTTTTTTTAGATCGACGATAATACCAGTACAAAATTAAAGTATTCACGTCCATTGTCTTTGGTAGTTTACTCTCAACTGAACACAATCACGAAACAACATGTGAACATCAATTCGGATATTTTGACGAATCGTGAAAAAACACGATTCCGTATTCAATGTGAACATCTATCCGTCAAGGCGAATCGTGTTTTATACCGAATCGTCAAAGACGTATCCCGTGTGAATGCGCCCTCACACGAAGACGAATCGTGATTTTTCACGAATCGTGTTTTTTCACGATTCGTTATTTTTTTTGACGGGAGCAATGCTTTTTATATACCCATGTTCACACGCTTCACGAATCGTGAAAAAAGACGTAGACGGATACGTCGGTCACTACGGTCATTAGAATGACGATTCGTTAAAAATCTCGAATCGTGATTGGCGCTCGCGCCCCGCGCGCCTGCCTGCTCCGCCCGCCTGTCTGCCCCACCCGTCGCGCGCCCGCTCAATTCAGTACATTCCTTTGACTTGTTAAGACGTGTAGCGCTGCGCTTCAATAAAATCATGTCGAAAAAAGAAAAAGAAAAATTGTATGACCAACAAATAAATCGCGAGGTTTTGATTGCTGCAATCAAAGACAGGCCAGTTTTATGGAATAAATTTTTGGAAATTTATAAGGACAAAACCGCTAAAACAGCAGCATGGCGGGAAATATGCATAATTTTGAAAGAAGATTTTGAAGAAATGGATCAAAAGGACCGACAGTTGTTTGGTAAGTTTTTATTGAGAAAATTTTAAATACAAATCTATACTGCCTATATTTTGTTGTCTTGCCATGGTACTGATCCAGTTTCTGATAGAAAGTAGGTCATAAATTCATTTCTCATTGAATTGCCAGTTCCGACACTCGGTGATACTTCCTGGGGTAGTAAATTTTCAAAATTAAATTCTTTTTCTAATTCAATTCCCTCCTTTTTTATAATCAAATTGTGGAGGACAGTACAAGCTTTCACTACTGAAATAGCTGTTTCTCGTTTAAGGTCTATGGGTCTATGTAAAATTCTCCACTTATTTGCTAGAATGCCAAACGCACATTCCACGTATCTTCTCGCTCTGGTTAAACGATAATTAAATATTCGTTTACCTCTGTCAAGATGCGTTCCACCAAAAGGTCTTAATAAATGTGTGTGTAAACCAAATCCCTCGTCGCCAATAATTACGTAAGGAACTTGAACTTCTGATTCTGTAAATAAAGGCCTTGGTTCGGGTATATTCAAACGGCCTTCTGTCAACATTTTCCAAAAACTTGACTCTTTAAATATTGATGAGTCGCATTCTTTTCCATAGGAACCTACACTGACGTAAACGAATCGATAATCTGAATCTACGACTGCTAATAACACTATTGAAAAGAAATCTTTGTAGTTCATATATACTGAACCACTATTTGACGGCTTTCGAAGCCTAATATGCTTCCCGTCAACTGCTCCAAGGCAGTGAGGGAAATTGGCCTTTTCATTAAATCCACTTGCTATCTTTAACCACTCTTCTTCCTTATTAGGAAGTGGCATAAATTCTTCATATAAATTATTCCATATACTTTGCGTCACTTCTGCTACGATGGTGGAAATGGTTGATTTGCCAATTCGATAACTAAAATGAAGATCTTCATAGGAAAGTCCTGACGCCAAATACCTAAAAAAATATTTCATTAAAACCAAATTAGTGGGATGAAGAAGTCGTATTTTCATTCAGAATAAGCGTTCCCACTAGGCACCCAAACGATTTCATATGTTTGACTGGCTGCCTAGTGGGATAGATTAGTCTAAATGAAAATACAACTTCTTCAAGCGCTTCTTCAATTATACAAATTCAGCTTACTAAGCATCCTCTTTTTACGAAAGCAAAAACCGTTATAAAACGTATGGGGCGTAGCCCGTACAAAACAACCACAGATCAGGTCCCTGTATATTTTATTTATGTATAATAATTCATAAATACACAGACGGACAGCGAACGGCGTTTGTGAATAGATATTCGCCCGACAACAGACCGCTCGTCTTGTCGTGACGTGTTTCGAAACCGTGTCCTTATTATTACAGTTGTTTTCTAGTATATATATATTCATCTGTGGTTGTTTTGTAATATTGGGAATAATGCGATGTAAATAAAAATCTTCTTATAAAACCGTTCATACAGTTTTATGAATTATTGTTTCAGGAAGTTCAGTGATGAAAAGGTGGACACAATTGAGAGACACTTGGAGGAAATCATTAGATGAAAACAAAGAAACAAAAAAATCTGGGTCTGGTACAAAATCTAAGCCCTACAAATATAATCAAGAGATGAGCTTTTTGAAGCCAATTATTAAGCCAGGTGAAACATATGACAATAATCCAAATACAAGAGATGAAGCCCAAAGAGAAAATGCAGATCAACAAGAAAATCAGAAAGAGAAACACTTAGAATCATCATCAAAAAAGAAAAGAATGGATAGTGGCAGCGTATTGGATGATAAAATGATGAAACTTGTTGATCATCAATTAAACACAATTGGAAGTGATGACCGTAACATGAATTTTTTTAAGGGGGTTCTGCCATCCCTTCAGCATTTTGATGATGATCAAATACTGGAATTCCAATCTGGGGTCATTAACCTAATACAGAGTATTAAAACTGGACGAAACTATTCGAATTGGCATCAAAATTATTACAATTCACATCATCACAACTATAATAGTGGTGGTTATTATACTAAGCCTCAAGAATCACCGGGAGGAACGTCTAATAATAATAATACTCGGCCTCTTCCTGAAAGTTCATCGATAGTAAATGCAGAAGTGTCTGCAGAAACGCCCACCCCTCTACAACCTGGAACATCGCTGATCCATCGCGATGATCCAAGTGCATCACCGGCACTATCTACAGCTCTAAGTCAATTAAGTGATTATCTGGATCTATCAAATTTCTAAAAACATGTTCTAAATTATCATAAATATAACCAATAAATAAGAATAATAAATAATATAATTAGTTTTTCTTGCCTTATAGTTATCGCCAACTTTTCTTCAGGGCTAATGGCCTTTCTCATACATGTATCCTGTTTTCTCAAATCCGTATCCAACCTTTGGAGAAGGAAGTCAAAGGTATCTTTAGACATTCTAAAATAAGTGTAAAATTTGGTATCATCTTCTCGTAACGAGCTCATCAAAGTATAAAAATCCCCAACACTTTGTCTTTGCCTTAAAATTGGATGCACCCAGTGTATTCTTCTTGTTTTTCTTTTTTTAGATCGACGATAATACCAGTACAAAATTAAAGTATTCACGTCCATTGTCTTTGGTAGTTTACTCTCAACTGAACACAATCACGAAACAACATGTGAACATCAATTCGGATATTTTGACGAATCGTGAAAAAACACGATTCCGTATTCAATGTGAACATCTATCCGTCAAGGCGAATCGTGTTTTATACCGAATCGTCAAAGACGTATCCCGTGTGAATGCGCCCTTAAAGGGTAATGAATAATAGTAAATCGTTATCCATACTTCCATATTAATATTATAAATGCGAAATTAACTCTGTCTTTCTGTCTGTCTCGCTTTCACGCCAAAACTATTGAACCGATTTAAATGAAACTTTGTACACAGGCCTGATCTGACAGGTCTGATTTGAGAAATTCTTTCAATATTTAGATAGCCCATTTATCGAGCAAGGCAGTTTCACCCGCGTAGTTCCAGTTCCCGGTTTTCCCATGGGAACAGAAACTACGCGGGTGAAACTGCGGGGCACTGCTAGTAACTGAATAAATAACTAAGCGATCTCCTAGTAAAGTTTCGTTTTTGTAGTGGATAGAAAATGTTAGTGAATAACTCAGTTAGCTCCTTGTAATTATTTTTTTTTATTTACAGCTACAACTTCTTTAAAAAAACATCTTAAAGCCAAACATGCTGAGCAGTACGCTACTTTAACTGATGTTCCCTCGATAAGTGGCAGCAATAAGGGTGGTACTTCTATTTCCACCGATTCCAAGACAAGTGCAGTACCTGGAACGTCCAGATCAAGAGACCGTCAGCTAACTTTAAAGGAAACATCTGAAACGAAGTTGCTATGGGACATTAATGATCCGAAATCAATAAAATATCATTACTTGATAAGAGAAATGATTGCTTTAGACAACGAACCATTATCACTTGTTGAACGGGTCGGGTTTCAGAAGCTTATGGCAACTGCTGTGCCCCATTATAAAGTACCTGGTCGCACCTACATGACCGAGAAAATTTTTCCTGATATTTACAACAGAATTTGGTCTAAAATAGAAGCCAAGAACTTTTATACAAATGTTGCTCTACTCTATTATCTTTGAGGAGAAAGAGTCTACTGCTTGGGTACTGTGCAAAGAAATAGACTCGGAAAGACCTGCAAGTTGCCAGAAAAAAAGACGTAATGAAAGCTGATGTTCCCAGAGGGTCATACTGTGAAAATGTTACTCATTAAAATGGATTAGACCTGGCAGCTGCTAGTTGGAAAGATAACAAGCAGGTCTTATTGCTTTCGACTTATGTAGGAGCAGAACCAGTAGAATCTATTGAACGGTTTGACAAAAAGCAAAAATCTACTGTTGAAATTCCTTGCCCTAGAGTCGTAAAAGAGTACAATGCTCATATGGGCGGCGTCGACCATTATGTCGACGCCGCCCATATCGTCCATTAGAACAGCTACTTAGGTCGGTACCGCATCAGAATGAAGTCTCGCAAATGGACGACACGATTGTTTTATCATCTACTAGATATGTATTCATGATAAGAGGCATTGTGAAAAAATACAAGCAGCCTTTGGCTTACTACAATTGCAGTGGAAGCACTAAAACGATTGAATTAAAAAAACAGATAAAGACAGTTATAAAAAAAGTGCAAGAAACGGGACTGAAAGTCGTGGCTACTGTATGTGACCAAGGCACTTCCAATGTGGCAGATATAAACGCATTGCTCAAAGAAACACGAGAATCTTTTTTACGCAATGGATTAGAAAATAAAGAGGGCTTTTTCATAGTGAATAAGAAACAGATTTTCCCAATCTATGATCCACCTCACCTAATAAAGGGGATTAGAAATAATTTAATAACAAAAAACTTGAAATTTACCATTGAAGGCTAAGAATGCATTGCAAAATGGGACCACTTAGTAAAGTTGTATAACAGGTGCCCAGGTTATAAAGGCGTAAAGCTAGTGCCTAAGCTAACAGCTCATCATGTGTTGCCTGCATTGATGCCGAAAATGAGGGTTAAACATTGCACCCAAGTTTCAGCCAATCCGTTGGAGTAGCCCTTGGATTTATGGCAGGTAAGGAGTTTATTCATCAATTATTTTTTAATGTTTGAAAGTTAATTTTAGGGTTCTGAACCTACGTATGGAAAAGCCCTTATAAGATCAGTCTCTCTGTCACAGCCAATTTTCTCCGAATCTACTGGACTTTTGCAAATTTGTGTCACTTTTTGAAGTCATATAAGAAAATTAAAAGAAAGTTTTGAACTACATATATCATATTTTTGATTAAATCAAAGGCTCATTTTAAGAATCTCAAAATATTCTTTCTATGAAAATAAATAGTTATGGAGATATTCAAGAAATTAGGCGAAAAATGACTCCCTAAAATTACCCCCTGTTATGTCTAAAACTGCTGAGCCTAAAATAAAAAAACTGGCCAAGTGCGAGTCGGACTCGCGCACGAAGGGTTCCGTCTATCACGGTTTATGAGATACAGCCTTGAAACAGACAGACGGACAAACAGACAGCGGAGTCTTGGTAATAGGGTCCCGTTTTACAATTTGGGTACGGAACCCTAAAAAAAGCAGATTATAGTTCTTCAGCTTTAGATCACAGGTTACATACAGGTAAGGTTCTTCACATTTAAGAAGACTATAGTATTAAAATTACATGTTAGAAATATGAAATTCGTTTAGAACCCTTTGCATGCGAGTCTGACTCCGACTATGCCAATTTTTTTTCGTTTGTTATCATCCTTTATGTTAGGATTGTGAAAATATTAGTCAGTTTGTATACACTACACTTGACAGGATTGCAGGTTGTTTACATAAGGAAGGATGCTGTTGTCTATCACTTGCTATGACTTCACACAATCCCTAAGTCCTAAGTGGTGACTTCATTGCCGAGAACCACACTTCAATAGTTTTTTTGTTAATATATTTTTTTCTCATTTGCAATATGTGGAATACTTGAAAAAAACTGTACCGACACAGCAGATCTATTAATGTTTTTTGACAACTTCTTCGACAGTGTCAATGGTAGTTTTAGCGCGGTAAAAGGCGAAAAAATTTACAGAGCTGCAGTGACCCCAAGCTCACCTCATCACAAATTATGGAATTATAGTTTACCAATTCTGAAATCTATGAAATTTTGTTACGCCAATAACCAAGGAGTAGTGCCTTCATAGTCAAGCTGGATCAAAACCATAGAAGGTTTTAAATTAATTGTATCATATTTAAATTCCAAAGGGATTAACTCTTTATTGCTGCGCAATTTCAATCAAGATGCATAGGAAAACTTTTTTGGGGCAAATAGAGCTCATGGATATAGCAACATTATGCCTACGTCGTCTGCATTTGAAGGAGCCTTCAAAACTTTGTTAATCAAAAATATTTCCTCTTCACATTCAGTTGGGTCGAATTGTGAAAAAGATGATGGTGTTTGTCTCCAATCACTGAAATATTTTTTAAAAAATCCTATAAACACACACACTACTGAATGTGAAAATGAAATTGACAGTGCCCATTTAAATATATATATCAGCAATAAATACAGACGACCTAACACAGAGCCAAACTCCAATGCTTATTGAAAGAAGCGAAGCAATAGGGTATTGCAGTGGGTGGATGGCACAACTTGCCAAAAAAAACATATATAAAAATTGTGTTGCCTGCAGAAACTCTATGGAAGCAGAAGAGCATCTAAGTTTCCATGAGTTTATAAAAAAGAAAGAATACGGCAACAAAAAGTGGTTGTGCTATCCCAAGAGTTTTATTTGATTTCTTTGCCCAAGTGGAAAATATATGTATAGAAATTTTAAAAGAGCACTCCAATAAAAAAAATATTTCAGAATATATTAAATTAATAATAAATATTAATGTAAGCCTAGCATTTATAAATTGTGCAGATCACGCAGATAATTTGCGAAATTATTTAATAAATAAAAGCACAAAGTTTTTTATAAATAACTGGTGCAAAGATGTCAATAACGTTCTCACTGGCAAAATAACCTTTTGGGATATAAATGATCCAATGAAAGAAAAAGCTAATCGGCACTACCTAAATCATAAAGGAAGAAAAAGGCGAACACAAAATTTTATTATGAATGTGTGATGTAAAATGTTTTTATAATAAAATATTATATTACAATTTTGTAGTTGTTTTTCCTTTACAAAAACAAACCTCTATAAAGAGAAATTAGTGTGTCCGCTATATACTATATATGCATACGTGTAGTACGTATGCATATATAGTATATAGCGGACACACTAATTTCTTAATATATTAATCGGACTGCAGCAGCTGTATAGGTACTTAGCGATCTATCTATACATTTATATATATAAATTAGTTCTCTTAACGAAAAACTAGATGGCGCTGAGTTCGATCACTTCTTAATAATAAAAAATAAGGTAGAGTTGCCTGTCTATTGCCAGTATACTATTGTAGTCTTTGACCTATTAGACTGTCTGACAATTTATAAGTCGAATGACATTCATCTGACATTTTTAGAATGTTGCCATATAAAAACTTTCGATTTAATCCCAGAAACAACTTTCGTGTGCCAGACTCTAGTTACGTAGCTCACTAGCATTTTGACGTGTGAAACATATGTTTACATTTAAATTAAATACGTTTTTGAGTTTAATAAAGTCAAAATAATGTCTGCAAGAGCTTATTAAGCATGGAATATGTTAGTGGCCGCTGAATTTGAAGACCAACGACGTG
The DNA here is from genome assembly GCA_905475315.1 of Autographa pulchrina. Classification (NCBI taxonomy): domain Eukaryota; kingdom Metazoa; phylum Arthropoda; class Insecta; order Lepidoptera; family Noctuidae; genus Autographa; species Autographa pulchrina. Next base: position 2,270,579 of record FR997775.1, read on the forward strand.
AACAACGTGAATTTCAAGCCAAAATGAGAATTCATGTTGGATACCAAATGGAAAATATAAGTGAAAGAAAGTTTACTAAACTTTACAGACTCTCTAAAGAAGCGTTTGAAGATTTGTGCATATCATTAAATAGTGTTACGGATTTGAAGGCAACACAACGAGTTTCATTAGAACTAAAGGTAAGTTAGTATGGTATGCACCTAGGTATCTCAAAACAAAACACAATAATTTTCATTTTGTATGAATTTTCTCACTAACAGGTTTTATGTGCTTTGTTATTTTTTGCCAATGGTGACTATCAAAAAGTTGTTGGTGAAGCAAATCATTTATCTCAAGAAGCAATTAGTGTTTACATAGAAGAAGTCACTACAGCACTGAATCATCCTACAATTTTGAACAAATATATAAAGTTTCCAACAACGAGACAAGAAAGGAATATTATAAAGCAAAGGTAATGTTTATGGATATTACTGGTAATTATTAGAAGTAACTACAACTTAGGTATTTCCTTACCCACTTTTTATCAGAGACATCTCATGGTAGAGTAATAAGCAATACAGACCAATACGCCCATCACAGGGCAAAAGATATGATGGATATGATCACATGGCTGTGTTTGATGACATAAAGGCACCAAGGTCTTGCATGATGGAGGGATGCCATAGCCGATCAAAGATCAAATGTTCCAAATGTGGTGTTTACCTGTGTCTTTCACGAAACCAAAACTGTTTCCAATTTTATCACCTCAAACCATAATATTTAGTTAAGTTGTTAAAAACTATGTTAATTTTTGCTATTCTAACGAAAAATGATCTCTTTTTTGTTCCTAAACGTACAAAATAAACTAAATTAGTAAGTTTGTTGTTAGAGAATTTGTTAGAAGGTTTAATTTTGTTGTTAATTGATAAAGACTGATAATTTAAGAGGTTATCTAAATAAATAAATAGTGATTTGTATTTAATATGTTGTTTTTGTTTTTTTAGAAAAATTTCTTTAAGAAGATAAAACTCACCATTGTGAGACTTGTAGATTATACCTAAGTGTCACGATCGTGAGGGCACCTTTTCAGGATAACTGAAAATGTTGGATTTTTTCTGCATTTTTCCTAGCTTCCTTATACGCCTCGAAATGCCCCTTAGTTAATATTTTCATTAATATTTGCAACTTTTTTTTCTCGGGTGTAAAGAGTTGAGTGCATCACCACCGCAGGATGAGCCTCAAGTGTTGGAGGAGCTCCAGGTTTCACAGTACGAACAAGCAACACACTCAATTGATGAAGTAACATTACCCGATTACAGAAGAGCAGACAACACTAATCTTCACTGTGTATTTCCAAACTGAAAGCACTACATTGCACAGTATTTCAGATAAATTAAGAGCCATAATCCTAAGTGACTACAAATATGATCTACCTCAGGAAGCCCGTACTTGTAATGACCATTTGATGGCCAATATGTGGGATACATTATTTGACTCCCAAAACAGTTAGACAACATTTACTGTTCTGCAGATACAACCTGTTTTTTCTTTTGTAAATGCTTTCAATCCATCAAATAATTTTGAAAACAGAAGAAATGGATGACAGAATATTTGAGTATTGTATAGGACGCTCAAAACATAACTTTAATTTATTACTTGAAGAAGTACCTCGAATAAGAGATATTTATAGAGGCACATTAGGTCTTTTAGCATTTTTACTAAAACTCCGAACAGGGGATTCTGATGAAATAATCGCGAGTTTAGTGAATGTTCCCCGTAGAACATTAGAAGTTTTAATGAATAAAATAAGGGAGACACTTCTCCAAGATTTTGTCCCAAGGAATCTTGGGATTAATCATTTACCCAGGGAAGAATTACTCCAACATAATTTGATCATACCAAATGGACTTTATGGAAATGGAACAAACAGTATTGTCATTTGTGATGGAACCTATATTTATGTTCAAAAAAGCTCGAATTACTCATTCCAGAAACAAACATACTCGCTCCATAAATATAGAAATCTTTTATGCTTGTTGCTTGTGATGGATATATTCTTGATTGTTACGGCCCTTCCAAGCAATAACCTCGGATGCTGATATCATGAATAATTTGTTTTGTGATGGTTCTCCTTTAAGGGAGTATTTTCAACGTGATGATGTGTTTATCTTAGATAGAGGTTTTAGGGATAGTATAAGTCTGTAGCGGCACGGCCGCCATAATTCACCGCTATCCGAGTGAACAGGACAACGCGCTCGGGAATCATCGGCTGCTTCCGTCGCGACCGGGCGCCGCCGCTCGTTTTTGCCGCGCGCCTACGCATCAGTCCTTTGTTCGCCGTTGCGCAAGGCACTCCGCTCGCTTGCATAAAATTATTTCTTAAAACTATCTCGTAATTTAAATCAAATATTAGCATTCTGTTTCTTAACTTTGAACTTTCTTCTGTCTGTTCTACATTCTTCCAGCTTTCTTACTAGTATCTAGTGTTCTTGTTTCTACTCTTGTGTAACCGTCATTATTTAAATTTAAATTAAAGTGTCATACTGTGGACTTAGAACTTTTTATTTTTGGTTGAACAACCCTACAGTCTGTTAGAGGCATATTGCTATAAAATATATATGCCAGAATCATTATTAGAAAGCGAACATCAATTAACAACAGTTCAAGCAAATAGAAGCCGCTGCATAACAATTTGCAGGTGGGTGGTAGAGGCCGTCAATGGTCATTTTAAAAGTGATTTTAAACTATTGAGACAAGAATATTTTAATCGGTCACTACCACATTTGATGCAGAATTTTCAAATAGCTGCAGCATTGTTGAACAGATTTGGTGTTCGTTTTGAGAACAATATTTATTTCTCAGTAATATTGGAAATAATTCGAGAAAGAATGGAGTTAGAAAATAATCTGGCAAACATGGTAGAGGCTCTTAATATTAATAGACGATCAGCCCAGTTTGAAAATATATTTGCTGACCAAAATAATATTTCATGTTTTCCAACACTGGAATATAGTGATTTAATTCTGTTCGCCTTGGGGACGAACCAAATAAGACAAGCTCGATCTTATTACGGCGAGCATATACGTTTCCGAGGCGGATACAGAATAGAGGAGAATAGGGGCGAAATTATCAGTGAAAATGATTATAATCTTAGAGGGAAAATAAAGTCCCGACACATATCACGTAAACAATATTATGTGTACATTTTAATTGAAAATAATATTCCTGGCAGATCCGGCATTATTGAACATTGCGGTAGTTGTTTAGTTGGCCGGCGCACTGTATGTAGGCTGCTACGCACACACTATGACTTAAGTGTGGTATCTATGATGGGCCAGACATCAAGAACATATCTTAGCACCAGCAGGTTTTCTTGATGAGATAATAATACGAGATGAGGATGAGGAATGAAATAAATAATTATGTTTAACAAAATGTGTTTTTTTTTGCTCTAACATTTTATCACAATATAAATATGGACAGATTGGAAACTACCTACAAACGCTCGAAGCGGCCCGCTCACACAAACATGCGCACCGACGCCGAGACAAATAAGTGGTCGTCGCGGTGCTCTCAGTACTCAGTAGTGAGTTCGCGTCAAGATGAGTGGTCACGTTAAAGTTTATCTCCGCGATCTTTTAAAAATGACACGAAAGTATTGCGTAGTATACGGCTGTTTGAACTCGGCTTCATCAAAACCGGAGCTATCGTATACTTCCTGCTGATTTTGAAAGGTAAGAATGATTGAATAATATAGTTATAATCGTTACCGTATTATATACAACGAGTAATACATTTTACTCAAGTTAAGAAAAGTAATCGGTTCAGAATAGGCATCTTAATCGAATTCCGAAATAAAAACTACATGTAAATTTTTCAGGAGACATGTGCAGGGAGTTTTCCCTGCACATGTCTTGAATTGGAACCATAACAAATAAATTTAATGTTTAGTAATTTAAACCTCATGTCAAAGGAATAAAGTCCAATTTGTATTTCGTTCTTACGTCGCTAGCTTTTCTTATACACACATAAACAATAAAAACATTTTAAATATTTAAGTTGTTAGAACGCGAATAATAAATATTCAATAAAATTTGGAACTTACTGCAACGAAATAAAGCTCATCTAAATGTACTTCCGACTTCGTAGTCGGCATTTTACATTGTTGTGTCAAAAGACGCGAAAAACCTAAAAAAAATATGGTACGTCATTTGCTAATGCAAACATAACGGCCTGGCCACGGGACATTCGCCATAGCGAATAATCGCGCGGTGCGAACGGCGAGGCGTCTAGCGACTGAAACAAACGCATAGAAATGTCCATCAAGCAACGCGGAGCGGCGAACGGCGAAGCAACCGGCGAAATGTAACGAGCGAACGGCGCGGGCGACTGGCGCGGCGCGGCCGGCGAGTGAAACAAATACATAAATCAGTACGGCGCGAGCCACGGCGTCGAGCGGCAGTCGCGGCGACTAGGGCAGTGATCAAACGAGTTTAGTTGTTTAAACTTCCTTACTGGTCGCGGCGGCGAATGTGACTGCCCGTGGCTTGCAAACGATGCCGCGCGAATGGTCGCCTCGCCAGTCGCATCGTTGTTCGCACCGCCGATCCCCGTGGCCAAGCCGTAATGCAGAAGAGCGGAACGCAAACATTTCCCGGCCACCCTCTGACCTATGAACGCCGCACGCGCCGCGGCCGCTCGCGCTGCTGCAGCGCCAAGAGCGGCAACCGCCCGCCTAACATCAAAGACGATTAGTCATCCGCCGACAGCGTGCTATGATTGTCTCGTTATTTGTTGTGACTTGCGACCTTGACGTGAAGTATTGCACCCGATGGATAGGTAGCTGGGGAGTGGGGACCCATACAGTGGTCTTCCTGATCGGACGTGTGGACGCCAGAGGATATTTATTTGTGGGTCTTATAAAATCGATAGTGTAATTAGGTAACAACTGTCGATGACTTCAAAAGTAAAATAAAACTCGCGTTTGTGACAGTGAACAGTGATACTCGAGTACTAAACTAACTAACTCTTCTGGAGATGTAGGAATCTGGAAAAAACAAAAGAATATATATTAGCTTAATCTTTTTTTTTCAGACACTAGCTGCAAAAGACGAAAGTAGTTCGACAGATGGGCAGTTTGACGCTACGCAGGCCGAAGATGTTCAAGGACAACATTCAAGCTCCTCAAATTTACTATGCAGGAAGGACTTACACCTACTTCGAATAGAACTGCATTTAAGCGCCGTTCTTCTAACCCTCCTGACTTTCAAAAAGCAAGGGAACAAATGCAAAACGCATTAACAACTATCAATACCGTATTAAAAAACAAATCTACTCAAAAGGATGATGTTTGTGATCTCTCTAAGTTAACACTTAGTTTGTAAGTTGAATAGACATAAAACATCATACCCATTAATAATTCATAACTAATAAATAATTCTCCTAAAATATATGACAATAATTATATTCTATGACATAGTGCTATAATATGTTTTTTTGTTTTGCTAACAGGATAACAATACCTGGAGTTCATGGACTCCGAAGAATTTAAAAACACCAATATCAGGTCAACTGAAGGTAGCCGGAGAAAGCGAAGAAGGCTGGTTAAAAAGAAGAAGACCGAAAATTGATTGCTTGGGTGACGAATTAGTTAAAGAAAAAATTCGCTTGGTAAAAATTTTACAAGAGAATGCTGAGAAGGAATCCCGTATTCGATTAGCCATTTTGGAACAACAATTGGACCAAGAAAAAATAAAGACCCAAAAACTTAAAGATAGTAATTTTTCAGATTTAGTTTATGTATAATAAAGGTATTAGTAATAAAAAAACTTCTGTTGAATAAGTAAAATATAGTTTTATTTATTGTTTTGATTTAAATAACTTATTTTTCAAATAAGACTTTGGTAATAATTAGATATGAATGATCTCCTGTTGGGATTTACGTCTCCTATATTATTATCTAAAGAGCGCTGTACTCTTCCCTGGTGTAATATTTCTTCCCATGGCGCTGGCAAGGCTAGATTTGGGTCATCAAAAGGCATTTCATCCCCTCTCATTTGTAGGATGTTGTGTAATACACCTGTAACCACTATAATAGGTGGCGCAAATTAACCCTTATTCCAAGGGCTAACACTGGGAACCGCCTATTCCAAACCCCAAATAATCTCTCAATTGGGTTGCGTGTCCTAATTTGGGATTCATTATATAATGATTCTGCTGATGTAGCAACTCTATCTAATGGCATCATCATGTAATTCCTATTCATGTAGCATGTTTTAAGGGCTGTAAACACTGGTTAACGTGTGGTGAACATAAAAAATTATTTAATCAGTTGTTTAGTGATAAACAGCCGTTTTAAAAGTCGGTGAACTCGGCCCTTAGTAAGCAAATCTGTCGAGTTCCCAATCATTCTATATGTTGACGGTCATAAAACTCATTTAAATTATCATTTGAGCCAGTTATGCACTCATCTTCAAATTAAGCTGATAGCTTTGTACCCTAATGCAACCAGAATAATTCAACCAGCTGACGTCTCTGCATTAAGACCCCTGAAAGTAGGCTGGAGAAAATATTTAAAGAAATGGCAACTATCGAATGAAAATAAGGGGATAACTAAGCTAAATTTTGCTCCTGTACTCAATGAAGTTCTTGAATCTAGTCTGAGGCCAGAAATATTGGTCAATGGTTTTAGAGCTTGTGGTCTTTGCCCGTTTAATCCTGATTCAATTAACTATTCTAAGTGCTTAGGCAAGAATACTAGTCAGACAGAAGTTACAAAGGAAATTTCGGATACTGCAACAATCACGTTTGAGACATTCAGAAATATAGCAGGAGCTTCCCTTTGCAAGAGATTTCAAGATGATTCATTCAACACAATGGAACCTCACTTATGCATAATTTATAAGCATTGGAAAGAATTCCAATCAAAAACTCACAACCATGAGGACATAGTTGATACATCTGATAGACAGTTAGCAAGTCAAGGTGAAATATTTTCTCAGTCTCTTAATTTTAGTGATAATACAGCTATAAGAACCACTAATTTGAGTGCAGATGACTGCAATCGGATTAAAGTATTAAGGTGGATTTACATCAAACGAGCGAATGCTCATTCTATCCCCACTACGTCAAATTCTTCTAGTGTAAACAGGCGTAGAGCATTCTTTCGTTATTCTATAGAATATTCTAAGAATGCTCGCTCGCTCGATGTAAACGGCGCAAGAGCGCGTGAACAGTTGCTTAGAATATTCTAGCGTGTTCGGACGCCCTTCTCCACTGAGCGGTCTCATCAAAGTGTTCTTGTGTTCTAGCGATTGTTTACGTATCGTATCGATTAAATTATGGATTGGTCTCAAGAAAAATGTTTACCCTAGAAAGATAGTCTGCGTAAAATTAACGCATGCGTTTGCGAAATATAGCGCTCTCTTTCTAAATAGCGCGAATCCATAGCTGTGTGTTTAGGACATCTCATTCGTCGCTGGGAGCTTCCGCATGGCGCACGTGTACTTAAGGTAAGTGCAACCGATTTTGAAATAATACGACCGCGTGCGTCAAAATTACGCATGATTATCATTTATGTGACTTTTATGATTTTGACTTGTATAATTTGTTTTTCTTTTTTTTATGTTTTTATAACTGTATATCATTATTTATATTACTAGTTTTTTTTTTATAGATATTGAAGCAACAATGGGAAGTAGAAACTTGGACGAAGACCCTATCCTGGCCAGTCTCATGCAAAGTGACGACGAGATTCCCTGTGAGGATACCGACAGTGAAGTAGCGGACCATGAGAGTGAAGATGACGTGCAGAGCGACACAGAAGAGGCTTTTATAGATGAGTTAGAAGAAGAACAGCCGACGTCAAGTGAAAGCATAATCCTAGATGGGCCAAGCACCACTGAACAACCAATCTCCACATCGGCATCGGTCTCTCGAAGGATCGTAACCTTGCGACAGAGGACTATCAGAGGTAAGAATAGACATTGTTGGTCGACGTCAAAGGCAACGAGGCGTGGCAGAGTCTCAGCGGTAAACATTGTTCGCGCTCAGAGAGGGCCAAACCGCATGTGCCGTAATGTATACGACCCCGTTTTGTGCTTCAATATGTTTTTTACTGATGAGGTGATTTTAGAAATTATACGATGGACTAACGCCGAGATATCATTGAAAAGACGGGATTCTATGACAGGTGCTACATTTCGTGATACAAATGAGGATGAAATTCGCGCTTTATTTGGTATCCTGGTAATGACAGCGGTGAGAAAAGATAATCATATGTCCACAGACGAGCTATTTGATCGATCTTCATCAATGGTGTACGTCTCTGTGATGAGTCGAGATCGTTTCGATTTCTTGATACGATGTCTCAGAATGGATGACAAAACCATACGGCCTGCACTTAGAGAGAATGATGTTTTTGCTCCTGTTAGGAAAATATGGGATCTCTTTATCTGCCAATGTATACACAATTATACTCCAGGGGCTCATTTGACCATAGATGAACAATTGCTTGGCTTTAGAGGGCGGTGTCCATTTAGGATGTATATTCCCAACAAGCCAAGTAAGTATGGCATAAAAATCCTCATGATGTGTGACAGCGGTACTAAGTATATGATAAATGGAATGCCTTATTTGGGAAGAGAAACCCAAACCAACGGGGTGCCTCTCGGGGAATTCTACGTAAAGGAATTATCAAAGCCTGTACATGGTAGTTGTCGTAATATAACGTGTGACAATTAGTTTACCTCAATCCCTTTGGCAAAAAGCTTACTCCAAGAACCTTATAAGTTAACCATAGTGGGAACCGTACGATCCAATAAACGCGAGATACCGGAAGAACTAAAAAACAGTCGCTCCAGGCCAGTGGGGACATCAATGTTTTGTTTCGACGGACCCCTTACCCTCGTCTCATATAAACCGAAACCGGCAAAAATGGTTTACTTATTATCGTCTTGTGATGAGGATGCTACTATCAATGAAGCGACTGGTAAACCAGAAATGATTATATATTATAATCAAACAAAAGGCGGAGTAGACACACTCGACCAAATGTGTTCTCTGATGTCCTGTAGTAGGAAAACAAATAGATGGCCTATGGCTTTATTGTATGGAATGGTAAACATTGCCTGTATAAACTCATACATAATTTATAGCCACAATGTTCATAACAAAGGAGAAAAGCCTCTAAGTCGTAAAAATTTCATGAAGAATCTTAGCTTGGGTCTGTCTTCTCCATTTATGCGAAAGCGGCTAGAAACTCCTACTTTGAAAAGATATTTGCGTGATAACATCTCTAATATGTTGCCAAATGAAGTAACTGGCACAACAGAAGACTATACTGAAGAGCCTGTAGTGAAAAAAGGTATTTACTGTACTTTTTGCCCTTCTAAAATAAGGCGAAGGGCAAATGCGTCTTGTAAAAAATGTAAAAAAATAATGTGTCGTGAGCATAACATTGATATGTGCCAAAAGTGTATGTAACTGATTTTTATAGAATTCTATGTTCCTAATATGTATAAGATATTCTTATTGTTGATTTTGTGAAAAAAAAAAGGCTGATTATTATAGCTAAAAATAATTTGTAATGGAAAAAGTAAGTGTTAAAAAATTTATTTGACTTATGAAAGAAGACTATAGTTATTGTTTTTTTTTTTAATAAAAAAATGTTTATAAATAAATTATCTGCAGTTTTAATTATTCTAATATATATGTTAATGTATATAACACACGATTTTATTTAAATAAATTAATAAACCCCAACTTACAGCTAATTAAAACACATGCGTGCAATTTTACGCATGAGTATCTTTTTCGTACTACACAATATGATTATCTTTCTAGGGTTAATGATAGAAGCCTACCAAAATGCCAGATGTCTATGGGATCCGACATATGAACACTATAAAAATGCAACTTACAAACAAGATCCTTGGAAGGAAATCGCAACACTACTGGAATGCAATAATGTTGAAGAATTAAAAAAAAAGATGGACTCGCTTCTTGCATCTGCATCTTACCGACGAGAAAGGCAAAAAACATTGAGTACGAAATCAGGTAGTGGTGCCGATTGTACTTATAACTCTAAATGGTTTGCATTTAAAAGTATGCACTTTTTGATGGACAAATATTTGATTTCGATTCGAAAACAATTGATTTCGACTCTAACCAAAATAAAAAGCTGGTAAGTAGGTAGTTATGTTTAATTATTGGGTATTATAGCATAATTAAGCAACTTTCTTAAAAATCTCTTGAATTTTAAAAGTGTTAGGCAATGCGGCTAGTAGATGTTTTAGTCTATTTATTTAATTTAATTCTTTAAAGGGTTTTTTATGCAGTTTATAAAGTACATTTCGCTTTTACTATGCAATATTGTTTTGCCATGGCAAAATATTAGTCAAGTTAAAATAGTCTGAAAATTATTTCCGGATATTATCACATTGTAAAGTGTGTTTTCGTCCAGTGTTGGGTAACGGGAGAAATGATGATAAACTGTCTATATTTCTCCACTGGCCTGGAATAACGACGTCATCTTCAATTCTGTCCATCATGCCCGGTGAATTATACAGCCTCCTAGAAAGCCTCCTTTCCTTTTCATCAAATAATTATGTAGGTATACGCAGGTCATTACGATGAGAGATGCATTTATCATGTTGTAGCAACATAGGTTTTCGCAATACACGAAAAACTGCTGAAAGAATGCCAAACGCATTTTCTACTATTCGTTTTGCTCTAGACAAACGGTAGTTGTAAATTCGTTTTTCGGATCCCCTGCCGTGAGTACCAGGATACGGCTTCATGATGTGTCTTTGTAATGAGAATGCATCATCTGCTACAAATACGAATGGCACATCCTGTTGTCTTCCTGGAAGGTTTCGGTCATTAGGAATATTTAATTCATTATTTTGTAGTTTCTGATATAAAGAAGTGTTTCTGAAAACTCCGCCATCTGATATTCTGCCCTGAGAACCAAGATCGGCGAATATAAAATTGTAGTTAGCGTCTACGATGGCCATTAACACCACACTGAATGTGGATTTATAATTTAAAAAGTCGCTTCCGCTTTTAATAGGTGCTTATATGACGCAGTGTTTCCCATCTACAGCGCCAATACAGTTTGGGAAATTCCACTTCTCATTGAATTCCTGAGCGATTGATAGCCATTCTTCTTCTGTTGTTTAACACCGAGGAAAAAGAAATTAAGAAGATCGATTAAATTAAAAGGCCAGCTAAGATTTTGCAAAGAAAAAATTGTAAGCCAAGGTCTAAAAATTAAACGATTACAATCGTATTGTTAAGGTTGGAAGAAAAATTTACCATGGCCAAAGAAAATTTGGATTGCCGCAAAAATACCAATTTAGAGGTTTGTTTTTATTATTTTACATAATTTTACTCATTATATTATTATATTGATTGATAATAAATGTTTTTAATAGGTTCAAGAACTGGTCGCTAGAGAAATTGGAAACACGAAATCAGGGGTTGTATCAAGGAGAAAGTATTCGCCAGCATTGCGCAGTTTTCCCCTGACATTGCATTATTACTCTCCTAAGGCATATGATAACGTGCGCAAGACTTTTAATACAAGCTTACCACATGCCCGGACATTAAAAAATTGGTACGCGAAAGTCGGAGGGGAGCCTTGATTTACAAAGGAAGCATTAGCAGCTTTGAAACAAAAAACTGAATTGTCTGATTACCCATTATTAGCTACCTTAGTACTGGATGAAATGAGTATTCGTCGTCGTGTAGAATGGGACGGGCGCAAATTTCATGGATACGTTAATATGGGCACTGAAATAGAAGGTGATCACTTGGCGGAGGCGAAAGAAGCCTTGGTATTTTTAGTTACAGCGATCAACTGTAACTTAAAAGTTCCTGTTGGTTTTTTTTTAGTAGATTGTGTAAATAGAGAACAGCGCGCTGACCTTGTAAAAATTTGTTTGGAATTAATTCACAACACTGGCGTTAGGGTAGTTGCTCTAACGTTTGACGGTTGTGCGCAAATATTTCCATGGCGAAACATTTAGGTTGCTCCTTCGAAGAACAAAATGTAAAATTTGAACATCCTATTACCAAAAACCCAATAGTTGCAGTTTTAGATCCCTGTCATATGATCAAATTATTAAGAAACACACTAGAAATGTTCAAAATTCTTGTAGACAAAGATGGAAAAAAAAATCAATGGCAACATCTGGTTGAACTAAATAAATTACAGTACAACGAAACCTTTCATTTGGCAAATAAATTAAGAGATCGCCATATTAACTTTAAGAACGAAAGAATGAAAGTAAAGTTAGCTACCCAACTTTTCAGCACAAGTGTGGCAGAAGCTGTTAAATTTTGTTGAGAATCGGGAATAAATTCATTTCATGACAGCGAGCCTACGGAAAAGTTTTTGATTACTTGCAATAATCTCTTTGATATTTTTAATTCAAGAAATTTACACCTATTCGGGTTTAAAAAAGCTTTAAGTAAAAAGAACGCGAAAATTTTTTTTGATTTCTTAGGAGAAGCATCGGAGTATATTAGTCATTTGAGAATGGAACTTTTTTAATAAGTAGTAGGAGAAAAACAGGCTTCTTAGGCTTTTTGGGGTGCATCAAAGCCTTAGAACATTTATATTCAAGTTTGATCAAATCCAAAATTTGGTATATTTACCTTTTTATAAATTAAGCCAAGATCATTTAGAGCTTTTTTTTTGTAATATTAGGGCACAGGGTGGGGCTAACAATAACCCAACTGCCAGACAATTTATATCGGCGTATAAAAAAATATTAATTCATGTCCAATTAAAAGACTCTAACAAAGGCAACTGTGGTGCGTTAGAAGAAATATCTATACTTAAATGTTCTTCAGCTGTTGAAAGGATAAACAGAAGTAGTATGGCTCAAGATATTATGTCACAATATGTAGAACAAATTGACGACGATTCAGAAATTGAAGAACTAGGAGGGCAATTTTCTGATTTTAGTAATCAAGCAATAGGCCATATTGCTGGTTACATTGTCCGAATATTAATGAAAAAAATAAACTGTGATGTCTGTGTGGACGCATTAGTGACACATCATTTTCAACCCTTCCACAATTATAATTGCGAAAGATCAAGGTGGCTTGTTGTATCCTTCGCCAGATGTCATTAAAATTTGTCAAACAGCGGAAACATTTTTAAAAACGTTGACGTAGGGGTTTTTAAAAAAGAAGTGGCGATAAGACAAATAATGGGACAGTATATAGGAACTCTTTTATTTAACGATATTTCCTCCCATCAAGTTGGCGAATTTCCTGCGTCCAATCACGTTACCGATTTGATGAAGGCAATAGTAGAAAAATATATACCTAAATGTCCGCATACACCATTTATTAAAATAAAAAATAAAACTTTTTAATAATATTATCTGTGTTAAATAATGTCATATGGGCCACGTAGAATGCGTTTGTCACCGAGAGAATCATCACAGAGTTCTTTAAAAAGGGTTAATAATCATTACGTTATTTAGATTGGGGCACGCTTGTACCACCGAACGAGATTACTGGAGTACCTACATGCAAGCAGTTCTTCATAATAATAAAACATAATGAATTTCAAGTCCCAGCTCTATTTTTAGATGATATTTTTGACGAATATGTGTATGAAAATGTAGAACCACACTTTTATTTAATAAACTCATGTTATGAGTATCTGCAGTATTTATTTAAAATGCCTGTGTGATTCGCATTTCTAGTTATTATTTTTTAGGTCAGTAGACTGACAAACAGAAAGAGCTAAGAAAGAAGTACCTAAGTGGTCACCGTCGTCTATGGACATTTCGAATACCTACAAATAGAATTGCTAACATGTTGATGACGAGTAAAAAGTAGTCACTGTTCTAGCAGCATAAAGTAGGTGAAAACGACTCCCCCTACTGCTAGCACACCTTACAGATTACCTGGCCTCTGTCAAAACTCAATAAAAATACTTTTAAATAGCTAGTTGGATTTTTCTCATTCTAACAAGATAAAGTCTGTGGAAGAGTTTGGTAAAAATAATCGATTTTTAGAACTTATTCAATTCAAAACTACGACAAAATGCGGGGAATTATTAAAAAAAATTACTGCACTTAAAAGTACCTTAATTATACTTTATATTAAGACATATTACATTGTGGCACAATATATTTGATAGTGATACTAAGTGCCATAGTCACTTGGTCATTCTCCTTTGAATAAACCAAGTATTCATGCATACATACCAGCACTTTTATTTAATTTTAAATTTACCTGTCTATCTTGTGTGGCTATTAATTAATGGTTTAAAATGTACAGCGGTTTGTGTAACAAATAAATAAATGTACTTCCAACGAGTCTTATTTATGGTATTTGAACAAAAAACCGGGTATCTATCGATATCGATAAAGAATTTCAATGTGCTACGTGGTGTGGCCTTGGCCGAGTAGCAGTAGAATTCGACCGGTCACGCCAATTAAGTTAATAATTGACAATTTCGAGAATAGCGCCATCTATGGTCAAGTAGCGAAACTGACTCGTCAATCGAATTTAGTGTGACTGTAGGTCGTAAATACGTATTGTCGCTAGTGCAAAATGAATCTTATTTGTAGAATGTCAGGGTTTATTTTTTTTTTCTGTGATGTAGGCTATATTTAATAAAACTTAAAACTACAAATCAAACGGATTATTTCTTTGTAGTGCAATATGTTATTATCGGATTATTTGTGTGAGTTTGGCGACAGCGGTTCCTATTGTAATTTTGGTGCATTGCCTTTCCACCTGTTTTTTCTGTTCCGTGAGAAGAACTATGGATGAGGAGATTGACTCGATCGAGAATGACTCTAAATTAATAAGTGCAACTGCTGTAGAAAATGATATTAACAAAAATGACGAAGTGTTTTCGACAATGTTAAATCAAGAAAGCGTTAAAAAAACCACTGAACATATTGTCGGTTATATTTCAGGATGGGTATCCAGAAAACTGGCTTCAGTATTGCAATGTTCGACATGCACCGATAGTCTGTATTGTAATAACAAATTGTGGTTTCATAAATTGATTATTTTAAAAAATATGGGTGGACTATGTTTCCCCAGTGAGGAGGATGTGTTGCAAATCTGTCTGAAGTCAGAATCTATAATTAAAAACAAACATTAAAGAAATGGGTCACATTATCCGACCCGATCACAAAGATATCCAAATTTAAAAAAACCGTATTTTAAAGTCGTTTATCAGCTGCAATGACGTATTTCGTTCTTTACATCAACATTCTTTAGAGCAACATCCCACATTTGATCACAGAGTGCAGCTTATTCGAGCGGTCATTGAGAAATTTATTAATGTTCGTCTACATTTCGCACACAAAAGCTCTGAATCAAATTATAAGAGGCAAAAAAGAAATAAATTAAGTTTGTTTGAAGGAATTTAAAAATATGTATCTACAACATAACGCTAGGCAATTTTGAGTTACAATCATATTCTTGGTGTACAAAGAATGCAGATTTTTTTTGCACTCACCCCTGCGCCTAAATTCCTTTATGTAAAGATTTTTATAGTGTAAAAAACATTGTAAGTGAGAGTCAACTGTAGTTAATAAAAGGGTATATTTAGTTACACATCATCATCATCATTGTTTATGCTCACCATTATTAATATTACATTGTAATACAAGATACACTCTTGTTCTTGGAAATTATATTACTTATACATAATGGACACAATGAAACAGTGTTTCATTCTGGGGAAATTCACGCAGAATGATATTCAGACTAATTTCAAATCCCCTAAGAAATTTATGGCTCCCTTGAAGGCTGGTCCACGTGCTGGAAAGCGCAAACCAAGAAAGCTCGGAAAAAGTATGGTGGCGACGGACACACCATAAAAAGATCGGATAGCAGAAGAACGAAAAAAAAACACAAGGAAGAAAATCAGCTGCAAAGACCGTTAAACGGCCAGTTTTGATTGATAAAGGAGGAAAAAAGAAACAAAAAATTTGCAAGGATTGAATCGGAAACGAGTAGTGAAGAAGACGAGGAAGTAGGCTACATGGAAGAAGGTGGGACTTCCTTTAATAACAGAAGATATAAAAAAACTTATTCACTCACCCCAAGAAGGTGATTACGTGCTTGTTTTACTGGACGCTAAAAAGCTGAAGGTCTACTATGTCGCACAGATCACGGAAGTCATAAATCAAAATAAATTCGGAGCTTCGTTCATGAGATTAAAAGTCAAAGACAACATGAATTTTTACATGCCGTTGCCGACCTTTCAGAAATTCACATGAATGAGATAAAAATTAATCTTCCTCTGCCACAAATAAATGGATTGAAATCCAGAAACTCAACTTACGTTTTTCCTGTTCGTGTGACGCCTAATATGAAGATGCGTTAATTTTCCATTTTCTTTTGTTTTAGTATTATTTCTCTTCATATTTTTTTATTCTTATTAGTTTCTCCTGTAATTTTTCGTAATTTTGCGACTTATATGTCGCTATGTGATATCTTAATGTAAATTGATCTCTGCTAATTTTTATAGATAGTAACGTAATGATTGTGATTTTATAATTCTGAGATAGATTATTGCAAGTGCCAAAAAAATTAAGTTATTATTGCTTATCTAGAGTTAGGTAAAATAATGAGTGCTATAGCAAATTTAGCAAGTTACTTTTTTTTTTCATTGTGTGTCGTTATTATCTTAAATAGTTATTACCTATTATAAGTAACCTGAAAAGTCGGATTAAAGTGAAATTAAGAATAAAACCTTTTTTGATTGAACTCGAGTATTTTTTGACATTCCTTAGGTTACACAAAATATGAGACAGCCACTATTCAATGTTATGTTTCATTGTTGAATTTGTGGTGTTTCATTGTGTACGCGACGGTGGACACAATGAAACATGACCCGTTTTTTATTTTTTGCTTACTGATTACACATTTATTTTAAAAAACTTAAACGACATCCGTTACCTAATAAAATTTCCTATATACCTGTAAAAAATTAGACCTTTTTTGTGTTTCATTGTTGGATGACCCTACCTATTTAGTGTAAAAGTAATGTTAAATTACTAGATTAAAATATTAGATACTTATTTCCTCGTACCTATCAAAGATTCGTATCTAAATGATAAAAAGCAAATAAACCTTTTTAAGAACCTCTACAAACATCCGAACTGAGAACCTTTTTGAGTCGATTAAAAAGGACTATAAAGCGATTCTTTAGTTTTTAAGAAAATATAGGACAAGTGTTAAATTTTGTGAACTAGACGTTTTGAGAGTTTTCGATAAGTGGACTTTTTGGGAATTATAGATTTGCCGTAACAATAATAAGGGCCCTTTTCTTGTCACGCGTATTAGTACGCACGCGGGTCTCGTCTCACGCGGGTGATAGCACGCTCCGGGCCACACGCGGGACAAAGATTTCGATTGCTGCTGCAGTGTTGTGCGTGTCGCCAGTGGGTAAACTCGTGCACAAACATGAACGTTAAAAAAATATTATCGCTTATATCATTTTCAAAAATAAAAAATATAACAAACAATTCAGAGTAGCATATCTTGACACTAGATCACTCACTGGAATGTTTAATGTAAATTTTCAAAATCTCCGAGATAACCCTTGCAAATTTAAGAACTACTTCCGAATGTCCCTGCGGTCTTTCGATGAGTTGCTGGGAAGAATTGAACATAAGTTGGCTGTATCCAGTTTACGACGAATCGCAATAAGTCCTACGGAGCGTTTAGCAGTTACTTTTATTTTTCGAAATTTGGAATTATTTCTTTGCAAATTTCTAGCCAACCAGCTGCCCTTGCTTCCCGGTTTTTGTAAAGTTCATTCCGCTTGCATTCCCATAACAAAGGGTGAAGGTGCACTTCAAAAATAACTCGTTCTGTATCAATTTTCATTTTTGTTTGCGATTATATGCGGACTATGAGCTTGCGTGCAACCCGCTTCACAGTAAAAACAACACTGAAGGCAGAAGATCACCGCCCGCATCCGGATAGCGCGCACGCGGGCTACGCGCCCGCAGCCAATCCGCGTTCCGCGCGCGTGCTACCCGCATGTTAGGAAAAACATGTATCAAATGATAGGATGCGGGCAGTCCGCATGCAGGCGAGACCCGCGTGCGGGCTAAAATACGCGTGACAGGAAAAGGGCCTTTAAAACCCAAAAAGTTAACGACTGTGTGTTGTCAGATGGCTATCGCTATAATTTAGCAAAACGTAATAAAAACTTTAACACGTAATAAAGACTTTATGGAGATGTGAAAACCGTGTATCGTGTTCTGCAACCATAACGTTGAATAGTGGCCGTACCAATATTTTGAGAAAGACGAATCACTCCTGCGCATCAAACAGTCATCGAAATGAGGTATTTAACACGTTCACTGTGCAGCTATGATGAGAGAGACTACCCCTTAAGTGCAAACGAAAATTGTAGATAATATGTTGCGCTTGGTATAAAAATGATATATTATAACATTATTTTTCATTTTTTTGTACCCCCTTTATACTGTATAAAAAAATATTTTTTGTCTATTGACCCACCCGTGGATCATACACGTGTGACGTCTTTGCATGCTTTTGTCTCTATATTATACGGTGTTATCTATGGTATAATTGACAAGAAGTAGAATTTTGATTTGCAATGTCAATGTCAAATTATAAATTAATTACAGTTACGTCAATAGGTTAGAAAAAGTTTTTACAAAGCATTAAAACTTAGTTTGGTTTGTATAACAATGAATCGATCCAGACCGATGTCTAAACTTACGGATGAGCAGTTATGGAGAATTTTAGAAGATAGTGATGGAGAAGAAAATATCGTAGAGGCTTTGGAAGATTCAGAGAGTGGTGAGTTACCTGAAAATGTTGAAACTGTGGAGAATATTATAGAATATATAAATGATAATAATGATGTGCAATTGCCTGTCTTGTCGCCTACTTCTACTGCTTTACAAGAACCTTGCATGTACTCGCCTGAGCATATTTTCCCGCCATTGTTTGATGATGAGCCTGCTGTGTTGCCATTACCAACGCTTGAGGAAGCTACTTTTGATCAGCCTAGCATACACGAAGGAGCTTCAACGCATATGCTATCCAACGATGCGAGACAATCTCAAATCAATAATTCTCAGCTATTGCCTACTGCATGGTCTTTAGAAATACAGCCTTTGGAAAGGGAGGTTTTCACAGGATATGACAACGGCAAGCGGCAAAATCAATTTTTTGGAGAACATACAGACTTGTGGACCATATTTCGTTCACTTGTAGATGACGATATGATACAATTGATGGTAACTCAGACAAATATTTACGCCGCACAATTACAGCTTTTTGCTACATTGAAACCCAACTCGCGCATAAAACGTTGGAATGATGTTACTGCAGAGGAAATGCTAAAGTTTATAGGAATTTATTTGTTTACCGGACTCATTGATTTTCCTACAACAGAATGTTATTGGAAGAAAGATAAACTATACTTCCATCCACTTCTTCATGAGGTTTCAATGTCTTACGACAGATTCTGCCTCATTCTAAGATGTTGGCATTTTGCAGACAACAGCGCTGATCGAACTGGAAGACTGTACAAAATACAACCTCTTATAGATAAAGTTATAGAAAACTCGCGTAAAATATTTACTCCAGGAGACACCGTTGCTGTCGATGAATCGATGGTCGGGTTTAGAGGAAAACTGAATATCCGAACCTATAATCCTCAAAAAAGCAGCAAGTATGGCATGAAAATTTATAAACTGTGTACGGATACAGGGTATGCATGGAGCTACAAAGTTTATTCAGGAGAAGATAGAGCCGTCGAAGGTCTTGATAAACCAGGCTCGGTGGTCGTTGCACTGGCGGCAGATCTTTTGAATGAGGGCAGGTTGCTGGTGACAGACAATTATTACTCCAGCGTCCCACTAGCCCGACATCTTAAAGAACGCAGAACAGACTTTTGCGGAACCGTGCGTAAATAGACGAGGTCTTCCTCTAGACGTGATCAATGGGACCCTAAGGAAGGGTGAAATTGCTGCCAAGCAAAACGCATTTATTACCTTAATAAGTAGGATAAAACAAAACTAAAGTTCCATGTTTTGTTACCAACTAAAGTTAAAAATGCGTAAATCCTATTTTTCACTCCCAGATAAATACAAACAAAGAAAAACTAGCCTATAACACAATGGCGAAGGTGAACAGAGACAAGTTAGTTTTTGAAAAAAAAATACCGCAGCAGTGGCGAAAAGTCATCTGTTTGGCAATATTTTCTTCGTTCCACAGACGGATTGTATGCTGAATGCCAAAAATGCAAAAAAAGTACTGAAAAACTCTGGTTCTGCAAGTCCACTTCACAACCATTTAAAATGAGTACATTCCATAGAACTAATAAAGGAGAAAAGCAAGCTTCTACTGGTTCCTTATCACAAAATGAAAACGAAAGTAATACATCATCGTCACAAAATGTCGAAAATCAACCACAAGGATAAAAAAAGCGAAAAACAACGATCGGAGACTACTTCAAACCGGATGATGACGAAGACGTACAAAGTGCCGTATCGAAGATGACTGCTTTAGATGGATTACCTTTTAGAGTATTTTCCACATCGGAAACATTAAGGAAGCTATTCAAAAAGAGTAATTATAATTTGCCAACATCATCTAATGCAATAAAAGGTATGGTTATGAAGAAACATGCACAGCTGAAAGCAGATTTAAAAAATGAAATAATTAAAATCAAAGATAGGCAGCGATTTTCAGTCTCCCTTGATGAATGGACTTCCTCAAGAAATAAACGGTATATGAACGTGTCAATATTCATTCCCCAGAACTTGATGACAAGCCTTTCCGAAACTTGGGACTATCAAAAATAAGAGGCCGCGGGACAGCGGAGCTTTTGAAAGTGATACCTAGGTATTTAAGAAGATTTGTACCTAAAATATTATTTTATGATAACAGTTATTGTTACTGATCTTAATATTTTAATAAAAATGCTGTTTCAATACATTATGTTAGTTTTATTTATATTTTATAACCGGTATCCGTAATATTCGTAGGTATTATCCGGATTTATCCGGATAGTTTTAGGATGTATCCGAATTATCCGAATAGTAAAATTGGACGGATAATTGCATGCCCTATCCACGATGTTATGCAGATTTTTTTCAGAACTTGAAACTTGATTGATTTGGTTAAAAATTGAGATTGTAAGTAAATGTGATAGCTGAGCTATAATTTTCTACTGAAATCATAAGGTTGATTTTTTCTAGATTTGAGAGTTTATTGAACTGAAACCTAAGAAGTTTATGATACATTTATGTTGGTTAATTTTTGTTATATTGGTAAAGTGGATTTTATATTTTGTTTTTTTTAACACTTTCGCGGACAAAATGTAATTAGACGTCATGATTGGAGATTTTGATACGGCACAACGTATGATGACGTTCGAAAACAGAATATTATTTACGGCAGGACGTTGATACCCGGTGAATTTTAAAGCAATAATTCGTTCTATTGTAGGGTAAACCAAGGTATAACTGGCCACTACCAATAACTAGCCACTTGGTACTTTATCTATTTGAAATAACAATAATGTTTTATTTGCGCCATCTATGAATGTATGAAACGAATGCCTTGTCATTCGTCATGCATAGTAGTTCAACTTTTTTTCGCTACAGATACCAGCGCCAAAGCAAACGGCCATTTTATGACAGTTGGTGTACGTGTCTCGACATGTAGGTTGTCACACTACGTAAATGTTAGTGGCTAAGTTTTTACAAAATTATAAAATTAAGGGTGATAATAATTAGCATTGGTGAAAGAATAGCATATTTCTAAGTTTTGCATGGTAAGTTATATGAATCTTTATCTTAATTGTAATAAAACCTTAAATGAGCCGTTTTTAAGAGGGTGGCTAGTTTCTGAAGTAATTTTTTGCATATTTTTAGTTATTGGCCACGTATGCCAGTTACTGAAGTTTTACCTATTGTTCACATTTCATTAAAAATAACTCATATTTACGATGTCTATAAGGTGTAATATTGTGTATTTCCTTTTAAGAAGAATAAGTCAACTCTAATCAGAAACTGGCATAGGTGGCCAGTCTGTGGCCAGTTACTAATCTATTTTCTTATATTTTTTACAGTTCATTGAAACTTAAGTAAAATGTCTAAAAAACGACAATACGGGAAAGAAACAATTGATAAGGCTCTTAAATTTATTGAGAATAAAGAGGGTTCAATTCGACAGGCGGCAAAACAATTTGGTGTGCCTAGAAGTAGCCTCCAATTCAAAATTCAAAACCCTGACACAAAGTTTAAGTCTGGACCAGATCCAGTGCTAACTGAAGCTGAAGAAATCAGTTTATGTGACTTCATCATACAACTGTCAAAGCGTGGCTTCCCAAGAAAGAAGGAGGATATCCAATTGTGTGTACAGAATTTTTTGCAACAAAATCCGAGACCCAACCCTTTCCGAGACAACAAACCGGGAGATGTGTGGTTTAAGGCTTTCTTGAAAAGACACCCTAATATTGCTATTCGAACGTCAGAAGGAGTTACCAATGCAAGTGCTTGTGTTTCTGAACAGGATATTAGGAAATGGTTTCAGGAAATACAGCAGTATATTTTCGAGGAAGAACTAGAGGACGTAATTCAAGATCCCATTAGAGTGTTCAATGCCGATGAAACTGGTTTCAATATATGCCCGAAAACAGGCAAAGTACTGGCTGAGAAAGGGTGTAAAAATGTGTACCAGGTAGAAAAAGGATCTTCTAAAGAAAACATTACAGTTTTATTTACGTTTTCTGCTGCTGGACACGTCTTTAGACCAATGATTATCTATCCTTATAAACGAATACCTGACCGAGTTTCGTTGAGTGTGCCATCGGGTTGGGGGATAGGGCGAAGTGACACAGGTTGGATGACTGCAGCGGTTTTTTATGATTATATCTCTAACTGTCTACATCAACAAATTTTAGAAAGCAATATCCCACTTCCTGTTATTCTGTTTGTCGACGGACACAAAACCCATATAACCATAGAAGTATCAGAACTATGCCGCCGTCTTCAAATACATCTAATAGCGCTTTATCCAAACGCAACTCGCATACTACACTGAATGTCGTGGTGGCCTAGGAATGTCGTGGTGGCCTAGCGGTTCAATGATCGGATTTGTATGCACAAGGTTGCAGGTTCGAACCCAGGCAAGTACCAATGTGGCTTTTTCAAAGTTATATGTACTTTCTTAATTATTCTAAGACACTACTGACAAACGGTGAAGGAAAACATCGTGAGGAAACCTGGATTCCAAAATTTGGCATCTGAAATCGCCAATCCGCAGAGAGCAAGCGTGGTGATCAATGCTCGTGCCTTCTCTACATGGGAAGAGGCCTGTGCCCAGCAGTGGGACGTTTATAGGCTGGATTATTATATAACTCGCATACTACAACCAGCTGATGTTGCAGCTTTTCGCCCAATAAAGGTTGCTTGGAAGAAGGTACTGCGCGATTGGTACGCTGCGAATAATTACCAGAAGAGTCTGACCAAAGAAACCTTTGCTCCACTGTTGAAAACTGTTGTAGATTCGTGTTCTAAGAAAGAGACATTAATAAATGGATTCAGGGTATCCGGCTTGTGTCCATTTGAACCAAATAATGTTGATTTTAGCAAGTGCATTGCAAAAGTAAACCAACCCGATACATGCGCGTCAGAAATAAATGTTGGGAATAATATGAATGTGCTGACCTATTCAGAGTTTTGTAACATTGTGGGTGAAGCAATTCTTGAAAAATGTCGAACAGTCTCTTCTATTTTAGAGTCAGATGATAGCTTTATTGCAATTTACAATTTATGGCAAAGATTCGAGGCTGCATCGGAAAACAATAATAATTATAGAAGTAATTATGACATCGTGGACCGTGAACCGTCTATAATCGTAAATGACAATTACGTGAGTGATATTATAGAAGAAGACAGAAACCCTAGGACGATTCTTGATGAATTTACAGGTGAATTAATAAATAAAACCGAAGAAAGAGAAGATGAAAACAAAAGAAATGTATGTGAGCCAAAAGTTCAGAATATTTTAATAGAACGTTGTTCCACTCCGCAGCCCAGCACGTCAAAACAAATCACACATTCGAATGTTTCCATAATTTCTAATGTGTCTCTAACTGAATACTTAAAACAAAACTTACCAGTATCACCTAAAAGGCAAGGAAAACGCCAAATTGAAAGACTGCCATTTGCTTTGACTTCAGACCAATATGTGGAAAAAATAAAAGCTAAACAGTTAAAAAAAGAAGAAGAAGAAGCTGCAAAAGAGGAAAGAAAGAGACTGCGAGAAGAAAAGAAGAAGGAAAAAGAGAACAGCATACCTAAGAGGAAAATCAAGAAAAAAAGTGATGGAAAAAGCCAAATAAAGATAATTAAAGAAGATATATGTACAGAAAAGACTGAAAATACATATGAGGTTAATGAACAATTCGTTTTTTGTGATTGTTGTTTGAATCTCATTACACGTAGGGTTATTGAATGCAACCAGTGTAAAAAACGGTTTCATTTAAATTGTATTCCGTCATATCACAGACTCCATGTACCTGTAGAAGATGAGGATCCGTTTTTGTGCCACATCTGCTATCGAGAGAGTAACACTGACTCATCTGACGGTGATTGTGAGGCCTTATTTAGTACTGCTTGTGAAGAAGCGCGAAAGCAAGGCTTCGGTACTAACTTTATTCTATAAAACTATATTAATGTTAGATTTGTTGATTTGTTGTTCGTGTAAATTAAGAAAGTTCCTATGTCGTATTATTTTTGATCTCATATTAATATTACGGGTAAAATATTGAGTTATTGTCCGACATAATGAATGTTGTTTTGTTTAAAGTTTATTTTTTTATGTTCCTGTATAGATAGTAGGATAAAACTGAAACTTTTTTCATGTGGCCAATTAATAGTTTAATCACGGCCAGTTTATAAAATTTGTGGCTAGTAACTACCAAAAAGTGATAGTTTTTTGTTTCTATTATAATTTTATACAACAAATTGTTTTGTTTTACTTCTAAAACCTCAAATTACTTAAAAGAATATGCATATTATTGAGCGGCATTACAATAAATCTAATATCGTAACTAATTTTTACATAATCCAATTGTGACTTGGCTAAAATTCTTAAGCGGCCAGTTACTGGTGGTTTTACCCTACCGTGTATCACAACATATCAAAAACTCAAAATTTTACTGTCACGTGGACTTTGTTTGTAACAGTTTCAAAAAATGTGCTGTTGATAATGTGCGGCGACACTGCACACACAAGCACACCGTGTTTATACGTCTCCCGCGCCCCTCGCGTCCCTACACTCAGTGCGGCAGTGTCACGCTAGCGAGGTGCGCGCGTTATATCAGCGCGGGAGTGGCGCATCGTAATATTTGCAGACAAATAAACATCGTAAGTATTTATATTATGCTATTATCTTATTATTACTAGGTTGTAAACTAATTCAATTATAAGTGTATTGTATGAAAATTGTATGTCATCAGTTATTTTGTTTGTTTTAGATGGATAAGCGCAAGAGAAATCTGATGAGAATTTTTGAGGATTCCGATGACTCAACCGAGGGGGACCCATTCCAGGATCGTGATGGCGACTTTGGATCTGACAAAGATTTTGACCCTCAAGAGGATACATCAGGTAGTGAAAGTTCTTGTATTTATTATCGCCAGAATTCGTCAAAAACCTCTGCTAAAACACATTCAAAATCTGTTGGGATCTCGACTCAGAAACCTAACACCGATTTTAGTTCTGACACTAGTGATGATGATAACGATACACAATTGACTAAAAGTGATTGTACCCGACGTACTCAAGAGGAGGGTACAAATGACTCGAGTTCCTCAGAAGAATTTTTTCCCCTAGCTAAACGATTAAAACTACCAGAAGCTCTAACTATAACTGAAAGCCATCATGAGATCATTCAGGAAATACCTGGATGCTCTTCTGTACCTGATATAAATGAACTATCATTTTTAACCGACGAAAAAACGAAGGAGGTTCTCAATTCGACGCGTATATTTTTTTTTTTTTTATGTTTGATCACGCATAGCTTTTTACATACTAGTCCGATTTTGATAATTCTTATTATATTGGAAAGGGTATACTCCAAAGTTGGTCCCATATAAATTTGGAAAAAGAATTCCCACCCTAAGGGTAGGAAAACAGGGGTTGATTGATTGTTCACTCACTGATTGTAATGTATTACCACGCGTAACTTATTACAGAGTAGTCCGATTTTGATAATTCTTTTTTTATTAGATAGGGTATACCTCGAAGTAGCCACAAAAAAATATAAAATAAAAACTTTTTAACAAAAAAATTAAACCGCCGAAAAACTGAAAAGCAAAAAATAATATTTGCAGTCGGGGGACGGTTACTTGGAACAATTCATTACAGGACCCCCGACTACAAATATTATTTTTTGCTTTTCAGTTTTTCGGCGGTTTAATTTTTTTGTTAAAAAGTTTTTATCACAAAACTTGTCTCATAATATGGTATTGAATCCGTCAAATCTGTTACAAGCGACATCTAATGAGACGACTCAAGAAAACCTACTACCGGCTTCACCTACCGCTTCTCAATATGGAACTTTGTCAACCCTCTCACTAATTTCCAATGTCCTTGCTGAAAACTGCGATCATGAAGGAGGATTCCGGTCTCTTGACAAACTACCACCTTTATTCGACGCGTCTCAAAATGGGACATTGGATTTATCAAATTTAATACCGATTTCTCATGGTGTGGCTGAAAACTGCCAACATGGGGTAGTCCAGGAAGAGCGTAGGTGGTCTGGTGAGCTACCTTCTTCACCCAGTGCGTTAGGAAACAGGCCTGGAGGATCGTCTCATCCCACTGAGACAACGTCTAATGAAGAAGATTGGGTACAAACAACAACATCCATATCAGACTTTAATTTTGACGCTGATTCTGTTGGGGTAAAGTTTTCCATAGACGATAACACAATCGTGTCTGATGTATTTCATCACTTGTTTCCATCCATCATTCTTGACTATTTAGTAGATTGCACAAATGCATATGGCTCAAATATGTGTCAAACTAATAGACCAAAAACCAGACACAGTCGATCATATTCATTTAAGCCCACAGATCGTAACGAGATGCTGAATTTTTTTGGATTATGCCTGCTAAGTGGTCAAGTCAACGTACCTCAAAAACGAAAGCTATTTACATTATCAGATAGTTTATACTATCACCCTATATTTGTATCTACAATGTCAGGCCGTCGATTTGAGCAACTGTTAAGGTGTCTATACACAGGATCTTTAAGTGCTAAAGGCAAAGATAAAATAAATGAATTTATGGATGCTATTACTAGGAATTTTCGGGCATGTTACTCACCTGAAAAAGAACTATCTTTAGACGAGTCGATTTTGTTATTTAGGGGGCGTTTATCATTTACACAAAATATAAAATCAAAGAAAGCTAAATATGGTATAAAGTTCTGTGAATTGACGGAAGCTAATGGCTATGTTTTAAACATATTATTGTATACAAAGGTAAAGGTAAAGATAACTCTATGGAAAAAGGTAAAAAAACTGAAAAGACTGTATTCAAACTAATGAAACCATATGTTCTGAAAGGTCATGAATTATTCATGGATAATTATTATAATTCATATGGTTTGTCTTAAAAACTACTACCTTAGAACGCATACAAATGGGACCCTCAGAACAAACCGTAAAGAAAACCCAAAGGCGGTTATGGAAAAAAAAATAAAGAAGGGTGAACACGTATGGGTGAGAAAAAATAATGTCTATGTTTCAAAGTGGGTTGATAAGCGACCTGTAACAATGATTACCACAAGGGATCATCCTAAAATGGTTAACATTACAAATAGACGAGGACAATTGAAAAGAAAACCGGTAGAAGTGGTCTCTTACAATGAATTTATGTCTGGCATCGATCGCGCTGATCAGATGGTATTACTCGTCTCCACGAAATTGTTTGAGATGGTACAAAGTTTTTTTTTCCATTTACTTGATTTAGCCGTATGGAAGTTTTTATTTATATAGAAAATACAAAATGAATAACAATAAGAAATGAGTTTTTAAATTTTAAAGAGGAATTGATAAGATACTTGATTGGTATTAGCCCTGTTCATAAACCTGATCTTTTAATGAAGCATTCCAGGAACGATAACAGAACAGTAGACCGGTCAGTATATCCAAGACCTTCCTCGACACATCTCGATGATACCAGCGGTGGACATTGGCCTGAAAAAAATCCGCTTCCTCTTGTCTCTAAAAAGACTTCTAACTACCTTAAATGCAAAATGTGTGCAAAGAATAAACATCGTAAAGAAACTGGTTTGAGATGTAAGGGTTGCAAAGAAAATACGGAAATAGAGACGAGTGGCGCGGGCGCCCGCCACCGGCGATGGCGGTGTGCGGGGGCGCGGGCGCTCTCAGGCGATAGTGCCGGTGTGCGGGGGCGCGCGCGTGAGAGGTGAGGGGCGGCGGTACGGGCCGATCGCTCACGAAACTCAGTGCGTGCTGAACGCTAATCTAAGACGACTGTGTATTTGTGTTGCCCGTGCCCCCGCGCGAACTTGACGCTCTGCGAGAGTTTCGGTAAAACCATTTTTGTTTCTGTTACTTATTATCGTATCGTCATTAAAGATGCCAAAGAGAAAGTGTCACTTTAGGGATGAATATACCAAAGAATGGTCGTATACAAAAAGAGGCAGGACGGAATTTGAAGCTCTGTGCTCTATTTGTAATTCACATATTTCCGTAGAACATGGTGGTAAATTTGACATTCAGCAGCACATAGCTACAAATCTTCATAAATCACACATCAGAACCGCTTCAACTTCAAAGGATATTTCTATTTTTATGATAAAGAAAGATTCGGAAGAGGAAATTTTGGTTGCAGCTGCTGAGTTGACCACAGCATATAAAGTCGTACGTCATCACCAATCCTTTAATTCATTGGATTGTACTACCAAATTAAATGCACTGATGTATCCTGACTCAAAAATTGCTACTAAGCAAACTACTGCACGAACTAAGGCTACGGCAATAGTAAAAAGTATACTCGCTCCGCATAGTGTGCAACTTTGTGTTACAGATTTAAACAATACGTCGTTTTTTGGATAGCTACTGATGCCAGCAATCATAATGCCGAGAAAATTTTTCCTTTGGTGGTCCAATTCTTTAATGAAAAAGATGGACAGCAATCTAAGCTATTAAAATTGGGTTCTTTAAATAATGAGCGCTCTGAAACAATTACTGAATATTGCAAAACCTCTCTAGAAAATCTGAATATTCCTCTGGAAAAGCATATCGCGTTTTGCGGAGATAATACAAATACGAACTTTGGCGGCTTCAATAGAGGCGGAAGTAATAATGTGTTTTCGAGACTAAACGCTGAACTGGGAAAAGATATTGAAGGCGTAGGATGTCCTGCGCATGTTCTACATAACACTCTGTCGAATCGATAGTGGTCAAGGTGTTCAAGTACTTCCACATTTACACTGTAAGGACGGAAAAACTGAAGGCGTTTTGTGAATATGCTGATGTTGCCTACAAAAACTTATTGTCCTATGTTGGGACCAGATAGTTGTCATTATTACCAGCAGTTGAGCGAATGTTAAAGTTGTGGCAGCCATTAAAAGATTTTTTTTAATACTGAAGAAAGGCCACCAAAAGCTATTAAAGATTTTTTTGATGATCCCATTAGTAAAGCGTATTTTTGCTTCCTACATTCACAGCTTAATACGTTTGAATCTCAAATAAGAAAAGTTGAAAAATCTAATATCACGGTGCTTGAAGTGAAGTCCATATTACAAGAGACAAAGCAAATTATGATGGAGAGAAAAACATCTAATTATATTGGAATTGCGACGAAGCAAATTTTGAATCGCTTAAAGCTTGATTCTGAAAATAATGACAAGGTGGAAGCTTTTGAAAAACAAGCAATATATTTCTTTAATACAGCTGTCGAATATATACAGAAATGGTCACAACCGCTTCAAAACTTCAATGCTTTTGACTGGATGACGCTGAATAGTGTTCCTGAATGGGAAGAAATAGAACGAACTGTAACATATTTACAAACTAAACAAATAGATATTGGACAGTAAAGTAAGTAATCCAGCCTATAAACGTCCCACTGCTGGGCACAGGCCTCTTCCCATATAGAGAAGGCACGAGCATTGATCACCACGCTTGCTCTCTGCGGATTGGCGATTTCAGATCCCAAATTTTGGAATCCAGGTTTCCTCACGATGTTTTCCTTCACCGTTTGTCAGAAGTGTCTTAGAATAATTAAGAAAGTACATATAACTTTGAAAAAGCCACATTGGTACTTGCCTGGGTTCGAACCTATAACCTTGTGCATACAAATCCGTTCAATGAACCGCTAGGCTACCACGACATCTACAGGACACGATATTGGACAGACTGAGACCCTATTTAACCAGTTTCTTTACTCAAAAAATTATTTGAATAAAAATAATGTCACAATGAAAACACTGAGCATGGAAGAAAAATGGCTGAAATTTTTTGGACATACAGAGATTTTTGAGCAGAAGTCATACCTATTAAAGCTGTGTGAATATGTATTTGCAATTCCTGCCCACAACGCAAATGTAGAAAGAATATTTTCGTTGATGACGGCTCAATGGACGGACGAACGAAACAGGATGTCGGTAGAGACCATTGAATCCATATTGATTTGTCATTATAATTTTAAAATGACATGCGCCCAATTCTATGATTATATAAAAAATGTAAAAGAAGTTATTGCAAAAGTAAAATCAACATCAAAATATGACTGGGCGAAAAAATAAATAAGTAATTTGATGGTACGAGTAACTTAGTTTAAAAATTGTCAACATGGAACATTTCAAATAAAAAGTTTGATTCAATCATTTTGATTTTTTATTTAATTTATTTCATACTTTTGATATGGTTGAGATTACAATGTACAAATGCCTGATATGTATGGTGTAGTAGAAAAGCCGCTTGTCGGGCTTTGGGCATCGGAAACGAAAACGTCCCGTATTGATTTCTAGAAGTTATGGCAACCCTATGCATTGTGCTTTGAAGAAAGGCATAAGACTGATCATTTAATTACAAGTTCCTAAAGGTTTATTTTGTTGATTTGTAAAATTTTTTACTAAGATTACTTTTTTACTAAGATGACTAAGATTTATTTTGTTGATTTGTTTAATTTTTTTTTTTACTGTGTGCAGAAGTTGCAATTGTTTTTGTGATATGATTATAAATATGCAAGTTGATGTTTGTGAAGACTACTAGTAATTGTTGATTAAGTTATTTTTGTCATACGAACGCCACGAACGTGTTAAGTGTAGTAAACATAGAGTACAATAACTGATCTATAATTTCCTACTGGAATCATAAGGGTGATTTTTTATGATTTGAGAGTTTATTGAACTGAAATCTAAGAAGTTTTTGATAAATTTATGTTGGTTAATTTTTATTGGTCAAGTAGATAAGTGCAAGTCTTTTTATAAGTGCAAACATAGAGTACAATAACTAAATTTCGTTTGTTGATTTGTTTAAAACTGATTCTCAATACGTCAGTCAGACTAAAAAGTATGCTAATAAATATTAAATTACTAAGCATTTATGGTACTTTTATTTACGATTTAACAATTCCATTGATGAGACACCTCTTTGCAATACTCATTTTAATTTTGATGAGATTAATAGCCTAGTGTAGAAGAATTTTGGAAGCAAGAAACAAATTAAAAAATGGCGACGACTCTGCAATGTTTCCACTATTATCGACTATAACCAGAAAGCTTTTATGTTTGCCGCACAGTACCACTACGGTGGCACGCTTGTTTTCGAGCAATAATTTTATGAAAACGAAATGAGAAATAAACTTTTTACGTCCACAATGATAGGAACCTTGCATACAAGGTCAAAAATTAAAAATTGTTTAAAAACACAGAGAACAAGATTTTCTATTAAAAAAGGGAAAAGTTGGTATTAAAAAAAAAAACTATAAGTTGTTATTGAAAAAATCTGATGTCATAAATACCCTAATTTAAAAACATACCTTCATACTAACCTTAATCATGTAAACGATCAAATGAATGCTTATGAAATTTAAGCGAAATCGCATTAATTACCATCACTAATCAATCCCCTTTATTTTTAAAACATATTTTATCAACTCTCTGGAGATTGTCAAAACAACAAATTAGGCACTAATCCAATCAGTATTTTGACTATATTTACCTGGGTGCGACGAAGAGTATGAACAATTTAAATAGCATCAGAGGTACTTATATAATCCACCACAAGCGAACAACGGTACAAGCGAACAAAGCGTACAAGAGGACAGTGAACGATGACGACAGATTTATTTTAAAACGGATTTGAGAGAGACAACAATCAGCAAACCAAAAACATTTTTGACGATTCCTCCTAAGCACGATTAGAATTTTTCAACCGATTTTTTTTATCAGGATTCTTTTAAAACAATACTTCCAAAAACTGTTGAAAAACCAAAACATTTTAGGCGATCTTTCATAAGTATGATTAGACTTTTTCAACAAAGTTTTTATTTTTATTATCTTCATTTAAAATACACATTCAAAAACAGTTGATTTGTTGTTAGAAAACTAAATTGAAATCGACACCCAAACGAAAACACAATTTTCAAAAAATACATTAATATCATAAAAACCTTTTATTCAAGACAAAACGGGCTTGTGTGCTACTGTGACTACATTTTGTACTTACATTGTTGATTGGCATATGAAACACTATACCTATGGTCTACAATACCGTAAACTTACTCAGCGACGATCTTACCCTGAAAATGATAACATTTAAATAAAAATACATTAAATGTTTTAAAATCGTTTTATAAAACATAATAAATACAGGCTATAACGTAATGGACAACAAATAAGATGGGTATGCAGTGAGGAGAATACAACAGGACGGCAAGTATCTTTGGAACCCGATGGTGGCTTCACAAACATTTGTAATATATGATAGAATTGTGCTAACTTACAGTATTTAATATTCATCTAAACGAGACAATATGTTAGCGATGTATGTGGCATCTCAACGCCCTAAATTGTTGATTTACCCACAGTAATCTGTCAAACTGTTGTTGCATGCCATAAAGCTTAAAAATATGTAGTTTAGTAGTACTTGAGTTGACGTTGTGAAGACACCAAAAGATTTTACATATTTTGATTGAGTAATCTTATGTTATACAATTGTTATTCTAAATACAACATCATCATTCATCCATAAATTAATAAATCACGTTTTACTGTCTTTAACGAACTTTTCCGCATCGATTCAAACTTAATATCGAATAACGTAAACTAGAAAATATATCGATACTTTAGTATTAATTTCACACCTGAAAAATTACTTAATCATTTAAATGTTATGAAAAATATTTAGTTTTACTTCCGCTACAAAAATCCAGGCTTGGAAGCTTGATGCAGTCCCACCCTCCCGCCCTCATGCAATATGCACATGCAGGAAATTTCTCGCTTTTCGTGTATGCTTGCATGACGGCGGGAGGATGGGCTCTCCTGCATGTGCATATTGCATGAGGGCGGGAGGGTAAGACTGCATCCTGCTTCCAAGCCTGGATTTTGTTTTCATAACATTTAATGTCATGGATTTCCGCAAAGTAAAGCCTGATTCTATAACTTACTCAATCATTGACTGATCTTCGTCAATTTACAGGACTCCATGTCAACGTCGTTAAAATGCACGTGCCACAAATAGCGTGTGGTTTTAATATTTAGTTTTTCTGTTCTTAGATGAATGGCTCTTGCATTCTGCTCATTTTTTTTAAATACATGAATTTTAAGATATTAAGTAGGCTCCATTGACTCAAGTAGCACGGCGTGTACTAGTATGGGAGTTAAAATAACATTATATTATATTTATATGTATTAAAGCCCAATATATTTTTATAACCTTACTTTAGCCCTAACCATCTTTAGCATAACTCAGTAAAACGTAATTACTTAATTCTCAAACCGCGCCTTATATAACTATACAAAATGTAAATGAATGTTTTGTGAACACATTAGTGTAGCGACGCTAAAATTAATTGCACTGACCACAACTAATAAAATGACAATGCGTTGTTAAAAATGACTAGTACTTAGCATGTAAGAGATCCCTTGTATTGCAACTATTTCGAATTAAGTGCCAACATGGCGAGACAAACCAATCTTACCCAACCTTTTTGATCAAATATTTTGATCAATGTTCTACGGTGTAAAAAAATCAAGTAGTCACAATTACAAGGATACCGTTATAAACTTATATCAAAAACAATATTAAAGCGTAAAGATTCAAAACTAGTAGACACACCCGATAAAATAAAAATAAAGCTCAATACACAAGGCATCTCGTTTTCACCTTTTATAAACACCAATTACGACCATAGCGCACGTGGTCGACTCAAAAGAGACTCAAAGAAATTAAAACATTGTAATGTGTGCCCTACACCAAACGTTTTAGGTTCAATTTCCAATATGCACATCAGAAGAGGTCAGTCACAAGAATCCATTTTTACCGGTTCCAAACTGACCTATGTGTCGTACAAAGAGCTCACATTGCAATGGCAATCAGAGTCGAATCGCCAGTATGCTTTGGCTATTTAACTAATTAAAATCTCTTAAAAATACAGTGGTCTTTAAATGTCTTTTTGTTTTTGTTATGTACTAAAAATTGTTGTTTGGTGGTACGTGAACATTATATGGACCAATTTCATAATATTCCTTACTAAGCATCTTGTTAATACCAAGTGGAGAGTAGGAAAAACTTCTTAATATTATCTTCCAAACGGTAGGTACAATTATAAAAAAATAAAGGCAAATCAATATCTTGCTGGAGACGATATAATATATACTGCCGCGATTCAAATATCCACTAGGATGGCTAATTTCACATTAAGCATATTTGTCAATTTCCACTAATCACTGGCCAGGCCATCGATTCAGCTATTTAACAGTTGCTTGTATTGACTGAATGACCTGCTTCATTTAGTCATTTTTACGATAATTGGCAGTCTGCTGTCATTACGATCATTCTCTTCGAGAGTTCAATGAGATTTTATTGTAGGCTTATCTGAATACGAAAATTAGTGACCTACCACTGACATGCATTTAAAATAGCTGAATCGAGGACCAGTAGCTAGTCTCTTATTGGCGGAGAATGGCAGATACACTAGAATATGCAACTTTACCAATCGTAGCGGTGATGGGAGTAGACCCCATCGATTGATAACTTTACAGTTGAGACATGTATACAGTAATACTTTGATTTGTAAACTTAGTGCTTTGTGTAATAAAATAAACCTTATTCACACGGTATGCTAAATACAACATCATCCATAATTATTAGTATTTAAATTATCAGTATAAAATAAAGTATACTATTGTGATAGTGCTTTTAGAATAGCGAAACTGTGTTTCAAATATACAAATATTATTATGTAACAATGCTCACGACAAATGCAAAATGTACTCATCATGTACTCATCAGAATTCCCTTCAATCGAAGATTACTTATTCCTTTAAATATCTAAAAACTTTAATTGAAAATTAGGTTATATATTCTTTGTATAAATTTTATTCTAAATAAATGTTGACTTTTATGTACCACACTAGAAGTAGAAATAATATATTCTTTAACAATTAATACTGCCTTATCAGCCGATTGTATATATAATGATAGTTATGAATGAAAATGTATAGTGACAATAGGCTCGCCCCCTATTACATGGGACCTAAACATACCGGCGAACTGTGGGTGTACATTGGTACACCTCTGCCTAACTCTTCGGGGATACAGGCGTGATGGTATGTGAATTAAAATGTTAGTTGTAAAATTGTAATAATTCAGTGGGTTATATGTGATGGCAATGGCAGTGAAGTTAGTGTATAACTAAAAGTGAACTAAACATTACTTTTAAATACTAAACGTACAGTTGTGTGTTGCATTTTATTTCAATAAGTGTATTCTTAGTAACTATGCGTTTGCATCAAGTCTCTAGTCAGTCAAATTAACCAGAAACTTTTTTTTTCAGTATATATTACAAGCAAACTCATACTGGAGCTATTTTTAATCGTTACAAAATGTGGTTATGTAAACAATTGGAATGCATTAATGTTAATGATTAAACATTTCAATATTTAGATTACTTATTCAGTTGTTGCGTAAAAAAACCCTACACCATTTTGAGTGCATACCAAGTGCCAGTGGAAACCTAAAAATATATCAGCAAGTTATTTCGTGATAACCAACATACGCGGTATTGTGAACATTTTAAAACTAATGTTAAATAAGTATTAACATAACCTATCAAAATAATATGCATTCTATGATTACAATATTCCCTCGACGTTTCAAACATAATAAAATAAGATAGTCATTATTAAACATTATAAAGGTACATGTGAAATCGTGTAAAATGTAACACTAAAAATTAACAGTGGGTTGAGAATTATAATATAATAGCTGTCATAATTTCCCGCAAGCAACAGTAGTTTTTACTGTAAGGCAAGGTAATAGCAAAGTTTACTCATTATAAAACGGCGCAAAATCTTAAAATCAAAACAGAAAACATGTTAAAAACCTTGTTACCACGAACTTTTCTGTCACACACAAGTGTAAGAGTGATTATAGAAAAGTTTATTTATTATGGACATATATATAAGGTGCTATAAAAATATCTGCCACGGCTTTAATGGGAGGTAGTATTGTGTTTATAGATTACAATAGTAAAGATAAATTATTGATTATTTATCATATTTTTTTTCATACAAAAAAAATAACGTGTAAATTTGAATTGATTTATTAGTATAAAACCATCCCGAGTCATAAGCTGTTGCCGCTCTCCGCATTGCGCGTAATTTGTGAACCACGTTACGCCGAATAGAGTCAATGTTAATTTAACTATTTTATTTTCTCAAATTTAATTAACTGTTCCGGGGTACGAAAGTTCTTCACTATTGTAATCTATAAACACAATACTACCTCCCATTAAAGCCGTGGCAGATATTTTTATAGCACCTTATATAATATATCGGCGATTTTTAGTTTCCGGTACATCCGCTATTATGTAGATAATTAGGGAACACAAAACCCGCTAGGATCACTAACTTCGCATAAGTTCTTTTAAGTTCCACCAATCATAGACCAAAGTTGTCTCTCATTGATGTAGTATGACAGATACACCTGATGCGACACTAGCGATCCTAGCGGACTTTTGTTTCCCGATAGCCGCATTGGATTTCTAGTAATAGACAGCTATGCCAAAAGGAGCCAAGTCAGTGAAAAACAGTCCATTTTGGTAATTACCCTTAATCTTTTCAGTTTTTGTTAATTTAATCGCAGAATAACAAGCGTAAGTAATTTTCTAAGCTCTTGCAACTGCATTTACGGTTCAGAATAATATAATAATGTCAACACTTACACAAATGTCTTAATGTCTAATTGAATTGTCATATTTACCAGTCTAATAAATTTAATTTAATTTTAAACATTTGTCTTTTTGTCTTGTTCCCAGCAACCAAAATTATGAAGCATAAAACTTAACGGATAACGTACATATTTCTTTGATTGCATTTATTAGCCTCGCTCTTTTTTTTAAACAATATTTTACAATGTCATTATATTTATGTTTGTAACATAGTAAAAAACATGAATTGTTTCGTTATTTTTTTTACATTTTCGTTGGGCATAAGTCTGGCATCACATTCTGTAGCATAGACAAAAGAAAAGTTTGAGAGATGCCTCAAATATCTTAGTTTACTGCCCAAAAGCCAACTGTTCAATTTACACATTGATTCTTATTTCTTTAACAAGCCCACTTCACAGACCAAGCTTTGCTTTAGCGTACCACGAATATGAACCTAATATGTACTATTAATAGTTTCAATTTGCCTTTTCCTGACACAACAAACTTGTTACCGAAACTTTTCCGGCACTATAGTTAAGCAAAGAGATAATCTACACCGGTCTTTAATATGCTCATACGAATCTAAATAGACAGAATAAAAATCTTATGAATATCTTTGGACATATAGCTGCATAATTTAAAATATAATTTCCATTTATGTTTTTTGGTTGAAAATGGGCATTTCGTCTTACAAGAAATATCCGTTAGTGTAAACTATCTCTTTTCTCTGTCCGTGTATTAATGTGTGTGTTCAGTACCTCCTGTTCCCGCGTGTCATTCGCCGATGACGTCACACTCTCTCGTTTCGACGACCACATCGTTCGTTTCCATCATTTGCTCCTCAATAACGGATTCGGTTCGCTCTATGCCTAGAGCTGCCGAATCGCTTGATTTTTCACTGCAAATTAGTTTTTTACTGTGTGACTGTGCGATTCACAAATGCTTGTTTTAAATCAATAATAATAATAATATTCCGGGACAACACACACACGGTTATCTGATTCCAAGCTAAGCAGAGCTTGTGTTATGGTAACCAGACAACTGATAAACATACTTATATATTTCTAAATACATACATATTATAGATAAATTACACCCAGACAACCAGAACAAATGATCGTGCTCATCACACAAACATTTGTCCTGGGTGGGAATCGAACCCACGACCTCCGGTATAGCAGTCAGGGTCACTAACCACTAGACCAACAGGCCAATTAAGAAACTAATACTCCAATTTCATATAACTAATTAAATAATTCCCATATTTCTGTATTGAAAATTGTGTAAAAGTCAAATTTGTGTAAAACATTATGTTGAATGAAATTAGATAGTCATTATTTTCAATACAGAGATTTATGGATTGCGTGTAAGATGATATCAGAAAGAAAGGAATGCATGATTACTTAGATGACAGGGAGTATGGAATGGAAGAAAAGCACAAATTGCGCCGATCCAAATAATTATAGGTTCCCATATAATACGAGAGGGAAAAGAACATGTGTGAACATGTAAGTGAAGAGAAAACACTGGAACCATGACAATGTGTGAACATTAGAAACAGAGAATACAAGAGGTATGGTAGTGTAGTACTCACGCCTGCTCCCGCTGCAGCGCGACGGGCGCGGGTGTGGGGGGCGCGGCGGGGGCGGGGGGCGCGGGGGGCGCGGCGGGCGCGGACGCGGCGCTCAGCAGCAGCGACTGCGGCCGCCGCAGCCACGTGCAGCGCTCCTCCTACATCATACATACCATGTAATGTAGTTCCAAAATACTTCCAAAATCAACCCGGAACTATGTTAATGTGACGTGTCGGCTCGCGACAGAAGTGTATCGAACACATCAATTTATAGTCCGGCGGCGGCTGAGAG
Organism: Autographa pulchrina; assembly: GCA_905475315.1. Lineage (NCBI taxonomy): Eukaryota > Metazoa > Arthropoda > Insecta > Lepidoptera > Noctuidae > Autographa > Autographa pulchrina. Next base: position 2,309,895 of record FR997775.1, read on the forward strand.
AATGCGTTCCTGATACATGTCAGTTGGTCTTGATTTGTATGAGGAGATAAAAACCCGTGTTACATTATTCATTGTAACCTGGCACAATGAATAGCTTTCTATGATATTATTCGTTATACTAGCTTTTGCCCGCGACTTCGTTCGCGTGGAATAGTGACTTCCGGCAGATTTTTGGTTTTACCCACATAGTTCCCGATCTCGCGGGATCTCTTCAAAAATGAAATGTGGAAGATATTCTAGGGAACTCTTCAAAAATCAACATAATGTAACGAAACCATAGCGCGATCTATTTCGATCCCAACGCCATCTATCGAGCATAGTGACAACTCGGATTATTTATCTATACTCCGTTCGGGCATTTTCTTTGTACTAAAAGTTTTATTATATTGATATTATTTTTTTCATACCTTTTTACTATTTATTTACTTTTTTCCGATGAATTAAAACAATAACATGAACCGAACTCGTGTAACGATCGACACCATTGCGCGATCACCAACTCGACATAATAATATTTACTAATAGAATTATCCATACTCCGTTAGAGCATTTCTTTGTACTAAAAGTTTTATTATATTATATTTTCATACCTTTTTACTATTTATTTACATTTTTCGATGAATTTTCAGTACTGAATTGATGCCGACGCTTGACCAATAGATGGCGCTGTATGTCCGGAATAAATTTTATTTTTTATTTTATTTTTGTAATAAAAACTATCCTATGTCCTTTCTCAAGTTCCAAACTATGTCTGTACCAAATTTCACACAAATCGGTTCAGTAGTTTAGGCGTGAAGCAAAGACAGACAGACAGACAGACAGAGTTACTTTCGCATTTATAATATTAGTTAGGATGACAAAAAAGTGATAGAAAATTATGTTTAGCAAATTCTCCGCCACATTTAAGTAACATTTTCCTATTGTACACCACCCACAATAGGTAACCGCTGATCAAGGCTTGGTTTAGACGATGCGAGAAATTTTCCTCCATAAAACTTTGTCCTGATAATCACAACCTGCCAAATCGCTCAATCCGTTCTCTATGTGATACTCCGTCATACATAGCAATTGGATTACATATACTTAAACTAGATTTAACTAGGTTAAGCTGACCTGTGGCGTGATGACAGCCGTGATGTCGGTCTGCGTGGCGACCGGCTCGGCCTGGCTCTTGTTCGACACCGCCTTCAACACCTCCTGCATACAGCCTTGCAACTCTACAACCTGACGGAAAACATGTTTACTCAAATATGGAATTTAGGAAACATTTTCTGTTCTAACTCTCGCGTTGCATGTTTATAGTAATATAATGTAACGGGAATTAGTGCGTACATGCTTAAATACCTTTTTTGGGCTTGACGTTTCGACCGGGTTACACCGGCCGTGGTCGCAAGCACTCTGCTTACACAATATTGCTATAAACATTTTCTGTCACGTAAAACTTATTCCTATGACACCGAAACCGATTAATTATTAATCTTTTACGCCAGTTTACTAAACGGATAAGGATGAAAGACCCAGACATAGTTTATAACCAAGAACTACATAAGTAAATCTACTTTAGGGAGATAATTTTTGAAATTATTTTTAGGATTTGGAATTTATTTGGGACGAGAAAAACGGGGGAAATAACCAAGAATTTTTAGGGTATAAATATATAATACAGCATATAATCTCTTTACATCAATATACCTGTGTTTGTAGGCTAAAGCATGTTTCAGTGAGCTGTCTCAGCACGTCCGTGTTGTCGTCACACTCCGATATCCGACTCTTATGATTATCTGCAGGCAAAATTGTTCAACTATTTCAAAACTGTGCATGTACCTATACCCTTTCCAATCATTTATTCAACTTTTGACAGCTCTAATACTTAATCAAATAGTGATACCCTGACCCGTTACCGATTCGATTTCTTTTATCGATCGATTTTTTTCATGAAGAAGTTTTAATCGATTATCTCGGCCAATCAAATTATGTATGCATTAAAAAAGAGCCATTTAGGGCATTTTAATGCAAAAATAACAAAGGTTTTTACGTGATTTAATATAAAATATAATCACAATTATTGTATGTTTTATTAATATAATCGATAATCGATTTATTTCAATACCGTTTTATAGTCTGTGGTCATTAATTACGAATTACACATCTCTAAGTGGACGGAGCCTGTTCATGAAGTACAGTATTCCCTGTAGTACATCGTATCAAACGTAATTACAAAACTTCATGTGCGTGATCTGTCAAAAGTTAAATAAACGATTGGAAAGGGTATAGTTATCAATATTAATACAATAGTCTGAAACTAGTGTACTACCGAGTTAGATTTTCGATATTTAACATTATGCACATTACATGTCTCGGGACAGAGCGGGGACTTGCTTCAATGATGTCGTAGTGTGTTACTGTTTCACAAAAATTCACTTTATTTACTAAAAAGATTTTATCGATTTAACACATTGTCATTCTATTTTTGACTTACATTTCATATTGTTTTTCAAATACCATATTTAATTTACATATGTAATAATCTAACAATCAGTCCCAGTAGTTAACAATTTTTTATATACATAGTCTATTACACAAAACAGTCTCGTCGTCAATATTTTTATTATTCAGTTCCACATAATGCTAGACGACATCGCGCCAGACCGAGACGAAGGTGGAGAGACCAACTAGACTCCTACCGAAAGGACTGGTCCATCGTAGCATTCGTAGCTCAAGGCAGAAGTGCGTGGAAGAGGGAGAGAGAGGCCTTTGCCCTCCAGTGGGACAAAACGGGCTTAATAGATATATACATCGTGACTCACCAGCTGCTTGTAACGTGGACACTTTCTTCCACAAGGCATTGATGGCTTGCATCTGCAGTTGTTGTATCTTGCGCTCGCTCTCCAAGGCGGCCTTAGTGGCTTCCATGTCGCACGTCAACCGCCTGCAACATATTTATTGGCGAGAACCATGGTCTGCGAAATGGGGGGCAAACTCAAACATCACTTTAAAAATATATATTATTATTATATTATTTATATTTCAACTTAAACTGTATATTAACGCAGCTGCCCCCTATTTCGCAGACCATAGAACTTGTTATAATCTTTTTACAGCACACACAAAAAAAAATAAGTTAAAATGTTCAATTTAACAAAAAAAAATAAGATAACTTGTACAATTTAACAAAAAAAAATGAAATTAACTTGTTCAATTTAACAAAAAAAATTAAGTTAACTTGTTCAATTTAACAAAAAAAATGAATTTAACTTGTTCAATTTAACAAAAAAAATGAAGTTAACTTGTTCATTCATCCAACAAACGCACCGTTTTGTCTCACTACCACACTAATCAACCATTATGTTAAATTTCATTTCAATAAGTCGAACACCGATGCAATGACACCGCGTCTCCAGTCTGCTTGCGACCACCAACGTCAAGCCAACCAACGTTTTATAAAATATTACTATAAACATGCAGCGCAATAGTTTAAAAGTTATTATTTTCGAACACCGATGTACATGACTGTAAATTGGCTTCCTTGATACAGTCTGTGCTAAGTTACTTATTTTGCCTTTTGTATGATTCTATACGACTTTCATACCCACCTTTGACCCAACCAGAGTTGCCTTACATTCTAAAGATTTACATTTTAGCCGTTCATACTTACTGTATGTGTTGTCTCGCTCTCGCAGCCTGTATGGCGTGCAGGATCCGCAGCGTGTCCTTGTTCAGGTTTCTGCTGCGGTACCCTCTCCACATCTTCTGTATGGTCACCGCCGCCATCGACTCCACGCTCATTTTCTTCTGCCTTCTCTGATTCGAAGCCAACTTCATGATATCGGCTCCTAAGTTCTCCGTATCATTTGTTATCCCGTTCAGTTTTTTCTCTTCGTTTTTGACTTCGATTTTCGATAGACTGCCTTTTCTTTGGTCCATTTTAGTTTTTAGTTTGGGGGATGAGGTCGCGCTCTTTGGTAATTTTGGGGAGCCTTTCATGTTTTTGGCGTGTCTCGGCCTGTCTTCATGGATGCTGCTATTGCTAGACTGTGAAGATGTGTTGGAGATGCTGTGCACCGAGTTGTTTGTTGGCTTTGGTATGCTTTTTTGGATGTCGTAGATAGGGTCCTGGTAGTCAGGACTCATTAGAGATTCAGGTACGGGCACCATTTTAGATGCGGCTTCTAGTGAATGATTTACTGGCTTTGGTTGTGGTATTTCTGTAAATTGATAATTTTGTAAGTTAAAAATAATATATCTTCAAAGAAAATAAACATTAAACAAGATAGAAAACTTAACTTAACTTGGATACATAACAGACAAAACTGAAACAAATGAGTTAATAGTTCGTCATAAATAATATCAAATTACTCTCTCTATGCTAAAGTAGGCTCTGATTACTGATCTCTCGCAAAAAATATGACATATTAACAATTATTTACCTTGCGGCTTGTCCCTCTCCCTTTCCCTAGCGTTCTGTTTCTCCGTAGCATACATAAGGCCCGGCGAGTCGAAGCTCTGGCTCATGGCGGTGGGCATGGAAGGCAGGTCGCCGCACAGCGATGACGTCATCTGGTGCGACGGCGAGCCGGTCTTGCTGAGCACGGAGTGGTAGCTCGACGTCAGGCGGTCCGGCGACCGGCCCATGTGGCGGGGCGTTGATATACGCGCTGGGGAGTACAAATCACTGTTATGGTCAGGCAGCTAAGAGAATGCGTTCTTGATACATATCAGTATTTTTTGATTTGTATGAAGAAATAAAAAACCGTGTTACACTATCCATTGTAGCCTGGCATTATGAAAAGTTTTGAATGACATTATTCGTTGATAGGACAAATAAGTGATAATGATTTTTGTTTAGTAAATGATACGAGACAAAGTTATATCTTCCTGTTCACCACCTCCTGTCAGGGACGCATTCTCTCAGCAGCCGGAGCACGAATACGTCTATTATCGGTGGCGTGACGCCAGAAGACAAATACATAATACATAAACAAATTCAAAATTTTACACATCACACACTAAGATATCATTGGTTGAGTGTGAAGGGTCGAATGTTTTGTTATGTATTTATCTATGAAGAAGAAATAGCTAAACAAACTCCCAACAGCAGTATTTTAATATAGAATTATATATTTATACTTATTATTTATTCACTGTAAAGATATTGAATAAATAAATAAATGTTAAATAATATAGATTTATATGTGTTTTTAAATAATGTAACGTTCTTTTCTAATTTGTTTACAAGTGTATGGTATAGTTTAAGTTCTTAGCTGTCACATTAGGGTACACCCTGCAATGATAGTTTAAGGTGTTATAAATAAATAAATATATGTTTAATATAACTATTTTTGAAAAACATGATTAATACTACTTACACTGCATTCTTGGCGACTGTAGTTTCGGCTTCAAAGGACTGTGGTTTTGATCCTTCAGCTGTTGTTGGTGATGCTGTGCCTGGGTACAAATATAATTGTATATTTTTTTATTGTTATTTTCAGCACTTCAGTTTATATTGTACCAACAAGCTAAGGGGCATCTCCTTTTCTTACATTGCTGACAATTCTCAGTTTTACATTGATGTGACTAAAAATGTACTTAATAATGATTTCACGCAGTTTCTTTTTTGTTGTTATTAATAATAATTAACTAGACACAAGTCTTGAACGCCACACGGTCATCTGATCCGAAACTAAACTGAGCTTGTACTATGGTAACCAGACAACTGATAAACACACTCATATATTTCTAAATAATACCACCCAGACACAAATCAAATGATCGTGATCAACACACAAAAAAATCTCCTGGATGGGAATCGAACCGACGATCTCCTATAGCAGTCAGGGTCACTAACCACTAGACCAACAGGCCAGTCAATGGTTTAAACATAATCAGCAAATGGTATATGTTTAAACAGCAAATGGTATCAAAAAATATATTTTTCTGTAATCCAACTATGGGGCTTACCTTGCTGAGTATAAGGCGCAGTTTCCTCTGGTCCTCTGTCTCCAGCGCGTCGGCCGTGAGCGGGCAGGTGGAGGCGAGGTACTCGCACAGCTCCTGGTGCTGGCCCGCGTGGTAATGCCTCCCTTTTCCTTGACTGTACAGCCATTCAGCTTTCAAACTAAAACAAAGGCAAACTTCAATTATAAATACAAATGTGGAAAACATCACACACATTGTTCTGTACCATAAGTAAGTAGCTAAAGCACTTGCGTTATGTAACTCAGATACAACGAAGGCATCACAAACACCCAAACACGGGGATCGAACCCGGAACCTCAGATATAGCAACGACACCACTCTCAAGAATGAACTGGCTGAACTACATATAGAACATGTGGACCTACTAGACCGGCACCAACACCTGCAAGAAGTACTTTCTTCCTTCCAACAATGCAGTGATACACATGAAAGCGCTTTGAGTCGCATATCTGAACTCGAGCATGAACTTAGTAAAGCCCATAATTCTATATTGTTATTAGAGTCAGTGAAAACAAATGAACAGGTCTCGAACACCCAGAGCCTATATGATGAGTTGGTAGGTTGCTCAGCCTCGGCTGTTTGTCAGCCTGTAGTAATAGACCTTACCGGTGATGATGTCATTGCACAATGTCCTCTAGTTAGTCACAACAAGATAAAAAAATACATTAGATGTAGTAAATTAATTAGGAAGGCCCAAATTGCCTTAAGAAAATTAAAAAGCTTTAAATTAAATAATATTAATGTTCATAAAAGACAAATTCACTTGGTAACTCAATTAAAATTATATACCAGTGAACTGGATCAATGTAGGGCAAAATATGACAAAGATACTCAATTGTTATATAATGATTTAATGTACAAAGAGAATATGCTGAAAGATATCTTTACTAAATATGTTTCCAATGAGGAACAACTTAGTCAGCGTATGGTAGAGGCTAGTGAACTTTTAGACCTAGTAAAATGCAATGCAGAGAGATATGAGTCACTGACAAACAATCTCTCTTGCAATAGTACTAACTCTGTTAAACCATCTGAGCCCCTACAGGTCCCTTCTTTACCTACAGTTTCGCAGCCATCAGCTGACAGTGACTATCATTGTAACAAGTGGATTGTAGTTTCAGACAAAATAGGAGCAGATTTTGGGTCATTGTTACATAATAATAACACTCACAATGTAACAAATTACTGCTACCATAACACTCATTTCAGTAATCTTATTCTTAAAATTAAACACATGAAATTACATAAAAACACAAACATTGTTTTATTAGTTGGTAATAGTTTAGGTATAGAGAGAAAGGACATTGTTCATGGCATTGACACCTTACTAGGTTTAGATATAGGTAAAATTTTGTTGTGTGCTTTGCCTTATGCAAGCACATTAAGTAGCGACCACAATAAGTATGTGCATTACTTAAATAACACATTGTACATGTATACTTGTTGTCATAGTGACAAATTAGTGTTTTTTGACACTAACCAATTTATTACTGGGTTTCAACTAACCCATGAAACTATGTATCTTCCTAGAAGATATAAATTTTTAGTTGCTAGTTTAATAGCTTTTAATATTAACCCAGTTATAGGAGATATAACACAGAGTAGGTTAAGTGTAGATTTAAGTAACAATGTAGATTGTTTAAACTTTCACTGCCGACAATAGAGAAGCATTCCGATAGCATTCTGCTTTACCATCAGAATATAAATCGCTTTTCTGGCAAAATTCTAGATGCTGAACTGTTAGTAGATAAATATTCAATTGATATTCTTTGTTTTTGTGAAACCTGGTTAAAACCAGATAAGATGAACTTTCATGTTAATAATTTTGCAGTAGCCAGTGCGTTCAGCAGATTAACAGCTGAGGGGGGTGGGTCTATGATTTTATGTAAAAACTATCTTAAATTTAAGGAACGTCAAGACATCACCTCTTTCTCTGTTGACCGCATATGTGAGGTAGCATGTGCAGAGATAGAAAGTCTTATTATTCTTTGTGTATACAGACCTCCCGCGTCTCATTTGTTGTCTTTTTTAAATATTATGGAAGAAATACTTAGTAAATTATGTTGTAACAACAAATCAATATATATTTGTGGTGACTTTAATATTAATATTTTGGTTGATTCTATTGATAAATGTAAACTACTGTCGTTATTTAAGTCATTCAATTTGAATTATATCTTTAATGAGCCAACTAGAATAACTTCATCCTCTGTTACTTGCATAGACAATATTTTTACAAATGGTGAGGTGCTTAACTTTAATGTCATTCCTGGTGTAAGATCTGACCATATGGGTCAATTAGTATCAATCAAAGCTAAAAGTAAATTGCCTTTAACTAAAGTTATAACAATCAGGCCCTTAACTAACCATGTATTAAATTCTTTTAAAAATAATACTACTACAAATCTTTATAGTAAGTACTCTTTTTCTGGAGCCCCAAATAAGGATTATAATCAATTGTTTTTAATTATACATAATTCGTTTAAGGAAATGTGTCCTTTAAAAGACATTAAAATTAATTTTAAATTACAATTTAATGAGTGGGCTACTAAAGGCATTAGAATAAGTAGGGACAAACTTTATAGTCTTTATGATAAAAAATCTTTTAACATTAATCCTGATTTTCAAAATTATGTTAGAAAATATTCCAAAATATTTAAAAAAGTTTGTTTAGTGGCCAAGTCAAAACTTATTAGTAGGCGTATAGATAAATCAGATAACAAAATAAAAACAGTATGGAAGATTATCAATTCTGAAACTGGGAATAGTAAACAGAGAGATACTGACCTGTCTTTAAAAATAAATAATAAAATCATTTCAAATAAGACAGAAGTTGCTAAAGCGTTTGAAGATTTCTTTTCGAATATACCTGTGGAAGTAACAAAATCTCTTCCTTCTTCTTCCATAAAAGCTGAATTGTTACTTAAGAAATTCGTTGAGAGAAGTATTCCAAATTTTAATTTTAATCATGTATCTCCTACCACTGTCAAGAAATCATTTAATTGTATTAAAGTAAAGACCACAGAAGATTTATGGGGAATATCTGTCAAAGTAATTGAATCCATAATTGACACTATTGCCCCGATTCTTGCAAAGATATTTAATGACTGTGTTGACTGTGGCACCTTTCCTGATTTAATGAAACACAGTAAAATAATTCCTATTTTTAAATCTGGTTGCAAGAATGATCCATCTAATTATAGACCAGTTTCAGTACTTCCTGCTTTAAGTAAAATATTTGAAAGACTGGTACTTGACCAGATGATGTCACATTTTAGTAGACATAAGATTTTTCACCCTCGTCAATTTGGTTTCACTAGGGGAAGGTCCACCACCGACGCCGGCGCCAAATTAGTGTCTCACATTCTAGAAGCTTGGGAGGGTTCACAGGATGCCATCGGCATTTTTTGTGATCTCTCCAAGGCTTTTGATTGCGTTGATCATGATACTCTAATTCTTAAACTAAAACATTACGGATTACGAGGACAATCCTCAGAACTTGTATTGTCATATCTCTCAACTAGGCAGCAAAAAGTAGGCGTAAACGGAGTAACTTCGTCGGGTTCCTTAATAAGAATGGGCGTGCCTCAGGGTTCAATTCTAGGCCCCTTTCTATTTTTAGCATATATTAATGATCTCCCCTACATGATGGACGACTTAACTGACATTGTTTTATTTGCTGACGATACCTCACTCATTTTCAAATTGGATAGGAAAACGAGAGATCTTAGTTATTTAAATGGTGGCCTTCAAAAATTATCTGATTGGTTTTCAACGAATAACCTGCTCTTAAACACGTCCAAAACAAAATGTCTTAAATTCACACTTCCAAATGTGCGGTCTCAGTCAGATTTAAATCTCATGCTCGACGGCGATAAACTCGATTTTATTAACGATACTGTATTTCTTGGTATTACAATAGACTCTAAGTTACAGTGGGGTGCTCACATAACAACTTTATCTAAAAGGCTTAGTTCGGCTGCATTTGCAGTTCGGAAAATTAGGCAATTAACTGACGTTCCCACTGCTAAATTAGTTTATTACGCGTATTTTCACAGCATAATGTCATACGGCATTCTGCTGTGGGGCTCTGCGGCGGATGTGGAGTCTATATTTATTTTGCAAAAACGAGCAATTCGTGCCATCTACTGCATGAGCCCTCGCGAGTCTCTAAGGAATACATTTAAAGAAATTAACATCCTAACGTTGCCAGCTCTATATATCTTGGAAAATATAATGTACATTCGCAAAAATATACAGAGTTTTAGTGTTAATAGTGATCACCACAATATAAATACAAGAAATAAAAATAAGCTAGTAGTTCCAAGATTTAGACTAACTAAAACTAATACTAAATCTTTTCTAGGAAATTCAATTCGATTTTATAATAAATTACCGAAAGAGATAACAAGCTTGTCTAATAAAAAGTTTAAAACATGTATTAAATCAAAACTAATAAAGAAGGCGTATTATTCGGTTAGGGACTACGTAGAGGATAAGCGCGCGTGGAATTAGTATCATCTGCATATGTGGCCTCCCTGGCGGTCTGCTAATAATATTGTTTTAGCTTATTACTACAGTTAGCTGCCCCCATAGCCTCTATTTTCAGAAGGCTCTTGACATTCCTTGACATTCTTGTTAGGGATTTGAGTAGGACTACATATTGATGGTATGTAAAGTTATATTTTTCATCTTCTATAATTTTTTTTGAGTTTGTTTTTCTTTATATTTTCGTCCTTTGTAAATGTGACGACAATGTAAATTTAGCTGAATATTCGATTTCAATTTTTTCTTCCATTTTGGATGTCTTAGGTTATATTAATCTAAACATTCTGCTGTTTACATTGTTGTCGCATACCTTAAAATCAGTGTAATCTTAACCTCGATGTTAACCTTTTTTTTAAAAGAGTAACCTATGGAGTTTCTTGCCGGCTCTTCTCCATAGGAAGGACACTTTGGAACCGAGCAACTAGAGTCAGTAGTTTTTAACGTAACGTTTCTTGAGTGCCTTTTTTTGGTTTATAAGAAATAAAAACATTTTGATTTTGATTTTGATTTTGACACGTTGAAAACCGGTGTGATCGCCACTCGACCATGGAGGTCGTCTTTTATTTTGGATCGATCAGATTTCAAGAAGTATTTTAAGCCTGCTTACAAGAATGGCTAAATTAAACAAGCTAACATACATTGTAAGTTAAACAAAAGCTTGTAGTTGCAATAATACATGTTTTATTTGGTTATTAATACATAATACCTATATCACTAAACTGCAAGACGAAAATAAAAGTACTTTGTAAATGTACCTAATCAGTGGAAGTCATAGATATATCCATCAAAATTATATTACTATAGTCAGACCTCTGAGAGAATGCGTTCCTGACAGGTTGTGGTAAACAGGAAGATACAACTTTAATCTGGCGAATAATTTATTAAACCTCAATTACTATCACTTGTTAGTCCCGTAAACGAATAATATCATTGAACATTGTATCGTTATGCCAGATACAATGAATATTATAACACGGTTTTTTATTCCCACACACAAAACAAGGCCAACTAACAGCCTCGATTCAGCTATTTTCAATGCATGTCAGTGGTCTTTCAGTGTACTAGTCATTGTGCCTAATTTTCGTATTCAGATAAGCCTACAATAAAATCTCATTGAACTCTCGAGGAGAATGATCGTAATGACTAATTAATGATCGTAATGAAAGTTAGCAGAATGCCAATTATCGTAAAAATTACCAAATGAAGCAGGTCATTCGGTCAATTCAAGCAACTCTTAAATAGCTGAATCGAGGTCCAGGTGCCAGGAACGCATTCTCTCAGCAGCCGGAAGATAAGGAGCTATAAATTAAATAACATTTAATCTTACCTTTCTATAGCGCTGACGACGAACCCATCAATGGACTTGACACTCATGATCCAGTTGAGAACAAACGGCCGATAATCAAATCCTCTAGTTTTTAGTCAAGTTATTATCCAACTTAAGTATTGTATTAACGTTACATGAAATTACATAATGATTTTAAAATGTACTCACAAGAAACAAAATTAATTTAATTATTAACGGTCTTAACAAAAATATTTCGTTGAGTGAGTAAATTGCCAATGTGACCTTTAAGTATGGCATATTTTATTGATCTCATAGCTTAAGAATCTAGAACCGCAAAAATTAAATATTTCACTCGACAATTTGACCTTAGCATAACAATGACGTGGTATTGTTCCCTGTTAAAGGTGAAATAAATTAAACAAAAATTTTGTGTAAAAATACAGAAAACCCTAGAAAGGCGTAACATAACATCACAATGAATTTAGGGCTTCTTTTGAACCGACTAAAAAAGAGGTGGTTCTCAATATTACTTGCATGCAATTTAATAATAATGTATAATTATTTAATTAATCAGTTTTATAACTACTTTATTTGCTGTGTCAAATAATGTCAATGTTTATTGTTTTGATTGGTTATCCTATATTATTTATGTAATCTGTTGTATATTTTGTTGTTTAAAGTAGTTCCCTTTCACCTAGTCAAATCTCCACTTCAGTATGAAAGAGCGGAGCCTCCTTACACAGGCATTAAAATGCTTAAATGGAGACTCCACCGACTAACTTGGAAATTATTGTGAAAGAAATAAATGTATTTGAATTTGAAATTTGAATATGTCTGTCTCTTTTTTATTTATTTTTTTTATTCTGGACCTATTCCAAACATTCTTATTAATAATAATATATTACATAAATCGATTCCATAGTTTTGATTTTAAAAATTGCTTTTTTTCCATTTTTGTGAAATTAATTTATTCAAAATATTTTATAATATTAAAAGGATACAGTTTGTCCTTGCCAGCCATAGCGACGCACGGGTTACCCTGTATCGAGAAGCTGTCTAATTTGTTCAAGTGCACCAAATGACTGATTTCATTTAAATCCTGGATGGTGTTGTGACCGAGGCCTAAGTGCTCTAGGTGTGTGGGAAGGTAACGGTCACACTGCCTTAGGTCTGAGATGCGGTTCCTTTCGAGATTCAAGTGCTGAAAGATAATGGTTACAATATAACATATGCTAGAGTGATCTTAATGTTACTAGCTTTATTGGTTTACTAGAAATATAATCTTAATTTATTTTTGCAATTTGTAATCAGATTTATGAAAAACAGATGTTAAGAGTAAAATTGATAATATTGAATATTGAGTTATGTCTAAAAAATCACTGAGAATTCATACATTTAAAATTTTTTCTTGTTTTACTATGAAGAATTGATAATATACCAACATTAACAGGCATGCATGTAAGAAATCCTGTTATTTACTTCTTTAATTTAGTACAGATGTAATTCAGTTGGTATACCTAAATAATTAAATTGATAGTGTGTAATGACAATACCAATAAATACATACCCTTAAGTTTTTTAAGTATGAAATATCAGCAATAAATGATATCTGGTTGTTGGACAGATCCAGAAGTTCCAAATGAATGTTGTGATTCAAATGTTCTATTGATTTAATGTTGTTTCCTGCAAAAAATTGTCAGATTAAGAAAAAAAAAGGAAATTTTTGACTATTAATGGACCTCTCACAGTGCTTACTTATTGCTTGCTTAATATTTTAAACAGCAATTAATGAGGTTGTATTCAGTGTCTTAAACAGTTACAAAGTAACTTCATTGTAACAACATTACAATATTGTAAATGTAAAGATATCACATTCCAATGTATTTAAACTTTCTATCCATCTCTGCTACAAACGCAGTCATAATTAATGTAGCATAAAAACAAATAACATACCATGTTTTATGTTAATGTATGATACCTGGCTCATTTCATTGATCTTATATGATACATATAGAACCTCATTTTACATATTTACTACTGCTGTTTCTGTATCTTGGTGTCCAAAATGTATTATTATTTTTAACCCAAGATGTCCAACTCAAACGGTAGCTGGGTTGAATGGTATGTGGAATGCAACAAATTATCTTTTAAAGTCTGTTATATGTGTGCTGGGCACACTACATAAACTTGTAGAAAACAAAATGGATTGCGATATATTCACTGATGAATTAGTCAAATTAATCACTGAGTCTACACATTTATAGAAATATAATATTTAATTGTTGTTTGCACTTATTATATGTACACTTTGGTTTGTTTGATTTTCAGCCATGTAAACCAAATTTATAAATGGATGGTACCATATTGGAATTTTAGGGAAAGACTTGAAGGAGGTTTTTACAGAGCAGCGCATGTAACAGCAGACCAGGAAAATAAAATACAGACCAACTTACCAGCCAATTTTAATACTTTAAGGTAGATCAAGTCTTTTAGTCCCTCTATTTGGAGAATGCCATTGTTATTCAAAGCTAGAATACGGATGTTTGTCAGACGAGAGACTCCATGCATGCGCAACAAGAAGTTGTTGCATATTGAGAGCTGAAACCGAATTGTATGTGAGCAGACATAGACTTGCTGTTATTATAAACAAAATACAGTTACAAATAATTTATGCATTAGTGATGACTATTGTTATACCATGTTTTGTTCAGTAATTACAGACAAATCAATAGAGCAGCATATGTAATAGTTTTACGTTAAGCTAAAACTAGAATAAAAAGGCCGAAAAGTACAATGAAAACAATTATTTTTAGTCCTATTTAGTGTTAGTGTCAAGACTCTCATCAATAATTATATTTCTTACACTCTCAACGCGACTGTATGTGTCGATATTATCAAGACGCTGAAGTTCATTCTGGTCCAGGATCAAATTAATAATGGTCTTAGATTCTTCAGCGGGCGCTTTCTCTATTTTCTTCAACCCACGCCTCGATAGGTCCAGAGTTTCATTCTTTACTTCATCTATAAATAAACAACGTTTAATATAGGCTTGTTAGCTTTATTACAGTAATGTAAATTGTTCTACTTACCCATTTTGAAGCTAATACATCTTATTTATTTATCGAAAAGAAATTCAAGTAATATTCGACAAAAATCAACATTTAACATTCGTTAATTGACGTTCGAAACCTATTAACATACATGTTAACTCAAAACATAATCAAGCAACATTTTCGGATATTATTTTCACTATTGAAATAATAACTCGATTCGAAATTGACATGGTTACGAAAAATGCTTTTTGTTTTGATAATGTAGGTATTCATGTTATAATGATTAATACCTATAACACACAATAAATAATCTGCCACACCTTAAGTAGACATAAAACATTGTAACATAGTTTTCGAACATGACTGAATGGACTTGAAAAATAACTGTGTGTGATGTGATGTGCTGTACCCAGCGTTGTTGCTGCTTGGTTGGTTTAGTATAAAGTATTATTTAATATGATTTCCATTAGTCGATGTTAGCACAAATTATTTAAAAAGGTCGTTTGAAGTTCTTTTGAGAATCATAATAAATGAACATTAATTTAAATAATTATTGTTTATATCGCTTATGGCTTATTAAAATTCTAAGTTAAGATTTATTACCGTATTAGGTTGAACAAAAAATCCCGTTATTTAACTTACTAACACACAAAAAAATACATTACCACAGCACTACTTCGCGGTGGCGGCGGGTTTTGTTGAGGTTAGTGGAATATTATCAAAAAATATGTTATTGTGATCAGTTTTAACCACATTAATGTACACAATAGGTTTAAATACAATCTCAAAGTAGTGACAAATATTATTCATGTGTTAAATTACCACTATTCATTCAATTCTGGCGTTAATTATAGGGACGCGTTAGTTGACATATTTGTGAGTAAAGTTTGTATCTTTTGATAAAGTAATCAACACCGAGATATCTTATAAGACTGTTGTTATTTTAATGTGTATGGTTCAAAGTGTAACTTTTAATTAGTATCCTCTTAATTTACGGTGTCTATTGAGCACACTATAGCTTTCTATTTATAGACGATTCACATGTAACCTCTTTCGATTTAGGCGGGAGAATGGTGTTGGCAAAGGGCCTGAGGCCGCTACAGGTGGCCTCCGTGATATTGTTCGTGAGGATTCTGTCCGTATTCCTGGTGCAGACTTGGTATGTGCCTGATGAGTACTGGCAGACCTTGGAAGTAGCTCACAAGCAAGTGTTTGGATATGGGAGTCTGACTTGGGAATGGCAACAAGGCATCAGGAGCTATCTGTACCCGAGTGTGGTGGCTGGCCTGTATACTGTGCTCAAATACACTGGACTGGACTACCCTGAAGCACTGGTAAGTACTTTCCTCTAATTTCCCTTACTTCAGCTACACTCCGATATTAAGTACGGAGTCAGGACTTATGGCCAAGTAAATAAAACATCTTTTTATAAAAAAACTGTTTCTATTATTTCAGCAACTAAAACATCTTTAAAAACTTATTAGTTATTTACATACACCAAACTGTTGTCACAAAATATCTTGATTTGGTTAGATGATTGAAATATGGAATACATACAATGACTAAATCCCCCTAAGCTGACCTGCGCCTAAAGGTGGAGTCATGTTACATATAACACTATGTTGTCATTGTAATACTATACCTGTTTGTAACTTAAGTTGCATACTTTGTTGTAACATAGAAGTACATGTTGCCGGCTACAATTTTTTGCTCTGGTAATAATATATATATAATGGATAGAAACATAAAAAATATACAAATTTATGTCCTAGATATCTTACAACATATCAAACTGAGATTATTAAGAAGATGACAAGTGATGGAACATCTATTCTACAGAATTTAATATCCAAGTTTCAAACTTCAACATCCTTCATCATAATTAACATTTAGGCCCATTCTCAGTCCTTGTTAAGCTAGTGTATTTACATATAAGTATACAAAAAACAAACAATATTTTTACACTATAATATATAATCTATTTATGACGTTCCAAAAAAGATTCTCCTGCCTCGCATCCTGCAAGCATTCCTCAGTACTGCTGCCGACTACAGCTTCTACAAGTGGACGGGCGGTCGCAAATGGGCACTCTTCCTGATCCTTACCTCCTGGTTCTGGTTCTATACATCCAGTAGAACTCTGCTGCAAACATTGGAGACTGCGTTAGTTGCTATTGCACTGTCTGTGTTCCCGTTCAAGGATGGGAAGCTGGCATATTATCAACAAGGTAATATTAATATTTTTTTTATTATTTAAAAGCCTGTTGTAGTACCTACTTCATTAGATCATACTGATAATTGAGGCTTTACCTACATTTTTTTAGGCCTCCATAAGATCCTGAGAGCTGGGCAAAGGCCTCTCCTTCCATCTTCCACTATACCTGTAGCTATTCCTTCCCACAGCGGTACAGTTTAATCTTTTATAATAGCATATAAAGCAAGATGATTTTTATGGTGCCACTGGCGGTATTGTTGTGTACCGGGTTGTGCAGCTCCCTCAAAAATGGTTGAGCTGCATGAGCTATTCAGGGCATGCTTGCCGTCTGCTGGCACATGCTTGCTCAGATCGATCTAATTCTTTTCTCTAAAGACCAGTCCAGTAAATACTCTGCATTTGTTTACACAAATTTACTATTGTATTGTCAGGACTAAAAGAGACTGTGACCCCCGAGTTTGTTTCGACATTTCTTCTCAGGGTAGTCAGTTAGGAAATGTCGACCTCATCTAGATTAAGAAGACGTGTGAAAGTGATTGTATGGTCCTATTTACAAAATAAAGAATTTGATTTGAATTTGATGTGTAGGCACAGTTGTGGGCGAAAGCTAGATACAGTTTTCCTCCCATGACATCACTCTATGTTTACATACTATATGTACTACAACTATAACTAGAAACATCAATATATTTTCCTTATAGCTACTAACAACAAATGTGTAAATAGTTCATTCTAAACCATAAACAAGCACACAGATCTATTTACTGCAGATGTACATTTAATTCCCATTTCTTAAAATTTATTTATTCGTAGAATATTATTAAGCCAAAAATAAGAAAAAAAAAAAGGATTTTAATCAAGAATATATATTATTATATATCCTACTATGTATTAGTGTTTCCGAAAAAAGACGGAATCTATTTAATTTTATAAACCTATTCATTTTATTACTGCTGTGAAAAAAAAAAGGGAGGTAAGAATTCCAATTGTTTAACAAAAGGATTTATTAAAGTAATATATCTTCCCAGAAAACCCTCAGTGGATATGGCTCGCAGTGCTGTGCGTGTTCTTGCGGCCAACTTCAGCTCCGCTATGGATTGTGCTCGGTGCCTACAACCTGTTCACCACCAACCAAGGAAGACTGAAGCTCGTCGTCCGCACCTATGTGCCTATTGCGTAAGTCTACTTTCTACTTAATAATATTATGACGAAAAATTATGATAGGTCTAGGTTACTTTCTCTCATCTACTTCACAGATTTGGTTAAAATCAGGCACAAACATAGTCTATATTCTAAGGTAACACAGAATCCTTTTATACCGAGTTTGGTACTAAAACTACGCTGCTAGTGAACCCCAAATATGTAAATCAATATAACATGAGGTAATTGAAAATTCTGTATTAATTTCTAGTTTTGGTCTAAGAATTAGAAATTTTGGAAAATAGCCGTTTTTTTTTGCATCTGCAATGATCACGAAGCTTTTATCCGATTTTCCTTACCCCATGCTTTTACTTTTACTGATGATACATATTGTCTTTTATAATTTTACCTACCCTAAACTGTGCTACTGCTGGAACTTTAAAGGCTTCTCTTACCTATTGCAGGAATATTCTATAATCTCCATTATCACGAAATTACTAAATATTTGACGCATTGTTGTATTGTTATAGTTTGATCGCCGGTGGAGCCCTAATAGCGTTGGACTCGTACTACTACGGCCGCCTTATAGTAACGCCCTGGGAGTTCTTCAGGTTTAACGTTATACACGACATCGCCTCTTTCTACGGACAACACCCATGGTTAGTATTTCTCCTTATATTTCTAGATAACTGCCTCGTTGGCCTAGTGGTGCTAAGCGCGACTGCTACGCTAGAGGTCTTGGGTTCGATTCCCAAGTCGACCAAGGTGTTATTGGGTTTTTCTATGAAATTCTCAGTAGCAGGTCGGAGTTTGGATTTGTGCCCGGTTAGTGGCAATAGGCTCGCCCCCTATTACATGGGACCTAAACATACCGGCGAACTGTGGGTGTACATTGGTACACCTCTGCCTAACCCTTCGGGGATACAGGCGTGATGGTATGTATGTATGTATTAAGTATTTCTAGATAATATTGAAACAAGCTATAAAGTATAAATACTCAAAACGTTTTATTTGTGAATCAAGCCAAAACTAAAAGTGATATTTATTTTTACGTATGCATATTATTGTATATAATAATAAAAAATATTTAAATTAAAATTATGACTAAAAATTAAAATTGTTTTTATACCTAATATTTCTTTTAAAAGTTACCACATTCGCAATGTATTACCCTATGTACTAAAAAAAGTATTATTCTAGAAAATTATTCAAACTACAGAAATCTCTAATATTAAAGAAATAAATTATCAGTAAACTTCTTAACCCACAGCCTTCTCCCCCAAAGCTCCTTAAACAAATATAAAGTTCTTTATAAATAACTTGTAATTGTTTGTTAATTTAAAAAAATAAAAAATTCTAAAAAATATAGAATAAGTTTTATTGTTGTAACAAAGTAACAACATTGTTCTGAGGACTAAGATTTTTTTTTATTATTTATTAGTATTTAACACGATTATAACATAACAACATTTATGTTAACAGGCACTGGTACTTGTCGCAAGGCATACCGGCAGTGTTGGGCATCAACTTGTTGCCGGTGCTGTGGGCCGTCGGCAAGGTCGCGCGGCAACCCAAGGAGAACAAGGTCGGGACACTGCTGCTGGCTGCCGTCGCTTTATACGTCGCTGTGTACAGGTACGTTATATACTAATATGCTGTAACTGGCCTTTGCCCTGCACCACATTTTATTTTCTTTTCTCAGCCATTTCTGTCTCACTCATAACTCACTACCCTCCTTCCATACATAAAGTAACAAAAGCACATACTTAAAGTAAAAAAGAAACCGACCAACAGTAGACATGAGCATTAAATATGAATTTCAGCTTGATACCTCCAAGATTCCTAAGAAAAAGGGTCTTGTCAGATGGACAACGTGATTCTATAAGTACCGTTTTGAGGTATGGAACTTTAATATGACGCGGACGCAAAGAACTTGAATTATGGTGAACACTAGGTTCGCCTATGGCTGTGCTCAAATGTCAGTTATCGCGGCAAAATGTAGTCTATGTCTGTTCTTGGTGTTCAACAAATAAGTCCTCATCATAATCTGTTGTGTGTTTAGCCGTTCAATAGTAATAGACAGACAGATAGAAGACAGAACATTTTATCTGTTAATGTGTGTGATTTTGGTCATACGTGCGAGAAACTACAGAGTAAATCAGTGCAATAAGGTTTCCCTTTTTAACCTTACTTGCACTACCCCAATTTCTTGCCATTTCCTTAGCAGTTATAATGTCAGTTTCTGAATGTAATTTTGTTTCCATGTTTTGATAGTATATGCAAACACTCTTTTGTTACAGTTTCATCCCGCACAAGGAGTTCAGATTCATGCTGCCACTGTTACCGATCTTCATGTACTTAGCTCAAGACGTCATCGTGCCGTGGAGCAGAAAGGCTGAGAAGTATGTTATACCTTATACTATTAATACTAATAATTAATATTATTATTAAATAATTGAACGATCAGTGTATCTTACTGACGTTTCCCAATAGAAAATTGTTACATTTTTCACTTATTATATATGTGACCAATCGGTTTACTAACATTAAGAAGATAAGATGACACAAGAGCTCTAAATACATATTTGTACTTGCACCCGATTTTAAACTGACTCCCAAAAAAGTAGCGCTTGAATATGGTTTTTTTTTTGTCTGTTTTTATTTTAAATCTTCGGGTCTATAGTGAAATCGTGTATTTTTCAAACGGACTTCAATGTTATAAAATTTTTACATATGGTACCTATCTCTGTACTACCACTGTGGTACCATACCAACGACGAAAGTCGGTTTTTACTTGTGTAATCAACTATTGCATGGTTAACAAGCCAACATAAACACTATCCCCCAGATGGCAGCTATACGTAGTAGCGGGGTCCATCCTGGTCGGCAACGCTCTGCCCGCGTTGTACTTCGGGCAGGTGCACCAGGCGGGCACGCTGCGGGTCATGCCGCTGCTGCGGGAGGCCGCCACCAACACCAGCTCCATCACCTTCCTCATGCCGTGCCACTCCACGCCTCTATACAGGTCACTACAAACTTGTGTTCAGTTTTGATGGAAAATTCAATAGAAGATACAACACCAATTTGGTTCAATTTTTATATCAAAATGCTGTTATGAATGCGGATTTTACTTTAAAAATATAATAAAGTTCTGAAATGGCGGTGGAACCTGTAAAAACTTAAGAAACCCCTGACGAATTTTAGATTATAGCCGATGATTTTCAAAATGCTAAACATCTTGAAAACTACAGCTAAGAAAAATCACGACCACATAACTTCCAAGAAAATTACGTCATCACAATCGGTTAATTCGTTGAGCTGGATGCCAGACAGATAGACCGACACGTCAAACTTATAACACCCCTTGAAATAAAATTACTTTTACACGGTTTATATTTAGGTTTAAGGTTCCAACGTTTCGGCACCTGCAATTGTTTTATTTCAATGTCTAACATTCGCGTAAAAAATATTAGACCACCCCTCTTTTTACGTTAAAAAAAACCCTATTAACAAGTACAATGTATGACAGCCACCTGCACCTAAACATAACGACGCGCTTCTTGTCGTGCGAGCCGCCGCTGAACGCGACTGGCGAGACGTACGAGGCGGCGGCCTTCTTCAACAACCCGCAGCGCTGGTGGAAGGCCGAGCTCTCCCGCCGCCAGCCGCCCGCGCTGCTCGTGCTGTTCGACCGCCTGCGGGGCCGGCTCGACACCGTGCTCAGCGGCTACACGCTGCTGCATGAGATACCACACACACAGGTGCGCTCGCTAAAACGAAACACTATTTCAACCTACTTCAAAAAAGGAGGAGGTACTCAATTCGACCGTTTTTTTTATGTTTGTTACCACAGAGCTTTTGACTGGATGAATGGTTAATGATTTTTTTTATTTGAAAGCTCGTGTTTCCCGTGTGGTCCCATTTCATTTAGGACAGTGGGATCCACAAGACTTATTCGAAGTCGGTTTTTCTTTGTAAGAATTATTTTTATCAATATTTTAGGTGTCCCGCTGCTGAGCAAAGGACTTCTGATATGCTCAAGGCTCTTCTGTCTGGACCCACTTTCCGCCATTCCAAATTACGATCGATGTCGTTTCGCCAGCGACTTTTTGTCCTATCCCGTTTTCATTTATACACTTAGCAACTACAGTATTATAATTTCGGTATGTTTATGCTCGTGACTGAACAGACTACTCATTGTTGATTGGATATTTGACTATGTTTCTGCCACTTAAAGCCGTTAATTCCGACCGTCATATACTTATGTCATGAGAAATCGTCAGTATGTTTGTTAGTACATCACCGCTAAAACTTACGTATTTTATTGTGTTTTACTCAATTATGTGGTGAAGGTATATCTAAAAATACTGTACATGTTTCGTTTTAATAGGCCTTCACCTAGACGTTAGTTATAAAAACAATGCGATACCTTAGAAGTAGTATTATAGTAATATGTGTTTCTTTACAGTTCCCTGAAGGTGAAGTAGGTGAAAACGTGTTGGTGTACCAAAAAGCGCAGAGTGCTCCTAAACCACAGATCGATGAAGTGGTCTAACGATCGACGAAACAACGACGTGTTCATGTAGTGAACCTAAGCGACGTGACCTCCGCCTTATACACGCGATTATTGAGCTTATTGAAACGGAGTAAGATTCATAATAGTGTTGGTCGGTAAGCATACACTTTTATATACCAAATAGAAATACTTTTTATATAGTGCCAAGACTTGTAGAATAAAACTAATTCAAGAAACTTTCTACTTTATGTTAGACAGATTTTATTTTAATATCTTGCTTGTATGCTAAGATGAATTAGCACTGCAATGTGTATGTTATGTAGAATACTGAGACTGCAAGCCAATCTCTAATTAATTTGGGAAAACAACCCACAAGATGTATATAAAAGTATATGCTTATATCTCACAGTTGCTATATAAAACATTTTCATTATGCTATTGTAGCATACATTCGATTATTTAACGATATCTTCGTTTAATTTAATGAATCAATCATTATTTGGTTATAGTTAATTGGCTTTCGGTATTAAATAAATTTTAATTAATAATTATAATTGACCCATGGGAATGTTATCCCATTACAATGTGTTCGAAATATTAAAATAAATATACAATTCTAATGTGTTTTAACGAAAAAATATTTTTTATGACATACAAAACGATTCTCTCAAATTTGACCTCGCAATAATATTCTGTAATTATTCATTATTAATAAAACTGCATTTTCTAGTGAAATATATAGAATTAGAATCAGAAAGTAATCTATTATAGATTTTTGACCAATTTTATCAGCGATATGACTACAAAGTACCCATTACCTGCTGTTTAGTTTGTTATTTACATTTTTTATGTAGTGTAGTAGAACCACTTTTTATTTGTTTGCGCAGAAATGCGCATAAAGCCGAATGTCAATATCAATGAAATATAGATCTTGTTGCTTATATATACACGAATAACAAAGCTTATTGCTTGCTATGCATCTTGATAATCTGAAAAATGCACCTAAAATTCAGACGATAGCAATCGCATAAAATGTCCGCCATTAAAAACAATATATATCTTCAGTTAATTCGGCGTAACTCATAAATGTGGTACTACTATACCACCATTGTCCAATTTTCTTAGGGCTGACTTTTTCCAAACCAGATTATTTTATTTGGAATATTTTTAATGTTTTTGTAGTTCTTCTGTCAAACAAAACAAAATCTGTCAAACGTGAATTTTATCCCTCGAATGAAAATTATCTAGCGTTGGAAAAATGGGCTCTTAGTCTTCTTCATTATTTAATATTTTGTCGTCATATCGCACATAAGGGTAATTTATACACTTGTTACAAAATCGTGCGTGTGTGAGTGTTTACCATGTATAGTCCGCTATCCACTATCCATGACTGAATTTGCAGGATGCAAGTACAAATCGTAAACATTTTATGTAACTATACGCTTGCCAAAGTTATTGTAACGTAATACTAACATGTTTTGTGCTTAGCCCGACTACAAATATTAATACGGCATGTGATAATAATAGTTTTTATAAACATGACGATATCGCATACCAGTACATTCTTGTAATAGTAATATAACATATGCAATTTTACATCTGTGTCATCTAATTACTGATCGATTTAAAATAACTTAAATATACAAGATAACAAAATGTTGTCAACATCCGTTTATTATTATAATTAGATGTTGCCTTCTTCTATGATAAAAAGCCTGTTATTTTTGACACCATGTCGCAGTGATCTGGTTGAATCAGCTATTTGATTGTATGACTAGCGCGTTCATTGAATGACGACATTTAATTGATTGACTTGAACGATCACGGTGTGTTATCACACTACTACAAAGTATAAATTGATATGTTAAATGTCATATAATATTTTTGGTCGGGCCCATATTTATTTTGTTAGACAGATTTATTTATTCATCTGGCAATTTTAAAAGGAATTTTGCATCCACCGAGAAAACATCATAATAGTTTTAAGAACTCTTTGCTCTGTTCGAGTAATCGTTAAAACAATGGTTTGTTGTGTAATGATAAATAGTTAAGTAAATCTCAAAATTATTTGAATGACTTAAATCATATTTTATTTTAATGCATTTAGTTTTAACCTTTGCTTGAACTTGGCTAACGAGTTAATACATTTTTATTTGAATAATTGGACCTTATTAATTTAATTATTATTTAATAACTATGAATTCGAATTGCAATACATTTTTTAAGATTTCCTTTTTAACATAAATTTAAACTATTTAGATTATTTTGTAGTTTAGGGATGCTCAAAATATAAAGACAGCCAAGTATTTTAAGATCTCTTTGTTTTAAATGTTATTCTGTCTGTATTCTTTCTACTTTTAGCGTTTTTTTTTAACAATCTTGTTATCTTATATACTTGCCGAAACTAACTCCATAACAAAAAACAATATACATATTACGATTGCAGGACACATTTGCAGGACAAGTGTTACATACTACAATAAGATTAAACAAACATAACGATAAAAGAACGCTAGAAATACGAAGAAAATAACAACAATTCATTTTTTTATTATAAAAGTCATTTCTGTCAAAGTACTATAAACATATTATGTATGAAGTACGGACGATCTAAATAGACACGTCTGAAAGAGCTTCGAGATAGAACGAGACGCAAGTATCCATGAATGGTGGGTGCGACAGAGATGGCAATATCTTGTAGCTCTTTCCAGACGCGTCTATACATCGAGTATACTGATCATGTAAATAATTGATTTGTGTGGAAGCAAAATGACTTATAGCCAACATTCAAAAGTTATTTTATTCTCGTTATCATGCTCTCTCTATCACTTTAATATGTAAAGTAGAGACAGATAGACATCAATGAAGGTCTTAAAGTTGTTGCGTTTGTGTATTCGAGTGTAATCATAAGTTTTGCATTTAGATATCAGATTTGCAACATTAATGTGCCAAATTAAAATGTCTAATAAATTATAATAAATATTGCCTACATTTGTCCAGGAGTTAAGTTTTTTTTACTACTTTACCGTGTAATATTTAAGAAAAGAAGTTTGCTAATCACAAATATGTATTTTGACTTTTTGTAAATCTATGAATTGCGTTTTGTTTGTCCTATGTCCTTATCTTGCTATTGAAGACTGAATAATTGAGGGTTAATATTAAATATAAAACCATAATTATATTAGTATACAGTTTACACTTAAAAGTTAATAAATTAAATGTCCCACAGAACAGGGTTTTCAATTTTCATATAAAATAAGTTTTAATTTAAATGCTTTCACACAAATCAAAATGTATATCTAATTAAGAATTTACAAATTTTGAGCAATAGATTAGGTAAATAGTTGATTGTTTTTCGTGTTTAAGATCCAAATGTCTTCTATACAGATGTCAAGTGTGAATTTTAAATAAAGATTTTATTTTTAATATACATTTTTTTATTGTTTCACCTTGTATGATGTTTATTATTGAGATGCTGTTACCATGTGCATTTTGGTTTTTGTGGTATATAGTTGATAGGTAAAATCAAAATTAAAAGTAATCGGTTAAAAATATGATATGAATGCATATTATATTTTTTACCGATTTCTAAAAGTAAAAAATGTAAAAAAAAACGAACCTTCTTTGAAATTTATTTGGTACCAAGTCTGAGTTATACCACCACGAGACCACGATTACAATATATTTTTTTAAATCAATCCATATTTGCCAGAAATGTCACGTAGCGAATGTACAAATTAATTTTGATTAGTATTATTAGTATATTTAAATGTAGGTAGGTAATGAATTCATATTATTTATTTTTATTCATTATCCATTGTTCTTGATTTAGTGTTTTTTTGTTCTTGACATACTTTGTAACACGTATTATGGGGAATGTACTGGCTCTTGTAATACAGTTTCTAACTAGCTCAGAAGTCAGGGATTTCAATGAATAGCAATGTAATTCTTATGTGAAATAAAGAATTTATTATTATTACAAAAAATACGTATGCAGATGAATTGAGAACCTCCTTCTCTTGAAGTCGGTTAAAATACGTGAGTGCTATTTTCGTAACATCTCACAAACTATACGCTACTGTTCCTAAGTATGAGTATTATTTGACCTAGTATGTAAGTAATTCATTATTCCCACATTAGATACGGTGTCTAGATAACAGCTAACTTGGACACTACAACTAGATAACTATACAATTGAGTTATTTCCCTACTTAGTGCTGGTTTACACTAGCGATAAGTTTTTAATAACTTTAATTTTGATTTGTTCATATATTATGCTATTAATTATTTACTCATACTTAACATTATGAATGTGAAAATAAATCGTTTGTCTGTTATGTTTTCACAGCAAAACAACTTTACCGATTTTGAAGGTCCAAGAAAGGACATAGGCGTTATGGCCCGATAATGACACGCGTGCGGAGTCTAGCTAGTCTAGGCGAGTCAAGGTAGAATATGGGCAACAGTATTCACTAACCATTAAGTTAAAGGCTTAATATATTCTAAGCAATAATTAAGATAATTTAATTATGATTCATGCCTTATTTGAACCTCCAATTATGAGTAACATCCAAACCTTTCTAACTATATCCTTCTGAAACTACGTTACTATAAATGTATACGGGTAGTAAGTAAAATTGGTTTTTCAACTGATAGATTTCATGTCCTTCAGAGGAAGGTCACATAAGACCTATTAAAAGTAAGATAACACAAATCCAGGGTTTCCCTACGCGTGTGTTACCATTCTTATCATAAATATTAAAGTATCTACATGATTTCCTTACTCCAACCCACTTTGATTACTCGGTCAGAGGTTATAGATAAGTCAATTCAGTCAGTCTACATATCACAAAAAAAAAATCTAAAATAATAATTAACCATGTTTTAGTTCTCCGTAAATAAACCTAAAAATGTTAGGAGTCAGGTGTTTGGTATTTTTTCTTCTTTGTGTGTTTCTTGTTCGAGTTGAGTGCAGGTTGAATAGAAGGTATAAAAGGGACAAGGACGATGGGAAAAGTAGTTTGGCTTTTGTTTTTGATGTGACAGGCTCTATGTATAATGATTTGAAGCAATTACGGGAAGGAGCGGAAATGATATTAAATACGGCGTTGAAGGAAAGTAATGTGATCGCTGACTTTGTGTTCGTGCCGTTTCATGACCCTGGTATGTGTTTTTTTTTTCAACGTACCCTGGATATCATGTGGAGAATATTATGTGTTGTTTATAATTTTTGGTGCATGTTTTATTAATATAATCCTATTTCAAAGTTTTCATAAAAACCTAAACGTCCCCTCGCCAAGGAATAAACACCATGTGGAATATCTTAAAACTTATCCTAATTTTGTATATAGTCGGTTTTAGTGTGACTGTTGGGTAAAGGCCTTGAAGTTCTCCCCAACAATTAGGGAACTCCCCAGGAATTAATATTCCTCAATTCACGATTACAATCAATAAGACACTGCTTTCAATGTAACTGATATAATTCTTCATGGTTTCTCTCCAAAACCTTGAAATAGAAACCAGAATAAGCACTGGTCTCTCATCTTCTAACCGTTGCCTTTCAGCCGTCGGCCCAGTAACTGTTACACGTAGAAAGAACATTTTCAAAAATGCATTGAACAGGGTCCAGGTGCAGGGCGGTGGCGATTGCCCGGAGATGTCTCTCACTGGTATACATGCAGCTTTGAATGCAAGCCGGCCGAAGTCTTTTATATATGTGTTCACTGATGCGACTGCTGCAGATCACGCTATTGTGAACAAAGTTCTCGATGCGATTCAAAGGAAACAGAGTCAGGTGAATTTGTATTAGAAGTAATTTATAAAAAGCAAGAGCCGTAGCGTCCTAAGCTTCTGGCAAATTATGGACCGAAACGATATAAGGGAGTTTAAAAAAAAAAAGGAACCTAATGATTTACACCAGAAAAACTAAATACCTTTAAAATTTGGAGGGGTTGCTTATTTCGTAGTTTGGACAAAAAATATTACTTTGATGTAGATTTTGTGATGGATAGGGACTTTTATTATACATACTTAACAAGCATTTACTTACATGTCTCTTCACTTTTTCTTGTCAAGGGCCATATTCAGCATCAGGGCTCACATTGGCCCAAGGATACAGAACAGTGGTTCGAAAGGCATTGAGATTCACGATAATTGACATATTATTATTATTTAAAGTATTTAAACTATAATTCTCAGGTAGTGTTCATACTGACTGGTCATTGTAACGACTGGGACCGGCCATCTTACAAGGTGTACCGGCAAGTTGCGGCCGCTAGCTCCGGACAAATATTTAATTTGAATAAAGAAAATGTACATAAAGTAAGTACCTAAATCATCACTTTCATCAACTGCTTGTCAATTAACATTATTTCAGTAAGCTACGACATGAAACATACTAGTAGACAGCATCGATAGGGTTTTGTTATTGTCCTTAACCTGTTAAGTAATAAATAATATTTGGATTTCAGATGCTAGAGTTTGTCAAAAACTCTATAAAAGGAAGGATGGTAAACCTTGCTTCCGTGTCCAATCCAGCAGGCTACAACTTCACACAAGAGGTAATATATTATGTTATAATAAATAATAATAATAATAATCCAGCCTATAAACGTCCCACTGCTGGGCACAGGCCTCTTCCCATATAGAGAAGGCGCGAGCATTGATCACCACGCTTGCTCTCTGCGGATTGGCGATTCCAGATCCCAAATTTTGGAATCCAGGTTTCCTCACGATGTTTTCCTTCACCGTTTGTCAGAAGTGTCTTAGAATAATTAATTATACTATATTAATTGGTTGTAATTGAAATTATTAAAGTAGATGGACTAGTATAATATCCTGAGCTAGCATATTTTTGATAGGATCAAATAAATTACTATATATTTACTTTCTGTGTTTGTGGAGTATCTAATAAATAAGGAAATAAAAAACTTCTAGATATTGATTTCAATAAAGATTGATTGAAAAGCGTTATGATCTTCGTTCCTTCTCTATAGAGGTATACCGTATACGGCTTTTGACCAGCAGTGGGAGATTTACGGGCTGCTATAAATTAGTATTTATTTCCCAGATCCCAGTGGACAGTACGCTTGGTGAGGTAACAGTGTCGGTGTCTGGAGCTAAGCCGAAGATCACAGTGGTGGACCCGAAGGGCGAGCAACTCACTGGCCCGCCGAAACTGATCACTACTCTGGACCTGTCTGAGATTATGGTAAAAACTCCGTTAAATCCTTCTACGAAGAATCTTTTTTAAACACTGTTTATATAATGACGGGCCTGTTGGTCTAGTGGTTAGTGACCCTGACTGCTATACCGGAGGTCGTGGGTTCGATTCCCACCCAGGACAAATGTTTGTGTGATGAGCACGGTCATTTGTTCTGGTTGTCTGGGTGTAATTTATCTATAAAATGTATGTATTTAGAAATACATATATAAGTATGTTTATCAGTTGTCTGGTTACCATAACACAAGCTCCGCTTAGCTTGGGATCAGATAACCGTGTGTGAGTTGTCCCGGAATATTATTATTATTTGTATCTCTTATCTTTCACGGGTTATCCTCAGCAATGAGAATACCCGGTCCTTTGAAAGGCTTACGTGGGGACACAGGTCCAACACGCAGAGGCCTCGTTGAGAACTTTACTCTAATATGGGATGGGGCATCTACCAGGAGCCATTCATCCCTGCCCTATGAGAGAACAGACATGAACGGCCCAAGGTAGCTACAGAATTATTGTAAATTGTGGTGCTAAAACTAATTTGTGTTATGGGTAGGTATATCTTAAGTGGATTGGTTCTAAATGTGTAATCGGAAACTATGGCACCTGCCGTTTAACACATAGAAATGCTATCAAATAGGCAGGTGGTGACTCGCCAGCTCACCAGATGGGCCCCCCGAAACAGCCGCCACGATAGGCAGCGAGGGGCAACACCAGTGCGAGCGGCTAGGGGTGTCGAGCGGTGCGGCCCCGATTTCGCCATCGCGGGTCACCGAAGCGGCCCGGAGCGGGTTTCCTCGCTATTATGCCATTAGACACTTCCACCCCCGAGCATATAGCTCTAGCGGCCCCTCTCTAGCCAGCCAGTTAAGGCAAGAAAGAGCTGGGAGCCCTCCTAAGGAGTGGCCCCCTGAGGCAGTCAGGTCCGTTGTGTCGCTACTCACAAACAGCTCGCCACAAGCTGCCCTGCGGATTATTATTATTATTATTATTATTATTAATGATCACAAGTATAAGATAACTATAAATTGATAATTTAAGGAAACCTTTATATCTATCAAGATACTGAACAGGTATTTCTAAATTAATCTTACAATCTTTTCGATTACGTCATAAAAAAACACATCATATGATCATAATCGGTCCATTTGATTATTATCTACGATGCAGCATACAAACACGCAGACCGACACGTCAAACTTAAAAACCCCATTCGCGTGTGTAAAAATTGGTGAAAACGTTCATGCGCTATCTGTCGGGTAACTCAGGGTAACTCGAATTTCAGATAGTAAAGGTCATGCAGCCGGAGCCGGGGAACTGGACGATCACGGTCGGCAGCGAGGAGGACTACTCCGTGAAGGTCGTAGGCCTGTCCAACCTCACGTTCACTCACGGCTTCTCAGTCAACGCACCGAAGACTATGAAAGAGACCAGCTATCGGCCGTTGAGAGGTATCCTTTAGTACAGAAGTACCTAGTACTCTCGTTTGTCATATAAAGACCTCAGTTTCGGACGTGGAGCAATGGCCACTCCTATTATTATTTTTTACTTTTATCAATATGTAAAACTATGTTTGTACTCAGGCCATTCAAATATCCCGCCTAGCAATGGGAAAGCTTTAGCTAAAGAAACGATGATATCTCCCTAAAGCAAATTATACTATTCTAACCCGTTGCATATTGCTTCCTATTAAAAAAATATATGAATAAATAACCAAGCATGTATGTGTCACAGAGGAATTTATAAAATATTTAGTAGTAGTAGTAGTAGTTGGCTGGTAGAACTTATGCCAATACTACGTCCAAAGATTTTTAATAATTAGCTGATCCGGCGAAGTTCGTACCGCCTAACATTCCACCTAACCATCCTCGTACTTCAGGTGACCTAAAAAAAAGAATTAGCGAAATCGATTCAGCTGCTCTCGAGATTTGCGCTTAGCAACACATTCAGCGATTCATTTTTATCTTATAGATTTATGTAAACACAAAAGTTTGAATTTAATTTTCATTTCCTTTAATCTGACCTTAATATCTATATTTCAGGTACATACAATCACCTGATGGTGGCCCTGAGCCAGCAGAACGCGTCAGTCGGCATACAGTACGCTGAGGTGCTCGCTCTGGACGGCAGGACGCTGTTCGAGCTGCCTCTCAAGCTAATTGATGAAGCCAACCGCATATATTTGGCGGAACCGTTCATACCGCCCGATGAATTCTTTTATATAGCTGTAAGATTCTTTTTATAAACGTTTTTTTATACCAGAGAATGATAAGATCTTGAAAAATTGAGACCTCCGAGAGAGACTGCGAATCAGCAAATGAGCATGCGTGGTGGTCAATGCTCGTGCCTGCTCTGTATTGAGCATTGATCACCACGCTTGCTCTCTGCGGATTGGAGATTTCAGATCCCAAATTTTTGAATTCAGGTTTCCTCACGATGTTTTCCTTCACCGTTTGTCAGTAGTGTTTTAAAATAATTAAGAAAGTACATATAACTTTGAAAAAGCCACATTGGTACTTACCTGGGTTCGAACCTGCAACCTTGTGCATACAAATCCGTTCATTGAACCGCTAGGCCACCACGACTAGGTATAAGAAAATAAATATATAAGTATGTTTATCAGTTCTCTAGTTACTAGGTATATAGTGAGTTGTCCCAGGATATTATTTTTTCTTTCCTTATTTTCAGATTAACGGCCGCGATGAAAATAATCAGGAGTTGCGCAGAATAGGATCGACTGCGATTCAAGCTCAGTTACCAGGTAATACAGAGGTCAGTGACCTCAGTAACATAGTTCGTAAAGTCGCGGGTTCGAGTCCAGACTAAGGTTAAAAAGTTATCTCTATAATATTTATAATGCTTCTGCAGGCGTTAATTCTTTATAAATAAATAGTAATATGTAATATTTTTTGATAGCTCAATTGGTTTAACGGTCGGTAATGTAGTTAAGTTCTTAATGTTTTTTAATTATTGTCGTTATTTCATATCATATGTATTTCATACGTCCCTGTTTTTTTTCAGATGCTCCGTATTTGTCAGCTCCGCGCAAAGTAAGTATAACTACAGTGATATAATTCCAGTGTACTCGTACCCTTATTTAAGCGACCGTAATGTAGCTTTACCCTTTTTACCTACTTACTGCTATTTTTAATAACATACCGATGGATCGTTTTTCCGATTATCGATTGGATTTCGAAATTTTATGGCGCTTAAGTCAATACACCATCTTTATTAGAAAAAACTATCTTCAGACATGATACTGAAATCGGCCGATAGATGCTAATGCTTATATTTTAGGTAGAGGCACATTCGCACGCCAGAGTAGTCCTGACGTGCAACGTGGAGAGTTTAGTGCCTGTCACGGCTATGTGGACCAAGGACTCTTCGCGGATACAACAGATATCTAGCTTGTGAGTAACATTCACTCAGAACCGTTTTTTTTTACTCCAGATAATTGGTAAACGGAATATTTTTGAATTTTTGACAGTTCTTCAATACAAAATATTTCGGACGTGAATTTAATATCTGAATTAAAAATGATCTGGTGTCTGAATAACTGGCTCTTAAGGGGGAACTGGATTGTCTTTTTCATGAAAAAGTAATTCAATCGAGTTGTATGCACTGTGAGGGTTGTATTGATGATATTAATGATTATAATTCTACTACTAAATACCTATTACAACCGCGAATCATATTTGGTTCAATGTACAGCCTGACAATAACCGGCAAATTGCAAAAAACGTACAAAAATTTGAATTTCACGTGCTACCGTGTATGTTCCCCCTTAATGTATTTAATGAATATATCATCAATATTTAGGCTATTAGAGGTATACAGGGTGTCCGGTAAAGAGTCCGACAAACTATGGTGACTGATAGCCCAGGCCGAAAATCCATTTAACTCGAAATCTGTAACTTTTCGGGGAACATATGTTGTGTTCATTTGGTAGGGCCTGACCTGAGGTATCAAGCATCACAGTTAGTCGGACTATTTACCGGACATCCTGTATAAAATTAGTAAGGATTTACGCTTTTTGTGTTAGTCGACCAGGTGACATTATTTATTATATTACCAAGCATACGACCTCCATGGTCGAGTGGCGTACGCACCGGTTTCAAGGTGTCGCTAGCTCTGAGGTCCCGGGTTCGATCCCCGGACGGGTCAATGTAGAAACCAACTTTTCTACATTGTCCCGGGTCTGGGTGTTTGTGGTACCTTCCGTTGTTTCTGAATTCCATAACACAAGTGCTTCAGCTACTTACTTTGGGTTCAGAGCAATGTATGTGATGTTGTCCGCATTTATTTATTTATTTTACAGTATAATGTTTCAGACAAACCACATCTTTAGACTACGTGATCGAGGACATGAGTGAGGGCGACGTCGGCTCGTACCGCTGCGTCGCGCACAACGTCGCGGGCACTACGCAGGCTTACACGGATGTCACTCTTATCGGTACTATACAACATTATAAAGTATATTATACTATACTAAATTAATATAGGAAGTCTTTTATAAAGTAACTAGCTGACCCGACACACGTTGTCCTGTCTTAACTATGAATATTGAATTCTGTCAATTCTATGTCAAACGTCAGGTTACATTAAAAAAGTTGGTTTGATTAAAAATAATGTTACATAGTGGTAAAGTATTCTTAAATTTTCCAATTTTCCGCGCTATTTTCGAGTTTGGGTGTTAATGGTACCTTCGTTGTCTCTGAATTCCATAACACAAGTGCTCTAGCTACTTACTTTGGTTTCAGGGCAATGTATGTGATAATAAATAAATATAAATAAATAAATGCGGACAACATCATGTTGTCCAAATTTATAATTTCAAATGTATAAGAAGACTGAATACGACAAAACCTTACTAAGTTCAGAAACGATTTCATTAAGGATCATAAAGTCAGGATATTGTTTGGTTTCATCAAATGATTTCCTAAATTTTTGGTTGTTGAAAATCAAAATATTTTTATTTCAATTAACCCTTTTCTGGTTCTTAGTTACTTAAGCCTCTTTAGATACTTGTAGAGTCTGTTTTTGTGGAATCTGTTTTGTCCCTTTCGAAAAACCTTTCATCACCAGGTCCTACAGTCAATTCTACATGTAGATGGTAGGATGTGATGGACTGCAGACCTAAACGGAAAGACATAGAAGGGTAAATGGGCCTATGTCCTGGGGCCCGAGTCCGCTATTTTAAGTCAGGGATAGGCGGGTTAATAAACATTCCAGTGTACTTGTTATTGCGCCTAATTTTCGTATTCAGATAAGAACAGTAAGTAGTACTGGAACGTTTATTAACCCGCCACTCACTGACTTAAAATAGCGGACTCGGGCCCCTGCAGTGGGACAGAAATGGATAGGATAAAACTTTCTTAGGTTTACGAGAATGTTAGACATTTAAATAAAATAAAACTACTTTATACAGATTATGTCGCGGTGTATGTGAAAAGGTGTCGAAACGTCTGTACCTAAAATGTAAAATAAACCGCGACATAATCCGTAAAAAGTAGTTTTATTTAAAAAACAACACGTTTAGTTATACTTGTTATCTTTTTCCTTCCAGTTGTACCTCCACAAGTGACAATAGAACCGGGTGATATAACTGTAGAAGAAGGCTTTAACGTCACAATATCGTGCACAGTTTACAGCGAGTCGCTGTTGCTAGGCAACCAACTGTTGTTCAATGGAACGCACGCGGACTATGGTAAGTTTACTGACAGGAAAAAAGACATTTATTTGGTGCATAACAAAAAAAAAATACTCTAAAACTGTACAACATGCAATACCAAAAAGGTCGCCAACTCAGCATATAGATCACCCAGCGCTGGTTTTCAGTTGGCATTCAGTGCAGGGCAGATTGCAGCCCTGCTTCAGTGATAACTACGAAAATAAGTAAAAATAATAAATACAAAAAGAATACCTTAACATTTGCCAAGCAAGAAATAATATTTATGTGACTGATAGGAAAGGTAATAGTCCAAGATATGCTCCACATGATTTTATGCATTGAGAAGATTTTTAGGATGGGAATAAGAGACCTCTAAAATTGATAATTATTTTTTCTATAGAAATTTTTGAATTATTCAATTTGCATCCCAAAATAAATGTACCATTATTTTATTAAAAACAAGTGTTCAAAAAACAACACGGTGTTGAAGCTAGACAATATATTTTAAATGTATATTTATTTTACAGCGATAGATATCAATAAGGAGCCGAATATCGACGGACTGTATGTATACAATAAAACTATACAAGTTACAAGGGACAACGTGGGGTTTTATTCCTGTGTCGCTACAAACAGAGGTATGTAAAAACCTATAATTTTCAGCTGTACAGTAATAATAATATCCTGAAGTAGACGCACTTCTTCGATCGCTATAATATTGCATATTAATAGATTAAATAAGTTATAAGTACAGCTTATTTATTTTGAATTCAAAAATATCAGTACAAGAGTTGCTTTTGGTTTGGAACATCTATCACAGTATTTCAGAAGATCTGAAAGTCCTGAACACAAAATTAGATCATTCCAAAAATGTTTCTCCTTTCAGGTGGAAAAACGAAGCAGTCCACACACATATCAATAAGAATAAAGCCAACGGCACAAATATTAGGCCCCCACACACTGCCTAAACTGATCAATACCGACTTCCAACTGGTTTGCACCGTGGAGAACGCTGCCGAGGTCGTGTGGAGCACGCCTAACGGATCTCAAGTCAGGCGGGAGGTCAAAGGGAGTGGTAACGACGTGCTGGTCGTTCGCAATGTCACTGCAGATGGCGCTTGGACGTGTACTGCGGTTAGAGGACATCTTAAAAGTAATTATCCAACCTCTTTGGTAACCTGTTAAAATAATGTATATACCGGCCCCTGAGAGAATGCGTTCCTGACAGGTCGCTGTCAGCAGGAATATATAAGTTAAGTGTAGAGAAGAATTCACTGCAAATAAATTACTATCACTTATTTGTCCTAAAAATGAATTACAAAATACAAAACTATTCAGATAACACCATTTTTATTTCCCCATACAAATCAAGACCAACTGACATGTGTCAGGAACGCATTCTTTCAGCGCACAAAAATGACTGAAATACTACCCGCAATGAGCTAGCGAACTGTACTACTCAATCTTTTTTAAATAGTGCTTGAATTCCTTCTAGGTTCAGATTCCGTGAATATAACAGTACTAATGAAGCCAGTCGTAAGTATAGTAGGGTCGCGGAACATTACCATATTGAATGGCACGGTAATCGAAGTGACGTGCGAGGTGGTCGCCCGCCCAGCTCCCAGGATACTGTGGCATAGGGAGACAGAACAGTTCCTCAATAATACTGTAAGTTTTTATTGAATATACTTTAGTACTTACTTTTAGTAGCAAGAGCTGGTAAGCATTTTGAATATAGGGTCGTTTTTTGGTGGTTTAGGACCAAACAAGTTTTATCGGTTAAGAGGAATAGAGAATAGAACCATTAAAATAATTGTTTCTTTAAAAAAAACGGGAGTAATTGTCGT
The DNA here is from genome assembly GCA_905475315.1 of Autographa pulchrina. Taxonomy (NCBI): domain Eukaryota; kingdom Metazoa; phylum Arthropoda; class Insecta; order Lepidoptera; family Noctuidae; genus Autographa; species Autographa pulchrina. The sequence goes on from FR997775.1 coordinate 2,347,364, forward strand.
GATATGAGTTCCGAGACTTGTTTTAGAATGCCCAACCTAAACCACTACTCTACTGCAAAGCTGCAAAATCTTGTAGTGTATTACGATTCCTTTCTTCAATAGCTTTATTTATAGCGGAATATACTGTTACTGAAAACCTACATATTTTAATAAATCATTTAATTTCTAGATATCACAGCCAAAACCCAACGTTTACCGAAGTGTCTTAACACTTAACTCCAGCGCAGAGAACGTGCAAGCGACATACTTCTGCTTCGGAGAGAACTCGGAAGGAATTCACCAGGACAGCTTAACTGTTAATGTTAGAAGGAAGATGACGCTTCTTAAAGGGTTTCAAGGTAACCAAACGTGTACCTCAACAGGGTGTTACGGTTACCGAAAGGGTAAATGAAGCCAAAATGGGTGAAGAGTACATCTGGCTTAAAGTAAGTTTACAAAATTTGAGCACAAAGTGAGTTATATACCAATTTTTCGAACTAATAATTAATTGACAATAAAAATTATAATCAGGCCAATGCCGACACGTCACGCAGTGCGGTGACACGCTTGTTATGATTTTTGGTCTCAAATAATTAATGCGAAAAATTAGATATCAATTATTTAATTAACTCATTTTAAGCTGAAATTTTGCAAACTGACTCTGTACCAAATATACTTTTCAACCATTTTTTATAGCTATACCCTTCTGGTAACATCCTGTATATTTGTATATACCTACTTTTTGTAACCGAAATTTGTAACCCCTGCATAAAAAATACTTAGATTCGGAGCCCTCGCTCTTAGAATTAAACCAAAATGAAGATCAAGACGTAAATGACACTTGTGTTATCTATCTATCATCGTCTATCCACCCCTCTGAGCATAGGTTTCTAATTTTGGCTTCACTTTACTCAAAGTGGCTATACCCTGGAATATAGCATCAAAGGAGATGTAATAGAACCGCAACTAAAAAAGGCAGACTATCATATTTTGCGGTTCCCTGAAAAATAATTTGAGATGGCGGCTTCACGTCTTTAAAACTTTTATTTGCTTTTCTTCTGTTCGCCGAAAAAAAACATGCCTGGATAGAAAAAAACTTCTAGTCATCTCATTTCTAATATTTTTAATCCTCCCCAGATCAATCAGTCGAACTATACTACCAAGCGGAGTTGCACTGTGAAGTCGACTCCCACCCTTCTTCCAAAGTGCTGTGGTACCACAATGGTACCGAACTAGTGCCTAGTGCCAACGTTATCGTCGCTGACGACAATACCACTGTTTACTTAACTCGCATTGACTTTGAGAACCTTGGACTTTATGTCTGTGAAGCTGATAACGGATTTGAGAGTATGATTGTCAATGGAACTGTTAGTGTTTTTGGATTAGGTAAGATTTTTTACAAATAAATTATTTAGTAAATCAATCAATAAAGCGACGAAGGCTCGAAGGTGGTGTGGTGGTGTGGTCAGTTATGCGGGACGCATGTGGCCAGATATCGCAAAAGATAGACAGGTTTGGAGGACGGAGGGGGAGGCCTTTGCCCAGCAGTGGGATCTGATGAAGGCTAAAAAAAAAAACAATAAAGCACAAATAACTCTTATCCATGAATAATTAATTATGCCTAAAAATATATTTATAAAGTTACTTCTTGATGTATATACACAGGTATAAGACATATCTGTACAAACAAACCAAGCATTTTTCTCTTATTCCAGAGGAATTAATCTTAAGTTACGCGTTTAGGAAAACTTCAAGATGTATGTAGACTTATGGAGCTTAAAATATTAATTAAAATTAAATAATTAAAAATATTAAATACATATATTCGTTTAAATAAAAATCACACGTATTCTCAAGCATATTTAAAAAGAAAAGTAAACAGATACAAAAAGTTTACTTATTTACTTTAACTTTCGAAAATAAAGCCGCAAAGAAAACCGAGCCTCTTTGATGAAGTATCTTAATTATTTTGCAGCGTCACCAGTCTTATCAAAGGAACCGGTTCACCAGGTCACGAAGGAAGGAGGGTCTACTAAACTCTCATGTAGGTGAGATTGTGTATCCTACTGATTATACTATCTAGTGTTCGTTAGATAGCTATTTATATAAAGGAAGGAAGGGGAAACTTACAAGTATTATAGTCAACTGGTATGAGAGTGGTAACTACTTATAAGGTAGTCGTGGGTTCATTTCCCACCCAGGACAATTGTTAGATGAGCAAGCACTATCTTTTGCGCTGTGTTAGGGTGTAATTTAAATTATCTAAAATATTTATGTATTTAGAAATGTATTTTTTAACTTGCACACGGCCATCTAATTCCAAACTAGGTAGAGCCTGTACTATGGTAACCAGACGATTAATAAACTTTATATATCACTATATACTTCACACATATTGGTTTCTTAGATTTACGCGAATGTTAGACATTGAAATAAAAGTACTTTTTTACGGATTATGTCGCGGTCACGGGCTGTCTGCCCGTGACCATGATACCTGCAAAGGTGTCGAAACTTCGGGAACTAAAATCAAAATAAACCGCGACAAAATCCGTAAAAAAGTAGTTTTACTTCACACATCTCACATTTTGTTTGGTATGGTAAAGATTCCTGTTATTTCAGGGTCCTCAAAGGAAATCCAGAGCCGAAATTAACGTGGGAATTTAAAAGCCAATCCAATGACTTTACTTCCCTTCCACAAGGAGTTGTACTAAATGCTGATAGTAAAGAACTGTTAATATCGAATGTAACTGAAGACCATGCTGGTGTCTACCGGTGTACTGCGCTAAACGTGATTGGAAAAGATGCCTATATCGTCAGTTTAGAGGTTCAATGTAAGTGACATTTGTTTCGAAGATGTATTTTATTTAGGGTACTTTACCTCAAAAAAAGTATCATACTTACTAGCTGTGCCCGCGACTTCGTGCGCGTGGATGACGAAACTTATCGTGTTGGTATTTTCCGGGATAAAAACTACCCAGTGTGGTGCCCAGGATAATAAAGAATAATTATACCAAGTTTCATCGTAATCGAACCGGTAGTTTTTGCGTGATGCCTGAACAAACAGACAGACAGACAGACGGTATTTTTGTTACTTTACTACCCCACTATTACACCCTTTATTTTCTATTTAGATCCACCTCGCTTCAATGGGAAAGTTGAGAAAAAAGGACCTCATGAAATAAGAGTAGGGGAAAGAGTAACGTTCTCTTGTGAAGCTGTTGGCTCACCACCCCCTATAATAGTATGGACCAAAGATGAACACCCTATAGTGTACTCTGGCAATCTGTAAGTAACTCATAATTCAACGGTATAAAAGATATAAAAAGTGTAATGGATTTTTTTAGTTCATGACCGATTTTTTCTAACTTATGTAACGTAAAACTGCACAACCGGGATCCAAGTAAAACAGTTTTCTCATGACAATTTGGTTTTATGAAATAAATAAATAATATTCAAGTGTTTTCCGCATCATTTACCTAATTGTCTGATTTTTCGATCGATGTGTGATTATACGCTATACAATTTGGGCCTCGATTCAGCTATTTTAAATGCATGTCAGTGGTCGGTCAGTGAACTTGTCATTGTGTCTAATTGTCGTATTCAGATAAGCCTACAATAAAATCTCATTGAACTCTCGAAGAGAATGATCGTAATGACCAATTAATGATCGTAATGACCAATTAATGATGTTAGCAGAATGCCAATTATCGTAAAAATGACCAAACGAAGCAGATCATTCAGTCAATTCAAGCAACTCTTAAATAGCGGAATGAGGCCCCTGATAGGTAACATTAAAATTATTCTTGAAGTGTACCTTACTAATAAAAAAAAAAATCTTATTTAATTAGGCCTAAAACCATGCCATTTTCAATAACAAATAATTTATTATATACGCAACAGGTATCTATCTAACACCAGTGAGTTGGTAATAGAGAAAGCGACGCCTTACGACTCGGGTGCATACACCTGTACCGCCACCAGCGTCGCCGGCTCCACACATCAGAACTTTACACTCACTGTATATGGTAAGCAAACACTTGTATCATCCATAAATATGTCGGTCTACTTTGATATTAGACACATAAATAGGTACAAAAAAAATCAGCTGCTCCATTCATTTTGAGAAGTTATACAAACACAAATGCGTGCAAGTAAAAGTTGTTCATAACGTTGAGTACAATGACCTCTTAAGAGGTTGTCGGTGTTTTACAAATAACCCTGTATATTTCTAAATAAATATTATAGATAAATTTAAGTCCGGGTGGGAATCGAACACACGACTTCCAGACCATAAGTCAGAGTCACTAACGACTAGACTAACAAGCCCATCAAACGTCGCTATTTATATTAATTTTCTCTTTTTAGATCCACCAACAATATCACCAACAAATGGGTCTTTACTGGAAGTAATTGAGGGCCAATTAGTGGAACTACCGTGTTCGGCCCTCGGAGTTCCATTACCTATTGTAGAATGGACACAGAACGGGGCATCAGTTAGCGATGGAAGGAGATACTTGGATGAATTTGGATTGAGGTACAGTACTTGTAAGGTTTTTAAGTTTTTAATATCAATACGATTATTGTAAACTAGCCCCGCTTGACTACTTGTAATTCGGCCGCTGAGAGAATGCGTTCCGGACACAAGTGAATTCTTGTGTGTGTAAATTCTTCGCCACATAAAAGTTGTGTCTTCCTGTTGACTACAACCTGTCAAGAACGCATTCAATCTGCGGCCGAACTATAGTTCCCGTTTCCAGTGTTTTATAGTGATTCTGCTATACGGGGTGGAGACGAATCCAACAAATTAAACATCACAGTTCTTGAGTTACAAATGGTGTTACTTACCCGACTTTGTTTTATATACAGGGTGTTCCCAAAAGGGTATAACTATCCAAAGGGGGTGAGGACGCCATTTGGTATAGCTAGACTAAATTTCAACTCAAAAGGAGTTAATTTAATTATTTATATCCTAATCTTCATATCAATTATTTAAAATCAAATATCTGTCATCTATCTGATACACCTATAAGAATAAACCGCATAGCTGATTTTGATATTTTTCTTAATGTATTACCTCGAACTCCGAAAAGGTACATAGGCTTTTTTGGTCGTTTAGCATACGTATTGATTTTGTTTTAAATGTTTTCAGATTTATCGCTAATTTAACGGACTTTGGGGAATATACGTGCACGGCTAAAAATATGTTCGGAAATACATCTATTGCGTACACACTTTACGTATGGGGTAAATATAATTATTGTAATATTATTAACCGCGAATTAGAGTGAACATGCGTAAATACCTTTTATGTTCGCAATAAGATAGTTTAAAAGTTAGTAAAACATTTATTGAAATAGATTTTTGGAAGTTCATTTAAAATGTCAAAGAGTTTCCATAATATTTATATTTTAGTGCCGCCATACATTGCTCCCCCATTGGAAATTTTCAAGGAAGTTTTACTTGGGGGTAAAACGAATCTGCAGTGTGACGTCATCGGGTTTCCATTGCCGACCATACAGTGGCTGTTCAATGGAAAGCCAGTCACAGAAAATGCAACGGAAGTGAGGTAACATTGGCAATTCAGAGCAATTCAGAAATATAATAATAATAATAATCATTTATTGTGAAACATAGGTAAATTTTACAAAGATGTTACATTATATTGGGTTTATACGTTTTACGATTATTTTTTTTTAATTCAGAAATTTATTATTATCATGTATAAACAACAACATAACACCTAGAAACAGAGTGAGGAGGCCTTTGCCCAGTAGTGGGACATTTAAGGCTTTAAAAAAAAATTACACCCAGAAAGAGAACAAATGATCATGCACATCACGCAAAGATTTGTCCTGGGTGGAAATCGAACCTATGACCTCCGGTATATCAGTAAGGGTAACACCCTAAAGTAAACCACTAGACCAACAGGCCCAAGGAAAAATAAGATCACCTTTTATTGTTTTAGCACAAAATTATATCAATACCTTTATTTTTAGCTGGAACGACATTGGCAACTTATACATAACGAATGCTAGCTCAAACCACGAAGGAGTTTACGTCTGTCTGGCTGAGAATAATGGCGGGATCGCCGAGCAAACCACGTATTTAAGAGTAAACGGTAATATTATTATACAGGATGTTAAGAAATCCTGTCCGACCCGAAAGGGTGATATAGGGTGCACAATCACATGCCCAAATAAAATATTAAGTTTGGAATATTCATCATAGTAACAATGATAATGAAGTTTGAAATAACCATTTTTTGCCGCAAAATTCCCTAAATTTCAGTAAAAGTTAGACCACCATTTTCGTCGGTATTATTGGCGGCCTTTTGTATGATCATTGCGCCAGTAGCTGCGAAGACGCTGAACCTCCCTGTTGGCTTTTGAGAAAAAAAGTAATTATTATTTTTTACATTAATGGAATCAGATATCGATACCTAACAATACCTTAACGGATCGGACAGGGTTTCACACACAGTCACGAGCAACGATATGTATACGCATGGCGAAACTGTAAAACAAAAGCGAGATTTTTATTGAAACTCAAGTATAAAATTTTTGTTTAAAAGTAACGTAGTAGCTTCAATACCCTGCTGATGTAACTAAACATCTTAATTCGTTAGAGAAATTTTACTCTGTTATCAATAACAAAAAAAAAAAAAAAACGACGGGTTGCACTCCGGGAGAGCCGGCAGAAGTGAAAACTTGAATATTAACGTTTGATATTTTGGAATGGTTACGGAATCATTTTGCACGAATTGCTCTAATTATCAGTATAAAAGTACTATCATTTATATGGTAGAATACAATATTTATTTATATCGTACACAAATATAATAATAATAATAATATAATAATATTCCGGGACAACTCACACACGGTTATCTGATCCCAAGCTAAGCAGAGCTTGTGTTATGGTAACCAGACAACTGATAAACATACTTATATATTTCTAAATACATACATATTATAGATAAATTTACACCCAGACAACCAGAACAAATGATCGTGCTCATCACACAAACATTTGTCCTGGGTGGGAATCGAACCCACGACCTCCGGTATAGCAGTCAGGGTCACTAACCACTAGACCAACAGGCCCGTCGAAATATGACATCCGTCTTACGAATTTTCGATCAGGTCACGTGTCCTGACGCGAGTTTAACATTTTTTACCCATAAAAAAAAGTGTACAACGCCGCTAAAGAAGTTTTCACTTTAAAAATAGGTGATGACTATATAGGTAACCACCTAGTGTGTCCTTGTTAAGTCAAATAGATTGTATAATAACATGTAAAAAAGGATATTATACAATATACATAGTATTTTAAATTTAGTACTATTTAATTCAGGACCGCCAAAGATTCTGGAAGACAACTACACTGGTCCATACATAGCAACCAACATGGATACAGTTTTAACAATCACATGTCAAGCTACAGGCAAACCTCAACCTTATGTCAGGTGGTCTAAGGACGAGTTTTATTTGGACAAAGGTAAGTAATTTTTGATGACGTGGGTGACTTTAAGCCGGTATTATTAAAAGTGATATTGTCGAAATAATTAATTAAACATTAATTATTCTTCATATAAAAAAGTATTTTCCTACTTTATTTATAACTAGCTGTTGCCTACAATCCAGAGTGTCCAGATACCTCCATACCAAATTTTATCGAATTTGGTATAGCCATTTGGGCGTGATGAAGTAACGAAAATACAGACTTGCAAACTTTCGCCTTAATAACATTAGTTTGATTATTATATTTCAGCAGAAATTCCACCACCTATTCTATGCTGATTATTCGTATTTTTCCAAATTTCTAATTTCAGATCCCCGGTACGAAGTAGACGTTCACGGAACTTTAACAATTAAAGCGCCATCTGAAGACTTGAGTGGGGACTACACGTGCACTGCAAAGAACTCTGTCGGCGTTGCCAACAAGACTGTGCCCGTCCAAATATATTGTAAGTGGCTTCATTTTTTTACATATAACTTTAAAAAAACTTATCAGATTTTCATAAATAATAGCTAAGAATCATCTCGATCACGTCACCTTTTTATCAAACGAAAAATCACACATCATCACAATCGGTACAGTCGTTTAGGAGCTACGATGCCATAGATAGACAGACAGATACACGAGTAAAACGTATAACAACCCTTTTTTAACCCCGACGAGAAACGAGGGGTGTTTGACGTGTATTAATTAAGTTCTGTACAGCCCTTGTAATGTAATCTCCTTTTTAAATTTAGCCAAAAAACAGCGGGATTTTCATCAATTTGTTTATTAATTATTTGGTATGTTTCAGCCATACCTACCCACATGCAATCTGAAGAGAGTTTAAGCACAGTGACTCTTGTCGAGGGACAACACGCTATAGTGGAGTGTCCGCTCCGAGCCAGACACGACACACTCAAATGGTATAAGGTTCGATACTACTCTGTGAAATTAATGCCCTAGGCACTCTAACTAATTCCTCGACGGACTAATTTATACTTAGACTAGCGACAGTTGAGTATTCTTTTCGGTTTGGTCCCTGAATGTGCCCAATAAAGCAAAAGGAGAGACCTAGATGATTTTAACTGCGTAATGCGGACTGAAACCGCCTGAAACTATCCTCCACACTTCTCAAAAATGCTACGTGGATAAAAACTTTGTTAAACATAGATTATAGCATGCTTCATTAATAAAGTAAATAGAAAAATAAACATGTGGAAACCTGTTAAATTATTTTAAATATTAACCAAATTAAGGATCTGTATACGATTTTAAGAACTCCTGTATGAAGTAAATTTCAGAAGATTTCGTTAAGATTTAAAAGACACATCATCATCATCCACAGCCCTTGTCCTCCCACTGCTGGGCATTTGCTTCCCCTTTTTCGTGACATTTTGTACAGTCCTGTGCCAGCCTCATCCAGACTCGACCCGAGACTTTAACTATGTCGTCGACCCATCTTGCTCCCGGACGACCGACGCTTCTTTTGCCTTGCAATGGCCACCATTCAGGCCATACGTACAAATAAGTAAATAAATTTCTCATATTTCAGAACGCAAAATTAATATCGACGGGTCAACTTATAATAGCCAACGTAACACGGGCTAACGCATCGTCCTTGTCCTGCGTCGTAACGAATGCGGTAGGCTCTGCGTATTCCAAGGTACAGGTGAACGTAGAATGGGCGCCTGTGTTCGAAGATAATTATAATGGATCACGGGTGGTAGAGGTCGTTCAAAGTGATGATTTGTATTTTGATTGTGGGGTCGATGCAAAACCCAAGGCTAAGGTAAGGTTTACATTTTTTAATTTTCTATTTAGAGTTTTGGCTTGTTTATGAATTTACAATTAAAGCCACGTTTATACACTGCATACCTTGTATACATGTATACATTTTAAGCATGTATTTTGGGGTCAATTTTAAATACCTCTGTTTTGATGAATTCTTTAAATTAGATTAGAGAATTAAAAATAAGTCTCTGGACGGCTTAGGTCACGTGGGATAATTTTATTTGAGACATGTTTCAAAACCTTATTTATACGTTATTAAATATACACGAAAAAATACTCATATTTTATGAGCCTCTATTTCCTTTAATTCTAGTTAAAAATAATAAAAAAAAATGTTATTTCCAGACAAAATGGTGGTTTAACTCCAAGCCGCTGGTGTTCGAAGACAAAGACCGTTTAAAACTTATCAATATCCAGCCTCATAACGCGGGCTCATACAAATGTGTCGTCAGCAACGTTCACGGAACCGTCGTCAAAGACTTTACTTTGAATGTCTTGGGTACGTTATTTTATTACTCTTTTGTTTTTTAACCGACTTCAAAAAAAGGAGGAGGTACTCAATTCGATGGTTTTTTTATTTTTATTTTTATACCTCAGATCTTTTGACTAGGTGAACCGATTTTGATTATTCTTTTTTTTCTCGAAAGCTGATACTTCCCGTGTGTCACATTTTGGTCCAGTTTTGACAGTGGGATCCATAAGAAATATATTTAATAACTTATTTTGAAGTAGGTTTTTTTGTTAGAATTAGTTATTGATCGAGTTATGTAAATTTTGTGCATCACAAAAGACCATAGCCATTTATATGGTGATTTGAGTCCTGAAAGGGTCTTTATATCTCAATATCTTTAGTAAACACATATAAGTATACAAATATATCAGCCTGTAACTGTCCCATTGCTGGGCAAAGGCTTCTTCTCTTATGCAGAAGGAACGAACATTAAATTATTTCGATTAACAGTTTCTGATTACTGGCACATGTATTCGTGGCCTTATAAGATCCCTATCGTTTTCATTATTTCAGTGCCGCCATTTATATCTGAATTCGACATGCTTGATGTTCAGCTAAAGGAAGGGGTCAACGCAACGTTAGACTGTAGCGCTCGAGGCACACCGCCGCCTAACATTACATGGACTTATAAGTATGTATCACACTAACATAATAATAATAATAAATATAATAATCCAGCCTATAAACGTCCCACTGCTGGGCACAGGCCTCTGCCCATATAGAGAAGGCACGAGCATTGATCACTACGCTTGTTCTCTGTGGATTGGCGATTATAGATCCCAAATTTTGGAATCCAGGTTTGCTTACGATATTTTCTTTCACCGTTTGTCAGAAGTGTCTTAGAATAATTAAGAAAGTACATATAACTTTGAAAGAGCCACATTGGTACTTGCCTGGGTTCGAATCTGCAACCTTGTGCATACAAATCCGTTCATTGAAACCGCTAGGCCACCACGACATCCAAAAATTTTTTTTTTGTACAACATACAGTACGGCTGCTGAGAGAATTCGTTCCTGACAGGTCGTGGCCAACAGGAAGATGTAATTCTAATGTGGCGAAGACTTTATTACGAATTAATTACTATCACATATTTGTTTATCAAAGATTTGGACGTCTTTAGCAATTCTTTGAATGCTTTCAAAGACATTATCTCTGGGCAATTAAAAGTGTGATTATTATTTTATTTCTTTTGTTATTCTAATTTTAATTTTTTATTTAATTTTATTTTATTTTTGTAAACTCTAACATAAGTTTATTTCAATTCTAATTGAAATTCTAATTGTGTTCGACTTTGTTATTACGCATGATGTGATTTCTTATAAATAAGAAAGCATAGAATATTGTTTAATATGCTACAAATGTAAGTATGCTTGTATTGTGTTTTTCTAGTTGGAAATCCAAATAAATAAATTTGTCCTATTAATAAAGGAATAATATTTTTTAAACTATCGCGCTGCATGTTTACAGTTATATAATTATATTAGAATTAACAAAAACACACGGTTTTTTTGAGCCGTGACGTCACAAGCACACTCCTGAACTTTAACCCGGTTTATCTTGTATTTTGTAATCGATTTGATAAAAGACAAAAAACGTGTCTATTATATTTTGGTAATCTAAATGGTGAACTAAATTGATTTTGACTTTTCATACCCAGTCATCGACCCTTTTATAGGCGTTTTGGCCCAGGGAAAAAGGTTCTCTACACTCCTCATAATTAGTTCTATTCCTTAACGAGACTTGGAGCGATATGTACAAATATATATTTTATTTTGACGGGCCTGTTGGTCTAGTGGTTAGTGACCCTGACTGCTATACCGGAGGTCGTGGGTTCGATTCCCACCGAGGACAAATGTTTGTGTGATGAGCATGATCATTTGTTCTGTGTCTGGGTGTAATTTATCTATAATATGTATGTATTTAGAAATATATAAGTATGTTTATAAGTAGTCTGGTTACCATAACACAAGCTCTGCTTAGCTTGGGATCAGATAACCGTGTGTGAGTTGTCCCGGAATATTATTATTATTATTTTTTTTTATGGTTAATTACATCGTGAAACTTTCTTTTAGCAACAATACACAGTGGCGCCAGCACAACTCTTCGCTAACTTCCACCAATATAACAAGTCAGTCAGGTGGCTTGTACCGCTGTGACGCCGCGAACAAAGCCGGGGCCACGCACTTAGTGTACAGAGTCACAATTGTCGCGGCTGCGCTAGTCAAAGACATCGTGGCTTTCACAGACGGAGAGGGAGTCACTGTTGACAACACTCTGGATGTTACGGTGAGATTAAAATGTACTTTTAAGGGTCCATAAATTATGTTAGGATTTTCTTAGGGATCTAGGAGGATCTAAGGAGTATAAACACTTTTTTTTTGGGCTGGCCTAACTACTCGTAGTTTTGCACCAAATAAGAGTAGAAAATTTAAGCAGTAGATTGAAAAAGCCATCTTTTAAGCAAAATCGAATTGTTTTTGATAGCTTGTGTGTACCGCATACTACTCAGAAGAAACCAAGACATACGTAAAAGGAATCCTATTTTTGGTTCGTCACCCATTACTTATTAGTTCGTGGCTAAGTGTAAGCCGTACGGCTTGACCGATACAGATTATTGTTCCGTGAATGGGTGACCATTTCCAAACATACCGAGACCCCTCCGTGCCTCGGATAGCACGTTAAGCCGTAGGTCTCGACTGTCATACTATGATCTTTGGCAGTGTTGACATATTTGGGAATTGACATGAATAATTGACATGGGATATGGAGGTCAGATAGGCAGTCGCTCCATGTAAAATACGGTATTCAGCTGAATCCGGTAAGACTGGAAGCCGACCCCAACATAGCTGGGAAAAGGCTCGGGAGATGACCCATTACTTATTATTTAATAGTCGTATTTTTGCTTTGCAGAATCAATTTGACTTTTTAATTTTCTAACCGTTAAAACCCGAATCGCTTCCGATAACTTTCAGTTACATTGTATACCTACGCTTTAAAATGCTGTACCCATTTCAGCAAGGTTCAAAAATAAGGATAGCATGTAAAGCATCAGGCAACCCTGCACCAGACATACAATGGATGAAGCAGGGGAGAACGGTCAGCGAGAATCCATTCGACATCGATTACGCTGACTTGATCCTCAACAACGTACAGACAAGCCAGGCGGGGGTATATACCTGTGTGGCTAGTAACGAAGGAGGGAGCAACGAAAGGAAGATTAAACTTAATGTATTAGGTAAGGCAATGTTCTCATTAACACTTCCGTCTTCAGAAAAAGTCCATGAATACACAGAACGAAGTATTAGGGCTCGTCACCCATCTGTGATTGTTTTTGCATGTTAAAAACACGTATTATATGTGATACACACCCCCTATGTACAGTCACGAGCAAAATTAAGTATACACGTAGCGAAATTGCAAAACATATTAAGCGAGATTTTTGTGTTGAAACTAAAATAGAAAAATATGTACATGATTAAGGAACTGTTTTCAAACATTTCTTCATAACACGTTTTACAATATAAATCTAGAATTGAAGTAAAAATTAATTAAAAATTGGAGAGTGTATACATATTTTTGCTCGTGATTGTACATAGCTCCCATGTAATGCATACTGCCTCATGTTATACACACCCTTTATGTGATACATAGTCCCCATGTGATGCATACCCCCTATGTGATGCATACCCCCTATGTGATGCATACCCCCTATGTGATGCATACCCCCTATGTGATGCATACCCCCTATGTGATGCATACCCCCTATGTGATGCATACCCCCTATGTGATGCATACCCCCTATGTGATGCATACCCCCTATGTGGTGCATACCCCCTATGAGATGCATACCCCCTATGTGATGCATACCCCCTATGTGATGCATACCCCCTATGTGATGCATACCCCCTATGTGATGCTTACCCCCTATGTGATGCATACCCCCTATGTGATGCATACCCCCTATGTGATACATACTGCCTTATGTTATACGTGCACCTAAGTAATACAGTACAAGAACTTAAATAATTTAAGATTTGAGGTACCTAATTTTATTTTATTTTCAGAGCCACCTAAAATCTTCCAAAGCCTATTCCAAAATGAAAATACAACGACCAACGTGGTACACTTAGAAGTGATATCAGACCAGCCGTTCTACCTCCACTGCCATCCTTACGGCAACCCAGCGCCCGAAGTCTACTGGTTCAAAGACGGTGTTCCTTTGAAACTCTTTGATGATGAAATGGTTTCTACTGAATTTGGCGAAGTGATTGTAGTGAAGAGGGCTAGAGAGGAACAGACGGGCAGTTATACGTGTGTCGCGAGGAATGAAGTGGGAAATACTAGTGTTAGTTACTTCGTTGAGGTTTTAGGTAAGTTTAAATTAACTGTTTTATTTGTACCTAGAATGACACCTACAAAGAACTTTTTTTTAATTTTCCTCCTAGTTAATTTTGATGTCACAATTATAGCTTCTACTATAATCATATCATTAACATGATATTACTTATGTTTGTCAGTTATTTAAAAGTTATGAAAGAAAAGACAAACATACTCGTAGTAAAATTGCTTTTGGCTTTGACTACGGAAGACACTTCAGCAATTCGTTAATGATCACTGATCAGTCACACATAAGCATTCTTAGTATAAGCATAGCATTGTCCTACTTTGACCAGTTGATCCGTAGTTTAGGTACATACTTATTTCCGAATACTGAGACGTCAATCGGTTCTAAGTCACCATTTATTGGTATGCTGTCTCTGTCAATTTAGGGTGTAAGGTAGCGAAAGCGTCTTTAAGGTAAGCTGAGATCTTAATTAATCAATTTCAATGGTTATATTCAGTGCCGCCACCATCACCAAAAGAATCTTCAAAGAAGGTGGTGGGTGCGTTCGGGAAGGAGCTTGTGCTGTCTTGCCCAGCGCTGGGCTCCCCTCTTCCTAACGTGATGTGGGTCAAGCACCCTTACACTGAAATAGAGGCTGGTGATAGACTGGTCCTGACTGATGATAATTATACATTGGTAAGCATACATAAATATTTAAAAAAATCGAAGAAAAAGGGTTTCATTAACTATTACATAATAAATAATAATCTTACATAGGGACCTCCTTTTATATTTTAAATCAAACTAAAAAAAGGCGAAAGTGTGTGTGTATGTTTGTTCTTTCTTCACGCTGAAACAACAGGACAAAAGACCAAATTTTGTTTGGAGGTTGCTGATACCATGGATTAACATAGGCTACTGACACCTTCGCTATCGACCCGCGGGCAACAGCTAGCTTTTATATCTAAACCTATTTACTCGTTTAAAGATTTATCTGTCTTCATCATCGCACGACCTCAATAGTTCAACTTGCAACTAAAAAATGAATCTTTTTATCAAAAAATATAATTCTTTGTCCTTCAGATCATCAATAAAACCGAAGTATCAGACAGCGGTAAATACTCCTGTATCATGACGAATAAGGTAGGGACCACAGAGGTCGTGTTCGATGTGACTATTATCAAACCGCCGTCCATTGCTGGCAATGCAGGCAGCAATGTCCCAGAAGAACATGTTGTGCAGTTGAAAAGAAGCATTGTACTGAAATGCGAAGTCGACGGTCATCCAATGCCTAAGATTTCATGGTTAAAGGTTAGTTTTGTAGTTTTTATATATTTTTTTATGCAATGTGTATTGATATTGCTGATAAAAATACAAATCCTTTAGTACTTATAATGGATACCATATTTCAATTTAGGTGCGTGTTCTTTCAAAAAAACTGTGTTTTTACTTTTCTTCAAGCCATCCTTATTTGATATTTAATTGCCTGATACCATGTTTATGGTTAACTTCCATTATTTTACGCCATTTATTAGATGATTTAGCAGCAAGATTCCTTTGACTACAACACCGGAATCTCTTTATTCTCCCATAAAAACTCTGAACTACTCATTTGTCCATACAAAAATAAGATTAATCTCGCAGGACACACAAGCTTTGAGCGACAGCTTATCAAACGTGCAGCGAGTGCTCGGCAACAGTTTGCTGGCAATCTGGAGCGCGGACGTACGGGACGCGGGCCAGTACATCTGCGTGGTCGAGAACGAGGCCGGCACCACGCATCGGAGGTACAACGTGGCTATACAAGGTGGGTTGTCGAGGAAACTGTTACAGTAACAAGAATACAATAGTAATACTGTGATAAACGTGCAGCGAATGCTCGGCAACAGTCTGCTCGCGAGCGCGGATGCAAGGTAATCTGGTCTCGACTATAATAATATTGTTTCCGGACAACTCTGATCCCAAACTAGACACAGCCTGAACTGTGGTAAGGAAACAAAAACAAACAACCGATAAACATACTTTAATATGTATTTCATAACAAACATATTATAGGTAAATTACACCCAGACACAGAACAAAAATCATGCTCATCACACAAAGAGTCGTCCTGGGTTTGCATCTAATCCGACAGTCGAAGTTTTTGTACGATGATTTCCTTAACCAATCCATTTAAATTTCTTCATCATCATTATTCTAGCAAGGAATCATTCTTGACTATAAGCTTCCTTTTTTCTTCAATTTAATTTATTTACTTGCAGTTCCTGCAAAATGGAGTTCTTGGTCGCAGTGGTCTCTGTGTAACGCCACCTGCGGTCTGGGATACCAGCAGAGGTCCAGGTCTTGCCAGTACATTGACGACAACAATAATACTATAGGTGTGTACCTGTTAAATATATAACTTGCCCAGATTTTTGACAACCTTGGTTATCGTGGAATATTTTGTGGTTTAGTAAATTATTCTTATTTGATTTCTCTTATACCAGTGTAAAAGATACCACTTGTATATCATAACGTTATTACATATGTACCTGTCTTGTTCTAAGAATGATAATTATTTATTATACATGTCATCACGCCTGTATATCTCATAAGGGGTAGGCAGAGACTTCATCATCGCAAGCACAAACACGCGTCCTAGGATGACACTTATGACCATGATGATGAAATCCTCATTTTACCAGGTCACGCTTTGGTCTCCATGTAATAGGGGGTAAGCCTATTGCCATTGCCGAGTAACCTAAAGCGAGTTATAGTTCTGTGGCAAAATCTAAATACAGGTATTCACATTTTGGCCCTTTTAGTACTAGGCCACAGAGTTGAATTACCAGTTTTCCCTTAGTCGCCTTTTACGACACCCACGGGATGATATGGGGTGGTGACACACTGTATTCTGACCCGTCACCACACGGTCATTATTTTATTATTATTTATAATTATTTATTCTGATCCTAAACTGTCCATCCGCAGAGAAAAATCCCTTCCTTACTACAATTTTTGATCATAACTGTACTGCATTTCAGATAGTTCTTCGAAGTCAGACAAGATCATTCTGGATCAATCAACATGTAACGGTCCAAATGTCGACAAAAGAAAATGCCACATGCCGCCCTGTGATGTAAGTATCTTTCAATTAGAAATCAGACTTCAAGAGTAAGGTATTCAAATTACTGTCACAATCACTTAGTAAATAGGCTAAAGATATAATGATGTCAAACGTTCTGGGTAATAGCAGTAAATCGCATTGTGTAAAAATACATATTTAAAATGTTCTTGACAGTAAGTACTACTACTTAGTGTCGCGTCCGAGAACGATCGGACGTATATCTATCTATACAGAGTGTTAAGAAAACCCTGTCCGACCCGTTAAGGGGTTGTTAGGTATCGATGTCTGATTACTTTAAAAAAGAAAAAAAAATGGAAAACGAAAAAAAAATTACTGGGCGTTTGTGGTCCCTTCGCCGTATCCGAATTCTATAACACGCGTGCTTTAGCTACTTACTTTGGGTTGAGAGCAATGTATGTGATTCCCACAACTATTATATTTATTTATTGTACATAAATGTGTTAGACAGAGTCAGTGTCCCGCTGGTCGTCGTGGTCGAAGTGGTCGGCGTGCTCCGCGACGTGCGGGGGGGCCACGCAGGCGCGGACCAGACGCTGCCGCGGCCGAGCCTGCAGCGGGGACAATGTGCAGGTACATACATACGACGGGTGAGGGGTTAGCCAATAGCCAGTTGTTGGATACATTCGGAGGCATAACCTGACCTATTATGTCGTGGTGGCCTAGAGGTTTAATGAACGGACTTGTATGCACGAGGTTCTAGGTTCAAACCCAGGCAAGTACCAATTTGGCTTTTCAAGAATAATATGTAGGTACTAAAGCCTACCTCGAGACTGCGGCAGATTATTATTATTTGGTCTTGGACACATCCTCTTTGAGAAAGAATAAAAAATACGTAATTAAAGCATTTATTTTTTTCTTTTAGATCAAGAAGTGTACCGGCTTACCCCCATGTCATTCAAGCCCAAATCTATCGGAGAACGAAGTTAACAGCAGAGAAGATAGCAGTGATCCCGTAAGTTTATTTTCCTAATGTATCTCAAAGTTCCATATGTAATTAATCTTGCTACCAAAAAGGCTTCTCTACTTTAAATATATATCATCACCTGACAAACCCAGCTCAAGTTTAATTTTACAATTTAATTGATCATATTTGTTGACATTCAATTAAATTGAACAAACAAATAAAAGCCAACCAAACAAATTAAAAATACATTATCTTTTGCGCTTAGAGTTTAATGGATATAGTATATTTATTTACAATTCAATACTTAAATCTAATACAAGAACAAACACTTACAACTACACTAAAATTAAATCTTATATATTAAATAAATAAAACTAACACGCGTCAAAAAACTCATCGTCATCCTTGTCAATGGCGGGAAACGTGCCCAGAAGGCTGGCAGCATTGCCACGTTGAATGGCTATGCCGATTCTCTGTGCAAGGAACAAACCAGCTCTCTGATTCCTTAGTATTGATTTAAGTAAGCCAACACCCGGAAGTCTTACAGCTGGCTTACTTATCAGTCACGTTTCTAAGTGCGGCATTTGCAGGCTAGTTTGGGGTTGAGACTCTTGGTCCGTGGGGTCCGAGTGCGCACATTCTTTTTAAAGATTTATCCATACGCCTGGTTGACACTTCGCGTGACCCAAAGGCTGGCTACCTCGGTCAAAAAATAAGCATTGCCATACAACGTGGCAATGCTGCCAGCCCTTTGGGTACACTCCCAGTCGACAGTGATGTGGATGAATTTTAGTTTTTAGGTTTTGTTTAGTTTATAGTTTATTTTGTTTTTCTTATATCTAGTGTACATATAGTGTTTATTTAGTTAAGATTGTGCAGATATAAACTTGCAGCTTTATGGTTATCTCTGTAATTTTCACAGAACTCGTATCTGCCAGACATGACGTTTGAAATGCAGCCCGAAGTATTAAATCCACATTACTCGTCGGATGTTGAAGATATTTATAATACAGGTAAAGTGTCTTCAGCATATAAAGTGTCTACAGAATGTAACAAAAATGTATGCATTTCCGTTATACCCTTTATATCCCTAATGAGAAGTACCGCTCCTGCCCATAGAAATACACAATTTTCGACAAGGAAACCAAAGAAAATTTCTTAAATAAGTGTATTAATTTTTCTTCTAGACTATTACTTTCTTGGACAAAGTTAAACATTTTTGTGGGCAGAAGCAGTATTTCAAATATTTATCACTCACGTTTCCGTTACATTTGGTATTTTTTTTCTTTTAGTAGTACGCCATTTGTCGTATCTAACCTGTATTATTTTTCAGGATCTGAAATATCCAGTACGTTTTACGACGTGGTGGTCACGGATAACTTGGACCACAGTGACCGAGGTCCGTGTGAGCCTGGATACAGATACAATAGATCTACTAACGAGTGTGATGGTACGTTACTCAGGAGTATTTTTTAATTAAATCGCCATTTTTATAGGGAAATTTTATATAAGGAATACATAATTATTATTATCTTTAAATGACCTTTGTTATTAAATCCAGTATTGTAAATCAGTCCCAAGGTATAGCAAAATTTTCTCTGCCATACACACATGTTAGATTAGTTAGTTATTTTGGGCGGTTTTTTTTTCTGTGGGGAATCGTCGTGGATTAAGCAGTGGGGCGCGCGAGACTTGTTTCTAAAACCACCGGTGTGCGTGCCCCTTATACGTTTACACGACGCACGTTTCCATACGTTTCTTGCCCAGGTTACCAAGGCATTAGCAATCTACTGCATCCCCGAAATTAGACAGTCTATGGTGGCCGATAACTTCCCTGTAACCTTCAAAATTATGTTCCGATAACACTTAAAGACGTGAAACATAATTTAAACTGTCAAGTTCATGTTGCTTACAGATGTAGATGAGTGTGTGCTGGATACTAACCGGTGCCACTCCACCCAGCTGTGTTCGAACACGGAAGCCGGGTACCGGTGCTCGTGCCCGCCCGGGTATCTGTCGCTGGGTGCAGGTCAAAGGTGTCTTGGTAAGTCACTCATTACCTAAGTAAGTAAGTAAGTATTAAAGACTGGTTACAAAAAATTGCTATTCCTCTGACCCCTGTGAATGCAACGTCGAGTTTGATTCTGTAGAATCTGATTATACACAAACAAAAAATCATTTACTTGATCGATCTATTTTTCACTTGTGTATTATGGCTCCTACACACAGTGCCGGCGGCAGAGCCGCCGGGCGAGCCGCCGGCCAAGCCGCCGTGCGCCCGGCGGCATTCAAAGCCGCACAAAGGAGCCGCCGGCATTTGTTTGTGTGACGACGCGCGACGGCTTGGCCGGCGGCGGCTCGCCCGGCGGCACTGCCGCCGGCACTGTGTGTAGGAGCCATTACTACAAAAGGATAGAATCAAATTGAACTATAAAATTCCAAACGTAACGTAGTAAATTTTAGTTTAGTTGGAGAACAACAGAAAGTAGCCGCCATATTGAATTTTAAAATATGGCTTTCTTTCTCATAACATTTATAAATTGTGTGTTTAAACTAATATTGTTTGTGTGTATATAAACAGTGTGTATTTTGTTAGTATAAACTTTTATTTTTTGTGTGTATTTTGTTTGTAAATAAATAAGGTATATCGTTTATCACATCATGTCTATGATAGGGCTTTCTTTCTCATTTCTTCATCAGATATAAACGAGTGTGAGCTACAGACGGACGGATGTTCCCACTCGTGCGTGAACACGGCGGGCGGGTTCGTGTGTGCGTGTCCGCGGCATCTGCGACTACACATAGACAAGCACCACTGCGTTACGCGTACGTTACCACTATGACACTATACAGGGTGTTACCGAAAGGGTATATCTATCCAAAAGGGGTGAAGAGTGCTTTTAGTATAGAGTATATTTACAAAATCTCAGCTCAACATAAGTTAATTTAATAATTAATATCCAATTTTTCATTCCTTTCGGTAACACCCTGTATATACCATTTCGTTAGATAAGGAGCATCTCTATAGGGTGGTGAGTAGGCTCCATAGCCTTGTTATCCTGACTTTTTGGGATGGAATAGTTTAAGTCAGGGTTTAAGTAGCAGTACCTAGTCTTTTAAACAACATTTTTTAATATACAAATTTGTTCTTTTTTACCTATGGAAATTCCCATATTTTTTTATGTCCAAAAGCTATGTGAACCTTAAATAGTTTTTTCGCTCTGTATCCTTTCCATTTATTATGAAGGTATTCTATCGGCTATAACCACCAGGATGGTTCTCTCCCTTTTATTCGAAACCAGGCAGAAATGCATTACAAACTAACCCGTAACATTTCTTCCTTCTAAATGTTGTAACTAACTCGTCTTATAAACTGATTTCTGTTTCAGCCGCCTTATACAGAAGACCTTACGGAGAACTGGAGTCGGAATACTTGAGCACAACCGTCGAATTTCCGAACAAGTATATCAAAGCTATCAGGAATACTTCACCGTAGTGTTACCTACTTATATGAAATTCTAGCAATAATTTTAGCTAAGAACAGTATATGTATAATTCGCAACATTGTCTAATCTTTCCCTTATAATCTTTTCGGTTTAGAAGTAATTAAATGAGCCAATAATTAATAAAAGCGCGCCCAGTAAGGACCTAGACTGGCCTACACCGAAAATTGTGAAATCAACAGACATAAGGCGGTATGTCCGATAAAATGCTTGAGATGTAGTTGAACTATTTTTTTATCAAAATCAAAATATTTTTATTTCAAATAGGCCTTTCCAAGCTCTTTTAAAACTTTAAATTACTGTCCCTAGTTGCAGGTTCCAAAATGTCATTCCTATGGAGAAGAACCGGCAAGAAACTCCATTTGTTACTCTTTTAACAAAAAAGGTTAACATCTCGATGTTAAGAATTTATGTTATTAAGAATTATGTTATAAAGTTGTACCAAACCATCGTGTTCAAAATGTTATATTGTAAAATCGAGTTAGTTTATTGTTCGTTAAATTATTGAGGTAAACGTTAAATAAAAAACTTAAATAGATTTTGTGTCATTTATTTAGTTCTACGTGTTATGTAAATTAATGAGCCATACATTTATTTCTGCCTACTAAATTAAGTACATATCTGGCCACTACGAATGCCTACCAAATGCTGGACACTGAAAAACCACATAATCGAAACAAAAAAAAAAGGTAAATTCTGAAGACATTTTATTTTAGGTAAAGAAATATTAAATACGCAATGAAGAGACACAGTGTATACAGTTATACGGTTAATGATTTAATAGCAATTTTAATCTTTATAATCGAATTCATTTAAAAATACATAAAAAAAAAACAAAATGGAAATATTTTCGTTTTTGTGAAGTTATATTGAGCCTAAACACTAACTCTAAATATTCTTATTTCACTACCCTAACAATGATATAATTCTGATTATGAAAATAAACTCTACAAGTGTTTAACACATTAGGTGGCAATGGGTGCAAGCCTCTCGTTGCCGATAATCTTCTTTATAGGTCCTCGCTTGGGGTCCAGGACTCGTTCGTCATTCTTTCGAGCGTTTCTGGAATGTAAGGCCAATAATTATAAGGACAAATCAACTTCTGAACTGAAATCCAAAATGATGGAGAGACACAACAACAAAAATGTTCTACGCCCTATCACTTAAATTTTTAACAGAACATACAAGCCAATGAATGTCCCTCTTCAGAGTGAGGGTCATTTCAATACAGAGAAGATACTGAAAATTAAACAATATTTATTATTAAATCCACGCGTTTTAAAAAGGTAGGTAGGTCTCGTACGGATTTTTGGAACACCTACATCTATTTCTAAATGATTGACCTGCAAGCCAAGTAGAATCTTTTTATTTATATTTGAAACAAAAAGTAACTTGAAATGTTTTCTTAATTAGTTTTCGTGCATTTTTAATACTTACTGCCAGTAGGCGCTGTTCTTCTGTAGTCTCATGATATTGTTCTGACAAATCATCAGCTCGTTTTGCAAGTAAGTTCTTTGATCGTTAACTCTGACGAATAACTGCAATAAAAAAAGTTAGACACGGTTTATGGAAACTGCTTAAATTCATCGAATAGTAGCTTGAGCATTCCGGACGGAATAAGTCTTTCCGATGCACGATCACCTATGAGGCATACCCATTTGAAGAACAATGATTTTTTTAAATCAATCCATAATTGCTGAATATATCGCGAAACAAATATACAGTTGAATTGAGAACGTCCTCCTTTTGAAGTCGGTTGGAAAGAAGAAAAGCATGTTAAAATATATCAAACCTTAGACTCGGAGTCCAAACGCCACTCCTTGCTTCGCAGAGTGCTTATCAAATCTGTTTTGAGACGTTCAAATCTTTTCACCGTGCGTAACAGCTCAGCCTGAAACAGTCAAACAACCTGAAGTAGACGTTTAAACCATATTCTACGCTTTTACAATTAGGTTACGTGTTGATCATCTGTATACTTTTATCCTATGGCTAATTTACGGATGACACAGAAACGCCGATATAACTACGAAACTTGCTTCAAAAACTTGCAAATAGATGAAGTTTGGCTTTCCAACACATTTTCCAGGGGCCCGATGCCGCTATTTTAAGTCAGTGAGTGGCGGGTTAATAAACGTTCCACGGTTCCAGTGTACTTGTTATTGTGCCTAATTTTCGTCTTCAGATAAGAACAGTCACTTGCAATACTACAATGACAACAATGGCAAGTAGGTTATCTGAATACGAAAATTAGGCATAAAAACAAGTACACTGGACGTTTATTAACCCGCCACTCACTGATTTAAAATAGCGGCATCAGGCCCCAGATCACCCGAGCTATATAAAAGGAAGGATTTGATCGTGTTTAACTACATATTTTCAATTGAATAACCAATAATGGAACGCCATATCGCTCGAAGAACCGATAACCGCTGGGGAAGAAAGGTTCTCGAGTGGCGACCACGAACCGGAAGACGCAGCGTTGGCAGGCCTCCCACCAGGTGGACCGACGATATCGTCAAAGTTGCGGGCACCCGGTGGATGCATTTGGCGAGTTGTCGTTCATTGTGGCGTTCTAGGGGGAGGCCTTTGTTCAGCAGTGGACGTCTCGGAAGACGTCCACTGCTGAACAAAGGCCACAGCCGGAGCTGATGATGATGAACTACATATTTGAAATTAAATGCCAGCAGAACATTGCCAGCACCAATTAGCCGGAAGATTAAAGGGTACGTAAGTATATTTTCAGTACTCACAGGGGTAAGGATGTCCAGGTTTATGTTAAGGTCATCGTGTTTCAATTTACAATCTGAAAGTTTAAACACAACAAACAAGTGAGAGCTACTAAATATATCTGGTAAGGTATATTACAAAAATAGCTTATTCACATATTTAAAATTATACTATAGCAAACCCCAGTAAACACAGGCGCGGATCCAGGGGGGTGGTCACGGGGTCATGACCACCCCCCTGGGCTAGGTCCAGGAACTAGGTGGACCACTAATTCAATTTGTTAAACGTTATCTACATATTATTATGTCTATAGGGGGCAAAAAGGAGAGCAGCTGGAGCTCGACAGGAAAAAATCCCAAATATAATATCAAGTTATGTAATTATATAGACAAAAATCGCGCTGCGCGGCCAACATTATTGTGCAAAATGAAATTAGCTATAGGCTCATTTGTTAACAGCCGGTTGCTAATATTGCCATTCCTGGAGAGGTGTTAGGGTTGGTCAAAATAAACAAATTATTTTATAAAATAGGCTATATTGTTAATCGTTTCTGAGATTTTTCGACCTTCTTTTTAGGGTTCCGTACCCAAAGGGTAAAACGGGACCCTATTACTAAGACTCCGCTGTCTGTCTGTCCGTCTGTCTGTCTCCAGGCTGTATCTCATAAACCGTGATAGCTAGAAAGCTGAAATTTTCACAAATGATGTATTTCCGTTGCCGCTATAACAACAAATACTAAAAACCACATAAAATGAATATTTAAGGGGGGCTCTCATACGACGGTGGTACGGAACCCTTCGTGCGCGAGTCCGATTCGCACTTGGCCAGTTTTTTTTTGTTTTTGTTGTTTCCATATGAAAGACTTTTACTTATTAGAAAACTATTCGTAAAATGCAAAATTGCTTCGAGAAAACTGCATAAAAGTCAAGAAAGATTATAAATTTTCTAATTCTTGTTCTATTAGACAAGAAGAAAAACAGGGATTAAAAAAAAAGTAGGTGTTTTGGTTAATTACACCAGAAACATCTTTGTTTCAAAAAGTTTTAACACTAGAAACAAAGATGTTTCTGGTGTAATTAACCAAAAACTTTTTAACCCATGAAAAATCCCATGTTGAAGGAGAGGTCTCTCCACGAATGGCAAATGACTTTCGAGTAACCTTTTTTACATATAAAAAATATTTTACGAAACTATTTTTTTCTATTCGGAAGATTTCTAATTTTAAACAGTATTAAAATATAAACCAAATAAAAGGAAAATCATCAAAATCGGTGCTGTTTCTGAGAATTTAGAAATTGGGCCTGTTTTATGGGTTTATTGACTCTACTAAGTAATACTTACTCCATTTTTTTTTTAATGATACTTTAATAACAAAAGTTTAAAAATTATTTTGCGTCGGGTTAAATGGTATAAAAAATCTGTTTGTCCCTCCTAGACCAAAAGCTGGGTACGCCCTTGCTTCTTGAGACTTTACCACGACTATGTGACCACCCCCTGGCACCAAAGCTGGATCCGCCCTTGAGTAAACAATCAGTTTCGTGAAAGCAAGAACAGGAAAACAGTGGCCTATTCATGACACGGAAGTGTCCTTGTCCCAGTTGTATATGTAAATAATCTTATCCCTTCTTCAAGGTTGTTCAATTTAACAGCATGCCATTTTTGACCCATTTCGTACATGAGCCAAAAATACCTTACACAGTTACGCTTTCAAACTTTTATTCAACGGATTTTTCGTTTTTAAAGGCCAGCCTAAGTTTGAACGCATAAAGATGATCACAAAAATAAGAATAAAATCTTTCCTAAACTTAAGTCTCTCACCAGCGCCGCAAATCTTGGCGTTTTTAATCTTCTCTCTTAACGTCGGCAGCTGTTCTCTCAAAGTGTCGATTGTGTCCATATACACCTTATGTCTCGCGCTTTCCCTCATCAGGTCATCGTCGTGGTCCCAAGTGTAGTCAGTCTTCCGAAGCTCGTCTTGAACCGATACGATTTGCTTTTCCAATTCGTCGTTTTGCCATGCCGCCGTCTCCCTGTTTAGATGACGGTTATTTAGTTTCGAAAAAACTACTAAACTGGTCGGATATAAAATAATAAGCATTTGGACCTACCATATGTACTTGTAGTTTAAAATGCTAAAAACTATTCCTGTACTCATACAGCTATTGGTAAGACGACGTAGAAAAGGTAATGAATTAATTAAACATAAGGAAGTTACTGACAATTCTGACAAAGTCATCCTTGACCCAATAACCTGGGTCAAACTAATGGCATGGGCTTTGCATGTATTACTCGACTTTTGATTTATATGTATTCAAAAAACGAATACGTACTAAATAATAATACTAACAAATCCTCAAAATACTGAACTGTACAGATAATGCAAAAGAACTAAAAAAGTTTATTATTTATTTCTTTGAACGGAATCATAATTTAAATTCTAAAATAATAAGTATGTATTTTACTGACCTACAAGTTTTTTCATGTTCCAATTCAGTTTTCAGACATTCAATTTCACACTCGTTCATGATGCCTCCTTGTAGCAGTTCTTTCCTCCTAATTTCTATTTAATGCTGGTTATTGCCGCAGCCTACGAAGTATTTGTAGCAAGAATTTTCCTTCAGTCCCCGTTCAATTGATTAAACGAACGGTTGCCCAGTCAACCCAGGTAACCGATTAATATTCATAAATGTTGTCGATTTCGTTCGAAGTGAGTGATAGAAATATATACAAGCCTTTTGCAAATAGTACCATGATGAATAAAAATACAATATTAATTCTAACTCTGTAATTTGAACATACTTTTTATACGTGAAAAGTATGTCTAGGTAATCATGCAAATTCAACACTTGGAACGAAACGCATTTGTCAACTTGACACTTGATAAATATCAAAACAATGTTATGTCAAAGTCAAAAAGTTTGAATTTGAATTCGTCGGTACTCGGTGGTTGGTTAAAACTTTGAAATACAAATAACTGCTCCAGGGATCTTGAAGTTTATTATTTTTATAACTTATCATAATGAGTTTGTTAAGTGCAGTTTTGCAAGAGGTTCAAAAAGTAAGTACGGAAGATCTGAAGAAAAGTCGAGATCAAGTCTTGCCTATTATAAAAGATTTAACTGAACGAGTGCAGTTATTGTCATGGGCTTTACAACAAAATATAATCGATACTTTCGTAAATTATTCCATAACGAAGAGTTTAGAACAACTAAATTACAGTAATCGCAAAGCTAACATTATATCTGATTACTCTAAATGCATGGAAGATGTCGAATCTTTGCGAGAAAGATTTCAAGTCAATGATGAAGAATTTAGGAACCACAATGATAAACTGAAGAAATCTTTTGCTATTTTCAAAGATTTATGCGTCATTGTTGATGGGAAAAGGGTTTTGGAGAAGGCAAATCATGAATTTGGCAGATATAATTACAGTGATGCTATGCTGGCAGTAAAGAAACTAAAAACCGAGCTTGAAAGTTTAAAGTTCGATGGAAATATGGCGAAAGCTTTAACAAACATTAATGCACAGGCAGAGAACCAGTTGGCTTTATATACTGCCCAATTAAGTGTGGAATGGGAAGACATTTTTACATGGTCTGAGAAAAAGGGACTGAAATGCCTTACTTATTCTTTATCAGTACAACAAAGTGATACATTCTTACTGCAGAAGATATTGAGAACTTTATATGCCACAGACAGAATATATGCTGAACTTGGATTATTCTCACATTTCTTTATAAACAACCTACTTCATAACGTCATACGACATAATTGTGATATCTTTACTGAAGATCTCATTGGGGCCATTGTTTTCAACATTAAAATTAACTTGAATGATCCTGAGAAACCTAATTACCAAACCATTTTCAATAATTTGACAGCTATATTTGAGTTTCTCCATTCAACATTGGGGTCACAGTTGGAAAGTGAGAAAACTTTTATAGAAATCTTTGCGGAAACTATCCGTCAAAAATTCTTTCACAAAATCATTGAAGATTGTATACGCATGAACTTACCGTCTTGTGATAGTAGCTACCAGAATTACAAAAACATTGTAATTGAATTGGAAGCATTTAACAAATTCCTTATTGATCTAAAATTTGTTAAAGCAAATGAATCTCCGTTAAATAAATACATTGATGATACAGAATGTGTGTTGTACAACAAGAAATGTGACAAATTACTGTCCGATGTCCGTACACTGTTGAGTGAGAGTCTGTCTTACGGTACCATTGTTGTTGGTTCCGTAACAAACATAGAAAATGAGTCAATTCTAGATGTTACGGATAACAGTGTACTGTGGGATATTAACAAGCCACTTTTTCTCCCAAAATGTGTTATATCACAGAATGTGAAAGCTATAATGTCTTTGATTGTTGAACATTTGGAGGAAAGTGCTAAATTGCCGGAGAAGTATAGTAAGCAGCTTGTTAGCTACGTAAAGGATATAGCTATTATGTATCAGAGCTTAGTACCGAAGAAATTTAAAGTTAATTTGGAGTGCTGCCCTTCTGACATTGGTGAGTTTTCTTTAGAGGAGGAAATATATGTTTTTTATTATGCAGGTAGTTAATTAGATATCTTGTAGTATGTTATTCATGTTCTTTTTATTATTAAATGCAAAAAAATATATATTTTGCTTGGTTTAGTTACTTGGCTGTACTGTATTACATTGTATGCTTAATTATAGGATCCAATTAATGCATCAATAATATAATTCACAATTGTGACTTAAATATAAAATGATTAATAATGTGAAATCTCACTGTTTTCATAAGTAATGGCTTTTATAGGTAACTTGTGAAAGGCAAGTGGAAATGAAATCAATAAATAATGTTCTATTTCCTATCCATATGAATGAGTTACAGGCAATTAGAATCACCAAACAATATATTGATACACCTTTATTTCAATGCAGTAAGGTTGAATTTCCTTCATTTATATCACAATGTTTTTAAAGAATGTATCATTAAATCTGCCAAACTCTACAGCTAGCACTAAAGACAGAAAAAGTTGCAGTTGCTTTTTGTTCTACAGCATTACATTTCATGCTCCCAGCATGAAATCATAACTTCTGGTATTAAGAAAAATTATTTAAATTACGATGTGGTGTCTGTCTGTGAAATCATATCTTCAGCTCATAAGCAAGTGGACCGATTATAATGCAGTTTTTATTGTTTGATAGCTGACCTGGCCGAGTTATCAAAATGGTTCTAAGCCATTTTGATAACAGGTCAGCTATTGAAGATCTTTTCAGTATTTTAAAAGTTAACAACAATTTTAGAAATATTTGTCGCCTTTTGCAAAATTTGACTGCCTCGTTGGCCTAGTGGTGCTAAGCGCGACTGCTACGCTAGAGGTCTTGGGTTCGATTCCCAAGTCGACCAAGGTGTTATTGGGTTTTTCTATGAAATTCTCAGTAGCAGGTCGGAGTTTGGATTTGTGCCCGGTTAGTGGCAATAGGCTCGCCCCCTATTACATGGGACCTAAACATACCGGCGAACTGTGGGTGTACATTGGTACACCTCTGCCTAACCCTTCGGGGATACAGGCGTGATGGTATGTTTTCAAAATTTTCAATTTATGTAATATTTCATGTTATGTTTTTCAGCTCTATTCTTCAACAACTGCTTCTACTTAGCACACAGCTTGCTTGGACCTCCTTGGTGCAACACTCTACCCAAATCTTTAGCTGACCAGTTGACGGTGGTCCTACTGGAGTGCATCCAAGATCTGAGGGTCTTGGGTCTTGAGAAGATATCCCTGTATCTGCAGAACCAGAAGAGCAGTATTATGCAGAGTATTGAATCTAATGGTAATGTTACTATTCATTTGATACTTTATGTACAAAATGGTAAACTTAGGTGTGATTCATCTCATTAGGGATTTTCGGGCAGTCAACCGTTTTTCACATAGTTCGAGCTTCAATTTATTTATTTATATTGCAGAGTAATTGAAATAAATTAATTAAAGAAACAAATCATTTTAATTCTGACTCGTAGATTTTATGTAAAAAATCGCATTTTTTTTGTATTCATTTACTTATTTATTTCTACTTATTACATTACCTATAATAAATAAGAATATTAATGCTGACGACTTTCTTTTGTGACATATTGCGTGTTCGTCAAATCTGGACGCACCCTTACACTTTGCCACACAAAAAAGAAAATATAAATTAAGTATAAGTATGTACTTGTTTACAGGAACTATATGGAGCCACGAATCGTACGAGCAGTTTGACTGCGCGATAAACAGCGCTATTTCCTTGATGAAGGACCTCAAGTCCAGCTGGTACAACGTCCTGCCATCCCGTATGTACGAGATGTCAGTCTGTACGCTAGTCCAGGCTCTTTGTCAGTCAGTGTTAGAGCGAGTTCTGGCGGACAGTAAGCCCGTCAGCGAAGAACTGGTGTTTGTGCTCGCTTTGAGGGTAGAACAAACTATCGCTGATGTGGACACTTTGTTTGAGGTTTGTTGTTTTGTTGTTTATGCTTTTGATGTGTGATACTTGAATTCTGTTGAAATACTTAACAGCTAGGCTGGAAAAGTAGTCAGTAATGTAAAATGAAAATGTTGAAACCATTTTATCTATTTTGAATATTATAATAATTAAACAAAATCTGATTAAATATCAGTATCGAATCGTGATTTTTCCGATTTTTACCTCACCCAAGTTGCCATAAACTTGGTCTTCCAAATCCAACCTAAACCAAAATTATTTCATTAAAGTAACCTGTTCTTCTTTTCAGGAACCAATACAATTCGAGACAAAAATCAATGTGTGGTCAAAATTCATAAAACTCCCTGAACTCCTAAAGGCTCAGTTGTTAGAGATATCGGACTTATGGAATAAGAACAGGGATCAGTTCCAGGGCTTCACCTGCGAAGAGGTCCGCCAGATAGTTAAGATGAGGTTCCCAGATGATAAATATAGACTTAAGATATTGAAGGAAATACAGTGATATTTTATAAACATTTATTTTTATTTTTCCTGTGGGTTTTTGAATGGGACGTTTACGGATAGATAGTTGCAAAAGTTATTAAATAATTCTGTGTGTGTCAGATAAGAGACAAAGACTACCCTTTAACTGAAGCTAACTTAAAATGTTAAAACTATTTGTTGCTCGATTATCAACATTATGTCTGTGATAGTAATATGTTTTAGAACTTACAACTTAGGCCTGAAACTGAGTTAAGCGGGCGCCCGCGACGGTCAACAGTCGCGTGTCTACGCGCGTGAACGTTCGTCGTACGGAGACAAGCGCCGTTACACGGGTGCGGGGCTCGATTCCCCGTGACGGACGACCGCGCAGGTCCCCGCGACGGAGCACTTTTGTATGAAACCGCGCGGGTGCCCGCTTAACGCAGTTACAGGTTAGTGCTTGTGAATCCAATGTTTTCATCACTAGGCCACCAGTACCTACCACTGAAATTACTCATTCAAGCTTTCGACACCTCTACATTCTATATCAGGAATTCAGGACCTTAAAAATGCGTGCTAAAATAAATTATTTACCTACCTGGAAAAGACGAGTAACACATCGTGAACCAATTTGCGTGTTTATTGACACGATTGCATAAACTATACCTACACACATTATTACTTTTTATGCGTGTGGAAAAACGGAAACAGGAACATTCATATAACAGATATTTCACGCTATAACGTATCAGAAGTTGGATAATAATGGATTTGGAGGGAAATAATAGGAAGTTAAATCTTACAACACCTTAGATAGCTGTTACAAGTGTAGGAACTAAGACGTACAATTAAAATTCATTGAAACATGAAAATATGTCTGTAATTTAGGCGATTACTGATAAATTTTGCGGTTTTAGTTTGGTAGAACTCTATATTATGATTCATTGGAAGATAGCATGATCATTGTTATATTTTTTTCTATAATCATTATTGTATGTTTTTATGGCAAATTTCATAAGCCTACTAAAACATTGTTCAAAGTCTCGCGCTTAATGCTATTTGTACTTAACGAATGTATAAGAGAATGTTGGTTTCTTTAATTTAATTTAAAAATATTTACAACAAGGATCAATATGTACACAAGCTTTTACCTGTATTAGTATTTAGTTCATACTTGTTACCGTATATAGTTAGGTACACTACTTTATTATCAACCTCCTACACAGACTGCAAACTTATTGATAATGAAATATAAATAGTAGGTAGATAATCATTATTGCTCCTGTCTACCTACCTATAATAAATAAGTATATAAGTTACCTATAATATTTTTTTTTATTCGAGATACGTAACACGCACCATTATTCGGTAAGGCAGTAAAAGCCATCCCACGGACTTAAGATGTAGGTACAAACAACACACTCTGTTAAAAAACAAAATTTATTTATTAAATAAAAACGTTTATCTAGTAGGTACGTGTCTTTACTGCCCAAGTCGTTGTCCTTTTTTAATAATGTTAATTTAAGAACATCATCTTCATACCAAAATACATTTCGTCTATTTAAAGTAAATGTATTCCCCTCCTAATTAGCCTTAACGGACAAAGGGACAGCAATGATATTGGCATTGGCAGAGAAAGTAATCGTCCTGTAACTCAGCCACCCATTACGCGAATGCTATATAAGTGGGTGGCACTTCCTCGGACCTATCATAACGTACATGTCTGCAAACGGCCGCAGGCACTGCAATATGCAACACTTATCGGTAGGTATATCGATAAATCAAACAAAACGTAAAACAAATTAAAATACCACAAATAACTAAACGTTTTGAAATGGCGCGATATTTTATGGCGGGAAACAAAATTGTGTTGAAATATGAAATGGTTTTTCAAAATGTTGGTTGTAAAGTGCAAATAAAATACCTAATGTTGTGTGATAATCCTGTGAATTGTGTTTGTGATTATAATGCTCGAGTGTGGTAAAGTATGACAGATTATTATATAAATATAAAAACGAATGACGTAGTGGAATGTGTTTAATTAATAAATAATGAGTGTTGTAGTGAACAAGCCTTATTGACTTACTTGTGTTTAATTCTTAACTAGTGCGTATTTGCTTTAATTTAACCAACTTTAAAGCTTACATAAATAACTTACAATACTTATATTAACTTAAGCTTAAAGCCGCATTAATTCAACTCAGAATTAAATAAAGGTAGTATTTGTTCGTACCTAAATAATCGTCAATTTAGACATCTAAATAACATTATTACACATGTATTAATGAAACTGCTTATTATTCACTGTCTGAATAGTCGTAATAAATACAACTCAAATATTAAGATATGTCTATACAAAATGAGCATGAGCGTAAAAGTTTTACCAATATATTTTTTACCGACTAATTGTTTATAAATATTTTTTATTAGGTATATAGAAACAACAATGTTAAGCCTTTTGGAAAATATACCTTGTGCTTACTGTAGTATAAGGATTATGAATATACGTAGGTACATAGAATCTTAAAATAAGACAGTGACGCATTTCGTGGATCCTATCCTGTATCTTCATCTATCATAATTGTCTTCAATTAAATAGAGAAATCAATTTTAAATGTAAAATTATTTATATTATTACACTTTTGAACGAACCGTTTTATTTTTCACTTTTGTTGTCCAAATATGAAATGCGTTCATCGAACTAAAACTTAATACGGCTTAATACGGAAAGACAGTTTGCGTGTAAACTTCGCGCACGCACTAACGACTCCGATAGTAAAAACTAACGAAAAAATAAATAAAAACATGGAGATATTTGCAGTAAACATGCCTCTATATACTTAATTGTCTTTTTGTATTATCAATTTCTTATCACTGACACGAGCTAAATTTAAGACAGTGATGGATTGAATAGATTTTTTATTCGAACATTTGAAACGCGCAAATAGTCTTACGAAGTCGATTAAATAATTGTTGTAATGAGTGAGAGACAATCGTATCTTGGTAGGTATTTATACAGTAAACTGTGTGAAATTGTGGACTATTGATTCGTTATGTATTTACTAATTCGCTGATTATTATACAGCGCACTAAAAATAAATAATGTGATGAAGCTTTTGAGTCTTGTTTACTACCATAACATTGATTGATTAGTGATACTTTCTTTTCAGACGGCATTCCTGATCATTTCGCTAGTGATCGTCGTCAATCAAGGAAGTGGCGTGACGGCACAAGATGACAATGTTGACGAACCGCTCGCTATTGAGTCGAAGAATAGAGCTGTTACTATTATACATAACCCAAAGTACGTAGCGCAACCTCAACCCAATAACCAGTCACTGACGAAACCTGACTTGCCTACTCACAAACCTGAACTAAGACCGCCAAGTAAACCGCCTAACGTCCCTGATAAGTCGGTGAAACAAAATATCAAAGTTGATGTTCCTCGACCTCATCACGTCCAAATTCAAAAACTGCCTCCGCCACGGCTCTATCCTAAACAATCTGTGAAGCTGCATCATTCACCAAACTCTGTTTATAAGTTTCCCAGAGTGATCCCGCTACCACCACATCATAGGACATACTACTTCAAAACTAACCGACCATTAGTGTATGCCGCATCTACGGGCAAACCTGTCCTTGCTAAGAGCCCTAAGTTCAGCTTGCCCGTCCAAGTGGTTAATGGCATCCGGACCGACTTTGTCAGGCCGCCGAAAATCAATGTTACGACATCAACAACGACTACAACCACTGAAGCCACCACCACTACCACAACCACCCAAAAACCTTTAAGGACGAAAAGAATATGGCCCAAACGTGTTCTAGACAAAGTGAACTCGACTTTACACAACACGACATTGACCAAAGACAACACGACCATTACAGCAAAGACAAACATTACTGACGAACCAGACACTTCAGAAACTGTTAACCATCGAATCAGATATGTACACAGAACCACAAATGCGACGACGACTACTACTACGACAGTCGAACCATCCACGCCGCGGGTGTACCGCCCAGTCACCAGAAAATTAAAAGTTAAAACCACTACATCATTGCCACCTATAAATTTCACACAAATTGAGCCTAATGACTGGGTGCCAATATTGCCTTCGCATTATCCCAAATTCAACAAGAAGGCCCCGACGACTGCAATTACTAAACGAGCGGATTTTTTCGCTGCTAACCCTGCCGCGACTCAAAGTAAGCAAATGATGTACTTGCAATCTTTTGGGCTTGTCCCAGTACCAAATTCTAAAAATCATGCACCAATAATGGCCAGAAAAAAAATGATTTTCTTTAAACGAAAACGGCACTTGAACCCGTATTATTCTGGTTACAGTGGGAAGCGGGGACGTTCGCCGATGCACATCGTGTACGGGGACCTAGAAAGCGATGGGAGCCACAGTCACCCACGAGTCGTCACCAAAATCAAACATCACCATCACCACCACCATCACAGATACATTAAAACAGTAAAGAAACCTGTCAAAGTTCCATACAAAGTCGAGGTTCCCAAGCCATACCCTGTTCAAGTAGAGAAGAAAGTCCCGGTGCCGGTGGAGAAGATAAAAGTGGTGGAAAAACCGGTACCTTACCCAGTAACCGTCGAGAAGAAGGTGCCTTATCCGATAGGAATTAAAATACCATATCCCGTACCCGTAAAAGTTGTCGAAAAAGAATACGTACCAAAACCGTATCCCGTAGTGCACCAAGTACCAGTAGTGAAACATGTGAAAGTGCCGCATCCGGTCCCGGTGCACGTCGAGAAGAAGGTGCCTTACCCTGTGCCAGTTAAAGTGCCGGTACCGATCGACCGGCCCGTGCCGGTGCCCGTGCACGTGGAGAAGCAGGTTCCGTACCCGGTGCCAGTCAAAGTTCTCGTCCCGCAACCATACCCCGTTGAAACTAAAGTCCCGTATCCCGTGCAAGTCAAAGTGCGAGAGCCATTCGAAGTAATAAAACATGTGCCGGTAAGAGTACCATATCCGCAACCGTACCCGGTTAAAGTTCCTCATCCGGTGCCAGTGCATATCGAAAAACGAGTACCTTACCCAGTCGAAGTGGAAAAGAAAGTTCCCGTACCAGTCCAAGTGTTTGTTCCGCAAAGAGTAGAAGTCGAAAAAAGAGTACCCGTATACGTGTCTAAACCTTACCCGGTAGAGAAGAGAGTTCCCTATCCAGTCAAAGTGCCGTACCCAGTGAAAGTTCCTGTGAAAGTGCCGGTCAAAGTGCCGGTGAAGGTGGAAGTGCCGGTGTACATTCATCATCCATACCCAGTATACAATGATGATCAATACGTTCAGTACGGAAGTTACTCTGTAACTGATCACACGCCCACCCTATCGAGTACACCGCAGCACACGGTCACTGTGCACGGGAATACGGGCTTCAATGGATTCCAATCTCGTTCTGATAAATCGGAAACAACGACATCGACCACACCCGCTAGTTAAATAGGTAATAGACATTCGTTGATACTCAACTAGTTCATATAATACCCGAACCAATAGAATGAAGTACCATGATGTTATCATAAGTTATTGTGGTGTGTGTGGAATGCTAAATATAAGTTCATTATGAGTAAATGGATGGTGCTGTGATACTTATCGTGTTGTCATTTTATCAGACTCTTTTTTATCACGTCCATGATGTTAATTAATTAATCCTCTACTTTGCTAATAATAACTTGGGTACATTTAGATTTGGTTGGTATATTTAGACCGCTCTCAGCTTTGAAAAGGACGTCCTGTGTTGACCACAGTATATAGGTAGGTTAGGTACCTTTTAAGTGCTCCATAAAATAATCAAAGACGAAAGAGTTTTTCGATAGCGTCAATAAGCGTCTCAAAAACCATCAAAAAAACTTTCCCTAATAGTTTCCTTATCTTTCTTTGGTGATTGTCCGCAGAAAATACTCGATCAAGTTCAATGTTAAATGGCCGGTGGGCGTTCCTGCCTCGCACTAAATACATGCTCTTATGTGTCAGTCACCTGCACATCGTACGACTTCATTAGTAGGCGTGTAAGAATTACGTGCACGATTTCACGCTGTTGACAGCTAAACCAAGAATTTTAGAGAAAACTGAGATTTAAAGTTTTTGGAGGTGAGACTGAGTAGTTAATTTGTTTGAATTCCAATACTTTCTAACGATATTTAACCCCGTAACCTCAGCATCATTCCGCCCCAAATCACTGCCAAGCACATTTTTTTTTCTGTCATGCCGTCCGCCGCATCCCACATCCAGGGGTTTCTAAATAACTAAGCATGTCATCAACCTAACGTGCCTTTATACTAGTTGTAATATGCAAAAACTCATGTCAGTCCGATTTGTGCGATAGGTCCTACCTCTAAACAGAAAGACTTGAATGCATGGTCAGCCGAAAAGGTCATATCCGTATAGGTAAATATGCAGAATGCGCGACGTAGCGCAGGTTCGATGCCAACTTGGGACAAACTTTTCTGTCATCGATAGATAAATGTATGCTAGTATGTAGTCTAGGTGTACTTTATGTTCATATATGATATGTTTATTCATAGTAAGCCCTCGACTAAGAATCGGATTTTTTATTTTTTAAATCGTTAATCCTTATCTAACAAACTGTTATTGCAATTTGTAATACTCCGTTAAATTGTTCCAAATGGAAATTCGCCATATAATTAACGGTGTCAACACTCTAAGATTAAGTGCGGAAAAGGAAGTGTTGTTTACAGTTTAACGAAAGTGAAGTCACAGTCGAGTTGGCGCGGGAAAACATAAACGTCACATGGTTCAATAACGCAATACGTTACACCGCGCGAAAAAATGTACTGCCTAACTGCCTATCAATCAGAGACAGACGTTTATAGTAGGTAGTTATCTTATTCCTAGCTGAACCAGTGGAGCTTAGTTAAAACAATGTTTTTGTTAATTAACCTCCAAAAACTAGTATTTTGGTAGTACAAGTTATAGTTTTTAGTTGGAATACACGACGAGGACCGCGGTTTAGTTTAGTTAAAGCTTTTATTATTAGAACTAAGAAATGTTCTTTTTAAGTTATTAAAAACACCTTAAAAAAGTTTATAATAGGTAGGTACATAATTGTTATAGCAAAGTTTAGGGATACAGTAAAACATTTATTTCATGACAGTTGCACCTAACACCACAACCAAGTTCAATAGAAAAATGCAATGTCGCTTCCTGAAACAAAATACATTGTTACTTGTAATGTATGCCACGGAAAACATTGCGTGAACATAAACGTCTTTCGGAAGTAACCAAGTAAAATGGAACAAACAGAAACAATTACATTCATGTAATTAAAATCATTTCTTTTTAAGAACATGCAAATCTGATTGCGTGTTTGTTTATTCGTGTATATATGTACCAATCGTACCTATATACCTAATTTCCTATTCATATTCCGATATTCGTGTTAGGATTAATACCTTTGCTAACTTTTATAACTACCGGCTTAATAGGGATAAAGTTTTTGGTCTTTCTGTGGAATCGGATCTCCCAAACGATTAGGCCGGTCATGGTGCGGTTTGCTATTTCTTTTTACAGGTCCTTAGAGCAGCGGTAATGGAGAATGGTTCTTTGCTACAAATTATGAAGATCTTTGCAGGAGTTTTAAAGATTATCAGCACTATTCTTAAGTTTAAGAATTGTAGAGTATTTAGGCCGCGTAATGGATACAGTCGACGGTACTCGTTGTATAGGCGAAAATGAAAACATGTTATCCAACGTTGGACAAGAAATTTATGAATGATGACTTGAACGTACCATGTAAAAAAAATACGAGGGTCAGGAAAAATCTGTCAAAAAAAGCTACTTTCAAAAAATGAAAATTATTTTTTCCGAGAAACATGATGAAATAAAATACAAGACAATGTTATGTATGTACAAATTTTATTTTAAACATCTTAAAGATTAAGTCATCAGCACTAGAACATAATAACAATATAAATAAATATGTTGCGCCATATTTTCTATGGACCAAAAAAAAATGCAATTTATTGGTAAGTTAAAATATTTCATATCTTAAATTCTTGATAATAAATTGAGTAGTAGTAGTGGACTTTATTTAGTTTTTATTACTTGACTTTAATAAACTGCCACTCTAATTCATATACTCCAACTGAGATCTGATTAATCTCATCATAATCTGCCCATTCTTTTTCTGTTAAGTCCACATCTTCAAAGGTTTTGCCTGAAACAATTTTAAAGTTAATTATTGTGACATTACAATGATGTATATCATTACATACTTTCCAACTGGCCCTAATTGGACATATTTTTTATAGTGTTATTAATGAAATATGTAGGAATACTAACTTGATACATATTAAATATCAAGCAGAATTATGCAAGCGATTTCTGTCCATGTGCGCCCTACATAACTGACTAGATCATCACACCATCATGTATGTGTAAGTATAGAAAAAATATATTTTGAAAACAATTTATTGTATATTTCCAGATGATGATCTCATAAAGAACTTTCATGGATAATAAATTATAGTTTATATAATACATATAATATACTATACTATATTATTATTTCCTACACTATCAATATACCTTACACTATAAAAGGAGCCCACTTGCTGAGAAAATGTGTAAGGAAGGAGTATGCTTCATTAATCCAAAGACAAAAAATTATATTATTTAAAGCTGCATTACATTAAAGATGGAGAACAACCAAAGAGCAGGAGATCTACAATTATTTTTTTTACATAATAAATTAGGAATTTGTTTCACAAATCTTGTATGTTAGATTAATAAAATGATTATTTATTTAATGCTTATATATAAATTATAATCCAATTAGTAACTTGTAAGATTTGTGGAGTGTACATGGCCAGATGTCGAGGATTATAAGAGAAGTCTGGAAGACGAAAGGAGAGGCCTTTGCCCAGCAGTGGGATCCAATAAAGGCTACAAAAAATACATTGTTTATTTATTTAAGCTTACCCTCATCTTCTGCCACAGCTATCCATCCAGACTTAGGTTCAAAATCCACAGGCTCCACTCCTCGGCAATCAAATATTACTATTGTTTTGAACTTGTGCATATCAAGGTTAGTTAACTGGCCTGTAATATAATAAATAACAGTTAATCTTATTGCAGATAAAAATAAAAACAATTGAAGATAGTTTTCAAATAATTACCTATCATTAAATGAAGATAGGTACATAAGATATGTATAAAAATAAAATGCAGTGAACTTTTTAAAAAGTAATAGCTACAATTTCAAAAGCTAAACCTAATTAAATCACGAATTATTTACAATTAAGAATATTAGTGCCAAACTGATATAAATGCATTGTAATGCGTGCATTGTAAATATTGTAATGCTTGCATAACATTGAGTGAATACATTCACTCAATGTTATTACGATTAATTACGAAGCCCTCAAAATAGGTTAAGTATATCAAAACGGCACTGTTTGTTTTGTGACATAAATTGAACGTACCATTACTGCCTTCGATAATATCTATGCTATTTTCTCTAGAACAAAGTTTGCATTTTATTATCAAGTTAGTTTCCGATCTATTATGCTTTTGCGGCACCTTTTCAGCCTCAGTGAGATCGTGAAACTTCTCAGTCACCTCGCCACAGCTCCCACATTTCAGTTTCAAGAACCATTGGTAGTACGGATGGTTTGTATAGAGTTTTTCTATGTATTCTAAAGTCGCTTTAATCTGAAGAGCGATTTTAACCATTTTTATTGCTTATTTACTTCTTCGATGAAATAATAATAATAGTATTGTGAAACGAAAACAGAAACACCGAAACGTCGATGCTAGTTGTCAAATTATTGTCAACATTTCAACGTTTCATGTCAGTGTCAAATGCGTTTCATCTTGATTTCAACACTTTATTCAAAAAACTGATGGATACAAGGTTTTATGCTTTTCCTTTTATTTTAGTTAACAGACCCAAATAAATTATTTCGAGTAGCATAATATTGCTAACACATATATACTCTGTTAACTATGTTATGAAGTAAGAAAAATAAACAATGTGGTTATACGGGCCTGTTGGTCTAGTGGTTCACTAACCACTGCTATACCGGAGGTCGTGGGTTCGATTCCCACCCTGGACAAATTTTTGTGTGATGAGCACGATCATTTGTTCTGTGTCTGGGTGTAATTCATCTATAATATGTAGGTATGTATTTAGAAATAATATAAGTATGTCCATCAGTTGTCTGGTTACCAGAACACAAGCTCTGCTTAGCTTGGGATCAGATAACCGTGTGTGAGATGTCCCGGAATATTATATTATAACATAACATACCATCACGCCTGTATCCCCGAAGGGTTAGGCAGAGGTGTACCAATGTACACCCACAGTTCGCCGGTATGTTTAGGTCCCATGTAATAGGGGGCGAGCCTATTGCCACTAACCGGGCACAAATCCAAACTCCGACCTGCTACTGAGAATTTCATAGAAAAACCCAATAACACCTTGGTCGACTTGGGAATCGAACCCAAGACCTCTAGCGTAGCAGTCGCGCTTAGCACCACTAGGCCAACGAGGCAGTTATTTTTATATTATTATTATACTAATTGGACACCTGCACTTTGGAGGACTTAAACCTCGCCAATGACGCTGCAGTTAGTGTGGCCAACTACTGGGCGCAGCGTATTTTAATTTAAAAAAACAAGATTACCATCGACTCGAAAAAAAGAAGAATTGGTTGAATCCAACAACGAATACATAATATACGTGTAAGTGTTAAACTTATAGGTTTGGTATATATCTGGAGATAAATGAGTTCAAGCACGATCAAAGGTAAAAACAATATAATATTAAACAAAACACGGTTACAACAAAGACAATATTATAGCTAGCAAAGGCGCGTGCGTCGCGGCCATGAGCGGACTGACTCCCTCCGACTACTCCCGAAGGACGAAGCGGCGCCGAGCGAGAGGCAAGATATCGCGAGGCGACTGTCTCGTTCCCGTGCGACCAAACCCGAGCCCGAGTACCAAAACGATAAAGCGCTAGTTTTTGAAATCTAGAGGGCGCCTACGGCGTCGCGCTACAACCTCCCCCTCTGACCTTTTTTTTTTTTTTTTTTTTTTTTTTTTTTTCGGGGGGAAATCCTCATGGACTTCCTCCGCCTGGGGAGAGGCGGAGGGGCGTGCCGGACTCTTACCGGCTAAAACCCCCCGGTGTCTCCTCCTCGCACGTGCGCGTGGGGCCGCGGGAATCCGGATTCTTCCGCAGCCCCACACTGGTGCCGGCCCGGTCTGTCCGGGCCTCAGCTCCTGCACGGGGTAGTGAGGTGTACAACTACCCCGTGCACCGCCTCAGGGGCGCGCGCCGACACCCGCGCGCGCCTCCGCCTCGGGTCCATCGAATAGGGGGCGGGGACTTCCCCAAGTCCCTCGCCCCTGGACCCATTCATGGGGGGCGGAGAAGGGCGTTGTCCGCCCTTCCCCTGCGCCCGGTGCGTCTTCTGCGGCCGGGGAAGGGAGTCGAGATCTCCCTCTCCCGTTCCGCAGTCTCCTTCTGCGACATCACGTCCTCGCAGAAGGACACCACCGCGTCCCACGACTCTGCGCTACCGACCATACTCCGCACTACGGCCGGCAGCG
The DNA here is from genome assembly GCA_905475315.1 of Autographa pulchrina. Lineage (NCBI taxonomy): Eukaryota > Metazoa > Arthropoda > Insecta > Lepidoptera > Noctuidae > Autographa > Autographa pulchrina. The sequence continues at coordinate 2,390,253 of FR997775.1, forward strand.
ACAGGTCGCCTCCCACTTCATTTGCGAGGACACGGCGCTGCTCCTCCCAAGCTACACACTCAGCGAGCGTGTGTTGCGCCGTGTCCTCCCCGCACTGGACGCAGTGGTGGCACCGAGCGTCCGGCTCCCTGTCTATGCGACACAGGTACTTGCCGAAGCATCCATGCCCCGACAGCACCTGCGTCACCCTAAACGACAGGGAGCCGTGCCTTCTCCCGAGCCAGTCGTCGAGTACTGGCCGGATCGCCTCGACGGTAGCGAGGCCGGCGGCAGGGCGCAGAAGCCTTTGCCGCCATTCCGCCACCAAGACCTGACGGAGCTCTCCCCGGCGCAGCTCGATCTGCCGCTGCACCGGCATCGAGCCCCGTGCCCGCTCTTCCTCGCGCCATCGGTACAATGACGCGAGTACTTTCGCCTCTAGGTCCCAGGGCGGAGATCCGGCCAGGACGCAAGCCGCCTCGTGGGAAATCGTGCGGTACCCGCGGACGACTCTGACGGCCATCGCCCTCTGCGGCCTGCGCAGAATGGCGAGAGTGCTGGCCGTCAGGTCGAGCGCCCATACGGGAGCCCCGTATAGGGCCATGGACCGCACGATTCCCACGTACAACCGCCTACAGGCGGCGCTCGGGCCCCCCATGTTGGGAAGCAACGTTGAAAGCGCGCCCGCCGCGCCCATGAGCTTGGGCGCTAGCCGCCGGAAGTGAGGCCCGAATTCCCAACGGCTGTCGAGCACCAATCCCAGGTACTTCATGGTGAACCCGACAGCTATCCGAGCCCCACCGACCACGATGTGTGATCCCGGCGCCGGCGCCCGCCGGGGGCCATGAAACACCATGGCCTCCGACTTGTTCAGGGCCACCTCCAGGCCCAGGCGCCGGATGCGGCTCACCACCTGTGACACCGCAGCCGTGGCTATCAACGTCGCTTCCCTGTGCGAGCTCCCCCGGGCAGTGACAAGCGTGTCGTCCGCATAACACGTCAAGTCTGCGCCCGACGGGAGCTCGCCTCTCAGCACCCAGTCGTAGCCGATGTTCCACAGGAGCGGTCCTAAGACCGATCCCTGTGGAACACCGCACGACATGGAGTGCCGACAAGCACCGTCACGTCCCCGATAGGTGACGCATCTGTCCTCCAGGTAAGCCCCTACTGTACGGCGGAGGTAGGGAGGCACGCGGTGGTATACCAGCGCCTCCCGAATACAGCTCCAGGGTAGGGTGTTGAAAGCGTTGGAGATGTCTAAAGACACCGCCAACACCACCCCACCCCGGGACACCGTCTCCTCCGCCAGGCTCCTCACGCGCATGATGGCGTCTATGGTGGAGCGCCCCCGACGAAAACCAAACTGGTTGTCGTCCAGGTCCGGCCCCTCCCTGCACAAGTGGCTGACGAGGCGATCTGCGATAATTCGCTCAAACAGTTTCGCGCCGCCTCGTCGAGCAGCACTATGGGCCGATACGCGGACGGCGAGTCCGCGGGGCGCCCCTCCTTCCTGAGCAGGACCAGTCTCCCCTCCTTCCATACACTGGGAAACTGACCCCGCCCGAGACATGCCGTGAAGAGCCCCCTCAGCTGGGGCTCCAGCTCCTTCAGAGCCAAGACGAGAGCTCGACCAGGAACTCCGTCGGGTCCGGGCGCTGTGTTCTTAGCCCGGAGTCGCGACACGGCCGCTCTCGTCTCTGACTGCGTCACCTCGGGGACATCGGTGCCCTCCTCTTCTGGAGAGTCTGTGGCTGAGGGCGAAGCCATCGCCGGGGGAACATGTCCCCCTCGCACAGGGAAGAGGGTCGATACTACCACCTCTAGCAGCCGGGGCCGCATGGTCTGCACCAGCGGGGGCGCCCAGGGACGCAACTTGCCCCTTACCCAGCGGTAGGGGCGCCCCCACGGATCCCGATCCAGGGACCCCAGCAGCTCCTCCCTGGCACGCGACTTGGAGTCGCCGATGGCCAGCCACAGAGTCTCCTTGGACGCGCGGTACACCTCATACAGCGCGTCCTCCTCGGCGGAATCCCGTCGACGTCGTCTCCGGTATCGGGTGTACCGGCGGCGGGCCGCAACGCACGCTACGCGCAATTGCGCGATCTCGGCGGTCCACCAGTACACCTGGCGCCTTGCGGACTGTTGGCGGACACGGGGCATGGACGCGTCGCAGATCTGCGTCATCGCCCCGCGAAACCGCAGCGCCTCCGCTTCGACGTCGACGGGGCCGTCCGTCGCCGACTCCCAGGTCCAGGACTGGACTAATGCAGCTTCCTCGAGTAGTTCCCTGTCGATGCGCTTAAGCGCCCAACGCGGGCCGTCGTTCATCGGGGTTGTTGGATGGCGGCCGCCTGCGGTCTGGGCAGAGACGTCGAACCGAACATAACGATGGTCCGATAGCGTCTCCACCTCCACAGCGACACGCCAGTCACGGACACGGCCAGCGACAGAGGGGCTAGCGAACGAGACGTCCACTATCGACCCGCCCCGCTGCCGCACGCACGTGTATTCCGAACCCCGATTCAGGACGACCAGACCAGTCGTCACCGCCCACTCTACCAACACCTCGCCCCGAGGGTCAGTGACCGGAGATCCCCACGCCGATGACTTGGCGTTGAGATCCCCGAGCACAAAAACGGGACGAGGGTGGTAGCGGCCTACGACGGCGCCCAACTCGACAAGGAAACCCTCGAAGTCGGCGAGACTCTTGTTGGGGGAGAAATACGCCCCCACAATGACGATGCCGCCAGAGACCGCAGCAACCCAGCCACGGCCCCTAGACGGGTCGATCAGAGCCTCGCCAATAATGGCCACCAAACCGTCAGCGCACCCCAGCCAGTTGTCCCGGGCGGGGATGAAGTACGGTTCAGCGACCACAGCCACGTCGATCGACCACTCTGCCATGCTCTGGAGTAAAAGATCCTGAGCTCTGGCACAGTGGTTGATGTTGCCCTGGAGGAAATGTTGTTGTGCCATTATTGACACTCCATTCCCTCGGCAACGGTCCTGGGCCGGGAGTCGGCCTTGGAGCTGCTAGCCTGCGGGGGTGGCGAGGTTACCCCGGCAGGTTTAGAGCCCCCCTTCTTTTTTTTATTTTTGGCCTTGCTGGCAGGCGCGCCACAGGCCCCTCCGCCCACTGCGTGTCCCGCTCGCTTCCCCGCAGCCGAACACAAGCTGCAGTTGGGCGCCGCGGAACACTGGGCCGCCTTGTGGCCGGGCTGACCGCAGCGATAGCATAGATCGCTACGGTCGACCTCGGCGGTGCACTTTGCCCGGACGTGCCCCTTTTCCAGGCACCGGAAGCACCGCAAGGCCCGGGGCTGCAGGAGTTTCACACTCGCTGCAACCCAGCCCACCAGCAATTCCCCTTTTTCGGCGATCTTCTTCGCCGACGCCACAGGGCACCGAACCCAGACCGCGCCGAGTTCAGTGGCGTCGGCGCGTATGTCGCCGGCCCGCACCTTATCTGGCGGACACTCGCCGCTTCGGGCAACGGCCGCCACCACCTCCTCTGAGGTCACCGAGTCGTCCAGTCCAGCAATCCGCACCTCTGCGGTTTTCACTGGTCTGGAGACCCGGACGTCCTCAGGGTTGAGGACCTCCCTCATCTTGGCGGCCAGAGCGTCCGCCTTTTCGGCGCTGCCACTCGCAGCGCCAGCCACCTCGAACAGCCGCGCACCCGTGGCAGCCTGCCTGAGTGTGACGGACTGAAGACCAAGATCAGATAATTTGATCTTGGCCTTGGCCTCGGCAATGACCGACCGGTACGTCACACCGCGCTCCGCTGCTCCTGGCTGCAACGTGAGCGTCACAGCCTCGGAACGCGGGGCATGCACCGTCGGTACTTTGCGACCGCCTTTGGCAGTCCGCCTCGCAGGCTGCGCAACCGCCTTTGCGGTTTGGACGGGAGCGCGTGCAGCAGCCGCAGCCTTCTTGGTGGCTTTGCGGGCCTTCTTACGGCCCACGACTTTCGCCCAGGTCTCACCCTTAGACCCGGCAGTCGTGGGCTGCTCGCTCGAAGGGGCTCCCTCCGCGGGCCTCTTGGCACCCTCCGCGGGCCTCTTGGCACCCTCCGCGGGCTTCCTCTTCTGAGGCGCGAGTCTCGGCGGCTCCTCGGTCCTCCGTGTGTCTGCCGCTAGGGGCGGACGGAGGACTTCTGGCGGGAGACGCCGAGAAATCGCCTCCAGCCGAGCATTGACCATACTCCCGCACTGGAGCATGCAGATCCGGACAATGCGCTCGACCTCATCCTCGGTACGAGTGCTTGCCGGACGCTGTGCGGGAGTCGGGGCCACTGCAGGTGCGGCATCGGCGGACGAGCCTCGCTGCTGCTGCTCACTCAGAGCAGCGACCTGTCGCCGAAGGTCCTCCAGGTCGCTTCGGAGGCGGCTGTTTTCCTCCTGCAGCTTTGCGACCTCGTCAGAGGCCGTCCTGCTGAGGAGGACACCAACCGCCTCCCTGATGTCCGCAGCAGCCTCCTTCAGGCCACGGGTGAACGTGCCCTTCAGGCTGCCGGACTTGGTGGCAACCTTCAGGACCAAGTCCACCCCATCCAGAGCCAGTTGGCTCAAGGCCACCGCCGAAGGCTCACCCCCTTCCGCCGCCAGGGTAGCGCGTCGCTCGCGTGCGCGTCGGGCCATTTCCGACACTTCGTCGGCCGCGACGGCTTTGCGCTGCTCCCTCTTGGCGGCGTTGAGCTCCGCCTTCGAGCTCCCCAGCGAGGAACAGCTTTCGCCGCCATCGCCAGGGTCCTCTGCAGTGACCCCCGCGTCACTCTCTGCTTCACTAGCCGCCGAGGTATTAGAGCGCACGAAACGTCCGTTCTTGTCCCTCCGCGGCTGTGAAGCAGTCGCCCCTCTCGATGCCTGCCGACCCCTTCTGGAAGTTGGCAACTTGGGGGCTGGCAGGCCTTCCTCATCTGAGGACCGGCACACTGGACGTTTCCTTGCGGAAGACGTCCCGCGCGACCGATTCTCATTACTGCCAGTATCCATCTCCGCTGCAGGGGCCTGGTCGTCCACCCCTGCGCGTCCGTCGGTCACCAATTTCACACTCGCAGGCCCGGATACCTGCGAGCGCCGGGCGTCAACCGGGTCGCATGACGCAAAATTGCTTCCAGTAGTCGCATCCGCAACAGGGGCCTGGTCACCTACCCCTGTGCTTCCGTCGGTAGTCAATTTAACACCCGCAGGCCCGGATACCTGCGAGCGCCGGGCGTCAACCGGGGCGCATGACAAACTTTTAACATTGTCGGACATTTTCATCTAAAGATTGGGTGGTACGCACATCGCTTCCCCAAGGCGATGCGGCTGCTCTTTTTGGGAGGGTATTTAGGCCTCCCGAGGCCCGCAGATGCCTCCGGTGCAAGATAAACCGCCCGCTGCTCGGTATCTAAAAACTAATATAAACCTAAATTTTTTTTTTTTTTTTTTTTTTTTTTTTTTTTTTTTTTTTTTTTTTTTTCCCAATCCTACAAACTAACTAAACCTACCCACCACCCGGCACCGTGGCTCCAACACCTCGCCACGGATGCCCCAAGACCGCAGGTTGAGGAGCAACCCACGGTCTTCCCCATCTCGGTCACCGCGACGTACCCGCCGCGGAGACCCCTCGACCTCGGGCTATAAAAACAGCCCGCGGTCTACCCACCTCGCTCCCTAATCGTGCACTCCGCAGCTGCAGAGCGCAGATAGGGAGCCCTCGGGAGCGACTCCTCCGCTCCGGCAGAAATTAGCTACGGACAACAATCACCCCTCGCGAGGAGACTGTTGCCCGCACCCAGGGTGCACCGGCCCAGCACCTGCTCGTCCCCAAGACACCAAACGGACAAGCAGCCACTGAGCACACGAGGAGGTTTTCTGCCAGGCACCCCTCCCCCTCTGACCTAGTCTAAGCGTCCCGCGACTCGGTCAGTCAAGGTACCGTTTGGGTCTACCGCGTCGACGTTTTTCGTTGACGGGTACTGGTGGCGGAAGCTTACCTACGTACGGGGTCAGCTGGGAGACATGATATCTACCTAGAATTTCACTACTTCGTAATCTTTCTAGTATATATGTTGTGGGGCTTGCGACTTCCTTGATACGGTAAGGCCCGTCGCGCCGCGGTATAAACTTAGGCGTTTGGCCTTGGGTAGTGTCGTTACTTCCCTGGGTCTTTAAGAAGACCAGATCCCCTACAGCATAGTCAGGCGTAAGACTGCGGCTCTCGTCAGGCTCGTACCTATATAATATGCCGTTGGATATGGTATATCCGCGGTCGGACCAACTCCTCCCCCTGAACGGATCGTCGGGTGACTCCAGGTCTTCAATAATCCTTCGTAACCCTGGGTCCTTGAGTTGGTTTTCACGAACATCGCTGAAACTTCTCGAAGGGAAACCCCCTTCGGTGGCGTCTTCGGTAGGCGGTCTTTGTTGTGCGAAGTGATCGACTCTCTTCACCAGGAAGGAGTCCAGTTGGGCCTTCTGGTCTGCGGTCAACTTCGTCCCTTCATCGCGCCTCAGATCCAGGTCCGTATCGACCTTCAGCGTGTTCGCGTCGCTCGTAGAGGCTAAAACAAATCCCTCGACGAACTGGTGCCAGCGGCGGGGTTCCTCGCTGTAGCGCCAGCTGTTTTGAGGTAGGTCTATTACTATGTGCGATTTTATTATAAAATCTCTCCCTAATAAGGTCCTTGTCTGGGCTCCGGGTAAAACGATGAATTTTGTAGTTATAATCCGGCCCTGTAGGGTGACGTCGACGTCGCACTCCAGCGCGTCATGTTTTCGCTGCGACCCGTCAGCAAGGCCTATGATACGTGATTTCCTTTTGAATTTAATACCTGCATTTACTAGCAGATTGTATAGTAAAGGGCCCGCGATGGAGTGTGTAGCCCCCGTGTCTAAGATGGCGACCCCTGTGCAGTTAACCACTGTTATGTTTACTAATGGCCGCGGGTCGTTATTATCAACTACATGGGCTGAGCAAAATTGCGACTCATTTTGATCTGTAGGATACGTAACATTCGTATCAGATTCTGACTTAACCCTACACGTGCTACACTTCGATCGTATAACCCCCAACTGACCACATCCGTAGCAGCGAAGCTGTGTGTCATCCGGCGCTGTCGGTGATTGTTGATCTACTCTGTTCGCTGGGTTTTTGCGGCATTCATCTATTGTGTGCCCTGGACGCCTACAGTACAAACATCTAGACATAATAGATTTCTCACTGTCACTATTTATAATTTTTCGACTTTGAGAATTATTATTGAACTTTATATCGCGCGATTCTGACGATGATTTATTTAATTTACTATAATCACTATTCACGATATTCGAACTACTAATACTCGGACTATTAAAACTCGGACTGCTGATACTCGGACTCGCGCTCGAACGACCCTGTGCGGCAGCGCATGGGTTAACGGGACTCGCGTTGTTATTATTAAAACAACTCACCTCCGCCAGCGCCTCCTCGGCCAACCTTACCTTAGTGATGAGTTCGTCGAGTCCGTTCACAGTTTCGATCGACACGCGTTTTCTTATTCTACGATTTAATAAGCCGTACACAATATCGAGTTTCATCTCTTCCGGCACCGAATACGGTAATTTAACTAATAACGCGCGCACTTTGTTTACGAACACGTCGGCCCGTTCACTGTTTTGTTCGGCGGCGAATATCTCTCGGAGTATTTTATACCCGGGTCGCGGCACGCCGAACATCCCCCTAAGTCGCAGTAGGGCTTCGGTCCACGACGTGACGGTCGCCTTCACGCCTTGCCACCAGACGGCGGCCTCGCCGGTCAGCAGCATTGGAAGTCCCCGCAATGCATGTTCTTCACTCGTGTTGGTGCAGTCGCGATAAACTTCGATGGCGTCTATAAAAGCCTCGAGTTCGTCCGCGTTCTTCGACACCCCGTCGAACCGCGCCGCACACTTCGCGAAGTTGCCCGATCGCGGCACGTGGGCCGGCGCCGGCGAGTCGGGACGCGACGAGCACGTGGTTGAGCGTTCTCGATTGCCGCTCATAAGGCTTTCTATTAAAAGCCTGTTTGCTTCGACTTGACTTCTGGTTATGTTGGAGACCAGAGTCTGCAGCATGTCTTCCGACATGGTGATGCTGGGTGACGGTGCCCCCGCCACGCGTGACGGTGCTTCTGCCACGTGGAGGCCCGCGTCTGAGTCCGACTCCGAGCTGTTATCTTTGCCTATTCTTCTTTTCGGCGGCATGTTGACTAGGTATTGAGTAGGTAACTGGTAAGGTAACCGCTACTCCCGTAGTCACTCGCACGAAACGTGAGGAACAACCGGTGCACTGTTTTACTATGTATAGGTACTTATGATCGTGTCCACTAGTTGGGCGCCACTGTAAGTGTTAAACTTATAGGTTTGGTATATATCTGGAGATAAATGAGTTCAAGCACGATCAAAGGTAAAAACAATATAATATTAAACAAAACACGGTTACAACAAAGACAATATTATAGCTAGCAAAGGCGCGTGCGTCGCGGCCATGAGCGGACTGACTCCCTCCGACTACTCCCGAAGGACGAAGCGGCGCCGAGCGAGAGGCAAGATATCGCGAGGCGACTGTCTCGTTCCCGTGCGACCAAACCCGAGCCCGAGTACCAAAACGATAAAGCGCTAGTTTTTGAAATCTAGAGGGCGCCTACGGCGTCGCGCTACATACGTATTTAAATAGGCTCATTTCAGCAGTAATGCGGACCAACATGGATAGATAGACCTGCACGGCGTACCTACAGAGTTCCGACGTAACTTCCCCAAATGTATAGGTAGAATTTAACGACATTATCAATATGACAATACAGGATTTATGTACACAAATTGTGCATTTTTTATATCTCGATTAAGCGAGATTGATTTTTAAATAAAATACCAAAACGAATTGTATTCATAATTTATTTATAATATTAATAAATCTTGGATACAATATTGATAACTTGCAACAAGCAAACTAGTATAGTTTATTATTGCGTATAACAGCGGCACTGGCTTAGGCCGGGACTCCACCAAAGCGGAGACGAGACGAGCGGAGAGGAGATGTTTTTTAAACAACCAATAGAATTGTGTTATTGACACATCTCCTCTTAGCTCAGCTTCAGTGGAGATCGCTGTGCGGAGATGTGTAATATTTGTATGGCGCGATGGAAGCGGAGATGTGAGCTGTGCCCGGACGACGCGCAGTGGAGTCGAGATATGTGAGCGGTGTGCAGTGAGCGATGTCACCCTCCCCCTCTCGCCCGCCAGCAAACCGCAGAGACCCGCGCGCGCGCCCGCCAGCCATCTTGCCTCGCGCCCGAGCTGAAAAACATCTCTTCTCGCACAGCATACAGCACACCGCACACATCTCCGCTTTGGTGGAGTCCCCCGAGCTGAAAAACATCTCTTCTCGCACAGCACACCGCATACATCTCTGCTTTGGTGGAGCCCCGGCCTTAAAGTGCTAAGCTATAGTACTATTTAATACATAAATGTTCTGAATAATACTCTGGCCAAGACCGCACTTGAAATTTATGTCTGACATGTTAGACTGGATATCACACAAAATTGAACTTAAACGTCAGAAATGACACTTAAGGACAGTATTGCCAGTACAAATAAAATATAATTTATTACTTTGGCTATAAAACATAAACTTTATGTTGTAGTTTTATATAAGAATGTTGATTAATATATTATATTGGATGTATTAATGTTTATCCTCGAGACATGGGGACGATTTTGATGTTGTTGCCTTGTGAGTCAGCGTGCAGCGTGAGGCCCATCTCTTGCAGTAGTTCAGTGTCTACAGGGCCTTGAAGTGTCATCTTTGAGATAACCTCCTGGAAAAATACACATATCATTTTGAGGTGCGCTATTAACATTAGTGAGGCATTAAAATAATTTACTGTACTATCTGAACTCCCGATAGGGATTCGGACGTGTCCGACTAGTAGAACTAGCTCATTCGATAGTCATGTATTACGTTCTGATACTGTTATATGGGGAAGTTATAAGTGACGTTTCTAAAAATGTGCGTTCAGATCTGGCGAACAGGCACCGAATGCGAAGCTCACGATCTGCTCGCAAACTGCGCGCGTGAGTTTCAAGTTCGCGCGCACACTGAGCAAAAGTTGCATGAGTTACGCTAAAGGGGCGCACCAACCATTTCCAAAAACTGCACGCGAGCAGCTGCGAACAGTTCTCGAGCTGCGCATTTGATACGCGTTGGCCAGGTCTTGACGCACACCAAGAACGACGGTAGAAATAGCCAAGACTAATGTATGAGAATGACATTTCATTTCGTAATGATAAGTACTCAAATTTTCTACTTTTATACATCAGAGCGATTCGATCAGTTAAGGCTTATAGAAATGTCACTTGGCAATAATATGGGGTTTATACCTGATTTTCTGGGCAGTTCTCACACAGGTTGCGCACGGCGAAGATCACCCACTGCATTATAACTGATTATGTATAAGGAAAAATACTTCTTTTATTTTGGTAATTAAGCAATCATAAGATGTCTCTTAACTTTTAAGCCTAAATGAGAATTTAAAACTTATTATGATTGTATTACTGTATATTTTGCAGAAGAAGGATTTGTACCTTTCGTGAATTGTGTAATGTGTTATTTAATAATTATAAACAAAAGGATACGAGGATTTCGACCGTCGATGTTGCAGCAATCAAGGAGCACTTGAATAACTTCTAATTCACGAATCTGGAAAAAAATGAGTATTTGTAAACGTATTAACACATATCATACAATCTATGTACCTAACTTTAGTGAAAATCGGTAAAAGTTATAACAAAATTTTGAGCAATGAGGTACAAAAACATTAAAAATGCCCTGAGGTCGCTAGTGGTGCCACAGACATTACCGGCTAGTGTTATTCTCGACCAATGGTCGGTAAGCTGGCCTGTGATTGGTGTAACTATCAGGCAGCAGTAGGTAGTGTGTGGCATTTCCTTTGAATACTAATTTGTCTTACTTATTTAAGATATTAACTCGAAACACCTAAAATGTTCAACAAGCAGACGATATATACAATATTTTTTTTTTGCCTAAGTTCTACTAACTTTCAAACTATCGCGCTGCATGTTTATAGTAATATAATTCATGGGAATAAGCGCGTACATGCATAAATACCTTTTTTTTGGCTTGACGTTTCGACCGGGTTACACCTTATGCCGCATGTACGCGCTTATTCCCGTGAATTATATTACTATAAACCTAAATTCTCAGAAAAAAAAAAGAAAACAATTATAAAGGGTTCAAACCAATTTCTTGTTCTCCTGGTTCTTCCAGCACAGGTTGGCGAGGGTCCGGACGAGCGTGGCCTTGAACCCGAAGGCCACGTGGCGCTCAACTGTCTCCACGCTGGTTATAGACTTCTTAGGAGTCGTCATATCTATGGCGCCGAGCCTACGAATATTGAAAACAAATGATATAGGTACTTGTTACTAAAAATTAAAGAGGTTCTAAAATAAAAACTTGCAATGAGTGTTACCACTGACGTAAGGTCGACTAAACATCGTGAATGTAATTTTATTAAACTGTTTTAGATTATTTATCAGATAAGCCTTAGTTATTATTAATTTTTCACATTTTTGATTTGCTTGTTATTATATGTTTTGTTTTTTAATACTTTAAATGTAACTTAGTTGCCATATAAACACGATATATAAATCCTAAACCTAAATAAATATGATGGTCTTTTGATTTGTATGTACAGTCACGAGCAAAAATATATATACACATAGCGAAATTGTAACACATAATTAGCGCGATTTTTGTGTTGAAAGTCAGAAAAAAAAACTGTGATTATGAATAATGAACTCCTTTTAATAATTTCTTCATAGCACGTCTTACAATACCAATCTACAATTGAAGAGAAAATCGATGAAAAATTGTAGAGTGTATACATATTTTAGCTCGTGACTGTACCTAACACCTTATATCTGTACTCATATTTCATGCAAATAAATGATTCTTATGCATGTATGTATGATGTATTAAATTTTTGTGTCAATTTATGTTATTTATTTCCATATTAACAAATATTACCTTAAGCAAGTGCAAATAAAATATATTTTTTTAATGCATAGTAGGTAGTGTTGGAAAAGTAATACAAAATATGAAGTTGTAGCGCAAACTGAACCTTATATATAAAATTCTCGTGTCACAATGTTAGTTACCATACTCCTCCGAAACGGCTTGACCGATTTTTATGAAATTTTATATGCATATTCAGTAGGTCTGAGAATCGGCTACTATCTATTTTTCATACCCCTAAGTGGTAGTAGGTAGGTGCTAGGTAGAAAAAATTGCATTGCAACGCATGCCGGGTACAGCTAGTAATTTATGTATATTTCAGTTGTTTTCCATATAAATTAATAACGCAGTATACCTAATGCGGCATACAGAGCAACATCACGTTTTTGCATGCTCTTGCATATCTAGTCATCGATCATTGCTCTATAACAAATAAATATCCTGAGAAATATGTGAATAAATAAATACATGAGTGCTACAATATTTTCAATAATCACGATGCTCACCTAGGCTTCTGACTCTCAGGCGAGTCAATCTTCACCGACGGCACTTTATTCTGAGGCGCTTCATCAGAAATTTTCACTTCTTTAGCCGGTTCACTCTTCTTTTCAGCAGAGTTATCCCCGCGAGTTTTCTCCGACGATATACCTAGAATTTTCTGCAGTTGCTCACTTAAATCGAAGTCAGTCGACAGATTCTGGCTTTTCTTTACTTCCTTAGGGGTGTCAGGCGACTGTTTCTGTGACTCATTTTCAGGTAAACTGTCAGCTAATGGTGGCGATATCTCACTCGGCGAGGCTTTCACTTCGCATTTCAACTCGTCTTTAGGGAGGTGTATTTCAGTGGGCGGGTCGTTCGGCGAGCTGTCCTGTGACTCAGTTCTGCTGGTCGGCTGCAGATCTAACCTCGACTGTAACGCCACAGGGATCACCTCCGCGATCGTGTTCATACTCCCGTTCGGAGAAGACGAGTCTATGATCAGAGGCGGCTCGTTGTCATCCCCTATATCGATCTTGTGTTCCAGACTGATCCGTCTCGTCGGCAAAGGCACGCGGTCGTCAGTTTTCGGAACGGAACTGCTCCTCTTATACGCAACTTTCGATAGATCCGCGTCGATCTTAACGTTGGAGTTGCTTCGTCCGTTTTTGACGTCCGGGAAAGGATCTGAGAATTTTAACGGTTGCATATTATCTAAAGCGTCGAACTTTTCCATGTAAGTTGGGTTTTCGTTACATTCGAAGTATTGTTCGCTGCTTTCCGATTCCGTGCATTCGGAAGTGGTTTCGTTGCATGACAACATGTTTTCGGCTGAATCGTTTTTAGTTAGAGGATCTGTAATAAGTAATTGAATAATACAATTTGTGTCGGTCATCAATCATCAAGTGTATGTTCGGCGGTGTTTGTAAAGCGATGATTTAAGATTACACGGTGAGTTGGTTACCGGTTTTATAATTAGAGCCGTGAAGTTATGTGTTTTTAGTACCTGTTTCACACTTGCATGCATTAATACGATTAATTTTGTTATGTGTTTTATTTTTAGATTTTAGATCATGATAAAGTTGTCAGATAGGCTTTATATATTTAATTTTTGAAAACTGATTAATGCAATTTTAAGGTATAGGTAATATTATTAATTTAGGTTTTTAGTGTTTTTGGTAATGGTTAGTCATTTTATTATTAGTAAGTATTAGGTATATTTTAGTTGGTTATATTTTTTTTGTTCGAATCATTATTAGTGGGTTTTTAAAATCTGCCTGATTAAATTTATTACGAAACAGGAAAGTATTAAATGTTTTTTTATCATATTTCTCTTTTAATAAATTCAAAAAAACATATTATTGTTATATTTAATTTACTTACTCTCACAAGGCATGTTGGCAGGTAAATTCTCATCATCGATAAGAACTTTACCGGTTGCTTCGTATAACTTGTTTAGGGACGAAAAGAAGTTGCTACTTTCCTTTCCAAGCTTATGTATTGCACGGAGCAGGACTGAAAAAGGTACAGTAAATACAGTCATTATATTAACTTTGTCAAAATAAGGTTGATAGAATAACTATTTGTACTAGCATATTTGTAACTCTTTTTACAACTAGCTATGTAAGTAATGTGACATAACATGGTATATAAAATAATAACTTTCTTTGAGAATAAGGCCCAAAAATGCAAATTCAATTGGTATATATTGTGTAATGGAGATAGGATTACTGTGATCAAACAAAAAACTCCACGTAGTAGTAGTAAGTATTAATATATTATTATTACTATTATGCTGGTTATATTAGTATTATGCTGGTTTACACTTGATGATTGCAAACTTTGTAAGATGATGACTAGAACTAGTAGTGTTTACTACTGTTATTTAATATTAGTTACTACATGTACTATGTAGTGTAAACACAACAATGTAGTATAAGATAGTAAACTTACAAGCACAATTTATAAACAAAGAGCTGTCTGTTTGTAAACAATCCATGTACGCATCCATACTTGATGCGGTCGCTATAATCTCCAATAGAAACACCACTTCCTGAGGCTCTATAGAGTTAACGTACTTATCAACTGTCTTCAACACACAATCTGATTTACTCTTAAACTCGTGAGCCATAAACTTCACAAAGTTCACGGACACATTAATGTCCTGAGATTCCGTTGACATCAATATGTTGTAAGCAAAGTTCAGAACAAGCATACGGCATTCAGGTTCCAATTTTGAATATAATTTCTCGATATACGTATTCTCCACACCAATTAGGTATTCAATAATTAAATGTGGGTATTCAGTGTTGCCGTTACTATACATATATGCTAAGGAGTTTAGCAATGTCACGTCATCTGGCAGCACATTCGGTTGACCTAATAATATGTTGTAGACAATCATAGCGGCGGCTGTGGCTATTTTATCATTAGATCCAACCAAACTATTTAGGATGTTGGCATCAAATTTGTTCCAAATCATGATTTGGTTGAAAGGATTATTAACAACTAGGTTTCCTAGAGTCTGCATGAGTACCGTCATGCAGGATTCAAACTTTTTCTGTAAATCTTCGTTAATAAAGTCAACACTTGGGTGTTGGTATTCTGTTGCTAGGATTAGCATAGAGTCTAATATTGAGAGTTCCTTGGATATGTATGTTTGCATCTTGGTGCCGGCTGCGGCACAGGAGCGGACTAACCGGAGACACTGCTCAGCAACAGCCAGTGTACTTCTGTTGTATGAAGCCTGCTCAACATCAAGCCGCATTATATGTAGCACTTCTGCTATAAGTCGTAATGTATACTCTGATGCTTTTTTCCTGAAATAATGATGAATATATTTGAGTATTTGTTTTATTAACCTCAACAAGTAATGTAGGACAACACATAAAGGTTTGTTTGTAGTATATAAGCAAATTTTTTATACTAGACTAAGATTATTTCTGTTATATTATTGTATTGAAATTAACCAAAACAATTTAGGTTGTAAAAAAAATATCAAAATAAATACAGACATTTTTCAGTTCCATTGCTTTTTAGATAATAAATATGGTTTTGAGTAACTTAACAGTTTTGTTTCCCTTTACTTACGGTCGCAATCGTCCGGTCTCTGCGTCTCGGGAAAGTTGAGCCTCGGCTCGCAACATTTCCTCGACAGCATCCCATTCTCCCGTCTCCAATTGAAAATTTATTAATTTAGCATCCAACAATATCTCTTCTGCAAACCACACGCTTTTGTCGCGTGACATTTTATAAGAAATTTAAGATTTATAAATCTACGCAAGAAAGCCTGGCAATTGACATATTTTGACCTCTTTGACGGATAAGCACGTTTTGACTTTTCATTGACGGCAACCTACTCGTTTAGTAATAAAGAAAACATTAATTTAATATCAAATACTTTTATTTGAGGTAGTTTTACGGTTCATAAACTAGTTACGTAATTGTTTTTTTTATGTATATATTTTTTAAATTGTATTTACAAGGCGTGCAAGGTTGCCATATACATTTTTATTATTCTACTACATTTCACTGAGTGCTGTGTGAATTATCATTAAATGAATGAATCGACGGCGTAAAACTCTTAAATAAGTACCTACTACATGTTTTTCTCTTAGCTTTATTTTCTCCTATTTTATTAATCCGTATAAAAATCATTTTATCAAGGGATTAAAAGTTATGAACAAAAATCGTTAAATATCTACCAAGTGTTTACACATAGTAGATTCATCTAAAATATAATAACCACCCTGAATAGTGATAGTCGCTTGCTCCCGCCCCCGCCTCACCGTCCGGTCGAACGAAGAAACGGCGAGAATGGCATTTGTGCGTGAAATTGTATCAGTTTTTATGTGAACAACTGCATATTTCTCACAGCAGCAACTTCACCCTCCGACCTTTAGTCCATGGGTGTAATTATCCCTTCGCAGTGTTAAACTATGTGCCGTTTTAAATAGTTTAGTGTCGAAAAATTTTTGTGTGACTGGTTTAGGGTGGTATCCCGTGGATTTTGTTTCATTGTGCCGTGTAATAATGGTCAGAGTTCCCGCTAACATCGTTGGAATTTAAAACATTCGGTGAGTCATCAACATTTTGAGTTTTAACGTAAAGTGCATTTATGTAAATCACACTAGACTGGCATGTCGATCTAAAAATATCAAGAAAGCTTATTGTAGCTATGTTCTATTCGGTATCGTGTTAGTCTGGACTATTTATAATCAAATATATTTGTTTTCACTTCCTCGTGTTTGAGGAATGCAAACAGCAATTTCGTAATTTAAACTTTTATAAAGTTTTTATCACATAGCAACATGCTTTTGGGTGAATATTTCCAGTTACAACAGTGAACAGTCGAGAATCTGTCGGATATATCGTTAGTTTTGTATTTAAACATGTCTTAACAAGACTATATCTTTAACCTTTCATTCATAATATATTCTAGGAACTTCGAAAATATTAGGACATGAAATTTGTTCACATTTTAATTATTATAGTCACAAAATATACGAAAACAAGGAGCACATAAACAATATAATTTGATATTCTTGCTATTGTTGTTATCACATTAGGCTATCTATCAGTCTCACATCACTTAAGATAACGATTTAATTTTAAACATTCTAGAAAGTATTTCTTTATGAATTACATATTTTAACCTGCAGGAATGTCCATAGTTGAAATCTTAATTAAAATAAGTTTTGTTATGTTATTGTACATTTAAATGTGTAAGCTTTTTTCTGGTGTGCTAGATCATGAAAATATGCAATTTCTTTTAACCTGTGTAAAATATTGTCAGCATTCTAGTTCCTTGAGAATTATATAAAATTCTAAACCTCTTTTTTATAGACTTATAAGCTAGGTGACGATAGGCTTCTACTGCATTTGGACCAACCCACCCTTCATTGTTTCATATCCTGTTACATGAATGAAAACCCTCATCACATGAGTTGATAGTAGGAAACTTCTGACAATAGACCTCCTTACATTATGAAGACATTGCCCTAAATATTATGAATAGGTCCCACATATTATAACAATAATAATCTGTATGATAACATGTAACTTACATCTAACAAGTACAAACACAGAACATATAAACACACTATGTAACATACAAAATTTCTATAAATTCTAACTGTTTTAGCTTCAAATTTTCACCAGTATTATAGTGCAGCTTTTAAGAAATGCAGCATGATATCAAACAGCTTCACAGCTATACAAGAAGCTAAATAGACTAAAGGACCTATGTCCATTCTCTAGAATTGGGTTATCAAACAATAAAATGTTCTTAAATATGACATTAGTTTCATATATAGATGTCACACAAACAAATAAAAAAAATAAACATTTTAACATTATGGTGTAGATTTGTTTGGTTTACTTATTATACATAATTATATGTAGAACTTAATATACATTCCCTAAAGACATATTACTTATTTGAATAAGTCTCATGATCCTATTGTTTACTAATATTTACTATGTGTATGTGTTTTAGTAAACAAATAATAAGTTATGGCACTGAAAAGCTTCAGTCAGTTTACGTTAAATTAAAAATAGCATTTTCTTCTCATTGACAATATGTAAAAATAAAAATGTTTTTGATTTTCTTTATTTTTTAAGACTAATTTAGGCAATTCAGATAAAATAATCCCACCAAAAACATTCAATGTAAAAAAAAAGCCAAGTCTCTCTATGCAATTCTTTTATCGTAAAAAGTTTTGAGATCGCATAAGAGCCAAGTCCTGTTCAACTTAATTTGTAATAATAAATCAACATTTTGTGACTATATCAATAGTTTTGTTTACATTACAATACAGTGACTTGGCCATGAGCACAAGTTAAAGGTCGTTTGCTCCTTGTAATTACGTGCAAATACCGTTGAATTTGTATATTACATATATTATGGACACGATTTTGTAACTGATTGGAATT
This sequence comes from Autographa pulchrina, assembly GCA_905475315.1. Taxonomy (NCBI): domain Eukaryota; kingdom Metazoa; phylum Arthropoda; class Insecta; order Lepidoptera; family Noctuidae; genus Autographa; species Autographa pulchrina. The sequence goes on from FR997775.1 coordinate 2,408,679, forward strand.
TGAGATCACTATGGACTAAACATGCGCCATAGTCCATGTGCAGTTCACTGATCTTGGATGATACCGACTGTCGGTTAAGATGTCCTGATATTATTTTTTATTTACTTGCAACTCCTCCAAATATGCCGCTTTATATTTGTATCTTATTATGCTCATGGCCAAGTCACTATTATTGTAATGTAAACAAAACTATTGATATAGTCACAAAATATTGATTTATTATTACAAATTAAGTTGAACAGGACTTGGCTCTTATGCGATCTCAAAACTTTTTACGATAAAAGAATTGCATAGAGAGACTTGGCTTTTTTTTTACATTGAATGTTTTTGGTGGGATCTCATTTATTTTTTGTAGGTCTCTTTCTTTTCTTTTTATAAATAAACAAAATTGCTATAAAAAATATTTGCTTTATGTACATAAACAAAGAACAAATTTAACAATGCAGACAAAATTCATATACCATGTTCTTGTAAAACCGCAAATATAAATTTGTTTCATATGATTTACTAAGGTATATAATTTATTACCGTTTTTATAATTTTCCCTTTATATGTAGCTAAAAACCTATCTTGGTGCCAAATTTGAAGGTTCTAAGTTTGCTAGAAGTACCTTAGATTTTTGATGATCGGTCAGTGAGTGAGTCAGTGAGTGACAAAATGGTGTAACTTTGATCGCTCATAACTCGTAAACTATTGGTTCAAATGACATGTAATTTTGAGGCTGAGCTTGTTTTAATACTTACTCTAGGTCATCGAAAACCTAAACCCCTAGCTTTGTCCGTATCGATGATACAGGGGGGGTGAAATAGCTGCGAAACGCTTCGAGAAAAGAATGGTACGGCCGTGCCCGTTTTGCTCGAGACTTGGCTGGGGCACTGCCGTGCCCCCAGATATAAAAATTTTCTCTATTCATGATAGTCAAAAGAAAAATATATTTTTATTTTATCAGCTGTAGTCCTTTGTTACTCTGTGTTATATTATAGTCTTAGGACAATAGGAAAATAAAATCTGGTTTGGAATATTATTATACCATAATTGAATTGAACAGTTCCAAAAGTATGTTTCTTTAACTCAAGTAGGTATATGACATCAATTTTAAACAGACACACACCTGCAGTGTCTACTAAAACCCATTGAAGGGTGTTGTGCAAAAAATCAACAGGTGTGTTTCAAGGAAACATACCATTGTTTTGAAGATACAAAAGAAGTAATCAATCTCTTTATATTGCATTCATAGTGGTCTTAATTGAAGATGTCTTATGTCAATGAGATTGTTACTTAATGACTTACTCCTTATCTTTCTGTAACTTATAGCCTTTAAGAAGTAGATAATTTAATCAAACAGTTTAACAAAAACTGGTTTTGGTTTCCCATTGATATAAATGCACGATAAAACTTATTATGACTAAGTCAAAATTCTGTATCATATATGGAAACCAACCCACAGAGGAAAAAAAAATATTTTAACCATTGCTTCACACATTCTAAAAACTCTCTGCCGTACCCATGGTGATTTGAAAAGTGCAATTTACTATCTATGTTTTTGTTTTTGTCCTCTTGTTATATTATGTATAAATTTGAAGTTCACCATGTTTTAACAACTTAATGATACTCAAAATCAGAAAGGATGATAACAACTTTTATGTATGTATTTATTAAAAAGCAATAAAGTCTATTTTCGTATGTTCCAGTGCCCAACCGGCATGGATGAGGGTCTCCTCAACGACCTGCTCGAGTGCTCCGTGTGTCTGGAGCGACTCGACACCTCGTCGCGTGTCCTGCCGTGCCAGCACACCTTCTGTCTCAAATGTCTGAAGGTAAGCGCCGAAATTAGAGGGAAAAAGGGCTAAAGAAGGAAAGAGAAAGAATAACCTGGAATTTGTTTAAAACTTAACTGTTTTATATTGTTGCGAGAGAAGTTTAAAAGGATCGTCGCGTCTAATATATAAAGCAATGGCATTAGTCCCTTTGATCCGGGGATCCTCATGGTATTTTTCTGCCGTGTAGTAGGCGAAGGTTACGAACCAGTAACACGTTGTATCAGCTTTTAAGGCCATATTTCTATGAATAACCTACTACGCGAAAGACCACGTGTCTTATGTGCCTATATATTTCATTCTAGGTAATCAGTAGAATACAGGTTAATCAAATATAGAGACTATAGTTCCAACAAGTAACGTTTTAATCCGATTAATGGGGCCTATACAAACAGAAATGTCGTGGTGGGCTAGCGGTTTAATGAACGGATTTGTATGCACAAGGTTGCAGGTTCGAACCCAGGCAAGTACCAATGTGGCTTTTTCAAAGTTATATGTACTTTCTTAATTATTCTAAGACGCTTCTGACAAACGGTGAAGGAAAAAATCGTGAGGAAACCTGGATTCCAAAATTTGGGATCTGAAATCGCCAATCCGCAGGGAGCAACCGTGGTGATCAATGCTCGTGCCTTCTCTATATGGGAAGAGGCCTGTGCCCAGCAGTGGAACGTTTAAAGGCTGGATTATTATTATTATACAAACTGAAATCTACTCAACAGGCGTCTATGAAAATAGAGTATATTGTGCTTAATAGAAAAGAAGACATTTAAAGTATAAGGCATTTTACAATAGACATCTTTATCGCTAGCAATCTCATGACGAAACCTTAGGACATAATAGGAAAATAATACCGTCTGTGAAATATCTATTTATAAACTACCTTATAACAAGACTGTCTTGCGAATTGTCTTCCATTATACGCCTTTGATATCACTACAGTATTTTTGCAAATAGGTCATATTCTATGTAGAACAAGTACTATTAGTTAAGAGGATTTTAAGGCCATATCAATCAATCAGTGGGGGTCCTGTAATGACCTGCAATCTATCTAGATTTGAGAGGGGCAGTCTAGTGCACAAAGGAAAATCGACCTTAAGGTATTGAAATAGACGTGACGTCAATATACAAAATTTGGATATGCAGTTTACTGAATAGAATGTATTTTATTTTTAATCTTTTGCCTTAATACATAGTGTGTATAATTATAAAATCATGAAATTTAAAAGCAGTTGCTATGGAGAAGTACTAAACCATCTAACTCTGCTGAAAAGATTTTATGAATTTGATGAAATGGCACTTGAGTACACATGACCTGGATTTGACAATAGCCCGCACGAACGCGCAGGCAAAACCTAATAAAATGAAATGCTTTGGAGCAAGATTAAAATAAAATTGGCTTCACGAATACATATTTCTTCCTAGATTCCGGCATTCAAAAACATAACATAACATACCATCACGCCTGTATCCCCGACGGGTTAGGCAGAGGTGTACCAATGTACACCCACAGTTCGCCAGTATGTTTAGGTCCCATGTAATAGGGGGCGAGCCTATTGCCACTCCCGGCATTCAAGGACTTTGTTATTTAAAATTATCTTATCAACCATATTTATTAGTCAGTCTTTAAGTACTACTTACGAGTCATCATTGTCACTTGTTTTCTTATAGCGATTCCTATGTCAGAATCCGGTAATTGTTACAACCGGTCTAAGCATACGATGCCTGTATACCAGTAATTGGTTCGCGGTAACGTTCGTAATTATGTTATGAATAGTTCAGTGTGTTTCGTAGAAAATTGAAAGGCCACTATTATTTTAAACGTTTGTCTAAGTAATTCGGTTGTCTTGCAGGATATTTACAAAGAGCAGAAACCACTTAGCAACAGGCAATCTAAGAACCCTTGTCGTGGTTTTTGGACAGAAAGTGCCGTAACGTAAAACTTCGAAGCTGGATCTAGTTTGGCAGCACTAAATAATGATTAGAGGTTTGCAACATGATTTACATACATAGATCTTTGACAGTCGTTAAGTCAATTCTGACAACCAGTCTTACTATGGGATACTGTGTATCCCAGTAAAATGGGTTGTGGAGGTCAGATAGGCAGTCGCTCCATGTAAAATACGGTATTCAGCTGAATCCGGTAGGACTGGTAGCCGACCCCAACATAGTTGGGAAAAGGCTCGGGAGAATGAATGTATACGATACTACTGGAAGCCGACCCCAACATAGTTTAGGAAAAGGCTAGGCAGAAGAATAGTAGTCCTTTAGGGTCGAGTGTAACAACAGTTGCTACAAGTTCATAACATATACAATTAGGTAATACATAGTATAGGAAATGATCACTTCGTACAATGGTAGTATTCAGTAACGCTAAGAGTAATACTAGAACAATAGCGCGGTGAATGTTTACGCTGGGCATGTGACGACCTACTACGTAACTATTGGCTTAGAATGCAACGATTATCTTAACCCTACTATAAAGCTGTAGAATAGTTTCAAAATACTTAAGTGTGACGCGTATTTTCGAACTTTTTCCCGATATTTTATTATAAGACCTATTTCTTGTAAATATACGCGGAGTTGGTTCAAATAAAAATAAATTGGTATTGGCTTTGGAGAGCCCTTAAATTGTTTAAGGTTTGACAACCCTTGGCTATGATATTTGGCTATTGTAACTAAAATACTGTTAAAACTGTACTGTACTATGTTTTGTTGTTATTGTACTTGTACTATGTTTTTGTTAAATATCCTAGTCGACAATCGTAACCGTCTTTCCAAAGAAATACTAAGAAGCCATTGTTAACAATCGCCGATAACCTTTTGATAATGCGTCCCGCGCCAACACGTTAGGTTCTATTCACTCGTCTCTGTATTGCATACATTTCTCTCAGCTAAAACAGTACATTCAATGGGCTAATAATAACATTTACTATAAACATATTAGAACAGGACCGTATGTTCAAGTACGAAGGTGTAATTTAGGATAGCATAATAATGATGTTTCATTGCTGAACGAGCAATGAAAGAAAAACAGACGGCTTCATTTGTATCAGCGTCGTAGGGGTCGATTTGCAGAGGATGTTAGTAGACGTAGCTAGAACTAGATGACGTCATCGCACCGTGCATCGTTAGACCTAGAGCATTGTTAAATGAGTCAATTGTATAAATACGACTTGTCTAAACTCCGGTCGGGCGCAGATCTGAGACCGTCCCCTCGAGGAAATTGCACTCATACTAGTGGATGAGACATTTAAAACATAAACGCCTTAAGAATCATACGTTGTCGACCAAAGTTTCAACGACTAATTTATAAAGCAAAAATTTTTTTTTTTGTTTATTTTTATGCGGCAAGAGCTATTTATTATGATGGAGCCCATCGAAGTATTAGTATCAATGTATGGGGATGCTGTAAAGTACCTAGGAGGGGAATGTATAAGCGAGGCAAAAACCTTATTTAAAATAGGAATATAATTTTGCTTATCCTTGAATAAATCTTAGCACAACATCTCCATACATGAAATCATTTATGAAAGAACTTTACAAATTAATAGAGTCATGCATACTGACAACAATTTAACCTTATCATCGTTATGTCATATTTTTGCCAAATGTTTAATATTTTCAGTTGGCACTGTGCACCTATTTGGCAAAGTAATTGTGTTTTTGTGAATGTATGACACGACTTGAGGCCGCAACGTGCTTAAATTTTGCCAAGAATCTCTTCTGAAACACATAAAAGGAAGTAACGTGGTCCAAATTGTCAAAACGTTAAGCTGTCTTTGTTGCTGGTAAAAAGTTGCTTAAAAAGTTACTTAACGTAATACAGCTTTGATTAATAATTATAATCAAACCTGTGTCTGTGGATGTAAACAGGGGCCCGAGTCCGCTATTTTAAGTCAGTGAGTGGTGGGTTAATAAACGTTCCAGTGTACTTGTTATTGTGCCTAATTTTCAGTGCAGATAAGAACAGTCCCTTGCAATCCTACAATGACAACAGTGGCAAGTAGGTGTACATTAAAATAAAATTATCTGAATACGAAAATTAGGCACAAAAACAAGTACACTGGAACGTTTATTAACCCGCCACTCACTGACTTAAAATAGCGGACTCGGGCCCCAGGCGGACTGCACCCATATATTAATCATCATGTCTTCGATATGTTAGATTTTTTATTGTACGTTATCCCTGTATAATCCGTATTACATAACGGGAAAAATTTATTATAATAAAATTTAAATTGACGCAAAATACAGAAATGGCTTTTAATATTATGATTTACTGTATGATTAATTTCCTGCTTTTGAGTTATGAATCTAGAAAAACTTTTGTATTATGTTACTGTTAAAGTTTTATCAAAAGCTAAATTCTTAATTATTTAATACCTGCTTTGTCACGCTTCCCCGTAACGTCCGTGACTAATAAATATTAATGTTGTCATCACTACAAAGTAAACAAAAAAAAATAACATAACAATGTCATGCAGGTCCAGTAGTACACCTGCCGAGTACATTTTCGTTAACTTCTTGCACAACCTTTCTCTGCACTGACCTGCTTATTAGAGTTCACGACAAAAAGAAGGTATCCAAATGTACTTTCTTAAGGTCTGATCTATCTTCAAACTATTTTAAATGTCAATAATACATACAGTCGTATATGAGTAGCATGTAGTTTATCAGGTAGCTACCATCTAGATATACCTTAATTTTATAGCAGAAGAGTTATTTTGCGTAATTATTATAAAAGAGTCCTTCTAGACTGAAGATTATATCAGCTGATAATTTGATTAAAAGTAATTTAGCAAAAGATACCCAGTTTCGCATACTGCCCATTCTATACTTCATCATATCCGATGAAAAAGGCTCTTTTTTGCGAGGTCTGTATCAACTTCACTGATTTTACAGAAGACAACAGAAAACAGACTAATGTCTGTTGAAGTGTACGTTAGAAACACTTCTGCCTATCTCCCTGTTAATAGGCGTGATGTTATACTAAACACTGGCACGTCGTGCACCGGTAGTGCTTGTTTATATTGCGCTGCCCCAATTTCTGAGTCCCGGACACATGACTGTTACAAAATGTCGAACTATATCGGTTAGAACATTTTAATCGTGGGCATTATCTAACATGTCCCGAATTACCTCTGTAACAAATAGAAATAAACCTCATTGAAGTTTCAGCTTTCACTTCAGTATTTTTGTACAAATTCTCTCTTCAGTGGAAAGAAACCTTTTTGAATGGCGATACCCAAGAATGAAGGGCCCACCCTAGTTGATAAGCGTTCGCATTCTCTTATCATCTCTTCTTGTTGAGAAGAAACTCTTTTTATATGTCCAGGGTCCATATTGCTAACCTCATCAGGAGAACAGGTCTAGATAAAAGTTACGGATATAGTTGCATATTGATTGCAACAGTATGTTAACATCCTAACCTCACTGAACTCCTAATAAGTCACACGTTAGATTGTAATGTCAATACACTATCACGATTAATGTGACGCCCCCCCCCCCCCCTCCTAACCACATCCTGCTTCACCGTCAGTCATCGTAAATAAGCACTCGTTAGCCCTCCCTATCTAAACGTTCGCTTTGACTCACTACTGAATCACTCACTCACTCTTTCATTCTACATTCAGATACGTCACAACGTAATTGGTAGATTTATGCCTTTTTTTCTTTGACCCGTTTGTTTGTGATACATTCGGATGGCATTGTTGTTTGTTTAACTTGACCATTATAAAAGAAATGTCATATTTATCCTAAACAAGGAATTAAGAGGGGGGCAAGAATTAAGGACTCGGGTAATGCATTGGTTAAGTATATGGACCTGATACGCATACGAGGCATAAGCAGTTAAGGCTAACCTTTGAACCTAATATCAGTTAAAGGAAGCTTGCAATAAATAATTGTTATATGGGCCAATTTAAGCTGTTAGGAAAATAAAACTCATTCAACTCGGTTTCAGTCTGTAACGGGTTTGCTGGACCTCCGTTGTTAGACATGTTCATGATACCAGCAGTTTGTCGGCTTTCCCAAAAAAAAAATATAATCCCTATTAAAAAAAACACAGTATTTATATGGAATTATGGTAGCGCCCATGTGCATGTATATCCGATAAACAATCTACCACACTGGGACAACGTTATGCATTTTTACCTTGCATTTAATTGAAGCGGTCCCTTACATAACGCTACCTTCGCAGTGGTGACATAATACGCAGTAAATACCTATATCCGTATGTAACAGGCCTGGCAACTAGAAAGTTGCTATTGGCCAGTTTTTGGCATCAAACACTGTATCATTAAATAATTCATGATTAAAATTGCCAATGAGGGAAGTCCGCGGTCCAGACCCAATATATGGTTTTAAGTATTTTTTCTTAATGCTTTACTGTAGGGCAACGCATTGTCTTATACAAAGACATCAGCCAAACTCAATGCAGGTCAATTATTAAGGTATTTCTAAAGATCAAAGTTAGTCAATAACACTTATATCAATGAACTTTATGAAATACCTGTTATTCTATTTAAGATGTAATTGTTTAAACTATAACAATAGTTATTTAATCGTTACGTCTCTATTGTGTTGACATAATATATTGTGAGTTTTGCACTTTGCTCGTTGAACGTGTTACGTTTAATGATTTAATTAATCTCGATCTTTCTTATCAGCAATCCTTAATATAAAGACGATTACTTAGTACAGATGACAATTCTTTTTTTCCGTATAAGCATGCGTTAAGTCTTCTGACTATTTTTCCAATAGGGATGATGACTAATTTTTATTTTTATGTCCATCTTTTAGATAAGAAAAAAATATTAGACACGTATTTTTTGTTTAGTCCCGTAAACAAAGAATTACGAAGATACAGCGAGTACAATTCTTGCGTGACGTCACGTTTGAGTACAAATTGTACCTAGCCGTGACGTCACGAGCCCCCACTCCTGAACTTTACAGCGGTTTATCTTCGTATTTCGTAATTTATTTGAGAAAAAAAAAATATGTGTCTATTATATTTTGATTATCTAAATTGCGGACTAAATAAATTTTGACTTATCATACCTAGTCATCTACCCTATTCTGTTGGGCTCGACTTTCAGTCTCACCGGATCTAGCAAATAACAATATTGCCTTGACCGTTCAGGTATTGTTACTTGATACTTACAATTACATAAACTTACCCAATAGTAAAACGTAAAAAAGTCTATGTATAAAAAGGAAATAGTGGTCGTTACCTTGAATATTTCTAACTGGTACGTTCCTTGACATTTTATATTGTTTTGTGACCGTAAACAAACGTACGCGCTAGACAGAGAGACGTCTCAATATTGGCCAAAAGTTCGATACTACGGAAATAGATAACTTCATTTCCTCATAAAAATATGGGAGAAGGTCGTTAAGTTAGATCAATAACGACCATTTATCGAGGATCCTTTTTAACCGACTTAAAAAAAAAGGAGGTTCTCAGATTGACCTGTATGTATGTGTGTATGTTTAAACGCGATTATCTCGACTTGACTAAACCCATTTTAAGTAAGTAAACAAAGTATCAAACACTAAAAAGTATTAAATAAAAAAAAAACTTTTTTAAAAAAAAGAGAACCGCCTTCAAAAATCCGATTCACTGAAAAGTATTAAATAATTTTAAATGTACTGCTTATCAAATTACTAAAATATTAGGATAATAAGTATAATTATACTTCAAGCACAATTATTATTATGTTTGGAGTCGGTGTCAGCCGCTAATAGCAAATTTTAGTACTATATTATAAGGACAGACACCGACTCCAAAAATAACAATAATTGTGCTTGAAGTATAATTATACTTATTATCCTAATATTTTAGTAATTTGATAAGCAGTTCATTTAAAATTATTTAATACTTTTCAGTGAAACGGATTTTTGAAGGCGGTTCTCTTTTTTTTTAAAAAGTTTTTTTTTTATTTCCAAAGTCATTTGTTTCCAACTGCCTGCTTCTAACAGTATTCGCGAAGGGCGTAAGCTATGCCATACATAAGTTTTTGCACATGCTCAGTGCTATAGCACAATGGGGCATGGGTTCAACTCGCGACCTTTCGATCGCCGTTCCTCAGTCTACGCCTGAGGCATTGGCAAATTGTTCCTACTATTAATATCTAGCCGTTGGATGCAACTGGCTAAGAAAACGTTCGATAGCTGAACATTATATGCACATGTAATACTTCAGTAATTTTATGGACGTTGATCTTGCTTGGATTCCTCATGTGAAATGCTTTTAAATTCTCATTACATTACCGTGCATTTTTCAGTCAGATAATTAAAAACTAAAACGCTAGGTCACACAAATATTATCATATTATACACCTTTGTGTAGAAATCTCTTCGTAGATAGGAACTAAAATTGTATGTTTCAGTGGTTTCAATAAACAATGCACACTGGACTATATTTTACAACAATAATAAGCATTATTATTATTAAACGATACTTAATTTTACAAGATTAAATTAAACGACCTTATGCCAATTGAGTGTGGCGCCAACATGCGTTCATCAAATAATATAATGTATTGTTATGACGTGAAGATGACAGAGTATGTGCTATTTCTGTTAGGAAAAGGCTACAACTTCATTTATAGGATTTGACCACCTGACACCGTAATATGACCTCGAAACCTATGCTGGTAACTAATTTGCCATATGGCATTCCCCCTTCCATCCCCTGGTCGAATTTTATAACTTAGATTATCATTCCTGTTTGGTTCTTGCCAAGCTAGCACTGTGCTTGACCCCTAAAAACCTTGTTTAAGGCAAGTGTTATGAAACTCATAAAATTATAGATAGGATCGTGTTTCTAACGCTCCCTACAATTGAAGACACATTATTATCCTGTTCTACCGGCCTGTTAAATGCTGAATAAATCATAACTCCCTATGCGTACAAGGAATGCCTAAATACTATTTAGGGATCAAATTCTCTGCTGAAATGTTGGCATCTTATACGGCATACCTTAAGTCTGGCAATCTAAACTCTTCCTGTATAACTAAGGTCAGCTACAAACAGATTAAGAGTAAGAATTAAATTAAGCCTAGTAATAGTTCGTAGCGTGTTTGCCAAGTGTGGTGGAATCTTTAGGTTTGGTCAGCTGTAGTTTCGCGTAGTTAGGTCTTTGTTCTGTAATACATCATAATACATAGTAAATAACTTAGAGAACATATTTTGCTAGATAATATTGTGTATTCCCAAAATACCAGCGGGTTTTAAAACAATTTGAAATACTTTCCTTAAATAGATATCCATTTAAAGCGTTTCAGTTTCTGATTTATTTAAATCTTAGCAAACCTATTTCTCAGACACGGCCCCTTTTATTTTAAACTTTATCGATCGCTGTCAGACGATAGTCCGACGATGACACACTTACTTGATTCCATAATCTCGTTACTTACGTGATGTCACTGCGACTGATTGTATGATATGTGTTGAATCATAAGTTGAACAATACCTAAAATCATTTCTTCTATTTTACGCTATTAACAATATTGGGGCTCCAATTTAACCCATATCAAATTTCATCAAATTGATGTCAACTGCCACGTTGGCCTAGTGGTGCTAAGCGCGACTGCTACGCTAGAGGTCTTGGGTTCGATTCCCAAGTCGACCAAGGTGTTATTGGGTTTTTCTATGGAATTCTCAGTAGCAGGTCGGAGTTTGGATTTGTGCCCGGTTGGTGGCAATAGGCTCGCCCCCTATTACATGGGACCTAAAACATACCGGCAAACTGTGGGTGTACATTGGTACACCTCTGCCTAACCCTTCGGGGATACAGGCGTGATGGTATGTTATGTTATGTTTATCAAATCGATTATGTGGTTTAGCCGCGAAAGTCCAACAGACAGTCAGATTTTTATTATTAATGTGGATTATAATATATTTTCAATTCTTCATCGTATTTTTAAATTACAAAGGTCAGATTGTTTGATTACGATTGCGTAATCAAGCTAGTGTTATGAATTTCAGATTGAATAGGTGAAGGAATGACTGAAAGTTTATTTAGACATCATTCAGTGAGATCAGACGATATTGAAAATCAATACTTAGCCACTTATCTTAAACCTTAGCAACTAGTAATATCGCAGACGAAGAGTTTTTTATATTCTCTGTGCTGTTGCCCTTAGGCTAGGTCGAATGCGTACCCAGATCATTTTGATGTCACGAACAAATGTTTAGCTCTTGTTTTGATCTTGAACTTCGCTGTTTTAAGTCTGCTATACAAAAAAGACTTTATTATGTAAACTTACTTGTGTAATAGATAAGACTTGAAATTTTCAGCCAAATATAATTTAAACATTTAAAAAATATTTGGTTGCTGTTATGTTTCTCTTATCAGTTATGTTGTTGGAAAAATGACTGTTATGCATCTATTTGCACAGTCAAACGTTTTAGTATTAACGATTTTTTTTTCATAATAAATAGTTAAATTTTCGGCTAAGTATGTACAGCCGGTATCTACTTTTTCGATAAGGCATCAGTTTCGTGTGCTCTTTCTCTCTCTCAGTTCTAAAAAGCACTGAAGCGCAATTAATTACTTTTCAGTCCGTCGCTTATTTTTATGCGTCATGTTTCTTATTGAGCCACCCCTTTTCAACATACTAAACGAGAGTGGACAGAAGTCGAGTTAACCGTCGTCCTCTTTGATGCCATATGCTTTCGCGACGACGTAAGTTGTGACCACGGTGTCCCCCAAATTATCGAGGCTTCTTGCTGTGGTACCCAGGTTGCACAATTAATGCCTCAACAGAAGACTTTAAAAATCTGGGTATGTTTTGGGCTGGCCAGATTGAACAAGACCAACGACAGGAAAAGAAGAAGAACCATACTAATTATTGTGTGTAATGTCAAGCAAAATGAGACATGCATTATGTCGATCACCAAGTTCTCTTTCCACAGACCTAGATATGGTATTGATCACTAATTGTCCTACTTACGGATATGCGCCAGTGGGTTGTCCATCCTCGTACATTTCAGACGGGGCCGCTGTATAAATAGAACTGCCTGTTTCTGGCGTGGATTAATGTATAGGGTCGTAATTGTTTATTTATATTTACCGTCAAACCGAAGCACCGTATTTATTTGTGGATACCCCAATGTTGGAGTGCGTGGAAGAGCTACCACTGATACAATCCGATGTCTCTGTTTAGTGCAATTTACCTATATTCTAAAAATATGTTAAACGTTATCTTTCTATAATCTTTTATCAACTGAGGATTATAAGTAGATCGAGTGAGTCTGACAAACGCAAAGTATTTGAGATAGTAATTAAGCATAGTACCTACGATTTTTGAATTATATATATTTTTCTAAATATGATAACAACTTACGGCAAGATAAATTAGATACTACTTTGTTGTTGATTGTCACAGATCCATTTTAGATGTTTCTTGCTTTTTGATGTAGACTGAAGACGGCAGTACAATTTGTACGCCAGTGATATTTTTAGTCTGAAGAGTTGTTATTTCTATTTTGAAATAAAACACCATTATAGAGTCGTTCAAATGTCACCGAATACACTATTTTCAGTAAACAGTTTCTCTTCTCAAAGTAAATAGTTGTATTATTTATAGTAAATTATCCCTTAGTTTTGGATTTGAAAAGGTTAAATTTAAATATAGATCTATCGTGGGCTAAGGATGAACAAACTAGCAAATTGTCTATCAAAACTTTTTTTAAATGAAAACCGGAATAACTTAATTGTTAATTAAGTGTATAGTGTATCAAACCCATTAGTTTTGCTAGACGCGTTGTTACAAGGACCACACTTTGATCATGTTACCAAAAAAATTAAACTACAATTTTGTCCTAAAGTGTACATACTTTTGGCATATTGGATTACAGTTTTTAAACGTTACCCACAACTTTATTGTTTTAGTAAATTAGGTGCAATAAGATTTAGTCTGTAGTCTCTCCAAGTAGATTTTCTCTCGTCGAGATTCTTAAATACACCTGATGCAACAATAGCGACTCTACCGGATCAATTAAATATTCATAGAAATCATTCTCATAAAAAAAGTCCTCAAAATCCTACGTTAGAAAGTCTGTATTCACAGGACCAACAGGACTTAAGCTAAATCTAGTTCTTAGTAATGTTTAAGTATATAGTACTTGTGTTGTGTTATAATAGCACCTGTGGAGGATTCCACATTCTGTATAATTTGCCTAAGCAATTATAATATTTCGGTAGGCATTCAATTTCCAATTCGTCCCACCTTGACTTACAAACCCGATATCTGATAAGATAGTAATACGACCTTCATATTTGTTTTGATATGTAATCAAATTTCGCTTATTTTTGTTAATATTTTTATAAATTTAAATATTTTTAAATTTTGCATCTTTATTATTAGAAAATATGTCAGTTGTTTCAAACTAGTTATTGTCTGCGGCTTCACCCGCGTCAGTTGTTTTAAACTAGTTATTGTCTGCGGCTTCACCCGCGTCAATGTCGATTGTCGCAGCAAAAAGAAGCCTATGTCTCTCATGAAGTTCGAAATATTTACATTATTTCAACTTTAATCAAAAGTCGGTGTTAAGTCGTGAAAGCAACCTGCCAGACAGAATTACTTTCGCGTTTATAATATTAGTATGTATTTATGGATGTATTAATTTCAAGGTTAATTTATTGGTCTTTAATTGTCTTATTCATTGAATCTTGTTTATATTATAGAGATTAACGTTCAGTGAAAATTACTTATTCATACCTGGCAAAAGCTAAACGTTTATGTAATAAAATCGCCTCGTACATATTGCGATTATAATATTTAACATATGTAGGTAAGTACAGTTCGGAACAGTATAGCTGCTAATTGCCTACGCAGATGCAGTAAAATCCTGTCGATGCCACGGCGTCATTTTAAAGCACACCAATTTATGTCATATTTCTATAACACTACGTTTGATTGTCCATTGGTAAAAAATTAAATCCCTTGCCATGCCGTCCCGGTCTGCGTAGGCCATAACTCGGATGAAATCCTCATAAATTTCCGTTCTGTAGAAGGCTTGAACCACCAGAAAACTTCCTTAACACCGGACCTACTGTGAACCCAGGTAGCTGCAAACACAATGTGAGAAAATGGAGTATCATAAACCCATCAAATTCCCATCGCGAATGCGGTCTGCCAATGACGCTGCAGTTATTGTGACCAACTACTAAACGTATCCAATTAAGCGCCGTCTTTACAAACAGAAAGAGACCGAGGTATTCGCAATCTACCGCGATCTTCGGCAGTCGCAACAAAGCACAGCTGACTTTGCAAGCAAGACTTCTACCCACATCAAATGTATGTTTAAGATATACCTCTCCTAAACTCAATTGGTTCAAATTATACATTATTGTTTGCAAAATACATTGCTGCATCCTATTAATGTCACATTGATCTTGACCGTTTTGGCAGAAACACCTACGTTAATTGACAGACATGCGATTCGACGCAAACACGCGTCCATTAGCTAATTGTTTTCAATTGCTATAGTGTTCTGCGCTTTTTAAAACACTGATATACCTCTTGAATATGTAATTTCAATTAAGTTGAAGCTGTGGAAAAAATACAGCCACATTAACAAAATTACGTGAGGATATAACGAGTAGTGATGATCTAAGGTTTGGTTTAAGTATCACCAGCTGAATGAAACAAACCTAGATAGAATATGAACTTGTTTTATATGTAGGTCGGTTCATACTTCAACTAATATTCTTAAATAATTTTGTTAATGTGAGTCGCTCGTAATGCTGCAAAAATAATCCTTTTATTAATTTTATTTCATACACACATCCTTTCTCGTGGAACGAAAACGGTTTGCCTGGGTTTATTTTTCATTAGCTCTATATTTCCTTTGTAAACTGCGGAATATTATCCATGTGCATACATTACTACTTCACTTATTTCACATTACGGTATCCATTCTACAACTGAATTGCTGAACAATTCAATTCGCCCACGTCGCGACCTTTCTGCATACCAATTGAAATATGTTCTCTAGGTTTTATACCTTATCTCATTTGCCTTAAGTTTGCTTGATTATCGTGGTTCAAGGTTGTCTTAACGAAAGAACTTCAATTCATTTGAAATGGAGTTAGACATAAAAAAATGTTGTTACCTTCATTATACATAGTTTTCTTCAAATGTATGTGCGACCTGTATCAATTATTGCGAATGCCTTTCGAGAAGAACTGACTAAACAAATAGTCAATATGCAAAACATAATTCAGGTTCTATCCCAAAGTTCACAATAACATGATACCATTCCTTTCCCCCAATTTATCACAGTAGATAGTGTGGGATGATAAACGTTAACAATTTCGGCTGACTCAAATCCGGCCGGATACTCAAATACAACCATAACATCGTATACAAGCAATTTATAAACAATAAATTATGAAGATTAAAGCTGTTTACCTTTCGAAGTGGTTCAACTAATCACATTTGTCTTCTAAGACTATAACTCTGTTATCTTATCTCTAGGGTTGTCTTTCTTTTCGTTAAAAAAATCAACCAAATAAGCAGTCGATTCTTTAAAATCCTGGACTAGCTATATCCGGTGACACTAGAAGCTGACCCCCAAACGTGTTTTTTTTCGGATACTGTGGACTGAGACTATCATCGACTATCTTTTATTTCCAGGTGATAGTTGAATCCCACAAAGAGCTACGATGTCCAGAATGCAGGGTCCTGGTAGAAGTGAAGGTAGAGGAGTTGCCTCCGAACGTCCTCCTCATGAGGATCCTCGAAGGCATGAAGAATTCCGCTCCGAGGAAGCTGGTGACTGGACAGAGAACTTCGAGAAGTGGACATTTACAGGTAGGCAGAATATTTCAGGCTGTACTATCAAAATTGTGTTCAAAATGAAATTTTAAATAAGAAAATTTAGTTGCAAAAAATTTAACCTCCCCGCCTCCCTCGTTCACTGCCGCTAGTGTTTGAGATGAGTAGTTTTAACACTTCAGAAAAATACTTTTCTAGCTACTTGTTAATCTTAAAGATTATTCTGATTAATATGTATCTTGCTTAGTTAATTCTATTCTAGATATTTTTTGTTCTTTCTACATAATTTTCTTAGGTAAGAGAAAAGACGTCAATTAATTTGTTTGGGTTTTTTAAGGGCCAAGTTGGTGTCCAGGGGCGGGACGGTAAACAGTTGCCGCCTCACGCGAGAGCTCTCCACGACTATATATCTAAGGAACCAGGGTGAGTTCAATGGCGTCTTTTTGTCTGCAAATACTAAATCGCGGTCGTCGAACTGTCTTCCAAGTTATGAAATCTGCCACACAAATCAATATCCACCTTTTGCCAACCAGCTGCGGACGGACAAAAGTTTCATACAAATTGTGTCAAATTTCAACTGATAGATAAAGCGCAGATGGTTATTTTACAACCTTTAAAGCCAAGTATACACTAGGGGTCATAATCTCAATGTAACGCCTGTGACTAGTGACCCGAAACATGCCCTACATCATGTTACGTGACGCGGGTCGTGTTGCTAGCTTCAGCTCCTAAAGCGAGTGCATATTTTGGGACACTCCACGTGTCGCTGGGTCAAGTTCCGCAGCATGTTGCAGTTGATCCCTAGATGGTGTATCAAAGGCTTTAAGCTCACGGTCATTGGAACGAATGATGATAAAACAAATGTTTATCGCAGATCAAGTGACCATCAAACTTGTGATAGTGGTTGTTAATATTGTAATATAATGCGAAGAACGATGCATGGATCCCACGGGTTTCGGACTGAAATGTAATAATAACAAAGAGATAAAGTTCGTCTAATATAAGATGCAAAGCGCAAGCATAACAGCATAACCCTCTTTTACTGTCGCGTAATAGTGTAATGAAGTAAATATAAGCGATGTTCTTTTCAAATTTAATTTAAAACTTTTAACAGAATATATGGTACCCCTTTACCTATCGCAATGGAATAGGTAGCCGTGTAATAATTAAATTATTACACGCTTTAGCTTAAATAAGGTAGCATCAAATTACAGAATAGCCTTAAAGAAAGTAATACGTGAAATTTCACTAATTTTTTTTGAATATTTTCGGTCGCTTTCCATTCTTAGGAAAATGTTCGACACATCACGTGTTCAATATGCTTCGTTAATGCGTGCCAGTATGCATCGTGAGAAATTATACAATTATGTTAATAACAACAATTTTCCATTTCGTTTAGATTGCATTAATCATTACTAACTTTATAAATAGATCAAGGTGACTATTTTGCGGTGTGGACGGTCTAATAAATATCCCATGCACGTAATTTGATTAGGAACTGTTTGTTTTTACTATAGTGGGAAAATGTTGAGGAATAAACAGAATGCCAAGCGAATTTGAGTCCGATTACCAAGTTAACAATTAGCTACACCTTATAGTCCGGCCGTTGAGAGAATGCGTTCCTGACAGGTTGTGGTCAACAGTAAGATATAACTTTAATTTGGCGAAGAATTGACTTCTATCACTCATTTTTAGTATAAACGAAACATCATTCATAACTAAAACTAAATCATAATATCTTATTACAATGGATAATATGACACGGTTTGTTACTTCCCCATACAAATCAAGACCAACTGACATGTCTCGGGAAAGCATTCTCTCAGCAGCCGAAATATATAGTATAAAAGACTTGTTGAATTTCCCCCAGAAAATTGTAGGGCTAGTTCTTCGTAAGTATTAGACGTAAGGCCGTCCGTACACTGACTGCCCGAGTTGTCTTCAACTTACACCGACTGCTTGAGCTGTCAACCTCTCTCTTGCGACACTAGCGCCTGTCTTTTGTTTTGTCGACTGTCAAACTTGCTTGAAGCAGTGTATTAGTTTAGTATAGTATCAGCATATACAAAGTGGTGATGACAATACGACAATAAATGAAAACACGGACAGTACTAGTTCATCATTCATCAAACGGTAAAAAAACCGTAGCATCAAAAATAAAAAATGATGTTCTCCTGCGTTTTCAATTTTATGCGATTTAGTTTGTTTGAAATTTTTATTTTTTTATTTTTGATGCTACGTTTTTTTACCGTTTAGGATTATTCTTATGAACTGGTACTGTCCGTGTTTTCATTTATTGTCGTATTGTCATCACCACTTTGTATATATAACAGTCGATACTAATTTAAGCTTAGTCACTTAAAATTAAACAATCAATTACATTTTAAAAGTAAATTAGACAATTCAGGTTTAGTAGGTTTTACTATAACAAAAACGAAATTAAACAATATATTCTGAAGTAAATTAGACACATTCAGTTTTAATAGGTTCTACTTGGATTACTAGACTGAATATATTTTTTATTCGAATAGAACGAAGATTTTGAAAGTTGTATTATTTTTAAATAAACAGTCACGAACTGTAGTAGAGAGATCTACAGATTAAATAACACTTCAGCTTACTCAGAGAGAGTTTTGCGTGATAACATTCGAAAATATGATTAGATATTGTTTATAAGTGTTATGTTTATGAGTCATAATGTTTACTGAGACGGTAAATTATGACAGATTTATCTACACTAATATTATAAAGAGGAAAACTTTGTTTGTTTGTAATGAATAGGCTCAAAAACTACTGGACCGATTTTAAAAATTCTTTCACCATTCGAAAGCTACATTATCCACGAGTAACATAGGCTAAATTTTATTTTGGAAAAATCCAAAATAAATCCAATGGTCCACGCGGGCGGAGCCGCGGGCGACCGCTAGTTTGTTTATATAATGTTGCGGACTTGCGATACTACCGGTACACTTGGTACAGTTCAATTAAAGACCTTTGATAAGAAGAAAGGCAATTTTTTATTTAAGTTAAAGTTTTATAAAAAAATAACGAATGCTTAGCGTGTTCCTATGAGACATTGTTATTGTCATACGATAACTATACACTTATAATATAAATAACAAACTTCAAAATCAGACTATCGGGGCCTTTCATGCCACAGAACAAAATATTTAATCTTTTTTTTTATTTAGCTTCGGAGAGTTAGCTTGGTAGTGTTCAGTCAGTAATCGAATATTGTAGCCTCTTTGTTAGAGCCAATCCTGGCTCTAAAAAATAATTAAAGAGTTTAGTGTTTCTTCCACATTTCATGTATACTTGTATAGGCAATCTGCTTGGCACAGTTGATTGTCGTTATCAAAGAAGGCTCTACAAATATTTGTGTGACAGATATTCGTTCCGAGGATTGTTTGTGCATCCGTGCTGAGTCATAGAGGGACACTTCCTATCTACAATACGTATCTAAAAGGAGATTATTACTAGTGAGCTTCTTTCACATGGTGGTCAATGACCTTTTTATATTTTGTGGATTAATTTCTGAGACAGAAAGTGGATAGTGAAGTAGTCGAGCGTAAATTTGTTTATATATTTGATACCTCAAAAGTTAACCAATTGCCTGTCTCTATATATTGAGTATATGTGTGATTAGTCTAGAAAATATCACGTGTGTCAGTATTCCAATATAAAAATTACTTATTTTTTATTATTTGGCTTGCACATTTAGTAACTTCATTCTCAATTCACTTAGTAATGACCTACCGAAACATGTGCAACAGTCTCAAACAAAACAATAACAAAACTGCACATGTATATTGTATCTTTATTTCATCATTCACTCATGTTAACAATAAGAATCGTATGAGTCAGCTAAAAAGGGTTACATAAATGATTATAGTCGGTGTGAAGCACTTATTTTCAATTGCATTGAACTTGATGTATTATTGTTATTGTGAGTCATAGGCCATGAATCCAGTCGCGTACGATTACTGGGCCTCGATTCAGCTATTTAAATGCATGTCAGTGGACGGTCAGTGTACTTGCCATTGTGACAGAGATAAGCCTACAATAAAATCTCATTGAACTCTCGAGGAGAATGATCGTAATGACCAATTAATGACAGTTAGCAGAATGCCAATTATCGTAAAGATGACCAAATGAAGCAAGTCATTCAGTCAATTCAAGGAACTCTTAAATAGCTGAATCGAAGTCCTGAGTGTCGGTATGTACATTATATAGGTAATACGATATAATGTAGTTGCATCCTTATGTAAATTCTCGGCTGACAATATTAGTTTACACTTATTATTTCCCACAGGGTTCTCTTCTGTGACGAAGGAATGTTTAGAATCCATACTTATAATATAAATCAATGCATTACACTGTGTCCGTTTGTTATGCTTTCATTATTAAACTACTCAACCGATTTTGATCAAATTTCATATGTTTGCTTGAACTGTAAAAAGGACATGGCTACTTTTAGATTCCTTGAGACGTGGAGGATTCTGATTTTCATGTATCATCTGCCTATCTCAACGGCCTATATATAACTATTATTGCACCTAGAAAAACAGTCATAAAGCTTGTTTTAATATTAGTATGAAACGTTTGAAAAAAGGCCAGGTCAAGAGTACCCTAAACCGAAGAGCATGTATGAAGGGAATAATGAAAGTGGACGATTTGAAAGAAGTGTGTTAGGATCGTAGTAAGTGGAAAGAAGTGGTATCTGCCTACCTCTACGGGAAAGAGGCGCGATTAGATGTATGTATGTATGTATGAACCGTTTCCCACAGGATGTTTATTTAAATAATGAAGAAACTAGAATTATATAAAGAAAAATCAATTATTTCTGCTTGTATTTGAAGTAATAAATAATCTATTATTATTATTTACAGGGACATGTCGTTCAAGAAAGGCGAAACGATACTACTGCTGAAGAAATTGGATCCGTTTTGGTACCAAGGCGAATGTTCGGGCCGCAGCGGCATGTTTCCGATCACCTATGTACAGGTATGTCGGGTTTTATGCAATATTGTCTACATGCGTACTATTGCCTACATGCCTACCTGCCTACTTTGTGTCTAGTACTTAAGGCCGTCGTATTACTAAGTAAAGATGTTGGAGATCAGATAGGCAATCGTTGTATGAATTTGGTTGATAACACACTGTATATTGCCTACATGACTACTTTGTGTTAAGTACTAAAAGATGCCGTGTTACCAAGTAAAGGTTTGGAGATGATATAGCCAATTATATATGAGAAAGACAAAAAAAACTATTCACATAAAAGCCAGTTTTCTCGTTAGATAAAAAAATGCGCTCCAAAAAATACCCCGCATTTATTTCCGCAATATTAAAAAACGATGGACTAGATTTAACAAAAAGTTGCCAACCTTAAATTATAATTTGTATTTTTTTACATTACATTCACAACAAGATAAATATTATTGAGTGTTTGATATGTATTTCTTTTCAGGATAAGCAGTTAGCAAATGTCGAATCCAACAAGCGACTTTTTTATGTGATATTTCTATGTGTATTAGTTACAAAATAAATAATTTTATTTATTTGCGAAGAATGTCACATAGGTACTTTTACAACAAATTATTCTTTTTGTATTACTTTATACTAATGTCATTTATCTTTATAATTTTAAGGTTGTAGTGCCGCTTCCAACGGCTACAGCGCTGTGTAAAGCGCTATACGACTTTCGGATGTCGGCACCTGATGAGGAAGGCTGTCTAGCTTTCGACAAAGGTAATGTTTTGAACTTCTAATATAACATATATAATACTATTTTAAAGCTCTCCTCGTAGTTAAAAAGAAGACAGACGGGACTAATTGGCTTAGTCTGTATGGATAGGTGAGTTAGGGTCACAGTTTGCTTAAGAAATGAAGACTATTTTAAAATTAAAATCGTACTATATCTGGCAGACCTGGCACTTTAGTAATGCTAAAAAGTAATCGCTGTGGTGCGGTTTTAAAAGATGGAAGGATAAAAAAATGTGTTGTCTTAATGTTTATTTTTATCTGTTCCAGGTGCAATAATAACGGTGCACCGTCGTGTAGACGACAACTGGGCGGAGGGTAGGCTGGATCAGCGTGTTGGCATCTTCCCCATAGCCTTCGTAGAGCTCAACCAGGCCGCACGACAGCTCATGAACAGGTACAACCCTCTTGGTCCGGCCGCTGAGAGCTAACACAACGCTTCAGACTTGTTCTTGTACACCTGTAGAGCTTCTCGACAAAAGACAATCGTGTTAAACTTGCATCTAGGTTCTACCATTCGGCCCGTGAGAGAATATGTTCCTGACACATGTCAGCTGATCTTGATTTGTATGGGAAAAAACCGTGGTATATTATTAGTTGTAGCTTGCATAATATTCGTTCATAAGACAAACCTATAGTAAAAAAATTAATCGCTGAATGTGTTGCTAAGCGCAAATTTCGAGAGCAGCTAAACCGATTTCTCTAATTCTTATTTATAATATTCTTGAAGTACGAGGATGGTTCTTACAGAGTGAAAAATTAAAAAAAAAATAAAGAATCGACTGTTAGGCGGTACGAAGTTCACTGGGTCAGTTAGTAAGTAATATAAATTTATTTCTAGTAAATTCTTCGCCACATAAAGTTATAACTTTCTGTTGACCACCACCTGTCAGGAACGCATTCTCTTAGCGGACGGATAAGCAGCTTTTTATATATTTATTTTTTAGTATAATATGAAAATCTAAAGTATTAAGAAATCTGTAGTGTAATTGAAAAATTCGTATATTGTCTCTAATTACATCTTGTAAAGAATAAAATACATTCTTGATCTGCCCTAATGAAGGGCTAAGGCTTGTCTAACATAACCACTCAGAAAGCTGAACTTCATTGCTGTGGCGCGCAAATGTTTTACAAATAATAAAATGATTATGATTATGATTGTGGCAGTCATTAATGCCAAATAACTCTAGTATATTACCAAAATATATGTAACTGAATTATATGACTGGCTTGTTGGTCTAGTGGTTAGTGACCCTGACTGCTATACCAGAGGTCGTATGTTCGATTCCAACCCAGGACAAATCTTTGTGTGATGAGCACGACCATTTTTTCTGTGTCTGGGTGTAATTTATCTATAATATGTATCATGTATTTAGAAATATATTAGTAATTTTATCAGTTGTCTGGTTACTATAGCACAGGCTCTGCTAAGTTTGGGATCAGATGACCGTGTGTGAGTTGTCCCAGGATATTATTATAATATGTAAAATAATAATTGTATGATATAACACGTAATTTGTATTTACAGCGTGCCTCTTAACCGTCCCGTGCCGGCGATACCGGAGCATTCGCGTCCCTCACACTCCGACCACAGGCATCATGCACAGGTTAATATCATTTCTTTATAATATATTTACGTTAAATGATTAAAATATAATACAGAAACAGAAGAATTTTACAAAAAAAATAGGTAAAGTTTTTACGTAAGTCTAAAAAGCAGGCATGCTAGCTCATGCAGACGAGAAACGAACATAACCTTGAATTTACAGTCGGAACAAATGTGTTAGAATATAAGTTAGTTCTCACATAATTAACACATAAAAAATTCATAATCGTTAGAATGAAAATGTTTAAAGGGTGGGATCCTGGTGTCCTGAAACACAGGCCCCGAGCCTAGCTTAGGCACCAGTCTCCTACAATATAATATACTTACCAGAATTATGTATACTTATGAAACCTTGTATTGTTACCTATATTGTAGTGAGAAAATAAATACGATTATTATTATTATTTATTAATTGCAGTAAAAATCTAGAAAGGATAGAATCTTATCTTTTAAGAAGTTAAACATCATTGTCTTATGGATTAGACATAAACATAAAGTTTATCATTCCGACAGCCGCCTTCAGCCGGCCAGCGCTGCAGATACCGGCACTAGCTGAGCCATACGGACACACAATACCACCGAGCCTTGATATAACATCACCATACTATTATACTCATCTTTTTTATTTATGTTATTCATGTTTGAAGTGTGTATTTGTGTTGTTCAATAAATTTATTTTCTTTCATATCTTTTATTGGTATTTTTTTGTTAGTTCTCATCCTTTTATGTGTCAAGTACTGTTGAGTAGTCGTCATAACATGTATTTATACATAACATACTGTTTTTTGTTTCACTATCGCTGCCTAATAACTAAAGGTTTGTCTTATACTGAATTAAAACCGTTCCGAGTGAATCAATATCAATTGTTGTCGTTATAGTTACAGAATACTCACCGTTACCAACCGATGTCGATGTCGACGCCGGTGAGCGTGCAGAGCAACTACCAGAACATGGGGTCCATGAGCCAGTCGCAGCCCGGCTACCAGGCGGGCGCGCGTGTAGAGCACAGCAAGCACACGCTTGACCTCATCACGTTCCCGAGCGCGGCGAGCGTGGCTGGCGTGGCGAGCGTGGCCAGCGTGCAGGGGGCCCCGCACGCCGCACTCACCATGCACGCGCCGCGCATCGACAGCTACGACCGCCTGCGCTCGGCCAAGCACGACGCCTACTCCCCGGCCACGTACCAGAACCACTTCCCCGTGGCCGTGGCCGCCTTCGCCGCCGCCAGCTCCGACTCCAGCTCCAGCGTCACCACGGCGTCGGCGGGCGCCAGCTCCGGCACGCCCAACACCAGCTCCGACGCCAGCACCTGCGACAGCAACGCGCCCAGTCTGCCCGGCTCGCCCGACAACAACACCGAGCGCAACGCCACCGTCGTCGCCTGCATCACCACCGAACACAACCAGCCCGAGGAGGAAGCGAACAACGACGAGTCTCTCAACACTTCCATGGGAGTGCTGAGCTTGAACGAGAGTTCGACCGCAACGAATACCTCTCTGAACGTGAGCCTGCCGCCGTCTGAGAGCCCGAAATTAAACGCGTCCGGTGCCAGTAATACGTCTCAGAATCAACAGAATCAGAATGAAAATCAAGATAATGGAGGGAATAGTGAGCCGAGGCTCGACGCTCCGTCGTCCAGTAAGAACGTGTCGCGGTCCAGCGGGCCAGAGTCGCTGTTGAACTTTGGCCTCGGCCTGCAGGCAGCGCTGTCGCCATCTCACGGCAAGGACGCAAACTACATGCTCACGCGAGCGCACAGGGAACATCAACACAGGGACAGAGAGAAGAGACACAGCCTCACGCCCTCCACTCATCTGCAAGCTAATCATAATACGCCGAATAGGTAAGTAAATAGGTACATACTACTCAAAGACTTGTCTGTTATGATGGCTTTCGGGATGAAATAATTTGTTAGGTTAGCTATCCCCGTATGAGGTTTATCTGACAAGTTACACTAATCACGAGCCAGCAGTTTATCTTTCTTTGTTAAAAATTGACTGCAAAGCTAGCAGATTTTTAAATCGCCAAACCCTTCATTGCGTCGTCAGTTCTAAGGTATCTCGATATGTGAACAGGAATCTCTAAAAAAAGAGAGGTTTGGAAGAAGAAAGGGGAGGCCTTTTCTAAACAAGAATTCTTTGGAATCTAACGTAGGCTAATAAAAAAAAAACTGTTGATTAAAGGCATAATAATGTGTTGTTTAGACACTCTGCGGAGATCCCTCTGGCTGCGGCGGAGGAGGCGCGGGTAGAGCGGCGGCGGCGGCGGTCGCGCAGCAGCGAGCGAGCGTTGCCGGCTCCCTACGTGGCCATCTACCCCTACAAGCCGCAGAAACCCGACGAGCTCGAGCTCAAGAAGGGCGGTCAGTATATTCAGCCATGAATTTTTTACTCTTATGTTCCCGTAGAAGCAGGTGATAGCATTTTTTCGCACAACGCAAAAAGAGCGGTGTAAAGGTGCGTACAGACTATGTAACATATAATATAACTTGTGTTTTATGACACATCCACATTATGTAACCTTGTTTTTAACATTGCATTTTAACAGAATATTGTACTCAAGAATAAAATGTTGTATTCAGTGTCCACATTATCTGAAACATGTATTATTGTAATTTGCATGTCTGTCTGTGGTTTTAATCAGAAATTATAAAAATGTGTTCAGGATTTTTAAGTTTTCAAGGTTTAAACAAAAATTTGTGTTCATTCAGGTGTGTAAGACACTCGACGGCCTTGGTCGAGTGGCGTACACCAGTTATCAAGGTTTCGTCAGCTCTGAAATCCAGGGTTCGATTCGTTTTTTACACTTTCTCGGGTCTGTTTGTGGTACCTTTCTTGTACCTGAATCCCATAACACGCGTGCTGTAGCTACTTACTTCGTGCTAAGAGCAATCTTATGTGATGTTGTCCATGTTGTAATTTAGTGTTGGTATGTGTCAGGCATGTACACGGTGACGGAGCGTTGCCGCGACGGCTGGTACAAGGGCTGGGCCGAGCGCGGGGCGAGGGCCGGCGTGTTCCCCGGCAACTACGTCGCGCCCGCCGCCAGGCCCAAGCTCGACAAGATCAACGTAAGTACATCTCTTACATACTATTCTTTTTACCTCTTTTATACTTTCTTTTTACCTCCTATATAGGTTCTTTTTAGTTGTATTATTATATGTTTGCTTTGTAATATGTGTGAGAAGCAGTACGTGTAAGGTGATGAGTATGTTGCAGATGGCGGCGGTGGCGGTGGCGATGGCGGTGGTGACGTCTGGCGCGGGGTCGGCGTCGGGCACGGTGGCCGTGACCACGGTGCCCGCGCCCGACGCCCCGCCCAGACGCAGCCCCACCCCGCACGACGGTATGTACGCCTGTCTTACTGTACTCTACTCACCACTCAAAATATCCATCATCATCTACCTAGCCTTTTACCAAGCTATGTTGGGGTCGGCTACCAGTCTTACCGGATTCAGCTGAATACCGTATTTTACATAGAGCGACTGCCTATCTGACCTCCATAACCCATCTGGGTAACTCAGTATGCCATAGTAAGACTTGTTGTTAGAATCGACCGCCAAAGATCCACGTATGACAGTCGGGACCTACATTTTAACGTGCGTTCCGAAACAGGGCGGGGTCTCGGTACGTTATAAATGGTCACCCAACCACGGACCAACCGCGGCGAGCGCGGCCCAACCCGCATTATCGGTCAAACCGTACGGCTTACAGTTAGTCACGAACCCCTTGACTAAAAGTTCCATACACTAACTATTATTATTATTTTTAGCCATAGTCGTCCCACTGCAGGGCCTCCCTTTTCTTCTTCCAATTCTCCCGGTCCTGGGCTATTATTGTCCGTAATATGGAAAAGAGTTAAGCTCATCGTGCTATCTCCTTCTGGGCCGGCCACGAAGTCTTCTAACGTTTGTGGAGTCCACATAGTCGTCCATACACTAAGCATTTTTAGATTACACATTTTTACACATTTTTGTTTTAAGTTTCTACAAAAAAATCTAGCTTAAGAAAGGACATGCTTGCCTAGTAACTACATATAATAACATCATGCGATATATCATTAGAAAGGCTTTATTTGTGTACTAAGGCGAGAAAAGTGTGAAATCAGTTATAGCACAATAAAGGCAACATTCTATAACCATCGACACGAGAAGAAGCAATGATTTTACTTACATTTTACAGCGCAACCGATAAGTTACCCGTGGACGGCGCCAACGCAAGCTCAACAAACTACACCTAGATCTGAAAAGGTACTTAATACACAAATTATTTAAATTTAAACGAAGAATTATAGCGTTATTTACTCCAAACAATAATCACATAAAGATGTTTAGGTACCTTATTACTAAATGTGGGTAACTATGTAACCCTTACTTGTAAATAAAAGTACACAATATAGTTTTTGTGCTTTTCTACATTTTTTTTTACATAATAACCTTTCACAAACTTTATTACAGCCAAAAGAGAAGCCGAAAGCCGAGAAATCTTCGATCTCGACGGGCGTGAGTCTTATGAAACGGCTTGCGGCTATGAAGAAATGCAAGTCGCCGCCACCCGCCGGCTACAGTATGGACAACCCAGTGTTCGAAGACGGGCCAGGCACATCCCTAATGCTTAATCTAGCGCAACAACATCATCCTGTACATGTCAGGTCAGTACGAAAAATTGTATGAAACATTCTGTATAAGTTGTGTATGAAGAGAGATGTAAATACTTAGTTTAACTATGATATACCCTAAGGGTTGTTATGTTTGAAAAGAGATTGGTAAATAGACAAATAATTTGGTGGATGCAAACACTAAACCGGTGTAATCTATTGCGATACCCAAGCTATGGCAAAGCGATAGGTTTTGACGGCAATTTTACAATGACTTCTCTGTTCTCTCCTCTCTGGTCCTATCAAATTTGTAAATTATATGACGTTGTGGTGATAGGTAATGCTAATTATAATTTTACCAGTTGTAAGCATGAAAGGCGTCTAGATGTACGTATTTAAAGTCATTACATAAATAATATTATAAGCGACTGCACTGGTATTAGGTACCTATGCATAATGATAGTTTTTAGGAAATGTTTTTATAAATAAATAAACATTTTTGGTATCGAATCTTATCAAAAATTAGATAGTATTGCTAATCAGATTATGTACCACATCTGCAGTCATTGAAGCAATGAATGTGATAAAAATCCTCCATAAAAAAACTAAGTAATAAAACTTATTTTCACGGATTATATCGCCGTTCATTTAATATTTTAGCTCCTGATGTATTAACACCTTTGCAGATATCATACTCATAGAAATACTGTTTGCCCCTCGGGAACTAAAATATAAAAAAAAACCAGCTAAATCGGTTGAAGTATTACAAATGGAATTCCCAAAAAATCTGTTGATTTTTGTTTACGTAAGTGATCAGCTGATTGGACAATATGCCTAAAAATGTCTATATAAACTGACTATAAATTTATACAAATTTTAGAGTACTTGTCGATAAAGATCGTACATTCAATAATTAACACATTGTTTCCTTAGAAAAGGAGAGAAAGATTTAACATAAAAATCAATAAAAAAAAACTACTTTCATCTTATTGGGTTTTGTGAAGTTATGTGTTGTGTGATCATGCTTATTATGATATGTTTGTGGATCATGCATCTTTGTTTGTCGACTAAGCGTGTGTGCCTTAATTGTATTGTGTTCTAACAGCACTGTGTATGCATTTATCACGTGTGTTCAAGCTACAAGCCAAATTAATCGACACTTAATTACCTCCTCAATTACGATTTTCTTAGTACATCACATGTCTTATATTGAAGTTTTATCTTAACAAATTAAATGTCAGTAGACAAGACACAATGGTTAATTGGAATGTATCATATGTGACTCATTGGACAGGGAAAGGGTGTATACTGCAAGAAAGTACCTATTATGATATATTTTCTTGTAATTGTCCGGTTTTTTTTTTATGGGGACTTGTATAAAGGGGTATAAACTGTCCATGGGTATAGATTTTTGAAGTGATGACGTTAAACGTCAAACTAAACTGTCAAAGTTTTTAATAAAAACTTATTGACTATAGTCAGCTAGAATCATGAATAACATCAAATAAATTGAAAACAGACAAGACGTTTTTTTTGTTACATAATGAAATAATTTTAAACTATTAAAAAATAAATAAATACGTGGGGTTTATGAATTATTCAACAATGGCATTCGTCAGACCTAATATCATGTCAATGGCCAATGCAAGTCCTCCTTTATATAGACATCCCATGGACTCTCGTACCCTATGGGCTTGCTACACGTCCGTAATCATATTTTTTATTACAAAAACAAGAGAATAGTGTCGAAATTGGCTTGTGGCATACTAACGGTGTGGGCACAGGTCGGGCTCGTGCCCGTCGCAGCTGCTGCGAGCGCTTCCGACGAACCGCGGCCACGGCCAGCCACACAACAGCCAGGCCGCGATCAACGCCCACACCCCGCACAAGGAGCGACCCTCCCAGCTACTGCACGAACATCACCACCATCTGCACAGGTTGTATACACACACACGCACATACACACGGCCAGCCACACATCAGCCAGGCCGCGATCAACGCCCACACCCCGCACAAGGAGCGACCCTCCCAGCTACTGCACGAACATCACCACCATCTGCACAGGTTGTATACACACACACGCACATACACACGGCCAGCCACACAACAGCCAGGCCGCGATCAACGCCCACACCCCGCACAAGGAGCGACCCTCCCAGCTACTGCACGAACATCACCACCATCTGCACAGGTTGTATACACACACACGCACATACACACGGCCAGCCACACAACAGCCAGGCCGCGATCAACGCCCACACCCCGCACAAGGAGCGACCCTCCCAGCTACTGCACGAACATCACCACCATCTGCACAGGTTGTATACACACACACGCACATACACACGGCCAGCCACACAACAGCCAGGCCGCGATCAACGCCCACACCCCGCACAAGGAGCGACCCTCCCAGCTACTGCACGAACATCACCACCATCTGCACAGGTTGTATACACACACACGCACATACACACGGCCAGCCACACAACAGCCAGGCCGCGATCAACGCCCACACCCCGCACAAGGAGCGACCCTCCCAGCTACTGCACGAACATCACCACCATCTGCACAGGTTGTATACACACACACGCACATACACACGGCCAGCCACACAACAGCCAGGCCGCGATCAACGCCCACACCCCGCACAAGGAGCGACCCTCCCAGCTACTGCACGAACATCACCACCATCTGCACAGGTTGTATACACACACACGCACATACACACGGCCAGCCACACAACAGCCAGGCCGCGATCAACGCCCACACCCCGCACAAGGAGCGACCCTCCCAGCTACTGCACGAACATCACCACCATCTGCACAGGTTGTATACACACACACGCACATACACACGGCCAGCCACACAACAGCCAGGCCGCGATCAACGCCCACACCCCGCACAAGGAGCGACCCTCCCAGCTACTGCACGAACATCACCACCATCTGCACAGGTTGTATACACACACACGCACATACACACGGCCAGCCACACAACAGCCAGGCCGCGATCAACGCCCACACCCCGCACAAGGAGCGACCCTCCCAGCTACTGCACGAACATCACCACCATCTGCACAGGTTGTATACACACACACGCACATACACACGGCCAGCCACACAACAGCCAGGCCGCGATCAACGCCCACACCCCGCACAAGGAGCGACCCTCCCAGCTACTGCACGAACATCACCACCATCTGCACAGGTTGTATACACACACACGCACATACACACGGCCAGCCACACAACAGCCAGGCCGCGATCAACGCCCACACCCCGCACAAGGAGCGACCCTCCCAGCTACTGCACGAACATCACCACCATCTGCACAGGTTGTATACACACACACACGCACATACACACGGCCAGCCACACAACAGCCAGGCCGCGATCAACGCCCACACCCCGCACAAGGAGCGACCCTCCCAGCTACTGCACGAACATCACCACCATCTGCACAGGTTGTATACACACACACGCACATACACACGGCCAGCCACACAACAGCCAGGCCGCGATCCACGCCCACACCCCGCACAAGGAGCGACCCTCCCAGCTACTGCACGAACATCACCACCATCTGCACAGGTTGTATACACACACACGCACATACACACGGCCAGCCACACAACAGCCAGGCCGCGATCAACGCCCACACCCCGCACAAGGAGCGACCCTCCCAGCTACTGCACGAACATCACCACCATCTGCACAGGTTGTATACACACACACACGCACATACACACGGCCAGCCACACAACAGCCAGGCCGCGATCAACGCCCACACCCCGCACAAGGAGCGACCCTCCCAGCTACTGCACGAACATCACCACCATCTGCACAGGTTGTATACACACACACGCACATACACACTTAATACAAACATTAACCGCTTTCGCGCTCATTAGCACGATTTCATAAAATCATTATTTCAACCCATCGCGTTGCTTTTTGTAAGCTTCCCCCTTTTCAGCCGTTAATTCGACATTGAAATTTATTTCTTTTTGTGCTATGTTACATACTCATTGTTTTATGTGGTTTTTGAGCATGGTGTTTTATGTGCTTTATGTCTTTTATTTACATTTAAATCTAACCTATCTGAAGGATACAGAAGCAATTCCTTTAAGTAGGGAATTTTAACGTCAATTTTAATAAATTACTTCAATTATTTCAAATATCGGGTCCGTTATCCAGTCATTGGATCGCCTACCTAAGGTGCGGCCGGATTATAATTGTCGATATTTCGTTGTTACACCCTTATTTTTTTCAAATAATATTTGTTTAACATTCTCGTTTTTGTATGTTCTTATAAGTTACCCAGCTTTACGTAAAATACCTCGTCATATCTTCTCTAAATATTTTTTCTTATTTTAAAGACTCAATATTTTTGGGTGAAGAAACATCCAATCGTCGAATATACTCTTAAAAGGATCCAATATATTTCAAGTATAATAATGTAATGAATAAACTTACAGAACGACTCCAGAAAACCCGTGGCAAACTCAGCACAGGAAGTCCCAGTCGCTTGACGTGACGGCCACGAGACGAGACCGACACCACTCGCAACCGGTTAAAGAGAGGTAATAAACTAACATAACATAACATACCATCACGCCTGTATCCCCGAAGGGTTAGGCAGAGGTGTACCGATGTACACCCACAGTTCGCCGGTATGTTTAGGTCCCATGTAATAGGGGGCGAGCCTATTGCCACTAACCGGGCACAAATCCAAACTCCGACCTGCTACTGAGAATTTCATAGAAAAACCCAATAACACCTTGGTCGACTTGGGAATCGAACCCAAGACCTCTAGCGTAGCAGTCGCGCTTAGCGCCACTAGGCCAACGAGGCAGTCTAGGCAGGTAATAAACTATTTAGCAATATATTTGACGACGTCCGTGGTCGAGTGGCGTACGCACCGGTTTTCAAGGTGTTGCTAGCTCTAAGGTCCCGGGTTCGATCCCCGGACAGGTCAATCTAGAATCTCAGTTTTCTACATTATCTCGGGTCTGGGTGTTTGTGGTTCCTTCGTTGTTTCTGAATTCCATAAAACAAGTGCTTAATAGCTACTTACTTTGGTTTCAAAGCAATGTATGTGTGTCCGCATTTATTTATAATATATCGTAAAGTATGATGAGTGATGACCGTGGTGGGTGAGTGGCGAACACACCGCCTTTCAAGGTGTCGCCAGCGCTAAGTTCCTAGATTCGATATCTGGACCGGTCAATATTAAAAAACCACACTTTTCTGTATTGTGTCTGGGCTATGTGTGAACATTCGTTGTGTCTGATTCCATAACACAAGTTCTGTCGCTACTTTAGGTTCAGAGCAATGTAATTTGTCCACATTCATTTATTTGCTTTGTTTGTAAAGTGAAACAATTGTTGGAATTAAGCTAAAGAATGTCACCATATTAAATCAACATCTTTTTATAATTAATGGCAACAATGTCATGCGTCCAATAATCATTGACATGCATTGGCATCATTAATGTACTAAAACACTATTGACGATATCACATATCTAAATCCCAGGTCGCTGTAAATACCTATAAACTAATAATATAAATCTTTCCCCACAGATTCCGCTGTATAGTGCCGTATCCGCCGAACTCTGAGTACGAGTTAGAGTTGAAGGTGGATGACATAGTGATAGTGTCGAAGAAGAGAGGCGACGGCTGGTACAAGGGCACGTTACAGCGGACGGGCAGGACCGGCCTCTTCCCCGCCTCTTTCGTACAGAGCTGCCCGCAGGAATGACAGAGGCCTACCCCCTCGAGGTTCGGGACACTCTTCTAGTTATGTGATACGTTAAAACATGTGGCCCTATGTATGGTATAGGTCGACAAAAATACATTAGGAAATATGGAAAAAATCTTGCACACGATACGATTTGAGGATTTAATTACATTACGAAAGAAATTGAAGTTGCTTTATTGCGAATAGTATAGTATGCGGATTTTTTTTTTTTAACCGTGTTAAGCGAAAGTATCTTGTACATTATTGAGGTTTTGTAGTAATTATTCATAACACAGACACAAGCTCAGTAGAAAAGTTTTTAATGAGAGCGTCGAATTACATCGTGTGGAAGGAGTTTAATTACCTAAGTTCGGACAATTAGTTGGTTTACTGTGTAATTACCCGACTGCCAAGAAGGGTTATTGTGATATTGATTTAATTAATATACTCTTTTGTCAATATAATACTAGTATTGACAAACTAGAGCCCATATAAACGATTTTTTTTACACTAATTGGACATAATGACCAAAATATTGGCCACATGTTTTAACTTCAAATGTAAATTACCTACAAATAAATAGATTTAAAAGTAGAAGGTAAAAATGTTTTTACTGACTAAGGTTGTTGTCTGATTAAATTAATGTTTTTCAATATCTTAGCATGTCCATTAATTTATTATCTTTCAAGTCTGGGCGTTTATGCATGTGATAGTCATGAGTATCATAGTTTATTTTAAGGGGAAATAATCATAATGGTCAAAATTATGATGAGGCAGATGACAACCCTAGCATAAATATGTAGTACATGTATATAAGAACTACACACAAACGTATAAGCGATCTGATTGGCGCTTTAGTTGTCACAATGTAATGTTGTAAGTGTGGTGCGCATAGGGTTAGCAGTTTTCAATATTTCAAAAAGGATTTATTATGATCAATAGCGAATTGTTGAATTATGTATATCTTTAAAATTGTTAGTAAAATATTCGGATCTATTCTAGTAGAGTCCCGTGAAGCGAGGAATAGTATCTGCGTTATTACTCACTATAGTCGACAAATATACACTTTTACCATATTTGGACTTCTCTTTACCTACTTACTACAATTTATAAAGATCTTAGAGCTAGCTTTATTTTGTTAAAACCGTGACTGAACCCTACTGCCGTGACTTCCTGTAACATACTCTTCTTTTAATTATTAGAAAACTTTTTTAAATCAAACAATGTGGGCCAAATGAAGAGTCCATGATAAAATGAAGTATTTTTGTAGTATTAAAATAAAAATAATAGCCACTGCACTGTGGTGTGTATATTTTGATCTTGAATTAAGTTGTATAGCCGTTAAATTAGTGAATACGTGTTTGACAATTAGAGACATACATCTGATAAACAAAAAGGTAATTACATAAACATTTTTTCTTATTATGAGTAACGAGTGTTTTCCAACTCTTCTACAGTAATTAATCCCTTCTTTACTGACTTAAATATCTTCTTTTTTTTTATTCTATTCAAATGAAGATTACAAGTGATCCTCCTGAATGTTAACGAAATTAAATGTTTGCCTTAAGCTGTTCTGGGCTGTTCTAATGTATCCCAAGCTAAGGTAAAAACTGTTGACGTAATATCAGAATGGCCATAAACGTCATCTTTACATCTTGAATGGATGTGAGTGAACAGTGAGTGTACTTGTTTATTCACTATTTATATTTACATCTTTCTTTACAGCTGACTATTGTTCACGTTTCGTTGTTAACTGTCTCTAGTTATAAAACACCTTTAGCTTTAAAATACACTCGCGTGCGTATGAGTTGCATCGAAGACGTTAATGTTTTAATATCAAAACAACGCTTAGTCCGTTTCAATTGAATAATAAGGTACCAACTTAATTGCATACGTATTGACATTATTTTTTTACTTTATTTGATAGTAGTACTATTATTTAAAATTAATTGAAATATAATATTACAATTATAAATAGGATTCAATATACGCTTACTATTTTTAACAACGTTATATTAATTTTGTTTAAGGACACTGCCATATTATTGTTTTCTTAAATTCGTTCTTTTAGTGGTATTAGACGTAAGCACTATACAACAGGACTTCAAGAACTAGGACTAATTATATCTAGCTAAGAAATGTGGTTAATTAACTATTTATATAGTAAATAATAATTTATATAAATCGTTTTAATAACATTTGGGTTTTAACAAAAAAATTGATGAAATTAAGACTGTATGATACTTTAGTTTATAGTATGTAATGTTTGTATGTATCATCTGGTATAACATAAGTCTATTTAATATTTTTCATATGAATCATTTGTTTGTTTGTGTAAAATTAGTTGTAAGATAAAAATTGGAATGAGATTTTGTTGTTGTACCCATTTAAGTGGCCTGATGTGTGTAAAATTTAAAATATGGAATATGTATGGGATTCGAATGGTTGAAATATGTATATTCGGGATTCGAATGGTTGGTATTATTACAATTAAATAGGGTTTCAGAGAAAATACTATTACTTACCTTGTTTATGTTCTGGTTATCTCGAGTAGTTAAAAAAAAAAATGCGAATTATTAATAATTACACTTATTTTTAATAGTATAGTTTCCATCTTATTTCGACTTCGGTAACCGAATGACACATACCATCACGACTGTATCCCCGAAGGGTTAGGCAGAGCTGTACCAATGTACACCCACAGTTCGCCGGTATGTTTAGGTCCCTATAATAGGGGGCGAGCCTATTGCTACTAACCGGGCACAAATCCAAACTCCGACCTGCTACTGAGAATTTCATAGAAAAACCCAATAACCCAATAACCGAATGACGTAGTTAAAATATCTATCTGTACCCTACTTTACTCCTTTAAGGGGCAGAGAACACATAAGACAGTTTAAAGGCAACTTCAAACTGTTTGACGTTTTAATTTTTGGCCCTTTTTTTATGAAACAATCTTCAAATATCTATTTTGCATTTTAGTAATAATGACATCAGTCCACGTTATAAATGGCGTATAAAATAGTCTTATTTTTATCTGTGGAACAACAGCTCAACTGCCCATTGGTACTAGATTTAGACCTAGTTGTAATAGAAACGATTGTACATTAGATGTCTTCTATAAATTTGTATAAAAAGAGAAGTGCATGAAACATGAATATTTAGTTTTATAGTTTAGAAGTTTTTTTTTTAATTTATGTTTGGTTTTCAAACGTTGTGTTATTTGAGTAATGAGTCTTTTTGACATGATTTTATTGTTATTTTAAATTGCGCGGCTACTATACTACTGCATACGCGAATACCCAATTAATTTACTAAAAGAGACAAAGTGATAATATTGAATTTCGATTAGAAAGTCTCTATACAATTTAAATAAAATTTGTTGAATCGATTTCACAATATATCGATAGTATAACAATAATTATCGAGTACACTCTGTGAGTAGTCCGAGGTGACGTCATAATCCACGTTGTACCGACCTGTGTATGCGATACACATGTAGTTTTACGTTCGTTTACGTAATTGTTGTGAACTGTTTGAAAGTATTTATTTTGTAACTTGTACAATAAATTAGATTTATATACACTATAACAACGAAGGTTTAATGCTCTTCTCTGCAACAGGGACACAAATGTTCACATGTAATTGATGTTCGTTTAAACTGCGACTGACTCGACTGTACATTGTTCTAGTCGGTAAAACATTGAATTTGCTTATTTATTTTTATGCCGACTATCCTTGTACCAAAATGTATTGTGCCTGATATATTTTTCTAGATATTTCCACATACCTTTGAGTATTCAGTTGTCCCTAATACGCGATTTACCCACCAAGTGACAATTCGACAAATATGTGGAACAAATTTGTGTCCAATTTGTAATGTGCGCTTTTATTATAAATCTTAAGTGAATCATATCGAAGTTATGATTAGGTGATTTTGAAAAGAATTAAAATTTCTTCATAACATAAGTGGTTTTATTTTGTTATGTTTACCAACTGAATTACAAATTACGATATTAAACCGTATCCCTTTAATTAATATAATTATTCAATACAAATGAATGAGGTAAATTATGTCGACATTAACATTATTATTAAGTAAATATGAAGTTTAAAACAATGACAGTAAGTGATTAGCCCTTACCAAGGAGTTTACCAAGATGACACAAAAATACGATTGGAGAAGGAAAAACCTAAATAAAAATTAGATCTAATAACAAACTTTTTACTTAAATGTTAAGGATAGACTTGCCAAGATAAATGATAAGTATCTACTACGTGTATTTAACAGCTTTATGATATTTTTGACCTTACCATAACATTGTCAGATTAAAAAATCTGAGTTGGTACAAACATCAACTTCATTTACCGTGACTGCAGAGTAAAGGCAATACACATTAAAGTTCGTCTTTCACCAGTTTTAAGATCTCGTCTTCCTCCGCGCCCCACTGGTCGGGGTCTGACGTCATCTGCCCCAAGGCCTCCATCCGCCGCTCCATGGTCACCTGGTCCAGAATATGCTCCATCTTCATATGCATGCAGTCATTAAACACCGACGCGTACTCACAAATCTCGAAGATTCCATCCACTGCCTTAGAACACTCCCCTATAGCCATTTTCAGCCGCTTCATCACCTCGCTATCCTCCCCATACACCGCCCTATTAGCTTCCAGGAGTTGATCTTTACTTATTTTATTGTTCTTTATAATAGCGTTACGTTTTAATATGCAGGCGACGAAACATTTCCCTTGGAGCGACGCTTGGGGGATACGTTTCAAGAAGTTCTCGACGTCGACCATCGACGCCTTCACTTGGCGCGCGCATTCCGTCAAGTTCTTTCTGAATGGTTCCACGTCGTCTGTCATCTTGTTATAACGCTGCATTTGTTCTTCCTTAGTTAGCGGCGTGAAAGATATTGTGAGGTAGAACGCTGAAGCAAATAGTAAGAAGAGAACACAAGAAAAAACGTTCGTTATTGAGTTATGCATTTTCGCTCGCTCTAGCTGTCGCGTGCGTTTTGTTTTAATTTTCATTTTATAGTAACGTGTGTACTAATTGGAGTTTTGGGCCACGTAAGCCGTATTACTTTTTAGCAAGGCTAAATTATGTGCATGTGTGTTGGTTTATTTTTATAAGTTTAAATTTTATTTTAAAACCTAAATTATTTAGTATTGGGTCGATCCCACAGCATTATGAGCAAGTAGCAATTAGTGTGATTCCAACCAATTGACCTTCAATGTAGTACATTTATTTAATCAACCACAAGTCACTTAAAAATATCACACTAATATTAATATCTTGTTAAATATACTTAGTAACGATTATAATTTTCTTGCAATTATGAAACATCAAACAGGGGGTACCTACCTAATGAGTAGATTTTATTAGAAAATGATATTTTCACTCCCGAAATCAAAATCTGACGGAGAATGAGGAACTTAAACTTGTCTTTAGGTCTCTACTTTTATAAATAAACCTACTAGTAATCAGTATTCTGTGCTAGTACACCATAGCCAAGTAAGTACTTAAAACGTTCCTAAACAAATGTGTACCAATCAACTAACATAAAATGAACTTCTTGGAAAAGAACACGGACGAAACTGCGGTGGAAACTTAAACTATAGTTTTACGATATAAAAGGTACATGAGTACATTGAAGTCCGATCTCTAATTGTTGCACTATTAAGAACCTGACTGACCATAGCTAACGAGTTTGCGGGGCCGTTTGAACTTATCGGATATAAGAAAATATTAGGTACTAAAAACTGTCCGACATACGTTTCATTGAAAGTCATTATTGACTGATTGGTGATACTTTCTATACACTGACCTCCTTACTAAACGATCTGCCATTAGAGATAAACACTTTGTTAATGTTGCCTTTCGTCTTAAGGCCGATAAACATCGAACGAGCAAATGCTCATTTCATACCCCAAACCATCAAATTATTGGAAATTCTAAAAGGGTGGGGGATGGAATGAAAACCCTGTATGATCAAACAAAACGCCGCCAAATAATACTGACGAAAACAGTGCTGTAATTATTGTTTTAATCTCGAATTTCGCGATTAAGGAATTTAATTTAATAATTAGGGAATTTCGCGGCTAAAAATCGTTATTTCAAAGTTCACGATTATTGATACTATCATGAATATTCTAAATTTAATTTGAGCATGTGATTGTGGAACCTATATCACCCTTTCGGGGTGGACAGGGTTTTCCTAACACCCTGTATACCGTATTACATACTATGCCAGTAGCTAATCGAGGATACCTCACTTATATAACTTGACTACTTCGTCTAGTAATCGACACGGCAAACAAGTATTAAGTCACATACGAACGTCACTAGCCACTACGGCGGTATTGACATTCGGGAGAACAAACATACTTTGGAATAAGATATGGTTTGAGATGGGATATAGAGTTACAGACAAATTGAGGGTTTATTAACCTATGTTATGACGTACACTGTTAGGGTGCGTCCAGGGGCCCGATGCCGCTATTTTAAGTCAGTGAGTGGCGGGTCAATAAACGTTCCAATGTACTTGTTTTTGTGCCTAATTTTCGTATTCAGATAAGAACAGTCCCTTGCAATCCTACAATGTCAACAGTGGCAAGTAGGTGTACATTTGTCATTAAACTATAATTATTTGAATACGAAAATTAGGCACAAAAACAAGTACACTGGAACGTTTATTAACCCGTCACTCACTGACTTAAAATAGCGGCATCGGGCCCCAGATCTGACGAACGGGAACGATCATTACACGTTCGTCAGATCTGGTCGCACCCTTACACAATTCTGTTCATGTGTAATATATGGATAACTAGAAGGACTAATCAATATCTGGAAGTTAAAATTAGTTTAGACAAAGAACGGAATTATTGTTTCACTTGAAATATTGGATATTTGATAGATTTGGGTTTTCACTCTCACATTTAACTTTTGGCTTTATATAACACCAGTTTGTGATGGTATAGCACCGAGGGAGTCAACGTTCTTTTACAAATAGGTACTATAATATCCTGGGACAACTCACACACCGTCATCTGATCCCAAATTAAGCAGAGCTTGTGCTATGGTAACCAAAAAAACTTATATATTTCCAATTACATACATATTATAGATATGGAAAATAAAACCTATACCTACTCGGAACAAATAATCATGCTCATCAATCAATGATTTTTCATGGGTGGGAATCGAACCCACGACCTGCGGTACAGCAGTCAGGGTCCCTTACCACTAGACCAACAGGCCAGTTCAGAACTATCAAATAAGCGTTAACCTTGCCATCCTAATCAATTTCAAAAGACGCTTCTGACCGCAAATCCTGTTTTCGCTTTCTTCATCGTTTCCGACAAATTCGAACTTAATTACTGAACATTAATAAATAACTAATTACTCGCTTGTAAGCATGTTCTGCCCTTCTAATAGGTTCATAGTAAGTACTAAGTAGGTACTGCGATCTAGATGGTAAGGTATTTTTACTATATTAAGAGTCTTATCATGAAAAGGATTCAATAATATTGAATTAAATCATGTTTGAATACTATGAGTTAGTTATTATGTACCTAAGTATTTAAAGTGCTAAACATAAAGCAAAAACAGTTGGGGCAATAAGATCTTTTTATTCCAAGTAAGTAATAAATGCGGACAACATCACATAAGTACATTACTCTGAACCCAACAACAACGAAGGTACCACAAACACCCAGATCCGAGGCAATGTAGAAAAGTTGGTTGCTACGTTGACCCGTTCGGGGATTGAACTCGAGACGCCACTCGACCAGGGAGGTCGTCGTGTATAAGGCGAGGGCTCTATGGAGCTCACCACACCGCCATGAAAATACCGCGACAGTTGCCTTTAAACCCCGGCACTCCCAAAGTAGGCAGCAACCGGCCGCTGGCAAATTTTCTGTAAATGATATTTTCCACGCAGTGTATTTTCTAAATTACTGCCGATTTTTTTTAGTTTTTAGTTGCGCACCCAAGCTGGATCTTGAATACGCCAGTTGTACGCCTCACTAAGTTTATGCTTAAACTGTTGATTTGTAACTTACACCTGCCTTTCCTTTTAAGGATCGAACTTTTAAAGCTGTAACCATTATTGTTGAAACACACACTACAAGGATTATATACTTAAATATAATAATTTGTTTTACGCATATAAATAAACGTTCTAGAAGCCTGTATGATACGGTTGTTTTTAAGTGAAATACTGTAATAGCCCCCGGTTTCTAAAAGACTGATCTATTTAATCTGCTGCCAAATGAACTGTCCACGACTGTTATTGGCTGACCAAAAGACTTACAGCCAATCACAGCGTGACACGCACAACCTTGTGAGTGTGGTACTTCTCTGGTTGTGACCCTGGTTAGTGACCCTGACTGCTATACCGGAGACCGTGGGTTCGATTCCCACCCAGGACAAATGTTTGTGTGATGAGCACGATCATTTGTTCTGGTCTGGGTGTAATTTATCTATAATATGTATGTATTTAGAAATATATAAGTAAGTTTTTCAGTTGTCTGGTTACCATAACACAAGCTCTGCTTAGCTTGGGATCAGATAACCGTGAGTGATATGTCCCGGAAAAAAATGCTGTCCGCGTGGCTGAGTACTGGTCCACAAAAATCTAGCCACGAAGAAAATAGCCATTGATCGATACGCTAAGAAGAG
The DNA here is from genome assembly GCA_905475315.1 of Autographa pulchrina. Classification (NCBI taxonomy): domain Eukaryota; kingdom Metazoa; phylum Arthropoda; class Insecta; order Lepidoptera; family Noctuidae; genus Autographa; species Autographa pulchrina. The sequence continues at coordinate 2,451,675 of FR997775.1, forward strand.
GAAGACATGAGGTTTGACAGATGGTTAACTAATTTTGGTTTTGTTAGAATTTTCAAAAACCGGGAGTAAGTGTATCTAAATAAATGTATGCCTAATGATCGAATATATCCGTTAATTCAGATATCCGTTAAGTATTTAATGTCCTTCTTTCTAATATACAGGGTGTCCGGTAAATAGTCCGACAAACTGTGATGGCTGATACCTTAGGTTAGGTCCTATCCAATGAACACAAGATATGTTCCCCGAAAAGTTACTGGTTTCGAGTTACAATCGATTTTAGGAAATTTTAGAATTTTCTACCTTGCATCAGACTTTTCCATTTTTCTTGCTGATTAATAGCTTTCCTAATACTTTTTGTACATCAAATTAATCTTAAATAGTTACTCTACGCTTTAGTAAGTCTCATATTTATCTAAAAGAAGAATGTATTGACAAAAAAGCCATTCGCTTAACAATTTTCACTTTTCGTTTTTCTTACTGCTCAACTTTGAACTGCAGTGGTGAAAAATAAATGTATGTAGGAATTTTGTACGACAATCTTAAAAACTTGCTTGAATATTGGTGATTTTGGGAAGGTAAAATACTTGCGTATTTTCCTTACAAAATTTGACAAAACAAGCTGCTGAAGTAGGTACACACATGGGCTTATTTGTTGAAATATTACTAATTTAAATCTGAGGAAAAATGAGACGTAACTTAACGCGGGTCGTCATTGTAAAATGAAATTAGGTATTTTCTTCTAGCGACTAACTAGTTACACAAAATAATAGTGGCCAATTTCAATTTGGAAAATATGGAATGAAAAAAAAAATGCTCTGTTAAATTTTTTGCAAAGTTACGGAACCCCTCGTTAGCATGTCCATCTCCAACTTGACCGGTTTCTTAGAAGACCAACTCTTCGTAAATACATTCAAGGCAAGTTGAACGATACAATATGGTTTGGGAAAATGGGTGCTAAGTGCAGTATGGGCCTGAAGTAAGAGCCTCCTCTAATGAAGGATACCAGGGCATATGGATTGGGCGTCCAAAACCAGCTATTTCATTGTTGTTGCATAAAACATAGTGTTATAAAATCTATTCATCTAGTAATAAAGTACTGAAGGAAAAGGTAACTTTACACTAAAACATGTTTTACTCTGGCATAGAGAGTTAATGGCGAGAAGAAAATACCTAACTTCATTGTACAATGACGATCCGCGTTAAGTTACGTCTCATTTTTCCTCAGATTTACATTAGTAATATTTCAACAATTAAGCCTATGTGTATACTTCAGCAGCTTGTTTTGTCAAATTTTGTAAGGAAAATACGCAAGTATTGTACCTTCCCAAAATCACCAATATTCAAGCAAGTTTTTAAGATTGTTGTACAAAATTCCTACATACATTTATTTTTCACCACTGCAGTTCAAAGTTGGGCAGTAAGAAAAACGAAAAGTGAAAATTGTTAAGCGAATGGCTTTTTTGTCAATACATTCTTCTTTTAGATAAATATAATACTTACTAAAGCGTAGAGTAACTATTCAAGATTAATTTGATGTACAAAAAGTATTACGAAGGCTATTAATCAGCAAGAAAAATGGAAAAGTCTGATGCAAGGTAGAAAATTCTAAAATTTCCGAAAATCAATTGTAACTCGAAACCTGTAACTTTTCGGGGAACATATGTTGTGTTCATTTTGTAGGACCTGACCTAAGGTTTCAGCCACCACAGTTTGTCGGACTATTTACCGGACACCCTGTATGTGCATATGTATGTAGGTACACACGTACTAACAAAACCACATAAATGAATAGACGTTTGCGTGTTGACCGTTAATGTAGTTAAAAAAAACTAGGCCGTTCGGCTTGAATGAGTGCACTTTGCAATTAAAATTGCGTTATTGCTATATATTTGTAGTGTATGTCTACTTCTTCTTCTCAGCATGTTTCATACCGTTTTCAATAATAAAAAATAATATTTTTTTTGCCGATGCAAATAGCTTGTTCTTAAATAGTTTAGTTGCCGGCAGTATAGTTTCTACCTATGGTCCAGCCGCTGACAGAATTCGTCACTGACACATGTCAGTTGAGTCTTGATTCTTACGTTTTTTTTTTTCAGAGTGAAAACAGCGTTGTTTATCATACTTACATCAAATAAGGGCTACGAATTTTAAAATAAAGGATGTTGTACAAATTCGTAAATATTTTTTATTTTTGATTGTTGACTGCGTATATTCACCGAATGCTATAAAAACATAAATATTGTATAAAACAAAGTAAACATGTAAAACAAAACAAATAATGACATTTCAAATAAGTTGAATAAACTGACATTACCTTGAGTGTGTAACTAAGAGAATGGTCCATAAATAATATAGTTCGGCCGCTGAGAGAATACGTTCCTGACAAATGTCAGTTGTTCTTGATTTGATGAGGGAATAAAAAAACTATCCAAGTGCGAGTCGGACTCGCGCACGAAGGGTTCCGTACCACCGTCGTATGAGAGCCCCCTTAAATATTCATTTTATGTGGTTTTTAGTATTTGTTGTTATAGCGGCAACGGAAATACATCATTTGTGAAAATTTCAGCTTTCTAGCTATCACGGTTTATGAAATACAGCCTGGAGACAGACAGACGGACAGACAGACAGCGGAGTCACATGAGTAGATAAATAATTGTGTATTACATTATTGGTTTATAGGACAAATAATGATAGGTAAGTAGTTTATTCGTAGTAAATTCTTCGCCACATTAAAGTTATATCTTCCTGCTGACCACGACCTGTCAGGAACGCATTCTCTCAGCGGTCGTACTGTAACTTCATATTTTTAGGGTTCCGTACCCAAAGGGTAAAACGGGACCCTATTACTAAGACTCCGCTGTCTGTCTGTCCGTCTGTCTGTCTCCAGGCTGTATCTCATAAACCGTGATAGCTAGAAAGCTGAAATTTTCACGAATGATGTATTTCCGTTGCCGCTATAACAACAAATACAAAAAATTAAAAAAAAAATTATTAAGGTAGGTACACTGCGTTGTAAAAATACATTTAAGACAAGTTCCATAAGGTCGTGATTTTCTGTTATATATGATAGTACGGAACCCTTCGTGCGCGAGTCCGACTCGCACTTGGCCGGTTTTTCGTAGTAAATTCTTCGCCACATTAAAGTTATATCTTCCTGTTGACCACTACCTGTCAGGAACGCATTCTCTCAGCGGTCGTACTGTAACTTCATAATTTTTTAACACACAGAACAGGACGCGATTGGCTCCCACTCGTTCGTTCAAGTATTTTGGCACCCTGGTTTGGCATGCCTTCTTTATTTTTTGGCACGTTTACAGTTATCTATACTTATAATAAATCTGTAAAAGTGAAAATTCTGTACATTGAAAATATCAAAAAAATAAATGGCGGGTGGTGTTACTAGACCGACACCAAACCCAAAAGTGTGAAAAAAAATTTTTTTGTCTGTCTGTTTGTTCAGGTATCACGCAAAAACTACCGGTTCGATTACGATGAAACTTGGTATAATTATTCTTTATTATCCTGGGCACCACACTGGGTAGTTTTTATCCCGGAAAAGTATAAACAATAAAAAACAAACTTAATTTTGCGGTTAAAAACTCATTGATAAGTTTCGTCATCCACGCGAACGAAGTCGCAGGCACAGCTAGTACAGTAATAAATATTTTAACGGATTTTCGTTTCCTTTAAGTTCACTTAAAATACAAAATAAGACTTCGTTCAAAATCCTTGCCCAAATTTTATTGTTATCACATACAAACATAATTAATGTCTAATTGGATACAATATGTCTAACCATTGTTTTACTAACACATGTACAATATTATAAAGTGAAACATCACAGTTTCTTTCAGTCATATATATGCCTACCTACCCTATATTTTAATAGGTTAAGTAAATATCTAGTACTCTCATTTTTACTATAACTTGACAATGTATACGAATCTACGCTTTATAATACAATATGCTATTTTTAATAACTACTCAAAAAGGATGCTACATGTAATTCTGTCCGGGTAACATTATTTTAATCGCGATCAAGAATATGGATATCCATTTTTAATCCACTACTTGTTTTATTAGATTCCATAGGTGTACATCTTAGATGAATGATTGGTCTCGCGCGCTCGACTAGATACCGCACTGTCAACAAACAAAATGTTCGTCGCTGCGGTGACAATTGTGCTCCCAGTGTCCTTCTTATTATGTGTAGTATTGTTTTTACAGCATTTTACTACGCAAGTCGGCATTTTACATCGAATTGCAAACACAATAAAATAAAATGTTCCGGAGGTCTAAATCAAACAAAGCTGTCAACGTGACTAGCACGGGTACGCCGGGCGTACTATTTTCGCCGCATTTAACGAGTACGACGGCGGTATCTAGTCGAGCGCGCGAGACCAATCATTCATCTGAGGTGTACATATTATTATGTGTAAATACGTTACTTAATAAGGGCCATAGATGTTCTAGTAATTTGATTAGACAGGATGGCTCAAGTACGGCTTAAATAGTTTTATTAAAGTGGCATCAATGCTTATGGTTTATTATAGTGAAATGAGTTCCCAAATGGCATTTTTCTTAGTTTGATTGGAATATTTTTAGGTTAATAGAACATTTGTCCACATTGTTAAATTCGTAAAATACAGCTTAATATCACATATCCTCTTGCCTTGCTCCCGACTGACTTATACAAAGACCTTATGAAAAGGTATAACTACTTTATTTACGTCTTTATAAAATCACATACACGATACAAAGTATTGTCTACAGAAATATATACGTATAGCTTTCTTCAGGAAAAGATTCAGAAAAAATGGCGAAAATAAAATGTAATTGAAATAAAACTGCTTTTACGGATTTTATCGCCTCAAGAAACCTCAGAACTCAATATAAAATGTAATATTAGAGTAATAAAATGTACGAAAGTTTTTTTTCGTGGAGATTTACGCACTTAGCTTGTACGCAGGCTTTGTCTGCTTCACCGGAATTTTGAAAGTTGTTATAAAAAACAGAACAATGAGTGGGAACAACGGTTTAAGTTCCGAACTAAACAAGTTAATAACGTTATAAAAATACAGTTCGATGTTTAGTTAATTATAATTCATCGGTACAGGTACCAGCAAAATAAATATAATTGTACGTTTATAAGTCGCGAGTCTGATGGCAAAACCGTCGATATTTCGTGAGTAATAAGCTTTATAAAGTCACCTTCAAAAGTCCATAAAGATACAGGTACTTTTACAAAATAACTGAACAATACAAGATGGTCTTGACTACACACTGTTGTCATTGTAGGATTGCCCTGACTGTTCATCGTAGGCTTATCTGAATACGAAAATTAGGCTCAATAACAAGTACACTGGAACGATCATTAACCTGCCACCCACTGAATTTAAAATAGCGGAATCGGGCCCGTGAACACCAATATACCACATGACACTGAACATCTGTGACTTGCAAATCTAATTTCATAAACTTTTGTTATTGACTGTACCTACTTTTTAATGTAGGTACCTATGTGTTTTCATTTGATACTATATTGTGTGTCAGTACATTACGTGTTTATCTACGGATTTAAGCCTCACTAACTATATCGATATCATTGTTAATTTATTATAGTTTTTAACTACACTGAATTGTTACAAAAAGAAAAAATCTACTTCATGAAATATTGCTAGGAGAATCTCATGTGTGTTCACAGATCTTTAACTCTTTATCCAACCTCAACGAAGAACCTACAAATACAATACTTTTTTTACAGTGATTTACTTAAACTTGTTTAGATTTAGCAATTATCTGATTGCACTATTTTTTTTACTAGTTACACTAAATGTGCAAACATACACTATACAGGTATAAAATTTTGTTATGTTGTTTATACCTTGAAATGATGTTAAGAAAAATATTTTCCGTCCGTAAGGCCGCGACTGTACCCTGCATCGGGAGCAAAACAAACGCGCAAGGTGAACCACCTTACAAATTATTCTTTCCTTATCCAACGCAACAATACCAATACACAATCGCATTTCTCATTTGCAAACAAAATAAGAAGGCGTATCACAGCCAGACAATAACATGGTGTAACCTAGATGAGTCACGACGAACACTGTAGGTAACACTTAAGTTCTGTAAGCTTCCTAGCCGATACACTTTCGAGCACTTGCAAAAAACGCGACTTTCACTTTCGCATCCCATTGCAAAACAAATAAAACCTCCTTTTGACGTGGCGCGTCAAAATTAGGAAGATTACTCAGACCATATTCGGCGATTTGGTAATCTCATGAAGTCTTAGCTCTCCTCTGTCTCCAGCAAGACCGGCAGGCTGGCGTGCGCGCAGTGTGGCGAGGCCCGCGACGTGAACGCCGCCATCCAGGACTCCACGTCGCGCTCGGAGCACAAGAACTTGGCAGAGATCGTGTTGTCGTACCCTTTCTGCCGGACGACGAAGCCGCAGTTGGTGTCGGCTAGCTCCACGGCTGTGTTCCTCAAGTTCACCACTCCGATCGCCTTGGAGACCCGCTTCCTCGGATAGATGACCGCGAAGTGCTCCAGAGACGTCCTGTACACGACCACCCTCACGTCCTGGCGCATCCCGCCGGGCCCCAGTAGAACCAAAAATCCAGATTTGATTTCACTTTCACTACTTTTTTTTGGGAAACTTCGGCCAAAATGTTCATTACGATATGTGTTTGACATAATGTCCGCAGGCATTTTATTGTTTTTGCTGCAACGCTTTATTCACATAACAATTTGCAATATTATTGTTGGCGGCCGCGCCGGACGTGCGGAAAACGTTCTCCTCTGTCGCGCAATGTATAGTACTGAACAGTCATTTTCCTAGCGGGGTCTATTTATAACCTCTGGGACCCGAAGCGGTTCGGACGATTTCGTTTATGATCGTTACTTTGCATTCACTTTGGAGGCAGTGGAGGCTTACAGACGATAGCAATCCGGCCAAATGTAGAAGCCTGTCTGGTACGTAATATGTTACACGGATGTTGTATGTTGATGAAGTTGAGATGAAGTTTTATAATTGGTCGGCTTATTGGATAGGTCGAATGTTATCGGTCTTGGCCGAAATGTGAACGTGAACCCTATACGCTTGCATTGGTAGTAGCTACGTAAGTATGAATGTTGCACTTGAAAATGAAAAATATAAATGTTACAATTATTTGTTCGTCGTTACCTATTATCAGGTTTTAACAAAATAATTAGGTATTGGCATGCTTTAATAGCGGAGTTAAGATCATTAATAATCTCAATTACTTAATAACAGCCTTCGTTACGCTGCTTTGCGTTTTTGTATCCTGAGAGGTACAACTTTATAGTACACCGTGTAGTAAACTAATTGTGCCCAGCGGTTTTAACCGCGTATTTTTATTTTCGTTTCCGCGCCACTTCATCATTTATATATTTTTACCCGACTGCCAAGAAAGGGTTATGTTTTTCGCGCGTATCCTGTATGTGTGTAATATTCTTTATTACCTCATATCTTCGAAACATCATCATTCAGTATCTTCCACACTCCGGCCCCCAAGATACAAGCTTAGTGGCTTAGTTTGGGGCTTTGGGGACCACTGTTATCTCCTATGTTAAAACTTTATAAATACCCTGTATTCTGTCTTAGTAGTCCTAACTCACATAAGAAATAATGTAATAATGAACAATAAATGTATTCTTAAATAAACCCTAGTTACTTTGAATGTCAACCGAACCCCTTACGTAAATTTAAACCTAGAAACATTTAGGAGGAACTTTTACTATATTATTATTTTTTATTTAGCTAATAACATAAGGAATATTTATTCAATCGGCATTCTTTATAGCCTAATTTATTAAACTGACATGTACACAAGTAGATTTATTACAAGTCTAAGAAGTGAAGTCAGCAATTTTTCTTTTTACGCTCCCTTAGATTTGCGATTACAGTTTTCGTGTTCATTGTACCGAATTATTGACAAAAGTATTTTGTGTTAGAGGTTATTTTGAATATAGGGGTTGTTTATTTTATTACGAGTACTAAAAGTACGTCACGAAACCCCACTTTCGCCACGTAACAGTTGGAAGGTAGGTACCTACACTACCTACGTGGGGGTAGTGCGACAAGTATGACGTCATATGATCACAGTCGCTAGCTGTCAAAACCACACCACTCACACAGCAGTAGCCATAGACCACTATTATAGCAGTAGCTTTTCTTATCTTATTTCAAGGTGTCGCTAGCTCTGAGGTCCCGGGTTCGATCCCCGGACGGGTCAATGTAGAAACCAACTTTTCTACATTGTCCCAGGTCTGGGTGTTCGTGGTACCTTCGTTGTTTCTAAATTCCATAACACAAGTGCTTCAGCTACTTACTTTGGGTTCAGAGCAATGTATGTTATGTTGTCAAAAAATAAAAAAAAAAAAAGTAAAAAAAATAAATAAATTGAATTTAGAACCTACTATAAAGCAGTTACTAACAACATCAAGATTTATTATGAAGAAAGGCTCTTCTTTTAAGTATTTTAAGACTTTACAAGTCATAACTTGTAGGAACACAAAATCATAATATAAATTAAATCATAAATTCCATAATGCGGGCTGCGGGCGCTGCTGCTAAAGAACTCTCCGCTAGGGGCGCAAATCGCGCGCACGGAACGTTTACACTTTAAAGATGTGAGGTCGCTGGAAAGTCGAACCGCAGGCGTTGGTAGGATAACCGAAATATATAATTCTCCACTTTTTTTTTACATATTCTGCTATACGTTACGTTACGTCTAATAATTATAATGAATACGGCAAATATGAACTAGAGTCAATGCGGAAAAGAACCGCCGTGCGATTGAGGGCGCTGCTGTAGATAGATAGATAGAATATTTTTTATTGTACACCTTTAAAAAACATAATAATAAAAACCGATAAGACCGCTTACTGTATAGTAAGCGGTCTTATCGCTAATGGCGATATCTTCAGACAAACTTAATTGCTGTATTTTTTAAGTTATAAAAACTGTTACCTTAATACAGTGAGACTGTAAAATCTGTTTATTTATAAAATTTATTTAAACTAGTAAATAATATTTAAGTTATCTTCTTCATTTCTTCATTATTATGAGATGTTTTAAATGTGCTTATAACGTTAGTTCCCTTAGATGAATGATTGGTCTCGGTCGAGCGCGCGAGACCAATCATTCATCTAAGGTTAGTTCCATTTTACGCCGCGCCGCCGCCGCGCCGTGGCGGTTTTCGTTTCGCAGAGACTACGAATCGACGACTAATAATAGAGCTTAGTCAGAAGCCGTGTACCTACGCTTTAAAAGAACAGCTAAATTAGAGCTTTGTTTACCTACGGTTTATAAACACTTGGTTTTGCCAATAGTATGCTTATTTTCAGAGATTAATAATAATAATAATAATAATAATAATAATAATAATTTATTTGCTAGAATATGGTACATCAGGTGTTACAGTAATTTTGTTTCAGCATATCCTGCCATAACATGGCGTGCAAATGTATTCACAATCCTCAATGTCAATTAATCTAAGTTACAAATTACAGCTTCTATTGACTTGTCTTCTAAATAGTCCTTAATGGTATAATATCTTTTAAATAGTAATAGTTTGAAGAGTAGTTTTTTAAACATTGTCAGAGGTAAGTCTTGAAAACTATGTGGTAAATGATTGTAAATAATAATCGACATGCAGTATACATTTTTCTCAAACTTAATGTGCATCAGTGCGACATACTCAAAATAAAACGCTCTGTCTACGCTCATCTTATATATAAAATTCTCGTGTCACAATGTTAGTTACCATACTCCTCCGAAACGGCTTGACCGATTTTTATGAAATTTTATATGCATATTCAGTAGGTCTGAGAATCGGCTACTATCTATTTTTCATAAATCATACCCCTAAATGGTAGTAGGTAGGTAGTAAGCAGGTGCTAGGTAGAAAAAATTGCATTGCAACGCATGCCGGGTACAGCTAGTTTACAATAAAATGTTGACTATTTTGACAGTTGACGCAACAGTGGCGCCGCGTAACTCGGTGAGCGGTAGAGATAGCCTTTGCACATATATTATTATTATCAGAATCCTTAAATGTCCCAGTGCCGGGTAAAGGCCACTCACCCATCACTAGTCTTGCTCAAGATGTGCATTATTGATTTTATCATTTACTTATTATGTGCTCTGCAAATATTTATCAATCAAAATCAGTTTTTTTTAATCTTTGTGGTCAGTTATTATTTTAAATATATGCAATAAAAATATGTTTCTTTAACGCTTTGTCAAAAAGTGCTAAAAGGGTTGGTACGGTTATTCCATTGTTATTTCCGTCTCCGTCTCGAATAGTAGAACAACTAAAAAAAAAAATGTTTTATTTGGGAACACATAACGTGAGAGAAACCTATAATGTCATTGGGAAGTCCTCATCATTTCATCTTAGTCGATTTTGGTTGCTAAAAGCAACCAAAATCGACTAAACAGTTCCACAGGACAAGTGTAAACTGTGGCATACTTCACTACTCAATGAGGCGTCGTCTTAGAGAAATTACTAAAGCATAGAGGGAGCGTCAAATTTCACTATAGTTATACTCTTTTAACCTATGACACATTCATTGTGAAAAAGAAGGATAGATATATAGTTTTAAGGGTTGCTTGCAGCAATACTGTCCACTTTTTTTGCCTCGGTAGTGATGTGCCGTATTTGGTAGAGGTATCGAAATAAATTTAGTTCTTGACAGAAAATGTACTTCTACTGAATGTACGTTATTTTCATGTTACATCTTTATAAAACAACTACACTAAAATTAAATCTTATATAAATAAATAATACTAACACGCGTCAAAAAACTCATCATCATCCTTGTCAATGGCGGGAAACGTGCCTAGAAGGCTGGCAGCATTGCCACGTTGAATGGCTATGCCGATTCTCTGTGCAAGGAACAAACTAGCCCTCTGATCACGAGTAGAATCTACCAAAAGTTCATTAAAAATATTTCGTGCACTAGGACCCCATGACCCGAGCGTTTCAAAGTTTCAAACCCAAACGGCTCGAAAATATAATAACCTATTAGGTTATTATACTTTCGCCGCTTAAGGGTCTTCGCAGCTCCAGCAGCAACGCCAAGAGAGGCCGCCGAACTTAGAACGTGGGATAGCGCAAGGGTGTCGACGCACGTTGCGTCCCACACCAAATGCCTTTTTATAAAACATACATCACCAAGGCAATCAATATAAATTTAGTCCCAAATTTACGAATTATCATTAAAATTAAATCATCGTTTAAAATTAAAACAAATACGTGATAGGTTGACTAAAAGATCTATTGCAACACAACTCCGCCAATCACAGTACTTGATATGAAATATTTGATAAATGAATGTCTAATCTTTATGTTGATCGGCCTTTAGAAACTGGGAGTAAAAGTAAAAACATATATAAATTATGTAAATTTTTAATACATAAAAACAGTGAAAATACATTATTTTTTTATCTCTCTGTGCCCCGCGGTTTCACCCGCGTGAATACCTAAGTGTAATTCCTGATGTCTTTGTAGTTATTCTGTTATTCGGGGCGGAGACGAAGTAATTTTTTCGGCTATGCTTAGTCCAACAATTTCTGGCTCTTGAAAGCACTTTACAGTTTACACCAGTTCTTCTATCATTTTTTGAGGCATACTGTAAAATAAAACGACATTTGCTACATTATAATGACATAAAGTTAATTCTCGTATCGAATAGTATCGATGAAAAATATCTACTTCACTATCATAACATAACCTCACAAATAAACAAATTACTTTTTTTAAGATTAATTCGTTTACACGATATTATTAGTAAAAAAGATAGTCTGAAGGTATCATTATCAATCTAATGTGTATGTTATAAGTGATCGCATACAAAAATTACGCATGATTTTATTAGAAAATTGCAAAAAAACACTTACCGTTGAACGCTTGCATATTCATTGATATCTTTCCGTAATGAATATGATTTACACGATAAAAAAAAAACGAGCCATATTAAACGCTTATTTATCTGTCCTTTGCACCTTTTGTACACAATCGAGTTGCTTATATTACGCAAAACACAATATTATTTGTAAAATAAACAATGACCAGCAACGACTGACATTCACAACGTATGATACGACTAAATCAAATGCTTTGTACAGTTTACCGTGTAGAAAAGGTTCTACTAAGCAACTATGTGCTCTTTTAATTGGTCGTGTAGTAAGAGACCAAATATGACCATTTGACAATTTAGGAGCGTCCACTTAGCTTTAAGCATATATGAGTCCATATATGTTTGTCTCTTTTATACATATAATCTGCACCATAAGAGAGAGGAGCTTGGATTCATCGTAATTTGTGTCTATTTTGTTCGCTCCCTCTATGCTTTAGTAATTTCTCTAAGGGCGTCGTATAGTCTCAATAGTCTGTGGTTATTTTAAAAAGGTTCCTGAGTGAGTTCTACCCGATATATTACTTTCCTCTATGGTTCCTTCATTCTCTTTAACCATTTATCCATCTCGATTCTCGACCATCTCTGTTATTACTACTGTTTTATCTGTGATCTCTGTGACCGTGCAAGATAAAACGCATTGTTTATAATCGTAGACAGAGAATAGTTATTTACTTTTGGTGTCGCTTTTTGGCTGAACCTTCGTTTGCGGTGCCCATAATCTCGCATTGTCGACAAAGATAACCCTACTTATTAAGTTATTACTTTGCTCTGTGAAAGATTGTCGATTGTTAAAACGTTATCTTGTTACAAACAAATCTAAAACGTGAATTGTTGGTGTGAATTTGCATCTGGCGTCTGTTTTTTCTTCAAATTTACTTGAACTTACACTCGGTGACCTATCGGGTACCTATTTGTGCCGAATGGCATCATCAAAGATTAAATAAAAATACCATGTTAATGAAACGTGCTGTATTCGATCTTGCATTGTTAATTATATGATTTAGAGTTTACAATGTTTATCGAATTGTTTGATGAAAGTTTTGTGCTGCTAGTGAAAATTGGTCTTGGACCAACATGTTGGATAAAATGATTTTATCGTTGGGTTATTATTGGTTGTTCAGTCTCGGTTTTCGATATTTAAGTGTTTGAATACAAAAAAACAAATGGTAGAAAATGAAGTAATCAGTAGATACTTTTTATGGCATACCTACTGATTTTAAAGTTGATGTACTGGTTTATCTTTTGTGGTCATTCTGGTGGTTAGATTTTGCTTTTCAAGCATTATTTCTCTACTTAAAAAGCATTGCAGGCAAAGGAGTTAAGCAAAGGTATTGAAATATTCTTAACTTTGTTTTACAATACCTGTGTAGTTTAAGAGGCTGATAGATAAGGAACTTGCTACACTTAAAACAGATGAAGCAAGTTCCAGTGAATAGTTCTAAAATCCGGTGCCAGAATCTGCTTGCTTACCAAAGACTTCTTGATAACAATTTACAAGTAGGGACTGTATAACGTGGCAACTTGACCAATATTATTATATAAAATTATTGTTTTATTTTTGAACTGTATGTTGAGTGAATTAAAATACATTTTGTATGTAGTGTGAACTCTATGTCTCTCCATAAAAGAGGGGGGTTTATAAACATAACTACTGTGTAAACTCTATATAATGACATTGAAGGGTTTGTACATTTTATGGCATTATAGAGCATTGTTGTTAAATGGAGAGAAGAAAAAACAGAATTATGAAAAGAAAAAGTTTATTTCCAGCTAGTAGTTATGTACATAAAGCTGCTTGTAAAGCTCTATCTTCTTGTTCCTGATCCTCAGTTTATCTCACTGAATCCAATTTCTTTGTCTGTGAGTGAAGCCGTTGTAAGTAGGCAGTCGTCTACTTTGATGTAGTTTTTAAGATTTTCCATAAAATTTCCTGTCATGTTGAACTGCTGCACCCGCTCAGTTAAATCTTTCGCGAGCAATACTATTTACACCTCCGATTTTGGTGTTATTATTTCTAAACATTGTGAAATAACATTTGTAAAACAATGCTAATAGATTTCCGTCCCTTGCGGACCCTCAACTTGAATTTGTCAACTTTTTGTTGCCAATGCCTTGTTTTCACCTAGTTACCTAAATATATTATGTATTTTCATTGCTATTAAAAAAAAAACGCACTTTTTAGTTTAATTTTAAATGGTTAGGAACCACATCATTATAATAATAATAATAATATTTATTTATTTGACCAAATATATGTTACAGTGTAGAATTTTAAACTAGATCTTATAAATACCACAGTTCCAAAAATACTTAAACTACACTTATGTTAAACTAAAATTAATATAACATTTTTAGAGTACATTTAGTATGATATGGTTCATAAAGTATTAATTGCTGCCAGCCTGAACTAGGGTAAACCTGTGTTTCAGGTGATCGCTTAAGGTAAATATTTAAATAGGTCATTTAAAATTAAAGTAAAATAATAATTAAAGACTACATAGTATTCGTTTACAAAATAATACGAGTTACAAAAAAGTCTATCAGCAAAGGAAAATATCTATTAATAATGTTGTCAGTCTTACTTAACAATTTCTAGTATTTTTTCTGTGTCTGCGTAATTCAATTTCCCTAAATATTGGGTTAACATGAGCATACATTTTTTATTATTTAAACAATATATATTAAGTTTTTTATTGATTCTATTGTATAAAAAAAGGACCCAAAAATAAATAAAACCTGTTGACAAATGCATGATTAGCTTGAGGTCTACTACAGACTATGTCCTTCCTTCTCTTGTCTGTTGCTAATGGGATAAAAGGGAGATCAGTGTGCTGTTTTAAAATGGTGTGCAATAAAAATAATTGTCGGACTGTTAGTACGTTGCATTCCCTATATAGCAGGTCAGTAGGAAATAGAAAAGGTCGGAAAGTTGCTACTTTAAGAATTGCTCTCTGAGCGCGTTCTAAAGGCAGCAAAATTGACTTTGCTGCACCACCCCAGGAAGTTATGCAATAAGTAAGTAAAGATTGACACAACGACAAATACACTTGCTTTATTAATGCATAATCTGCTATATTGCGAAGATTCTTAAATAAATATATTAATTTACGTACTCTGGAACATAATAAATCAATGTGTTTGCGGAAATTCAAATTCGTGTCAAGAGTTATATCTAAGTATTTGATGTCGTTAGTATTTGCTAAAGCAGGGCAGGTACAAGCGATGTCAGAGATTATTTTACAGCTGTGTGCATATATGTTTGGATTAAAAATGGGTATGTTTGTGTTTCTCATTGTAAAAAGAATGTATTTGGTTTTATCTGCATTTAGGGTTAGTAAGTTTTTGTGTAGCCAGTTAGTTACCATATCAAAACCCGTCTGAGCGTGCTCGAAAACCTCCTGCCGGGTATTTGCCGTAAATAATAAAGCGGTGTCATCCGCATAAGATATTATAAGACCATTTGGAATTTTTAATTTTTTTTTTTGGAATTTTTAAGCTGCAGATCATTTATATAAACCAGGAATAAAGTGCAGCCTAGAATACTACCTTGAGGGAATCCATAGCCAGTATTCTGAACTTCAGAACTTAAGTATTGACCAATTTTAACATATTGTAAGCGATCAGAAAGGTAGTCAGTAAAAAGGCGGAGTTGTGTTCCTCTTATCCCAAGTGCTTCAAGCTTGCGCAAAAGTATGGAACAAGATATGCTATCAAAAGCTTTGGCGAGGTCTAGAAATATCCCTATGGTGGGTTTACCCCGGTCCAGGTTGCTAGTTATATAGTTTGTTAATTGATGAAGTGCTTGATTAGTAGATCTTTTTTGCCTAAAGCCATATTGGTTCTGTGAAAGTATTTTGTTGTCTTCAAGATATTTAATTAACCTATTGTTTATGATTTTTTCCAAAATTTTTGAAAGTCCTGATAATACTGAGATGGGCCTATAGTCATTTACACATTTTCTATCTCCTGATTTAAATATAGGGGTCACCACTGCTTTTTTAAGGGATCTGGGGAATACACCTTCATCTAAACATAATTGAAATATATAACGGGGGTTAACGGGGGAGCAAGTAAATGTTTGAGGCTTTTCAAAATAGTATTGGAAATATTATCCCATCCTACAGCACAATTGTGCTTTAATCCAGAAATAATGCTTAACACTTCATCTATATTAGTGATGCGACTCGAGTGGAATTTTGCCACTCGATTCATTCGAGTCATTTTATAATGTCACTCGAACACCACTCGAGTCATCGAGTCACTCGAGTGGTGCCCGATTGACTCGACCACTAACGTTCATCGAGTCACCTGTGACAATTAATCTGAAGTTAAAAGCAGACACAACTACGTTTAACAGCAAAACCGATATTTTTAACACTAGTAATCAGATCAAAAACAATAAAATAATGGCAACTCGCAACTCGCGGCAACGCGAGCATGTACAAACCTGTTTGTCTAGGCGAGTGATAAGCGAGTGACTCGAGTTTACTCGAGTCCGAGTCAACTCGAGTCGCCTATTTCTTCACTCGAATACGATTATTTTAGGTACCACTCGAGTCACTCGAGTAAAAGTGGAATCGAGTCGCATCACTAATCTATATCCGTATTTAGCAAAACAAAGGAGTTCACCGTAGAGGCAGTCATTAACTTATTTAAGTCGATACTGCTTGTCCGCAAGGTTTTTTCTGCAAGGGTTTTACCCACGTTTGCAAAAAAGTTATTGACTTTGTTAATTATGTTTCGCTAAGTAACAAATCTACAGGAGGTTCTGAGGTTTTTGACTGGAATGCATTTTTTTTAATTAATTTCCAAACAAGCTTGCTATTATTACCGGCCTTTTGTAATTCATTCCTATCGTATTGAGACTTCAATTTTTTTAAAAGGTTATTGCAGTAGTTCCTATACCTTTTATAAGATATGGAAGTAACTGAATTGTCGGGTTCTAATTTCGATTTTTGATGAAGTTTGTCTCGATGTCTAATGCAACGTACGAGTCCCGGTGTTATCCAAGGTTTTAAATTTCTATGTTTTCTAGGTATCATAGTTGTCGTAGTATTTTTTATAATTGTTTTTTGCAAAAGGTAAATAAAATAGTCTAAAGCAACATTTGCATCGCTCGCATTATAAACTGGTTCAAAGGTATTATGTTTACTTAAATCGCGTTCAAGGTTTTTCATATTGACTTTATTATAGCTTTGCTTGCAGTTTTTTCTCGGCAAGGATAATTTTATTGTTAGTAAAATAGTTTGATGATCGGTAATAGTGGAGTTAGTAACCAATGTGAGTGAAGGTTTATTAGTTTTTATAATAAAATGATCTAGACAGGAACCACTTTGATGGGTGGGGTAGTTGTGCGCAGGTAATAGTCCGTGAAAAGAACAAATGTTCAAATAGTTATGTGCGTTAGTGTCGGTGCTCCCAGTAGCAATGTTAATGTTTATGTCGCCAGTTAAGATTATATTTTTATATGATGATAGGGTTTTTAAATGCATTTCAAGCGATTCTAAAAATAGTTCAATGTTTTGAGAGGGAGGTCTATATACAGCTATAATTACTGTATCGGGGTTTATTCGAATTAATAAACAATTACATCCCTGTAAAATAGGTTCTTCTACAGTTACATTTAAGGTTCTCTTTATATAAATTACTAAACCATCATTTTGGTTTAAAAATATATCGGATTTGTGCATTAAATAACCATCAATAGAAGGTAAATGGGATTGTTTGTTAGAAAGCCAACATTCTGTTAGAACGATGATGTCACTACTTATGTCAAGAGTATGGAGCAATACCTGAAAGCCATTCATGTTTTTGTTTATGCTGCGAATATTTTGAGTGATTAATGTAAGAAAAGATTCGGAAGTCGGCAGATATTGTTTACAGTCTTCGACCTCGCAATATTTAGCTTCAGACACAGAGAAATTATCTAGGTCATCGATAAACTGATTAGTCATAATTAAAATAAAATATAAACTAGTTTAAGTGCTTACTTTATAAATAAACGCCGGCGCTCTTAGGCGCCCTCATAGTCTATGGAATGAATGTAACTGTCCTCCGCGTATTTCCGTGCCGGGCAAGTAGCATCACCAGTCTGGTGATCACTTTTACGCTTAAAACGTTTGCACGTCGCACAAGTGGGCGGTGTAGACTTGTTAGTGCATTCCTTAAAGGAATGTCCCAGCTCTCCACAGTGGTTACAGGTAGGGCTAGACTCTCGGCAGTACTTGGCTGCATGTCCAAACTGCTGGCAGTTAAAGCACCTAGTCACCAGCGTAAAATCTCTTACTGGGTAGGACGTCCAATCAATATAAACTCTGCCTTGGATTATGAGCGCTTTTCTAACGTTGGCTGGTACCTCCAGTATAAAGTTACAGGTAGGAAGGCCTTTCTTACCCGATTTATGGCTTAGTTTGACAGTGCTCATAAACGATTCACGAGAGGAGTTAGGGAATTTGTCAGCTAAATTCTGCTCGTATATGCATTCAAATACTTCTTTTTCGGTTAGGGCTGCTGGTACACCTACGACAGTGATCCTAGGACGGCGTTTTTTAGGTTCTTCTACAGTGAGGCCTGATGAAGCTAACTTTTCAAGGTTACGGAGCTTCTCAATATCTCCCTTGGTCTCAGTGCTAATGAGGACACCGCCATTTCGGACCTTTCTGAAGCCACGGACATGCAGTTTGAGCTCCTCTGGCGAAATAATTTTTTGTACGAGGGTCTTGGTTTCGTCACTCGTTTTTGTTTTGTCGCTAGGGTAAATAGTGACTGAGCTCAAGTTACTAGGGCGGATAAACTTGTCGGCACCTTTTTTTACCATATCGGCAAACGAATTATTCTGTTGTGGTTTCAGGTTTTCTACCACAGCTTCCTTGAATAGCCGAAAAGATTGCGCTACGTCTTGCTGTTCTTGCAGGTGCTGAATTGTATTATGCGCTAGTATAGTTTTCTGTTTTAAGGACTGGTACAAAACTGCCATCTGCGAGGTTCCAGATCCGATCTTACGGCAAATATTTGTTACACGGAGCTTCTGATCCGAGTTCATTTTCCCCTCTGTAACTATGGCGCATGCCTCATTTAACAGAGCTTCAATGCTGGAGATCCATCTCTGAATCTCTGGAGTAGATATTACCTCACTAGGTAAATCGTTACTCCTAGGCACAGGATCTTCAATGATGGGCTGAGGCTGAGGTGTTGGGGTCGGTGGAGGACTACGTTGCAGAAGCTGGCTCCGGCCAAACGGGCTTGATCCTGGGTTAGACATAGTCACACAGATTCACAATACAGTCAATATGATTTAGTTCAGACCTGTAGTTTACCACAGTAGGCATGAATCACACGCGACATACTTAGCACAGCAAAGTACTTACGCCGCAAGAAATTATTTATTTGTAATTATTATTTGTCATTAAGCGCCTTTTAACAACAACAAAAAACACGTCTACTTTGTCAAGTGATCACGAATATTTTCTTTTCGAAATACAAACAGGAATAATAAAACCATATATAGCACCAAAAGAAACTCCACAACAATCAAACCCGCAACCAACACCCTCAACGAGTAAACAAACACATCATCAAGAAAAGTCGCCAATAAGTGAAATAAAAATAAATTACAAAGGAGACCACATAGGAATCACGGTATATAAAGATTCAAAAGCGCTAAGCGAGGGGAACTATGCATGGGCGAATACAATACAAATAGAAGGAACACCAGAAAATATAGAAAAAGATAAATACATTAGCAGTGAAGCAGAGTTATGGACATTCCTAATGAACATTGAATGGCTAACAATAACAGACAAATCTATATTATACAAAAAAATTATACAAATATATAACAACAATAGACACGGATTATAAAAAAAAACAACAATTAACACAAAAAATATTTAATTAATAACAGTAAATAAAGGAGCATCACAAAAAGTACAGAAAAAAGCATCGCGAAAACAATCGCGATGATACGAAACATAATCTAAATAAGAATAGCGATTAAAATGATATACAAATATACCGGCACAGCGATCACACAGATGATAAAGTGTATCGTGTGGCATACAAAATGTCACACGAATTGTATTCCAATAAGCATGCGTGTTCCGAAGTATCTCGTAAAAGTCAGATATGATCCTCATCATACGGTCATTTTCCAAGTCTTCTTGCACAGACTGTTGAACCGGATCCGGTGAATAAGGAGGTTCTTCAACTCGGTAATTTTCCAAGTCTTCTTGCACAGACTGTTGATCCGGATCCGGTGAATACGGACGTTCTTCAATTATAACCTCTGCAGTAGTCAAAGCATCGGGTTCTCCAAAATCAGCAAAAGGATTCATAATGAAAGAACAAACAAATTATAAGAACAAAATCTTTTGAGATCACAAATTTTTTGATAATTAACATTTTGTAATATTATTACAATGTAAGTTCATAAACTATATCTAAAAGGAAAAACTAATCTTATAAAAAGCTCCTGACTTAGGTCCGGACTCGTTCAGTGTCAATGTAATTGAACTCTGGAATTTTATCAAAAAATTTAATAAAATATACTATAAAAGAAAAATTGCACACATATTGTTACAAACTTAGTTTGCTGTTACAAACTAATTTGAAAAGTAACTAAACTTATGAGTCATATAAAATCAAAACAAGTCAAAGTCCACTAAGGTAAATTTATAGTATGCACCTCTTGATTTTTCTGTATGATAACATGGTGAGATATTAAAAAAACAACGACATACAAAAAAAGCTCAAAATCGAATGTACAAGATTGGTTTTGACCTAATTTGATAACAAACTTTTCACTGTTATGTATCTAAAGCAGTGCTACCAACTAGTCTTAGCGAAAACGCGCTGTCAGCGCTGTAAAAAAGCGCTATACGTAAAATATATAAATGAAATTCAAAGGACAAGGGCCTATTCCAAACTTAGAAGCTTTGTTCTGAATATACTGTTTGAAGTTTAATCTTCCTTTCCATAGGGTAAGACTTTCGTCTATGCAAATATCTTTACTTAAAATATAATTGGACTGAAAACGCGAATTTAAGTGTGTTATTATTGGTCTCAAACGGTGTAATCGGTCAAAGCTTCTAGCGCTAGCATTGGAGGGATTTGAATTATTAACTGCGGGATCTGAATCTACAAAATGTAAAGCTTTAGTTAGCATTTCATACCTCCTTCGAGTAAAAATGCGCCTGAAAACTTCTGTTTTCAGAAGAGGATCGACAGAAAAACAACTAGTTATAGTTGGCAATTTGACGATCCCCAACATCATTCAGATCGAAAAGAGGCATAAAATTTCATGAATGTTAGTGGGGAACCATTCAGACTGGAAAGCAGCAGATACAATTTTAGTGGCATATAGGTTTGTTTCAGCAACGATAAAGTCTAAGACGTCATCGCCCCAATAGAGACGAAAAGCATCATAGGCCGAATTGACAACATGAACAGTACGCTCTTGTCTAAAATGTTCCTCTTGACCTTGAAAGGAATCCATAGGAGACCACTCAAAGTGGAGATTCTGGCCTTCCAGTCGTGGGAGATTGTCCACTCCATTACTAGCGTCGAAAAATTCATCCTCGTCACTCTCGCTAGCATTAGCTCGTTCAGCGTTTCTCTCAGCCCTGGCAGCATCTTGCATTCTCATCTGTCGTCTCCTCAATACATCCATCGCCAAACTTACCAATTCAGGAGGGACATCGTCATCAGATGTCCAAATTTCATTCAGTGGTTGTCCCACCTCCCACTGATTCCTCCCCCTACGGCCCTGGTTCGGATACCCACACCCACGTGCACTCTGTCCTCGCACACTCCTTACACCTCTTCGTCCACCCCTTCGTCCACCTCTTCGCGCACTCACACTTCTTTCATTACGTTCATTTCTATTACGCTCCTCATAGGACATATACAAAGCGTGGGTATCCGGGGCTAAAAAAATGTCGTCGCCGTTGCCATCATCAGCGTCTAGCACCACGCCTTCTTCATCATATATATGAATAACGACACCAGCAGACGCCGATGCGCTGAAAAAATAAAAGCTATTATTAGATTTCGTCAATATACGTTCATATCGTTAATAAATTAGGAAGATCACATACTATAATTATTATTTGTTTATATTCACAAACAATATGAGCAGTAATGAAACTTACGATTCCGAAGAAAAATTAACTTGTTCATCCTTAAACATAAAAAAGTGTATTCAAAACCACTGAAATCTAATTGTAATAAATACAGCAAAACCGCAAACTTAACACAAAAAAGAACCATAACCATTGACAGCGACCACTCACGGCGCTCTGGGGAAGTGAGTGGCGAGTACGGCGGAGCCTCCGGTGACCGATTGCATGCTTCGCGCTAAAACGTACACAAAAAGCATGTAAGTTCACTGCAATCCATAAGCAAAAAATACCGCAAACCACAATAAGGCACAAGCTACAGTGGGTTCCTCATCATCTACGACTTCATCGTCTACGTCATCATCAACATTATCGTCACTCTCTTCTTCCTCTTCACCATTGTACAATAGTTCGAGGAAGTCCCGAGGCGGCTCCTCATTACCTTGCACCCGCCAAGTTGACATGCTATGATACAAAAAAGAGAAACTCATATACAGTGTGTCCGGGCATGGACTAGCGATATTCTAAATACTTAAATATAAACTATTTTAAAGTACAATTACACTATTTACTTGGGTCCAATACACTTCCCCGCTATGTGGCAGCCATTTTGTTTTTTTTGTTGAAATATGCTCTATGCGAGTACAAAAAGAATCATATATCTCATAGTTTTAGTCATACTGAGATAAAAATGGGCTTATTCGAAAGGCAATAATATTGTCTACCATCTGCATTACAAAACAATGTGTTTACAGTTCCATAACATATGAAAAAAAAATGTAAAAGTCGAAAAAAGAAACGAAAAATTATGCAATTCAACTAAAAATTGTTAATTACTACAAAAACACCCCCGACAACTGTTTATTTTTTTTTACTAAATCGACAGATTTTGAGCTAAGCTACAATACAACATAAAATTCACAACTGTATGTCTTATACTTTAAGAGTTATTGTTGTTTGAACATAGCGTATGCGCAAGAAACCTATACAGGAAATCATTAAAAACACATAACATTCATATTGAATTTATTTAATGTTTTTTCCAATATTAAATGAAGATTAAAATATCTAAAGCAGTTGCTCAAAGTGGCCACCTCCAGCTTGTAGACATGTCGCAGTAAGATAGATAAACCCGTAATATAGTTATATCCCTAGGGATATAATTATATACCGTAACATAGTTATACGAAAGCGATTCTTTACTATCTCACTAGGAATATAGTTATAAAACGGTCCAAGTTTAGTGATATACTTATATTACTAGATTAAGTTTAGTGAAATAGCTTTCGGAATGTGCGTACTAATAGATGTGCCTGTAAGAAGCATTCAGTGCTATGTAATTCTAGATGTCATGATTCCTCTCCTTGTCTGAACAAAAATTAAAAAATACTTTTAAAGAAACCGAGATCTCAACTTGTTGATAAGAAATAAAGATATCTCAAAACTGTTTGGCTTTAAAAGATTTTTAATGTTTGATTAGTTTAAATTGTATTGTTAATGTTTAAATTCCAAAAAATATGATCGTTTTGATTATATTGAAATAAAACTACTTTTTACGGATTTTTTTCGCGGTTTATATTTAGATTTTAGGTCCCGACGTTTCGAAACCTTTGCAGGTATCATGGTCACATGTTACCTGTTACAGACATTCTATTTCACGATGAAGGTTTGGCCATGGTTGTAGTAGTGACATGTACAGACACGCACGTTTGTGTGTGTAAACTGAAGCAGCGTTAGCAAAGAAATGTGAAACGCATTTTTAAATTAAGTTTTAATTTTTGTTACTGCGATTTAATAATTTATGATTATTTAGCTCTTATAACACTTTTTTTTATGTAATGGGAATACAATATAATAAGTTACTAGAAACACTTAGGTTATAATGTGATACATTTTAATTTAGCAAAAAGAATAAAGAATAGATCAAAAAACAAAGTTGAAATAATTAGCTATTTTAATTACTGTCAGATTCGTCTTCGGATTCTGATTCGCTGTCATCGGAATCATTTTGCAGATTAATGATAAACTCAAAATCCAGGTCAACATATTTCAAGTAATCCTTTTCAATTTTTTCAACATGACTACAGGTTTTATGCCAAGTTTCGCTAGTAACTCTGTTCAAGCTTTCATTGATAAGTTTTTCGGTATATGTCATGTTTTGCACAATATTCTTTGAAGCGATATAATTTTTTACAATTCCCCAAATATTTTCAATCGCATTTAATTCTGGGTGATAAGGGGGGAGGCGTATGACATCAAAACCTTTGCTCTTGATAAAGTTATCGATTTTGTATGTTATGTGTTGATCTTTGTGTTTTTTAATTGTATCGTACAATTCCAATTTAAGATCTGTTTGTTTAAATGCTATACCCTTATCTCTGAGCCATTGCTGCATATCTGTTTTCTTTGTTGCCGATGTTGGTAATTTTTCAGCTCGTGTGTTATGATAAGAAGCATTGTCTAAGACAATGACCGCGCCTTCGGGTAAATTGGGTAAAAGTGTAAAAGCCATTTAATATAATTATCATAGCTCATATTGGAATGGTAATCGCCAGCTGTTGAGTTGGCCTTGTAAACCAAACAGGCATTTTCAATAAATCCATCCTTTGTTCCCGCGTGCACCAATATAAATCGAGTGCCTGTGCTAATCTTTTTTAAAAATGGCGTGCTCTCTTTTTTTTGTGCCCAGGTGTTGTTTCGCACGTGTGTTGAAAGGACATAACTTTCATCGGTGTAGACAATTGGTCGTCCTTGAGAGCGATATTGCGACATCTTCTTTAAATATTTTAGGCGCCACATCTGTATATCATGACGTTCAGTCAAAATTTTACGGTTATTTTCTGTTTTACGCCACTTGTATCCTAATTTCAGCAATAACTGACGGAGCGTTTCGAGACAACCTTCAAAGCCAATTTTTTCATTTAAAACTGTTCTTAATTTTGCGAACGTTGGAATTTCTTTATGGACGACATGAAAATTTTGTATCGTACTCCGGACAACATCAGCTGTGAAATTGTCTATTTCTATCTTATTATCTCGTTTCCTTCTTTTCTTCATAGGAGAAGTAAACTTTGAGGAAGCGCATGGCAATTCCTTCTCTTCTTTCAAGATCCGTTGGACAGTTGAAAGAGAAACACCTGTGGCTTCTGCTGTACGCTGTGTAATATTTCGTAAATGAGACAAATCACAGCTAGGCTCCATAACCGATTTTGTAAATTCAAACTCATCTTTCAGGAAATGGTAAACACTAGCTATCATGCTTCGACCCTAAAATATAAATATAATCGGAATTAGTGACTTTCAACTAATTCAACAAATTATTGAATGTAAAAAAAAAATGTTACCTCACTGTGGACGACTTTTCTGCGTTTATTTGCCTTGCTGACGGTACTTTGTGCTGACATCTTGCGCGGGTACAAGAACACTAGTGACTTCGACCGCGTCGCGATCGTGACTGAGCGCTCCCGAGGTTACGCACACTAACTCAATGTGCATGTGCACGGCTAACAACAAACAAGACCAAACCTTCATCGTGAAATAGAATATCTGTACCACATGTTTTAATTATAATTACTTTAATACGTGTTAATGTCACTCTACTAACTGCCTCGTTGGCCTAGTGGCGCTAAGCGCGACTGCTAAGCTAGAGGTCTTGGGTTCGATTCCCAAGTCGACCAAGGTGTTATTGGGTTTTTCTATGAAATTCTCAGTAGCAGGTCGGAGTTTGGATTTGTGCCCGGTTAGTGGCAATAGGCTCGCCCCCTATTACATGGGACCTAAACATACCGGCGAACTGTGGGTGTACATTGGTACACCTCTGCCTAACCCTTCGGGGATACAGGCGTGATGGTATGTTATGTTATGTGTTAATGTCACAAAGTATTGTAACTAACTGCAGGATACATAATTAAAAAAATTACAAACATGCCTGCCATGTCAAAAAAAATTAAAAACAAGTCAAATATTTGCAGTCGACCTGTAATGAATTGTTCCAAGTAACCGACCCCGACTGCAAATATTTGACTTATAATTTTTTTATTTAACACCTTTTTGTGAACAACAAAAAAACATGACACAACACAAAAAAAATATCGTTCGGCACCCTTTGCAGGCGATTTCGACTCACACTTGACCATATTTAATGTCCACATAGCCTATGTCACTCAGGATAACTCAAAGCTTCTAATGATGCCACAAACATTGAAATCGGTCAAGCCTTTTAGAAGTTATGGTGGAATAAAGAAACTCACAAACATACATACATACATACATACATACATACATACATGAACCCTGAAAACATAATACTCCTTTTTGGGCAGTCGTGTAATAAAGTTGATTTATTAATAAAGATAAAACCAATAAAATTTTGTTTTATTTAATTATAATATATGGTAGATTTCTATTTCACTAAGCTTAATCAAGTGGGTTATGGGTCCGTCTCAAAAAAGTGGCAAACTTTTGAAATTTTTTCAATTTTTAAAAAATGTTTGAGAGAATAAATAAGCTTTAATATACTAATATACTACAATATGATACAATAATTATGACTTTTTTGAGACGAACCCTAATATATTTATAACACTGAACTTAATCTAGTAATATAAGTATATCACTAAACTTGGACCGTTTTATAACTATATTCCTAGTGAGATAGTAAAGAATCGCTTTCGTATAACTATGTTACGGTATATAATTATATCCCTAGGGATATAACTATATTACGGGTTTATCTATCTTACTGCGACAGACACACTACGACTCTCTGTGCCATCTGGGTTGAAGAGCGCCTAAAGGTAGCCATTGACGATGCATCCATTTAGAAGATTTCCAAATGGACGCATTCCCAATGGATATACTCCAAATTATGGGCACATTGACTGACTTCCATTTGGACGTACGCGCCGCCGCCACTTCGAATATTGCACGCTATCAAGTATATTAACTTCCGTACGTACGTGAGTGACGTATATACGTACACGTACGGAACAAAACAATGGATTTTTTAACGGTGGCAACAGCAGTGTGCATTTCTATAAGAATACAGAAAAGACGTAGGAGAAAATGGATGAAAGGGTGGTTGGAAAAAAGAAGTACATTTACACATACCAACTTATTGTCTGAATTATCATTAGAACCCAGCGATTGGAGAAATTACTTGAGGATAGACGAACAGACTTATTTCAAATTACTGCAACTTGTGACACCAATAATAAAAAAACAAGATACTAACATGAGACAAGCTATAAGTCCCCATGAGAGGCTATGTGCTACACTTCGCTTTTTAGCTTCAGGAATGACGTATGAAAATCTGAAATTTTCAACAGTAATTTCTGCACAACGCCTAGGAGTTATTATTCCTGAAACTTGTAAGGCAATAATAACTGTTTTGAAAGATTATATGAAGGTAAGTAAATGATACAATTTGTATTCAGTTTTTATTATATAAGTGTATTAAAGTAAGTAAATTATAACTTCACTCTGCAACATCAGTTATTATTATATTATTAGTGTTTTCTGGTGTTTCGGCTATAGCGGCAACAAATGCGTCATATAATATATTATGGTCACTTGTACTCTGTGTTATTTGTGAATTTCGTAGCTGATGTAACGAATTGTTGGAATTGAATTGTTGAATAATCGAATCATCGCGGTTTTGAGTTGGTGGTCTGAAAAATACTTGTGAATTATGTACAATGTGCGAGTCCATGGTCAAATTGTTAGTTTCAGCCATAAATACCGCATCGTTAATTATTTTTTGGCAGTATATAGCCATCATAGTCGGCAAATTTCTTAACTTTTCCGCAATATGTTCTCCAAACGCATCGTATTCCAGTTTCGCCCGTGTCGGTGTGAAGTTGGTACAAATGGCCGAGTTGCAGATGGAGGCACCATTCAGAATACGCTTTTTTACAAAAAATTGCAAACAAAGGAGCTGAACATCCCTAATGATGATAGTTGTCAAAACAGCAATACTAAATTGCCCTTTGTATTTGTAGGGGATGAAGCGTTTGCCCTCAGAACTGATTTTATGAAGCCTTTTAGTAGAGCGGCTCTGACCACAGAAAGAAAAATTTTCAATTATAGGTTGTCAAGAGCTAGGCGAATAATAGAAAATGTATTCGGTATAATGTCAAACCGATTCAGAATCTTCCATTCTGCTATAAACTTAAGTTTGGACAGAATAGATCTAGTGGTTTTAACATGCTGTCTCCTTCACAATTTTCTTCGTAAATCAAACTGCCCTTATGCAACAGACAATGCATTCGATATTGATAGTGATGAAACTACTGCTACCATCGGGCTCACTCCATTAAATGTTACAAATAGAAATGCCAGCACTAATGCAAAAAATGTAAGAGAAGCCTTCGTACAATATTTTAACGGGGAAGGCAGTGTTACTTGGCAATATGATAAAATAGCATAGTAACGTAAGTTCTGTATGTATGTACCTCAGCATCTTCAAACGGCATGTCATCAAGGATTGAATAATGCAAAAAATGTAAGAGAAGCCTTCGTACAATATTTTAACGGGGAAGGCAGTGTTACTTGGCAATATGATAAAATAGCATAGTAACGTAAGTTCTGTATGTATGTACCTCAGCATCTTCAAACGGCATGTCATCAAGGATTGAATTTACTGATCTCGAGGGCCTTGGTACATCCACATCTGCCAAGAAGAGCAATTCGCTGTAGTACCACAGCTTAGGGACATGAATATCTGCTGTTCCTGCACCAGATCTGCTGGACGTTTTAACCTGTAACGCAATACAAAGTTGATTCGAATATAATAATTAAGCACCTAGTTCTCGCAGAACATAGTTATACTAAAATATATACATATTCGTAGAACCAAATAAATGAATGGGAATACTAAATATATGTACTTTCATTTGTCTCTCAGATATCTCTTAGAACAGGACACTGCCTATCATCATCATCAACAGCCCATAACAGTCCACTGTTGGACATGAGCCTCTCCCGTAGGAGGATTTTGCCGTAATCTCCACGCTTGGCAGGCGGGTTGGAGATCGCAGTAAAGGAAGACAAACAGATAACGCTGCTGCCCGCTTCTACTCTGCCTATAGAAAGTAAATATAAATACTAAAGTGAAATAGGTTACTATAATGAACAGAATAAAATAAATACCTTATTTAATTCCTTTTTAAAACAATTTCTCATAGAGGTTATCTTTTTTTTAACGGTTTCTAAGTTGGCGTCAGGGTCCTTTGTTTGAAACAATGCCAACAAATCATTCATTGCTGCATTTCTCTTTTCCCTGTTGTGATAATCAGCATGTTTCACTTGCCATAAACATGGGTGCGATTTATATTTTTCAATTATTTCTAAAACAAAGTCACGGGCAGACGTAGACATAATTACAACACATGTATCCGCCGTCAACACAAAGCATAAACTGAGACGAAAATCACAAAAAAATGGACGCGGTTTTGCCCATTCACGGACAATCCGGACGGCTTCCAAATGGCGTGGCGCTCCTTTTTGACATTGACAGTCGGCCGCGGATGACGTCCATTTGGATTGGATGCATGGATTTCAATCCGTTTGGAAATCCAAAGCTGGAAGATATCCATTTAATTGGCATACGTTTAGCACATTCACGAAACGATTTTGGAAGACGTCCACTCCATTTGGATTTTTAAATAAATAATAATAAATAAAATAATAAATCATTTATTTGGAACAACAAAGGTACATTTGTTTTAAACCCACCAAACTGCGCAACAGTTTATCGGTGGGATTAGCGCTTGTTTTTAAATAGCAAGTTCCTTATCTAATTAAATCTTATAAAAATTATTGATTACATTAGGTTACATTTGGTACATAAGAAGTGATTACCTTAGGTTACTGCGATCTCTGTTAGTAAAAAATGCCTTAATTTATTTTTTAGGGATAGTTTGCTTATTTTACCATGATCTTGTCTAAGCCAGGCAATTTTATTGAATATTGTTGGGGTCAAGTACTTGTTGGTTCTTTTGCCATAATAGTTTTTTACTGGTGGTCGAACTAATTTACGTTCCCTAACACTCCTAGTATTATAGGTATTTTGTACTTTTTCTTTAAATTGATCATTATAAAACTGCTCCAGTACCACCAAGTAGTTGACCTTTTCATGCACAGGAAGTACTTTACATATTACAAATAGTTTTTCATAATTTTCTTTGCATTCAAGTCTTGTTTTTGAGTTTACAAGGTATTTTATAAATCGAATTTGGAGTGATTTTATACTGTTTAGATAAGTTTTAAATGTACGTCCATACGTACTCAGTCCATAGCTCAGCAGTGACTCGGCAAGGGCAAAATAAACGATACGCAGCGTTTTCCTACTCAGCGGTGTTTTTAAGCTATAGAACTTACTTAGTACTGACCTGAGTCTTGTACACACACTGTCAACCTGCGACCTCCAGTTCATATTGCTATCCACCCAAAGGCCTAGGTATTTAAACTTACTGACATACTCCAAGTCTTGGCAGGCACAGTTGACCATCCCTGCATGCAGGCAGTCGTATGTGTGACCCACGATACTTATCTCAGATCTTACGATATTTTTCGCCACTATGTTGTGCGGTGAATGTATATGCATCACCTTAGTTTTGCTAAGGTTTAGGATAATGCCGTTATCGTGAGCCCACTTAGTGATATTATCGAAGTCTGCCTGCAACACAGCTCTGGCCTCCTGTATATTCCTAGAAGAGTACAGTAGGCACATGTCGTCAGCGTACATGTAGACCCGACACTTACCAACCGCGTTACTCACGCTATTAACGTGCATGATGTAGCCGATCGGGCCGTAGACCGAGCCGGTCGGCACACCCATGTTCACCGTGGCTTCTCGTCCTGCCACACCTGCAATGCAAGTCTGCAGGGTTCTGCCACTCAGGTAGTTACGGAACCACATGTTTGTAGGGCCCCTGATCCCGCACTCAGCCATGGCCTGGAGCAGCATCTCATGGTCCAGGGTGTCAAACGCCTTCCTGTAATCAATAAATAGCGCCAGGATTGATGGACGTATCGTCAATGGCTACCTTAATTAAATCCAAATCAGCTCTAATTTCTTCGGCGACTGCCATAATTTTTGCGACGAGTTCTTCCCTGGTGTTAGGAACTGTAGCGTATACTTTTTGTTTCATATGACCCCACAAAAAATAATCTAAAGGTGTCAAATCGGGTGAGCGAGGTGGCCATGCTACTACACCACCACGACCGATCCACGGCGATAGATTATTATTTAGATATTCTCTCACTACTCGAGAAAAATGCGCGGGTGCACCATCGAGCTGGAACCACATACGCCGACGGTATGATAGAGGTAGGTCCATGAGGCTGTCCGCAAACTGTGTCTCCAAGAATTCTAAAAATCTAGCGCCGTTTAATGTAGGTGGCAATTCCAATGGCCCTATCAGTTTATCGTTGATTATGCCAGCCCACACATTTACTGAGAATTCATGTTGAAATGAGCTTGGTCGCACCGCCCTAGGATTTGCGGAGCACCAAAGATGGTCGTTTCTGTGGTTTGTAATTCCAGCTCTTGTAAAGGAGATTGCCCGATTTGTTAGGCAAGCTGGGTCCCAGTGGAAAATCGTTGTGCCCTGAAGATTTTTATTTTACATAATAGTAAAAACATAGTATTTTCATAATCAGAAACCATTTTTCATTTGTTCATCCTGGTTCAAGAGATATCATCGTTTTTTCTGTTGAAAAAATCTAGGTTATAATTAGAAATTGTCAATTTGACATTGACATTTTCTCCTTACTCTATGGTTAAGTAAGCATACTACCTACCTAACCTATCCTGTACATCATTATGGAGATGAGAATATGTATACTTTATGTAATTAAAATAGCAGCACAGTAAAAAGACTCATAGATGGTGTAGAATTGACGTTTAAATATGATAAAAAATGTATAATTAGTTAACAGTAGTCTATGTATAAGTACCAAAATAAATAAAACAAATCAAAACTATAATATAAATAAAAATAATGTTTCTTTTTATTGTTTCATTAATCGTTTTAAATTGATATCGATTACTCAATTGATTAAAAGACGTCATTAGTTATTTAATTCTTTGATACCTGGCAACTTTTTTTTGTATAACAATCAAACCACAGACTACATTGAATCAAACGGATGTCGACGTAATGTTTAATTATTAATTAACTTTAACTTTATTCCCAGGACGAAAGAAATTGTATAAAAACTACCCTGTACACAAAAAAATAAATAATATTTTTAAGTTATTATTCCAATCAGGCTCATGATACCACAAAAGGGACCTGTTCCGTGTCAATCTCCTTTGGCTTCATCAGTCCACAGAATTCTTTGTAAAAAATTACGGTTCTGTCTAAAATTTATATTTATCCACGAACAAAACACAGATCTCGCAGCATGATCTGGTTCGATTATGTCTTGAACCCGTCGAAAATGATAAGGGTGTAATCCCTTTCTTTTCAAAATTCTCCATACATGCCACTTAGACATTTGAAGTTGCACTGCAATCCGTCTAACGCTTAGTCTAGGATCATTGGTTATTAGTCTCTTCTTCATCTTCGGGCGATATCAAGCGATCACGTTCATTAACAGCTCTTTGAATACCTCTTTCCGCTAATCTTGAATGCACGTCAATAAAAGTTTGGCGACTCGGTGTAGGCCTGTTAGGGTACCTTCTTCGATATTCTTGTACAGCCAGATTTGCACTCCCATTGCAAAAGCCACACACAAAGTGTATGTCAGCAATATGTTGCGATGAATATTGACGCTGTGCCATACTTTATCACACTTATGATAAACACTAACGCAGTACGTAAACAGAACGGACGGTAAGTGAAAGTAGCGATCACAACGCAGGGCGAGGGACAACTAATCCAACTAATCATTTGTCTTTAAAACTGAGATTTTGTTCCAGGTAGTGGACTAATACGTTCTATCTCGCTCACTCACGCTAGTAATGAACAGTATTTCTGGCCTGTTCTCGCATGGAATGCAGTGAATGCCATAAATATCTCTAGCGGTTAACAAAGGCATTTTTTGCTTGCGCATACGCTATGTTCAAACAACAATAACTCTTAAAGTATAAGAGATACAGTTGTGAATTTTATGTTGTATTGTAGCTTAGCTCAAAATCTGTCGATTTAGTAAAAAAAATTAAACAGTTGTCGGGGGTGTTTTTGTAGTAATTAACAATTTTTGGTTGAATTGCATAATTTTTCGTTTCTTTTTTCGACTTTTACATTTTTTTTTCATATGTTATGGAACTGTAAACACATTGTTTTGTAATGCAGATGGTAGACAATATTATTGCCTTTCGAATAAGCCCATTTTTATTTCAGTATGACTAAAACTATGAGATATATGATTTTTTTTGTACTCGCATAGAGCATATTTCAACAAAAAAAAACAAAATGGCTGCCACATAGCGGGGAAGTGTATTGGACCCAAGTATAGAGTGTAATTGTACTTTAAAATAGGTTATATTTAAGTATTTAGAATATCGCTAGTACATGCCCGGACACACTGTATATGTACTCATTTATTAGCCCTGTATCCCTCCCTCCTGTTTTATTTATAATAAAACATAAACATAAAATCTATACCTTTACAAATAACAAAGTTATGATATAAACGTAAATAGAAAATCATTACAATTTTCACAACCATCACTATCGACAAAAATAAATGATATCGTATAACTATCGACACACTACCGCGCCTGTTCAAAAAATCGCCAAAAAAAAAACAGAAATTCAGACCTTATTGCTAAAGACATAAGGACCAAAATGGCGAGCTGGATGTACCGATATTTTCAAAATGGCGGACAATGAATTTAGTCTAGCTATTATTTCACTAAAAATGATTAAACAGTAATGTGGGGTCTGCTGATTTATGTTCAAATATTTTAAGTGCTGACTGTGTTTCATCCAGAACACATCTCAAAAATTGGAGATAGTGTTCATTTTGCGAATCTTTAAACATTTGATACAGCATATCAGCTTTGTAACAGGAGTTCATTTTGAGAATCTTTAAACATTTGATACAGCATATCAGCTTTGTAACAGTTATCAGATAAACGAGCTTTTTCAAAGTGCAATGTTAATTCTCTCCATTGACTTAATATTCGAGTAAACGCCGGTTCAATGGAAAGCCATCGTGTGTCACAAGTTTGTGGTTTTTCACCGCAATTGAGAGATTCATACAATTTCCTGTACTCAGATTGCCTTTTTGATGATATTTTGAACCAGTTATGGGTTTCTCGAATCAAAAATTAAATTTGACGTGGTAAAGTATCTACAGAAGCGTGTGATACGGTGAGCTGTATGGAATGACACACACATCTAACTAATATCAAATGCTTTAAATCATATTTTTCCTTCAAAATTTTGTACACACTTGTTTTGATCCCGGTCATCACAAAAGCATTATCGGTGCCTACACCACTTAAGTTTTTGATTTGAAATCCAGCATCTTTTAATAGTGCAACCAAAGATGTAACGATTCCTTCAGCGTCAGAACTTTCTAATTCACTGACGAAGTCAACTGACGTTTACTGTGTTGTCAGTTTTTGATGAAATCAAAATAGTGTTGTGACAAAGTGAATGATTGAATAAGAATGAAATAGCCTCGATTTTTTGTGAATAGTTAGTGTGCCGAACTGCCGATATCGGGTACGGGGTTCGAATTTTAGTCGTGCTTTGTAAATACCAACGAGTTTTCGAAGACTATGTTCCTATAGTATCTACCTATACTGAATACCGAGTGTTTTATACATTAAGGAAAACATTGCGAGTAAACTTGTAAGACTGTCCTATTTTCAATACATCATGTAGTTGAAACTATAGATGTATAAAATAAAGGGTGCCCAGTGAGAAATTTTCATGTTTAATGTTAATTGAAAAAATAACTACAATGTTACTCTCATTTTTTATTTATACCTAATAAAGTGTGACGATGCGGGTTTCATGTCTTGAAAATAATGACGTCTAAATGCCGTCCATTCCTGTTTATACACCCTTGCAATCGGACTCTTAAATTTGCGAACACGCGAGAGCAAAGCGTGGGTTCAATAGCAGCAACTTCACGACAAATATTTTCTTGTAATGCTTGAATAGTTCGAGGGTTGTTGTTGTAAACTCTTGATTTGAGATACCCATCGCATCCACAAGAAAAAGTCGCACGGTGTGAGATCTGGTACCTAGGTGGCCAGATTATGTCTCCGTACTTGCTGATTAATTTATTGGGAAAGATTGACCTCAGCTTCCCAATTGAAACTCTAGCTGTGTGTGGAGTGGCCCCGTCTTGCTGAAATTGTGTTCTGTTATTGAACCCGGGAAACAGCTGCAGTTTCGGTACCAAAAACTCGTCGATCATTCGGCAATAAGTGTTAGCAGTGACTGTTTCTCGCTGATAAAAAAAATAAGGGCCGATTATCCCTTTGGCAGAAATTGCACACCACACCGTCGTCTTTGGACAATGTAAACGTTTTTGATGGCGTTCCTTCGGGTTGTCAGGGCACCAGTATCTCATGTTTTGTTTATTAACATAACCATCGATATGAAAATGTGCTTCGTCAGTAAACAATATGTTTCCAAGCGTACGTGCTGTTCGAAAACGTTGCAAAATCGTCCTCGCTAAGGTTTCTCGTAAAGAATAGTCGTTTTCGTTGAGATACTGAATAATCTGCATCTTGTATGGGTGAAATTTTATTTTTTTCTTTAAAATAACATGCACTGTTTTTTTTTATTCCAGTACAGTCTGCAATCTTCCTTATCGATTGATCGATAGCGGGTTGCGAATAATTTCACGTCGGACTTGAGTCACATGTTCTGACGTCGCTGCTGACGTTGATGGTCCCGGCGGAGTTTGGTTAACCACTGTCCCTTCTTGTCTGAACTTTTTAACTCACGACCAGATAAGTTGCGTACTCGGCCCATCACTTATTCGTCGAATATTGAAGTGCGTACAAAAAGCGCGACGCGCACGTACAAGTGAATCGCCGCACTTTAAGTACTGCTCAACCGCGAAAGCGCGGTGCGCTCCCGACCAGTGACTCATCCTGACTGACAAATCCGCAAATCACGCGCATCGAACGGTACCCTTCCCACTTACCTCACCCCGTTAGTTTATGAGCAATGACAATTTAAACTTGAAAATTTTCCGCTGGACACCCTTTATAACAATTATAGGTAGGTAATGAAAATAAAAAAAAACATCGCTTATTACATAATTTGTTTTTATTCATCATCAAAATAATATAAGAAATCATCACTATCGCTTTCGGTGACATTAATTATAAATCTGACTGAAACATTGTCGATCATGTGGTCGAGACCACACATTTTGTCTTCTTCTTTAATTATATGAGACACGCAGCTATTCCATTTTCAGGTGTGATATGTTAAAGTCCTTCAAAAAGTTTTTTTACTTCTGTCATTTTGAAGGTTTTCTTATTTCTTACAATTCCTTTAGCCTGCGCCCATACCAACTCAACGGGATTGAGCTCACAGTGGTATGGGGGCAGACGTAAAACAATTCTCCCAGCCTGTGCTGACATCTCGTCCACAACATACTTATCGCAATGTTCTTGTTTGTGCTGCCGTACAATGGCTATAAGAGTAGCTTTAACTATCGTTGCTTCGAATGTAATATTTTTGCTCGTTAGCCACTCTTGTATTCTAGGTTTAGTCCAAGACATTGTAGGCAGCGATTCTAGTTTACTGGAGTGGTAAGGGGCATTATCCATCACTACTACAGAATTTGGTTTTAGTTTAGGCAAGACCCCCTAAACCACTTCTCAAAGGAATCAGCATTCATCTCTTGATGGTAATCTTCATTATTTTTTTTGACTTCAAATATTAGTAAGCTGTCTTCTACGAATCCTTCTGCCCCGCCTATATGGCCGATAATTAATGTTTTGCCCTTTCCTGAAGGCTGTTTTAAGCCAGTGGTCAAGCCATCTAGGAAGGCCTGGCTGGACGATAGCACTGTCTGGTCAATCCATGCCTTCTTCGGTGCATGACCTTCAAAATAGTGAAAAATATTAATTAATTATTGAAAGTACAATTTAATGTAAAGAAAACAGAAAATTGTAATTACCTTCGTTGATCCAAGATTCATCTTGGTAATAAATATACTTCCTTCCCTTCGATAGTCTTTAATTTTTTGAAGGTATCGCTGGCACTATAAAATAATGTCTTGTCTGTCAATTAAAATACTTTTTCTTGATTTTGTGACATATTTGAAATTTAAATGTTTCATAACATTTCTTAATGTGCTCCAAGAAAAATCGGGTAAGTCTGGGTCTTCATTGACATTGAATCTGAATTGATTGATTGACATTGAAAAGATTGAATCTGTAAAGTAATAAAAAAAAGTTTTTGAGTAAGGAAGTCTGCACTATCTAATACTTTGGTTTTACAAAGAACATTTGGTGGACACAGAATATAATGCAGTAGAAGGAATAAAGTTTAAGTTACCTTTTTAATGGAGGGTGGCTCATTTGCATAAACAAAAAAGATGTACTTTTCACCTTATAGGGGCAAAAGTAAAATCATCTAATTTATCTTTGAAACTGTTTCGGTCCACGTTTCTCGGGAGACTTAAATTCATTTTCTTTGTATTCTATACACTGTTAACTGAGGTCACACCAATTCCCAAAATGTCAGCTGTTTTCGAAACACATTTTTTTCTTCGGGAAGCTCAATAGGTAATAGTGAAGCAACTTTCTCCTCAAATACGTGGTTGTAGACGTTTTGTATCACTAGAGATAAATGCTAATGTTGTGCTTCGGTAGAACTTTATCCTACCTATTCCTTTCCAACATTTCCACTAATAAAGCTCTTGCCCTTCGACCTGCCTGTAGAGCTTGAGCTGAAATAGAAACGGCTTATTGAGAGGGAACCTGTCTACTTCTTTCAGCTTGGAGTTCATCTTCTGTCAACTCGGGAACATCAATACTACCCCTTATACATAAGTTATGTAAAACACAGCAGGCTATTACAATTTTACCTGCTGTTTCAGGGCAGTAATGCAGTTCCCGAGCTACCAAAAGACATCTCCATCAACCTTTTAGTACACCAAATGTGCGTTCTATGGTGGATCGTGCACTCTTTTGGATAAAGTTGTATTTGCCTTCAGGAGAGTCTTCAACAGCATTATCTATAGGTATCATCATTATGCTCTCGTAGAGCATAACCAGAATCACCTAAAATTAAAAAAAATGTTATTATGAATTACATTATAATTCTACTTGATAATATAAATGTGAAAGTTTGGGGTACTTTTATCCCAGTAATGTAGACAGAAGCTAGTAAAATATATTTTAAATACAATTAATTCAAACATACCTAATAGATAAACTGTTCCATTCTGGAGACCCTCCATGTGGCTTCTATCAGACTCTCTCCAAATATAAGCATCATGTGTTGTTCCACCGAAGGAAGCATCCACATTTGTTATATAGCAATCATTGTCGCATATCTGAAAAATAAGCATAGATTAATGAGAATCATATAAAACAACGTAGATGTTACAATTAAATCATTAATATTTAGTTCTTATACTTACAACTTGGGTTTTAAGAGAATGAAAATGTTTTCTATTAAAATACTGTTCCTCGTGCTCAGAAGGTCTAACTATTGCAATATGAGTGCACTCAATGCACCCGGGTAATCACACCAGGAAGCTCATATTTGTCTTAAAATCTGTAACATTAATGATATACATAGCATTCATACAAAATACATTAATATAAATACTTAATAAAACATATATACATGTTAATAAGCTTAATAAGATTCCTTTCATTTGTATTTTGCGGGAATTTGATGAACTTCCTTATTATATGGGGTGCATTGAGGGCAGTTGTGACCTGCAAACAACGAGAAACAGTCTGTTGTGCCATGGGCCCGTCCATGTTTTGTCCCACAGACCCTTGGTAACTACCTCGGGCATAAAAAATCAAGGCCGTAAGGATCTGAAAAAGACGAGGATTATGAACAGTGAAATGTGAAATGCTATTTTTTATTGAAAATAATAATAAAACATACACCACCTTAATTGTGGGCTCGATTCCATGACGTCTTGCCTTTGGAGGTAATAAAGGCACTAATTCCTGGCACAACTCCTCGAATAATTGCCGACTGAGTCTGCGGCGCAGGCGGCGCCGGTTCCTTCTACGCTTTACACGTTCTTCACGTAAAGCAGCTTCGATTAAAAGCATTCTTGAAGCCATTGCCAAAAATTTTCTCACAATATTCACAAAACTAAACGTAAAACGAAAATAAAAAAGTAACACTTTTGGTTTCTTTTGGAAGGTTGAAGCAGTCTGAGAGCGCAGTTAACACTTGTTGTGCATACGCCGGTGGTCGCGTTTTATAGGCGCCAGCCGGCCGGCGGCGCACGGTAGGGCCGCCGCTGCGGGGAGGCCACGCCCACTATGACGCGTAGATAGCACCGCGGCTCGTGCGCTCAGGTGTGGTTATGATGTTGTTACAGTCTCCCCCTCTGGATCTGAAGTCGTCCCGACGATGATCCAGCAAGTGGAGTCGTGAGCTTGGGTTTTCCCCGTTTCTGCGCTTGTCCTGTATCACTGCCATGCTCCAGGGTTTGTTTTCGTGGTCGTCCTCTCTACTGGGTCTTCACCCTCCCCCTGGACCAAAACTGCTCAGCTGGTGCAGTTTCATCGGCTCTAGCTTCTTGTTAAGGACATCGTTGTTCTTCTCCAGCAGCTGATCGACTAGCTTTTCCTGGTTCGGAGTCATGTGTACCACTACGTTAATCGAGTCGATACGAACGTCCCAATTGTTCGCATCAAAGAGGCTATTACTCTGTGGCGATAGCTCGGCGTCTTCTCGGTGGACATTTATTTGAGCATCTCGCATCATAAAGTCCGTGAAGCTCGGAGAGTAGCCATCGAATAGTCGAGGCTTTTTCTTGCTTGGTGGTGTGGAACTTAGGTCAATCAGCGCCAGTTTGTAGCCTGTGACCGCTCGTTGATCGTTTGTTGGAGTTGCTGCTTTACCCGTGGCCATTATCGTTGGAGGCTGGGTCGTTGGAGGTGTAGGTACGGACACGCTAGCAGCACTGTCTGTCACTGTCATATCGCTGAGTGGGCTTGGCAAAATCGTCAGTTCCTTGTTGACAGTGGTTTGAAAGGTGGTGAACTCTTCCGGGTACAGCTCGTACTGCAAGTCAGGTTCGTCGATGAAGGACCACGTATACTGGGGTATGTTTATTACCACACCAGCTTTTTGCAGGAAATCGACGCCTAGTAGTGTGCGGTTGTCCCGAGCTTCTTGCAGCACGATGAACCTGGTGGATATTCTACGACCATTCAGGTTTACCATGGCTTTGCACACAAGCACCACCTGCTCCTTCTTGATGCCATCGGCCAATGTGAGATCCACCGTTTTCTCGGCGAATTTGCATCCACTCTTCAGCAGGGACTGGTAGAGACTATAGGATGCGACACTCAACTTGGCTCATGTGTCCATGAATGCCGTTCCCACTATCCCCTCCACCTCCACAAACACCGCAGGTCGTGAGTGCGTTTCTTCAGGAGCGTCAAGGGCGCAGAAACCGACGTTTTCCTTTTTGCTCGGGGAGGGGGTTTTTTTGCACGTGGAACAATTACTCCTGTAAACTTCAGGTGCTCCACACTCATAGCAGGAGAACTTCGGCTGGGAAGGAGATGGTGCCTGGGTTTGCTCTTCTGAGACATCTCTCACTGTGGAGGAAAGAGTGCCTTCAGTCAGAGCCCGCTTCTTCTTACGGCAGACATCCGCTGTGTGTCCTGGGTTCTTGCAGAAGGTGCACCTGAGTTTCCCTTTCTTTCCTGGGGCGCTCCTGGTTTCCCCTGTCTCTGAACTTGCTGCGTACTCCTGTAGGGTCTCTTCAATGCCTCGTGCGGCGTGCCGTCTCCAGGAGTTTATCAAAGTTGGGTACCGTATCCCGTGGCATGCGGTTTCTGATTTCCAGCCGAATGAGAAGATTAGGTCAATCTGTTGTGATTGAGTGAATTCTCGAGGAGGAGCCAACGAGAACAGGGATCTCTTCCTTGCGATGAACGCTTCCGTCGTAACGTTCGCTTCCTGAACTTCATGTGTAATCTGGTAATACACCATGTATGTTGGTTTTTTCGGGGCGAACGTGTGGCGGAACTTAGTGCAGAAATCTTCCCACAGTGTCACACCAGTCTTCACTCCCTGCCACCATACTGCTGCCTCGTCTCGTAGTAAAAGCGGGAGACTTTGCAGTGCGTCTGAGTCACTTATCTTCTCTGTTGACTTGAAAACGGTAGCTGCGGCTAAGAAGGCTTCTACGGCATCCGAGTTCTTTTCCCCGTCGTACGTGAAGGTGCAGGATGCGAATGTTCCCCTTTTATTGGCCATGATGGTGCTGAGGAGTTGCTGGAACTGCTCGTCTGTCATGGACATCTTGGTTTCACGGCGCGGAAGACGACGTAAGTTTTCAATCTTGATGCCTGGGTTCGGCCTCGCGTCGTGCG
Source organism: Autographa pulchrina (assembly GCA_905475315.1). Lineage (NCBI taxonomy): Eukaryota > Metazoa > Arthropoda > Insecta > Lepidoptera > Noctuidae > Autographa > Autographa pulchrina. The sequence goes on from FR997775.1 coordinate 2,493,264, forward strand.
CCAGATTGAGGCAGGTTTGTATCAACAAACACAATTTAAAATATGACGGACGTATTTATTGATAGGTACAAACAGATTAAACGAGGTTAATGACAAAACAAAGAAAACTATAAACTATTACAGTACAGGGAGCGGGATCCCGTGCGTGTATTAGCGTAAGACCGGTTCTCAGAGCTGTCCGACCAGGAAGGTTGAAGCAGTCCGAGAGCGCAGTGAACACTTGTTGTGCATACGCCGGTGGTCGTGTTTTATAGGCGCCGGCCGGCCGGCGGCGCATGGTGGGGCCGCCGCTGCGGGGAGGCCACGCCCACTATGACGCGTAGATGGCACCGCGGCTCGCGCGCTCAGGTGTGGTTATGATGTTGTTACATTTGTAATTTTTTTAATACTTTACAAAAGGTTGACGTCTTAAAGTTGGGTAATGTGTCATTGGAATTCACAGCATCCAAAATTTTATCTATTGTAGGCAATTCATTTTCAAAGTAAAATGTGTGAATTTTACGCTTTATACCTCCCAAATCTAAATCATCCAACGCATCAATGATAGTCTTCTTGGGTAGTCGTGGCGTAGGGGAATCAACACTACCTTTCTCTTTCTTTTCCCGAATAATTTTGTAAACAGTGCTTCGAGATAGCTCCGTGATTTCCGCAGTTTTATCAATGATTTCCATTCTGACAGAATAAGAATCATTTGGCCATGTCTCCTCTACATGTTTGAAGACATTTATTACTGATTCTTTGTCAGCTGAACGCATAACTGTCCTCTTAGAACGCTTTCTCTTCGGCGAAGAAAAAGTAGATATATTACTCGGTTCAGGTTTACTCATTTTACGAATAAACACTAACAACAAGTAATAAAAACAACAACAACAAATAACGATAACACAAGGAGAAAACTAAAATACGAAAATAGGAAAGCTAGCATCAACGAGTTGAGCAAGAGTGAAAAAAACATGGCGGTCGTAGTACTACCAAATTAAAAAGCTTTTCCTGTCAAGTAAAATAATCACTTTTGAGGTACTCTTTAAATTGCCACCATATCTGTATTTACTTTATTTTTGAGCTTATAATTCCAATTAAAAAAATCTGAGAGAGTATATCGGAGAACTTAAGATATATTAATTTAAGAAGTCTATTTAATGCTCTATTATATTTTTATAGAAATTAAAATCTAAAGATATTATATTTATTTTATATTAATTTTTTTCTTTTAAATTCCTCTAATATGTCACTTTTTTCGACAAAATTATTAAAGATTTCGTGAAATGAAACACTTTTATTAGTCAATAATATTTATTGTTTTTTTTTATTAATCAGGTAGGTAATATTAATATCTTTGTAGGCAGTCTATTAGTTACAATAGAAACAAATAAGGTATCAAAACAATCAAGAGTAAATAGTAAAGTATTAGAAAAAACACCGTTGGTGTAATAACAAAATGATAAAACCAAACCGGAAATAAATTGGAAATCACTACTTAATTAAATATTTTTTATATAAAATAAGATAGTTACTTTCTTATAATTAATAGGAACATAGAATCAACAGTCTTCAAATAAGAAAATTTTCAAACGAATTAATTGTTATTAAGAGATCTGTAAAACGACGCATAGAATTGAGGAATGTGGTTACTTTCAACCAAACTTATTAGGTCTTTTATTTTAGGTTTTGTTCTGTAGGCTGGTTTCAAATTTATCGTGCCCAATTTTTTTTTCAATATATATCAGCTGTCAGGAACTCTGTTTGATTAAACGAAGTTTTATAAAATATTGTTGTCGGCGCGTCTTTCATTATCTTCAATATTTTCACGTCGAATATTTTAAAGGATTGTGTATGGATGCCCATATCCTGTGCTAAAGTTTTTAACGATAGAAAATCGCAGGAACTCATTTTAGTCAAGTTGTACGGTCTCCCTTTTTTCTTCGCTGACTTGGTCACTTCAACGTACTGGCTTAATCCGCAAATAATAAATTTTCATATCTTTTAGGAATATCGATATCCACTGCCTTTTGAAACTCTATCTTTTTGACTTCCAATGCCGTATTTCTTTTCTTATATAATGTTTTCTTGCGATTTTCAAATAATGGAATTGGTGTGACGAGATCCAATCCTGCGTCTTTTATTCTGTCCACAGTCTCTTCAAAAATAGTTGACACTGGTGTTGTAACATTCTGCTGTATATTTTTTAAACATAGCTTCATCTCAGATTCTATTGTAAGATATATTTTTTGGAGGGTGAGTGTGGTTGTCACTTTCGTGGACAATTGATTGGTTTAATATTTTTATAGTGGCGTTGCAAATATTCTTTTTTCGACACCTCCATAAATCTGATCCATCTTTGTTAGTTCTCTTATGTAAATATTCAAATCGTTTCTAAACAAAATTTGATCTTTGATTTTGAAAGAGACGTTTGTGTGATAATAATCTTTCGATGTCGATGGCTGGTTTTCATCCATATTGAAGGTGTGGATAACTAAAATATACAAAAACACATTAATAATCTATAATACAATAATAATTGTAAAGATATTATTATATTTTAACCTATGCAATCATTTAGCCAATCATAGTCCACTGCTGGACATAGGCCTCTCCCAATTTGCGCCACAACACCCGGTCCTCCGCCCTCCGCATCCAGTCCCCTCCAGCGACCTTTTTCAGGTCGTCAGTCCACCTGGCGGGGGGGCGTCCTACCTTACGCTTGCCGAGTCGCGGTCTCCATTCTAGGACTCGTCTGCTCCAACGGCTATCGGTCCTTCGACAGACATGGCCAGCCCATTGCCACTTCAGCGAGCTAATTTTACGAGCTATGTCGGTTACCTTGGTTCTTTGTCGGATGACCTCATTACGAATTTTATCCTTCAAAGAGACTCCGAGCATAGCTCGCTCCATAGCCCGCTGCGCGACTTTAAATTTGTGGACTAGTCCAACCGTTAATGTCCACGTTTCGGCACCGTAAGTCATAACAGGTAGGACGCACTGGTTGTAAACTTTCGTCTTCAGGCATTGCGGTATAGGCGAAGAGAAGACTCGACGTAGTTTGCTAAACGCTGCCCAGCCTAACTGAATTCTCCGATCGACTTCCCGCTCGAAGTTGTTTCTACCAAGCTTGATGACCTGCCCTAGGTAGATATACTCTTGAACAACTTCGAGCATCGATCCTTCGACATATATCGGTCTCGGCATGACATGTTCATTGAACATGATCTTGGTTTTATCCAAGTTCATGCCAAGACCGACCCGTCGTGAAGCTCCATTCAGGCCATGCAGCATCTCGCTTAGTTGATCCAGCGACTCTGCCACTATGACGATGTCATCGGCAAATCTAAGGTGCGAGATGTGCTCACCGTTCACATTTATACCCCGTCCAGTCCAGTCCAGAGTCTTGAAGACATCCTCGAGCGCATTGGTGAACAGCTTTGGGGATATAACATCCCCCTGTCTCACCCCCCGACGCAGCTCGATCGGATTGGTCTTATGGTCATGGAGCTGGACAGTCATTGTGGCGGTGTCATATAAGCATCTCAGCGCCTCGATGTATCGCCAGTCAATACGACATCGTTGCAGAGCATCCAGAACCGCCCAAGTTTCGATGGAGTCGAAGGCTTTCTCGTAGTCCACAAAGGCCAAACACAGCGGCTGATTGTACTCTTCGGTTTTCTGCACAATCTGCCGAACAGTATGGATGTGGTCTACGGTGCTAAAGCCTTTTCGAAACCCGGCTTGTTCTGGTGGCTGGAACTCGTCGAGTCTTCTAGCGAGGCGGTTAGTGACTACTCTCGAGAACAACTTGTAAATGTGGCTCAGGAGTGAGATAGGTCTGTAATTCTTCAGCAAGGTTTTGTCGCCTTTCTTGAAGAACAGAACCACCGCACTCCCGCTCCACGCTTGTGGTGTTAAGCCTTGATGAATGACGGAATTAAAGAGACTCGCTAGCTCTTTCAGGACTGTGGTCCCACCGGCCTTAAGGAGCTCGGTTGTAATTCCGTCATCACCCGGCGCCTTGTTGTTCTTTAGTTGTCTGAGAGCTGCCTCAACCTCGCCCGGGTCGACATCCGGGATGTCCTCGGTGTAATGGCGCGTGAGTGGGGCTCTGTGGTCATCTTCGCCTTGTCTCGATGGTTTAGTCACCCGTGATGCATATAGGTGTCTATAAAAACTCTCAATTTCCTCGAGAATCTCGAACTTAGAGGTGACGGTCCTGCCATCCCCGGTCCTCAGTTTCGCCAGATGGGGTCTACCTAATTGCTGAGCGAAGACTTTGGTGCCTCTATTTCGCTCAATCGCAGCCTCGATATTACGAGTGCTGCAGCGTCGGAGGTCACGTCGCGTCAGTTTCCTGATTTTCAGGTTTAAGGACCGCCTATCTGACGAAGACATCTGGGCGTCCGGCGTTTCTCGTCTTTCCTTTATAAGTTCGAGAGTCTCGGGTGAGAGCTTGGACTCCCTATTACCGCGTTTTCCGGGGAACAACCTTCGAGACACATTCTGTAGCGTTTTGACCACTGTGTCGGTTTTTTCGTCAACATTGTCCGTGGTTTCCAGCAGTGCGAAACGATTTTGGAGTTCCAACTGGAACTTATCGGAACCTAAAGCTATTTGGGGCAGCGTGGGTCGGAGAGTAGGTCTCATCATCCTAACTCTTTCAGCCTTAAGGTTGATATTTAGAGAGCCTCGGACGAGTCTATGATCGCTACCGGTATTAAACCTATTGATCACCGAGACGTCTCTAAATATATGCCGTTTGTCCGTGATGATGAAATCTATCTCGTTCCTCGTCACATTATCGGGGCTTCGCCATGTCCACTTTCTGTGGGGCTTCTTCTTAAAGAAGGAATTCATTAAGAAGAGCCCCTGGGACTCTAAAAAGTTGACCAACATTTGGCCTCTGTGATTTCGGCGCCCCACGCCGTTAGGACCGATTTTCGTTTCGCCGCATTCTTGTACTCCCACCTTGGCATTAAAGTCTCCCATAACAACGTTGTAGTGAGCCTTCCTGGTACCATGTAGTGCCTTCGCTATGTCTTCGTACATGGTTTCGGCTATCTCATCAGAGTATGTCGAGGTCGGCGCATATACCTGCACCACCTTCAGGAACTTCCTGTCGGTGATTTTCAATAAGAGGTACGCTACCCTTGTCGACACACTACTGATTTCCACAACGCTGCTTGTGAGACACTTGTTGACCAAGAAACCGACACCGCCCTGGGAGGGCCTATCACCTTCTCGGTAGTAGAACAGGTCACCTGACTCAAGGGTTATCGTGTCCTCCCCCTGTCTTCGGACTTCAGATAACCCCAAAATGTGCCAGTTTATGCGACCCAATTCTACCTCGAGTTCGGTGAGGTGTTGGTCCAGCCGTAGACTTCGTCCGTTATACGTCGCCAGGGTCAGTTTTTTGAGGTAGTGGTAGCCTCCCGTAGCCCGGAGATTCCTAGCACCCCCTGTCCCGCCGTTACCGCGACCGCTACCTTGGCCGGGAATAGCGGGACTACCGGGAACTGGGGGCCGTTTTGTGTGGTGTGGGCTCATACAGAGGTTTTGGCCTACTAATGCCACGCTGGCCAGACGGGTTGGCATAGGGTTTGGTCTCGAGTTTTCCTTCTCTAAGCAGTGGTTTTCGGCTCTGCTCAAATGCAAACCTATGCAAGTATAGTTATTACTTTGACATGTCAATAAACCAAAATCAAAATATTAATCATAATATACTATTTGCTACATTATAATTTTATTTTCGCATTTATAATTATTTAAAAGGTAATAAATATATTAAACACTGTTACAGTGGTAAAATCTCAATATGTTTAATTGTTTACGTAACGAATTCAATACTTTTTCAACAGATACTGTGCACTGAGTGAGCTCTAGTAATAAATAAATTATTTATTTCTAAATTAAAAATAAATGACATACACTTAAGTACCTTTTTTTATTAAAACACTACGAGCACTTACAGTAAGTACTTGTTCGTCACACTTCACACTTAAAGATGCATCGCGAAGACTACTCATTTAGATAAGCATTCCCGTTATTAGAACTCGTTAACCTTGACAAAGGGGTGTGATTGGTCAAATAGCAACCCGTGATGCTTTACTATGAAGCGAGATAGACTAGATGTGTGGGAGAGAGATAGCACTACCTGCCTGCAAATATTATTATGCACACTTGTCTTATTCTGTCCTATTAAATAATTATGAAAGTACATACTTATTTTGTAACTTTATTAAAGAATTGTTTTGTGAACTGTACTTTAACTTCTTTTTTTTTTGCGGTCCCAAAATACTACAAAAAAATAAATATTTAATTGATAGGTGGAATCCGGGACCGCGGTCCCGGTCCCAAGAGCCCCACGACCCAACAGTTCGCAGCTTTATTAGAATTTATAGAAAGGTACGTAAATTATTAGTTTTTTCGTAATCTTCCTTTGTTGTTTGTTTAAAATCTTTCATACTTGGGGCATTTGAAAGTTAGAAACATAAACAATGACGTGATACGCGACTTGAACTAATACTACTTACGAAACAAACAAAACAATTGTGTTTGACCTTTTACTTAATCAATAATAAAATTGTTTGTAATAATAAAGCTGTTCATTAATTTAAATATCTAAGTACATTATAATCAATTTAAAATTAACTAGATATTTTCAAAATACTATCAATAACTTATTATTTATAATAGATAAATTAAACATATTAAAGAGCACAAAAATTTTAACTTAATATTAGGAAATATCTATAAAATCTTATTAAAGCTTAAAATAATCTTACTAATACTAACCTAACCTATCCAATAAACAACTCAGCATGGCTCTTCCTTGGATTACTTCACTCTGGCTACCCACAGTAGCAGTGGGTGTGGGATCTGGCATGGTTATATCATCTCCATCGTCATGTGCAGCAGGAAGTGGTTGTGATGATGGCAAGCCAGCTTTCAAAGCTACGTTGTGTAATACACAACATGTCATTGTAATATTGCTAGCTACATGAGGATGATAGTGAAGAACCCTGTGCCTAAGAAAACATCTTCACCGTGCTTTGAGTAATCCAATACAGCGCTCAATGCAGTTACGGGCTTGCACATGCTTTTGAGTATATCGTTCTTCCCTAGTACCTTTAACTGCATTTAGTGTAGGTGTCATAAGCCAAGGGCGTCGTGGATATCCAGAGTCACCTGAAAAATTAGTTACTTTAGGCAAATCGGGAAAAATCCTATAGATTAGATATTTTAATGTTATAAATACATACCTAATAGCCATACTTGTTCATTATTTTGATGAAGTTCACGCATAAATGGTTCAACTCTACTAGAAGACCAAATATGTGAATCATGTGTAGCTCCACCAAACTTTGCATTGACATTTAAAATAAGTAGATTGACATCACAAATCTGAAAATAAAACTAAGATTAAGAAGTGATTTATCTAGCTCTAACATGTCATACAGTTTAAATAAATAAAATATCTACCATTTAAACATTTAATGAATGATACCCTTTTCTATTATAAAAAAGGTGCTCTTCATCATTGGGCTTTACCAAAGCTACATGGGTATAATCTATACACCGAGTGTGGCACCCAAGATAGAAACACTCTTGTACGATACCACTACACACAGAAAACAAAGTTAATAGAAATCTCTGTTACTAGACAGCGCGTTTCGCCGAAAACTTTGTTGATAGAAAACATGGTGCGTAGATATCTCGGTCCATAGGACGCACTGTTGACAGAAATCTCTGTTCATAGATAGCACGTCTTGCCGGAAACTTTGTTCATATAATCCACTGTTTACAGATACCTCGGTTCACAGAAAGTGCCTCTGGAGAAGAAACTATTAAACATTATCAAATTACAATTTTTTTTTCTAGCTTCTATTCAGACACACATTATCAAAAAAACAAAACACAACTCTTCAGCTTTATAATATTTGTGTATCTTAAACAAAAACTAAAAACAAAAAATTATTCAATATAATTTTAAAATATTGTTTATACACTAAATGTCATTATTAGTTATTTTTAATATGCAAAATTTGAGCTAATCCACCTAGAAAGGCTAATAAATAAGTCCATCTCTAAAATACACTGACGTACGTTTGCGTTCTGTTTTCATAATCAATTTGTGAAGATCGACGACGCTTTGTCATGGGTTCTGATGCATTGATGCGCTCAATTTCACAGTCAGTGTATTTTACCTCTTTAGTAAATTCTTTGATAGTTTTAAACACATTCCATGTCTTACGGTTCAGAAGTGTAGTCCAGCGTTCATGCCAAGATTCCAAGACGTTTTGTATCTTGGGAATGTCAAATGCGCGATCAAACACGGACCACAATGCAGGTGGGAATAGTGGCTTCCTATTTATTGTTAGTTTAGTACTATTGGAATTGTTTCTTACATACGTCCCAGAGACATAATATTTCTCGAACCACTTCGCTAGTCCTGCGGCTTCCTCTGGTAATACTTTATCTTTAACAAGTTGAAAAGCTTCAGGTATCTCGTTGGGATGTAGGAATGCCAAAGCAAATAAATGCCTAATTTTATGCGCAAAAGAAAAATCATTCCCATACTTCTTTGCTAAACCCTCGCCCTCATGACGCCAAATGCTCTGAGTAAGATGGAATAAACATAGTCTTTGTTTACACTCTGGAAATTGCTGCTTAACGGCATTGATAGCTGCTGTTTCAAAATCAGTTAAAATGTTCTGAGGAGCCAAAGTAGTATCTTTTTAATAACTCCATTAAAATTATATAACATGTTTCTGTCTTATGCGATAATAATGCAAACACTAAGGGTAAAAATTTATTTGTACCGGATTCTGTTCCTACTGAAGCATGTATAGTATATATTTGACTGAATGGCGCTGGACATGTAGAAAATGTGCCATTCATAACCCAACATTTTGCGCTTATAAGTCGTTTGAAATAACTTTTTGTGAAAAAATACGACTACACTCTCATTTTGGGTAATATATTGGCCGATTAAAAATTGCTCGTCTCCTATTTTTGAAAGATACTCCGGTATGTCGAAATTAATTTTATCAGGGGTTTTTTCGGTTGTCCTTTATTCCTTATGCGGTGCACAATCATTCGTGCTGCTGCTTTATTAGGCAAGTGGGCAGAACTCGTACTTGGAACATCCTGGAGGCAGCGGTTTACAATTTGTGACGGAGAATCCATGGATTTTTTTGCTATATTCCTTATTTTTGATGTATATTCCATTTGTATTCGCTTTTCTGGTTCTGGCAAATGTCCATGTGCGTTGTTTTGACTGATGATCGAATGTTCAATACCAATAATTAAAGTTTTTACAGTAGCACCACAACCTTTAGCACTACTCCGCGTACATCTCCAGTAAAATGTATCACTCACTTTTTTATTGACGTGATATGAATAGCCATCCACTATTAGTACACTTGCTCCACGTTTTGATTCTACTAACTTGCAGGCACTCATTTTAAAAAAATATTTTTCATTAATATCGGTTAAGCCTAGCTTGATGAAAATGATAGGTGTCAAATTAGTGTGACTACTGCTGGGAAAGAGTTTATTAAATCGATACTTATAATTAAACTGAATTTAGACTATGTAAATATTTGCATTTAGGAAAATAAAAAACCATACAAGAATGAAAGTATTGATATGCGTAGATCGTCGTCGTTGTCTCTAACAGTTGAAGATAATTTCAACAAAATATTATTTGGTTTAAAATTATGTTGCAAGCTTCCACCCGGACAAACATACATAAATTGCAAGTTAAATAATAATATGGTAGAAACTTTCCAATACAATCTATATGCTGTCTAGTAACAGATTTCTATTAACTTTGTTTTCTGTGTGTAGTGGTATCGTACAATCTTAGGTTCCACACTCAATAATCTTTATTTCAGAGTGTTGATAATAACACTAAGGTAAATGTACCAGTAGTTGATACTATAGTGGGAAAAAAACACGTTTTCTCTAATATTATTTTTTTTATTTAAGGTAGAATTTTTTAAGTAACAAATATTAAACAGTCTTTTATCTGACTTACATTGAACTAAAGTAAAGAAAATAAGTGTTGTTATTTTTAATATATATATTTTTTGAGAGGACTAAAACTGTACCAGTAATTGATGGGCAAATTTTCAATTGTCCCAGTAATCGACTATGACTTTTTCGAGCTAGTGACCCAATACTTGATAGGTATACTCTTTAAAAAAAAATACAGTAAGTACTTAATTGCAGAAAATAATTTCACAAAACTTCTTAAAATCACGTAAATTCAACATTTTTCATAAAAATAACTTGAACTTTGACTTAAAACAAATAGAAAATCTTGAAAAATAGTCAAATCATCAGTATCATCGCTATTGAGATCATCTGTACTACCACCAGAAGGCTTCCATGTTTCACATTCAGATTCGCTACTTGAATCAAACAATGTCTTTGTGACTTTTTTTATAGAAGTCAATTCTTTTTTTCTTTCAGTCTTCTTTGGACGGCCTTTATCTTTTTTGTTTTTGTTAGCTTCTTCTTTTTCTAGCTTTTTCCTTTTTCTTTCTTCAGCCCTAATCTGTTTCTGTTCAAGTTGTTCAAGCTTTTTTTTCTCTTTATTTTCATGGTACTCTTGCCACTTTTCTGATGTGATTACTGCGGGTATTTTCTCAGTTTTCCTCTTCTTTTTGTTATTTTCTTTTTCTTTTGGCCAAAACAAAGACTTTTTAAATGGTGTAGGAATAATAGGTTTTGCAGTGCTTGTTGATGCTATTGGCTGTGTAGGACTTAAGGGAAGGACAGGTGGCTGTAGATTAAACCGACCGAGATATCTACGCACCATGTTTTCTATCAACAAAGTTTTCGGCGAAACGTGCTGTCTAGTAACAGAGATTTCTATTAACTTTGTTTTCTGTGTGTAGTGGTATCGTACAAGAGTGTTTCTATCTTAGGTTCCACACTCCTATACACCCAATTACTCCAGGCAGGCCAAATCTTCTTTGGAACCTGAAACAATATTTATTGTTAATTTGAATTTTATGTGTTCATGCATGAATAGTTTGTTAGGTACTCACTCTTGTTTTATAAATGCCCTGTCTTGTCGTGTTTTCGGAAACACAATCCATTTTGCCATTACAGCAGGGTGGTTCAAAGCATCAACAACTTATCTGATGCACCGACTAGCTGTGCGTTGGGCAAGATGCTGAGTGACGCCAACAATTTTTTTATCGTTTTCTCTTGGGTCTCGGCGAGCGCTAAGTGGTCGTACAACCCGGGCGCAATAACTAGACACCTGGCTCAAATGACGTTTGTCTATAGTACTGAGTGCAAAAAAGAAACGTAAACATTATGGTTTTTTAATTTATTTTTGTGGTCAGCTTTATTATAAGTAAGTTTACTACTTACTTTATTATAATTTATAATGGAAATTGTTGTTTTTTTTATAATAATAATAATTGTTATAACTTAATTAATATTATTTAATTAATGTATTAATACTTAATTTTAGTTAATATGTAAATATTGAAAATTGAAATAATAAATCTATCAATTAATGTTATATTTAATTAATATTATTATAACTAAAACAACAATTTCCATTATAAATTTAGTTCCATTGAAATTCCGCCGTATAGCGAGGTTTGAAATGAAAACCCTAACCTAACTAAAAACCTAAGTATTACTTACTGATTTATAATTTTATTACCTACTGAGTTAAAACATCTGTATACTAATAACGAATGTAGTATTTTTTGCTTAATTACGAATTGGAGCAGTAATAAACTATTTAGAGTCTATTTTGGGATTAATTTTCAATATTGTTAATCAAATGTATTAATTTTTTTTTATTCAAGTTCATACTTAGTACCTCCCTATACATTAAGTAGGTAAAACAATTTCTTACGGAAATAAAGCAAAAAAGGATGTTATATTCATTTATTAATAAAATTATGACGAATCGTAACTTAACTCTTCTATACCAGACATATTATTATTATCGCTGTCATTTTCCTCTTCCTCGCTTTCACTTTCAGAAGAACTCTCTTCTCCTCCAAGAGATATAATAAATTCTCTTTCTTGGTGTTCTTGCAGTCGATCTTTGAACCAGTATTCTTCCTCCAGTCTCTGGACATGGTTAACTTCCTTTTTCCAGTATTCAACTGAAATTGAATTTATTGCTTCTCTAGTCAACTTTTCAATAAGTCTTTCAGACTGATCTATATTTTTGTCTGCCACCCTTTGTTTAACTAAATTCCAGATGTATTCTATTGGGTTTAGATCACAGTGGTAGGGTGGCAGACGTACAACTTCGTGGCCATGCTCCCTCAACAGTTCGTCTACCACATATTTTTTTTCTGGCTTATTTATTCGTATGATGTGGTATAATTCTCGTTTCGTCATATTTTGATCAAAACTGATATTTTGTTTGGTAAGCCAGTTTTGCATCTCACTTTTGAGTGATGACTGGCAAGGTATTTTTTTCAGATTGCGTTGAATGGTACGGCGCGTTATCAATTACAACTATACCGTTTGGAGGCAAGTTTGGCAACAACTTTTCGTTGAGCCACTTTACAAAATTTTTTGTGTCCATCTCGTCGTGGTAATCGCCTGTCTTGCTTTTGCATTTGTATAATAACTCGGCCCCAGGGATAAAACCATTTTCGCCACCCGCATGAACGAGAATCCAACGTTGGCCGGGATTACTATTCTTCTTTATACTAGCGTCGCTACTATTCTGCCAGCATTTTCGTACTGTATAATGAGAATGTATCCAGGTCTCATCTAAATACGTCACCGGTTTTTTGTCCGATCCTAGGTCCTTATTTTCTTTCATTCGCCGCAGGTAGCGAGCCCTCCAGGCAGCGATATCAGGCTTTTGTACCAAAACCAATCGGGCATTTTTGCATTTCTTAAATTTGTATCCCAAGTGATTCTTTAAGATAAGCCGCAAAGTAGTCCTCTCACCTGTAAAAAAGCGTATGTTTTATAATTTAAGTTCATTTACTCGTCGTATTACTAAAAATATTCGATTACCAAAATTTTAGACTAGGTATTATTTATGTGTATAGTAGGTAAAAAGACAATAAAATCGTGAGTGGTGGGCTTTACGCAAGAAAGTAGTCGAGCGAGCGAGACAGAGTGAAACCAAAACACAATACAACACAACACGCCGCGCCGCGCGCCGGCTCGCAGTTCTCGGAATTCTGTTGTATAATATTTCTGACGCATAGCATAACGTAGTCAGCCGTAAAAATTCAAAAGAAAACAAATTTAAGACCACCTTGACACCTAATAATATACGATGTTACTGGCGTAGGTAGTTGTTGGATAAAAAAATAATATTAGAGAAAGACACTTACCTGGAAAATTCAAATCCATTTTTGCAACAGCCAATATTTTCTTCAGCGTAGGGACTTCTTTTTTGACAGTGTAGAAACTGTTGATTATGTTTCTCAGAGCGACTAAGTCGAAACTGTCAAGATTTATTTTTTTTCGTGATTTCCTCTTCTTGCCAGGCGTTGACGGTTCAGTTGATGGTCCGGGTAATTGGGCAGACGTCGAAGTACTCGGCACCGGTGTAATTGATGGTGCCACTGGTTTTACTTGCTTTTTTATTCTTAATAATGTACTTTTAGATATACCAGTAGCAGCGCAAGTTCTATTTATCGGTTGATCCACCGGAATCATAAATTTTTTATTCACTTTTTCATGCTCAGCAATTTCTTTAGCACTTTTGGTAGGGTCCACAGGAATCACGAATTTGCTAACTTACTTCTCACGTTTAAAAAAGCCAACACCTTGAGTATTAAGGCCCTTTCTTTGCTGTGTATGGTTTTTCCCATCGTATAATTTTAAACACAACAGTTACAAGAAAACGTCCAAACGTAGGTAACGATAATAACAAAAATCCAATAACAATAAACAAATAAAAGGTCCAAACGTAACGATAACAAAAACTCAACAAAAATAATTATAACAGCAAACGAATGACTCCGAAACTCAAGAAAGATTACGTGCAACGGTAACAGCGATGCTGACGCTACTGAAGGACGAGAGCGGGGCCTCGCGCGGGGTAGCGGGAGGGGGGTCGAGTTTCGAGCCAGGTGTCTAGTTATTGCGCCCGGGTTGTACAAAAACTTCGACATCGTTGTCGATGCATGTGATGCTTAACGTCAGCCTTACCTCCGTGACTTATTGATATGAAACAGTGACAAATATTACACACCGCTTCTTCATTTGTACGTCCTTTCTTTATAAAACTCCATTCTTTTGTATATTCATCCGAAAAATGGCATTTTCTCTTTCTTGTTGTAAACATTTTCGTGATGACAACAAGTTAAAAACGTCAAAATTGTGCTACTTAGCTAAACACTAAAACAATCAACAATGCGAAAGTACAAGGTTCTCACTCACTGTATTGGTGTTTATTTACCCACTGACTCGCTCGCTGTTGCTGCGATAGCACGTGGCGGGGTGCGGGGGGCACCCTTCTCCCTTCCCCAGCGCGGTACTCGCGAGCGACGCGCGACGTCGCAACCGCGCTCCAAATAAATTAGGCGCGCGTATTTGAATTGCTTTGACCGCGCGATAAAACGGGACTTAATAGTGTTTTATCGGGACTAATGACGGTGACAGTCCCGATATATCGGGACGAATGGCAACCCTACACACACGCCTCTTTTGACAGATGATTTTCCATGACATTTGACATGGACTTTTTTTTTTCATTCAATAACGTTACCCAAATATTGTAGTTCGGATTCATGTCCATAAATAAATTTGTTCGGATCACAGACTAAAAATAAGGTAAATTTACAGTATGCACCTCTTTTGATTTTTCTGTATGGCGACATGGTGGGTTATAAAAATTTAACCAGCTTATATCATTGTGTTGTTATACATCAAAAAAGCTCAAAATCTAATTTACGAGATTGGATTTGACCTAATTTGATAACAAACTTTTCACTGTTATGTATTTAAAGTCGTATTTTTCTCGTAATCGCCATAACACGACACTTAAATCTTCGGTGTAGCTATATGGACGATCTCGCCTTCCTCGTGCTTTTGATGTTTTTTCATCGATTCGGGGACAAACTCTCTGTTTAGTCGAAGAGTTCCGAAGCAATCTGTCCTCTTTGATTTCAGGTAACGAGCTGGTAAAGGCGAATTATTAAAGTTATCCATGACTAAAGTGTGCCCTAGGTTATACAAGGGCTTCATCAGATCATGGACAATTCTGGAAGTAGGTAGTGGTGGCATGTCTCTCGGTCCTTCAGTCAAATCTATCAGTGCGTCTCTCGGTTCTCCAGTCAAGTCTATCTGTCTGTCTGTTGGTTCTTTGGTCAAGTCTATCTGTCCATCTGTTCGTTCTTCAGTCATTTCTGTCTGTGAGGTCATTGGTATGTCCGTCCGTCTTTCCAGTATAGATGAAAAATCTCCACAAATAGCCGGTGTCTGATTCGCATAACTCATAGGTTTTTACCCCTACTTTCGCAGCTTTGGTGGCGATTTTTTGTGCGAATGAAGGTCGTCTGGACCTTGCCATTTGAGGGAGAGATTCATCTATAGCGATCTCCTGGCGCGGAAGATACAGCGAGCCGAACATCTTTTGCAAGTGATCTATCACTGGCTGTATCTTTTGCAGCTTTTTTTTGTCATTTGTTAAAGTCTGGTTGTCAGTCGGGTCACTAAAGTGCAAAAGTCGTTTTATTATCACAAATCTGTTGTAAGTCATTATGGCAGCGAAATATTTTAGTGTGATAGGGTAAGGTGGTGCAAGAGTGCGCGGGTGATAAGAGTACGCACCGAATGTCACTCGAGTCCTGTGTGACATTTGTAGCTAACTTCAGTCGTGTTTTGAAGCAACAGTGAGCCGGCACTTGTTAACAAAAAATATTCGAAAAACCTGTTGAAACGTGGTTGCTAGGTAAGTAAACAGATTTTGGGACCTTTTGATGTAATTTTCCAGTGTTTTACAATGTTTGTTATTTCGAAATCATACGCCAAATAGTATAATCAACTTTTTCTTAACCTTACTTGTTTCATCTAGCGGCATATCGAATGAAAAAATATCGATTTTTGCTAATAGATGTCGCTACTTGTTTGATAGTTAGTAAAAAGGTGAAATGTGTAAGAGTGCGCAGTTGTAGTGAGTATAAGAGTGCGCGCGTACTCTTACACGACACCTAATTTTAGCATTGCGTTTTGTCAACATTACTGGAAAAATAAATAGATCGCTGAATTTTTTTTACTTCTTTACAGTATGTCTAGAAGAAAACGAAAGACTGAACGGCAAATTTGTCCACCAGAAGTTTTAAAAGAAGCTCGGAAGTTAATAGAGCAAGGAAAGTCAAAAAGATCAGTAGCAGAAGCTTTTGGAATGGCAGAATCTACACTGAGAAAGCGATTGAAGAAAGAGGAACCTTCTACTACGTTGGGTAGATATAAAACAACATTTTCAGTTGAAGTTGAAGCAGATTTTTGTCAATATTTAAAAATTTTGGATGACATGTATTTTGGAATGACCGCAAAAAGTTTGCGAGGTCTAGCTTTTGAATTCGCAGTAGCCAACAACATTTCACATAGATTTAATATGGAAACTAAATTAGCAGGCAAAGACTGGTTACGGGGTTTTTTAAGTCGACATCCAGAAAAATCATTAAGGCAGCCAACGGCTACAAGCATTGCTCGAGCAATGGGATTTAATCAGCCACAAGTTGAGCGATTCTACATCAATTTGTCAGCATTACAAGATAAATACAATTTTCCACCACATCGAGTTTTTAACATGGATGAGACAGGTATTACGACTGTACCCAATAAACCTCCAAAAGTGCTTAGTACGAAGGGCAAAAGATCAGTTAGTAAAATATCTAGTGCAGAGAGAGGTATTAATATGACGGTCGTCAATGCTATGAGTGCAACTGGAATTTATGTGCCACCGGTTTTTATATTTGGTAGAAAGAGAATGAAGGCTGAGCTTTTGGATGGTGCACCACCCGGTTCGATTGGCATGGTATCCGACTCGAGCTATATCAATTCTGATTTATTTATGGACTGGTTGACGCATTTTAAGGACCACACCAAACCCACTCAAGACAGCCCAGTTCTTCTAATTCTTGATAACCACGTGTCGCATTGCACGATCAACGCTATCAATTATTACCGTAAAAACCACATCATAGCTCTTACTTTGCCCCCACATGCCAGCCACAAAATGCAACCTCTAGACTGTGGATTTCATACAGTTTTAAAAAAATACTACGCAAATGAATGTGAGAAATGGATGCGCAACCATCCGGGTAGAGCAATTACTGTATTTCAAATGGTAGGGATTTTTACCCCTGCTTACCTCAAAACTGCTACATTGGCGTGCGCAGTTCAAAGCTTCAAGGTCACTGGTATTGTACCTTATGATCCAGGTGTTTTTACTGAGGCAGATTTTTTAGCCAGCTCCGTTACGGACAGAGTAGATAATATTCAAGACGATGGCATAAAAATAATATCAAGCGTATCCAAAGCACCAGCCGATCCATTTGAACCAGTGTTACAAACATCGGCAAGCACTGCAATTGGTACAAACCTAACAGATCTAGAAATAGCTACAGATGCCGTTGCTGGGCCATCTTGTAAAACTTTTCTAAAAACTGTGGCAGATATATGTCCCATTCCCAATGCTCAGGAGAGAAAGCCAACAAATAGAAAACATAAGAAGTCAGACATCATAAGTAGTTCGCCGTATAAAGCCGAGATGGAAAAATTAAATGAAACCAAAGCCAAGCCAAAGATGAAAATGGACACAGAAGAATCACAATCGTCCAAGACGAAAGGAAACAAAGAATTTAAAAAGCCAAACAGAACGCCAAAACGTAAAATCTGGAGATGTGGCGGTTGTCAAGAGATTTACAAAGTGCCTCTTGTAGAAGATTGGATTGAGTGTTCAGAGTGCAAGGAATGGTGGCATGAAAACTGTACTAATTATCTGGGTGGAGGACTTTATCAGTGTCCTAAGCATTAATAATTAAAGTGCGCACTCTTAACAACCTCATTGCGCACTCTTGCACAACCAGTTGTTTAAGAGTGCGCATTTTCCCTTTTTCCTTTTTTCCTAAATTATGCCAAATTAAACTTCGGTAATTAAAAATTTTATTCGTTGATTTGTTAACAGATATATCGCAATTGAAATTGAATAAAGTTAATTTAGATAACTATGATATTTTATTTTTTATCTAGTCCAGTTTCTAAAGTGCGCACTCTTGCACCACCTTACCCTATAGCCATTTTCCCCCCAATATGTTTTCTCGACATGATTCGGTAACGAACCCTGCAAGATAAGTATTGCGAGGAACTTGGCTATCTCATCTCTGTCTACATTTTTAAAATAGTTTAGTCTTGAGTGAGGTGTCAAATGTTTGCCAATCTTTCTAGTCGCGTTTTTATTTGTCTGTCTTATGATGAGGTCAAAAAGATCGTTGTCGAAACTTTAAAAAAAAATGTCGAGTGAAGTGATGTTATCAGTCACTGGGAAGGTCGGTCCTGCAACTCCAGTAAATGGTTCAAGTTTCCCCCGGAAAGAGTTATGATCGTGAACCCAGTCGAAAGATAAATGGTCAGTCGGAATGAATTTATAATATTAATATAATAATAATATATATTATGGCTCGAGACATAGAATTCGGCCCCCAGTACAAGTCTTGTGGGTAGCTACAGAACGGCCAACGAGAAGAGATAAAAAATATTTGCGACTTAACCTCATTTCTTTAACTTGTGATTATTAGCTTTGTCCTTGTCGCGCATGCAATAGATGGAACTAATACTATTACTTTTGTAATTCTATTGGTGAACAATAAAGAGTATCTATCTATCAATAAAGACGACAGTTGACGACAGTTTTTCGCCTTATCGCGTTATCTTCATATGGCAGGCAGTTTTGTGGTGCTGAAATACGATCGCTCCCCGTAACCAATCTCAAAAATTATTTTATTTCAGTATTAAGTAGCAAAGTTAAAAACATTTAAATATTGCTTGTTAGACAGAGACCGCAGTATTACAAATTCAAAGTACATACTACTATACTAAAGCGAATATTATGGAAAGAGAATTAAACGTTATTACTAATTACGCAATTATCAACTTTGCTTTTATAATAAATTACCAGATAGTTTAATTCATTTAACTAACAAAAAGTTTAAAACGTGCGTGAAATCCAAACTAATAGGAAAGGCTTATTATAAAATCAGTGACTATGTAGAGGATAAAAGCGCGTGGATCTAGGACCTTCTGCACATGTGGCCTCCCTGGCGGTCCGTTAGTTCATTTGCCTCATCTTGTTGTTTTATCTTTCTCGACTAGCTTCCCCACGGTCTCTATTCGTAGAAACCTTTTGACATGCCTTGACATTCCTGTTAGGGTTTAGTTAGGACTACATATCTTTTGTATGTAAAGCTATTTAATTAGATATTTGTTTTTACTTTTTTTTTTTTTTTAATTATTGAGTTTAGTCTTTTTTTTATTATTCTCATTCTTTTCGCATACGCGACCTTTGTAAATGTGACAACAATGTAAATTTAGTCGCGTGTCCCTTTTCACTTTTCTTCCATTTGGATGTTATCATTTACAATAAACTAAACATTTTGCTATTTACGCTGTTGTCGCATATTTGTATATTTTTTTTATATACAGAGTGGATATGACAGAGGGGCATTAAATTACACTACGTATACTATACGTGTTTAGTATTAATTCGATACGGTGTAAAAATAAAAAGCGCCAAAAATGAAAAATATTTTTTTCAAACAAACGAAATAGCTTACAAATTAGAATAAAACGCAACCACCCTGTCTAAATAAATTTTACTGACCTTAGATACCTTTTAGGTAACAGAGTGGCAACGTCGCACGCGCGCCGGAGCTCGGTGTGTTTTATCTCGTGTCGAGGCGGGCGGCCGCGCCGGGCGGTGGAGCGGGCGGCGGCTTAGGCCTCCGCTCGCGCTGGCTTTTATGTTTAGGTTTTGAAGTACGCGCACAAAAACACACACACTAAATTTTTTAATTCTCGATGTGTCCTCCATTAACATTAATGCACAAATTATACCGACGGAGAATATTATTATTTATTTTTGTAATTAAATCACTGTTTGTCGCTAGGCACTTTAATTTTTGAAATGCTAAAATAATTCTAGTTTTTAGTTCATCAATTGTATTTACCTCTGTAGCATACACTTCACCCTTAATGTAGCCCCACAAAAAGAAATCCATGGGAGTGAGGTCCGGAGATCGTGGTGGCCACCGAACAGGTCCGAATCGACCGATCCATTGCTGCCCAAACATTTCTGTGAGCCGCTCCTTGGAAGCCATCACAGAATGTGGAGGCGCACCGTCCAGCTGGTACCACAACTTGCGATGAACGGCTAAAGGCAGTCGATCAGTGTATTCGGCCACAGGACCACTTAATAAATCAAGAAATTTCGCCGCTGTAAGGGTGCCATCAATAAAAACAGGGCCGATAATATTATTATTATGAATACCAGCCCACACATTGAGAGAAAATCTGTACTGGTGTTCAGATTCTCGAAACACGTGTGGATTTTCCAAACTCCAGTACCGTAGGTTTTGTCGATTCCAGATGCCGTTCCGAGTACTCTCATCGGTCCATATGACATTATTTAAGAAATGACGGTCTTCGGTTGTTTTATTTAGTAGCCATTGGCAGTAACTGTTCCTGACCGGCAAGTCTCTCGATAACAAAGCTTGCACCTTCCGATAAAAGCTTGAACCTTGTGGATGGTTCTATGGCAACATCTAAACTGCCGGCCGGCTCTACGGAGACTCGTTGTCGGGTTGCGGGAAAAATGGTTTAAAATTCGTTCTTCCAAAGCAGCGACTATTTGCCGCGGTGGCACTCCCTTCTGTTGTGGAACTATACGTTCATTGTCCCGTAATCTTTGTACTGCCAATTGTATGGTGCGAGCGTTCCTAGGACAATTGCGGCTGTCACCATACCTTTCCCTGTACGTTCGCAGAGCTAAAGATGCGTTTCCACGGCATTCGCCGTAAATTAAAATCATGTCAGTGTATTCTGACGCCGTGTAAGTTACTCGAGGCATTGTAGAACACTTTTAATTACACACACAAACGAAGTTTAATAACACGTGTCCTATCACCATAAATAACAATCACAAAAAAAAAACACTTATACTAAATAATAATAATCCCAAGTTACGTGTCCTGTCACAACAAAAGAAAGAAAAACTGTCTTAAACTTATTTAGTGTCCTATCACAATAACAAAACAAAATCACAATTGTCGGCGCGCGAATTCGACAATCGTACGTTCCGGAAGGTCGGCGTCGGCGCACTGACAAAACAGTTTTTTAGAGAGCCCAATTACCGATCGCAAGGACCTATTTTACCTATTTTTATTTCTTTCACGCGCGGGATGTTTTGCTATGTTTGTCACTCTCGTAGTGAAAGTGCAAGTGTGTGTGTATTTATTGCTTCCGTGTTTGCATTGCGAACTTTTTAGTGAAATATTTTTTTGTACTTGTGACATGCGTCAGAGCGGCAACAACGCATCGTAGTTTTATCGTTGTAAAGTGCATGGCCTATGCTTAAACATAATCAGCTGTTAGGAAAAATACATCGTGTTGAAACGGTGCAAAATCTTAAAAAATCATTTGCGACTAAGCTACAGCTCCTATTTAATTGATTTTTGGTACAGAGCTTGAAAATGGTATCTAGTATAGGCAGTTTAAAGAAAAGCCCCTCTGTCGTATCCACTTTGTATAATTGTATTTGTTACATTGATGTTAACCTTTTTTTTTAAAAGAGTAACCTATAGTGTTTCTTGCCGGTTCTTCTCCATTGGAATGACATTTTGGAACCTGCAACTAGAGTCAGTAATTTAACGTTTTAAAAGAGCTTAAAAAGGCCTACTTGAAATAAAAATATTTTGATTTTGATTTTGACAACATGTGTTTAAGTTCATTTTAGAATGACAAATGTGATGGAAACTGAACTATTAGTTCATAATCCTAAAGCACGTTAATTATCTCTTTAAAGTGGCTGATGTATAGTATTCTATCGATTTGAGAAAATTATTTCACTGCATTCAATTTACCGATTTTATTTTTTCTTTCGGTAATCGTATTTTTGAATATTCTTTCAATTTCTTATAAAAAGGCCATTTCTAACATCAGTCAACAAGTCCTGTGTACAACATCATCTTGCCAATTAACATTTCCATATTCTGAGTTATAGTATGTTTTAAACTTTTCTCTTATATTAAAGGCAAATCATCATATTGTTGTTTTCTATGGACAAAAGCTGAATAGAGCTGAATAAGGGTGCGTAGTCCCTAAGTACATAGGCATACACTCGCATTCGCTAAATATTCGCATTGTTTGATGCGAATGCGAGTGATTGAAATGATGCGAATTATTCGCATATGGGAATGCGAACGCGAATATTCGTAACATCCCTGCTACACATACACACGACCTGTGCACACTACTGCACACATATAAAGCCTTTATTAGATTGATCCTTGCTTTTCCCAGTACCCAACTATTTTGTTCTAACATTATTCTGGAGCATTTGTAATCACATCAAGAAAATTGTAACAAAATAATTCGGTACTGGAAACCAAAAAAATGGATTTAAATAAAACGACTCTTCTTACAGATACCTGCACGGATCTTGAGCGCGGCGGAAGAGTGGGGATCGCTTTGCGCATCGTACACTTATGACAAAAAAAAAACGCACACCCGTTTATTATTTATTTTTTCCTAAGTTACCTACGTAATTTAATTAATTATTTGTTAAATTGAGAAATGGAAATATGGATGGAAGTAGGTAATGAAAAGTGTTTCAAATTTAAAATATAAGTTTAATCTTGTAGTTTGTCAAAAATAGTAAAAAAACTACTACGTACCTATGTACTTTTTTTTGTTAACATTTTTGACTTCGAATTTAATTAATTAATTAATGACCTGAAATGTTTTTTTTTATAAAAATGAAAAATGTATTTCATAAGATATTAAAAATTATACGCTCCGTTGTCAGGTAGTGACGAAACGTTACGGTGATATGGGTGTGACACCTTCCATTAAATCGCTTTCCACAATTAAACTAGTACTGGCAGTTAGATTTCCATCATCATCTTCTTCGTCATCATCACTATCACTATCGGAGTCGGCATTAACTCGAATAATCAATTCCTCTGTTAAAGTATCAACCACATGATCACTTCGTTTGTACTCCTCTTCAATATTTTTTACTTTTTCGCACAACTTACTCCACTCGCTTGCACCCATTAATTCTACCTTTAATTAATTCAGTCACTCCTTCGATGGTCCAAGTAACTTTCTTCCTGAATTACGTCATGGTTATATTCTGCCAATATTCTGTCTATGCTGAATTTCTTGTACTTGTCCTTGTTAGATTTTACAAGGTTGTATAGCTGAGGTTTCAACATATCCTATAGAATATATAAAATTGGTGTCAATTAATTTGGCCGGAAGTGTACTCGTCGTCGTGAGGTACGTGCAACCGCAGCAAAGAACGAATCCCGAGTTGAGATGTGATTAAAAGTAAAAAAATTGTTAAAAAAAATTGTTAATTAAAAATAACGTGTTAAGTTAAATGTTAAAAACATAACGGATGACGTTTATCAGTTTCGGTAACAAGGGTAACGTTTACGTTAATTTAGTTCTTTAGATTGTTAATATTGAAAGCCTGTTGTTAGTTAAAAGTTAAGTATTTTTAATATGTTGCCGAATATAATATTGAGAACTAACATTTAGTAAGAAACTACGCATATATCTTAATCAAAAATAGTTTTTATTTGTAATAAGTAATAATAACATACTTTTATCATTTTAATCAATTTTCAGTTTTTTTAGTTTAGAAACATAAGCTGCGTGACTTTAGTTGTTGTGAGCCGTGTTCGCCTGTCGCTGATTATGTACCCAGCCACAGAGTACTTTTGTATAACTATAATAGAGACCTATCTGAGCCTCGAATAAAGTTAATGCAAGTGGCGCCTCTGTATTCAGCTAATGGAACTACGGCGTGGTTTCATACCTATAAATCCTATATATGTATGTATATATACTGTGTAAAGTAATGTACTGTTCTATTGATAATTTTGCTTTCCTTTCTTGTCCAATTCAATGTTTAATACATCATTTAAATCAACTTCGCATTCGTTGCCAGTCGCGTCGTCGTCGCGCGTCGGCTGCTTTGCTACCCTCGTCGCAGACAAGAGTAAACAAAATGTCCCCCAAATCATTTTCACAATTCCCACCGGGGCCCGGGGGCGTGGACACTGGTAAGGCTATTTACCAACAAAGTGGTATATGCCGATTCAAACCGCTCAGCTGTTGGATTTGTGTTGCGGCACCCATGGCTTCTAATGGCACCAAAAAGTTTTCGATAGGGTCTTGGTTTAGGTGCCGCATCCATACTGAAGAAATATTAAAATCGGAATTTTAATTATCTTAACAGAACCTGTATGCCTTCCAGAGTCCCCACACAATTATTGATAGTGGGTACAACCTCTTTTTTCCCTGTTCCATTAATAAATACCATTGATTTTAATATTTTTTTTGCTTCACTCCATGTTTTATGATGACAGCTCTTTAGTGTAACAGGAGCCAAGAGTGGTTTTGAAAACCTTTTGTTGGTGTAGCTCCCATTAACAGAATCGAATAATTTGTCAATGAACAGGAGTAAATCTGCTGTATTTACACATTCGCTCGGAAGTATGCCTTTTTCTGAAAAAATAAAAATGGAATGCCTGATAACTGACGGCACGGTTGGCACACTGGTCTAAAGATCGGGTGCTGCGCCGCGTATCGCAGGTTCGATTCCCGCCTGCAACAATTATTTGTATGGCCTGCAGATAAATGTTCCGAGTCTGGGTGTGTGTGCATGTGAGATTAGTGTTTGTAAATGTATCTGCAATACATAAAAAATCCTAAAGAGGGGCAACGTCTTTTTAAAATAACCAAGAAAAATATAGGATATTTGTAATTGTAAATAACTCAAATATTTATTTACTATTTAATAATTAGTTCATCTGTTTGCTGAGTATCACACGAAAACTATTGAACAATAATTGATTCAAGTATAAGTATTTGAAAACCCATGATAAGAAAGAACACTGAAACTGTGACACTTTTATACAGATAATAAATATAATCTTATTTTATAAAACTCCCAAAGAAGGGACAAATCCTTGTTAGGTTTTCTCTCACAGACATATTATATCATAATAATGGCAACTGAACCTGCAACCTCCTTGTTATGAACCAATCCACCCAATCAGTAGACCATGAAAGCTAACAGAGAATTTTATTAGAAATAATTGCAAAAGAATTACCTGCCAGATATCCCATATTTGATGCAACAGTTGCACTAAATACCTGGCTTGCGTATTTCACTTTCATTTTTCCTATTTTTTGTAGTACAATATGACTATCAGTCAGCTTGGCTACTAGTCTCATGCCTTTATATCCAGGATTTTCCTTGTGAAATAACTCCAGATGATGCCATTTTGCTATTTTTACTTTGCCATCAATTTCATATTGTAATTTTTTTGTTAATAAATTGATACCCTTCAATAAATGAGGAGGATCATACAGTGGCACTACCAGTGGCGTGCATAGCATATAGGCAAAAAGGCAGTGCCTACCTCCAAAAACCCCTAACTATCTTCTTTTAATATAACAACACTCATCATACATAATCATAACATTACAGGCAGTAAAACTTCTAACCAAACATTTCAATAACAAACAAATCAATAATGACGTCACATATGTCAAATTCAAATCATTCAATACTTAACTTAATAATCTGTTACGAGGTAGGCTCTCGAAAATGTGCCTAGTTTACACTCACACATTCAAACGAAATCTCCTTGTCCATATACGCACGCACACTTCAAAAACGGAAAATAATACCCCGCCATCTTGACTTTTTATTATACGACAAAAACAAAAATCCCTATTTTTGCTAAGAGCGGTGCTTTGACATTTGACATTCGTAATTTTTTACACTTACAGTAAGCTAGCTTACCTGCCAATAGACTTATAGAGTCCTTTTACCAAAACATAATATAAATGACTGCAAACTGCCACAGATACTAAATGCATAAATTTAAATGCCAAGGATTAAAATATTTTAAATGAAGCTTGTATTTTAAAATGCTAATAACTTGTAAATTAAATATTACAATATTATTTAGTTACTTATTAATGTTTATTATATTTAGTTTCAATTAACATTTTTATTGTTTTACTTCTGTGTTGCAACTTGGTCGTTTTTCGATATTTATTATCTGTGGCAGATTGTTCATTAAGTTTTTGATAGTTCGCGCGCGTGTTTTCGTCTTGACTTTCGTAACTAGTTTCTATTTATTGTGATTTTGTGAAGTGGCTGTAGTTTAAGAATCAGGAGCATTAATAAACCGCTATGTGTATGAATGTTAAGATTGTGGCGAAAATGAAATATGTTTGGATAGCATACGTGCGTAATTACAAACTTACAATACAAACCCATCAGATGGGGTTTGTTGACAAAACTTTAAAGGTAAGGCTCTTATTAATATTAAATCAAAATGTTAGAAACTATCGCCTGACTAGCGGTGTGCTGCTGGATGAACTGTTCTTTTTGTGTTATTAATCGTTTCTTGATTGTTAAATACGAAATTGTTGTGTGAATTGATACCTACGAGAATAACTACGACGAAAACATGTTGTGGATGATGATAATTGTTTTTAGTTAAAATCTTAATAAAAATGGGAGTAAATTAAACATACAAGATAATAGTATATGTTGGCACATTCAATAATACGTCTGATTATTTTTTTTCTATGTAATACTTAAGGTAGGTAAGAAAAATGTTGATCTCGAATGGTCATATTGACCATGGCTCAATATATTTACTATTATTTAGGTCTGGTTTCGGACCCAATGAATAATACACAAATAAGAGTCCTCAATCATAAGCTGACCGTTTGCTCGTCGCGAGTCCCGAATCGCGGAGTCGGCTGCTGTTCGCAGTTAGCTTTACTAAGATTATTTTATACAAACTGTATACCAACAAGTTTGAAATAGTGATTCAATCAGAAATTGTCGCGAGCTGCGCGCGTGCATTTTAAATTGTATCTTGCTCGCGCCGCGCGACCAGCGCGCGTACCTACTGCTCGCGAACAGTTCGGAGACGGCGTTATTTACATTATCGACCTTTGCGTGAGTTGCGTGGAGGAGGCGCACTAACATATTGCAGTACCTAACTGCAGGCGCGAGCAGCGCATTCGGTGCGCGTTCGTCAGACCTGAACGCACCTTGTGATCCACAAAAATCATGCTTGTTCCAATTTTTTGGGAGTTCATTTTCGTATTTACGGTAAAGTTGCTCCATGTACGAGTGCCTACCATGGCCGAAAACCAATGCACGCCACTGGGCACTACACATACACAGCCCAGATATATTTTGATGAATAATGTGTAAATACTTATTATCGAAAAAACTGAATATCGTCATACCTATTATTGTCTTTAATGAATTGTTATTAAAATGAATATCTTGAATTAGTAGGTAGATATCCCTATATATAATGTCCATACCATAGTTGTTTACAGTTCCTGTCTTTCTGTTAAACATACTGTAGCTACATTCAAGATTTTTATTTGAGTCAAGTAAATAAGCATGCTCATTAGTTACAATGTCTAGATACATCAGGTTATTAAAATTTTCAACTCGCCAATTAAACATATTAGAACGATTATTGTATTTAAATGTCGGAAGGCATACAATTAAATTAGTATGTTTAATTTGTATTAAAGTATTTCTTATATCATTTAGCTACTAGTCTCATGCCTTTATATCCAGGATTTTCCTTGTGAAATAACTCCAGATGATGCCATTTTGCTATTTTTACTTTGCCATCAATTTCATATTGTAATTTTTTTGTTAATAAATTGATACCCTTCAATAAATGAGGAGGATCATACAGTGGCACTATTTTTTTATCATCTACAATAAAGACATGTTCCTTTGGAGTATCCCCTCTTCTTAAAAATATGCCTTTTGCCTCATCCATGAGGCTTTTTATGGCATGACGGTTATTGGCTCCTTGATCGCACACAGTTGCCATTACTTGCAAACCAGCTTTGTGCAGTTCTCTAATAACTTCCTTTAATTGTTTTGCTAGTTCTGGTCCCTTTGTTGCACCAGAGGAAAAAGTATATGCAACTGGCTGTTTATAGTTATTTACCAGTCCTCTTATCATAAAAACTTGAGCAAGATTTGCAAAAAATGGTCGTGTTTCAGTGCCGTTGGTCACAAACCCAGTGACCTTGTCCTTTCTCTCATTGTAGGTCACATTGGCTTTAAGTGACATTTCGTCAAATAACAAAATGCATAACCTTTCATGAATTTTCATTTGAGTTACTCTTGTTTTCAACTGAGCAAAAACTTTTTTATTAATGCCAGCTTTCACATTAGCTTTAGCCAATAACTTGATTAAAGTTTGAGGTGATGGCAACAAAAATATTTTCCTTGGAAATCTGAAAGCCTTTGGGCCTTGTTTTAATATTGACAATGCAACAATTTTTTCATCCATATTAAAACGCCTTCCTTTTCTTTTTTCGTCAATTCTCTAAACTGTAAAAGAGTCAACTTTTGCTGACTTTGGCATGCTCTCCATAACTTTCACAAAAGCCGGATTGGATTTTTTTTTTTTGCAGATATTATTTTAAGTGCCTGTTATAATTTATAAGTAGACATTCGAGACTTATATTATTTTTATTTAATACATTAATATTAAAATCTCCTGCAATTATCACATTTTGCAATTTGTTTTACTACAAAAACTTTTCAGAAGTAATTAAAATTTTTCAAAAAACATATTTAAATTATTAAGCTTAGGTACTCGGTATATACATATTATAATTACACCACATTTTACTAATTCTATTGCACAACATTCGAATAATCCAGACTAATCCAGAGATACAATACTTAGAAATGTTTAGGGCCCTCCACTGAAGGTCTTTCTTTACTAGAATACATGTACCACCTCTCTTTGAGGCGTTTCTACTATAATATGCAGCTAAGTTGTAGTTATGTACCTGTAGATGTTGTTCTGAACCGGAAATCATAAAGTGTTCTGATATACATATAACATCAACATTTAGATTTTTATCAGACAGCTCGTCTAAACATTGTTAATTCGTCAGATTTGTTTAACAGCCCAGATATATTTTGATGAATAATGTGTAAATACTTATTATCGAAAAAACTGAATATCGTCATACCTATTATTGTCTTTAATTAATTGTTATTAAAATGAATATCTTGAATTAGTAGGTAGATATCCCTATATATAATGTCCATACCATAGTTGTTTACAGTTCCTGTCTTTCTGTTAAACATACTGTAGCTACATTCAAGATTTTTATTTGAGTCAAGTAAATAAGCATGCTCATTAGTTACAATGTCTAGATACATCAGGTTATTAAAATTTTCAGCTCGCCAATTAAACATATTAGAACGATTATTGTATTTAAATGTCGGAAGGCATACAATTAAATTAGTATGTTTAATTTGTTTTAAAGTATTTCTTATATAATTAATAATTTTAAAGTAGTTTTCTGAAGTAGTAAAATTTTCTTGTCCAATTTGTAAAATACAGTAATCTTCCATCGTATAAGCCCCGCACGTTGACATTGCGATGGAACCTTGTCACTTTAACAGCTGCATGACGTCATCCACCGCAGAAAAGTATAGACAACAAAAAAGTTACAAATAATATTAATTTATTTGCTTGTAGGTGAACAATCTGTATTGGTAATCTTCTTTTTGTTTGAGGTGTTGCCACCTCTGGTGAATAAAGTTTATAATCTAGGGTTGTAAGGCTTTGGTGGCTTTGATGTGAACAATGAAACCACTCGTAACGCCGTGATAGATAATAAGTATATTTAGGAAAAAAAACACAAACAAAACAAACGTCCTTCTCGTTAACAATAGGTACACAAATATACAGTTAATGATAATACTAGTGACTCGCGACCGCCCGATGTTGGTTCCGTGGTGGAAGCCGACACGTGCAAGCCGGAGTGAGCTCAGCTGCCCGTAACCCGTTCCGAGGTGGAAGCGTGTCCGTGCAAGCCGAACTGCGCTCCACATGCGGCGCGTGCGGGCTTATATAGCGTCCGGCCGCGCAGTGGTGGCGGCGGCGTGCGCTAGAGTGGGGCTTGGTGGGAGAAGCGCGGTCAGGCGCATGCTCATGCGTTGACATCGTGTTACAGTCTCCCCCTCTGTCTCCGAAGACGTCCCGGTGAGGAAGACAGGACTTAGGTAGGCTGCTGCTTCTTTGGCGGCCTGCCACGCGGACGAGACTTGACTGTGGTCGGCGATGTTGGCTTGCTCTTACGCGGTCGACCTCGCCGGCGTAGAGGCAAGACCGGCTCGGGAGGGGCGTCTGATGTCGTCCCTCGATAGGGTCGCAGGGCTGAGGAATGGTACAACCCTGCAGACTGTTGTGGGATGGCAGGATCAGCAATCTGAAATGAAGATGGTCCGTGAGTGTTTTTGATAACGTATGGGCCATCTCGTCGGGGTGCTAGTTTAGCACTGAAGCCTTGTGTCGACTTGCTTAAGGCATGTTTGTCAACCATGACTTGATCGCCAGGCTGATAATTTGGACATGGCTGACGTCTCTTATCAGCGTATTCCTTTCGCTTTTCTTCCTTCATTTCCTGTATTTCATGTGCTCTCTTTAATGTGGAGGCCATATTTAACAACTTTGGTGTTATCTCGGGGATGAAATTCTCGTTTTGCACTATTTGTCGCAGATCATGGCGTGTATCGTCAATAGTGCGTAGATCTCGCCCAAATGTTAGGTAAGCTGGCGTGTACCCAGTAGAGGAACAGACAGCTGTGTTCATTGCAAAACGTATGCTTGGCAGATGTTCCGACCATTTGGTATGGTCGTTCCCCACTAGTATGGCCAACTACGTTTTCAAATCTCTGTTTCGTCTTTCGACCGGGTTGGTTTCTGGATGATATACAGGGGTGAAGCCATGATCAATGCCCAAACAGAATGTCAGTTGTTGCATCACGTTACTGACAAATTGGGAACCATTATCGCTGATGAACCGTCGTGGTGCACCATAACGTAGGATGATTTCGTCCAATAACACTCTTGTGCATTCTTCGGCGGTGGCTTGTTTTAATGCAAAAAGCTCGACCCATCTACTTGCCAAGTCTTCTATGATGAAAATCCATGTCTCATTTCTAGCTGTTTTTGGTAAGGGCCCGAACAAGTCGAAAGATACGACTTCAAACCTTTGATTGAGAGCTGTAGTCTGGAGCAGTCCGACTGGTCTGAGGTTGCTTGGTTTGTACCTCTGACAATCGATACAATTCCGGATATAGTTTTCTATTTGGATTCTCATTCCCTTCCAGAAGTAACGCTTAGTGATTCGTTCGACTGTTTTCTCAACTCCATAATGACCTGCGGATGCTTCATTATGGTAAACGGCAATAACTTTCTCCTGCTCATGTTTAGGAACGACTAGTTGAGCGTTTTCATTGTCATTATCTGGTTTATATCTGTAGAGTAGTCCTTGATTCATGAAGTATCCTTTTGTACTCCAATATTTCCCGTTTTCATGTTGATTCCCTTCCAAGTCGTTAATTATTTTTACTATTCCTTGATCTTTCAATTGTTCATCTCTTATTTCTTTTGACTTTTTCCGCGGCATATCAATTACCACACTGCATACTCCACAGTCTTGTTTTATTGTTGGATCACAGTTGGGACGTGATAATGTGTCGGCGACAACATTTGTTCGTCCCTTGATGTATTTAATTGTCAAATTGTAGGGTTGCAGCTGCAGGGCCCATCGGGCTAGTCGACCTGTTGGTGACTTGAGTGTCATAAGCCACCTCAGAGCTTGATGGTCGGTAAGTACAGTAACATCTGTACCCTCGATGAAACCGCGAAATTTGTTCACCGCCCAGATTACAGCTAGAGCTTCGCGTTCTGTGGTAGAATAATTTCTTTCAGCTGGAGTGAGGAGGCGACTAGCATACTCAACGGGGTGCTCGTTTTCGCCCTCCCCCTGCACCAAAACTGCACCTATGGCATAATTGCTTGCGTCCGATTTGATTATGAAAGGTTTAGTGTGGTCTGCCTGCACTAACACCGGTGCTGTGATTAATAGTTTTCGAAGCTCTTCAAACGCTTTCTGCTGTGCATCTTTCCAAGTCCATTCAGCGTTCTTTTTTATCAAACGAGTGAGTGGTTCGGTAATCTTTGCAAAATTAGGAATGAAACGTCGATACCACGAACACATCTGTAGGAACGACGTCAAGTGTTTTACGTTTACTGGTGCGGCCATCTCCACTATTGAGGCTACCTTGTCGGGGTCTAGTTGAAGTCCATCGGGCGTTATGTATAGTCCCAGATATTTAACCTTAGAACAGAAAAAAACGCACTTGTCCTTATTTGCCGTAAGGTTGTACTCCTTTAAGCGACCGAAAACATCAGTTAGGTCTCTATAATGTCCATCTAGGCTTTCTGACATCACTATTAGGTCATCCAAATAAACAAGCAGCTTGATATGGCTTAAGGAGATGCTTAACCTGTCCATCAGGCGCTGAAAAGTTGCTGGTGCATTTCGCAACCCAAAAGGCATTCTCAAAAATTTATACATACCGAAGGGTGTGATGAAGGCTGTCTTCAACTGATCTTCATCCTTAACCTTAATCTGCCAATATCCGGCGCGGAGATCTATGGTGCTCATGTAATGAGTCGGTTTAGCACGATGGAGGAGGTCATCAATACGCGGCAGTGGGTACATGTCAGCAGTTGTGATGGCATTCAACTGTCGATAGTCAACACAGACTCGCGTACTGCCGTCCTTCTTGGGAACAAGTACTACCGGCGCTGACCACGGTGAGGAACACGGCACAATAACTTTTTGCTCAAGCATCTTGTCTACCTCTAGCTTCAGGGCTTGCAGCTTTATAGGTGACAGCCGATATGGTGGTACGGAGATCGGCCTGTGTGATCCCGTGTCGATAGTGTGTTCTGTCTCCGTCGTTGGTTCGCCATTGGACACGAATACGGTTTCATTTTCCTCAAGGAATTGCTGCAACCGTACCTTTTCTTCTGCTGTCAGCAAGCACTCGTGACTGCATATGGCAACCGAAGAGATCTCGGTGCTTGGGAATAAGCTAGCAGAGCCAGGTGACAACTCTACGTCGGCAGCGATGAGGTGCCTACGCGCATCCTCGTATAAGGCATCAATGATCGGGGAGTATCCGTCAAATAAGTCTGTCCGTGGTCGCTTTGGTGGAGTCGCGAATTCGATGGGTATAAGCGGGCCCATAAGCTCGTTCCAGTGCTCTCTCTGTTGCGCCAAGGATGATAGTGTTATCACTGCCATCGGAACGTGAAGGCGTCATCAGCTGAGAGATCCGTTCTGGCATTTTAGCTGGCGGAATCACGGGACTGGGTGTGTTCACCATCGGTGATTCCATTGTTGGCAAGCACACACTGGATAAAACACCCGCAACGTCCATCGAGTTAACCACGCTTTCTGGATTCAACTCGTAAATCTTCTGCGGCTCGTTGATGAAGCTACAGGTTCGCTGGGGTAGGTTTAAGGCTAGCATGGCGTCTTCTATAAATCCTACTCCGAGGAGGGTTCTGTTATCCCTTGCGTCCGGGAATATGATGAACGAGGTAATAATATCACGTCCGTAGATATTAACAGTCGTCTTCACTGTCAGAACGTCCTGTTTCCTTGCTACTCCATCAGCGAGGGTTATATACATAACCTCCTTCTCAAAGTTTAAACCGCTCTGCTCCAAACGTTTATAAAGCTGGTAGGAGGCAACACTTGATTTAGCGCACGTATCAATGTACGCTGTTCCTTTCATACCTTGTATGGTAATGGGCACGGTGGGACGTGGTCGAACATCAGCAGTCATGTTAGCAGAGCAGAAACAAAATTCAACTGACGTTGTAGACTGCTTGATTTTGCACTTCGGACAGCGACTGCGTATAACTCCTGGCTCACCACATCCATAGCAAGAAAACTTTGGATTGCCATCATTTTCCGGACATGTTGTTGGTTCTTTTTTCACGACAGTCTGCTTTTCAGCGTCGTCCTTTGCCTTCCTTCTGCAGACCTCAGCCGCGTGACCGGGAAGACGACAATAACCACAACGTACCTTAGTTAACTTTCTATTATTTTTATATTTTGTATTGTTATGATTCTCTATTTTTCCGTAATTACTCTGTTCTCCTTTTCTCGAAGGGTCCTTTCTACGTTTCTTGCCTTCGTCAGAAGATCGTCAAAGGTTTTTATGGAGTCTCTATATATCTTCTCCCTCACCGCAAGTTTGAGTTGGCCAAAAACAAGGCTAATTTCTTGCTGGTCGGTGTGTGGTTCTGACATCTCGGCAAGCAGCGCCCGCTTTTTGGCAATGAAAACCTCTGTAGGGGTCTGGTCATCTTGCTTTACGCAGACTATTTCTTGGTACAGCTCGTAGTCGAGTTTTTTTGGAGAAAATGTATCACGCAGCCGTTCCCTGAATTTCTCCCACGTGTTCACGTGACCCTTGACGCCTTGCCACCAAATAGCTGCATCACCAACCATCACCAACGGCAGGCCCTCCAGCGCATTGGTGTCGGATATGCTTTCGATATCCTTAAACACCGTCACTGCCGCTAAGAATGGTTCCACCTCCGTTTTCAACCCTCTGAACTTAGCTGGGCACTGAGCAAAGGTACTTCTTTCCCTTGTGGTGCTAGTGATTGCCGAGAGCAGCTCTTTAAATTGACTGTCCGTCATATTGATTGCCATCTTCTCCGGAGCACTGCTTCTATATCTATCTGGCTTACGAGTGGGTCGGGGCCTTAATACTTTGTTACCGAGCTCCACGTTGTGCGCCACTGTAAGGCTTTGATGTGAACAATGAAACCACTCGTAACGCCGTGATAGATAATAAGTATATTTAGGAAAAAAAAACACAAACAAAACAAACGTCCTTCTCGTTAACAATAGGTACACAAATATACAGTTAAAGCCATGTATTCACTGAGCAACAGTGTTTCGGATACACAGTTTCTGAAACATCACGTAAATGTTTCCAGGAACAATGTTTCGGAAACTCTGCCGTCCACACAGTCAGTTGCTTAGGTCATGTCGCCCGAGGAAGTAGTGTTGTTATGTGGTGCCTACATTTTTTTGCATAAGTCCATTTCTAGTAAAAATAAACGTAAAAGATGGTGGGTCAGGAATTACTTGCTAAGAAGACAAGACGTATTAAGTGATTTATGCATGTTTGATGGATCATTTATAAACTTTCTACGAATGTCAAAATCAGATTTTGAATATCTTTTGCAAAATGTTGGACCATTTATAGAGAAACAAGATACAAACTTACGAAGTGCAGTTACCGCTGAAACAAGACTAGCCATTACTTTAAGATATTTAGCTACTGGAGATTCATATTCTTCACTCTCATACACTTTTAGAGTTTCCAAACAATTAATCAGCCGGATCATACCCGAAGTTTGTAAGAATATAATACGTGTGTTGAAGAACTACATCCAGGTAAGAAAAACTAAGTTATGAATCAATATTTTTTTTATTAATTATACAAAATTAGGCGAACTATCTACTGGGTACTACTATCGGTTTCTTCTACTGATGCGATTTGTGAAACTATCTCTTCAATGGTTTCAAGTTCTTTTTGTGAGGTTGAACTTGCTGGTGTCGACGCAGTTTCATATCCGGGATGGCTATGATATCCGTAACCATAATTGTATTTGCCCATTCGCATGTCTATTAAAATATTATTAATATAAGCCTTGGCTTGTATTACGGCAGTCTCGTTTTGTACCGCTCTTAATTCTGAAGCGACGTATTGCCCATAAATATCATATTCATCCTTAGATTCATCCATTTTGCGTTTTGCAGATTTAACTATTTCAAATACTTCACTTAGATTGTCATCCACTTTTCTTTTAGATGCTTTTTTGCTACTTGTAGATGGTAGTGGGGATGGTGGAAGTGGAGATTGTGGTTTCTGCTGCTCCGATTGCTGTTCTGGCTCCTCAGTTGCCAGGAGGTCTTCACGGTTTGCCTGCAATTTTAAACACTTTTTTTTTTAAGGTTCCGAGTTCCGAAGCGCACTGGAAAGAAAAGGCCCGTGAGTGGAACGAATTATGGAATTTTCCACACTGTGTCGGAGCTATAGATGGGAAGCATGTGGTTATTGAAGCGCCTAGCAATAGTAACAGTGATTACTACAACTACAAAGATCAGTTTAGTATTGTACTACTGGCTATTGTAGATGCATCTTATAATGTTATATATGCAAACTGTGGTGCGAAAGGAAGAGCATCTGACAGTGGCATCTTTCAAGAAACGAGTTTCTATCAAAGAATGGTGGAACACCGTCTTAATTTTCCAAACCAAGAAACGATATCACCAGATGGACCTGACCTTCCTTATGTAATACTGGGCGATAGTGCATTCCCATTATCGGAAAACTTGATGAGGCCGTACCCGGGTATTCATAACCGTGGCACAATGAAACGAATTTTCAACTATAGACTCTGTAGGGCCAGGAGGGTTGTAGAAAATGTTTTTGGAATTTTATGCGTGGTTTTTCGTGTATTTCGTAAACCAATTCCTCTCAAGCCTGAAAATTGTGAACTTATTGTAATGGCCTGTCTTTACATGCATAACTTTTTAAGAAGGAATAAACAATCTAGAGCCTTGTATACGCCCCCGATGACTTTTGATTTTGAAGACAGTGACCATAATGTCATAGAAGGTGCTTGGCGTAGAGAGTATACAGTTGAAGGAACTTCAATTTTGGAATTGGAAAGGCGACCTAGAAATTCAGCACGTACTGCTACAATCATAAGGGATCAATTTGGTGAATATTTCATGAGCGAAAGAGGAAGCTTGCCGTGGCAAAACAATGTAGCTTAATGCTATGGCGGTAGTGTTTTCGTATATGTTAGATAGAATATTTACATGCCTACAGCTGTTTACATAAAAATAAAATATGAATAATGCGCTCACTGTTTCATTTAAAGTATCCGCACCACCGACCCTTGTCGTCGTGCTTTGTAAGAAAATTAATTCTTCATAAAATTTCCATTTTGATTTCTTAATATCTGCAGCACCAGCACCTGTGGTTTTTGTAGACAACATTTTCTTCCTCTCTCTTGCAAATTGCGACCGCAATATATGCATTTTATTCTCAACATCTGTTTTTGGAATTGCCAAAGCATTCGAAATTTCTTCCCAGGCGTCATTCTTTTTTATTTTATTTTTATAGTCCTTTGTCGAGCAATCCCATAATATTCGTTTTTTCTCAAACAGTTCTATCAATTTAAAGACAGTTTCATCGTCCCACACTACAGCCATGTTTATAAACAAATGTTTAGACGCGTCCACACTCGCATGCACCTGTTGCGCAACTGATTTGCTTCTGTGTTCTCCGTCACAAGTGGGGAGCACCGAAACATACCGATAAACACGTAGTGTTTACAGAAACAAAATTATATGTTTCTGAAACAAAATGATTTGTTTCAGAAACACGTAGATTTTGTTTCTGAAACAGAGTTTATAAACAATTGTTGCTCAGTGAATACGTGGCTTAATGATAATACTAGTGACTCGCGACCGCCCGATGTTGGTTCCGTGGTGGAAGCCGACACGTGCAAGCCGGAGTGAGCTCAGCTGCCCGTAACCCGTTCCGAGGTGGAAGCGTGTCCGTGCAAGCCGAACTGCGCTCCACATGCGGCGCGTGCGGGCTTATATAGCGTCCGGCCGCGGAGTGGTGGCGGCGGCGTGCGCTAGAGTGGGGCTTGGTGGGAGAAGCGCGGTCAGGCGCATGCTCATGCGTTGACATCGTGTTACAGGGTAATATTATAGGTATTTATATTACATTATATACATATATTTATAGGTATTTATTTATAAATATTTCCCATTTTTTATTACTTATTTATTTATTACCTACTAATATTATACATGTGAAAGAGGTCTCGTCTGTTTGATACATTGTCAATTTTAATGGCAACTAATAAATAAAACCAAGTATTAATAAAATAGATGTTTATTTATACAATTTAATTATTCTAGACTATTTCTTCATTAATCACTGTCATCTGAATCCATAGTTTCAGAGTCCGTTGTGTCTCTTGTGTCTGATGATTCGCTGTCGTCTGCCGTATTTATCACAAATAATTCGTCAGTTATTCGGTCTTTACGCCAGTACTCTTCTTCAAGCCTCTTCACGTGATTTACCTCCTTCTTCCAATCATCTGATCGTATCATCATATAATCATCATATAATCGTACTAAAAATAAAATAAAAATAGGTAACAAATGTTACATACGAAATGTATGCCTATCAACACAAAGATAAATCAGGTTGTTTAAAAAAAAAAAAAAAAAATAATAAAAAAATAATAATAATAATAATCCATACAGAACCGTCTTGTGTCTATCACGGCGACCAACTATGTTTATCATTTAAATAATCATTAATTGTGTAGTAAGCTTTTTCACATAGCTTATTTTTAATTGTGCATTTGAATGAGTTAAAGGGCAACTCTAACAAACTAATAGGAATTTTATTGTAAAAGCGAATACCAAGCCCCACAAATGAATTGTGTACCCTATGCAGCCGATGTGATGTAGAACATAACTTATGCCTATTTCTCGTATTTATACTATGGATGTCTCTATTCTTGGCATACAAGTGAATATTTTGTCTTATAAATAATATATTTGCAAAAATGAATTGAGACGCTACAGTTAAAATACCTATCTCCTTAAATCGCTCCCTAAGAGTAACTCGAGAACCTAGCTGGTAAATGGATCTAACAGCTCGTTTTTGCAAAATAAAAATGGTTTCTAAATCCGCCGCTTTACCCCACAACAATATGCCATAGGACATGATGCTGTGGAAGTAGCTAAAGTAAACAAGACGAGCTGTGTCCACATCAGTGATCTGTCTTACCTTCCTAACGGCGCACAGTGATCAATTTCCAAAAGTTAGGGGGTCGAAATTATTAAATACCGAAATCGTGAAGGTATGGTGAATTAAAGGTATATTTATAACATTTAAGAGTATCGAAAAATCGTTTTCATTTAATTTTGACTTGGTAATTAATATTTTATGTACTTTGTTACGTCACTCCTCATCTAACACAATTTCTGGTTCTTGTAAAAGATTAAGTACCTCAATTGGCATTATATGTTTTTGTTTTACAGGTAATATTCTGATGTTAGATATTACAGGATCTGAAGATATGAGCAAAATTTTCATTAGATCTTCATTAGTTTGATTCCTGGTCATCTTCCTGGTGTTATGCTCTCTGTAATATCTAACATCTTTGTGGCGACTTTCCTGTGCGTCTTCTCCAAGCATACCAATTGGCAACAAAAAGTTGTCGATGATATCCTTGCCGTGTATGAGAACCTTATGGACTGTTGGTGTCATAGGATACCACCTGTATAATTCAATATAAAGCGCAGCAGTTTCTTTCGCATATTCTGCAAATTTGTCAATGTTAATTTTGTACGGACAATTCAATGTTTTTAAAATGACACTAAATCTTTCTATTAAAGTTTTATCTATGCCTGTAATATTTGCTGTTATCTCAGGGTTTGCAAAGAAGCGTCTGTCTGTATTCTGCAAATTTGTCGTCATTGGTATTTCCAAATCCAGGTTTAGGGATATCAACCAGTAACCCTAGTTGGTCTCGAAATTCTGTTTGTATGCGTTTTTTTCTGTCTGCTACAATTTTTTTATTTTCTTCACCACGTGCTTGCTTATTTTGTATCGGCATTTTATATGACACATGTAACAGGCACTCGTAAAAGCGAATATATGCATGTAATGACGACAAGCCGAAGTTTAAACTCTCAGGATTATACGGTATTGATTGTACTGCTTCGATGTCATTGAACTGAGATGAAGAAGCGTTACATATATAATACTTTTGGGTAGATCTGTTCAAAGATAGAGTGTTACACACTTTTCCGTCTACCATTGTTTTAACTAGACTATGGTGAACTGTAAAATAAATGTCATTAATTTCTACTCTTGACGGCAATAAATTATCAATCTGTCTGTCAATATAGGTAAACTCGTCTTTTATTACCGTATCTGTTTCTTTATCAAACTGCATTCTAATGGGTCTGCAATATCGCACGGAATTTGGGCGTGGATTTTGCCAATATATTTTTTCACGATTATGTATCGACCTTAATTGAATTGGAACTAATGAACTCATAAATAAGTAAGAGTCATCCGAATCTACTGATTGAAATGTCTGTTTAAAGTTTTTTTGGCTTCCACTACCATCAGCACCCCACTTAAACGTAATTACTAAACTTGAGTCATCATTTCTCAAAACTTCTGACTGATGAGTTAAAATACGCGAAACCGTGTGATCGATAAGATCTTGTAGGGGAACTTCCGCTGACTTTTCTGTAACAGTAATGTTCTTTGGATAACACTTCGTTTTTTCTTCAATAATCTTGTAGTAAGGAGGAAACAAGTTTCTTAAGTTTTTACGGATTGCAGATGCCCTTAAAGCAGTATATTGATGACGGGTTAGTTTCAAATCAGTAAATAACGATAAAGCTTCTTGACATGAATAAGATATACAACAGTCCTGCAATTTACCAATTTCTTTTACAATCTGACCTTTATCGGGTGAGGCAGATATATCTAGGACAAGTGAAGCTGCACTCCGGTTTCCTTCTGAGTGTAACTTCATCGAAGCAGCAAGACAGAGTTCTTCTTTACTTTTTGATTTCACCTCTGTATTTAACCTTCTACGTTTAGTTATTTATTTATTATGAAATTTATTATTTATAATTTATTACGAAGTACGAAAAGTTCGTTTACCTGTAAATCCGAGGGTTCTGTGCACAACTATCACTAGCGACGGCCGGTCAAACACTGACAAGTCAGGACACGTTCGGCTGTGTATAAAGGGTATTCTAAATCGAGTCTCATACTTTTGACACTTCGCGTTTGGCGAGAATAAGCTTGTTAATAACTACCTCCGTTAAAACCAGCCCCGCGCTTCCCTACTTTTACCAAGTATTTTTCAATGTACTGTTTGTCACCTGGCCGTATTCTTTTTAGTAAATATGATGACACAGTAACTTGTCTTTTCCGAGGCGGTTCAGTTTGATTATTGGCCATTGAAGATGACGTCGATGTCGATGGTTCAGCGAATCGACGCCCATCATTATTAGCTCGGACAACATTTGAAGCAGATCCTAAACTATCACCAATAGACCCAACACCACAATCACCATCATTTCCAATATCACGCACTGCTACCGACTCCTGATTTTGACTTACCGAAGAAGAAGAGTAAATTGTTGAAATGAATCCTATTATTTTCTTCGGAAACTTTAGGAGTAACAACTTTTGCTTTAAAAAAAGTCTAAATTTTGAAGGCATTAGAATAGAATATTATTTATTTGCTTGAAATATGGTTACAATTACAGGTCTTAAAATACAATTAAGTTTCTTCATATTATCTCGCCTCATATTCAGCATGCAAATATAATATGAAAGGGCATAATTCTCATACTATATATTTATATCAAAATATTGTTATTAACTAATTTATGGTTGAATAATTGATGATTGAGTTGAAGAATTTAAATTTAAATTAAATTACAAAATATTATAAAATTAAATTAATTCTATTATAGCAAATTATGAAATGTGCTTTTTTTATTCATGTTATAATTTAGAAAATCATTTACCGTATAGAAACATTTGTCCATTAGCCATTTTTTTAGTTCTTTATGGAAAAGATTCGTTAAAATCCTTTTCGCAATTAGGTCTCTCCGAATGAGAAGAGCTAAATTTATTTAAAAAAAGCGCTTTAAATGCGCCCTCAAACCCTATTAGGCGCAACATTTCTCACTCTATAACTCCTAATGTTGCCAAAGAAATTTTCTAAAGGATCTTGATTGAAGTTCCTGGTCATCAAGTTAATATTTACGAGACAACACTTGCCAAAAGAGTTCCATCCCTTCTATCGTTTTAATAAAATTAAAAACAGGCGGCACCGTTTCTCTACCAATCGGATTTTGTTCCCAACTGAACTTTTTGCACAAATTTGATTGTCCTTAAAACTAATTTAGCTTTCTTCCACAGCTCATGGTGAGGTGAATAGGATTTTACAGGTCCTTTAAAAACTTTACCATTGGGTATGGAGAAACTGCAAACATTTAATGAGTCGAACACATTATCAATTAAAAGGGTCAACGCAACTAACTGTCGGCATTCTATTGGCACATCGCCCCTTGCTGTTAAATGTTCAGCCACAACAGCAACACTGACTGAACAATTGTGTTGCCGACTTGACACGCATTTTATTAATTCTTTCCGGATTAATGTGTTCTTCAGTTATTTTATTAAGTAGTAGTAGAGTCAGCTCCCAAGTAGTGCCGCTTAACGATTTTGTCCTCACCAATAGTAACATATTTCAAATCCTTTGTTATTAAATTGTTTCTTATACGTTTTATGAGATGAGGAATGTCATAAAGTGGGACTACGACGTGACCTTTAAAACTCATCACCTCACGACGCCATTTTTTTCCTTGGCGTGAATAAATGGCTTTGGTTTCTTGAACCAATTCATTTATCGCACCAACATTTACTGGACTTTGGTCACACAGTGTTCACAACAATGAGCCCTGATTGAAAACAATGGGTTATGACAGATTTTAACTCCCGTTTTAATTGGAGTTTGGTTAAACTATTTGTAAAATAGTAAGCAATTGGCTGCTTGAAATTTTTTTTCACTCCCTTAACCATGAAAACAACCACATGATCTGCAAAAACTGCATCGGAATAAAAAAACATGAGGAATGCAATACTTGTGCCTACAAGATTAGCAATAACTCTACGGTATTTAGCGACTGGAGATTCTTTCAAGAGTTTAATGTACCTTTTCAGGGTGTCCGCTTATTCAATTTCAACTATTGTCCCAGAGGTTTGTGTAGCCTTAATAGAAGGCTTAAAGGCAAGTAAATATTTAAGTATTTATTGCACATTTATTTTTGTTCGACGTAGAATCAATGAATTTGCGAATCACTATTGACAGTTAGAGTCACAAGTTCTTCATAAGCAATATTTCCAGTTGACTTGGTGTGGTGTAGATCATCATACTGTTGTGGTGGAGACTGATAAGGAGCGGTATATTCTTGAGTCATAGGCTGCCGAGTATTTTGTCGTGATATGTATTGGGACATCTCTGAATATTGGGATTGAGAAGTGCTAGCTCTTTCTCCGCTATCGCCAGCAGGACGTGTAAACGAAGCTGGATTTCTGTATTTTCCCATGTCACAGTCAAATAAAATTTTCATTATGTTGAATTCTGCCTGAGCACGGGTATAGTCATCATATTTACTTAACTTGTTTGCTATATGCTCTGCGAAACCAGCAAATTCATTTCTTCTTTTTTCACCTGCTTCAAGTATAATGTTTTGAGCCTTTTCCAAAATGGGATCTGCAGTCTTGGACTTCTTAGAAGCACGTGGTTTTGGATAGGGAACAGAGGAAAGCAGAGAGTCTGTTGTTTCTGTAAGTACCTCTTGGTCAGCAATGCTACTAGTCTCTTGGGCTTCAGTCCCCTGAAAACGAAAGAAATATTCAATATAATTAAAAAGGAACCTTTATTTTACAGATGCCATCACAAGCGACTGAATGGAAACGAGTCGCAAAGGATTTTGAAGACCGTTGGAATTTTCCTCACTGTTTGGGTGCAATGGATGGCAAGCACATTAGAATTATTTGTCCACCCAACAGTGGTACTCAATATTTTAATTATAAGCAGTTTTTTAGTATAGTGCTATTCGCGGTAACAGACGCAAGGTACAATTTTTTGTATGTACATGCTGGAGTTCAGGGAAGAATATCCGATGGGGGAGTTTTTAGGCATACGGCTTTTGGGCAAGCACTCCTGAACCAAAATCTTGACATACCACATTGTGAACCCCTTCCGGGTCGAGAAGTATCTACACCATATCTTTTCTTGGCAGAAGTGCATTTCCCTTAACCGAAAATATTTGCAAGCCCTATACTGTAGATTTGAACATAGGATCTCCTAAGCGAGTATGTAACTACAGAATATCTACAGCACGCCGAATTGTGGAAAACTCATTTGGAATTTTGGCATCCATTTTTCGTATACTACATAGTTATGGCTTGTGCATATTTACATAACTTTTTGCGACGAAATACAAGAGCACAAGCTTTATATTCACCACCACCTTTGACAAGGAAGATATTGACCTTGGAACGGTGATCCCAGGATCATGGCAAGTTGATGGAGAGCGTTCAACAGATTTAAGAGTATTGGGAAGGAACTCAACAATGAGAGCAAAAGCGATTAGAGATGAATTTATGCATTATTTTATGACAGAGCGGGGAGTGGCATGGCAGGACAAATATTTAGGAAATCCATAATCTATTAATAAATATAGACGTTCATACATTTTCTGTTGCATTTTCACTATCCAGTCCTGTATTTGGAGTATTTGGACTAAGAATAAACACATCGCATCGTAAGCA
The DNA here is from genome assembly GCA_905475315.1 of Autographa pulchrina. NCBI lineage: Eukaryota > Metazoa > Arthropoda > Insecta > Lepidoptera > Noctuidae > Autographa > Autographa pulchrina. Next base: position 2,537,905 of record FR997775.1, read on the forward strand.
AACCATTTTGTTTGTTTGCCGCCAGCACTACCACTTTTATTCTTTTTTCTTTCCTCATTCTTCACATAAGTTCGCAGGCTTCGGAATTTCTTGTAAGCGTCATCACTTGATATATCAAACTTAGTAGCAACAATAGACCATGCTTCTTTTTTTGCATTTCTGTCTTTATACTTTCCTGTTTCCACATTCCATATTTCAAGATGTAATTGCACTTCATTAATAAAGTCAAGAGTCTTCTCATTAGACCAAGTATTAGTCATTTTAATTTATTTTCTAAACAACACAAGAATGACAGCTGCTGACAGCACAGAATATCGCCACACCACAGATTTATACACGATGGACGTCGCAGCACTCGCAGCACACTTCACGTCGCGCAGAAAGTGAAACGCAAAGTACTTCACGTCGCAGGGAAAAAGGGACGCGCATATACAGTAAAACAGAACAACAATATAGATGGCCCAGATTGTATTGCAGTATTTTCGATTGCGAGGCGATCGTTCGGCCACACGCCGGCTACACATAAAAACATTTTGACATACCAACAAATATGTGGCTATAATGCCGGGCCATCCTAAAATATAGCCCGTTTAGACGCCCCTTTACTGAAAGATCACGATACAAAAGTTTATTTCAAAATGTGTGTAATGTTATTATTAAAATAATGGCCGGATCACATTTTTCAGTAACATAGTTATGTCTAGTCTAGAATAGTGGTGTATGGTGGCGTAACGGATAAGATCTCTGCCTCTTATTCGAGAGGTCGTGGGTTCGAATCCTGGCATGTACCAATGAATTATTTTCAATTAAGGAATTTAAGTACCTACAATTATACCACGTGCTCTTACGGCGAAGGAAAACATCGTGAGGAAACCTGCACATCTAGATTCTAGATGTGTTCCCTAAGCGCATTGTACCATTCCAAAAACGGCGATACGGTTCGCGACCTATCACGTGAGTACAAATGTACAGCGAAAAGCGGGTGGCTCGCTTGCGAGTTACCTCTAACTACCCCTTCGGGATTACAGTGCATGCATGCGTTTTTTTTATCCTACGCACATAGTTTATAAAATAAAAAAAAAAAAGTAAAAAAATAAATGAAAAATAATAAGACTGATTTTAACTAACCTTTTTCCTCTCTCGTCTGTACGCGGCTCTCATATTCTCTATTTTCTTTTTCACGTCATTTACAGTGATATTTCAATCAAACCTTGAATGACAATCCCGAAGAATCTCTAGAGCTTGATTACGAGCATCTCTGTTGCAATATAATTCATGTGATGTATCCCACAAGCACGGAAAGTCCATAGTGCGAACATGCGCTGACGCACGTGCTACCTCCAGAAGGTTTCGATCGCGACTGCCGTGCGTTTGTCCGGTCCGAGCTTACACACCCGCGGATTTGGTACGGAGAGGACCAAATTCGACGCGCAAACCATCGAACCGAGCGGACATGAAATACTAATAATAATGTTCGGCAGACAACTCTCTCCAGACGAACGGATATGGTATGGAGCGTACCGAATCCGCTGTCCGGCTCGTACAAAATATTTATTTATCAAAGAACTAACTTAATTTTATGTGACTTAATTCATAGTCGATAAATCTTTCATTAAAAAAATAACAAAAAACATAACCGTTCCTCCTTAGTGTACTTATTGATAATTCTAAGCTTTACAATCAGTCTAAATGAGATCTTTACAATCATTTTGCATGAGATCGTTGTACAGTCTTTGACAATTTAAACTTAAAGTAGGTAATTATACATTTGGTTTTTACTTTGGAACTTATTGCACATTATAATTACTAAAATTAACTGCAAAAAACTGTACAAACTGTGTGTAAACTGTACAAGCGTTTCGTGGTTGAGGATCAGGGAGGATCATGGCGACATCGCTATAATATAGGATGTGTGTGTCTTCTATATCAGGGAAAAAGAATGACTATGATAATCCCGGTTTCTTCCGAAGATAAGATATTTTCATCTCTGTATTCGAATAATGACAGAACTTTTCCGACGAAATAAACAACAGAAGTTTTTTTTTTCAAACTTTACCAAAACATAACAATTATCTTTGATTTTCTCTGAAAGCGTTTTCCTTTCCCGCTGGGATTCTTTAACCCTGTAGACAAACCTTTTTTTTTTTTTTTTTCGGGTTGAAAATCTAATGATTTCGACCCACGTCGAGGGCACGACGTGGGGATATGTCGGACTTTCACCGACCAAAAACACCCCGGTTCCCTTCTCGCCTTTGCTGGAGCCGCGGGATCGCTAAGCATTCTCAGCGCAGCTCCAGCAGGCGGCAGTCCTTTAAGGACTCCTTCTAGAGGGGTGGGTGTAAAGTGCCCACCCCTCATTCCTTCTGAAAACGAACGCATGGAACGATGCGCCCGTATCCTCCGGGGCCTGTCAGCTGATCGGATGACGAGGTGCCCTCCCCGTCACCCGCAGGCCCTACCTCAGGGTGGTCTGAGGTCATGAAGCGCCCTGTTGCGCCGCCCTATGCGCCTGCGACGCGAAGGGAGTACAGCGCTTAAATACTTTACACGCCATACTGCAATGCCTGGTTTGTCAATAAGCATACTCTTGCGACTGCGTTTGGAGTATTTAAAGCCTAATTTCTTCATAAATTTACACATTACATCTTTTTTTATATTAGGTAGACTGTCATCATTATTGACACTTTCCATAACTTTTTCAATAGTTGGTATTTCATTTGCAAAAAAAAACATATGTACTTTTCTTCTCACTGCGGCTAAGTCCATATCATCGATACTATCGATTTTGCTTGGTTTCGTTGCCGGAGGAGGAGGAGACTGCAGTCTGCACTCTGTGCGATGTTTTGTATTCGTTAATAACCCTGTACACAGTTGGTACAGCCATACCCATTATTTCACCAGTTTTTTGCACTATGACTGTTTTTGACGGATAAAAGTCTTTGGGCCATGTTCCTTCGACATATTTAAACACATTTATCAATGTCTGTTTCTCAGATGATGAAAGAGATCCGGTTTAGAAGCGTTTCTTCTTCGGTGATGGAAATGTGTGAACGAAGTTGGTCTGGCTAGTACCAGCCTCGAGTTCACTCATTTTACCACGATTCGAATTTAAAAACCAATAACGATAAATTACAAAAATGAACAATAACTAAATAACAAGAACAAAACAAAGAAACGAGGTATTAACACAATCCATCAAAATCGAAACAACAAACTACAAAGGCTTCTGGTTAACCGACTAAACGTTATACCTGCCACTTCAGTTGCCTAACTACGTCAACGTTGTACTTTTTAATGTAGCAACGTTATCTAATTCGTTGTATTTTCTAAAAGTTTGAGGAACCTGTCTTTTTGGGTTCTTTATAATAGACAGATTACAAAATATTATATCATTTTAATAAATCTAACTAAAAAAATGTGTTCAAGCAGTTACGATCTACGAAGGGTAGATTAAGAATAAATTATATAGTTTACCATACTATAATAAAAGCGGAAATTATCCTGTGCTCGAAAATAAATTTTATTTTGTTATAACATATTTTTAAACAAGAAAGTGTCAACTATAAAAAACCCTTTTTACGATTTGTTTACCTTCTTTTATCTACCTAAACCTTTACGGTCTTATTAATAAACACGGACTAAACCTAGACTAATTATACTCCGAGTTTTAAATTCGGAGTACTTAAATTCCGTAATAATAAACTTGGAGTAAGGAAGGAGTAAACTAATCCGAATCTACTCCTGGAATAAGATTTAATCCATGGTGGCACATGGTTTAACTACTGACTAAGCATAGAGTAGCTGTGGGTTTTGACGTTTGATTTGAATTTCAGAGTTTCTTTAGTTCGGTTCGTCGCGCGTGTTATACTGGGTGGCGCAAAAGTAAAGACCCTATTTGGTTCAGCTATAACATTTTTTCTAAATTAGAAAACTAGATTTAGATTTTTTTAAATGTATATTTGTGCCATTAAATTTCGTACCATTAGGATTTAAAGATGATGTCTTTTAAATGGTGACCTCCAGAGTTGATACACATTTGAGCCCTATTTATGACATTTTGCATAACTTGCCGTAACACTTCCTGCGATATGTTCGTTATTTCTTGACGAATGTTTTCTTTTAGAGCTGCCAGAGTCTGTGGCTTGTTCACATACACCCGAGATTTCAAAAAACCCCAAAGAAAGAAGTCTGGACTGGTCAGATCGGGTGATCTTGCAGGCCAAGGCAAATCGCCAAAACGAGAGATAACTCGGCCTGGAAAAGCGTCCCTCACTAAGTCCATAGTGTCGCGCGCTGTGTGTGCCGTAGCGCCGTCTTGTTGAAACCAGATGTGCTCCAGCCCCAATTCGTCCAAACTGGGTATCAAAAACTCACGTAACATGGTTCTGTAGCGTTCTCCAGTGACAGTAATCGCATTGCCTCCAGCGTCTTCGAAAAAATAGGGTCCGATCACTCTGTCAACACAGATGCCACACCATACAGTAACTTTTAGTGGGTGTAGAGGTGTTTCTTGAATAATGCGCGGATTATCAGTGCCCCAGAACCGAGTATTCTGCTTATTGACATGCCCTGAGAGATGGAAATGCGCTTCGTCACTCATAACCAATTTTGAAGGAAAATCATCCTCTTCAAGGTTGAGGTTTATGACGCGCTGGCAGTAATCTAGACGAGCTCGGTGGTCAGCAGGCAGCAGCTGATGAGTCATTTGAGTTTTATACGGGAACATCTTTAAGTCTTTCACCAAAATACGCTGCAGGGTCCGTCTGGAAATGCCCAATTGCGTGGCACGTCGCCTCGTTGATGTTTCTGGACACTCTTCCACATCTTCGCGCACAGCATCGATATTTTCAGCTGAACGGCCTGTTCTTGGTCTCCCAGACTTAGGTCTATCCAATGTTGAGCCAGTTGCTTCAAGGCGTGTGGCAAAGCGTCGAATTGTGCGACCAATCGGTGCCGGACGGTGGGGAAATCGTCGACGAAATTCACGTTGTGTTCTTATCACTGATGAATTATTCCGTAAGAACATTGACACAATTATTCCACGTTCTTGGGGAGTAAAACGGTCCATGTTTATTTTCAGTGTATTTTACATTTGTTCACTACACAATTTTCAACAACAGAATGACAGAAAATGTCATATAAAAAAAAAAAAAGTATTTTCTTTAGTGCCAGTACTTTTGCGCCACCCAGTATTTTTATTTGTGTAACAAAATGGAGAGAGACTATTTTATCGAAGATTGAAGGTTGTTAGATGAAATAAATGAAGTTGAAAATCATATGATGTTAACGAGACGTGTAAAAATTTATAAAACGCGAAGAATCCTCTGGAAGAATTGCAAGAAGAGGAGTTTAAATCTAATTACAGATTTTCTAAATCAACTGCTGTTTTTATTATTGATATGGTGAAAAATAACCTAGCTGGTGATGCAAGAGGTAGCTTTATACAACCTCATCTAAAAGTTTTGGCAGCAATAAGAACATGGGCCCGTGGAGAGGTAAACTATCACTAATAATTTCATTATAAATCAATTACTTACCTATTTACACAGTTCAGGGCAAGTTGATTATTTTCAGTTATTTTAACATTTGTTTTTTTGTCAACAGATTCAAGATGATGCAGGAGATATTAGTGGGATGAGTCAGACGACAATATCACTTGTATGCAAACAAGTTGCCTTAGCCATAGTAGCACTAAGGGCTGAATGGATTAAAATGCCACAGTCGGATGCAGAACAGAGTAGTGTGATTGCTGGATTTTATTCGCTGTGTGGGTTTCGTCAAGTGATAGGAGCTATTGATGGAACCCACATTAAAATACCAAAAGTTGGTGGAGATGTTGGACAATATTATATAAACAGGAAAGGATACAGTTCGATTAATGTACAAGTGAGTTTTATAGTACTTACCTAACTAAGTAGCCCAGCCTTGTAAATAATATGTCGAAGGAACATGGCCCAAAGACTGTTATCCGTCAAAAACAGTCATAGTGCAAAAACCTGGTGAAATAATGGGTATGGCTGTACCAACTGTGTACAGGGTTATTCTGGTTATTCGGGTTATTCTGTTCCTATTTTTAATTCTAATATTTTCCTTTCTAATATTGCCGCTTTCAATTTTTCCTTATGGATTTCCATTTTTATTGCGTGTTTTTCTTCTTTTCTTCTTTCATCTTTTTCAGCCATTTCCATTATTCGCATATGTTCTTTATCTTTCAACATTTTGCCGTGGATTAACATCTTATTTATATAGTCCTCATGGTCCTGCAAATATTTTAAAACATTAATGTATTTATTGGGTGACAAACACATTTTAAAATAATCAGCTATATGCTTCTAGGCTTCTTAGCACTGTCTGTGATATGTGCCATTAATTTTCGTTTGGCTACCTAAAAATAAAACATGTTGAATTAGGTTATGTTTTAGCCCAACAAATTAATGTGATTATTTTGATAGACTTTTTAATGTACCTATTCATATTATATTATTACATTTGACTGAAAATAAATTAAATCAATAAATAAAACATTACACAAACCAGCATGCATTTGACACGCATACATACCTACTCTGTGGTCAAATTGTTTCTTTTGTCTATTATAGACATAGTTGAAAAGTTTGTTTCCTGTGTTTTATTGAATGTTTAATTTGTTCAAAAAAGAAATTGGGAAATAACAGTTTTGGTCAAATCTGTGGTTATAGTAGTTTAGTTTTCGACAGTAGAACCTTAATAATGTTTGAATATTATATTTTAATAATGTATATTAAGTCACTTACAATTTAAATTTATTATATGGTCGAATTTCGACCACTTGGCGACCACTAGTTTTTATAAAAGTGTGCGTTGCAATAAAGTTTATGTTCAACAAAGCTCCTAAATCATTTACCTACCCACCCCGACTACACAACTAATTTTCAAAAACCAATGAATTTTTACCTGATCCCGTGACGAGACTTTTTTTATGCCGAGATTTTTCCCGCCGAAAAGATCCACAAAGCGAAGTAATTTTTTTTTTTACTTCGGAAATGGGTAGTTTCATTTCCTTGCTTATTATTTTCCAAGAATCTTCTTTCAATTGTTTATTATAATGATTCGGTGAAGTTGGATCCCACAAATGTCGGTGGTTTTCATATAACTTAATTAATTCGATAAATTTCTCATTATCCATTTTGCCGCGTGCCGAGCACACTTACGTCCGTCTCCACTGAACGCACGCCTCACACTGAGGCGTCTTTAGTTTTAGGTATTTGCAGAAGTGTTGACAATCGATCATCTGAGTCCCCAGTCCTAATCCCCAATTAAATAAGCAGCTAATATAGTAGATCCCTTTTTAAGGTTTAGAAACTGAGGCACTTCATTCAATATCTGTCTGAATTGTGCTTTGTTAAAACCAACCCAGTGGTAGAAAATATGATCTTCCATAGACTCAACATTATCGAAATCCAAAAAATTACAGTCGAGACTCTTTTAACGAAAACATGTCTTGAATTTGATGTGCACTAAATGTGTTAATAATACAATCACTTATATCATTGAGAAAGTCCCATGATGTGCATGTTAAGTGGATATCACACAGGCGATTATTTGGAGGTACATAATAGTTATACATTTTAAGTAATTGTTTAAGGAGGTTTCATAATAATAATTTCGCAAGACAATTAATTATTAATGTGTCTCAAATCCAGTCGTCTGGTGTACGGTTTTTGTTATTAGCAGTATGTATGGTAGATGCAGATGATGTATTGACTTCGAGAATAGCCGCATTATCAATGGGACCAGACACGGAGCTCGTAGTATTGTAAGCAGTAATAGTTATGTCGCTCTCAAATGTACCAGTATTGGCAGGGATACTTTGTACGGACTACGCGATCCAGCCATATTATGAGCAAAACTAGATGTATTTCGTACAACGCTGCTGCTTCTTTTATACGAAGGTCCAAAGGTAGTATCCCGGCCAGAACTAGGGCCGAATGCAGGGAGACCGTGCGATAGGCCTTGCAGATTTTTTGGGCTACTCCCCTCTGCACCATGTATAGGCGTTTTTGTACCCCTATCTTCCCAGCGACTGGGGCCCACGCAGATGCGGCGTATAAGATGATAGGCTCCACTACCGCAGCGTACAATGTGCGGACTATCTCCGGATGCAGTCCCCAACTGATCTTCGCAGCGCGTTGAAGCTGCTTGTAAAAGTTTAGGGCCTTTCCACAGACGACCTCCACGTGACTGTAAAAGGTTAGTTTTTCGTCTATGGTCAGACCCAAAACCTTTACTTCGCGAGACATGGCAATGTCGACCCCGCCCATGCTCAGGAGAGGGGTGTCATATTTTAACTTCTTTGTGACAAGCATTGCGCAAGTCTTATTTGGCGCAAACTTAAGCTTGTTCTGGACACCCCATCTCCTCACATGCTCGAGGGCGGCATTGGCCATTCGCTGCACCTCCAACGCGGTGTAGTCTGCGAACAGGAGGCCTACATCGTCCGAAAAGGCCTGGCAGTTGACCCCAGCCGCCTCCAGGGACTTAAAGAGGGAGTCTATGAGGACATTCCACAGGATCGGACCGCCTATTGACCCTTGGACGCAACCCTTTTGCGTGGCTTTGGCTATCCCCGCGTATCTTAGTTTTACGCATCTGTCGTCTAAGTAGCTGTCCAGCAGACGCCTGATGTTTACTGGGCACTGTTCCTCAGCCAGTCTGACTTTGATGGCAGGCCACCAAGCGCTATCGAAGGCTCCCTCTATATCTAGCGAAACGAGCGTTACTAACTTTTTCAGTTTTATCTCCGCTTTAATTTGGTTCACTAGATTATAGAGAGAGTCCTCTGTGCTTCTCTGTGGCATAAAGCCGTACTGGCGAGTACTTAGCCTTGGCACCAGGTGCCACTGGAGCCTAGCTACCACCATTTTTTCCAGGACCTTCCCGTGGACTGGTAACAGGGCGACTGGCCTGTACGATTTCGGCCTCCTGTAGTCGTCCTTACCCGGCTTCCTCAGGACCACGACTGTGGCCTCTTTCCAGGGCTTTGGAAAGTGCCCCAGACTGAGGCATTTGTTGGCCAGGGCAAGGAACGATTCGGGGTCCTGGAATGAGGCTTGACGACAGGTGTCGGCTGTAAAACCGTCTGCTCCCGGCGTCTTTCTCGGGTTGAATGCTTGGACCGAGGGCTTCAGCTCGTGCGCTGTGAACGGCGGGTCATGCACCTCAGCATGGACCCGCTCGTTTACCCGCTTCGAGAGGTTCCTGATAGCCCTCTGGTCCTCGCTTTCCAGATCGGCAGGGTAAAAAGTATCCGCGAGAAAGGCTACCGATTGAGCAGGGTCTAGACTCTAGAGCCACGCCTTCTCGCTCAAGGGTTACGTCCTCCTGTCTCTTCGCAGTCCTTCCTATGACTCTGTATATGCTTTTCTAGTATTGTATTTTCGTGTGGTTGTTTTGATATTAATTCCCTAAGATTGTTCTAAGTTAATTTTGAATACAATGCCGTTGTTGTCCGAGCTCGTCATGCCTACGTCTACGCGTCATCCATCCACCAGGCCGAGAAGGTCCGCCGAGCATTTAGTCGACGTGGCTACTGTAGACTTTCCCGCCCCTGACGGTGTCGAAAGTCGGTATGGTGCCGCTGTTGAGTACGTTTAGGTCCAGTTCTCCAAGAAGGCCGCACATCTCTTTACCTCTCTTGTCCTCTACTCTACTTCCCCACCACGGGCTCTTGGCGTTTACGTCCCCACCGATAAGCAGGCTTTGAGCTCCCATACGGCGACGAATAGCTCCAAGGTGCTCCAGATAAGGTGCGAGGGGTAGGTCAGGCTCGAAGTATATGGAGACCACCACGAGGTCCCAGGCACTGGTACGGACCCTCACCACTACGATGTTGTGCGTGGTGAGTTCTGGGTACTGTATGACGTCAATGTCTTGGTCGAAGACGACTATGGCCGCCTTTACAGTCCTACTTCCCTCTTCCGATGCCTGGAATGTTCTCGCCCCGCGGTAGTCTCGCATCCTTCTCTTGCCACCTACGTATGGCTCCTGTATAAGAGCCACAGTCACTTTCCTTTCCAGAGCCCCCTGGATCAGCTTCGCGGTCGCCAGCTCTTTCCTTTGCAGGTTAGCCTGCATTATCGGGTACGCCTACAGCCCCGCGGTGGAGGCAGCCGATGTTTCTGCCATGGAGCCCTTAGCAATACGCTACTTTTGCTCGAGCCAATGCGTCCTACCTGCGTCGGATGGGGCAGTCTGCGCTGAACGCGTTGTGCCCCGTCATGTCAAGTTTTGTGGTTACGCAGTTGCAGCATGTGGGAGCTGCATTGGCGAACTTTTCGGCGCAGTCTGCGCAGATGAGGGCCCCCGCAGTGGCCGCACTTTTCGGTGGTCTCGACGCAGAGGCGTCTGCAGTGGCCGTATCCCAAGCACATCGAGCATTGGACCAGTGGCGACTGGTCCTCCATTCGAATGTGCTGTAGGTCGAGGTACACTTCAGACGCCCCCAGCAGCCGATTCCACAGAGTGGGGGACACCCTCGCGACCATATGGCAAAGCAGGTCGTTTCGGGCTTTCTTCCGGAATCTGATATCTATTCTGTCGTCACCAGTTGCCAGGTCACGGAAATGTCTCTTGTTTTGCACCCTCAGGAACTCAATCGCCTCCTCGTTAGAGTGCGAGCTGAGAACGTCCCTGAGGATGATGAGAGGGTCCTGGTTTCGGACCTCCAGGACCTCGAGCTGTTGGTCTGCCGTCTCGATTTTCCTCTTGACCTTGTTTCGAGCTTCTTCGCTGCGACAACTGATGACGACTTTCCGGTCTTTAGCCTTTCTGACTTTATCGATTTGAATATCGCCCTGCTTTGCGTTTATCGCGAGCCTAATCCTCCCCAACACATCCTCACCAGTTTCCATTTCGTCCCTGAAGGCTACCACCACCGAGTGGAGCGCTGTCGGCACCGGGCGTTTACGCCCTATTGAGCTTGCCGCTACACTCACGTAGGTGATTGCCTCCAGTGACTCCCTTTTCGTCTCTAGGGCCTGTTGTAATTTTGCGGCTCTCTCATTGCTCTCCTTCATTAGCATGGTATGCTCCGCCAGTGAGGAGAGCAATTGAGTGACCTGCAGGCTTCCTGACTCCCTTTCTTGTTTTTCCTCCTTACTTTTCCCTTCCTTCTTTCTTTTCTGGGTGGTACCTGCGCCCCTGTCCCTGTCCGCGCCAGTTAGCGCGGGCAAGGAAGGAGATGCAGGTTTCTCGGCCTCGTCGTCTTTTACAATCTAGTAGAGCCTGTCGATGGCCTGGGTGACGTCGGCCTTTATGTCAGTTATTTAGGTTTCGTGACGCATTAAGTGCTGTCTTTGCCTTCGTCACACAGGCCCTCGCCTCTTGGACTCTACCAGTTCGCGCGGACAGCGGCTTAGTTTTAGGGGCCACCGGTAATGTACTTGGACCTGGCAACTCGTTTACTGCAACGGTAACTTCTTCAACGGTACAATGCGAAGCGGTCGGGGCCTCCTCAGGAAAGAGGACTCTGCCCGCCTCCCATTCCCCTATGCTCCTTCTGACGTTAGTTTTGATTTTTGTTACAGTGGTCCGGTTGCCTTTCGGGGGAGTAACCGACTGCTGCGACGCGGAAAACTTAGCGGGGGTGCGGAGCATCGCTAAAGGTGGGTATAAATCCTAACAGCAAAAACCTAACCCAACCACAATAATTATTTTCGTAAGTCTGTATAAGTTGTAAACACAATATTAATTTAAAAAGTAAAATTGTAAAAGTTGTAAAAAATTAAAATAAAATTGATAAATTTAAATAAATTGTGAAATTAATTATAAATAATAGGTAATAATTGATACAGGCACAGATAAGAATAAAAATAAAAATTTAAAATATTTGTGCTACTTTCTTTTCCGATTTCGCGCTGATTAATAGTCGATGGCGTAAGCCGGTCCTTTGTGACGTCGGAGGGGCCTAGGGAGCACCGTGCTAAGGCCAACTTAGCAGGGATACACTTCTTGCTTCTGCAAGAAGTGTCCAAAATTGGCCTGTAAAGGCAAAATTTTGGGTACCTTTGGCACAGGTACGAGGTCCAGGAGAGGGCGGCGCGACCAACTGTCACGTCTCCCTGTCAGAAATGAAGTGCTGCCCATGACCTATCCAACGCCACAAACCGCAACTCTCTAGCACTACCGATTCCGGAGATATGGCCTCCCAAATTTATTGGGGTATAAAAAGGTGTATGGAAAAAGTCTCCGGAATCGATATGCCTAATGAAATAAGGGTGAAATTTGCAATTTCCTCGGCTCCTGGTAGTCAGAGCGCCACACGAGTGGTGTCTTTAGCTTCGTGTCGACGCTCCCAAGCGATTGGCGTAATAAAATTTAGTGGTCCGGGAACAAGTTTCCCGGGAAAATGCGTAAAAACCAGGTAAAACTAAGTAAAGTAAGTAAATATTTATTTGTCAACATGAGTAAACATACAAAAAAGCATGCAAGATCTTATATTAATACAGAGTATCAATCATGTTTGGCCTTTTTGGCATACAAATGTAGGTAGTTTAATTACATAGTCATAGAAAGAAAACATGTCAGCAAATCAATTATTATCATAGAATGTCAGTAAGGAAATCATTTACGTCATAATAACATTTCTCCGCTAATAAATTTCTAAATTTTATTTTAAACAATTTAATATTTAAATCTTTATAAGCCTGAGGTATTTTATTATAAATAATAGGTGCCATACAGAAGATACTTTTCCTCATAAAAGTAGTTTTTGCTGTGTGAAGGCGAGCCTATCTTTGTCACGTCTGTTACACTACACGCTAATCGTGGAAATAGTTCCGGGTTGGTTTTGACAAAAGTGGCTACTTCTAGAAGATAAAGTGACGGTACAGTTAATATTTTGTGTTTTTTAAAGAAAGGCATACAGCTATCAGTTGACTTTAAATTAAACGTGGCCCGAATGTATCGAAAAGAATTTAAAGTACGGATTTTTTATAAATTTTGTATAGACACACACTAAGTGTGCTATATACTAAGCAAGGTCTCTAATAGACCTACAAACTGATATGCGTAAGTGATATTTTTGAATTATAGTTTTTGAGCAAAACTAATTTTTGAAAAGTTAAATTTTTAAAAAGTTTTTGTTAAAGTTACTATTTGTTTTTAAGGTAAATATATCAAAATTAGTATCGAATGAAAGCAATCGTCTTCAGCTTTAGGTCAACAAGGAAATCACGCTAATCCGCCGATAAACAGCAAAATAATAACGTGTTATGAAATAGTCAAAAAATTAACAAGTTTTCATGAAAATTATGAAAACTATCAAAAATTTTCGCGTGTAAAGGCGCGAAACTCAACAGTATAGTCACAAAGAACGTTTGCAAAGATTGATCAAAATCTCACTATAAATAAGAAAGTTGTGCACGATGTATCGATTTTGGTACAGACCTTAGGTGTATTTTGATGAACTTTTATGGAAATTTCTCCGCTAGCTAACGTTATAGCTCATTTAGACTCTCGCCTCGAAGCTCGTATCTATCGCACCTCGCCTCGCAGCTCGTATCGCACCTCGCCTCGCAGCTCGTATCGCACCTCGCCTCGCAGCTCATGTGATTTTTGCGACATATTGTGTGTCTGTTCACACTCTCGCGAGGCGTTCAGTTCACTTTAAGCCAGTAATGATGGAAGACGTTGAATTATTAGCAGCATCCACTATTTCCTTACTTAGTTTTTAGAACTACGTGACTTATTTACAAAAAAGAAAACCTAAAAAAATACGTCGCCGAAGAAGATGGTGGATGATATCTATACATCGCAATAGAACCCTGTGAGTTAAACTATTACTAACAGGCGACAACATTTGTTCTTCCCTTGATATATTTAATCGTCAGATTGTAGGGTTGCAGCTGCAGGGCTCATCATGCTAGTCGACCTGTTGGTGACTTTAGTGTCATAAGCCACCTCAGAGCTTGAAGGTCGGTGAGTACAGTAACATCCGTACCCTCGATGAAACCACGCAATTTGTTCACCGCCCAGATTACAGCTAGAGCTTCGCGTTCTGTGGTGGAATAATTTTTTGGAGGTGGAAGCTGGAGTGAAGAGGCGACTAGCATACTCAACGGGATGCTCGTTTTCGCCCTCCCCTTACACCAAAACTGCACCTATGGCATAATTGCTTGCGTCTGATTTGATTATGAAGGGTTTAGTGTGGTCTGCCTGCACTAACACCGGTGCTGTGATTAATAGTTTTCGAAGCTCTTCAAACGCTTTCTGCTGTACATCTTTCCAAGTCCATTCAGCGTTCTTTTTCATCAAACGATTGAGTGGTTCGGTAATCTTTGCAAAATTAGGAATAAAGCGTCGATACCACGAACACATCTGTAGAAACGACATCAAGTGTTTTACGTTTACTGGTGCGGCCATTACCACTATTGAGGCTACCTTGTCGGGGTCAAGTTGAAGTCCATCAGGCGTTATAATAATAATAATAAATCATTTATTTTCAGGCTACTCAGGCCCATAGACATAATATACCTTACAAACTAACATAGATATTTTATGCGAAAGTTGTTCGTATAATTGCTTAAAATTAAGTTAGTAATCTTCCTTGCACTACGGCTTAGTGCATTCTGGTGGTACTTGTCCGCGGAAGCGACGGAACACCACATTCTGAGGCCAGAAGTTTTCATCCAGTACTTGATGCAAGAAGCAATTCGGTACTCGTACCACAAACGCCTTGAAGTTGACGTTGCGGCGAGACTCTAGCTCCTGCACCCTCAGCAAGTAGTTCAACTTCTGGCGCACGTAGTCGACAACACACTCTTTCGTCACAGAGTGATGTAGGCGGGAGATGTAGACTGGCCTGGTATGTAATGTCCCAGATATTTAACCTTAGCCCTTTATAAGGCCGAGAAAACTAGAGGTAGTAAAGAAATGAAATTTTGGTATGTTAATATGGGTATTTTTATTTGATTTTTAAGATTTTTTTTAAATCGGAAAACTGTTGGGAAATGTGTGGAAAATTTGGTGGCAGTATATGTGCCACTGCCCATACTATGAGGGTAATATTTCTGTAAATTAAGTAAATTCCATTTTTTTTCAATCTTTACATTCTACGAAATTAGGAATAAAACCATGGGGTCTACTCTGAAATTACGAAAGCGAATGTTCGGACTGACAAAATCACGACCGAAATACGCAACAGTGTCCTACTCTGAAAATTGTTCGGATTCATAACTTATTTACTTTTCTCTATGATTCATAAAGTTCGTCTCGTGCCATAGTCAATGTTCGGAAGATGGTCGGATCGAATGAAATGTAGTGCTAGAGTTGAACGTTTTATCGATACATTATTTATGGTCATTAGTAATAATTTTGATCCACTTTGACTTGTGAATTACGGACAAAAAAAAATCTTTATAACAAGAAGAGATAACTTTGCTTTTAATTTAATATTTATACTTACGAATATTGTAATATTTCTTAAAATAACAACAATAAATTCAAAACTGATATTCAGACTCCTTTCTTCGATTGTCAAAATCTCTTTTTGACAATCGAAGAAAAACCAAATTGAATAAGTCAAAGGATGACAAATGGATGACAAGTAAATAAACAATCTTATTTGAGTTTATTAGTACTGCAAAATACATAAAAATAATACATAAACTACTTAAACTAAATCCAAGCGTCATGCGTCGTAGTCTTTTCCGACTAAAGTGTAAAAAGTTCAAGTGATAAAATTTCAACAAAAAACAAGTTAATTATACCAAATATGCAGTCACGTGCTGCTGCAGTTCAGATTGTTGAGATTTTTAAGTGCTCCGAGCATGTTTCCACCTACAGATGGATTTTACGCCTTTTTACTAAGGAACACGATGTGCGTCCTTACCCAGAAGTATCAAGTCTAGCCACAACTGCAGAATTAACGTATTCGTTTATAGATGGGACTCTCCACTGCTTAGCCATTAAATACACACACAGCGCAATGATAAAGTTTCATCGTCTTCCTATTATATAAGTTTTTATTGTTTATAATAAAATTGTATGTCGTTAATGGTCGTGTTCATGTTATGTTGAGTTTTGTTTTATTCTATTTGAAATAAATAACTACTAAATATAATGTTGTTAATATTATTGAACTGCCCCTTGGGTTTATCGTTCTCTCATGGCTATGTTTTGGAAGTTTGTAGACTGTAAATTTTAAAGGTGCGTATAAGCTTACAAGCCGAGGATGAGCAGAGCACAAGCCGCGCACGAGTTCGTGTAGTGTGGACTTACTAACGAAACTCGAAAGAGCAGGCGCCGAGTGTTCGGCTCGTTCTCCACTGTGCTTCCCTATTGTCCGCTTTTTGAAAAACTTTAAGGCGGAAAGCTATGTTCGAGGACAGTGAACATTGGCGACTCATTTACGTCCACACTTGAAGCTGCGAACGACGACGAGCAGAATGGCTCTGCTCTGGTTTGGCTCCTATGCGTCTATAAGATATTTCTATTATTAGAATTTTGAGGAAAATCATGTACCTAATAAATGGAATATCTGAGTAATACGGGTGCATTCATTGCTAATGAGAACTCTACTGTACTCCATGATTCAGTCATGTGAAATAATGAATCTTATAAAGCGCTTATAGTTTCCGTTTATTATTTCACAATAAAGGATATGAAATCTAACTAACACTCAAAGGAGAGTAATGAAATAGCGTCAAGTCGATAAATAGGCAGTAAACTATTGTAACATAGGTTTAAAACTCAAGATAACGGTAACAATTTAAAAAAATAATATTTACGATACTCAATAAGTAGCTATTTTGGTGTCGTAAATTTTGACATAAATTTCACGATGCAACTCTTGTCAAAATCGAATTTTCGGTCGGATTTTGTGTTTCGGAGTAGGGTTTACGATACAACAAACGTCAAAATATAACTTCAGTCGGACCGAAACCGACGGAACGAAAAAGAATGTGTTCGGAGTAGGAAACGACATTTCATCGGCCGAAACTTCGGTTTTTACCACTTCGGAGTAGGCCTACATGTAATAATTATCAACACAAAAAGATTTATTTTTAGATGTTTTTTCTTTATAAAAATATGCTTAGGTCTAACTAGTGAACATTTGAGATCTTTTGAAACTTTGGTTCTTTACATTTATATTTCTTATAAAATAACACACATAAGAGCTAATTCAAACTTCAATTCTTTTGGTGAAATTGAGTAAAACAAGGGAAAGCACAAAGAAATACTTTACAAGTCGTACATGACAACTTGGTTCTTACGTTATTTGTCTTTGTACTACACAAACGGCATCTGCGCGGTGTGTCAGACTTGTCTATCAAATGTTTTCCAACATCTTGGAAACGAATGTCGTCATGCACTCCTACGACTTTCTGGTAGTTGGTACTGCCTGTAGCTCTCTTCTTCTTTGCAATAAAATTGGGTTCGCTAGAAAGGCTCCTCTTTCTCGATGTGTAGTTTCCGATAAGCGATCTAGCAATCGAGATGCGAAACTGTAGATTCGATGGGGGTCCATGATTTCGCGGTGAAACAGATTGTAATATGAAAGCATTTGTGATAGCTAGATCGATAAGGAAATAAAAAATTCGGCACCACCAACGCCTATTCCGTCGTCCAACCTCATATGTGCCTCTTTTTTGATCGAACCTGTCGACTCCTCCCATCCTCTTGGTGTATTCAGTGATTGCCAAAGGGCAAGGAAAACTCTTCTTTGTGCCATCCTTTATCGTTCGTTGACAAAAAGTTTTTTCCATAGGATGGAAAGCTGTACTCAACACTGTGACGTTTTTTGTGTCCTTCCAAATCATGAATCCAACATTATTCTTCACTCTCCATTTGTAGTTTCCTCGGTCAAGCTTTACTTTCCCTTTTTTCCCTTTTACGAATTTCGGTAAGTCTGCTCTATTTACATTTACGGTGGCAGTGGAGTAAATACCATGTTCATAAAGGTATTCCATCAAAGGATATGAGGAAAAAAAATTGTCGAAAGCAACATGAGCTTGAACTTTCTCGTCAATTAGAGATTTTGTCAGGGCTTTGACAACATTGGCACCCAAACCTAACTCCGGTGTATTATTGTCATTTTTACCGGTGTAAATTTGAAATTCATATACATAACCAGTTACACTATCTGCGCGAACCCAAACCTTGAATCCCCTTTTTATGGGTTTAGCTGGCATGTACTGTTTTAGAGATGATACGCCTTTGAACCGTATCATAGCTTCATCGATGCTCTGAGAAGTAGTTTGTTTCGCTTCTCTTTGGCATGCACAATTCAATAATTTCAAGACAGGGCGAACTTTGTATAATTTGTCATATTCCTGACTTGTTTTTGCAGGAGTCTTGGAATTATCATTCAGATGAAGATTTTCTAAAATTTTTTTGAACCTTTATGTCATTACTTGCGCAATTTCGTCCACTCTAAAAAATGGGTCACTAGACCAATATAGGTCTATAGATGGTAAAACATGTATACCCATCAGAATAATAATTCCCAAAAACGCATCAATATCCGATTTTCTAACAGGTTCCCAATTTTGGGTCTGTTTTTGAGAGGCATACAAATTAGTTTGCTCAACTATGTGATCAATTACTTCTTCAGAAAAATACCTTGAAAAATAAGCCGCTGGAGAAGTCCTGCTCGGAAAGAAAACTTTAGGTTTCAAGGTGGCTTCGTCAAATTTATCAGCACTTGGCCTGTCCGACCACATACCTTTTTTCCAGTCATTGTCGTCCTCATCTTCTGAGGAAGAGTCTGCAGAAGATTCCGGAGAAGACTCCAAAATATGCCGAGAGCGCAGATTCGATACTCGTGAAGGCCTGACTGGTCGCAATATTTCTTCGTCTTCGCTATTTCCAATATCAGGTACTCCTATGTTAGGATCAATATTTTCTATTTCACCTGCATTAGGAGAAAGCAAACCCATATCTACTGGACTCCGTCTTGATGGTCCAGGTGTTGGACTTCCTTGACTTTGAACAATATCTTGGTCCTCTAACATCGCACGAATATCATAATTGGTTTCTATACCATCTTCGCCCTCGTACTCATCTTCTGAGTTGTCAGGATCTTCAGGAAGTCCAAACATCTGCTCAAGTTCATTTTCAATATCTTCATCACGCAAGTACGCCTGCAATACAAATAGGCAATGGCAGACTCGTGTACTGCCGTCCTTCTTGGAACAAGTACTACTGGCGCTGACCACAGTGAGGAACAAGGCACAATAACTTTTTGCTCTAGCATCTTCTCTACCTCTAGCTTCAGGGCTTGCAGCTTTATAGGTGACAGTCGATATGGTGGTATGGAGATCGGCCTGTGTGATCCCGTGTCGATAGCGTGTTCTGTCTCCGTCGTTGGTTCGCCACTGGACACGAATACGGTTTCATTCTCTTCAAGGAATTGCTGCAACCGTATCTTTTCTTCTGCTGTCAGCAAGCACTCGTGACTGCACATGGCAACCGAAGAGATCTCGGTGCTTGGAAATAAACTAGCAGAGTCAGGTGACAACTCTACGTCGGCAGCATCGATATGCCTACGTGCATCCTCGTATAAGGCATCAATGATCGGGGAGTATCCGTCAAATAAGACTGTCCGTGGTCTCTTTGGTGTAGTCGCAAATTCAATGGGTATAAGCGGCCCATAAGGTCGTTCCAGTACTTTCTCTGTTGCGCCAAGCATAACAGTGTCACTTCTGCCATCGGAACGTGGAGGCGTCATCAGCTGAGAGATCTGTTCTGGCATTATAACTGGCGTTATCACGGGACTGGGTGTGTTCACCATCGGTGATTCCATTGTTGGCAAGCACACACTGGATAAAACACCCGCAATGTCCATTGAGTTATCCACGCTTTCTGGATTCAACTCGTAAATCTTCTGCGGCTCGTTGATGAAACTACAGGTTCGCTGGGGTAGGTTTAAGGCTAACATGGCATCTTCTATAAATCCTACTCCGAGGAGGGTTCTGTTATCTCTTGCGTCCGGGAATATGATAAACGAGGTGATGATATCACGTCCGTAGATATTAACAGTCGTCTTCACTGTCAGAACGTCCTGCTTCCTTGCTACTCCATCAGCGAGGGTTATATACATGACCTCCCTCTCAAAGTTTAAACCGTTCTGCTCCAAACGTTTATAAAGCTGGTAGGAGGCAACACCTGATTTAGCGCACGTATCAATGTACGCTGTTCCTTTCATACCTTGTATGGTAATGGGCACGATGGGACGTGGTCGAACATCAGCAGTCATGTTTGAGCAGAAACAAAAATCAACTGATGTTGTAGACTGCCTTTGTCTTTGCACTTCGGACAGACTGCGTATTCACGTATCCATAACAAGAAAACTTTGGTTTGCCATCATTTTTCGGACATGATGTTGGTTCATTCTTCACAACATTCTGCTTTTCAACGTCGTCCCTTGCCTTCCTCCTGCAGACCTCAGCCGCGTGACCGGGAAGACGACAGTAACCACAACGTACCTTAATTTGCTTTTTACTATTTTTTATTTTGTTGTATTGTCATTATTCTGGGTTTTTTCGTAATTACTTTGTTCTCCTTTTTCTCGAAGGGTTCTTTCTACATTTCTTGCCTTCGTTAAAAGATCATCAAAGGTCTTTATTGAGTCTCTGTATATCTTCTCCCTCACCGCAAGTTTGAGTTGGCCAAAAACGAGGCTTAATTTTTTGCTGGTCGGTGTGTGGTTCCGACATCTCGGCAAGCAGCGCCCGCTTTTTGGCAATGAAAACCTCTGTAGGGGTCTGATCGTTTTGTTTTACGCAGACTATCTCTTGGTATAACTCGTAATCGAGGTTTTTTGGAGAAAATGTATCACGCAGCCGTTCCCTGAATTTCTCCCACGTGTTCACGTGACCCTTAACGCCTTGCCACCAAATAGCTGCATCACTAACCATCACCAACGGCAGGCCCTCCAGCGCATTGGTGTCGGATATCCTTTCGATATCCTTAAACACCGTCACTGCTGCTAAGAATGGTTCCACCTCCGTCTTCAAACCTCCGAAGATATCCTTTCGATATCCTTAAACACCGTCACTGCTGCTAAGAATGGTTCCACCTCCGTCTTCAAACCTCCGAACTTAGCTGGGCCAGTGCCCAGCTAAGTTCGGAGGTTTGAAGAAAAGCGAAGGTACTTCTTTCCCTTGTGGTGCTAGTGATCGCAGAGATCAGCTCTTTAAATTGGCTGTCTGTCATATTGATTGCCATCTTCTCCGGAACACTGCTTCTATAACTATCTGGCTTACGAGTGGGTCGGGGCCTTAATAATTTGTTACCGAGCTTCACGTTGTGCGCCACTGTAAGGCCTTAATGTAAAAAAATGAAACCACTCGTAATACCGTGAATGATATAATTATTTAAAAAAACGTCCTTCTCGTTACACATACGTGGCACCTTATGTTCTACAATGTTGTTAATCCGTGGATAATGTAGTGGGCTGCAATATTGCTCCATATCATAATTACTATTTATGTGTGTTATTCTTATATTGTAGCTGTTTTTTATCCCTAATGAAATGAAATAAAAAAATATACAATAACAACTCTAAATTACAATGATCACACCGACGCTAACTAATGTTAGACGCGACCGCCCGATGTCGGTTCCGAGTTGAAAGCCGACCGTGCAAGCCGGAGTGCGCTCAGTTGCCCGTAACCCGTACCGAGGTGGAAGCGTGTCCGTGCAAGGCGAACTGCCGTCATCTGCGGCGCGTGAGGGCTTATATAGCGTTCGGCCGCAGAGTGATGGCGGCGTCGTGCGCTAGAGTGGGCTTGGTGGGAGGAGCGCGGTCAGGCGCGTGCTTCATGCATTGACATCGTGTTGCAGTATTTAAATAATATATTTTTTTTTAGATATTTGGGCACTGGAGATTCTTTTCAAATGATAGCGTTATCTGACCGTATTGGTCGTTCAACTTTACATAACATAATAAACGAAGTCTGCAAAGCCATTTGGGAAATATTGCAACCTGTTTATATACCTGCGCAAAGAACATGGATTATGGCAGAAACTAGTTATCGCCAAAAGTGGAAATTCCCAAATTGTATAGAAAGTATTGATGGCAAACACGTCACCATAAAATGCCCTCGAAGAAGCGGTTCACTGTTTTACTGCTATAAATCAAAGTTTTCCATTGGGCTTCCTGCAGTTGTTGACTCTGATTAAATTTACTCACTTAAACGTGGCAAAATATTCGAAGATTCTGAGTTTTATCGAAAACTTGTAAACAATGAACTATACTCCATAGGTTTAGGTAGTTAAAAAAGGGTAAACAAAGAAAAACACGTAATACATAGATGCTAAACTTTTTATTTCAAATGTTAAGATCATACACTTGCGTGCAAAAAATCGACCCACCCCATACGCTTTCTAGTCCATCCAACAAAGACATTGTAGAGTGCGTGAGTTAGGCCCTAAGCAATTACTTCAGAAAATTGTTCAGGGTGCTTAGAGAGTTAACATACTAAAAGTCCTGACATCTAGGGGGTGAGGCGGAGTGGGGGGAGGGGGTTAAAGTTCCCATTTTTCAGTTTTTTGCTAATATCTTTTAAACGGTACGTCATGGAGATAAGAAGTCTTCTACGCAATGAAAGCTTATAAAATTATGTACAACTTTTATCTTATACACTTTTTACACGACTGCCCAAAAAGGGAGTGTTATGTTTTCAGGGTTCATGTATGTATGTATGTATGTATGTATGTATGTATGTTTGTGAGTTTCTTTATTCCACCATAACTTCTAAAAGGCTTGACCGATTTCAATGTTTGTGGTATCATTAGAAGCTTTGAGTTATCCCGAGTGACATAGGCTATGTGGACATTAAAAAATGGTCAAGTGTGAGTCGAAATCGCCTGCAAAGGGTTCCGAACGATATATTTTTTTTGTGTTGTGTCATGTTTTTTTGTTGTTCACTAAAAGGTATTAAATAAAAAAAAATAATAATTAAAAAAATTTAAAAACACGCCTGCCATGTCAAAAAAAAATTAAAGACAAGTCAAATATTTGCAGTCGGGGTCGGTTACTTGGAACAATTCATTACAGGTACCCCCGACTGCAAATATTTGACTTGTCTTTAATTTTTTTTTGACATGGCAGGCGTGTTTTTAAATTTTTTTAATTATTATTTTTTTTTATTCACATTCCTACCTATTTTCGAACTACACGTTCCGGAAAAGTGAAAATTGAAAAAAAAAACTACTTGAATTGAACACTACCTCTTGTATACTACTTCCTTCACGTTATTTGGGGATAAAAAGTATCTTATATCTTAAATCAACTCCTACTATATCAATTTACTAAATTTTATCCAAATCTGTACAGCCGTTGGGATATCAAAACTTTTATCTACACTTGTCTTATACACTTTTTCCAAATTTTCACCAGTGTTCGAGTATTAGTGTGATGTGACAAGCATTACCGAATGTTAAATATGAGCTAGTATATAAATTAGGTATTTTATTGATAATGGAGCAGAAGCGGGTCATCACTTTTCATTCCATATTTCCTGTCGTAGAAAACGAGATCTCACTGGCTAAAACTCCCATAATCATCCATGCCTTCGGGCTTATGTTATTGTTATCGTTTATGATTCAACCTCTTTGGCATGGTAGCCTACCCGGTAACGCAGGGGAGCAGCCAGAACACTTCTTTGCTTTGTAATCGTCATTAGTTACGCAATTGGATTATCCATTTTAACTGAATGTACTATTCTTCTTCTGCTCAAAAGCGTTCTGGTTTCTTATTTTACATTATGTGCGCATAATAAACAATTAGTCATGAAGTCGAATTGGGGAGCTGAAGACCTAAGCTGAGACGGGCCTGCCTCTTCTTGAGATGTAGATGCAACACTTACATCTTTTTAATTGTATCGGCTCGAGTGTAGTTTTTACGACAATTAGTGTGAATCAAAACGGATGTCAAGGCGCGGAAAATTTGGTGCTTATCATCGTTCCGATCTTTACTAGCTTTGATAAGGCCGAGTATTCCTTGTTGTTTCACCTCAGAAACATCCTTACTCCCTTTAACGATGTCCTTATCACACACAGGACACTTATTATTATTGGCACTCATGATGGATAATCCAATTGCGTAACTAATGACGATTACAAAGCAAAAAACTGTTCTGGCTGCTCCCCTGCGTTACCGGGTAGGCTACCATGCCAAAGAGGTTGAATCATAAACGATAACAACAACATAAGCCCGAAGGCATGGATGATTATGGGAGTTTTAGCCAGTGAGATCTCGTTTTCTACGACAGGAAATATGGAATGAAAAGTGATGACCCGCTTCTGCTCCATTACCACTGGTAGAAAACGAGATCTCAAACTGTTACCGCCTTCACCGCTTGGAGGTACTCCCAGCTTATGTTATCAATAAAATACCTTATTTATATACTAGCTCATATTTAACATTCGGTAATGCTTGTCACATCACACTAATACTCGAACACTGGTGAAAATTTGGAAAAAGTGTATAAGACAAGTGTAGATAAAAGTTTTGATATCCCAACGGCTGTACAGATTTGGATAAAATTTAGTAAATTGATATAGTAGGAGTTGATTTAAGATATAACATACTTTTTATCCCCAAATAACGTGAAGGAAGTTAGTATACAAGAGGTAGTGTTCAATTCAAGTAGCTTTTTTTCAATTTTCACTTTTCCGGAACGTGTATTCGAAAATAGGTAGGAATGTGAAAAAGTGTATTAGATAAAAGTTGTACATAATTTTATAAGCTTTCATTGCGTAGAAGACTTCTTATCTCCATGACGCACCATTTAAAAGATATTAGCGAAAAACTGAAAAATGGGAACTTTAACCCCCTCCCCCCACTCCGCCTCACCCCCTAGATGTCAGGACTTTTAGTATGTTAACTCTCTAAGCACCCTGAACAATTTTCTGAAGTAATTGCTTAGGGCCTTGCTCACGCACTCTACAACCCCTTATGGGTGATTTATTGACTGAACTATTCGTTTAGTACACGATAAATGAAAATCTAAAATTAATCAATGAACACTTTTCAGATTGATTATTAAATGTCATTCTAAGATTACAATAGACCAGTTTTTTTTTTTTTTTTTTTTTTTTTTTTTTTTTAAATAACCTTTTATGTGTCCCACTGCTGGGCAAAGGTCTCCCCCAATTTGCTCCAAGCTTTTCTGTCTGGAGCCGCCTCCCACCAACCCGGCAGATAGCGATCGATGTCATCGCGCCAGCGTCTTTTCGGCCTACCCCGTTTTCGAGTGCCGGCTCTAGGTACCCACTCAGTTGCCAGTTTCGCCCATCTATCCGGACCCATGCGACTTATATGTCCAGCCCAGCTCCACTTTAACTTAGCTGCCTGAACACCGACATCAGCAATTTGCGTTTTTGAGCGAAGGGTGGTGTTTCGTACGCAATCGGTTCTTTTGACCCCTAAAATACTGCGTTCCATTGCTCTTTGGCAAACCTTAAGTTTGGTCTTCTGTTGTTCGGTCAGTGACCAAGTTTGCGAGCCGTAGGTTAGGACGGGCAGGATACACATATCGACGAGTTTGCGCTTTAAAGAAAGCGGGAGGGTGCCTCTCATTAAATCCTTCATGGACCAGTAGCACTTCCAGGCGTTATCGATACGGCGATCGATTTCTTTACCCTGCCTGTTTTCGAAGCTCACTAACTGGCCCAAGTAGATGTATTCGTCGACATATTGTATCACTTGCCCATCCACCTCGATAACTTGCTTTCGCCTATTGGTCATTGCTTGAGTTTTGGACCTATTCATAGAAAGACCAACCTTAAGGCTTGCGTCGTTTAATTCACGCAGCATAGCTTCAAGCTCTGGAGCGGTAGGAGCAAATAAAACAATATCATCGGCGAAGCGAAGATTTGTCAACCTTCTGCCGCCGACTTCAATGCCCTTGTTTTCCCAAGATGTTGATAGGGTTTTGAACACTTCTTCAAGTGTTGAAGTGAATAGCTTTGGAGACAGAGGATCGCCCTGTTTAACTCCTTTTTCAACAATAAAAGATGGTCCCGATGAATTTAATTTAATATTAGCTGTACTGTTATTGTAAATAAGTTTAATTAAGTTTATATATGCCGGATCTATGCTTTGGTAATTTAGTGAATCAAATATTGAGGAGTGGCTTAAACTGTCGAAAGCTTTCGAATAGTCGACAAACGCTAGATGCAGTGGCAAATTAAACTCGTTACATTTCTCAATCACCTGGTTTATTGTTTGTAGATGGTCAGTTGTTGAAAAACCAGGGCGAAAACCTGCTTGCTCAGGAGGTTGCTGTGAGTCTAGTTGATCTGAAATCCGGTTCTGAATAACCTTAATTAATATTTTATAAATGTGAGAAATTAGACTAATTGGTCTATAATTGCTGATGTTACTTTTATCTCCCTTTTTATGAAGTAAGATGATATTAGCATGACACAAATTTTCAGGAAGCTTCCCCTCATACAAGATGGTGTTACAAAGGTTGGTAATGTGAGGTAGTAGGGTCATGCCTCCTGTCTTGAGTGCCTCTGTAGTAATACCGTCTTCTCCTGGGCTTTTGTTGTTTTTCATGGTTTTCAGAACGTTATGAATTTCGAAACCAGTTATAGGTGGAATTGTGTTAAGGTCTGGACTATTGTAAGGTGTAGTGGATTTAGGTTTTGAGTCGTCTGAATACAAGTTTTGGTAAAATTTGGTACTGATATCCATAATCTTGTCTCTATTCCTCTGCTTGACACCTTGTTCATCTGTAAGACTAGTTATCCAAGATTTTACCCGAATAACCCCTTCTTTTGCTATTCGAAGAGAAGTGTGGTTTTCAATAGCTGATTTAACTAGCAGTGAGTTCAGCTTTCTTACGTCATTTCTTATACTACGTTTTACAATCCTATCTATTTTATAATATTCTCGAGAGCATTTCTGAAATGTCTCTCTTTCTTTAATTAGTTGTAAAGTTTTTTCAGAAAGGTTAGCTTTGTTTTTCTTCTGTTGATTAATAGTTTTACTTGCTTTATCTATTGCAGTTTTAAGGTTTTGGTATTGTAAATTCGGATCAGTATCATTAGATTGTAATATATTAAACTGGTTTTTTAATTCTAGGTTGAATTTTTCACTATTGTGGTGTAAGATTTGCTTGTCTAACCTCTTTATTCCTTTTTTAAATAGAGTTTTACGATGCTGTTTTATGTTAACTGAAAATTTTAAACGAAGTGGGCGATGGTCGGAACTAAAACTTACTCTATTTATAACAGCCACGTCTTTTATTACAGACTGGTTAGACGTTAATACATAATCTATCTCGTTTTTTGTACTATTATCCGGAGAAATCCATGTCCAACGACGCTGTGGTTTTTTGTGAAAGAAGCTATTGGAAATTTTTAGATTTTGACCGAATGCAAATTGGAGTAATCGAGTACCTCGCTCATTCCGAGTTCCCAACCCATGCGGTCCAAGTACGTCTCGGTTATCCAAATTTTGCCTCGGACCGACCTTAGCATTGAAATCACCGAGGACTATATTAAAGGTACCTCGGTGATCGTCATATGCTTTGTTCAAAAGGTCGTAGAACTCTTCCACATCATCATCAGTATGCGAAGATGTAGGTGCATAAACCTGGATCAGCGTCAAAGTATGGTTATTAGATATTTTTAGTTTTAAAACTGCGACTCTTTCAGAGTAACCAATGAATTCAATAATATTACCTCGCAATTTTTTGGCTACAAGAAATCCTACACCATGAAGACCGATTGTTGTACCAAAATGAAAAAACACACTATTATCCGTTTCTACTGTTTCTTCTCCCAACCTCCGTACTTCTGATAGGCCGATGATATCCCACTTGATGGTTTTTAAAGCGTTATCCAGTTCTATAAAACGCTCGTCACGCATTAGAGTGCGAACATTGTACGTTATGATGTTGAGGTTGAGAGAGGTGTCCTTTGGGCGCGCTGTGGTCGTTTGACGGGGTATCAATCTCGCCCGGGGATTCTTAGCACCCCATGCTCCAGGGCTCCGCCGGCTACCGTCGTCGCCGGGTTTGCTCCTGGAGACGCCGGGAACTCGGGGCCGTTGTATGGTTTGTTTGTTCATAGTGAGAGGGGGGGGGGGGGGGGTGGGACCATAATCCGCCACGCTGGTCCTGTGCGTGTTGGCGGATCGCCAGAGCCTCGTTCGTTAGTCAGCAGATAGTACCACGAGCAGGTGAGGTTGGCTTGGGTTCTGTAAGATGGTGTTTAGAGCCCTTTACTATCCTGTAATAGACCAGTTATTAGTGTTAAAGGTTTTCGTTTATTGACTTTACAGACTGAAAAACAAAAACCGTTAGAGTAGCAAAATTTTTTACTGAATAATTTTGACCGTTGCCTGCCGCCCGCAGCCCGCGTGCCCGCAGCCAACCGGTCCGTACGCGTCCTTCCCTCCCCACCGCCCCGTCGGGCCAACATGCGTTCTTTGATTGTGCTCGCACGGTCAGATCGCATTCTATACAAAATGACAATGTTGACGATGTTGTTCATACATGATGCGGGCTGCGTTCGCTTTGACCTGACCGCAGGCCGCAGAACGCATCCAGTATGACATATCCTTTAATGTGCCCGTTTCACTCTTTACGTGCCTAAATGTGCGTTTGATGCGTCTTTTTAGTTCTTTCAAAATTCTTATGTCATGTCCGGTCCGTACACAAGGTCTTTTACACGACCCCACAAAAAAAAGTCTAGAGGGGTTAAATCCAGCAAGGCCCTGGCCCTCCTCGGCCTATCCAGTATAATTTATATATATACCAGATATAATTTGTTTTAATTAAATTTATTGACGCTCTATTTCTCTCTTCTCGCTAGGTACTTCAGATTCATTACTGAAAAACTGAGTGAAATTTAAAGTTTCTGTTACTGTTTTACAGACTTCTTTACGTACTTGAACTACGTCATTATGATTGAGTTTAAAATATTTTTATAATATCCTAGTTCACAATTACTTTCCAATTCAATTTTTAAAAGATTTACCTCTTTTCAATACAGATTTATATTGTGTAATGTCTGACGTGTAGTGGAGTTCTCCTGTGACGATCTTATTACCAAATCTTTTAATAAAAAACGGTTGCTTTGTGCAAATTGAGAGTGCCATTGACCAGGTGGCTTAACAATATCATGTAAAGCTCGTTTCCAGTCATAATCCATCCCATTTTTACAACCGTTCCATAGTTACCTAAAAATATCATGATACTCCTTCGGTTGTACAATGACTTCCTTTCGTTTCATCTCCCTTTCAATGTTTCCAAACACTCTATCAGCTGGTAAACATGAATGTTCGGGTACTGGGAACACAAGTTCAAAGTTTTTTTATATGACCTGGAGCATTGCATTCCAATACAAATAGAACTTTTACACGGCACCCAATAGTCACAAGTCGCAAAGTTTCAATTCTATTCAAATCTAATGCATCCAAATTCCAAACAATGATAAACAGAAGAAGCAATGCCATTAGCTCCTTTCTTGTATTCATTTTCATTCCAAGTATACAAATTGACCGTATCTCTATTCAGTTTTTTTCCTTCTACTGCAAACTACTGCAAAATTATAAATATACAGTTGTCTACTACTATGTAATTTGGTCTGGTATTTAGGGAGAACCTGTTTTTTTCTGGCAGTCTTCATCTTGTCTTTAGGTACTAGACAACTGATATACATACATATTAATGATAAATTACACCCAGATAAATATAAATGAATCTTGAGAAAACAAAAGATCAACACGTAAATAATTTTATTAATAACCTCGACTTTGCCAATAATAACGATTAACTTCGATATCTATATACTTACTTATAATAAATCTGTAGAAGTGGAAATTCTGTACATTGAAAATATCGAAAAAATAAATGGCGGGGGGTGTTACTAGACCGACACCGAACCGAAAAGTGTGGAAATATTTTTTTTGTCGGTCTGTTTGTTCAGGTATCACGCAAAAACTCGATAACGATGAAACTTGGTATAATTATTCTTTATTATCCTGGGCACCACACTGGGTAGTTTTTATCCCGGAAAAGTATAAACAATAAAAAAAAAAACTTAATTTTTCGGTTAAAAACTCATTGATAAGTTTCGTCATCCACGCGAACGAAGTCGCAGGCACAGCTAGTTATCCAATATATATATGAAACATTATTTATTATCACCATACCATATTGATTTTGAATAAAAGTGCGAAAAGGAATAGAATCAATAGCAGCCAAATCAAAGGCTAGATATGGAATTCGAATATAATATGAAAATCTTGATTGCCGACTCAAATCGCCAATTATACTATTGAATAGCACAACCACTATACTATAATACACAGAGTACATTATTATTACGGGCATAGAGTCATCACTTAGAATGATGAAACTAGCGCCACCTATCGGTATACGACACCCGTGTAGCAAATTGCTCAGGTGGTCACATAACATTTCATAATATATTCCTCAAAGTAATTTCCAAAAGTCAAATAATTTTAAAAATGATTTGACTTTTGGAAATTACTTTGAGGAATAATAAGATAGAGAGAATGAAATTCAGGTAAATCAAACAACAGTTTAGCGGTTGACTGCCTTTTTATAATGTTTTCTTTTATTATAATAATTAAAAGCATACATTTTCATTAGGTCATTTTTGTCTACATCTAATCTGGAGCCATTAATTATTTTATTAATATCTCGGCACCAGTTACAAATGAAAAATTTGCAGGACAGCTCCAACATGTACTCAATTGTTTGCGATTTGTGGTTTTCGCAATCAAATAATTTAAAATCAAGATCTACATACATCAACGTTTTTAAGAATGTTTTTATGTTTACATTTATAGATTGGTTTTTTAGATAATAAATGATTAAATCTTGTATTTTTGAAAAAAGCATTACTAAATCATTATTAGGATATGTTAGATATGATTTTCCCTTCTTATACTCTCTTATTTTCAAAAAATCACTTATATTATTTTTGTCATAAAAACAATCTTTACATTTTTTACAATTTTTAAAAACGTTTATTTTTGCTTTTCTTAATAAATAACCAGTTACGTACTGTAATGTGGCTAATATTCTGGGGTTATTTTTTTTCACCTCAAAATCTACATATTCTACTTCATTCTCCAAATCGATTGTAACTGTGGGCATGGACTTATTTTCAGCATGTTTAAACAAAGATCCCATTGATTTAAACATTGTTTGGCAACTATCTTCCTCACAGTTGGCACCAGGTGAGTGCTGGCCACTTAAGTTATTAATTAATAATGCAGCAAAAGACGATTCGAAGCCAGTTACAGTAGGGTTAGTGTTTCTGCACCCATGGCTTCGAATCAACCCAAAGAAATTCTCTAGAGGATCTTGATTAAAATGCCTCATCCACACAGATTTAATGTTATATTTTTTTAAAAGTATTTCTATGAGGTACTCCACATTATTTATAGTACGTAACCAATTATTTATCGTTGGCACTGTGACCTGCTTGTCCTGTGTTTTACTATTATTATTTACAAATTTCATTGAGCTTAACACTATTTTAGCTTTTGACCAAACGGTGCCATGTTCTGATTTTGGTGTTACTTGTGTCAATAGCGTTTTTCCAGACCTTTTCTTCGAGTTATCATAACTCCCATTTAGAGAGTCAAAAAGTTCATCAAAAAACAGGATGACATCAGCAGTTTGTGTACACTCAGATGGGAGTATGTTCCTTTCTGAAAAACAAAAAAAAATAAGGTGATGAATAAAGGGTTCGCCAAAATTGCTGGCTAAGTTTAGAAAACTGTGTTGATTTAGATGTATAACCACTCAGCTACAGAGGATTTTTCCGACAGATATAAATAGTTTATGGAATGTTTCAAAAATTAACTACCTGCTAAAAATCCCATAGTAACTGCAACTTTTTGGCTCAATACTTGTGTTGCATATTTCACTTTCATTTTTTGAAATTTATCAGGATTAATGTGTCGATCAGTTAGTTTATTCACAAGTCTTATCCCTTTATATGCTGGGTCTTCTTCATATAGTTGGACTACATGTTCCCATTTTGCCACTTTAGTAGAGCCATTTATAGCACATACCAAGTTTTTGTTCATCAAATTATTTCTGATTCCCTTTATTAAATGAGGCGGGTCGTATAAAGGAATCACCTCTTTGTCATCTACTTCAAAAATTTCTCTTCGCAATTCTTTATTTTTCCTTGAATATTCTGCCCTTGTCTCCTGAATGAGAGTGTTTATCGCACTGACATTGGATGCACCTTGGTCACATACAGTAGCTAGAACATGTAGTCCTACACTATGCAGTTTTCGTATCACTACTTTTATTTGTCTTGCTAGTTCAGCTGAGTTTGTGCTGCCCGAACAAAATGTGTAGGAAATGGGTTGTTTGTAGTTTTTTTGAACTCCTCTTATCAAGAACACAAGAGCATGGTCAGCCATTTTCATTTGTCTTGACTCCCCATTGTTTACGAAGCCTGAAATTTCGTCTCTTCTTTGATTGTAGTCAAAATGTGGTGCAATAGAAATTTCGTCAAATAATAAAATGCAAAGTTTGTCATCTGCTTTCATTTTATCCACTCTTTTTTTTAATTGTTCAAAGAGGTTTTCGTTAATCCCTGGTTTTAAATTGGCTCGCGCTATTAATCTGCTGAGTGTCATAGCAGATGGCAAGACAAAAATTTTTTGCAGCCACCTGTAAGTCCTAGGGCTTCTTTTGTATAAGCTCAGTGCCATGATTTTCTCAGGCTCTGTAAATCTCCGTCCCATTTTATTTTTACCAGTTTCACGAAACTGCATTAACGTGAACATAGCAGCTAAGGCAGTAAATTTTTTTATGGTATTCTGAAATGTTTTGTTTTCAGACAAGTTCAATGCCTTCTTAAGTCTTGTTGCATAATTGTCTTTTTTTATTTGGAGCTTATTAACAGCCTTAATTAATGTTTTTTGGTCAAACATAGGGGTTTTCTTAGGCAATTTTTGATTTTTTAATGTTATCTTGGGTTCTTCTGAGTCTTTAGATGATGGTTCTCCTGTAATATAATACAAAACTCTATGTAAAAAATTGTCTCTGGGTTATAGTAAATGTCTACTGTTTGTAGTTACATTTTCAAGAAACCATACAGTAGGCAATTTTGGTCTAGCTGTTAAGTGCAATTTCTACCTAATTTGAGGACTTGTTTTATTATTGCAATTGTTAATTGGTCATAAGTCAGTCACAAGTTAGAGTGTTGGACATTGGAACCTTTCTGACCCCACTTTGTAAATAGTGGTAGACATTAATCGAAATAGATTTAATGACTTTTAGCTGATATTTTATACTTTGTAGAAGTTTGCTAGTCTATATACTACCTCATTGTCTATATTATGCAACATGTAACATAATGAACACAAATCCTCATACACCCCATTTAGGGCTTTGAGTTATAAGCAAAATGACCAAAACTTTCAATTATTAAAATGAACTTGCTTTTCTTGCTAAAATAATTTTTATAAATACCTCTAGAAGTGGAAGGTAATGCAGTATCCAATGAACTATTTTGTTTCCTGTTTATTGTGTCAATTAGTGGAACTCCAGCAGTTTCCAATTCTCTTGAACTGGGGGGTAATGCAGCATCCAATAATGCAATATCACTCCTATTTGTTATTTCCATTAACGGACCTCTAACCAATTCAGATACTGTAAAAAAAATAAAAAATGATAAACTCTATTAACTGTTAGAGTATAATTTAAAAATACTTAATCAAATAAACCTTAACATATAGGACATAAAGTCAAATATTTTAGAAACCAGATAGATATCATTTTTGCTCCAACAATACTTGCTATGTGCTTGAAATATCCTGAAAAGTATCCGTATAGTCGCTTTGGAGTACTGAAGTGGTGGTGGTACATATACATTCTTACCTGGCAAGAATAAAGTGGGAACTGCATCAGGGCTCAGTCTTCTAGTCCATGTCAAATATTTTGTTTCAAAATGCGCATGGCACACTCGACGGTTTCTGTACACATACTGGGGATCCAAAGACGATACACTGATTCCAACTGCTCTAGTCCATTCAAGATATCTATCCATATCTTTGTTAGGATTAGGAAATGAATGGAGTACTGTATCATCTTTGCCTAAAAAACATAAATTAATTAGAAGAGAATTCTCATATACAGTGGTAAGTGAATACAAGCAGTCTCATTTAGGTGATATTATAAATCAGTTTTGGACACATAAGCACCATAATTATGTGGCTGTATTTTGTACTTAATATCATGGAAATTCATCAATATTTACTTACGAGTTTTACCGCATCTCGGCACACAACAACCTCTCTCGGAAGCAGCCATAATATCCAGATCAACAGTGTACAAATCGTCAAGCAAATCGGGGTCCAGGTTAACAGGCGTAAGTCCAGCGTAATAGGCGAAGTCGTCGGGGTCCAGGGATGAAGCAGTTGTTAAAAAAATCATAAAAACACAAACGGAGCACATTCACGGATCAACAACGGAAACGGAATGACATTGACAGTTGAAACTTGACTGACATATTTTTGGAAACAACATGGCGGCTTAGCGTTTCTATTCTCAGTATTTATTATCAAAAAACAAGTAAATATGAAGAAAATAACAACTTAGTTATGTGAAACAAATACCTCATTACTAAATTATTAGATTTTTCTACCACGAATACTTATTTATGTTTATAACTACTTTTCAAGTATTTACATTCATAATAACGATCTGCGTAATGCGGAACGGTAATTGAAGGTGTGCTATAAGGAGGTATAGTTATAGTTATATATAGGTATAGTTATGAAATTTAAGACAGTGACATCTACTGCAATGTGGAAAAACTATTTAAAGCATAGAAATGTCATAGAAAAATTAAATGTATGGGAGTGTTATAACACTGCTATAATACACGACCAGGAGGTTTATAGTAGTGGCTCCTACACACAGTGCCGGCGGCAGTGCCGCCGGGCGAGCCGCCGGCCAAGCCGCCGCCGCGCCGTGCGCCCGGCGGCATTCAAAGCCGACGCGGCTTGCCGGAGTCATTTCATTTGTCATTGTCACCACTACTGCGGTTTGTTTGTGTGACGTCTGTGTAAATATGAATGATGCTTGGCGGCTTTGCGCGGCTTGTGCCGGCGGCTCGTATTGCCGGCGGCATAGCCGCTCGGCATAAACCCGGCGGCATTGCCGCCGGCACTGTGTGTAGGAGCCATAAGTAACATTGGGGTCCATATTGTTCTAAGTCCTTTTCTTAATCTTACTACCGATCTGTGCGCATAATAATCACTCTTCATAATTTTATTTTTCATACTTTTTTTATTCATGTCATACTTTTTTATTACTACGAAGGGAGCTCATAACCGTTAGTGAACATATTTTTTTTAATAATACTGTTACTACCAAGAACAAGTTTTTTTTTTCTGATCTTTTTTCTTTATAACATTTAATGCTTTAATTAGTAATGTTGTTACTAAAAAAATACTTCAACTCATAACGTCATTGTTCAGAATAGCTTACTGCGTAACAGACAATTATCATAATGTTTGTTTTAATAAAGGCTATACTAATAAAATATTGTAACTCATATCACTTTCCACAATAGAAAGTTTTAAAAATAATTTTAATAGAAATTTATTAGTAATTAGTAGGTTTGGAATGTACCTAGTAGATATTAAAATTGCGGGTACGCTAAGAACGGCATAGC
The DNA here is from genome assembly GCA_905475315.1 of Autographa pulchrina. NCBI lineage: Eukaryota > Metazoa > Arthropoda > Insecta > Lepidoptera > Noctuidae > Autographa > Autographa pulchrina. The sequence goes on from FR997775.1 coordinate 2,573,587, forward strand.
CGCATCATGGCCTTACGTCATTCGTATCAGTGCAGCATTGCAACGAGTAATATCGTAGATTTGTCTTTTAAACGCATAAAATTGGATGATATTCATATAAATTACTTTAAAACAAGTCATGGAGGAGTTAAATTAAATTGGGACGGTTTCATATATGAGAAAAACAGAGTGACTACCGAAAAACAATATAGGGTCTGTGAATTACGGAGCAGTGAAAAATATCATTGCAAGTCAAGAATAACAACTACATAATATGATGAGGATAAAAAGATGTATAAATTACTCAATACGTCAATCGACGAACACAACCATGATCCGGTTCCATTAAAGAAAAATGTAGAAAGGTTTTTTTATGGAATTTAGATATGGCATTTCGCCGGCACTTTTCAGTGGAGTCGCATTTTTAACTTGACCTTCTATTTTATATTTGCTACTTTTATTTTACATTTAATTTTTTACCATTGCAGGTACACATCACAATAAATAAATTGAAGAATGACGCTTTGAATAACATGCAAAAGAAACCAATACATGTTATCGAACAATGCGTAGCAAGTACTTCATCCACTGTACTGCCTAGTTTGCCATCAAACTTGAATTTAAGACAAACAATTTACCGTCAAAGAAATAAGCAAGATAAATTAAAGGAACCAGCCTCAATTGACTTTGCAATAAATCGTGATTATCTGAATATGAACGAAGATAACGACATACTGCGGGGTTCCAACTGAAAACCAGCGCTTGGTGTTCTACACCTAGCATATGCTGAGTTGGTGACCTTTTTGGTACTGTATACTCGACAACGCTGCTAGTATTGTGTATTTGTATTTTTTTTTATTTACCTTGTTTTTTGTCTTGCTTGTTTGTGTTTATTTTCTTTGTGTTGTCTTGTGTTCTGTGCTAACTAAATGTTTTTCTATTCTATAATAACATACACATCAAAGACATTGCTCAAGTTGTTATGTTCCTCCATTTATTTAATAATGGATGGAACATGAAAGTTGCACAAACCATATTTAAACAAATTTACACATTTCACGGTTGTGTGAATTCAAAAACATTTCCCATGGTAATCACATTATGTACAAATAAAGACAAAATTACCTACGATAAGATTAATTTCAAGTTTGATTCAATGTGAGTCATTAAATGTGACTTTATCGCCTTAGTTCATATTGATGGATTTTGAAAAGGCGTTACAATTAAGCACAACAGCCGTATTTGAAAACACAATAATAAAATGTTTGCTACTTTCTCTTGGGCCAAATTATACACAGACAAGTGCAAAGTAAGGGGTTTCAGAAGCTATGTGGAACAGACGAATCATTTTCCTCCGAAATTAAAGGTATTTTAGCACTCGCTTACCTGTCGGCTAACGATATACCAGTTTATTTTAAAGAATGGATTACTCATATAATAATCTAACGCGTTAATTATTGCAGACTGGTTTAAGGAGAACTATATATGGGGCTCTTGCTCTTCCCCACCCTAAGTACAATCCAAAATGATGGAGTACATTTGAATTAAATGAGCACAACATACCACGCACACAAAAAAGTGCAGAATCGTGGCAAAATCGCTTTCAAAATTTGGTTAGTCAGTATCGGGCCGAAAATTCATTTCATTCTTTCCATTTCCTATCAAAAGATATAGTGCTTGAGATTAAACATCAAACAGCCGAAATAAAAAACACCCGAATGGAAATCCGCCTGCCAAAAGAAAAGAAAGTATAGTAATAAATCTGATCGAATAAAAAACGTATTGAAGAAAAAATCTGAACAAAGTAATAAATGTGATTTTTTGAAAGCGTGAGCCTCTATTATAAACAAAGACTATAAAACCACTTGACGGCGCATACAGTGCTCCGACGTTCGAAAACTATTAGTATTTTGTCGCCTATGTAAGCTTCCTGTATGAGTGACCATTTTAGTTGTGTCCAAGTGTTAGATCTGTGCGCACGCTAAATTAACGTAAATTGTTAAAAAAATATATGCAATTATAACGCACTAGAATGCCTTCATGTGCGGTGAAGTGGTGTGGAAAACATTCCAAGACATCTAGTTACAATAAGGATGACATAACTTTTCATCGGTAAGTAAGCAGTACGATTCTTTTATTTTATTTAATCAGGTTATAAGTGATCCGCATGGGTCAAGATAAAATGGTTGGCGGGGAGGTGCTGAAACGCGCGTTTATGTCTTTTAGAAAAGTCTCTTTCTTTCATTAGACAATTCTAATGCGGGTATCTCTTTCTTTCAATTTGTAGGTTTATCGTAAAAAATAGTGCTGTTACTTCTAGCTGAAGTCAATTCAAACAAATATCGAAAATCACAAAATAAAATTAAATAAAAATGTTATTGAATTATAATGATATGAAGAATGTTATTATTTTACTTTATTACGTACATGTTTTCATTTTAGATTTCCGAAGATTCCAGAACTAAAATAAAAGTGGATAAATAAGATTAATAGGGAAAATTGGTTATCAACGAAATACAGCGCGGTCTGTTCAAGGCACTTCACACCCGATTGTTTTGAGTATTTAAAACAACGCCGCCGTTTATTTGGTTCAGCAATACAAACAATGTTTCTGCCAATTTTGGTCCGATTTGTTTTTTTTGCTATAATGCTGAGAAAAGTCAAATCATAAATATTAAACATTATTTTTTACAGGCTTCACCTTATAGTTTAACTGAGTCTAATGCTAATGTACCTGGGCCTTCGCATCAAAATACCGGCCAAGTAAGTTGATTTTTTTGATGATATGTCCGTGGGTTAAGTTTAATGTAACTGCGGTTATTATTTATACCCGACATTTTCAATTTAAGAGTTCATCATCAAAAACAGAAGTGCATTCTGAAGTTAATACAATAATTGAAGACTAGACCTCTTGTGCCGTGCAGTCTACTAAATGATAGTAACATTCTTAGATCTTCCCATGTTTATGAAAGTCCCGTAAGCTTAATTTTATAATTTTTCACACATATCTTTATAACTAAGTATTTCTGTAAAGTTCAATATTAATATTTCTTATTATATTTTCAGAGTTCAACAATAAGTAACAAAGTAATAGTAGACCCAGAAATTGGAGAGCTCACTCCACGCAAACGCAAAATGAAACGACAAATAGACCATCTAATATATTCTCTAAATAAAAAGAAGAAAGATATTAAGAGGCTTCAAGACAAATCAGATTATTGGTAAAAAAAGGGAATCTAAGAGAAATTTTAAATTCATTGCCTAAAAATCTTATATAACTGAAGAAAATGAAAATATTTTATCCAGCATAGGTGTACAAAATCGAGAACTAGTTAAACGTCAAATACTTAAATCTAAACCGGACACATACCAAAACTAAAATACTCTTGTTTGTGTTTTTAAACATAAAAAATACGGTTGGATAAAGTTGATTAAACATTTTATCTTTGTTTGGTGTGTTATTCTTTATCCTACTGTTACTACTTTAGACAATTACAAAAAAGCAGTTATATTTACATTATAATTACTTATAGTAATAATACATTACCTACATGTAAAATACGTATAATTGTTTTTGTTATAAGTGTCTAATAATGTGTATAAACATTCACCTATAAATTTGGTACTATAAATGGCTATATATTTGTAGGAACATACTGTGCAAATTACATATACATACACATAAAGTTGCATATCTACATTACACACCCTCAATAATAAGGGGCGTTCTAGTACATTTTGCACTTGGCAATTATAGTGAAGTTTAAAAAAAAAAACACATTTATACATTAATTTATTTTACTATCATTACCTTTCATTTAAATTGGGTCTTTTTAGAACTATTTATATGACACAGTAATAGTCGAATTAAAAGAATCATAAAGTCGATTTATCGATATCGATTCATTTGGCAAAATTTCGTGGAACGACACTTTGCAGAAATATTCGTACTGACATTGTTGCATTAGCCAATTACAAGCGCGCATTTTTCTTCACCCCCCGAACCGCTGTGGTGAGTCGTGTTCTAAGAAGAAATAAGCCTATCGGCTCTCAAGTGGTTTTATCCTCATTGATTATAAAGTTAAATTAGCTTCATTAGACAGAAAAATTGTGTTTAAATACTTAACATTTTCGTTTTCTTTTTTTGTTCGTAATATTTCGTGCATTTTGTATGTTTATACGTAACATTTTCTTATTATATTCTTAAATAATATAATATCATAACATAACATAGCATACCATCACGCCTGTATCCCCGAGGGGTTAAGCAGAGGTGTACCAATGTACACCCACAGCTCGCCGGTATGTTTAGGTCCCATGTAATAGGGGGCGAGCCTATTGCCACTAAGAATATAATATCTTGACATAATAATAAAATATATTTACAGCCCTGTTGGTCTAGTGGTTAGTGACCCTGACTGCTATACCGGAGGTCGTGGGTTCGATTCCCACCCAGGACAAATGTTTGTGTGATGAGCACGATCATTTGTTCTGTGTCTGGGTGTAATTTATCTATAATATCGAGCCTTTAGCGCCGCGGCCGTTTTAGCGCAACCGACAAAAAACAAATTTTACAGGAGAAGGTTTTTTTTAAATATTTTTAAAAATAAATGTGCTAGTGAATTGAAATTTTACATACACTAATGATTTTCAGACATTTACATATGTAATGCAAAAAAATGATAAAATATTTAGTATTTAAGCTATTTATGTCGCTTAATTTATTTTTGCTGTCATAATCTAAGGTTGTTTTGGCATTTACGATAAAAATATCCATTAATATTACTAATACAATAAACTATATTTTGATAAATAAATAGATATTTTAAAAGGCATTTAAATGAAATAGTTATTATAATATTGAAAATTAAAATTTATTGGAGTAATGAGATCAATCAGCATAATTATAAACTTAATTAGTTATTTAAAATGAAATAAAGTATTTCTTCTCGTACGAATTATCTTAGCCTGTTTTTACTGAACACCAGGGTTATCTTGGTTTTTACACAAAACATTAATTAAATAATTATATCAATCATTTGGATTAGTGAGATCAATATTGTATTAATATAAAATTAAATTAAATATTTTTAATTCTCCTCATCCTCATCTGTTTCAGCTAAAGCATCACGTACGTTTCCATCATGCTTCATACTTAAATATTCTTGATGGTATCTGTTTGGAATCACGTTTTTGTTACACAGATCCTGTAAATCTTTGTATTTAGCTAATGAAAGTTTGAGCTCTTCGACGTATAAAGGTGTAGGTCCCTTTTCCACAATAGCTTTGTTTGCTCTCGATCTGATGATGAAATCCATGTTTATTTCGTAATTGTCACTATCTTCGAAAAAACCGTATTGAAATTTAACAATAGGATTATTTCTATGAAATTGCACCACCCTTAATGAATTAAAATTAATCTTAAATTTTGCCGGTAATAAAGCTTGCGAAAAATTCTTCCAATCCATGAAGTCTCCATAGTTTAAAACATTTATATTGTAGTTTCTAGGCTTATTTCTAGCATTAGTAATCATAGTTGGCCACTCAGAAGGAGCCCATACTGTTTTATTACGCACAAAACTTTCAATAGTGCTATGAATAGAGTCAACAGGCATCATGGTGTGTCCCGGTAAAAGATAAGTTACCTTTATTTGTGTAATAGTAATTGCGGTTTTCAAGAAATGAATTATCATGGATATCATTGCTCGATTCCTATTTTGCCCGGCACAGCTATCGGAGTATAAATTTATCTCTGTATGGGTACCTCTTTGGTCTACCATAATCAAGTATTTAAAAAGGACTGTAACAATTTCATTACAGCCTCTTTTTCCGTCGCATTCACGCCACAGGTAACAGTAACCTTCCCTTGTACCACTTTCGTATATACTTTCATTATAGTATGCATACTTCCTGGAATAGTATAGGGTAACACTTTTACCGTGTGGAGTATTCAGGACTTTTTCTAAATCAAAGCTTACGCATAAGGAGTTAGAATCAGTTAATTTGCTCATTTTTTGGTCTTCTAAAAACAGTTGCTTACATTTTTCTTTATCTAGAATGTGATTTTTATATTCAGGGGTTTGCTCAAAAATAATTTTGTTCTCAGGTGATAAATTTTTGAACTTCTCACAAAAAGCACATTTATCTTTTTTAGGCAGATGGAATCCGATATTAAAATCCCTTTTGAAAATGTTACGAAATACTCTTTTTGATAATACTGATGATTCTGGATTATTTTCTTTCACGTGATTAACATACTGTAAATACAAAAACGATATATTTTGAAGTTCTTGAGGTAAATATACTTTTGTGCTTTTATTGCGACAATAATGGGATGGAACAGCAGGCAACATCTCAATAAATAATTTTAACTGTGCGACTTCTACCTCATCAGATTTATTATGAGGACGACTAGTTCTTCTGCCATCTCGAGTGGTATTCAGAGCTTTATTAGCATTTTCGATGGTGTATCTCATAGACATTTGGGATATGTTTAGGGTCTTAAGCAAAAATTGTTGACATACTTTAATATTCTGTCCATTGTAGGTGATAAAATAATCGTATGATATTTTGCGAACATTACTACGGGATCTTTTTCTTCCAATCGGTTTTTCTTTAGCACAAGACAGCAGGAAATCTTTTTGTCTTTTATCACAACCTAATCCCCAATAGTTTTCAAAAATATTATTGCGATCATCTTCCGTAAATTTATTTGCACATGAGTTACCACATTTTTTATTCATACAAGGGTTTGGTTGTATAGATTTTCCTACAGCAGCCTTACGATTTTTTTTTGCTAAAAGTCGTTTTGGTAAAGGTTTTATTTTCCTATATCCTCTTTTACCAACACTTGTTTCTTCTTCTATTGTTTGAACTGACTTATCTTCATCCGAATCACTGGACGATGAGACAGGCTTCCATGAATCTTCGCTATCAATAGAGGCAATGCTGTCGTGGGTCTCAAAATTCTTGGACATATTTAGTTCTTGTTGGTCAAACAGTGAACTGGTGCTCGGCTGTATTAATTGATTAATGAAAGCTGGCATAGTAGGATCATAAGTTGTTAAGTCTTTTATGTTCTGGTTATCTAAATCCATTAAAGTGTAAGTATTCTCAGTATCTGAATCACTGTATTCGACAATTTTAGTTTGAGGTAATGGTGTTAATAATGCGTTAGTATTGAGCTCAGAATTTAAATCGGTATCACAAATATAATCGATCAACGAAGGTGATGTCGTATCAGTTAATATTGGGTCCATGTCAATATCGTTGAAGCTGTCTGTTAGTAACATTTGATCTAGAGCTGGGGCCTTATCTTGCTGTATGTTCTCGGGAAAAGCAGTTCCAGGATTACTATCTTCTGATATGGGAAGTGGTGATATTAACTGCATAATTTTCTTCATTCGTGACTATAAAAAACAAATAATAACTTAAAAAGAATCACATAATAATAAATAAAGCATTAATGGACAGACGTAGGCAGTGACGCCCTCGCTTTGCTGTGGTTAATAAGATTTCCCAAGGGAATTTCGGGATAAAAAGTATCCACATTATCCCTGATGAACCCAGGGATAATGTAGTATTCTAATGGTTAAATAGAAGAATAGTACACAGAACAAAATCGTACTGGTATTTAAGTTATCCCCAATTCAATTACCAAAATTAAAACACAATAGGTACATGCCTTAGCTGCAGGAGTCGACATTGCTGTTTTATTTGATGTTTTCGAGTTAACTATCTGTACTTTCTTTAAAACACAATAAGGAAACAATAACTAAACAATAATAAATACAATTTAAAATGTTATTATGGCTGAAACTGTTTTTTTTTTGCTACAATTCAATAAGAACGATGTTGTTGTCGCATTACTTTCACAGAAATAAACAGGTCACGACAGGTTTGTTTATAGTAAACGCCTCATAGTCTATCACCCATGTCGGTTGCGATAACAAGTAGTGTCATTTGCGCTACAAAAAATTGATCGCAAGGCGCTTACGATAAAAATGCTTGTTGTCGCTTACGTTATGGCTTTAAAAATATATGGATTTACGATAATTTTAGCACTTGCTATAACTTTACAACGGTTAAATTTTGGCGGGAAATGTCAACAGGGATAGATCCGTTATGCACTATACGTATCATTTAACATATTTGGACAAAACTCTTTATCGCTTTTAACAATATATCTTGAGGATAACAATCTTAATAAAAATATATAAACTGTTCCTTACAGAAACAATACTCAAAAACATAACCATTCTTGGCAGTCGGGTAAAAAGTTATAATAGGTTAGTACTAAAAAATAGAATCATCTGAATCTGAATCAAATATATAACGCTTGACTTTTTGCACAGCATCGATTTCCCTGTCAGATACCCTTTGTGGTGAAGGTGTTCTAAATTGACTTTGTTTATTTAACGTTGGCAAATTAAAACTGATTGTAGGTGATTGCATCGCGTTCGTCTCGGCGTGTTTCATAATTTTCTTTTTCTGTGTAACTTTCTTCTTGTTTTTTTTTCTATTGCGTCCTGTTTACGTTATTGCCAGAAGTGGCTGGTAGTGTTTCGGCAATGTTTAGTTTATACATGCCTTTTGTAAGAGTAGCACTTACCACCTCTACTCCATCATCATACACATGACATCCACTGAGGCTGAATACTACCTTGAAACCCTTATAAATAACCCTTATGAAGGAGTATAATCAAGTAAATACTTTACAATTTTTATGGTAAAGTACACGTAATTTAAGTCTCACACACTCGAAATTAAGCACTTCTCACACACACTAATTAAAGAGAGAATTAAGAAAAAGAAATAAGAAAGGACAGGTACTTCTCTGGATATCCTGGATGTTGTTATCTTTCAATTCACTCCACTAACTCACACACAATCCGATATTGCGTCGTAGTTCCTGGGCAATTCACCGTTATATTGTAGGCAGCGTCCAGCGAACCTCAAATTGTGTCCGTTAAATTGAGTAGAAAGTCTTCGATCCTTACGTGTCTTGTCACGGTCGCCAGTTTTGTTGGTGATGAAGTAAACAAGTGTGAAGAATTGATGTTTTTATTACGATTAGGTACGGTTACAATTATTTAGAGCGAGTGCGCGCGCGCGTCCTGTTAGCCGTGGTTTGGTGTTCTGGCGGTGCGCGGTGCTGCCCGCGTCCCGCGACTCCCGCGCATCGGCCTGCTCCTCCCTCGCCTTATTTATGCGTTCGTTAACAGGTAGCATAATCGTCAAGAAGTCCCACTACCTGGAATGATCTCCAATGTCCCAAAAGGTTTAAATATCTTTGATCTGGTCTCTTCGGATATTTTTTCATAACATTTCATTCTACACGGACATGAATATTTCAGTAGTTTTTTATTTTGCACTTTTCCATTTCTACTAATATGTTGTAAGCCTCTGTTGACATTTACTTACCTCATCCTTCCAGTCCTTCAGACAACGTTCTCCTTTTCTACCTTTGCTTTTTTTAGTTCCAAAAATTTCGCTTACGTCTCTGAAAAGTTGGAATAGTTACTGGAGAGTCTGTATCGTTAACGTTAGTTGCGGGCGTAGCGACAGGATTATCAAGACGAACACAAATTGGTGAAGGACAAAAATCAATATAAGGTGATGGCATTGGAGTATCCTCGTCTGATTTTTCACGATAGTTACTGGTGCTAAGCTTTTCTTTGATATTCGATTCAAGAGCTTCTGCGTTTTTATAAAAAATATGCGAATTAGGAGTGTTTGGTTGAGAATCTTCAATTACTGATGACGGTGAAGAGCTATTAGTTAGCAAGGTCCCAGTTTTATTACAAGGTTCTTCAGTGAAGTGTTTATTATCAGAAGTCGGGGAAAATTCAGGAATATCATTCGGAAAAATAGAAGAGTTTGATGGCAGATTTTGTAATAAGATATCGGTATCTTCCAAATCAATATCATCTAATATTAATAATTCTTCTTGGGTAAAATTCGCATTTGAAGGCAGTGGAGAATCTGAAAGAAAATCACACATAATTACACATTGTAATTGGGGGAGCGTATAAATAGCTTCCCCTGCTAGGGTGGTGTTTTTAAGAACTACCAATATGGCGGTGAATACAAATTTAAAATTTAAAAACCTGTTGACCGATTCCGAATCAGACACCAATACCGATCACAACTATTGCAGCAAATGCTCACGTACCTTATGAATCCAGGGACCCCACTTAGAACCTGGATGCGGAGAAGATGCCTCGTTCAAGGGTGCGTCGTTGCGTTGTGGGCTGCCGGCCGACGAGCTAAATCCTGATTCATCCACCGGTGGACAGGCGAAAACTCGTGAAATCAACACTGCACTATAAGTTCTTCAAGTCTCACGGCAGGAAGTCCATTTAATTCACGAGAATCATGAGAATTTCAACATATGCGGAATATTTAAAGCGGGGCGATGTACACTCGACGCAATGCGAATGGCGGCGGTACGAACTATATTCTTTCACAGCTGAGGGCGCCCTCTATTGGTCATTCGCGTGAGTCTCCCGGAAACACTCGATACTTAACCAATGGGCGCTGCGGTGACAGGTAATGGCGGTCGGAATCTTCAACAGGAATTCAATTATATTACTATTTTTTATAAAAATAAGGGAAAATAATGTTCTTAAGTGCGGGAAAAATAACTAATCTATTTTATAGATTATTTAACAAATATCTATTTGTGAGAAAAGGCATTGACGCTTCACCAGTAATAACTACAAGTCATACAATCTAAAACTAAAACCATGTAGTTCTCGTTCTTATTATCTATTTATCTCGATCCAAGACCAAACATATTTTATGTATTTCGTCAAGGTCCCGTCTATCTCTGTACCAAATCTCATCAAAATCAGTTTAGCAGTTTAGGCGTGAAAACGCAACAAACAGACAGCCAGTTAGATAGAGTTACTTTTGCATTTATAATCATGGTTAAAAGTTAGGAGATAGACAGAGTTACTTTTGCATTTATAATCATGGTTAAAAGTTAGGATTCTTAATATTATGAATTAAAAATATGAATTGATTAACGTAACAACAATGTTTTATCCGATTTTGAATCGTACAATTTGTTTAAATAAATCAGCAGAATGAGTCAAGTTAACGCTTTGTAAATATTGTTCAACGTATACTGAGCTATCTACAGTTCAACCAGTATACTCGGTTTTGAGTGTAGATGGCGCTGCCATAACATAAACATTGAGCTCACGACGATTTATTTAGTAAAATAGTTATTGCCACTATAGTAATTAAAAGTATTTGAAAGTGTTAAAATTACTATACTTGATCGAGTATACGTTTTTTTTTTTTTGGTTATTTATAAAGTTTTTTTCTCTTAAATGGTTTTTTTTCTTTTACAGGTAAATAGAAAATGATCTATTGTTAATACACAAATAAGGGCAATTCTTAAAATTTGTTAGTTTACTCAGTATACTTAGGAGTCGTCGAAATGTTCATTGCAAACACGCGAGCACAGAGCATGCGAAAAATGATTTATTCGGGAATCCGACGACGAGATTCATTTACACAATGATGGAATAAACAAGTATTTGACGTATTCGGGGCGCGAAGAAGACCCGGCAATTCCAACGTATTAGGTCTTGGATTTGGATCTTGGGGTGGATTATCTTCTCGGCCAACTTGCTCTTCAGCTTCTTGAAGTCGTCGCCGGTACGTTCTTTCTATTCTTTGCCAACATGGGCGGCAAATGAAACCGGTAGGCTCCAACTGTAGGAAAAAAAACCTTTGTCGAATAAAATGTCCTTCAAATGGAAGCAAATAAAAGTCAACCAGGGCGTCTAATACAGCAAATACAAATAATTACCTTTTTTTTTTAAATGCTTAATCTTAAATTAATCTATATAATATAATCTTACATGAAGTGGACTGAGCTGACTTGTCTATCTATTAATTCTTCAACCACTATTTGGGCGATATCGAGATGATTCCTTTCTCGAGAAATTCGGTCATATCTTCGCCGATTTTCTGTTGGTTCGCGACACAAGATACAGTGTTTTCCATGAGAAGTGTTATTATACCACACAGGACACGTAACAGGCAAAAAAAATACAACTAAGAGAATTAAAAACAACAGATGATAACAGAAACACAAAATAACGAATAGCGAGCGAAAGCTTGCTGAAAAATAACTAAAGCACGCACATATATTTCATTTGTTCAAAAATGGATTCTAAAGCGACAGAAAAATAACGGAGGATGAAACTGTTTAACAGAATTGGAATACATTCATGACTTTCCAATTCAATTTTGTTAATTATGGCGTCGTCGTCGGGGTATCAACGATTCGACGTTTGAAAATCTCAAAAGAAAAGTTCTTGTCAAGACAAGTGTCAACCTACTATTGTAAAAAATGTGGAAAACATGTGCAAATTAAAAAAAAAACGACTTTGAGAGGCTCGTGCACTTAGTGCGAGCCATTTATATAATGGCGAACCGTGCGTGCCTAAACCCGACGCTTCCTCTTATTCGTAAGCAGCTTTATAGTTGATTCGTTCAATAAAAAATACATGAAAATCCAGAATTTTTAACCCTGGATAAAATCACGTGTAGCGGCGCTACAGCTTTGGTGCCATATTAAGAAATGCTCAGGAGGTCAAGCTCTGTCAGAATCTATCATTTTTTTTGTTGGCTTTCGAATTTGGACCAAAAATGTATAGAGTGGATGATGTCCTTTGCACCGTCACGCGTCACTTGAAAATATTTGAATGATCAGTATAACTGAGATGTGATTTAAACCAGTTCTTTAAAAAATAAAACCAATTCAATAAATAAATAAAATAAAGACCGTGACCATGATACCTGCAAAGGTGTCGAAACGTCGGGAACTAAAATTCAAATACAAACCGCGATAAAATCCGTAAAAGTTGTTTTATTTCAAAATAAATTAAAGTTTTAATAGATGGCGCTATTTTCAAAATGAATACTGCAGCTCGCGCTCATGATGCATTATAAGTTTTGAAGTACGTTAGGGTCGTTAACAACCCTATGGGCATATATGGGGGTTAAATTTAGTAAACGCGCCCTAAGGAGTTCACATAGTTTGACTACCTGAAGATCGGCTGTTAATGCATGTATGATTCCTTTTTTTGCCAATTCTTTGTCCGAATGTTTTTCAGCTAAGTCCTTTCTTTCGATATGTTTAGTGGACTGTTCATCTGATAAATTACCAACTTTGTGAGCGCAGCACTGGTCACAAGAATCCTTTTTTGGTTGAAACAATCTAATAATCTCCTTCAACAAAACGCTTTCAAATACTTTTCTGGACGACGCCGCGACGCAGTTTTGTTTTCTGAAACCGAGACAACATAAAGACGATACTATTGAGATTTTGATTGTACAGGGTTGGCTAAAATTTGTTGCATAAAACTACAAATGGTATTTTCTTAATCATTAATATTGAAATTTATTTTTTAAAAATTATATCGTCCAGATGTGCCCCGTCTCGTCGTTGGCACTCCTGCAATCGACTGCGCAAACTTTGAAAAACTCGCTGACACATGATGCGAGGGATCGCGGATATCTCCTCGTTTATGTTTAGTTTTAATTGGGATATGGTCTTCGGTTTATTATGGTACACTCGACTTTTCAGCTATCTCCACAAAAAAAATCGCATGGTGTAAGGTCCGGGCTTCTTGGAGGCCATGGAATATCACCCGCCGACAAACTGACACACAGTTTGGTGGGTTTAATTACTTTGTAATAATGTTTAAACCAATAAATGCCTTAATTATTATTATATTATTATTACCTCTGCGAGAAATCAAATTGTTAGGAAACATTTCTTAAACCACCGGTAAAGTTTCATGTGACGTATGGCACGTTGCTCCATCTTGTTGCATCCAAGTCCTGCTGTTGTACCCTTCAAATTCATGTAACTGTGGTGCCAACAACTCTCGCAACATCTTCACGTATTCCACTGAGTTCACAGTTACTACAGTTATTTCCTTGATTATTTTCAAAGAAATACGGACCGATTATGCCCTTTGCTGTTATGGCTTTAATGGCTTATGTTTATTCACCTAAAACAATGGTGGATACCATTGTTTTTTGTTTGGTTTTCCATGCTCCAATATCGATAATTGTGCTTGTTTATGTTTCCATTAATGTGAAAATGTGCCTCGTCCGTAAAAAATACATTCTCAAGACTAGAGAATCGCTCCAGCAAACTGTCAGCCAATAACTTACGTTGAATGTAATCGTTTGGTTTCATCTTCTGCACAATTTGAAGCTTATATGGGTGTAGTTTAAGGTCCAGATTTAAAATTTGCCGCAGACAAGTCCTTGATATTGCCAGAGCCGCCGAACGCTTACGCGTAGATGATTCTGGATCGTTCCTTACAGAAATTTCAACCTCCCGAATGTTCTCATCGCTTCTTCTTGAACATGGCCGCCCTGTTTGTTTATTTAATATTCGTTGTCGATCCCGTTTGCTCGAACTTCTTGACCCAAGCTTTGATTAAAAAAACACTTGGACTCTCACTTACACGGCTAGGGGTGTCCACTTTGAAAAAACATCGATGTTTTTTTCGATTCGATAAATCGGAACTGTACATCGATGTCATTCGATGTTTTGAATGAAAACATCGATATTTTGCAAACATCGACTACTTTTCCTAATATTAGGTATACATATTACATATTTAGCTGAAGTCATGTATAAAGTGATACAGCTCAAAACAGGTTATCTTTTCATAGTGTTTTTTTTTTGTATATGACTTTTATTTTAGTTAAGTTTAGATTTAAATCTTTAATAAAATAGTAAGTCTAACGTCTTTCTTAATCTGTAGTACAATACAAAACATTCAGTTTGAAAAGAGGCCCTCTTTCGAGATGTCCATATTTCTTTTCACAGGGCACAGACGTGTGAAAAGTAATATACTACTTTAACACAACTTTTTATGCAAACCATGCTTAGTTCACACGTTTAAATATTGTTTATTGAAAAAAGTTCAATCTATGTATGAAAAAATCTTTATTATTATTTATGTAAAATCAAATAAAATCACAAAAAAAAATCACCCACAATAATGTCCTATTAAAAATTAAATCAAGTTAATGTCCTATTTCCAGTGTTCTTTTGAGAGACTTTGCAAAAACAACAGTTTATTTAAACGCTTGCCTTTCAGTCTATTTCGTTGTTGATTGACGATTTGTGCCGCTTTAGAAAACAAACGTTCAGATGGGACTGAAGTTCCTACCATGGTTAAGTATTTGTATGCAATTGTATAAAGTTTAGGGAGCTGAATCTTAAGATCATTCCAAATTTCTAAAGGGTTCTCATTCAATCTGCCTACTGGGCTTCGTAAGTAAGTTGATAGTTCATCAGAAATACAATCGTCAGATTTCATCGTTTTCTAGCTCTTGTGGACTAATTTGTGGTGATCTTCCCAAAGAGAAAATTTTTCGTCTGATTTGTCAGAATGATCTGAAGAATCAGATTTCAGGGACAGGGACTCATTTTGTATTCTATTTTTCATAATTTCCTTGATTTTTGTAACAGCCATGGAGCAAGCGAGCGAGTCCGTGAAATGCATTTTCTTAAACCTGGGGTCCAAGATTGTGGCTATAGCGAGAGGAGTTACTCTTTCTATAACACCCATTCTCTTATCAATTTCTTTCAGGATTAACGACTGCAATTCTTGGGCAAAAGACTCTTCGACTTTAAGAGGTTTAACTTTTAAAAGAAGGCAGTGGATGAGCGGTATTACTTTGCTGCTAGTGCAGTACTTGTCACCTGACACTTCCTTAGTTGCAGCTTCGATCGGTCGCAGAATTTGTAAAACTGAAGAAAGTATAGATAATTCTGACGCAGTAAGCATCGGTGGTGCATTTTTATGACCAATGATTATATTATTGACGACGCTGCGAGGCTCTAAAAATCGCTCTATCATATAATAGGTACTGTTCCATCTTGTTGGGACCTCTTGAATTAATTTTTTTTCTTTCTGCGTTGCTTGACGTAATTCAATACTGGCCACATGCTTTGCTTGAACCAAGTTACAATATCTTTTAGTTTGGTTATCAAATTTCGCAGATTAGTACACTGCTGTATAGCATTTTGTGCAACCAAATTAAGCGTATGTGCGAAACATGGTATATGCTTTTTTCCAAAAGCTAAATCAACAGCCTTTACTATGTTAGCTGCGTTGTCTGTAACTACAGCTGTAACTTTGTCACTATCTATACCCCATTCAGCACAAGTTTTTAGCAGCATTTCAGCTATGTGTTCTGAAGTATGGCGTTCGTTTGACTCGTACACTCCAAGCGTGATTGAAAAAACATCATTACCTTCACCGAAGTGTGCTGTAACACCTAAAAAACTTCTCATGCTCATTGTTTCAGACCACATGTCAGTGGTAAAAGTAATGTTTTCAATATTCGACAACTTAGTTTTGAAGACTGTTGATAATGCTGCGTATTTTTCATCAACCCATCGAGTCAACGTTGTTTTACTGGGAAGTTTATAATGCGGCGCAAGAACTTTAATTAAATTGCGAAAACCTTCATTTTCAACACTTGTAAATGGTTGATTGTCTTTACATATCATATATATTAGGGCATTGTTTATTCTTAATGTTTTATCACCTCTCTCTGAAAAAGCATAAATTTCTTCAAAACTTGACACAATAGACTTTTGACGTTTTGGAGCTGGAGGAATAGAAACACGTACATCATCTTTTGAAGAGTCACATTTCTTATCAGCATCACTAGTCGATTCCGTTATGTCAGCAGCAGAGCTTGTTGATGGTAGTGGATCAGAGAGAGAGATATTGGGGACTAATTGTGTATTTTTCTTAATTGTAATGCCTTGAGAATCGAATTTTTTAGAACCATCATTATTGAACTCCTGAAAAGCAGCTTATGTATATTTTTTAAATGACCAATTAAATTAGTGGTATTGCCACAAGATTTTATCATTTTTTGACAAAGTCGACATTTTGCAGAGTTATTGTTTCCTTCAGTTTTATCGTAAAACTTCCATACATCACTCTTCTTGGAAGGTGCCATCTTACGTGTTTTCAGACTGAAATAAAAATAGTTCATGTATTACAGTTGGTAAATTTTTATTGAATCGAAAAAAACATCGATGTTTTTTTAAAGTTGACGAGATACCCCTATTCAAAATCGGTAAATTCGTCACCAAAAATGTCACATCACTATCAGAGACATAATAAATATGATTATTACCATTATACTTAGGTAACGATTAGAGAATGATCCAGACTAATAATAATTAAATGATGAATAGACTTTTTGATTTAATCAATTAAAATATTGATTTATTGTTGTATACAATTTAGCGAATGATTTTGATAACTAAAATGTAACTTAAGATGTGGATAGGCAAATAAATAATGTGTGCGTTATATGAAAACTTATTTACTAATCTAATAATTACTAGCACGTTATTCAGTAAATTACGAAATTTACTGTTTGTTTGTTGTCATGATAATAAATATTAATTACAACCAACTACAACATTATTATAACCTTTCTTACTTACCTCAGTCCGATCGAATATGTGAGCTCACAAAAGGATGAAATATTGTAAGGAGTAGGTATAAACAAAAATAAATAAACTAATTAAAAACAATTCACTTTCCACCACAAATTCAATGCACAATTCGCCAAATTTTAATTCAATGTTTTTAAACACAGAAGCTCGCTCGGCAGCCGAAACAACAAAAACAGTTTTATTTTATTGTCAATTACTCTCGCGCAATGCTGCCAACATAATTTCTAAATCCAGTATAAATAAGGCCTTACTTACAAGCCCTTTTTATAGAACACGTTGGTTGCGAAGGCATTATTTGTCAGTTTGAAAAAAATAAAAAAGATTTTTTATTTTTTAAAGAAGTAGATGTTAAATTTTAGTGGTCAAAAATTGATTAATTTCATTAAAACACATCGAATCGATTTGATGTTTTGTGAAAAAACATCGATACATCGAGTATATCAATAGCTTTTCAAAACATCGGATCGATTCGATGTATTGCTTAGTAAACATCGATGTTTCCGATGCATCGATGTATATCGAATATCCTACGGCGTAATCCGTATTCAATTCTAAATAAGCGTCGTACAGTAAAGTAAGAATCGTTATTTTTGTAAAATTGTTTTACACAAATTTCTTGCAACAAAGTTAACTAGTTTATTAATTATGCAAGTATGCAAGCATTATTAATATTATTGTGTATGTATGTAACAGTATATGCTTATGTAAGATATTTATGAGTATGTATGTAGTTTATCTGGATATACCTACAAAGTGGTGATGACAATACGACAATAAATGAAAACACGGACAGTACTAGTTCATAAGAATAATCCTAAACGGTAAAAAAACCGTAGCATCAAAAATAAAAAAATAAAAATATAATATAATAAATAATACACTCGAGAGCAATGAATCCTAAAAACTACTTAAAGAATCCTAAAAATCTCGGAAACTAAAAATGCTAGGTTAATGCAATAAATTGTATTTAATAGACAATGTAATACTTCTTAAATGAAGGTATTAAAACTTCTTAGTTATTGTAAAGTTATATCATAAAAAAATCAAATTTGAAAAAGGGCCACTTTCGAAGATGGAACTACGAAATTACAGCATTTGGTTTTGCTTTTGTTTGTAATCTGTCATTTATGTGGGTACATAAACCATGTTGATAGTGCTCTATATTCATTATTCAAGCTGAAATTATGTCGCTTACGCCTGAAGAATGCACCAGAATACTTACAATGCTGGAAACCGGCCGGAGTCAGCGCGATACAGCCAGGACTGTCGGTGTGTCGCTGTCAACAGTACAAAGAGTTCTCCGACGTTACGAAGAAACTGGTTCTAACCTACGCAGACCAGGAACGGGCAGAACCAGGTGTACCACAGCACGAGAAGACCGATACTTGGTGAACACCATGCTTCGAAATCGCTTTCTCACAGGAACTGAACTCACAAATCAGTTTCGACGCCTCGCAGGAAGTAACCCAAGTGCATGGACAGTAAGACGTCGGCTTGCTGAATCTAACTTAAAACCCCTTAGACCTGCAAACGGCCCTAAACTGGAGCGTGGGCATCGTATTTCAAGACTAAGATATGCCCAGAGCCACGTAAATTGGAGTATTGAAGATTGGTCAAAAGTTATGTTCTCCGACGAATCAAAATTTTTGCTCTACAAGCACGATGGAAGACACAGAGTGTATCGAAGACCAGGGGAAAGATTCAAGCAAGCATGCATCGAAGAAAAAGTAGCCTACGGTGGTGGGTCTGTACTTGTGTGGGCCGGAATTTCTTCTGAAAGTCGCACAGAGCTGGTGATCATAGAAAACGGCTCTTTAACTAGCGAAAGATATGTGGAAGAAATCCTCAATGATCACGTTGGTCCATTTATGGTCAATTTAGGTGAGGATGCTATATTTATGCATGACAATGCCCGACCTCATACAGGTAGGATTGTGAATAACTACCTTCAAGAGATGAACATTACTCGTATGGAGTGGCCAGCGCGCAGCCCGGATATCAACCCGATCGAGCATGCTTGGGACGAGCTAGGCAGATGCGTAAAACAACGAAACCCTCCCCCAATCACGCTTCGTGAGCTCAAAATTGCTCTCACAGAGGAATGGGAGAATATTCCCCAAAATCGTATAAGGAACTTGGTGTACAGCATGCCAAACCGCGTAAACGCAGTAATGGAAGAACGAGGAGGCAATACGAAGTATTAAAATTCAAGAAAATCGTAATAAAGTTCAAAAATTTCATGTTTCCTATTTTTGTTTTAAGGAGAGATCAGCAGTTTTTTTCTTTATGTAATTTTGTGTTAATAAAATGTATGGTGACTCATATTTTTTTTACTTTCATTTAAGGAGTATTACATTGTCTATTAAATACAATTTATTGCATTAACCTATCATTTTTAGTTTCCGAGATTTTTAACATTCTTTAAGTGACCCGGATTCATTGCTCTCGAGTGTATAATAAAAAATGATGGTCTCCTGCGTTTCCAATTTTATGCGATTTAGTTTGTTTGAAATTTTTATTTTTTTATTTTTGATGCTACGGTTTTTTACCGTTTAGGATTATTCTTATGAACTAATACTGTCCGTGTTTTCATTTATTGTCGTATTGTCATCACCACTTTGTATATAAATAGAATATATAACTGAATTTATACATTAAATGTATGTATAAATATATTTGTATTAATTTGGTTAAAGTACACTTGTTACTTTCATCTATCTTTCCTGTCCATCCAAAGGTTGTCTAGAAGATACCGCTAGTAAGCCCGGGTGACACGAGGCTAGTATTTTGAAGCTAGGATAGTAAGCTAGTAAGGGGTCACTAGCTTGGTTTCTAGCTTACCTACTAGCCTGGATTGTAACCAAGCTAGTGCTGTCTACACGAAGCTAGGAAATTTCAAGCTAGTCAAGTCAGTAGTGAGTTGTGCTTAACCTGATAACACGTATACGTAAAAATGAACAGTGTGCGTAAGAGAAAAGCAATTCTACTAAGAAAGTTAATTCGGAAGTTGTGTCAACATGCGCTAGATGAAATATTAGCTCTGCTAGAAGAAAAGCGTACTTGGACAAGACCCTGGATCTTAAGAAGACATAGTCATGGAGCATCTGCATTACTTTTAAAAGAACTGCGATCTGAGGATTCCGGCGAATTCAAGAGTATTTTGCGAATGACACCTAATATTTTTGACAATTTACTGAATCTAGTGGGACCACAAATACAAAAATTAAATACTAATATGAGAGAAGCCATACCGGCTAAAATATAATTGGAAATAACTCTAGATTTTCTATCATCTGGTGTCAATTACAGGAAGTTAAGTCACATGTATCGTGTTTCAAGATCTACTATATCTAGATTTATACCAGAAGTTTGCAGTGAAATTTATAAGGCATTAAAGAAAGATATACAGGTATGTAGAATTTTATTTATTTCAAATTAAAGTAGGTACTTTTACGCTTACATAAATGGCGAGATTAAATTCTAAATTACAAAATGAGAAATCATAAATGACGACAAAATGTACGTTTACGCTACATAAATGGCGAGAAATGTATCAAGCATTTTGAAATGCTTGATAGATGGGATCTTCATCTTGCTCCAACTCTTGCTGTGGTGGCGGATGGATGATGGGTTCATCACGTTGCTCAGTCTGTTGTAGTTGTGATGGTGGATTAGTGTAGAGTGGACTTGCTGCAGAACTATTGTAAGAAAATGTGGTTGACATATTGGAGTCTGAAGAATTGATAGGTGACTGGTACGAAAATGTAGTATTTCCGAAGTTTAAATCATACATCCGACAGCGGGATAGTGTTGCGTTGATCTGATCCCTAGCTAAAATGGCCTGTCCGGGTGAAAGCTTTTTCAACTGACTTGCTACATATTTTGCAAATATCTCATGTTCATCCAGCTCTGGTTCCTGAAATTCTCGTGAACTGTTTAAATCCTCCTTAATCACCTTAATTTCATTTATCAATGAACTCACTTGCGAAACCTTCCGTTTCTTAAATTGCGGAATGTTACTTCCGGGGGAAATAAATTTAGAAGTTTTATCTTGAATAGACGACATTTCGCTTGCAGGTTGAGACATTTCAACTGTCTTTTCTGACAGATTTTCTGCTACGGGTGGTTCTAATGACTGACTGTTGCTTGCACTGTTGTCATCTTTATTATTGTTTGGAGAATCTTGATTGTTCTGAAAATAAAAAATTTGTTAAAAATATTGTTACAGATTCCAACTACAACTGAAGAATGGGCAGCTATAGAAAATGGTTTCAGAGTGAAATGGAACTTTCCAGCGTGTTATGGCGCCGTCGACGGGAAGCATGTTCAAATCATAGCTCCTGGCAACAGTGGAAGTTTGTTTTTTAATTATGTGGGCTACCTACCTTACATTATTTATTTATGTTATATATATTATATACATATACATTATAAAATAACTCACCAAATACTAATAAATAAATATTTACCTACATATATTTACAATTATATCTACACTAAAACTAACTTAAATAACTAAACAATAATACTGTACAAATTAATATTTACACGGTATTTATTATAATGTTATTTATCCAGCATGTCCGTCACAATCAGTAGTTACCGTGCCGGACGATACCATCTTACGGTGCAGTGGGAACGCGCAACATCCACGCACCCGTGTGCGTAGACTGCGCTCACGCACACGGTAGCGAAAATATACATTAGCGACAGTTAACCTTAAAATGACTTAGTAAATTCGCACCTCTAACCCGCGCGGTTGCTTAATTGTTTGTTCTGTGAGAGATCGTAAAATTGGACAATATAATATGTATTTGTGCTGTGTGTGACGTATCTGTTGTGTTCGCCTTCTGAACCTTTGTGTACCGACAATAATTGTAAATGTGAGGACTTGATTAAAACGTGAGTACGTACTGAGAACTTTGATTTCGTTCACCCTACATATACGAACATTATCACCTCATACCTACACTGGTGACCCCGTTAAGAACACTTAACTGTGAAGATGAGCAGTAGTGAGGCTGAGCATACCGCTTCATCACAACCATCAGAAAACGTCACGCTGAGAGCGCGTGCAAAACGAGCAAAGCGCGTTTCCATTGACATGGCAGACGACATTCTACGCATGCCATTGAAGTTGCCTCCGTTTTGGCCAGAGGAACCAGAGATTTGGTTCGCACAAATTGAAGCCCAATTTGCAAACACAGGTGTGACAAATGACGTCACGAAATATAATTTTGTCCTCGGCCACCTAGAACCCCATGTCTCCAAAGAGGTTAAGGATGTGATAATGTCTCCACCCGCTACTAACCGATATCTGAAGCTGAAGTCGGAAATAATAAAGCGCCTCTCAGCCTCCAAGGAGAAGAAGGTGATGCAACTGCTGACGCACGAGGAGCTGGGAGATAGGAAGCCATCACAGTTTCTTCGCCATCTCCAGGGATTAGCAGGACCAACAGTTCCAGAGGACTTCGTGCGCACTATTTGGTGCAGCAGACTTCCCAGCCACATCCAGCCTCTTCTAGCAACCCAGCCTCAGAGTACCCTGGAGGCATTAGCTGAATTGGCAGATCGTGTGCAAGATATTGTCCCACCATCTGGTCAAGTTGCTGCAGCTTCCACTTCAGGACCTTCCGTCAGTGAAATGGCTTTAGAAATCGCAGAACTGAAGCGTGCCATGAAGGACCTGACTATGCAGCTGGGGATAGCCGGTCAAAACAACGTTCGGGGGACCGAGACCAGAGACACAGTTCGCGCGGCCGATCATCATCCCGCTCACACTCCAACCACAGGAAGTACCCGATATGCTGGTACCATACTAGATTCGGTTCCAAGGCCACCCGATGTGTGAAACCCTGTGACTACAAGGCGGAAAACTCTTCGGGCACTCGGTAATGGCGACTGACGATTGCCCCACCTCTACTGGTCGCCTGTTTGTAATAGATCGAAGAACAAAGGTGCAGTTTTTGGTGGATACAGGAAGCGACCTCTGTGTCTACCCTCATAGTCTATTTCAAGATCGTCGTGCTCGTTCCAACTACCAGCTGGTAGCAGCGAATGGATCGCCTATACATACGTATGGATTTGTGGACCTGAACTTGGACCTTGGTCTGCGTAGAGACTTTAAGTGGCGTTTTGTGGTAGCAGAGGTAACCAAGCCCATTATAGGTGTAGATTTTCTATCTTTTTACTCTTTAATCGTTGACTGTCGCAAACAACGATTAATTGATAGTAGCACAAGAGTATCCGCTTTAGCCCTTAATCACTCAGACTCCTCTATATCTTCTGTAAAGGTTGCTACTGGTGGTACAAGGTATCATAATATTTTAAATAACTTTCCCGAATTAACTCGACCAGCCGGTACACTACGCACTACACTTCACAATACCGTACACCACATTCGCACGACACCAGGCCCTCCAGTTTCTTGTCCTTTTCGGCGTCTGGCACCAGATAAGTTGAAAATCGCTCAGCAAGAGTTCGAGTTGATGTTGGCCAACGGCACTGCTAGACCTTCAGAAAGCCCCTGGTCATCCCCTCTTCATCTAGCTCCTAAAAAGGATAGCGGCTGGCGACCTTGCGGAGATTACCGAATGCTCAACGCTCGAACCGTACCTGACAGGTACCCGATCCGGCATATTCACGATTTCGCACACAGCATTTCAGGTTGCAAAGTCTTCAGTACAATCGATCTCGTAAAAGCCTACAACCAGATACCTGTCAGTGCGGACGATATTCCGAAGACCGCGATCACCACACCGTTTGGTTTATATGAGTTCCCATTTATGACGTTTGGCCTCCGGAACGCTGGCCAGACATTTCAACGTTTTGTGGATGAAATGACCAGAGGGCTTGATTTTTGTTATTCGTATCTCGACGATTTTCTCTTGTTTTCCCGCAGCGAGTCTGAGCATGAGGAGCACCTACGCACCCTTTTCAGTAGGATGAAGGATTATGGCATGTTAATTAATACGTCTAAGTGTGTTTTCGGGGCCTCAGAAGTAACTTTCTTAGGGTATCAGATTTCTGAGAAGGGCACCAAACCACTGGACTCGAAAGTTGAGGCCATTAAAAATTTTTCTCAGCCAAAAGATGTCAGGCAGTTAAGGAGATTCCTGGGCATGCTGAATTTTTATAGGCGATTCTTGCCTCAAGCAGCACAAATCCAGGCGCCACTTCATAATCTTTTAGTTGGCAATGTGAAAGGCTCTCATCCGGTAAGTTTGACAGGGGATACTTTAAAAGCTTTTGAAGACTGCAAAGAAAGCCTAGCTAACGCTGCCTTATTAGCTCACCCCAATTGCGATGACAAACTCGCGTTGGTTACCGATGCGTCGGATACTGCGATTGGCGCGGTGTTACAGCAGCTCAGCAGCGATGGTTGGCAACCATTAGCTTTCTTTTCACGAAAACTCAGTCCTTCGCAAGTAAAGTATTCACCTTATGATAGGGAATTGCTAGCCATATACGAGGCAATTAAATATTTCCGACATATGCTAGAGGCGAGGCACTTTGTCATTTATACGGACCACAAGCCGCTCAGTTTCGCATTCCATGAGAGGAAAAGAAACTGTTCGCCTAGGCAGTTCCGGCACTTGGACTTGATTGCTCAATTCACCACCGACATAAGGCATATTTCCGGCAAAGACAATGTCGTAGCCGACACCTTATCTCGAGTGGATGAATTACAAGCACCAGTCAGTCTCGATACCCTGGCGGAAGCCCAAGTCTCTGACGCGGAACTGAAGAAACTTCTACAGGATGGGTCTTCACTTAAGTTAGAGAGAGTACAAGTACCTGGATACCGTATTTACTTGTACTGCGATGTCAGTACAACGTATCCTAGGCCTTTCGTCTCCAAAATGCTGCGCAAGCAAGTTTTCGACAGCTTACATTCCCTGAGCCACCCTGGTGTATCAGCAACGGCTAAATTAATAGCAGAACGCTTTGTCTGGCCAGGTATCAGGAAAGACTGTCGGGAATGGGCAAGATCTTGTCTTGCATGCCAACGCGCTAAAGTGAGCCGTCATGTGTCCGCACCTTTAGGCTCATTCAATTTACCACGCGGGCGGTTCACTCAGATTCACATCGACCTTGTAGGTCCTCTACCGCTGTCACAAGGCTTTAGATATTGTTTAACGGCTGTCGACCGATTTACTAGGTGGCCAGAGGTCATACCTATTGTCGACATCACGGCCGAAACTGTAGCTAAAGCTTTGTTATCCGGATGGATAGCCCGGTTTGGTTGTCCTCAAGACATCGTTACGGACAGAGGACGTCAGTTTGAGTCGGCCCTGTTTGAACAACTGTCCAAAATTGCTGGCTTTCAGCACAAACGGACAACGGCGTACCATCCGGCCTGTAACGGCATGGTGGAACGTTTCCATAGGCAGCTTAAGGCCTCTATCATGTGCCACGCCAATGAAAAGTGGACCGAAACTTTGCCTTGGGTTTTACTTGGCATTAGAAGCGCATTCAAGCAGGATCTTCAGGGGTCTTCCTCTGAGTTAGTGTATGGTGAACCGCTTAGACCAGGAGCATTCTTTACACAGAGCGATGGTGGAACCACCGATTACACCGATTTTATGGCCCGTATCCGCTCTTTTGCTCAAAAAGTTCGACCTATTCCAGCCTCTCGCCACACAAAAGGGAATATATTTATTTTTAAAGACCTCGCGACCACTGATTACGCTTTCCTACGTGAAGACGCGTTACGCGGATCCTTAAAACCAGCTTATACAGGTCCACACAAAATTTTAAGTAAGGGGGATAAAGTTTTTAAATTATTAATTAAGGGTAAGGAGGTCACGGTCTCAATAGACCGCCTAAAGCCTGCCTACATATTGGCTGACAAAGTTGACCCGAACGATTCAACTGCCGATGATGACAACATCAACAAGAATGTCCAGACTCGTTCCGGTCGTCGCGTCAGGTTTCCTGATTTTTATCGCCCTTGACGGTCTCTGGAGGGGGGTCGTGTGGGCTACCTACCTTACATTATTTATTTATGTTATATATATTATATACATATACATTATAAAATAACTCACCAAATACTAATAAATAAATATTTACCTACATATATTTACAATTATATCTACACTAAAACTAACTTAAATAACTAAACAAAAATACTATACAAATTAATATTTACACGGTATTTATTATAATGTTATTTATCCAGCATGTCCGTCACAATCAGTAGTTACCGTGCCGGACGATACCATCTTACGGTGCAGTGGGAACGCGCAACATCCACGCACCCGTGTGCGTAGACTGCGCTCACGCACACGGTAGCGAAAATATACATTAGCGACAGTTAACCTTAAAATGACTTAGTAAATTCGCACCTCTAACCCGCGCGGTTGCTTAATTGTTTGTTCTGTGAGAGATCGTAAAATTGGACAATATAATATGTATTTGTGCTGTGTGTGACGTATCTGTTGTGTTCGCCTTCTGAACCTTTGTGTACCGACAATAATTGTAAATGTGAGGACTTGATTAAAACGTGAGTACGTACTGAGAACTTTGATTTCGTTCACCCTACATATACGAACATTATCACCTCATACCTACAATTACAAAAAAACATTCAGTATTGTTCTTATGGCTATTGTTGATTACGATTATAATTTCATTTATATTGACGTCGGCGCCTGTGGAATGGCATCTGATGGAAGTGTTTTTAGGAATTGCTCCATATATAATCAACTAGAAAATAACCTTATACCACAAGGCGGAGTAATTTTGGCGGATGCTGCATTCCCATTAAAATCGTATATTATGAAACCGTACCCAGGTGACAATTTAACACATGAAGAAAAAGTATACAACTACCGGCTAAGTAGAGCCAGAAGAACTGTAGAAAATGCCTTTGGCATATTGGCAAGCCGATTTCGTGTTTATCAAAGACCAATCGCAGTTGACGTAAAAACAGTAGACAAAATTGTACTAGCATCATGTGCTCTGCATAATTGGTTACGAAAAGAGCAAAAAAGCACTTATTGCATTAGTAGTGATGTCGACCAAGAAGACATTGAAGCGGGAAACATTATTCCCGGTTCATGGAGAATGGAAAATTTATGTTTACCCAGTATCAGTCGACAGGGAAGTAACCACTCTTCTCTGTCAGCTATCGAAAAAAGGGAGAAATTTAAGAGATATTTCAACAATGATGGAGCAGTACCATGGCAAGCAAGAATGATTCGTTAATTCAGACAAAACTACAAGAAAAATTAAAAATGCCGACGATTATTAATATTTCAATAAGTACTTTTAAGGTAAATAATTGTAAAGAGTAAATAATATTAAAATAACTTACCGAAGTTTTTCTCTTCATTGGCACCTTTTTTATGAAATTATGCATTTCCTCAAACCAAATAATTTTTGGCTTATAGACTTCTGCAGTTCCTGCTCCAGACCTCTCAGATTTTTCTATCTTTGTTAATTCTTGACAATATGTAGCTCTTAGATTTTTAATTTTATTTTTAATCTCTTTTATCGACATTTCTATTCCATCTTTATTTAGTATGTCGCGTATTTTTTCTAGTGACGAGTCTCGCATTTGCTTGTCCTTGTAAGATGGAATACTTGCATTCCACAAACATTCCTCTTCTCTGTACAATTGAACGAATTTTAAATTAATTTCGTCCGCTAATTTCGGCATTTTAACAAATTGCACGCACTCTCACCACGCTCTCCGACTGCACACTAGCTTAGGTTCGCTAGCTTCGCGGTTGACACGAAGCTAGTAACGAAGCCAGGATAGTAAAACGGGTGGTGGGGGGCGCCTACTAGCTTGAAAAATAGAACCCCAAGCTATAAAACTATCCTGGCTTGAGGCACTAGCTTGCTAGCTTCCACACTAGCTTACTAGCTTGTAAACGAAGCTAGTTCCGTCTACACGAAGCTAGTGTCACTAGCTTACTAGCTTGGCAGCACTAGCTTGGCTCACTAGCTTGATTTACTAGCCTCGTGTCACCCGGGCTTTAGCGATAAGACCGCCATTGTAAGCTTAACTGTTGATGTATTTTATTATTATGTAATTTTAATGGTGTACAATAAAGAATATTCTATCTATCCATCTATCTACATAAAAGCACGCTGTTGTCCCGTGACGCGCTCCATCGTGACTAAAACTGCATGAAGCGACGGACGATTCCCCGCTACCCGCGCGCCCCTCCCTCTAACGGCTTTTGAGAAATCAAGTGTTGCTATTTGCAAAAATTTTTGGCTCACCCTGTATAATGGGTTCTAAGTAAAACTTTGGAGTAGATTGTCTGCAGTAATGGGACGGTAGTTTCGGTAGTGCAGTTAAATATTTTTTTGCTAATTATTTTTTGGATATTTTTTGTATGACTTCTGTTCTTTCATGTTTCTTATTATTTGTCCCATCTCCAAGCCAATAGCGAACCGTCCATTCTTTTATACCCAATGTCTCCAAAATGCTTTTCAGGCAAACTCTTTCATTTTTATTATTAACTTTTAGATAGTACATTTTAGTATCACTTCGTCTTGAATTTGAGCTCTTTGAACTAGAACTTGAAAATGAATTATCGTCATTATGTTCCTAATTAAATATTTCCCTAATTATATCATAGTTATTGCAATTTGCAAAATTGCTACATTTTCGTATCAAAAATACCTTTGTTTCAGGCTTGATTGCACGTTGATAACGCATCCGGGTAACAACGGCACTAAGTCCTGGCAGAGTTCTTCAAAAAGTGTCCAACTGAGGCTGTAATTTGCTACAAACTCAAGGTCGGGCACTAAATTAGTGTTTCGATTCTTGCTGCGCTCCATACTCTCTTCTCCGAGAGATTATTCAACCAAAAACATGCGTAAAGCCATATTCTTACAATTTTAAGTCACAAACTTAAAACCTAATAGAAAAAGAACAAATCTCAAACAAATAAGATATTTACGGCACTCAATACGTAGCTATTTTGATTTCGTAAATTTTGACATAAATTTCAAGACGCATCACTTGTCAACCTCAAATTTTCGGTTGGGTTTTGTATTTCGGAGTAGGGGTAGAGTAGGCGCGATACAACAATCGTCAAAATAACAGTTTGGTCGGACCTAACCGACGGAACGAAAAATAATGTGTTCGGAGTAGGAAACGACATTTCAGCGGCCGGATCGACATGACAAAACAAAACAAAAGGTCGGGGCCCGTGATAATCTGCTGCGTCGCCTTATTTCTACGAGTTGGGGAGCGGCTTCTGACGTACTCCGCACGACTGGTATTTCGCTATGTTTTTCTGCCGGCGAGTTTGCGTGTCCTGTGTGGCATCGATCAGCCCATGCAAAGCAAGTCGACGTAGCCCTCTAAGAGACGTGTCGTATAATATCGGGCTGCTTAGAACCAACAGCTCAACAAGCTCTACCCGCTGCGACGGCAGAAACGACGCGACCGAAGACAGGAGGAGGAGATATTGGGTCCACCCAATTTTGCCACACAGGCTGACTAAAAGCAATTACATTATTTTGTATCCTAAGTTAAGGCAATTTGGGCCCAAATTCTTTAGCTACTTCAGAATGCCCATCAAGTCATTTGATGACTTACTGGCTCTCATAAACGATGAACTCGTAGCAGATAAAAACGCTGTGCGATATAGCATTTCACCAGAAGAAAAACTCATAATTACATTGAGGTAAGTTTTTTAAGGCGCTGCCCCAAACAAATGACCTTCGGTTAGACGCTTTTACCTTTTTTTAGTTTTTCTTTTTTTTTCTTAAATTGTAAGTGACATTTAAAAGGAAAATGAGTCGTGCTCTCACGTCGAAAGTCTACGGCGGCCTGCAGCCTCGCCTCCGCGACTGTATTTCTGTAATGAATTTGACCATTTTTAGAAATAAATTGAATTGTAAAATAAATCTTTGGTCTTTTTGAAAAACAAATAAAAAACGTATAAAATGTTTAGATTTAAATTCTCCATCAGTTGGTATAAGTTACATAAAAAAACACGTGTACTTCACGAGGACATGCAAGGAATAAATTTTGATAGACCATTTTTAAAATGAGTAACATTTAATATTTGCTGCATTAAAAAAAAAAAATATCCGGATAAATTAAAGTCAACATATTAGAGAATGATTTGGTAGAGCAGTGCATTTGATATGTGTTTTAAATATCGAGTTTATAGCTTAGTCAAACACGGCTTTTGCGCATTTTGCTCGGGGGAGCGCCTTAATAATCAACATAATCTATAAATCAAGTAAATCAAATCAACTTGTTTAAGAATATTTGTTTTTAAGAAAAAATAACATTTTGTTACTCGCAGCATAACTCTAACTCTGATTCATTGCTGACATTAGTTGGTGCTGGCGATGGAGTTAGTGTTACTTGCGATGGAGTGGGTGATCTGGCGATAGAGACCTCATTGCTGTTGTATAACTATAATGTGCTAAATTATTTGGCACACTAGATTGCTGTGATCTATAATCATGATATTGAAAGCAACAGAAGCTTGATTACGCTGCTCTTGTTACAAATAATTTCTTCGTTGTGGTACCGGGTGACGATAATTTTGATTTACAAATGTCTGATGTTGTGGTCCTTGAAAGTCATTTTGGTTTTGCAAGATCTAATTATAAATTGCATGTAGTCGTTGTTGAGGATTGAAATAAGAACTCAACTTGCTGTAACAATAGATTTATATTAATAAAATGGCACAGTACAAGGGTTGAGTAGAATGGTTGAAATAAGCCGTACCTCTGGGGCCAGCAACAAACCAACCTAGGCTACTCTCCTGCAATACAGGTTTGTTTAATCCTAACACTATTCTAATATTATTTACAATATCAAAAAAGTGGTCCGCACCAATTAATATATCAACTTCAGCTGGCGCATACAATAAGGGGTCTGCCAGTACTACCCCAATGGGCAACCCCAAGTGCTCAGCATCCACCTGAACACCAGGTAAGTTCCCTGTAATTTCAGGAATTACCAGACAATTAACACTTTTATTAAATAAACTAATCCTAGACCTAATTAATAAATTACAACATTCTTTAATTTTACAAGCTGCATTGTTTATCATATATAAATATGAGTTAATGAACACAATAAATCACCATGCTCATAGGGCGTCACAAGATACTAAAGGCCTGAAAATGGGATTTGAGAAACGACTCGGCCACTCGTTAACACTAATAATAATTTAGTAATAAAGGGACGTAATGTATTATGTAGGTTAGCCCAACGTTACAGGGAAATTATGATGAAATAAGGATAGACTGCACTGTTTGCACTAAAGGTTGGCACTATATCTATGATCCATGAATATTCTATCCACGATCTATTTTCCTTTCCAAAATTAATGATGTTTCGCACGACTCCACATGTCGTGATCACGTAGTCCACGTAATGGCCGCCTCGTGCGCAGCTTCTTTGTTCTTGTCACGTCGCGTCATCCGTAATCCGGCTCGATAGGACCAAAAAATGTAGAACTTCTTGAGGCTGGCAGCGAAGGGATGGACTCGTTGTTGTAAATGATACTCGCAAGTACAATAATATGAATTACATTTAACCTTTTGACCGCCAGAGCATAAACGCTTCGCTGTGCCCTCCACGCCAAGCCACAAATTCAACGAAATAACCCTGAAAATATTAGGGATTCCAAAATGTTATCGATAAACCAAAGTGAGTAATAATTTTCGTCTGAATTTTTTTTGAATAAACTGCTTATAACATAAAAAGAATCTTTATTTAACCTAATCTCCCACTGTAATAAACTTAAGACCACATTAATAGCAACTATCAATAAAATATCAACCTTTTGAGACACAAAAATACATATAAAATTGCAGCAAGTTACAGCACTATTATCTATCAGTTACGCGCCATTGGCATGTATACATGCCAATGGCGCGGGCAACTATCCATTTTTTTTTAATCTCTCGTTTATGATTAGGGATGTAGCTGAATAATGTAACTTATCGAGTTCATTTATGTATTAGGTAATCAAATTTGAAAACTGCTAAATAGGTACAGATTTTAGTGATATTATTTATACACTTTCATATTCTTAAAATAGTTGCCTTGTATTTGTAAAATGTCACATGAAACTTAAAAATATAAAAAAATCAACAATCGTATTTATTTATTATGCTCATTAACAGCCTTGTAATTGAAAAAGGTTACATGAAACTTAAAAATATAAAAAAATCAACAATCGTATTTATTTATTATGCTCATTAACAGCCTTGTAATTGAAAAAGGTTACGTGAAACTTAAAAATATATAAAAATCAACAATTGTACCTATAAAACATTATGCTCACTAACAGTCTTGTAATTGTAAAATTTAAAACTAAATTGTATATTATCTATAATTATTATCAATAACAAAAATTTCTGATGTTGATAGTAACCTACAAAAATATTTTATAATTATCCACTATGCTGGGCTGTGATATTTTTGAAAGCAGGGTGCAGCACACAAATATACATTACATATGCTGCACATATATCGCGTCATCTTGCGTCTTTTTTCATTTGCACATGATTTACATCTTAGGTATTTTCCCATGATTGTGGGCATATGGTCTTTTGAGTTACCTGGTAATATACGCAAGGGATTTCTCGCACTTTCCCTATTTCGAATGGGTCTCTCTAAAACATTGCTATTGTGATAACGTTCTATTATTTGCCGAGTTACGCACAACTGAAATTCGGCAAATTTTAAATTTGGAGTACCGTTTATCTTTTTAAAACAATAATATGCATTTAAAACGTGCATATCGAATATGTGGAAAAATAGCTTCTTGTACCATTTTATGGTTTTTCGTATACACTGTAGAGATGATAGCAACATATCTGCAGTGTCAACACTTCCCATATTTTTAGAATAATCTAAAACGGCTTTAGGCTTGATTACTGGCAATCCCGTACTTCTACAGGTTCTTGCCGATGGTTCCATGTCATTATCATGTATGGTTGTTAGCATGTATATATATTTCTTGTCCTTCCATTTACAAGCCATAAGGGGACCAGAAAACTGAGTTTCCATTTCATGTAAATTTAGTTTTCTACCTAAATTGGGCATACCTTTTCTATTTTTTTTTACGGTGCCGCAAGCATAAATTTGATTATTATATAAATATTTAAATAATAAGGGACTTGTGTACCAATTGTCCACATACAAATGACGATTTGAGCCAAAAAAATCTTTCAATAAAGTGGAAACAACAGCTCCCCCAACGCCTAAATTAGCTGGATCATTTATATCTGTATTTGCACCGCAATAAACTATAAAATCTATAATTACTCCGGAATCTACATCACACAAAACGAACAATTTAATTCCAAATCGATTTCTTTTTTTTGGCATATATTGTTTTATTGATAAGCGACCCTTGAATGGCACAATGCTTTCATCAATGCATACATTTCTATGTGGTGTAATAACATTTCTAAATTTTTCCCTCGCGTGAGTTATACATGATTGTATTTTCGACAAAATATAATTCTCTTCATTTGGTCGGGAAAAATGTAACATCCCAAGAATTGTACAAAATCTATTTCTTGACATTAATTTTGAAAATATAGGAGAACTCAATAATATATCGGTAGACCAGTGTTCTTCTATAGATAAATGGCGGTTTCTGGTCATCAGCATCATAATTACAAAAAATATGTACATTTCTGGGACAGTTACATCATACCATGCACGTAATCGTGAATGCATTCGCAAATCAACATTTAAAACAAAATAATTGTGGAATTTGTTTGTCATTTCAACTATAAATGACACGAAATCAGAGTCCATAAAATGCTGAAATATATCTAACTCCGTAACAATTTCAGCTGGGGTGAAATGTATACCACAGGGAAACTCGTCAAAAGCAGCAACTTCGGGTGTACGTCGTTCAGCAGTCCACTCAAAAACCTGCTCTGTCTCAGAATTTCTGTTATGACGAGCTTGTCCAGATGTTGAAGGCGTATCTTCAGGCAATTCTTGATGCTCATCAGCAGTCGTCGGCTGTAAAATAATAAATGTTTTTTATTTAACTTTAAACTTATAAGAAATAAAAAATCGATTAAAAACACCCTGCGTAAAAATACTAAAAAGCTAAAAAGCTAAAAAAGGTTCATTATTAAAACAAAATCTAAACTGGTAATACTGAAACAAAAGTGTCAATTTTATTCACCATAATATTATCGTTAGATGTTATGTTACATGGTATTTGTTATTTCGGTTTTAAGTCCAAGCATAAAGAAAGAAAGAAAGTTGCAAATATTTATATAGTCGAAGGTCAACTGTTTGACCCAAACGTATTAAGTTACCTATTGACTACAATACAAGTAAGTATAATCTTGAATATTATTATGTATAAATATTTAATAATTATTAATATTATTATCATTTCCTTTATTTATTTATTTTATAATTTTTATTACTTATTGAAGATGATATTAGGATTAGCCTTTAACTTTAAAAGTATAATTTAAGTCAGATACAAGATAGTTTTGAACGTCAAAAAAGTAACGAACATTTACGTGTTGGACCTATTTTTAAATACTTTGTGATTAAAATTAATTTGTTTTACTTAATTACAAAGTGTTTTATGTGATATGATAAAATTGAAAAACTTTTTATAATATCACTGTTTCTTTCATTTTCATTCCAATCAAATGAATTTCAGCTTTATTACAAAGTAATAAGATTGAATTTTTCGAGTATAGTCAGGTACCTTCCTACTTATCTCATCAATTTGTTTAATTTCAGGTGTAAAAACATGTCTTCCAAACGACCAGGATCCCCGTCCATACTGAGTGGATTTTTAAAGATGAGGTGTGTAGAAAAATCCGGTCAAACTAAAAAAGAAGCTGCTACACAAACGCTCGTCGAGCCGTATGTTGGCCGTTTGGGCGGTAATATATATTATGCTTCGGAAATGTTACCAAAGCTAGAATATGAAAACGAACCTTCCGATGAACGGAATAAAAATTTTTCAAGATTAATAGCTTTCGAATTAGAGAGAGTGCCAGAAGATAAAAGGAGCAATTTATATGGTCATATTCTCAATTTAATTAGAATATATAGAGGGGATTCCGATTTGTCGGAAAGCATTGATGTAATACCAGAATGTTCCTCGGACACCCCAGTAGCATTAAATATAAAAGTCAAGAAAATTGATTAAATAATTTTTCTATTACGTACCTATCAATTTTCTTGTAGCGAATTGTATCGATAAATTAATGTGATGACAAGTAGGCACAGGTTCCTACATAATTATACAGGCCGCTGGCCAGCAAGCCGGCAAACTTATAGGTCGCAGTAGTTTAGTTGTGTATGTTGTCTATTGTCTCAACACACTGGCACAGTATAATAATAGTATTACATACAGTAACGTGACTGGGCCTTGGTCGAGAGTTATTTACCTACAGCCGCGGAGTACGTAAACACGCGAAAGGGCTGCGAACGCGGCCGAGCTTAGCCGAATGGTGGCACGCGGCGCGCAGCTCAAACAGGTCGTAACACGTATCGTTGATACCGTCGTAAGGGCTAAAGGTGGTGATAGTGTTATTTATACTTACGTATTGTACATAAATTGTGAATAAGTAGGTTTCAAAAGTGTATTTATTATGTTAGATTATGCTAATAGTATAATGCTAGTACTAATAGGTAGGTACTATGTGCCTGTTCAGATAAAGAATGGGACTGGGATTGAACTAAAAGCCTTTATATGTAGGAACCTGTGCCTACCTACTTGTCATCACATTAATTTATCGATATTAATATAATTGATTTTATGTGATTATTTTGTTTATGATTAGGTGCCTATTTATTGATTATTGTTTTACATTTGTTGATTATTGAATATGTTAATTATTAAATTAGTTGATTAGTACTTAAGAGAATTTTTAAATTTGTTCATTAGATACGTAATAATAATATAATAGCAAGTAGGAACAGGTATATACATAGTTCGGCGTGCAAGTTAACTTGTTATTGGTACCTAGATGTTAATTATGTCAACCATGTCCAAAAATGATACTTTTTAAATAATAATAAGTACTATGTAAATATCTGTGGTGTTTCCTTTATTTAATCCTAAAATGACAACTAAATCATAATAGGCAATATTATATATAAACGCGAAAGTTTGTTACCTACGCGTACGCTTCCACGCGAAAACCAGGTACCTACCGAAATTTAAATGAAACTTAAATAATTAAGCAGTAGGTAACATAGCATAATTATTAAGAGAATGACATTATAAATCTATATACCTACCAAAGTTGTGCACTAAGTATATACCTAATTATTTAAACTCGTCATATTAAAATGAGTCGTCTTTATATGAGTACATATAAACTTACATCATACCTACTTGTATCTATATATTTACCCTAGACTGTACTCGTACTTACTATTAAAACATCTGACATTAAATTAGAATTAACTTACCCCAAAATCATTTTCATTCATTGATTCCGAATCAGAAAACTCATCATCTTCAGTGCCTTCTAGAATGCGCAATAGTTCTTCTGTACTATAAACCTCTTCACTCGCCATTTTTGCAATTATAATGTAGGTACTCGATAAAATATTTTTTGCAACTTCCCCGCATTTAAAAACACGGCACGCGCTTACGACGTCACGAGTCCGACATCTATACATGTCAATGGCGCAGAAGGGATTGCATATCGGTAGTATGCTAGGGATGCGCATGATTGGCGAAAAGGGAATGTCGATAATATTGAAAATATAGTAAATATGCTATTATACCCAAGAATTTTTCAGTTTAAAATATAGTATATTTACCTTTTTTCTCAGAGACTAAGGTTATATATATACTTTTTAATAGTTATTACAAAAAATAAGCGAGTCATTAAGCTGAAGTTTTAATATTACTTGAATTACACTACATCACTAGTAGGCATGTATACATGCCATTGGCGCGAGAGAACATGCTTTTTTAGCCGATATTTAAGTTGTTTTTATCAATCAAATATTAGAATAACTATATTGCAATTTTGTTCACTGTGTACAATTATGTAATAACTGGGTATTCAGTTCTTAAGATACAACAATAAAACACGTGAAAGTAATGATTTAATGTGTTTATTTTGTTTTTCTCTGTGATCTGTTTCTTGGCATCTATAGATGTCGGTGGCGCACAGGGCACGCTTGCGCATGACATCTATTCATGCCATTGGCGTTCAAAAGGTTAATGAACTACTAATGACACTGTTATATTATTAAAACTTTACAATTACATGGAGCTCCCGAAATTTAATGATTAATGTAATGTACGACACTCCTGCGACGTCAGGTGTCGTCGGCGAACTTTCGAATGACTGGCGCGTCGCGACGGGCTCGGTATGCTGCGCTCGCGCTCGCTCGCTCCCACCGCGCTGGATGCGCGTTGCCTCTCGCGCCGTGCCGTATGCGCGTGTGTAAGATGTTGTGCGCACACATGCAAGGCGTCAAGACTGAGTATTATTGTTATGTATATTAACTACTTCAACTTGTGCAGCACATAATAAAACATGGCCTGGTGAATGGGCTGACAAACTAACAGGAATGGTTGGTGGCTGAGTGGATTCTGTACTTTCTGTGGCTATGTTAGTAATTGTACTGTTGTTATGTAACAATGAATTATGCATTTTTTTTACAAGTTCGGCAAAACCCATTCAATTTACATTCTGAATTGTTGTGATCACTACGAAGACAGTTGATACACAGGTTATGCTTAGCCACTTCTGACAGCCTATCATTTAAACTCAAAGCCTTGAATTTATTACATTTATGTACCTACATAATGTGCTTTATTACAGATAACACATGTTTTTGGTTTTGAATCAGGCAATGCAGTTGTTAATGATTTAATAGACTTATTATCCTTACTATAAGTAGAATTTTTATTATCATAATACCTACTAGCTGTCTCTAAGACATTAGCTCTGTTATCTAAAAATTTAATAAATTCTTCAAGAGAAGGTAGGTGGGTTAAATTACCTTTATGTTCTTCCCATTTACTTTTAATTCTAGGGTCTAACTTGGCTGACACCAAGAATATAACTAAAGGGTCCCAACCAGTTGGAAATGTCTAATATATTTAAAGAATGTAATTTTTTTTTAACTTGCTCCATCACATATCTTAACGCTTTAAAAGATTCCTTTTGGATTGGATTGATATTAGTTAGTGCCTGTAAGTGATTATTTATAAGAATATTTTTGTTATTAAATCTGTCATATAAAGACTTCCATGCAACTTGGTAGTTTGCAGCGGTAAAGTCTATGGACCTAACTATATTACAAGCGCTACCGACTAAAGAATTTCTTAAATAATGAAATTTATTTATTAATGGTATGGACTCATTATTATTTATTAAAGAATCAAATGTGTCTCTGTACTCTAACCATTTAGAATAGTTGCCATCAAATGTAGGCAGATTTATAGTTGATAATTTGACAGAGTTGTTCATTTTACTACAACTTGAATGAAACGACTCAGACTTATTTTCTTTACTACTTGAATTTAAACTTATTAATTCTTGTGTAAAAGAAATCATGGAATAAAATTCACTTTCTGTAGAGTCTTGCTCTAACATTTGTTCATCTAAATTTTGAGCAATTTCTTCTATTTGAGATTGAACACTATCAAATTTAGACAGTAACTCTTGTAGCTGTGTGGGTCGCAAAGATAGCTCTCTCACTTCTAAAGGACTAAGGCTAGAGGCTTTACTATCAACTTGGTATTTACCAATAAACTGTCTGAATATAGTAAGTCTACTACG
Source organism: Autographa pulchrina (assembly GCA_905475315.1). NCBI lineage: Eukaryota > Metazoa > Arthropoda > Insecta > Lepidoptera > Noctuidae > Autographa > Autographa pulchrina. The sequence goes on from FR997775.1 coordinate 2,612,858, forward strand.
TATTCCACCACGCCTACGGACCAATAATTTCAAGTCCGTACTCTCCACATCGGGAGAAGCAACCGTATCTTGCGCCATGATGAAATAAAAACACTAGCAAACTACGCACTGACAATGAGTTGAGTAACTCCATAAAGATAGCAGCTACTTAGTGAAATAAAATGTGCAATCCCACCGGAAACAAATCCAGCAGTCAGGCAGCTCAAACCATGCAGCCGCCGCGAAGCCGTTGCCCGCTGCCGCTGAGCTCGCCAACACAGCACGTCGCAGCAGCAGCAGCAGCAGCGCGCACCGGACGCAGCGAGGCACTGAAGCACGTGGTCACTTAGTCGGTCGCACTCCAGGAACGCTGGAATGTTCGGCATAATGCTTTGAATTTCATGCAAAAATACAGAATGTATTATTATTCCGAAGTATATAAGCTAACCATATATCAATGAGCTAACCCTTGTGGCCAGTCGATAGTCTTAGGTTATTTAGAAAAAAATGGAATGTTCTCGAACTTTTGAGATTTTCGTGTGACGAACATATAAAATTTAGCTTAAGCCGAGCATGGTAGGTACATTAAATAAAGAGACACCCACGGCGGCATAGACGCTAACGCCGAAACCCATGCACGTGCTTAAAAAAATTGCATTTGACCAAGCATTACCGCAAATTGTAACATTCAAAATTCCAGCACATTCTGAGTCTGGTAAGTCTGGCTTTCCAAATATTTTGAAAGCTTTCACCATGTTTGAACCATTATCGGTTACAGTTTTTGTTATTTTAGGTAGCCTTAAATCATATTTAGAATGAATATCAATAATGAGTTCTGCTATCCTGTCAAAGGTATGTGATCCCTTAAATCTTCTGCAAGGGAGTGGTGAGCTATTTCTTGCAAATGTGGTAGCATCAATCCAATGTACTGTCATACCTAAATAACTTCTTTTGGATGAGGACCAAATATCAGTGGTGGTACAAACATAATCAACTGTTTTCAATGTCTGTTTCAAATTTTCTTTATATTCTATGTATGTGTTACTAATTTTGTTATTGCATGTCCGGCGGCACATTACTTTTGGCGGAGTTGACAGTTGTTGAGCACCTTCGATAAGTGCTCGGAATGACTTATTTTCAACAATTGAGATAGGTGACATCGTATCAATAATGAAGTTCACAATTAATTTATCCAAATTAATTGACTTTGTTGAAATGTTTGAAAGAGTAGTTTGTTTTAATTTTATTTTCTTCATACTAGTACTTGCACCATTGCCTGACTCAGATTCAGTAATGTCACATCTTCTTTTCTTACTATGTTGGGGTTTCAATTCCTCATACTCATTTAGTAGATCACCGTAGCGTTTTCTCTGAAAAAAAAAAAAAATAAGATAACCATAATAACTGAAAAAGGAAAGAAATATAATTCGCGTTTTATTATGTTACTACAACGGTGGTGTGTGACGTCGACAGATATTTTAAAGCAGGTCAAAGCTAATTATAACCCAACATTATTCTTGAAACCTGCAAAAAGTGCTGCATTAAAGCAAGCCTATTATTATGTTTATATTTCGTGACTCGTGTGCTCTGTTGTTATGGATTACAGATTACAGACGTGAAATAGAGATTAAAATAAAATAAGTATTAAACAAATAAACACCTTTGACAGATCTTACATTTACAGAAACAAAAGAAATAAGCCGTTTCACATAACAAAAAATGTCGGCAAATTAACCGGCATCAAAACAAAACGAGTCAAAGTCACAACCAACATTAATTTAGGTTAGGTTATTATAGGTATGTATTTTTTACAATTGTTATTATTGTTACTGATTGAGAAATATTTGGAAACTGTAAAAACTTTAATGTTAAAGTTAATATCAAATTTTGTATAGAACTTTTTGAGTCAATGTTTAGGTACTTACATTTTGCATTAAAATTCCAATTCCAACATTGGGCAAGCAATCACTGATTAATATTTAATTAATATAAAGTATTAAGTAGCACACCAAATCCAACTCTGTACTTAATAGATAATATATTTTTGATAACAAACAGTTACAATACAAAAACTACTTGTATTAATAAATAGTAACTGTCAGCGTTAGGTTAGATATAAAACGTAACCGAGGCAAAATGAAATGGAAAAGGCGCGTACGGCGTAATGACATGTAAACAGTGTTGCCAACTCTGAATTTCATTTAGTGCTAAAACTATGTCGAAATGTACTAAAAACGTGCAGTCTTAAAAAAATGGTGCTAAATAAAAAAAACGTCACAGTCCGATTTAAATGTTTTTACTATTATTATAGTTGTACAATAAACAATTTTGAAATCTAAAGATTTTATTAACATAGAAGAGATTTAAATGTCAATTAGCACACAAAACGACCAAATTAACTTATGATATGATCGAAGCTTATATTTATATTACATACTTGCCACAATGCCCACAATGACATCTTTTTTGTAGTGCTGTTTACGTACCGGTTTTTTATAAATATATTTTTCTATTTCTGTATTTTTATTTGTCATTTATACATTTATACATTCATAATCACTTAAATACGAATCGTTAAAATAACGTATTATTGCCTACACGGCATATTGTTTAAATACAATTTGTTTTGGCATTTTTTTAAAGACATTTCGAGCGAACAACACAGAAATAATGAAATAGCTGCCAACACTGCAAAACGTAACAGTGACTGAGGATTGTCAAGAGGGGTCCCTCATATATTATTGGTCAGGTTTTATATGCCTTTTGTTTCATCTGTCATTTTGCGCATAGATTTTCAAAGCTGCTGCGCCACTGGTGGCCATTTTTTGTTTTTACTGAATCGCGGAATGCTTTAGAAAAATGAAGCTAAGAATAAAAAAGTATTTTGTATTTTACAAACCATTTTACAAATACAAAATACATCTCGAATAGTATTCCAAATAAAATACAAAATACTTTGAAAAAAAAGTACTTAAGTACAAAATCCGAAATACGTATTTTGTATTTGTATTTGAAATACAAGTATTTCAAATATGTCACAACTCTGAACATACCTAAATTCAAATTCAAATATTTTTTATTCAATATAGGCTACACAGTAGCACTTATCGAACGTCAAACACAAAATACAAAAAAACAGACAGTACCCTAAGGGTCGGTTCATATCCGGCGGAAAGGCACCGCGCACCATCGGCCGCGCAACGCCAGAACAAACAAACGCGCAATGAGACATCCAACCCCCACACCTGACGCGCTAACGCAACATCAGTTGAGTGTGAAAAGCCGAACGCCCCACCACGCATCCGCCCGCCCCACCACGCATCCGCCCGCCCTGGCGCCAAGCAACCGACGCGACGCGACGCGCCTCCCGCCAGAGATGAATCGACCCTAAAACGCCCACCCTTCACCGCTTCCTAAGTGCTTTTGGCTGAGGAGAAGAAACGGCGCAACAAACTCCCCAGCAACACGCTGCCTTTACAATAATACTGAACATCATTATGGGACCGCGCCAAATAAACAAGTGTTTTAGGTACTATGAAATTAAAAGTTCAGACACCAGTACACTGATCTTAACCAAGGTCAACAGAACGACCAGTCACCGCAAGCAGCACCCGTTCACGAGTATGACGCAAGGGTCAGCCATCCCCTCCCTCGCCATATTAGAGGGAAGGAGGAGACCCGACCCAAAACGTCACCGCAGGCAGTGGCAACTAAGGGAGCATGACGAAACTGTTACCGGCTCAAACAAATATAAAGCAAAAAAAAATAAAAAGGAAATCCTCAAACACTGATTTACTGCACTGTCCCTTATCACAATAATATGAGTGGATACATAATTAAATTCTAGACGATCAATTAAATTCTAGACGATCAAATACCGTTCATTGGACATAGGTTACTATAGGTACAAACATAACTTTTAAACTGGTAACTGGTAAACCTTACTTTTATAATGAATTAAGGTTAAATAAAATCGATGCCCCTTCATACTTTTCAGGCTTAGGACTGAAAGTTAGTATATGTATAGGACTGACAGTTGTATTATCTGTATCTAAATACATAAAATAAATGTATTTATCTATGTATAAAAGTATATACGACTTTACTGTTTTGAAACGTAATGAAAATACTAACTGGCCTATTTAAAAATCGATTTTATATACAATGATTTATCTTTGTACAGTGTTAAATTATTAGGTATTTACAATTGTTAACGTTTTTTTTGTGTTTTTTTTTTAATTTTACTATACAATATTTACAATAATCGACTTAACCAGTCATATTATGATTAAGAAATAAAATTTGTGCGACTTTGTCATCTTTTAGTGATGTTCTTAGCTCATTTAGGACATTGCCAGCTTTAGAAAACACCCGCTCACAAGGCACGGATGTAGCCATTACACACAATCTCTTTCGCATAAAACTGTATAGTATTGGATAAATTCGCTTTCTGTCTTCCCACAATTTTAAGGGATCTTCAGTCCGGGGTTGCATCTCTTCTTCCACATATCTGTCGAGCTCCTTTATGCCGGCTGCAGTTTGGTTTTCGGGTCTTAATTTCTGATTTAATTCAGTGTCAAAATCATCCCAAATAGAGGTTTTTTTAGATTCTGTGGGTTCGGCCAACTCTGGTACTACAATGTTTTGACTTGCTTCTGAAGTTCCAGTTAAAGTATTTGGTGTTTCTGGAACTAGAGTCGATGCCAATTTTTTTTTCAAAGTGCACAGAGCAATTTTGTAATTGTTTTCGTCTCTAAATCCGATTTTTTTATCCCGTGGATCCAATATAGTTGAGTCAGCATATAATGCATTGTTCTCTACATTCCTTAATCTGTCGTTTAGTTGCTGTCTCAATGTGTTTAGCATTAAACGAATTTCCGACGGGCCGGACGTACCTTCTTCATTTAGTTGTTTATTTATATTTCTAATGATGATTTTACATAATACAATCACAGTTGATAATGTAACGTGCTTTTCTGAACTTATTTCGTTAGTTATGTTATAGAATATCTCTAAGATGGTAATGGATTTTTCTACAATAATCCAATCATGGGATGATAATGCTTCATGGGTGTTTTCTAATATCGCCATAGTTGATATAATAGCTTCTTTTATTTTGAATAATCTTTGAAGCATATCATATGTAGAGTTCCATCTCGTTATGGCATCTTGTTTAAGTTTTAATTCGGGTAAACCCATTTGTTTTTGACTATCCCTTAGTTTAGCTAGGGCCGAAGAACTCCTTTTAAAATATTCTACAATATGCTTTACTTTTGACAAAGTCGGAGCCAGGTGTTTAAGGCATGCTTGGACACTTAAATTAATAGAATGGGCAAAACAGCTAATATGTCTCGTAAACCGTATAGCTATTGCCCTCTTAAGGACTTCAAACACTTTGGCTTCAAACAATAAAAAAAATATTATAACTTTCAACCATTTATTATTTTTTTCTTATATCTAAATAAAATCTCCATCAAAGTGTTAACGGTTTTTAGTCAAAACTTACATGGCTTAGAAAAGAATTAATCAAATTTAAAATTATCTAAAAATGTACAGTTATTGCCCATTGCTTACACTAATTGCCCACATCACAGCACAGTAATTGCCCAGTACCTTAAAATGATAAATTAGACTTTGAACTTTAATAAAACAATCAAAACAAAACGTTAAACTTAAATCTACTACAAAATCTTAAAATAAATTGCGTTTGGCTTTATTGACCATATCAAACATATATTTCGCTGATGTTGATGAGTCAGAATCGTCACAATTAGAATCATCTACTTCAAAACAACGATGACACAAAAATAAATGTAAATCGGAGTAGTCTGGTATATGTTCCTTATGTTTTCGTGGGATGCAACGCACATGAAAGATTTTTGAACAGGCACTGCATGTCAATTCATTTGAAATGACGAACTCCACAAGTAGGCTTTGGCAGAATGTTTCTACAGGAAGGTTGTATTAAAAGATTACTTAAAATAGTTATCTTTTTATTTGCTGACATTTCTTTACTTTTATGCCTATATCTTTTTCTATCTTCTTTGGTGTCGGTTCGAGTTGTTGCTCAAAAGGTTCAATCAGTTGTTGCTCAAAAGGTTCAATCAGTTGTTGGCTATTATCCTCTAGACTCGTATCTATTTCCTTAGATTTAACAGTCTCACTAACTTTTTTTTTAGACTTTTTGTTTGCATTTTCAGTCTTTTTCTTTTCTTTGATCAACTTTTTCTCTTCTTTTACTTTCAACAGATTTTCTTTTTCTTTTTGCTTCATATGTAATGCTGCTTTGAAATTTTTGGAGCTAATAGCATAAGGCTGTCGTTCGGTTTTCCATTTTCCTTTTCTTATTGGCGTTTCTGGGTAAGCTAAGTATTCTCCCAAAGAACATTTCTTTTTAACAATTATTGGACTTGGCAGCTGAAGTGAAGAAGAAGCACTCCTAACTAATGAAGTTGAAGATATTGGGACATCTTCAGATAAATAAACTTCAGGCATGGATGACGTGAAATCAAGTGACGCATCCTCAAATGTCTTTTCTGCCTGTGAAGAACGTAGATCATCTAATTCATTTAAATCATCATTCTGTTTTTGTGGTGTAACGACTGGTAAACTTACTTCATGATTTTTAGTATTATTTGTGGTGTCAGCGTCATTATTTGTGGTATCAGCGTCATGAAATGCTTTCCACACTTGATCAGCCGTTGACCAATATTTCAGGTTTTAGACTCATCATAACAGCTTCATTAGGAACAGGAGCAAAATTCAATTTGTTGACACCTTGATTATTATGATCATTTTGCCATTTTCTTAAAGTTTTTCGCCATCCTACTTTGAGAGGTCGGAATGCAGCTACGTCCGCAGGCTGGAGGATACGTGTCGCATTAGGATACAGAGCGATTAATTCAATTTGAAGATGAGTACAAAGCTGGCTCAAGTGAAAATTCAAATGAGTTTTGTGACCGTCCACATAGAGTATTACTGGCAGTTCAATGTTGTTGCTGAGGAGATAGGGGTGAAATACATACATTGGCAATAAATTCGTAGAAAACTTCTGTAGTCATCCAACTGTGTCGGACTTTCCAATACCCCAACCATCAGGTACAGAATCAAATATTTTTTCTGGTAACCTTTGATACGGATAGACAATAAATGGACAGCAGACATTTCCAGCAGCCGAAAAGGTGAACAAAACTGTAATAGACTCTTTTGCTTGAGATTGTTCAACATTATAGACATTTCTTGCACCTTTTTCTGCTAACACTTGGCCACTTTTAACGCAAATTTGAAAATTTGTTTCATCCGCATTAAATATACGATCTGGTGAACTTAAAATGGAATTCAAGTCTTTTTCGGCAATATAATTTTGAATTTCAGTAAACCAGCCTCTTATATCTTTTTCTGCAACACAAGAACTTGCTTTTGTCACTCCTTCTGTTGTTCTAATAGCCAACTTCGGATGCCTCTTCAAAAATGCCTTCCACCAACCATCACCTGGCCTAATTTTTAAAAACGAATTAGGGCGCGGGTTTTCTTCCAAAAACTTTTGCACGGAGTCTAAAATGTCTTCTTTATTTCGAGGAAATCCTTTTCTAGCCGATATTATTATCCAATCCTCCAAACGACTTTCTTCAGATACAGTTAATATAGGTGATGGTCCTAAACTGGTTTTATGTCCCGGATTTTTAATATAGTAGCAGAGACTGGACCTCGGAACACCGTATTTTTCAGCAATTTGCCTTGTAGACAAATTGTTAGAAGCATCTTGAACAGCCTCGATAGCTTTCTGTAAATTTTCTTTGCGATATTGCACTTTTGGTGTCTTTGGCATACTGTAAATAAAACAATAACAAGCAATAAGATAGAATAGAATAGAATATTCTTTATTGTACACCATTAAAGTTACATATTTGAATATAAAATACAGTAAAGCGTACAATGGCGGTCTTATCGCTTACAGCGATATCTTCCAGACAACCTTTGGATGGACAGGAAAGATAAAAACAACTGAGGTAGATGAAAGTAACGTAACGTAAGTGTACTACAACAAAATAATAATAATACAAATATATTTATATATACATATAATAATAAATACATATAGATAAACTACATAAATACTAATAAATATCTAACAATAATATTTACTGTTACATACATACACAGGAATCTTAGAAGTACTTGCATACATTTAATAACAATTAAAAATAAGTTCGTTTTGTTGCAAGAAATGTTCCTTTACCAGTCTTTTAAAACTACTTTGTGTCTGAGCTTGTCTTATTGACACAGGGAGCTTATTCCACAAACGCACACCTTGAACAGTAAAAGATTTGTCAAGGAACCCTGTAGAGTGTGGCGGCATCTTCAGTCTCAAATTTTCCGATGATCTCAAGCATCGTGAATGTGTGTCATTAAGGAACATGAAACGTTCTTTAAGATATTTGGGAGCCGAAGGATTAAATAAGATATTATATAGTAGTGAGAGAATGTGCGCATTCCGGCGAAGACGAATGGGGAGCCACTTGAGCTTAAGGCGATAATCGGAAACATGATCATATTTGCGAAGACCAAATATGAATCTAATGCAAAAATTCTGAAGACGCTCAAGTTTATCTAGCTGTGCCTAAGGCTAGCCGCACACACAAAATAATATTGTCAATGCAAGATTGTCAAAATCTTCATCAATAAAATGATCCCCGCACACTACGCAATATTATTGACAATTTTCCATGGTACAATCTGACTCAGTCGCTCCGCAGCTAGATTCATGTGCGCACGTTTGACATAATGGATAGAAAGAAAAAAGTCGTTGCATTGAGTATTGCATTAATTTTAGTAACTAAAAAAAGGCAATCAAGAAAGAAACGATGGATTAAGGACTGGATGAGAAAAAAAGCTGAGTTAAATCACTTTAATCTAATAAATGAACTACGAGTTACAGAAGAAAATGATTTTAAAAATTACATGAGAATGAAAGATAGCAGCTTTCAAAAACTATTATTATCTTTAGTTTCACCTTACTTGAAGAAAAAAGATACACTCATGCGAAAATCGCTAACGCCTGAGGAGAAGTTGGCAGTTACTTTACGCTTTTTAGCAACTGGCAGAAGTTTTGAAGACTTGAAGTACTCCACTTTAATATCACCAAGGGCTATAAGCGAAGCAGTTCTGGACACTTGTAACACGTTAATTTACGTCTTGCAAGATTGTATAAAAGTAAGTAGTAATTACCTATATTTAAACATATACCTTATAGTATTTGGTAATCACTAAATACTTAGATAATAATTATACTACCATTACTATGTATGTGTATTTTGCTGTTTGTAATATAAATCCACTTTGATTTGATTTGAAGTAAAACGAATAAAATATTATAATATTTTTTATTAATACAAGTGGTAATAAATTGTAGTCTTGATTTTAGTGTACTCACAACTACTTGAAAGACTGAAAAAAATTTGAAAAATCTTCTTTTGGAGTATACTCGGCATGCACATCGGCCTCAATAGGGTAGATGACTAGGTATGAAAAGTCAAAATTGATTTAGTCCGTCATTTAGATAATCAAAATATAATAGACACATATTTTTTCTTTTCTCAAATAAATTACAAAATACGAAGATAAACAGCTGTAAAGTTCAGGAGTGGGGGCTTGTGACGTCACGGCTAGGTACAATTTGTACTCAAACGTGACGTCACGCAAGAATTGTACTCGCTGTATCTTCGTAATTCTTTGTTTACGGGACTAAACAAAAAATACGTGTCTAATATTTTTTTCTTATCTAAAAGATGGACATAAAAATAAAAATTAGTCATCATCCCTATTGTTATATTATTAGAAGTTACATTATTATTATTTTGGTTATTTTCATAAAATATTGTGTCTTGTGGACCATACTCAAACTGTTGCAATTGTGTCAGTGGAGGCCTTAATATTATTTGAGATGGAATACCGGAGGTCACAATTGGTTGACGGTGAATTAGAGACTTAGACATAATCTTTGGAGGTGTCCTATTAATAGTATTATCCGTATTATCATTGGTATAGATGGAATGTGGTGAAGGAGTTAAACTGTATCTCAAATTTGAATCTTGTGTGCTTGGTGATTGATTAGGTGATGGAATATAGTTTACTCTGGAATGATCTAGTGAATGTCTAGGTGGAAAAGGCGATGAAGTATATGGTACATGCTCATTAATTTTGACGGAGTTTTTGTTTAATTTTCCAAGTTGTGCTTCAAATAAAATATCGTTAATTGCCTTTTCCGCAAAAAGTTTTTGCGTAGACTCCAGTTTTGTCATTTTACTGGCCCAGACTTTGGCAAGATGATATTCTTCTTGATTCTCAGAAGAATCCTTCTCCAAAAATGATAACGTTCTGTGCAAAAGGTTTTGCTGGTCATTAACCATTTTTCTTTTCTTCTTATTTACCGATACTGGACTTGGGGGTGGATCCATTGAGCTAATCGAATATTTATCTTGATTATTTTCTTTGTCTTCCTGTAATATATTATAAAGAATAGAATGATAATGTTGAAAAAAATAAAAACAAATTATTATAATGTTTATTTTCTTGTATTGTTTTAGACTCCTTCAACCCAGCAAGAGTGGAGAGAAGTGGCCGATGATTTTGGACGCATTCATGGATTCCCTACATGCTTAGGCTCGTTAGACGGCAAGCACATTGGGATTATTATGCCCAAAAATGCAGGCTCACGTTACTTTAATTATAAAGGATTCCATAGTATTATTTTATTGGCTTTAGTAAATGCTCGTAAAGAATTTATGATGGTTGATGTTGGTATCAACGGTCGGATATCTGATGGTGGAGTCCTGTTCTATTCAAAATTTTGGCAGTCTTATGAACAAGGTCTACTTAACTTGCCTAACCCAATTAATCTTTTAAACGTGACACATTTATTCCCTTACGTATTTGTGGCTGATGAAGCGTTCGCTTTGGGCCCAAATTTGATGAAACCGTACTCACAGAAAAACTGCAGCTCTAATGAGCTGCTATTCAATCAAAAACTATCAAGGGCTCGATCAACGGTTGAGTGTGCGTTTGGTATCTTGGCTAAACGTTTTGGTATTTTTCAAAAGGCTATAAATCTAGAACCAGACAAAGCTACGATACTGACTTTAACCTGCTGTTACTTACACAACTTTTTAATTAAAGAAAATGCTTCCGTTTATTTAAACCAAGAAAAGGAATCACCATCAGTCAGTATAACAAATCTACAGTCTACTCAAAATAGAAATGCAACTATAAATGCTAAAATAATAAGAGACAATTATTGTCAGTACTTTTGCAGTTTAAATACCTAATATAAGTTTTTTGTACTAACCTACGGATAGTATTATTAATAAACTTATTAAAATAACATACAAACCTCTATTGTTTTCTTTTCTGTTTGTTTTACTGGTTGTTCATCATTTGATAAAAACAGCAATTCATAATACGTCCAGGCAGACGGGACGTAAACCTCATCGGTTCCCTTTCCCGATGATTTCGATTTGTGAATCTTCTTTAATTCTTTCCGAAAATTTGTTCGTAGGGAATTAATTTTTTTCTTTACGTCTTCTCTTGTACTATTTGGTTTAATTTTTTTATAAATATCGAGCAACATATCAAGCGCATTATTTTTCTTAACTGTATCGCGATATGCTTTGCAGGAGGTATTCCATAATTCTGGATAACTTTCCCATGTTTTAATAAACACTGACAAATAGTGTTTTTCGGTGGGAGTACTACCATCAACAGTATCAACACTATTTTCGCTTTGGATACTGTTTTCATCTTCCATTTTGAACAAATAACACGAACGTCCGCCTGCCTTGAAATCTTTTCCTTAACTAAAATATTGCCGCGTGCCCGCACACGTCAATATGATTGACAATACCCCTGCCTCCCCCCGATATTGATGTGACAAAATCAGATTTTCTGGATAATCTACAATAATATTGAACAATACCGCAATACAGGCCGCACACACAGAATATTATTGACAATACGTACTTTATTGTCAATATTATTTTGTGTGTGCGGCTAGCCTAAGATGTTGTGCATAGCGATTGGCTCCCCGCACCCACGCAATAATGTTAACAATATTTGCTACATTGTCAATATTATTGCGTGTGTGTGGCAAAAATATTGACAATATTACATATTGACAATATTATTGTCACAATATTATTGCGCGTGTGCAAGCCATTAAGCTAATAAATGTGACGGCAACATTACTTACTTAATCAAAAAATTGCCGATAATGATTGCCCTGGGCAATAACTATAGATATTAACCATGGCAATCACTAAAATGATGGTGGGTAATAACTAAAAATATGCCGAAATACGTACAGCGATTACCCACCGTTAAAAAACCGTTGAATCTAATCTGATTTCAAATATTTTCATTAAAAACATAACATAACACTTATGATTTCGTCATAACCATACACCAATAATGAAATATCAAATAAAATGCAAAAAATATGAACCTCTAAGCAAGTAATTCCTTGAAAATTGCTAAAATGCTTACCTGTTTGAGTAACACGTTCACCCGTCTTGACAAAATCCGCCATTACTGTTTTTTTTTCTTCAGTGTTGCCACTTGTCAATTTTAAAATCTACTATAAATTTACCATAGAGTAACCTAGTAAATTATTTTCGAAACAAGTGAGAACACAACCTTTGATTCAGATTTTTTTTCTAAAAACGGGCAATCACTGCCTGTGTGCAATTACTCTCTGGTTTACCCTGCTTTACTTTTGACAAAGTCGGAGCCAGGTGTTTAAGGCATGCTTGGACACTTAAATTAATAGAATGGGCAAAACAGCTAATATGTCTCCAGCCTCCTTCTCGGATAGCAGCAACAACATTAGCCGCATTATCACTCACAATAGCAATTACCTTTTTGTCTATTTTCCATTCTATAAATTTTTTCTTAAGGCAATTGCTTATATTTATGGCTGTCTGACGCTCCGAAAAAGGAAAACAGTCTAAAAGGTAAGACTTTAAGGTACTAGAATCGTCTATATAATGTACAGTTATTGATACGAAACTGACATTATTAATTGTTTGCACATTTAGCTTTATTATTGCCTATTTCACTAAAGTTATTCCATATAGCACTTCTCTTTTTAATTGGAGCCATTTTATAGCTTATTAATTAACAGTATATTTTAAAGTTATTTACAACCCTAATTACAACACTATTTCACATTTACGTCACAGAATATATTTATTCAATTCCGTAAACTTTACGTGCACTTAACTAATTAATTTAGAAAAACTAAGTTTTTACTTGCGCAAACAAAGGTCAACTAAAAAAACATAAACAAAAGATGCGACAAGTACGCGCAATATTCGTCATCAAATTTATTTTGTATCTCTTTTACTTGTACGCAAAGCAAGAAAAGATAGTCGACTCGACGCAAGCTCATAGCACCCGAAGCGCCCCGACAGAACACGACGAGCGGCGATCTCACTCTTTCGTTCGCGTCAGTTCGCGACGTTTCGGATCAGCCGATGCATGAGTGAGAGAGTTCGTGTATAGCCGCGTTTCAAATGAGGCAAATTGGCAGAGATCCGAAAGAGCAGAATGAATGATACAGATACACTATTTTTATAGTTTCGGGATACGTTTCAATGCATCAGATTGAAGAAACGACTCACTGAGTCGACTCAGTAAAGAGTTACACACGACTATTGTAAAGATTAACAAAATGTACTCTTTCCAACAGGTACTTACTTGTAAGGTAAAATAAAAATTATGTCATAAGTACGTTAAATTTTTATTGTAAAGTAGGGAAACGACAAATAAATTTAAAATAAAAAGTAATAAAAATAGCTTAAGTAAAAGTTTCTGAAGCAGATTCGTCCAAATCTTCGGTGATATTTTCATTGACCAGCAAATCTTCATACAACCGATGCCTGGATTTTGGCATGAACTTTAATAGTTTTAATAAATCATCTTTCTTTTTTTGTGAAATACCCTCTGCTTCTGTTCTTCTCGCTACATTCATAAACATGTCTACTTCTTTTCCGACAGTATTCATGATTTCTTTCTTAAATGTTTTAGATAATATATCGAGCTCCTTGAAATCATTGGCTTGGTAATTATTTTTTACAAACAGTTTAGGTTTGCCTCCTCTGAATTCTACAATTTTAAAACTGGAAACGTTGTAATTTCTAGGGAAAACAGATTTCAATTCGCTTTTAAATAGCATAACTTCTTTGTGGTCATGTACATGCGATATCAAATTTTTTCGAGACTTTTTAAACGTCTCAATGTAGTCATCCAAGTCATATAAATTACCTGACTTGTTCATTTTATTAGTTATGGTACCATGAACACTGTCAGCTGACATGTAAGTGTGACCAGGCTCCAGATATTCAACTTTGATGGTGTCGATCTCATTGCTGCAATCGTTGATTAATCTCAGTAGCGCCGAGTATAAAAAAATATTATTATTTTGAGCGTTGCAATTGTCTGCATATAAAATTACTGTTTTATAATCTCTGCAATACATTTTTAGAAACAGAACATATGCCGTTGCTACATCAAATGCTTTTCGACCAGATTCGCCTTCATGCCACAACATCGCCGTCGCCGGCTTATTTCCTATACCTATCCCGGAAAAGTTTCATTGAATAGGTCCAGTTTTCGGCTAAAGAAAAAATCTTTATTATTTAGTTGTGGCATGGTTATACATTTTTACCCGACTGCCAAGAAGGATTATGTTTTTCGCGCGTATCTTGTATGTATGTATGTATGTATGTATGTGTGTAATATTCTTATTTACCTCATATCTTCGAAACGGCCGATAATTAGGGTCGATAATTAGGGTATCGTTGGATTCGTATCGATTACCCAAGTGTTCTTAGATATGTCACGTCAAACAAAAACCAACATGGCGGCCACGAGGTGCCATAGATTGAGGTAAAAAAAAAATATGTTGGCTACAATATGGGTATCAAATTAAAGGGCTTGTAACGAGGATTCCAAAATGGTATAACATTAACGTATAAAAAAAATACTATGTGAAAAATTGTTCTTTATCCAAACTAAATACATACTCGAATGCCGTACGCTAGGTGGATAGCCAGTTCCACCACCATAACGTATTATGATTTTAACTAAAAAGTGTTTAATAAAAAATAAAAAATTAAAAAAAACCCGACTGCATAAAAAACACTTTAAATAAAAACTGAAAACTAAAAAAACAAGCTCAAAAAGTCTAGAAGTGTAGATAGCAATGTTATTAGTACAAAAATTTAATAATCAATACACAATCAATCTAATGAGAAACATAATTGACTGTAACAGTCGGGACCCATTAAATAAGCTAGACTAAAATCATTCATTATGGGTCCCGACTGTGACAGTCACAACCTACCTAATCCACACAACTTACCTACTTAAGTGTCATCAAGTAATTAAAGTATGTTTAGGTACCTATCATAGGAATAAATTTAAATACACACTTACCTGTTTACTGTGTGAATTATTTCCAAGCACTGACAAACTGCATATCTTCTTAATGCGTTCATATTTCGACATTTTGTTAATAACTAAGAAACTGTCACAACCAACGGCTTAAAGCGATAGATGAACACTAAAATAATGCAATACAATATGCGTGACGAGTGCTGTTTATTATTATTTCGACAAAACGCAGCAAACAAAGTTTGCAATTTTTTACCAAAATACAAAGACGCGCACGCCTCACCCACGCGTCCGCACCCCCTTCTACCTATCACGGTAAAACGCTGCAATCTTGAGTACAGCGTTTAGCAAAAATAATTCCTCCTAACTTGAGGTTACTGTGAAGTCGAACATTAGCTATGTCCACACTGTGCCTTTTTTTAATCATCAAGGGCATGCGTCATAGCGCAGTCAACAGCGCACGTGAGGCATGCCCGTAACGCATGCGCGATGATAGTTGAAAGCGAAGCGCGCGCTGTGATGCACGTTTTCCCGCGTCGGGTGGATTTCTGTGCCACAAAGCGTTCAACAACAAGATGGCGGACGAAGAAAAAGATAATACATTGAAGTTTATTGAAGATTATAGAAGTTTCCCACAACTTTGGGATCCTAATAATAAACTCTACACAAATAAAGTAAAGAGGAATGATGCTTTGGCTGTCCTGGCTTGTAAATATCATATGGATATCGATGGCGTAAAAAAAAAGATTAAAAGTCTTCGCTCATATTTTTCTAAAGAACATCAAAAAGTTAGCAAGAAAAAGAGCGGCGCTGGATCCGATGAGATATATGTTTCACCGTGGTTTGCTTATAAACCTCTTTTATTCACTGCTGACTCGGTGACGCCAAGGGAAACTAGAGAAACTAGTACTGAGGATGAAAAGGTATTTTTAAAACGCATATTTTACAAATCAATTTATTACATTTTTTACAATATAAATGTTATAAGTTATAAGTATTGGCTTTGAAACGGTACTGCTCCAATATCTGACATGAAATAATTCATAAACTCCTCTCGTATTTGGTTCGATGTATTTGATGACCTACGAGGAATTCTTTGAAGTGCCCTGTAACCACTGTCATCTGCGGTTATTGCTCTCCATGACCCGGGAATAATTTCTCCAGTGCTTACATCCTCATTATCAAAACAGCCTGGAGGGCAGTAATTACGTGTAGAATCTGTCTGCATTCGTAGAAAGTTGTGTATGTAAACACAACTCAAAACAATATCAATTACAGTACTGTCAACTTTTAATTCAATGGGCTTACGAAATATTCTGAATACAGATGCGAGCAGTCCAAATGCATTTTCAACGATACGTCTTGCCCTTGATAACCTATAATTATACACTCTTTTTGGAGACCCCACATTTAAATCGGTTGAATACGGTTTCATAGTATAGGTAGATAGTGCAAATGCATCGTCAGCAACTAATACATAAGGTACTGACATCGTTCTACCACGCAGTGGTTCATAATTTGGCATATTCAATTCATGTTTTTCCATTTTCTTATAAAACGAAGTGGATTTAAAAACACCACCGTCTGAAATACGGCCCTGACAACCAACATTAACATATGTAAAACAATAGTTTGCATCTACGATTGCGAACAATACTATGCTATGTGTTCCTTTGTAGTTATGAAATTCGCCCACTGTGTTTTCTGGTCTTTGGATAACCACATGTTTTCCATCCATGGCGCCAATACAATGTGGAAAGTTCCATCGCTTGTCAAAATCATTCGCAATCGCTTTCCATTGCTACTCATTTGTTGGTAACTGTAAAAACAAAAAAGCGATTGAAGTACTATTTATGTTTCAGGATACACAAGCTGAAATATTCAATAGAGAAAGCTCAGCCACTTCGCAGTCTACGTGTCTATCTGAAGATGAGCATGAATTTACCCTACCACCAATAAGAAAGAAGAGAAATATTAAAAGTACAAAGATTGACGATAAGGAGGAGGAAGCTTACAAATTTATGAAAAAAGCTAGTGAAGAATTAACTCAAAAAGATGAGTTCACTATTTATGGACAATTGATAGCTCATAAAATTCGAAATTTTAATACATTAAATCGGTTACTAGCTCAACAGCGCATAAATAATGTACTCTTTGATCTGGAAATGCAACAGATGACCGGTGCAGCCGCAGCGCAGAATGTTACTGAGATGCGGAATGTGACTGAGATACAGAATTATACCGAGGTGCCAAACGACTCTCCGGCTGATAAAGAAATATTAGATATAAGTAATATTTCTGAATTTGTCCTATTTAAAAAATGATTATGGTTGTGCTAATTAATGTTATCTAATAAATAAAACTCTTACCTTAATATAATCCTTTAGTACTTTAATTATGGCTTTTAATACATCTGGTAGCATTGCTGATATGAATTGTTTGGATACCTTGAATAAAAACGAAAGAGACATTAAATTGTCTCCAGTAGCTAAAAACCTAAGCGTTATTGCCAACTTTATTTCACTAGATATAGCTTCACGTAATTGGGTTGACTGCTTTGTAATTATTGGTTCAACCAATTTCAAAAGTCGATCGAAATTTCTTTCTGACATGCGTGTAAAGTTTTTAAAAAGAATATCTTTATCTTCTCGTAGTTCACTCATAATCACGTTACTTCGATTATTATAATAACCTCGTATCCAAAACTTTCTCTTGGTTCTTTTTTTTCTGGAATTTCTTATGACCAAGTAAGCCGCACATATTCCACCAAGTAAAATATTCTCGTCGCACATGTTTCCTAAAGCTGACAGAAACTACGACTGAACTAAATGACAATATTGGCGTTGCGTTCGTTAACGCATTCAATCATTGAAAGAGTCAAACGAAAGTTGAATAGAAAGATGAAGACGAAAATTGAAGATGAAAATGCATAGTGTGGACATAGCTATTGAGTTTTTTTGTCAATGGAAACCGTTATTCAACAGTAGACCGAACCCGTACCAAGCTTACATCGTGTAGATTATTTTATGTTGTATTACCATAAAACAATGTAACCCGGGTTGCAGTGTTATGTCGTAACAGGGCCGTGAGGCAGGGTTAGGGCGCGCACATAGAACATCCGTTTTACAGGATCCTTTTTAACTGATCCGTCGCTACTGGAGGTAATATTCACACAGCATTTACAGGACCGATTTTAACAGATCCGACGCTACTGGAGGTAATATTCACACAGCATTTACAGGACCGATTTTAACAGATCCGACGCTACTGGACTTTCGTTCTTCAGTGTATCGCCTACTTTCTACGAGAATGGACGTTGTCGTGTTGTATTGGTACTATCGTCGTCTGCGGCGGAGGAAGCCCCGGCGTTATTGGATACATCCACTATTAAGGCAAAGATTTTGTCGTGGTGCTGTTGTGCGTCAGCTGAAAGAAGACGAATCTAAATTTTTTACTTATTTCCGAATGACGACGTCTACTTTTGATGACCTTCTTAAACGATTAGAAAAGGATTTAAAAAAGAAAGACACAAACTGGAGGAAAAGCTTGTGCCCTGAAGTAAAACTAGCGATATTTTTAAGGTAAGAACTTTAATTTTTGTTATTATCAATTAAAATTTAAAATGACAAAAAGGTTTACAAAAATGAAGATTTATTTCAAAACAGACAGATCTGGCAAGTCTGACTCCTGGCTGAATGTAGATTCTACTGATGGCGAACCTTCTACTGATGGTGTAGAGTCAAGATGATGTGGCCTACTAAAATAACCTTGGGTGTGGTAGTGAGGAGTGCTAGAACTTTGTGAATATGGAGGCCACTCGTAGTTTGACTGACCATATCTTCTACTTTTAATATTTTGTAAAAGGTTTATCACTCCAGACTGAAATTCTAAAATTTGATCGCCATTAAGTGAAGCCAGTTGCGGCAAAATACCTTTGAAGAACGATAAATTGGGATCTTCAAACTCATTTTTAGTTTTTTTTAACTGATCATTCATGTATTCAATCATTTTGGCGTCTACTTCATTCACATTTCTTTTGATTGCCTTGCGTTGCGGCGGGGCTAAATTTTGTCTTTCCTTTTGTCTGTCACTACCACTTTGTTCCGTAATCTGATCAGGTTCATCTTCGTTGTCTTTATTACTTTCTACTGTTTCCGTGATGTTGTCATTAGCAGGGACGTTCTCGTGTGTATCACCTGGGGTGACAACTTTTTTCAAAAATAACATTTGATTGTGATATTTGTAAGGCTTGGTATTTGAGGCAGCAGCTCCAGATTTCTTCAATTTCTTTTTCTCACTCAATGTTCGTATCCAGGCATCTCTAGTCGAATTCCATTTTTTTATAACATATTTTCCTGAAGCAAGTAAATAATAATATAAGATGGTTGTCAATAGCTTAGTAAGTGAAAGGCGAATAAGAAGGTAGAATAGACTTGTCAGTAATTAATTACCATATTGGTCAGTGGATAAGTCAAATTGACAGTGCAAGAACTAATCGGTCAGTAAATAATGGGAAGCAAAAAAGTATTACTAATGTTTAAATCAATTTATTTTAATTAGGTAATTTTATAATTTAGTTCAGTTCAGTTTAATTTTATTTTATTTATGTACTATATATATAAGTATGAGTTTTGATTTACGACTTTGCTAAAAACTCTCATAAAAATTTCGACTTTCCATACAAAATTTGTTGGTCACTATAATATTTTATAGTTTTATAATAAAACAAGACTTATTCATCAAGCCATCTTTAATAGTCTGACCATAGAGAAGTACCTCTACGAAACATAGACATATACATAATCAGTAATAGACAAAATTAACTAAAACTAAACCCTTACAGTCACTAACGTTACTTTGTATGGGAAGTCAATATATGTGTAATAATATAGTAATTGATTAATTTATTTTTTTTAGGTATGCAGCGTCTGGGTGTACATTTAAAGAACTTTATTACGTCTTTCGTGTCGGTGTGTCAACTATAAGCAACATTATTAAGGAAGTTACACGATGCATATGGAACAACTTAAATGACGAGTTTATGCGACTTCCTACAACAGTGAGTGAATGGGAGCATATATCAAATGGATTCGACACAAAAGCAAATTTTCCCCACTGTTTAGGAGCAGTGGACGGTAAACACATCAGACTTCGAAAACCAGCAAAAAGTGGCTCAATGTACCTAAATTACAAAGACTTTTTTTCCATCATATTATTAGCGATCGTAGACTCTGACTATCGTTTTCTATATGTTAGTATTGGGTCGTATGGAAAAGAATGCGATTCATCAATATTCAAGGAGTCGACATTTTGGAAAATGATGCTAGATGGCAGTTTACAAATACCAGAACCTTGCCCATTAATAACAGGCTCAGAAACGAGAGTTCCCTACGTCATAATCGGCGATGAAGGTTTCGGTTTACACGAAAATTTAATGAGGCCATTTAGCGGGACGCATTTAGACGTAAATAAGCGAATATATAACTATCGTTTGACCAGAGCTAGACGATACGTTGAATGTGCATTTGGTATTCTTGCTAATAAGTGGAGAGTATTCCACCGGCCTCTAGACGTCAACAAAACAACAGCTATATGGATAGTTAAGGCATGTACCGTTCTACACAACTTTGTAAGGGAAAAAGAGGGCTTAAAGGATGGCAACACATCCGAATCTGAAGCATTTCATTTCAATAGCCTACCTGATGATGAAACGCTACGAGGTGGTCGAACTGCAAATTCAGTTCGAACGGAATTCGAAAACTATTTCGTGTCCGAATCTGGGTCAGTTTCTTGGCAGAATGAAGCTATTTAAAATATAAAACAATGTCTCCATTACAATATAAAATAAATACTTACCAAATTCTTGTCTTTCTTTTTGTTCCATAGCTTCAAAATCCTCCTTTAGAATACCGCATATTTCGCGCCAAGCTGCGGTTTTTGCAATTTTATCTTTATAAATCTCCAGTGTTTTGTCCCAAAGAACTGGTCTACTTTCAACACAATTTATCAAAACTTCTTGCTCAACATATTTTTCTAACGCCTTGCTTGCCATGATTATGATAGCACTGGACACGTGCACTACTCTAGGAATGAAACCGGCAAATGGCGGCTGTGTGTAGCACATCGCACCCCGCGCACCCCCGTGCAAAGCCTCGTGCGGTTTCAATCCGATAAAACGGATTAGTATAGTATTACTGGATCCGGAATACTGTGTGAACTGGCTCATA
Source organism: Autographa pulchrina (assembly GCA_905475315.1). Taxonomy (NCBI): domain Eukaryota; kingdom Metazoa; phylum Arthropoda; class Insecta; order Lepidoptera; family Noctuidae; genus Autographa; species Autographa pulchrina. The sequence continues at coordinate 2,634,511 of FR997775.1, forward strand.
CAACTACATACGCTAATACATATACGTTTAAACGGACCTGTAAAACGGATTGCTGCTTATTTTGTCGGATCAGTATTTTTTACTGGATCCGGAATACTGTATTCTGTATGAACTCGCTCATACAACTACATACGCTAATAACATACAGGGTGTCCGGTAAATAGTCCGACAAACTGTGGTGGCTGATACCTTAAGTCAGGTACTATCAAATGAACACAACATATGTTCCCCGAAAAGTTACAGGTTTCGAGTTACAATCGATTTTCGAAAATTTTAGAATTTTCTACCTTGCATCAGACTTTTACATTTTTCTTGCTGATTAATATCTTTCGTAATACTTTTTGTACATCAAATTAATCTTGAATAGTTATTCTACGCTTTAGTAAGTCTCAAATTTATCTAAAAGAAGAATGTATTGACAAAAAAGCCATTCGCTTAACAATTTTCACTTTTCGTTGTTCTTACTGCTCAACTTTGAACTGTAGTGGTGAAAAATAAATGTACGTAGGAGTTTTGTACAATAATCTTAAAAACTTGCTTGAATATTGGTGATTTAGGGAAGGTACAATACTTGCGTATTTTCTTTAAAAATTTGACAAAACAAGCTGGTGAAGTACAAATGGGCTTATTTTTTGAAATATTACTAATGTAAATCTGAGGAAAAATGAGACGTAACCTAACGCGGATCGTCATTGTCCAGTGAAATAAGATATTTTCTTCTAGCGACTAACTAGTTACACAAAATGATTGTGGCCAATTTCAATTTGGAAAATATGGAAATGAAAAAAAAATGCTCTGTTAAATTTTTTGCAAAGTTACGGAACCCTTCGTTAGCATGTCCATCTCCAACTTGACTGGTTTTTTAGAAGACCCACTCTTCGTAAATACATTCTAGGCAAGTTGAACGATACGATATGGTTTGGGAAAATGGGTGCTAAGTGCAGTATGGGCCTGAAGTCAGAGCCTCTTCTAATGAGGAATACCAGGGCAGATGGATTGGGCGTCCAAAACCAGCTATTTCATTGTTGTTGGATGAAAAATAAAGTGTTATAAAATCGATTCATCTAGCAAGATAGTACTGAAGGAAAAGGTACCTTTACACTAAAACATGTTTTAATCTGGCATAGAGAGTTAATGGCGAGAAGAAAATAACTAATTTCATTGTACAATGACGATCCGCGTTAGGTTACGTCTCATTTTTCCTCAGATTTACATTAGTAATATTTCAACAAAAAAGCCCATGTGTACTTCACCAGCTTGTTCTGTCAAATTTTGTAAGGAAAATATGCAAGTATTGTACCTTCCCTAAATCACCAACATTCAAGCAAGTTTTTAAGATTGTTGTACAAAACTCCTACATACATTTATTTTTCACCACTACAGTTTAAAGTTGGGCAGTAAGAAAAACAAAAAGTGAAAATTGTTAAGCGAATGGCTTTTTTGTCAATACATTCTTCTTTTAGATAAATATGAGACTTCCTAAAGCGTAGAGTAACTATTCAAGATTAATTTGTTGTACAAAAAGTGTTACAAAAGCTATAAATCAGCAAGAAAAATGGAAAAGTCTGATGCAAGGTACAAAATTCTAAAATTTCCGAAAATCGATTGTAACTCGAAACCTGTAACTTTTCGGGGAACATATGTTGCGTTCATTTGATAGGACCTGACCTAAGGTATCAGCCACCACAGTTTGTCGGACTATTTACCGGACACCCTGTATACGTTTAAACGGACCTGTAAAACGGATGTTCTATGTGTACGCGCCCTTACTGCGCGGTCTCTTTTTACCAGGGGTTCTAAAAACCACTATGAACGGCGAAGATTTACTCTCTTTTATAATCCTTTGTACTGTCGGTATAGACGTCTTTGTTGCCGCAGCCATTTTTTGTAAGCTTCGAGTATTTTAAAATCTTGTGAAAAATATTGAAACACGTTGTACACCAAAGTTCTCGACTGTCTATTCAAAGCATTGCCTTTTCCTCGCAGCATTTTGATGGCTTAAAATAGCAAATAAGTTCAAAACAATAACAAATCTCAACAAAAAACTTAACAAACAACGAAAACTTAACAAATAAAATAACAATTTAAAACAAAGAAAAACTTCTTTTCGACTGTACTCGTGAGCAGTGTGAGCGCGTCAACGCCGCGATAGAGAATAGCGAATGAGCGGCCTATCACGAGACGCGCGCGCACCAATGGCACGGTACCAATGGCGTCGCTCCGGTCTTGACGCATTCCGCCCGCGCCTCACCCCGTACCTCGAAAGGGACCTAAAATATGCCTTCTGCGCCGTGGTCATCTTTCGTGAATCTTACTGTACATAGATATAAATTCGGTTAGAACCTCACGGTCGCGGGGTTCGTTTTGCGAATCCATCGGTGTAACACGCGATGACGTGCTTCCGCATTGACTGACAAACGCACACTGAAGCTCTCCCGTCGGCCGACAGCGTTCCAGACGGTTGGGGTCGACCACGGATGCAGTCTGTCTCGATGGATGCGCTCACGACCAAGGCTGTTGATATCAACCAACTATCGGTCGGGTCAACCGATTTCTAAACTTTCCATTTTTACATCAACCCGACCAAGGACACGATGGTCGGCGGTTGGTCCCGACCGTGTAGAAGGCCTTTTACTGGTACCAACCTATTCGGGCAAGTTAGTCAGAAAGAGAGCGACAGTCCTTTATTTCGTTCATATTCATTCAAATCGAGCGGCGGTTGGAGCGTAAATATTCTTAGCGATATGTTATTACGTTTTATGATTAAATCTTTAAATAACTGTAGCATACCTTTAGTTTAATATTTATTATGTACACCTTTCTTATGTATTAGATATAAGAAGTAACAGAAGTTCATTGATTAAGTTGTTTATAAAAGCGGTTCCGCCGCGCACCAATAGATGGCGCTGTGCTTTGAGCGTGCATTTCTGAATGGCGGTGTTAAGATTCTCCGTGACTTAATGACCCTCCTAGGATCAATAAATTTCTTTAGAAGACAGCTACCTAGAGAGTGCATCCTGGAATCTCGTCCTACTTGGAAAGGTTACTGGGGACAACTCTGATAGTCGTTACTGCGGACTATTCCGATAGTCGTTGCTATTACCTTTCCGAAAGGAGCTTTTTGGTTAGAGGGACTTTATTTCCCGACCTTCGTCCTACGGTCTTGGTCGGTGAAACTATCCCTGTCTTCATTTTTGTAACATAGCATCTCCTGTAATTGTTCCTGAAAATACATAAATCTCCTAAAAACGTCGTGTGTTTCCTTCGATTGCTGAACCCCTACCAACCTCTCTTACATAACTTATTTTTGAGTTATTTCTCTTTATGATTAAGCGTGCGATATGTTAACATGCCTGTACCCTCAACCAAGTGCTAGCGAATTTTCCATGTCGATAATTAAGCCAATAAAACCAGTTTTTCTCCGTTATTCTACTATCAACTCTCCTGAAGAAAGCTTTAAACTATTTATGCAATCACTAGCACGTTCAAACAATGCATTTATGAGGCAAATGTTTTGTGGACATATGGCTTCCAATCCGGTGGCTGAATCTAGTGGCTGTTGAGTACATCAAAAACATCGTTCATGATGTTTATGAAGTTTACAGTGCCACTGCATTGATCGAATTCTTTGATTTTTAATTTGTTGCAACAGAATGAAAGGCCACAGAGCTGCTAAATAATTGTGTGGCGAGCTTCACCTTAATTATTTGTTTTTCATACAAAATGTGGGCTTTCCCAATTTTTGTTGCCAGATGAAGACCTTTTTGCTCTTGTAAATCTAGAAGCAGCTCCAAATATTCAAAATTAATTTCCTGACCCACTGAGTCATTAAAAACCCGTAATTCCCTAAAAACATTTCTGATGAGTTTGACATGGGTCAATGAATGCATGGATAAAGCTGTTGTGGCTTTCAAATTTAGTCGTTGTTTGGTCCTTCAGAACACTATACTCCAAAGACATGACTTTGACTCCACTTTGACTCCAGCATCTTGAGTGAGTTGTATAGCTGTCCGCACAAAAACTGCCTTCTGCTCTCCGGTAAGCGATACAATAAAGAAATACCCAATTGGCAACTTCCACGAGCCATTCATTACAAGGAATACCAATCATTGGCTGGCTTCTTCCACACTGTCACTGTTAACATCGTGACCGCAATTAACTCGACCATTAAACATTTGGATCCCAGGTAATACATTTCCTAATAGCCATCACATCTAGTGTTAAAGCACAAACCACAGGGTGAAGACTTTATGCAGCTTTTCTACGTAATAATTCAAATACTTCTTTTGTAAAGCCATTTACAAATTATCTTCATTAGAACCACTATCGAACAATGCAGCTATCGTTTGAGGTGTGTCCATCGGTAGTGGATTTGATGCTATTACATTTTTCACGTTGGAGCTTGAGGGTATTGGTAAGTTCTTATCAGTGGTATTATCTTAGTATTTATTGTATTTTTTCCTTTTTGTGGAGGAGTTTCTAATAAATTGAACAGCTGATCTTCAATAAATGATGAGTTAAGTGATACCATGTTAGATGTCGAAATATCACTCAACGACCCGCATCTACTTGTTAATGCAGAGAACACGGTTTTTTCTCCTTTTTTATGTAATAAGAGGTCAACATCGCTTGTACGAGGCATTTGTTTTTAACGGTTTTTAGGTGTAGAAAAATGGTTTATTTGCTCTGTCATTATAAATAAATAATAATAAATGCGGACAACATCACATACATTGCTCTGAACCCAAAGTAAGTAGCTAAAGCACTTGTGTAATGGAATTCAGAAACAACGAAGGTACCACAAACACCCAGACCCGAGACAATGTAGGAAAGTTGATTTCTACATTGACCCGACCGGGGATCGAACCCGGGACCTCAGAGCTAGCGACACCTTGAAACCGGTGCGTACATTCGTATTTTAGTACTAGTATATTAGTACACGTCATTGCAGGGGAATTTTTTGTTTCGGTTACTAAACTGTATGACGGTGCCTGCTTCTTATAACTTATAAATTATAAGAGCATAAAGGAGACGGATACGCTTTCATACAATTTTGGGCTCGGTTGTAAAAATATGAAATTGGTGACAATTGATAGCTACTATATTAACAAACAATCACTGAAAATTTTGCAGATTTTGGCAATCTGAGAGCTGAGATAAAAGAGATTAAAGAAAAGTGAGGTTACGTAACAAACTGTACTTAGCAGCCGATTTTTGAAGCGCGATGATGGGTTGTGAGCAGAAAACAAACTACATTATAGGATGACCAGGGATTTAATACGACTAAGTAAATTACAAGTACTGTCTTAGTTGCCGGCAGAACACAGAAGAAAAAGACATAACATTTGTATAGAAATGTCAAACTCAAAATGACATAATAGTTTGCGTTTATAAATTAAACTTCAACACTGGCCCTTAAACCAATACTATTATGTTTAACAATGGAACACAAAGAAACATACAATACAACACAAACAAACATTATATGCATACAGAAAATAAAACAAACCATATTATATTCCTTAACAAAATCTTATGACAAAGTTTATAACTTAAAATAATTTCAACTTTACACTAAATTCAACTCTGTTACAAACTTGACATGTGATCCACTTGACAAAGGTTTTGTTAGTATGTCTGCTAACATTTCTTTTGTACACAAATATTTAACATCAATAGAACCTTTAGAAACATGTTCTCTAATAAAGTGGTGTCTGATATCAATGTGTTTAGTTCTAGCATGAAACATTGAATTCCTACACAATTTCTGTGCTGACTGATTATCATTAAAGATTGTGACTTTGAAAGGTTTTTGGAACAATTCTTCCAAAAATTTACAGAGAAATAAAGCCTCTTTACAGCTATCAGAGAGACACATGTATTCAGCTTCTGTGCTCGATAGAGCTACAGTGCGTTGTTTCCTACTCTCCCACGATACTATAGAATTACCTAACTTGAACAAATATCCTGTGTAGGAGCGTCTATCATCGCTACGTCCCCAATCAGCATCAGCATAAGCAGTGATGGTTAGATCACCTTTACCAAAAGTTAATCGCAAGTCCTTTGTACCTTTCAGGTAACGAAGAATTCTTTTAGCAGATTTCCAGTGAATTTCCGTAAAACAGTTGTTATATTGACTCAAATAACTTACGGCGTGCGATATATCAGGTTTTGTGCCAACTGCAATATACATTAGGGATCCTATTAAACCTCGATAGTCGTATTTACTATTATCAGTAAGCTTCTCAGCCTTCGTTAGCTTAATTCCTGTTTCCATGGGAGTAGATGAAGGTTTACTATCTTCCATCTTATATTTCTGAAGAACTCTTTCTATATAATTTATTTGATCAAGAGTTATACTGGATTGAGTTTTTGTCAGTCTCATCCCCAAAATATGACTTGCTGGTCCCAAGTCTGTAATTTCAAACTCCTTTTTAAGCTTTTCTTTAACTAGAGTTCGCTCTTGCGAATTTGCAGTAGAGAAAAGTATAATGTCATCGACATAAAGAGCTATCATTATAAATTCACTCTGTATCCGTTTATAATAAACACATGGCTCTGAAGTAGTTTTCATAAATTTACAAGTTTCACATAGGACTTTATTGATCTTTTCATACCAAGCCTTAGATGCTTGTTTCAGACCGTAAATTGCCTTATTAAGTCTATATATTTTATTCTCTTTTCCACTAAGAACAAAACCCTCAGGCTGCTCCATGTAAACAACTTCCTTGAGATCGCCATTCAAAAAAGCTGTCTTTACATCAAGGTGATCAATGTCCATGTTGTATTGAACTGCAATGGCAAGCAATGTGCGCAGACTAGAGTATCTTACAACAGGTGAAAACGTCTCCTCATAGTCAATACCACGTTGCTGGGTGTACCCTTTTGCTACTAATCTTGCTTTGTATTTTAAGAGCTCACCATTAACTCCATATTTCTTCTTGAATACCCATTTACATTTTATTGGCCGCTGTCCTTCTAAGCGGTCAGTAACAGTCCAGCATTTATTAGAAATAAAAGATTTATACTCATTTTCCATCGCTTCTCTCCAATTCTTAGCTTCCGAGCCAGATAGGGCTTCTTTCACAGTCAGTGGCTCGTTTGCGACTCCGTTCATGCCAGCGATATGGAGAGCCGACAGCATGGAATCATCATCCTCGTCTGTCTGGGTACTAGAAGATGTGCTTTCTTCTTCCTCATCTGGAACGTAAGATTCATCCGCAGCAGCATTTGATGTAAAGCTCTCATCATCACTCTCAGAATCACTTAATGTAATCGTACTAATTCTCTGTCCATTCTGGTTAATAACTGTGTCATCAGAATTAGTATCAACACATTCATCATTATTCAATGATTCTGTTAGTGGCGATAGTTCAATGATGGATTGATTATGCAATTTATCATCATTTGACACATTCATAAACTTATTTTCAAAGAATGTTACATCTCTTGCTTTTATACATGCTGTTGGATTATGAGGGTTTATTAATCTATAACCCTTGCTCTCTTCACAGTAGCCCACAAATATTAATTTCTCTGCCTTTGGATCCAACTTTGTACGATTATGTTTTTGAGAATATGCAATACAACCAAATATACGTAAATCTGAGAGTGATACCTTTTTATTAGTCCACTTCTCGTCTGGTGTACATCCCTTGACTGCAATGGTTGGTGAACGATTTTTGAGATAGACTGCCGTGTTTACAGCTTCAGCCCAATATCTCTTTCCGAGGCCAGCATCTTGTAACATGCAGCGAGCTTTCTCGAGTATGCTCCTATTAGCCCGCTCTGCAATGCCATTCTGCTGTGGGGAGAAGGGTATTGTTGTTTGATGACTAATACCATTCGCCTTCAAATAATTCTGAAAAATTAAATTAATATATTCACCTCCATTGTCACTACGTATTGCTTTTAGGTTTTTATCTGTTTGCTTTTCTACTAAACATTTCCATTCTTTAAATTTATTAAAAACCTCATCTTTTCTTCTCAAAAAATAAACAAAAGTTTTTCTACTGAAGTCATCTATAAAAGTTAAAATATATCTAGTTCCACTAAAAGATGAACAAGGCATAGGTAACTAATTCTAATATATCAGTGGCTCTGTTGAAACTTTTCTTAGGGAAAGGTAACCTTGTTTGTTTTCCCATCACACATGCAACACATTTCTCAAAATTACTATTATTAGAATAAGTAATACCAGTAGCCATACCTTTATTCAAAAGCTGCATGCTTCTATGGTTAAGGTGCCCCAGACGACGATGCCAGACTTCCTGTGAAGCCATGCTACATTGCTGTGTAACTAAAGTCTTTTCAGTAGTATTAATTACATCACTACTTGAAGTAACACCTGACTTTGTTTCAGTAGACTTTTCTACTAAGCTGCATCGTATGGGAGTGGATTCAACAATATCTAGCTGATATACACCATCACAAAGTGTAGCAGATGCCACAACTACCTCACCGTCATATATTTGACAAATGCTAGAATTAAACACCACTTTAAAACCTTTTTTAACCATTTCACTAACTGACAACAAGTTTGCTGTTAAGTTTGGTACAAAATAAACATTAGATATTGTCTTTACATTACCATTTTTCATTTGTACTTGAACTGTCCCTTGTCCAGCAGTTAACAACTTGTCACCGTTTGCTACTTTCACTTCCAATGTTTTATCACTAACAAAATCACTCATGACTGATCTGTCATGACACATATGTCCTGTTGCACCACTATCTATGTACCATGATGTACTACTGATGTTTGCTAAAAGTGCGGTTAGTAATGCCTTAGAATTATCTGTATTTGTTTTAGGATTCTTCTTGTTCACATTCTTCGGGCAATCCTTAATAAAATGTCCCGTCTTCCTGCACTTGAAACAACTAGGAGGCCGCTTGCGTGCAACTACAGCTAGAGCACTCTCAGTCTTGTCATCTCTTCTGATATTTTCCTGCAATAATTTCCCTTTGACTACCTCACTTGACAATTTTAAATTTGAATTTTCCATTGCCATAATCAATGGGTCATAGTCTGCAGTGAGACCACTCAACATGATGACTGCTATGAAATCGTCTTCCAGAGACGACCCTATCTCGCTTAGCTGTTGTGCCATTTCAGTGATTCTGTTTAAGTAAGCTTCCATGTTCTCACTGTCGCACAGTTTGGTCGCGAACAGCGTTCGTAGTAGACCAAGTCTCCGGCATAAACCCCTGTCCTCGTATGCTTTCTGTAAATTTGTCCACGCTTCGTGTGCAGTCTTCGCGTTTCTAATGTGTGGTATCGCTGTTGGCTGTACATTCAATGCAATTTTTGCCAGGGCTTTAAGAGCTTTCTTGTTATCCTTGCCATCGTCCGATTCAACATAGTCCCATAACTCTTCGTGTACCAAAATCATTCGCATCATAAATTTCCACGAGCTATAGTTCTCGATGCCTTTAAGTTTCTCAATAGAAACAAAATTTGAGGATCCAGAACCCGACGAGGCGGCCATGTTTTTTCGTTTTCAGTAAGATATTTTCGTATCTCAATGAACCGGTCACAAAACGCGAAGTACGTGAAAATATATTAATATTATTTATTAACAATATCCCTGGGCCCATAACCTGATGGGTTGTGAGCAGAAAACAAACTACATTATAGGATGACCAGGGATTTAATACGACTAAGTAAATTACAAGTACTGTCTTAGTTGCCGGCAGAACACAGAAGAAAAAGACGTAACATTTGTATAGAAATGTCAAACTCAAAATGACATAATAGTTTGCGTTTATAAATTAAACTTCAACACGCGATTGTAATTTTTTACCCAACTGCCGAAGGAGGGTAATGTTTTTATCAGTTTTATGTATGTATTTATGTTTGTTCCTCTATAACGTTCTAGAGAACAAACGCACAAGCCCATTTTGATAATTCTTACTTCAATCGATTCGTCTTAACCTTGCGAGTGTCACTGGCATTAAAACTGAAAAAATGGCGGCTAAGACACCATAGGATTTTGGGGAGCACATTTTTTTCTTTTAAACTGATCGTGTTGGGTTTCAAAATGAAGGGATTTAAGAGGTGATTTCAAAATCACTTATCACAAATCTTCTATTATTACTATTATCTTATCTATATATCTATATTATCAATTCAGTTCCGTGAACTTGTTGCGAGTGGACGCGTTATTTGCATTTTTACCATCTTTCTCTGTATTGGCTTGGTGTGGTCGATTTACCGCGGTCGTAACTCGGTACCTCTCTTATCATCTTGCGGAGGTGCCCATATAAAGGCGGTGCCATCTTGGATATTGTAGGGCGCCATCCTGCTCCCGCGCCGGTGAATGAAGACGATTGTAAATACATTCGAAAAAAACATCTTGGCGCGCGCTGTGGATTTGAACCGGCGACCTGTCGTGCACTGCGCTGCTGTATCGGAGTCCGACGCCGCTAGACCAGCGGAAAGTGAGAGCCGCCGCGCGAAATAGGCAACCACTATTGGAGAAAAAACTTGTCCTTGCACATACGTGATTTAATATTATTTAATAGATCATTTGAAGCTCATTATGCTCCGGTCACCCTGTAAGTGTCACTCGAATCCGGATCTTGCGAGGGTTTCTGCACCTATAGAAAATATTACTCAAAGAAAACGCAAACAACCCGAATCGGAATTTGCTGATGCAATCAACAAACTTTCTCAAGAATTAAACAAGAAGATTGATGATTGGCGGGGCGATTTAGATTGCAAGATATCAACAATATCAGTAAATGTCAGCAATATCAAGGTTGAACTTGCCTCTATAACTCAAGTAACTTCAGAAATTAAAAAAGAGTTAAACTGTTTACGATCTGATCATGTAAATCTTGACAAAAAGGTTTGTAATCTTGAGTCTAAACATCAGGCTGTAACAGAGGAGCTAGTCAGTCTCCGAAACTCACTCCAGCACACCGTGGACCAACAAGACGATCTTATAACCCAGATGAAATCAGTTCGCGAACAGTCCGTAAACACAGGAATACTGAAGAATCGTATAACTGGATTGGAAACAAAAATTGATTCCCTTGAACAGCAGGCTCGGCAGTGCAACGTGGAGTTGTGCAATATCCCGGAAATGCGCAATGAAAACTTGGTGACCCTAATAGAAAATATCAGTTCTAAGATAATTTTTTTATTTAACCAAAAAGACGTTCTTACTATACACATAGAGTACCCACACGCACATCATCATCATCATTTAGCCAATCATAGTCCACTGCTGGACATAGGCCTCTCCCAATTTGCGCCACAACACCCGGTCCTCCGCCCTCCGCATCCAGTCCCCTCCAGCGACCTTTTTCAGGTCGTCAGTCCACCTGGCGGGGGGGCGTCCTACCTTACGCTTGCCGAGTCGCGGTCTCCATTCTAGGACTCGTCTGCTCCAACGGCTATCGGTCCTTCGACAGACATGGCCAGCCCATTGCCACTTCAGCGAGCTAATTTTACGAGCTATGTCGGTTACCTTGGTTCTTTGTCGGATGACCTCATTACGAATTTTATCCTTCAAAGAGACTCCGAGCATAGCTCGCTCCATAGCCCGCTGCGCGACTTTAAATTTGTGGACTAGTCCAACCGTTAATGTCCACGTTTCGGCACCGTAAGTCATAACAGGTAGGACGCACTGGTTGTAAACTTTCGTCTTCAGGCATTGCGGTATAGGCGAAGAGAAGACTCGACGTAGTTTGCTAAACGCTGCCCAGCCTAACTGAATTCTCCGATCGACTTCCCGCTCGAAGTTGTTTCTACCAAGCTTGATGACCTGCCCTAGGTAGATATACTCTTGAACAACTTCGAGCATCGATCCTTCGACATATATCGGTCTCGGCATGACATGTTCATTGAACATGATCTTGGTTTTATCCAAGTTCATGCCAAGACCGACCCGTCGTGAAGCTCCATTCAGGCCATGCAGCATCTCGCTTAGTTGGTCCAGCGACTCTGCCACTATGACGATGTCATCGGCAAATCTAAGGTGCGAGATGTGCTCACCGTTCACATTTATACCCCGTCCAGTCCAGTCCAGAGTCTTGAAGACATCCTCGAGCGCATTGGTGAACAGCTTTGGGGATATAACATCCCCCTGTCTCACCCCCCGACGCAGCTCGATCGGATTGGTCTTATGGTCATGGAGCTGGACAGTCATTGTGGCGGTGTCATATAAGCATCTCAGCGCCTCGATGTATCGCCAGTCAATACGACATCGTTGCAGAGCATCCAGAACCGCCCAAGTTTCGATGGAGTCGAAGGCTTTCTCGTAGTCCACAAAGGCCAAACACAGCGGCTGATTGTACTCTTCGGTTTTCTGCACAATCTGCCGAACAGTATGGATGTGGTCTACGGTGCTAAAGCCTTTTCGAAACCCGGCTTGTTCTGGTGGCTGGAACTCGTCGAGTCTTCTAGCGAGGCGGTTAGTGACTACTCTCGAGAACAACTTGTAAATGTGGCTCAGGAGTGAGATAGGTCTGTAATTCTTCAGCAAGGTTTTGTCGCCTTTCTTGAAGAACAGAACCACCGCACTCCCGCTCCACGCTTGTGGTGTTAAGCCTTGATGAATGACGGAATTAAAGAGACTCGCTAGCTCTTTCAGGACTGTGGTCCCACCGGCCTTAAGGAGCTCGGTTGTAATTCCGTCATCACCCGGCGCCTTGTTGTTCTTTAGTTGTCTGAGAGCTGCCTCAACCTCGCCCGGGTCGACATCCGGGATGTCCTCGGTGTAATGGCGCGTGAGTGGGGCTCTGTGGTCATCTTCGCCTTGTCTCGATGGTTTAGTCACCCGTGATGCATATAGGTGTCTATAAAAACTCTCAATTTCCTCGAGAATCTCGAACTTAGAGGTGACGGTCCTGCCATCCCCGGTCCTCAGTTTCGCCAGATGGGGTCTACCTAATTGCTGAGCGAAGACTTTGGTGCCTCTATTTCGCTCAATCGCAGCCTCGATATTACGAGTGCTGCAGCGTCGGAGGTCACGTCGCGTCAGTTTCCTGATTTTCAGGTTTAAGGACCGCCTATCTGACGAAGACATCTGGGCGTCCGGCGTTTCTCGTCTTTCCTTCATAAGTTCGAGAGTCTCGGGTGAGAGCTTGGACTCCCTATTACCGCGTTTTCCGGGGAACAACCTTCGAGACACATTCTGTAGCGTTTTGACCACTGTGTCGGTTTTTTCGTCAACATTGTCCGTGGTTTCCAGCAGTGCGAAACGATTTTGGAGTTCCAACTGGAACTTATCGGAACCTAAAGCTATTTGGGGCAGCGTGGGTCGGAGAGTAGGTCTCATCATCCTAACTCTTTCAGCCTTAAGGTTGATATTTAGAGAGCCTCGGACGAGTCTATGATCGCTACCGGTATTAAACCTATTGATCACCGAGACGTCTCTAAATATATGCCGTTTGTCCGTGATGATGAAATCTATCTCGTTCCTCGTCACATTATCGGGGCTTCGCCATGTCCACTTTCTGTGGGGCTTCTTCTTAAAGAAGGAATTCATTAAGAAGAGCCCCTGGGACTCTAAAAAAGTTGACCAACATTTGGCCTCTGTGATTTCGGCGCCCCACGCCGTTAGGACCGATTTTCGTTTCGCCGCATTCTTGTACTCCCACCTTGGCATTAAAGTCTCCCATAACAACGTTGTAGTGAGCCTTCCTGGTACCATGTAGTGCCTTCGCTATGTCTTCGTACATGGTTTCGGCTATCTCATCAGAGTATGTCGAGGTCGGCGCATATACCTGCACCACCTTCAGGAACTTCCTGTCGGTGATTTTCAATAAGAGGTACGCTACCCTTGTCGACACACTACTGATTTCCACAACGCTGCTTGTGAGACACTTGTTGACCAAGAAACCGACACCGCCCTGGGAGGGCCTATCACCTTCTCGGTAGTAGAACAGGTCACCTGACTCAAGGGTTATCGTGTCCTCCCCCTGTCTTCGGACTTCAGATAACCCCAAAATGTGCCAGTTTATGCGACCCAATTCTACCTCGAGTTCGGTGAGGTGTTGGTCCAGCCGTAGACTTCGTCCGTTATACGTCGCCAGGGTCAGTTTTTTGAGGTAGTGGTAGCCTCCCGTAGCCCGGAGATTCCTAGCACCCCCTGTCCCGCCGTTACCGCGACCGCTACCTTGGCCGGGAATAGCGGGACTACCGGGAACTGGGGGCCGTTTTGTGTGGTGTGGGCTCATACAGAGGTTTTGGCCTACTAATGCCACGCTGGCCAGACGGGTTGGCATAGGGTTTGGTCTCGAGTTTTCCTTCTCTAAGCAGTGGTTTTCGGCTCTGCTCAATTTTCCCTTAGTCGCCTTCTACGACACCCACGGGATGAGATGGGGTGGTGACCTTTGTATTCTTTAGGTCCGTCACCACACGGACGGACACACGCACATAATGAAAGCAAAAACCCAAAGAATATAATTGTTAAATTAAGCTCCCGAATCTTAAGAGATAATTTGTTGAGTGCTTTTCGTCTAGCAAAGGGACTAAACACCGATCAGTTGGGATTTACTGGGACTTCTAATAAAGTGTACATGCATGAACATTTAACGCTCAAAAAGAAAGAATTATTTCGCCAATGTAAAGAGGCAGCCATCAAAAATAATTTCAAATATGTATGGGTTAAACATGCCACTACAATTTTAGGTATGTGTTTACTAATATGTTATTTATTCTATAAGGCTAATAATAACACAGTTAGAGAAAATTTCACTGTAACCCTGGGTACAATTAAAGTACTAATACAATATTATATTTTAATACGCTGTCATCATAATGTTATATCTGCGCAGTCGGGTCGGTTGTTATGCTTTATATTTGCATCGATTTCATTCTTACAATTTATTACATGCAAACTGGACTTTGTTCTCATTACTAACGATTACAAGCGAAAAACTACTTAAGTAATACTGTTAAAGTTATGTTTTCATCATGTTGGATAACGTAACTATTTACTACTAAAATTGTCGGGGGCTTCGGTCTAAATTACATACCATGTTTATGAACATTTTATCGAGTTCCTACGATATCATTATACTAACGGAGACTTGGTTAACACCCCATATATTTGATGGCGAGCTTATCGATGAGCGGTACACAGTTTACAGATGTGACCGTAACCGGGAAATCACTAAAAAAATAAAGACGGAGGTGGTGTTCTCATTGCAGTTTTAAAAAATCTACGGTCTACTAGTGTAGCTATTGAGTCAGTTCATGAGACTGGCAGGACCACTTGGTTGTTTGATTCTGGATGCTGTTTACCGAATAAAATCAGAAATTGGTACCTACAACACGTTAAAATATACCTATTGATGTCGTATTTTGTAGTATGTGGGTCAGTGGGTCATCTTAGGGGTGGGTGGTTAATTTCTTACTTGCTATATTATTCGAATGAAGAAAATAAGTAATTCTTTTCTATTAATTATGTGATGCCGCCCTTACTTCGGATTTTGACATATTGAACATTTGAAATATTTTCATTGAATTTGCGCGCAGCGCACTGAAGTTTGCGCTGAAGCTTCTGTTGAATTATTATTGATTTTTCGTCGTCGTCTTTAACTATCTTTGCACAATTTGCTGCCTATTGATGTGGTGTAAACCTAGGTGTCTAGTCTAAGTACAAAATACTCATAAAGCAGATCTCTCACTTGGTGCAACCACTTTTCTAGAGTTCGCCTAGAGACTGATAATAAAGTTGACAACCTCTCATTAGAATCCCCAGTTCTAAGCTTAATTAAATATGCTGCTAAAGCTAGGGACGCTCTAGGTATTTCTAATAACTGAGGGACTTCATTAAACATTTGATGGAACTGTGCTTTGTTCAACCCTATCCATGTGCGAACGACATGGTGTTCCATATCATCTATACTCTCAAATTGAAGTAAGCTTGAATTTACAACTTCTTTTAAGGACATCATGTCCTGGATATGTTTTGCTGTAAAAGTCTGTACATAATTATTTCTCAAACTGTTAAGAAAATCCCATGCTTCTATAACTAAATGACGATCACAAAGACGATTATTATTATTATCTATACTTTATTATTTTGTTAAAACATGAGTGTTGTGGTGAAGGAAAACATACATATATAACAGTAAAGATTGCAAGCCAACGAGGTAGACGCTGGTTAGCTAATAAACAGGAAGTGAAGCAAGTACTTACAGATTGTGGTTCACGCCATTTTCGAATCACTGCTAATATCACTTCGTCATCCAAAGCTCGACGACCTAGTGTATTGCAGCGACGCAAGCGATGCAAGGGTGGTACATGGAGGAAGATCAGAAGTCCGTAGGAAAGCCAGGGTCGAGGAATATCAATAAAAGTATGGGAGGAACACTCAAAACGCGTGTGCGTTTTGAGTGTTCCTCCCATACACTAGACGATAGGAAACGAGTGTCGAATGTCAATCGATGTCAGTGTCATAAATGTCAAGTCAGAGTTAGCACAGATAAAAAAATACAATATCTTTTAGTAAATGTGAATCGATTTATTTTAATTATGTAGATATTTAATTAGTTTAATAAATTTAAGGATTAATTTTTACCCCGCACCGGAGGAAAGATGAGCATCGGATAAAATCAACCCGATACCGCACCGAACGTGTTAAGTTTAATTCTGTTTAATAGACTTGTGATATAACACGATTTTCTAAATACATACATAAAAAACCGTAATAAAACCCAAATATGTATAAAAAATATGTATATCTTGTATGTATGAATAATTAAATTAACTTACAGTTTTAAAGATGTGGTTCGATGTGCCGTCCTTGGTACTGAATGCACAAGGCCGCTGTCTTGATCATAGATGCCTGCGCGTTCCGTAGCATATCAGGTGTTACGGTCCTGAAAGCGGCCTTGATCCAGTCTTTCATCTGTTCCACTGTATCACAATAAACTACATACACTGAGTTTTTAATAAAGCCCCACAAAAAAAAATCGAATGGACTGAGGTCTGGGGAACGTGAAGGCCAAGCCACAGTCGCATTTCCGCACCCAATCCACTGAGATAAGCGTTCGTTTAAGTGATCCCGAACATCACGGGCAAAGTGTGCTGGTGCACCGTCGTGTTGAAATATGAGGTTATTGTTCATTCTTGTTTGCGCCAAGAAAACTGGCCCCACGACTACATCTCCAATTATACCATCCCACACGTTAATCGCCATTGGTGTTGAAAAGAAGATTCTGTTGAGGCATGCGGATTTGTGTGAGACCAGACGTGTTCATTATGGATGTTGTTTATGCCTGCTCTGGTAAAGGATGCCTCATCCGCCCACAACACTTTGAACAAAAATCTGGCGACGCTTCTACCTGGCTTTGGTACCATCGGCAAAATGTAGCGCGAGGCAAGTAATCAGCTGATATCAGCTCCTGGGTGCGATGAAAGTGATAAGGGTGCTGGGCTTTATTAGTTAGCACACGCTAAACTTGCACGTGGTTTGAAGCGCCTACCGCTAATGCAGCTCGACGTGTACTTGTGCGTGGATTACTTTCAAAGTGTTCCAACACTGCTTCCTCAAAATCGGGATCGATTCTCGTCGAACGACCCTCCGAAATCGGCGCGTGGCACGAACCCGTCTGGTACAAGCGATGTACCATGCGAGTGAAACACGCCACCGACGGCAGCTGACGTTGCTCTGCTTCTGGCCTGCCGTCGATAAATCGCTGACGATACAGGGCTTAGAAATAAGAAATAGAAAAAATAAAGAAATAGAAGAAAAAATAGGACGGAAAAGAATAGTTACTACAAGTCACAAATGTTCTGACAGACGAAAAAGACACAGATCAAAGTAATAAGTATGGTTAAAACGAGCAATTTGAAATTAAAATCTTCTAATTCCCTAGTTATAGGCAAGCAACCCGCGCGCGCGCACTCGATTTGCCTCGTAATGTTAAATATTTTAGAAAGGCGAACACATCAAACAGCACTTGTGTTTCCTTAAGTCCTGGTGCCCCAAAATACAATTAATTATTACCGACAAGTAAAACCTGTTGTTATACTTTTTACTTCTTTTTTGACTTTCAGGAATGTCCAAAAACAAGTCTACTTACAAATAAGGTTTTCATAATAATTTATCGATTTAATACTTTTTGCTACAAGGGTGCGAGTTCGCTAGATCTGGAATCTAGCGAACTCGCACCGAATGCACATCTCGCGAGCAGTTACTGCGCGAACGGCACCCGAACGTGAAATGCACGCGCCCAGCTCGCAAACGGCTCGTGAACTGCACATTCGGTGCGAGTTCGCCAGATCTGGACACACTCTTAGATGATGATAACGACATCCTAGCTGATTCGGCCACGAACACTACTCAAATCTGAGGTTGGTGACGCTCATGTGCCTCCGCATCTGGGCTCATCCAACATAAGAAAAGATACACACAGTGCGGACATATGAGCTCTCCATTTAGGTAGTTATATCAGATATTCGCAGGTTCTTTGATTTTTTTTTGTTTCATGTGTTGTAGTTGGTCGTTGGTTATTAGGCAATGAATTAAATCCGAAATAATGATATATACTTTTATTACTGTTACATGAATACGTGTGTATCGTACCGCGGAGGATTATCCAGTGTGTCGTGGCGACGCGACTTAGCGACTAACAAGTTGATGATTTAGCAAATTCGTCGCATCGCCACAGCTACTCCCCCTTTTACAAAAATTTTAAACTTAATATTTAATTATGTATGTTGTTATAATGTAGTGGCTTATAATATTTGCTTAATCTAGAGAACCGGAGCTTAGTTACAATTCCAAGTAGGTAGCTTACATCGACGAAATATGCAACATATCATTCAACCTCAGATCACATAAACAAGGGAGATTTGCTATCCTTGTGATTTTAGTATGCGTACCCGATGTCGCCACTTGTCACACATTTATATTTGTACACGCCCAAACGATTATCTCAACAGCGCACACACACACATAAAAGTCAACGTGATTTGCTGCAAACACAACAATACCATTGTTTCTGTTAACTCACACAAATTCACTGCTCCAATCACGGCATTTTTCACACACGCTAGTGATGGAAAAAATTGGTCGATAAAATATTTATCGATGAAACAGATGTCAAAATATGGTTCATCAAATAAATAAAAAATATTATATTGTCGGTATTATTCGGTATTGATATATCTATTTGAATTGAAAAATTAAACAAATGAGTAGGTAGATTACTCTACACTAATATTAACGAGCTGAAGGGTTTGTTTGAATGCGCTTATCCCAGGATAAATCGGACCTATTTCAAAATTGGAAAGGTAAAGTATTTTATACCTGAGTGTTAAAGACTATGTATGTACCACGAGCAAACCCAGGGCGCACTGCTAGTCAGACTAATATTACAAACGCGAAAGTATGTGAATCGTTTTTGTGAATTTTGTCATTGCTGTCATCCATCTTGCAGGGTTCAATTGTTAGATTTATATTTTTTACAGCAGATGAGCAAGTCAAAAAGGAAACCTGTTCGAGAGATGTACAATTTCCATAAACCATATCTCTTAGCTCTGACTTTACTAACAGCTTTTTATAAATTGCCTGAAACTGCCTAGCTGTAGGGTTTGTGTTGCATCCACCGTGAGATCTAATATGCCCAAACATTAACTCGTGCCGTCTAAAAGCTTTAAAGACTGAAGATACTGCATTGCCATTTCTAAAAGTTGGAATGTCTTCTCTCTATTTGCTGGACAAATAGGTTTTTTAAAATGAAGTTGGGCCATATGCCTTGAATTTAAAACGTCAAACAAGTTATAACCATTTTTAAGAATTGAACAGTACCTTCTACATCACAAAAACCTGATATTTGCATCTTTGAGCAAAAAGTCAATGCATCTGCTACACTGTTATTAAATAACTGTGATGCTAAGCGTACCTTAATTTTTGGCTGGTTTTTGAAAAAAATATGGCCTTTTCTTAATTTTTTCGCTAAGTGCATTTTTTCTTTGTCCTGCAGATTTTTCAGGTGACTCCATTTTATGTACTTATTTGTGTCAAAATCTAAAAAACAATCATATGCTTCAAATGCATTTCTCAATAGTTTTAACATATGACAGGGGTCCAAGAATATATGAACAGGCTGATGAGTAATGGGGTGTTCAAAATGAGTTTTTAATTGATCTGCATTAAAAGAACATCCAAGTTCCTTAGCCATGGTGATGTTGGCTGGACAACCGTCAAAGGTCATCGATGTTATTTGGACGCCTGTATCTTCCAGTAATTCTAAACAGTGTCTAACAAGATTAGACCGCTGTTCTCCTGTCACACCATCAACAAGAAAATAACCCACTGGTATTTTCCATGCCCCATTGATAGCAGTGACTAAAAATACCAGCACTTCTTTGGCTTCAGTTAAACAATCGCCATGCTTTGCTGAATTAGATATATCGACATATCCATGCTGGTATTTTCCATGCCCCATTGTTAGCAGTGACTAAAAATACCAGCACTTCTTTGGCTTCAGGTATACAATCGCCATGCTTTGCTGAATTAGATATATCGACATATCCATGCATTTGTCTTCCGTCCCACTCGACACGCTGTTTTATTGCCATTTCGTCTATTACTAAAATACACATCAATTTGTACTTAGTTGCGGCAACTTTAAGTTTTATTGCTTTTAAAGATTCTTGCGTGAAACCAGGCTGAGCATCAACGGACTGGTACCATTTTTTTATAGATCGAATATGAGGCAGAGCCGTCTGAAATGTTTTTCTAACATATGCATACGCCTTCGGCAAATAAAAATGGAGAGTACACGCAAAAGTTTTAAGAGCAGGAGAATACTTCTTTTTTGTGATTCTACCTAATGAAACATTTTCCTCATACCGGTGCATAAGATCTTTCACTCCAAGGTTTTCTAATTGATTGACGTGATCACCTCCAATGTAGTTTTTTCCTTTGAGGCTATCCAAAATAGTTTTTAAATCGGCAATTTTTTTTCGATGTCTAGGTACTTGTATTTTTTTGAAGCCTCTTAATTTGTGATTTTTGTTTTTTTATAAGTTTTTCTTGTGTGGAAACAATACGACGCAATTTGCGCTTTCGAGGGGTTTAAATTTAATTAAACAATATTAAAATTAAATAATAAACATAAATTTTCAATGCATATCACTGTGATATGGGGCTCTGTCCAACTAGTAATAAAAATATTTATTTAAAAAAAATGTACCGTGCTCACTTTGATTATATATTTGTGTTCAATATACCGACTCACTGTTAAGCACCTAATTTTTTTTAGAAAAAAGAACCTCCTTCATTGTGCTGACTTACTTAAAACAAAATACTTAAGTTTTCATTGCATATCTCAAAAACTACTGAACCGATTTTAATAAAGCTTGCAGCATTCCCTAAGTTTAATAATACCTAGTACAACAAAAAATATTTCCGGCCGAATTAAGTAATTCGGTAATTCGATATATGCGAATACAAACATAAAAACATACATACATACACTTTTGAAATTGGGCACATTTGTTCAGACGCTGATATAGACTAACATATACGAAACTGGGCAGTTCTGGAAATATTACATACATACGGGTCGAATTGATAACCTCCTTTTCTTAGAAGTAGGTTACAATATGTACTAAAACCTTCGCCTAAACGTATCAAATACTTTTCTGAAAACCACACTAAAATTGGTTCAGCCAAACACGAGATAATCTCGCAAAAACATACATTTATTTATTTATTATTTTATTAGATAGGAACAGCAAACAGCTGGAATATACAGTATACAACACAGAAATCAACATACAGAAGTTAACAATATTCTAGCCCACAACACTGTTCACACATACATATATACATACGGGTCGAACTGAGAACCACCTTTTTGAAGACGGTTAAAGACATATTTCTATACCTTCTGTAAGCTAAATAAACAACTTAAACATTAAAACACACGCTTTAACACTATATCGATACATTGTTTTATCGTTACGACAGATTACTCTTGAAACTACATCACTATTTTACGGCCGGGTACAGCGGAGGTACCACGCGACTGTCATTACATTGTGAATTTGTGAGTATTGGTGACGCACGCATCCATTGCGCCATGGAGCGGAACGATTAATTTAATTATTCTTACTTAGCAAGCAATGTATTTTATTATTACGCTAAGAATGAATTGTCACTTAATGTCATTTATGTTATACTTAATTTCTATTTTTGTGGTTTTATAGAAGAAATATGTAAATATTGTAATACTTACACATGAAATGAGATTCCATCTTTCTCGTAGTTCACTTTTTTGCTTGTATTTTTGCAAACAACAACAGAACAACCCGGCATTTTGGCAAAAATCGAGAGACGTGACGCGAGCGCGTAGTTACTGTCGACTGGCGGCGAAAATCGGTATCAAGTACAACTTGAGCCAGATGCGTTCGCGCGTGCCGGGGCGCTATAACAAATCTCCCTTGTTTGATGTGATCTGAGCATTCAACAGATGTTATTGTAACTTGCAATCTGAAATTAAATACATTGTTATGATAACGACACAATTGAAACTTATACATTGTAATTGAAGACATAATACACTCGAGAGCAATGAATCCGGGTCACTTAAAGAATCCTAAAAATCTCGGAAACTAAAAATGCTAGGTTAATGCAATAAATTGTATTTAATAGACAATGTAATACTCCTTAAATGAAGGTATTAAAACTTCTTAGTTATTGTAAAGTTATATCATAAAAAAATCAAATTTGAAAAAGGGCCACTTTCGAAGATGGAACTACGAAATTACAGCATTTGGTTTTGCTTTTGTTTGTAATCTGTCATTTATGTGGGTACATAAACCATGTTGATAGTGCTCTATATTCATTATTCAAGCTGAAATTATGTCGCTTACGCCTGAAGAATGCACCAGAATACTTACAATGCTGGAAACCGGCCGGAGTCAGCGCGATACAGCCAGGACTGTCGGTGTGTCGCTGTCAACAGTACAAAGAGTTCTCCGACGTTACGAAGAAACTGGTTCTAACCTACGCAGACCAGGAACGGGCAGAACCAGGTGTACCACAGCACGAGAAGACCGATACTTGGTGAACACCATGCTTCGAAATCGCTTTCTCACAGGAACTGAACTCACAAATCAGTTTCGACGCCTCGGAGGAAGTAACCCAAGTGCATGGACAGTAAGACGTCGGCTTGCTGAATCTAACTTAAAACCCCTTAGACCTGCAAACGGCCCTAAACTGGAGCGTGGGCATCGTATTTCAAGACTAAGATATGCCCAGAGCCACGTAAATTGGAGTATTGAAGATAGGTCAAAAGTTATGTTCTCCGACGAATCAAAATTTATGCTCTACAAGCACGATGGAAGACACAGAGTGTATCGAAGACCAGGGGAAAGATTCAAGCACGCATGCATCGAAGAAAAAGTAGCCTACGGTGGTGGGTCTGTACTTGTGTGGGCCGGAATTTCTTCTGAAAGTCGCACAGAGCTGGTGATTATAGAAAACGGCTCTTTAACTAGCGAAAGATATGTGGAAGAAATCCTCAATGATCACGTTGGTCCATTTATGGTCAATTTAGGTGAGGATGCTATATTTATGCATGACAATGCCCAACCTCATACAGGTAGGATTGTGAATGACTACCTTCAAGAGATGAACATTACTCGTATGGAGTGGCCAGCGCGCAGCCCGGATATCAACCCGATCGAGCATGCTTGGGACGAGCCAGGCAGATGCGTAAAACAACGAAACCCTCCCCCAATCACGCTTCGTGAGCTCAAAATTGCTCTCACAGAGGAATGGGAGAATATTCCCCAAAATCGTATAAGGAACTTGGTGTACAGCATGCCAAACCGCGTAAACGCAGTAATGGAAGCACGAGGAGGCAATACGAAGTATTAAAATTCAAGAAAATCGTAATAAAGTTAAAAAATTTCATGTTTCCTATTTTTGTTTTAAGGAGAGATCAGCAGTTTTTTTCTTTATGTAATTTTGTGTTAATAAAATGTATGGTGACTCATATTTTTTTTACTTTCATTTAAGGAGTATTACATTGTCTATTAAATACAATTTATTGCATTAACCTATCATTTTTAGTTTCCGAGATTTTTAACATTCCATAAGTGACCCGGATTCATTGCTCTCGAGTGTATATTTACGTTGACTAGAAATTCTTTTAGTTGGCACTCGTTTACTAAGTATATAATTAAGTTTGTTATACAGAATGTCTACGGCAGCATTAGTGTCTTGCTGTTGAAATATATCTGTCCAGTCAGCATTGGCAATATCACAGTAAAGACCATGGAAGTCAGCCTTTCTAAAATTCCATTGAGGATACATTAACTGTTGAGTTGATTTAGGCGGTGACTGATTTATTGGTGTATTTCTTGGTAGTGTGACGATTACCTCAAGTGGAGGGTGGTACGCATCCATGGGGACCAGTGATTCAACGTCAGGGGTTACAGTTATGCTTCTAGGGTTAAGATTCGTTAATACCAGATCTAGGATGCTTCCATATTTATTGCTATTGTTATTACATTGTGTCAGCTTACAGTAGAGTAAAAAGTTTTCAAATTGCGTTCGCACAGTGGTACTACAAGACTTTAAATTAAAATCACCTACAATAATAAGCTGGTATTCAGAATATGTATTTGTTAAGTTTTCTATACAGGTTAAAACGTCTAGGTATCGCTTGTCGCTATAGCTAGGTGGTAGATACACAACGCATATTAACAACTTGACATTTTTCCAAGTGACCATAGCAAATAATAGTTCCTTATCGTCAGTTAAATCGTCAATATTTGTAATTCTTTTGACGGTGTAGCAGTTCTTCACTGCTAACAGAACACCACCCCATCCGACATCACCAGCTCGATCTTTACGAAGTACTACATAACCAGGAGGAAATAACTGAGCATCAAAGATAGAACTGTTAAGAAATGTTTCAGTTAGGGTGATGATGTCACAGGATAAAGCACTGATATTATTGCGAAACATGGCAGTTTTAGAACGTAGACCTCTTACATTTTGGTAATATATTAATATTTTTTTGTGTGTTATGTTTGTCTTTGGTTTTTGCTTATTTTTAGAAACAGATGCTATGTTAGAAGTTACGTTGTTATTGAACTTACACAAGAAAAAACTCATTTATTTGAGGTAGGTTGGTTTTGGGACAGTTATAGTATCTATCATCAAAGTTAATATTATCCAATATATTGTTATAGATGCACACTATTCCATTATTATTAAGTTTTCCGGTTTTGTACGAGAACATGTCAAGAGAAACAGGAATATTCGTATTATAGAAATAGGCATATGTACTATTATTTAGTTCTGCATACAATAAATTACTAAATATTTCTACATTATAGTTATATATCAGAGCTCCGCACACGTATGTGGGAGTACAGAAAACAATATTTGTATGTATGATATGCTCTAGTGCTTTTCTTATATTTTCTATTATTCCTTTGTAATTACAAGAACCTTTAAACTCTTTCTCACCCAACATGATTATACAATAGTCATTCATATTATATTTACATAATTTCTCATCTATGTCATTGAGAAGGTGTTTTATATCAGAATTAGGTTTTACATAACGAATAAATTCAAATTGTTCGCCAAAAGTATCTTCGACATATTGCAATGTACCATAGAAAGTACTGTTAGTGAGGATACACAACTTCCGTCGCTCGCTGTAGGTTAGAGGAGCCACGTCTGTGTTACTACTAGTGGATAAGAGATGCGCGTTCTGTTTTGTTTCTAAGGCTTGCTGTAAGACGAGGATTTCTTTATTGAGTACCAATATTTGGTTCTTGGCTTGCGTCAGTTGCTGTTCCATCGCTAGGATCTTCAGTTGCAGGTTTGAGACAGTCTCGCTGGCAAGATTCGAAGTTTCGTGTGCAGTAGATAATCTAGGCGGCGTAGCGATAATGAGATCTGAATATTGCAAGGAACGCCTGTGTTTTTTCATTGTACTAGTACATAACTTATTTTTCCTTGGTGGTGTTTTAGAAAGAAAGGCCTTGAGAGTATTATTTTCTTTGGTTAACTTAGCAACTTGTAATCGGAAATCATTATTTTCAAGAATAATACTTTCTAGTTCATTTTGTGTAGAACTAAGTTCCATAACATGTAACTCTAGTATGGTTTTGTTTGTGACTTGAGTAGATATGGAATTATTGAATGTGCAATCCATGCTTCTTGATAATATTTGTTCAGTAGTGACAGTCTCATCATCAAGGATATTCGGCGATGTGTCCAAGTCTGGAATTTCAAGGCTTTCAGGGATTGCGGTCGTAGGAGTAGACCAAGGAGTGATTTCTGGTGAAATACTGCTTAATCGGGCTCTTTCCGTTACAGGTTTATGCACGACCTGCTTTTTCCTTAGTGTAACATTCAATTCCTCTGAAGGTGTTAGAGTTTGCCCCCCAGTAGTTTCAGTTGTGCACTTTTTGTTAATTTCCTTTTGACTTTCGCTGTTTGTGACTAGTAGCGGCATCTTGCGGCTAGTTTTGTTGGTTTTGGTATTAGATGACATATTGATGATCGATGTTATTGATGGTATAGACCAACGAGTTACAAAACAGTTTACTAGGTGTCGCTTATTGTTTAACGCAATTTGGGAATACTAGATGTCACTAGGTGTCACAAATGCACTGCATAAACCAGTCGTTGATTGGCCAGAGGGCGGAGCTTATTTCAAAGACTGAAAATAAACGAATTCTGACACCAACAATATAACAGTTTTTAAATTAATCACTTAATGCACTGATGTTGTTGATGAATGGTTATTAATATTGTCATTTAAAGTCAATAACTCACGTTACTAATGATATTTAAGTCCTTTTCAGCTCACACACATGGAAAAGTCCTGAACTATGTCACTTTGAATTCACTAAGATTGCGTCCGAAATCAGTGTTGAATTAACGAGATAACAGTTGCACATAGAAATTGCTTTATGTTACATAAAACTATGATCAGTAGGAAACGATAAGCACTTAACAAGATTTATATTTAATTAAAATGTACGGAGACGATGTAAACAAGAGCACAGTGCTGCCACTCCTCCGTTTGGTTTCGTAACTCTCCCGCTGCGTGTGGTATAAGTGTTAGACATTGCGCGTTTTGCGGATTCATCATGTTGATAGTTTTGTTTTACAATAAAATCGCTATTATCTAATTTATTACTATTAAAATTAACTTGCTCTTTGATTTGCTCGTTTACATTATAACTAAGCTGTGGCGATGCGATAACGTTACTGCATTTATAAGGCTAGTTTTACACTGTTCGAAATCTTCTGCTTTTTCTGTCCAAATAATTTTTGTCTTATCGTTGCGTTTTGCATTATGCAAGTATTTATTTAACTCACTATGTATTTCGGCAGCTTTTGGAATATGTGATCTATAAAAATTTACCATACCGAGAAAACGTCTAATGTCCGATACGGTTTCAGGTTTTGGGTACTTAACAATATTATCGACCTTTTCTTGCAGAGGGCATACGCCTTTAGCTGATACTTCGTGTCCTAGGAATTCGACCTTATCTTGACCAAACATAGATTTGGATATGTTAATTGTAATACCGAATGCGTTAAATCTTTTAAGAATTGCCTGTAATTGTTTTTTTATGAATCTCCTCGTTCTCTGATGCTATTATTACGTCATCTAAATATGCAAAATAGAAATCCGATCCTAGCTCGGTATTTAATCCTGCCAGGACGCACTGGTCCATAAAACGCTGAAAAGTTTGCGCTGCGTTGCGGAGACCGAAAGGCATGCGTTGAAATTCGAAGAGTCCAAAAGGTGTTATTATTGCAGTTTTCGGAATATCTGATTCATTTATCGGAACACAATGATAGGCTCTATTTATATCGATGCGTGAAAAAATTGTTTTTTTAGCTAGAATATATGTAAAGTCATGTAAACGCGGAATTGGGTACCTATCAGGGACTGTAATGGAATTTCATCATCATCATCATCATCATCAGCCGGAAGACGTCCACTGCTGAACAAAGGCCTCCCCCCTAGTAATGGAATTTAATTGACTATAATCACCGCATGGACGTAATTGACCGTTTTTCTTTTTGACTACATGTAACGGGCTAGCCCACGTACTTTTGGAAGGTCGACAAATACCTAGCTCTTGCATATGGGAGAATTCGTCTTTGACTAACTTGTAACGATCGGGTGGTAACCGCCGTGCTTTTGCATGCACCGGTGGTCCCGATGTTTCTATGTAATGACATACTGAGTGAACAGGACCTTCTTTAAATGATACTGGCTTCATTACTTCGGGAAATTCTTTTAAAATGTCGTAATAAGGATGACTACTATTAATTGTGTTGATCGCGCCTTGATTCGAGCAAACCAAAGGTACTATAACATTAAGGTTCGTGACCTGGTCGATTAACTTTTTAGAGCTTGCATCTACGAGTAACTTATAAAACGCTAAGAAATCCGCGCCTAATATTGGTTGAGATACGTCGGCGATCACAAATGTCCACTTAAAAGCTCGTTTTAACCTTAAAAACACTAGTGTTTTCACACCATAAGTACGAATTTCACTACCGTTCGCGGAAAATAAACGGTATTCGGTTGACTCACCAGATTTTTTGTCCTTGGGTATGGCTGGTATCACTGAGATGTTAGCGCCGGTGTCCACCAAAAAATGTAGGTTGCTTTGCATAATAATATCCTTGACGCATAGGCGGTGGTTAGTCGATGGTACGTAGTCGTCCGCCTGCGAACGTACCTCATTTAGTTTCCCTGGTGCTTATTCCAATTACATGGTTTCTCACAGTTGCGTGCTTGATCTCTAAATTTAAGGTGATAATAGCATAGCCATTTGGGGTCGTCTGGTGTAATTTTCGTCGAAGATCTGGATCTAGAACGGTTGAATCTGCGACCTTGATAATAACGTCCTCGGCCACGATGATGAGCACGACCGCGATTTTGCACTTCCGTACGTAATGAAGCTACTTCCAACGTGAGTTTATTCATTTGGGATAACATCTCCAAGATAGGAAATGATGCGGATGTACTTGGAGTATTTAAAGTCGCGACGGCTGTATTTGGGGTAGGTATGAACGATGTACTGCTGCTATCCACTGCTGCTACTTCGCCAACGTTGATAGTTTCTAAAATATTATCGGCTATGTAAGCCAATTTTTTTAAGTCTTGTTCCTGAGTGACCGCTAAACCCGCTCTAATAGTGGCTGGAAGTCTACTTATCCACAAATTCTTGAGTATTTCGTTGGATACCTGCATGTTACGACCAACGTCTTTCATTCGTCTTAATAGCTGGGATGGTTTTTGTGCGCCTAGATCGAGCTCGCTTACTAATTTCTTAAATTGCGCGTTAATGGAGTCTTCGTATACTTGCAGTAGTCTGTCCTTTAGAGTCTGGTATTTGTTAGTTGCCGGCGTATTATAAATCAGATCACTTGCCTGCTGGCTGCTGAAATTTCGCGTCATCACTAGTCTTCTGAGGTGTTATAGTGTGCTCGAATTTGGCGAACCACAATCGTGGCATATGAGGCCAAAATTCGGGAAGTCTGGTATTAATGCTGATCGCGGCTAGGTCGTTCACCATTGCTCCGGTGACACTTGATAACTCTCCGGGTTCTCCTTGAGGGGCTGATGTTGGCATTGTTACGTATACAGGTTTTTTCGCTGAGTCCGAACTCACTTGCTGCATGTTTAATTTTTAATTCACTTAAGTCCACTTTTAAGTTCAACCAAAGC
Organism: Autographa pulchrina; assembly: GCA_905475315.1. Lineage (NCBI taxonomy): Eukaryota > Metazoa > Arthropoda > Insecta > Lepidoptera > Noctuidae > Autographa > Autographa pulchrina. Next base: position 2,664,217 of record FR997775.1, read on the forward strand.
CAATAGCACGACCAACAAATCACGTCGGGGTCACCACTTTTGTGTTTCATGTGTTGTAGTTGGTCGTTGGTTATTAGGCAATGAATTAAGGTCTCCCACACAAAACTGCGATGCGATGCAGGAATTTCTAGTAAATAAAGTTCAAAATGGAACGCGAATTCGCAGAATTTTGCGATGCGATGCGAATTCGCAGTTATGTGGGCGAGCCTTTAATCCGAAATAATGATATATACTTTTATTACTGTTACATGAATACGTGTGTATCGTACCGCGGAGGATTATCCAGTGTGTCGTGGCGACACGACTTAGCGACTAACTAACAAATTGATGATTTAGCAAATTCGTCGCATCGCCACAATTTTGATACCAAACGTGAAGAACGGAAAGCTTAAACACCTTTCTTTAAGATAAATACTAGATAGAAAAATATCACAGGTTTCAAATGGCATCTAATTCAATAGACCCACGAAGAACATTACACATTTAAGAATGTATTTATGTGGGGTTAGTATTTCGGGGCTATTAAATTCATACTTACTTTGGTACGTTTGAAATGCTTCTGTTTAGTCTTTATTGTTGGAAAATAGAACGCAAACAAGCGCCTACGCCTGATCAAGGAGCAATCACACACGCGCTGACGTGATGCTATTTCTTTATGTATAACCTCTTTCTTGTTCGTATATAAGCACTAGCACCGTGACGTGTCGAATTTTGTCTTAATGGAATCGGCACAAATTTTTACTCCTGAACTCTCAATTGCCATAATCATTGGCTTGTACGTATCCGGTAAGCCAGCTAGCATTAACGTCCCTAGCCATTCATCGTCTACTTTGAATCCAATGTTTCTCAAACGATGTGCAGATGTCATTATTTTGTTTACATAGTCTTCTATGCTTGAACTACTTTCTAATGTTGTATTAATTAAGTCCTTTAACAAGCCAACTTTACGAGTCAAACCCGAATCCTCAAAAGCTCGCATTAAATTTTCCTTATGTGCACATATATTATCGGATCAATAAGTAAAATAAGTTTTGACTTAGCTTTAACATCCTTTTTTTTGTCAACCGGCTTGCCATAAATTTTTAGTTGCTAGTTTAATAGCTTTTAATATTAACACAGTTATAGGAGATATAACGCTGAATAGGTTAAGTTTAGATTTAAGTAGTAATTTAGTTTTTAGTTTAAACTCTCAACGCAGACAATAGGGAAGCACTCTGATAGCATTCTGCTGTATCATCAGAATATAAATCGCTTTTCTAGCAAAATTCTTGATATTGAACTTTTAGTAGACAAACTGTATTCAATTGATATTCTTTGTTTTTGTGAATCTTGGCTTAAACCAGATATGATGAATTTTAATGTAAATAACTTTGCGATTGCCAGTGCGTTCAGCAGACTTTCAGCTGAGGTGGGTGTCTGATTTTATGTAAAGATTATTTTAAGTTCAAGGAACGTCAAGACATCTCCTCTTTCTCTGTTGACCGCATATGTGAGGTAGCATGTGCAGAAATAGAATCTCTTATTGTTCTTTGCGTTTATAGGCCTCCCTCATCTAACTTGTTATCATTTTTAATTATAATGGAGAAAATTTTAAGTAAATTATGCCGCAATAATAAATCAATATATATTTGTGGAGAATTTAATGTTAATATCTTGATTGATTCGCCGGATAAATGTAAGCTCTTATCTTTATTTAAGTCATTTAATTTAAATTATATTTTTAAGGAACCAACGAGGATTACTGCAACTTCACTTACTTGCATTGATAATATATTTTCAAATAGTTCAGTGCTAAACACTAGATTAATACCCGGTGTAAGATCTGATCATATGGGTCAATTAGTTACTATCAAAGCTAAAAGTAAATTACCTGTAGCTAAAGTTATTTCAACCAGGCCCTTAACTAATCATATACTAAATTCATTTAAAAATAATATTACATCAGCCCTTAATTGTAATTGTTCTTTACCATTCCGTGATAAGTGTGTTTAGCAATATTTAGCAATAATTTACTTTTTGTATCGATCCAATTCTCTTTTCTGCACTTCCTCCTTCTTTTTGTAACATCAATCATAAAGGAGATATTTTTTTTTTGTATGGAGAACAGGCCCACCACAAATCTTAATGTTTATTAATAAAACATATATCAAAACATTCCTTATAATCTGTACAAAATAGTAGTAGTAATTTTTTTTCTCCCTGTAATGGCAAAAAAGAGGAAATAATTAAAACTTGTAGATACCTACAACATAACCTCAAAATTAAATTAATAGTTTTTTTATATATTTTTGGCATTTACATAATTTTTAATTATATATATATTTAATAAAAATTGTTATAAATGTATGACCTGCTTACGAACTCGATACCACACTGGGTTTTCGCATATTATATATATATTTATTTCATACTTTTGAAGGATAAGAAAGGCAGTAATTGTTTTTAATAAGGCTGTCAATATTTAGTAGTATTTCTGGAAGTAAAGGAAAAGAAAACAAAATATAAACCAGTATATATTACAAAACATTTATTCCTGTAACTCATCATCATCATTTTCATAATCATCTCTTAGCAACAGTACCTCATCTAAGAAAGTTGCAGGTGGTTCGACCTGATCCTGATAGCGTGCCCAAGATAAAAACCAAACAATAGACATAACGTGTGCACAGCAGCCAACAGTACGCCTGCCTACCAGACAATTACAACAATATCCAGCAATGGCAGCTCTTGTATTAGCAATTAAAGTATTAGTGTCGACCAGAATATAGGTATAATATGTTCTTCGACTTGTGTGTCTTGATTGTATCTTGCCTCTAAGGAGATACTTATTTGGACCAAACTCGGAGACAGGTTGCTGGTATACCTCAATTGTGTATACTCCAGAACCTCTAACATACTCACCATAATAGGAACGGGCTTGTTTAATTTGATAAATCCCTAGAGCAAAGAGAACTAAATCACTAAAAGTTAGTTTTGGAAAATTATTTAGTTCTGGAAGATGACCATCAGGCACCCTCACTCTGTTCAAATTTGTGTTTCAACAAATGATGCTAAGCCATTCTCAGTGTTTCTTTTGGATTGAGCTATTGCTAATATTTGTTGAGCATAATAATTATCTCTAATCAATGGGCGAAATCTATTTATTAAGGCAGCTGCTATTTTAAAGTCCAACATAAGATGGGTAGAGGCTCTGTTAAAATATTCCTGACGGAACAATTTGAACTCCCTTTTAAATATCCCATTTACCACCTCAACTACCCATCTACACAAGGTCACACACCTCGATTTGTTGGCAGCCAGTGTAGATAGTTGGGTTTCCCCTGCCTGTTTAGATTCAGGCATATGGGCAACGTAGCCCTGTTGCTGTAAGAACGGAATTGCATCCCGAAAACCCCTATCAAGAATAAAAACATCTTGTTGCCTAAAAAATGATCGCATTGGACTATTATTGCTAAACAATCTAATCATGATAGCAGTATCCGATTCTGTCGCTGGGTATGGTCCTACTGTATCAATAATATAGCCATTACAACAAACTAGTAAAAATGGTTTAACTAAATTGCGAAACTTATGTAAGCTGTATGTCTGCTTTTGATATAGGTAATTACTGCTTTTTTGGACATAAATGTAAGTACCATCACATATTACTATAGCTGGCATGAATTCAGGATCCATGTCAGGATTGCCAAATAAGCCATTTGGTATTGTCAAATTATACTGAGCAACTTGTTAGATACATAAATTGTTTGTTCCTAAGTGCAATTGAATAAACTGTTCATCAAAGCACTGCCGTACAATATTCAAGTTATTAAACACAGTCGATGAAGCTACATTAAAAAGAGAAGCTATGCTATCATTACCATCTCCTGTGCGAAGTTTCATTAAAAACATAGCAAGGCTTATTTTAGGTGATTTAACTCTTTCACTAATAGCAGGAATCTCATTTAATAATTGCTCAAACTGATAGTAGGTAAAGCCCAACCAATACTTGCATAATGTTGAATTATGTTCAATATTATAATTACGACACGAAATATTTTTAAGAATAGAACATAAATCTTCTATTTGTGATGCAGTAAAATCTAGACAGTTACTAATAGTGTACAAAACATTCCATTCATTATGTGGTTCATTTAAATGATATTCACAAATACGTGCACACCGAGGTACATAAAAGGAGTGATCAAACAGTAGTCTTTCCTTTAAAAAGGAAGGAACTAAAAATCTAGATGTATTTTCATAACATAACATAACATACCATCACGCCTGTATCCCCGAAGGGTTAGGCAGAGGTGTACCAATGTACACCCACAGTTCGCCGGTATGTTTAGGTCCCATGTAATAGGGGGCGAGCCTATTGCCACTAACCGGGCACAAATCCAAACTCCGACCTGCTACTGAGAATTTCATAGAAAAACCCAATAACACCTTGGTCGACTTGGGAATCGAACCCAAGACCTCTAGCGTAGCAGTCGCGCTTAGCACCACTAGGCCAACGAGGCAGTCCTGTATTTTCACATAACCTAAATATGCAGTGACGAGAAGTGGAAGCAGCACGCTAGTAATTAAATAAAGTTATCTTTGATACTGCCCTGGGTACAACAGGGTCAGCAGATCCTGGCATTGGAGGTGGTTGTGGGATGTTGATGCTGCTAACATTCTCCAATGGCTGAATCATAACAGCTCTATTAATGTCTTGCTGCCTTTGCCTGCTCACAGCATGAGAAGCTCTATACCAACAAGCCATACACACTTGTTGTAGCCGTTCTACCTATTAAGTATTAAAATTAGAATAGTCACTTTGAAACAATACGACCCAACATACCTACCAACTAATATTGTAGGAAATAAAAACAATAATTTTAATTCACAATTTGCAATATTCAATAATTAGGAATATTATTTTTAAGTTTTTGGTACAACATATACATAATTATACCATATCAATTATTTTAAATTATCTGATGTGTTGGTATCCACTGCAATATAATATTCCTTTCAGCAGAGTCATTAGGAACACTTTGGGTTTGGTGTGCTCTTAAAATAGAAGATCCACATGGGATACAGATATTTTGATACCCAAATCTTCCTTTTGTTTGAAAATTGTGAAGACTTTCTTGTAATATTGTTAGACAGTTTTTGCAAATTGCATCTAATGGATTTAACTGAAAATAAAACAGGTATATCTCCCACTGCTGGGCATAGGCCTCCCCTTTTTCGTTCCATTTTCTACGGTCCTGTGCCAGCCTCATCCAGACTCGACCCGAGACTTTATTTAACTATGTCGTCGACCCATCTTGCTCCCGGACGACCGACGCTTCTTTTGCCTTGCCTTGGCCATCATTCTGCCACCGCCTTAGTCCACCTGCCGTCACTTCGTCTGGCCAAATGGCCTGCCCAGCTCCTTTTCAGCCTCATTATTGTGGTACCGACGTCTTGAACTTTGGTTCGTTTTAGAAAATCCACATTACGGACTCGGTCTTGAAGTTTGATGCCGAGCATAGCGCACCATGGCTCTCTGTGCTACTTTAATCTTATGCACAGCCTCATGTGTGAGCGTCCATGTCTCGGCACCGTAGGTCATAGTGGGCAGGACGCATTGGTTAAAGAGACGAGTGTTAAGGCACTGTGGAATTTGGCGTGACTTCATTATGTCATCCAGCTTCCCGAACGCTGCCCATCCAAGTTGTACGCGTCTGGAAATCTCCTTAAGCTGATGTTCCTTGCTAAAAGAATATGACCAAGATACACGTAGCTATCTACAGTCTCCAGTACTTCATTTCCAACTGTAATTCTAAAACAATTTTCTAAGATAACAAATAAAATCCTGCGTGGTGCTGATCTACGAACTGTTGAAAACGATTATGCCATGATTCAGCACTATTTTGAGTACGTGGTATGTTTTCCTCGTTTTAAACATACGTGCTCCATAAGCATGGTTCATATTTAGTTGGTGAAGAACAGGTACCTACATAATTATCTAATAAACACTCTTTTCAGATCTAGCATAAAAAATGAATAGGCAAAAGAAAAACAACACAACATCGAAAATCAAAATCAAAATCAAATCAAAAATCAAAATATTTTTATTTGATTTTGATTTTGATTTTGATTTTCGAAGAAAAAACTGAATAATAATATATACTTAACTCATGTTAAGTGAGTTACTTTTAATTTTAGAGACAAATAAAATTAATTTAACTTATCTTTATAATATATTATGTGGTATGTCAAGATGTTAGTACTCAAACTATAGAAGACTATGGTGATAATGCAAATATAAAGCTTTCTAATGACTTTTTCGGTATGTTTGTAGCTGGATAATTGTCGAACATACCTCAAATATAAAGGAGACAAGTAATCTTTGAAATTATTAGAATTTTTGAACATAGAAGCTATTAAGTATGTCGAGTCGTTTTTATGTGAGCAAAGTTGTTTTTATTGTGTGAAGGAGAAATTAAAGTAGATTTTTTTTTTTATGATTATGATTAAAGTAAATATGGTCAGCAATATGTAATTGTTTTATTATAATCAATTTAGGGGAAACTACCCAATCGTTGGCACCTAACCAATTATTGGCATTTTACTATTTAATCTAAAAATATAAGAAATGTCTAGTCTATAAACAATGTTTACTGAATGATCTCTTATTTATAACAACATTCCAACTATCATTGAATTCAATATGGCTTCATAATCTGTGAGTAAAAAACTGCTGTAACCGAAACCGCCATTTTTGTAAAGTTTTGTAAGTACATTTTTAAAGAGTCTGTATGAACTTAAATTCGATTAACATGTAAAGTGTTATGTTTTTATAGTAAAATATGTTTACCAAAGCTTTTTATAGACATGTTTATATACAGAGATAGGTTACCTTTCTCTGCAGAAACATCTGCAGAGATGGGATGATGAGAAAGTATGCCAATAATTGGAGTATACACCAAAGTTTGAAAATAATTATTTCATTTTTTTTCTCGCAACCCTGTTCTTATTTTACCGTGAGAAATTAATACTAGATTAGGTGTGGAGTATCTAAGTTAAAAAATAATTATCAAAGTCCTATTAGGTTAAACAAAAAATACACTTCTTACACACTAACGCCTTAAAGTGCCAATAATTGGGTAGTTTACCCTATATAAATAAAATAAGCAATTTTGGCTTAACTTTTTAAATAACTTTTGGTTTTGATTAATGAACGACACTTGGTTAATGTGTTTTGGACTAGGGATGTTATGGATATGAATTATCGGATACGGATTGGATACGGATATAGAAATGATTTTTATACCGGATACGGATACGAAATTATTTCGGATTATCCGTTAGTTTCGGATAATTTCGGTTACGGATATTAAATTTTTGTGGAATTTCAGAAGTAAAATATAATCTCCACAACACAAGTTAGTTACGTTACGAGTATGATAAGACGACAACAGAAGAAAACAAACAATGCGCGCGTGTGTCGGTCGCTGCCCGGCCGATCAACAAAATAACCTGTCATCACTTGTCGCAATTAGGCTCCGCCCCTATCCTATATTATCCGAAACTTTTATTTCGGATTCGGTTACGGTTATGGATATTATTTTATATCGGATATCCGATAGTTTCGGTTACGGTTACCGAGCTCCCTAACATCCCTGTTTTGGACTTAGGCGATTTTGGCGTTCTGTTACTATTTGGCCGGCTTTCGAAAAAATTCTCTCTGCCGGAACAGAACTCCCAGGACCTGAATACATAAGTATTTCAACGCTATATGTTTTAAATGGTTCTCGCTATAATTCCAATACTCAATAGGATAGTCTGCTATCGGAATAATAGGTTTTTCGCATATTGTCGTATGTCAATTATTGCATTAGATGTGGAGTTAACATGTTGTGGGGTTGTCAAAAAAGAGAGCAAATTACTCAACTTTGTCTTTTTGGATGCAACACTGCCTTCAGATGAAACAGATACTTCAGTTTCTGATGTTGCGGTTGCAACAACAGGTATTCTCGTTAAATAGTTGGAATATTCCCTTTGAACACAGTTTATTGCTTTGTCGGCTTCGCATTCAGTTTAAAGCCCATTTTTTTGAAATGTGGATTAAGTAGTGAAGATGCTAGGTAAGGAGTTCTACTCTCATACTGTTTAAGTCTCATGTTGACGGATACTTTTACATGTTGCACGATAGCTTTGGCAGTTTCAGACAAATTTTGTTTTTCTATACTGGCTATTGCCAATGAAAGGCCTTTTATTAATGGAATAATTAGTGACAAAGTGGAGTATTCTTCTCCAGATATAGCCGATGTGCATGTCTCAAAAGGTTCGAATATTTTTTCAAATTCGGCTAATAAATCGTACTCATCTATAGTTAAATTTGGTGGTGAATTTGGAAGTTGACTCATAGCCAAAGTTAATTCCTCTCTTATTTTCTTTATTCTTTGAAACATGTAAAGCGAGCTGTTCCATCTTGTATCGACGTGTTGAATCAATTTTAGCTCTGGTTTATTTAATTCTCTTTGGTAATGTTTTAATTTGTCTGAAGCCAGTGTGCTATGTTTGAAATGTCTTACAATTGCCTTGCATTTCTTAAGCAGGGTTGAAAGTTCTGTTTTATTCAAAACATCTCTTAATATTAAATTGAAACTATGCGCAAAACATGGGATATGTCGAAAGTGCAGAATTTCAGACACCCTGATCATAGTCGCAGCATTGTCAGTAACAAGAGCTACTACTTTTTCATTATCAAATAATTTTTTCAAAGATGCTTACGATTCGCAAAAGTCTTGCTCACTATTGGATCCAGGAGAATGGTTGGCAATATTTGTAATTAATAAAGATGTAAACGCTGCCTTGAAACCTGATGGACTTGGTGAAATATTTTTTATACCATGGCAAAATGGCTCCGATTTTTTTTCCAAAGGGTGTTGATTAAAGTGACGCATCCAGAAAGATTTAAAATTGTGCTCTTTAAATTTTTTTTTTTTTCAATATTGCATATTATCCATAGTACGTATCCAGTTACGTATCGACGGTATATTTGTTAACTCCAGGCATTGAAACAAATTTCACAGAATGTAACACCTTCTTTGCATTATTCCACACCTCCCAATGTTTCGAATTAGGTGTAACACAACCTAATAAATCGTTTCCAGTTCTTTTTTTTTAATTCTCGTAGCTTCCATTCATCGAATCGAATAACTTATCGAAAAACAACAATACATCCGCCGTTTCTTCACATTCTTTTGGTAGTATTCCATTACCTGAAATTGAAAAAAATATTATTTATACAATAAATATTAGTATATAATTTATACTTTTTCTTCGGCGATTATTTAAAGGCGATGATGCCTCACTACAGGGTAGAGGCCTTCCTTTTTTCCTTTTACTTTTCTCATTTTGGTACAAAAACAAAATATTATAAGAAATATTTCATCCATAAATATGTAAAGAGTATCAAAGAAAATATGTAGAATGTATCTGACCTGCCAAATAACCCATATTTATTGCAACTGTCCTGCTGAAGACCTGTGTCTCATACTTCACCTTCATCTTGCAGATCTTAGGATTCACATGCAGTTCGGTAAGGTTTTTTATTAAACGTATTCCCTTGTAGGCTGGATTTTCTTCATATAACTGAATTATATGATGCAATTTGGCTATTTTGATTTCATTTTTTATCGTGCACTTCAGGTTTTTTGTGATTAAGTTATGTCTCACGCCTTTTATTAAGTGAGGGTTGTCAAAAAGTGGCACAACTTCTTCTCCATTCACTTCAAAAGTTTATTTATGGAACTCCTTATTATTTCTAATGTATTCGTTGTGCGTACTCTCTATTAATTTATTAATTACGCTCACATTTGTGCTGCCCTGATCGCAGACTGTGGCTAATATTTTAAGGCCGCAAGCATGAACACCAACAATTATCTGCCAAATGAGATTTTTTAATTCTTCTGCTGAAGTGGTGCTGGTGCAAAAAGTGTAGGCAATCGGCTGTTTATTGGCTTAAATCACTTCTCTCAGCATGAACACTAGTGCATGATCTGCAATTGTCCTTTTGGTCTCTGTACCATTAGTAGCAAATCCAGTAATTTTGTCCTTCTTTCTACTATACTGAAAGTTAGGACTGATTGAAATTTCATCAAATAAAAGAAGGCATAGCTTTTCATGCTCAGCCATTGTTTCGGCCCTCTTTTTCAACTGAGAGAGAATTTTGTCATTAACCCCTGGTTTAATTCCAGCTCTTGTTATAATCCTGCTGAGGGTTATTGGTGAGGGAAGGACAAACACCTTGTTCAGCCATCTGTATGCTCGGGAACCTTGTTTGTACAGGCTCAAAGCCATTATCTTCTCCTCCTGGGTAAACCTTCTCGTATATTTATCTTCACTTTCTCTGAACTGCAGGACAGTAAATAATGCAGCAAGGGATGTAAATTTATTCAGGCATTTTTTGAAAGTGACATTTTCAGAATTCTTCATAGCTTTATTTAATCTATTTGAATAGTTGTTTTTTTTTTATAGTCAACTTTTTGACCAATTTTCTAAGATAACTGATATTCTGGTCTTGACTGATATCTGTAATGAAATAAAATCCAAATTAATTAATCATAACTTCCAATATCTTAATTATAACATTTTTCCTCTCATTTTTCTTTCCTTCATAGAGCCTACTACAACTGCCACATTGGTCTTGTGGCCACTAGCACGGCTACTGAGGTAAAGTCGACTTATTGGATCAAGAGATACTTCTTTGTAGCAGTGCAAAGGCAAAGGGCAATATGCTCACCACCTATTACATGGCACTTAATAACAGCATTGGTAAAATGTGAAAGTATGATAATAGTACACCTGTGAAACTAAACTCTTCTTGAAATACGAGTATGATGCTATGTTAATAATGTAAACATAACAGGGACAAAAAAGTTAAAATACTTGACGTAAACATTTTTCGTCATAGAAACACTAAATATTATTTTTATTTATTTGAAAGGTACTCTAATGACTTATCAAGTAATTCGCCCGCCCTTCACCGCTTCCTAGTGCTACAGCTGGGATAAAGAAACGGCGCAACAAACTCCCCAGCGCACATCCCCGGCTGTCACATAATTATGTAGTTATAAAAAACAAATGATTTTGATAAAATTATTAAATATGAATTTTAAATTGCAAAATGTAAGCTAGAACACACCAATTTACCAGCACGCAACATACAAAAGAAGCCAATCAAAGACAAGGAACAGATGTAAAGGGCGACCCGCTCACATTTTCACCTGTCTAACGGTACGTGCTATCCATGTTGAAATCGTCGCTTCTCCAACAACAGACTCGTTAATAATGGCCTTGCGCAGGATGGCAGCCCGGCGTGGCTGGCCACGCCACCTGTATTCCGACAACGGCACTAATTTAAAAGGTGCTGGTAAGGAACTCCGACTAGCTATGCAGGGCCTGGACCAGGAAGTTCTAAAAGACGTAGGTGTTAACAATGGGATGGACTGGACTTTCATCCCTCCTGCCAGTCCCCATTGGGGTGGGACATGGGAGAGGCTGATATGCAGCGTCAAAACGTCGCTGAAGGTGGTATTGTACGAGCGGGCACCGAGGGACGAAGTGTTGAGTACACTTCTTGCTGAGGTGGAATATATGGTCAACAGTCGTCCCTTGATGCACGTTTCGGTGGACCCGGATGGCGTGGAATCTCTCACCCCTAACCACCTTTTACTAGGGAGTAGGGACTACATCAAACCTGCCCGTGGTCGGCGCTTTTGATAACTCCGACCTGTATTTACGCAGGCATTGGCGTATCAGTCAGCGTTTAGCTGACCTATTTTGGCAAAGTACCGAAGAAAGGCAATCTATCTTCTTGTGACAACTGGCGTGGCATTACCCTCCTGCCTTCTGCTGCTAAAGTCTTAGCTGAGATCCTGCTATCTTAGCTGAGATCCTGCTATCTTAGCTAAGATCCTGCTAAACCGCATGTCGCCTGAAATAGAAAAAACACTGCGCGAAGAACAGGCAGGTTTCCGACCAGGGCGCTCTTGTACCGACCATATCAATACTTTGCGCATCCTTATAGAACAGTGTGTTGAATGGCAATCCGAAGTGTATTTAGGCTTCGTCGACTTTGAGAAGGCCTTCGACAAAGTGAACTGGGGCGCACTGTGGAAGTGTCTGTTAAACAGGGGCGTTCCTACCAGGGTGGTTAATATAATTAGATCTTTATATCAGCAGAGTACCTGTAGAGTGGTTCACGAACAAGCGCTAAGTGACCCAATAAAAATCTCAGCCGGTGTGAAACAGGGCTGTCTCCTGTCGCCACTTCTGTTTTTCATCTTGATCGACGATATAATGAGGTAAGTCACACAGACACCAAACGGCCTTCAACTTCAACGGGAAATGGTACACTTGAGGACTTGGATTATGCTGACGACATAGTGTTGATCTCGCCGTCGCTACCTCAACTCCAAAGCAAGCTTGAAGAACTGAAGAAGGCTGCTTTAAAGCGTGGGCTTCGAGTCAACACTCGTAAAACGGTTGATATGCGGATACTCCCTAGTGACAACACGACCCCATTGAACTTGGACGACCAGCCTTTGACCACTGTCACCAATTTCACTTACCTCGGAAGCATCATGACAAGCACAGGAGGCTCAGATGAGGACATTGAAGCTCGTATTTAAAAAGCCAAAGCAGCGTATGCCCAACTTAGACCAGTGTGGCAATCCAATGTTCTCACCAGGCGCATTAAACTCTCCCTTTTCGAGTCCATCGTAAAGTCGGTGCTTCTCTATGGCTGTGAAACCTGGAGAGTTACGAAAGGCTTAACGAGTAAGCTACAGGTCTTCGTGAATAAGTCACTTCGATCCATCCTTCGTATCTTCTGGCCTAAAACCATCTCGAATAAAGAGTTGTGGTCTGTATGCCATCAAACTCCAATTTTGCAAGAAATTGCCCAACGGAAATGGAAGTGGATTGGCCACACTCTCCGGAGGGAAGATTATGTTGCTGAAATCGCCTTTGAGTGGCAACCGGAGGGTAGGCGAAGACGCGGACGGCCAGTACACACGTGGAGGAGATCGGTGGACAAGGAGCTCAGGAAGGAAGGACTCAAATGGGAAGACGCTCGAAGAATCGCGCGGGACTGGCCGGCTTGGAGAAAACTTGTTGGGGCCCTCTGCACCAGCGGGGTGCCTTAGGACCACAACAACATTTTGGCAAAGGTTGGTGAAAGAAATCTTGCCTGATTTGCTACCAAGGCGAAAGTGGACTAAGGAGAACCCGCCGCTGCGAGTTGGTGACCTCGATTTTATCGTGGATGCCAACTCTCCCTGCAACTCGTGGCCGAAAGCAATAATTTCGGAGGTATTTCCCGGTAAGGATGGGCGGGTCAGACTGTTGGAGGTGAAGGTGGGCTCCCGGACGTGGCGCCGATTCGCGGCGCGTGTCGCTCCCATCACTCTAAGTGAAGATTGCTGTGTCAGCACTGGGTGGGGAATTGTTAGCGACGCGCTCAATTAGATTTATTAAATTTAATTTTTTAGTCTATATAAGTTAATGTAAAAACGAAACGTATAAAATTTGTTAATCTATGGCCGGGGTGGTCGCGCGGACATGCTTGTCGCACTAGCGCCCCCCCGCCACCTTCTGTCTGTCTGCTAGCCCTTAGAGAAATTACTAAAGCATAGAGGGAGCGTCAAATTTCACTATAGTTATACTCTTTTAACCTATCACACATTCATTGTGAAAAAGAAGGATAGATATATAGTTTTAAGGGTTGCTTGCAGCAATACTGTCCACTTTTTTTGCCTCGGTAGTGATGTGCCGTATTTGGTAGAGGTATCGAAATAAATTTAGTTCTTGACAGAAAATGTACTTCTATTGAATGTACGTTATTTTCATGTTACATCTTTATAAAACAACTACACTAAAATTAAATCTTATATAAATAAATAATACTAACACGCGTCAAAAAACTCATCATCATCCTTGTCAATGGCGGGAAACGTGCCTAGAAGGCTGGCAGCATTGCCACGTTGAATGGCTATGCCGATTCTCTGTGCAAGGAACAAACCAGCCCTGATCACGACTAGAATCTACCAAAAGTTCATTAAAAATATTTGGTGGACTAGGACCCCATGACCCGAGCGTTTCAAAGTTTCAAACCCAAACGGCTCAAAAATATAATAACCTATTAGCTTATTATACTTTCGCCGCTTAAGGGTCTCCGCAGCTCCAGCAGCAACGCCAGGAGAGGCCGCCGAACTTAGAACGTGGGATAGCGCAAGGGTGTCGACGCACGTTGCGTCCCACACCAAATGCCTTTTTATAAAACATACATCACCAAGGCAATCAATATAAATTTAGTCCCAAATTTACGAATTATCATTAAAATTAAAACAAATACGTGATAGGTTGACTAAAAGATCTATTGCAACACAACTCCGCCAATCACAGTACTTGATATGAAATATTTGATAATTGAATGTCTAATCTTTAAGATGATCGGCCTTTAGAAACTGGGAGTAAAAGATACTGGGATACGTGAATAAACATATATAAATTATGTAAATTTTTAATACATAAAAACAGTGAAAATACATTATTTTTTTATCTCTCTGTGCCCCGCGGTTTCACCCGCGTGAATACCTAAGTGTAATTCCTGATGTCTTTGTAGTTTTTTCTGTTATTCGGGGCGGAGACGAAGTAATTTTTTCGGCTATGCTTAGTCCAACAATTTCTGGCTCTTGAAAGCACTTTACAGTTTACACCAGTTCTTCTATCATTTTTTGAGGCATACTGTAAAATAAAACGACATTTGCTACATTATAATGACATAAAGTTAATTCTCGTATCGAATAGTATCGATGAAAAATATCTACTTCACTATCATAACATAACCTCACAAATAAACAAATTACTTTTTTTTAAGATTAATTCGTTTACACGATATTATTAGTAAAAAAGATAGTCTGAAGGTATCATTATCAATCTAATGTGTATGTTATAAGTGATCGCATACAAAAATTACGCATGATTTTATTAGAAAATTGCAAAAAAACACTTACCGTTGAACGCTTACATATTCATTGAAATCTTTCCGTAATGAATATGATTTACACGATAAAACAAAACGAGCCATATTAAACGCTTATTTATCTGTCCTTTGCACCTTTTGTACACAATCAAGTTGCTTATATTACGCAAAAAATAATATTATTTGTAAAATAAACAATGACCAGCAACGACTGACATTCACAACGTATGATACGACTAAATCAAATGCTTTGTACAGTTTACCGTGTAGAAAAGGTTCTACTAAGCAACTATGTGCTCTTTTAATTGGTCGTGTAGTAAGAGACCAAATATGACCATTTGACAATTTCGGAGCGTCCATTTAGCTTTAAGCATATATGAGTCCATATATGTTTGTCTCTTTTATATACATAATCTGCACCATAAGAGAGAGGAGATTGGATTCATCGTAATTTGTGTCTATTTTGTTCGCTCCCTCTATGCTTTAGTAATTTCTCTAAGTGCTAGCCAACACCAATGGCGGTCGATGCTCGTCGTGCATTTTTGTAATAAATAAGTAGTTATTAGTTTTTGTGAAAATAAATAGTGTTGAGCACACTATTTATTTTCACGCTGTGCCTTCCTTATTTATCAACCTGCAAAGAACCAAGACCAACATGCGGTGTCGGAAGATGTAATAAGCCTATATGTGTACATATAACTAACCTGCATGCTGGCATTTAGCATGCCAGATTTGTGTTCTAGTTGGAGGTTATAGTTGCTAGTTAACTTTCAAGGCGATTAAAAATATTACTCTTCTTTCAGAGTCCACCATTAAATGATAATAAGTCTACTATTACAAGATGTAAAAACGTCTAGTGATATAGAAATATTTCCGACAAAACTTTTTAAAAAAGTTGATATAAAAATAGCGACCGTTGATAGCACTGAAAATTTTATCAATGATAATTTTTCAAAAAAAAATCAAACCCTTATTGAAAAACAAAAACGTATCATAAATAAACATGCAAACTCTATAATCATTACTAAAAAGAGAACAGGAGTCTCCTAGTGAACACAAGCAATTGAAAAAAAAACGATTTATGTCAGTCCCAGTACCATACCAGAATGCTACATTTTTACCTCCTTGTTCAAGTCAACTATGTATTTAAAAAAAATAAAAGTTCCTCAATTCCTTGTTCACCATCATTGGACTTTCCACATTTAGAACATGAGAGCAGAGCTTGTTCTCTATGAGAAATATCACGCTCTTATTTACTGGACTGTGACATATCGCTTAATGAAGATAAAATAAATGAACTTCTACGGACACCTCAACAAAAAAAGAAAATCAAAATTTTACATCAGAATACGCGCAATCTGAAGATTCAAATACCAAATCTGAGAGAAATAACGTAAATGCTCCTATTACCGCCAGTTTCGGCTGTCTTAGGATTCACTTTAATAAAATAGATATAAGCTGTTATGTTAGGAAAGATGTCATAATTTATAATTAATCTCAACGAAGTTCTTTGCAATTCAGTACTTAAATTTAATATTCAATAACACAATAGTTACTAAATAATTATTTAATCCAAAAGAGTGGTTGATTCTATTACCGACCCATAGATTGCGGCAAGATTCTATTACCGATTTTTCTACTTCTTTTACTGACCGCTACGAAGATGTCACTTCTATACTATAAAATAAAATAAAAAATCGTTTTTAAGGTATTTATTATATTGTAAGGAATTTCGAGACAACGTCATTAACTACCCTCTATAAAAGGAGGCTGTCAAGAAGAATTCTTGTCGATTGTATTTTTTTTTAATAAAATTCCACTTCTGAACCTAAAAAAGATGTCACTTCTTCTATACTATTAAATAAAATAAAAAAGTTTTTAAGGTATTTATTATATTAATAACAATAGCTATAAGATCAACATTATTACAATATGAACATAATTATTTATTGCAACGCTTCGAGCACTTATTTTTTGTTATTTTAATTAATAAAAAATATAATCAGTTTCAGAAAACAGTCTTCAAATAATTAAATGCTTACTTTTTAATTACCTACAAACTAATTAGGTATAAATCAGTAATAACAATATTTTTATCTGTGATACAATCACAAAATACCTTTATAATAGGTACACACATTTATAATTCGCTCAATGCAGAAGCCCACCCCAAGATGCTTGGGTTTAATAAGGCTAGGAGAAAAGAGAAGAGAGAGAGACAATATAATCAACGTTTGTAAGTTTAAATAAAGTAGTTTTAAAAAATATTATCAGAATCAGAGTCAGATGGAAAAATATGTCTTTTATACGAAACAGTTTTTGGTACATGTAACTCATTAATATCAGATGAAAATAGTACAGTAGTATTTGGAAGAACTCTAGCTGATGTTGAAGCATAACCTATTGGATTTTTAGTTTTCACCTTGTAATTATTTTGTCGTGGGATTAATACTGAGTCAGATTCTGATTCTGAACTTGACGATTACGACTTTCCAACGCTTTTGATGTATTATGTTTTCTGCCACTTGTTGGTTTAGACACAGCTTCCACAATTTTTCTTTCTTTTGCCTTCCTAAGATCTGGTCGTTTCTTTTCTCTTTCTATTTAATTTCTTTGTAATTTCAAAATCTTCAGAGGTACTTCCTTGGACAAGTCCTTTAACCTTTCTTTTATTTGCTGATTGACTACAATCGTTAAAGGATTGTGTGGACGACCCCATTTTGCATTAAGTTGGCCTTTTGACTGACATTCAAAAGTCAGAGAACTATCTAACCACTCTTTGTTGTGTAACACAAATGTATTCTGTGAACGATTACTTTTTCTCCATATAAAAACTAACTGTCCACATAAGTTTTTTATTGTCTTGCAAAATTTAGCTTTGGATACCTCTTCAAACTCGTCATAATTCACCGTATTCTTAAAATTTTTCATTACTGTATCTTTTCGGTTCGCGATTTTTTCATTACGCCAAACGTTAAAAACCTTTATACGTTTCACACCGATGTCGACCGCCATATCTTAAAAATAAAAAAATATACTTAAGGCGGATTATGGCAGACTAAAATGTCAGTCTTTATAGCTCAATACGCTAAACTAATAGATAAAATATATTTCAAGACCAATCCGCTCCAATCACACTAGTTCTACTCTGATATATTCGGATTTAATTCACTATTTTAGTATTTATTTACTTTTATTTTTGTTAAACAACTACTTCATAAATACAAATAAAATCAAACAAATTTTTACGAAATAATAAAGGCTAAAGCCATACCTGTCCGCTTAAGTTCCTTATTTATAGATTGAAAAACTTTCTCACAGAAAAACGTATACGAGCTTTGAAACTTCGTCACCGACTAACAGTCACTCGAAGTGCGTTCGGATGCGTCAACGAGTTGCAACTTGTTCACTTATTTATTTTTTTCAGCTAGCGCCATCCGTTTAGACTCTGAGTGTTTTGATATAATAATAATAATAACCTTTATTTTCAGGCGACTAAGGCCCATAGATATATACCTTATAAAATAACATACATCTATATATATTATAAAGCTGAAGAGTTTGTTTGTTTGTTTGTTTTTTTGGTTGAACGCGCTAATCTCAGGAACTACTGGTTAGAATTGAAAAATTCTTTTTGTGTTAGATAGTCCATTTATCGAGGAAGGCTTTAGGATATATAACATTACGCTGCAACCAATAGGAGCTAAGCAACAGTGAAAAATGTCACAAAAACGGGGAAAAATATTCATACTTGAAAGCTTCCGTTGCGTGCGCTGCGTAAACGGTTCGAGTTACCCAAAATATATGAATGAAAGAATTGTTCCTCTTTAAATGATCTAAAAAAATGTCTGCAACAGTATATGTCTATCTTTTAAGATTGATTCACTATAACCAATTTTAAGGTAATCATTTGGTCGAAATTAATGCATTATTGCCAATTATTTGCTACAGAGTTTTATCAACTTAATATTAACTAAAATTATCATTTACGCAGAAATACTTTTTTTTTAAACTTCTTAATCGCGGTCATAATAACAAAAATTGACGCGGACGAAGTCGCGGGGATCAGCTAGTATTTTATAAATACAATTTGTGTTAGTATATAGACTTAAACCTATGTTAGTAAACACTTCCTTATGTACGTTCATGGTATCTGTCCGCGGAAGCGATGGAACACCACGCCAGCCGGCCAAAAGTCTTCTACCATCACCAGGTGCAGGTAACATGAGGGTACTCGCACCACAAACGCATTGAAATTAACATTGCGGCGCGACTCCAGTAGCTGCACTCTCGGCATGTATTTTATCTTTTGGCGCACGTACTCAGCGATGTCCTCCGCCTTGGTGGTGTAGTGTAGGCGAGAGATGTACACCGAAATATTCGGTTTCGCTGCACGTATCTTCACACTAGGCTCCACAGGGGCCGTGTCGCAGCGGTTCTTGACTGACCGATGACGACGCTTCCTCCTCTGGACCATGACGAAACCATCATCGACGGTACTCTTCGGAGCCACTTCAGGCACAGACTTCCTAGCGGGAGCAGCAGGTGGTCTTGCTACTACGCTTGCGAAATCCCGTCGATGCGATTTCGCTTGAGTTGCAGGCACGTGCAGCGGGTCAGTGACACGAGCGGCGCGTCGGCAGCGGGATCGCGGGGCGCGCAAGGAGTGTTTTCTGCGCACTCAGCAATTGTCGGCGACGGCGAACGATATGCCTGGCTAATTGAGCATTTATTAAAATAGATTATAATTCATTTGTATCACCTAAATTTTAAACATTTTGCACGCGTAGATTACCAAAAAGGACCTACGTGCGGCGTCGAGCGGCAGTCGCGGCGACTAGGGCAGTGATCAAACGAGTTAAGTTGTTTAAACTTCCTTACTGGTCGCGGCAGCGAACGTGACTGCCCGTGGCTTGCAAACGATGCCGCGCGAATGGTCGCCTCGCCACTCGCATCGTCGTTCGCACCGCCGATCCCCGTGGCCAAGCCGTAAATGAATCAACTGCTTCATCAAGATCACTATTAAAAATACATCTGATAAAAGTTCAAGTAAGTAACAAATAACACAATAGTTTAAGTTGTCAAGCAATAAAATAGCTTTATAATGATAATAACTATTGTATTGTTACAGATTCCCAAGATAAAGAAAATGTGCAAAAATATTCATGTAGTAAGACAGCAGACAAATGTGTGCAAGTATTGATAGCACACAAATTCAGGAGTAAAGCTGTACAAACGAAAGTTATATGCAAAGATCAGATATTATCACCTTTTAAGGCATTACAGGTATCCTGTTCCACATCCCCGTTTAAAGCTGAGACTTTAATTAAATCAAGGACTTCTGTGTATGGCCAGAGAAAAATCAAAAGAAGTTTATTTATTGAAGAAGAACACTCTGACAGTGATATTTCTGTATATCGTCGGCTAAATAACCTAAATTGCTAACTCCCAACCATACTACTTGTCAGAAATAAGAAAAAAAGAGTTTAAAATTATAATTACTAAACGACTGTAATATGTAAATACCAGTTGGTAGATATTTTAAGAGTGCTTATTATTACATTATTTTATCCGCTCGCTTGCTTGGCGCAAATATAAAAAGAGGGTCGCTTGCCAGTGACCTTTGACCGCATCTGAGCGTACGACGCGCCGTAATAAAACTCTGATTGTGGCTCGTTCCAGAAGCGCACTTCAAATGTTTTAACTGTTCTGAATAGCCATTAAAACAAGCTTAAACACTATATCTGTTTTTTTAATAGATCTTGATTCCGTATTTTTCAATGAACCTTGAAACTTTAACTACCCAAAATATTAGCTACTTGTATGGAAAAATGCGTTTTACTCAAAATTAAGATCGACAAGAGCATTGTTTCTTATTTTATTCATAAACTAGATTAAAACCTAGACATATTTAATCACACATGGATATATTTTATGTGGATTAAAATATTTTAAACATTAAGGGAATCCTAGCGTAGAATGCGCTGGTTGAGTAATTTACCGCTATATATTTACGTAACTTCCATGCGACTTTGTAAGAAAACTTTAATACATAGAACAAAAATAAAAGTATATATGTAAAGGACATTTCATTATCTTTGATTTAAATGTAAAAGTTTATAAACTTTTTTGTGAATTCGAGCCAATATTTACAAATTAAAAACAAACAGCGCATTTTTTTGCCAATTCGCATACCATGTTTTATTTGCTAATTTAGAAATTATGACCAATAATTTAACCAATCAAATGTATACATTAAATATGTATAATAATCAAGTATTAAAAAAGTACAATACTTATTGTTAATGTATTCATATACAATTAATAAAAAATAAAAACTAAAAGCAAATAAATAGACCAAATCCGCTGATGAGCAATTTCGTCACATGACACATCGCAAAGATGGCGGCCATTAGAGCAAGGGTTGTCGCGCCTTTGGCGTGAAATAAAATACAAAGAAAATGTTTTAAATTTATTTATTTGTTACTTCAAGATTAATTATTTTAATTACGCTAAGTTTTATATAAAAAAAATATTGATTAAATACTAAAAAAAAAAAAAAAATATATATTTTTAAAATTTTTTATTGTTAACACATAAAAATAGCTATTTTTGACACATAAAAACAGCTATTTTTTTTTTTGTTTAGATCTTTGCATGAGCGCAGGCTTTGACTGCTTCACCGAACTTTTGGCGAGGACCTTAAGGCCTCCAGCCAGAGCAATAGGGAAAACTAACTACGTCAGCAACGTCCACTAAGGGCACCCCCTGCGGGATTCGAACCTCGACTTAGTGCGTTGCTAACAATCTTAATAAAGCAAAACAACAAGGGATGGCTGATCTAAGTTTTTATTATTTAGGGACATATTTTTGTTGCTAGTTTGGCCGGCTCGGGCCAGCTTGGTCTAGGGACGGGAGGATAACATTTACGTTACTATTATTTATAATACGCGACGGGCCTCGCCGGCGAGGACGTAATATACGGCAGTTGTGTTTTGTAATGCTACTGCTAGCTAAATCGAATGCTTCTTGGAGAAGCGTTGTTTTATCGTCGGGGTAGGAGAGAGTATGTCTGGGGCGTTTAATCTTAGATATTACGGAAGGTACGTATCTCGCGGCCGCTACGATTAGCGGGTTACGCTGGGTTTCGGAGGAGTCTAAAAATCGGATCGCGGCGCGGCTCATGAACTGCTTGATTGTTGGCAGCTTTAAGTCACAGTGCAACTGCAAGTTACGGATATAACCTGGAGCGCCTGTGGCTCTACGCATGAATATGAATACTTATTTATATTACGAGTGTGGAAGTGATTTTAAAGGTTAATTATTATGTATATTTGTTTGTATTTAGTTAGTTTTTATAAAAATGTAAGGAATAAGAGAGGCACTTTATGGAGCCCTTCAAATGCAAAAGTTTGTCATGGCACGGTGTGGTATTCTTTAAAACATATTTCTAAGCATAAGGAAACTTGACATTGTTCGCAAATGTACCTTGTGCGACTTTTTTTGCACCACACACACCGTGCCAACTTACATGGTCCTTGGCAAATGAAGTGGTTCCCACTTAAAATGGGCCGTATTTTTTTTGTTTTAGGTACCTGTATCGTCTTTATGGTATCTACCGATAGTAAAATTTCAGCTGGCTGAAAAACTTTCACTAGTCCTTCAGCCACCTGTCTCCTAAAATCTCGTGCACTACATTTGTGGCGAGTAGAAAATATTATATGGGCGTTCATTAGAGTGACATTAAGAAGGCGTCGGAAAACCTTTTTGTACCACACAATATTTCGCACTCGCTCTATTGGGAATGCCGACAAGAGTTGATCCTTCCTATCGACACCCCCCATCGCGCGATTTTAATCAAGCACAACAGTAGGCTTGTATTTGAACCGGCCATATTTTTCTGCTCCCCCAACAACACCATCATGATATGTCGATATTAGTGACACTATGTTGGAATCTCGCCACAACACGACACTCAAATCTTCGGTGTAGCTATGGACGATCTCGCCTTCCCTAAGCTCGTGCTTCTGAATTTTTTTTATTGCTTCGGGGACAAACTCTCTGTTTAGTCGAAGAGTCCCGAAGCAATCTGTCCTCTTCGATTTCAGGTAACGAGCTAGTAAAGGCGAATTATAAAAGTTGTCCATGACCAAAGTGTGCCCTAGATTAAACAAGGGCTTCATCAGATCATGGACAATTCTGGAAGTAGCGTTGGTGGGTAGTGGTGGCATGTCTCTCGGTCCTTCAGTCAAATCTACCAGTGCGTCTTTCGGTTCTCCAGTCAAGTCTATATATCGATCTGTTGGTTCTTCAGTCAAGTCTGTCTGTCTGTCTATGATGTCATTTGTATGTCCGTCGGTCTTTCCAGTATAGATGAAAAATCTCCACAAATAGCCGGTGTCTGATTCGCATAACTCGTAGGATTTTACCCCTACTTTCGCAGCTTTGGTGGCGATTTTTTGTGCGAATGACAGACGACCTTGCCATTTGAGGAGAGATTCATCTATAGCGATCTCCTGTCGTGGAAGATACAGCGAGCAGAACTTCTTCTGCAAGTGATCTATCACTGGCTGTATCTTTTGCAGCTTTTTTTCGTCATTCGTCAAAGTCTGGTTGTCAGTCGGGTCACTAAAGTGCAAAAGTCGTTTTATTAACAAAAATCTATTGTAGGTCATTATGTCAGCGAAATATTTCAGTGTGAGATAGCCATTTTCCCCCCAATAATTTTTCTCGACAGGATTCGGGAACAAACCCTGCAAGATAAGTATTGCGAGGAGCTTGGCTATCTCATCTCTGTCCACATTTTTTAAATAGTTAAGTCTTGAGTGAGGTGTCAAATGCTTGTCAATCTTCCTAGTCGCGTTTTTATTCGTCTGTCTTACGATGAGATTAAAAAGATCGTCGTCAAAAAATTTTAAAAAAATGTCTAGTGGGGTCATGTTATCAGTCACTGTGAAGGTCGGTCGAAAATTGAAGCCACACAGACCCTATTAAATACAATTGCAAAAATTTAGAAGAAACCTCGATGCTATATATTAATACTGCTATAATATCCCCCGATTATATTGGTGTTCCAAGTAGTTGTTACTATTTGATTGATTTAATTAGAGATGAATTAAACACTCCCAAATATTATTTAAAGGTCTGTTTTAAAAAAAATAGATTATACCAAAAATCAATCATCAGATGATTTTAGAATATCTTCATCATATTTAATTAAAATATTCATGAAGAATATACCTTTAATCGCCAGTGTTATGCGCCCTTTCATTGTAACACCTGACAGTAAAATGACCAAAAAAAACTTATCTATGTCATTCAGGCATAAATATAACAATGTCAGTTGCATCATATACTGCCTTGAAATTGAAATTCAAAAGCCACCAAAGGCAATTAATCAAGCTCTGACATGGTCAGAATACAAAAAAGCCAACACAATTAAATATCTTGTATCATGTACACCAAATGGCTTGATAAATTACATTTATCCAGGCTTTGGAGGCCGCACAACTGACACATGTTTGGTTGAATCTTGTGACTTCATAAATACATTGAAGAATGGTATGTGTGTTATGGCAGACAGGGGATTTAAACATGTGGAACAATATATGTTAAAGTATGGTGTTACACTTGTAAGACCTCCAAGTGTAGAAACAGGAGTGAAGATGAGCAAAAATTAAGCAATATTAACAAAGCAGATAGCCAGCCTAAGGATTCATATAGAAAGGGTTATTCGGCGCCTTCGTGAATTTTATATGCTCAAACCACATGCATGTACAAATTTTATGTTTGTTAAAATACTAGATGACATATTTATCATAGCATGTGCTTTAGTTAATTTACAAGATTCTGTAATACACT
Source organism: Autographa pulchrina (assembly GCA_905475315.1). NCBI lineage: Eukaryota > Metazoa > Arthropoda > Insecta > Lepidoptera > Noctuidae > Autographa > Autographa pulchrina. The sequence continues at coordinate 2,689,088 of FR997775.1, forward strand.
AAAACAAATTACTATTTTAACAGTTTATTATTTAAAATTACACTTGTACACTCTGATATAATAGCGGATATACATTATTTTTCCAGAAGTTTAATAAGCTGACATATGGGATTCTGAACATATTCAAAATTAAATGGCACACTTAATATTACAACTTGTTGATTTGTCATAAAATCTGGGTCAGCAACACAATATAGACACTTTGACTTTCCTGAAAGATACATTTGAGCATAATATTTGGGAGTAGCTTGTTCATTTTTTATGTAACTGCTATATCTCTTTGCCCGACTAGGATTTAATTTCTATGATACCATTCTCAAATATTTCATCTGGGGAACCAGCAATCATGGGATTGTCGCTGCTCAATAGCAGGCCACACTTATTAATAGTTTTTTTTTATCCGTTTTTTCCACTACTTTCCTTACTTCTTCGTCGAGGAGCCGGCCACGCTTCATTGAAGCAGTTTTGGGGTATTTTACCTCCTAGTATCAAGGACATAAGTGTTCCGTTATTTGTTTTCCACCGGCTTACTTCAAATGCTCTTGACGCAGTTATACGACCATACCTGAGCTCATACCAAAGGCTGCTGTTACTTTGTTCTCTAGTTTCTTCTTCAACTTTCTCTATTAAAGAAGTTGTAATTTTTTTTTTATTAAAAAATGAATCAACACATTTTTCATGGTAATGGTAAACAAGTTGGTGCAATGAGATAGCTTGTGTTTCGCTTAAACAATAATTGGGTTGATATTTAATTAGTTCGCAGTCATCAATATTTCTTTTTCTTCCTGCTTCCAAAAACTTAGTGAATACCGACGATTTTTCTGGTAGAATAGGATTGCCCTTGGATAAATTTTTGGCTGTTATATATGGCAGGCTATTGCCGACTCTAGATAGTTGGGACTTTCTCCAATAACACTCCACTAAAGTACATGATGGTTATTCACTTCGGCGATCGACCCACATAAGGAAAGCTATTGCGTGCTTGCAACCACCCTGAGAAGCAACACAGTCATGACACTGGACAGATAGGATAACATCTGCTTCCTCGTCGACAATCAGTGTGCATCCATAGAGTTTGGCGTGAACTTTGTGTTCCGGATATATCTTGCACTTCACAGTACACAATTTGTTTTGTCGCTTAAGCTGCACGTAACTTATAGCGTCATCCCCATATGAAGCACGTGAAGACCTGAAATCAAAGTTTAGCTATTTAACACCTGTTTATACTTCGCTAACTTAACCTATATAGAAACCAATATTAGTTTTTTTTAAATAGAAATGTATGTTATCATCTACAAAATTATTATAATAAGATTGATTCTCAAAATATTTTACGTTGGATGGTCATGCATACTTACATTGAAGTCTTAATGTTGCGGAATTCAGAAGAACAAAAGTCATTGTTTGACGCGAAAAATATGCCAAGCATAACAGCGTCAATTTTGGCCATTTTGGGTAAATTACCACTGTTGGCTTTGATAAATCCCGATTCCATAACTAACACTGTAATACAAGTATTTCAGAATGTATCGTGAAAAATAGTGTGTTTATCAACTTGTTCTCTTCGAAAACTACGAAAACGTCAACAACAACAATGAATGTAGTGCCCTAGTCTAAAGTCCCCGTCACGAGAAGCTATAAATTTTGTAAACACACATTCAGGGGTTTGCAATCTTTTGGTAAAATAAAATAAAAACAGTTTTGGACCAATTTTAACAGGGATATAATTATATTAACACACACATCTAAGACGATTCTGAATATTCTGTTTCAGAATCAGTTACATGGATAACAAAACTGTCTACTGTGTTAACTATCCTTTCATAAATTTTGCTATAAAAGTTATTTTCTTTCTTGATGACGTGCTCCACACAACGCTTCCACCTTTCAACAGTAATCTGCTGCAGTGCTTGTTGCAGCAACGACTTCACTTCCTCAAATCTAAAATTTGTGTTGTGGCGAGCAACATATTCCTTAACATCGGCCCAAACAAGCTCAATTGGATTAAGCTCGCAATGATAAGGCGGAAGCCTTAACACTTCCACCTTAAATTTTTTTGCGAGCTCATCCACTGCGTAACTTTTAAAGTTATCTTTAATATTTTTAACCTTTTGCAGCAATTCGATTTTAATTTCATTTTGATCAAAAGATATATTCTTAGTTAAAAACCAGTTTTGTATATCTCCTTTTTTCCAGGCAGTAGTAGGGGTCTTTTCAAGACGCCTTGAATGATAAGGTGCATTGTCCATTAACACCACAGCATTTTCTCCAAGTTTAGGTAGCACCGTTTCAAACCATTGTTCGAAATGTGTAGCGTCCATTGACTCATGGTAATCTCCTGTCTTCTTAGATTCAAATATATTTTCGCCTCCATCTACAAAACCATTTTCACTTCCTATGTGTGTGATGATTAATCGTCTACCCTTTGATGTTGGGTTGCGGGCACCGATACTAAGTCCTTCTAGGAAAGCCTGCTTCTTACTTTTTATTTCCTTGTCTACCCAAGTTTTGTTTACAGTGTGTCCTGTTAATGAAAATATTACCGTCATGAACTCAATCAAATCACTATAATTATATACAACAACATATTATAGGATGTATTGTATTATTATAATAAATGTATTAGAGACTAACCTGCATTAACCCATGTCTCATCCATGTAGTATATCTGTCGCTTTTGCTGTCTGTATTCTTTGATTTTTCTCAAGTATGTTCGCCGCCATATTATAATATCGTCTCTATCCATGAGCGCATTATTTCTCTGTCGTTTTATATATGTAAAGTGCAAATTCTTCATTAGCCACCTGAGAGTTGTTTCGATAAAATTTGGTAATTCATCATCATCATTGACTGCCTGAAGAACTTTTGGTATTGTAGACAATTCACCTCTTAAAAAGAAACTGTGATTTTTTCTCCTGATCGCACTTTTATCAAAATCATCAACCTTTTCAAAATACTTAGGTCTCACTTTAGTTTTAACTGGTGACTTTATTCCCTCCTCGGATTTGTACTCTCTTAAAATATTATACGCAGACGCTATGCCAATTCCAAGAATATTATTATTTGCTGTTTTTTTAGTATTTTCTGTTTTGTACGGATAGTGATCAGACGGCCAAGCTTCTTTCACATACTTATATACGTTAATAACCATGTTTTGTTCATTAACTGTAAAGCTCGTTACCTGTTAAAAATATACTAAAATTCATACACTCGAAAAACCATAAACACATATCACACATACCTTTTGACGTTTTTTTCGTGGCGAAATAATTTCCTTGGACGTACTGGGTCTTGGATCCATTATAGGTAGTAAAAAAATAACAATTCCTTATACAATAATTAACAATAACAAACAATATAACCTAATCCGCGAAAACACCACAAACAAACACGCATTCGAAACTCGAAAGACAGCAGAGACAACGTCAGCGTGAACTTACTTCAAAATCGTGGCCCAAATGTTTACGTTCCATGAATCAGATGCGTTCCAGTACCACAAAACCTTAGACGACAGCACTTTATATCGCTAAAATATTACCCGATCTAGTGAAATTGCTCATTAGTTTCGTATAACACGTAACGTACTTTGACTACATTGAATTTGGGATTATTTGTTGTTGATTAAATTGTCGCTACTTAACTTGATAGAAGTTCTTTATTTACAAAAATTATAGCTTCTCGTGACGGGGACTTTACATGTATTATCTATGTGGTAGTGCCGAATGAAAGAATTGCTTTACATTTGGTGACGTATCGCTGTCTGATTGGCTTTCACTGTCACGTGACCAATTACCTTATTTTTCATAATTTAATTTGTAAAAATATTCATATTTTGCATGTATTATTAAAAATAATTTGATGTTAATTTTCGTTATCTCCATAGCATAATTATTCATTGTAAACTGACATCCATTCCATTTATTCTTACTGGAAACTAGCCTAATACAGCGCCATCTATCAAAACGTTAAGGGAAACAAATGGCAGTGTTGCTACAGTTAATATTATTGTATATTGGGAGTTACTTTATAACATTAATCAAGAAAAAAATAATAATTTCATAATCTTATATATAAATAATAGAATATATAAATTATTACATAATTAGGTGTTTAATATCCGATTAATATTAAAAAAGTTATATTTTTGTATTTAAACGTGCAGAAGAAAAATTATATTTAAAAATTATATGGGAATGAAAGATAGCAGCTTTCAAAAACTATTATCTTTAGTTTCACCTTACTTGAAGAAAAAAGATACACTCATGCGAAAATCGCTAACGCCTGAGGAGAATTTGGCAGTTACTTTACGCTTTTTAGCAACTGGCAGAAGTTTTAAAGACTTGAAGTAGTCCACTTTAATATCCCCAAGGCCTATAAAGCGAAGCGGTTCTGGAAACTTGTAACACGTTAATTTACGTCTTGCAAGATTGTATAAAAGTAAGTAGTAATTACCTATATATTTAAACATCTACGTTATAGTATTTCGTAATCACTAACGGCCTTACTTATAAAAATACACTAATCAACAGCTAAGCAACTAATTAACTAATAACTCATTAACTCCTTAATTATCAATTAATTATTTATTACATAGACTTCTAAACACTGTTTACACGTCACTTAACTAAATTAACGTTTTTATTTTTTACGCTGCCAATACCAAACGTCAAGCTACTTTGTGATGGCAAAAATTCCTGTTATCCAAAGAGAAATTAAAAAATAAATTCTAAATTATGTCAAAAGAGTGGTATTTTTTTGGTGTTGTTTATAAACAAACAGCGGTGTGGTGTTTTTGTAGTGTTCGATTTATATTAATAATATAATGGAAGTGAAATCCGCCAAGGGCCCGATCTTCAAACTGGGATAAAGAAGAAAAGGTTATTTTCATATTAAATTTATTATTACTTGTGCTGTATCTGTATCTATTTTGCACCAAAATGACCGTTCAAATCATCGTATATCTAACTCTCAACTTTGTTACTTTTTGCAGAGACTCTTAAGACAACTTATTATGGATAAAATAGATATTGTAGAGAAAAAAGACTGTACTACAAATACGAATGCACAGAAAAAAGCTGCTTGGCAAGAGTTATCAAAGTGGAAAGCACTCATGTTTATAAATGATAACCTTTTTCAGTTTTAATAGCCTTAATAAATAACAAAGGTATATGACACAAATTGTCACCCAGAGTGGCGCAATACAAAAGGCAAAGTTAAAAGTAGAGAGTCAGAGTATAAGCGGGCCAGGCAGATGACGGGCGGATGACCTCTACCGCCAAGTCCGCAACAAGAAGATCTCGAACTTATTCAATCATTGCCTAACGAGTTTGTGATTGACAGCAATGCTTTTGACAGTGATAGAATATTTATAGAAACAATAAAACAGGTATGCATGTATAGTTTGATTTCACATTGTTGCAAAGTGTGATCAATTATTATGTATAATAAATCATAAAATAGGTATGCATGTAAGTATATTTTGATTTTATATTGTCGCATAGTATGATTTATTTATAGAACCACTTGTTGTGTAGAACCACTAGGTTCTAAGCGCGACTGCTACGCTAGAGGTCTTGGGTTCGATTCCCAAGTCGACCAAGGTGTTATTGGGTTTTTCTATGAAATTCTCAGTAGCAGGTCGGAGTTTGGATTTGTGCCCGGTTAGTGGCAATAGGCTCGCCCCCTATTACATGGGACCTAAACATACCGGCGAACTCTGGGTGTACATTGGTACACCTCTGCCTAACCCTTCGGGGATACAGGCGTGATGGTATGTATGTATGTAAACACAAACCTAAACAAAATAAAAAGGTAACATCTTAATCAGAGTACTTATGGTTATGCCTGAAGGTTGGATGGATTTTTTCATATTTCTTGTGTTTACGTATATACAATCTTATTGTTTCTTTTTCAGATTGCCGATAATTATGAAGAACAATTATTTTTACCCACAAAAAAATGCAAAGAAAATAAAGAACAACGGGAGGATGAATTGCATAAGAAAAGAATGATAACTTTGGATTTGGAACAGAAATATTGGGAAAAAAAGTTAACAAATGTTTAAATAAAACTGTGTATTTGTATTTTAAAAGAAATTTTCAATAAAAATGTTTCTGGTTAGGTGTGTCAAATTATTAGAGTCCCGTTCAATGGCCTCAGTGTCTTCATCACTGTCCGTGTAAGGGGTTTCATGACTTAAAGTGTCATCAAATTCAATTGCTAAATTGTGCAATACTGCACATGCAACAATTGTTGTTTTGATCGTGTTGTAAGATCCTCTCATTACTTCCAGAAGTATCCGAAACCAGTTCAGTACACCAAAACATCTCTCTATAACATTTCTTGTGCGAATGTGGCTATAGTTGTACCGGCGCCGTTCTGATTCATTTCGTGGTCTCGGTACTGGAGTTAGTAAGTACGGGGTACAAGGGTATCCGCCATCGCCTATAAGTTTTCCCATAAATTCTTGTTCTTCAAATCTTCTTTTTATAGAACTCTCACGCCATATTCTTGCATCATGAGTACTACCCCTCCAGTGGCAAACTACACTTGAGAGCAATAAAATCGCACACCCCTTGTAATTTGGTTTATTATTGTTTTTTTTTCTTAAATATAAAGATATTGAGTACAAATCATTAGGGAAAATTAAACAATACAAGCTTAGCTTTAAAAAAACACAAAATGAAAATCATTTACCTTCACGTAACTTACAGAAACCAGTCGTACACCAAATTAGCCAAATTCACCCGTTAGCACTGTCACAACTTGCACCCCTACCCGAAGGTATAAAAGGGTCGGTTTTTTTAGATTTTTAATCAGTTGCATACCGAAGCTCAACGCGATAACATCTCTACTGAAAACATATGGAAAAATATGGATACCACGCCCGCAGAAGCCGCTCAAGTTATTGCCTTGCTCGAAGCAGGCCATAATCAAAGTGAAGTTGCTCGACGATTAAATTTGAGCCGCTACTCTGTTCGTCGTGTGTACCAGAGGTTTCAAGAGACCGGTGGCTACATTCGGCGACCAGGATCTGGCCGGCGACGCCGAACATCTGAGCGTGATGACCGCTTTCTTGTGTCGAGGTCTTTAAGAAATCGGCAACTGAATGCGGTTCAACTGGGACAAGAGCTTCGAGAAGTTCGCAATGTCAGTATAAGTCGGTGGACAGTCAGAAGAAGACTTGGTGAAGCAGGACTGACTTCACACCGCCCAGCAAATGGTCCCAAATTGACCACAGCTCACCGACAAGCCCGACTACAATTTGCCAGGGAACATTTAAATTGGACGTATGACCAATGGCGGTCTGTATGTTCTCTGATGAGTGCAGAATGACATTACATGGTCATGATGGACGCTCTAGGGTCTATAGAAGGTCATTAGAGCGATTTTCACAATGCTGCATAAGCGAACGTGTGGCTTTTGGCGGTGGATCGTGTATGTTTTGGGGTGGCATAATTTTGGATACTAAAACTGACATTGTGTTCATCACTGGGGCGAATACCGGCCCGAGATCGAGAGGTTTGACGGCTGCAAGATACGTCGAAGAAGTGCTTGAAGGACATGTGAGACCGCTTGCGTGGATTTTGGGAGAAGATTTTCTCCTAATGCATGACAACGCCAGACCGCATGTCGCTAGAACAGTAAGCGACTACATGGCAGACGTTGGAATCACCGCGATGGAGTGGCCAGCTCGTAGTCCTGATCTCAATCCGATTGAACATGTCTGGGATGAGCTAAAAAGAAGAGTTAGAGCAAGAAGCCCTGCTCCTACGCGCCTTCGAGAGCTTCAACTTGCCATTGAAGAAGAGTGGAACGCTATACCACAAGATTTCATGGTAAAATTGATACGGTCCATGAAAAACCGATTACGAGCTGTAATTAAGGCTAGGGGAGGGAATACACCTTATTAATAAACAATTCAATCAGGAATTTCGAGTTTGATTTTCATTATATCTTAAGCAAAATGAGGAAGATGTAAATAAAAAAAAAAACGCATTTTTATTGGCTTATCAAAAAATTTAGGTGAATAAAAAAATAACTGCGAAAAAATTATGTCGATATCTCCAGTAGTTAATTTTTTATAAATTTTTCAATTTCGTATCCCCCGATAACTTTTTGAGCCGGCCGAGAACCTGTCGTGACGTCACGCCGCAGTACCGCAGGCGACGGGCGCTCGGGCCGGCCGGTGGTTATTTTAAAATTATGATACCTCCTAAGATGTTGATGGAAATCAAGTAATGTCAAAGACAATTTTGTTCACAATTAAATACTTGTGATTAATATCACATTTATTTAGATAAGGATTAGTATAATTTTGACAAAACGCCTTCGCAAATAATTCATAATTAAAAAACAAAGTTGATTTCCATAAAAATGCGGTTATAGTATTAAATCTTGAAAGATAGCCATATGTTGTCGCTGACTTTTTTTTAGAACTTTTAAAGAGGAACAATTTCGTCATACATGAATTTTGCCTAACTTCAACCGTTTACGCTGCGCACGCAACGGAAGTTCACAAATAGGGATATTTTTCCGTTTTTGTTACATTTTCCATTGATGCTTCGCCCTATTGGGTGCAGCGTAGTGTTATAAAGTCTGAATCAGTAGTTCCTAAGATTAGCAAGTTCAAGCAAACAAACATGTAATACTCTTTAGCTTTATAATATCAGTATAGATAGGTAGATTTCTATGTTGAACATTTTACTCATGTTCGAGAACATGAAAAGCAGCGGAATGCTAAATATTCAGTAGTATATGTGCCCCAATGTTTCACAAAATCCCCTTTTAAAATAAATAAAATTTAAACTTCCTATTGCATTATCTATCTGTGACTGAAAGTTCTGTCAAAATCGGTCCAGCCGTTTCAGAGATTTCGTTTCAGAGCCAAACAAAAAAATTAAAACATGTTTTTTTACGTATGTACCGTATTTGTAGTTAGTGTAATGCTGTTAACCTAAAGTGTGTTTGTTATTTCATATTAAGATATCTATGATAATATAAGAAAGAGGCAAGATTTGATTGATTGTTTCTTTGGTTGCATTTTGAATAGGCTACGAAATTATTATACCTATTTAAAAAAATCTTTCATTGTTGATTAGCTACACTATCGTTGCGTGAAGTAGCCTATATTATATTAAAATAATAATAGGGATCCTTACTAAAACTCCAATAATGCAACAAGTGTTCTTTCATTAAAAAAAAAAATACAATGACGTCGCTGGAAATGGCGACCTTGTGTTTGACCTTGGTAGTAATCCTTATCAAAATAATTTGCTTTATATTTAAGACTGCTTTAATACCATTATATCATCATCATCATATCAGCCCGGAACCACCTACTGCTGGGTATAGGCCTCCCCTTTTTTCTGCTATTGTTATCTGTCCTGCTCGTAATATAATACATTATATTATATATTATTATTATATTCATTCAAGTTATATAATACCATTATATAACTTGAATTTTTCAATTTGGACATTACATTCGAAAGATAACACGAGTTCAAAAGTGTAAATATTAGAAAAAAGTCGCTTGGTTAATGGTGGCCGCTCTCTCCGCTCGGCTAACTATGCGATGTAGACGTCACTGGAGTACGGGAGGGGAGTAAACTAAAATAAAATATAAAATGAAATAGAAAGATTCATAAAAAATAATAAAAAAAGAAATAACAATCCAATTTTCTTTATAATGAAATTTAATGTACCTACTCTTTTTTTGTACCCCATTCAAAAACGTGTTTGTGTGAGTGTTTATTAAAATTAATATATTTTAAAATGTTTGTTAAATACTCGTGCGAAGCCGGGACGGGCCGCTATGGATAGAAATAAAGTTTTAGCATTATTTTTCACATTGAAACGATCTTTTCAAGAATGACGACTTGTTCTTCCTTTTCATTAATTTACGACAATATAATACACGAGCGCATACTTTTTTTTGTCATTTCGGGCACAAATCAGTTTTCAGTTTCTAATATAAATTAATTTTAAACACAAGCTTCAAATTTAACTAAGCTCACAGCAATAGTGTAGACTTATCAAACAAGCCCAAACGCGATGCGATTACGTCATTTAGTTAGAGAGTTCCTCGGGCCACCTTCTGGCGCCATCATCAGATCAGCTCGAAAGTACTATAAAATTATATTGTCATCCAAACTTAACAGATATACAAAATTTCAGCTCAATCAGTTAAAGATATCTGTTTCAAAATTAAGTTGCAAGATTCCACTCGTAGCTGTAGGTACAAACGTATACATTGAATGTTAAATAAAAGCTTGTAAAGATATATTTTTTGGCGTGCTAACTGTTGTATTAGTACAAAGAAACCTATTCAGTAACTTTACGCTACTCTTCATATTTAGCAAAATCTAGAAAAATATGCGAGTAACATAAAAATACTGCACGAGATCGTATGTACGGGAGCGGAGGACGGGCGTTGTGACGTCACGCGTTGATCGGGCGAACCAAAACTAAATTTAAGAATGCCCGACTTTAAAAATTCGTAAAAAATAGAGTTTTTGAGATATCGCTAAAATTTTTTCACCATTGTTTTTCTAATTTTTAGTTTGATTTTTCTAGATGATAAAAAAAACATGCTCATCTTCCTCATTGGGTAATTTTACCCGTTTGTTGGGTTTTGTTTCGTAAAACCTTTTATGGGTATTTTTTTACACTGTATTTGATATCATTAGAAAGGTAATGAGGTAGACTTTCAATTAGTATGTGTGTTTTTTTTAATATTTATTCAGATTCATGAAAAAAACTGCCTTAACAAAAAAAAGTCAAGGTGTGCGATTTTATTGCTCTCAAGTGTATATCGTTAATCTTCAAATCTGCATTACACACCATTTGAGTATTAATAGAATAGTGTCCTTTACGGTTCACATAGTACTTACCAGCATCTCCTCCAACTTTTCTTATTTTAATATGGGTGCAATCTATTGCACCGGTAATATGGGGAAACCCACAAATTGTTTCAAATTTGCGAATAGTTTCAGTCTCTTCTCTTGAATTTGAAGGCATTTTAATATTTAAATTGAACTTTTCGAAGCCAATGCAATAGCAACTCTTAGCAGTTCTTGATAAAGTCTGTTGGCTCATGCCATGAATTTCCGCAGTCTTCTTGAATCTCATGGCGGCCCCAGTATCATATAGCTGCCATTACTTGCAACTCCACAGGTATACTGCCGCCCCGGCTATCCATGGACAAGTCGTTCCTTAAGATATTTATAATTTTTACCATATTTCCTTTATTGAATCTGTAGCGATACTCGTTTATAAGTAAGGCCATATATACCATTACTATGTATGTGTATTTTGCTGTTTGTTTTTATCCAATCCACTTTGATTTTGATTTGAAGTAAAACGAATAAAATATTATAATCATTTTTATTAATACAAGTGGTAATAAATTGTAGTCTTGTCTTTGTCTTTCTTATTTTAGTGTATTCACAACTACTTGAAAGACTGTTTTTTTTTTTAAATCTTCTTTTGGAGTATACTTAGCATGCACGTGCGTCGGCTTCAATTGTTATAACATTAGAAGTTATGTTATTATTACTTTGGTTATTTTCATAAAATATTGTGTCTTGTGGACCATACTCAAACTGTTGCAATCGTGTCAGTGGAGGCCTTAATATTATTTGAGATGGAATACCGGTGGTCACAATTGGTTGACGGTGAATTAGAGACTTAGACAAAGTCTTTGGAAGTGTCGTATTAATAGTATTATCCGTATTATGTTCATTGGTATATATGGAATGTGGTGAAGGAGTTAAACTGTATCTCAAAATGTGATTGATTAGTTGATGGAATATAGTTTACTCTGGAATGATCTAGTGACTGTCTAGGTGGCAAAGGCGATGAAGTATATGGTACATGCTCATTAATTTTGACGGAGTTTTTGTTTAATTTTCCAAGTTGTGCTTCAAATAAAATATCGTTAATTGCCTTTTCCGAAAAAAGTTTTTGCGTAGACTCCAGTTTTGTCATTTTACTGGCACAGACTTTGGCAAGATGATATTCTTCTTGATTCTCAGAAGAATCCTTCCCCAAAAATGATAACGTTCTGTGCAAAAGGTTTTGCTGGTTATTAACCATTTTTCTTTTCTTCTTATTTACCAATACTGGACTTGGGGGTGGATCCAGTGAGCTAATCGAATATTTATCTGGATCATTTTCTTTGTCTTCTTGTAATATATAATAAAGAAAAGTAAACGATAAAGTTGAAAAAAATAATTAAAAAAAAAAACAAATTATAAATATAATTTTACGATTTTTTTTTTTTTACAAGAAATGAGGGTTAAACATTGCACCCAGGTGTTCAGCCAATCAGTTGGAGTAGCTCTTGGATTTGGCAGGTAAACAGCTTATTCATTAATAATTCATTGTTAATATTTTAAAGTTGAGAGCAGTGGTGGCCAAGTGGTAACGGCCCTGACTTACGAGTTGTAGGTCGCGGGTTCGAACCCAGCCAGGCCACCCATTACTTTGTGTAATTTATTTCATCAACATAATGCCTACGGCATATGCATTTGAAGGCGCCTTCAAAACTTTATTTGTTAATAATATTTCATCTTCACATTCAGTTGGGTCAAATTCAATGGTAGATACATATCAAGATACATTGATATGTATCTACCATTGGTATATTTAAATATGCAATGCCATATCCAATGCTTTCAATAAGCATTGGAGTTTGGCCTTATACAAAGCCAAACTCCAATGCTTATTGAAAGATGCGCAGCAATAGCGTATTGCAGTGGGTGGATAGCACAACTTGCCAAATAAAATATTTATAAAAATTGTGTGGCCTGTAGGAGTTCTATGGAAGCAGAAGGATAACAAAGTTTCCATGACTACATAAAAAAAAAGAATATGGCAACAAAAAGTGGTTGTGCTATCCTACAAGATCATTATTTGATTGCTTTGCCCAAGTGGAAAATATTTGCATTGACATTTTAAAAGAGCACTGCACAAATAAAAATTCAGTATGTAATGTACATTAATAATTAACATAAATGTTAATGTATCATTTATTAGTTGTGCAGATCACGGAGATAACCTGCGAAATTATATAATTAAAAACTGCATAATGTTTTTTATTTATAACTGGTGCAAAGATGTTAATAATGTTCTCACTGGCAAAATAACCTTTTGGGATGTTAACGATCCAATGAAAGAAAAAGCCAATCGGCACTACTTAAATCACAAAGGACGAAAAAGGCGAACACAAAATTTAATTGTTAATGTGTGACGTTTTTATGAAAATTAAATGGCATACTATATTTAGGTACTATAGTTAGGTACAAATAATTAGTCAATAGGTTACAAAGTAGTCTTTAAAATTATTTCTTACGTCTATAGCTTGTAACATAGCTCTATTGTTCCGCCGAGACGTCATAACTTGATTAGATGTAGATCTAGAACTCATGTACCGTCTAAAATCGGGATCACTGTTTCCATTTTTTTCTCTTACAATATTATATTATTTTATTGATATTATTGATTATGTAGTAATAATCAGTTTTGCATGTGTAGTGTCTGTTTCGATTGCTTTGAGGAAAACTCGCCACTTCGATGAATGATTGGTCTCGCGCGCTCGACGAGATACCGCCGTCGTACTCGTTAAATGCGGCGAAAATAGTACGCCCGGCGTACCCGTGCTAGTCACGTTGACAGCTTTGACAGCTTTGTTTGACTTAGACCTCCGGAACATTTTATTTTATTGTGTTTGCAATTCGATATAAAATGCCGACTTGCGTAGTAAAATGGTGTAAAAACAATACTACACATAATAGGAAGGACACTGGGAGCACAATTGTCGCCGCAGCGACGGACATTTTGTTTGTTGACAGTGCGGTATCTAGTCGAGCGCGCGAGACCAATCATTCATCTAAGACTCGCCACTTATTAGTCATAATACCATACGCACACTCAATTGTCACCCGAGCTCTTGACAATCTTTCATTAAAAATTCTTCGGGAATCATCTAAATTACTGGATGGAAAGGGCCGCATAAGATATGTTTTCAGTGGATAGGCTTCGTCACCAACTAGGACGTGTGGCAGAGAAATATTTGACCCAGGTAATGTTTTTGGTGGTGGCATATTAAATCGATTGTTAGTAAGCAGTTCATTAAATTTTGAAAATGAAACGTGCCTTCGTCACTTAGTCTTCCTTTTCCACCAATCTCAATTACAGAGAATTTATAATCTGCATCAAAAACTGCTTGTAGGACCAATTTTTTTTTTATAATAATAATATTGACTACCGCTACGTGGTGGCTTCTGAATGCGGAAATGTTTACCGTCTATGGCTCCTACGCAATTGGGGAATTGCCATCTAGAGAAAAACATGTCTGAAATTTTCCTTAAATCTTCACTCGTTAGTTTTGGTGACATATGCTGAAATACCAACTTTTTCCAAATTGCCTTTAAAGTTTGATAAATCGTTTTGGCGACGGTGCTTCGCCCTAGAAAATATGACTGAGCCAGAGATTTAAAAGTCATCCCAACGGAGAGAAATCTGAAACATAAAACATTTTTTTTATGTACCTACACATTTACTATCTTCATTATTATTTTTCAAGTTACCCTAACTTAAATATTATAGTTTCATTACAGCATTTTTTTTCAGTCGGTGATCTCAAAAAGAAATGGAAGATCCTGAGAGACACATATAGCAAAGAGTTAAAGAAAATAACTAAATCCCGGTCGGGTGATTCATCCTCAAGGAGTCTTTTACAGCAAGTTGTAAAGTATGTGCAGCGCAAAACATTGCACGTGGTTTGAAGAGTCATTGCTCCCACTGTTGATAAAACTGTATAGGTCCATGTTTTCATTGAGTTCATACCTGTCAGGTATTTGTTCATCATCATCATCGTCATAATCATTTACCTTATTTTCCTCGTACTCACCGCTGGCCTCACTATCGAAATTGGAGTTATTTTCAGTTTGAGCAGTTGTGCAGCAAAATTCAGTCAACAACTTTGTCATTTTTAAAAATTACTGCCATTATCTGTGGTTATCTAATAAATTTGTGCATGTGAAATCATAAACTCATTTAAAACTTCCAAAAGCTTTTCCTTTAGATATTTTGCGGTTAGTCTCTCCAACACTTTTGATACAGCTAGATTTCTAACTATAATCTGACCGTTTTTAATCCAATTTTAAACTTATCATAATGTTTTCAACTTCTGATGAAATTTTTCTTTTTATTTGGTATGCCTTTTCAGTTATCATTCCTTTAATAACATTTATATTTATCCTTTTTGTTTTAGAATTGGATGGGACTGCAATATTGATGATTTCTTGAAATGCAGCATCATGTAGTATCGCAAAAGTTTTTAAAATCCTGTGATGCAAATGGCGGCCCGTTGTCGGTCACGAGCAGCGCTGGCAAACCGAAACGCGCAAAAACACACCTTAATACTTTAATAGTGGCAGCTGCATTTGTTCTTTTCATTGGTAATGCTTCAATCCACTTGGAATGCGCGTCCACGATTACACAATATCGAACGCCTCTACAATCTGCAAAATCAGCATGTACGCGCTGCCACGGATGTAATGGAAACTCCCATGGATGTAGTTACGCATGTGGTGGAGAATCGAGAACTGATCGAAACGCAGAGCACGATCTACATACTTCCTCAATGTCCTGATCTAAACTCGCCCAGTAAACATAGCTTCTCGACAAATTCTTCATTTTATTCATTCCCAAATGACCCTCATGTATTTTCTCTAATAATTTCCTTTGCAGACTCTGAGGAACTACAAGTCGGTATTTGTACATGACACAACCCTGATTCAGTAAGAACTCTTGCCTTCTAACAAAATACGGCTTTTCCGCTTCGCAGTTCGGAGCAGCCGGCCATCCAAAAAGTACATTTATTTATTTATTTAAGGTTCACCCACAGCACATATATGGACATAGATACATTGAGTCTTATGGTAATATTCTAATATATGTATATGCCAATTACGGGCAAACACAACATTGACAAAAACACGCCAGATTATTTATACTACTACAAAGAGACACAATATAAAAAAAAAGACAATAACATACAATACATCCTATACACAGAATTATTCGGAAAACATAACAGTAGTAGACCAGGGAATACAGAAATAACAAAGTTTTTAGACAACTGACTTGATCCGGAGACTTGATAGCACGTAGGTAAGCCAGAATTCTTAATTTAAATTTCGTCTTAGAGTCACCAAATATATCTGTCTCAGGAATGGACTTAATAAGTGAATTCAGGTTGTCACATATATCGTATAGCCTTTGATCTTACTCAGCAAAGTATCGCGTTCCGTCTCCTTTGCGATATCCTTGTAATTAACTGGTAGTAACTCCTCAACTAGGTTTAAATAGCCCGAGGTACCTGCCTTTTGCAATTGAGTAACTAAGTTTTCATCGATTATGTCATTAAGCGTAATTCGTGTAACTTTTAAAATGCGCATCCACTCTCGTCCCAATAGTGGTCGCGCCCCACCTTTAATGACATATAGATGCAATGACTTTCCTTTTACTTGACCTAAACCAACATCAACTTCAATGTAACCTAATGACTCAATTTGAGAACCAGAATAAGAACGTAATATTAAATTATCCGCAACCATCTTTCTATGCGAGAACAACCGTTTGTACATTTCCTCATTTATAGCCGAGATGCGACTACCCGTATCGACTTCACAATTTATGCTAATGTTGTCAATCATTAGTTTAACAAAATACGGTTTGTTACCTCGCGTTGCAATTTTAATGTTAAACATTGCGTTATCAGACTCCTCATCGCGTACGTAAGTTTGCCGACTACCTTTGCCGCTTGTCCTTTTACACATTACCTTTAAGTGTATTTACAACCACACTCGTCACAAGTAAAGTTTCTAAATCGGCACCTATCGGCCATGTGTGCCTTGCCACAACGCCAACAAAAGACTGCACGCGAGTTGTGTGCCTCCGCGCCGCTGCTGTCACTGCCGCTGCCGCCGTCGCACGGTGGACCGAAATGGGCCGGTAGTGGACTTAGCATTGAAAAAAATTAGTTGAATGATTTTTTATTTTTGAATATAGGGTTGCATCAACCTATTGATTATAAGAAACTATTTCGGATGCGATTTTTCAGATAACTTAGTATTTTCGGAATTATTAACACTCAAACTTATTTTTGTATGAAGCAAAACAAAAAACAATCAAAATCTCGGAATTCTCAAATTTTCTCAAAGAATTGACTTTACCTATGCATAAAACATATTTTTGTCCTATTTTATCCCTATGCTCGTGTCCCGTTTTTTCCCGTTTTGGCCGCAATTTCAACTTTTGTTCTTAATTCCACACCACCCTAGAGGTTAAGAACTAGGCGCGTTTTATTTTTTGTAGTGGTGTCCCCTTTAGGCCTAATCCACTAGGAACCGATAAAATAAATAATAACAATTATTAATAATCATAAATATATATTCATAACCATACAACTTAAAAACAATGTACAGATACATTTAACATTATTCTATAAATTACATTATCACAAATTCTCACACTTCACACAATTCACACACTTCACACACTTCACACACATCACACACTTCACACAATTCACACACTTCACAAGTAATCAAACGAAATTGTATTAATTTAATCACTGTCAAGACTATCTACGTTAACGAATTCAAAATTTTCCTGATCGTCATCATCAAAGGATTGTGCCTGTTCAATAATTAATAAACTTTGCGCTTCTTCAGACAAAGTTTTATGTTTTCTGCAAAGTTTGTGGCGTTTTGTTGAAATTAGTGGATCAGAGCTGATCAATAAATTGCTCAAAATATCTTCATTTGTAGCTGTTCTGTTGCATTTCCTGGAATGGTTTTGACGGTACCTACGAAAGTCTTTATTTCTAGCTTCGGCCGCTTCTTCAGATAAGTGTCCAATTGGTATTAAATCGAAACTTTCAATGATAGCTGCACCATGCATAAGGACTTTATGAACACTTGAAGGCATGTAATACCAGCTGTAATACATAATTAATATAATACCATAATTTACATACCATAATTCCAAATACAGTTGCATGGTGGCTTGAGCATATTCGTGAAATTTGACTGTGTCAATATGATAGCCCGACGAAATTGCTGCTAAAATTGTGGAAAACCGCTTAATTAGGTCCTCATTGACACCAGTTATCTCAGCAGTCACGTTTGGGCTTGCAAAAAATCTTCTAGCGGTGTTTCCGTCATTGGTAGAGCCATGACCTTGTTTGACAACGTCAATCAAAAGTCCCATCCTATTTTTAAACGCGTCTTGTATATTTTTCTTTCTGTTTTCCATGATGCACTTGTTGTCTCCCTTTACAGTCCATGTCTTTATCGTTAATCTGTAAGCTATATGCAAAATGCATTCCATCATTCGTATCCAGATGTGCAATGATGACAATCCATATTTACAGAGATCTGGATCAACTTGTTTTGACATTATTAAGGGCAAATTATTCATCTCAGTTGGAGTGGCTTTGCAAATATCGCATCTCTAAGATGAAGTGTCACATAAAATTGATGTTACTTTTCCGTCTATCATCGTCATTAATAAAGAGTGTGAAATCTTCATTTCTCCAACTTCTGTTTCTTTTAAATTAGCAATCTCTTCTTCAATAGCACTTTTTTCCCGCAATATTGTTATTTTGTTTTCTTTCATAAATTCGAAAAAGATTGGACGACACCAGTAAGATGAATTTGGTGAATCAATTTGCCAAATATCTTGTTCGCCGCAAACCAATTTGATTGGTACTAAACTTCCCATGAATATACTTGTATCATCAAGTTGCTTATTCAAAGTTTCGTCGTCTGTTGAGATTTTTTGCTTGTAATTGGCTTGATTAGAAGCACCATCGAATCCCCACTTACTAATGAGTGTTAATTTTTTATTATCATCGTCTATAGTGAGAGGCATCATTATTATTTTTGTCGTTATATCCAGTAAAGCTTGTAACTTTATTTTGGCGGAAGTTTCTGTAATTGTGATATATTCTTTTGGAGGAAAGCATTCCATTTTCGCGTGTTGCACTTGATAATAGGATGGAAATACATTCCTTTCTTTTTCATTAACGCTTTTTCTTTAAGTAATATATTGCCACTTGGTCAGCTTAAGTGATAAAAATAACCCCAAAGCTTCATCCGGAGAAAACGCAGCAGGTTTACTTTTTTTAACAGATATGAACTCCTTAACTTTTTTCACATCTTGTGGATTCTTAAGTAAATGTTCTACTATATCTGCAATATCTTTATTTTCGTCTGCTTTTAACTGCTCAAAATATGCTTTTTTATTTCGTCTGAAGATAAATGAAAGTTATCTGCTCGTCTTTTTTTCTGTTTAGGAGCTAATTCACAAAAAGGTTTTCTAGGGCTTTGCTCGGTGGATACACTTACAGAAACTTTTGCTGGTGGCACAGACTGAGTTGATGTACTGGGCACTGAGCGATCTTCATTACTGCTTATTAAACTCTCAATAAAGTCTGGCCAAATAACGTTTTCTTGTAGCCACACGCCATTTTTCGTTTTGAAAACCTCTTCTCTCTCGTGAGCTTTTTGCCATCGTCTATTTAAATTAAAACAATACTTTGCACAATACGATTTCAAGGCCTTTATATGTTCATCACTTAATTCGACTAAAAGTTTGGACCTTATCTCATCGAACAAGCCATTACTATTTTTAATACTACCACTGCCAATGTTTTTAAGAGTAACGAAGAGATCAAGGTTTGTCACAAAATTTGGAAACATCTTCACAAACGCAGTTATCACAAATAAATATAAATAAATAATTACAAATTATCACAAATTATCACAAATAATTACAAATTATCACAAATAATTACAAATTATCACAAATATTGAATAATATGTAGGAGTAGTGCGTCTATTGCGTTGGATAATAGAACACTGAAGTGGATTTGAATGCAACTGAATATCATGTGCAATGTTGATGCACCAATCACGTTACGACACGTCATAACTTGTGGTTGTGCACGTGCACTCTTATCACTTAATTCTCGGAAATATGTGTCAAAACAAATGAAGTCATAGGGTGATGTTGATGCACCAATCACGTTACGACACGTCATAACTTGTGGTTGTGAACGTGCACTCTTATCACTTAATTCTCGGAAATATGTGTCAAAACAAATGACGTCATAGGGTGATGTGGAAAAAGTTGAACATTTTCAAAACTTGATTGAACACTAGGTTATGTAAAATGTTCACGAGGTAGTTTAGTATAAGTTATTGTAAGTTTTATTTCATTAGGTACACTCTGTCAAACTTCTCTGCGAATTATGAAACAAAAAAAATTTTTTTTTCTTTCATAATAGAAATGCCTATATCTCCGAAACTACTGGTTAAATAAAAAAAAGTTCCAGATGAGAAAAGTTTATAAATTATGCCTAGATTAATACCAAAAATATATGTCTATGACACACAACTCTATTACGCCGCGCCGGTCGCATCCATAGCACATGAGTAGATAAACGGAACAGAGGCAAAGCTTCTTAAGAACGTGCAAAATTGTTACCTATTTTGTTAGGGTTGTCACAATAGGTGAAGACAAATCAAACAAAACGTTTTTTAAATAGTTTTAATAGTCAGTATAATAGAATATATAATAGTATGATACGAATAGTTTACAAATTACTTACTCTAAGAATTTTCTTTTTATAATTTTTGTTTTTAAAAAATAAAAAATACCTACCGACACCTACCTACAAATTACTCTCTTCTTATTATAAAAAGGATCATACAATAAAATAAAGGTACTTGCTTGAAAAAGTAATAACCAAATATTTACTTACCTAATTGTACTCCTTGGGATAGTTAAAGTATGATATATTTTTGTTTTCTCTATTATTATTCATACACACGGTACAATAAACAACCATTATTATTAATATAATACCACGTTTTTACAACTAAACTTATAAAAACTTAAACTTGCAACTAACAAAACAAACAGCGTGCGTCGGACTGACCCTTAGATTGTACACTGGCTGTGCCAGCGTAAACTGGTTTTTTCCAGTCTCGCCGCGTATGTGACAAGCGGCCAGTGGTCACGCACACATGCCCCGCGCGCTTGTGTGCGTGCAACCGATTCGAGCGGTTGTTCGAAGCTTTGCCTCTGTTCCGTTTATCTACTCATGTGTCCATAGCGCCGGCGGCGGCGGCCAATCACAGGAGCCAGCGGCGCCAGCCAACCAGAGGAGCTCGCGGCTCGCGCGACTGCCGCGCGCGCCGCCATGACGCCGACGGACACAGAACGATCCAGAGAGCCTCAGCGTCGGCACGTTTAGCAATTCGCACTAATATAAATGTCGGGGTGTACTAACTATTGTTAACTTGAAATATTATAATACAGTCCACTAAGTTGTAACATCTTTTTATTATACGGCCTTAACATGGTCCCTCGAGCCGGTTAGTACACCAAATAACAGCGAAGTCGTGTACGCGTCGTGTCTCGGTCGCCGCCCGCGCCGCCATTACAGAAGACAGAACTCGGGCGTGCAGCCACGTGCGACCGTGCCGGGTGCTAAACGTGTCCTACACAGCGACGTGCGACGTGATCATCAAACAGGACAGACTTCGTCGCCGAAACATCGGCGTGCGACGTAACCATCACAGAGCAACTTCATCATCGACACAGCCACGTGCAGCGTGATCATCCGAGCCACGACGTCCTCAGCGTCATCGCAGCGCAGCCTCAGGATCAGTCAGATAATCAGACCAATTAATATTTCATTTTTCATTTTATTTTTTCAAATTGCATCAGCAATTTATTCAGACATTCAGTCCATCAGACCATCTTATTCAGACGATATTTCAGACCCCTATATTCATTCATATACCTCCATTTCAATTAGAATTTTATAACCTCAAAACATTCACATCGTACTAGTTATTCCCTCTCATTCAAGTATCTTTTTCATCATACTAACGCCGCCAATAACATTTCACAGCAACGCAATTGCTTGCACTGCGACCAGCCGTGCTGAGATTCGGGAATACCCACCCGGCGCCCACCCTTTACGCCGACCGCGTGGCCGCTTGCCGCGTGCACGCGCCGTCGCCCGCCACGTGTTGGCTTCTTCAGCTCCGTGCCCTCACGCTTTGCACGGCCCAGTTTTGCCATCTGCTGCACTGCACGCTAATTTAAGTATTGCACAATTATTCTTTGCACGAACACTTGTGACAGCATTCGCCTACTTACGCTTTTACTTTTATAACTGTGTGTGCCTCTAATTATCTTTCACAGACATGGCCACTAAAGAAGCTAAGGCTGATTTAGTAAAACAACGTGGCATTGTTAAGAGAAAACTAACATTATTCAAAAAACATATCAATCTTATTCAAACCAATCAGTCATTAACAGATACCCAAGTAATTGAATTAAAAAACAGACTCTCAGAATTCAAGTCAATTCACAAAACTTTTTATGATATCCAGACATTAATAGAATTAAACATGGATATTTCAGAATTCACCGATGAGCCAGACCCAGAAAGTGAACAGTTCGAGAACGACTACCAGCTACTGGTGGCAAAGGCTTCTCAGCTAATTCAGTTGAACGACAAACCGGTAACCAATTCAGATAAGGACCATTCAGGTGGGAGCAAATCATTTATTAAGTTACCTACCATCGACTTGCCACACTTCTCAGGCAACCATCATGATTGGCTCGAGTACAGGGAAACATTTCAATCACTTATCAACAGACACAAAACACTAGACAACATACAAAAGTTTCACTACTTACGCTCCTCACTATCAGGCAGTGCATCATTAGTTATAAAGTCAATTGAAATGACTGGTGACAACTTCGAGGTTGCATGGAAACTGTTGTGTGATCGCTATGACAACAAACGACAACTGATAGGCAATCACATTCATGCTTTATTCAACATAACTCAAATTCAAAAAGAATCTTCAGTGAGTTTAAGGCAATTATCCGACTCAGTACAGAAAAACCTCAGAGCATTAGCCACACTAGGTGAAAAAACAGACAACTGGGATACATTAATAATATATTTAGTTTCAAGTAAAATAGATTCTACTACATTTAGATATTGGGAGGAATACAAAAACACACTTACAGACATGCCTACACTTAAATGTCTCAATAATTTCATAAAAAATCGTGCAGATTTATTAGAAACTTTAGAAGAAGCAAAAATGAATAATAATATCACAAGCAAATCAGATACTCAAGTGATACATCACACAAAGTCATTCACAAAACAACAAACACCACAAAGGAAACCTACATGCCCTATTTGCAAACAGCCCCATCTATTATTTTTAGACAAATGACCATTGAACAAAGAATTAAAGAGGTTGAAATATCGAAAGTCTGTTCTAACTGTTTACACCCTTTTTTTTTTTTTTTTTTTTTTTTTTTTTTTTTTTTTTTTTTCGGGGTGAAACTCTAATGATTTCAACCCACACTGAGGGCACAGCGTGGGGATATGTCGGACTTGCACCGACTAAAAACACCCCGGTCCCGTCTTAGCCTTAGTCAGAGCCACGGGTTCGCTTACGCAATCACTGCGCGGCTCCGGCAGGCTTCGGTCCTGAACTGGACCCCTTCCAGAGGGTGGGTCTAAGGTGCCCAACTCTCGTTCCTTCCGAGGACGGACGCGTGGGACATGGCGTCCGTATCCTCCGTGGCCTGTCAGCTGATCAGGTGACGGGGTGCCCTCCCGGTCACCTGCAGGCCCGACCTCAAGGTGGCCTGAGGTCGTTGCGTGCCAACGGCACCACAGTGTTGCGGCGGCCATGGCGTCTGCGGCGAGAAGGGAGCTGGCTCGTCGCCTCCCTTACTCTTTCTGCTGCCTCTTTGGCGGTCATGACGGTGTCACAGAAAGCAACCACCGCCCGCCAGGCGCTCTCGTTCTGGACCATGGATGATATCACAGCACGGAGCGAGAGCGTCTGCCCTCCTATTTGCGTGATCAACTCGCGCCTCTCCGAATCCCAAGCTGGGCAGGCCAGCAAAGTGTGCAGAGCACTGTCTTCTGGGGCCGTACAATGGTGGCACGCCTTCGTGATTTCACGTCCGATCCGGCACAGGTACGTCCCGAAACAGCCATGACCGGTAAGCACCTGTGTCAGTCGGTACGTGAGGTCTCCGTGCCGCCTCTCCATCCATTCCAAAAAGACAGGCCAGATTGCGGCTATGATGTCGTGCCCAGCAGAGGGATTTTGTAACTCTAACCGCCACTCCTCCTTAGCTGACACTTGAAGGTCCTCCCTTTTCTCTTTTAGCGACAGAGCGCTGCCCTGACTATGTGCCTGGTTGCGCCAGATGTACAATAGCGCCAGGACTTTGGCTTCGAATTTCCAAGGCAGCGTCTGTGCGAGCAACATCGCCGCTTCACCGGAGATCGTGCGATAACCCCTTATTACTCTGACGGCTATTGCGCGCTGCGACTTATTAAGCAGCGCCGCTTTGCGAACCGTCAGGCTATTCCCCCATATTGGGGCACCGTATAAGGCCATAGATCGCACGATCCCGGCGTAGAGTCGCCTGCAAACTGTTTACACCCTGGTCATGACAACAAGTCATGCAGAGGAGGAGCATGTAAGTACTGCAACCAGAAGCATAATACACTTTTACACTTAGAAACACCAAAATCATCATCGGTTACATTTACCAGTTGCACACAGATCAAAACAGTATTACTGTCAACCGCACAAGTTAACATATTGGACAAACAGGGAAAACCACACACAGCACGAGCACTACTGGACAATGGCAGCACCTCCAGCTATATTACTAGGCACCTGTGCTCAAAACTAGGCTTACCCATCCATACTATTGACACCACTGTTACTGGTATCAACAATCAGTCTACAAACATTACAGAAAATACAAACATTCAGATTCTATCAGCACACAACAAGAGTTACAGCACAAACACATTGTGTCTTGTAATTAATCAGATTTCCAGCTCCGTGCCACACACATACATACACAAAAATACTATTCAGATACCTAGTTACATACAACTAGCAGACCCAGACTTTAACATACCAGCCCCTATTGACTTGTTACTGGGTGCAGACATATTCTGGCAAATCATAGGCACTGGAAAAATACCATTAGGTAAACAGCAACCAGTCCTACAAGAAACAGGGTTAGGCTGGTTGATATCAGGCTGCATCTCAGATACTCAGACTTTGAACACAAATCAGAACTCATCATTCTTTGTTAATCAGATCTCAGACAACATAAACAGATTTTGGGAATTAGAAAACATTTCTACTCCTTCAGACATATCTCAGATTACTCAGCAATCATGTGAAGAAACATTTACATCAACCACAACTCGCAATGATGATGGCAGATTCGTGGTCACCATACCATTTAAACAGTCACCAGAATGTTTAGGTCACTCATATAATCAGGCAAAGAGTCGTTTTCTAAACATAGAAAAACGATTTAAATCAGACCCCACATACAAACAACAGTATTTAACTTTCATGCAAGAATATCTTGACCTAGGTCACATGACTAAAAACACAAGCAAAAACACTCAGACGCCTTCATATTACATACCACATCATGGTATAATACGTGACACCAGTACCACAACAAAATTCAGAGCGGTTTTTGATGCATCGGCACGCACATCTAATAAAATATCACTTAATGATATACAAACAATAGGACCAGTAGTACAAGATGATTTAATTTCAATTCTCATAAGATTTAGACAACACAAATATATACTGTCAGCTGACATTGAAAAAATGTACCGGCAAATTGAAGTTATTGAAAAACAACGACCATTACAACAAATAGTATTCCGTTTCGATGAATCAAAAACACTGGACACGTACACATTAAACACAGTGACGTATGGGACAGCTTCAGCACCCTACCTCGCCACACGTTGCATCAGACAGGTTGGTTTAGACTGCCACCAAAACAAAGCAGTATCAGACATTATTATACACGATTTCTACTGTGATGATCTACTAACAGGAGCTGACAACAAATCCTGTTTGATAGACATAGCAATATCAGTAAATAAAGCTTTAAAATCAGCACAATTTCCACTCAGAAAGTGGCAATCTAATGATCCAGATATTTTAGAGAAAGCAAACCTATTATCAGATTCACTACACAGCACCATCAAATTAGGTACAAAAGATCCATCAAAAACATTAGGTATATACTGGAACCCAAATCAAGATACAATCACATACTCAACAGACATAGAAAACTCAGTCAATGAAACTATTACCAAAAGGAAAATATTGTCCATCATTGGTCAAATATTTGACCCTTTAGGACTCATAAGTCCTTCAGTCTTAGAAGCTAAAATATTAATGCAAAAAATATGGTCATTAAACTTGCAGTGGGACAACCGTGTCCCTTATGACATAGAAACACTATGGAAAAAGTTTATACACTCACTATCAGCATTGAAACAATTAGTCATACCAAGACAAGCTTTCTATGATTCACCTAAATATATACAGCTACACATATTCTGCGACGCCTCTCAGAATGCATATGGCGCATGTGTATATGTGCGTTCACACACTACAAATGGTGAGGTATATGTTAAACTACTAACAGCTAAATGCAAAGTGGCCCCACTAAAAACACTGACAATACCACGACTAGAACTTTGTGCAGCTCTCACAGCTGCTCGCCTTTACAGGAAGGTCATTGACTCTCTCCGTAACTCACATAATATTATTTCAGACTGTTTCTTTTGGAGTGACTCAATGATTGTCCTATCATGGATCAAGTTATCACCACACAAACTAAATGCATTTGTAAGTCACAGAATTAACGAAATACAAACCACTACACATCAACATACATGGCGATATGTACCTACAAAGCAGAACCCCGCAGATCTCATTTCTCGCGGTGTCACAGCATCCGTGCTCATACATTCAGACATGTGGTTTACTGGTCCAGACTTTCTCAGGGATGATGACACCAGCTGGCTAACGCCACCTGGGCATAGCAGCAATTATTCTGACCTGCCAGAAGTAAAACCTCAGAACCACAAAAACACTAATCAGTGCTACACACAGATAGATAGCAATTCATTCATTTATAATTACTCTAATTACACAAATTTAACACGCATAACTGCATTCATATTGCGATTCATAAATAACTGTAGAAATAAAACACCAAAAGGTAATTCAACTTCAAACAATTTTATTTCATTAACAGCAAAAGAGCTACATCAGGCTAAACTAAATTTAGTAAAAATTTCACAAATAAATTCATTTTCTAATGAATATACATTACTTTCAACAAATAATACATTACCAGTAAAAAATAGATTGAATTCATTACATCCATTTTTTGATCAGGCAGGCGGTGTCATTCGCGTGGGCGGCAGGCTCGCTAATTCGCGATTTCATTATGATAAAAAGTTTCCAATGCTTTTACATGCTAATCATCACATTAGCAAACTAATTTTCTCTACTTACCACAGAACACTTCTCCATGCTGGTCCACAGCTACTACTCGCACACGTACGTGAAACATACTGGCCCATCAATGGTCGCAACCTAGCTAGAAAAACAGTACAATCCTGCATTACATGTAGACGCTTTCAAGGGAAAACAATTACACCAATCATGGGTAACTTACCTGAGCCACGCATGCACGCAGATTTCGCATTCAGCAATGTCGGTGTAGATTACGCCGGGCCAATCATGATCAGTAACCGCAGGGGGCGTGGTAGTCAATTAATAAAGTCATATATATGTATATTTGTATGCCTTGCAGTAAAAGCTGTACATTTGGAATTGGTTACCGATTTGACGAAGGAATCTTATTTAGCATCATTAAATAGATTCATCAGCCGCAGAGGGAAACCTACTCACATATATTCAGACAATGGCACTAACTTCGTAGGAGCGTCAAATGTTGTTACAAGTTTCTTAGCAGAGAATAAAAACTCAATTTGTGACAGTGCAGCAGAACAAGGCATCACCTTTCATTTCATTCCTCCATATTCCCCACATTTTGGTGGGCTATGGGAAAGCACAGTCAAGTCAACAAAACATCACCTTAGGCGAGTCTTAGGCCTAGCTAATCTCACATACGAAGAAATGTACACAGTCTTATGCCAAATTGAAGGCATTTTAAATTCAAGGCCCTTAACGCCTCTCTCATCAGATCCGTCTGACCTCACTGCCCTCACTCCATTCCACTTCTTAATTGGTCGATCATTATCTGTACTACCTCAACCACCACTGTCAGACTGCAATCCAATGCGTCTACCCAGATACCAGCGCATAGAGCTCCTGCGTCAACACTTCTGGACACGATTTTACAAAGAGTATATTTCTAAGCTACAGATCAGGACCAAATGGAAGAAGTCGTCGGGACAGCTGACAGAAGGCACCTTAGTCGTCGTGAAAGATGACAACCTCCCACCTGCCCGGTGGGTCCTTGGGCGAGTAACACAGCTCCATCCGGGGCCTGACGGAGTCACAAGGGTGGCTGACATCAAGACAAGCACAGGCACTATCAGAAGAGCATTTAACCGGATATGTCCTCTCATTTGTGGCCCGGCAGAATGTCTATGACACACAACTCTATTACGCCGCGCCGGTCGCATCCATAGCGCCGGCGGCGGCGGCCAATCACAGGAGCCAGCGGCGCCAGCCAACCAGAGGAGCTCGCGGCTCGCGCGACTGCCGCGCGCGTCGCCATGACGCCGACGGACACAGAACGATCCAGAGAGCCTCAGCGTCGGCACGTTTAGCAATTCGCACTAATATAAATGTCGGGGTGTACTAACTATTGTTAACTTGAAATATTATAATACAGTCCACTAAGTTGTAACATCTTTTTATTATACGGCCTTAACAATATACATTTCATCTCTTAAGTCCAAACCTTGTAATATCAGCCCACTGTGCGCCGCCGCGCCGCCACGTTCAGGCCCGCGTATAATATTACCGTGCCCGCGTTGTAGACGCCCGCGCTGGCCATTTCTGGGAATTTATTAAAAAAAGTTATATTTTCCCAATCGGCATTGTAAAATTTAAATTTATCCTCGTCGCCAATGTAGTATATGAAGAAAACGGCCGTTGACAACAAACTGTTTTATTATAATGCCCATGGTAACGCACATAATAACAATATTTACACAGACGCTACAGTAGGTACTCCAGTAATCTCGTTTGGTGGTACAAGCGTGCCCCAATCTTAATAACGTAATGATTATTAACCCTTTTTAAACTACTCTGTGATGATTCTCTCGGTGACAAACGCATTCCACGTGGCCCATGATATGACATTATTTAACAGGTAATATAATTATTACTTAAAAGTAAATCGTCATGAAACACAAAAACACTCGCTTCGCGTGACTATTTATAGTATCGTTTTTAATGAGTGTAGAGTGTAGGTAGGAATGTACGAAGTTGATAAGTACCTACATACAAAACAAAAACTTTTATTTTTATCAGTTTTTGTCCGGGGAAGTTATGATTATCTACCATTAGATATAGGCTTTTAAATTAAAAAAAGGAATTATTGTTATCACCAACTTATGGCACAATTTACATTGAAGCGATACTGGAAATGGTCATTCTCCTTTATTTAGGTATGTGTTATGTACATATGGCTATATACTTATAACGAACGAAAAGATTTGGTGATAGGTTTTGTGAATAATGGACGCGAGACAAAACCAGAATTTGCAGACCATGCACAAGTTTTTATGGTAAGGGGTCTCATACGAAAATATAAACAACCTGTCCTACCTGTGCTGCAGGTATCCAACATATATTGTCCGTGACTATGTATTCCCACTCGTGCTTGGCCAGCACGTGCGAATCTCAAGGTTGTAGGCTGGAAAATTCAAGACACAATAAAGCAACTACCAATCACAATTTTTACGACACTCACATACGCACTTTCAGTTACTCAAGAAACAAACACATCAGACATACATACTAAAACAATAGATTATATAGTTTCACTTACGCTACAGTTTTTTCAGCAAAATGGTGGGTGGGACTGACGCCATTACGTCACCCATGGATATGCTGAAAATCAGCGCTGTGGCACCAATTTTTTCCTGAATTGAGGTCGCAGCATATCCTTTTTTGCGCACGCACCACAATAACGCACACTAGCAAAGGAAAGGGGATCTAAAATGTATAATTATTTCCAATCATTTTCCAATTTCCATCTTATTAATTTGTATTTGTTGTAATGTTTACTGTAAAGAAAAGTAATAAGTAACAGTAAGTAGGTTGTGAGGTTAAGTAATGTAATCCACAGATAAAACAGTAGTAATAATGTAATCTGTAATGTCAAAATTCTGGTCCACAGACATAATAATCAATTAACCACACAGTCCACAGATAATTTTTAGCGGATGTATTTTTTTGTCTACTGTTTTATATTTTTTTTTTTTTTTTTTTTTTTTCTCTTTATCATTTATTTTCTCCTTCTTTGTGTATTTACTGACTGATATTATTTATGTACTTATCTTGTGTGTGCGCTTGCGCAAAATAAACGTTTTTCTTTCTTTCTTTCTGTCGCTTATACATTTGCACAGTCAGCTACTAAAGGCCCAGAGCTGGCTGTGCAAATTAAAACTATTATTGAGAACCTGCAAGAAACTGGCTTCAATGTAGTGGCTACAGTATGTGACCAAGGCACTAATAAAAGACAAGCCTTGAATCTTCTTTTAAACGAAACCAGGGGGCATATTCTGAGAAGTGGACAAGAAGTCAGAGAAGACACTAATATAATAATAATTAATAACAAGAAAATTGTTCCACTTTATGATCCCCCGCATTTGTTGAAAAGTAACGTAACAATCTTTTAGAGAAGAATTTAAGATATACAACTGATAATAAAGAGAAGACAGCTAAGTGGGATCACATCAAACAATAACACCAAGAAAATCCCGCATATAAAGGAATCAGATTGATGCCCAAGCTGTCAGATAGCCACGTTGATCCAACCCGGACAAAAATGAAGGTCAAATTTGTCAGCCAAGTGTTCAGTAGAACAGTTTCATCTACTATGGGATACCTTGCAGGTATGATCGAGAATGTGACGATTTTGTGTTAAAGATCAGCTAGGCTATTAGGTTGTCCTCAAATTGAATGGCTTTCTTAAATTATAATTTTCTGTATGTATTTTGAACACCATAGAATTTAAATAATTCAAATCGAACTTAAAATTATTCATAATATTAAAAGTTACTTGGTAATTTAAAATGTATATTAGTAAACCATCTATGCAACCATGTATTTCAAATCATAATTATGTACATTTACAATTTCATACCCATAAAGTGTACATTATGTGCACAAAAATCTTACAAAATAATCTGCAATCTAATATTCAATTATTCTTATTTTACAGATAACAGAATCCTCCCAGTGGAATGAAAGGAGACTGCAGATGTCCTGCTTTTTTTGACAATCTTTTTGATTCCGTCAATGGCAGCTTTATAAAAAACAGGTTTTCAGAAACCTCTCCTGGGACCTGTAACACCCCATTCAAGACACCACGAATTTTGGACAGAAGCAAAAAAAGTTTTAAAATCCATGAAATTTATAACGGGTAAAGACAAAATTGCAAGTGTACCTAGTATTAATAATTGGGTATGGACTCTGGAAGGCATATAGACTTTAGTTAAAATATTAGCTATTGAGCATAATATTACGTCTTTATAGATGCGGCACCTAAACCAAGACCCAATCGAGAATTTCTTTGGTGCCATAAGAAGCCATGGGTACCGCAACACAAATCCAACGCCAGAAAGATTTAAGTCAGCGTTGACAACGTTATTGGTCAATAGCCTGTCCAGTATCCATGCCCCTGGAGCAAATTGCGAAGAGAACCAATGTAATGCACTACATGCCCTCGTCGTTACGAAGACTAGTGAAGCTGCGACGACTGGTGATATCTCTTTAGATATTGTTAATGACATTACCCTTACGCCTCTAGAGGAGAAAATTCAGCCTCAAATTATGGGGACAATATGTTTCGGGATATTTCTTGAAAAAATCCAAAAATAAAATATTTAGGTCCTGCGAAATTTGTAAGGGTAATCTATACAGCGAAATAGAAAATGATTTTATACAAAGGAGAGAATATGCCAATCGTCGTTGGCTTTTCAGCCCTAGCCCAGATTTTGTTAAATGCATTTCAAACATGCAAGATTTTATAAATAAAATAATAAATGATAATTTAGATGGAAAGCCCTCAGGGAATTCACAAAAACAATTATTTTATTGTTTCTAGATTTTAATTTTATAACATGCTCAGTCCACAAAGACAAGTTATTAGAATTTTTAATTAATTTGGTATGTAGATTTTTTATATTTACATACTGTAAAAATATAAATAAAATATTAGCTGGGAAAAAGGAAATCGACAGTGGCGAGGACGTACTGCAGTGCAAAGCAAAAAAGTATTTAAAACGATGCTTTAAGAGAAAAAATATATATATATTACGTAATACGCAATATTATTTATTATATCTTACTAATAACATTTGAAGAAAAATAAATGATTATGATTAGAATATTGTGGGTTTTATTTTGTGTTATTTTCTGCAGTCTTATAATCCCTTCATTTATTCATAAACTTTATGAATTACAGGTTACCCTGTAATTCATAAAAGTAAGAAACTGGCTGTAAACTGAAATAACAGTACCGGTAGACGTATAGATCTAATTATATACATAGCAGAAAAGTTGTACATTAATAGTTACAGATGGCGCCACCGATCGCTTTCCGTCTGAACCCATCGAGTAAAGCCTCTATACCTATATAAAAAAGTACTCTGTGATAACAGCCTAAATCTTCGAAGATATCATCTTTACTTTCACTTTACTGCAGTGTTTTGACCCTTGCAATAAGTTCTAACTTTTCACAGGTAACAAGTCCTAGGATCGGTGTAACCTTTTCTTCAACACCCTTGAATATAATGTTGTTTTCTTCATTTTTTATTTTACAAAGTAGCTCTGCTTCGCCTAGAACTGCCATTTTATCTTCTGTGTAACTTATAAAATTTTTTGTTCGGCTTGGTTTCAGACTTGCCTTCGTTTTGTTCATTAAATGTCTCGGTAACACATTGCATTGTGCTCCTGTATCTACTTTGGCAATGAATTTCACATTACCAACTTGTATTTTTTCTGTCCAGTCTTTCTTTTCTACGACACTTATAGCTGTTATGTATACCTCGTCTTCAGAACTATTTGAGTTTTCTTCTACTGTATTCACTCTATTTTTCAGTTTGGGATGTTTCTTCTAAGTGCGGCACGTATTGGCTAAATGATCATTTATATTGCACTTAATACACGGTTTGTTAAATGCTGGACATTTTCTGCATTTATGGTTTGTACCGCATATCTTGCAGTCATAATATTAATTTTGTTTATTTTTGACACCTTTATTTCTCACTGCTAATACTTTATCTGCTTTATTTTTACCTTCAAACTCGTCTAGTTGTTTGGAAGCTTGTTCACTAGTTTAACACATTGTTATAGCTTTGGTCAAGTCTAGTTTATCGTCTGTTAACAATTTATCTCTCACTTGATTCGATTGGATTCCAAACACTATCTTGTCTTTTAGCATTTCGTCGAGTAAATTGTCAAATTAGCATAGGCTTGCCTGAGTTTTTATTCTGGTTAAAAATTCGTTAAATTGTTCATCTTCGTTTTGTACAATTTTGAAAAATATGTATCTTTCAAACGATATATTTGTTTTTGGTGCGAACTACTCTTTAAACTTGTCTTTAATTATTTGCAAGTTATTTTTGTTTGCATCGCTAAGGTTAAAACTTTTGTATATTTCGATCGCGTCTGAGCTGCCATAAATGTTGCTGCCTGGACTTTGGCTGGCTTTTAATCTAGTTGAACAGCGATTGCATACCTCTCAAACTGTTGTAACCACTTTTTCCAGCACGTTGATTTGTCCGAGTCAATTTGTAGGTTAGCTGGCGGCTTCATTCCGGATACTGCGTCGTTCGTAGCCATTTTACAACTTTCTCACATATTTTCTTTTATTTTACACGTTCTTTCATAATTCTGACACCATGTACGTTGTAATTATTGTTATAATAATTTTATAAAAAATGAGTAGCGGTTTAAGTGAACAGACATAGTTTAAAAAGTAATAAACGTCATAACCATGTGAGCGGGCGCCCCTTCAAAGATTAGTAAAGCTATATAATAGTCACTTTGAAACAGTTGACATTTTTGCCTTAAAACACAACGAATTTAAGAAAGTATTGTTAAAATGTTATAGTGTAATTTAAATATGTAATCTGTATTAAAGCTGTTAATCATAAGCACGTTCACTTTATGTAATCATTTTCTAAAGTAATATGTGGAAACGTAGTGAATTGTACCTTAGCCTATTTAAATATGTAATTAGATATAAGACACATTGTAAAATTGTTTGTTTTCCCAATAAAATAAAATAAAAATAAAATAAAAGCGAGAGCTAAAGTACCCGGTGTTTCAGCCGTATGTCTTACAACAGACGGATAGACATCGATTAACAACGAACACTTCATTGCTATAAAAGCGCACTATATAAAAAACTCTCAACTTCATGCGACAATGCTAGGCTGCGTACAGTATCCAGACAGGGCAACTGCTGCCAACCTTGCAAGCCACATGAGGAATGTTATGGAAGAATGGGAAATATCGGACAAAGTCACTGCTATAGCCAGTGATAATGGTGCTAATGTTGTCGCCGCAATTAGAGCCGGGAATTGGCGTCATGTAGCGTGCTTCGCCCATACTCTTAATCTTTGCGTCCAGAATGCACTTGTGCCGATTTCAGAGACCACGGCAAAGGTCAAACAAGTTGTGGAATACTTCAAGAGGAGCTCGCAAGCTTTCGTGCAAGGTTACGTGAACTGCAGGGCCAATTAAATGTTCCACAGCTGAAACTAAAGCTGATGATGTGACGCGTTAGAATTATACGTATGACATGTAAAGGCGGTTGGTAGAAATTAAAGACGCTATCACGGCAACTCTTGCCGTTATAAGGGCTGAAATAAGCCTTAGCACTGATGATTGGGCTATTGTTGAGGCGGCAATACCCATTCTTAAAATGTTTTTTGACGTAACTGTCGAAGTAAGTGCGGAGAAAAATGTCACACTATCAAAGGTCATACCTTTGTGCCGCATCCTGTATATGCATGTCAACAGACACTTACGCGAGCAGCAAGTGCAGATCATTCCTGCTATACATCAGATGGTAGAAAAACTTCGTACGGAGTTTGAACGAAGGTTTTCTGCCATTGAACATTCCCCGGGACCCCGGGACAAGGATCTAAAACAGAAGGGACGAGGAAGTATGGAAGAGAAGACAGCTGTCATAGACGGCGTGAAGCTGAGTTTAGTGTCCTGGTTTGATAATAAAATCGTAAATATGCTCTCAGCTTACGTAGGCAGTGAACCGACAACAACAAAGCAGCGGTATGTTCGAAAAGAAAAGCAGTAAAAGAATATAACGTCGCCCCAAGCAGTCGATGTTTATAACCAACACATGGGTGGCGTCGATTTACTCGACTCCATGCTCGGTTATTACAGAATTCAACTGTGATCTCGGAAATGGTACAAAAGAATCTTTTTCCACATGATTGATATGACATTAGTTAATGCCTGGTTATTATGGCGCCGAATTCATGGACTTGAATACCTGCCGCTCCTTCATAATTCATGCAATAAGGGGTTAAGATTAAAAGTTGGTTCCTACCCTACCGTATACCACAGGAAAGTGTGCTACCACAGGACTCACCGATATCTGTGCCTTCGACGTCCACATCAACATCAATATGGGCAGAATTCGATCAGGAGGTAGCTAAACTGACTCCTACAAACCCCACAGCAGCTGGTATTGTGGAAATAGAAAAATATTTGCAAGAGCCGCTACTAAAGAGGACGAGCGATCCTTTCCTGTGGTGGGAAGAACGCCGTCACATATACCCGTTGCTGTTTAAGTACATGCAGAAAAGACTCAATATAGTAGCCACATCTGTTCCCTGTGAACTGAATTCTGTGAATTTTTTCTAAGGCAGGGAACATTCTGACTGCCAAACGTAGTCAATTGAAGGCAGCAAAGTGTCGCAGCTGCTCTTCATCAGCTGTAATGCAGAATAGAAATGCAGCGAAAACATGTAAATAATATGTATATATTCAAATCATTGTAAATATCTGATTTTTTAATACGACAGTCTAGATTGACATTTTTATTTAATTATCGTTCATTATCTATATCAATTAAAATAAAATACCTACATAATGAAATAATAATTCTATATACATAATTCGATAAATATTAAAATAGATATAAAAATAATCTAGATTGTCAGTCCTAAGCCTGAATAAATGTATGAAGGGAAATCTGTTATTCACAGTAACATAAAATATGTATCTCGGCGCAGCCAAGACAAAATCTCGTTCGCAGTTCTCAGCAATCGAAAACATCGCACGAGCCATTGGACTAAATGAACTACTGAACTATAACCGTCTTATTCCAAAACGCGGACTATATAAAGTTCTAGTACTAAACTAGGTATCAACGATGGTACCAAGTAAAACGTTATTACAAAACGAAGTTTATCACTTGTTGTGGTACTAACTATGGTTCTAAAGATAAACCAACGAGACCCCTAGTTTAACTATGGGATTAGCTGTGGTAACTATGGCAACGACTTCATTTGACGTTTGAGTCAATTTGTAAAATACATTATTTATTTTATTTTCTTATGATTTCTCCAAATTATATTTTAAATCAATAAACATGATGGATTTGGAACACACAATGGAGACGGCGATCTGTGAGACGTTGGCAGTGTGTAACTCGTTTTGAATTGAGTGATGACGATTTTAGATGCAAGTATAGATATAGAAAATAAAGAAAATTGTGGCTATTTTAAGTGAGGATTTAGCCCGCGTCCCTCGAGGTTGCCCTTTGCGTCCTAAATTTCAAGTGCTTGCGCTTGCTTTGCGTATTACGTAACTGGGCTCGCCATGAACGCTATACAAAAAGCATAAAAATGCAGTGATCTGAAATACGAGAAGATCTGTTTCCTGACGAAAGAGAATAAGAATAAATTAATAAACAGTTATCTGGAAACAATCATTTCATACTTAAGGACATTCCTAAACGTGGAGATATAGTTTTAAACATAAATTTGTTTTTATAATATTGAAATAAAGAGTAATGTATGAGGAGACATTGGTAGACTGTTATACGTTTAACTAATTTTTATATGTGTTTCATAAATTAAAAGCCCGATTATATTTTAATCTTCTGTACTGGTGTTTTTCTTACTTTCAAATAAAGCTATTTCTAACTAAGATTCTAAAGGGAGAGTGCAAAAAAAAATTTTGGTTTAGGCTGGCTCTACACAGGGCGCGTTCTTCAAGCGCGCGGACAACGCGAGCACTGCGCTTACTTTGTAATAGACCAGCGCGGCGCAACCGCTGCTTTCTATTAGCTTAGCGCTCGGAGGGTGCACAGCGTGAATGCCGCGTACCCTCTGAGCTCGCGTCGCGTTCTATTAGGGTGCATCCGCGTTCAGTTACTGTAATTGCTAAGTGCGCTTCCATAGCGCAACTCATGCAACACACACACATGCACAGTGCGCGCGAGTGGCTCTTGCGTCTATAGCTCCGTTCGCGAACTCGCGAACAATTTACAAGGAACACATTCGATGCGCGTTCGCCAGATCTGGACGCCTCCAGCTCGACGATTCAGCAAGCTAGTCTCCCGTAGAATGTGACTCGAGCTCAGCGGGCGCGCTGCCGCGCATGCTTGGTCGCATCGTTCGCGCGCCCGCCTAGTGTGTAGGAGGACTAATATCAAATGACGCTAGTGACGCATGCTCGGACCATAAAATGGATTTTATTACACGCAAGTTTTAGAGAAAACTATCAAGATGAATATTAAAAAAGAAAAGAATTAGTATAAGTTTTGGTTTCTTAGGTTTACGCGAATGTTAGACATTGAAATAAAACTACTTTTACGGATTTTATCGCGG
The DNA here is from genome assembly GCA_905475315.1 of Autographa pulchrina. Classification (NCBI taxonomy): domain Eukaryota; kingdom Metazoa; phylum Arthropoda; class Insecta; order Lepidoptera; family Noctuidae; genus Autographa; species Autographa pulchrina. The sequence continues at coordinate 2,727,156 of FR997775.1, forward strand.
TTTGTATTTAGATTTTAAGTCCCGACGTTTCGACACCTTTGCAGGTATCATGGTCACGGGCAGACTGAGATGGCGTTCGTCTTGACAGTAGATGTTGCTCGTTCTACCTTCATATTTTAACTAATTATTTGAGTTCCGACCTACGCAATATGAGCTCACTGTGTCTTGATGTCTTGCAGCGCTGCTCTTGGGTTTGGCCTTGAGTTTATGTATTATTGGGTCCCAAGTAGGTGATATCTTCCAGCCATCTTCTCTATTGAAATTAGGGTGTTTTTTAATTTCAATAGCCTCGCGAAACATCCTAGGTAGGAATTTGGGTTCTTTAGCGAGGATCTGTGGTTGGTCAAATCTAATATAATGGCTGGAGCCTTCAGCATGTTCGGCGACTGCAGACTTCGTTGAGCGGCGGTGTTTCACGTCAGCTATGTGTTCTTTAACGCGGGTCCCTATGCTTCGTTTTGTTTGACCGATGTAAGAGAGGCCGCAGTCACAATCTAGTTTATAAACTCCTGCATCTTGTAGAGGTATGTGACACTTGACGGATGGTAAGGACTGACTAATCTTCTTGGGCGGCTTGAAGTATGTTTTAATTGAAGCTCGCTTCAGGATGTAGCCAATCTTGTCTGTGACACCTCTGACGTATGGTAGTACAGCAGGTAAACGATCAACTGTGGCTGGCTTCACTCGGTTTCTGTGACGGGGCCGTGGAATTTGGAGCTTGTTGTCTCGCAGTACTTGCTTGACATGTTGAAGCTCAGCGGCAAGGTGTCTGTCATCACAGAGTCCGTGTGCTCTCTGAAACAAGGATTTTCCCACGGTAGCTAACTGTTTAGGGTGGTGGTGAGATTCACCGTTTAGTTTATTCAAGTTTTGCTGGTTTAATCTTTTGTAAATAAGATAAAATCAATAATACGCAATGTAGTGTTGATACATTATTTTTTAAAGCATTTCAAATGTGACTATAATATTCATGTTTTGAGAAACGGAACGTTGCTAGAAATGAAAATAGCATTAAAAAGATTAAACCTCATTATTCTAAGCATTGAACGAATGAATATGAATGAATCAATGAGTTTTTTCGTTTCGAATCTGTGGTCATTATTTATTTCGATAACAAGTTCGGTACTTGCTGATTCTTGCTTGTTCGTCGTTTTGTAATAAGATATCATTTTAGTACTGGAACTTTCGGTAGTACCGTAACAAACCTAGACATGTAAGTCTTGGCTTAGTTCTAGTACTTAAGAGTTTTTTGTAATAAGACGGTAAGAGTCGAAAACATCGCACAGTAACCAACGAAAACCAGCGATGAGATGAGACCTGAGCCCATCCTGAGCCATTAGACTAAATGAACTACTGAACTAAAAGAGTGATATACTTCACTATGGTCAAAAGATATGTACTTATCTTTTCAATTCAATGACACATTCTGCGCATCTCTAGGAACAAGCCATGCATTTTGGTGGAAGTCGAAAAGAAGTTAGACTTCATACCGCTATTATTTACAGTTTTGATTTTGCAATTAGTTCGATAAAACCCAAATCAATTTGTACAACGAGCTCTTGTTTAAGACATGACGCTCCAGCTGTTAAAGCACAGTTTGTTCCTTTGATACAAAAAACAATACGAGATAACCCATTTGTTGATACCCTACACATCCAAACAGATTCTCCGACTTCTCAGTACAGAAATAAATACATATTCTATATGATTCCACTTTCAGATAAGGAATTTACACAAATAATATCAATAACTTGGAATTTTACCAAACTGGCCACGGCAAAGGCGCTGCCGATGGTGTGGGAGCTACTATAAAGAGGACAGTCGATTCCTGTGTCAATCAAAGAAAGCATTACTGAAATAGAACAGAAAATACCAAAGAACTTGCAGCCATTTAGAGGAACTCTAGAAATCCATCAAGTGTTGTGGAAAAAGGGAATCCCTAGTCTAACATTTCGAAATGCAATCTGCTTTGAATGTGACTGTGGAACCGTGTGCGCTCATGGAAAACACCCTGGTTTTATGAAAATACCACCATCACCACCCAACTTGAGCTTGTCTCCCATTCCTGCTAATGAAGTGGCGCCTCTCATAAGGACTAAATATGGCAGTGCAGTATTTCAAGATGTTACTAACACAATGCAGGCGTCCACATCATACGCAGAAAATTTTTGTGTTGTTGGACCCTCTAATATAAAGATATTATCGAATAAAAGAATAATACCAATTAAAAAGAAGTCTGAAAATAATATTATTTCAAATCTCTTACAATTTTGTTTTTTTTTTAGATAACTACAATTTTGTTAATGTTGATCTCAAATTAATAAAAAAAAATATAAGCCCAGTTTTTTTAAAGTAGCTGTAAGAATTACTTGATTTCCAAAGATTATCCAAAAATTATTTAACCGGTAGAGAATTATATTGTTGTCTTTTGTAAGGTTACTATTATAAATACGATAGTTTTGCAGTATTTGTGATTTTTATATGATTAAAGTAGTTGAAAACCTAAAAAATATTTTTTTGTCATTGCCATTAACCTATTGTCATTACCAATTCAGAAAAGTCATTACCATGTTATAGTCATAAAACAAAGTGACTTCAAAAAGTGATATCGTCTGATTCTCATTTGACTGTAGTGCCTTCTGTTGCTTCAAGAAGCTTATAAAAATATCTTTAAATTGGTGCGTCGGAGAACGCACCGGTCAGATAACAAAAAAAAAAAAACAAAACGGCGGATTGACCCAGAAGTAGTTTGATTAAGATCTACATAGTTCAATATCATATTTTCTGATAATTTTCGAAGAGGATGATCTGGGACCCGCATTTACCGAGATTTTTAGTGTCTTTGATGGTGTAGAATACTTTAAATATGATGGTTGTGGAAACAAAATTAATTTGTCAGTTACTTTACTAGTCTTATTTTAGTGATGTCTATTTTTGATTTAGTGATGGATTTTTCATTACTCGGAATAACTTAATTTTCAAAAGTAAATAGTTCACAAAAGTATCTTTATTATTCATATCACCATCGTGTGCAATAAATCGATCCGCCGTTCTCTTCAGTAGCCCACCTACTCCGTCTGGCGCACCTTTTCCATGCCCACATTCACTATAGTTCCATATTATGTTAGAGAAGAGCAGTATATACTTAGTAGGGATATAATATAAAAAAAAAATCTTATTCCGATACTGGCCTAATGGAGAATCCAAAATAATAATAAGATACTGAACAGTTGGAACTTCCTTTGTAATTTTGACGACCTCCGTGGTCGAGTGGCGTACGCACCGGTTTCAAGGTGTCGCTAGCTCTGAGGTCCCGGGTTCGATCCCCGGACGGGTCAATGTAGAAAATCACATTTCTACATTGTCTCGGGTCTGGGTGTTTGTGGTACCTTCGTTGTATCTGAATTCCATAACACAAGTGCTTTAGCAACTTACTTTGGGTTCAGAACAATGTATGTGATGTTGTCCGCATTTATTTATTTATTTATTTAATTTCTTCTAATATTGGGACAAGGTGAGCCCAAACGCCGGCAGCATCATTTCGCAGTGAAGAACTAGTGCAGAAACATAATTTTTTACATCAGGGTGTAATGTAAATTGTTGACGATTGTCACCAAAGTGCACAGACTGTATTTCGGACACTTGGTGCTATAGTTCTCACTGAAGTCAATGTGAACAACACAATCCTTTTCAGTCATGTTTTGTTTATAGTGCTTAAAAGCCCGGGAACACTTGAGATACTCTTCCCATCTTCCAGTGCAGGGGCATCGCATTATCTTCCTTTATTATCACCAGATTATTTAGTATCTTTGTTTGGATTATAATCATAATATCACATCAGAATATCATAAATAAACTTATTTTAATAGTGCCGCCTCGCGGCTGAAATACGATTGAATTGAATACGAATCGAAATACGATGTGGGTAGAATGAGATAATTTGTGGACGTGAGTTTATATATTGAATATCCGTAGGTACCTTGACAAAAGTTTATAATTTCTGTTAGTACTGTGTGATTAGTTTATCTTCTCTAAATTTAATCATTCTGCAACGGCTATCATGGCTCCGCCAGTCAAGTCTAGTGTCTGGTCTTTTTTTATTAAAAGTGATTCGAGTGCAAATTGTGTCTAGCAGATGTCAAAACTAAAGGCATACGACTTTGCAGGTTCACTTAAAACGACATCACAGTGACGCTTTGGTTAGTGAACAGTCACGATCAAAATTGTTAGTTCTTCAAAAAGTAAGTAGGTCTTGTTTAATTTTCATTTAGCAAAGTGTATTTTTACACTACAATTCTCATTAAAAATAAAACGAAACGCTAATGCAGTTTTTGTTTTGGTGACGTATCAATTTGAATACTTACACACCTAATAATACCTACAGTAATACTTACAGAACTGGACAGATTGTTTTGTTTCGAGTTTTTGCTTAGAAGTACCTAAATATTTAACATTTTTTTAATTTTATTATTATATATCAATATCAGTGAGATTGGTAAAGTGAGTCGGAAGCGTTTTCCTTACACTTTGCAAAGTGCAAAGTTCAAATAAAAAATATTCTTTATTGAGCACATAGAATATTTTATCTTTTTCAATAAATTCATGATATTTATTATTTTAAGGCTCGGAAACCATATGATCAAGACCAGTCTGCGGAACCTGTTCCATCTACGAGTAAGGCAAGTGATATTTTGGAAATTGATTCATTTACCATTGAATTGGCTATAACTTCGACGCCACAAAAACAAGACACACAACGTCAGCCACGAATAGACGAAGTCATTTCTTTAGTTACTGCGTATAAGAAAGGTAGGAAGGTAAATTAACAAACTCTATAATATATTTTATAACTGTGGATGACTTGCCTTTGAGTACCACGGAAAAGAAGGGGTTTCGTCATCTTATGAAAACTATTTGCCCATCATATTCTATCCCGAGTAGAAATACCATAACGAGATTGATAGATATCAAATACGATGCTATTACTGAAATCTTCAAAAAAATGTTGAATAAAATACAAAGTTTCTGCTTAACAACTGACGTATGGACCGATGTCAAAAATACCAGAAGCTACCTGGGTTTGACGTGTCACTTTCTTGAAGAAGGCTGTTTAAAATCAATTCTCATAGGTGTTCAAGAACTGGATGAAAAACATACTTCAGAATATTTGCAAAATACTATCAAAACATTTTGTATTGATGGGAAAATTGATTCAAATAAGATTTCAGCAATAATAACAGAAAATGGGGCAAAAATAGTACAAGCAGTACACGATTTCATTGGAAAAAATAAACACGTTCCTTGTTTCGCCCACACATTAAACCTAGTAAATCCAAAAAGCAGTAGAAGAAACAAGGGGTTTAGAAGCTGTTATTAGTAAAGTCAAAAGTATTGTAACATTTTTCAAGCACAGTGTATCTGCTCATGACGAACTGGTTAAACTTCAAAAAAATTGTGTTAAGATTCCGAAGATATTGGAGAGGATGTAAGTACAAGATGGAATTCGAAATTATATATGCTCCCGCGTTTCATTGAATTAAGCAATTATATTGGTACTATTCTCTTACAAAAACCTAAAGCCTAAAATAGCAATTGTTATAGAAATCATTTTTGTCATCATTAATTTTATGGTGCCAATACAATAGAACATGTTTCAAAAGAAATATGTGGACAAGAATACGTGACGAGTAGCATTGTTATACCATTAATATCATGTATGAATAAGGCGATTGAATCTGCAAATATGCAAGAAACTTCAGATATAGTATTTTTAATGCATTATAGGAATGTAGAACATTCAACCACAGGAGAAAGCCCCGCTATGGTCTTATTAGGCAGGCATATACGTACCCGAATATATATTAGAAAACCGGATAGGGAAAACAAGGTACATCGATTACAACAACGGCAGGCTGAATCTGTACGGGGAGCGAGTAGATGCATAGGGGGGGGCGGGGGAAGGGGACGAGGTATGGTACCGACAATACTTAAAAGGAGAGAAATGGGTTCCTGGTAGACTAGTGGATAGTCTGGGTCCTAGCAGACTAGTGGATAGTCTGGGTCCTAGCAACTACCGAGTCCAGGGTCAAAGCGGGGAAATAGTCCATAAGCACATTGACCAATTGCGTAGGAGAACAGGGAACAGATTATCCATAGCAGCTAGTGGTCCTAGTATAAAGGAGCGATCAGACACAGATTCTCAGACGATTAGCCAGGAGGACTGCAATAAGAATGGCGAGCTGGCTCAGTCGGAGGGGTTGCCGGAACGCGTGGTGTCGTCGCGCGACGTGGCGTCACCGGCTCAGCCAATTAGGGATACACCGGTAGATGTTCAGCCTTCAGCTGAGAGTCAGGTTGCTTTGCCTCAAGTGCCGCAGCCCCCACAACGAGCCGTTAGGCAATGTAGACTTAAGGATCCTAATATTAGAATAAAGAATAAGTTTTGTTATTTTTGTAAGTTGAGTCATTAAGTTGTTAATTGATAATTATTGTAGTATTAAATTAGTAGGGAGGAGTGTAATGTTGGTAAACATGTTAGTTTTTAGGTTTTGGTAAGTTGGCAACACTGTAAGCTATGGAGGTCAGTCTGAATTATACTCTGGAATGAAACGCAGGACTTTCATTGAATTAGTTCCCGAACATTACAGAACACTTCGTTAGAAATACAAGTAAGGACAAAGAGGGTAATAAAATAATGTTGCTAAAGCTGTCTACACAACAAAGCCTTTTTTTTTTTTTTTTTGATTTTCGCATAACTACCCTGTTTTATTCATAGAGAAGTAATTCCGTGCCTTTTCATTGTAACATTATAAAATTTTACATTGAAAAGGCACATTTTGTTGTATGTGCCTTTTAAACGTAACGTTATTGTTTTGAACTTATTTTTCATGTTAAGATGAAACAAATTAAGCTAATAATAATTATCGATTATATGAATTAAAAATATAAAAATACATTACTATAGTCTTGTAGGTACCACATAAATGCAAGTATTGCCATTCGCAAAATTTCGGAAAACATACATAGTTAAGTTTTTAACAAAAACAAAAAAATATTTTAAACTGCTTTTTCTCATCATTTACAAAATGTTAGTTGTGCTCTTTTTAATTAAGACGGCAGCGTATTCATTGAAAATATTTCAACGAAAAAATATTACATATAAAATATTCCAAAGAAATCCAAGCCGTTCACGTTGTAGGTAGTCGAAGTCAGTTGACTCTGCACACTGTAGTTTTATACTACAAAAAAGATGGCAAGATGATAACGACATTTTTTGTACAGTAAGCGAATCACTGCGACATGATGCACTTGCAATATGGGAGCACCTATCCTATCCTAAAATTCTTCAAAGATTAAGAGCCACAGGTTGATGCTCTCTACTTTGTATCCGATTCTCCTTCTGCACAATACAGAAATCGCAAAATGTTTTTCATCATGTCCATTTTAAATTGGCATTATTCATCGCTACGTATTGTGGAGCGGAATTACTCGGAAAACGGTCACGGAAAGGGAGCTCCAGATGGTGTAGGTGGAGTACTCAAAAGGACAGCGGATCAGTTGGTTGCTCGTGGCGCTGACATAACAGATATGGACTCACTTCTAAAACAGCTAAAGAAAAATGGTCCAGGTGTTTACATAGAAACTGTTTCAGAAGCAGGCATGTTTGAGAAAGAATTACTGATACCTTTAGATCTCAAAGAGTTTCCTGGAACGAACGTCCACAGAAGAGGACGCTTAAAAGCGATTGTGTAGCAAAGAATAAACCAGTGATACTATCAAACATCTTATTGAAACCAAGACCAAGTGGGTTTATTTCTGAAACAGGAGTTGAAACGAAAGCGGCAAAAAATAATTATGATGTGAGACGATCAACGGCTGATATTGAACTCTCAGAAAATGACAGCTTCTGGGTTCCAAAAACTACTAGAGATTTGATCTCCTGTTTTAACAATGTTGCCGACGAATCCTCGGACAGTTCCGATATTATTTTTTTTTAGATTTTTATCAATAAATAAATGATTGTGATAAATAAAAGTACTAATTATTTTAATATTTGAAACGCAACATTTTGTGAGGAGAATGCATAGATTTTATTTCACTTTAAACCAAAATTAAAGCCGCTTTTTAAGTCACTTATGAAGATATAGTTAAATAATGTGAATATTTAATTGTTTTACATCCAAGTGACTGTGTTATTTATTACACTACCATAAATACAAGATGATTTTTCATGCGCATTACCCTCACCGTCTCATCTTATCCTCACCTCAATTAGTAACAACAAACCATTCGCCAATATCGTCACCTATTCGACCTATGTCACTAGAAAAACAAACATTATTTAACATGTTAACTGAGTGTGAGGCAATCAACCGTGACGATAAAAATAATGAGATTTCTAAACATACAGATGTAATGTAATGGGTAACGAAGTTTTACGGTCTGATTTGGGAACCGGTAGGCCTAAAAAAGTTCGTAAGAGAATTAATCTTCAGCTTAGAGCTGAAAGAAAATACAATAAATATAATAATTTAGAATACACAACCACTAAAAATAAGATAAAGTCTATGATAGATAGATAAAGCATAAAGTTTTAGAAGATTATAAATTTAAATGCTTAAATAATCGCTACTTTAATTCCAGTAGAAAAAAGAAAAGAGTTCGAAAAATATGTACAGCTAGGTTCCTACATCGCGCAATGTTTGTACATAGGGTCTTGTATTAAGAAAGGAAATAAGAAAACGTACTTACACAATGAATAATGTCCCCTGAAAAGAAAAAGCCAAAGCAATTCTGCCGCATCTACTCTATAGATGGTATAAGGGTATGCCGTGACATGTTTTTAAATACTTTACAAGTTACTACTCAAAAAGTGACAGTAGTATCAAAAAACTTAGAAGTGGTGAGCCAATAATGGATACTAGAGGAGTTAACAGTGGTGGCAAGAATAAAATATCAGATGATGATTACTAATTCATTATTAAAATTATTTCAAAATTACCGAAGTATGAATCGCACTATAGACGAGAGAAGAACAGCGAAACATTGTATTTACAACCGGGGATGACTCTACCCAAAATTTATAATATATATCGGAATGTGCATATACATATATGCAGATTTATGGTGAAGACCGTAAATGTGCTTCCTTCGAATCTTTAAAAAAAAAACACCTGTAACAAATTTGATATGTTGTCAGTCAAAATCCAAAACGCTAAAAACCTCGATGAAAAAGCAGAAGATAAAGCCGAGAAGTCTATTTATTTAGAAAGGGCCGAAAATTTGAGAAAGCAAATGAATAGCGATTTTGAGTACGCAAGGAACTCGGCAACTATTGAATGCTTGATATTTGATTTGGAGAAAACTTTAGCATTGCCGCGAATACCAACAAATATAGTCTTTTATAAAAGCCAACTGTGGCTCAAATCAAAGTGCTTCCGACTTTTAGTTCTACTATTTTTTTAGTTTGCTTTATTATGATTATCCCTTTTTATACTGATATGTAAAGATGATCATCTAATTATACAATTAAACTTGTGATTTTTGTAATTACATAATTATTTGAAACATGAAATGATATATCCTTAATCTTATTTCCCTTTATTTAAGCTTTATTATATTATTTGAAATAATTAATAATAATATGTAATCCATAGTAACCAAGATTCCATTAAACATTTGGTTGTAATTGTTTGTTTCAACAACCGTTTTCTACTCGTCATTACACAAATCGCACTAGACTTTAAAAAAATTGATAGTTGTCCGAATCAACGATGTCAAAAAAGGCATTCGTCGTTTCACACCATGGTACAAATTTAATATGAACATGGTCCCAAACAGCCAATTCAAAAAACGTCATCGTGCGATTCACACCGTGGTGTCGTGGTGTCAAACGACGAAGTACCCGCCATTGAATCAGCAGGTGAACTCTACCGCTTTCATGAAAAAATACGATGTAAACTTTAAAGTCAAATATCTCAAAACTAGTTTGATGTGGTCTGGATCCTATTTGCTTAATTACGTCCAAATGTATTTCCGAGTTTGAAGTCGGCATTTTACATATTTGTGTCATCAGACGCGAAATTCCGAAAAAATCTTGTACTTCATTTGCTAATGTAAACATAATGCAAAAGAGTGAGACGCAATCATTTCCCGGCCCACCCTCTGACCTATGAGCGCCGCACGCGCCGCTCGCGCTGCTGCAGCGCCAAGAGCGACAACCTCACGTCAAAAACGATAAGTCATCTGCCGACAGCGTTCTGTGATCGTTTTCCGTTATCTTTGTTGACACCTTTGTTTTCGCGGGCGATGACTTTCCGGTATACTAATATTCAGTACATTGAGAGGGTGAGGACTTGCTCGTTGCGACGATAATGTCGAGTTAGCGTGTTGTGAGTTTAATAACCGCTATCAAACCACAGTGCATGCTAGAACAATGTTAAGTGCAACTGTGCAACTCAACGTTTGAGGGACTTTGGTACCTTTCGCCCAAACACGGCAATTGAAAGAGGGACGAATGTGCGCAGACGAGAGTACATTTACGCGAGTAGATATGTACAACCAGCACAACTAACACTTGTGAAGGCATGAGAATCCACATGCATGCCGTGTCAACTCATTCCAGCACAGGTTCTCTGTCAATGTGTGGGCGGGCGTATTAGGTACACACACACGTACTCGGCCCGGTTTTCCTACCGAGGTTGAACGGGGATACATACCTACGGTTTTTGCGCGAAACATTGCCGGTGTTATTGGATGACGTTCCCCTAGCACACCTAAGGAACGTATTTTACCAACACGACACGGTGCTCTAGCGCATTACTCATTGAGTGTTCGCCAACACCTTGACGTGGAGTATGACGCCCGATGGATTGGTCGCGGGGGCCCCGTGCAGTGGCCAGCCAGATCCGCCGACTTAACACCGTTGTATTTTTATTTTTGGGGTCGTGTAAAATCGCTGGTGTACACAAACGAGGCTACAAGTGTCGAGGACCTAAAAAGACGCATTGACCTCGCGTTCGAAAAAGTGAAAAGTGACACTCAAGTGCTCAACAAACTAAAAGACAACTTAACCCTTTGAGCGCCAACACCGTAATATTCCGTTCCCCGAGAACAGTGCCCGACGGGCCAAGCGCGTAATACTCGTATTACGTATTTAAGAAAAAAAAAACACAATGTGCACTAACTTCCTACAAATTTTATCAATTTTAAGATTTAATGTGTACATCTTTATCCATAAGGAGTTTTATCAATGTTTTGAATGAGAAAATAAATGAGAAATAAACAAAATCCTCATTTATGTCAACCAAGTCATATAGACTGTGAGTCAAAAATCAAAATTGACGAATGTATAAAACGAGCTAAAACGGAACCTATTTACCAGTGTGCCAAAAATTTATTTGGACATGGTTTCGGAATCACATGATTCTGGACTTGATTTAGTAAAGAAAATTCCAAATTATGATACTCGTATAAAAATACTGTAGGGGAGGGGGGGGGAGCATAACGGGGACGTGAGGCACGACGGGGCCACCCACACATACAAGTAATTGGTAACACTAGCCGTGTTTTGTTTTCACTAACAGGCGGCCATTTTGCATCAGTCTTCAGTCCGCCAGTGAACAACGAGCACCTTATTTGGTGTGTTTACGAAAACCAATGTAACCAGGTTAGTGTTTACGTGACTACTATACTTTTTTGTTGTGTTTTTATAGCGACATTGTGTGTTGTTATGTTCTGAACAAAATCACTGTAGCTATTGACAGTTTGTTTTGAATCGCTAATTTAAGCAATGTTAGTTATAGGGGCATAACGGGGACATGGTTACGGGGCAAGATGGGGTGCCCCATTATGCCCCGTAACTACTGTCCCCATTATGCCCCATTTCAACTCTCAAAAATGGCATGTTTATTTGACCATATCTTCTATCTTGTTTTAGGTTTTAAAATGGTGAGAACCTATAAAAAGAAAAGCTCAAGAGGCAGTTGGTCTGTAGAAAGCATGAAACGGGCAATCGATGCAGTTTTAAGCAAATCAGCAGGCTACAGAAAAGCTGCCCAGCTATACGCTCATCAGTGCAGTGCGGAGCGCGCTCGGTAAAGGACGCGCCCACTGCATACGAATATAAAAATAAATATTAATTTAATTATATTCGCGATTTGCGCGGCATAGGCCGACGCACGTTATAATGGCTTTGAGTTCCGAGCAACTCATAGCTAATGAAGTGTTGGCGTTCTTACAACACGCCATCGACACCATGGACGAGATCAGCATCATCCAGATCTGCAAGTCCAATTTTAATGCAGAGGAAATAACATCGGCGAAAACTCTGCTGTATAAGTCGGTCGGACAGATCGACAGAATGCCATCCCGCCGTAAGGACGACAAGGGTGAGAAGAGTCTTCAGGACATCATCAATCTCCTGAAGACAACGGATCCTGATGACGTGCCGTCGTTTGTGGCAAAAAACCTAAACAGGTTGCCGCCAGTGACATTTGACCACGTTGATGTAACCAGGTTGCTCAAGGACATCACAACCCTGAAAGCCAGCCTGGCGGAGGTAGTGTTGAAGTTGGAGGCCTCGCAAGACACCATCAGTGAGCTACGTGCCGAAGTAACATCATTGCGTAATTCGCTGGCCGTAAGTAGTTCACCGGAGGTCAATAACATCAACACGCGTCGCGGCGCATGCAAAGTTGTGTCAGCAAGTTTCATGAGCGCGACACCTGAGACACAGCCGTCGCCTACGTCCCGCCCCGCGCCTCCCCCCGCGGAGGTGTCGCCTGTCGTCGTGACGTCAACGCCTCAACGTCACTACGCCACTGCTGCTGCCCGCCAGGCACCCAAAGCGAGCAATTTATTGAGGACCGAGAAGGCTACCGGGAGCACCCGCAACGAACGCCTTCCTAGTGCGGCGTTACCACGTCAGCCGGATGAAGAGGGCTTTACTAAGGTCGAGAGAAAGAAGAAAAGGCCTCCTCATCACAACCTGTGTGGCACCGCACCGACAGAACATGTCCTGCGCCCTGCTGTTCCTGTGGCGCATGTGTATGTGTCCCGTCTCCACTTCACCACGAAGGCCTCCGACGTGATGGAGTACTTGGAGATGAGAATGAAGACCCGGTTTGTGGTCGAGAAGTTGGAATCGCGCAACACAGTTAACTTCAACTCGTTTGTTGTACGCGTTCCGACCGATCGACTATCGGCGATTCTGAAAGAGGAGCTATGGCCGAAAGGGGTAGTATTTAGGAAATTCCGTGGCCGCCGGCGTCCTCCGGATGTCACAACACTTGCGTCGCACGTCGCGAAAAAGTGACTTAGTTATAAGTTTATATTGTATGTATGTTAGTCTGTAAGGTATATATAATATGGGCCTCTGTAAGCTTTGTTTATCATTGTTTTATATTGCCTGAAATAAATGATTATTATTATTATTATTATACGGTGTTCCACAGACCACGTTGGAGCGTCACGTGGCCAAAATAAAGAAGGGTGAGCTCTCTCTTAACTCAACTCCAGGTAATTTTAAGCCCGTATTTTCCAAACAAAAGGAAGATTAGCTCGTGAAGTTTATTAAAGAAATGGAGAAACGTTTGTTTGGATTAACCACCGTCGTTCTCCGAAAACTAGCCTATCAGTTGGCGGAAAAAAATGGCAAGGCACATAATTTTAACAGCGATAAAGAGATAGCTGGCGTAGATTGGATGAAAGGATTTTTGAAGCGTCACCCGGATTTATCTATCCGAAAACCAGAAGCTACATCAGCTGCACGAGCTATGGGGTTTAACAAAGTGGCTGTGGATAAGTTCTATTCTTTGCTTGGGGAAATGTATGACAAATATAATCTGATGCCAGACAGAATATACAATTGCGATGAGACTGGAATATCATGTGTTTCTAAAACAAAGAGCAAAATTATTGCAGAAAAGGGAAGAAAACAGGTAGGATCGCTTTCATCAGCAGAACGAGGACAAACGATTACCGTTGAGGTATGTTTTAATGCGGCTGGTACTTATATGCCTCCCATGTTAATATTCCCTCGACAAAGAATGAAGCAGGAGTTATTGGATCGAGCTCCTCCAGGAACGACAGCAGAATGCAATGTTCGAGGCTGGATGACAACTGAGACCTTTATGACATGGTTCCAAAGGTTCGTCAACTTTTCAGGAGCGTCATTAGCTACACCAGTCTTGCTTCTTTTAGATGGGCATGTTACACATACGCAAAACATAGAGGTCATTGAACATGCACGCATCAATGGTGTCGTAATGCTTTGTTCTCCCCCGCACTGCACGCATAGGCTGCAACCCTTAGATATTGGCTTCATGAAACCATTGAGTGTATATTATGACCATGCTTGCACTAACTGGTTAAGGTCGCACCCGGGGCGTGTAAATACAACTTTTCAGATAAGCGAAATATTTGCTGATGCTTATATTCAAGCTGCAACTATGTCTACAGCAATCAATGCGTTCAAAAATTGTGGTATATGGCCATTCAATCAAAATAACTTTACAGACTCTGATTTTTTAGCTGCATCGACAACAGACGTGCCACTGGCAAATGATGAGCCCGAAACAGCTTCGGCAACTGCTGAAGATCAGCAACAACAGCCGCCTTTCCTTGAAATCCCCCCCCCCTGTCCAACCACTTTTTCCTACTATGACCCCATCTTTAGAAAGACCTTTACAAAGAACTCCTATCTCAGAACCTCAGCCTGGACCATCACGACAAGATGATAGTCTAATTCGATCTCCGATTCGAAAAGTATGTCGTGATAAATTTACGGAGGAGTTTAATTAATTGAGCTCTTTCAATGTCCGAAACACTGAGCAACTCAAAACGTGTTGGGAGAATATAAAACGCAACATCAGAAAAGATAAGGCATCCACAAAGAAACAAATCTTCTTAACAGGTAGGAACCAATGACATCATAAGTATAAACTGAGGAACTAATGTTGTTTAACATTGTTATGTAATTTTATGTGGTGTTTGTTACTAACAATACTACTACTTTTTTCAGGAGGAGGCAGGCCTGATCTTCCACCACCAGGACTGCTCCAAGATCAAGTAGAGCTACTACTTGGTTCCAAACTAGATGGAATGGACAATAAATTTGATTCCGATGCCCAGTTTCAGGAGGAAGAAATAAATACAAATGAGACATTAGTCGAGACTGAAATTGAAATTATAGAAGTAGTCTCAAGTGCCTTTAACTCCCAATTGTATTTTTATAGTATGATAAACAGGTACACATTTGGAACTGTAACATTTATAATTGTTTGTCTGTTTGTTTAAGGATGACACTGCCGCACCCACAGAGCTTGCAACCTCAGATCCATGTTTAACTCCAAAGGTTGACCACCTATGAGACAGTCGCATATAAAATATTATGTCCAGTATTGTCCAGCCAATGCATAAATAATCACAAACTAATGAATAGAGAAACCCCACAATAATCCGACAAGCTATGAAAACCAGACACAAAGATAATTCAATTGCAAGTCTACTGATTTTGCCTCCCGTTGAGACTTTAAAAAAAAAATCTTAAAAAGTGGGCCGTTATCTACCAGGCTAGCCCTGTGTGGGTTAGTGGATGTCACATGTATTCAGATTTTGATTCTAGGACATCCCGGTTTCCTCAAAATATTTTTCTTCATTGTTTTAAGCAAATGATAATTGCTTACCCAGTACCCAGATGACATCGAAAAGTCAGTAGTGCTTGCCTTGGGTTAGAACTCGAGACCTTTGACTTTGCAGTCCAATGTATGACCATTGGACTGCAAAGTCGTCTACTAGGCTATCACTACTTTTTGTTTGTTGTGATTTTTTATTTCTTTTAATTTCATTTCAGGATAAATTCAAGAAAGTGTGGGATGGCTGGTCACCAGCTGCATTAAAAACAAAAGTGTCTGATACACTTTCAGTGAAAAGAAGGGAAAGTCCATCATCGTCATGGATACACAGAAGACGACCTAAGACTTCCGTACATGAAAAATTGGTACAGAGTAAATTAGAATTGGTGGAGTTAATGAAAAAAGCTACTGAGACAGAAACTGATATTAAGCAGCAGATACTGAAGGAGCAATTGAAACAAGAGAAAATTAAGACTGAAACACTTCAGCTCCAATTAAACAACATGTTAAATAGCTAATTTTTGTAATATAATAAAAATAAATGTTTTTATTAAACATAAACTTCTATATTATTCTGTTTTCTTTATTAATGTTTATCACATCATAATTAATGCATTTAAATGTACACTTTTAAAATAATCACTTATAAGCCTTCTGCGCACAGGATTTATGTCTCTTATATTTTCATTATTTCTCTGTTCTCTGATACGGCCTTGTAAGAGAAGTTCTTCCCATGGTGCAGGAAGTTCAAGGTCAGGGTCATCCAATGGCAATTCTTCCTTTGCCTTTATAAGAATATTATGAAGTACACCAGTAGCCACTATAACAGGCAAACATTTTTTTAAATGGATCTGCATGCCCAAAGCAAGGCACAGGGAATCGACGTTTCCATCCTCCAAATAAGCGTTCAATTGGATTTCTGCTTCTTATTTGCGACTCGTTATAGAGTATCTCTTCTGGTGTCCTGGGATCCTCCAGTGGCATCATGATATATGGTCGATTCATGTATCCACTATCAGCCAAAATAACTGCATCTCCATATTGGTTACTCTCAAATATGGTATTTCTATATGAAGCATTCCAAATAGTCTGATCTTGGCTGCTTCCTGGCCATCTTGCTACTAAACCTAAAATTTCTAGGTTTACACTACCAATTACTTGCACATTTATAGACATAAAGCCTTTTCGATTCCTAAAATACTCTCCATTTTCCCCACCAGGTGAACGAATACGTACATGTGTGCAATCTAGAGCACCCAAGACTTTTGGAAACCGCGCTATATTATAGAAATTTAACTGTGCTGTCCTTTTCTCGTCCTCTGAATCAGGAATCTTGATAAAATCGCGGCTGAGTGAGGCTATTGCTGTGGTTACTCTATGTATGATCCTGTGAGAAGTAGACTTGCTTGTTCCACAGTAGTCTCCTACAGTTATTTGCTGGGAACCAGTTGCAAAATATCTCAATGCCAAAAGTAATTGATTTATAGGTGAAATAGATCCATTCCTGTAGTAGTAGTAGTAAGTAGGTAATGGTATATTTAGATATTGTTTAAATCGCCTGGGTAAAGTGTCTAGAGCAGGAAGTAAATTATTAGTACCTAACTTACCGATCTGATGGGTATTCAAGTTTGTCTTCAATCAATTCTAAAACATCCATAACAGATTTTTTCGATAAACAAAACCTTGTGCAAAAATCAACATCATCGTATTCTTCAAAATACTTACGCCGTTTTTTGTAAATTCTAGGACGCTTTACTATATTGTCCAAACTATCTTTTTCTAAAATATCTTCATTTTCAAAAATAAATTTAAACGCCCTGTCCATCTTGACAGTAAACTAATCGTCCGTTACCAATTTAACGGACCTATGGAGCAGCAATTAAGTTTAACGGCCGATTACGAAAATTAAAGACCCTTTAACACGTGGTAGAACACTCACTAACCTTAACAGTACGTTAAAATATGTAACAGGACATTTACGAGTAACTAGCTAACAGAGTATGGTGAAATTGACTCTAAAGGTATTCCCTATCATTCAACTGTACCAAAAAACACCCTGAAATAGACGGTCGTGAAATGAAACCTCCATGTAAGTGTAAATCTAAATGTTATGAAAAAGTGCCTAATGAAACAAGAATACAAATATTCAATGAATTTTGGAAAGAATGTACGAGTTGGGATCAACTTTGCCAGTTTATAGCCTCTAACGTCCCAAAAAAAAAAACCAAAAACACACAGGGAGAATAACTGGGAACGTTCTCAATAAGTTATGGAAGGAAATTGCGGAATTGTTTCCCGATATGGAGGGTGAGTAAATGCAATATTGTAGATATTTTTGTCTTTTTATTTTAATATGACTACAATTATAGATACAAAAATATTACAAAGATAGCGACGTATATATTATACGACAAAATCAGCTCTCCACGCGCATTCGCCGCTCGTCTCGTTGCGGTCGCAGTCGTGAGTCGTTAGTGACGTGCACATGACGTTGTAAATGTGACTGATTGTTAACGTGGTATTAGTATAATTTTTTTGTGGTCAACATGGATAGTTTTGACGACTTTGACGTAACGCAAGAAGATATAACACAGATCGAAAATTTCGAGTTCGATTTGCTGAATAGAAGTCTCCATTTAAGTTCCGATGAAGAAGATAATATTCAGCCTACTCATTCGAAGCGACGACGAGTCATACAATCTGAAAGCGAAGTCAGTGATGCTCAAATCAATCGTGCCATCCAAGACCTAGAAGATCACCGCCTTCAACATGGACTGACCCTAAAGGTAATCAGCGCAGACTTATTGCTTTTGCCGAGCCTCCTGGAATGCAGCTCAACTTACGCATGGCTATGTTAAACAAAAGTCTGGCTGTTTTTTTTGTGCTTATGGTGACAACATTTCCAGCATCCAAAAGAATTCTCTGTTGCCTGGACACACATATATGCCAGTTGATTCAATCATAACTGCCTCGTTGGCCTAGTGGTGCTAAGCGCAACTGCTACGCTAGAGGTGTTGGGTTCGATTCTCAAGTCGACCAAGATGTTATTGGGTTTTTCTATGAAATTCTCAGTAGCAGGTCGGACTTTGGATTTGTGCCCGGTTAGTGGCAACAGGCTCGCCCCCTATTACATGGGACCTAAACATACCGGCGAACTGTGGGTGTACATCGGTACACCTCTGCCTAACCCTTCGGGGATACAGGCGTGATGGTATGTTTATGTTTTGATTCAATACATTCATTAATAGAAAAAAGTTTAGCAAATACGATTATCTGGGCACTTTCGCAGTGGGCAACGGTATTTATGTTAGCTCGAATAAATCCGAAGCTGTACCAACGTACAAATTTTGACAGATTTTTTTGCGGCTGGGATGTTGTTGGAGATCGATATTTCAAAGGGAATCTGATACGAAAAATATCACACTACGTCACACAAAAACTTTTATGGAGGTGACTTTGATATGGATCGTTTGATTCTTTATTAAAAAATGCTTTTAGATATTGCGCAAACAAAAAATTACAAAATGTGTAGATGATGTTGATTCTTTTATAACTACTCATTGCGAATCTACCAAAGATATGATACCAGAAGTCATCAAATTATTAAAAATAATTTTAACTATTCCAGTATCGACATTCACAGCTGAAAGGACAAGGACTACTAGAGTCAGCAAAGACTTAATAATTACATGGTAGTGCATGTTAACAGAGAAATAGTAGATGATTTGGAACTTGAAAACATTGCCGACATATTTATAAATAGAGCAGTAGTTTGTCAAAATACATTCGCATTGAGTAAAAAATAATGTTTAAGATAAATAAGATATTTATTAATAGGTGTACATGTCAAATTGCTGTGTAATATAATAAAATTATCTTTTCTAAATATGTACTTCAACTCATAACGTCATTGTTTACCGTAAAATTAAACCATGAAACATACGCCTTAGAATCCTCAAAAAACAACAAGGATACTTGGAATATTATTAAAAAAAATTACCAACCAAACTCCACAAAAAACAACGGCGGACAATCTCCTCACCGCAAAGAGCGCGCCTAATGCCATTGAGGAAATAAATTATTATTTTTCAAACATTGGTAAGCAATTAGCTAACACCATAATTCAAAATCAAAATTCCCCAAGTTCCCCATATAAATTTGAATCACCCGCTGCAAGTCAATCTATGGTCTTGCTACCCCCGAACGAGGCCGAAATTGAGTCTGTGATTAATAACCTAAGAAATGATTGCGCCACAGGGTGGGACTCGATTCCGGTCAAACTCCTCAAACTGGGTAAAGACGTACTAATCCCACCCCTTACAAAACTCACTGAGATATGTTTCGAACAGGGAATCTTCCCCCGAATCTACAAAAAATCCCTAGTCACGCCTGTTCATAAGGGAGGGGGTAAAGAGGATGTCAGAAATTACAGACCTATCTCAGTACTTTCAGTATTGTCAAAGGTCTTAGAAAAACTGCTGAACCGTAGACTCATAAAGTATCTGGAGCATTTCAATATTTTAGCTGACTCGCAATTCGGTTTTAGGTCTGGGAGGAGCACCGCAGACGCAGTCAATCAACTTGTTGATTACGTAACTGGTAAAGTTGATGCAAGGCAGAAATGCCTGGGTGTTTTCCTAGACCTAGCCAAAGCGTTTGACACTGTCTGTATTTCGACCCTTGTAGAGAAGCTGGAACATGCCGGAATCAGGGGAAAAGCTCTCAGTATACTTACTGACTTTCTAAGTGATCGAACGCAAAAAGTAAAGATTGGTGAAATGATTAGTAATGAAGTCAAAATTGATTATGGTGTACCTCAAGGAAGCTGTTTATCTCCTAGCCTCTTCCTGGTCTATGTTAATGACCTTTGCCAGCAGTCTCTTGACAGGGGTAGAATATATAGTTATGCAGACGATACGGTGTTAATATTTCACGGTGAAAATTGGGCAGCAGCGCGACAAGCAGCTGAGCTGGGTTTATGTAAAATAATCCGTTGGCTGAATAGTAACTTACTAACCCTGAACATTTCAAAGACCTCATATCTGCAATTTACTTTCTCCAATACTAAACCCATGGATATAAGTCTCAAAGCACACTCCTGCAATGATGTTAATGATCACCAATGCCCTTGCCTCCCAATCTCACAAAAAAAGTCAGTGAAATACTTAGGAGTACTTCTAGACGAAAAACTAAACTGGCATCCCCACATTGAATTGACCACATCCCGTGTTAGAAAACTAATATGGGCATTTAAGAAACTTCGACACGTAGCCGACTTCAAATTACTACGAACAGTGTATCTTGCGCTGGTTCAGTCAATCATAGGTTACTGTATTACTGCCTGGGGGGGCGCCTGCAAAACCTATATGATCAACATTGAAAGAGCCCAAAGATCTCTACTTAAGGTCATGACATTCAGACCGTACCGGTTTCCTACAAAAGATCTATATAAAAATTGTAATGTACTTACCGTGAGACAACTGTATCTCATTAATCTCATATTAAAACAACACCAAATGACACCGGTGATTCACGCCACAAAACTAAGGAGAACTATTACTCGTCCTGACTTATGTAGACCACCAAGTTTTAAAACCGCTTCCGCTAGACGTCAACACATTTACATGGCTATATACATTTACAATAAAATTAACAATACCCTTAATATAAACCCATTAACAACTAGACAAAGTAAAAAGAAAATCTCTGCATGGCTTCAAACACTGGATTATCACCAAACGGAAGATTTAATTCAACGACGGTACCCATGAATATCTATAATAATAATACTTTACACTCACGCACACACCCAAACATACTATCACACACGCACACTCACACTTACACTCACACTCACCGACATACGTGCACACCTACACAAACGCACACATAATACGCTAAGACACTAAATACTCAAAGCATGCGTGCACTTCATTTATTTTATTTTATCATTTTTTTTTTTTCACATTCCTTTCATCAATGTATTAAATTAATAGGTTATTATCAAGTGTATTACATGCAACTGGGCGAAGACACTGGCTCCTGTAACACAGGTTCAACCTAGCTCAGGAGCCAGGGCTTCAAAAAGTCTGTTATCTGTATAATTTTGTGTCAATAAAGAAATTTATTATTATTATTATTATTGTTCAGAATATCTTACTGTGTAACAACGTCAATCAACGAACATAACCATGATCCGGATCCATTAAAGGAAAAGGTTTGTCGGGGTGTCTTTGTGTTTTTTTTTGTATGGAATTTGGCTCTCGTTGTTGTCACAGTTGTAACCTAACCTAGTCTACAGAAGTTAGAATCCTGGTGTTTTTTTTAAACCTTTGACCAAAAATAAGAGCATCTCGTTTCTGGTAGCAATTTGATTTTCAGTGGAGTCGATGATTATGATTTTTAATATTATTGATAAAAACACCTATTATTAAGAAATGCATAAAAACGCATATTAGAATAAAACAGATTTATGAGTATTATAGTTATTTATTGAAATGATTTTCAGTTTCGACCATTAGTATAAACAAAGATATTAAAACAAATATTAGTAAAAAGTTAATGATTAGTGATATTATAAATTTCAATGATTATATTATTAGTAGAGTATTTTAATATTTACTTTTTAATTTTTTATGAAGAATGATTATTATGACTTTAAATGGTCAATTAATCCGTAATTTTGATATTAAGTACTAGGTTAGTTAAATAAGTTTATGTCTTTAAATATAATTATTGGGTTTAAGTTATTATAACTAAAACTGTAATATTCTGTAATGCATGTTAGTTGTTTTTCCATTCCTAAATTTCTATGGATGTTAGTGATTAATGTTTATGCTTTACGGTTTCTTGCCTTTCGTAAATACAACAAAAATAGGCAATATTTCTATTGCATAACGTAGATAGTAATTTTGGAAAGATTTTTTGCCTTCAGCATATTTAAAGGCATAAAAGGGCTTTTGTTTCACTTGCATTCAAGATTTTCACTGCTTCATGTATGTTTAATCGGTACTAAAGTTGATGAATAAAAAAATAAACAGTCTGAACATTAAATTACTTTTTAAACATTAGTTACATACTAAAACTTGTGAAATCGAATTCAATGTGCCTGTGTTGTCTATTGTATGTACAAATGTGGTTAATAATTAAGGCGCTGTGAATAGCCAGCATTGATGTAATTTAGGAGTGAAGCGGACGGGTGCGGGACGGAGTAGCCCCGCCCCTACTGCTCGAATTTTTCCGAACTTGTCCGATGCGTAACGTTGTTATAATATTAAAGCGTTATTTCACAAATTGTTTTAGATGTAAGTTTAGCCCTGCGTAACAATGTTTACTTTTGAGCTGCGCTCTCGCGGCGAACAGTAGGTTCGAATCCCGATAAGATCATACATTTTTGGATAATTATTTTTAAAGTATTATGCACCTACTACATTATTATCGTGTTTTTACTTTTAAAACATGTATATAATGTTGTTGATTTATTTTTCTAATAATTATTCAAATATTAAGATTTTCTGAAAAACAAAATATAAAAATTAAAAAACCTGAACAATATATTTTATGACGATCTATATTTTTCTTCAGTATCAAGGGTAAAATAATAAAAAGAAACGTACGCCAAGCTTGATGGTTGAGTCTGGAGAAAAATATGGAGATACAGCGTGTTTCAAATGAGTAGTAACGAAAATTATTATTTTTTAGTGAATAGAGTTTTTTAGTATATAAAGTCAAACGGTCTTTTGTAAAACTTGTATATTTATAGGAATATTTTTTATGGGTGAACGAAAACAAAAGATTGATAAACTTTAAAAAAAAAAAAAACAGTCCAAAAAATCAGTCAATCAGTCCACTATTTTTATTAGTCCATTATTTTATTTTTATACTATATATAGTATAACGGATATAGTTATTTCCACATCTGTATCTTGTTTTCCATTATACATACTTCTATGCCCTTTTTGAATGCCACTAAAGGACATTTTATTTCCACTACTGTGTCTTCACCTATCAAACCATCGGGCGATACTCCAATAAAAAAAAACTCATGATCCACGAACAACCCGCACGGCCACACCTGAGGTAAAAAAGGCCCAGGGGTAATAAGGCCCACATTTCAAATTTCGCGGAATAACATTTCTATGACACTTCACTGTTTACGCACGCGTGCACAATGTCGGTGTGAATGTTTCCGTATTGGTCTGCAGTCGCTAGCGCCGCCATCGTGCTAGTGACGTGCGATGCGTTGATGAAGTGACTGGCAACTGTGCAATTTTATAATTTTACATACCAAAATCTGTAATTATTTTACGTTTAATTCAATAATTGACTAATAACTCTGTATTTATTATCGTAAGTAAGACTTGCACAATACAACGGATATGGTTTTTCCTAGCCAGAGAAAGATTTTTAAGGTTTATTATTATTATGTTATTTTGTAAAAACATGGCATGAGGTTAATAAGGCCCATTATAACGATACTTGGGCCTTATTTATTGTTGTCTATCTTTAATTAAAGTCTGATTTTAAGTTTTAAAAATAAATATAAAAGTAATTACATTGTTTTGTTTAATAAGAAGAGAACAGATTATTTAAGTTTTCAAAGTAACAGAACATGTTGTGATTGTAGGTACTAAGTACCTTAGTTAAGACCACTGGTTCCTTGAAACTAAATTGTATACGATTAATATTAAGAGGACGATTCAATAAATAAAAAAACAACAATTTATTTTTATTTAAACATTTTCCTTGGTAAATTTAGGACGATTTACTATAAAAATAAAGCAAATTTTTATATGGGCTTTAATGTACTATCGTAGTATAATAAGGCCCTTGAGAAGGGGTTATTTTTAGGGGTTTACTTCATTACTAGACATTACGTTACTGTAATTATTATAACCGTTATTGCGTTCAATACCACCTTTTGGCATTACTAGTTACCTCAATATTGTACACCATGTATAAGCTTAGTACTACTCCTACCTACTCATGAAAAAATTGTCCGATGATTCATTGATTCGTGATCAGTTGACTTGTTCGCCAACCGTTTATTTTTACCATTAAAAGAAAACAATAAAATTTAATTAAAATTATTTTAATAATGAAAAATTTTACGAAAAAAATAAATACAAAAACATATATCTTATTAGAAATCAATTATTACAAATATAAGAATAATTAATAAAAATAACACAAAAAGTAAAAAAAAAACATCAAAGAAAAAAACAACAAAAGCAAAATAATAGAAACTTGTAGCAAGGTTCGAACCTGCGGTCAGCCATAGCATCGCAACGTTAGATAGGCACGCGACCGCTAGACCAATCTAGCTTCATTCCACTTTTTCAAATTACGCCTCTATAGATGATCAATACAAAAGAAAAGTATTTAGGTACTTTACAAATTCCATTATGTGTTTTTGTTTGACATTTATTAAATTATTTTTGATTTGTCATGTTTTTACATCCGTCAATCGGAAAAAAAATGGACACAGGTCCATCTAGCACCGCGCCTCAGCGCACACTGTCCGTCCGCGTACGAATGAAAGAGAAGCGAACAAAACGCCATATTTAGTTTGTCAGGATCGTGTTATTTTTCATTAAATATATGAATATTTGATAATATATTATCTTAATTGAAAAACTAAAACAAAGGTTATCTTCATTATTAGTTATTACGTTACTGTTAATAATTTTATCAAGATTGGTTCATAAATAACACCGGAAAACTTTTTTGAAAATCCATTTTAGTGGTTTGTTTACGATTTTTTTTTATCGAGAAAAATTACTGAAATCGTGTTTTGAAAACAAAGGTTATCTCACAAATATGATGAAGATTAACATATATTTTTTTCGCTGCTCTGACATCTATACATTTTGCTAAAAAACTGTTTGAAAAAGCCCATTTTTACTATTCACAGCGCCTTAAATCTATTATCTCTTTTTTTAGGTTCTTGGGGTTCACTGACGTGGAATGGTGTCCAGTTGAAGTCTTTTGCTGCAAAAGTCAAGAATATGCAGTCCAAAATAAGCCGTTTTGGGAAGAGAGGACTTTCTTATAAGGTGAGATTAGCAAATTCTGCTAAATTATGTATCATGTAATGAAAATTATGCAGAAACCTGCACAATTATTTGTACACATGCAGTTACAGTCTAATAAAAAGCCGAAAGGCCGACGTTTTACCATAGATGAAGTTCTTGCATTGGCAATGAACAAGAAAAGTCCGAAGGATTATTCCTTATTATGAAAATATTTACATTGCCATCATCAAAGGCAATGAAACGTCTGCTACGCCAAATTAAGCTCTACCCTAGTATTAATCCCATTTTATTTAAAAAAAAATAAAAAAAAAACTGTACTTGAAAAGGATGCGCCTGATAGGTTATGCAGTCTTATATTTGACGAAATGTCTCTGACCCCTCAAGTATTTTATAATAAGCACAATGATGCATTTGAGGGATTCGCCAATTCTGATGTAAGGTTTGCAGATCACGCTTTGGTTTTTATGATTAAAGGCTTAAAACAAAGTTTTAAACAGCCAGTCGCGTATTATTCCACAAACGGTTTACAAAAAACAGAATTAAAAAATTTAATAAAATGAGCTGTATCCGAAGTAGAAAAATTGGGACTTATAATTGTAAATAGTGTCTGCGATCAAAGCTCCGCCAATGTAAGTGCAATAACAGAATTGGTGATCGATACCAGAGTATCGTTTTTGAGACTTGGCAAGAAGTGGCGCTATGATTATTTTTCAGTTAATGGACAGAAAATTATTCCGTTGTATGAAGTTCCACATCTCATAAAAAAGGACTAAGGAATAATTTATTGAACAAAGAAATGTTGTATACTTCAAGCAATGAAAATAAAATGGTAAAATGAGAGTACTACCAGCAGGTATACACAGCTGAAAAAACATAATTATGGAGAACTTAGATTATTGCGGAATTCTGTTCGACGAGTGCCGAGAAGCGGAAGTGTGTTCAGTATTAGATAATAATGTTAAAAACAATTACAACAAATAAATTAAATATTGCTCCGTCAGTATAAAATTAAAGTGTCACATGTGTCTTGCAGGTTTACACTAAGTAAGCAAGATGAACTAAATAGTTTTCTAAACAATAAATAAAGTGTTTCTGGTCGAATGTCCAACCCAGGATCGAGCCCGTTTGGTCGTAGCCAATTACTACGGCGAAGTCCTCCACCAACGCCTACCGAACCAGTAACGCCGAGGGACCCAAATCCAGCATCCGCGGAGAATGAATTGCCCATTGAAGTTATCAGCACGGCGGAGATTTAGAAGTGGATAGGATCTATAGATCCCATTCTGAATGAATTTTTTACTATTGTCAGTGAGGGGAAAATGAACTCGAACCAGAAGCTTCGTGTCTCCACTCTTTGCCGGAAAGTCTCTAGTGGGACTTCGCAGATGGCTGTTTTATACCAATCCTTGAAGTCAAAAACGATCGACGCCCATACCACAATCCAGCACCTTCAGGCACACAAGAATGTTGTGAACTTCCTCTAGCAGTTCAGAGAGGTCGTAGAGACTAAATTAAATTCATCGGGCTCTACTTCTTACGCTAGCATGGTAAAAAAGGTACCTATAACTTCGTCCGTCCTGCAAAGGCAATTGCCCATTTTTAGCCAAGAAATGCACACAACAATGAAAAAGATTTATGTAAAAAAACACATTTTAATTAATTTTGAATTGTCAACTTATCCATTTTGTCGTAAAAGTGTGGAAGATTTCGACGTTATTAATAAGTTTTGAAATGATTTTAAGATAAGTTATACGATCAACAACAAAGCGAAAGAGTTGCCATTTTAAAACCAGAAGCGAATTTAAATCGTTTATTAATTGATATTTTTAATTATGTGACACTAAACGACATTAAAATACTTATTTTATGACATATTATTAAAAATCGGATGGTGCGTTTGTCATTTATAAATAGTTTTAAAATATATTCATGAAACCAAACCAAATTAATATTGATTAAAATCTATATTCGGTATTTATTTATTTATTTCATTGTACTGGCAACTGTCAGAAAAAGCCGTTGTCAATCAAACAACAACCGTTTTGTCAATTCTTAACCGATCACACTCTTGTGTGCCGTTGTCACGAATCTTCCTTGTGTTCCTCTTGTTATTCTTGATTTTATACAAAACCAACGACTTGGCAATAAAATGGACTCCGATGATTCTTCTTACCCTAACGACCTTGGCTTGAATATGGATTCTGCATCAACTTCATCCGGAACTCCTCGCGCGAACATGGACCTGATAACAAACTATGATGATCACTCTGGCATTCACACTGGACAGTCGAGTTCTTCGCAGGAATCAACAATGGACCCAAACACACATTTACGTTGTGTGAATTGTGGCATAAATATATCGAGAATGCGAAGACAACCATTGGTTATCGCAGAGGTGCGACATCTTATTTAAAGATGGATTGAACCACAGCAGGTAAATACTCGTAATGTCTTTAAGTTACCAGTAAAAAGTTAAGATCAGACACTCCTCGTGAAAATCGTATTATTAACGAAGTTGCCCGTCAAGTTGCACTACGTGAGGTAAGATATTCCATTTGTTAATGTAACTTTACATCTTCAACATAATAATATTACAAGGCTGGTGTTGACTGTAGTAGTAATAAACAATTAGGTCACCTAATTAAATGTACATAATTATACTCCTATTTGTTACAGTTGCCGAGATCAGCATCTGTCTGTCATACTTGTTGGCGAAGAATTGACAGAGCAGCATCTAGAATTGCACAACAAGATACTCCAGCTCGACCATCTTCAATTCTATCGGAAAGCGTTGCCACTGCATCGACAACCAACGAGGAAGTTGTGGCCACCGCTAACTACTTATTGCTGCCTAATTATATTCGAGCACCAGGTTCTGCTTTTTTCCTAATTGCGCTAACTCCGAACGGCTTACAGTCCCAAATGACCTAAGAGTTAGGCTGTTTTGTGATTATGATTTCTATGTACCTGCAGAATGCAGAATTTGCCTTAATCATTTAAGAAGCAATGCATGGGACTCACTCCTGGACTCAATTAAGAATCCTATTCGAACTTTTAGCGCAGATCAAGTAGAAGAATTAGCTTCCTTATTAAAGAACAATATGTTCAACCATTTAGGTTTTGATAACTAAATGACATGCCTGATCACATAGCTCACTACTATCTAGGCTTCAGTAAAGATCAATTTTTGGACATTCTATCCAATGTTCCAAGGCTAGCAAATAAACATAGGAGTCCATTCGCACTTGCTGCTTATTTAATTAAATTAAGAACGGGTAACAGCAATCAACGTCTTGCAGCATTATTGCAAGTACCTAGAAGTACCCTGGACCGCCACATGAATGATACATGTTTGGATTTTGCATAGAACTTGGCACTCATGGATCTCCATTCTTTTAGCCGCGAAGTCCACAGCCAAGCATAATCTTAGTATTGAACTTGGCTCTCTTTTTTTACATTTATGTTTTTGGTGGGATAAATTCTAACGAAACTTCACAATTAACTAATTCAAATTCATTTATTTCGAGTAACAATAGGACTCATATTAGGTGTATGAATTAATAATAATAATAATTAATACAAATGATTTCATAAAAAAAAAATAAAAAAAAATTACAAATTGAAAATTAAAACAAAAAAAAAATTACACTTAAAAATAATTAAAATTACATTATGATTTTCTTTAATGACGAATGGAAAACGGAACGTGATCCTTCTATAGTACTTATACATTTTGATGGATACGAAAAAAAACTCAAAATACATCCTGAAACAAATGAACTATGCGACTATTGCAAATTGATTGCGACTGATGACTTTATTACGAAGTTAGACATAAAGATTAACAATTACGTGTCTAAGTTATTATTGAATATACTGGATCCTAAAAGCAGACTGAGATGGAAAATTGTAACATTTCTAGAAATTAAAACATTTTTTGGTATTTTGGTCCATATGGGAATCTATCAAACCGAGTTACAGACTACTGAAAAAAACATCCAGTTTAGTTGACTAGCTTTTTCAGCCTTAGTACAAAGTGCACGGTATAAACATGACAGTCTTACATATTATGTCATAGTTACGTAAATTTTTAAAATTGCTATGAGTCAACAACTTGTGGCAAATGAACTGCTGGCGTTTCTGCAGCAGAAGCTGGACGTAATGGACGAGGTGTCTGCGATCCAGATCTGTGCAACAAACTTCAGCGAGGAAGATGTAGCCGCTGCTAAGCTGATCCTGTACCGTTGCTCAATAAGAGTGACCAGATGGGGTCCCGCCGGCGTGACGGGACTAAGAAGAGTATCCAAGATATCATCACGCTGCTGAAGGAGACGGATCCGGATGACGTGCCGACATTCGTGGCGAAGGACCTTAACAAGCTCCCGCCCGTCACGTTTGATAATGTAGACGTTACAAGACTGCTGAAGGACATCGTCATTCTCAAAGCAAGTTTAGCGGATGTGCTGAAGAAGTTAGATGCATCCCAAAACACCGTCGCCGATTTGCGAAAAGAAGTCGTAGAGTTGCGCAAAATCGTGTCGAAAACTGGGTCACCACCAAGTGCATCTAATGTCAACATACGTCGCGATGCATGCCTCGATATATCGGGGTCAAGTTTCACGTCCGCCGTGTTGAAATCGCCGTCACCGTCAAATGCTGAGTGCGCAGAAAACACTCCTTGCGCGCCCTGCGATCAAGCTGCCGCACGCGCCGCTCGTGTCACTGACCCGCTGCACGTGCCTGCAACCCAAGCGAAATCGCATCGACGGGATTTCGCAAGCGTAGTAGCAAGACCACCTGCTGCTCCCGCTAGGAAGTCAGGAGGAAGTGTAGTCATCGGACAGTTAAGAAACGCTGCGGCACGGCCCCTGTGGAGCCTAGTGTAAAGATACGTGCAGCGAAACCGAATACTCCGGTGTACTCTATCTCTCGCCTACACTACACCACCAAGGCAGAGGACATCGCTGAGTACGTGCTCCAAAAGATAAAATAAATACCGAGAGTGCAGCTACTGGAGTCACGCCAATTTCAATGCGTCTGTAGTGCGAGTACCTTCATGTTACCTGCACTTGGTGATGGTAGAAGACTTTTGGCCAGCTGGCGTGGTATTCCGTCGCTTCCGTGGACATATACCACTTGAACGTACATAGGGAAGTGTTTACTAACATAGGTTTAAGTCTATATATACTAACGCAAAATGTTTTTTATAAAATATGTATGTTAGTTTATAAGGTATATATCTATGGGCCTTAGTAGCCTGACAATAAAGGATATTATTATTATTATTAAATTTTGAAGATGACTTGTCCGATATTATGCTGTCAAAAATGAATAGTTTAATTCACTATTTAAACCAGCGAATGGAAGAAAAGTATTACCCGTCAATGGTTTTGTTTCGTAGTCGTATCATATTCCGTCAATATCTCAAGGGCAAAAAGCATCCCTTCGGTATAAAACTTTATATCCTAACCGACGAATATGATACGACGCTTCTGATACTTTAGTGGGAGGTGCCAATCACACTGAAAAAGTTGTTTTGAATTTACTATCTAATTATGTAAACAAGGGATATTCCGCTTATAAGCATAATTTTTATATTTCAGTGAATCTTGCACAGAAATTATTGACTCTTAAAACATATTGTTCGGTGGCACCTCCCACTAAAGTATCAGCAGCGTCGTATCATATTCGTCGGTTAGGATATAACGTTTTATACCGAAGGTTATGACAGTCAACAGATTTGAGACTATTAGAAGATGTCTTTATTTCAACAATAATGAAACACATTTACCCAGGGAACACCCACGGCATGATCGGCTCCATAAGATTAGCCCTAAAATTAGCCATCTAAATGAGAAATTTGCAACAGTTCCTATGGAACAAAGGTTATCTATTGATGAACAGATGTGAAACACTTCATGAAACAATACCTACCCAATAAACCACATAAGTGGGGGTTCAAATTATACGAGGGAGCGTTTTTATGTTCGCGGAATGGGGGATAAAGGGTGGAAATAAAAAAAAACAAATTATTTTTCCTTTTCAATATATTCACCTGCAAGACGGATACATTTTTCAGATCTTTCAATTAATTTGTTTATACCCTCATAAAAAAATGTTTTCTCTTTGTCTTCAAAATACGCCGAAACTGCCTCCTTGACTTCATCATCGGTGGTAAATTTTTTACCCCGCAGCTCTTTTTTCATTTTTGGAAACAGATAATAATCACTGGGGGCCAGGTCTGGGCTGTAGGGTGGGTGATTCAAAATATCGAAGCCCACCTTATGCAGGGCAGCCAACGCAACGCGGCTCTTGTGGACGGGCGCGTTGTCGTGCAAAAGCAACACACCTTTTGTCAATTTTCCCCGTCTTTTCTCTTTAATGGCTTCTTTGAGTCGCTCTAATATTGAAGCGTAGTATTCTCCGGTTATAGAAACACCTTTATCTTTATAATCGATCAATAATATTCCTTACGAGTCCCAAAAGACCGTTGCCATGAGTTTCCCAGCTGACTGTGACACCTTAAACTTCTTGGGAGGTGCTGTGCCCTTTTTATGCCACTGCATGGAGTCTTGTTTCGACTCAGGTTCATAATGATGAACCCAAGTTTCGTCTCCAGTAACAATTCTACTCAATACAGCATCCTTGCCTTCATTACAGAGGTCTAAAAATGCACGTGAACACTACGCGCTGTTGTTTTTGCGGCGGCGTGAGCATTCTCGGCACCCATCTTGCACTGACCTTTGTCATGCCAAGATGATCGTGCAGAATTTTAAAAATGGTTTTATCAGATACTCCAACCATTTCTGCGAGTTGTTTCTTCTTTAGTCGAGCATCGTCGAGTACAATTTTTTCGACTTTTTGGATAAGTTCTGGCGTGGTCACCTCGATGCTCCTGCCCGGCCTCGAGTCGTCTTCAAGGGATTCCCTTCCTTGTTTAAATAAACTGTGCCACTTGTACACCATGGTTTTTCCTGGACAAGAGTCGCCGTAAACCAATGACATCTCATTCATTATGGTCGCAACTGATTTTCCTTGCTTGGTAAGGAACTTTATAACGGCAAGATATTCGATTTTTTCCATGTTTCACTTTTCACTCCCGATTATATTGCTTGGTTGACGATAACTCAAAGACTAATTGTCTAATCACAATGAAACCTGGTATTTATACTAATTATGAGTCACTGAACACGTGACAATTCTAATGAGCCTAATCACCCCCCTCCAACCCTCTCATTCCGCGAACTTAAAAACGCACCCTCGTATGTTTGACGGCCTGTTGGTCTAGTGGTTAGTGACTCTGACTGCTATACCGGAGGTCGTGGGTTCGATTCCCACCCAGGACAAATGGTTGTGTGATGAGCACGATCATTTGTTCTGTGTAATTTATCTATAATATGTATTGTATTTAGAAATATATAAGTATGTTTATCAGTTGTCTGGTTACCATAACACAAGCTCTGCTTAGCTTGGGATCAGATAACTGTGTGTGAGATGTCCCGGAATATTATTATACTACTAGCTGTGCCTGCAACTTCGTTCGCGTGGATGACGAAGCTTATCAATGAGTCTTTAACCATTAAGGCTGCACACGCGACGGAAGCTTAAAAAATTGAGTAACTTCTCCCGTTTTCCCAACATTTCCCTTCACTGCTCTGCTCCTATTGATTGTAGCGTGATGAAAAGTATACTATAACCTGCCCAGGGGTATGAAGAATAATTGTACCAAGTTTCGTTAAAATCCGTCGAGTAGTTTTTGTTTCTATAAGGAACATACAGACAGACAGACAAAAAATTTACTGATTGCATTTTTAGCATCAGTATCGATCACTAATCACTCCCTGATAGTTATTTTGAAAATATATTTAATGTACAGAATTGACCTTTCTACAGATTTATTATAAGTATATAGATATAGATTATTATGTGCCTTTTACACTGCACATGCAGTGTAAAAGGCTATGCTCATAAATTTGAGATCTACACTGGTCAAGAGAATGAACGGTTGCCAGATGAAACAGATTTTGGACCAGTGGGGAATGTTGTTCATGCATCAACCATATAATATATATTTTACAATTTTTTTACCACAGTGCCACTAGTTACCCATCTTGCAAAACAAGGGATCTATAGCCTAGGTACTGTACAATATAACAGACTTGTGAACTGCAAACTACCTGACAAAAAAATTAGTGATGAAGAAATCTGTTCCCCGGGGTAGTTATGAAGAGCAAATGACTAGCTTTGAAGGTGTTGATTTGACAGCTGTAAGTTGGAAGGACAATAAACCTGTCACTTTTCTATCTTCACATGTTGGTGCAGAACCTGTCTCCCTAGTAGAAAGATTTGACTAAGCTAATAAGACCAGGATCAAGATTACATCCCACATATAATAAAAGAGTATAATATAATGCCCATATGGGCGGGGTGGATATTCTGGATAGCTTCATTGGTAGGTATCGTATATCAATGAGAAGCCGTAAATGGTACCTACGTATATTTTACCATCTGTTGGATATGACAGTAATAAATTCCAGGCTTGTTTATAAAGACTTGAAATGTACTGGAGCAACTTCTTCGGTTCTGAATTTGTGTCAATATAGACTGGAACTAGCTGAGGTTCTAGCTAATATAAATAATGCCTCTGAACTCTGTGACAAACGAGGAAGGCCCAGCACCAGGAACAGCGTTGAAATGGCAATACAAGCCAAGAAAAGTAGAGGACCAGTTCAGCATGTTCCACCTAAGGATATAAGGACAGATCTGGGTGCAAGGGATAGACACAAACAAAGTGTGAGAAGTGTGGAGTAGCCATTTGCCTTACTAAATCTAGGAATTGTTTTAAAAATTTTCACATGTAATTATTTCTAGTAAATGCATAGTGTTGTATTTATGCAACAGTTGTTTTTTAAATAAAAACCTACATAAAAACGTTTTTTATTTTCATTATTATTTTTCCCTGCATAAGCATGTACATGTCTACTACATATATTTTTCCTACGTAATAAGAACAAATCATAGTCAAAGTCAAAGTTTGACTTTGACGACAACTTTAAGAACAAATCATGCATTGAAGGGTTAAAATTCACTATTTAAACCAGCGAATGGAAGAAATGTATTACCCGTCAATGGTTTTGTTTCGTAGTCGTATCATATTCCGTCAATATCTCAAGGGCAAAAAGCATCCCTTCGGTATAAAACTTTATATCCTAACCGACGAATATGATACGACGCTTCTGATACTTTAGGGGAGGTGCCAATCACACTGAAAAAGTTGTTTTGAATTTACTATCTAATTATGTAAACAAGGGATATTCCGCTTATATGCATAATTTTTATATTTCAGTAATTCAAATCAAATTGTTCGGGTACTTTACGAGTCAATAGAAAAAACAAATCATAAGAAGTCCTACACGGAAAACTGAAACGAGGCGAATCCATAGCGAAATTCAATAGAAGTGGTATTTGTGTTTTGAAATGGAAAGACCGGCGGGACGTTCTAATGATTTCATCATTACATGGATCTGACATGACTAGCGTTATGAATCGAAGCGGTGAAACGGTTTCCAAGCCTGAAGTTATATTAAAATACAATAGGTATAGATCACCAGGATCAAATGCTGGCATACTACTCATGTGAGCACGATTCCATACGGTGGTACAAGAAGTTAGGGGTGCACGTGTTTCAGCAAATGTTATATAATTCGTACACGCTACACAACATCTTTTCTACGAAGAAAAGTTTATATGATTATAGGCTTGAAATCATAATGAAATTGTTAAATACTGATGTAGAAGACACAGCGCGAGGTTCAATTCCAAAACATCAAGTGCACGTTCTTCAACAATGTTCTCGTAAAAATGATGGCACAACGAGAAAAAATTTACGACGTCGGTGTAGACAGTGCTGGATTTCAAACATTTTTAACCTGTATATTAAGTGGTGTGACGATAATAATTATAATTTAAGAGCACAGACAGTGAGACAGTATAGAGATATTGTTAATACTAATTTGAATATAGGCTTTTATTTACCAAAAAAAAGATCAATGCGACATGTCATCAGTACGAAAACACATCTAGCCCTGCAGATGAATTGAAAGCAAAAATTTCTAAGCATCAATTAGAAAAAAAAAATCTCTTAGTTGTCTCTAACGGTAAAATAGCTTGTATTGTATTTTATTTCCAAAAAGTTTTGAGCTTATCTCATGGTACTATAAGTGTCTATTATTGTAGGCGGAAACTCAATTTGTATGATTTTATTATTTATGATATGGCATCAAATTTGTTATATATGGGATGAGCAAACGGCTCTGCTAGTAGTAGTCGCTAGTTGTTTATCTGATTTTCTTAATAAATTTGTTGCAAAGGTTATCAAAGAAGTTAAAATGAGAGGAGGCCAGAGGATGTCCTCTGGCCTTATGTTCACCCATTTGCACAAAGTCTTGTGTTCCGGCTTCGACGTCACAGCCGGCTCCGGGTGCCAACATCACGCGCTTCGTCACCGAGCGAGAGCGCATGCGTGTGAGAGGGAGCGCGACCAACGCTGGCGCGCCCCGCTACGACAGAAGCCTCGTCCGTTTTGCCGTGCGCTCCGACCGGGACCGCACACGCGCACAGACCACACACAACCGCCACAACAACGTACTTTACTTACTTTAGAGACTTTGTGAACAGACCTTGTAAAGTTTAGTTTATTAATTATCATTAATTAAAACCATAACTTGTACGTCTACGAATCTTATTCATCTCTCCAACAACACATCGAAGAACAAGCATACAGCGCTAACAGTGGTCCTTCTCCCGAGAAAACGAACCAGAAATTTTATTAAAGACGCCACGTGCACGACGAGATCAGAAGTCAGAACACTACAGAAGAGAGTGAGTCATCTCTTTAACAACACATCGAAGAACAAGCATACAGCGCTAACACTTGGCCCAGATTTTATGCTTATGCAATGCGAGTTCGCACTCAACTCGGCGGACCAGAGAGTTCTTAGCAAAGGAAAACCTCCGGGTATTACCGTGGCCTGCACAATCGCCAGAACTTAATACCATCAAGACCAGAGACGACAGCTCAACAACTGAAGGACTTGTTAAAATTTCTTCGGCTTGTAGCATTCCTACAGCTCTCTGCATTTCATCAGCAGTGAAATAGCGTCGTTTCATGACGTAAAAAATGTTGAGAATATGGCAATGTCATTTAGATAGATAGATAGATAGAATATTCTTTATTGTACACCATTAAAGTTACATATTTGAATATAAAGTACAGTAAAACGTACAATGGCGGTCTTATCGCTTATAGCGATATCATTTCACCTTATTTAATTTTTTGGTGTTGGTAACCCTGTCACTCTCTTTATTATAAACTGTCATGGGGGTCAGTGTCATATTACCGATACCGAGGGATTTTAGAAATTGCCATACCTGTGAAGAATTAATGTTTAGAATCGAGTGATGTATGTGGTGCCTTTTTGCATCTCTACACATGCGACTGCAGCGATTACGCAACCTTTTATACTGGGCCCAGTTGTCATCCGTAGGATCCTTTTTATAAAACCTTTTCACCCTGTCT
This sequence comes from Autographa pulchrina, assembly GCA_905475315.1. Taxonomy (NCBI): domain Eukaryota; kingdom Metazoa; phylum Arthropoda; class Insecta; order Lepidoptera; family Noctuidae; genus Autographa; species Autographa pulchrina. The sequence continues at coordinate 2,764,403 of FR997775.1, forward strand.
CTTTTCGCCATGGCATTTTTGATGCCTTCTTATAGCCATGGAGCAGGAAGATACCTCACTCTAACTTTTTTAAGAGGAGCGTGCTTATCGTACAATTGTAAAATACTGTTGTTAAAATGAGACACCTTACCGTCCATAGTGTCATCATATAAAGGTGAAAGCAGCTCAAGCTTATCCCGACATTTCGCAGTCCATCCGAAAACATATATATGTAAAGAAAATTATTTATTTAAGTATTATATTTCTCATGAAGAACCTCTGTGGAATTCGACCATAGAGGTTGACAAGATGAGAAATCATCAAGCTGTCAGAATAAACTAATTAATTAATACCGGATTGTTTTTAACGTTGGAATTGAACGACATTGGGATTAAAAACATTAAGGGTGCGTTGCACCGTAGGCTTGGTTATAGTTTACGTCAAAGTTAACTTTAGCGGTAACAACAACGGTGACCACAGTATTTAACAAAATATGGTTGCACCATGACGTTATTTGTCATCGTCAATAGCACGGTAATATTATAATACAGTAGTGTAACTCGGCCGCATGATAGAAATAAATGCCTACAGTCGCGCGGTACGTAAACATGCGTTAGGGCTGCCCGTCTCCACTAATTTAATTACATTTGCCTACTTTCTGTTTCTATTTAGTTTTGTAATTGTAAATATAATTTTTATATAAATAAATGAAATACTTTTTATATTGAATAGGAAGTGTTCAATAAAAATACGTGTTGTTTTTTGATTGGTAGATTTAATTAAAAACATGTTTTTGTTTGAAAAACAAATCGGGCTTATAAATTTGCGACCGAAAAATATTTGCGCCTCGACTGAGTCGTACGAAATGCTTTATTGTTAAATTTCAAAGTATAATAAATCCGCATTCTTATATAAAGCTTAATTAAAAATTGTTTTGGGAAATTCATACAACCAAAAACACCACAATATTTCCTACTCGTCATATTAACTGATTTTTAGAGAAAAAATCGCGCGGTTATTGTTAAAAAAACAACACACCGTCCGTTCGTCACTGCGGTACAGCCGTGACTGTCTGCGGCCCGAGCGCACCCCGAGATCGAGCGCGTAGGTATAGCTCGCGTTTCGTCCGTTTGTATGAAGTTGGAGTACTGTATTATAATATTACCGTGTCAATAGGGTTGCAAATTGATGGATACCTATTTTCCCTTAAAAATATATGGGTGATATGGCAACACGTATAGCTATCTGTCAACGTGTCTGACGTTTTGGATTGACGAAAAGATTGTGAGGTTACTGTAGTGTTTTGGAAATAAATAAAGCGTGTTTCTTCTATATACACTCGAGAGCAATGAATCCGGGTCACTTAAAGAATGTTAAAAATCTCGGAAACTAAAAATGATAGGTTAATGCAATAAATTGTATTTAATAGACAATGTAATACTCCTTAAATGAAAGTAAAAAAAATATGAGTCACCATACATTTTATTAACACAAAACTACATAAAGAAAAAAACTGCTGATCTCTCCATAAAATAAAAATAGGAAACATGAAATTTTTGAACTTTATTACGATTTTCTTGAATTTTAATACTTCGTATTGCCTCCTCGTGCTTCCATTACTGCGTTTACGCGGTTTGGCATGCTGTACACCAAGTTCCTTATACGATTTTGGGGAATATTCTCCCATTCCTCTGTGAGAGCAATTTTGAGCTCACGAAGCGTGATTGGGGGAGGGTTTCGTTGTTTTACGCATCTGCCTAGCTTGTCCCAAGCATGCTCGATCGGGTTGATATCCGGGCTGCGCGCTGGCCACTCCATACGAGTAATGTTCATCTCTTGAAGGTAGTCATTCACAATCCTACCTGTATGAGGTCGGGCATTGTCATGCATAAATATAGCATCCTCACCTAAATTGACCATAAATGGAACAACGTGATCATTGAGGATTTCTTCCACATATCTTTCGCTAGTTAAAGAGCCGTTTTCTATGATCACCAGCTCTGTGCGACTTTCAGAAGAAATTCCGGCCCACACAAGTACAGACCCACCACCGTAGGCTACTTTTTCTTCGATGCATGCTTGCTTGAATCTTTCCCCTGGTCTTCGATACACTCTGTGTCTTCCATCGTGCTTGTAGAGCATAAATTTTGATTCGTCGGAGAACAACTTTTGACCAATCTTCAATACTCCAATTTACGTGGCTCTGGGCATATCTTAGTCTTGAAATACGATGCCCACGCTCCAGTTTAGGGCCGTTTGCAGGTCTAAGGGGTTTTAAGTTAGATTCAGCAAGCCGACGTCTTACTGTCCATGCACTTGGGTTACTTCCTCCGAGGCGTCGAAACTGATTTGTGAGTTCAGTTCCTGTGAGAAAGCGATTTCGAAGCATGGTGTTCACCAAGTATCGGTCTTCTCGTGCTGTGGTACACCTGGTTCTGCCCGTTCCTGGTCTGCGTAGGTTAGAACCAGTTTCTTCGTAACGTCGGAGAACTCTTTGTACTGTTGACAGCGACACACCGACAGTCCTGGCTGTATCGCGCTGACTCCGGCCGGTTTCCAGCATTGTAAGTATTCTGGTGCATTCTTCAGGCGTAAGCGACATAATTTCAGCTTGAATAATGAATATAGAGCACTATCAACATGGTTTATGTACCCACATAAATGACAGATTACAAACAAAAGCAAAACCAAATGCTGTAATTTCGTAGTTCCATCTTCGAAAGTGGCCCTTTTTCAAATTTGATTTTTTTATGATATAACTTTACAATAACTAAGAAGTTTTAATACCTTCATTTAAGGAGTATTACATTGTCTATTAAATACAATTTATTGCATTAACCTAGCATTTTTAGTTTCCGAGATTTTTAGGATTCTTTAAGTGACCCGGATTCATTGCTCTCGAGTGTATTTAGCAAGATAAGGTACCGTGCTGGAACTAGAATGGAAGACTATCGTTTAAAGTAAGTTTACCATTGAATCATATAATAACCATCCAACCATTCAATCATAAAATAAAAAACGTGTTGTTTTTACTTAAGAGCTATATTAAATAAAACGAGCTAGGACACTGATAATATCACATTTTTGTATTCTAGGGAAAGAAGTAGCAATTTTAGCAATGACGAAAAGAATAGACTGCAACTACTTGTGGAGAAACACAAGAATGTGTTAATGAGCAAGAAAACTGATGGAAGTAGCGCCAAACAAAAATATGCTGCATGGTGCTCTATAGAAAAAGAGTTCAATTCCATTGGTCAAACACCAAGAAGTATCAAACAATTAAAATACAAGTTTGAAAATATGAAGAGGAGTGCAAAAAAGGTGATGCTATGTTTTTTGTTAATTTTATTAATTATGTGTTATGTGTTATTTATTTACGTCTTGATGTAAGTAGGGACATAATAAGTTAATAATCATATTGTTAAAATAATTGTCTGCAGGAGGCCTCTAGAGAGCGCCTATGTTTTTTGTTAATTTTATTAATTATGTGTTATGTGTTATTTACGTCTTGATGTAAGTAGGGACATAATAAGTTAATAATCATATTGTTAAAATAATTCTCTGCAGGAGGCCTCTAGAGAGCGCCAGCAAATGATTCGCACTGGGGGAGGTAAACCTCCCACCCTTCCTCCGCAAAGAAGAAGCCAGTCGGTACTGGCTGCGATCAATTATGTCAGGCTCCATAGATGGCAATGAGGCTGTTTATGACGATGATGTTATAACTCCAAACTCGGTTTCTGTAAGTTACAATATGATACGGACTTCACATTTACAGAGTTATTTCTCAATATTGAGGTAAATATAATCATTATGGTTATGTGACAATCATGTCAGCATTGATAACATAGTGGCTAGGAGTCTAGTTCCCCTCAGGTGTCCCAGCCACTATACAAGCATTTACCTCAGTACAAGCTTGTTCCCTTCAATGTGAGTGTTCTGTGCCATGAAATAGACTATTGTATATGTTAACACTATTGTTTCAGACTCCAATACAAGAATCGAAAACTAAAAAGAATAATCCAGATGGTGATGGTTGTAGTGTAGTATTAAGTAGTACTTAAGTATACCTATGTAAGAAGTAAGCGAGAGCACTTAGGCTCCAGTCTTCGGACAATAAACACGTATCATGTAATTTAAGTTGTTTTAATCTAAAATCCCTACATGGCGACCCTGCCAGTAGTGGCTCAGTGCACGAGTGGACACTTTGTTGTGAATTCCATGGACTTATAAGGCATAGTGTTCAAACTAAGATGTCTCTAGCAAAAAAAAGCTGTGCAGCTTGGTACGATACGGACGTATTTATCGCAAAATATATTACCAAGTGTAATTATTCGAATAAAAATGGGAACAAACACTTCCAAACAAGAGGAAATTGTGATCGCTCAGACAGCTTCAGGGGGCACTAATCAAGCAGTGCCAAAGATAAGTGATATCAGTCGAAATATATCAACCACTGACATCATATTGAGTGTCTTCCTGATTATGACCTTCATGGTGTTTATGTATGGAGTCTACAAGCTGTACATACGGTGCCATACGCATTTGGTGCGACGAGAGCTCGACTATCGCGCGACTCTGCGGCGTTCTTTTGGCCTTGGCAGAAGGGGTATAGATTTGGGCCAACCCCGAGTAGATCCAGAACGGGTGTAAAGGCGATCTTCGTGGCGTTCTTCGCGTGTGCAGTGGATAAAAGTGCATAATCGTGTAAACCGGTATTGTGCGACACGGTGTACCATGTGACCAGGTATTGTGCGATTTTTTTTTTCTAACGTGCGGTTATTTTCCAAGCGCGATGTTTTAGTAATACTTAGCTTATTATAATGTACTCGTAGTTATTAAGATTTTATATTCTCATTATAACATTTGTTATGAATCTATATTTTATCCTTTATTATATTATTATAACTAAATAATTTACAAGTATGAAGAGAATATAAAATCTACCTATATTTCTTGTATTCTAGTTTATTAGGAAAGTTTAAGATATATGTTATGTAATGATTGAAGAATTTGAGCAACTTTTTGTTAAAATAAAGAACTTGAAGGATAATCTTACTAAGCTAGGTAAGAGTAAAAGAACGGCTAGCGTTTTGAAGGAGAAGCTCAATAGTGCACATTCTATCTAACTGCCTCGTTGGCCTAGTGGCGCTAAGCGCGACTGCTACGCTAGAGGTCTTGGGTTCAATTCCCAAGTCGACCAAGGTGTTATTGGGTTTTTCTATGAAATTCTCAGTAGCAGGTCGGAGTTTGGATTTGTGCCCGGTTAGTGGCAATAGGCTCGCCCCCTATTACATGGGACCTAAAACATACTGGCGAACTGTGGGTGTACATTGGTACACCTCTGCCTAACCCTTCGGGGATACAGGCGTGAAGGTATGTTATGTTATATATTAGCTGTAAAGGAAATTTCTATAAGAATAGAGTCTTTATTTAATAAGATAGAAGATTTTTGTAAAAGCAACGGTAGTGTTGAAAAGCTAAACACCAAGATGGAAAAATTTAACTTAAAAACGGCAGTATCCCTCTTACCAGTAATGACTGGAGAGGAAGAGGTGACAAAAAATCTTATTGATTCAATTGAACTCTATAACAGCATGATTGATGTTGATAGCAAACCGTTACTAATTCAGTTCATCTTAAAGACACGTTTATCAGAAAGCGCGAAATTGCGTTTATCGCCGTCATATAATTCTTGTGATAGTCTACTTAAGGATATGAAGGATACTTTACTGACTAAAAAATCAAGCACGGCCGTACACAGTGAGTTAATAAATGCGCGACAATACTCAAAATCTATTGATGAATACGGGAAAACTTTAGAAAAATTATTTGTAGATCTGACGATCTCGGAGGCCGACGGAGATCAGGAGGCCTATAAGATTTTAAAACCTATCAATGAGAAGCTTGCGGTCAAACGATTTGCCGAAGGGCTTAGGGATCGAAACTTAAGTCTTATTATTTCAGCTAGGAATTACCCTAACCTCAAGGAAGCCATTCAGGGTGCCAAAGACGAGGAGATGTCGTCATCACGTGCGGTGGCGGAGCCATCAGTATTTATGAACCAGCGAGGACGAGCAGGTAGGTATCCTAGATATAATTCTCAAGGTCAAGGAGAGTCACGTCAGTTTCGAGGCAATAGAGGTGGATGAGGAGGTCGCTATCAAGGTAATCAAAATTTTTCACAGAATAACGGAAGATATGTACAATTTAATTATCGAGGTAATAACCGAGGTAATCGGAGAGGATATTTTAGAGGCAGAAATAATAGCAATATAAACCAGAACAGGCGCTCTATTAACGTATTAGAGGGTGATAACCAAGTCTCGGAAAACAATAACAATAAAAACAACGAGACTTTAGAATTTTTTCGACCCTAATTTTATTTTAGCTTGTGAGCGTAATAGTACAGTAGAATGTTTAGTAGAAGGTTCCCAATATGGTTTGTTGATAGATTCCGGAGCATCACTCTCGGCACTAAAATATGAAACCATTCGTAATATGAACCTTCCAATACAGCATGAATACCTTACTATAAATGGTATTGGGGGCGAAGTGCAGACCGATGGTTATGTTTATGTTTCATTAAACATAAAAGGACAGGTATTTATACATAAATTCTATGTAATCAAATTCTTACCTTGTAACCAAGCAGGAATAATTGGACGAGATTTTTTATATAAATACAAAGCTATTCTAAATTTTGAAAATAATACATTGGCTTTAGGTAATTGTGATAATCAGGTGTGTGTAAAAATGAATTCGGGATCTTTAGGAAATAACACATTTTTGAGCATTCCACCGAGATGCGAAATGACCTTTTATATCGATAGCGTAATTAAAGAGGATTGCGTGGTTCTACCAAAAGAGTTATGTGAAGGTGTTTTTGTGGCAGGAAGTATATGTAAGCCTAATCAAGGAAAAATTAGAATTTTAATTTTGAATACGAGGGAGAGTCAAGTAAATTTAAATTATTTCAGACCAGAAGTGGAGAGTTTCTCGGATTATACAATTTTACATTTTGAGAAACACAATAACATTGACGCAGATAGAGTGAAAAAACTGTTTTCTTTATTACAATTAGATCATTTAAATAAGGAAGAGCGAACATCTATACGAAACCTTTGCGCTAAGTTTTCTGACATTTTTCAACTTCCAGGAGATAAGCTAACTACTACCAAAATTTATGACCATAGTATACAATTAAAACCACATGTAGATCCGGTGTACGTAAAACAGTATCGGTTACCATTCTCTCAGAGAGATGAGGTCGAAAAACAAGTGAAAAATATGCTTTCAGATGGTATTATTGAACCGGCAAAGAGTGAATGGTCTAGTCCCGTTTTATTAGTACCCAAAAAATCAGATGATTCGTCAAAAAAGTGGCGTTTAGTGATAGATTTTCGAAAATTGAACGATAGAATTTTAAACGACAAATTTCCATTGCCAAATATCACTGATATACTGGATTCACTTTCCGGAGCAATTTACTTTACCCAATTAGATTTATCACAAGCATACTTTCAGGCAAATTTGGAGGCAAACAGTAGAAAATACACAGCGTTTACGACACCATCCGGACAGTATCAAATGACACGTATGCCGATGGGTCTTAAAACTAGTCCCAGTTCTTTCTCTCGGTTAATGACTGTTGCAATGTCAGGACTTAACTATGACAAATGTTTTGTATATTTGGACGACATAATATGTTTTGGCAGAAACTTGAGTTCCCACAACAAAAACCTAATGGATATTTTAACTAGACTTCGTAAAGTTAATCTGAAATTGAACCCATTAAAATGTGACTTTTTACGTAAAGAAATATTATTTTTAGGTCATATCGTATCCGCAGATGGTATTAAACCAGATCCAAAAAAGATTGAATCAGTAAAAAATTACCCAACACCAACAAATACCGACGAGGTAAAAAGATTTGTCGCATTCGCAAACTATTATCGGAAATTCATTCCCAATTTCGCTGAAAAAGCTCTAGAGTTAAATAAACTTAGTCGTAAATATGCTAGATTTGAATGGAATGAAAAATGTGAAAAAGCTTTTTCTTCTTTAAAAGTGACGTTAGCAACACCACCAATTCTACAATATCCAAATTTTGATCCGTCTAATACCTTTATACTACAAACAGATGCCTCAGGTTATGCAATCGGTTCCGTATTATGCAATAGTGATAATAAACCAGTAGCTTATGCCAGTCGCAATCTTAATCAGGCGGAAATCCGATACCCTACGATCGAAAAAGAATTGCTAGCGATCGTATGGTCAGTTAAATATTTTCGGCCCTACCTTTATGGTAGACAATTTGTAATTAGAACAGATCACCGACCACTAATATATTTATTTAATATGACAAACCCATCAAGTAGGCTAACCAAATTCAGATTGGCATTAGAAGAGTATATGTTTGAGATTGAATATGTGAAAGGTCGCGATAATGCAGCTGCAGATGCGTTATCACGAATTCGTATGTCAAGTGATGATTTGAAAGCTATGAATGAAAAAAATGTATCAGTTTTAACACGGGCACAAAAGAAAAAAATGTCTGAAAGTGACTCTAAAAATTTTGATAATACTTTGGTGGAAGAGGTACAAACTGACGATCGGACTGATCACCCGAGAGTTGTCGAATTACTAAAACCACCAAAGAATTATACAGAATTAATATTTGTTGATGAAAAAGAATGGAGACGAATTAAGAAAGATGTGACTGAGGAAACGGAGTTATTCGCGTATTGTTCAAATAAAAATATTGTTTATATAAAGCCAGTTTCTCAATCGTATTGTACACGAGATGTCTTTATGAGAGAACTGAGCTATTTTTGTAATAAAATGCAAGTCGACTGTTTATATGTATTGAAAAATGAATATAATGTTGAATTGATAAAGGAGCTAGCTCAAAGTATAAACAATCAAACGAAATGGACCGGTCCACGATTATGTATTCTAAGAAATGTTATTAAGGTGGAAAATAAAGACACTCAGCGAGTCATAATAAACGATTACCACATGTTACCCACTAGCGGTCATGTAGGTATACGGAGGATGTTAAATAATATCCGCCAACGTTACTTTTGGCCAGGATTAGAAAAAGACGTCACAGACTTTGTTAAAAGATGTGACCAATGTCAACGACTTAAATATTTTAAGCACACTAAAGAGCCAATGATTATAACAAATCACGGCAACTGTGCATTCGATAGGATATATTTAGATTTAGTGGGCCCATTACCTAAGGATAGTTTTAATAATATTTACATTCTAAGTTTACAGTGTGACCTAACAAAATATGTAGAAGCGTATCCGCTTACATCTAAACATACTGAGGTGGTTGCTGCATCTTTTGTTAATAACTTTATATTAAGGTACGGTATACCAAGAGAAATTATATCGGACAGAGGAACTGAATTCGTGTCGAGTACAATGCAACAAGTTTGTAAACTATTAAAAATTACACATCTTACGTCAACCGCTTATCATCATCAAACCATAGGTTCTCTAGAAAATACCCATAAAAATTTAATTACATATTTAAGAATTCAAACCGAAAATCAGTCTGACTGGAGTACATGGCTCCAATATTGGTGTTTTGCTTTCAACACTACGGTGCATACTGAAACAAGATATTCTCCTTATGAATTAGTGTTTGGCAAATACTGTAATATACCCAGTAATCTTTGTAATTCCTTAGAACCGTTGTACAATTTTTCAGATTATGATAAAGAACTAAAATATAGATTACAGAAATCTCAATATGATGCTAAAGTGAATTTGTCTAAAAGCAAAATTAACAGGAAAACCCGTTTTGATTCTTATCTCAACTCTGTAAGTTATAAAGCAGGTGACCGTATATTAATAAGAAATGATGCACGAAAGAATAAATTAGAACCAGTGTACTACGGTCCTTATGATGTTATTAGAGACGACGGTTCGAATGTAATAATATCCCACAATGGCAAAGATAAGTGCATACATAAAAATAGGACTAAGTTATATCATACTTTGTAATAATTGTAAGACATGTTTATTGTTTAATTTTAAGTTTCTTGTTTGTGTATTGAAAAAAAAAAAAATATTACTTATTATTTTTTTTTTAATTTTTGCCGATGGGGCGTGTAGTGTAGTATTAAGTAGTACTTAAGTATACCTATGTAAGAAGTAAGCGAGAGCACTTAGGCTCCAGTCTTCGGACAATAAACACGTATCATGTAATTTAAGTTGTTTTAATCTAAAATCCCTACATGGTATTGTTTCAACTCCGAAGGTATCATTATAATTTATTATTGCTTGTATGACAAAATATGTGTATGTAATTAAGGTTATTTAAAATGTATTTATTATTTTTGTTACAGAAGGCAAGGCTTGTCATCAATATTGTCGATGTTGATGAAATTATGTCCACAGAAAAGGTATTATTTTATTTTATTTAATATCTATTCATTACAAGCTATTGCCCACAACTTGTGCACAATAAACAAACATCCATACTTTATTTATAACATTAATAAATTAGATTTCAACCATAGCATAAATAAATGTACTGTTTTTGTTTCAGAATGCAGTGTTGGATGGTGATGTGCCAATTATAATTGACTGCAATAATGAAAAGCAAATAAATATTGCAGAAGCAGAATCTGCCATTTTAGACAGCAGTGCTCCTCATTCCTCATTAAGGAAACCCGTGGCACCACAACTAAAGCGTAAATATTTTTAAATTAATTATCTTCTTCTTTTTTAAATTCTTTGAAGAAAGCTTTGATTGTACTGTTATGCTTTATTCTCAATTTCAGGTATGATGAAGAAAAAACATACTAAAGGCAAAGAAAATATCATAAAACAAGCTTTAAATTAAAAAAAAACTCTCAGTTTTGGAGGGTCTCCAAACCTTAACTTAACTTATGACCTAGAGTTAGAAAAAATAAGACAGACAATGAGGCAACAAAAAGAACTTCACGAACAGGTTATGCAACACAATGAAGAAAGACATAAGCTCGAGATGAAAAAAATACAGCTAGAAATTGGTTTGCTGGAAGAAAAAAAAAGGGGGTCAAGTGCGAGTATGAGTGCACATTAATAGATAATATTTCTATGTAGAAAATTTAAAAAATTAAAGATTTTTTTTTACAAAATTGGGTGTTTATTTTTCATTTACACATTTACATGTACTTCATATGCCATCAATAAACAATGTTAGCAGTTTTGTGTCTTGTGTTCTTGAGTCTTGTTTTCATTTGATGAAGAAATTGTATACTATTGTAGCACAAACGCAAGCATAATGCCATTTATATTTACCCTAATCTGCCAAAATAGTTATTAATTAAAATATCCCTATTATGCTCGTTGTTTGTGCTGTCTGTCCTATGTATATCCAATTCATCATCAGAAGATGAATCTGAGGAATCATCGGTATCATTTGGTGGTGATGGCGTTGGGTCTCTGATTTTCTTAGACAAATTATGGAGCACAGCCATTGCAACAATAGCACATTGAGCCCTTCTTGGGTCTTTACGTAGTTTCCATGCTAAAGCAGGAAACCTTTTTTTCCAGCAGCCAAATGTTCTTTCTACAATATTTCTAGTTCGTATATGGCTTTCATTGTAGAGCTGTTCTGCTTCTGTGACAGGATTACGCAAGGGTGTGAGCAGATATGGTTTCACAGCATAGCCTTTATCCCCCAGTAACCAGAAACCTGCAAACTCACCATCTTCTAATCGTCCTTTAATTACACTGCTATTAAAAATATGGCTGTCATGACTGCTTCCAGGCCATCGTGCTACAATATTTGTTATATACATATTGGTTTCTTAGGTTTACGCGAATGTTAGACATTGAAATAAACTACTTTTTTACGGATTTTTGTTTCGAAAAAATCCGTAAAAAGTAGTTTTATTTCAATGTTATATACATATCTGCGCTTGTGATTACCTGCACATTTAGTGAGAAAACCTGTTTCCTCTTTCTATAAGTTTCAGCATCTGTCCCACCTGGAGATTTTATTGGAATATGAGTGCAATCTATAGTTCCAATTACCTTAGGAAAGGCACTTATTTCATAAAATTTTTTGGCCTCAGTTTCCATTTATTCTATATTTTGAGGCATTGACACACACTGACCTTAGCCCGGCAATAGCTCTGCTCACTCGATGTATTATTCGACACACACTGGATTTATGGACACCTGCAGCATCCCCGATGCAACGTTGGAATGAGCCACATGCATAGTACTCTAGAGCCATCTGTCTGTTGTTCTGGAGTAATTGCGAAGTTCCTAAAAAATAAAACAAATTTAATAAAGACAATATAAAAGTATCAACAACAGTAGCATAACAATACAGGTCTATCACAATAATTTAGTTAGGTACTTGATTATTTTATTATTATAAAGCAGCGCCAATCAAGTTTTCACACATCAGCTTAATAGGTTAGTTAAGAGGTATTAAAGTAGGTATCTACAATAGAAACTTGCCTCATGGTCCTAGATTTCAGCATGGGCGCTAAATGAGTAGCCAGCGCCCTAGCAAAGCCCTTAGAAATCCGAAATCTGTCCAAGAATTCAAGATCATCCCATTTTCGAAATCGATCAATGCGAGGTTGGTACAGTTTTCTCTTTCGCAATTCGGATACATTGTTATCGTTGTCGTCATCAGAAGAACTGGATTCCCACAGAATTTCTCGAATTAAAGCCATGATACGTTTTTACAATAAAAACATTATCTTCCACACAATTTGTAGGTAACTTGACAGTTGACTTGAGACTTGACCAAAACAATAGCAATAACCGGCCAAAATCGAGCAATTATCGTTAGCGTTAAGTGACGTCATTACAACCGTTGTTAATGGTGCAACGCAAATGTTGCTTAACCGGGGATTTGAGGGCTTGCTACGGTTTGGTTATCGTTATAGTAATATGGTGCAACCCACCCTAAATGTCGTTTCTTTTCTTACAGGTTGTATTATAAATCTTGTTACCATTCATTTTCTATTATGTAAAGTTATTAACAGAATTAATCTTTTCTTACAGAGAAACCCAGTTATGTTTTATTGACTTTGTCGTTCAAAATAACAGAAAACTATATTATATATAAGACTCAATATAAACAAAAGAAAATCTTTTAAAAAAATATATTGACGAGTTTGGATTTGAATAGGCTACCTCGAACTTTTTCGAATCATTCCACGGTAAAGGTTCTGCTAATGGGGTCGGTAATACTATAAAGAGAAGTCTTGATGACAAAGTTTGCATGGATGTGACGTCCTAGATACAACGGCGTATGCCGTTGAAATATTAAAAAGTCATCTAGAATCAGCTCCAAGTGCCACTAGACTCATAAAGAAAAGTTTAAGTTGTACTTGTGAAGAGGAGTGCCAGCATTTCAATTTAAGAGTGTTAGAGTACAAAAACAAGACAAAACTTAACGTAAATGATATTTACACAGACTTTGAAAGTGAAAACTAGGGCTGTGTCGATCATGATTGAATCGTGTTCCAAACACGAGTGACTCGATCATCAATCTCCAAAAGATTCGATCATTTCGCGACCCGAACAGACAAAAACTTTGTTTACGAACTTTACCACGCACACACACACAACACAACTATGTTTGTCTCTTTCGATCGCATGCAGACAAATAGGAACGTCGATTGCTCGCTTTCATGGATCGAGTTGGCGCGCTACACCTGTAAAAACCTGTTTGATTGGGTAGATTGCGCGGCTCGCGATCGATCGAATGATTGACAATTGATATAGCAAATCAGTTGCGCTGTGACATACGACCCACGACCCGCGTATGCGACCTGTCTAGGTACGATCTTAGTTTTCGGTGTTTTGTGTATTATTTGATGTGTAATGTCTAGTTAAGATTATTTCTGGTGTTATTTTACATGCTCGCTTTTGTTTTGCTTGAACTTGGTGGTGGTTAACATTGTACCTTCTTAAAACAATAACAACGTTTTGATCGTTTTTATAAAACTGTTACTATAGACTATTAACAAAGTGGTTGCAGTGCAGTAGCATGTCCCAGTATTGTTCCTTCAACTTCAACATCAGAAGAGCATGTTCTCACTTCTGCCGTTACCCCGATTCAGCGCCAAACAACACATCCACCTGTACAATTGAGTATAGATCATTTTGCAAAGTCAACCAGGCTGTTACCAGTAAGTAAAACAAAACAGCTAGATGAACAATTAGTAAAATTTATAGTTAAAGGATTCCATTCGTTTGCTATAGTAGAAGAACCAGAATTTAGAAACATGTACAGAATGATACTGCCAACATACGCGTTACCGAGTCTTAAGACTATATGAGGCCTATAAAATCAAAGGCAGCTAAACGCCTTAATGTCGTAAAATGATTTCACTATGGCGCCATCTAGTTTAGTTATTTGGACACGCTTTAATGTTTTCATTTTACTAACAAATGCAGCTAAATTCCTAGCAAATTCAGTTCAAAAATTGATATTGGCATCAAAGACATCTACATGCCAACCAATAAGAATCAAATACAGCTAAGAATTACGCCTGCCAATCAGGGAGCAAGATTTCGGAAAAAACATCATGGCCGCCCCATACAATTTTTGCGAATGTGTCGTCCAGTTTTTGGCGTAATTCTTTTGTTTCTATTGAATTGCGTGATAATTTGTTGTGCTATAATTCGACTTTGGATAACCATGGAGGTCCCTGTAACAAGTGCAAGTGCGGGCAAGGCTCGTAAAAGAACAAGAAACCCAGATAATTGGAAAGCTAATATTGCTAAGAAGAAAAGGTTAGTGATGTGCCTACACGTTTTTAATTACAAATACCCACTATTAGAATATGTTAATAAACTTAAACTATAGCATTCTTTTCTATTTTACAGGTACATGCCAAAGAAAGCACCAGAACGAATAATTTGTTCACATAAAAATAAACATCTAAAATGTTCAAATTTGACAATGACTGATATTATGAATTTTCACCGTTCGTTTTATTCCTCAAATAAACGGAGTGATCAAGATGCTTTGATACTAAAGTGCTGTAAAACGCAGAAGGTAAAAAGAAGGCGTCCTACCAAAGGCATAAGATTGGGTAGAGATTTTAATATAAAGTATAGTGTTTTCAGAGCTCGCAATGATTGTGTTCCTGTTTGCCAAAAAGCGTTCCTGAATATACTTGGCATTACAAAATATCGTGTAGAGTATGCTTTGAAACATTTATTGTATACAGGGGAAATTGCCAAGGAACGACGAGGAAAACTTAGGTAATCGTAAAATTAATAAATTTAAAGATCAGAAGGAGTCCATTCTACATTACATTATGAAACTAAAATGTATCGAATCGCATTATTGTCGATCATCGTCTCAAGAGCGAAAATACCTATCTAGTGACTTGAGTATAAACAAGCTGTATAAAATTTTTAGAGGCGAAAATCCCCAATCTCCTGTTAAACAATCATACTTCCGTCATATTTTTAATAGAGAATTTAATTTAGGTTTCGGTACCCCTAGCACTGACGTCTGCTCGACTTGTATTGCATTGACTGAGAGAATAAAAAAAGAAAACGATAGAATCAAGAAAAATGGTTTAATGATTGAACTAAGAGTGCATAAATTACGAGCAAAGGCGTTCTTCAAAATGTTGCAGGACCAAAAAGACGATATGATAACATTCAACTAGACGGGCCTGTTGGTCTAGTGGTTAGTGACCCTGACTGCTATACCGGGGGTCGTGGGTTCGATTCCCACCCAGGACATATGTTTGTGTGATGAGCACGATCATTTGTTCTGGTTGTCTGGGTGTAATTTATCTATAATATGTATGTATTTAGAAATATATAAGTATGTTTATCAGTTGTCTGGTTACCATAACACAAGCTCTGCTTAGCTTGGGATCAGTTAACCGTGTGTGAGTTGTCCCGGAATATTATTTTTATTATTCTCATTTGATTGCCAGAAAAACAATCCACTGCCTCGAATTCCAGACCAAAGTGCTTACTACAGTCGCCAATTTTACTTATATAACTTTACTATTGTGCAAGGATCCTCTAAAGACAAGCTTAATAAAAACACAACCTTTGCATACACCTGGACTGAAAACGAATTTGGTAAAACAGCTAATCAAATAGCATCAGCCGTCTACGATCGATTAAATAAAACAAATTTATCAGGTATCAATATCATACGCTTAGTTGCCGACGGATGCGGTGGACAAAATAAAAATAGCATAATGCTAAGTATGTTATCTAAATGGTTATTGGAAAATGTCTCTGTCAAACGTATTGAAATAATATTTCCCGTAACAGGGCATAGTTTTATGCCCCCGGACAGAGTCTTTGGCAATATAGAAAAGATTCTAAAGAAACGAGAAGTCATCATTCAACAAGAAGAATATAGCGACATCATTTCAAGTTATGCAATGGTCACGAATCTAAGGGATATTATTATGTTAGACTTCAAAAGAGCTACTCAAGAGGTTTTGAAATGGCCATTCAAAATAACCGAATGCAAAAGATTCATTATAAAGAGATCAAAGATCTTAAGAAACACACTTATCCGCGGTGAACCATTTTATAATTCGGACACCAATAAAGCCTTTAATGTCTGCATAACTGGCAAAAATACAAGCATGCTTCAACCTATCACCATTTCAACGGGAGTGCCTGTTACACAGGCCAAAATAACGGATGTTGAGAAATTGTTGGCAAAACATTTTGGATTAGAATGGCAAGAAAGAGAAGACTTAAAATTTTACTTGGGTATTATTAAAGGGCCATTATCTTCAAGTTTCATACCGAAACTTTACTAATCGACCAAGGAGAAAGTATTAACTGACCGCCGAAGCTGACGCTATATGCCTTACCACCGACGACGGCTGGACATCGCTAAATAATGTTAGCTTTATAGCCCTGACAGCTCATTTTATAAATCAAGACAACACAACACTTAAATCGGCACTTCTGGGTTGCACTCAGTTTCATGAACTACTGCAGAGAATTTATCAAACTTCTTGTTGAAAGAGGAATCGGATTGGAACATTTCGCACAAAATACCTGGGATAATTACGGAAATGCGGCCAATATAGTGGCGGCTGTCCACTGGCGACATTTCCCTTGTTTCGCCCATACCGTGAATCTTGTGGTTCAACACAGTTTGGACACAATAAAGGATCAGTTGGATAAAATAAAAGCGATAGTGCAGTATTTTAAACACAGTTCTTCTTTGTAGACTGCAAGCTATGCAAATTTAGATGGAACTGCCTCCTCTTAAACTCAAACAGAGCGTCATTACAAGGTGGAATTCAACATACGACATGCTTGACCGGTGACTCAAAATAAAAGATGCAGTAGTTAGTACACTGGTCATAGAATAACCCCGGCTTAACACCCTAACACCTGATGACTTGATGCTCTTAGAGAAGTGTATCGAAGTTCTAAAAATATTTTATAACGTCACAGTTGAAATGAGCGCCGAGAAATCTGTGTCTATTTCAAAAGTGGTCCTGATCAGTACATTCAATTATTAATTACCTTTCGTGATCAGTTAAACGATCGGTTTTACGAGATAGAGAGCATCCCGTTGGTTGCAGAAGCATCTTTATTAGAACCACGCTTCAAAAAACATGCATTTATCAGCAAAGACAAATATGATCTATGTTTAAAGTCCATTAAAGGAAAACTTCGCGCTTTGTGTGCGCGCGAAGTAATAACGTCGTCGCCAGAACCACCGCCACAAATGTCACAACAATCAACTTCCAGCATTTGACAAACATTAAAACCCGAAAAGGCCTCACAAGTTTTATTTTTAAATTATAATTTGTAATGAGCAATACATAACTTTATTTTTTATTAATAACTTCTTTGATTTATTCTTCGTTTGGCCCACTTAGTTCTTTTTTACCCTAGTTCTGATCTGAATTACGTTTCAGTTACCTGCATTGTGGTGTTACCTACCGTATGAGACTCGGGAAACGAGCTAATCACACGACTGAACCACGATCCGCGATAGAAGTATCGAAGTGATCGAGTGATCGAAATGATCGAATCATTTTGTCTTGATCACTTTGCCAATGGGTCGTGATTGACCCGGGTTACGAAAAATTATGGATCGACACAGCTCTAGTGAAAACATGGACAACTCACAGGATTCCACAATGGGGATCGACGACGACGCTGCACTGGCTGGACCTAGTTCAATCAACCAACAGAATTACACCACCGGTCATTACGTCTTGGTTAAATTTCTCGTAAGAAACACTCAATATTGTTATGCTGCAGTAAACAATAAGATAGACACTGAAGAAGTCGAACTAACAGTAACCTTCTTAAAAAATTGAGATGACAAAGGACACACATTCAGAGTCGACTATGTCTCTGGCAACACTACGTAACTGATTTTTCCTAATGTCGCTTCGCGGATGTAAAAATGTTAGTCTATAGATATGTAGAAAAAAAAACACAAACTGATTTATTTGATGATACGTGCGTAGAAGGATTTCTACACAGAAATAGTTCGAAATTAACCATCAGAGCCACTCAAAATATAAAAAAGGTACGGGCTGAGAAAGGATTAGAAGAAATGGAACAATTTTATGCTATTTAAATGAAACGCTAAATGATGTACCACCCATGAACAAACTGAACTACGATGAGACTAACTAGTCCGACAATCCAGGCACTTCAAAATGTGATTTTCAAAGGGGCGTCAAACATCCTGAAAGGATTCTAAATAGCACAAAGGGTTGTAGTTCCATCATGTTTACTGCATGATCAGCTGGGGCATGTTTACCAACGTTTATGGTTTACAAAGCCACAAATTTGTATTCTGAGTGGGTTGAAGGAGGCCCAGTTGGAACTAGATATAATTGTTCCAAATCTGGTTGGTTTGATACAGATTCATTTGAAGATTATTTTAAACTATAGTGGTTGAGTGGGCAAAATCGATTACCGGGCCAAAAGTAGTCATTGGTGATATTTTATTAATCTAAACCATTATGTTTGTATTATGTATACTACGTAGTAGTATATTATTGGGCATTCTGTCCCACTTGTTCGCTCATGCTTGCGCATTCGCGACGTGGGACAGAATGCCCAATAATATTTCTGGTAATTAGGTCTTGGGCATTCTGTCCCACTCTTGTATTGCGCGCTTACAACTGATACCACCGTCTGTGATACAGATTCATGTACGCAATATGCTTTTTCATCGCAATAACGATAGGAACCAACAGACAATGATTGTATTAATTTGTAATGTGCAGAAAAGTTTAAATGTGAACGCTATGAACATATTTTGTCATTCTTAGATCAACTCTATAACATACTTATCATGAAGTTTATTAAACAGCCCCAATCGTTGAATGTAAACACTATCTGTGATGATGTTCCTAAGACTCGGGTTCGTCATGGTGAATTATTACCTAACATAGTACGTTGTATTATTTGTGGTCCGTCAAATTGTGGAAAAACAAATTTGCTCATTGGTCTTCTTATACATGAAAACGGTTTAAAATTTCAAAATGTTTATGTTTATTCAAAAACTTTGCACCAACCTAAGTATAGATTTCTGGAAAGAGTTTTACAACGAGTTCCAGGTATTTCATTTCAGAAATATCATGGTAATGAAGACGTTTTGAGTGTTCAGGATGCTAAACCCAACTCTGTAATAATATTTGATGACGTTGCATGTGAAAATCAAAGTAACATGCGAGATTACTTTGCAATGGGCAGACACAAAAATATCGATTGTTTTTATCTCAACCAAACGTATAGTAAAGTGCCAAAGCAGTTAGTACGAGACAACGCTAACCTTATCGTACTTTTTAAGCAGGATGATATTAATCTAAAACATATTTATGAAGAACATGTCAATACAGATATGACTTGGATCCAGTTTCGTGAAATGTGTTCAAAAATTTGGAGCGAACCTTACAACTTTGTGGTAATAAATAAAGATTGCTCTAAAAATAATGGATGTTACAGAAATAAATTT
Organism: Autographa pulchrina; assembly: GCA_905475315.1. Taxonomy (NCBI): domain Eukaryota; kingdom Metazoa; phylum Arthropoda; class Insecta; order Lepidoptera; family Noctuidae; genus Autographa; species Autographa pulchrina. The sequence goes on from FR997775.1 coordinate 2,784,351, forward strand.
GACACATTTGTTGTCTTTGAATAAGAAAATGATACTATATTTAAGACAGTTGACATCGTTACGTTATTATTCTTTTAACAACTCTTAAGCGATAACTATATATTTAACGACTATGGAAAAATCATTGAAAAAACAAATCATAGATGCCTCAGCCGCTGTAAAGAAAAAAGTACGTACCATGAGAGAACTTGAGATTGGGAATAAGGAAGCATTAGAAACGGTTTTTAAACCTATAACCGAATCACTTAATTTACTAACCAACACCAGTAATGGAACTACTTCTGATGAAAATGAAAAAATACTGGAAAGCAATCAAACATTATACAAGGAAGGTCCTACTAGCAAAGAGTACGTGGAAAGCAGTGATGAAAATGAAATCGACAGTGAATCTTCATTTCAATCGTTGGGTGATAAGAACGAAGAATGCGATACATCATCTTGGTCTCTATCTCCTGAAGCACTACATGATGTACCATTTGGTGTTCGGATAGAGCGTGGAAAACTTATGTTAGGTTCAGCTAGCATTACGATTGGTGATGATTTTATCACAGTAACGGGTCGCAAATATCGAAATACACCGGGTTTGAAACAGTTGTTGCTAAAAAAAGATGTAGACTTAAGTTTAGTGACAGATAATGATATGCAACATTATAAGTCAATGCTGATCGATACAAATGCACACCGTCGAGATTTTGAACCAAGCAAACCCATCAAAAGTAGCAAAGGGCAAAAATATTTGCAAGTCATTAAACCTCTTTTTAAATTACAAAGTACAAATCAGACCTACAATCAACCAAAGGGGAATGGACTACCGTTGAAAAAAGTGTGGAGAAAAAACGTAGATTATGTCTATTGGGATAATCCAAATGAACTAGTGGATAGATTAAAACTATTGATTGCTTCACGAGACGCTGGCAACACTGGGCTGGACAATGAAATAATATCCATCATCGAAGAGTTACGTGAAAGTAAAGTTATTAATTAATAAATATCTTTTATTCTCTGCATACGTTTCATTTTACTGTTAACCCTTCAATACAAAGCACATTCAACATGAATATAGACAAATTTGGACATTATATTCATAAAAGAATGCGATTGTCAGAATTATTCGAGAGTAATGATAATGCATTAACGAAAACAGAAAATGGTGAATTTGATTTAAAAGCTACGACGTTGAGAGGTATCAGAACTCCTGTAGAACCAGATGATGCTGTAAATAAGGATTATGTAGATCAATTTATGACAAACATAACGAAAGATTTATATAAATCCATGCTGTTAATGCGAACTCAAATTATGAATGATGTACAAAATACTTTAAAAGCAAAGATATCTGAAGTTTCCATTCATTTAGAAGATAAGTTTTACACAAAAACAGTTGTAGATAACTTATTAGCATCTAAAAAGCCTTCATAATGTCCAAACAACAAATTGTAAATGAAATTCACAAAGCGGCAAGAAAAAATTTTGATCGTCGTTCTGTAATTTTGAAAGGGATTGATGATTTGTGGCAAGCTGATCTGATGGACATGCAAAATTTAAGAAAATACAACAATGGTTACAATTATATTTTATTGGTGATAGATTGTTTCTCAAAATACGCCTGGGCAGAACCGCTAAAATCGAAAAATAAAATTGATGTTACTAATGCATTTGGGAACATACTCAGTAAAAGTCAACGCGAACCGGTTAATTTACAAACAGATTCAGGAACAGAGTTTTATAATACTTCATTCCAGACGCTCATGAGAAGGTTTAATATTAACCATTACTCAACCTTTTCTACAAAGAAGGCTTCAATTGTTGAGCGATTGATAAAAACTATTAAAAATAAATTATATAAGTGTTTTAGTATGAATGGAAACTACAAGTGGTATGAAACGGTGTTACAAGATACATTGAAAATGTATAACAACACAAAGCATCGTACTATTCAATGTAAACCTGTTGAAGTAAATAAATGCAATGAGTTAAACATAAAAGAAAATATAAAAAAAACACATAAGCAAGTTTCTTTTCGTTGCGTACCTAAGTTCAAAGTTGGTGACAGTGTTCGCATTAGTAAATACAAGCATGTTTTTAAAAAGGGCTATACTCCTAATTGGTCAACTGAAATATTTACCATAAAAAAAGTAAACAATACCATTCCAAAAACGTATCATATAGAGGACCAACGCAAACAAGCTATTTTGGGAACCTTTTATGAACCGGAACTTCAAAAAACAAATTTCCCAAACGTTTATTTGATAGAAAAAGTTTTAAAAAGAAAAGGAAATAAATTGTTTGTGAAATGGTTAGGTTTAAGTAACGCAGAAAATAGTTGGATCAAAAGAGCTGCGATAGTGAATTGATAAAAGTAGATATCATATTATTCATATAAACATTATTATTTCTTACATGTATTTCATTTTACTTTGAACAATGCAAGGTGGTGGACTAGTCAATAGTGTGATTAATAATTTACCCTTTGAACTTCATTTGCCTGGTTACAATTATTGCGGACCGGGTACTAAACTACAAAAACGGTTACTACGTGGAGATCGAGGCGTAAACAAGTTAGACGAAGCTTGTATGCATCACGATATTGCATATCAGAACCATACAGATTTACCTAATCGTCACAAAGCCGATTTACAACTGTTAAACATGGCTAAACAAAGACTTGGATCCAAGGACGCAGGAAAAGGGGAAAAACTAAGTTCGTGGCTGGTGAGCAAAGTCATGAAAGCCAAAATAAAGTCTGGTGCAGGGATTAAAACGTTTAACAGTTTTGTATCGAAAATAAGATCAAAAATTAGGAAACTCAAACACATGGACAGTAAGGCTCTTATAAACGCCGCTTACTTGGCTGCTAGAAAGATATTTCCTTGCGTACAGAAAGTACGAGTTCCTCGTGTCATACCCATACCGAAGACTGGTGGAGTTCTGCCTTTGATCCCAATTTTCGCTGGTTTATCGGCATTAGGATCTTTAGCGGGTGGTGCTGCGGGTATCGCAAAAACAGTTAACGACTATAAAACAGCTCAAAAAAAATTACAAGAAACTGAACGGCACAATAAAACTATGGAAGCATTAGCTATAGGAAAGGGGTTGTACATTAAACCGCATAAAAATGGTAAAGGTTTGTTTATAAATTCGTCAAAAAACTGATAAGTAAGCTACCTAATCGTCCATTAACTGATGTTGACATCAAAAAGCACGCTCGCGACTTGCCATACTTTCGAGGAGTTTACATGAAAGATCGGTTACCGAGAAAACCAAAACAGATTGAATGTGCTATCGTGAATTTGGACAATTCAAAAAATGAAGGAACTCATTGGGTGGCTTATATTAAATTTAATAATTATTGTGAATATTTTGACAGCTTCGGTGATTTGAAACCGCCTCTCGAATTGATACGATACTTAAAAAACTGTAATATTTTTTACAACTATACAAGGTACCAAAAATTCAATACTGTGAATTGTGGACACTTATGCTTAGAATATCTAAAGAATTTTTGGAAAAATAAAAATGTATAAATTAATATGTTGTTCTTTCATTTTTATCATTCTCAAGATGTCCCTCACTTTGTCAATAACTGGAAAGTCATCAGATTTGTCTACTTACTATCCTAACACACTACAATTAAACGGTCAGTACGAGTGCGCATTATTGCATTTCTCCACGTTTAATTCTATTCCAAATATTGATAAAAAGAATAATAAGTTCTACTATGGATCGGAGGAAGTAATTGAAATACCCGAAGGAACTTATGAACTTCAAGATATCAGCGATTATATAAAGTCCAAAATACAAAACGCTTCGATAAAACTACTGTGCAATAATAATACTCTAAAAACTACAATACTCTGTTCTAAAAATATAAACTTCGATAAGGAAGACACTTTTCGAAACCTATTAGGATATGATAAGCAGATCTTAAAAGCTAATAAATTGCATGTCTCACAGTTTCCAGTTAACATTTTGCCAACGACCGTGATCAGGATTGAATGTGATATTGTCAGTGGTTCGTACGTAAACGGAGAGCCCAGTCACATTATCCACGAATTTGCACTCAACGTGCCACCAGGATATAGAATCATAGAAATTCCTAAAAACGCAATATACTTTCCGATTAATCAAAACAACATAAGCTGCATACATATACGGTTATTGGACATAAACAATCAACTGATAAATTTACGCGGTGAAGAAGTACAGCTTTATTTACATCTAAGAAGAAAAAATGATTGACTATAATAAATATACGCATCAACCAAAAAAAACCATCAGTTTATATAAAGCTCCCAGTCATATAAGAACTAGCTCGAAGAAAAGAATAAAATTAACGAGAGAAAATAAAGCATTTCTTAAAGCTATCGGTCTCCTAAAATGAATATCTTAGATGTTTTATCCGCACCAACCTACGACAATACTGTTGAAGGCATCGAATACCATTCATATAAACCGTACGTGACCAGTTTTAACAGGAATGACGAGATACGCATACCTATCAACCAACAGGACTTGTATGTACTACCGTCAGCAAGCACCTTGTATTTGGAAGGAACCATAGTTGTTAAGAAAAAGGATGCAAAAGAAACCGCGAGCAGTGTTCATTTTACCAATAATGCTCTACTCTATCTATTCCAAGATATAAGGTACGAGCTAAATGGAGTCGAAATTGATAAAATAAAAAATGCTGGTGTAACTACCACGATGAAGTCATTAATTTCAATGAATGAGACCGAATCAAAAATATCTAATTCTTGGGGCTGGAATATCGAAGGCATTAAAAATATAAACGGTGGTAAATTTTCTGTATCCATACCACTTTGCAACATACTCGGTTTTGCAGAGGATTTTAAAAAGATTGTAATAAATAGTAGGCACGAGTTGATATTGTTACGTAGCAATACAAACTTGAACGCTGTGAAATTAAATACTGGTGAAATTTTAGAAGACGTTATTATAAATAAAATCATATGGCGCGTACCGCACGTTAAAGTATCTGATAAGGAAAAACTAAGTTTAATTAAATTGTTAGAAAAAGATCGTCCACTGCAGATGGTATTCCGAAATTGGGATCTTTACGAGTATCCTGCGTTACCTAGGACTACTAAACATACCTGGTCTATCAAAACATCATCGCAAATAGAAAAACCCAGATATATTATTATTGGTTTACAAACAAACAGAAAAAATAGTGCCAGTTCTGACATGTCTCAGTTTGATCACTGTCATATACGAGATGTTAAAGTATACCTCAATTCAACATACTTTCCATACGAAAATTTAAACGTTAATTTTGCAAACAACAACACAGCTTTATTATATGAACAGTATACTCGATTTCAACAGTCGTACTACGGACGTCGCGCGGAACCCTTATTAAGTGAAAAACAATTCAAAGACTTAGCGCCACTATTCGTTATCGATTGCTCCAGACAAGCCGATAATCTAAAAGGAGGACCTGTTGTGGACGTTAGAGTGGAAATCGAAAGCGATTCAGACATACCTGATCAAACATCGGCATATTGTCTTATATTAAACGACTGCATAATTGAGTACAAACCGCTTAGCAGCACTGTTAAGAAAATATCATGAAATCGGATACTCTCATATTGGATGTACAAGGATTCAAGGATCTTTACAACAATTTTATAATAAAAGAATTGGCATTTGCGACTCAAAACTATACGCAATCGTTTTTAATAAAACCTCCATACTTATTTAGACATCTAACAAGCGAAGAAAAGATTCAAGTTAAATGGATAGAAAAAAACCGAGGCATTTATTGGAGTGAAGGACACATCGACTACAGAGAATTCCATCGTATAATCGTACCATATTTAAAAGATAAGAATATTATAGTTAAAGGTTCTGAGAAGGTAAAATGGGTTAAGGATCTATGTACGAATTGTAATGTATCGGAACTTGATGAGAAACTGTGTCCTAATTTATCCAAGTTGCACAAAAAATACTCCTGCGATGGAAAAGTTAACTTGTGTTGTAATAAACATTCCAAACAGTGTGCTCTTAAAAACGTATTATGTATAAAAAAGTATTTAGAGGAATAACTAAAGGTGTATCTGTTTATTAGTTTTAAGATATAAAAATAAAACATTTTTAAATGACAATAATGCGTTTATTTTATAATAACCCTATACTATTTACAGTTATGTTTATTCCTATTCTAAATATAAAAACACAAAACTATATACTATTCTACCACAAACAATATAGTCACCCTCTTACGTACCTTTATTATCCCACATACAAAAACTTACAAATACTTAATACAAATATTTTCAATCACTATATTCTATTAACGATTTAGATATTTTCCTAACTAATGATTCAGTTTCATCCACTATAGGGTCCACCACCTCTTTAACTATGTACTGCGCACTTATAATCACATTTTCAGTTTCATTGTCACTGTCGCTGCCTAGCGAGTTATTACACAGGTCAATTACTGATATTTTGATCAGTTTAATGCCTCGCCGCTGGTGTCTGCTCATCACGAAAGACTGAGTGGAGTTGGGTTTGTTCACGGTGTCTTTACGACGTGGTTTCGTCTTTTTTTCTTTCGCCATTCGATTGGCGTTTTCACGATCGCATCGTAGCATCTCATTGAATTCTTCGTAAGGATCTTGAGCATACTGGCTAAAAACGATGTCTGATCCCGATCGCTGAAACAATATTATAACAAGTCGTTAAATATTTACATTGCATAAAACACCAACATTTGTATGAAAATATAAAATAATTACTTACCGAAGTCATGTTGAATATAATGTGCAGGTACAAGTACTTCAAGCGAACTATATTTAGTAAATGATTAAATAAAATGAATTTATTATGCAGTGCAATAAGTATCGAATGCAATATCTTCTAACCTTTATGTAATAAATACATATTGGTGCACAAGACAATCAATCGTAATGTAAACACAGTAAAAAGCAATTTACAGTGGTTAGTTTCAAATGATTGTATTTTTGCTTATGTTCTTTGACTACCGAAAGTTGTTAACTAAGCATTACATGTATCCGAGTGATGAAATACATATACGCTCATATTACAGCGGCATAAACATTGTTAGTAATAATATTCCTGCTACATGTCGCAACTTGATTTTTACCCGACTGCGATGAAGCAAAAAAAGAAGGGTTATTGTATTCATGATCAACAAAAAATGTAAAGTTGAATAAATAAAACAATTATGGTTTCTCACAATATCACATTTATTTCTATTATAATAATATCATTTTATTCTTACACAATAAAACTAAAATAACTTATAAAATAACTTACGACATTCACATAAATACACTTTCAACTAACTCTAATTTAAATATAATCTGGTTTACGTGGAAAAATCTTATTCATTAATACATTTCTTTTAAAATAGCAGAGTGACCCCATGCACGCGTTGAAATGTTATCTGAAGATAATACTCGTTTATCATCATTTCCAGAGAGTGCAATTTTATTTACACTTTGCGTGAATATCTCGTGCTTAATTGATTTGAACAATATATTTTTCCTTCGAATGACTCCTTTATTATACAAAACATTCTCATAATCGTTAATTGTTAAATCACGTACTACACTAGATTGTATCCCTTTCGCTTTCTTAATAACATAATCAGGAGTTTTAATAGAATACAATTTTGACCTTAAACCAACGAATTCTGTGATGATTTTTCCTCCCATCTCATCTTTGAATAATCCAGGGATTTTTTTATTAATTTGAGGTATTTTAAATTCGTTATCGATACAGTAATTACTAGTGTCAAAATAATCTAAAAGCTTAAAATTCAAATCTTGATAAAAGTTTGATGTAAATATCTCATACACTAAGGAATCTGTATCCGTATAACATAACTTTACTTTATTTTTATAAAAGGGTTTGATGATATTGTAATGAAAATTATACATATGCGATTTAGATAATTCTAAAACGGTAAAGCCAATATAAATAGGTTTGTCTAAAATTATTTGATCAGGTTTCATTTGTATCGCTACTAAATTTTCTGAGAAAACTGAAGCACTATGAAAATAAGGATTGCTAATTAGTTTTTCAGCGGTGTGACACTTTTTAGTAACATTATTAGAATCATTCCAAGTATTAACTAAATGAACATTCACTCTATTCTCTGTGTTTTCCAGTGTTTTCCCAAACACGCTGTTATTTAAAAGCTTGAAAAAATCTTGTTCGAATACATTATTTGCCTTTTGTCGTAGTTGTGTGTTTAATTCAATATACTCTTTCAAGTATGCACTTTGCCTAAATGTAATAACTTTATGAATCTTACGTAATATTAATCCATGTTCCAAACACTTTTTTAAGTGAACATAATGAATTACATAGTTATACTTATTATAAAGGTTGGAAATAAGTTTTTTCGTTTTACCACCCGGTGGAATGCATTTTTCAGGACAAAATGGTAAATCATTATGCAAAGTATGTAAGGATTCCGGGTACAACAGATCTACTTCTAATATGAAACCCCATTCTGCTTCATCCTTTATAGTGTTAATATTATTATGTAATTGCACTATTTCTGTTGCATTCAAAAATCTAAAATCCGAGTGGGGTAAATATTGACACATACTAAAACCATAAAGGTTATTGCAATCCAAATAAACTATAAAGCACGGTGGTTTTGTTGAATCATAAGAAGACATATACTTATGATTAGCTTTAGCATAACGGTGTGAGCACACACATAACCCTCCTCTTATACCATTTTGAATCATTCGCACAATAGCCAGATCATCTATGAGTTCTAATCGAACCCCAGTTTTTAAAAGCATTGCATCAAAAGATAAACTCGGTGCGGTAATATAAAATGCGGGATCGAGCTTATAATGTAACTTGCAAGTTTTCCGGAACTTTTGAAATATATCGGTAAGTAGAAGTACATCTGTTTTTAAGTATAAGTCAGTATATTCACCTAAATTTTTTATGTTAAATGCATTCCACACTAACTTAGCGTGTTCATAGTCCTCCGAGGAAATACTTTCATTGGTTAAAGAATTAAAAAAGAAACGCTGTGATGGCAAGACAGTTTCCTCATAGCATTTCCAGTCCCTGATGTAATCATAAGGATATACACCTTTTCGTGTAAGCAATCGAAAGTGATCATAACTTGGAAAATGGTAACGCATATTTTTAAAATCTTCAATAGCCATATTTTTTGCAAGTTTGACTAAACTAGTACCTAAAAAATGAAATGAATCTAAAAATCTAACATGAACGTATTCACTATCGTTGATTAATATGAATTTGGAAAACGACATGTATTTTTCTTTACTTTTTGGAATTATGGTTAACTTGCCTGGAATTTCCCCTAATTTTTTAATGAATAAATGACAGTCGTAACCTGATAAATTGTGAAAAAAAATTGGTACAAATACAGGTACTTTATACTGTAAATTACAATGTTTATGTGCGGCGCCACGATAACGACCTGTGATATGACAATGATCTCTAACTTTGTTATTCCACAAGGGAAGATCACATATGTGGCACTGCCATGCTTGAATGTAATCGATCTCATCTTTTTGTGAAAATTTAATCCTAACATTTTCGGTTAATATCTTATGAATCCTCTTAACGTCTTCAGTAAGAAAATCAATGAATTTTGAAACACAGTCAATACCACGATACGATTTAAATTCATTAAAATTATCATCCATCGAAGAAACAATGTTATATGCAAATGCAGTAGGAACGTGTCGTTGTAAGCGGAGCGTATTCGCGGTGTCATGTTCATGGTTACAAATCTGTTCAAGTAATGTTTCAAAATCAGCATATATAGCAAATGGAACATTTTGTTTTCTTTGATAGTTTTTAAATTGTATAACCGACCCCTTATTTGGTAAAACAGTTACGACTCCTCCACATTGGTGTTTATTAATTTTTTCTTGATCAGGAAAAAACAATAAACAGGTTTCACAAAAATACAACTTACTGTGGTGTTTTGTGATTTGACTTTTTACAAGACGAGGTAAATCTTTTATGAGACAATAATGAGATGAATTATCATTTTCTATATACAGCAAATGAATAATTTTGGCCCCTTCGATTAACTTCGTTGGTCTATACAGTGGACCTGTTATAGTTTTACCATTTCTTAGACCATAAACGTAAATTTGTATCATGGGATTGTGTCTTTCAAAAATATTGATGTCTGAAAAAGAGATTGGAAAAGCAATGCCATCAATGTTTAAGACGTCGCGAAAATGTGGATAAGAAGTTACTCTCTCCGAATGATGCGTAGCAGGGTATAAGGCAGCAACAATGCACCATAAAAAACAATAATCATCATTGTTTTGAATATTCAAACAAGCTTTTTTGCTCTTTATGAATTTAGGTAAATCTAAAAATTTTGATCCGCTAAGTGGTTGATATTTATTAATGTTAATTTCTAAATGGGAATTATGTAAAAATGACCATCCACTATCTCTTTCTTGAAATTCCTCAATTTTTTTTAAAAGCTGAACAGAAAAGTTTTGATACAACAAATCAAAATTGTAATTACAATGAACAATGATGTTTTTTGTTGCAAAAGATTTTAGTTCTTGAACATCATTTTTGTACATCAAAAAAATACCGTAATAATCAAAGTTAACCTTGACCGATGTATGTTTTTGAAGTGAATTGTCTATTAAAGAATTTACTTCTTTTTTGATACTATTTAAAAAAGATTCTGGATAGTCATTAATATTATTTTCGCACGCTTTAATACGATAACTTACAATACGTCCTTTAAAACAAGTATCTATAATTTCAATTTTGTCATCGAGGGGTACAATGCTATTATTTTTATGTTTATTAGTACGTAAATGCGTAAACCAAGTGCGAGAATTAACATCAATTTTGCATACCGAACAGAAAGGCATTTTTTATCAAAAAACAAATTGAAACTTACAAAAATATAAAGTAATCGTTACTTACAAGGTATATAGGTACTAATTTTAAAAGCTAAAACTTAACTACTGGATCTGTTGCCTGCTGCGATTAGACTTTGTTTTATTTTCATCACATTCACCACAGTAACAGCTCTGTTCTGCTTCTGAAAAAAACATGAAACTTTGATTAGAATACGTACAGAAAATGTAATTCTTACTTACGCTCGCGGTTACAAGAACCTTTTTATCTCCTTACTTTAGAAAACTATACATAAGATCATTATCTTAAAAAATACCTGATTATAATATTATTAGTTGAGTAAATTTAAACCTCTAAAACCGAATGATAATGACCATTACCTTTTAATAGGATAATCTCAGATGATCGTTGTAGATATTTCTAAATCATAAATTTCACAATCTTCTTTACTGTGCGACGATCACTGTTTCCGTGAAGGCATCAACGTAATTTATATCGTTTGAGATTGCTGAAAAATAAAATACACATGTGCTTAAGTATCAGTAGGAAACGGTCATGAAATAATAGTTAAATAGTTATGGACTTACCTTACAATGTTGAGAATAGAGTTTTTCGATTTACACGTACATTATAATATTTATTAATTTAAGTTTAGTTTAGTAAGTAAACTGCGAATAAAAATTATTTATTATTACATAGGTCCACCATACTGCAGTAATTGCGAAATTATGAATGTAACTAAGTTTCAAATTGCTTGTATTGTTGATTCAAATATTTTATGTAGGGTTGTCACTCATTGAATATTAGTAATAATATTATCATTACAGAAATAACAAGATGTCTTATTTGTTCAAACGAATAAAGAGTGAATTACTAAAGTTCACTACTAATACAAATTAAAGTTATCTATTGGTGGTGTATTATAATCATTCTTTTGTTTGGTTAAATATTAAAACATTCTCACTTTAATAAAAAATCCTAGAGTAGGTATCATGTTTTCAAGTATTTTTTTTACTTTAAAAAACCTATCAGACTATTTATTTTAATCCAATTTTATATCTATAAAAATGATAGCCCTTATGAATTATGCTAAATTAGCAACAAGTATAAAATCGTACGATGTAACTTGATCACGTAAAGCAATATATGAAGTCATTACTGACAAACAAATTAATCCCTTAGTCGGTACTTTTTGCGTTTACACGAATATAATACGAACCCGAGAAATGGTAGCGTCGCTTAGTATGTTTGCTTTGATTACTAACATTTTAAATTATCCAAGGAATCACATCACATTTGCTTATAAGCAAAGGCATGTTTGTTAGCGATCATTAGTTTACTTTCTAGTGCTGATATAATATTTGGTACAATACCATACCCCAGCTACTGGTTTTCAGCTAAAATCTAGATAGTAAACCGTGCATCAACACAACAGTTTCAATTCGGAGTATCTTTTGTGTAAATAAACTATACTCGTACATCACCGCTGCTCAATGTGCTAGAATTCACACCAGTTAAAATGTAAGTATTGTCTTTATTACTTGATTAATTTATATCTAGATTGTCGAGTGTTTAATGTGGTCGAGCCTTCGAATACAATGTACACAAACATTTTATTTCATATAAAATTATTATGTTACTGATATTACGTTCAATAAATAATTATAACAAATTGATTTGTTAAACTTTCAGGTCTGACTGCGAGAGTGACATCATTTCCTTCAACAATGACCGCAAAACAGAAACCTCTCAAAAACGGACAACATCTACAGGCAAACGCAAGGCTACTCTAACTACAAAATCCGCTACTATAAGGTAACGAATACGATATTTTAACTTTTGTGTATCCCAAAATCTTAACAAAACAATGTACCTAAATTCAAACGTGTTCCTAAAATAATTGTTAGTAAACGTGTACTTTGTAACATTATTATTTACTCCTTGCTCCAGCAAAAAAAATAAGCTTGATATATTCGGGCTCCGACATGAACGAGACGATGAATGTGATGGTACATCGACGCCTGTGTTGTCCACGTTCTTCGTTACAAGAATAGCAAACGGTAGCGAACGCCGGACCGCAAACACCTCCGGCGAGTACTACATTGACCTCAAGGTGTATCAAACAAATGACGCTCGTGAAACAGACTCTCAAGAGCTATGGAGGAAAGCGCTACTTCGAATAAAATTTCAGACTGAGGGTGACACCAGCCAGTGGCGTAAACTCCAAGCGTTCGTGCAGTCCGCAGATGAACTGTTTGTGAAGCCTCCAATGTTTAGTTCTTTCTAGTCTTAATACATAAACTCAATGAATTGTTATATTTTTAATACAATTGAATATATAAATCTTAATACCTTTTGTTTGTTTTTTATTATTTGCTTTGCGATAAAAAAGCATACTGCGTACACCAATCTATATCACAAACGATTATATCAGTTGTGAGCGCGCAATAACAAACACATTACAAATTAATACAATCATTGTCTGTTGGTTCCTATCGTTATTGCGATGAAAAAGCATATTGCGTACATGAATCTGTATCACAGACGGTGGTATCAGTTGTAAGCGCGCAATACAAGAGTGGGACAGAATGCCCAAGACCTAATTACCAGAAATATTATTGGGCATTCTGTCCCACGTCGCGAATGCGCAAGCATGAGCGAACAAGTGGGACAGAATGCCCAATAATATACTACTCTACGTCTATGACCTTATCATCTTTTTTCTCAAAGAAATCACAATCAGCTCTTATGATTAATTTCTATTTATTTTTTCAGAATCACCAAATAGGAAAAGAAAATTGAATTTTACTCCTCTCGATCTCAATCAAACATCATGTATTTTGAGTTGAAAAATTCTTCTACTGTAGATCTCATTTCTTCTGTGTTCTGTGGCATTTTAATAACTGATCTAAATTTACAGTATATCAGTCTTGACACGTGGTGAATAATTCTGCATATAGTTGATTTATGAAATCCAAACAGATCTCCAGAACACTGCTGAATATTCCCAGTAGCGTAAAATCTTAACGTCAAAAGACTTTGATCTAGCGGACTCACTGCATGGTTTCTGTAAGGAAAAAAATCATTTAAGTACCTACTTAATTATTATATATAATATATGATTTAAATATAATCTACAATAATATCATCGTCAGAAGAGCAATCGGAGTCTTCAAAATGTGTCACAATATTTAAATTCATTTTATTTCACACACGTTTCCACAAAAAAACTCGTACTTATATGTCAGTTACCTAATTGTCAAAGTTAACTTCTCAGAAACGCATAGTTAACTTTTATAACATGGTCATTTTTTTAACTATTTATCAAACAACATGATTTTGCGAGCAATGTGGCCTGGCTAAAATTGAAAACATATCAGGAGCAGGCCAATAAGGTGGTTAAAAGGTCTGTGCAAGACGTCTCCACGCGGTGGAACTCGACATTTTATATGTTAGAGAGATTTTTAGAACTGAAAGATGAAATAAACTGTGCCCTTATAAATTTAAATCCCACCAATATCGCAACGATGAATAGTTATGAGTGGGATATATGCCAGTCGTTAGTATGGGTATTGCGGCCATGCGAGGAAATAACAAAGAAAATGAGTGGCCAAAAATATGTCACTGGAAGCTCTGTAATTCCCTTGACAACAGGGCTCATTAACGCTCTAGAAGATATTGTTAATCCCGCTAACCAGAGTGAAAATAAAATTAGTGTTTTTCCGGACGAGATTGAAATGTGCCGACAGGATTTGCTGTCGGAAATAAGCAACCGTTTAGGACATTTAGAAAGCAGTAGAACACTCGCTACTGCAACTTTTTTAGATCCAAGATACAAATTAGATTTCAACAATCCGAATGTCTTAGAGAGCACAAAACATTACGTCATCTGTTTAGTTACTGCCATGCTAAATGAAGAAGTTTACCTATAACTTCAAATTCTGAAGCATCAAGTGTTCAAGAACAACCGACAAGAAGCTTAATTTGGAAACACTACATAAAGAAAATTTCAGAAGTACGACCAGCTGGCACGGCTAACAGCAGGGCTATCATCGAAGTCCAAAAATATATAGACGAAAGCAAATTGCCCCCAAACATGAATCCCTTAGAATGGTGGAGAACTAATCATGTTATTTACTCTAACTTAGCTAGACTAGCTAAGTTACAATTGAACGCTATGGCTACCAGCGTTCCATGTGAACGGCTATTTTCCGTTGCCGGTAACATATTGACCGAAAGAAGATCGCGACTCTGTAGTCGAAAATTGCAACAACTGCTATTTCTGCAGCAAAACAAAAAATAAATGACGAACAGTACTAAAAATAAAAAGAAAGCAATTTAATTGTAAATACAATGAATTGAAATCTTTTAACTACGCCTGCTAGGAGTTATTTATTGAAGCATATTATAAAATAAAGTTGTACTTAATTTATTTCATTTCGACGACCTCCGTGGTCGAGTGGCGTACGCACCGGTTTCAAGGTGTCGCTAGCTCTGAGGTCTCGGGTTCGATCCCCGGACGGGTCAATGTAGAAAATCACTTTTCTACATCGTCTCGGGTCTGGGTGTTTGTGGTACCTTCGTTGTATTTGAATTCCATAACACAAGTGCTTTAGCAACTTACTATGGGTTCAGAACAATGTATGTGATGTTGTCCGCATTTATTTATTTATTTTTATTTTATTTATTAATAAGCTCTTAGTTGACAGTCCTAAGCCTGGTAAAGTAGGAAGGAAATATTTCATTTTATACAAAAAAAAATACGAAACAAACCACTCAAATAAAAAAAAATCAAAACCCTCCTTCTGGGGCAGTCGGGTAAAAATCAATAAAAATTACGTTACGTATGCCTCTACTGGTCCGATTTTGCTTTTCTGCCTATTATAATTTCGAAAGGTTTACGTTCATTAAAATAAATGTCATCTAAATGTTCCAAAGGTCGTTCGATCGAGTGTCCGAAAGGCAACCGCTAAGGCCAGGTCTGAACATACATATAGGTATTTTGATACTGAGTTTTAGTATTGGGTATACGGCCATACCCATACCTTTGAGGCCGGCCTCACCCGGGACCGGGTATATCTCATGCCTAGGCAGATGGAACACTCTTGCCTACTTATACTGTTTTTAAGGCAGAGCATATGAGGACCTCGTAGTGCCATAATGGACCAAACGAAGCCCTATCGCTATCGCTAGCCCTGGATATTTTTAACTATGTTTCGGCTACTCTCTCTTCTTAGTCGTAACACTCTTGTCAGAGTGGTCGTGGTTGCGCAGATGAGGTACACGGAGGGATGTGCGTTGGGTCGTTGATTTCCCCGAGGACTGCTCTTTCAGCGATATGCTTCCATTTCGGCTACTACAATAACAAAATTAATAATGTATAATTTTATCTTACTTTAAAAGACAGATAATGTAACTAGCAGAAAATAAAAAAGAAATGTTGAAAATATCATTATTATTAAAAATATTACACGTCAAAACTTTAAAACGCTCTCCTGTAAAATTAGTAAGTTTTGAGATTATACAGTTTTAATGCGAGAAGACGAAATAGGCTTAGTTTTTATAAAATTGTAAATATTTTAAGTTTAATTTCATTAATAAAATTATTTCACCCCCCACTTGTAAAACTATTTACAAAAAGAAACGAAATATTAATATAGTAAATAAATACAGGTACCTAGGGTTGACAGTCGATAGTGATTTAAGCTGGAAACTGCACGTCAACCAATGATATTATAAGTAAAAAGGTGTAGATGGGTTATAAGCGCTCAGCAAGCGGAACGTTAAAATGTGGCTAACTAGCCACACTTGACCTGTGTCGCGTTGCGCCGTCAACAGACGCACGTTGCGTAGGTACTAAGTGCATTCAAAGTAAAAGTGACCCAAAGCCACCGAAAATGCCGTCGTGTGTTATGAGATATTGCACAAATTATACAAGCAAAACTTCTAAAAGTCAAGGAATCACATATCATTCGTAAGTACACTATTTATCCTAATATTTTCACAAATCAAAACATTACATTCCTAAAATATGGCGTCGGAAAAGAATGAATGCAACAAAAGATTCTGCATGAACAAGTGCGATAGAGATAGACGTCATTACCGATCATAGAGTAAAATTATGCCTAAGAAACAGATAGGTCAGTTGCCTGACAGTAGGTTCAAATGGTGCCAATATTATTTTTACTTAAATGTAGATTTTTGTTGTGATGAGGGAGCATAAATTAAATATTATATTACTAAAATATAAATTCAAATATGAATTTTAGCGTATTGTAAAGAAGAATGTTTTTCTTTAGGTGTAAATATTAAATTCATTGTTTCTAGATTTCCAAAAAATTAACTAAGGTGCATCCGGTGGGTGGATATTGTCCGCAAACAGAGAAATGAAGAATTTTGGCAACCGAATAAATCGAGAAAAAAATATGCTCCATTCATTTTAAAGTCGAAGACAAGTACATGTCAGGCAAGGGATACACTTTATTAAAAAAATCTGCGTTTCCTGTTTTGGAGGTAATTTATTTAAGTTTTTGTTAATGTTGCATTTTTATAGCGGATTCGTTTACTTGAATATTTTATCTCAATTAAAAAAATAATTGTTTCAGTTACCTCGTGCACAATCAATACCCGGTAGTCCTAACAGCCTTACTGAAGATAAGTTGTCCGATTTGGAGTCAATTTTCGATACGCCTCGAAAAGCTGCTTTTAAAAAATGCGTCAAAAGAATAAGTTTCCAGAAAGAAAAATTGATAAATAAAAACAGAAACTTAAAAAATCAAAACAAAAGGTTACAAAGACGTGTGGTACATTTGAGTGATATATTAAAAAAATTAAAATCAAAGATATACATATCTGATGAACAATTTACTGAATTGAACCTGAATGAAGACACTATGAGTTTATTTAATAGAATTTTATGTAAGAAAAGAAGTAAGAAATCTTTTCGTCAAAAATATCCACCAACACTGCGAAAATTCGCGCTTACCTTAAATTTTTATTCGCCTGCTGCGTATAAATATGTGAGGAAAATTCTTCACAGCGCTCTGCCACACCCTAGAGTATTGGGCAAGTGGTATGAGAATAGTACAGTTTCACCAGGATTCACTACGCAAGCATTTGATATGCTCAGAAAGAAAAATGAATTATCAAAAAAAAGAATGATCTGCACTCTTGTGGTTGACGAAATGGCACTTCGACACCAATCCAAATGGAATGGAAAAAAAACAGAAGGTGTGGTAGACTTTGGCGGCACTACCGATAGTAAAGTAATTGCAACAGAAACCTATGTTTTTCTTTTAGTCGCATTAAATGAAAACTGGAAACTACCAGTAGGATATTTTTTCGTCAAAGGAATCAGTGGTGAAACAAGAGCACACTTAATTACTTCTTGTTTGCAGAAGTGCTTTGCATCTGGAGTGGATATTGTTGCAGTCACTTTCGATGGTTGTCAAGCAAACTTTTCCGCTGCAAATATAATGGGTTGTCATTTAAGAGATCCAAACAATTTAAAAACCACGTTCAAGCATCCCAGTTGTGATAGAGAAGTAGCAGTGTTATTTGACCCTTGTCACATGCTTAAATTAGTTAGAAATACTTTTGAATCGAAAAGAATTATCTTCAACGAGTTGGAAAAAGAAATAAAGTGGCACTTATTGGTAAATTTACATAACCTTCAAAAAAACCAAGGCTTAAATTTTGCCAATAAACTTTCAGAGCGTCATATTAACTTCAGAAATGAAATAATGAAGGTTAAATTGGCAACACAGTTGCTGAGTAAAAGTGTTGCTAAAGCACTAGAGCTGTGTGAACAGTTATTAGTTTCTTCATAATATTCGAATACATAAACAAACAATCTACAACACACGTCTGCCTTGCCAGGTCGACTAGTGTACTTGTTAGATGTGATCGAGTGAACTTAGAAGAAAGCTCTAATTATTTGAACTCGCCAGTTCAAATAAAAATTTATTTCGTGTCTTTGCCAAGACACGGATTCCGAAAAATTTTGCAATGTTTTTCGCAAAGCTAATCATCAGCAAAATGACTAGTTTCTCAAAAGTGGTTTACCACACTGATTTGAAACTGCTTGACGCAGGTAAGTTCTGCATTTTAGATAACGAAATCCATACCGCCAATGGGTATTGTTATTTGAAGTACTTTTATTTATTAAATTTGTCGTTAGCAGATACGTGTTATTTAGTTAGTAGAATCGGTGCCTTCCCACGTATTAGATTGGTTACCGATGTATTAGACAAACTCATGCCTCGGGATACAATGATTCAACGCCCGTGTGTGTTAACCCGAGGTATTGTGCATGTACCCGACACTAAAAATTTTATTAAATACTAAGAGTTTAGAGAATTGTATAGACATTTGAATTATAGGATTGGTGGTGAAATAATTCCTCACTCGGCAATTCCTGGACTAATGCTTAAAGCGGGTTTAGATTATCAAGATGAAGTCAAGAAGGTAATTGCTAGAGACGTAGCTAATCCCGAGAGTGCCGTTGCTGACATGATCCGAAATGCGGTAATTCACGATGCGAAGCGTTTAGTGGACCCAAATACCAAAGAGGATAAAATTATAATCAGGTATAAGTTAACCGCTGAGGAGGAAGCCAATCTTATAAGTACTTTCCCTGAGTTAGAGATTGAATTTAAACATAACTTGTACCACACACATTTCTTCGCAGCAGCATCCAGGGTATTGGAGAGCCAATTAAATATCATGGTTCTGGGTGTAAATAAGGATACCAAAATTCCGAAAGGTTTCGATGTGTTGGTTAAAGACTCAGGGGGTTGTGCATTTAAACAGATGCAGCGTGGGAGAGAAAACTTTCACAGTTGTTCACCAATTCTAGGAATTCATGATCAGCAGCGCCACGCCAATAGGATAAATGCTATAAACATGTTTAGACCTAAATCCGCGAAACAGAAACGTTGTTTAGAGAGGTATAATAATGATCTACTAAATCGTACTAATATCTTTTCTTGTGAAAAAATCTCAGAAAACTGTTCGGTTTCTGCACCGTTTCAACTTTTTATACATTCAACATACGATAGGACCTCAACACAGATAGCAGATAGTATGACTAAAGGAAAATCCACAATTGGTGCGGGTTCATTCATCTTTGACCCATTAATGTTGATCGAAAGCTCGGGTGTTATTAAGCACCTTAATGCTCATTGGAAGATAGAGGACATAAGAGGAGAGAAATTCATTTATATGAATTTTGTACACGACAACTCATGGTCATACTGTCATAGAATGATAACTTATTTAGAATTAATGACAAAACCTGTAATTTTTGACAGTAATGGTCATCCGTATTTTGTTAATATTCAATCCACTAGAAATAGTATTGTGTTTTTCAAAATTACTAAATGTGCCAGTAAAGGTTTAATTAGCGGAAATATTAGATCCTTTTTATGGTTTAATAACTTTGACTTTGTAGCCATTAAAGCTTACCTTTGGGAAGCACAGGGTTTCGATTCTGAAAAGAATCATATGCGGCTTGTTCATTTCCTGGCTCCAAAAAAATTAGTTAGAGACACGATCATGTATGCCATGGGACTTGATCATAATAGATTTTCCGTGCAGAGAATTTACGAGGCCTTGAAGTCATACGCCACCCGTGTGGTCGGCACAAAAGCTGTATGTCAGGCATCGTATGATCTGTCACCGGATCGGATGTATCAACTTGCTAGTGCGATATTCATCCATTGTTTTGTGAAAAGGTTTTCGATCACGACAGCGACATCGAAAGTCACTAACGAAATACAGAATCAGAGAAGTAGTTCGGGGATTAGTCCTGTCCAGATGATTAGGAATCTTTGGAATGCACTTACTGAGACACCAGTTCCTCAACCTGATAATGTAAAAAATACCCCTTACGGTGAATTAATTTATGGTAATCCAACAAATGTTCCGTACGAAGGCACTCCGCCTTTGAATCGTGGAACGGGTTGGTTTCATAAGTTTCTGACTAAGGTAATCAGTTGGTCAGCAGTCCCCACAAACTATCCAGTGTCGATTGAAGATGCGGTGCAGTTCATAGAATTGAGTACTTTTGTCGAGGGAGACTTAGATCAGCTGTACAGGGATCCAAGTAATTATCTACCAACTATTAAATATGATGATCCATCAGATCCACTCAGACCGTCAGTTTTATCGGACGATGCTTGCGGAATAGTGTCAAATATCGACCAGAATGAACCTAGAGCATTCATTGGAGGTTCCGCTGATCTTGACTCTATAAGGAGAACCTTTCTTATAGGTAGTGCCATCGGAGACGGAAACTGCTTATTCGATTCATTACGCCAACTCATTGACGAAGACATGAGTGTGAAAGAGTTAAAAAAATTTCTATTGGTTAGTCCGAAATTGTCAAAGATGCCTGCTCACACTGTTTCCGGTATTATAAACGTCTTGCACTCTACCAACGAATGGGGGGGAGAACCCGAAATTTCTTTGGCGAGTGAAGTATTTAATTTAAGAATTATATTGTATTCAGACGAATTAAATTTTGTTCCAAGAGTGTATGGTGAAGAAAACCACACCATAATTTACTTACTGATGAGGAATAAACATTTTGAACCATTATTCCCTAAACATAATTTGAATGATACTAATACTGTCGAAGAAAGGATTAAGTCTGATCTGTTGGGAAAGTCATTGAATCAACAGGATTTCGAAGTAAGTGCTAATAAAGATTTAAAGCGAGTTACAGCAGTAATTCCCACACGAGATGGTGGTGAGGAAATCTTTCAAGCGGAGATTTCGGTGCGAAACGTGAGTGATTTCGATAGTTTGTCAGAAAGTGGGTTCTTAAGTAAAGACACTGACAAACCGTGCGTAGAGGATCGGTCACTGTCGGGCAGTAATAATGATAACGTTGTGGACGATGCCACCACTATGACGGAAAATTCATTAAGACGCAGTAATAGTGAGTCGAATATTCCTAAAAAAGTGCACACTCACGACACTACTCGTTGTGTTGATGATGTTGGTGTAAAGTATACCTTTCATCGTGTCAAATTCGATGATAAAATTTTAAAATCTAGTGAAATTTCCGGATGTGGTGATATAGGTTTAACTAAACTGAAGGAGGATATTTATTCAATGTTAGATAAATTCTGTATCGATGAGAACAAAGACGATAGTGTAGACGGATGTTCGCGGCGGATTAACAATTCTATAGATTTTAATGATATAAATTTTGATGATATTGATATGATGAATTCTACAGAGTATCTAGATATTTGTGATGATGTTGTTTCTAAACCAACCAGAGACGCGGTTGAAAGTGCGTTGGTTTCAGAGTACGATGCAGTCGAAGGGAAAGAGAACACAATGAAAGAGCCTGATAAACTTCTAATGTGCACGAATGAAGACCTTGAAAATTATAAGAATGAAGTTATCAAAGAAATCGTTGTGGTTAGGAAAGAAACCAACGCATTGTTTCCGACTCCAGATCTTCAACGCGGGATTAAACGCCTCATGGGTGTGAAGAAGAAGAATTGTTCGACATTAAAACCTGAACCTAAAACTAAGGAACCTCAAACTGTAAAGTCAAATATGATTGATGTTATTAATAAGAAGTTTTGTAATAAAAAATCCTTAATTGAAATTTCAAAATTAGCGTCAGCAGGAGGTCCTTCGGTTGATACCAGTCCACGCGATAATAAATCGAGCAAAAAAATTTCGAAGTTTTCACTTGCAAAACCGAAGCTGTCGTCAATAACCGAAGAAACCTGCTCAGATAACACTTGTGGAGATGGAGACAGTGTAATTTCGGATTTGAAAAGAAATTTTACGAGTGAATTAACTGTCAGGTCTAGATTAGAGAAAGAACATCAGGTATTCGTCGTTGTGAACAATAAGCAGGTGGATCTTTACGTGAGACACGGGGAAATTCAACCGGATAAAATTTATGAGATAATTAACGGAAACTTGGTTCTTAACTTCTTCGACACCTCTGCAGCAATGGTTGTCTTGAGATACGTCTTTGACTTAATTAAAGATGATACAAAGGAGTTGGTTATTGATTTACGAAATATTGGAGACGAGATTCAAGTAAGATCAAAGATAAATTTGTTGAAAGCTGGATTACCTAATAAATTTAATTCTGTGGTCTATGTTCTAGTAGTTTTCGAAATTAAGAACGGAACCCTGAATATCGGAACCAATGAACCTAAAAGTAACGAGTCCATCAATGGATTTTGGAAACCGATTAATAACCCAATTTATAATATTCCCAACCATAGTCCGAAGTTCATCGAGGAAAACACCGGAAACGATTTCTTTCTTTCTTTCAGATCCAAGAGTTATGGCGAACCGTTGTGGGAACCGCAATTTGTACTTACGGTTCAGCATACAAGAAATTATCAATTCCTCTTTCGTTAGAAACTAAACGCTACCTGATGTCTCACAAGGAAGAGTTCGCAGTATACGATTCTTATGAAAATAGATGGTTGTTAAATTCTCATTCTGATCTAAAGTATAAATTTTGTTTCGATGGTAGTAATTTTATAGAGTTTCGAGAAGAAGAACTTAAGAAGAAATTTAGCGTGCTGAAATCGTCGCAGGATAGGTTGTTGTTGTGCGGTAAATATACAGTGTTAATGCAAGAACCAAATCTATTAGAGACCACAATGGAAACGGGAACTCTTTATGGTGGTTTTGTTTTGCCAGTTATAGACATGATTGTTGGAGGCCCTGGATGTGGAAAAACAACTTTCATTCTTAATAATCATCATAATGGGGATTTGGTGTTGACGTCTACGTCGGAAGGTGCTGCAGATATAAGGGAACGGTTGTGTAAATTGCGGAACGGAGGTT
The DNA here is from genome assembly GCA_905475315.1 of Autographa pulchrina. Taxonomy (NCBI): domain Eukaryota; kingdom Metazoa; phylum Arthropoda; class Insecta; order Lepidoptera; family Noctuidae; genus Autographa; species Autographa pulchrina. The sequence continues at coordinate 2,808,075 of FR997775.1, forward strand.
CTCCTAATGACTTCAAGGAAAATTATAGAACAATTGACTCATACTTATTACACAGTAAGAAGGAGTTCAACGAAGTTTGGATCGACGAAGCATTAATGAAACACCCTGGTGAGATTTTTCTCGTTTGTTTATTCACAAAGTGCAAGCAGGTGCACTTATTAGGAGATCCAAATCAGATAGGTTACATAAATAGAGTAGGTTCAGTAAGTATTAAATACGGGGATTTTTCTAATTTTTTTAAACCTTCGCGGACATTGAGAACTTCGTACCGTTGTCCAGTTGATGTAATGGTCACGATTGGTAATAAGTATGAAGGTGGTGTCTTTTCGGCGTCAAAGGTAGACCGTAGTATGGTTAGTAAAACTTATACCTCACTAAATAATGTACCGTTAAATAATAAACTGTATAAGTACTTGGTGTTTAAACAGTCAGAAAAAGATATTATGAAAAAAGCGGGTTATGACGTTTCTACAATTCACGAATTTCAGGGTAAGCAATCCGAGCATATTATTATAGTACGGACTTCAACAAAGACTAAAGAGGAGATTTATAATTCGGCCAGTCACATATTGGTAGCCATTAGCAGACACACTGTATCTTTATTATATTATACTCCAATTAATGATGAGTTGAAGAAAACAATAGACAGAAGAATTTCTACTGACGAAATTAATAAAATCAAGACCAAACTTCGGGGTGGTCATATCGAAGGGTTTGTCGAAAAACCTGTTGAGGAATCGTCTTGCCCATATGTAAATTCTTTACTCGATAAAATCACAGAAAAGAGTAGTATAAAGCTCGAAACTATAGAGACCGAGACACCGACTGAGAATGTTGTGTACCACCAAGTGATAAGAAATTTTTCAACCCCCGATATCGTAGCTTTAATGAACATCCACGATTTGATTTTACCGGGAAATTCTTTACATGAACACGCTCTTGACGCGGAGAATATGTTGAATAACGAGATTGAATTGGACCTTGAGGATGTGGTAATCACTGAAAGTAAAAGGGTTCCTAAGAAAGTGAACTTCGATAAATTGAGACCAACACTTGGTACTATGATGCCTGCATCAAGAAGAACGTGTCAAATTCAGTCTGCAATGGCCTTAAACAAGCGCAACATGGCCGTTCCGGAACTCGATGGCATGGTGGATCCTCATGCACTAGGTGAGAGATTAACTGTTCAATTTTTTCATTCGTATGTTGACAGTGGAAAAACATGGATGATGAATGAATTTAGACGATGTCCAATAACCCCAAACATGGAAGCATTAGAATCGTGGTTAAGTACTCAATCACCGACCGTCAGGAAGTTGATCGAAACCCCAGATAATGATATATTGGAGTGGAAATGGGATAAATACAAGTTCATGATCAAACCAACCATTAAACCAACATTGGATTTAACTGCACCATATGTAAACAACGCTTTACAAACAATCGCTTGTCAAGAGAAGTATCAGAACGCTATATTTTGTCCAATATTTCGGGAAATTGACAGAAGAATGGAAATGTTATATAAGGATAGATTCAGAGTGTTTACTCGAACTACTAATGAGGAGTTTTCGCAGCGAATGAATGCAGAAATTCCTCCATGGAAGTTCGAGAAACTCATATTAAGTGGTGCAGCTATGCTCGAGATAGATATTTCTAAGTACGACAAAAGTCAGGGACTGGCAGCGTTAATATTCGATTGTATGTTAATGGAACGTATGGGTGTACCAGAATTTTACGTGGGATTGTGGTTCAAATCACATGCTCATACGACTTTAGTTGATTCCGAAAACGGTGTTAGGTATCGAGTAAAAATTACCAGAGTAAATTCACGATTTAATGAAACAGCAGCCACTGTGGAATTCATCGAAATTTTTAATGACCTCTTTGATATATTTAACTCAAAATCTTTTGAAATTTTTGGTTTTAAGAAGCCTATTTGCCCACAAAATGCCACTGAAATTATACAGTTTCTCGATAAAGCAAAACAATATACAGGGTGATTGGTGAAATACAAACGATATTTAAGGAGAGCACTCAGTACTCGATTCTCATTATAATTATGTAATAAAATTAGGTACTTAATTTTTGACCAAATGTCTCCATAAATAAGTTAAGTGTGATCCCTTCTCGACGTTGACTCGATCACGCGGTTAAGCACGCGCCGGTTGAAACTAGTTAAAACATGAAAGAAACACCGCTGCTGCCGCGCCGCCCGCGCACGCGGCCACGCGCCCCCTCCCCTTCAGTGCAAGCGCAAGCGCCGCGCCGACTGGTCTGTGTTTGCCGCTTCCTACTTCCGAGTTCCGTGTTCCGCGATAGTTCGCGCTTTAGTGTATGAATGTGATAAAAATGTCGTACCAATACACAAATGCAGAGTACCTCGATATGGTTCGTGCGTATGCGCGTGCTAATGACAGTTTGGCAGGTGCCGTTAATCTTTATCGGGAGATGTTTCCCGGCCGCCGAATACCTACACCCCGCGTAATATTAAACGCCAACCAAAGATTACGGGACTACGGACAGTTCACCGTTCCAGCACACGCACAAGGACGAGGAGGGGTGTCATACCCTGTCTCGTTACACGAAGACATTCTCCAGTACTTTGAGGACAACCCACAAGCGAGTACACGAAATGCTGCTAGAAGATTTGGTGTATCACAATGGACTGTGTGGAATCAACTTCACAAAAATGGGCTACACCCATATCATTTTCGACCTGTACAAGAACTCAGTGTCAGTGATTACGAGCCACGAATAAACTTTTGCCGATGGTAAAAACCATATAAAAATATGTTTTTGTCAGTGTTTTGTAAAAACAAAACACTGACAAAAACATATTATTTACAGACGAAGCTACATTTACTAGACTCGGTATTTTTAATGTACATAACGAACATTGGTGGAGTCACTCAAATCCGTACGTTACGCAACAGGACGCTTATCAACATAGATTCAGTGTTAATGTGTGGGCCGGTGTTCTAAATAACTGTTTGTTAGGCCCGTATTTTATCGAAGGAAGACTGAATAGTGTGTCATACCTAGACATTTTAAACAGTGTGGTGAACGACATGCTTGATGATGTACCTGTAAGTTATCATCGAAACTTATTTTACCAACACGACGGAGCACCCGCGCACTATCATACTCAAGTACGTGAGTACCTAAATAGTTACTTTGGTGATAGCTGGATAGGTCGCGGAGGGCCCATACCATGGCCAGCACGGTCTCCAGACCTCACCCCACTAGATTTTTATTTATGGGGTGAGGTAAAACGTCTTGTGTACGCTACAGAGTATGCAAACAGGGATGAATTAAAGACTAGAATCACTAGTGCTTTTCTAACTGTTAAAAGTGATTCATTTGTTTTGAACCGTGTAAAAGACAATATGCGTAAACGTGCCGAAGCTTGCATCTCGCGAGAAGGTGCACATTTTGAACAAATTTTAAGGTTAGTGTAGTTGTGTAAATAAGTAGGTATTTTAATTAAGCTCAATCGTTGTAAATAGGTATGATTCCATTTTTTAAATACGCCAAAAATACCAATGGTATTTTCATCTTGATTCACGTTCGTCTCAAAATGCAAATTACCTTTTTACCTAATCAACAAATAGGTGATTTAAATACCTAGGTATTTTTGCCTGTCCTAAGCCAGCATTAAAGTATGAAGGGAAAACGGATCATGCTTCTTTATCAAACTTAGCTTACTACCCCGTGAGCATGCGGTAGTCGCGTAAACAATGTAACTACCTACGTACTTTGTGTCGATAGCATAGCACGTACGCCCGTGCGGTGTCCATGCGTTGCGTAATTAATAAGGTAACTTTAACCTAAGTTTACTAAATAGTCAATAGATATTATTATTCTTACCTATTATTTACTGATAATTATTCTGCCAAGAAATTGCTCCGTTTGTTATGAAATGTCTCCCTAAATGTGAACGTATTTCTTTTATATTTGTTGATCCTCGCCGTGGTATGGCTCGAATAGATAGCATTGATGACATTTCTGTATCCTGTCGCCATCGGCCGGGTATTACTGTCCCTTCAACTTCGGCATCGAATGATCCTGATCCTGATTTTATACTCTACGCTGGCGATGATACGTTTAGAGGTGTGGAATTTACTGATAAAGAAGAATCCTTGGGTGTTGGAGGCAAAATAGTTTTAGCGTTATCCAAAACCATAAGAAATCAAGCATATAGTTGCGTTTGCTTTGACAACTATTTTACATTTTTAATCTATCGCGCTGCACATTTATAGTAATATAATTCACGGAAAGAAGCGCGTACATGCATAAAAACCTTTTTTGGGCTTTAAGTTTCGACCGGGTTACACCGGCCGTGGTCGCAAGCAGACTAGAGATGCTTGGAGATGATTACCCAAAACCTACACACACAGATAGATACCTGCATAGTACGTCACATCATCACCCTAGACACCTGCAATCCATCATGCCATCATTGAAGAATAGAGCGTTTGATCTCTGTGACCCTGAACACTTAGAGTGCGAGCTGGAACATGTTCAGGAGGTTTTACAAAAGACCTTAAAGGGGACCGATAAAGATATTTTCCCGCAGAACTGTCCCCCGACTGCTATATTTTAGTTTTAAGATTTTAATTCAATCCACTTGTTTTGGATTTTTTAGTTCTTTTTAAACGAGGCAGGCGTGTCTTTATTTTTTTTTTTAATTTTAATTTTTAGGCTTTTAGGCTTCTAAAAGACAAAGTGCACGGGTGAAAAAGATGAAGAGGGGTAAATGGAAGTGGAGAGTGAAAAGGAATGTTGTGTTTGCTGTATGGAGAGACACGAAACAAGTAACTGTTTTGAGTACTGCTTTTCACCCAAAACAAAGAAGGACTTGCTCGCGCACCCAAAAAGATGGTCAAAGAAAGCTTATAATTGTCCTCAAATGATACCTGTGTACACGAAACGGATGGGTGGTGTAGACAGGTTTGATCAGAAAAGGACTCCATATGCTGTGGGAAGGAAAAGCAAAAAATGCTTTCTTATTGATCTCGCGATCATAAATGCTTATATACTATATAAGAGTATTTCACGAGTACATAACGTAATGACCCAAAAGTATTCCCAGATTGCACTATCAAAAGAACTGATCAATAACCTGTCATTTCGAAAAAGAAGCTTTCATTCAATGCCCAAATACAACATCAAGAAAAGTAAGCAGAGTAATGAGAGACAGAAAACAGTACACAATGTTCCAGACGGACTGAGGACTGAACAGTTGGGAGAACATTGGCCAGTGGAAATAGAAACATACAAACGTTGTAGATTATGCAGCACTAAGACAAATAATAAGAGATCAAAAATAATATGTGAAAGATGCGAAGTTCCTTTATGTACAGGGTTTTTCAATAAGCGCGGGTAGATTTTGGCGGGCCGTGACGGCCATTTTGTTTTGGTGACATTTGTCAAATCTTTTGTTTATTATTCAGTAACTTATGCCAAATCACCATGGCAGGTTACACGATGAACAGCGCGTACAGATGATAAAACTTTATTATCTAAATGAGTGTTCGTTAGTGCAAACATTGCGTGCAATGCGTCCATTTTACGGTAGACGTGGTGGCCCTTCACAGTCGACTCTTCAACGTTTGGTGGCCAAATTTGAAACGACTGGTTCGGTAATCGATGCGCCCACACCCGAACGTTCAAGAAATGCAAGATCAACCGAGAACATCGCCGCGGTCCGTCAAAGTGTACAGCAGTACCCGAAACAGTCGATTCCTCGACGTGCACAAGAACTCGGCCTTTCGCAAACTTCAACTTGGCGAATTTTGCGGCGCGACTTAGGGTTACATCCATACAAGATTCAGCTGCCCCAGGAGCTGAAAGTTCATGACCATAAACAACGCCGATTGTTCGCTGACTGGGCTTCAAATCGTTTAGAAGAGGATCCCAATTTTGGCCGAAAATCATCTTAGGCGACGGGGCGCATTTTTGGATGGATGGCTTTGTTAACAAGCAAAATTGCCGTAAATGGGACGACACAAGCCCAAACGAGGTTCACTATGTGATAGTGCATCCTCAAAAGTTACCGTTTGGTGCGGATTTTGGGCCGACGGCGTCATTGGTCCGTATTTTTTCGAAAACGACGTTGGCGAAGCGGTCACCGTCAACGGCGAGCGCTACAGAACCATGATAACTAATTTCTTATGGCTCAAACTGAACCATATGGATCTAGACGACATGTGGTTCCAGCAGGACGGCGGCACGTGCCACACAGCGGACGCCACGATTGACATTTGCATAAGCGATTTGAGACTAAGTTTATCTGTCGCAGGGGTGATGTGAATTCGCCACCAAGGTCATGCAATTTAACCCCGCTAGACATTTTATTGTGGGGTTTTTTGAAGTCGTAGGTTTATGCAAATAAACCACAATCCACTGATGCCCTAAAGGCGAACATAACACAGGCCGTCGCTCAAATTCAGCCGGATCTATGCGGAAGTGTCGTTGAAAATTGGGCCACTCGGATCCGTGCCACTATGAGAAACCGAGGTGGACATTTGAATGCTATCTATCATCGTCCATACTGTATGGCATATATGGGCCTTTTAAATAAAAAAATAATTTTGTTAACCTTTAATAACTATGGACTAAAAACTGCGAGCGGTCTGATAGACCGCTCGCAATTTTTTAATTTTCGTGTTCACGCACTTCCCCGCCCCCCTCACTACTGACGCGCTCAGTAGCTTCGGTTTTAGTAACGAAACGACTGTTGAAGCGGGAGGTTGCGTCGTTGGCTGCGAATCGGGTGAGTAATTTGACTTTAAACTTTGATCTGTGAGACCTCGGGTCCATATTTGCGATACATTTTATTTTTCAAGTGCCATTTCAAGGTTGATTAATAATGCGACAATATAATCCGAGCAAGTCATAAATACGGCATGAAAATTTACAAGGCTACGACCGATGACGGATATGTCTGGCAGTATAAGGTTTATACTGGACAGGATCCAGAGTATCCTGGTTTGGACAAACCAGGAAGCGTACTAGTTCAGCTTTGTGAGAAATTACTTGGCGAAGGAAGAATTATAATAGCTGATAACTTTTACAAATTTCTGCTCAACGCAATAACATAACTGTACTCAAGTGGAAAGACAAACGAGACGTACTGATGATATCTACGTTTCATGGCGATGAACAGGCAATGTCTTCTGGTAGAAACCCACGTTTGAAACCAAATATGATACTGGAGTATAACCAAAGACAAAAAGGCATCGATCTCGCCGACGAACTCGCCAGTTTTTATTCTCCAAATAGAAAGACCCTTACGTGGTACAAAAAGATCGCAGTTGACGTACTTTTTGGCGTGGCCTTGATAAATTCTATTTATTTATATAACAAATTGAACCCTTCACAGAAGTGCTCAATTTTACATGCCCAAAAAGACATAGCAAAAAAAAAATTGACCTAAATGAAACACACGTGTCAACAAATCTCCTGCGATCACAGCGATCTTCAAGCAGTGTGTTAAGCTCATCACGAGAAACAACAGCAGCTCAACATTTCCTTCAAGAACTGGAAAACAAGAGACGTAGATGTGCGGGATGTTACAATATACATCGTCAGAATGGTGAAACACCAAAGGCTGCCACTAATAAGGCAAAGAAAGTTTCGACGACTTGCAATACGTGTTTGAAGCCTTATTGCCTAAGTTGTTTCACACAGGCGCATACTTAGAGATTTAGTTTTTTTTATCTTATTTGCAACCTTATTCTATTGTTTTGTCACATTTTTATTGAATAAACCATTAAAATATACCTTTCTTTTGGTTTTATTTTTATTTTCTGCAGTTTTACATAAAAAAAGGCTGATGTTCACGTCCCAGCTCTTTTTTGACAGCTTATAGTTTGTTCTATCAAGTCCACTTTGGTAAGCTCCAAACCTAATGAGTCCCATCTCACAAAACAGTATAGACAGTGTAGGCGAACATCATTTATGTATCGAATGCATCTAAAATATTTTTTTTGCTACTTTGTTAGTTTTTTTTATCAATCACTTCATTATTTCCTATTTTTAAGAGAAGTGAACTTTGATGGCTTTTTTTTAGTTTTTAATGATAAGACTGTTTAATTGCCTTAGTTCCTAAAATTTGATCCTAAGATTTATTTGATTAACCTCGTAAGTCCCAATGTACAATGTACTCAACAAAGTAACTTATAGCATTCCGGTCTACGCCTAAAAACACAATCATCTCCTAAACGCCCAACGTACATCATAATTAACGTTTTGTTTAAATGCATTATGTCCGATTTTATTAATGATTTCTAATGAGGTTCAGAGGAATGCTGTTATAAGGTACATTTGACACCAACAAAAGACAGACAGACACATCTACCGAACAGGCCAACAAATCAAGACTTGACAAGCACTTTGTGTCAGTGGATTTTTTAAGTTGTTAGGTGTAGATTATTTTAATACTACCAAACAAAATGTTTCCCATTTTTAATATGTATTTTCGTAAACCTGTGACTCATAAAGCAGACGCGGAAATGAAAGTAAACTGAATAAGAATCAATATACCCCATCATTTATACGATAATTTAAATGACAACAATTATAATATACAAAGAATAGCATTTGAATACAAACAAAAAATAAGATTACTTTCCTTGATTAACAGAAAGAGAATAGAGCTTTTCACTTTAGGATCATATCGGCTTAAACAAACCAAATCAGATCATAAAGAAGCAGAGAATTTCCACAATGACCTATAAAAATTTGCGAATAATATGGAATAAAATTTATGGCAACGGGGCCGTAAACAATCGTGCCTGGAAGAGCAAAAATATAATTTTCGAAAGTAGAGACGTAATTATGAATACGTGCGATAGCCCAATATTATTGCACTTACTTGATTGGGCACCGGACGAAAGAAAGTTGTGGCATAAAATATGGGAACTTTTTTAATGTCTGTCATTATAATATAAGACCAAAATATACAACTTTTTTCCTATGCTCTTTCACTAAGTCATCTTCCCATATGATTTTTGCACAGGTAGATAATGGAATTTCACGTAAAAAGTATTTTTTATACACTTCAATAACATTTTTGCATAGTCAAATCACATGCATGCAGGATTCCATTTTTTTTTTTTTTAGTTAACCAAAATTATTGTCTGTGGTTAGGGAGCGTCACTACCACCGGAAGTACAAACAACACTACGCGGGGAAGCCGGATGGTAGCGCGGGGGTCTGTCATTGTATTCTTCGCCCTTTAAAATTGTTGAATGTAGTCCTATGATAATATAGTGTTAATTTGTAAAGAACTGAAGGTTTGACTTTAACAGAAGTTAAGTTTAAGTTCTACAAGTTAGTTAAATAATATTCAACATACATATAAAAATATTATGTAATCCAAACAGTAACAAACGTTTTACAAATATTTTTGGAGCAAACTAAGAGATTACATCTAAACATATTTCATAGCAATAGTTTTTTTTTTTTGTATCAAGTTAAATACAGTTAATGAGAATTAAAAATGATATATTTCAATTATATACATAAACGCACATTTGATGATTCAAATGGTTTTTACCTTTGTATGTAACTATTTTATATAAAATACATAGTAATAATATACATCAGTGTTTTAACATTAGGCAGATATAACTCCCGGCAAATAACTTGGCAAGATTTTGACGTAGTGGGGATAAACCCGCGCATATTCGACCTAACTCACCAATCTCTGATCGACTCGGTCGACTAACGCACCAATCGCGCGCTTGGATCGGCGCTACCGCATACCCCGCGTCCCGCTTGACCACCAAATAGACCTAAAAAACGATTTCTGCGCATCTATCGACTCTTGCCAAGTTATTTGCCGGGACTTATAAGACACGTTTTTAGGGTTGGAAACTTTAGCAAATAATTATAACATTCACGGATACGAGATCATTAAATGTTTAATATCCAAGGTCTGCGCGAAAAGAAAACCGCCGTAGTGTAAAATGGAACCAACATTAAATGTCAAAATCATTCCTTAACTCTTAAGCCTCAAACTTTTCAAGTAGCGTTAGGTTAAATAGTTATTTTTCTGTTTTGGTGCTCACACCATAAATAGTTGTTATAAATCTGTACATGAGGATTTGTACTTGTTTTTATTTGTTTTCAATAGCTGTAACTCCTCCATGTACTTAATAAATTAATAAAATAATGATGAAGATAGTATCTAAAAATATATTGTTCTAACATCATAACTGATATGTTTTCTTTCCGCCGACTCTAACATAGGTGTACGTTATTTAGTATGAAAGAAGTATAATATCTAAACGTTTACAGCAAGTTATGTAAGACCATGTTACTATTACCATTTAATTTACTATGAAGACTTAAAACCGGGATCCGTCTCTCCCAAAACTGACCATAAACGCACTGCGTGAAAGGTCATTTTTCATTGGTCGTTAACGTCTTTATACAGCACGGGGCCTAGCAACTAATAAAAGTAATTGGTTTGGTGCTTTAACAAGATTTAGCGCATCTCCAAAGCGGATGCTAACGCAAGCAATGAAAACAGGGACCGCATGCGATAACGGTTATAGCATAATACAGTAGTAGTTTAATTTTTAATACAAAACAACTAAATAAAGCTGAAAACATAATTTCAGCAATCAAATTGCATATTTTGTGCTTTCCTAAATAGTTTTTATATGAATTAATGCTCTTCTAGTAAGAATTGTTCACCACTGAAGTCAGTTTTTATTTGTGTAATTATAATGATTTGATGGTACAGAACACTTATAAAAGCAGTTAAATCACATAACACCATGATGTGATCACTGTATAGTCAGGCACACGTCACCACTGGCGTGTTTAGCGCCAATATCATTGTTTCCCGCGCTTGCCGGGCGGCTTCTGCAGCTGGAAGCCGGTAGAGTTGTCGACCGCGGCGATGCCAAAGCCGCTCGTGTTGAACGACGTGTTCAATGTGGGCTGCGTCTGCGGCTGCCAGTTTGGACCTATAAACATACAATTATAAATAAATGTGGACAAAATCACAAAGCATTGATCTGAACCCGAAGTAGATAAACCAAGTGCTCTTTCTACTTGGGGTCAGATCAGTGAACTTGAGTTCTGGAATCAGAGACATTGAAAGTACCACAGACATTCAGACTCGAGGCATTGTAGTAAAGTGACTTTATTAGATTCACACGTCCGGGGATCGAGCCCGGGACCTCAGAGCTGGCGACACCTTTGAAACCGGTGGGTACGTCACTCGTCCATGGAGATCGTCGTTTTAGTAGCTGTTACCCGCGGTTCGTTTCTTAAGATCTAAGCTTACCCAATACCAAAGTTTCAACAAAATCGGTTCAGCGGTGTAGTCGTGAAAGCATGACATAACATTTTCGTATTGGCCTATGCCCAGCAGTGGGATGTCAAGGGACATGATGATAATTCGGCCATAGTATTAAAATGTCGTACTAACCGCTTGTATCAGCCGTCGGGAACGGCGACAGCGCGCTGCCAACGTATGTGAACGGTGTAGGACCCGCCAATTGTTGCAGATTACCTGTAGACATCAACCATTCTAATAATCTATTTATATAAAAATTATGTGCAAAGTAGTATAGTTGCTGGCAAATACCTTGAGAAGGTTTACATTTTTAATAATGTCAAGAGAAAGCTTTATTGTTTTATTTATAATTAGAAAATACAGCTTTCCTTCCTCTCGACATTAGTAAAAATTTAACTTAGCATGACTATGGCAATATAATATATTTTATAATTGTAACACCTTTATACCATATTCTGAAAAGGATAAGACTCTTAATTTTTTGACACAGCACTTTGCTATTACAGGCAATTTTTTAATTTTTTCTCTCCGTGAGAACCATCCTTGTGCTTCAAGGAATATTATAAAAAAAGAATTAGCGCAACACAATCAGTGATTCATTTTTAGCCGACTTCAAAAAAGGAGGAGGTACTCAATTAGACTGTATTTTTATGTTTGTTACCTCATAGCTTTCGACTGGGTGAACCGATTTTGATAATTCTGTTTTATTCGAAAGCTGGTGCTTCCCGTGTGGTCCCATTTCAATTTGGTTCAGTTATGACAGTGGAATCCATAAGAAATAAATATAAGACTTATTTTGAAGTCGGTTCGTTTTGTTAGAATTATTATATTATTCACCATTTCAATAGATTTTATGAATACAGTCATGTATTTGGTATTTACCTAAGGCCGCTCTGGGGTCAGAGATGACCGCACTGCTTTGATTGATGTCCGCCAAAGCGCTGGACTTCATCTTCTTCTTGTTGGTCTCCGCGTCACGCAGTATTTGGTCCAAACTGTTGCTTGCTGTAAATTACACGTTTTATTTATTTATGTATGTATTTTAAATCGATTAAATATAGTAATTTTAAGCTGAAATTTTGTAAACTGAATCTTTACCATATTGTACTTGTCACCCTTTTTGATAGATATACCCTTTCAGTAACAAACAGATGACAGATTTTTTTTCTACTTCATCATCATCTCCCGAGCCTTTTCCCAACTATGTTGGGGTCGGCTACCAGTCTTACCAGATTGAGCTGAATACCGTATTTTACAAGGAGCGACTGCCTATCTGAACTCCACAACCCATTTTACTGGTGAACACAGTATCCCAAGTAAGACTGGTTGTCAGAATTGACTTAACGACTGCCAAAGATCAACGTATGACAGTCGGGACCTACAGCTTAACGTGCTATCCGAAGCACGGAGGGGTCTCGGTATGATAAATGGTCACCCATCCACGGACCAACCGCGGCGAGCGCGGCTTAACCTGTATTATCGGTCAAACCGTACGGCTTATACTTAGCCACGAGCCCCTCATTTTTGTTTTTTCTACTTGACATTTAAAGTAATATTTTGGAAAATTCTCACAATATCTTTATAAGTTATAGCATCTGTTATTCTGATGTATAAGCTACATAATTATAACGTTTCATTAAAATTCATTCAGTAGTTTGCTTGAAGAGCAATAAACATCCATCTATATTCAAACAAACTTTCACGTTTATAATATTAATAATAATAATAATTTATAATAATAAATAATAAAAACCCTCATTCTCAGGCTACTAAGACCCATAGATACATACCTTGTGTTAGTACATATAGACTTAAACCTATGTTAGTAAACACTTCCCTATATACGTTCAAGTGGTATCTGTCCGCGGAAGTGACGGAACACCACGCCAGCCAGACCAAAACGTCTCCTACCACGGTGCAGGTAACATGAAGGTACTCGCACCGCAAATAAAAGACTTCTCCTTTTCGAGTCAATGATCGCTAAACTCTGCTTGAACAGAAAGTCGCCACTTGAATGGCTTAGTCGTTGGCCTCCATTAAGTCCTGGAGCGGTGGTGGTGCAGGACGGGCAGGACAGAAGATGCACCATGTCTTGAGTTGGGGCACCGCATTCACATTGTGTATGCGAACATTCTATCATGCCCCATTCGCTCAGCTTGTCTCTGCAGCGGCCCACTTGGGTCCGTAGTCGGTTGAGAGATTTCCAAATAAAAGTAAGGAGTAAGGATACGAGGTGATACTCACGGTCGGGCGCGTCGAAGACGTTGGTGGGGTCCTTGAGCACGTACTTGCGCAGGTTGAGGTACTGGTCCTTCTGCGCCGACACCTGCGCGTGCACGGCCTGCAGCCGCCCCGCCAGCGCCACCAGCGACTCGTGCATGCGCCGGATGCCCAGCGTCAGCTCTACAACACAACATGCAACTATGTTATACTAACAGTGTCCCGCGGTTTTAACCGCGTTAATACCTAAATATAAATAACATTTCTAAAATAAACGTAGCCGAAGCCTTATAACATTACTTATCTGAGTGAAAGTCACGTATAAATCGGTCGGCAATGCGGCCAATGCGGGAACGGCAGTGATCTTTACATTTTTTGTATAATTACCGTGTATACGTATATATTAATGTGCATTAAGCCAAAAACAGTTCGAAATCAGAAACATACTTCAATTTTATTTATTTGTATAGTGTAAGTAATAGTTATAACCCATAATTTTGCAAATGGAACTTTCGCTAAAGTTTATACGATGGGAATGAAACGACGAAATCTGTTGAATCAGCCAGTTAGATAATAAAAATTACATGAAAATTACATCTAGTCTTATATTTTTTTTTTAAAGAAGCCTTCCTTTTATTAACTAACCTTGTTCAGTGAGGAGTTTCGGCGAAGATTGCATTTGTTTGTCAGCGACATCCATTTGTCTGCGGAATGTAATGAGTTGTTGCTCCAACTCTGCAATCAACTCCTTTACGTATGCAGGTGGGGCCGTCCCTTCTAATTCTGAGCCTGAAACAAATACAATGCTTTAGTTCATAATCTTTGATGTGTCTTTATTTACTTGTAGTTTTGAAATTGTAGGGTACATAGGATGGGACAAGAAAACTAACAGTTTTCAATGACCGTCCAAATTTTCAGAGCTGGTTCAAAATCAAAAAGTTTTGATAAAATGAGAAAAAAAATCACGAAATTTCAAACGCGTGCATTATACCGCAGCGCAACTCAGTTCATCAACCTAAATAGGTTGCAATAAGCACACACATAAATGTGCCGGCGCGCGCATGCATACATTTACACTGATTCACAATTGGCGCTTATGGTAGCGCGAGCGAGGTCGTTGAACTTATCGAGTGTTTATGATTTAGGATTCGAAGCCGGGACACCTCGCCACTCAGACACATAACACGGTGGGACGCGACACACACGGGGTGGGTAGTGGTACATACGGGTTGGGACGCGACACACACGGGGTGGGTGGTGGTACATACGGGTTGGGACGCGACACACACGGGGTGGGTGGTGGTACATACGGGTTGGGACGCGACACACACGGGGTGGGTGATGGTACATACGGGTTGGGACGCGACACACACGGGGTGGGTGGTGGTACATACGGGTTGGGACGCGACACACACGGGGTGGGTGGTGGTACATACGGGTTGGGACGCGACACACACGGGGTGGGTGATGGTACATACGGGTTGGGACGCGACACACACGGGGTGGGTGGTGGTACATACAGGTTGGGACGCGACACACACGGGGTGGGTGGTGGTACATACGGGTTGGGACGCGACACACACGGGGTGGGTGGTGGTACATACGGGTTGGGACGCGACACACACGGGGTGGGTGATGGTACATACGGGTTGGGACGCGACACACACGGGGTGGGTGGTGGTACATACGGGTTGGGACGCGACACACACGGGGTGGGTGGTGGTACATACGGGTTGGGACGCGACACGCACGGGCTGGGTGGTGGTACATACGGGTTGGGACGCGACACGCACGGGGTGGGTGGTGGTACATACGGGTTGGGACGCGACACGCACGGGGTGGGTGGTGGTACATACGGGTTGGGACGCGACACACACGGGGTGGGTGGTGGTACATACGGGTTGGGACGCGACACGCACGGGCTGGGTGGTGGTACATACGGGTTGGGACGCGACACGCACGGGCTGGGTGGTGGTACATACGGGTTGGGACGCGACACGCACGGGCTGGGTGGTGGCACATACCGGGCGTGGTGTAGTCCCAGGTGGCGGCCTCGGCGGCGGCGAGCGCGGCGGCGGCGGCGGCTCGCAGGCGGCGGGAGTGGGCTCGCGCGCGCGACACCTCGCCGCTGAGGGACAACACCTCGCGCAGAATCGACTCCGCCTCGCGAGACACCTAGCACGACCAAAAACGTAAATATTTATTTGTCTAACGACGACAGGACATCAGGGGGGTGATCGGCGAGCGAGCTGTACCGCAGTTTTAATGGCTCACCGGTAAAGCTCGCTCGTCGATCACCAAAACCGCAGTTTTATTTGGCGACGAACCACGCTCGGGGCTCGTCACGCATGTTTGAAATTTAGCGCGTTGCGTTGCAAACAATAGTCGCCCGTGTATCGGATACGACGAGCCGCGAGTAAAAGAGAGAGGGTACTCTTAAGAGATAACACTCTTGACACAATTGGGAATATCTACTAGTTATTACATAAATAAGTAGCATACCTTATGTAAAGGTTTGACAGACACCCTCATGACTTCAGAACTCAGTGATTTCTGTTTCTTAACAAACTCCTTGAATGTGTCCACCATAGTTGATATTTCATTGGGCAGTTTGTTTTGTTTTGGTGGTTCACCTAGAAAGAGAGTTAATCAATAAGGTACACTGCGTTCCATAAAAATAGCTCATTTTACCATAAACAAAATAAAATCTATAATGAGAAGGACCTCTCTAATAAGAACTGGAGAAAAAACAAAGAAAGAAAAAGAAACTAAGAAAGATAGGGAGGTGCCCTTTGCCCTAAAGTAGAACAGTTTGGGCTAAATCATCATTTGATTTTTCTGAACTATATTGGGGTCGGCTACCAGTCTTACCGGATTCAGCTGAATACCGTATTTTACATGGAGCGACTGCCTATCTGACCTCCACAACCCATTTCACTGGGTAACACAGTATCCAATTGTAAGACTGGTTGTCAGAATCGACTTAACAACGGCTAAAGATCATCGTATGATTCGAGTTCGGCCTGATATCATATAAATAAATTGAATCATGTAATAATTGTTTTGGTATTATAAACTTACTTTTATTATTCCCAACTCCACTAGTGTTGGCGATTTGGCTTAGCCCATAGCTTGGAGCAGCTGACAAAAAATAACGTTTATTTAAATAAATATTCAACATATAAAAACATTGATAAAGAAATGTTTTATGTATAAAATAAATAACACACAAATAATCTTACATAACAATTTATAATTGGACGACTTTTGATCACACAATTAATTACATTATTATTTATTAGTCATTTGAATACCAAGATCATTAAAGTTAGAAAGTCATATGTAGTTAATTATGTAGAAACATAAACACACCTGAAACTGGTATTTGTTTGCTAGAAGATGTACTTAAATTGGGTCCTGTAAAAAAATAAATGAAAATGTAACTAAATAAGGGGATAAAAAAAAGGAATAACCAGGATAAAAGTAGGATAGAGAACTAAAGGTTAAAAATAGGAAAGGCTAAATGAAATTAATAATTAATAATATGCTTTTCCTTCAACTAAAACTCAAATAATAAATGTTTCAATACTGACATATAATAAGTTACAGTAATTCAATTAGTTTATCGGTGAGCCTATGATACATGTACTTGCAATACTTTTACATTCGACATGTACTTATAATGGCATTATATTTAGAGAACTAGAAGCTAGCCATACAGATATAGATGAGTGAAGTCCCTGAAACTAGACATAGGAGATGTTTTGACTGTTTTTAAAATGGAGCTCCAAACTAAATGATAAAAGAGTTAGTTTACACCCCTTTACGTCAGTAATTAGTGCAAATAATGGTTTATACTCGAGAGGCACCACATTGGGTTATGAGCTAATTAAAGAATAAACTAGGTAGTACAAGAACATTTACCCCCGGTTTCTGGGGCCCGAGTCCGCTATTTTAAGTCAGTGAGTGGTGGGTTAATAAACGTTCCAGTGTACTTGTTATTGTGCCTATTTTTCGTATTCAGATAATTTTAGTTTAATAACATATGTACACCTACTTGCCACTGTTGTCATTGTAGGATTGCAAGGGACTGTTCTTATCTGAATACGAAAATTAGGCACAATAACAAGTACACTGGAACGTTTATTAACCCGCCACTCACTGACTTAAAATAGCGGACTCGGGCCCCAGAAACGTTAATCAACAGATCAACTCAAAAATTTGTTAATCTCATGTCAAATCTCATTTGCGCTGTGATAAGTTGTTAGTCTTTCGGTCAACCAATTACAGATGTTAGCAGTTTATTTGACAAGAGATTAAGTTAATCAGCCTTTCAGAAACCCGGGGTTAACCAGACGACTTGACGGCAGTTAATCTAATTGGCGGTATACAGAATGGTGGCCAAGGCAAGGCAAAAGAAGCGTCGGTCATACGGGAGCAAGATGCGTCGTCGACATAACAAAAATTTCGGGTTGAGTTCGGATGAGAGACGCCTATGCCCAGCAGTGGGAGGACAAGAGCTGATGATGATAATATTTAGGTAGTACAAAAACTCTATCTATCATTATTGATCTATCAGACTTACTAATACTAAAAATATCTCACCGCAACTAGGTGTGATCGTGTGATAGCAATCTCGTTTAGCACTTAACAACTTGTATCCACAGTCCGTAGGTTCACATCTTATGGGACTGAGCTCAAAATTAGGTTTTGTGAATGTAGTGACCGGTGGCAACATTTGAAATGTCTGTGTTACTGGGATGTAGGGGTTTGGCGATGGAGAATTCGGATTTGGGAACATTGTACTGGAATAATAAAATAAAAATAATGCAATGTGCATGAAGAGAATATTGACGATTTATCTTCCTTCTGTTACAGGCACTAAATTGTAGTTCTAAATGAGTTATTACAGTTTGATGGCAAAAGTCCTCTTCATATAGAAAGAATTAGCAAGCATAGATCCATTACACTTGCTCACTATCATTTGCTAGTATTTAATAAATACTGATTCTTTGTAATCTTAAGGAACAATAGGTTATCCACAATGTGTAAATGATTATATTTAATTTGTAATTATCACATAGGTACTAGTGTACTAGTTGGCCACTTACAAGACATTGCAAGCACCTTTACAGTCATATATTAATTTTTCATATTACCACCAATAGTTATATAGTCCACTTTATCTTTGATTCTAACATTACTTAAACCACTGCAATCATATAAGAAAGGATTTAAGTAAGAGTAGCTCACCAAAGAGTGTGTTAGTAGTAGTGGTGGTACTAGTAGTGCCAAATCCTCCAAACCCTGTACTCTGAGTATTGGCGGTTGTGTTAAATCCAAAGCTGCCGAGACCACCCAGACCAGTAGTGTTGGCTGAACTGGCTGGCGCACCAAAATTTAACCCTGTGAAATTATAACTTCTATATATATTTAATTGGTATTATACTCTATGTCCCTGTGAATATACATATAATTTAATAAAAGCCTTTTCAAATAATTTCTTTACATATTCCACATTATCTATATCTATATATATAAAAGAAAGTCGTGTTAGTTACACCATTTATAACTAAAGAACGGCTGGACCGATATGGCTGAAAATTGGTGGGGAGGTAGCTTAGAGCCAGGAGACGGACATAGGATACTTTTGTACATTTAAAAAAAAAAAAAACAATTAGGTAGTAGGTAGGTAGGTAGTAGGTAGGTAGGTAGTAGGTAGGTAGGTAGTAGGTAGGTAGGTAGTAGGTAGGTAGGTAGTAGGTAGGTAGGTAGTAGGTAGGTAGGTAGTAGGTAGGTAAGTAGTAGGTAGGTAGTAGGTAGGTAGTAGGTAGGTAGTAGGTAGGTAGTAGGTAGGTAGTAGGTAGGTAGTAGGTAGGTAGTAGGTAGGTAGTAGGTAGGTAGTAGGTAGGTAGTAGTAGGTAGGTAGTAGGTAGGTAGTAGGTAGGTAGTAGGTAGGTAGTAGGTAGGTAGTAGGTAGGTAGTAGGTAGGTAGTAGGTAGGTAGTAGGTAGGTAGTAGGTAGGTAGTAGGTAGGTAGTAGGTAGGTAGTAGGTAGGTAGTAGGTAGGTAGTAGGTAGGTAGTAGGTAGGTAGTAGGTAGGTAGGTAGTAGGTAGGTAGGTAGTAGGTAGGTAGTAGGTAGGTAGTAGGTAGGTAGGTAGTAGGTAGGTAGGTAGTAGGTAGGTAGTAGGTAGGTAGTAGGTAGGTAGTAGGTAGGTAGTAGGTAGGTAGTAGGTAGGTAGTAGGTAGGTAGTAGGTAGGTAGTAGGTAGGTAGTAGGTAGAAAAAATTGCATTGCAACGCATGCCGGGTACAGCTAGTAATATATAAAAGAAAGTCGTGTTAGTTACACTATTTATAACTAAAGAACGGCTGGACCGATATGGCTGAAAATTGGTGGGGAGGTAGCTTAGAGCCAGGAGACGGAAATAGGATACTTTTGCACATTTAAAAAAAAAAAAAAACAATTAGGTAGGTAGTAGGTAGGTGGTAGGTAGGTAGTAGGTAGGTGGTAGGTAGGTAGTAGGTAGGTGGTAGGTAGGTAGTAGGTAGGTAGTAGGTAGGTAGTAGGTAGGTAGTAGGTAGAAAAATTGCATTGCAACGCATGCCGGGTACAGCTAGTTATAAAATAAAACATCTTGAAGATATATGTAATACACTGGGAGTAACCATAGATATTGTTAGACTATTGATTCGATGATTAATATCTTATACTTTATTATCTAAAGAGTTGCAGTAAGCCCGAGGGCCAGCTTTGATGCTTTACTAGTCTTTAAAAGTTTTATACCAATAGTCATACATACAATTAAAAACATTTATGTATACCAAAAACAGCCAGTTTTAGCTCAAATGTTAACAGAAATTTTAATGACCTGTATTAGAAGTGGCAGTGCCACCACCAGCACCAAAGTTCAGGCCGCCAGTGCCAAGGCCCGCGGTACCAAAGGCAGGTGCGGTTGTGGCACCAAATGTTGGAGCCGCACTGGCTCCAAACGCTGGTGTAGCAGTAGCTCCTGTAAAGAATTCACTTATCATTCTCTACACATTAAAACCCTTGTTTTCCATGTATCTATTTTATAATAATGATCTATAGTCTATACTCTATAGTAATAATTCTTCTATAATTAGAGTAAGCAGAATGTTTTGTATGATTAAAAAAAAAGAAAAAAATATTGAATAGCCTGATTTAAAAGTTTAAAGGGTTAATATTTAACCATCATGTTATTTTCTGTGGCAATACATCAAGGTGAGTGAAACTGGTAGAGCTAGTTAAACCATTTAATCTTTCTTTTCTTGACATTGGTAAATACGTTAGTACATGGGTCCAATACATAGAATGTAAAGATATGTTGGATATTGTCTCCTTTTCTACTTCTGCTTTTAGTAAAATTCAAAACCACCTTAAGTAAAGTACAATTTGATACAAGATAAACATACCTATTATAGTATATTCTTACAATAATAGCATACAGTTCACTTACCAAAATTTGTTGGAGCTGCGGCGCCAAAAGCGGGCGCGGCGGTGCCGAAAGCGGGAGCCGCGGACGTCGCACCAAATGCTGGTGTACCAGTCCCAAAGGCAGGGGTCGCAGTCGCTCCAAACGCGGGCGCGGCAGAAGTGGCTCCGAACCCAGTTGAACCAAAAGCTGGCGTTGCCGTAGACTGAGTGCTTCCAAACAGACCAGTCGACGCCTGTGATGTGGCAGCCAAACCGAAGCCAGGAGTGGCAGGCCTTAAATAAGTAAAATATTATAAAGCATTTTCAACAGCAACAAAAAAATGTTACTGGTCTAAGTTGGTCGGTGGTGCCAAAGAATGAGGTTATATTTAACTTGACGTAATTTTATTTTTATTCCGTGTTAAAAGTAAAGAGGTTTTATTCGAACCATATAATAATATATGAACCAAAGAAGTCTAACATGTTTGAATAAAAAAGGTTTTCTCGACTTACTTGTTAGCGCCAAAATTAAAGCCTCCTGCGAGACCTGTTGTTGCAGGAGCACTCGACGGGGTACCAAAAGAAAACGACATTATTATTTACTGTAACACACTTATCACGCATGCATTTACTGGTTAATCACGTCTATCGAAGTTAGAAGACCAATAAATATTACATAAATAAACTTTAATGAAACACTTCGGTTATAATTAGCAGAACGCCAGATTCCAGAACGGCCATATTTCAATTTATTTCGTTCTAAAACTCGGAAAAAGTACTACACTACCACAGACTATAAACGATCATCCGATCATAACATCGAAATAACTGATGTTGCTGGCATCCTAACTACCTGTTTCTAATCAGCGACACAATAAAGCATGAAAATGTTTTATTTAAGTAGGTAACTAGGAAAGTACCTATTCATTGAAAAGATTTTAGACAAAAAAAAATTGTTGCTAAAAATATTGGCCTATTATTACAAAAAAGTAGGCAGCCAAATGTTAGCCGCTGCTTTTAAACTGTTTAATAGTGTTTAATAGGACCCACAATAGGACCTTTTTAATTATTTTTCTTTTTCTTTGACATCTTATTTAATCACAAACTGTCAAGTTGATTAACGTGATTAACAAATCTCGAATCAAATATCAAATATTTATCGAATTAATTTTGCAAATAAGAGTTTTTGATAAACGACGCAAGCATGAATCATTTGGCTTGGGGTGGACCTTTACAAAATTCTTGTAAAGTTATGTTTAAAACTACACCAGTGCATATACGCATTCCAGCTTTGGTAACAAGTTACCCTGAACCTGAAATTAACAAAGTGAAGCGTCCTCCAGTGTATGGACCTGCAAAATTATTTAAGAGACTTCCAAAGGGAAATCTAAGAGTTGAATCTGCTGTAACTAAACCAGCCAGGATTGTTGATGCTACGTTCATTTGATTTTGATACTCACTAGGTACTTTTTTATCTTTATATCAAAACTCCAAATTATTGGTGATGTTTTGTCTTTTGAATACAGCGCCATCTATTGCGATTTCACAAAGTGACTGAGGAGTTTTAGTCACGATGTAGGTCAAGTTATTGCCGCCAGAGGCACCTCATTACAAACTTTTGCAATACGTTTTAGAAGACTGCAAAAAAGTTTTTTTTTCGTTTGATGTAATTAAGTATTTGTATTTACAAAACATCACCAATAATAATAATAATAATAATTATTATTATTATTATTAGTGATGTTTTGTCTTTTGAATACAGCGCCATCTATTGCGATTTTACAAAGTGACTGAGGAGTTTTAGTCACGATGTAGGTCAAGTTATTGCCGCCAGAGGCACCTCGTTACAAACTTTTGCAATACGTTTTAGAAGACTGCAAAAAGGTTTTTTTTTTCGTTTGATGTAATTAAGTACTTGTATTTTTTTAAATAGAATTAATTGATTTCTTGTGTAGAATTTAATGTAACCAGCCAAATTAAATGATTAAAAATAAACTTTTAACATTTAGTTTCAAATGAAACTTTTCCTTTCCTTTTTTTAATTTAGGCATACCTACCTATTCCTATACAAAATATTATTTTTATTATGAAACTATATTTATTATAATTGTCTTTGTTTTGGTCTTGAAATTCACTTATAATTACAATTTTGGAGTCAGCACTAACTTCATGTATTGGAAGGACTTAAGTAGGTGTTTTCTAATGAGAAGAGCATATGGTTCCGGACAAAGTTCAAAGTTCAAATATAACATCATAACAGTAGGTATACACCAAAGAGATGCCATGAGTACTAGTTATATGTAGGTACTTATCTATACTAATATTATAAAGAGGTAAAGTTTGTGTGTTTGTTAAATTGTCAGGGGTACTTAATCTCGGAATCTACAGCACCGATTTTAAAAATTCTTTCACTAATAGAAAGCCACATTATCGCTGAGTGTCATAGGCTATATAAAAAACCGAAAAATTAAAAGGTTTTTACGTGGTAGTCCGTTTTGTAAAGAGAATCGGAGAAAAACTCATCGTTATACGTGAAGGCCACAGCAGCGCGGCAGCGGCGCGCGATGGTTTCGGCTTATTTCGGTTCGCGTTCGTGCTCACTTCGGAAGAAGGAGGCGTGACCTTCCTTTTACATCTGAGAGGTAGGTACCCGCGCGGCTCATTCGCGCGGTCGGCTCTTTACGCAGCGGACGTCCCCAAAATTGAATTTTTCGTAACACACTTTCGACATTCATTAATTTTATTTTCGGTACATTAAAAAAAAAATCTTTTATGTTTATATAGTTTTCATTTAATTTAGGTTATAGATAGGCATTAAGTTTGTTTCATGTACCTAGATATTAAATTAGGTTATAGGTATTAAGTTAGTTTCATGTAGATATTAATTTAGGTTATAGGTAGGTATTAAGTCTCATTCGGAGGTTGGGGCTGGAGGTGGCGCTACACAAGTCCGAAGCCATATGTTTTTATGGTCCCCGGAATGCGCCACCTGCTAACTCTTACATCGTTGTTGGCGGTGTTCAAATCGGCATCAGACCAACACTCAAGTATCTGGGTTTGGTTCTTGATAGCCGGTGGGACTTCGGGCCCCACCTTCGGCTGTTGACACCGCAGTTGATACGGACGGCCGGGGCATTGTCCCAACTGCTGCCAAACCTCGGAGGTCCAAACGCCTCGTGCAGAAGGCTCTATACCGGGATAGTCCGTTCCATGGCCCTCTATGGCGCCCCAATTTGGGGAGGTAACCTGACGGCCCGCAAAGCTGCGTTGCTACAGAAACCACAACGAGCGCTGGCTATCAGAGTCATCAGGGGGTATCGGACGATCTCCGGTGAGGCTGCCACCTTGCTCGCGCAGTCGCTGCCCTGGAAGTATGAAGCTCAAATCCTGGCACAGCTGCATACTTGGCGCAGGCAAGCAACCCAGGACAGCGTACTCTCGCTGAGCGAGAAAAGGGAGGAGCTGCGCACAGCAGCCAACGCGACCTGGCTCGAACGTCTCGGCGAGCCCACTGCTGGGCATAACACCATTGCGGCCATCCGACCTGTCTTCTGGGACTGGCTGGAACGGCGTCACGGAGACCTCACTTTCCGGTTGACGCAGGTGCTTACCGGACACGGCTGTTTCGGGACGTACCTGTGTCGAATCTGACGTGAGCAGTCGAAGGCGTGCCACCACTGCACTGCTCCAGAAGACAGCGCTGTACATACATTACAGGCCTGTCCAGCGTGGGATAGTGAAAGACGCGACTTGGTCGCAGAGATTGGAGGGCAGGACTCCTCACTACCGGCTGTGATATTGGCCATGGTCCGGAGTGAAAGCGCCTGGCGGGCGATGGTCACCTTCTGTGAACTCGTGGTGGCAGCGAAGGAAGCCGCCGAACGACAGAGGGAGGCATGCGCTGTACTCCCTTCGCGTCGCAGGCGCATAGGGCGGCGCAACAGGGCGCTTCATGACCTCAGACCACCCTGAGGTAGGGCCTGCGGGTGACGGGGAGGGCACCTCGTCATCCGATCAGCTGACAGGCCCCGGAGGATACGGGCGCATCGTTCCATGCGTTCGTTTTCAGAAGGAATGAGGGGTGGGCACTTTACACCCACCCCTCTAGAAGGAGTCCTTAAAGGACTGCCGCCTGCCGGAGCTGCGCTGAGAAGGCTTAGCGATCCCGCGGCTCCAGCAAAGGCGAGAAGGGAACCGGGGTGTTTTTGGTCGGTGAAAGTCCGACATATCCCCACGTCGTGCCCTCGACGTGGGTCGAAATCATTAGATTTTCACCCCGAAAAAAAAAGAAAAAAAAAAAAAAAAAAAAGAGGTATTAAGTTTGTTTTGTGTAGATATTAATTTAGGTTATAGGTAGGTATTAAGTTAGTTTCATGTAGATATTAAATGGGACAAGACTGCTTACCAAAGAGTTAAGGGACAATATAATCGTGGCGACCATTCTCACAGGGCCAGCAGTGGGACAACTGGCTTATATACCGCGGATACCTATGATTCCCACTGACTTACCCATACCGTTTAAAAGGCTACAGTTTCCAGTGAAGATCTCTTTTGCCCTCACTATTAATAAGTCCCAAGGTCAAACATTCTCTCTGGTGGGCATTGACCTGAGAAAGCCGTGTTTTTCCCATGGGCAGTTATATGTGGGCTTATCTCGGGTTGGAGCTCCTGATAGACAATATATTTTGCTACCAAATGACAACGTTACATCGAATATAGTGTACAGAGAAGTTTTGAACAATTAAAATTATCCTGCGACTTGGTCCTCATGGAATTCGTTAATCGGAAACTCCGAATTCGTTAATCGGAATCTCGGGAATCTTCTTTCACGAATAGAAAGACACATTATTGCTGAGTGTCATAGGTTATACATATAAAAAACCGAAAAATAAAAAGGCTTTTACATGGTAGTCCGTTTTGCAAAGTGAATCGGCGAAAAAACATTCGAATGAAAACGTTTCTTACGAACGCTGCCTTAACTATGAAAGATATATATTTTTGAACATTATGCCCAACGAAGTGGGCACGGGTCAGCTAGTATCAATATAAATACCTACCTAGGTATTTCAAATCATCCCTTGCGTTGAGTGTTGTCACTATCAATGAATGCATTTTCATCTAAATATGCTGAGGCTCTTTGCTCACCAAAAGACCGTTGGAGCAGACGCATATAAATACTACAAAAACATAGATGGCATATGAATTGTATATTATTATGTAGGACATGACTTATGTACACTTTGGTTTGTTTAATTTTAAATTGTTCTTCAACAAGTCTACATGGCATTTTCCCTGCAGTGGGACACAAATGGCTAGGAACAAAAAAAAATACTACAATATAGGTCCAATGGTTAGTAAGTAACTCATCGTCTACTTAATTGTCATCAAAATTTTAAAATATAATACTATTCTATTGGCACCCTTATTTGATGCTTAAGAATAAGACACAAATTTGTCAGCAAAAGTTATGTAATTAGTTTTCGGCCGTGTGATTATTTAGTTATAAAGTTCGTATAACCTTGCTAATAACGATCAAATTAGTGTAGGTAACCGCATTTAATAGCTCTATTAAATTGAATAAATTCCTGCTAGTACTAAATAAATCGATCGATAATCACTTAACCCCTAGACAATGCCACCTTATATTATTGAAGTTTGATTTTCCACGATTCATTACGATTTCAATCTGAAAGCAAACCGAGGGTCCCAATGCTGCCCAAGTTTAATTGACTTTCAAGATTTTTAATTACAAACTTTAGAAAAGATACACCGGAGAAAACTCTAGATGTAGAAGGGGCGTATTTGGATACGTTTTTTTTCTGCATTTCATAAATATTTAAAACGCCGGATAAAATCTATAACGACAATTCTTAGGGTGCGTCCACATCTAACGAACGAGCATTAGTTCGCGAGCTGCTCGCGTGCCGCTTGCGAGTCGCTCGCGAGCCAATCGCGAGAATGCCGCAAACGCACTAGTGTCAATTACGCCGTTTGACAGACGTGCGCGCGCCGCTCGCGGCATGCTCGCCAGAAGCTCGTGTAATGCTCGTTCGTCAGATGTGGACGCTCCCTTATAATCTGCAGTTGGCTTAACAGGCTGTCTTGAAATATTTTTAATAGCTAAAAAGTCTTGTAAGAATGCAAATGAATAATTTATAGGGGAAATAGAAGCAATCAGTCAGTTAAATTATTTGAAAACAATAAATACTATATTAGAACAACCAAACAAAAATGGCGCTGTGAAAATAAACGCAGTTTATACAAAAGGACAGAAAACGAAGGATGGGTTTGATCTAAGGCTTTAGTTATAGACTAACTTGCCTTCAAACTAAAGCTAAGTTTCAAGGTTTAAACTGAACTGAATTAAAAGCACTCACGGAAAACCTACATCGTAGAAATTTATTATAATGCACGAGGAGTGTTCCTAACACTTATGTACTTATCGGTTAAATACTAAAATACATCGTAATTTGAAGTATCATGCTGTCACTGTCACTAAATAAGGTGTTAAAAAGAGATGGATTTAATAACTTCAATATACTCGTAAGTTGCCTTTGTCTCTGAGATAAGTGCATCAATGGATATATTTAAACTTAATACGCATTTCCGTAACCCCCTGTATAAGAATGAATTATACACAGGGTTACGGAAACGCGTAGTCTTAGTTGAAATAAACTGCTTTAACCCGAAGAAATGATCAATTTTTTTGAATACCAACTTAACATTATAAATGTCTATACAAATCCGGGCCTGTCGTGTCGACCATTTGTAATGAAAGATTTTACAATTCCTAAAGAAAAAGTTAATATTTCATTCTGCCGGTCGACCAGTTTTTAACGAACAAAGTTCCCTTTTATTTATCTAGTTTAATTAGTGCATTCTTCTGCTATGAACTATTTAAAAAAAAACTTAATGAGCAGTGCGCTAAGGTATCTACCTGTAAATACCATGTGCGTTAGTATTATTAAATTAAAATTGGAGGTAGATAGTTGAACTTGTATTTCAGAGGTAGGTATTTACTTACCACAGGTAGGTAAATGAATATAATTTAGAGGTAAATAAATACATTATCTAAAAATAAGAAATTGATGAAGGAACACACTACATTTATTTCAAACTGTTATTACTGTAGTATTATGTAGGAACTAAAAAGTGGTACGTAAATCTGCCTTCAAGTTAATTGCGCTACTTTCACGTTTTTTGCTGTTATGAAGTTACTAAAATCATTGGTTTGCAAAATTCAAATTAGCATGGATTTATTCCGAAACGAAACCCTAAAGCAAATAATGATATGACTTCATTAGATCTGTTTTATCATGGGATACTGTGTATCCGGTAAGACTGGACTGGAAGCCCACATAGTGAGAATAGGGTAGATGACTAGGTATGAAAAGTCAAAATTTATTTAGTCCACCATTTAGATAATCAAGATATATTAGACACGTATTTTTTTCTTTTATCAAATCAATAAAGACAATACGAAGACAAACCACTTTAAAGTTCAGGAGTGGGGGCTTGTGGCGTCACGGGTAGGTACAATTTTTGCTTACACGTGACGTCACGCAACAATTGCACTCTGTATCTTCATAATTCTTTGTTTACGGGACAAAAGAAAAAATACGTGTCTAATATTTTTTTACGATGAAGATGAAGATGGACATAAAAATATAAATTAATTATTCCCTATTATATACCTACTTCGTTACATAAAAAATATAATATAGCGTTCAATAAAAGTACAGGGAATTAAGTACTTACGGAGCGGGTACTAACAACATTTCTACCGTAAAATCTGTAAACGCTATTAACTCTAAACTTCTCTTAACACATCGCTTCCTGTAGCACACAGCGAAAACTTTTCCATCAATGTAACTCTTATGTATTTGTAATAGAGGTGAAATTTGTTTGTGCGGTAGGCTTTTTAAGTTTGTAAGCCCACCCTTTGTTGTCTACTGACTAGACTGGAGGGAGGGGGGTGCATTTTGTTTTATTTGCTCAGTCGCGACGCAGCTGTGTGTGTGTGTGTTCGATCGATGTGTGTACGGGATGCAGTTATACCTAAGTTTGTTTGCTTTTTAGATTAGGATGCCGAGAAGTGATTTATTGAATCATATTTACGTTAAGTAGCTAGTAGAGACGATTTACAACATGGACTTTATTACTTAAAACAGGGGTACTAAAGTATCTTTATTTTTAGCAACATAATGTTTTTGACAACTGTTTAGCGCTATAGCAACTAGAAAATGCAAAAGGACTAGAGTATACCCTCATAATGACAAAAACATTTACGTATTTTATAACCTCCGTATCAATGTACTAAACTAAAAACTACTTCTGCTATTATACTTTGATTCTAAAATTAGTACCTTCAGCAGGCACTGTATTCTTGCTATATTTTATAGGATTTTGAACAAGAATATAATATAGAAAGGACATTGCTCTGCGTTCCTTCAGTGTTGGCCCTGGAGCCAAGAGCATCGGAAAATTATGTTTTGTATTCTCTATCATTAGTAAACTCCTATACGATCTTATTTTTATAGCGGACTAGCTGTAGAATAGATATATTTAAAACAAAGAATCAGATTTTGAGGTTATAATTTAACCATAACAACGAATATTGTGTATAATTTTTCATTCACTCTGACAATGAGTAATGACGTAACTATGGTCACGTCAAAACTAGGGCTGCAAATGCGACACCATTAATCGATATTTTCTAAGATTTACTATGGTCATACGTTACAAACTGTCTTACATCAACTTAATATGTCATAACATTATAAGTATCACGTGTGTCTTTAGTTTACTTATAATAACAGTCTTCTACACATGTAATAATAATAATACACAATAGCATTTGCACATTATATATTTTTTATAATTAGTTTTATTGTAATGTATTTAGTAAAAATGTTTTTTTTTTGTTTAATGAAGCTCAAAAGGACATTACCTTTGTATTAATTGTTGTAAATAATCATTTAGATATTAAACCACACACTTTTCTAAACGATCATAAGAAAACCTTGAATAATGATTATAGAGAAATAACTAGGTTTTGTTCACTGCATAATATTATTTTAACTACCTACATATTTAAAATCGAGTATGACCGCATTCATAAAGCATTCTTATTAGGTTTTTAAAAATACACTTATAGAAAAAAAACAATCGATCGATAAAAAATTCAATCGATCGATTATAATTGATTGGTCATCCCTAATTCACTATCGACACGACATTAGGCGACTACTAATGTCATTAGTCGCGTAAAATACTATTAAATGTACATTTTGGCAAACAGCTAGTCCGTGTTAAAGAAGTATTTGCAACTTATATAATAAAATAGACCATTAATTATCGTGTATTCAGATACTCTTTATTGCACAGGGCCTATTTGGACATTGTCTTTTCCTTATTATAACCATTTTCATCCCAATTATCATCATTTTAAATTAGGATCCTAACAGGATTTTACATCCCGTCAATTTCCACCAATCACAGGTCAGTTGCTGGTCTCTCATTGGTGGAGAATGACAGATACACCTGGTGCGACACTAGCGACCCTAGCGGAATTTATTCTCGCGGTAGACCTCATTATAGGAAGGCTTTAAGGCCAATTTAAAGAAGCAATTTTCCATTTACTTATCGATTGGTATACTAATAGGTTTTTCCAGTCTGTCACAAATTGCCCAAGTTGGGAATACACGGCCAATTAGCCTGAAGCATTAGCCTTCATTAATATTATAACACTTAGGGTCGGAATGAAATGTATAGTCATTGTTATATACCCTTCATATAGGTCTTGATCTAATGTTTAGTCAACACTTTGACTATTCCAGCCTAATTCTTAGTTATGGTATCTTAACAATGATTTTGACGAGACGAGTTGATAAAAACAGCTGGTATCTGCTGGCCGCAAATAGCTCAAGATTGAGACAAATGAGTTCTTTAGAGGAGGCCTTCACCTTTACTTGAGGAGGGGTTCATGCAACCGAATAAAATTTTTTTTTCAATTGCATTATATCCAACTAGATTTTAAATCATTAATCTATCCTTTCACTTCTATTCTTTAAAAAATATGTAGTATTTAAGTGTGCATGAAATAAAAGGATTTTTATATATTTTTTTTTATTAACAATGATTTTGAGTAAGTTTGGTGGTCGAGATAATTGATTACAAATAAATGTAAAATATAACCGATTCTATTTCAATGCATATGGAACCTATTCTGAAGTATAGAGTATCGTAATCGATTAGTATAATAGACACAAAAAATTTACAGACGAATTTAAGAAGTCGGTTAAAAGTATGGCAGTTTAAGACGTCATTTGACAATTGATGTTATGCAACAAAAAAAAAAAACCGTCCCCATTTTCACTCACCACTCACCTACTTAACCTATCACCCTATTAAGGGCCTTATAAAAAAACACGACATCTCATTGTGTATGATCTATGACTTAGGTACCTCATATAATCCTAACATAGACTTTTTTGCAACCTTGCAGTCTAGAAAATATTAAGAATTAAGAAGCTACACGTTTACCAGGTATGTATGCATGTATGTATGTATTGTATCTGTGCTATTTATGTATACATCTAGAATGACTCAATACGCCTTTCTTAAGGTTTAATACCTGGAGACCGTTGTGAAACATTCAGTTTTATTCGTATCATAAATATTGTATTTCCTGGTAGGTAGGTTGCGTTGGTTCGACGGCCGGACCGTCGCGTCGCGTCGCATCGATCGACACCTGTGGCAGACTTCCCTGTACACACTAGAACGTAAATATTATTATTTCGCATTAAATTAAAATGTTTTTGAAACATTTGTGACATATATATTAGAGTTCTGGATGAGGGACGTGCAAAACAGAGAACAATGGTAGAAAAAAGGGGAGGCCTATACCCAGCATTGGGTGATTCCGAGCTGATATGATGATGATGAATATTTAAATTCTTGCAGTTCTAGCTTAATGTTGATAAGTTTACGTTGGACCTGTGCACGTATAATTAGGAAGCAATGTGAAACAACATGTATTCAGCTGAATCCGGTAAGACTGGAAGCCGACCCAAACATACTTTGGGAAAAGGCTAGGCTAGGATAATAATGTTTTCTTCTTTTATTTTAATTACCTACTGATTATTTATTATTTTGTAACTTATTATATATTTTTGTGTATGTTTTTGTCATCAAGGTTATCAATGTAAAATGTGGTATTCAGGCAAATTCGGCGAGACCGAAAGCTGATTTCAGAACAGCTTGGAAAAAAGCTCAAAAGAATAGTATGTGTTATATGCAGCTGATTTCAAAAACATAAACTTGTATTGATTGGTCTAGATTCCAATATATATGTTTGTAGAAATACATTTATTCAAAATTTGATTTTACTTAAGCTGAGATCACTATCATATCAGACCTTAAAACAATAATAATTTTGAATAATTATCTTAATCACCTGAACATACCTCTCACCTTTCATTCAAAAGCACAACAGGTTAATAAATCTGCAAAACTTCTGACAACTAAGTTGAACAAAATCTACGAGGGGAAAGCGTGGAGCAGTCAGCGTGATAAGAAATTAATTCCGTAGGGTATTACATCCATTTATCACAGGTTATCAGATCTTCGTACCTTCATGGAACCTACGAGGGACAGATAAGCCACTTGGAAGGATAATGACCAAATTTTCTAGCGCCATACAGATTTATCGTCATTAACAATTTATTCAGCAGTCAAGAGATAATTTATATAGCATTTTTTTTTGGATTTTAATGATGGTCGCTTTTATTTGTATATTTTTGGTATTTTCTTTTGACTCTCAGAGGTGTTACTAATATAGGAGATGTTCAAGAACTACCACTTTTTTTAGTTATAACTATCAGTAGGATTAGTTTTAACAAACAACCACCAATTAGTATTGGAAACGGGTCAATGATGAGCTATAATAACAAATAAAAATGTATTAACAAAAAGGTTATATCGACAAGGTCATGTGGTTGTAATAAACCTGTACTACATCCAATAAAGTTAAAAAAGTCTAAACTATTGAAAAAAGATAAATCATTGAGCAATGTTATTTACTTTATTCCAAAATCTGAGTACTACTTATGTTACAATAAGTATGTCAATTAAACAATATAGTTATAGGAATAAATCAAACATTACGAACTAGGAATTACGGTTATCAGGACGAAACCCAATATAATATTTTCAGGTGAAATTGAGCGCAAATATTTACGTTCTAGTGTCGTCTGTCTGCATTTTATTGCATTACCGATCCTTCGGGCAAAATGTTAGAGTGTGGGCAAATTCCTCAGACACATAAATTGCCCCGCCTTGTGCTGGCTACTGTAACCAAAGTGGGTGCCTTCATAATGAGTGTTTCGTTCAACTAATTGGTTGAGAGCAAAAAGCGAAGTCTTGTGAAAGAAATATCAATTAAAGTTGTAACAGAGTTTGATAGATGTTTCTATGTTATCTTTGATTCAATTGATTCGGTAGCCTTTTAATCATGCTTTGGTAAGTTCCTGGAGGGGCTCGTGGCTAAGTGTAAGCCGTAAGGTTTGACCGATAATACAGGTTTAGCCGCGCTCGCCGCGGTTGGTCCGTGGATGGGTGACCATTTCTACAACTAACCGAGACCCCTCCGGATAGCACGTTCAGCCGTTGGTCCCGACTGTCATACCTTGATCTTTGGTAGTCGTTAAGTCAATTCGGACAACCAGTCTTACTATGGGATACTGTGTTTCCTAGTAAAAAGGGGTTGTGGAGGCCAGATAGGCAGTCGCTTCATGTAAAATACGGTATTCAGCTGAATCCAGTAAGACTGGTAGCCGACCCCAACATAGTTGGGAAAAGGCTCGGGAGATCTGGTAAGTTTTTAGAAGAAATAGGAAGTTAATGATCAATACAAATTATATAATGGTGGTTTGTCAAACATAACAAAGGAAATAGGGGATGTTACGAAGTCATAGTCTTCTCGTTATTAATATAAAAAAAGAATTTGTACATTTATTTAGTACCTACAAAAGTGGCGGTGTTTACTATGTAGTTATATATTTAAATTCGCTCAAAAAGTAAAATAATATTACAACGCTTTTTTTACGTGCCCGTAAAATACTTCAAATTAGAAGTTGCGTTTATAAATATAATAAGTATATATATATTTTATGATGTTTTAAAAGTAATTATTACACGATAAAATGAAAACACTTTTCCAAAAAACTTCTTTCAACCCCAGCTTTCATTGTTTCTACATTGTTTTAAAGCTGTAAGTAAAACAAAGAAACGTCTACAAGGCTCACCTTTTACGTTCCTGTGGGAGCTAAGAGCCTGTCAGTTCCGCACTTTGTAACTAGATGGCGCTGTCCCGTGTGACGCGGGAATGCTCCTCGCGTGACGAGGAAATCCGACCTCTAGGTTCCTATGGGAAATATTTATATGCAATCGATAGATCTTTTTGAGAAGTTAGAAGCAGGTGCTTATTTGACGAATATATGCATAGCATATTATGGAATGATATACGTGATATCAGATTGAA
Organism: Autographa pulchrina; assembly: GCA_905475315.1. NCBI lineage: Eukaryota > Metazoa > Arthropoda > Insecta > Lepidoptera > Noctuidae > Autographa > Autographa pulchrina. Next base: position 2,842,592 of record FR997775.1, read on the forward strand.
TCAGAAAATAAGTGTTTTTATATTTTTAAATGTTTGTGTTTTATAAATTAGAAAGATGAACGCACATTAATGACTATAGAAACTATAAACTTTGGTTTCTTCAAATAATGACGATAAAGCCAGAACTAGTTAATAATAGTAATATGATATAGACCAGTTTGTTAGCAATTATTTATCTGACTATCATGATGTACAAAAACGTTACTCAATAACTAAGTAGATTAGTAAAAATATAGCTGAAAGACTACTAGGTAGGAAAAAATATGACCTTATTTTGTAAAAAATAATTTTGTTTCTTTATTTTTAGTCAATAACATAGATTTACCGTTTGAGAAAACAATCAAAAAGTTCGGGAATAGCGGGAAGTCTCTCAGAAGAGACGCCCATTTGTTATGCCATCCCGGCATTAAGAAGTACAAGGAATAAAAAACACGTTATAGCGGTCCTAGTGATTAAGCACAACGAGAACATCTTCGCAACGATTGGACATTGTTGAAATTTGGAGCCAGAGAAATAGCGACTATTTTTAACCCCCGACGCAAAAAGAGGGGTGTTATAAGTTTTACGTGTCTGTCTAGTGTGTCTGTCTGTACCATCATAGCTCCCGAACCGATGAAGCGATTTCAATTTAGTTTTTTTTTTGTATTAAAGGTGACTTACACAATCTTTCTTTGCACTCGAAATATATGTATGTCAGTATGTTACTATGTTTGTTCGGGTGGAATCTTGCAACTCTTGAGGTATCTTTAATCGATTGAACTAAAATTTTGTATACACGTTTATTGTAATATCGAGCTCATCTGATGGTGAAGCCAGAAGGTGGCTGTAAGTTCTGTAAGGAAACCGTACCATATAATTCACAGTCAGTCATTACAACTCTGATGACCAGTCTAAATATGATGTGTTTTATTAATACCCTGTTGAGTGGGATGAGAATTTATGAAGCTCAGATAGGCTAGTCCATGTAGAATACGGCATTCAGTTGAATCCGGTAAGACTGGAAGCTGACCCTGGCATGTTTTGGTTAAAGGCTAGGCAGATCGTAGAATTCACTTAAATACGCATACATGATAGTGCACTTTACGAAATGAAAGACAACAATTTAATCTTTATGAATATTACAATGGAAAGTTAAAAAAATATGTAAATTTCGACATGACTGATTCAAAAGCGGTATAATGAGCTGCATTTCGAACAAAATAAACTCAAACGATATCTAAATTGTGCAATTAATTTGCACCATTCAATTGAATCGTTTTCATTTAAATGGAAATTCGATATTATTTTGGGCGCAACAGCTGTTTTCATAGCCACACATATAGGCCATTCAGTTACACGCTCTCCTATTTCCGAGGCAACAGACCTCGACCTTGGCCTTTTTATCACCACGTTTATTCTCTCGGTCACATTAACGTTGCCATGGTAACCGCTACAACTAATTCGGAGTCATTTTGCAGTGAATATTTTAAGGCCAGTTTCCTTGTTTTAGAACTGAACATAGTTTTTCGTGAATATACAAATTATTCAGGAAATAGTTGAATATTAAGCCTAGTAGGTTCTCTGGAATCTTTAATTCTTGTAACTGTTAGTAAAAAAGTTACCTCCCTTTTAAATAAAAAGAGCAGCAAAGTTACAAAAAACAATGAATATTCATACAAGAATGACGTATTTCATATCCAAATGGAATATTTTTTCGTTGTTGTAGCAGTATTTATGGGCAAATGTTCATACATATCTCTGAAGCGAAGTCAAACAGAATATGTTATGAGTGCAGGGTATTCAGCAGAAATGTAGTTACGATGTACAAAGGTAAAGGGGTCATGGAACAAGGTCTGTCTGTCTAGTGCAATGTTGTAATACAATTTATGTACACGTATTATTTAATTAAAAGTACAATTTTTCGTATAAAAATGTCGTGTTGAGCTAAGTTCAGTGAACTTATACCTACTTGTATACATAATGTTGCAGTTTCCAACCTAGGCAAGTACCAATGTGGCTTTTTCAAAGTTATAGGTACTTTCTTAATTGTTCTAAGACACTACTGACAAGCTTAAAAAAATTAAAAGTAAGATACGTAGATACAAAAAATTTAAGTCCGAAATCGCCAATCCGCAATGAGCAAGCGATAAGCGAGCAAGATTGATATTGTTACATTTTCTATAAGTTAAGAGGCCTGTGCCCAGCAGTGGAACGTTTATAGGCCGCTTTATATAGTATTACACACGTATATACACTTTTTCATGATTTGTATTTGTAACTAATTTTATATACCTAATCTAAATCGTAAATGTATTAAATGTACTAGTTTTCTCTCTATTATCTTTGACGACCTCTGTGGTCGAGTGGTGTATGCATCGGTTTTCAAGGTGTCACTGTCAGCTCCGAGGTCTCGGGTTGGATCCTCGGAACGGTCAATATAGAAAACAACTTTTCTACTGTCTCGGATATAGGGGTTTTTTGGTGCCTTCGTTGACTCTCATTGCATAACACTAGTGCTTTAGCTACTTATGTACTTTGGGTTCGGAGCAATGTATGTGATATTGGGCCTGTCAGTGTATCCTGCCATTTGCAGCGATTGTTTACCAAAATATATGTCAAGATAATTATAATTTTAAAATGCCTTGATAACCAAACCTTTCTCTTGGAGCTTTCTTATAGTTGAACAGACATCTGCACCTTCAGTACAGCACTGATCGCATTTTGAAACTGAAATTAAATCAGCCAGTCTTATCTCGAAGCAGTAAGGTTGAATTTTCTATAGCACCGTGTCTTCAGTCAAGCGGTCTTAGCATAACTGGACTGAAAACTAAACTCTCTCGCGAACTAAATAAGCGTAAGGGATTACTTACTAGTTAAACTTAACGTTGTTTCACTCAACTAATACTTGCTTTTAAAATTAAATTTAGTTTCCTTACAAAGTGGGGGAGACTAAAGAAGTGGTTTTAATTATTTTACCAACTTGTTTGTTTCTAATTAGTGAAAGCCACGGAAGACAATTACTTGCTTTACGAAGTTTTTTACGATGGTATAAAGAATTAAGTTTCATTATAAACTAGCTATTGCCCCCGCGGTTTGTCAAAAAGTAGCCCATGTCCAACTTACATGTTACTTCCGGTAGATAATTTTATTTGTATAACACAACAGTTAATCATAAACAATAGGGACAAATAGTGCAAAAGAAAGAAAAGTACAATATTATATGTCAAATATACGCATCCCACCCTTAAGGGAAAACCCGCAGTTCCCTATTTTGTAAACATTTTCTTATTTATTGGTTGCTGTAGCACTTCCACGAACTCGTAGCAGTGGTTCCGTGCACGTAGCAATCTCATGAGGATGCTACGGATGTGCTACGAAATGCTTCTACAGCTAGTTAATTAAGTGAAACCAGTGTGCAGTGTGGTTTACTTTAAAATTATTTTTCAGTTTAAAAATATATCATAAAATAATTCAAGAATTAGTTGCTAGGAAATATTGCGTCATCTGAGTATAATATAAGAATATAAAACAAGTTGCATGTCATAAGTAACAAAAAAATCTTAATTCAACTTATGGACTGAAAGAACAATCACAAAATATTCCCTAGTCTTATGATAATCATGTACTTGTAGATACAGCCTCTATCCACAGCCTTATACAAACGATAATAGCGGAAAGCCAATAAAACTGGCTTCAAACATGTAATAAAGCTAGCTCTAATACAACCTTTGTATGAAAACGGGGAATTGAGTTATTAAAATTTAATTGGAGCTGAACAATAGCACCCTTCATTTCAAACTCATGTTCGGAAATAAACTCTTTTGATTTATTTTTATATTAATTTTATTTAAGTTTCTAACCATAATTTCCAACTAATTTGGTTCTATGTAAAACACGAATATCAATTTATGTGACCATTCTCTACGTGTGGTATCAAATAGAGGGAAAGAAAATAAAAACATAAATCAGGTTTTAGTCGACTGATTATAATATAGGTCTTCATTATCTATCTTTAAAATTCAAAATATTTTATTCAAGTAATAATTAATTTGAACACCAATCCATCATCATCACCTTGTCATCCCACTGCTGGGCATTGGGCATAAGCCTTTCTTTTCTCGTGCCATTACGTTCCTGTGTCAGTCTTATCCAAACTAAACCCGAAAATTTTACTATATCGTGGGCCCATCTTGACCAATGCCTTGAGAATAAAATAAAAACATTTATTACACTTTTAAAAATGTAGCTCTAATTACTCAAAAACGTTTACCACTTAAACGTTCCTCAAAAGGTATCGTTTCCATAGCAACGTCTAAAGCAGCCTTTAATCACGTCCCTTAAATTCGTTCTTCAAAGGTAAAAGGTATAATTGTAGGAATGCCTAACGATTAATTGTTTGTGGAAATTGTTCCAATGAACAGTTTGACTGGTTCGCGCCTGTTTGACAAATCCGCTTGGTAATTGGAACGCGATCGCTTGGGATATTGTAATGAGGCGGTGAGAGAAAGAGGCGAGCAAATACATTTATTTATACAAAAATAAACATGAGCAGTGTCATTTTAAAAGGCTGTATAAAAGTAAATTTAGTCCTTTTTAGACGTCACTGATTAAAATAACTGGAAAATATCGTTTAGAAACCACTTTCTAAACTATTTTTATTTACAATTCAATACTTAAATCTAATATAACAACAAACACTTACAACTAATAATATAATAATAAAAATGTTTATTAAGCCAAAGAAATACAGATTGGTACATAAATTATTATACATGGTACTTATTTACAGAGAAAGAGTTTGTGTTGCAATCTGTACAAATGTGATTATTCTACCTCTTAAACTAGGGTTACCTGTATCTTAAGGGGTAGTATTCGGCTAATATTATACAGCATAAGAAAAACAACAAAAACATAACAAATGGACTGTGACAGTCTGCCCTCTGTCTTAAAACATTAGGATAAAAGTAAATTAAAACTATACTAAAATTAAAACTTATATACATAAATTACTGGACGCACTGGAGTCCTTTGATAAGGAGTGGATGACCACGGCCCTAGCTAGAGAGAGATGGAAGGAGGGTAGAGAGGCTTTTGCCCTGCAGTGGGACAGAAACGGCTAGAAAAAAAAAAAAAAAAATATACATAAATAAAACTAAGCGTCAAAAAATTCATCGTCATCCTTGTCAATGGCAGGAAACGTGCCCAGAAGGCTGGCAGCATTTCCACGTTGAATGGCTATGCCGATTCTCTGTGCAAGGAACAAACCAGCCTTCCGATCACAAGTAGAGTCGACCAAACGTTTTGAGAGTTCTAAATACAAAAAGGAAGTGAGCAAGCGTGATGATCACTCGTTCCCTTTTTGATCACTTAATTCGCTAGAATGCTTATCGTAAGTGAATGTTTCAGTCTATCAGTACCTTACGTGTTCGTATTTACCTAACTGTAATATGCGTAAATACCTTGGAATTATGGAATACTTAATTTAATAAATATATATTAATTTGAAAACGCTATCTCCTCTGCACTCGGCAATCAGAGTAGCGGCAGGCTTTCCAAACTTTGAATCAATATACAGAGAAAATGAAACAAAAAAAAACAGTGACTATTCAAAGTAAAAAATCCATATTATATTAAAAATCAAAATGTCCATAAGCCGTGTCACGGAGGGGTAAAATCAACAAACATTTGTGGATCACACAAATGTTTGTCAATGTGGGGATTATGCTTTTCATTTTTATGTCAACATAATCTTTTAGTTCAGCTTTTTTAATTTAGTGTTGTTTACACAGCTTTTAAAATTAGTATATAAGCAAAAAAAGTGTGAAGAAAAGATTATTATTTTCGTAACTAAGTAAGGCTTGAGTATCTCCATGTTGAACACAATTTTCAAATCGCATGGTAGGTATTCATTCGAAGGTATTTTTTCACGAATAAAAAACAATCAGACTACATAACTGTTGTTTACAGTATTTATTCAATATGTCTGACTAAATTAATCGCCTTAATTAAATTGAAAACGGTTAATTTTTTCACACATTTTCTAACGTTATTCTACACAAAAATGTAAAAAAATGTAAAAGAAGTATGTAAAGTAAATATACAGTTACCTGTGAATACATACACCTAATCTGTGTGTAATGTTTATCAAAGGGTTGGCAAAAGTCTTGTGACATAATAATTTTTCCATAAAAAAAAATGTCTTGGTAACAACTTACTTGTAGTTATAGAATCACTGGCATGTTAGTGGGTATGCAGAAGGTAGGTTCTATTTAAACTAATAGGTACTTAGTAACTGGCATGCACTGATAGAAGCAATACTGCGTGTCTGTGACTTTAGGTATGAAATAATCAAAACATGAGAATGTTTTGATTATGTAATGTTTACGTGTTTTTTAGGCACAGAGACGAAACGTCTTTGTTGACGTAAATGAATACTTTCCCACCGAGGTAATCAAATAAAACAAAATAATTAGGAATATTCCTCAACAAATAGAAAACTGCTTATTACACATATCAAAATACTACATACATACATTTCAAAATACTGAACAGATTCCATACATTATAGCTAAGAACTATCTCGATCAAAACAGTTTTAAAAGAAACCCGCATCACAATCGGTCCATTCGTTTAGGAGCTACGATGCCATAGATGGACAGACACAGAGACACCTCAAACTTATAAAACATGTTCTTCGTAGGAGATGAAAAATAAAAATACACTTATTCTAAGTAAACAAAGACGTGCCAGCCCTAGAGTTAACTTTCGCCACATTTTTCACCGCACTACGCTCGACAATTCATTGGGACATCGCTCAACCTTATCTCTTCCCTTTGCAGTACATTTTCCTTCAGCCATAATGATGTGACGACGCTTTATCGATAACATCGCTATTGTTAATTCGTTAAGTATTCACAATGCGTACTTTATTCTGTTTCCTTTTATAAGTCGACGTTTATTAATCTTCTTACTTTTTAACTTGACTTAGTTTATGGATGCAATAATGTTTATTTCTTGGTTATTTATTTAATCTTAAAGTTGATTTAATCTGAAAGTCTGAAACTGCCTCGTTGGCCTAGTGGTTCTAAGCGCGACTGCTACGCTAGAGGTCTTGGGTTCGATTCCCAAGTCGACCAAGGTGTTATTGGGTTTTTCTGTGAAATTCTCAGTAGCAGGTCGGAGTTTGGATTTGTGCCCGGTTAGTGGCAATAGGCTCGCCCCCTATTACATGGGACCTAAACAAATACCGGCGAACTGTGGGTGTACATTGGTACACCTCTGCCTAACCCATCGGGGATACAGGCGTGATGGTATGTTTTATGCTTAAAGTTGATAAAGTGTATTTTTCTGCATCAACATTTTTAGGCATTTTCAGTCAACGTAAGTAATTTTATCGGAAAAATATTTTTTACTGTGACTATTTTTCAAAACAAATGTCACAGGTCTGACAAACATTTCTTAAGAAATCGGCAATACTTTCTAATACCAGTTCTTTACTTGTATGTAGATTTGCTTTTTTAACCGACTTCAAAAAGGAGGAGGTACTGAATTTAACTGTATTTATTTTTCAATGTTTTTTACCACAAAACTTTTGAGTGGGTGAACCGATTTTGATGGTTCTTTTTTTATTTGAAAGGTGGTGCTTCCCGTGTGGTTCCATTTTAATTTGGTCCTGTTTTGACAGTAGGATCCATAAGAAAACCATATAAGAATTATTTTGAAGTCTGGTTTTTTTATAAGAATTATTGCTTATAGTGTAAAGAAAGTAACAATGAAATTTTCCCAACCTACCTATATGTATGTAATAATATACAAAACCAGGTTCCTTCAGACGATCCATTTGAAGCGATGTACACTTACACACAAATGTAATTACCTGTACTTAGTACTATCGAGTACAAAGTGCTCCTACATTATTTAGCAAGTTTAGTTATTTGTTAGAAGAGACTTAGCGCCTTGTTACCTTTTCGTCTAATTTATTATTTTCTCAGAGACTGTACTGGAATAATCAGAAAATTACAAGCTGAATAATTTGTGGACACTTTTAGAAAAATATTTAAGAGCAGCTGATTTTTTTTGTCCGTGATTTAACAACGCATTTAACAAAAAAAAAAACAAATTTTTCATAATCAACATATTTCTTAAGCAACATTAACTGTCAAGACCAAGAAACTTCAAAAATAAAGGCATGTTCACACTCATTTATCATACTGGCACTTCTATATCACTGTCTTGGTTCCCGCGACGCTATTTATATGCTAATTTTAAACCTAAAATAGGTATATACCCGTACGTAAGACTTCTAGTTAATTTTGTTGAAGTCTTTCCCTGATTTATCGAAGCTTATCGGAACAAATTTATTCGTTCGACTTCGTTAGATAGTATCTTTACAACCACTTTGCTCGAATTAAGAGATGCTGTTAATAGTTTTGGGTATTAAGGCGACTATGTGGACTCCACAAAACATCAAACGACCTCGTGGCCGGCCCAAAAGGACATGGCGGGACGAACTAGACTCCTATTTAACATTATGGATAACAATAGTTCAAGATCGGGAGAATTGGAAGAAAGAAAGGGAGGCCTTTGCCATGCAGTGGGACGATAATGGCTGAAAATAAAAGAAATAATAATAATTAAGGCCCACGGAGTGCTGTTGTCTGTCTGACTGAGTTTGTCTGCTTGGTATAGGTACTCCGTACTATAGACTTCAATACATAGACTGCTTGATGCAGTTCTACTTTGAACGGTGGACAAAACAAAAGCTAGCGACCGGGAGGCGCGCGTGACGCGCGAGGTGTACATTAAGAATTATTATTATTATGAAATTGTTAATTACCAACAGACAGGGACTGCCCGTGTTTGTTGATCACTACTGGCTAACTGCTCGAGCAGTCCGTGTACGGGTGGCTTAAGAGTTGGTATGAACAAAGCAACAATTTTGTTATTACCTTGGTTGGTAATACCTAAGTCCGACAAATTGTATTATCATAATAATTTTAACGCTCACCAATATATAAAGAAAACAATCAGTAAATAGTACAATGGGTAGTCTTATCAGTTATCACGGTCCACGGAATTCTGAACAACGTATACACAATGAACTATAGAAAATACTTTGATTTTAATTGCATGTATTCCCTCCACGAATTTAAATAGCAAGCTTGCTTGTTTACGGGTCCTTTATAATCTACAATCGATTTTGAAACTTAATCCTTTATGTACAAAGCTCATTATGTATTGTGAGAATTCGATCAAAATTTCGTATTCAGTCTGATGGGGTAGTTCATGTTTCACATGACAGATGGCATTAGCTGTTCGTTTTGAATGCATCTCGTGTACGATTAGATGAGAATGACACTCACATAGCCCCTTTTAGTATATTCCATTGTTACGACCCTAAATGAGACTAGAGAGAGATAAAACTAAATCCAGCCAAAGTAAAAATAATAATAAATAAAATGCGTTTTAGTTAGGACTTTTTAGATTTCGATCGATCCAGTCATTTGTGCACGGGTCCGTACCAAGATCTCTTAAAGCAGTACTATTACGGTTGTGGAAGCGGGACGGCGCACTACACTGCGCATAGCGCTGTCCCACTTACTCTCATCATGCCGCTCACTCTCATGGTTAGGCCCCAGGTTTTTCGCTGCAGTGAAATCGTCATCTATAAGAAAAGTAAATAATGTAACTGTGCCTATGTGCTGGCTGTTTTGTTACTGATGAGTTTTAATATACTAATTATTTATTCAAGAAAGAAGCTTTAAAGAAAATAAAATTGGTAGTTTTTGGTTCATTAAAACTGCATGGAAAACCGAGTGATGCAGGCCACAACGCTACAACCACTGCGCGACGTGCTGCGGGTTCGATCCTCGCATGGACAAAAAATTGTGTGGTTTACAAGTATTTGTTCAAAATCATGTTATTCTTAATATATGTGTTCTTACAACCCGCTTCAAAAAGAAGAGGTTCGCTTAAACCTACTTCAAAAAGAAGAGGTTCTCAATTCATGTGCTTTTTTACAGCTTTGCAAAAAGATTTAAAAAAAAAATTGTCGATACCTCGGTCCCATATAAATTTCATCAAAATTGATACAGTACAGTTTTGTTTTTTAATTGCAGTCGTTCTTACATTTATTTGCAACCAATTATTAAGACAACGATTTATTGCTAAGTCGCAGCTATCCTTCCAACCAAGCAACCTTTTTAATCTATCTCAAGTACTGACAAGTAAACTCGAAAATCAATTTTAATTCTACCTTAACCTATTTAAATCACACACAGATTTCCCAGTAAATCAGAATCGTGGATCCCGAATAATTTGCACTTAACACCGAGTGACGTGTCATGATTAAAAGTGTGTGTTGGCGTCGGAGCAAATTAAAACGTACGTGTATAGCGATACTCGTGTTGACAGATTTAAGTTCAGAGAGCAGTTTTTTTAATCTACTGCCGAATATAATTTAAAGTTATAACTTAATTGCGAATATAACTTAATTAGAAATAGGCATTATTTTAATGATCTGAATAGATTTTTGCTTGAATGTTTGATGCGGTTGATCCAGAGGAAAAACAAACAAATAGTAAACTAATTACTCTATATAATTAGTAGGTTTATGTTTTTTTTCAATCAATCAATCAATCTTTTATTTGCATAAAACATGGTGGCATAAAACAAGATGTTCAATAAAAATATGTGTACAGCATGTTTTGCCGTGGCACACGGCGCGCAAAAATAATATTAAATTAAATAAATTAATAAGATGTTCCTAATCTAACTAAAATTCATTATATACCTTTTATTATGTTACCTCTTTGTCAACAAAAACATTTAAAGGTATGTGCCTCAATAAGATATAAATAGCATATTGTATTAATAGTCGTAGAACAAGACCTACCTCACTAACAAAAGATTATCCTTAAAAACACAAAAAGGTTTCACACAATTATTACAAATCAATTCTTTACAAAACCATGTACCTAGTGTCTTTGTAAACCTTTTTTTGCATCGCAAAGCAAACCCGTTGTAAAGCTTGTGTATCGATAATTACTATCCAACTCAAACACATGTAGTATAATTTGAATTTTGATAAGCCGTCGCGATCAGACAGACGGACCATACATACGTATAACTTTAATTGCACACCGAACACGGACGAAAGCGGACACCGCATCCCTCAAAGGGAATCGATCGAACATTGTATACAAATTTTCACACACACACAAAAACACCCACACACTGGACCTATGTATCCTTGTATATGAGTACATAGGAGTAAATGCGTACCCCATGCAATTCGGACGATTCAAATGCAGATATTTTGACGAGGATGCACGAACGCCATAGGGATTTAGGAGGGCCCAACCCTCCCAGACAGACGTATTGATTTTTGTGTTCAGCTCACCCCTGTAGTTGTGGGGTTGTTATTATTAAATATAAATGGCGTCGAAATGTTGGCGGTGTAAATGATTTTGACGTACTGTGATGGTCATTTTGGTGGTGCATTTGTTGTGTCTGGCTGAATTGTAAGAACCGTTAATTGCCTAAGACACCGCTATCCTGGTCGCTTTTTTTCTTATCGATTCTTATTTCTCTTTGGTAATGAATTAACCAAGTTGCTTGTCATTTATAAATATAAATATTGAAATGAATATTTTACTTAAAAAATTGTACTACACCGTGGACCTAGTGTTCAATATATGTAGAAGATAATAAATAAAATTAAATATTTCGATGGAAAGTTCCGGTTTGATTATCTATTTATCTCGTTTCGTAAATTTTTAGATTGTACTACATTTATGTAATTCTGAAAATTGATAGTTTTTAATTGCGTTTCGATCAAAATATATTTTATTTTTTTTCCTGAAGCTCAAACTTTTTACTGGTAATTTTGATATTTTTATCTTAGGTGTAATGATTTTTTTTGCGAGTAAACATCATTTTTTAAAGGATTTTATTAAAAAATCGTGTTACGTGATATCCTCCCCAATTGGGAACCAATTTTGACGATTCTTTTTTATAATTAGTTGGGTATATCCAAGGGAGGCTTCATTTAAAATTTATGAACGAATTCTTAACCGAAGGGTGGAAAAATGAGGAATGAAATTTCATATTAGACTTTTATCAATTTTGAATTCTGTTTTTATATTTTAAGGTTTCCTTGTACAGTTAGATTTATATATAGTTTTGAAAAAAAAAAATTAAGATATTTTTCATAAAAAAGTACCTACCTTAAGATTATTTTTCTTCTTTTGTTTTTACACATTTGGAATGTGTAAAAAAATAGAAAATATCTGACTACTATAAAACTGAAAATTGGTTTTAATTTTTATTCATTCCAAGTGCTTACTGAAACTCTTGTTTTATTTGGGATAGAGTGTTTAATACCACAATGGATGCGAAGATAATCTAAAGCCTTAACGGTCAATAATCTTCGAAGCATAACCTGAAATGGTTCCCTGAGGTTATTATTACCATGAATGTTATCTGAACAATAGGCTTGTATCGATGCGGTAACACTGCAGCTAACTTGGGTTTAGGAGATGATAATTATCTGGATCATATAGGTATAGTGTAGTATAGGTGTATGATCGATTAGGGGTAAACGTAGGCTGAACTTAACTGAAGTTAGTCGACAGTTGGGTAACAGCATTTTCGTTCAGTGCCTATGCACAGTTACGAGCATGTATACACATGCTGAAAATGAAAACAAATTTAGCAAAAAGTTTTTATTGAAACTCAAAAAGAAAATAAAATATACATGATTTGAGAACTGTTTTGTATGATTTGTATATAACTTGGTTTACAATTCCAAACTAGAATTGAAGAAAAAATCAATTGAAAGTTGCTAAGGGTGTATATTTTTTTGCTGGTAAAGGTGAAAATGTTTGTCTGAATGGACTGATCTTTAGGAGTCCGGTTTGATCTGTGATCTTATGACCAGATAGAAACACAGCTGAAAGCTGTAGTACTCCGACAGTACAATGCTTCGCCCTTCGGTTAAGCCTACATTAGGCCAACACGCTGTCTAACAATGATCTTTAACAATCGTTAAATCACTTAAAGATTAGCAATCAAGTAAGTAGCTAAAGCACTTGTGTTATGGAATTCAGATACAACGAAGGTACCACCAACACCCAGACCCGAGACAATGTAGAAAAGTGATTTTCTACATTGACACGTCCGGGGATCAAACCCGGAACCTGAGAGCTAGCGACATCTTGACACCGCGACCGGTGCGTACGCCACTCGACCACGGAGGTCGTAATTATTAATAAATACCATAAGTGAGTTCAGTTTTAATTTGAAACAATTGTCACTTACGAGTTCATAAATAAATTGTTGATTTCGAACCTTTGTTTGAATAGAGAAAAGTTATGGAGCAAACACAGTAAAATTAATTTCATACCAAAAGCAATCGATGTTATACCTAAAGCCTGATTTAGACGGTGCAAGAAATAGCGTGCGAGTTGCGGTACATTGCCGTCTACGATCCATCTCTTATGACACCATAGCCGCGCGGCCCCGCAATGTACCGCAACTCGCACGACATTTCTCGCATCGTCTAAATCAGGCTTTAAAGACAAACGACGCGAGATCTCGTAAACCAAATGATTGTATGAATTGTCATTACCTGATCATGTTACGTTTACCTTTGTAGACACTGTAAGATGAACAAGCTTTACGAAATTAAACTTTAATAGAAAGCAATTAGAACTTTGTTTCCGAAAACTCTACGAAATTATACGCAAATGAAAATTTGTGTATGTATGTATCGACTCACTGAATCATTTAACAAACTTATCTTTTGCCGCCGTCCAAATAAGAGTACATTGAAAATTGACCTTTAATACGCTTGAATTAGGTTGTGGAATCAAGTTGAACGAATGCAGATTTCGTTGGTTGTGTATTATGCGTCGATCGGCATTACTACTGGCCACTCGTCCGACCAATTACAACATCAAGTGGTATGAATATTCACTCGGTATCGTGAATACAGATTTGATTATAGAATAATTCAATCGAACCGCGACGTGAACGCGATTCGAAATAGGAACCAACGGTTTTTTTGTTCGATCGAATTTCAAATGAAAAATAGTAGGGGTAAGGGTTTACAGAGTTATAAATTGCATGATACATAGTCTTTTTATTCTAATTAGAAAGTTTCATTTAGGTAGGTACATTTAGTACTAGGCAAATTGTATAGTAGGTACATATGCACAAAATACCTCCCTACCCTTAGTGCTAGGCACAAATTGTGTAATACTTACTATACTTATAATTTGGACCTATATAACGTTACGTTAAAACCATCATAGTTCTATCATGAAAAAGAAACATTCTTCTATGTCAATCAAAGGACGACGTTTTAAAAAATGTCTGTATTCAGTAAATAAACTCGAATTATTTCAATCACAAAGTTATATTGGCATAGAACTTGAAAGTGATGAGATTCGAGGCACATATAATATTTTAATGCTAATGCGACCGCCTGGTTATTCATGAGCTGACGTTGAGCAATTAATCAGATGGACTTCTATGTATTTTGTGAATTTTGTCTCCTTTATTTGTAATAGTATTTTACAACTGCCTCGTTGGCCTAGTGGCGCTAAGCGCGACTGCTACGCTAGGGGTCTTGGGTTCGATTACCAAGTCGACCAAGGTGTTATTGGGTTTTTCTATGAAATTCTCAGTAGCAGGTCGAAGTTTGGATTTGTGCCCGGTTAGTGGCAATAGGCTCGCCCCCTATTAAATGGGACCTAAACATACCGGCGAACTGTGGGTGTACAATGGTACACCTCTGCCTAACCCTTCGGGGATACAGGCGTGATGGTATGTTATGTTATGTTTAGTATTTTACAATAGAATTACCCGCGGTTCCAGAAAGGTTGAACAACAATTGATTAGTGGATCACCTGTCAAATCTCAAGTGAGCACTGTGATTGTTTGTTAGAGTTTTGGTCAACGAATACCAGTTTTGATCAGTTGATTTGACAACAAGTTAAATCACAGCCTTTCAGAAACCCTGAATACTATAGTAAGAATCTTCCGTTTTTCAAAAACCCTTGGTCTTAAATCTTAACAGACAGACACATAGACTTTGGATATAGACCGCTAGTATCGCTAGTTTCCCTTTGTGCCAAGCGAGAGCACTTTTGTGTCTGTATTTAGTACATTCGTTTACTGATTTAAGTTATTTTTCGCGAAACGACAGACTTATATGCGAAAATGTCGGTGGTTTCGACCAGTTTCGACATTGTTAGGATAATATTAGGGTTTTATATAGTTTTATTAAAACGGCGTGCTCCGTCTTGATACTAAATTTACGAGAAAACTAGTTCATACTAGTGTTTACGATTCATACCCTGATAGGCTTACTCTTTAGTTTCTTATCTATACTCTAAGGTCATAAATGATTTTTGACAGTCGTTAAGTCGTTGCAATTCTGACTAGCCTCACAGTGAAATGCTGTACCCACCCAGTAAATGAGCTGTGGTAGTCAGATGAGCAGTCGGTCTAAGTGAAGTAGGAAACAATCATATTCTATTCAATATTCTATAACCCTCCAGAAACTTTTTAGTTTTTTCGCTATAATCCTGTATGCATGTTTTCTTTAGAATTTCTGCCAATGTCCACTATAGATTCATTAACATAGGAGGGATTGGGTTCTAAAGTTTAAATGTCATTTATATGACAAAGTTTGTTGGGCAGTGAAAGGGATGGATGAAAGACGAGTGCATGTTGCTGAAATGAGAATGCTTCGATGGATGACTGGAGTAACGAGATTGGATAGGATAAGAAATGAGTATATTAGAGGAAGCTTGAAAGTAGCGCCCGTAAATGAAAAGATGAGAGGTCACCGTTTGTCGTGGTATGGACATGTAATGAGGAGGGATGAAAGTCACATAACTAGGCGAGTTATGAGTATGAATGTGGATGGGTATACATGCAGAGGAAGACCAAAAAAGAGATGGATGGATTGTGTGAAAGATGATATGAGAAAGAAAGGAGTGAATACTGAGATGACGAGTTGTAGAGATGAATGGAAGCTAAATACGCATTGCGCCGACCCCAAATAATTGGGAACAGGGCAGGGAGATGATGATGACAAAGTTTGTTATCATAATTTAAGCACAAAGTACCAAATAATAATAATAATAATAATAATAATAGTCGAATTGAGTACTATAAATAAATAAATAATAAATAAATGCGGACAACATCACATACATTGCTCTGAACCCAAAGTAAGTAGCTAAAGCACTTGTGTTATGGCATTCAAACAACAAAACAACGAAACAACGAAAGGTACCACAAACACCCAGACCCGAGGCAATGTAGAAAAGTTGGTTTCTGCATTGACCCGTTCGGGGATCGAACCCGGGACCTCAGAGCTAGCGACACCTTGAAACCGGTGCTCACGCCACTCGACCACGGAGGTCGTCAAACTTACTCCCTTTTTTTTAATCGGTTAAAAAATATATTATTAAAGTCTCTATAATTATGTCCTTAAACCTTCAAAAAAACTCAAATTTCCATATTTTTAGGTTGTTGAAAATGTCTTGAAGAACAGGTACGTTCTATTTCCGGGCGCCAAGAAAATTTAAGATAAGTTTAGCGCGAAATTAAAGTTAATCGAAAGTTGAGATTCAACGTTCAAGTAAATTAGTCTGAAAATTGAGATGGCCAGCATTTCTCAGCTAATTGCGTCCTCGTAAATATTACAGTAATCTACGTGGAAGATTCTAGAAAATATTGCCTGGCTGTGATAATGGATAACAAGTCTTAATGTGTTATTAATTATTTAAGCATTCATTGTAAATTACAAAAGAAAAGCTTAACGTTTTATTTAATTATGCTTTGTTTTATTGTAGTGTGTTTCAATGATAATCCTGTGACCTGTAGAAAGCGCTACATTCCAACGGGGTGTCTAGTTTTAAGTTAAGTAGATTATTTTTACTTTTGTTAATTTATTATTTTATTTATTGTGGTACTTTACGAGGCTGTCTTGGCGCACCAGCGCAAAAAGCCTCATCAAATAAATGATTAAAAAAAAAATGATAATCAAAGAGAACTAAAAATAAGAAATGTTTGTATATATTTTGATCCCCATTATAAATCTTGATTAATGCTAATTTTCCACATGAGAAGATGTCTGTACCCAGCAGAGGCATTCATAGGCCAGTGTTAATATTATTATACAATTATATTTTAATTGAGCCGTTACTAATTAAATAAATATCTTAATCCATTACCACGGTTGGTTGTTTGATATTCCTGATATAAAGTAGAAGATAGACATTGATTGTTACATGATAATCTTCAATTAAAGCTGATGATTAAACACCATTAATTAAAACTACCATGAAATTTTAGGGTCTGTTCCACTTACGTCTCAATTTTCAACTAACTTGATATTTGAAAACTTTAAAAAAAAAACTGGCTTGTAGCTCTATCTTACTGTTTAAGGCTAAATAAACCATCTTTAAGAGGGCCTCGATTCAGCCATTTAAGAGTTGCTTGAATTGACTGAATGACCTGCTTCATTTGGTCATTTTTACGATAATTGGAATTTCGCTAACTGTCATTACGATCATTAATTGGTCATTCTCTTCGAGAGTTCAATGAGATTTTATTGTAGGATTATCTGAAGACACTGACCGACCACTGACATGCATTTAAAACAACTGAATTGAGGACCAGAACTATTGACTTTTGATAAATAGCAAATAATTGTGTTAAACCTTCATAGGTGCATAGTGGAACAAATGTCTCAATATGGGGTATCTGGTTGCTACTGATTAGCGTCTCGTTTTGAAGTTATCAATAACATCTATTGTTCCTGCCTAATTAGTATTACATAATTTTAATTAAACCCAACTTTTGTATTTCTTATGTATTATGGATCATCTCAGATAAAAATAGCTATATTTTCAAATATGTTTAATTCTGATGTACCAAATAGATACTTGCAGAAACACCAAAATTCTCATAATATAATAATATTATCATAGTACTAACTGATTGAAAAAAAACTTTCGTCCCGTGTTGTCCCACCGTTGGGCAAAGGCATCTTAAGTTTCTTAACCAGTCCTTGGCTCCTTAGACCAGATGTTTTATAAGCTTCAAAAACATCCACCTATACAAAACTAAACAAAACTATAATTATTCTTAATCTAGAATAATACACACAAAAGCACAAACTGACAATTTTAAAATAATTATTCCATCAGAATTGAATGACTCCACAAAACTACCTACCTCTACGTATCTGTATTTTAACCGTCTCTCTGCCGACGCAATCATGGTGCAACGCCGAAAAATCGATAACCGCCTCCCCATGGACTATTCCTCTGATGTTGGACCCTTTGTACCGTTATATACAAATATATTACATAATGAACATTGACATTGAAGGGTTGGGTAGTCTGTTATGTATTGAGTGCACGGATTATAGAGTAGGAAATTTACGAGAGTGGTTTGTTGAAGGTTAAATTTTGTTTTGGATTTGGAATATTTGTAACTGATAGCGTATCTTTCTTTGGAGTTTTGTTACAATATTTCGGACCTACAGAATAGCATTTTCTGCAGTAATTGTGATGATTAAGGAAGTAAACCTAGTAATCGTTTTTGAACATTGACCTTTTTTAGAAATATTAAAAAAAACGTTCAGCGCTGAGTAGCTTAGGATTAAAACACTGCAGATAAACTTCTTTTTATATCGACGAAGTATCAAAAAAATTAGATATCTATTTCGAAGATTAATTAACCGCTATGTACGGGACATAGGGTTAATTAAACACAGGACACATTAAACAATAAAAGGACAAGGATAATCGGGGGGCACGGCAGTGCCCCCGCCAAGTCGAGCGCGAAGCAAACACTGCCGTACCATCCTTTACTGGAACCATTTCGCCGCATTTTCAGGCCTCTATTTGAGAACCTCTGGATAAGACCAGAACGCAGAAATTTTCGTCATCCAGTAAGCTCTAATCATATACTTAAAATCCAAAATTTCAAGTCTGTAGGTCATTTAGTTCCGAAGTTAAGCGAAAGCAAAGTTTCGCATTTACGACACTCACTCATGATCATCAAAATAGAACTAGTAATTCCCATAAACTCAGAGAGCTGAAATTTGGTACAGAGTTAGGGTTTAATGGCCACATAAAGGGAAAACTATAAAAACTAGGATAATCGAAGATCTGGAGTACCTGGTGACCCTGACTAGAAAACAAAAATTTTTAGAAGTTTTTGCTAATTTTTTTACATGACCTCATGGCTTTTGAGTAGAGCAACAATTTCTTTCCCGAAAACAATCTCATCCGAGCTACCATTTTGGAAATATAAATTGTTTTATATAAAATAGAAAACCGGTAGAAGGCTCATATCTCGGAAACGGTGCGTCGTAGGGCCATGCTTTTCAGACCCTAAATGGTTGCTACAGACAAGGTCAACCCGATACTGCAAAAAAATCGGAAAGATTCCGAAAAAAAAAAACTTCGAAAATTTGACTAAGTCCTTGCTCCATAGCGCCCCTAAGGCTACACTCCAACCCAATCACAAATCAATATACCATAAATTATTCCTTGTCAAAGTAATACTATAGATGATGCCACAGATATAACATAATCAACATAATTTTTTTACGCTATAATTCACTCTTGGTCTGCAATGGGCATCAAACTTAACTACGGAAATATAGTAAACACAAACACAAAATAATCATTGTTTATGCATAGGTCGAGTTGTGTGAAAAATGCACGAGAAAAATATAAACAATCAAAAATATTCTTATGTCGTACAAAGCAACAAAATTTAACTAAAAAAGATTAGTTACTAAAACTCAAAAAGGGTGTCTCGCCTAAGATTCGAACTTGCAGCAAGAATATTAATTCCCAATCATACTACCACTAAGCTGTTTACTACTACGGCTATTATTTCAAAAAGTTCATCATATGGCTACCTTGTACTGTCATGGTTACCCCTTGTTTATACGTCAATAATGCCAATTAACGTGTGCAGATGTTTAAAATGATTTTGGTGAGTAAGTAGACAACTACATGAAACGAGCGCGCTTTGACACTCACACACTGTCAACTTACGCACACATTCACAAACCTTGCGATAGAGCGACAGCGCTACTTTCTTCAAAAACCGAATTTTCAAAAGTCTCTCCGTCCGCCTTTCCTCTTTATACGCATATAAATAAAATTAAAGGAAAACTCTGGATAAGACTAGACTGACTTTTATACTTATACTTACAAGTTTACAAGAAGTTTTTTTCGTTGTTTCTGAATTCCATAACACAAGTGCTTTAGCAACTTACTTTGGGTTCAGAGCAATCAGTATGTGATGTTGTCCGCATTTATTTATTTACAAGAAGAAATAATCGAACGATTAACTTTATTCTACTCGAACATTACACAAATTAAATAAACAAATTACACTAAATAAACAAATTACACTAAAATATTAATTTCGTTCAAAATTTGGTCAAAATATAATGCATTGGACTAAGAGTGGCAGTAATACCCGCACACGTCGCTAGATTAGCAAGTTGTTATTATAACAATTCGAAGATTTGAATACGTTAGGCTTTTATGATTAGTGACGGATTATATAAAGAAATAAAATAAAAAAGAAAGAAAATAATAAAGAAAGATTTGTAATAATAAAAAAAACTACTCCTAAAAAGAAAAGAATCTGTATCAAATAAGAAAATCTAATAAAATAAATCAATATGCCCACGATTCTACAAAAAGAAGTGAAATCCCACCAAAAACATTCTGTAAAAAACTAGCCAAGTCTTGATGGAGCTGCTTGTTTATCTCTAAAAATTAATGAAATCTAGACAAAGTCGTACCAAGTCTAAGGTTCCTTCCTGCGATTTCTTTATTATTCTAGTTAATGTTGTGTGACTTGGCCGTTGAACGGTACACAAGGGTACAAAACCAGGTGCTCCATGACACCATTGCACCAATCTGTCGCGTAACAAACAGTATTAAAAATTATTTCCAGTACAGACGGACTTCTAATCATTGATAGAAGTCCGTCTGTGCGTCTATTTTATGTTAGATCGGTGGTCGATTTGATGCCACAAAAAGAAGAGAGCAGAAGTCAGCATTGTCAATGCTGAATGCATGTTTTGCACAATCAACAACAGCCTAAAATGAGATACTAGCGTCCAATTACCAATACCAGTATGGGCTATTATCTCGCTTAACAAACATAGGTAGTTACAACAGATATAACATTACGTGTAAAAAAATTGACTTGTACACACTCACGTATAAAGAATGTTCAACGGCCAAGTCACACAACATTAACTAGAATAATAAAGAAATCGCAGTAAGGAACCCTAGACTTGGTACGACTTTGTCTAGATTTCATTAATTTTTAGAGATAAACAAGCAGCTCCATCAAGACTTGGCTAGTTTTTTACAGAATGTTTTTGGTGGGATATTAATTTTCCCTATTTATATTTACAGTCTCGTGTTAATTAATAAGAATTTATGTATAGTTAAGTTTTGCATATAATAGTATTATTGTCATCGGATAAACAAATAATTTAGTGTTTTTATACGAGTAAATAAATTAGTAGTTGTAATTAATACTTCTGTTGTTTCTCTGCTCTTTAGATGCACCTCTATATAATCTGCGTCTGTCTGTCTGTCTGTCCGCAGCCACCCCACGTTGCTAATTAATTGCATCGAGTAGCCATGACGAGTACAACTTTTAACCCCCCGCGGCTCGACGCGGCGACGACTCGATTTTAATTAGTTTTTTCTCATTCATTTGATATTTTATTTTATGCTTCCCTTTGATCTTTCGCATTGTTTTTTTTCGGTCTGCCAGATAATATATGATGTTATTCTTACATAGGTAAACCATTGCGTTTGTTTTATTCCTTATTAGCGACGATCCTCGGCTTTGCACAGGTGGACAAAACATTATGAATAACACACACAAATAATCCTCTTGAATCACTCTATCCATTGGTGGAAATATCGTATGAAAATCTGATTGGTAGTTTTAGAGTATAATGCCTTTAAACAGGCATACGCGGCGAAGGACTTTGTTTTGTATAGTAAAGCAAAAAGTCAAATTACGCAATAATAAGTTGTATTGAAGTAGAAAGGTATATTATACGAAACACTCTTTTGTTTACGGATTTGACGAACTTGAGTCAATTCAAAACAATATTCATAATTCTATGACGAGGCAACTAAAAAAAGATTTGTTTTGCAAATCAGTACAATACTTGCGTGAAGGGTTTATGTAAACGAGTTTTAGGTTTGAAAACAGTTTGACGTAACAGGGATGTATTGTAAAAGGCTTTGTGTTTTATTGATAAGAGATAATAATAATAATATAATATCCTGGGTCAACTCACACACGGCCATCTGAACCCAAACTAAGCAGAGCTAGTACTTTGGTGACCAGACAACTGATAAACATACTTATCCTAAATACATGCGTATTATAGATAAATTACACCCAGACACAGAACAAATGATCGTGCTCATCACACAAAGATTTGTCCTGGGTGGGAATCGAACACACGACCTCCGGTATAGCAGTCAGGGTCACTAACCACTAGACCAACAGGTCCGTCAAAAGATGATCTGGTGTGTAAGACCGTTTTCATATTATTCGATACGAATTTAGTATCGGACACCGATACAATACCGCAGGGCCTCGATTCAGCTATTTTAAATGCATGTCAGTGGTTGGTCAGTGTACTCGTCATTGCCTAATTTTCGTATTCAGTTAAGCCTACAATAAAGTCTCATTGAACTCTCGAAGAGAATGATCGTAATTACCAATTAATGATCGTAATGACAGTTAGAAGAATGCCAACTATCGTAAAAATTACCAAATTAAACAGGTCATTCGGTCAATTCAAGCAACTCTTAAATAGCAGAATGGAGGCCTAGTAACAAAAATTTATGAAACTTACGAATCTGATATATCGGTTCGGGTAGTGTCAAAGACAGCTACATGTTTCATACATGTACTTGCACTTGATATCGTACGGGAGTACGATACCGATATCGTATAAACAATCGAACACTAGTACAGAGACTAATCCCAATATTCTTGTCTATTATGTACTGAGTTTGGTTTTTATATTGAACCAAAATATTATGTGATAGGTTCACAAATGTGAGGGGCTCGTGGCTAAGCGCTCGCCGCGGTTGGTCCGTGGATAGGTGACCAATTATAACATACCCAGACTCCACCAAATTTCGAAAAGCACGTTAAGCCGTAGGTCCCGACTGTCATACGTGTATCTTTGGCAGTCGTTAAGCCAATTCTGAAAACCAGTCTTACTATGGGTTACTGTGTTTCCCAGTCAAATGGGTTGTGGAGGTCAGATAGACAGTCGCTCCATGTAAAATACGGTATTCAGCTGAATCCGGTAAGACTGGTAGCCGACCCCAACATAGCTTGGGAAAAGGCTAGGCGGATGAGGTTCACAAGTATATTAAGTCACCTGATATGAAAGAATAGCAACAAACTGTTGTGTAGTTTGGCGATATTTTATGTTATTTTTTAATAATGTCCTTTCAAATAGATAAATAGCTCGAACAACATCATGTATTAAAAAAAGGACGAATTAAATTAACTAAATCATCGTATCGTATCGTAATTAATCACTGTTAATTACGAAGTAGAAATTAAATTCGAATTGTGAAACTAATCTAAGCTTACAGAAGGAGTAAAACTTAAGGTACTCTCGGGAAATTAGAAGCAAAGCATGAGAGTCGACACAATCCGTCTCATGGTAACTCGGAACCAGGTCTCTTGCCACACTGACAACTTACAGAAATATAAACCTAAGAACATCGTTACATGCACTTATACTTACTTAATAACTTCACTATTTTTTTTTCTTTATTTTTCAACCGACTTTCATAAGCGGATGTTCTCAATTCGTCTGCATGTATGTTACGCAATAACCACAGAAATAGTGGATCGAATTAAAAAAAAAAACATCGATACTTCTGAGGTCCCTGAAGAAGTTCATCAAAATTGATTAAGTAGATTTGTTTTTTTTTTTCAATTGAAGTCTGTTTCGTATTTGCAATCTAGCACATCAAATGGTAAGTGAAGTCTGTCACCAATGAATATAACTAAGTAGGTAAGACGTATAAAAAACGTTTGGAAGTCTATTAGAAAATTTAAGTTAATTCAAAATGTACCAATATCTTTTAAAAAGTGTCTAGTCTTCTTTTAGAATTAGGTAAATTAAAGTCAAAAAGTTTTATTTAAATCTTATAACAATGTATTATTCACCTGAGATTCAATCAGACTGCCTCGTTGGCCTAGTGGTGCTTAGCGCGACTGCTACGCTAGAGGTCTTGGGTTCGATTCCCAAGTCGACCAAGGTGTTATTGAGTTTTTCTATGAAATTCTCAGTAGCAGGTCGGAGTTTGGATTTGTGCCCGGTTAGTGGCAATAGGCTCGCCCCCTATTACATGGGACGTAAACATACCGGCGAACTGTGGGTGTACATTGGTACACCTCTGCCTAACCCTTCGGGGATACAGGCGTGATGGTATGTTATGTATGTTATGTTATGTTATGAGATTCAATCTCAGTAGGTCTGTCACTGTAATCTGCTTCATCTACTTTTATATTAAAATGAAAGTCTCAATTAATAAGAACATCTGCAAAGATAATAATTGGAAGTTCAAAGGAGACAATCTGATAAGGAACAGCGAACAAAAAACGTATAATCCTATTATCTGTACAGTGCAGTTCCGAGTAATTGAGTATTGAATTTGTATTACAGAGCTAATTACAGACTTTCTCACTAATAAGAAAACGACCAAGATTTAACATAAACTCGAAAACAAAAACAAATTTTAAAAATGTTTGTCAGGATATCTACTTTACCTAAATCAATCTTAGGCTTCTACTAAACCAATAGGGATGATGACTAATTTTTATGTCCATTTTTTAGATAATAAAAATATTTTAGACACGTATTTTTTCTTTTGTCCCGTAAACAAAGAATTATGAAGATACAGCGTGTACAACTCTTGCGTGACGTCACGTCTAAGTAAAAATAGTACCTAGTCGTGACGTCACAGGCCCCCACTGTACTTTAAAGCGGTTCATCTTCGTATATTTTTATTGATTTGATTAAAGAAAAAATACGTGTCTATTATATTTTGATTATCTAAATGGCGGACTAAATAAATTTTGACTTTTCATACCTAGTCATCTAACCTATTCAAAATTCTGACTATTTAAATATAAATGTGATACTTTTTAATGATGTATGTGGATACGCAAAATATACAAAAATCTAAATAAAAATCGTTTGTTTGCAAGAATATAGTACAATAGTAACTTTATAATTTTAAAAGAATTTCGGTACATAAATAGTTTGCTACCTAAAAGTTTTTATTCCACACGTTGACTACAGTAAAAAAAATTGACGAGGATATATATAATTCGATGATAAAACATTTGTTCTTTCTTCTTTCTTTCTAATTGACACAATTTAAATAATTTAACCGGGTTTAACTTCGTGCACGTAAGTTTGGTCACTGAATGAATATACTCCGTGCCTTTAACGTAAATCCTAAGATTTACCAAGTGAATGGTGGTAAAAGTACGAATAGCAAACTTTTTTGGACATTTACCATTAAAAATTGGTAAATCTTAGGATTTACCGTAGTTCGGGCTTTTACAGAAACATATATATTATATCAGTTAAAAAGTAAAAGTAGAGTGAAAAGACTAACTACTCAGTCAAGAGTTAAATTAATGTCGCTTCAAAATCAGTTAACATTTAACTACGAAATGTTAAAGTTAACTGAAATGAGTTGAATACTGTAATTAATCAGTCATTTAGTTGTTACGTAAATTATTTTGGGGTGTTTCAACATTCGTTAGATAAATTATTTTGTAGGATTTTAGTGTAGGTACGTAATTTTTGCAAAATTGAGCTTAACTCAGTATTTTTTTTGTGTAACGTCTTTTTTTCTCGTTATTCTTAAAGACTGAATCATGACTCGTTTTTATGTACTTGATTTAACATGGTGATGGTTTAAAACATAAATAAAAAATATGAACAAAACTTAGCTGGTCACTTTGTGTTATTTTTGGGTAAATCATAAGCACGAGTCAAGTTTAATTTAATAATGAATTAGACGTGTTTAATTTTTTAAAGCATTGATGACTGTTTATTTTATTATACATTCATCTTTCTTTTAAACCCAACTATTAAGCTATAAGCTCTTATATAAAAGATACCAAAATACTATATTTATGTACTCACTAGCTGTGCCCCGCGGTTTCACCCGCGTGAATACCTAGGTCCCGTTCCCGGTGCCTTTGTATTATTAGGGGTGGAGATGAATCCAACAAATCACTATCGTGACAAAAGTCAGGATTACTTAATTTGGTTGTTGAGTATTCTTCAATTTCCTAATTTTCAAAAAATTTTTTTCTTAAATTTCAATTTTTTTCTTTTATAAGAACCTTCTTCTGACAATAACAAACACAACAAAAAAAGAATTGGCCAAATTGGTCCAGGCGTTATTGAGTTATGCGCTTACCAACACATTTAGCGATTCATTTTTATATTATAGATTGTTATGCAAAATAAACATTTCTTATTCTTATTCTTATACTCATAATATCACTATCCCGTGAATGACATAACTTAATTCTGTTATTAACCTCTATTGTTTATTGTATTTCATATTATAATAATAATTGTTACGCAACTTTATGACTAATTTGTCGCAATAATTTTCCTCTATATCGTTCGAAAACATATATTATTAAATAAAGATTTAATGTTCCTATTATCGTATAATTATTATGTATTGTTTTATAGTATTGTTTAAGTATATTTATGCAATTGTTTCTATGGGCCTTGTCCTTTGAAAATAAAGAATAAAATAATAATAAAAATACCGAGACTATATTATTTCGATCATTTAGACCACATTGACAGAGAAATTTGACCATACCACCCTCACCCCAAATCAAAAACACATACAGACATCTGTCGCTATGTGACACGCGGTAACAGTCTTTATGCCGTTACAATACAGCGTATAATCGCATGAGATTATTATTGATGGGTTTACATCACTTATGGACCCTTCGTAGGGAATATGGCGTGGGTTCTATGCAGTTGTCACGGTAATAGTGTATTTGTAAATATTGGTTTTATTTCAAGGATTCTTGGTACCTTGGGATTTGGAATTGTAAAAATGTACTCATTTAATTTTACGCTATTTATACATACGAGTAGATGTATGTATGCATTTAAAGGTAACAATATAATCTGCTTTTCATGTCCCGCAGCTGGGTGAATAGAAAAATGATGAGCATTTATCACCACGCTTGTTCTCGGGTTGGTTATTTCAGATTCAAAAAGCTATATATAATCAGAAATTATCTTCTCAAGTTCTGTTTTCTTTATCTTTGGCCATGGATATTGTAAAACAAAACTATGCGCGATAAATACAAAACATAATTTTCAAGATTTCATTACTGATAACATTATTTTTCAACAGTAATTAAAAAAATACATAAACGAAATTACAAGGACTAAATAAAAACTTTTTTTAAACGAATCTGTCCAAATAAATCTATGGACAAAAGTCCTTGTTCCACATGTAGAGATATATATAGAGGTCACTTGAAGGATATTTTTTTATATAAATACATAAGGTTAGCAGAGACGCCTCCGGTCCTGGGATACAAATGATCAGGACGAATGGACCTCGCTGTAAGTCTACTACTTCAAATACAGCGCTGGGAAAGCTATTTTTTCAAGGAGATTGAGCAAGTTACTACCCCACTTGGTTTCGCAACTTTTGACATAATATAGTAATGAAAATTAGACATAAAAAGGGGATAATGTCATATTTTAAAATATTGTTAAATTCTTATAGAAATATAGTGGGGCTTTTGAAAAATAAACATAAATTGAGTACCTTTTGAGGCTATGTTCCATCTCCATGTGCGTAAAGTATTGACCATGGAATCCGTTGCCTCTCTGATTTGGCGTCTAGGTAGCGAGTGTGATAATAAAAGAGACCAATTCATACAGCACGACATGTTTTAAGTCTAGAACCAATCATTGTGGACGTAAAAACGTTCTAACTCACTTCACAGCACACGCACATAAAAAGTTATTTATAGATGTAGTAAATAGACCAGGTGGAATCCTAAAACTCACCTTGACACAAATTTATATTTATAAACAGAGAAAAGCTAAAAACAATGTTCGGCTTACCGACAATTAATACGGTAAACAAAAAACACCATTTTGTTTGACATTTCATCGAATGTCAAATTATTCACTATAATGGAACAAATGACGTTCCTATTTATTGTATTCAATACTTAAATCTTATACAACAACAAACACTTACAACTATACTAAAATTAAAACTTATATAAATAAATAAAACTAAGACGCGTCAAAAAATTCATTACCATCCTTGTCAATGGTGGGAAACGTGCCCAGGGGCCCGAGTCCGCTATTTTAAGTCAGTGAGTGGCTGGTTAATAAACGTTCCAGTGTACTTGTTATTGTGCCTTTGTATTCAGATAAGATCATTTCCGTATTCAGATAAGAACATTTTCGTATTCAGATAAGAACAGTCCCTTGCAATCCTACAATGACAACAGTGGCAAGTAGGTGTACATTTGTCATTCAACTAAAATTATCTAAATACGAAAATTAGGCACAAAAACAAGTACACTGGAACGTTTATTAACCCGCCACTCACTGACTTAAAATAGCGGACTCGGGCCCCAGAAGGCTGGCAGCATTGCCACGTTGAATGGCTATGCCGATTCTCTGTGCAAAGAACAAACCAGCCCTCTGATCACGAGTAGAGTAAAAAACTAATAAAAATATTATTATGAATATTATGTAAAATGGCCGTACGCGTCAAAAAGTGAATCTAAAAGTGCCCAATCTCCTTTATCTATCCAATATACAAAAATGCAAGTTAGTTAGTTTTATTAATTTATAAGTTGCAATTAAAGTGAAGTAGTTTTTGGTTCTTGTAAATAAACTTCTGTTATTTATAGTGATTGTGTAATTTTACGCTAGTAAATTAAATTGATTGTTATAAAACTAAATAGTTAATCTACTTATGTCAAGAAACCATTATACTTATGTCAATATATGAAATGAAGAATTATCTATACTCCGTTAGAGCATTTTCTTTGTACTAAAACTTGTATTATATTATATTTTCATACCTTTTTTTTTACTATTTATTTACATTTTTCCGATGAATTTTCAGTACTGAATTGATGCCGACGCTTGACCAATAGATGGCGCTGTATGTCCGGAATAAATTTTATTTTTTATTTTATTTTTTGTAATAAAAACTATCCTATGTCCTTTCTCAAGTTCCAAACTATGTCTGTACCAAATTTCACACAAATCGGTTCAGTAGTTTAGGCGTGAAGCAAAGACAGACAGACAGACAGACAGAGTTACTTTCGCATTTATAATATTAGTTTGGATATTTATTTTAATATTTTTTGTTTGTACGAATACATTATTTGCAATATAAATACATTGCATTTACGGTAGGTCGTTTTGCAGTACATCTTAAACCATATGTAACCCAAATCATCGTATTAATTTTAAGATTTACGCGACTATTATTCAATGACAGGCCTGTTGGTCTAGTGGATAGTGACCCTGACTGCTATACTGGAGGTCGTGGGTTCGATTCCCACTCAGGACAAATCTTTGTGTGATGAGCACGATCATTTGTTCTGTGTCTGGGTGTAATTTATCTATAATATGTATGTTTATCAGTTATCTGGTTACCATAACACAAGCTCTGCTTAGCTTGGGATCAGATAACCGTGTGTGAATTGTCCCGGAATATTATTATTATATTATATTAATGCTTCAGAAAACTAGTTGTAACGAATTAAAAAAAAACTCCCAAAGTTTTTTTTAATAGTTTTACTTTAATGATGCACAAAGCTACATTTCCCTACAAAAGTTGTATTTGAATGCTCTGTTCAATGTCGTCGCGTTACATTCGGGAACGAGTTGAATCCTACACCTGACAAACGCAGGCCACCTCTCAAATAAGAATTAGGATCTCCCGAGAGGCTTTCACAGATTTATACCTGACTGAGAAAAACTCACGTTATGACTTGCAAGGAGATGGTTCTGTTTTAAATAACGATCTTACTGAGCAAAGATTTTGTAACAGATATTTAAAATGTTATAGTTATTAAGTGGTAGTAGGGTCTGTAGTTACCTGGCAAAATCTCATTGAACTCTCGAAGAGAATGATTGTAATGACCAATTAATGATCGTAATGACAGTTAGCAGAATGCCAACTATCGTAAAAATTACCAAATGAAGCAAGTCATTCGGTCAATTCAATAGCTGAATCGAGGCCGTGTAGAAGGCATTACATTTCAATGGGGTGACTAGTTTTAACTTTTCATAAGATAGTTTTTTATTTCTGTTATTTTACAATTTGTATTACCTAACGAGGCTGTCTTGGCGCACGAGCGCAAAAAGCCTCATCAAATAAATGAAAAAAAAAAGATTTTGTTACAGAATCTGATATTTTGTAATGATTTCTGTAAACTAAAATGTTACTTACTGAAGCTGTGTTTAACCTCCAACTCAAGAATAAATAATAAATAAATGCGGACAACATCACATACATTGCTCTGTAAGTAAGTAGCTAAAGCACTTGTGTTATGGAATTCTGAAACAACGAAGGTACCACAAACACCCAACCCGAGGCAATGTAGAAAAGTTGGTTTCCACATTGACACGTCCGGGGATCGAACCCGGGACCTCAGAGCTAGCGACACCTTGAAAACCGGAGCGTACACCACTCGACCACGGAGGTCGTCAGAAAGAAGAATATAAGTTTAACGTGTCTGTCAGTCTGTC
Source organism: Autographa pulchrina (assembly GCA_905475315.1). Taxonomy (NCBI): domain Eukaryota; kingdom Metazoa; phylum Arthropoda; class Insecta; order Lepidoptera; family Noctuidae; genus Autographa; species Autographa pulchrina. Next base: position 2,873,502 of record FR997775.1, read on the forward strand.
CTTCAACAAATCTCTTCGGCACTCTCTCCTATGGAACCACTCCCAGTCCAACTCCCATTCTCCGGGAACACTCCCTCAGGAACTATCTTCCCTGGGAACACTCCCTCGGGATCTCTCTCCTTCGGGAATACTGCCTCAAAAAACATGTGGTATACAAATGTTATTTTTTCTTGTTTTTAATAACAGCGGTAATTGGAGCTTTTATCTTATAGCCTATTGAGTGAAGAAAATGGTGCAAAAATACTGTTAAAGGTATTCAAAAGTTTACATTAATCAATTAGATAACAATATTATTTTTTATATGCTGCGTCATTATGATAAGCTTTGAAATATTAAAATAATTAAAGTCCAGTTTTAATTAACAAGGGCATGATGTCAATGTTCTTTATTGTATACTTTATGAAAATACACAACCATTGTGTATTTGATTAACAGTTTATTTGCTGTTAAAATGGTTCGAGTATATTTTCCAAGGTTCCAGTGCTTATACAAATAATAAATAGACGTAAGCTTTACTCGTAAATAACATTATCGTACTTGTATTAACAACACATTAGTGCCAAAAATATTTCTCTTTTAATTTATATATGTATAATAAACAAATTCCAAAAGAAAATAAATTTACTTTAAATTACACTGAGCACTGAAGCTCATACTACAAACATATTATATCGTAGCCTAGCTATCTACGGTCGAACCTGAAGTTTGACCGCTGTAGTTAGCTACACGACTACGAGAAGCTACGCCGTAGACACGTAGAGGCTACAAGTTACGGAACATGTATTTGGTTGCTTGTGAAAACTGACTACTTTATAGTACAGCGCTAGTAGGTAAGGTTGATCTTTATGATAAACTAAATTTTAAGGTTAAAATATACAATTAGTTCTTATAACTAGACGCAAAATTTAACTTCTTTTTTTCGGTTACTTGGCTTCATAGAACTTATAACTTTTCGTTAGATGTTAAAAAATAAATAGGTATAGTCATATAATCACGGCCCTTATAAAACTGATTAGTCGCATAATTAATTAAATTCGTTTTAAGCAAATATAAATAAGGCATCAAATTATCAGAAAAATATATTTATTTTTCTCACACTAACAATAAACTAAGTCTCTTCTAAGAATTCAAGAGTTCTTATATCAATTTCAATATTCAAGTTGTAAATAATTTCGCTCGTCTAATTTAAGAAACGCCAACGGTTCATACAATAAATCTGTCGGTCTGTGGCAGTCAGTATGATATATCGCAGCCTTACTTCACACTGGACACTCGTTCCGTACATAGGGTTCCTTTTGGAAATTGAGAAACTGTTTCTTTTACTTGCCTTATTGAGATTTTGTTAGAAATTAAAATGACTTTAAAATAAGATTTTGGAATTTTAATTTACTTTTTTATGTTTCAAGACAAGTTTGCGTAGTTTGTTTCAGATTTTAAAAAATATCCAATATATGTTGGATTTCTGATCAGTATACTGATGACATTTCATGACGATAAAAGTACTCACCAGAAATAAGTATCATAAATTTTTTCTTTCAAAAATAAATTCTGCATACTTACTATACTTACTCATTTTTCACTACGCCACTCGGGACTTTCAAAAGGGCTCTGTTGCAGGTATCCTCGACTAAAACTAGAAAACTCTGCCTTGCTGGACTTTACCATCAAATTATTTTCAATCGTGACTCTAACGGTCTCTACTGCTTACTATTTTATATTTTGATGATACCTCACCCTCACATCCTTATAATAAAACAACATAGATAGTCGGCCAAATTAAAAATCGCGAGAGAACTCGCTTCCTTGACAAGTGACATTTCAGCATTCATTGAAACGCTCAAAAGACTATAAATTATACCCTGAAATCGCTAAGTCTTAATCAAGAGCGGCGATTAATGCTGCAAGCATTCTAGCTTCATATAAGAAAAAGTCTTGCTCTATATAAGCTGTAGAACGAAACCAGTGTGTACACATACGGAATCCTCTCAAAGAGTTCTGAGAATTTAGTAACTTTGTGGTGTATCCAGATTGACGCAAGTTGCACGTGACGCGTCGCTGTCACGTGTTCGAGGCCCGGTGACGTAAACCTGCTTTATTTGAACCTTTGTATAGCGGTTGATTATGCAACACAGAGCGCTTTCATGGTTTTCTCAGAAAATAATTGTTGAGAAAAAGACGTAGAAAAAACGGTCTGAAAATTGTTTTTTTATGCTCTTCTGTTTCGGTATGAAATGGTCTTTGCCTATGTTGTATGCCTTGTGGTTATGGTTTTACAATCATACATCAATTCATTTACTTTTTGTAGTGCCTTTTAAGGGATTCTGATACTATGCAGAAGTAATAACTTTTCAAGTACTTTTGCACAAGGTCACTCCACAACTTCCCACTTGTCTTGACACTGATGGAAAGGCACTGGTCGCACTTTATAATTAAAAGCAACATATGGGAAAATCAACCTTATCTAACTGGATTAAAGGTCAAAATATCACCAATAAATATGGGTAATCTAGTTATTTTGACAGAAACATGACCGAACAAATGCATTAAGTAGTAACTTTCTAACTCAACGGGAGACAATTGGGTGGAACTCGATCTTAACCCTCATTAACGAAACGCCTTCGAACTGGTAATGGGCTGGACAAGGCCAAAAGGACTGGCACAAGGACACAAAGACAAGGTCACGTGACCTTCAGAGGAAGGTAGATTCTTTGGAAGAATTCTGGCTTTATAAGTAGTATTTAAGACAGCCAGTGAGTACCTTACTGGATGGCAAAATTCCTTACAAACTGTTTAAGTTTTTTTTTCTGTTTTTGTGTACTGAATGCATATGAGCGTCAGTATTTTGTTTAAAGCAATTGCCTATATGACCTCTATTATCTGGCAAATATGATATATTTTGAACAAAAAGTAGTTCATATCAGATGTAAAGAACATTACACACACTTGTTTTTGGAAGTTGTCTATCAGATAAATTGTTTAATTTGCAGTTTTGTCATATTCACAAGAGCTAAAGGTGGTTGTAACAAACCCTTCAACTAAGGTTGCAATAAGTTCTGTATGCACTTCGGGAATCGAACCCACTTTGACTTGACTGAACAATCTGGTTAGATTTTTTATTTGTCTTAATTGTGTATGAATATGATAGTACTTATTTGTGCTTTAGACTAGTTATTTTTTATCTTTATTTAACTTTTTTTGTATACATAACATAACATACCATCACGCCTGTATCCCCGAAGGGTTAGGCAGAGGTGTTCCAATGAACACCCACAGTTCACCGGTATGTTTAGGTCCCATGTAGTACGGGGCGAGCCTATTGCCACTAACCGGGCACAAATCCAAACTCCGACCTGCTACTGAGAATTTCATAGAAAACCCAATAACACCTTGGTCGACTTGGGAATCGAACCCAAGACCTCTAGCGTAGCAGTCGCGCTTAGACTCACTAAGCAAGAGGCAGTTTTGTATACACCCACAAACTATTGGTGTATACCGTTGTGAAATAATACACTTCTAAGCACCACTTACAACCTTTTAAGCATATTGTATGTATATAACTGTATGCCCTGTCATGGCCCTTTTTACTAAGTCGTAACTTCAGGAAAAGGGTTGATAAAAAAGTATGGTGATCAAATAAAACACAAATATTTTCAAACCAGTTTCTTTATTTCGTGTTCATCATTTTAATACAACATACAAGTAAATTTATCATCAGATATTATTTTATCAATTCTTAAGATCTACCTTAACTAAGACTTGAATAACAAGTAGGTATGTATGAGTATTCATATCGATATATCGATACATCGAAATGGTATCGATATGTACCGAAAATCGTACAGGATTTAAATGTTCAACCCACACATAGTTAATCCACAGATAAATAAACAAATTAACAAACTTCTTTTTCTTTTAAAAAAAACCATCATGGAATGTTCAGTAATTATTAAAAAGTATCAATTCCAATAAAAGCCTGTATAAAAATGCTTGGCTGATAAAAAGAAAACACAAAAACGCACAAATTCACACAATAACTTAAACATGGAAGATGAATGTCTTAACTTTTTATGGTGCGCCATTTTTGTGACGTCATTTGACGTTTATTGTTACGGCAGTATAGTTTCCAAGATGGCGTATACGATATGAGCGAGTTTTATTAAATATTCAAAAGTTATGGCTGCTCTGTTGATTAAGCTTAAACCTCACGTAGGCTATTTTAATAAAAATGAATGTGTACATTTATAATTTTTGAGATAAGCAACTTTTTACCATCGTCGCCTTAGAACAGGCAAAATACGACCTTCCGCGGCAGATGACGTAACAAAATGGCGCGTAAAAACAAAACCCGAAACTCCTTTTATCTCAAAGACAAATGACCGTAACATTAATTCCAACTGCAAAATATGTACTATATAATATAATTTTTATTATTTTCAAATAAAACAATAGGTACACAGTCAGTATTATTTTGACAACGATTAGCTAACAGGGAATCTAATTTTCCATATATTATTATAAATATTAAAAGGATCGATTAAGACAGTCACAGCGAAGGAAAGTTACAAGCTACGGGGTAACAGGGGCTGTAATAATGAACATGAAAAATCAAGTTTAGCGGCCGAGGAAACATCGTTACCTCGCAGACATTACAAAACCTCATTATTCTTCTTGAAATTACATTTACTAGTCGAATTGGAAGATTTATTTATGTAGTCTTATATTTCATGTTCAGAATTATTCCTAAGGATACACGGTAAGTGTCAAGCTTCGTGACTAGAGAAAGAAACAGTTAAGTAATGGATCTCCCGAGGGGATTAAATTAAAGAACACTATTATTAAAAGGGGAAAGTTACAAAAAGTTCCTTACAACTTAACACGCATTTAAGCGAGAAAACTTAGGGTCTAACCTAATCGAAAGTTAGATGACTAGCGTCGGCGACACACCGTAATAAATTACAAATAAATATTAATAAATTACACATTTTTCAACAAACAAAATCAAATGATTCCCAAATGATGAGATTTCGTTTTGACAGAACCGATCAGAGGTGATATGTCCAAAATTTTGGATGGAAAACATTACATATTTAGCTTACCCGAAGAAGCCTTCCTTTGAGCCAAATTTAACATTTATGTATTGAATACATCGTATAATAGTTATAGTTTAGTCGAATACTAGTACTCTTAAACATTCAGATAATTCATAAGAAAATGTATAGTTTATATAAATTGCACCGCTTCTCCCACTGCTAAACTTACGAGCGGTTATTAACAATCTACGAACATGTTTTGGCTATAATAATCAAGTATCCATATTCCAAATTTCCAGTTAACCCGTAAGATATCATATACCTACGGGCCGACCCATTTGAAAGATAACCCGCTAAAAGTAATTAACTTTTGCATGTAATCACGTCTAATCCTGTAATACAAAGTTCTCCGGCCCTATTGTTTATCTATTGTCTCTCAGAGTTAACGGATCAACTTGTCTTTAAACTTTGATTACGTAAGTTGGTATCCGGAGTTGTGATCATTTAGCCTTTGATAGGTTCAATGTCAAAACAATATGTTGCAGAAGTGAGGAGATGAATCGGGTGAAAAAGGATTTTTAAATCATTAGAATGTAGGTCTATTTGGTCCGTTTCTATGGTCTTTTTCATACATCTTGCCCGATCTGGGACTAAATGTAGCTATTTTGGTAGATAGTATTTTTATTGCTTTTAGATAAATTGTCTTCGTCTATTGATACAGAATGTAACCAATATATCCTTTTTTTAGTTTTTTTTTCGGGTTATCTTGGAATTTTATTTTTTTATGAAAGGATTTTATTTTTCATCCGTTCGTTCCCCACACGTCTGCAATGAGTTCCGACCATTGTCTAAATGATGGCTGTCTAAACAATACCCAATAAAATAATAATTATTAATTTGTTTTCTTTTAGTTTATTGTAATAAGAAATGTGCAAGCAAGCAATAGCTTTTTGGTTAGCTTTTTCAATGGATACTGGATTTATTTTATTAAGTGCATTTTTATCCACAAATTTGTAATATTTAGACGCCATCAAAATAGACACAGTCTTTAAAATGTAACGTTAGGTGCGATAACTATTAGTGCGGTGAAAATAAACAGTGGGTTGATATTATCGATAAAATTGAATGTGCTAAGAAGGCGGAAACAGGTGTACCGATTAAGATCAGAACTGTCGAGTACAATCTAATGTAACATGAACACTAAACAACTAATTCATTTACCATGATTTCACTGCGTTATAAGAAATTTTTACTTCTGAATTGATGACCCGAATATTACATTTGGTCACTTCAATCAATACACGAACAGTATATGGTGAATTGGATATAAAATAGTTTTCTTCAACAGTCGAAATCATGGCAAAGATACATTATTACCACACGTTAAGTTTAAATTCCTACACAGATATAAACCTTAAGTATCGATTAGCATTCAAGTTCATTATGAAAAAATATATCATTGGAAATATTTTTCAACTTCTCTCCTTAATTTCAAACCACCCAAGAACAACTTAATTATGCATGTGACAACCGATTTTTATAACTACATGTTAATTCCTAACAACACTTTGGCAACAAATAGTATTTTCAACTTTTTTTTTTCATTAAGTTTTTTCCTTCAATTTCAAATGTAACGTCAACATTTTTGAAGTTAACATTACCATGGTATATCGAACCCGATCATTTATCGATTTAATCATCGTCTTTAAAGATAGAAGACATAGAAAAGTATCGACAGAAGATGAATATCGACTGATAATGTGACATCACTGGCTTTAGTTGGCGAAAAATGTTGCTCCATCACTTTTTAAAATTTGGCTATCAAAGTTCACTAAATATCTCTATCCGTAACATTTTCACCAACTAACGCCTTATAAAAGCGAACTTAGAATGCCTATTCAAATAAAAAACAGTTATCCAGTATTTTCATCTTTTTTTTTTTTTTTTTTTTTTCATTTTTTCTGTCATCAGTCTTAAAATTGAGTCATACCATCTAACTAAGAATGATGAACTCTTATATTAAGTTCCTAGGCCTGATCTAACATCGGAATTTACGGTGAATTCATACACTGTAGCTTAGTGGAAGTAAGAAGTAGGGATGTACAAGTATCGATAGCAAACGAGTAACATTTAGAGATGTTAACAAGTGCCATTCACATAGAGTCCCAACAGTTAAGAGTACAGTTTGAAAATACATGTCTAAGGAAAAGGTGTCTCAACTAGTAAGGCTCTCGGGGAAACTATTTCACACAATCCTTAACACATACATTATTGGTATTTTAGAGTAATCAACATTGAATAGTTTATTTTAATATTAATTCTTAATACTAAAGAGTACAAAAAATAAAGGAAATATTATTGAATATATGAAAAACAACAAGTCATCAGCGAAAACCATCGCGTTTCATATAAGAACAACATTGTTTTTTTTTTCGATTTCAGTAACATTTAATATTCGCGCTCACGAAGTTGTGGGAGTTAATAAGACCCTCGCGGCGTGGTCACGGGGCCCCCTCGGAGCGAGCCCCTTCCCCTCCTCCCCTCCCTATACTACCAACGTTTCCCTTCGATCATCCTCAAAGTATCAAAAATATCTGCTAGAACATCCCTTTCCCTTAGTGAAAAATTCTCGATAGTACATTTTGAACAGTCTCAAAGTAACTAATGCGTAGGTAACAATTACAAATCTTCATTAAAATGTGGATATGCAAGAATGAAAATGGAAATCAACGATCGTTCTACATTAGGACGAAGTAAAGCGATCCTACGTAGTACTACTGTTTATATCTAACCTATAGGGATACCATACACGTCAATAAGATATATTAGCACTTACATTAAAAACAGTTCATGATAAATGACTGAACATGTGAAACACAGAGGATCATAGTCTGTACAAAATTTCCCAAATGATTTTTTTTTTATTTTATCAAAGGTCAACACATTCCTTCAAATTTAAGGCCACGGCGCATTATGGTGTTTCAGTAGATTATAAAGTTAGATTACTGAATTATATTTATGATTTTTGATGACGCTTTTACATCTAATAACGGCCTTATTTACACCCGTGCACGTCTGCATCGCTCGCCAACGTGAGCAAGCTGCTAGCGTGATGTGAGTCCAAATGAAGGGTGCTGTCAGCTGCAGCGGAAGCCACGAGCGGGTGACAAGCATCACGATCCTTACAACTACGAGTGGTATACTAACAAGGAAAGCACGGATTGAAACATTACATTAAAAGTTAACATCACTACGTCGTATCGTAAAAAATATTGGTGACAGACTTACACTGGTTCAAAGCTCACGATGTGCCTTACCCACTAAACTAACATAGACAATGCGATATCTAAAAATACACAACTACACGTACGCTATATAGGATATAATTATAATTTAGTTCATCATAAGCATTGTGTTCTCCTTACAACTGGCAGGATGGCATTAGTGTGTAAAATCGATTTGTGTGTGGACAATTTAAGCTTCGTATAATTAATATAGGTTATAAAGTTACGTGCATACACATATTATGATAACGTTTAATTATCTAAAAGCATTTTTCTTGGCGACTAGCATCATTAAGAAAGATTCCAAATTTCTCTTTACTTCGTTCCAACCAAAACATTCTAAGCCAGCGACATCCCGCAACTCTCATTGGTCTATCAATTTCTCCTACGTCACCACTTTGTGGACGATATGTCGCGTTTCGTTAACATTTCTCTATTAAATATATCATTTGATCAACATTCGAATACATAATTCGTCGGTATTGTCAATTTAGAAACATGCTCATAAATAACTTCGCCAACCCATCACTAACCGACTCTCTGCTTCCTTCCATATAATTAAAAACATTACTTGATATGTCATTTGCTACCAACTTTTTCCTATCATTTGGAATCTTTCCACTTTGTAAAAATATTTATAACTAAAAATCACACACCTTATATTAAAAATTACCTACACATGATGAAGTAAATGAAATCGTCACTGTACTCGCTTCATCTTTTTCTGATGACAGTTATTGTGAAAGCTAGAGCGAGATGAAGGTAGCGTTAAATACAGTTTTCTCTAATCTAGTAGCAACACCGATTGCTATGGTACACAAGGAGCAAAGAAATGTTCACGATAATAGTTACACAATCACATTAAACCTACGTGTCAATATCATAAAGTAGAATTAATATCATATAAAAACATTTCAAGAAGTCCAAAACTTCGTCACTAAAAAAATCCTCACTTTTGTGAAAATAAAGACTATTATATGCAAACGTCTCAACTAACTTAAGCGATAATAAAATATTTTGCATTTATTTTTACAATAAAATGTATCATAAATTCAAACGTGAGTTAATTTAAAACATTCAGCATAGTACTTTTAAAGGATGGATGGTTTGTGCTAATATGTGCTTTGTTAATCTCCTTAACTTACAATCACAATTTTTGAGACAACGTGTTCTGACGGCAGCTCCCACAGACCGGCCACTACACAGCTCATAACTTGTTGACTCGGCCTCGAGTCCCGTCAAAACACATCAACGAATTTTACATTCATATCAAACTCAACATCAGTCGTGAATACAGTAAAATTATTGAATACAATTCTCTTTCAAGAAAAAATACATCAAAAATTAAGTGAAACACCAACGTTCTGTGCAATCACTAAAATTATACTCCTCCTTCTTCTCAACAATGACACAACATCGCTTGTTACATATATAAGCGACGATAGAAAATAACTTTTTGAATGTATATGAAAACGAATACAACTCCTGAGCAATTATCGCGTTTATGACGTCTTGTCAGCTTATTAGGAGCCGAACTCACAAGCGCAGCAGTATTTACAACTTCGCACGGCTCAACGAACTTATAATAATTAACGACGCACTACCAAGTAAATGTAATAAGTGACCAAATCGTTAACCACATACAATATGATAAGCTAACATCGATACGTTATAATCTACCTTGATGAATACATTAACAGGTGAATCTTAACTGACACAAAAATTATCGATTTCAAACAATCATTTTAAGAGTACAATACACTATCGATATGGTTAATGTAAAACCCTTATGTTATCCTGTCGAATTCGGATATCGTTCCATTATACTGTCAACAATGTGCAACCTGCCTCGACCGTCCGACTCAACAAACTCGTACCTAAATAACACGCTACAAATATTCTGAATTTTAATTTCGTTTTATAAAAATACTCTCTCACACTACGTACCCTCTCTATAACCCACGTCTCCATCCCGGCTTCCCTTACGTCTAGTTAGTAATACTACCAACATCATTATTCTAGGACTATTTACATTTTTTTTTTCGCTACGCACTTCCTGGCGATAATGGTGTTAGAACGGCAATTTAATTAAATAAGGGAACGATGAGTGGTTGAAAGCTTGAAATTTCATCAATGATCAAGTCTTTTTCACCTCAATTGTAACAATGACATGCTTGAATTAATGATTTAAGAGTTGAAGGGAGCAGCAGCAATCGAAGTACTAACCCTCAAGTTAATGGCGAATCGAATGAGAATCTCGTTTAGTAAAAGTTACGTCGATGTAAACAAAGAAGGAATGAAACAATTTATTTTGATCTTAATTTTATCTTAAGAAAAACTGCTGAGTATAAAATTATAAACGATCTTGTAAGCCTAGCTTGCGCTTACTTAACTAGTAGGTGCTAAGTTAGTATTAAAATGTTCCCTAGAGTAATTGACTTTGAAATATTGGTTGTTTGGTAGCGCTCTTTCGAAGCAGTGCTGCTGAGGGGAACGGTTCCAAGGACTCCTAAAACGGATTAATAGACGTTCTCGTAGAAAAGTAAAGCTTAGGTGGGATATTAGGTTCTTACATTAGAATACAAATAGTACTTACACACGAAGATTTATAGCCTACATTCATAAGAATATGTATTTTTTATGTAGATAGTGTGTTGGAGATTGTACCTACCGCCTAATTCACTGAGAAGCCTTATTTTTGAAGGATGCCTTCTGATGATAAGTGTTCGTTTAAAACAAATAATTTACATTGTAAACCAGTCGGTTCCGAGAAAGAATGAAATATTTTTTTTATCTTTATTATTTTTTGCAATATTGATCAGTGATGCGTAGAGTATGTTTTAAGCCTTAAGAGATTTATGAAAAAGTTTTACACAGCTTGTTATTTATTTAAGAAGATATTGGAACTGAATGGAACTGTGGGATTATTTTGTGTAACCGACTGATTGAAAAATTGGATTAGGATCAGTATTTATGTTGCTGCATTGGTTCTGGTTTATTTCTGTACTGCAAAACAGTTATACAATTAGTTAATTCGTTTCAGGTAATGAAGTTTGCTATGCTAGATTTTGGCGTTTGCTCAACTTTTGATCCCAATCCAAAATTGTGTCAAAAATCCTACAACTTTTTAGGCTACTCTAATTCATGACCATGAAGTCGAAAAAGACTTTTGTGCGTTTCAACGATTGCTAACTTTTGTATAAAAACATCAAGCATAGGAGAACAAAACTAATACTAATTTAATTCGTTGAAAAATTCCTTTTACCCTTGAATATTTCGTTTAACTTGATAAAAGTCAGAATTAGAGTAACCAGTTTTGTTTGCACTTAATACTAAAGCAAATACTTACGATACTCATGCCTTTTGTTCCCTTACACCAACTGTATCAAATTAAGTCTAGTCAAAATGCACACACTCACGGGGTTCACACAGGGACCTCGTCGGTACGTTTGTGCTAACGAATCGTATGATCAAAATGTCATTTCAGGGAACCAAACACCAAGACTTTAAAATTAAAAAGTAGTCAAGCGCCTTTTGAGTCTATTTTTCGAAAATTTTGTATGGATACCAAATAGGTCAAGATCCAGAAAAATGGGCTTCTGTAAATAAATAGATAAACGAATTATACACAGTATGTAGTTTACTTTTATACAATTTAGTTCGTGGTGAGATGGTTCCTCTAAAAGTATTTTGGAAGCGAATTGTAATCTTCTAATGAATTTCTTTTAAAACTGTTTTTATTGTAGGGAGTCTTCCCTACAATAAAAACAACAACTTTATCAGATATTTTATACTTATTGGGTAAGACTATTCTAATAAGGTAGATAGGTTTGAGATCTGTAATTCGGATTTCCTTGAAAAGCATAAAGCAAATCTCTTATTTTAAGGTGAAAATTTATGCTGAAGGTAACTTTTAAAGCGTTTATTTGGACTAAATTGTGTACAAATGTCAAGAAAACTTGACCTATTTAAAATTGTGTGGCATTCTCAAAAAAGCAGATTCATTAGCACAAACATGCAGTCACGTGTAACTAAATTAATTACATTAAAATAGTTACAACGTAACAGGTGAAACTACTGAAGCACTACTTCGGTAAAAAAAAAAGAAAATAAAAATAAAACACACATCAAAACTGCAATGAACTGGTATTATTATAAAAAGCAATTACAACAAAAATAATTCAAAACAAAACGATGTACATTAATTTAAAGAACAATTGTTTATACAAATAATTAAAAAAATATAATAATTATAACAACAAACATCGACAAAATATATTTAAAGACAAAACATGTTTCAAATTCAGTCCTCGAGCTTTAGAAATGCAATTTTTAAGAATGAAAATGTTTCTCGCACAGAAAAATCATTTTTACTAACATTATTATGCAAAAACACAAAACGATATGAACGGGAATTAAGTTTGTAATAATAATTATAACTGAAACTTAAATTACCATTTTCAGGTTAAAAATAAAAGTAACTACGGTCGACAAAAAACTAAAAAATAAAATCGGTTTACACAATTACTAGGAGTAAACGTGAAGTTGTCATAATTTGCAAATCTTATTTTATAAAATTTCAATACACTATACTATACTTAATATAAATATAATACGATGAAAATGATCTCAATTAAGTAGAAGCGTATGTTGTTACCAAACTAGGATATCTTCGATGAAAATTACAACAAAAATATGATAATCAAGATTATCTATGAATGCGGTAATTTCCACCTAGAAATCCAGATACTAAAGCCTAAAATAACGGTTTACCCATTTCTAGCGTAACCTCAGTTTATTAAGGCGAATTATAAATAAAAAAATCATTGGTGAATAAATTGGGAACGTCGTTAAATTCGACAGAATCAACTGAGGTGGAGCAGATTGAAGGTCAATTGTCGACTTACAATCAATGTTCAGTTGTCAGTGGATTAAATGACATACATCGATCACATCGCCCCAGGAATAGGAACAGGGCAGTCTAAAATAAAATCATTGGTGAAAAATCACTGAAATTTGGACACTGAGGCGTTGGCGATGTGTTTCAACTAATCCAGTGTTCATTAACTATTCGATCGAAGATGCGTCAGGGCAGCGAGCGTGTGTGCACGGCGGTAGGCAAAATACAGAAAACAATGCGAGAAGAAATCAGTTGTTCTCAAAACGTTCAACTTTTAGTGCAAGTACGGTAATTCCAAATTCGAACTTCCAGTCGATACACTAAAATTACCGCCGTTGATCTGTCAGCCATTTTATTTTTATGAAACTGACATTTGGCAATTCGATAGTTTGTATTTCTATTTTTGAGCAGACATTATTAAAATTATTTTGTATATATTGCCAAAAACTTACTATAATTAGATAATCGGTGGTAAATAAATATTATATTTAATTAAACATTAAATAAAGGCTTGTATAATTTCCAGTATAACATTACAATAACTTGCACTACAAGTATAAAGATGAAAATCATAAGTAATTCGATCAGATACCCTTACGATTAGATTTATATGAAAGTATGGTACATATTTACAAACAATACTAAATATCACTTATTAAATCACAACATGATCTTATGGCACACGATATACAGGTCGCCGCGGTGCGCACGCGCCGCTGTCGACACATCTTCAAACATTTTAATTTATTTAAGAAATATCACCAAAATGGAAACGCGTAACCTAAAACTAACGCAGATCTATAAGATACCGGCCGACAGACCGGATCAGATCTTTCTATTGTCATAGATTCAGCGAGAAAAAATACTAAAAAACCATTATTTACTAAGAAAACCAAAAAAAGTTCTAATGAAAAATCAAACTAAAATAATTCTGCTAACACACTCAAACACACAGTAATGAAGTAAAAAAATAATAATAATAATAGCGCAATATTCATAAAATACAAAAGAAAAGTATACGTTACACATGCACCGTAATATTAAACACTACAAAAATAAAGTTGTTTCCATATAAAAAAATATCTTACCCGAATAACAAATTGTATAATTATTTTGTATACCGAGCTGTTTATAATACTCCCAGTAAGTAGAAACGCATGCGCGTTTCAAATCTGCTAAAAATCTCAAAAAAATCATAAAAAAGATGCTAGCGAAACGACCATTTTTCTAAGTGCTCTAATAGTTACTACCGTGTCCAATGCTTATAACATACAATCAATGCATAAAAACGAACAATATAATCAACCAAATGTTAGTAAAACAACATCAGCAGAGTCAAGGTCCGCGGGCTCCCAGTGACTAGGCGGTATCGATAACACAACTGCCCTCCGATATAGAACGAGAGAAAAACTTACAATCTTTTAGTAATCTAGAAATGCTTTATAAATTCTCAACAGAGGGTATCACTAGTTACGAGTGCATAATTTGGAACTAATTGAGGTCTATAAAACATTCTTGATCGCCACTTTGTGATGTTACTATTACGTATAAAAGAAATAGTATAATATTCAGTAGAGTAGTCATTGTTTGCTTTATCCAAACTCCGTAGGCAACTTTGTCATTGATAAAACCCCTAACATCATTATTTCCCTAAAATTTAGTATCTACGTTAAGTGGGGTAGTAACCAAAGATTGTCCATTTCAGCTCAATCAATTTAACACTTACCTAATTAATAATGTAACAACTCCTTACTTTAGATTTTTATAATCCATAGTTTCCATCGACACAGAATAAGTGCTAATTAAAAACAGGAAGTGCTATTGTGCCGTAGAAATAATCTTAAAACTAACAACAATACCGCTCGATGCTCTCTTATTTACGATAAAATCACACGCTTAACGCCTAACAATTTGTTAAGTAATAATAGTTAAAATATTGGTCCAACAAATGGGCTAAATAATACAAATGCCCTTAATATTCATCCCTAATTTAACGATGTGGGATATGAAAAAATATTATTCAATAGATCAAAAAATGATAAGGATTCGAGAACACCGTTCGCGCGAAATTACGGATCGTTCCAACGGAATTTAATCTCTAACCATCAATCAATAGGTACTCGAATAACAATGTCAATACTATAACTAATCTCATTACAGTTTCGTTTAGAAATAATTCATAAAGAGATCTCATGCCGAATATATAGAGAACACCCATCTAAGCCGGTATGATCACATCGAGACAGCCACAGGGTTACACTGCTTGCACACTTTTAGCAAGTTCCGTTCACATTATCGTCACTTGAACTACAAAAATTGACACACTTCGCCAGACCGATAAGCCTTTACGTCGATTAATAATAAAATTTACGCCTCAGGGTGTCGATTTTTGTCTTATTGCTCGTCGGTCATTCGGATCTCCTGTGATCAGAGCGTGCTACTCACATGCCTATTGGCGGCACTTGCACGTAGCGGTAGATGTAGAGCCGGTAGTCCTTGCTGGCGAGCACCACCGAGCCATCGTCCATGAGCGCCACGTCGAAGCATTGAGCGTGTTTCACTTTGCTCTCCAGTGCGGACACCAGTTGTCCGTCTTGCGTGAATATCGTCAGGTTAAAGTTGTTGTGGTTGTCAGCAATTAGGATCTCACCGGCCGCATTAATACCGACACCGATCGGGTAGTTGGTAACACCTTCGCCTCCAATCTGGCGCAAGTAAATACCTTCGTAGTTGAACACCTTAACACAGTGCGCGCGATTGTCGCTAATAAAGATTTCTTGTTTGTCGTTGACTACGACGCCATTGGGGAATTCAAGGTGTTTCGAGCATCCGAATTTCTGAAGTACGTTTCCGATCTGGTCGAAGATTATGACGCGCATTACTTTGCATTCAACGACGACGATACGGCCTTTGTTATCAACAGTAACACCACGAGGATGCTGGAGGATGTTAGCACCAAATTTACGAACGAATTGACCGTACTGGTTGTAGATCTGTATTTGGTGTGTAGGTGACCTTTCAGTGACAATGATGTCGCCAGAAGTGCGCACGACGGCCACTCTATTCGGGTACAGTAGTTGACCGTCACGTTTGCCGCACTCACCGAACTGGAATTTGAATCGACCTTCCTTGTCGAATATTTGGATGCGGTGGTTGTTGGTGTCGGCAACAATAATATCATTTTGAGCGTTGACAGCTACTCCGCTTGGTTCTGTAAACTGTCCTTCCATCACACCGAACTCACCGAATTTGCAGTGGTAAATCATCTTTTGTCGTTTGATTTGGGATTTTGGCGGAAAAATGGCAGTGGAGATTAACTTGTTTGTCAAGTCTAAAATGGGATCCGTGTGGGCCGCGCTACTTAGCGAGTAGGGGTCAGTTGTTGTAGGCGGGAATAGCGAATCGCAACCACCGTTGGACCACTTCTCGTATGGGTTGATTCCGTTCAGGTTAATATCTCCGATGGTGGTAGAGAATGGGCCTAGGCTATTAGCGCTGTTGAATCGCTTGGAGATAATGTTCGACTCAAACGGTGAGGTGGATTGGCTCGTGGGTCCTAGGAGACCGTTCGTGTATGGGCGGTCTAGCACGCCGTTTAATCCAGTAGGTAGGTGGATTCCACCGTTTAGGCTGCCTGAGCTTCCATTAACACTGCTACTGCTGGAAGATGAGCCACCGTTCAAAAGATTGCCATTGGTAGGGCGAGCAATGGGAGGTTGTTTAGTTGGGCCAACATTCGCCTCTGAGCTAGAACGCACGTATCCAAAAGTGTTTCTTACTCCAACTTGTATAGCTTGATAGTTGGAGACAAATTCGAGCTCGCAAGCTGTCTGTACGCTCTGTTCTGGGTTGGAACTCATCAAGGATTGCAATTTCGTATCTAATAGTTTCCTGAACATTAGTATTTCCGCAATGTTGGCGCATTTCGTCAATCGCTCTACGAAGTCGCACGTCTGGTATATTTTATCAACAGTCTCTTGAGCTTTCTGCCCGACTACGGTAAGAGCAATTTGTTTCGTGGAAAATACACTTTCCAGTTCCTTGAGTAATTCTTGTTTACGCTCTTCTAGCATAGAGCGGTAAAATTGGAACGTATCGTTAATTTCATTTTGAGCTTTATGGTACTGGACTTGTAATTTACCAGCGGCATGTTCAACAGTTTTGACGACGTGCCTTATTTCAGTGGCGCGAGTCTTGGCTTCGTTTACTGCAGTTTGCATCAACTCCAATTGTTTAGGCCCAGCATCAGACAGGTGCTCACAATCGTGGAGAGCAGCTGGGTGCTCGATAATCGTGCATTCCTTGCACACCGGCACGGAGCAAGTACGGCAAAAGTATTTAAGAATATCATTCTTGTGTCTCGGGCAAAACGCTGTCTTGTCACCGCTCGGAGTGAGGGTAGATCCAAGCAGACCCTTATCATCTTTCAAGTCTGTGAACGCCAGCACACGGTGGCCTTCAAAGCAATGCATGAATTGGTGCGCCATCACGCAGTTTGGGCAGAGGAAGTTAGCGCAATCAACGCAACGTGCAACTGCGTCTGATTCCTTGGATTTGCAGCCGGTGCAGCGGGCTGAGGGCGAGCTAGTCTGACGGGCAGACGGCAGGAGATCGGCGTCTTGCTCAACAGCAGCGGCTATCACTAAGTTCGTGAGTAGCCCGACAACGCCAGCAGTCGGTAGCTGGCTGTCTACGCGGCAAGTGACGCAGGTAACTTTGTCAGGATGTGTTTGCTCCCTCTCCAGGCAAGCCCGGCAGAAGGTGTGAAAGCAGTTGAGTACTTTGGGGTCGACGAAGGTTTCTCGGCAAATTGCGCAGGTGGTGTCGAGGCCGTCGAATTCACGGAGGTCACATACGGCGGAGTCACTCGCTGGGGGCGAGGATCCACTGAGAGTCAGGGGCGATAAGGAGCCACGCTCCAGCGAACCTATTGAGTTGGCACCGGGCAGCGACTCAAGGGACGGGGTGCGTGAGGCCATCTTCAGGAAACCGGCATCCCTGTAACAACAAACACAACAATTAATAACGACATAAAGTAATTATATGAAACAAAACAAGATCATAAATATCCGAGGTAACCATTTCTGTTATTAAACGTTAGAAAGCTATCTCATATTTCTGTAATATCTTTCGTACAAGCTTCCTTTTACGACGAACATGATCAAGAAAAATTTCTATATGAATAGAGGTATTACGTAAATGCATTTTCCCTCGGCGCCGTGACCTTAGATACAGGGGAAGCCGTGCTATAAACTTGATAAATAGAGAAGCTTTACTCAATATTTTCGGAAAATTTACGAGCAGCCGAGCGAAACACCGGAAGAAGCCGGGTAGAGTAGCGAAAACATCAATAACACTGTCGAAAATGCAGGGAGCTAGAAATGTTTACATCAGATGCACTTCCCAAGGGCGGGGGTTGCCATGGCGACGCTTGGGGTGACGTGGTGAGGGGATCCGTTCTCAAATTAGAGGGAGAAGTATTTCGACTCCCTCTTTTTACCTTAGGGGAGATATTTGAGGTGAATGGCCTTGGCAGCGAGTTGGTTTAACAGCCCTAATGTCTATTTTTAGAGTTGCAATTCAGTTGCAAATTTGGGATTGTAATGACTCTAATCCGGAGCTCACGGGGCGAAACTTTATGAAATATGATCCTCGAAGTATATTTATATAGGTTTTAATTAAAAACGCACGCCGATGTAGCGATAAAAACGCGTCTGCGAACGTTAAGTAGCGATATTACACTACCTATCTACATTTTAGAGCAGAATTATTTACGGCCTTGTTTACAGTAAATGATATATGTAATAATAAAAACACACTCTATCTTGCAGCAGGTAATTAATTATTCTCGATGCACTAACCTTCACAAGTTTCATGACTGAAACAAGTTTTTAAAGATACATATGTGCCTATAACTCATTTGTACTCACTTTCCTTACTTTTATTACCTTGAAAACTATCTCGGGTTACCCTAATCCCAAAATATCATCCATTGTATTCTAAAATTCACTTCAAAATTTTGCGACTTATGTAAATCTTTGCTTCTGACAGTGTAGTGCGCATAGTACTGCAGTTTATGTATCGGTATGTATGTGAATCTCAACGGACGATTCTGTCCACGTAGCCCGTCCCCGCACAATACATCACGGGGAAGCTGTCTAATTCCTGATATGTCGCAGTAAGTTTGGCACGTACACTGCTAGCCATCATTTTGGACAATTAATTTCGGACAAGCATTTACGGGTAATGAGACTTCTGATTTTGGATGGGAAGTCACAAAAGCATAAGATGGTAATGGGATTGCAGCTACCGATTTAATAAAGTCTATACCACTCAAAGTAAAATTGGTTGAGAATTTATTTACCCTTCTCAATAAATATCAAGGGGCATGGTGTTGTATTAAACAAGCTATGAGCATGAAAGACAGTTAGGACAGCAAAAAATTTATCGATAAAAATACTTCGTGGCAACAATAGAAATTTTATTTCCCATGTTTCCAACACAAATTTGGCGTTTGTCAGTCCAATATCTGAACGATCTAGATCCGAGTCTAGCTGTAGGTATTATCGTGATAAATGGGAACGGCCGCAATACATAACGGGTGCAGTTTAGTTCGAGTGAAGGCCCGGAGGAGGCTCGATTGCATTGCCAATGCGATGAAACATGCAAAATGACCGAGTTGGGACTAATGAAGACATATCATGGAATTTGTAACGTTTTAGGTGACAAATTAGATGTTTGGGGTAGGCTTGTGATTGGAAGAGGTAGTTACAGTATACGATTCATATTTATTACTAATAAAAACGTTTTGTAACAAGTAGAATGGGTTGATCACTATTAAGGCTATTGCTCAGTAGTAGGATATAAAAAAGACTTTAGATGAAGATGATAACATTTTTGGAAGTTGATCCAAACTTGAGCTTCGGGTTAATTGATAGTGCATTAAATAAAAAGATCGGACTATTACCCAGAAAGTAGCTATAATCTGCGAATCTTCTTATTTCATTAACTTACATTTACTTAAAGACAAATTCAAAAACAAATCTATGATGTTTTTAAAGTCTTTCTTAGTTACGTTTCAATCTAATAACCTTATCTAAAAGCATTACAGCAACAATTTCAGTGCTCTTATTGACCTACAAAAAGGGATTACTTAAAGTATTTACTTTAGGTACTCTAAATTTGGACCTTGAGTAAACAGTAATCCCGAAGGACTTCGGATCTTTTGAGACAGTAGAATATGCAGGCATGTACCTAAGAAAGCTAAACAATAAGTAAGAAAAGTAGCTTAGATCGAAGAAAGTTTTTAGGTAATACATTTGTAAATGTGGCTTTTACTGTTACCATGCATAGTAGACGAAGTAAAATACCTTATTTGAATTAGGAGTGTCATTAGTTAAAGCAGTGACGTAATTTTCTGTAAATGTGACTCGAATATGCAATGCATTCAGGATTATATCTTCTCTAAATTATTGGGTTAAATTTCATTATTTAGCTTAAAGCAAACTATTGGCAGTCTAATTAACGTCAGGGGAATTACCACGTTAATTTGTCTTTATATTGTCGGGACAGGTACAAGCGTTTGTTGGCAACACCGCTTATTCGCTTGCCACGTGTGTAAGCATATTGCGGCGAACATCACTTGTAATTAGTGCTGCATCGATATCCTGCAGCAGTCAGCGGTTTGATGGCGGTATAGCTACAATAGCATAGTATTTGATACGTTGTAATGTTGATTTGGTTCACGCATATTCATGAGTAGGTTCTAATTTAGGTATTACCTTGTGTGAAGCTTTGGGATACCTAGTAGTATCGGAAAGTTTATGTTTTTTGTTAAGACTATGACATCATACAGAAGGTGCTACATTTTTATAGAAATTTTAACTTGTCTAGGTATATTTTTCGGGTGAATTAGGTATCTATTTTCTCGTTATAAGTTCCAATAGCTAAAAGAGGGATCAGAACAATTTTGTTCTGATCCCTCTTTTAGCTAGACATTTGTCAACATCTATATACGGTTCCCTTATCATACTAGTACCCAAACATCAGAAGCTGATTGAGATGAAATGACCGACGAATATGTATGACCCTGGCGAGAAAATAGGTAGGTAGTATGATATAACCTCCAGAATTTCTCCCTTTTAGAAAATATTATATAAATTTACTACTAACATAAATATAGAATTTGTAAGGTAAACTCAATTTGAAGTTAAGATTTGTATCAGAGTACTATATGTGTTTGGCACAATAGTTGAAAATTGTATGGCGTTGTACCCAGTCAGTAGCATAGCATCCCTTTGACACAACTATAAAAGAACTAGATAAGGCTACACTTTATGTAGGTGCAAAAGCATATTGGAGCGGTTGGAGCGAAAAAAAAGGTTTTATATAGCGTGGAATGAACCTTTTTTTATTCCTTTACATACAATTATGACAGATCAAAATGACTGCTCGCTGGTTACTCTAACCTTAGGCTTTTATCAAAGTTATTTGACATCAGGACTTATGTAACAAGAGAATTTGTACCTCTCGTTAGGAATCTCTTAGTCACAACTAGAGGGTTAGTTTAGGTACAATATGCAAACTGTAAGAAAGTTAAATAAGACGCATCTAGTTTCTCCCATCTCCGCAGTACCGGCCGCCATTAATTGCGATTGGGTCGAAGCAGATTACTGAGCCCCAAAAGGCTTCCCGAACTATCGTAAATCACATTCCGTCGAACGCAAAAAGAGACCAAAACACCTTGACATTAGAGTACGTATTGGTTTGTTCTGGATAGTGACAATTGAAATGTAAGGGCGGGTCTAGTTAGTTCTGAGTTGTGGACGGTAGACAGGAGGTAGCAAAGACTATTATTTTAGGGTAACATGTACTAATTTGGGACCATTGTTAAGAAATACGTAGGCAGTGGTGAGGTAGTAGGATTATATTAAGTGGCTCCTATTTATTTGTTGTGTTCGAAACATATACCTACGTATGTGGAATAATCATTATTTTGTAACCCATGACTTAATTTATTAATGGAATTTGGCAAATTCATAGGAAATACTGTGTTACTAGACTTGTTTTCTATTTCCTTTAGTATTTCGTTTATAATCTGAATACTTCTCAAGACTGTCAAGTCATCAGGTGTCTTTTGTGCTCTCTAAAACACCTTTTTTTAATTATTTCAACCAAATATCAAAGTCTAATATAGAACGTCAAGCTTATTATGCAGAACGCGCAACAAATTAAAATTATCATAAGTAATTAAACTTTTATTAGAGAGATGGCTTTGTGCAGATTGTGGAAAATTTTGCACAGCCTTCAAAAGCACAATTTTGTTATCACGATTCCTCTACTAGAATTAAAGAGGATTTTATCAAAATTATAGTATGTATAATTTTTGGTGAGTTAATTTGAACGTTAAGGTTACGCAATAAATATAATCTCTCTTGTTATAAAAATAAACCGTAGTTAGGGATTGTGAAAAAAAAATCGTAAAATTTGCAATAAAGCTAATACACCAAAAATTAAGAAAATAACAAATCTTAATATTCTAGTTACATAACAAACCTAAATACAAATAATTAGACATTTAAATGTAATCTTTACTTAAGATTTACAACATGAATTTTAAACCCAAAATTTTATGGATACTTCGTATTTACGCCACTTTAGGGACGTAAAACTCTGTAGTAAACAAACAATAAACTAGTTAAGAATACAACAGTTGTAAATCCTAGTAATTAACTTTTCAGTCGGCCATTTAATCTAAAAATTAACATTTAATACCGTGCCGACAAATTTAGCGCGGTACTTGGAAGAACGCATTTATTCTGTACTCAGAAATGGGTGAAATGGGTGTCCGGGTGAAAAAAGATACGAGGTTTTCTCGACCTATGTGGTATATTATATAAATGGACCACACCGTTCTTGGCCGCCATTTTTCTTTATTACCTTACCTTTTGTTGTGGAAAGTTTAATTTTAAATTTCATAAAGGATTTTAGTTTTGTAAATTGTTTTGCTTTTAGATGGAACAATAGAATATTGTTCTGGGTATAACCTGTTAGTTTTCGATTGGCATTTTCGACGGGTTAATTATTTTCTTAACAAAAAGTTATGAATTAAATAATTGTGTACAATATGTATAGTGAAAAGGATTAGCAGTCAGTAAAATTTTAAAAAGTTTAGTGTTTTAATTAATTTAGCCGAAGATTATTATATGAAATAAACTTTAAAGGAAGAGATTTATTTAAAAATGAATTAAATATCCTAGCACGGTTTTACAGTGAACTCGATGTCATGTTCATAGAAACTTTCAGGGTACAATGTAGATTGACTAAAGTTCTCAACGATCGCTCAGTTCACAGCATTGCTGCATTGGCATGTTCGGCATGCATCAAAGACCAACTATTATTAGTATGCAACATGAATTTTAAATTAAAATCTATTATCATACACTCAATGTGATCAAACGGGCGTTAAAAATAGTCTCTGTTCCCAGGGCTGCCACACGCGCATTATTCAAAACACCCAACCGCTTGCAAAAGTTAAAATTCATGAGGATCTTGCAGGGACAACGCGTATATGTCGCAGTAGGCAGCCCTACTTTATGACGTCACGTATTACGCTAATGCAGCGGCCGTAGTATTTTCAAATGTAAATAAAACACGAGGATTTTTTTGCATTAAACATGTTGGGTTTGTACAACTTATATTTTTTATCTTCGGGTCTCGGTTTTCTGAAGACGTGCAAATGATTTTTTATAGTGCGGCGGCGGCTCTTGTACAGTACGAACCACTTACTTAGAGCAATCAACATAGCGTGGAACAAGTACCTACTGGCAGAAAATAGCGATAATTAAAACAAAAATATATGCAATACAAGTTTAAATCTTACTTGTCTTCAGTAAGTTATTTACATAGTTATGTTTCAGTTATAAAACTTTTAGATACATTTTTAATACTCCCAAAAAACCTCAAGATTACACTGAACGAACTAATTTTAAGTACTGTATAATACTGGTTTAATTTCTAAGAAAAGTCTCATAATATCCCAGTCGCTCCTAATCTTTAATATTGAATGACAACACGTAAAACTTGTTCAATATCCCAAGGGAAATGCAAATCCCTTGTCCTTTGTAAATAAATAATGCATAAAGTTTCCGAACGACACGTCGCAAGATAAAAGTGACACCTGACTATATTATTTACGAGAACAATCAACTCCGTTCGTAAAAGTGACGAATGTCTACACTGAATGTTACAAAAACTTTAAATTTAACCTCCCGGGATAAAGGTTTGGATGTTTACTAAGTATGGTTTAAAACAATTTTAATCGTGTCCGAAGGGAGACTGAATATTAAAGTTTTTAAGACGATAAAATGATGGTAAAGATTTCTGTATTGAAAATATGAAGTATCTAATTGAAGAATAAAAATATACAGTTTTTACCAATTTTTTTAAAATTTTATGAAGTTTTTTTTATAGCCTATCTGTTTTGATCGAGGCTTCAAATGAGTATAGTCTGTCAATGTGCTTTTTCATTACCAATTCTCCTTGATTCACGAAGTTTAGATCATTATGTATTTACCAACTAAATACTAGATAGCTTTTGTTTAAACAGCTTCAACAATAGAATTGATAACTACAACCGGATTTATAATTCATTAGAAGACACGTCAGCGGTACATCTAATCGTAGGCGCAAACAGGATTAAGCAAACAGTCACAGCGGGCAAATCCCTCATCAATCAATGATCATTCTAGGAAACCACAGTGCATACGTAACGAGTTTCATTAGATTACCTTGTGGTACATAACCGCTTTAGAAACTAACACAATACCGATCAGACTAATTACATTTTAAACAAAAAATAATTGTTACATTAAAAACAAACACATTAAAAAAGAATAAGAACGTTACAATTCAAATTTTGAACAATAAACATTCTTAATTCAAATTAAAACGGAATAGTTTTAAATAGCTATCAATTTCAAATCCTGGTATATAAATTTGGAACGATCTATGCTCCTGTCATTGTAATCCGTTATAAGCAGGTATTATCAAAGAGGACCACATGACGGGGCATGTAATGCAAATCCCGGCAATCTAACCACTCGGCGCGAACACCCAGCGTCCTATGTTCGCCATAACGAATAAATTTTCGATTAGATTTTCCGAATTTGAATATTTCGAGGTTGAGTTATTCAGAGTTTATTGACGGCTTTTTATGCTGGATGGCATTTTTTACTCTGGTTGCTATTCCGTCATTTGTAGCATAACGAAGGGAGATTTTTTAATGGATTCGCACCATTTTTAACTTTCATCATTGCGTCCATTTCATATTTATTAAACCTCAACATAACTATATTAAATATATTCTACTTGTATCTAACCATTTTACAGTATAAAGCCTAATATTCGACTATGTTTACAAGATCATATGATTAACTTTTTTTCTTCATACATGTATGTATTAATACATATTTGAAACTGCACGCGTGATAATGATTTACGGTCTTAATTACCAAATTATCGATGACAGGTGCAAACAAGTGAAAACTGACTGATACTGCAAATGAACGTCGAAACATCCGAATATCATCAATATCAGGTGAATCACACCTGTGACGTCATTCCCTGACGACGGCTTACCGACACTCATACAACATTAATTATAATTCCTACAATCCTCTGTAACAAGACGATAACGGAACATCGTCACACACCATCGCAAATTGCCACCATTAAAATTCAGCGGAGATCTAAAATACGGAATTGTGGGTAATGAATCTAAACGCTCCCTCCAAATTGAATTCAGAGTACATTGTAATGACGTATCGCTGTCTCTCTCACACTTGCTAATAAATATCGATATTAATTTGAGAGCTATGATATAGAAATCTGTTAACCAACGAATTGTTTATCACAATATATAGCTATCTTCTTTAAGTGAGGCAGTTAAACTGTCTTACTAAAACAACACTGCTCCAATTTCTAGAGCTAATAAACTAAACAAATGTATTGTAAAGACAAGAACACATTAACAAAAACAAGCTTAAATCCAGTGAAAACTAACAGTGACTATTTACATAAACAAATGGGTAAACCATTGTATGAGAGTATTTAGAATTTGAAATTGATCGTCGACGGCGTAGACAGAATAAACAGCGAAGTAGCGACAATGATAAATATTAATAAAGACGAACATAAAAGCGTTTAAACATCTTCAATCAAAGCTTAATACCGTAGTTACGTTTATTTAGAAATGTAAATACCGCCTAATTGGATAATTGTGAGCATTATGTACTTAAGATTTACGTTTGACAGATATAATCATGGTTGTAATTAAGACTGTAACTTAATTTAATATTATTCTGTTATCTAGCGGATTGTCTAATGAGAAACAGTTAACTAGCTTTAGCCCGCTAGTTCGCCCGCGTGTATGTCGGTTTTCATAGTAAAAATTACCCTATTTTTTTTGGGATCCTAGCTTTCCCCTTACTAAGTTTAATAAAAATGTTTATTTCTTTAAAATGTTTGTTCAATTACATGTACAAGAACATGAAGTTATATGGTCCTTAATATGTGACCTTTAGCTTTGACGATACTAATAACGAGCCTATTTGTATATAACCAAAAGTTCAAGAAATGATTACCTATTAAATAAATCAATTACTTACATATTTACTGTACGAATGTGTTTCAAAAATAAACATTTTACCGCCTCAGCCTCCGATTAATTCCAATCTCGATACTTACCTGTAAAGAAAAAATATACATTAATACGTTTTCACGAGAATATTATACAAAGGAAAAAGGTTGGATCATTAGGCCAAGCGTTTCTTTATAACTGGCCAAAAATATTACGAGTTCGGAGAAATTGAAAATAATATTTTCTGGAAAAAATATATTTGGGATCTCTTTTATAACTATAAACGTATACTAACACTGTATTTAATGAATTTATCTTTTTTTTAAAAGATAGGTTGTAAAAATTATACATTTTATCAAAGTGAATGACGTGGTTTAGCGGTTCAATTAACTAATTCGTGTCCGCATATTGTTTCAATATTATGTTATATTTTATTTCAATGTTACTTATACTACTGAATTTCCCCACAATATAAAACAAAACACTCTCTCAAGTCTAAAAGAATACATAAAAAAACAAAAAGGTTTACTAGAGAAGGAAATGCATAAAAACCATTTAGTTGAGAGCAGTTATAATTAAATTTCAACTGTCACGTGTACTGTATAATATACTTTATTACTATCTGTATAAGTGTCGCATTTAATTAACAAACGACTCTCTGTTTTGACACTCCTGACATACTATTAGTTTTAGTTAAGTTTTATTTTATGTATTTGTTTTTTGGTAAAAATGTATTTTTTTATACGAATAAAGATAATGAAATTCCATTATTGCTTTCGAAAGTATACACTTTTTTTGATAAAAGAAACAATATTTTTATCTATTCTTATCTTTAACCCTTTACAGATTTAATACATATTATACGTCAACTTGTTATACGTAATTAACTGAATGAGATTCTTATTTCAATTATGTATAAAACCATAAGTTTAACGACAGAGCCCGCTGACTTTATTTTGAGTGCTAAATTAAAATTCCGCCTGAGTTCCGAATAAATTTCCTACTAATTAAGCTAAATAGCCTAATTAGGGTCTTTTTCGAATCTTCTTTGGATAATAGAATTAAATTTAGATTTTTATTTAATTTCATTTTGATGTGTGAAAAAAAACGAAACAATATAGTGGAAAAAAGCATTGTAGTGTCAACTATGGTCCAAGCACAACAACCACGAGTTTCAGTGTATATAATATGTGTGACGGACCTGTTGGTCTAGTGGTTAGTGTAAGTTTAGTCTAAACTAAAACGTAACTAAGAGTCTAAGCAAACTTTTATACGAAAAGAGAAAACAATTTAAAATAGACTCTTGTCACCTTAATATAAGATTTAGAATTGAATGTTTGTTTTAGTTCGTCCCCTGTTTGTGTTGCAATACGATTTATTTAACACCTTTTGTTTGGGCTCGAATGCTGGGTGGATGGAATGCAGGATTTCAGTTGTTAAGACTATTTTTCTTGTTAAGATTTTGATTTGAAAATAGTCTATAATTATTGAAGACAGTGGAGCTCTCCTTTTAAATATAAGCTCTATATTTTTGTCTATTTATACCTCCAAATACTGAAAATAAATTTACCTTAAAGACGATCTGTCTACTTTTCACTTTAAAGAGACAGACAGCATGAACACGACTTAATATTTTAATTAGTATTCCAGTTCTATACCCACTTTAAATTAATACCACTAACTTAGATAGTAAATATCACTATTACGCAAACAGATAATATTTCGATTACTCCTATCGTCACTCTATCAATGCGGCATTGCCTAACAGCTGAACTTAGGTAATTAATGCGTTACAATGGCGGTAATTATGGGCCCGGCCGGTAATTAGCACACAGAAATGTGGTACGACTTAATCAAATGTAACGACAACACCTATCTTGATTAGTTCTTGCGATTAATTTCGCTTATGTAGGTTTGTGGTTCCCTCAAATTGGATTCTGACTAATGAATTCTCTGAAAATACATTTTTGTTTACACCTGTTTCTAGTTTCTTGGTTAGGTCCTAGAAAGCTAAGTATAATCTTTCATGGGAAGTAAGGATTGTTGTGTGTTTCATACTTAATAAAGATAGTTTGTTTGAACGCGCTTAACTCTGAATCTACCAGGCGGATTTGATAAAAATCTTATTGCTTGCGATAACCAAATTCTTGAAGGAGATTATAGACAAATTACTTAACTTGCTTCGAGCGACGTTACGGCCGCAAGGCGAGTGAAACCAGGACACTAGAGTATTTAATCAAAATCTAACGCGGACAATTTACATTTCCATAACATGTAAGCGACGTCAATTCTAGAACCTTCTAAAGGCGCGTGTCATTTGCTGACTACAGTGTATAACGAGTTCCGTATGATTACTTTTGTTTCAAAACAACAGATGTCCGGAATAGACGTTGATAGCTCGATTGGGAATCGATTCCCAACTGTTTGAATTATCATTGAATATCGTTCAGAATCGAAATCTTTGAATCGAATGGTTTGCAACAGATGTTTACCTGAACCAGTGGCGTGCATTGGTTTTCGGCCATGGTAGGCACTCGTACATGGAGCAACTTTACCGTAAATACGCAAATGAACTCCCAAAAAATGGAACAAGCATTATTTTTGTGGATCACAAGGTGCGTTCAGGTCTGACGAACGCGCACCGAATGCGCTGCTCGCGCCTGCCGTTAGGTACTGCAATATGTTAGTGCGCCTCCTCCGCGAAACTCTCGCAAAGGTCGATGGTGCAAATAACGCCGTCTCCGAACTGTTCACGAGCAGTACGCGCGCTGCAAGATACAATTTAAAATGCACGCGCGCAGCTCGCGACCTATTTCTGATTGAATCACTATTTCAACTTGTTGGTATAAGTTTGTATAAAATAATCTTAGTAAAGCTAACTGCGAACAGCAGCCGACTCCGCGACTCGGGACTCGCGACGAGCAAACGGTCAGCTTATGATTGAGGACTTTTATTTGTGTATTATTCTTAATAAGGGTTCGAAACCGAAACTAAATAATAGTAAATATATTGAGCCATAGTCAATATGACCATTCGAGATCAACATTTTTCTTACCTACCTTATGTATTACATACCTAGACAAAAAAAGAATCAGACGTATTATTGAATGTGCCAACATATACTATTATCTTATATGTTTAATTTCTCCCATTTTTACTAAGATTTTAACTAAAAACAATCACTTAATATCATCATCCACAACAACATTATGTTTTCGTCGTAGTTGTTCTCGTAGGTATCAATTCACACAACAATTTCGTATTTAAACAATCAAGAAACGACGAATAACACAAAAAGAATCATTCGTCCAGCAGCACACCGCTAGTCAGGCGATAGTTTCTAACATTTTGAGTTAATATTATTATGAGCCTTACCTTTAAAGTTTTGTCAACAAACCCCATCTGATGGGTTTGTATTGTAAGTTTGTAATTACGCACGTATGCTATCCAAACATATTTCATTTTCGCCACAATCTTAACATTCATACACATAGCGGTTTATTAATGCTCCTGTTTCTTAAACTACAGCCACTTCACAAAATCACAATAAATAGAAACTAGTTACGAAAGACAAGACGAAAACACGCGCGCGAACTATCAAAAACTTAATAAACAATCTGCCACAGATAATAAATATCGAAAAACGACTAAGTTGCAACACAGAAGTAAAACAATAAAAATGTTAATTGAAACTAAATATAATAAACATCAATAAGTAACTAAATAATATTGTGATAATTAATTTACAAGTTATTAGTATTTTAAAACGCAAGTTTCATTTAAAATACACTAGAATTGACAAGTTCGATGAACGACCCAAAAGACTTTTGCTCCAAAACGGATATGAGAGTAGAATGAATGGGAGAAAGAAATAATCTTGTTTATTGGCAGGTAAGCATGCTTACTGTAGGTGTAAAAAATTACGAATGTCAAATGTCAGAGCATTACGCTTTGCAAAAAGAGGTTTTCGTTTTTGTCGTATAATAAAAACTCAAGATGGCGGTGTATTATTTTCTGTTTTTGAAGTGTGCGTGCGTATATGGATAAGGAGATTTTGTTTGAATGTGTGAGTGGAAACTAGGCAGTTTTTGAATAGCCTACTTCGTCGTTGAGTATTGAATGAATTTGAATATGACATATGTGACGTCATTATTGATTTGTTTGTTATTGAAATGTTTGGATACACATACAAGTTTTATTATCTGTAATTTAATGATTATTAAATGTATGATGAGTGTTGACTGATTTATCTTATAAAAATTGTTATATTTAAAGATAGTTAGTTGGGATTTTGTAGGTAGGCACTGCCTTTTTGCCTATATGCTATGCACGCCACTGACCTGAACGATTAGGGAAATGAATGGTCAGGTATAGCTAGCTGTCTTTAACTAAACTTATAAATATAATATATTTTAATTTAAATGGGAAGAATCTTCTTTTTTTACATTAATCAATATTTTTTGCTTTAGAAGCATACAGTAGGTATTTGCCTTAACTAGTATACGCGAGCATAGAGACAAGAAAAAAACTTGTATACCTCAGTATGCTACAAAAAAGTGTGTAATATTCTGACTATCGAAATGAATATTGCATTATATATACAAGAGAATGATATTAATCTACGGACCTTAACTAGTATAGTTGTTTCCCCCAACTGTACCAAACCAAGAGACTGCATTAAGCCGGTATGACGCCCCAGATTAACATATTAATCAGTCGACAGTCGGAAGTCTCTATACAGAACGCGGGAGTTTACTTAGCAAACTTTTAATTACACTTTGAACGATACAAATTGACCCCTATTATTTAGGAGATAAGATTTAAATTGGGTGGAGCTGAAGTTTAAATTAATAAGAACATTCGTTTGGATGTCACGTTGCTTCATTGTAAGCGAAATATTTGTAAGGATATAGACGGGAGGCGACAGATGGTTGGGGGATAGTTTCTTAATGTTCTCATTAAGATAACGCTGAATGGTAGGGTTGAGATATCAAAGTATCTTCGTAATCAGTAGATACCTACATCCCATTCAAATTATGACAGTTGAAGTGTTAACACAACAGGTAAATCGCACGTCACAAAATCACAACGTTATCACGCATTCAAGTCACGACAGTTCGTACGATATGATCCATCAAATAACAGGTGAAAATAGCCGAATATAAAAGTGTCGCGAAAACAAATCGAAAAACATCTGGGTAACGACAACACTATCAGCTGACGGATATTTTTTTCGCACACGTACAGAAAAAACCTGGCTCGAATACTGACGGAAAATCGTTAGTCACTCGAAAAAAATCGTTGAGAATGAATGACGCTTTAGCTCACTCAAGTTGCCAGCTGTTTCCGTTGCACAGCTGATCGACCGGATATTGGCTGTTAGAGACTATACCTCTCTCTTTTCCACCTTATATCCTTACTTTCGCAGCTTTTAATTTTTCCACTTACCACTAATGAGCCAATACGCATGAAACGAACTTACAAAATCGCTTAACTGTCTTTGTGACGTCACTTCGCTTGTAAGCACTAAAACATGTCAACAATATTGTATAGAGAAATAAAAAATAATGCAGAGCTAATTTCTTTTTAAAAAGTATGTTAACATGACTTGGGAGTCATAACTAACAGCATGCGACACTGGAAGTAGCATAATGAAGTAATTTACAAACTAATGCCGTGCTCAATAGTAAAAAAGTTCAACAAAACAAAATTATACTATCAGAAACGTGAACCTAACAATTTTCGTCTCGCGTGATGAAGTCGAAACAAAAGTATTGCAAGTTTCCTACACGCGATTCGAATGCGGCGTTTGAATTTAAAAATTAAAAACTAAATAACGGCTTATTGCAGTTTTTGAACTGCGAATTATAGGTTGGTACCGCCATTTTAACTGTCAAATGAGGGTTGTTAAGTTTAAATTGTTAGAATAAGAAAAGTAAATTAATATCAAACTTTTTATGAAATTACCAACAGCCATTTTTATTAGCAAGCAAAGCTAACGGCATGAACATATTTGTTTATTTAATTTTACACAAACAAGTAAGTTTATTGAATTTGTTATATATATTATTTAGGTGCTAGTTTTTAAATTATTTTAATAAACTATTGTTTCAAGTAAAAAAAAAACTTATAGGGCTAAAATGTTGCATAGCAACATCAAACGTTTGTAATGAATACTTTCTAGATACAGTTTGTATAGATATCTATGTGGTCTTATGTTAATTTTCATTAGTGCAATTATACAGGTGTGGCAAGCAGATAAGCAAAGTCTGTCCAACGACAGTATTAAGACTTTAAAACTCATATTCATTCTCTTTAGTCCAAAGTGGACGTTTACCAAAGAGTTTTTGACAGTTACATTTTAAATAAAAATAATTACTTTGAATGAATCGTGTTTGATATACAATAGGTCCGGTTTCGTAGATTTATAGTACAGGCTTACTTCCGGAGTCGAGTTTTTATATATATACCGGTCGCGAAAATGATGTCATACTTAAATAAGTAACTAATGTTAAACGTGCTGTATTACTATTACAAGTTTAGTCATGACTCAATGTTATTTTTGGAACTTTTTTAACTTCTAGTTTAAATTCAACTACAACAACTGGTAAACAAAGTAAGGTAACTAGCATTCCTTTTTTTACATAAAAATGTTTTAAATCCTAAAACGGCTTAGTAATTACAAAACAACAATTTAAAATCTTATCCAACTGCAATTTCCATACCAAACGTGCATAAAAGGGACGTAAAATTACAATTTAAATTATGTATAAGACAGCTGAATGTTTGACGAACATGCCATCGGGTGACATGGAACTGTTGAGCTTTCACCTACATCGAGTAAAACCGAGCTTTATTACTGACACGGGAAGGTGAATATCAAAGAAAATAACTTGGTTCATATATCGCGTGTATCGCTTCATTGTAACCCATTCCATTGGCCGACACAGGCGCCACAGTGGCTCACTGTGCCCCACAGTGTTTCACTCAACCCCACAGTGCACGAACCGACCCAAAGATCGTAAGTAAACTAACACCGTTTTACGAAGTTGGAATACACACTTACACAGAGTATTTCAGCCGGTCTTATGAAAATTCATGTTGCAAAGGTTGGCTAAAAGGATTTCTTGGTTTCGGGAAATGTGTATTTTAAAATGTCGCGTGAAACTTTATAGAGGACTATATTTTATAGTTTTCGCAAGAAATGAGTGACTGCAGTCTGGATAAAATGCAAAACGTGGGAACGTAAAAACTAAATTTTGTGTATGCTTTGCATTCTAAATGAACATTTAACGTTTGTGTTACTTTAGACTAAGTATAAAGTTTATATACTTAACGTTATTTTAGTGTTTTGCTTAATAATTATAACGAAGATTTTGTGAAACCTTGACACAAGTGTGTAAAAAAAGCTATGCTTGATAAATGTAGTTTAGTTTTTGTTCTAAATAAAAACCTTAACAGAATACCTACCTTTGTAGTTTTTACCCAGGTATTTAACAGGTAACTATCAGTGTTCCAAGCTCTCCCATTAAGCAGTAAGTCCCTATGGTGCGGCCAGTGATAGCTGCAATGCGGTTCATACCACACGCTAACCATTCGCTCCATAATTATTGCTGGTTCTGTTCATTGAAATATTTCTTTTTTTTTATGTATGTAGTTAACTGATTTATTGTATTTTGTTTGTGCCTTTGTGCCTTAGGCAGTGCCTTATTTAAATTATCTAGTCCACCTTTTTTTGGCATAATGTTGTTACATTTTCCTCTATCGAAAGAAGAGAACTTTAATTTATATTAAAATAAAATTGACGTTTTATGATAATATGTAAAACATACATCTCTACAAACTTTCTTAAAAACACATTTTTCATTCAGTGCTTATGATTTAAACATGTAGGGAAAAAGATAAATTTTTCGAAAAGGAGGAAATATTTATTGTATTTTCGATATACGGAATACGGATAAAACCCTGTAGCGTCGATACGTATGTCCGGCGCAGTGCTGTCAGACCCAGCAGCAATTCGCTGACTCGACAATTTTTCATCACGCATGAGGAAATAGCCTCGGCGACGATACGAACACGTCAACGTGCTTGAATAACTCTATTTATGTCTTGTTCTGGACTTATTTGACGTATTTTGTATACCTTTTAGAAACGACCTACAATGACCTACGGGTACTCATATTAATGACGCCTAATTTGATCACGGTTATCATATTTAAAATCTATGTATACAATACTACATGATTAAAATAAACTTTTATTTGCGTTACAGTGTAAGTTCTTATTCGCAAATAAATAAAAAACGAACCACCGTAAACAAGGTATTACAATTCGATTTTTAACCGACTTCTAAAGCAGGTTTACATTTTTGTATGTTTGATAAGCGATGTTTTCAGCATTTGTATTGTATTTATTTTCAGTAAGTTACATCATAATCATTACTTTATTCACCATATGTTCACAAATCTAGTCGATTAACAACTAGGCTATACATACAGCCTTAACACGTACCTCGCAGCTTCATTGGTAAGCTGCAAGCAAGACTTAGTCCAGAGTATAGTTAATTGTTGCTAACTTCGTATACTTGTTAAGCTTAATCACTTAAGAAGCGGTGAAGGCTGATAAGTGAGGATAAAGCAGAGCCTGACATTAATAGCATCGGTATTATGAGGTAGTAAGGTTCACTTTAAGACGGAATTTTGGTTGACGGCACCTTGAGAAGGCCGTGCTACTCATGGTATGTAATAAGTACATAGTAGGAGGGAAGATTAATAAATAGTTTATTTATAGTTTAGTATTTATTTTTTGTTGTTTGTTTTGAAAAAGCTAGGGGTCAGGAGGCTCACGTGACGCGCGAGACCGGTTGACAGCTCGCGCAGTTCGTGTACGTTGATCACTAACTGCTCAAGCTTTTCATACATGTAAATTAAGATTTAAGAAAAATTCTATAAGACTTTATTTCGTAAGGCGTAGAATAGGCATTGCTATTATAGAAGCTTGATTTTCGTAATATGTTGATAAATTATTTCTTATTCTCTTATTAAGACGGGCCTGTTGGTCTAGTGGTTAGTGACCCTGACTGCTATACCGGAGGTCGTGGGTTCGATTCCCACCCAGGACAAATGTTTGTGTGATGAGCACGATCATTTGTTCTGGTTGTCTGGGTGTAATTTATCTATAATATGTATGTATTTAGAAATATATAAGTATGTTTATCAGTTGTCTGGTTACCATAACACAAGCTCTGCTTAGCTTGGGATCAGATAACCGTGTGTGAGTTGTCCCGGAATATTATTATTATTATTATTCTGATTTACCGATAAGCAAAGGTATTTGAAACTAGCCTTGTATTTTTGCAACAAATCCTATATACAGTCTTGGACGCAAACGTAGCTTAAACAATAGCTTTGCTTTACTTGCAAACAAGCCGCTGAACTAACATTGCAGTCAAATGAAAGCCATCAAATGCGGAAGCCACAATACTGGCTGAATGCATTTCAACATGCATCTTAATACTAACCTTTATGTATTTTATTTAGTTAGTTATAGATATTTATTTCAAGAAGATAGACGTTTAACGTGATGAAAATACGTGATGCTTCATAGACTACAATTTTCTGAGCTAAACGTAAGCGTCTTATACTACATTGTAATTAATCATTCGTAACAAACTTTAGACTAAGTTGTGAAAATCATTAGTGTAGTTTAGATGGTAATTACTAGATCTACTTTATGTTAGCCTAAACTTAGAAACATTAGGTTTAATTACATCTGCTAATTGATTTCTATATTAATTTTACATTAACTGTATCTTATTTTTTAATATTTTCTTCGGATATACAGATAAACTATTTAGA
Organism: Autographa pulchrina; assembly: GCA_905475315.1. NCBI lineage: Eukaryota > Metazoa > Arthropoda > Insecta > Lepidoptera > Noctuidae > Autographa > Autographa pulchrina. Next base: position 2,910,212 of record FR997775.1, read on the forward strand.
ACTGGCCATAAAAAAACAAAAGCAGAACGTTTTAAAATTTTCTACAAAAAAAAGATCAACATTAAAAATAATTTAAATACACAATTATATTCTTAGCTGCCAGTATATCTGAACAATAGAACAAAAAAGTTTGCACTATTGGCAGTTACAAAATGGCGGATACTTTTGTTGGCATGGAGGCTTGCAACCGTTACTAAGACCAGATGGGGCATTAAGCACCCCACGGGTCGAATATAACCTAAATACGATATCGATAATACTTCTGATTTATGGTCCCAAGTCGATGGTAGTATTTATGGACGGAACGTGATTAGAACTGTCGTAAATGTGACTTTAGAATAAGTTGCTGTAGGAGTTGATGCAGTGTAAGGAAACTAGCTGACACGAACATACATCAAGTAACAAGTATCATATGAAATATTGAATAGTTATGGGTTTTCTATTTATTTGAATAGGAAATGCTGTGTTGAAATACCCGTTACTTAATAAATCACTGCCTTGAAATTATTGGAAGTATTTTTTTAATAAAAACACTGTTGATAATAGAATTCGTTGATTGCCAAGCAAAACATTTTATCAAGTACCTAGTCAACCAGAAAACAGAACACTAGCTCTAGTTAAAATAAAGCATTCAAATAAAACTGTGCAACATTTTTATTGTTAACCCTCATCCTGCAGTGAGTTTTATTTTAAAAGTAAAGCTAAATGAGGTCTGTACGTGTCCTAGGTACAGTCGCGAGCACCAGTTGCTCGACTTAAACTGGTTATAACGTTTCTTTTCGAGTGTACACTATTAACCAAGTCTTTTACTTTGAATTTTCTAAAACTTTCAGACGGTTTTGCAAGTTCGTGTTTATTTGCTCACATTGAAGTTCCAAGCGCGTTGAAATTTCCCTTTTTCATAATTAAATTAAAGTTTTAATATTTTCGTTCTAGAATTTTGCTTTGGAGTGAGTTTTGAATGGTCTATAGTCAAATTTTCGTCATTTCTCGTAGTGAAGTAGATACAAAACCATGCGCGCAGAACACTAATAATTCTTCTAAAAAGTAAGCCAATATTTTGCCCCATAACCTCACCTATCTCCTAGTCAAAGTACTATTAAATACGGGCTGGTAGTGACAGAGATTAGCGAGTTTAAAGAAACAAATAATCTTTATTTTATTATATTATTTTACTTCATCAAAACCAACCTCCAGAACTTAATGGAATCCAACGACAAAGCCCTTCAAGTGGCGACTTTCTGGTCAAACAGGGTTTAGTGATTTTTGACTCGAGAAAAAGAAGAAAGGTTGTTTATCTCATAATACGGGTAATACCTACCCTTTCTCTATAACTCTTCAAACTATACTAAACATACAAGAAACTTAGAGATTATTTCTCATTTATGAATTATACATTGGTTAGTGTTGGTTCGCTTCGATGAACAACCTTTTGCAGCCAAAAGGGTGGAAAATGTAACATGCTACAGTATGTTGCTATTGGTTTCCTTCGATATAAAGTATCGATATAACCTATATTAGATAACAGTTTTCCGCTTACTATTAAGGTTACCCATTTGTTAAGTTTTCTTATGATTTGTTTAGTCTTTTTCTGTCTAACGTTTTCCAAGCTATGTTGAGGTCGACGCGTTTGTTTAGTATTAAAATAATAAATGTAGGTATTCGGTAACTAACAAAAAAACAATGTTTAGTTCGTTATATATTATAACAGTATTTTTATAGTTAATGCCCTTGTATGAGTCATGTCTTTGTAACTAATGATGGGCGTATGGTCTATTTTTTTATACTAAAAAAGACGTATTTTTATGGCATGAAATATTCAAACTTGTTAACATTGTTCGTAATATGAAGAATAAATTAAACAGACTAAAATTATTACATTTAGTTATTTAATAAATTTTACTATCTATCTAAAAAAGTTATATAATTTGTCCAGACTTTCCATAAGCCTAGTTATTTTAATTAATGACTCATTATAGTTCTAAAAAGTTTTCATTAACTCTAATTTATTTAGGCCTCGCAGGGACTAGCCTTGTTAGAGTTTATTCAATATATTATAACATTTTTAAGAGCTTTGATATCACTTGCCATATATGTATACTTAGGTTAAATCTAGTAAGCTAAATTAGAACCACTTCTCGACATTCGCTAAAGTAACAAAAAAATATATATTTATTAAGAACTATCATGCTGTCAATATCCATCCGCGTTTTACATTTACTTTTTCCATAAAAGTTACAAAATCTATCTCAATATTCCAATGCCAGTGCTTTTTCTTCACTTCTAACCTTTCTCGCTAGATCTAAAAGAAGTACCATTATATATTCCGTATAGCGAACCTTTATAGAAAACAGTTGCGAATCGCCTGCATAGTTCAATACTGTTCCTTTGACCGCCCCTCGCTAGGATAGGTTGCAACCGCGATGCATACCGAACAGAAAATACTTTAGGTCAACCACTGAATGTATTTGAACTCCAGTTAGACGTATCTTTACTTATATTATTTGGAATTGAGCATTTATATGTGTGTCTTCGTGAATAGGGATCATAAAAAAACATATGAAATGAATAGAAAAATATAAGTATCTTATTTGACTCCGTTAGTTTATTGTTTTAGAGGCTAGTATGGGTGTCGGCTATCCCAGCCTATGCCCTTTCTCCATCCAAATCCATCCATACAGAATCCAAATTTCATAAAAATCGGTTCAGTGGTTTAGCTGTGATTGCGTAACAAACGAAATATTAGTATGGATGTATCCTTCAATGACCAGATTTCCCCCCCTTTACAATAAAAACTACACTTAATCCAACAATCTCTTCAAAAACTAATCCAATTAAAGAAGATCCCATATTCGATGTTCTCTGTGTAATAAGTTCTAAGATAAAGGACGAACCCTCAACAAAAAGACACCACAATAAAAAATAACACAAAGAATTACACTGTACAATATCGTATCAAGAAATTCGAGGAAACCCGCACTCGGGGTTGTTACGAAGAATTCCTTTGGTCCAAAGTTTTATAACACAGAAAGCCAATAAAATTGTATAAAGGATCCAACCAACACGGACAATGGCACTCAGTGAATTGCCCCGGCCTATCTCACTGACGTTTGATACATACAACTTTTGGGCAACTTCAAAAAATTGTTCCGAATGTCCCCCGGTCTTCGAAATTAATTCCAAATTCAATTCTAACTTTCTTTCTCCTTACTTATTTTGGCTTGTTGTCTTTCGGGATTTTCGTGTACTGTAATAAGCCTAATTAGCAAGTTTCAAGTATCGTTTCCCGGTACGGCCCTACAAATAAATTCTCAATTGATCAATTAGGTATGAAACTTATTGAACCGATTTTCAGGTATCATTAGGAATGTTGTACAAATATTTGCCCATCTGTCCAATTTTCCCTATTGCAAAACCAACATTTGGCCAATCAGCCAGCGTTTTAACATTACCATTGCAGTCCATAAAACCGAAAGCGCCGAGAGCAAATACATTAACTGATTAAATTGCAACAGGGGCTGTCCCTGACGAGTTATGTAAATTGTCCTCGGAAAGCGGGCTATGGATTTGTATTGTCTACGTTAGTCCCCAAAGGGATTTGGGAATAGAAGACATTTTACCAATAATTTTCTCCTGATAAAAAGCAATATTGAAGAACTGTACATTCTGTTGGAGTAAGATTAATCACACATCCCTTTTTCATCCGAAACAACAAAGGGAACCGGTAGTTTAAATAATATAAATAAATGATTTGATTCGTTTCGAATATTCACTAACAAAAATCTTATACAAAAGCGGGGTAAACCCATCACATTCATGAAATCTATTACAATTGAAAGCAACTCCAAAAGGCTCAATCAATCATCGGCCATCATCCATCAAACATTCAACAAGTAAAAACAAAATGTTATCGGGCGAACCCTGAAAGCACTGTCGCACAATAAAGTAACACCCCTGCCGACGCGCGGCAAGGTGCGTGCGCGTGTGTGCGTACAGTCCCGCGATATTATCATTAGTGTGCGTGACGGAGCGTGTCTGCACGAGGGTGCGTCAGTGTGTGCGCGGTAGGGCTGGCAGATGTACGCTTCACACGCAGCTGTCGACATTTCCCCCCTTAAGCTGTAAAGTACTGTATTATAATACGGCACGCTTTCACGTAATTATGCATTATTATTACAGCCGCTTTTTAAGCTTATTATTAACCGATTGTATTTTTTGTTTCCGATGCAGTTGCTACGTCGCCATTGTTATTCGGCTACATGTTGGCTGCAGGGTGACATGACCTAATACCTGATGTTGCTATGCGAGACTGGTTGTGGTTGTGTAAGTCATTATTATTAATTAAATTGTGTATTTTCGTGATACATGTTAGAAATGGACGCCTGATATTCAAACTAATAATCATCATCATTATTTCCCCTAACGACTATAACACTCTATTAATGGTGTTTGGTGACATATAATGTAAGAAATAGAAGCAGAAAACAAGTATGTCTATTCTATAAAATTCGTCACTATATCGCCACAAATTAATAAAGAAAACAGAAAATAATCACATCCTTTAAAACTTATTACTTATCCACATCGATCGCTTATATTGTTTCTAAACTGACATTAATATCATCAATACATAATTTTATAACAAGGGCACTCAAGAACTTTTATAACTGAACAGTAAGAAAAATACTGCAGTATATAAAATGATATGTGTTATAGTAACTTATGTGTCCAGTTGTATTTGAGTGTGAGAATACAATGCTTCTGAGAACGAATGTTTTATATTATAACAAATACAGTTCGCGTTAAAATGAGGTCAAACTTGGCATTATGTATCTTTCGCAGCCGAATAAGCGTATTTTATGACATCATATTTAACATTGGCTGTATGTTATTATGATTTAAAGACAGCCCTTATTATGAATAAAACCGCTTTTTTTTCTTACTTTCTTAATATATTTATTTTTCTTTTTCTTCTAATGCAAACATATTCAAGCCTGCTATTCAAACAGAATGGGTAGGAATGAATAGGCTATCCTTCGTAAGGAGTTTAGAAAAAGCTTGCCGCCCAGTAAGTCTTATTTTTATAAAACTTAAGTTGGTTTCAACTTAGTATCTAAATACTAGGTGCTTACTAATGAGAGACAAGCTACTGGCCTAAGCTCGGTAATTGGTAGAAATTGATTTGAATTAGCATTATGTTCAAACATTGTATTTATTGACAAAGTCGTCGGGTTATCTTACTGGGTTAATGGAGATTCTGCGATCTTAGCTGATTTTTTATTTCCAGTATCCCTCATTGAACCAACACTTTGTAAACTTTAATACGACTTACGTAAAAAGCGTTTTCTACTAATAGGTTTAATGAATCTATATATGATTATTATGAGTAGTAAAAGTCCAAAAACATTTTTGATTGCTCATGATCACAATTGGAAATATTGACAATTATTGTACTAAAATGGACACAAAACCATATCCCTAAACGAGCATGAGAAAACAAGACATAATTACTTTTTACACAGCACTCAGAATCATTAATAACGATAACCCCTCGTAATATTTTATTGTGCCGAGCAAGCTTTTACTACCGGCGCACATACTAGAGAAATATCCCAAAACACATAAATTAACTAATGTGCTCCCTCTATCTTACATGTTGCGTATAAGTCTGTCTTTGTCTAAAATTAACGTCTACGAGTCCCTTACAAAACCTTGTTGAAAAATTACCTGGGTTTCCCATAGGGGGCGCTGCGAACTTTTATGGACGTATAAAGAAAATATAATTTTGTTGTGAGTGCCCAGGCTTGTTTTCTTGTATCATAATATATTGTTAGTTATTAGCTTGTATAAGGAGTCCATTTGGCGGGATCCCTGTATGACGGAGTGATATAATTTTTTGGGCGAAAGGACGAAAAGTTTTTCAGTTGAAGAATGCGTGGAGTATTTCGTAAGTATGCTTACTTGGCGGGAGCGTAATATGGTACAAAAGATTTTGTGTACCTTTATTTACATAATATTTGATATATCTATGAAGACACACTTTAAGAGTAAAATACTGTATGGTATTATATTTTACACGAATATCTAAAGATATTCCATTAAATAGATCATAAGCTAGGTTTTTCATAAAAGTTGACATTGGGACCGTAAGTAAAGAAAGTGACTTAAATCCAGCTTCAAATAAGTCAAGGAATAAATCCGTCCTTGTATTCTGTACACACAAAGAAAGACCTTTACATAACGCTAAGGAATAAACAAAGAAAACGCGTTTTTCGGGAACCCTTCAAGCAAAACAAAAAAACAACGCAAAGGTCAACAAGTGTAAATTCGCGGCAGAAGCGCTAAAAACAAACGATAAAAAAAAGTTTTCCATGACATTAGGGCGTTGTCCACAGTAACAATTTACGTAGTGACTGTCCAATGCTCATATCGATTGTAACGTGATCATTAGGGCGCGTCTGTCTGAACACAGCCTTGTTTGTACATCGCGACACGAATTCTGGTGTAACGACCTCGGTTTATAGAGTTTTAAGTGGCTTTATGAACGTTTGTTGCTAAGTAGAAATATGAACCTTATTGCTTACACATTAAGGGTATTTCAGTGATGTGTGGACCGTACCTCTATTTGTTTGGGCCAAGGCTTGTTCTAACTTTTTTAAGAATATCAATAGAGTGAGAAGTTGGTGACGGTTTGTGGCGTGTCGAGTTAAATATGTACAAGTAGTGTTACAATTTAGGGGTTGCGTAAGCTCGTAGTAATGCAAATAACATCCTTTTTCTAAAGTCGGTTAATTTGGTTAATAGTTGTGGATCGAACTTTTAAATTTAAGATACCTTTCAACGTTTGCTTTTATATTCTAAAATGCCTAATACTTAAAACATATTTTAAAAACAAAATCATTAATATCAATGCGGAAACGCATTAAAAAACTTCAGCTATAGATCATAAGGAAATGGATCGACTTGGATGACTTCATACAAAGTTCCCGGACTGCATAAGCCGGGTCCTAAGTTTTTGTTCTCCTAAATTATTCATGAGTGGAACACGTCTCCGGCATTCGCTTCTGATTTCAAACTTTTTAATATATTTAAAAGCTTATATTTATTTTAAAATGACGTTTTTTTTTAAAGCTGCCAGTTATAATTATTGACTTCTTTTGTACACCAATTTACGTTTTACGACGTTACAAATAAACAACTGGCCTCTAGTGCTAGTCATAAAATAGAGTAATTTCACACGAAGTTCATTTCATAGCGCACTATGAATGTTGCATTTCATGAAAAATGTATAAATGACGCAATGCTTCAACTTAAACTGTCTTACAAAGCACTCGTTACAATATCCACTGAGAACACATCATTACTAAACAGGTAAAAAAAAGTAAATAAACTTTTCAAATAGCTCAATTTACATAAACTAGCTAAATTACAATGCCACAATTTCTATGTAAAAAAGCCTTAATACGTATTATGAACTAATTATATTGAATAAAGTACTGGGTACTAGAGTATAATTTCCATTTCAAAACCATTGCTTATTATAAATTAAATACGCAGCTTTAACAAAGAGTTATTCTACGCTATGATTTTCTTTTACTTGTTCCACTGAAAATGACATTGCATTCTATCTACCAATTATTCAATTTAAAACCGGAGGGGTGAGATTAAATGGCACAAATTAAACCGTTTAAATAACGCTTCAACGGCCATTTTAGATTCCGAACTGTCACTTTTGGCGCGCATTTTGACGACCAATTAGCGTTCCGAATTTGAAAGTGTTTGTGTGGAATGTTTTAATTGAAACAGTGAACAGATGAACGGGTGTACGAATGAACGAGTGAACAAATCGTGACGACAGTTCGCTGTGCGAGTGAGGTGCAATTTGTTACGGCGATCGTTTTCTGCTTGGCCACCCGGTTGACACTATCGTCTTCATTTTTCAAAGATCATTAGTTGCCTGCGCCATTATGGCTGAATGTTTATTTCCTTTGCATGCTTTTTTGATTTTTATTGTCAGGAAGAGACACAGACGCTCTATATTTTTTATATTTACTCTAGTAACTAAGACTAATTAATATACCAGGATTATGTGTATGTCAAAAACACGGCGATGAATCATACAAAAAATCCTTACATAAAGCAGCTTAGTAATTTTATTGTTACGCTACTTTCGAACTGACAAGCCAAATTGTGTTTAATCCCACTACATTTAAAGTACCTAATAACTTTTTCCAGTACACAGCGCGGCACTGTAGGACATCTTTATTACTTTCCAACCCCTTGCGATAGTGGATTAAGTGCATCTCTTTCGCACCTGGTAGTTTTATAATGAGTGTGAGGGGGTCGGATATATTAGGCTTAGAGAATACAAAAGGCAGATTGGTTTTGCTAGGCACCCCTTATTCGCACCCCAACTTGCATGACACGTGGCCTGTTTTGGGGATGATTTTGAAAGGGAGTGTTTACTAAAGCTGTATTTTATACAGCTCGGTAGGTTTAATTTTTTATTGTTGGTATTATTATTATTAAATAAAAGAATCTGTTTACAATTTTGTTGCAGACCTTATTTAATTGAATGAAGCATTAATTGTAAAGATTGTATTTACCGAGTTTTACAAGATTAACTTATTTGTTACTTGATTAGGGAATTAGGGTCCTTTCAAATTAATTTAACAGGCATCATTCAATTAATTTACTACTTGTTTTTATAATATTTATACTTCAGTAAAACGCTAAACCAACAAAAAGAATAAGTATATAAATAGCAAATTACTTATTCTAAAGTTTAGTAACCGATAATGATTACTCGAAAGTTTTAAAATAAAATTACACACTACAAATCTGGCCAAAAAAAGTGCTCCCTCAAAATTCTAGGCTTATATACTGAGAGCGTGACGTCATCCCTCATGCAAAGTAATCATTGTATTTAATCAAGGGCCGGTCACGTGCCGGCCTAGGGATCGGAGGGTAGTTTATTTTGTCCCATTGTGTACCAACTGTTGGGCACAGAAAGTTTCGGTGATAGGAATCTTCTATGATTGCTACAGTAATTGGTTTGGAGTTTAAATTGTTGGCTGTTGATAGTTATGTAGATTTTGCTAGATTTTATCGAATATATTTGGGTGATTTTTATCTAACTTTTGTCCTTGTAGTCTGCTTTGATTTGCAAAGTAGAAGTTATTAAATAAACTAAGTCGTTTTTCAATTCTAAACAAAAGATTGTAAATTATATATATTACATAGCACAGTGTAGGCTTAGTATATCAAAATCTTTAGGTATGTTAAGCACATTTACTCAGTAATAATTAACCGACTTCAAAAAGGAGGAGGTATTCAATTCGACTGTATTTTTTTTTATATGTTTGTTACCTCAGAACTTTCAACTGGGTGAACTGATTTTGATGATTCTTTTTATTTATTTGAAAGGTGATGCTTCCCATGTGGTCCCATTTTAATTTGGTCCAGTTATGACAGTGGGATCCTTAAGAAAACCATATAAGACTTATTTAGAAGTCGGTTTTTTTTTTGTAAGAATTATTAATATTATTTTGGTTACGCTAACTACGAGAATAAACTATTTATTCAACAAACATAGTACCTATCCAACGTAAAATCAACAGATCACTCTCAAGTAACTTCTATTTACTGTGAAGGATTTAATATAAGCTTCATCCATAAATAAAATACCTTCAAAGCGAGAATAGAAAGGATGAAATAGATTCCGCTCCGTCGGTATCGAAAGGGACATTAATTTTCTGCCTACTTAAATTGCTAGGAGTGGAGCAAGGAGAGAGATTACAGCGATTTTGTGCAGTTTTAAATAGAGATTTGGTTCTTAGAGTAAAATGTACTCTACTAAAGTAATATAAAGTCCACTGGCAGATAAAGCTGTAGTTTTTTGAAGAAGTGTTCTCTTTTTTCGTATTGAATGGTATAAAACTTTAATTTAAAATAAGTTGTACCCTAGTATGTATTAAAATTAATCATTCTATATCTTCGTCACAGCCGGATAGGTAATCGAAGTTAAATTTCTTTAATTGGTTTAGTTCATTATCATAATTTTTCAAACAGCTTACGGAAGATATGTACGTTTTTTTGCATCTGAATATCTAAAGGGATTTTCCCGCCTAATTTCCTGCCATAGGCCATACCAGACGATTTGCAAGCTTCCTTTTACGCTTAACTTGTCTTTAACATATAGATTTTTTGAGATATCCCAATAAATACGTATTAATGCCGTGCCCTACAGAAATTTCGAGATTTAAATCGTTTTTGCTTAGCGAATATTTCAGGGGCGTACCGTGTTAGGTTAATAGGTTTTTTGTGGCTGCTTTCTTCATAAGCAGAATATAAAGTATTGCAGATATTTGTGTTATGAATTCATTATAATTAAAAGGTTTTATACTTAATCTCTCAGCACTTAATTCTCGATAATCCAATAAAACGTTATTGATGAACCTCAAATTGAATTTTAAAAGTTTTCTAACATAAATCAATACTAGCCTCGGTATTTACAACTCCTGAAATTAGCCTCTTAACTTTACCCCTAAACCGGCCAAACAATATTGAAAGAATTTCACCAACTTTATAAACAATTCATTTAATTTAGAATTTAATTGATGGATAATTAAAAGTCTGAGCACTTGAGCTACAAATATTTTCCTGAATAATGGCCGTTAAAAGTTTATTCTTTTAATTATTTGAGTTTGGAATACGGAATAAAAGAGGTTTATAGACAATTTTGGAATTTAAATAACGTTTTTTTACGTTCGATTGTCATAAAGTTGTTGCAAGGTTTTTATAAAAGAAATATTAAATTTTATTTTTATGGAAGCTACATTTTACAACCCATAGGGTGTATTTACCAGCTCAACCCTTATTATTATGGGTCTCACACTTCTAATCCAAGTTACGGGATCCTAAAAATCCGTCGATTCGTATCTTTTTTAATTGAATAAGCCCCCGTCGAGATTATGTGACGCAATACCTCATCTTTTTTGAACATCATGTTATATTATATTAACGCACAAGATGATGTCAAGAATCCTTATTAAAAATGTTCGAAAAAATTACGTACGATTCCGTTTTGGCAGATTAACTTTTTATTTCAGCTCAGCTACTTACCTGCAAAGAAAAAAAATAAATGGTTAAATTTGGAACACATTTTCGTACATGGAATCAAATGTAATAAGACCCATTTAGGTATAAGTACTGTTTATGCCATCGAATTATTTACAATTTATTATACAGGACCATAAAAAAAAACATTTTATTTTTATGTTTAAGAACAAATATTAAATCATATCCTTAATTATCAGACTGCAATTTACAAACGGCTTACATTACATATCTTGTTTTCGAACTCAAACCAAATCTATACTTATAATAAATCTGTAGAAGTGAAAATTCTGTACATAGAAAATATCAAAAAAATAAATGGCGGGGGGTGTTACTAGACCGACACAGAACCCAAAAGGGTGAAAATTAAATTTTTGTCTGTCTGTCTGTCTGTTTGTTCAGGTATCACGCAAAAACTACCCGTTCGATTACGATGAAACTTGGTATAATTATTCTTTATTATCCTGGGCACCACACTGGGTAGTTTTTATCCCGGAAAAGGAAAAACAATAAAAAACTTAATTTTGCGGTTAAAAACTCATTGATAAGTTTCGTCATCCACGCGAACGAAGTCGCAGGCACAGCTAGTGATCAATAAGATGGGTAGCAAGACAAATAGAAAATTAATAAAACATTCCTTTCGAACGAAAATTATTTGCGGAAAAATTAATTACTTTCCGAAGAATTCTTATTACGAACCCGACCTTCGATATGAGCTTTCGATTGGAGTTTGAAAATTACTTGTACCACGGAAATGTGGTGACAAAACCAATTATCTCGTAACTAATTATAATTTCCCTGCAAGGAGTGATTATGAAAGGAGAGGAGGGGGGTTGGAGGTAACTTTTGTATACGACTAACACAAAATGGCGTTGGTTACTAGCTCAAGTTTCAGAACTAACGTTTGAAATAATATTCGAAATTTGAAACTGGAGTTCGATAATTGGTTTTTACTTCACTGGACTTTTTTAAATTGGCATAAAATCAGCGGAAATCTCTGGCCCCACTCCAAACAGTTTTTCTTTTGCACTTAAAAGAAAAGGTGAAACTAAGTGAACAGTGGAAATTCTATTGCCTTGGGGTATAAAGGGGCTCTTTGGAACGCTTTGTGCCCCAAACCCGTAGAATAATGGTATCGAAATAGGATCGATTCGTACGCGACAAAGCTCAAGCGGATTTTCAATTCAGACGAAGTATGTTATGTTTGTATTATTTGATTGTACAAGACTTCTATTACGTGCGACTGTGACATGTGAGCGGAACTATTCCGTTGCGTAACAAAGAAGTAAATAGGAAAACAAATAAAATATGTGCTAAGGAGTAGGAGTACTTGCGGATGTAATATGAGCTTTTGATATCTTATTCTTCTTATCTTATCTTATTCTTGATTCTAGGACGATATGATGTGGTATGGCAAAGGCTCAGGTCAGATAACATGAATATGCTGCTTCGTTCATTAGTTTAACATATAGGTGTGCAATAATAGCATTCGGCAGTTTAGTCTACCGTATAATAAAACCTTTAGCACACAATGAAAACATTAGAATAGCGATGAAACTATCCCTAAAGGAACGCACATTACTTAGGCTTAACAACCACAACTTAATCACCTAACGCTGTACGCCTATCTAGTTAATGTTTACGACAAAAGCACTAATTCTATGTATACACCGTACAGCTTATGGCCATATTAAACTCAACCTTGACCCGAGCCAATATTTGATCAAGTAACTCGAAAGCTTGCAAACAAACGGAACGCAACGCCAAATAAACCCAAATTGTACAATGAAAAACGATATTGACGGTTTAGGGGTTTTTCCTAAGCAGAATTACGATCCTTTGTTTGGGGCAAGGGATGATACTCGACGCGACACCCAGATAAATGGTGTGACTTGCAAAATTCCAAATCTCGTGTAAGATTCTCGTCCCGTTTTCGATTTCGATAGAATCCAATTTTTGATAAGCCTACTATAAGTTCTTTTTCTTTTAGTTTTATATTTTCATACCAACTTCAAGTAAGCTTCAAGATTCTTGAAGACACAAAAGTCTTTATGATATCAAAACATCTCATTTGCGAAAGCAGAGACGAGCTGCCGACATCGTTAGACCGATGTAATATTTTATGAAGTTGTACAAAGGCGATCCGACAGGAAACAGAATGGTCTGCAACGACAAATGGTCTCGGTACAAAATATACTGTTTCTTTAAGAACCTGAGGTCTACCAAATTAAGGAAGCCTGGCTCTTTGTGACGAGGCAAGATAGGAACAATGCCGTACTTAATTTGGAGACTGTTGTCTTACTGTATTATGTATAGGTATATCTAATGAAGAAGGAATTTCTTTGAAGTAGAGTCGTTTGTTATCGAATATTATATCTAAATGAGATGTACTTTTTATGTAATTTGTGTGGATCTATATAAAATAAATAAATAAATGCGGACAACATCACATACATTGCTCTGAACCCAAAGTAAGTAGCTAAAGCACTTGTGTTATGGAATTTAGAAACAACGAAGGTACCACAAACACCCAGACCCGAGACAATGTAGAAAAGTTGATTTCTACATTGACCCGACCGGGGATCGAACCCGGGTCCTCAGAGCTAGCGACACCTTGAAACCGGTGCGTACGCCACTCGACCACGGAGGTCGTCAAAAAATATAAGTAACTATGCTTATGTTATTGCTTCATATATTTCAGCCTACAAATGAACCTGCTAGGATATGATACTTTAAATAAATATTTTAGCTTCTATTAGACTTAGAAGAGAATAAATAGAAAAAGCAATACTCTTCCGATACGCGAAGCTTTAGAAAACTAGTTCTACATTCGATTATTAAATACAAAGGACGGAAAGGAATATCTTTGCTATCAGTGCGCACTGTGCATGCATGTGTGCATAAAATCTAATGGCTAGAAAAAATACAGGATTGAAACTTTAACCACACAAAGGGGAAGTATTTTAAACGTGACTTGAGTCACCTGTTGAAACTGGAGATTTAGAAATCTAATATTTTATGCCTAGATTTTTGTTGTTTCATGAAATAATGTTGTGTATATAGAATTGACGCTGATATAAATAAACGTTGTATAATACGTATTTTGTCTTGATTATTTTTACCTTTAAGGTACCATATCCATGACAAAAAGATTATTTTTTAATATCGATCGCGTAACATGAAACATCAAATACCGTCGAATTAAGGACGTCCTCCTTTTATAGTCGGTTAAAAACTATTCAATATTCGTATATACTCCAAGAAATAAGTTTAAGTTCAAGTTCACGCTTTTTATTCTCCAACCCTATTTACGGAGATACTTTAGCCGTGTATTTCCAAGGATACAAATTGTCGATACTCGGGTGAAAGACAACCAACTACGGATACTATTTTGATATTTTCTATTTTTAGTTTAGAACCATGTTCTCTCTACGAGGTTGTCATTTGCACAAGATTTTACTAAACAGGAGACAAGTCTGAAAAATAAGGTTTTTATCGGCGATCTTGGTCTCCAAATACAAAGAATTTAGAATTTAGTGAGAAGAAAAACAAACGACGATTAAGTATACCTACTGGTGAATAATAATAACTTATTGGTATAGCAAACACCTAGCCTAAATACCATAAAAAAATGTGTAGTTATTCGTCAGTTGCAGGTTAGAGACATCCAAAATAAACTGTGATATGTATAAGTTAGATTATGTTTTTGTCTAAAACAATTGAATTAACACTTTTATACGCGTATACATAGTTCTTTCACCTTTCACAATAATGGATTGATAAAGTGTTTTATCGATCACTATCTAAAGCAGGTACAGTCGCCAACAACGCCATTCTACCAATCGGGATACATACTTTATCTATAATGTCACTAGCCTTTTATCCAAATAAGGCCAGCCTTGTCCAAACAAGTGTAGGGGCCAGTTTACACCACTTGTTGCTATAGCGCCTATTTTTAGCCTGAACCTATTTTGTGTACTCAACTTTATATAGACTTTTATATATAAATTTATGTTACAATCTTGTTGTAATAAAGGTGGTAATTACTTAATTAGTAATATAGCAATACATTTTTGGTTATACTCATTATAAAGAAATTTATGTTGCCGTTAAATTACTTATTTAATTTTTAAACATATATGGCATATCAAATTTTAATTCCGATTAATTAAGTAGATTACCGTCCGACACAGTTCAATAATATTTTTTTGATATAAAGCTACCAATTAAACATGTGTAAGATATCTTAAATTGGAAAATTAAGTTAAAGACACAACAAAAATTTTATTTTACGTCATCTTTCCGATAAAAATAAACCTTTTAATATTCAATAACTGAGATTGATTCTCATAATCCCTAGAAGGCTTTTCAAAATAAATGAAAAATATGATTTTAGCGGCTCAAGACAGGCGGACCGTGAAAAACGTTACTGGGGCGCGTATCACACTACGTGATTCCGAATAAAGCCGCTCGATATCTCGATATGCAAACGAGTACAAATTAAAATCGATGGCAAGCGACGCGATGCCAAATGGCGTAGAAAACGGCCCAACTTGATAATGTATAACTAGGGGTGCGAATTTTCGGGTTCTATTGCGTAAGGATATTATGTGATATTTATTAGAAGGATTTGCATCCAGGTTTGTTTTAATTGAATTAAGGCATGGCCTAATAGTCAATTTGTATTAATAACAAACTGCTTTTTAACTCATACGTATATTGATAGTTCAAAACATTGCTTTACGCTCTTTTTATAAAAAACCACAAGTTAAACTAGTCACTAATACATATTTGTTTTAAGTTAAAGCATATTTTCCACAATTTAAAGGAAAAATATTGAAATGGAAAACTAACACATAAAAACATTTTTGGATCAACAACCCTATACGTAGATAATATTTCACGTTTAAAACTCAGTCCATCGCTTCAGTTATCACCAAATCTAATGTCGATTGAAAAACTTATATCGAGCGTAACTTTAAAATATCGCTTTCGTATTTCGAACCGAGTTCGGTTGAATAATTCGCGTTAATTCGTCCATAATATATCGATAAAATATGTTGAACAACTTTAATAATCGAATAAAATCACTTAGTGTGAATTTGAGTTTGAATTAAGATTAAACATGGCTGATTATTAATTTTTTAATAATGTGAAAGCAAGTACTTGTAAACTTTTGTACACAATTCACAGAATTCGTTTTTATTTGTATCTGAATGTGGCCTACACATATTTAAATTTAATTAAAAAGAAATATAAAACATTCGAACAGCAAATTGGACTCGTTAAATAAAAAGTAACATTGCTATGTAACAACGTTATAGTTACATATTAATGTGACATTTAATTTACACATTAACTGCTAACTAAAGCAAACATGTATCGTGTAACAACTGTAATATGTTAAAACGTCACAAATAACATTAACATGAAGAGAAAACATTAATAATTCAGCTTTGATTAACTGTTGGGAAATAAACGCAATGCAGTACGGTTGTACAAAGCGAATAAAAAGTGAGGTTATTTCAATTACAACGTCGGTTGTGGTTGTAGTTATTTTGGTGGAAAGAAAAGCTGGCAATTTTTTGTTGCACTAATAACGAAGAGCATTCAATTATATTTAACTAACATATCAAGTAAATGGTGAATTAAAAACGTCTTTATTTAAAGACATACAAAATTAAATGTGTAACCAGCCTAAGCTTACAGCAAGCTGTACGTTTTGTTTATACATACCGATCGTTTAAACACTAAAAGTTTTGTGTCGTAATCGTAACCGCTAATGCAATTCGAATGCATAGTTGCATACCAAAACTAACATAGCCGAGATAATATAAACTTAGTAGAGCATCTAGTTATAAAATCTAAAAAATACACTTTATTACTCAACACAGAAACCACATAACCACCCTCTTTCCTGTGAAACTTTAAAAAAGTAATTAATGAACTCCGTTAACGCCGGTTGTAACAACTAATATAAGTTGAGCTGCGGCGACAAGCCCTTATTCTGTTAAATACGAACTCTATTTTTAACTATAGGTATCTTTTTCACTTGTTCAAAATTAGAAAAGGATAGACATATATTAGAGGAGTTCCGACTAAAATTACTTACTTTCAAAACATACTAATGTTTAAGGCGTAAACGAGTAATTTTTAAGTTAGTTTTCAAGTAAGTATTGTCGTCCTTTTCTCACGTTTAATGTTAGTAAATCAGCAAAAAGAAATTTGGTTTCAACAAAAGAATGAACCCAGTACCACTAACTACTAAGTACATTCATTGTAGTTACAACTAGCAACATTCTCATGGTTCTAGTTAAAATGGCGGCTGAAGGGAAGTCGCGTCCGTTTACGGGCATGATTTAAATATGGCGCCATGTTTTATCTGCCATCTGCGACGTGACGGAACAACTAAGCACGCTCTTTTTGACGTAATCGGGCAGGCGGGGTGCGTACGACATTTTTGAAAAAGGAATTTGTTTTTGACAATGTTATTCGTTTAGAATGACGGTTTTATATTGATCTCGTTATTACGTTAATGGAATAAGACAAATTGAAAAAATTGAATTTAAATGTTTACGCCCTGAATTTGCCTTAACAAACAATTGCGCATGTATTTGATTATACTAAAACTTGCTTTCTTATATAGTATCAAAATGTTTATTAAATACTAGCTGTGCCTGCGACTTCGTTCGCGTGGATGACGAAACTTATCAATGAGTTTTTAACCGCAAAATTAAGTTTGTTTTTTATTGTTTATACTTTTCCGGGATAAAAACTACCCAGTGTGGTGCCCAGGATAATAAAGAATAATTATACCAAGTTTCATCGTAATCGAACTAGTAGTTTTTGCGTGATACCTGAACAAACAGACAGACAGACAAAAATTTTTTTTCACACTTTTGGGTTCGGTGTCGGTCTAGTAACACCCCCCGCCATTTATTTTTTTTTGATATTTTCAATGTACAGAATTTTCACTTCTACAGATTTATTATAAGTACCTATAGATGAAGATAATCCGAAATCTTGTTGTTAAGTAATTATAAGACCTTTCTTTCCTATGGTAAAAATATATATTGCCGTTCACAATAACTTGCTAGTTGCTATCTAAACCTTTATTTTTCAGCAATTTATAACAGTACGACGAGCGAACTAAGGTACGCTAAAATCCGAAATACTGATATATCTTTGTCAACCGAACATTAATTAAATAAAGGCATTTTACCTAACGGGGACATTTTAGCTGGATACAACAGCGTTTAATGTTCACGTAATTATATTTAAATTTAATATAAATTTAAATATAATTAAATTATATATAAATTCTATCAAAATTTCGCCTCCATTTTAGCAACAAATTATAATCTCAGTATTAAGTTAATGGAAACGTTAAGTTTAACTTTTTAAGGACTTTGAACCTTTAAACTGCCGACCTTGAAGTTCAAGGGCTTAACTCGTAAATATAGACTTGTAAAATAACTATTTTTTAGATTGAAAATGTAAACTTGAGCTTCTTATTTTTCAGTAACATGGGGTTAAGGGCCTTGTAACAATAAAAGGATTTTGCGTCTCAATAACAAAATTAATAACTTGTAAATATTATTTTTATAAGTAACTGATTTTCTTTGTTAGATTTTCTATATGTACTGATATATTTTTGTGGCACTTGTGAGCATTCTGAATTAATAAATGCCACCGAAAATAAGGGCTTTTATGTGTGTAAATATAAATTAATCCCGTACATACAGTGATAATGTTATCGATAAAGAAAATAATAACAAAATCGTAACATAAAACAAAAAATAATCTCCTAGGTTGGACATAAACAAAGACACACACAGAATTAGACCTCTAAAACACGGAAAACGTTTTTTTTTAAACGTTTTTATCACGTCTTGTCACGGTAACAGTCCATTAATCCAACGAGGGTTTCGACTAAATTAAAAACGTTTCAAACGGCTAATGGACTAAGTTTCGCCACATCCGGTCACAGGATGAAGTATACGATTAAGTTTTAGATAAAATAATTAGATTATTAGAAATAGAAACAAAAAAAAAACAATTTTAAACTTATACATAAAGTTAAATGAGAGTGTTTTATATGGACCCCTTTGATGACAGATGAATAATAGATGAAGGGGGTAACGAAGACAGGCTGAATAATAATAACAATAAAATGCAATCATCTCATTGTCAAACATGTTGTTTATGAATAGCGATAATTAAGTAGACGACATATATTCACGACTACGTAATAACAATACTTAATATCACAAGACATGCCTCAAAGTATAAATTAGGTGGACTGAAATTTATTGATACACAAAATGCTGAACCTCCATAAAAATTTCGATTATAATATAAATTTCACTCAAAAACATTAAGGGAAGGTCTACCAGTACCCAATTAAAATCAGAACAAAGCGCGCGGCCTTGCACCGACGAAACTGGGGGTCTACTCTGAAATTACGAAAGCGAAAGTTCCGACTGTCGAAATCACGACCGAAATACGCAACAGTGTCCTACTCTGAAAATTGTTCGGATTCATAAAGTTCGTCCCGTGCCATAGCCAATGTTCGGAAGATGGTCGGATCGAATGAAATGTAGTGCTAGAGTTGAACGTTTTATCGATACATTATTTATGGTAATTAGTAATAATTTTGATCCACTTTGACTAGTGAATTACGGACTAAAAAAAATCTTTGTAACAAGAAGAGATAACTTTGCTTTTAATTTAATATTTATACTTAAGAATATTGTAATATTTCTTAAAATAACAACAATAAATTCAAAACTGATATTCAGACTCCTTTCTTCGATTGTCAAAATCTCTTTTTGACAATCGAAGAAAAACAAATTGAATAAGTCAAAGGATGACAAGTAAACAATCTATAATTGAGTTTATTATTACTGAAAAATCCAATCGTCATGCGTCCTAGTCTTTTCCGACTAAAGTGTAAGAAGTTCAAGTGATAAAATAACAACAAAAAACAAGTTAATTATACCAAATATGCAGTCACGTGCTGCTGCAGTTCAGATTGTTGAGATTTTTAAGTGCTCCGAGCATGTTTCCACCTACAGATGGATTTTACGCCTTTTTACTAAGGAACACGATGTGCGTTCTTACCCAGAAGTATCAAGTCTAGCCACAACTGCAAAATTAAAGTATTCGTTTATAGATGAGACTCCACTGCTTAGCCATTAAATACGCACATAGCGCAATGATAAAGTTTCATCGTCTTCCTATTATATAAGTTTTTATTGTTTATAATTGTATGTCGTTAATGGTCGTGTTCATGTTTTGTTGAGTTTTGTTTTATTCTATTTGAAATAAATATTTACTAAATATACGTTGTTAATATTATTTAACTGCCCCTTGGGTTTATCGTTCTCTCATGTCTATGTTTTGGAAGTTTGTAGACTGTAAATAAAATTTTAAAGGTGCGTATAAGCTTACAAGCCGAGGATGAGCAGAGCACATGCCGCGCACGAATTCGTGTAGTGTGGACTTACTAACGAAACTCGAAAGAGCAGGCGCCGTGTGTTCGGCTCGTTCTCCACTGTGCTTCCCTATTGTACGCTTTTTGAAAAAAACTAAGGCGGAAAGCTATGTTCGAGGACAGTGATCATTGGCGACTCTTTTACGTCCACACTTGAAGCCGCGAACGACAACGAGCAGAACGGCTCTCTGGTTTGGCTCATATGCGTCTACAAGATATTTATATTATTAGAATTTTGAGGAAAATTATGTACCTAATAAATGGAATATCTGAATAATCCGGGTGTATTCATTACTAATGAGAAGTCTACTGTACTCCATGATTCAGTCATGTGAAATAATGAATCTTATATAGCGCTTGTAGTTTCCGTTTATTATAAAGGATATGAAATCTAACTAACACTCAAAGGAGAGTAATGAAATAGCGTCAAGTCGATAAATAGGCAGTAAACTATTGTAAAATAGATTTAAAACTCAAGATAATGGTAACAATTCGTCAAATTTATTATTTACGATACTCAATAAGTAGCTATTTTGGTGTCGTAAATTTTGACATAAATTTCACGATGCAACTCTTGTCAAAATCGAATTTTCGGTCGGATTTTGTGTTTCGGAGTAGGGTTTACGATACAACAAACGTCAAAATATAAGTTCAGTCGGACCGAAACCGACGGAACGAAAAATAATGTTTTCGGAGTAGGAAACGACATTTCATCGGCCGAAACTTCGGTTTTTACCACTTCGGAGTAGGCCCTCTGAGCACGAATTTACGAAAATTCATCTACATTTAGATTAGAATTACTTTCGTGATAGAACGGGAGTCGATTATTCGTAAATTTTCGAGATTTTTCTACCCCACCTAAGTATTTACTTTATTATGTTTACGACGGCCATGATATTGCGCAGATGGGAAACCAACGGATCGCAATTTAGGTTTACTTATGTAAAGAATATAACTATAAACTTCTAGAAAAGATGGGTTGCAAGCCTTTTTCCGATGTTATTTTTATTCGGGTTGAACCCTCGATAAACTGATATTTTGTCAGTAAATACGATATTAAACCTCCTTTTTACGTCGGAATGGCTGTACGTGGCGAAACGAATAGTGAATACGTAATTAGTACGCGGAAGGGTACAAAGGGGAGCTAATATAACGCTTCAGAGTAAATGAACATTTTATGCTGAAATAAAAACTAAACCGCATTTTCCATTTACAACTCCCGAGTTAATATCAAGGCTCGGTAAACATTCCATTTTGTACCCCTTCGTTCCGACGTGAGTTCGTCAACTTAATTTTACAACTCCGGAACACGTAAGCGTGATATAGTAAAATTCTGTAATATTTATTGTGGAGTTGCGCGTAATGGAGTGCTAGATGCCGGCCGGTTGTGCTCACGCATTGCTTTGTAACACGATTGATATTCGACGTATTGAAACGGTACCTTTATTAATAATTTGAACGACTTTTTCGTTGATATATTCTGCCAAAGGACGGGGAAATTGGTGCGTAAATACTTCTTTTCCACAAAGATCTTTACGATTTTATTTGGAGTGAGATTAATTATACATTTTAATTATGAGTCTAACTTTTGAAAATTTAAGTCTATCAAAAGTGCTCAAGACCGATTGGTAGATTAGTTCATCATCTGCAAAGGTGTCGAAACGTCGGGAACTAAAATCCAAATACAAACCGCGATAAAATCCGTAAAAGTAGTTTTATTTCAATAGTTCATCATCCTTAATAAAAAGTTTAATATTTTAAGGTAAACACAAAATCCATTATTATTCATACCTAATATAAATAATTAACGCTATAAAATAACGAACAAAATTAACATAACAAAGTTCAACGACATCTAACAATCTTGACAAAGGCCGTATAAAATTTAAATCGATCCTAGACTCGGATCGGATCTACAATGGGTATAACAAACTCCATTAAGCAACCACCCTAAAATACAAACAATCAAAGGTAACAACAAAAGGTCATGAAATATTAACAAAGGGGACCGTTAAGCCGCCATTTTAACTTAACTTTTTAAGACAGGTCTAGTCCCAAGAAATTGTTAGACACCTGATCGTGAGAAAGTAATAGAAAAGGCAATCTTAGGGGTCACACAAAGGCATACTATTCGATAGTTAACAACGGTTTGCCTTACCTATCCCTAACCATAAAGTATTTTTTTATTTTCTCTTTTGTCGCATAACTAATTTGTGTGAGATGTTCTTTATTTGAAGTTCGTGAGAATCTTAATAACGGTCAAGTATCATGCAGTTTTTATTTGCATTTTAATGCACTCTATGACTTAGTGGCGTGGCGTAACTATTTTTATTTAAATTTTTCGTGTACTTTGAACTATTATGCATGTTTTTGGTATTTTATAGTGCTACTGAATATCTCATGTTCTTTAAAAGCCCATGGAGTATAAGAAGAATTTTTTTAAATTAAATTTTTTTATTTAAATTTTCTCATGAGATCTTCTTTGATAAGGAGTGGATGACCGATGATGGCTAGTAAGAAAAAAAAATC
This sequence comes from Autographa pulchrina, assembly GCA_905475315.1. Taxonomy (NCBI): domain Eukaryota; kingdom Metazoa; phylum Arthropoda; class Insecta; order Lepidoptera; family Noctuidae; genus Autographa; species Autographa pulchrina. Next base: position 2,933,355 of record FR997775.1, read on the forward strand.
TTATGATTTATTAACAAATGTAATCTTAATAACGTTAATTCAGTCAGTACACATGAACACACAATTTGCTAACTTTAACGTCAATCGCTAAAGTTTTCTTCCAAAAACTTTAAAGTACATTAATATCAAAATTTAAGTACAAAATTCGACATTAAATGTTAGTCGACAAGTAATATATTACTCGATAACTCGGTTACTTCCTCTGCCTACGTCATACGCTTCGTATATTTAACTAAGTTCCCAACTAATTGTGTTACGGCCCGTTGGAAATGCGAATACGCAGAAATGGTATTAATCTAACGTTTTCAGCGAGGAAACTGAATTTAGATGCAATAGGTTTTAATTTAAACTTAGTGACCAAAGATTTAGCCTTAATTCGAGTTTATTGGAACATTTTGTACCTTTTCTAGCGCTTTAATGTAAAAATACTTGTACTTTACTTTAAATCTGGTACATTAAAATAGGACTAAATTATAAAAAATAAAAACAAGATTATAATATTTCGTCATTTTCGAAATAACTAAAAAAATCTAGTTAAGAACCTTCCATCCTTTTTTCAGTCGGTTAAAAACAGTAAACATTGAACTAGGAAATCATAGCTCAAGTTCGCAAATAATTCACTACTAACATTTGACCGCATAACATAATTTTGACATGATCACGAGTATCAACTATCAAGTAATTATAATTATCAGGCAATTAGTAATATCGTGTGACAGTAACTTAAGTCGCGTTAATCTGTTTATTAACCTGTAATACTAAGTGATAACTGGGATCGTGTTACTTGTAAAGGCTACTTCATATTAGGTTGGTTGCAAAACTTTCGGACTTCACTTTTCGAAGTATATCAAGTATAGAATATACTGTTCCCACGTATTTATTCGTCTGCGGGAGCCTTTATAATTATAAATGCGGACAACATCACACACATAAATTGCTCTGAACCCAAAGTAAGTAGCTGTTTAGCACTTGTGTTATGGAATTCAGAAACAACGCAGGTACCACAAACACCCAGACCCGAGGCAATGTAGAAAAGTGAGTTTCTACATTGACCCGTCCGGGGATCGAACCCGGGACCTCAGAGCTAGCGACACCTTGAAAACCGGTGCGTACGCCACTCGACCACGGAGGTCGTTATGTATTTATACTTTATAGCACAAGAATATGTGACTGTTTAAAAGTAAGGTATATGTATTAAAATGCGGGATAACTGACTCTCAAGCTTTTAAGTGTCCTTAAAGGTAACAATCTCGAACTATATTGAATAAGGATATATTTTTTTTACTATTATTTTCTTTTAGTAATCAAGATTTCGAAATACGAAGTTGGATTATTATTTCGACTTTATATTTTTGTAACACATCATTAACTTATACCGATTCTTTTAAACCGTTGATTATCTAGTCGGTACTAGCAAAGAAAATACTCATTAAAAGCAAAACCGGCAAAATGGGATTCAAAGGTCCACGATCAATTGATTTAAATAAACCTAATTGAATACTTTTACTGCACGCAAAGGACCAAGAATTCTACCTATATAGAACCTCTTACGAACGAAATGAAAGTAATTAATTAGATTAATCTAGAAAGACGCCTCTGAGGCATACCGGCTATGAGTAATGGCGGATATTCTTTTCCATGATCTATAGTTCCTTTAGTTATATTAACGAGATTCCATGGTGTTTTCTGTACAACCTTTGCTCGTAATATATATAATATAACATAGGTACATAGCTAGACTATATATTTGTGGAAGGGAATTGAGGAATACTGTTATGAAAATCTTTCTGTTTTGTAAATAATGTATTTAAGGTAAAGCCGATATCGATTATAATCTTTATACTTCGTATGTTCTGATGTCCATATAAAGGTGGCACTAGCAATATTCTACAATTAGTAAAAAAATATATATTAATATTGTTAATTTATTATCAGACAAATTTATAAATATACCTGTTTAATCCGTCCTTAATAGGAAATAAATATTCTAGGTAATTCTAATTTATATCTCATTGTTATACCGTTCTCGGAATGTATTGTCTTAATGGAAGCTTTCTGGAAAACTAAATATAGCACAAGTTCGCCTATTCGTCTCAATTAGAGAAAATTGTGATACCGTGTTGCGTGATGTAACAAATATTTTGTTCACGAAACAATATTACTCTTTGTTCGAGGTCTGTTTAGCTACTAACAGTAGCAACTTCATTTCAACCTTCAATATTTTGGATGAACAAAATCATCTCCCGAGCCTTTTCCCAACTATGTTGGGGTCGGCTACCAGTCTTACTGGATTCAGCTGAATACCGTATTTTACATGGAGCGACTGCCTATCTGACCTCCACAACCCATTTTACTGGGAAACACAGTATCCCATAGTAAAACTGGTTGTCAGAATTGACTTAACGACTGCCAAAGAACTATATATGACTGCCATTGGATGGATAAAAATGGACAAATATTTGAGAGCCCATAATTTTATATACCCGAAAGAGTATTATGAGTAAATTAAAGTAGCTTAAGTACCAACAATGGCGTTGTTGCCATACACAACAACATTTTAATCATATTAAACATTCCACTTTTGTTTTTCAGTATCGCTAATACCGATAATGGAATTACTCCACATGCCAATTAAATAAGAGTGGGCTTAACGAAGCGATGGAAAAGGTATTACATGAACATGAATATCAAAAATGAAATTATTCAAAAGAGGATTACTTAAGAAAAAATAAGAGCATCGAAACGGGACTATTTAAAAGCGTTTAATGATATTACCTGTGACGGTCAGGTACAATAGACCTTAAGCAGGTAAGTGTAAAAACAAAGTTACCTTTGCAGCTGTTAAACTACACCTTCAAAGAAAATAAAGGGTGAAGATTGTTATTTGAACGTAAAAGCAAGTTGGTTGTAGATAGGAATGTTTGACTGAGTAATACGACTCGAGAAATTGTCTAGGGGCGAGTAATTTTGATTTCATTTACACTCAAACAAGAAAAATCTAGTCGAGACTTGTTAAAGTCGGAGTAAATAGAACAAAAATACGTACTTGTCTTGTATTTATCTGCGTTAAATCTCGCTAGTGTAATACACTCAGTTTTATTGTTGAATGTAATAAGAACAAGAACTAGCGATAAAAACGGTTGAGTAACGTAAATGAAAGAAAAAACGCGACCTGTGCATAGTTGAGTGAATTCAATGAAAAAACAAGACGTATTTGCATCACTTGCTTTTTTAGGTTAAGATCTTACCGTGGGAATTATTGTATGTATTACATAAAGAGGTTTTTATTTGCGGTATCGATCTTTACCATCATTGATTTTTTGTATTACTTTTTTTTTTAGTCTGTTTGGGTTTATAGTGATATTTATTCAAACGGATAAAAAAAAGACAGTGAAAGCCTATATTGTAAGTCAACATTGAAGCTATTTACAATAAAACAATAGCACCAAGTTACAAACAAAGCATTAAATATAGCGCCTTTCAACTTCGTAAATAAAGTTACAACAACGCAAATCATTGCTCCAATATTAATATCAGGCGCGCTACACGTGTAAGGTATTAATAAATCTTAGAATAAACATTAAATTGTTATACCTGCGTGGTTCTCCTTTCGTCATTCATTAATGGCTTTTGGGAGCGAGGCTCACGATTTTGATAAAGTTGAATAGGCCAACCACGACGCTCACTAGGCCAGCTCCACTTTTATGCAGCGTTAAAAGAGTTACGCATGAAAAGACGTTAAATAAGTGGGCAGTTACTGGCGGGAAATGTAGCCGGGAGCGGGAACAAGTTTGAGAGTGTACACAACAATTCTTTTGATAGATCAAGCTTCAAAGACCCTACTCTTCAAAGAAAATAAATTGTCTTTTGTGACATGTTGATTTTATAAAAATATTTTGTAGAATAATACTCATGCGAACATAGACTTGATTTCTCGTTATATCATGAATTGAACTAGCTATAAAACGAAACATTTAACGATATATCAGTTTATTTAGCTGAGCTTTGAAGCGCAGATCGGATTACTCGAAACTGCAGTCGTAACTAGATTTTAGGCGAATCCTACAAAACTTTTCGGAAGTCAACTATCGGGGGACCCGAACTTATTTACGATGTCCGTGGGCGGTGAAATAGATATACTATTTATGTTCCAATCTTTTAACCTTTGGGCAACAAACCCACTCAGGAGTGTGCCTCGAGCGTTGCTAATCAGACGAGCGTACATGACAGTTCGTGATTGACTGCTTTCCAAGTTGTTGGAATCGTGATCATATTTTATATAACCAACTTGGTTTAGAGGTGGAGAAATTCCTGATATTTCATTTATTAAATATGGTTTTCTAACACAGCTAAATATAGAAAACGAAACTGCTTAGTACATGACAGATCTTAGACAACAATGAACAGTACCCATACTCTTCATGGTACATTTAAAAGATAACATCCTAAAGCTTCTATCATTGAATGATACATTAACAGAACAACGATCATTAAAACACTATAATGCATACAACCATAAATCCGATGGAATTCGAAATATCATCCTCGAAATTCAATTACGTGCTAATCAAGCTAACGTTGTTGGTTAAGTTCAGTTGTGGTAATCCGTAAGACTTACATCGCGTGATAGTTCGAACGTTACTGATACTATACCTTTACCTATATCTGGTAATGGTAAGGATATGTTAGTAGTTACCACAGTAAGTAAAGATTTATATGGTGTAACATCGTTTGACACTGTAGGAGAAATAGTTAAGATCTGTTTTGATGTGATTTTGTTGAAGATAACATTATATTAAATGCCAATACAATAGTTCCATGTGTCATTTTTCTTTCAAATCTTAAGCGAGATCTTTGTTTAGTGATAGGATATGATAAATAAAACTTAGTTGATTAAGTCTAGGTTATATTTACAGCTTCTCAGAACTTTCATTATTTTGGATTGTAATGGAATAACAACACTAAGTTATTGAATCTATTGACTGCTTCTTAGAACTAAACTTCAATCTCTCCGAATTCAATCCAATCAACGACATCTCGTTCGTGATATTGGTTTCCACATTAATTTTGGATGGGAACTCAAAACAATACCTATCTCGTACCCTTACAGTCACAGCCTGGGTTTGCTATTCAGATTTCAGTTAGCTGTTCGGCCGGATTTGATTAATGGCCCCGGCAAATATCACTGCACTTCGTTACTACGGATTTCCGGGCAACTGTACGGAGAAACAAGGCATTTGAGTCTTTTAGTTTACTGGAATTATGAATGGTTGTCTAAAAGTTGAGGCTCGACTTTATGTTACTTTTTCGTGTTATTTTTTCGCGATTTAATTTTACAGCAATGTTATTTTTTGTTGTGTTAGGCTTTTGTTTATTTTCATGAATAAATTCAATTTTTTTGATTGAAAAAAGAAATCTATTTGCGACATTATGTGAAATTAAATCTATAAGCCAATCAACACAATGAAATTCGGTTTAACGGTCACGATTTGTCACAAAGCTGTACCAAATTAAAGGTATAAATCGCGCCAAAATCTAAGTAACAACGTCAGTTAAAATTTATCACCCAGTCAATAAGCGGCAGCATAAAATTTAATTAACAGATATTTCAATTACTTCCTGCTAGAAACGCAAAAGCCCTTACATTTAATACAATTTCCAGTAGAAACTTGTTACTTTATCTGTTAGAACTCCGAACAAACAGCACTTGATTAAAACATAGCAACATTGAAGTATACAACACAATATAATACGTTTAAATCAAGTTGGTCACGAAAGATAAACCAGTTGATTGGGCAATATATCTTTTCAATTTATACGGGTTATAAAAACGTCGCGCCGTTTGAGTTCAGTGACGTTTATTGGAGACCACCGATTGAAATGGTTTGATGACGTCATCTTGAGGCCTTGGTGCCGAATATACCGAATATTTTTAATATTAATATTATGCGTAACGTAATATGTATTAAGGCGTGTTAAAAGTTCCCAATAAACGTATAACGAGTTGCCGGAACAGCAGGTGGTGGTAATTCTGTTATGTAATGTAGTCGGTATGTTTTATTAATGGTTTACAACGTAAATAATACAGTGCAACACATCGGCTTTACGCATAAACACCGTCTTTCAAACATATGGCGCGACAAAAAATTTACTGCTCCGAGAATAAAATAACAACACGAAAAGGACGTTAAAACAACGCGTATCCTACGGAATATTCTAAGAAGTCAAAACAACCACAAAATAAAATAAAAAGTTTCAAAACTCACCAAAGCAAACCAAATCCGTTCATTAAAGTCAGTCTTCTTTTATAAAACGATATAAAATTATTAAATTTAGAAACACACAACCGTTAACCGCTAAAATTTAAAACTAAGAACGCTTACGCTACGTTCAGAAACACTAGTTATAACTTAAATAAATTTGGGCACAATGACTAGAATTCAAACGTTAGCGGAGGCACAACCGCTCGCGTCGACTGCCGAATCATAACTAAATGTGGGGGTCAAGATTTCGAAAAAAAAAGTTGTGCAGCAGGCAAAGGCACCCATACGTTACGGACGAGATCATTCCAACAAAAAAGAACCCTAAATATTATCGGTCGACAAAGGTGCCTCAAAGTTTTGAATGCATTTTTCTTTGTTACTTTTAATATTAATTTTGGTAATAAATAAAATATTTTGAAAACTATCAATGAGAGATAATGATTAATTTATTAGTACATAATGGCACCTATTTCTCTAAATATTTCTTTTTTTAATACGAAATAATTAAATTACCAGAGGAAAATTTTATTCTTTTTTTTGTTTTGCGAGAGTTTTTCAACAACTTCTCAAGGCGATCTGGCTCCGTTCATTGTACTCGGCTTTATTACGCTGCCGATGTTAAAATTATATTATTAGAAAAAAAGATATATAACTTGTTTTAGCGTAAACAATTTATATGAATACCTCTTACCATTTTCACGTGGCAATTAAAGATTTATCGTTTAATTTATGTTTTATAACTTTTTGGGTACAATCGATATTTATTTTTATACACGTGTGAATTTATTGAATGGATCTCATGATTTAGAATATACATTAATCATCTAAATATTTAACGTGTCGTAACCACGCTGTATTTTTACAGAACAAAGGATTAAAAAACCGTTTTTATTTTTGTCAAATGAGTATTTCAAGTTGTACTTTTTTTCTCACACTTTAAAAGGCTAGGAACATTGAAGTTCACACTTCGTCAACTTAACACAAAGTAAGAACAGAAGCGTAATGAGTCATTAATTCCGACAAGCGACACAGTGGCGCCACTGTAGTTAATAATAAAACTTTGATATTCGCAGTCGGTCGGATTCAAGTTCTGCAGCTGCCGTCCCTACGTGTCCACACACGGTGAGCATGTGTGCAAGGCACGCGCACCTTTACATGTGTGCGTGTCTCATAGGGGTGCAACGATAATTTATTGATTTTTATCCCTCTACACATAAATTGTTTTTTTATGGAGTAACGAACTTTTTGTTTATAATTTTGCAGTCTGGTGTGTGAAATTTTGTAGTATACAAATAATTAGAGGAAAGGGGATGGGGTATTATTGCTTTTCGTAACGTTCTTGGTAATGTTATTGTTATTGGTACGGCTGTAAACGCTAACCTTTTCTCTCGAGCTAAGAACAGTAATCAGTTGCTTATCTTTGGGCTGTTATCACTTAAGTTATATCTTATATTGTACTGTTATCGGGGCCCTATTTATTTTTAGCAGAAATTCGTTTAAAGCTTTAATATCATTTTCTTTTGTTTCATAATAATATAAAGTAACGAGGAAATGGACTTTATATGAGTGTGAATGTAGAAAATGAGTTACTACAGTATATTTTGAGGTCAATTAAATGTTTTATAAAAGTCTTAGTATACTTCTACCTGCTTTACTTGTACATCTTAACCTTGATTTAGCCTTATAAGAAGTAATTATTTTTAGTAAGTCATAATTCATAGTTACCCTAATATTAAATATGTACTAAAATACTTATAACAAAGAAATGACTGCAAAGTTTTCCAAAGAAAAGTATTTTTTCCCTAATTGTGTGTTTTGTATGTGAGTCATCATTTCAGGAACAAATGATTCGTCGACCAAAAATCTGTAAATCAAAAGCCTTAATTCGTCGCATAACAAATATTCAATTCCTAGGTCAGTATTTTAGTATCAAGACTTCGATTATTCTGCTGATGATAAACAAAAAACGTTTATATAGAACATAAAGTATAAACATGTTTATAGACCCTATTAGTACAAAAATAAATACATTTAGCAAGAACCGAGACGTAAATTACGAGCATTCAATGACAGCTGATACATTTTATTTCTTTCCACAGGCAAAGGAATCAAGTCGACTATTTAAAAATCGCCACTAACAAACAAAGCAGAACTTAATTAAGTACTACTTAATACATTCTTTCCGTCAACGGAAAATGGGCTTTATTGGAGTTAAATAAAGCTGCTATTGCGTCAACGATTAATAAATTGCAAACAATGTCGAAACATATGCAAGTATCGTTCGTGGCATATAAAATAATCGCATTCATAGTATGTTGAGGCAGGATGCTAGTTAAATATAGGTATGTTAGGGTCAACAGTCCGGTGACTGACCTCCACGATGACTGACATGCGTTTGTGTTGATTGGAAAGGTCAGATAATGCGTGATTGTGATTTTGTAAGACAAGACGACTTTTTGTCGCGAATTTAATAAACTTTTAAATTTTAATCTTTTATTAGTAGCTGCAAAAACGTATCTATAGATGGTATTACAGCCGGTTCGGTTGAACCGGCTGTTACAAAGTAGATATAGGAATTTTATATAATGTAGGTGTAGCACTTTAGTCAAATTTAGTAGGTATAATTATTATTTTTATCCGGTGTGAATCAATGTTTACGTGTTATATTTTAACTTCATGTGGTCTTTAAAAAACACAATATTTTTGTAGAACACACAGTAAATCATAAACCAGTTTTTAGTTATCTACAAATATAAGAATAATTTTACTGACACTAACTTCATAGTAAAACGCGACACAAAACACATTTCACTACATTATTCCAGTCGTTAAATCGATAAAAAAGTCGTAACGCGATCGTAGCCATTGTAAAACCACCATTGATACAATCAGCCATTTTGTTTGACCTTGCAGTCGCAGCTGCACTGAACTGCGACTGTCGCATATCACTGCAAAAAGTCGCACCGTGAACAGTCAGCCGAGATTTCTTAAGCGACTATGAATGACATCTTAATTCAGTAAGAATATGTTGTAAACGTAATATTAGTACTAGGTTTTGTAACGTCTAGTGTATTGCGGAATTTATTCTAGTTTACATATCTAGACTTTATCGTGTTACGATTGGCCTTGCATATTGTGTGGCGTTGTTTATTTCTTGGAACTAAGATACCTGAGCTCTTCGTAATCTTTTAATTAAAGAATGTAATTTTCTAGAATCAAAGAATTGGATTATATCTGATTGCTTGAACAGAAATTCGATATGAGAGTCAAATGGATGCCTTGTCTTTAACCTCAAAGGAGACTAGACTACTACTAGAGAAGAGAGGTACCAAGGTGAAAGACCTAGTGTTAAAAGGAGTGTCACCATGTCTTCCAGGGTGACACTGTACCCCCTCGAAGGTCAACGTCCGGGTAAACGACCTTACCAGATGACTCCAACCGTCTTTTTTTAAGTCATATGCTTCATGATTCATACACTATACACAGTGTATAAATTATATACAAAATGTTGATCCAATGAATAAGCGGCGACCGTTTTTAGGGTTGCCAATATAATTTATGACTGCTAAAACGTCTATAATTTAAATGTTAATAAGATAAGATGTAAGGTTAGAACCAATCGTGTAAGATTTATTTAAAAAGGTTTAATAAAATCAAATTATGTTCAGAAAAAATGGGGTTCGGTATTAAGTTTGTTAAGTAAGATAGTTTGGTAGCGAAGTATCTAAGTTTGGCCCGTCCCGTCGAATTTTAATCATGCAGTAACCCTGGGTCGGAGCGGTGTCAAGTTCGAGCCACTAAACTTTTTGCCTCGAAAAGGATAAGGTTTGACATTTACTTGCAACTTGGATTTTTACTTTTTGTAACGAAAAATATCGGGTATCATAATTATGATTGATTGGTATTTATTAAAATCCTTTAGGTATTTTTTATTAGATCTCAGAGTAACCTCAACCGGAATCCCCTTTTTGGTAAATTGGTTAAATACACGCGATTTCCGTATATGAATCATAGTAAAGTTTACTTTATTAGTTGTAGGTGATTATGAGTCAACCCTAACAAAGCACAGGTGTGCGATAGAATTATAACAAAATGTTGTTGTACTACTATATTTTAGCATTACAAGTTTGCTATTTGTATACACTGTGGCTTTACAAGATATTGATGCAATGTGATAGGTATATGGTAGGCCTATGTGTTCGTGAGGTGTATGTGTGTGAAGGCAGAACCGGTCATTTGAATGATTCGCATCGCAAGTGATGCACGCATGCGTTCTACTAACATGATGCTATTATCTGCATCTATCTACATGTACAGAGTACTTGTTCATACATAAACATACAAGCAAAAACGCACGCTATAGTAAAGCAATATCGTTTTTAAGGTGATACTGTAATGAAATTTTATACGCAGGGTCGAAATAATCTGAATAAATTATATTCTGAATCTGCGAGTAATCCGTAACACTAATTATTTTGCCTCGAGACAACCCTAAAAAACATCAACATACATATTAGGTCTAACGAAGCTGGTCTAATTGTGTGTTTTTCATTCTAGAATAGGGTCAGAACTTTCTAGTTAAAATCTCCACATCAAATTATGTCGACATGGCTTTTGACATGAATGCCCGCGTTATATAGGGGGCGACCCTAGTGTAACTTAATCACATCATCGCCAAATTGATATGTACTGTACATAGCTGACGAACCTGGGGGTCTGTATTTGTAAATGGCTACGTACAGCCACAAGGTTCATGTGAATTTCGACCTTACTGCTTTGGAATAAAGGTGCTAGTTGCAAGTATACTTTATGTGATAGACTGTATAAAATCATAGATCGATAAAACTGTCTCGCGGGATATTTAATTATTGGTACTGCGTTGCGTTCTTAGGGTGTCTGTCGACCCTATGATATTAAGTTCGGATTTCAGGTGGGGAATTGGGTTCTTCTGTTAGTAAATGGCGTTCTGCTTTAAATGAAAAAGCAAGAATTTCAAATCAAAATTATGTTAAAAATAATACATAAAGCTAAGATGATGAGTAGAAGATATAAATGGACGAAAAAAACACAAATAATTAGAAACAGGATAAAAAAACACTCTTTTAGAAGATAAGGTAAATGTTATACCAAACAAATAAAACCATTAGGATCACAAATCCAATAGGAAACGGTTCCTGAAACCTCAGACACGACGAAGCAGTTTTTCAATGTCTCTGAACATTCTAGACGAGAAACTAGCCATTTCAAGATTCAGTCTAACCTCACTAGGTATCTTTGAGCGGGAAATTCGTGGATTTTCCTATGTTACAAGGAAATGGAGTCTGAGATGTAACATACAGTCGCAACCGACGGAAATTTGGATGGAATTTTTGTATGAAATGTTTCTGGTTTTGGCAGGAAATCAGTGGCAAATACATGTCTATATTTAGGAATGCTTATGAACTTATGACTATTTTAGTACGGTATGTTTTGAACAAGATCATGTAGGGGGTTCCTTTGTACACCAAGTGAGTGTCAAATATGTAATCATGGCGTAATAAATACAATCTCCACATTGTCTTAATGTATATTTTTTAACTTACTTACGGTTACGAAATTGTATCTAATCTATAACTTGAAAGTGTAATAAATAGGACAGTTACTGAATAAGAAAATTATTTATATTGTGTATCTGAAGTGGGACAACACAGACGAAATTATGTAATTTTGTTTTTAGTAATAACTTCTATGTACTTGTACACGACCTAACTTTTACTGATAAGCCTATTCCCAAGCTACATTAAGATCTGCTTCTTGTATTACCATGGTTGCAGCTGAACACTGTATTTTAGATGGGCGACTGCCCATCTGACTGATTCAAATATCTAGTATCATAAAGACAGTATCTTATCTATATATATATATATAAAAATGAATTGCTGTTCGTTAGTCTCGCTAAAACTCGAGAACGGCTGGACCGATTTTGCTAATCTTGGTATTAAATTATTTGTGGAAGTCCAGAGAAGGTTTAAAAGGTGAATAAATATGAAAATGTTCGGAATTATATTAAAAAAAAAAAACAATTTGTTTTAAGTTTATTTAATACAAAAGTTTAGGCTTTGATTTATCGATTGAGGCAGTACGAAGTTGCCTGGTCAGCTAGTGTTCAATAAAAATAATGATGATTCGTTTCCTTATTTTCTTCCGTCATACATTTTAATGTGATTTTAAAATGTATGTCGTTAAGTCTAGACAGATGTGCATTATGTACCGGATGGCGGATGTGTCGTATTGACAATTCAATTGATATGGGGTCGACCCATTATTTTCATTTAAAGACATGCTCGTGATAATAGGATAAATTAAAATGACCTTGACCGCATAGATCTTGATATACAAGTCAATTCTTTTCTATGTGAAGTTCTTTTAAAGGCCAGTTTTTTAGTTATATAGTTTATACGGGTGTTAGATTACCTATGTTATCATTATGATAGTAGACACAATGATTTTCCGAAAAAAAAAAACAATTTTAGGTAAAAATAAATAATGGTAAAAAAAACTTAAATGGCAAATTCCTCAAAGTTCATTCTGATGCAGATTTTCTCAACTTCGAAACTTCACACAAATAATATCGAAATACCTACAATATCGAGAGCAGCTCTCAATGCGAACGAGACACAAATTGGAATAACAAATTGAATTTGTTTCTGTATACTTTTATTAGCTCAATTTATGAGCGACCTACTTTTGTTGGCGACTGTACCTCCAAGTGCATTGTGGATCAATCTTAAAGACGTCAGTTATGAGATTCACGTATCATATTGCTCAGAATATAAGGTATTTAAATCTAAAATGATGGTCTTAACTAAGATAAATTTCCATGTTTTTTTTTTACGTTTGAACGCATTAATACAATAAAAAAAATCTGAAGCATGTTCACAGTAAGACTGGCAGCAAAGATTAAATTCTGTTGAGTTTATAGAAAAGTATATTTTTTAATATATAAGAATTTTTACATTATTGATGAAACTATTGAATTTATACCATACCACGTCACGTTCATTGCTGTTGTAGGTACTTACCTGTAAATAAAAAGATAACATCATTAGTATTACATCAAATATCGGTCACAGAAATAGTAAATCTGTTTGTAGAGGTCATCTTCGAAACTAATAATGCGATTGAAAAATTAGTTCCATTGTCATACAGCTAAAATAAATACCCATGCAGGAAAACCCTTGGGCACAAACACATACACAATATCTAGGTATATTTATTTAATAAATCTAAAGAGTTTGTTTGAACGCGATAATCTCTGAAACTGCCAGACGTATATTTTTTCCGTTCGCTTGCCCAACTCCCAAAGAAGGTAGGTTATGGACTACTTAACATAACCTAACTATCAAGGCTCACAGCTATTTACATCATTATTTCAGCGTCAGTTTTACTTTCATCAAGGCAGTGGCCAGTCCTTCCGTTTGGCGTAGAGTTTCATACCGCATGCTATCGGTATCGGTAACCCGAGATGTTGCAGCGAGCGGTGTCAGGTGGATCTCGAGGCTGTCTAGATCTAGATCTAGGTAGGACTTGTTTGGTTTCATTAGGAACACTAATATATTTATTGTTGGTCAATATAAAGAACTGCCTTTTGTTTGAATTGGCAGGAAGAAGCGCAAGACTGGGACCGCTGGAAAGAATGGAGGGAAGCCTTTGTCCAATAGTAGGATAATTCAGGCTAAATTTAATAACTAGGAACTTGTTTGATTTCATTAGGAACACTAATTTAGCTTTGTTTGTCAATATTCACAACATCATAGCATCCTACTGGTTTTACAAACCAGAAAACTTGGAAGGTTGTTTGTTAGAAATTACCGCAAAAACAAATTCATATTCCATAATTTATGAAAATACATTGGAAACGCAGATACAGCCATAGGCTTGTCTAAATAAACACTAGTTCTTTTGGACATTCTGTCTAGGTTAAAAATAATATTTTTAACTTCCGCTGGTTTATTACTCTGCATACATTTTACACTAACTGCCTCGTTGGCCTAGTGGTTCTAAGCGCGACTGCTACGCTAGAGGTCTAGGTCGATTCCCAAGTCGAACAAGGTGTTATTGGGTTTTTCTATGAAATTCTCAGTAGCAGGTCGGAGTTTGGATTTGTGCCCGGTTAGTGGCAATAGGCTCGCCCCCTATTACATGGGACCTAAACATACCGGCGAACTGTGGGTGTACATTGGTACACCCCTGCCTAACCCTTCGGGGATACAGGCGTGATGGTATGTTATACATTTTACAATAAGATTTGTTATTAAAAAACCAGAAACAGGCTAACCAAATTTTCATGGTTAAACGGATGTCTACAGCTTAGCCGTCCTTAAGTACTAAGCTTGACAGATGACAAGAATTATAGACCTTACTATTAATTATACAAGGGCAAGACATCTAAGGGCACCCTATAAAGGGTCAAACCTTAAAGGGCGTTGCTATGGAACTAGATCTGATATTATACTGATGTATGTACAGATTATAATATAAAAAGGGGCGCGTATCTATACTACTATATCTATCCATAATAATAGTATAAAGAGGAATGATTTGTATTTTTGTATGTTTGTAACGAATAAACTTAAGAGGAAAGGGGAGTGGACTTTTCTCCATACAAACGTTCTCGTCTGTTTTCTCGCTGGTTTCTGAACTTAGGGCTATGATTTTTTGCAGTAATATAAATATGAACTAGATCTATGCCCCTACTTTTGTTTTTTTTTAAAATAAGTTATATTTAAAGAAACTAGAACCTTCTAAAAAGTGCCGATTTTGACCGCAGTTTTCAGAGGCGTTTTTTTTTTCAAATTTGGCTAAAATCTTTTCGACAATACAGTTATATTTTTTTTATATTATAGAGATACTAGATGTCTTTGTACATAAGGATGTGCTACAGTGCTAGTGTGTTTGTAGTTGTAAACTGTATAAATAGAATCGATTCGATTCAAAAGTATTCGATAAATCGAGCATTAAAATCATTCGAATAAGTAAACACAATTCGAGTTATGTGAACGTCAAAACGTAATTTATTCCTTCACAATTACATCCGAGTGTGCGCAATGAATATCAATTTGAGTACGAATACGGACAGACAGACAATCGATGTTTGTATACGATTTTATAATTGTTATATCGATAACGAGTGATTGTGATTTTAATCGATTAATCATCTTGGATGTACTGTTTACTTTTAAGGTTTACTTTTACATATGATACGTATAAAGGCTACTTACATCAATCTCTGCAC
Organism: Autographa pulchrina; assembly: GCA_905475315.1. Taxonomy (NCBI): domain Eukaryota; kingdom Metazoa; phylum Arthropoda; class Insecta; order Lepidoptera; family Noctuidae; genus Autographa; species Autographa pulchrina. The sequence goes on from FR997775.1 coordinate 2,948,892, forward strand.
ACCTGTTAAAAATGACGTAAATGAGTAACAGTTATTTAAACCTAAATAAATGGCTAATGTGTTTTTTATTTAATTATATCATATAATAACATACTATACACTTGATTTTCAGGTTTCTACAAAATATCTTCGGTGAAATATTTTCGGTGTCATAAATACCTCAGATACGAAATATATAAGTTTAAATTAAAACCATAATCAAATTCATAATTACAAGAAACGAGTAATTTGTGAATTTCACACAATATTCCGTCTCTTCTCTTTACGGTCTTGCGTGCCGCTGAACAAAGGGAAAGCCTAAAACGGTAACAAAGAAAATGCATAAATTTCACTTGATTGACAAAACAATTACTTAAATTAAAAACGATCACGCAAATCCGCATTGAATACGAATCAATGATGGAATAATTACTTAAAACGCTAAAATCCCAGGATTTATGGTTCGTTTTACGGACCTACTGTAAAAAGTTGGAACCTTTTTTTTTAGTACCTACTATCAGTAGATCCAAAGGTTTGAAAATAGAGAGAGATACTACAAGAACAGAAAGTGGCATCAAAATAAGCCAAAAAGTAACTAGTTTTTAGAGTATCATAATCATAATGTGCTTCCTTACTACGTACTTCTAAGACACCAAAGACTAGGAACAAAGGAACATAGAAAATCAGAGAGAACCTGCCGTGATCCTAGTTTCCATATTATTATCATCCTTGTATAAAAAATAATATAACACGGTTAAATTCATCTAGAATCCTTAAACATACACAAGTCCTATCAACATTTACGTTATTTAACCAGAAATCGAATTCCCGTTGCATCGCCGGTATGTAAACAGGGAAACGCAACGTGGATCGATATGGCGGGGTAAACACGGCGGTTGCCATGGCGACGCGGCGGGAGCTTCGTCACTTCCTCCCCGCACCTCCCCCCTCACCTTTCCCAATCACCCCGACCCCCGGGGGCCGCTGTCCGCGACAGGCTTTGTCGTACCACAGACATGATACAGCAAGTTAAATTGCCTCCGCCCTTGAATTAATGGTTATTTCGATGCAAGTCTGGCTGCGAATAACGAAATTTGACTATCAAAGCCTAGCGGAAAATTCGGACGTGCAGGTCTGCAGGATTTTGAGCCTTTTGTTTTTTGTCTGTCTGTGCATCATTTTATTAAAATGCAGCTTTATTAAACGTACGGTAATGAACGTGCGTCTGTGCGAAGGGGAGAGGATGATTAATCAATCGATTGGTGCATGTCTGGCGATACGAACAAGCTTTAAAGTAAAATTTATACATACTTTCTCATTGACGCCAATGTAAGCAATTGTATAGTTTGTTTTACAAGAATAAAGTAATTGTTTCTTTATGGACATAGTCTATTCTTTTAAATAACAAAAATATCATTTCCTTAGGTAGACAAACTTTGCGAGGTTATTGACTAGCCAGCCTTATTCTTCAAGACTTATTTATGTACACACAATTATTTTACGTCAACACCTAAAGAATATAAACAAATACAAAATAAATAGTATAAACGGTAACGAAACAAAGGCGCATCTGGACAAGAAAGCTATAAAACACCAGATGTATTTTTTCTTTGTTGTTGTTTTTCTGTTCTTTGTCTGTATAGTTAACTTTTGATGCGTCGGCAAATTTTAAATTGTTTATTATGAAGTGACGTCCAATTATTTAAGCTGAGATAATTAGGCTTTTGTCATGACATCGGCAGTCGGACAAAATGGGATGATAGGCTGATGGGATGACGAAGGGTGCTAGCGGTTTTAGAGGTCTTAATAAAAAGGACGCGGAAATGAAAATAATTTTGACCGAAAGTGTGAGCGTAAGTTACAAGATTGTGGGATTCGATTTTTCTACCACATTGCTAGGTTTTCAAGCCATGTTGAGGTAGGTTATGTAGCGACAAACCTTTTCGACAAAGACTCGAGTTGACTTTCTTTGTTTGGTACGACTTTAAAGACGTAATTTTTTACAGCGAGAAAATTGTTTTTCCTTCTTCATTTACGATTAAAAGGATAATAAAAAATAATAAGACGAAAAATATATTATAACAATTCCGTATCCCGCTTGTTCTAGCGTAACTAACATCTAAATGTTCGTATAAAATTTGGTGGGAGCTCAAACTTACTGCCGTAAACATAAGTTTTCGAAGCAGTAAGAAAACTACGTGAGGAGAGAACTAAGGGTGTATTACCTTCATACATATTTTAGAGTTCTCACTGTACATTGAAATTCAGTACCAAGTATCATACATGTAATGTTACATCTTAGTCTGAAATATTAGTCTTAAATGCATTAAACATAAATACCTAAAAGACAATGCAATCTTTTAGTGCCTAGACCGAAAACTTTTTAAAAATTAAAAGGTAATAGTATACAAAAGGGTGATATTGACAAACCAGTAACATTATAGAGTTTGATGAAAAAGTTTCGTGAAATTAATTTCAGTAGTAAAATTATAATATCATTGGTTTGACAATAACCCTGCCACAGATACACAAGTCATGGAAATTAATTTGTCATTTTCAAGCCACTTATATACAACCAACCGCTTTTAAGAGGTAACAAATTAATTACGAATTTCGTCCTTATTTTACTTCACAATACAGGTGCTGTCAATTTAATTGTAAAACAAAATCAACTGACCAATAATATCCTGTTTATTGTAAAGTAATTTATTTTTGTTAATTATAAATAACCACCAAAGTGAATACACCAAATTGTAGAGGAAATATGATTTACCTATTCCAATATGCGGTTCACAATTAAATACAATTATTTTTATGTGCAAGTTGAATTTGTGTTATTGCATCCTCATTAATATTATAAATGCGAAAGTTTGTATGGATGTTTGTTACTCTTTCACGCAAAAACTACTGAATGGATTTTAATGAAACTTTACAAAAATGTAGCTTAATAATTTTTAAAAATAGTGCTGGGCACAGCTGGTCTGATGGATCACCGTATGGTAAAAAAAATACCGTTTGAGGTCTTGAAAAAAACTTACATAGGTATTCAATTAATTACTAATTTAATGTTTTGCAGGTATAAAGCAACTAGCTGAATGTTGCAGATTTTTACTCTTATTTTCTAAGCTGCTAAACCTTAATGAAATATCATAAAAATCTAGAAGGTTTTATAGGTTTTTCCAAACTTAACAAATTAGTATGTCATGTAATACGTCGGAAGAATACTATACTTTAATCTATCCTATAATAAAAGACAATCTATTGTTATGCCTAGTAAACAAATGTAGGTAACATAGAGTAACGTTAACCCTCAGAAACAAAAGCTTTGTTACAAACCCTCGCTTGCCGGGGCCCGGGGGTCGGACAGACCAATCAGATAGCGGGAAATGGTTATTTATTAAAACTTGGTTTATTGGTAATTATGGAATTATTGCGAGGGGTTGTGTTACGAAGCTGCTGAAACCTATTTGATATAATAAGGTTTGTTATTTAGCTTTGATTGATCTATAATTTTGAAATAAAATTTGTATTCATCAAAGATATATATTGTTACGTTTTACACAAAATAACGTTGCTTGGTTTCGTCAAACTTGAAGAATTTTGATTCTCGTTTGCTTTCAATGTTCCAAGTCGACCAAGGTGTTATTGGGTTTTTTTATGAAATTCTCAGTAGCAGGTCGGAGTTTGGATTTGTGCCCGGTTAGTGGCAATAGTCTCGCCCCCTATTACATGGGACCTAAACATACCGGAAAACTTATATAAAACCATAGGTTACCAAAAGATAGCTTATTAAGTAATGTTTGAAAGTGCACTGATATTCCGAAAAGAAGAATTGAAAAATATGTAGTAAAAAAAAGATATGGAATTCAAAGGCAACTTGTCAAGATGATTTAACACCTCTTCGTAGTATGATTAAACCGTTATCTCAATACTAAAAGTGATCGTGTTAAACAAAACGAGATTTGTTGCAAGATGGCCGACAAGTACTTGTCATTCCAGATCCGGCGATAATTGAATAAAGTCGGTGCCAGACGCCCGCACCGCGGGATGTGCTGTCTTGCTCGTGTTGTACGGCCTTTATATTGAATGAGTATAGTTACTAAGGCTACAGATACGATATATTCATAGTGTTTATGTTATAAGTCCCTTGCATGTATTTTTATGCGATTTTATTATTTGTTAACTACTACTGTATATACTTTTTTGTATTTTTTTTTGTATAATTTTATATAATGTTTTGTAAAAAGTATATTTTTGAACGAGTAAAATAATATTAAAGCTGCCTTTTAAATTAATAATTTGTCTTTGAATAAAAAATTGGGAATTGTTAGACAACGGCTGTAAAAAAATACGTTTTTACAAAAGCAAACCATGCAAAATATTAAAATAATTGAAAGGATAAACTATAAAATAAACATATCGTTGTTTACGAAAAAATATTTTTTTTTTTTTTTTTTTTTTTTTTTTATTAGCCTAAATTAGATCCCACTGCTGGGCAAAGGCCTCCCCTTTCTTCTTCCAAACCTCTCTGTTCTTGGCGATTTCTATCCACGTGCGCCCCGCATAACTGACTAGATCATCACACCACCTTCGCCGCGGACGACCTCGACGGCGATGTCCTTCTGGCGTCCAGTGGGTGACGATCTTTGCCCATCGGTCAGGCTGCATGCGCGCGACGTGGCCAGCCCACTCCCACCACGAAAAAATATAAACACATAAAAAGTTATTTCCCTAGAGTTTGTTCCTAGTTTTAATTGAATCGAGAATCGCCGAACCGCGTTCACAAAAATATTTTAACGTTCTACGAGCGAACTATAAATGAATCCCAGTTAAAGTTTTATAATTACAATTTTTTTGGTAAAATATATGTTTATGTTTACCAAACAATGTCACTGTGATATTTGGACGAAACATTAAAGGTGTATTTCAAATTTCATTAAATATAACACTGATGGTTATTAGTTCATAGGATAGTTTATAATTTACGTGTCAAATGTTTGTGTTACTGAAATGATTTCTCTACACATTTTTTAGAGGAATAGCAATAAAGTTGTTAGAGAGTTAAGTTTTTGTAAAAAGTTAGAGTTTAAGTAAATAGCAACTTAGGTCTTTGCTAAGACACGAAGCCTTTTCGAGTGACGATCCCTTTGCACGGTAAAAGGAAACAGACTATTTTTCATGTTTTTGTTTTATTTTTATTGAATGAAAGTTTACATACTAGTATATGATGATACTAATATTTCTAGAAGCGAAATTATGAAAGTCATCGTAACCCAGCATAGTACAATTTTCATTAATTATAAATGTACAAGATATAATAATACCTAAACCCTCACAATTAACCTTCAAAGGACAATCAAACAAACCAGTTCCAAAATTGTCACAAATCAAGTAAATTCAAAACTCAGTCAACACGGGAGGGCTTTATGTAAATGTGGACACACAACGCAAGTCTTAATTATAGATGTTAATTAATTTAATCACCAGTTTAAACTCAGCCTTGTTAATTTGTACGCGTTAAACTATTGTCAGTTAACTTTGACACCGTTACGTCACGTTCAAATATTCAGTTAGGCCCGTGTGGACGTAACTAGGTAATCTAGTAATTTTCAGACCTATGAATGTGAAATTGAGTTCGTTAGTCAAAAATTATAATGAATGGTCTGGGTAGCGTGGGGATTCACTTGCATATAGAGGGAGTATTTTACAAACTACGTATCCAGACCTTAGTAAGGCACGTCATGTTCATCTCCGAGTCATGTTGTTTTAACTTCATAAAGCTTACCTATATTACACCACATCTAGGTGCAAAGCCCACAAGCATACCCATGTTATATCACATGTATAAGTTAGTAACACTAAGTTACACGTACAAGTGACATCTTAAAGTCCGGTGAAGCAGTCAAAGCCTGCGCTCAGGCTAACTGCAAAGATCTATACCAAAAGAAAAAAAAACAAGTGACATCTATAGTTACTTAGAATAGTCCAAACATTAATTGGTTTTAGTTCGAACTTATCTCTACTCAAATAAACAAATGACGGCTTATTCTGCCGACCAAAACAGTTCGATTTATTCAATGTAACTATGAGACGTTCAAGTTTTACAAAAAAATAAGACTCTTGTAAAAGTAGAAGTACTTGATAAGGATTGTGAATGGAAACAAGCTTCTGTTATACAAGTGGTGTTTTTTATTGAAAACTCAAGCTATAGAGAATGCTTTGAGATTCTGCGGTACATCAAAGTACCTACTGTCAAGTATAAGACCGTAGTTAAAAGGACTTTTTTGTTTGTTTTTTTAGTGAAGGTTTTTTTTTGCTCGAGAATTTAGTAACGACGTTCAAGTATGTAAAATAACGTTTTCTAGTTCAAATAAACCGAATTTCTCGACCTAAAATAGGTAGCTTTTAGTTCACTTACTTGTCAGGTGATTTCTTAATCTAATCAAAAAGAGGTTGTAAGGTGTTTGGAGTTGAAAAAATAATCGTATTACACATAATGGTTAAAGAAATTGATTTTTCTATTGTTTAAAGATGACATTTTAAAGATTGTTTGGGCTATCATTCAAACCGCCAATTCACTTGTTGAGGTTTGAAGATGATCTGCTCTTTCTAAGCATTATACTTTTTTCATATAATACTACGAGATAACTCAAGGAATTTCTACGTAGACAGTATAGTTACATGTTAAGAGAACACAACAAGGACAACTGACCTCAGTGGAGTCCTTCAAAAAGGTCGGTTTGTAGAACACGCATCGCGCATGCGTCAAACTTACGTGAATGTATACTATTGTAGAAATGTTTTATTTGTTTCAATAAGTGATAAGCGTGATGTTTTCTTTCTCAATATTTAATTCTAAGACTTAAATACAAGTACGACGTAAGCATACAAGAAAAAAGTTTTTGTTTATTTACTTTGGACATAGCGGTAAATGAAATGTAAAATATCCTAAAAATATAATGGTTTATGTGTTTGTATATGTTTCGTAACTTATTACATAAGTTTTGAAAAATCCGTTTCTTAGGGAACAAAAGCGCTATTATATAAAAAAATATGTAAAACCAATAAATTATGCTTAAAGAACTTTACTTCTCATAAAAACTTTACAGTTCACTTATAATGAGATACAGATGTGTTTATGATATAAATATAATACAATTTGCCTCTGCACTTGCTTCATTGTTTGTAGATAAGACGTGATAACAAAACCAGTTGTAAGTAGCCGCGTGAACATTGCTTTTCCTCTCGTAATGAATACACGTGTGCCTTTAGTTTCTGGCTGGAGGCGTATTAGTAATGTCTCGCCAACTTAGTACGGTAAAGCAGTAAAAGCCTCCATGAGGCTAACTGCGGCAGTTCTCCACAAAAAAAAAAAAAGTGCCTTTAGTTTATTTTTAAGTGCATTCATGTAATTGCATTTTTTTAAGTTTCAGGTAAATTATTGTACATATGAAACCAATTACGTAACATAAAACGCACTCATTTTCGTAGGTATCCTTTTAATCCTTTATTAAGGTAGATATAGGTTTTCATAATATATTTGCTTATTCGCCGGAAAATCGAGGCTTTACTTTTTAATATCACAAAAGAAAATTGAGTTACCTATATCTAAATTAAGACAAGCCAACCGTAGGAAAAATTTTCATCCCTGTAATATGAACTAAATAATATTTTAATTCGAAAAGGTTTTTGTGGAAGGTTAATTTCAACTGGGTTAGGGAAACGCTCATTGTGTAATGTTTAGGAAAAGGTTTTTAAAAGCTTATTTGGGTAAGCCTTTTATATCTATTCATAATGCTTTATGTTATACTAGCTGTGCCTCGCGGTCTTACCCGCGCGAATGAAAATTTGTCACACTATCTTTATAAATTATAGCCTATGTGTTATTCCGATGTCTAAGCTACATTATTGTAAAGTTTCATTAAAATCCATTCAGTAGTTTTTGCGTGAAAGAGTAACAAACATCCATACATACAAACAAACTTTCGCATTTATAATATTAGTAAGGATTTTGGGACGAATCCGATCAAAAAGTTATCTGTACTCAAATCAACTGATCACCAATGACTTGAGGTTCAACAGGAGATTAGCTAATGTTTGTGTTGATCAGCCCTTTAGAACCGTGTTAGTCTTAAGAACATAATAAAATGGTCTCACTCCATTTTCCGCAACAATATCTAAGCAAATACTACTTGAAATAAAACTACTTTTACGGATTTTATCGCGGTTTGTATTTAGTTTTATTTCAATGTCTAACATTCGCGTAAACCTAAGAAACCAACAAATACTACTTGTCCAGTATATCAGGAAGAAGTTATTAAATGTACCAAAACGTAAATAAACACACATATTATGCGCCAATGAAATAAAAACCCTTAGGATAACAGAACCAGAAACCTGGTATACGCAATAAGCATTTTATTTCCATGTTCCAATTATAAATTGCATTTCAAAAACCGAACGTCATTCCCAGAAACGGTTAGCTGCGGTGTTCTATGACGCGCCCATACGACCGCATCCTGGAATACCGAAAAGAGAATTAAACGTTAAATCCGAATGATAAAACCGGTAAATTCAATTCAAATTTCGAATTTCGTGTATTTATGCCGACTTTGATGCTGGCTGTTTTAATGGTGATTGTTTGAGCTTTGTTAGTTTACTTTAGTTTAAGATGACAATAATCTGTTTGAGAGAAAACGTTAGTAAAAAAAAACAACTGATTATATCATAAAACACTCAACTAGAAGACATAGTTATAAATATGAGCTTAAAATATACATACTTTGAGAAAAAATATGTAAAGCAAAAAGATGTGACCTCTATGTAAGTTTGTAAAGTTACATCAAAATAATATTTACCGTAATATTTTCGGAATGTACTTTTTGTATACAATTCTAGTAGGTACTAGTACAAAGGACAATACGAGATTAAGAAAGCACAGGTGATATTACCAACAGCGTTTGTCTCTCTTCTCGCGAACATCTCAAATAGTTTCGAGATCTCACGTTACAAGGAGACAAAAGGAGCTTCCCCTTCAAGTATTTTAAAATGGCGTTTTACAGCAGTATTTGAAACTCGAGTTCTAAGGAATAGAATTTATTTTTGGATGTAGAAATCGATTCGTTGACAAATGTTTGTTTGTGTAAATGTGCTTAATTGTTGATTGTCTTGTGTCTAGACAGTTGTTTTGTTACTGAGCTTTGAAATGTAGGAAAAGTTGTATTTAATTAGTATTCAAATAATACGTTGCTTTTGGATGTTAAGGTCTGGAAAAAATCGATCTAGAATTTTCGAGATTTCACAATAATAATAATATCCTGGGACAACTCACACACGGTTATCTGATCCCAAGCTAAGCAGAGCTTGTGTTATGGTAACCAGACAACTGATAAACTTACTTATATATTTCTAAATACATACATATTATAGATAAATTACACCCAGACACCAGAACAAATGATCATGCTCATCACACAACATTTGTCCTGGGCAGGAATCGAACCCACGACCTCCGGTATAGCAGTCAGGGTCACTAACCACTAGACCAACAGGCCCGTCAGACAATCACAAACATACCTACATAGATTCAGAATTACAAAATAATCAGAATCATTACTATTAATTTTGTTATGAAATAACATAAAACATTGTTCTATGGCGAATCCCTTTTCGATTATCGAGAACTTTTGTCTCGAAAACAAGTCAACATTCCATTTATAGAACGGTAACTTTGTTGTTTCCGCTTTCGCGCCTAAACCAGCTGAATTAACTCCATGTTACCCGTCAAATTTATCTCAATTCACGAATTACTATTTGATTCGACGGCTGGTAGTATGAAAAAGGAGTTCTACTTATCTCTAAGTCTATGTAAGAATTTTTCATTTTTGTTTGCTGCTAATAAGACTAAGTGCTTTCAACTTTAAGGTCTTCTCCCAAAAAATATATCTTCAAGCAAAAAGGTAAAAAAAACTGGCCAAGTGCGAGTCGGACTCGCGCACGAAGGATTCCTTCCGTACCACCGTCGTATGAGAGCCCCCCTTAAATATTCATTTTATGCGGTTTTTAGTATTTGTTGTTATAGCGGCAACGGAAATACATCATTTGTGAAAATTTCAGCTTTGGAGACAGACAGACGGACAGACAGACACCGGAGTCTTAGTAATAGTCCCGTTTTACCCTTTGGGTACGGAACCCTAAAAAAGATGTTCCTATTTAAAAGGACAACCTTGTCTTAAAGTTACTTAATTAGCTTGTAAATATTAACTTAGAACTTCAGAATTCTAAAAACTGTTATCTGAAGTTAAAAGTTGAGTATATTAAAATACGAAAATTATTTATTTAGCAAAAACCCCTACGTAATATCTATACAAAAAAATACCCACCCATTCCAATTTACCAATTAGGTATAACAGTACAATAATAAGATAAATGATAGCGGTTATACCGTGAATGATTTATTTCTAGATTTTCCTTCCATTTCTGCATCTCTTCGAACACTTGTCAACTTATTAGCTTGATAGCCTGACACGGATGATGCGAACGAAATGTATCGTATATGACACCACGATATTGACTCAATGCATTAATTAAGTGTGGGTTTTGATGACATCCAAAAGATTAATGTGTTGTTATATACTGATACTTATTACAGATTGACTAGCTTTGTGATAAATAATATCAACTATGTGTGCTTCTCAAACTAAGTTTACCCTCAAATTTAATGGTTACAAAAGTTTGAATTTCATATCTTTGACTGAATATTTATAGGTAAACATAACATAACATACGATCACGCCTGTATCCCCGAAAGGTTAGGCAGAGGTGTATCAATGTACACCCACAGTTCGCCGGTATGTTTAGGTCCCATGTAATAGGGGGCGAGCCTATTGCCACTAACTGGGCACAAATCCAAACTCCGACCTGCTACTGAGAATTTCATAGAAAACCCAATAACACCTTGGTCGACTTGGGAATCGAACCCAAGACCTCTAGCGTAGCGCTTAGACCCACTAGGCCAACGAGGCAGTTTTTTTGTTTATAGGAGATGTATATGGTAAAAGTTACAATGAGACATCTAAGATTAAAAATAATTAACAAAAGAACCAGTGTAAAACAGGTAAAAAACAGCACATAAGTACCGTAAACCCGATCGCATCGAACTGAACAACTTTACAAATCAGAATCCCGTGAATCGCGATTGAAAACTACGAAAAGCCCAAACAGCTCATGGAAATGAAAAAAAAAGTTCGTTTTAAAGCTTCACGCAACGCAATCCGTACAGTAGTCGGTTAGGCTAGAAAGCTGGCTTACCTTTCAACTGTATTTGAATAACACTCTGAATCGAAGTAAATATTGCGTACAAGTCTACATGAAACGATGATTTTAGGTTCGATTTTAAATCGGAAGCCATCGATTTGTTTGCCCTAGAAAAATGTTTTCGTATTTCTGAGCGTACGATCACGGTTTTCAATTTACGGTGTATGTTTGCAACAAGAACGTTAAGCGGTACATTTTTATTAGATGGTTAAATAAGATTTGTGTTTACATGGCGGATACATTAATAGCTTTTAATAAAATAAAGGATGTTCAGTCAACTGAAAAGCTAATAAATAAAACATACAATAAAATAAACACAAACGTTTCAGGTAAATTGTAAATCATTTTCCTGTTTCTTGAGTCAAAATATCACGGTCCAGTTACATACTACTAACCTTTATTACTACTTAAAACATCTAGTTTATTTAATAGCGCATTGTATTACGAACGTCGGACATGTCAAAATCGTGACTGCGAAATAGAACAATTATATTTTATTGCACACCAAAAAACCAAGATGGCAACGTTTTATAGGTTATAAAAAGCAAACCAGCAGCTGTTACTTTAAATATACCGCCTAGAAACAACCTCTAACTTGAACTTTGCGTAATAAAGTCTCGGTTTAAATATAAAATTACGTAACACTGACATACAAAGACTTTTTGAAATTATTTTATACTATTTCGTCGTTCTGCGAAGAAAGCGGCTGTTCAAACAAGAATGAATAATATAGGGTTGTGACTGATATATTCATATTAGTTAAGGAAGTTAGGAACACGGATTAGTAATCCGACTAAAATATGCTAATATTTGGTATTCACTTAATCTTATATCACTCAGTTTCATTCCATTCAGTTTATTAGATATTCAATAGTAATATCACTATCTCCTTTGAATTATTAGGATTCACTTTGATCCGTAGGTACTACTAAGGTATTTTAATATCACTAATAAGTACTAAAATATTCGATAAAATATCAAAATATCAACACCCTAATATATTCGTATTCACGAATACTTATAAATATCATATTATCACATCTCAAATAATATACATAAATAATATGAAATTAGCTCTGGTTGAGGCGATGAACGAATGTGATTTACGATTGCGAAGCGACCGCGCGGCAGGTGAAAGGAGTTGGCCCGACTTGTTAGAGTATGAAATAAACGAGCTACAATTTGCCTTTTGGGTTTTGTTTAGTTTATTTATATAGCTATCAATGGTATATTGTTTTACTTAGGTTCTTATAAGTATATTGTCTAATAGAGGCCTTTTTAAGTAGGCCATTAAATGCGTCAGTATGCACTTTTTTCAATGAAAACTTCTAATTTAAAAAGTAAAGACTTGGGAACTTATTTTCACACTCTTTTTTGTTTTTATTTATTTCAAGTAGCTGCCATACTATTTAAATGCAAACAATGTTTAAGCATGTGTAAGTTATAGTTTCCAATTGGATTAAAGCTCTAAGCGACAGGTCTTTAATTTAATGATTATTTTCTGTTAGACTTTGTGTTATTAATACTCAAGGTGTAACCGTAATAGGTGTCCGGATTAGAAGCTGTTTGATCTAATAAATCACATCTCATTGTTGTAGTGTATTTGATCAGTAAGTGATTACGTAAGAATAGCGAAAGGAGATTGGCAATGACTGAGCAAGCTTTTGATGAACGGATAATTATAATTGTCTGCCTAATTAAATAGGATATTACGTTTACCCTTACGTTTTATGAAATGACTTAGGACACCAAAATATAACAATAACACCTGCTTATAAACGTTCCACTGCTGGGCACAGGCCTCTTCTCACATAGAGAAGGCACAAAAAAAAATCATGTTTCCTTTGTTACCTCAAATAGTCAACAATTATTAACAGTTTGAATTAAGTAAGATAAAAGAAAAGAACAATAAGTAGTTCAAAGTTAATTTCAATTCATATAGCTTGCATAATATGTTGTGACGTCACATATAGAAACTGGTCTCATTTAAAAATGTTAGGCTGTTTTATGCTCTATTTAATGATAGTGACACTGAGACATTTATCTTATACTTATGTAATAGTTTAATAGCTGTGACATAGACTTGAACAAAAATATAAATATATCTATCAGTAAGCAGGTAGTGTGTTCATTTCCGTAACTGACGTGCTACTTCTAGATGCGATTTTGTTTGTAAATACTTAGTTTATACAAAATAATTCTAAGTGATTTCAAGTTAGATAATATTTGGACATAACTGAAGGTTATGAACGACTATGAATCAAACTTAAAGGGCTAACGATAACCTCCAAGTGAGAGTAGATTAGTATGTCATAACTTAAGTAATTGTTATGTTAGTTAATATTTGTAATCCATAATTCCGAGTGCACACAGATTTTTTAAAGATTTATCCAAACGCCTGGTTGACACTTCGCGTGAACTATAGGCTGGCTTCTACCTAGGTCAGCGAATAAGCATTGCCATACAACGTGGCAATGCTGCCAGCCTTTTAGGCACACTCCCAGTCGACAGCGATGTGGATGAATTTTTTGATGCCTTGTTTTAGTTCTTAGTTTTATTTAGTTTATAATTCTTCTTATTTCTTGTGTAGGTTTAGTTTTTTAATTTGTAAATACCTATTTTAAGTTTAATTTCATCAATAAATATACCTAACATATTCGTAAATATTTGTATGAGAAACAACAACAGGTAGTGAATTCCAGGTCTTTTTAGGGGTCCATATTGGCTTACATAAAATTCTTAATCCTATTTTTGGTCTTACTACCGGTCTGTGCTCATAATAATCACTCTTCATAATTTTTTTATTCATACTTTTTTAATTCATACATTTTTATTACTAACAATTGATCTCATAACCGTTAGTGATCATATTTTTTTTATCAATACTGTTACTGCCAAGAACCAGTTTAAAATTATAATTTCTTTTTTCAGAATTTTTTTTTTCATAACATTCAATGATCATATTGCTTTAATTAATAATGTTGTTACTAAAACATACTTCAACTCATAACGTCATTGTTCAGAATAGCTTACTGTGTAACAACGTCAATTAACAAACACAACCATGATCCGGATCCATTAAAGGAAAAGGTTTGTCGGGGTGTCTTTGTATGATTTTTTTTTGTATGAAATATCCTTACGCATAATGATATTTAAGCATAACTTTTATAAGCAAACTAATTATACACCATACAAATATCTAACTCCCTAATTATTAAAAACTTCATCATACACAATTTTACATATTGCTCACATTATATGGGCATAACAAAGAATTAATAATTAACACCTAAAATATTAGACACTGATACACATTTCTGTACAATATTGCTGCAGCATGCAAGCAAGCAAGCATGCAGCATGCAAGCAAGCAAGCAGCATGCTTGCTTGCATGCAGCATGCAAGCAAGCATGCAGCAAGCAAGCAAGCATGCAGCATGCAAGCAAGCATGCAGCATGCAAGCAAGCATGCAGCATGCAAGCAAGCATGCAGCATGCAGCATGCAGCATGCAGCATGCAAGCAAGCATGCAAGCGAGCATGCAAGCAAGCATGCAGCAGGCATGGTTTCTGTCACGGCTACGGCGCTGCAGGGTTCCGGCGGCCCCACGCGAGCTTATCGTCGCAGATGGTCTTACGCTCACCACCGCAGCTTCGGCTTGCTGGCCGGCTTCGCCGGCCAGCCTCAGCCGCGGCGGCGAGTGTTAAGACCGCCTGCTCCTCAGCCCGCGGGCCGCCTCACCCCTCCGCGCCTACGCGACTCTAAATTACACTCTAGGGTAGGGCAGAAAAGACTACGTGGAGTCGGTTTTGCAGCGATTCGTTTCTGTCACTAACTCAGATTTGTTTCCGTTATTTCTATTTTTTCAATGGAGTCGATGATTATGATTTTTAATATTATGGATAAAAACACTTATTATTAAGAAATGCATGAAAACGAATATTAGAATAAAACATATTTAGGAGTATTATAGTTATTTATTGAAATGATTATGAGTTTTGACCATTAGTATAAACAAAGATATTAAAACAAATATTAGTAAAAAGTAAATGTATGATTAGTGATATTATGAATTTCAATGATTATATGTTTTAATATTTATTTTTTAAAATTTTATGAAGAATGATCTTTATGACTTTAAATGGTATGAGAAATATTTTCGGACATCCGATGATAGGAGTTGAAAAGTTATGTAAGACAATGCGCCCCCTCTTTTTAGATATTCATGTGTGGTGTTATGCACTACATCCTTAGAAAAAAAATAAGATTTTGTATTAATCGCTTTTAAAAGAAGTAGGTTTTCAATTAGTCTGTACGTTTTTGTCTATTTGTTACGTGATTTCTCCGGCAATTAGGATCGATTTTAAAAGTATTTTGTCTTAGATACATCTTATATATAAAATTCTCGTGTCACAATGTTAGTTACCATACTCCTCCGAAACGGCTTGACCGATTTTTATGAAATTTTATATGCATAATCTTAATATAAAATTCTCGTGTCACAATGTTAGTAACCATACTCCTCCGAAACGGCTTGACCGATTTTTATGAAATTTGATATGCATATTCAGTAGGTCTGAGAATCGGCTACTATCTATTTTTCATACCCCTAAGTGGTAGTAGATAGGTAGTAGATAGGTAGTAGATAGGCAGGTGCTAGGTAGAAAAAATTGCATTGACACGCATGCCGGGTACAGCTAGTACATATAGGTATAAATAGCATGGTTCTGTTAATGTTATATGTCCTCATATTTTAAAGTTTATATTTAAATCACTATAAAGCCACAAGTCGCTTTACAGTCTGTAATAATGTTCTAAATGGAATCTTAGATCGTCTGCAGCTTCGCCCTTTATTGCTTTACCCTTACGCAATAACTAGAATGATGTCCCCAAAGGTTGTGTAAGAGGTTACAAAGGTTATATAGACTTTACAATAGTTTAGAACCTTCATTACGTTATCTCAATTGCATAATAAATGTATTTGATCGTTTCATTTGTCCTTTAGCTTTTAAGTAAGGGTAAGTTTTTTGTTAGATAGTGGATATTGTCGATAACATTTTTAGATTAGATCTTAAAATTAAATTGAATTTTAATGTAAATTTTTAGTGCTCCTACCTACCTTTATATGGTTTATTATCAGCTTAGTATATTAGGTATTGAATTACAAATAATAATAATATTCCGGGACAACTCACACACGGTTATCTGATCCCAAGCTAAGCAGAGCTTGTGTTATGGTAACCAGGCAACTGATAAACATACTTATATATTTCTAAATACATACATATTATAGATAAATTACACCCAGACAACCAGAACAAATGATCGTGCTCATCACATAAACATTTGTCCTGGGTGGGAATCGAACCCACGACCTCCGGTATAGCAGTCAGGGTCACTAACCACTAGACCAACAGGCCCGTCAAATAAATGGTTACTGTGTGATACTAGTGTTTTAATCCGTAAGACGTAAAAGTAAATTCAAAGCTTCTACACAACAGTGGCACGAGTACTATACAATATAAATGATTCTGTGGGTAGAAAATGTGGAATCCTAACAATATCTTCACAATTATCGCTTATCCTTGCGGCAAGTGTCTGCGTTTGTACCGCCTCTTAGTCCCTATAAAATATTCATATTTGTGCAAACTGGATTTGGTATAAATCTTGGCGTAACTTAGCCAGTTTGCAAGTTAAATGCTTCGTAGACAGCTCAAGGGATTAATTTTTAATAAGTTTGGTTGTCTGAGCTCATTACATGGTGATGTAATGTTTTAGCCTTATCTTGAAACCCTTGGGAGGTTTGGAAGTTCAAATGTTGGAGTTCGTGATATTAAATTGGTTGTGTAAATTCTTGTGTTAAAAGATTTTTGGATAAGAAATTGTATATTGTTAAATGAAAATTAAAGTAATGTTAAAAATACAACATCCATATGATGTTGAAATAATATGATTATAAAAATACTGAAATATTATCAGAAGTGTGGTCTTTAAATGATTTTACGACCTTTTCAAGACTTTAGATGAGAATGAAAAACAAAAAAGGGTTTTCTGTAAGGCTTTAATAAACCGAATAATTAAGACACTAAACTTATTTTAATACCTATGTATATTAACTAGGTAACTCTAAAATATGGAAATTTAGTACTACGAAATGAATATTGATGTCAGCTATATATTCTTGAATATTCAATCCACTTTATCACTGAAGTAGACAAATCCTTATTTGTAAATTATATTATTACTAGCTGTGTCCCGCGGTTTCACCCGCGTGAATACCTAGGTCCCGTTCCCGGTGCCTTTGTATATAATAACAGACAAATAATTAGCAATAAATTAAAATTGCGACTATAATTTGAGATTTAAACTATCCTATCTCTCAAGTTGGATCGAACTGCACATGGTGTGCGAATTTTATTATAATCGGTTAAGTGGTTTAGGAGTCCATTGAGGACAAACATTGTGACACGAGATTTATATATATTAAGATTAAGACGCTTCTATATAAAATTATTGACTAAGAGATCGCTATTATATTATGTGTTGTACATCATTTATATATTTTGTAAATTTACTAAACGATTGTGTGTACATAAATTATTAAATAAATAAATAAATATGTTCTATTTGACTAGGATCATTAGATTAATTATATGTAATAAGCCCGTATTGTCCCACAGATGGGAAAACGACTCTCTTTTACCGACTTCTGTTAACACAAAGTGGGCATATTTTCGAAATGTTGTAAAATTTTGGTCCCAAAAAAAGTATATTTTTTTATTATTCTACATTGTAAACAAAAGCTTATCTTAAATTTAAGGAGTTTTTAAAGCATCTATTTGCGGTAAACGAACGTGTAATTCAAGAATCTTATTCTGCTTCATAAATTTTACTACTTAGCAGATAAAGGAGACTGCTAGAACGCTTACGTTATCAAGATCCACTTATTTTTGTCGGAGAAATAAGTTCCAAGTGGACATTAAATTGTCTTCGCGTTTTAACAATGGTAACAAGGATTTAAGTTCATAAAATGCTAGGAATATTATATTGTGTAAGTTTGTTTGTTACATTTTGACTATAAATTATTGAACAGATTTTTATGAAACTCAACAATGAAATAGTATCAATATCATATAAGTAAGTACCAATGCCTACGTTTTTTAAATTCAAAACATTCGAAGTTGTGAATATAACATATTTTCCTGATTCTTATTTAATTTGACCTTTGTCAAAGGTTTATAACTACCATTTACTTAATGGAAAACAAACATACATACTTAATTTCAATTTCAAGATACAATAAGAGCAGTAACAATTTCAACGAAATCATAATTTTGTCACACATTGTTTACTTTTTCGACTCAATTCGAAAATTATAAAGTTACAACTGTCTTAATTAACAAGGGGAAGAGAAAATGTATTCTAAAACAACGTCGTTAGAGTTTAAATTCGTAAAGTTTGAGGTACATTCATTAGTCAGAACAATCAGGGCCTAAGCAAACATCAGACCGGTGGATTTTGTTTGAATAATTATTATTTCTGCTTGAATTATCCTAAACAACGCGGGTCCCGAATGGAAAATTCTTGTTCTGAGTATGAAATCTAATTAAGTAGGAAGTCAACCCTGTTTTAGCTAGAAGGGACAGGTTGTAAGATTGGCGGTTTGATTGTTTGTCTAAGGCAAAGAGTACCTAATGAATTTTCATTTAAGAATTTTGAGTGGTTAAAACATGTTTTCATAATCGAAGTATGACCTAAATGGGTTGTTTGTTTTTATGGAAAAGAATATATTTACATTTTATATGCTAACAATGCTAATTTTATATGCAGTGATCGCTGGGCCAAAATAAAAACACAATGGGTGCCTGAAGACGGACGACGCCGGCCCAGGAAGAGGTGGCAAGACGACCTACAGTCGTTCTGCGAGGGTTGGTTCGAGGTGGCTCGATAAAGAGAAATATGGAAAGATTTTGGGGAAGCCTTTGCCCAGCAGTGGGACAATGTAGGCTAAATAAAAAAAAATGCTAACAAATTATATTTAAAGCAGTCTATAATAATATGATATCTTAGTCTAAGATATCATAGGTATTATTATTAGGTACTTAAAGCAACGCTATGTATTGTCAGAAATATTACGGTTAAGTAGAATTGTTTACATAATTAAAATCGAAGTTTTGAGAAGTTCTGAAAGAAAATGCTGGAAGTGTGAATAAAGTATAGATGTTAATTATAATCTTTGTACTTGCTTGACTATTGGTTGAAGCGGCATGAAGTTGTAATTGTAAATTTAATGGGTTTTCTAGAACATACTTGAAAGTTAGTGTTAATATCGTTATATTACATTTCTTGTTTGTGTAACTGCCTCGTTGGCCTAGTGGTTCTAAGCGGGACTGCTACGCTAGAGGTCTTGGGTTCGATTCCCAAGTCGACCATGGTGTTATTGGGTTTTTCTATGAACTTCTCAGTAGCAGGTCGGAGTTTGGATTTGTGCCCGGTTAGTGGCAATAGGCTCGCCCCCTATTACATGGGACCTAAACATACCGGCGAACTGTGGGTGTACATTGGTACACCTCTGCCTAACCCTTTGGGGATACAGGTGTGATGGTATGTTATGTTATTACATTTCTAGGAATTTACAATTTCGTAAGATTATTTAAATAACACATTGGCTAAGCTTCTGTTTAAAGCTAAAAACTGTTTATGAGAATGAACAGACATTACTTCAACAAAAGCCTGTGCATTATTTCGTGTGCAACAAATTCTACAACCTAGTATAATATGTAGGGTACAACTCAATCTATGCTGGGGTGGGATTCTGCTGAATACCGTATTTCACATGGGGCGACTGCTTATCTGACCTCCACAACCGGGTATTGGGTAACACAATATCCCATGACAAGACTGGTGGTCAGAATAGTGAATACTTAACGACTGCCAAACAGCAACGTATGACAGTCGAGACCAACGACTTAACGTGCATTCCAACTATTCCTAGGCACGAAATATACCTATGTACATTTTTTTTAAACCTTTCTTTAGAACTTGTTATGTATACCATAATATGCCTTATTATAGTTAAAAAAGTATATAGTAAAGTACTTACGTTTCGATATCGTTGGAGCGATATCTAATTCATGTTTGGCGGCCAGGGCGCCTCGTTTTGCTTTTCTTTACTCTGAAACAATACAAAAAAATATGTTATCATTTATCAATTAACCTTCAAGTTATTATTAAATAGTTTTTCGTGTATCGTTATTACTTTTTCTCTTGTTTCTAGATTTATTGCTTCTATATGTTTCTCTAACTATCCATGTGCCTTTTTTGTAGGCTTTACCTACAGTGATGTTATTTCAGCATCTTTTTTTTACTTTTATCTAAGTTATACTTTATTTATTTCTGTATCAAGAACATCCATTTATTGCCATACATAGGGGCGTGGAAAAGGTAGGGCTATTGCATGACACATGCAATATTATTTAATTAATATTTTTGAGTGATAGCCCTTGGTTCTTGGGAAACTATGTTCATGTAAATAGGTACATTTGCTATGTCTGAAAACAGGTTAATTTCTTAATGCAACCTTTAACAGTAATACGGGTTACTTTTGAAATAGCGACTGTTTTTCTAACTTTGCACTGGTTGTTAGTGACATGCTTCACGAGTTGAAAGAAGGTCAAATATCAGACACAAATTCCAACCTTTCAGTGTTGTTGAAATATTTCAATTCAAGACAAATATAATTTACTAGCGGTCGCCCGCGGCTCCGCCCGCGTGGATGTCGGTTACCACTGCAAAAAGCCTACCCAGGAAAGACACGGTCAGCAAAATGATTTCCAGGTCAATTCACAGACACCGACACTAACATCGACGACGCAGTCATTATCCGCAGGCTGCATAGATTGTCTTTAGGTATATGGATGTTAAAGTTGTTAATGATGAAAATATTTAAATGTAATTAATACTAAGTTTTCACTTCTGCCGGCAGTCCCGGAGTGCAACCCGTTGTTTTAGGATAGGTAACTAAAGCGATTATTGTAGAGCTTCTCTATAATACATTTGACGTTAAAGTATTTTCAGGTAACAAAATATACTGATGGTCGGGAGCCCCGACCCGTGATAGGGTAACGTAAATTTGCCCATGCGTAAAACATTATTTTTGTAAATCAATTCCTACTAATTTTTTCGCCATAACTTCAAAACAAAACGTCCAATTTTAATCATTCAAAGACCAAATATTATCTACATAAACTGTACTTAGTGATGAAATAATTTATTTTGATAAGGATTATAGCATGAGTAAAATAAATGCGTTTAAATGTAGTCCAAAAGAAATTCAAGATAAAAAAATGGTTGTTGTGCCTCACTCGACATAGATAGGTATAGTGTGTCGCGGACTTTTTTGTAGATATTTATAAGATCTACAATTAATTAGAACATTTTATGGTTCTATCTTTTATAGTTTAGGCAGCGTACGCAAAAAAAGTAACTATTCTGGTTGATTTTTTACACCTTGTGTCCGAAAAACCCAAGTATCTTACGGAACCCTATTATTTTTCAAAATAAAATTTAGCCTATGTTACTCGTGGATAATGTAGCTTTCGAATGGTGAAAGAATGATTAAAATCGGTCCAGTAGTTTTTGAGCCTATTCATTACAAACAAACAAAGTTTTCCTCTTTATAATATTAGTGTAGATAGTGTAGATTTTCTTACGACTATTATATTATTGTATTATAACCCCCACTTATTATTACATCTACATTGGTATTGCAGCGCTTAATTATGTTACTTTTAAGTTACATACAAGACTACCTATTTAATTTAACAGTTTAAATAAGTCAGTTATAATTTCAAACTATTGATTAAGTTAAAACATTCCTAAACGCGCCTACACAGTCACCACTACAAAACATTCTAAAATTGCCTTTTTAAAATTTAAAATCTCTGAACAATAACTACCAAAGATCTTTAAACTGCGCATGAGCAATGTTCGTTAACCCGCCTCTAGTCTAGTGGGGCACGTTCCGTAACCGTTGAGAATAACCGCCTCGGCCTTGGAAACTAAAAAAATATGATAATCCAAGCAGGTAGCAACCGAATCAAAAGACCTCCAGACAGCTTCTAGGATATTTGGGGTGTTGGGAACTTTTTGTGTTTATTCTACTTTTCTATTTTGACTTGTTTTGGGTTGACGTTCATTTTTAAATGTCTGTGGACGGAGAAAGATTTGTGACGACGTTTTTAGTTTAAAAGACTGTATTATTTAATTTATATGCCTGGACATTTAGAATGGTTTTAACAAGAGACGTAACTGGTTCAATTTAGACAGAACGATGCTATGTATGATAACTTGCTGAGATAAGTACATGTCATAATGACAATGTAAAATAATTCAAATATTGCTATTCATGCGATCAAAGTTATAAAACCCTTAAATGAACCAGCATAAAAGCTAAGTTCATAAAAAGTTACGCAATTTCAATAAATTCATACGAAATCTCGAAATTGGACTTGTCTTACAGATTTTGAAGTTCATTGTCACTGAACCAAGGTTATTACGAACTTAACCGACACGCTTTCGTTCAATTGGCGGACAAAACGATTTTGTCATTACTCAGTTGTATAACGCGTAACGCTAAGAATTCTATAAAACGCGATATTGCGAGCTAGATACATATAAAATTACGTTCACAGATTACGAATATAGTTTACACACGTTTATTCATCTTACGATAGCAGTTTACGTCTAAATTTAACTTTCTAATGTGTTATTATGTATTATAGCTAGTTATTTTTGGAATGCATAACAAATACAGAGGGGGACGAAAACTGGGAACAACGCCATCTAGTTGAGATCGTAGGGACTAGGGATGTTGTAGTATCAATTTTACTAGATGGCGCTTGTGTCGACGATTAATAGATGTTGCATACGAGAATTAGCGAATGACATTAGGCGATTTCTAATCTATTGTGCTACGTAACCTTACGTAAGATTATGTGGGTCATGCACGAATGTAAGGATCTAAACTCAACGCGATTAAAATATATTCTGAAACGATTAGGTTAAGAATGTTAAGAAAGATTTAGATATTACTAAATTCGTAAGCTCAATAAGCTGGCATCATATTTACAAACATTTCCTGTTTATTGAATGAAATGAAAAGGAGTATCAGTAGCATATAAAGAAAAGTTAACCTCAATTGAATACATCTCACTACTCAAAAACTCAAATAAAAAAATTATACACCATCTAATTTGACAGCTAATATAAAATCGATATAATTTTATTACATTAATCATCATCACAGTCTAAACATTGGCACCCAAATATAATTCATCATTAAGATTTAGAAATTTTTAATAAAAAAATTGTTGACCTCAACAATAAGTGGTCAACTGTCTTTTAAATGACCTTGACCAATAAAGTCGGCACTCATGTAATTCACAATTCGTGCCGCTTGATTGAACCTAGTACTCAGTAGTGCAGTCATTCAATACTGCAGTGAAAGTTTTTTAACCTTAGCCGATATTTTTATAATTACGTGACCTACTCTTGACTTAAAAGTCTTATTGACATTGGTCCATATTCGCTGGTCTTTCGAGTTCCTTATTCATTCTTACCAACACAAATATGAAGACAAAAATCTGTACTGCAACATATTTTTTAAGCCAAAAAAGAGGCTAACTCAGAATTTATTTGTTACTAGCTGTGCCTGCGACTTCGTTCGCGTAGATGACGAAACTTATCAATGAGTTTTTAACCGCAAAATTAAGTTTATTTTTTATTGTTTATATTTTTCCGGGATAAAAACTGCCCAGTGTGGTGCCTAGGATAATAAAGAATAATTATACCAAGTTTCATCGTAATCGAACCGGTAGTTTTTGCGTGATACCTGAACAAACAGACAGACAGACAAAAAAATTTTAACACCCGGGGCGCCATGTGTTTTTTTGATATTTTCAATGTACAGAATTTTCACTTCTACAGATTTATTATAAGTATAGACTAGGATCAAATTTTTTACTAAGTACTTAATTCGGGACTTTCAAGAAGAAAATATTTTTAGTATATAAATGAAGAAAAAAAAACCTTGAACTTTTAAATGTATTATTTCTTAGATAAGAATCTTTACCGGAAACATAATAGGACGTGAATAATTAACAACCTTTTTAATTTATTTTAATTATGTTGCGTAATTAATAATACTCAAAGGTTATGATAACAAATGATTGTAAGGAATGGTGTTTTGATAACTGTTACCCATATTATATCACAGTTGGCCAGTTGTACCCTTAATTGTTATATTACGTCAATTGATTCATAATAGTTCTGTAATTGATCATTCATTTACACTTCATACTTAAAACATGATTTTTCAAGATGACAAAATGACAAGAGGTCATGTACTTAATAATAATAATAATCCAGCCTATAAACGTCCCACCGCTGGGAACAGGCCTCTTCCCATATAGAGAAGGCACGAGCATTGATCACCACGCTTGCTCTCTGCGGGTTGGCGATTTCAGATCCCAAAGAGGTACTGTGTACTTAATTTAAGAAAATTCTACTGAAGGCATATACATAAAGTTAGGTCCTGGTTATCGTGTAAATAGCACATTTTGTATAGCAAATAACCTAAGATATTTGGGATGGGATGAAGTCACTAGCAAAATAAAATATACATGTATAATAAATAATAATAAATAAATGCGGACAACATCACATACATTGCTCTGAACCCAAAGTAAGTAGCTAAAGCACTTGTGTTATGGAATTCAGAAACAACGAAGGTACCACAAACACCCAGACCCGGGACAATGTAGAAAAGTTGGTTTCTACATTGACCCGTCCGGGGGGGATCGAACCCGGGACCTCAGAGCTAGCGACACCTTGAAACCGGTGCGTACGCCACTCGACCACGGAGGTCGTCATGTATCTTGGAAGAAGTCTTAGCAAGAGTAAAACATTCAAATCAATGTCAAGTAAGTGCGACCGTCGATGTTCTCATAAGGCCCAACTCAACCTTTCGTAACTTCACACTTTATCAACAGGAGTACATACGATTAGAGCCTGTACACACAGGACGCAAACGCTTTATTAATTTGTTAAAAAAACATTAAGAATCTGAATTAAACTTTTAGATAATTCTTATAGTAAACACTAAGATATTTTCGATCCGTCTATTTTATATTATGACTAAAATTCGTCAAACTTTGAAATTGATTCAAGCTTCTCTCTATATGGGAAAATAGTTTTACTCCGCCTTTTGCTAATCCTTTTTCCGAACTCTGTTGGAGTAGGCAAGCAGTCAATTAAAAAAAAATACCTATTACTCCTATTTAGCAAATAGTTATCGAATCAAAAGATGAAACAAATGAACTGTAGGTTGCCTACTCAATTCGCTTGTTTTGTAGTAGTTATAATCATTTTGTTTGGTTGAGTAAAATGATGAGGTAGGCAAGTGCCAGATTACAGTTGTCAACACCTAGTAAATTCTGACACGTTTACCTTCGAATCACGTTAATCCTTTCACTTAAACCGGTCTTATCTTTGAGTTAACAACGGATGCCATCTGCCTACCTTGCCTACCTGTTTAAACTGTCCTAGAATTAACGGATATTATGAGAAATCATAAAGTTATTTAATAAATGAAAGTTTGTGTCTATATGTTTGTCGCCTCTGCATAAATTACTAAACGGATATACCTAGATGATTTACTACATAGTTCACAGTTCATAGCTTGGATTAACACTAAACTTTATAATCGTTGCAGGTTTCCGCTTATACTGAAATTTCGATATTCTTTCTTTCTCTTGCCTTAACTTTCAAAATACTGTAGTTACAGAAAATAAGATCCTAATGTTTCAAACATCCGTTTTTACCGCACACTTGTAGTTTTCTAAAGCCTGCCAAAGTCGCCTATAAGAAACTCCTATTTGTTTCGACTTCAAATAAAATAATAGTAACAAACAATAAATTAAAAAGTAACTTGTTTCAACTGAATTAATAATAAAGTAACATTTATTGATGAAATTAAACTTAAAATATTTACAATATTATAAAAACTAAGCCTACACAAGAAATAAGAAGAATTATAATTATAATCTTTCAACTGAATAGATACGAGACAAAATTCCAAGAAGCAGATCTAATAAAGTTTAAACAAACAAACTAGAAATTCAGTAATACAGTTCATTAGTAATGTTCAGTGTGTCCATGACTTTATGTCGTGGGCGTTGACAAGGGTTCGACTTTATTTACTCGGCTGTGACGCCCCATTTCATTACGCAGCTTGTATGCTAAATGCTTCGACCCTAATTAAGGAAACCAGAATTGGATGGACAGACGATATTACGAATTATTTTGATCGCTTTGTCAGGTATGTTGGGTTGAATAGTACATATTGATATTTAGGTGAAACTTTGTGATGTCAGCTTTATTTTTGTTTCGAAGTAACAACTAAATATTTTGTAGTTTAAAACATACAGCTTTTAGGTTTTTTTGAGATGGTTTATTTTTTGTTTGAAAACACATTTAAGTACAGATATTTATTTGTATACAAAGGATTTAATAATCATGTCACCAGTCATAATGACATCAACACACAGAAATAAAAAAGAAGCGGTCACTTACCACGAAATTAATTAACCTTTCCATCATCTTACACGAAAATGACACCCTATTAACAGGACGATACAAAAACTGCGTAAGTCTTATACTTATGTACTAAAATAAATGGCAGTACCGTGACTACGACTTATCTTTGCCGGCCAGTCGGGGAAGATAAAACAAAGTAAACAATTATAGCGTTTTTATAATATCCGATACGATATCCAGGAAAGAAAAATGTTACGAATACGGTATCGGATCGGATAATGTGAAAGACAGGTACATCTTTCATACATTTACTTGCCCCCGATATCGTACCGGAGTACAACAGATATCGTATCGGATACTATGAAAAGTCTTACAAGGACCGGCGTATACAATAAACTATAACACAGTTAAACTTGTTGCCACTAATGAGTTCCGAGGTTAAACTACTGTTCATTTATTTGGTTATTAATTTAATTAAGTTTGTTTACCGTTTCATTTGTGTTTGTAGTTTTTATAAGTAAGTTACCGTTCGTCGCAAGATATTGAATTAAACAGATTAAGAGTCGCTGGTTGTAGGTTTAAGTAATTGAAAATCTACAACAACTAGAAGAGAGAAAAGGCAGTATCTAATAGTCAAGTCTTTAATAATATGAGTAGTCAGTATTTTGGTCTTACGGGGTTGAAACCTTTCCAATCATCAAACAAAAAGATCTAAAAAAGGAACACTTTGCAATAAAAATACGCAATAAAAAACACAAAAAGCGAAATTACATTAAAACGAAAACGTAAGCGAATGCGGATAAAGTAAAACGCGAAACGTAGACGTAATTACCCTGTACCCAGAAAATGGCGGACGAATCGAAATAAATTTTAAATTAACTCGTGACAAAAGGTGGGCTAATTAATTTTGAAAACTGCTGCCGTATGCCGTACAAATTAAGTTATTGTTGCATAACATTAAAATGTTACGTGTTTTTAAACTCGGATGGAAATTATGGTTGGTTACAATCTTTATCATGTTAACCTATTTGTTTAAGGCTTATATGCTAGTAGTCAGATGAAAGATTGTTCCATAGCAAAAGTTTCACTGTCCTATGTAAAACTGGTAAATCCAATTCCATTTGTACAATATCAAAACCATTGTCGCTTTTGATACAATGAAACTACAAGATTTCGGGATTGGTAAAAGCGTTTGGAATTACGAGACCG
Source organism: Autographa pulchrina (assembly GCA_905475315.1). Taxonomy (NCBI): domain Eukaryota; kingdom Metazoa; phylum Arthropoda; class Insecta; order Lepidoptera; family Noctuidae; genus Autographa; species Autographa pulchrina. The sequence continues at coordinate 2,976,992 of FR997775.1, forward strand.
AATGGTCGAAATTTATAACAACAAGAACAGGAATTTTAAAGATGATAATTTCGCGTTTCGCCCTAATTTATGACGGTATAGAGATTATCATCCGCTAACGAGCTTTAGAGATATAGCTAAAAGTGTATCTATCTGGAAAATAACTTAGAAAGCTGAATAGAATTCCAAGGATTCTTATGCAAATCGATACTTGCTTTGACAGCGTAGAAGATACTATACAGCTTAATATAATAAACACTCCCAGAAAAGCTACTTAAATACATACTGAACTACCTAACTTCAAACGCAGAAACAAACTAATTTTCAACAAAATTTGAAAATTAATTCCAATAAGAGTTCGAAAATCTGATCAATTTTGGAACAATGAAAGATGTCTAATATTATTATAATGAAAAGTAAAACAGAAAGTACTCAAACGGATCTGGTCGTATCATGTAATCGTATTACAAAAGCCAAATTAATGATAAAAGCTGCCAACTTTCCGACATCCATTAAATCTCCCGTTGAAGTTCCAAATAAGTTTTCGTTAGGAAAGAGAATTATGAAGTGGGATGAATTCTGAATCAAAGATATCGAGGAAAAAACAAGTGTGATTTTTGTAAGAGAAGGTCTCTGAGATTTTATCACAAGCGGCTAAAGGATGTTGAATACAATTTTGGAAGTCCAAATCAATTTGTGTAAAAGCGACTGAGTTTTAAAAACATTTCGGTCGATTTATCAACGGCTTAGTGAACTTTTGTCGCAGTCTACAGTAAGTGGAGCATTTCATACACTTTTTCTATATTTTCTGATTATTACGTTTACATTTGGTTCTCATCTAAATAAATTGAAGCAATAAGGATCGATTCCAGATGTTAAGAGTAACAAGCTTTTAAGGAAGCTTATATTCCTTCGTTTTGTATCGATATTGCTTTTATAGCTCCGTCCAATTTTACTTAATGGTTCCTTTCGAGAGTAACATGAAAAAACGTAAAGCCTAATAAGTTATGGCGTTATTGGCTGAACCCTTTCGTAATTATGTTTGGGTATCCTTCCAATTTGAGTAGAAGTAGCTAAATAATCAAATATCAAAAGTTATCGACACACAGGATCGTCCCTAAAATTGGTAATTGAACAAGTACATTGAATGTATTTTGCCTATTTTTACCTCTCAACCACGCCTTTACTTGAAATCAAGAAAAGACTAAGAAAGCTTCCATGGCAACTCAATATTTGAGACAATCACTCAAAATCATGTTTATTTCATGAGCTTCTTTTTATAGAAAAATCTTTTGAGCATCAAAAAAGGATATCGAAAAAGGAAATATTTATTTATTCATTGATGCAAAGTGGCTGAACTGAAACCCAACACAAACAGCGTAATTCTCGACAGCCTTGAAACTGAACATCTTTTGGGTCTTTAAGGGTATTTTTATATTTCCACTGAGATATTGGTAAATAGAAGTATTTTAACAGTTAAATGTGCCGCAATTTATCAGCAAACATAGACCTTAAAAATTGACAACAGCTCTTATGTCGCGGTATTCTTCCATCCATCATCCATTACATAAAGCAATGAAAGTCTCTCAAAGTCGCAGCATCTGCCTCAGTTTCCAACGAGTCTGGTTAACTAACCTACTATTATCTAATCACAGTCATAAGCCTATAATCTACTGATCTACTGATGTAGATTACTCATCATGTAATACCTATCTTTTGTTAAAGAAAGTACATCTCGCTCCCACGGTAAAATGCGTGGCACTATATCAATCAACGTAATTAGCAAAATCATAACATTTCCAGTAGGTATTAAAACATGCCCTTTCTTTACGTCATATATTTTACATAATTTAGCACGATCGGAAACATAAGGTTGCAGATATAACCTGTTTAGACTCTGATGCAATGTACGCAATGTTCGCACGCAACGACTTTATATGATGAGAGAGTTGGTACGAAACATTTGGTGTGCATTTGAGGCCAGTTAAATGATAGATTAATGTACAGACATAGGGCAAATAGTTAAGATAGTTTAATGTTAGAATATCAGAAGACGAAAATAGCAAAATAAAATCAGAATACATGTACCTAAGTGGTGCAAAAAAAGAGTAACCTTAATTTGACGCAGCGTTCCTTTTACAAACACGTTCAATCAAAGCAAACATTGATTGACTCGCTCTTTGAACCCACGTGTCTCAATAATAAACTTGCATAATTCCAACAATTTTCCTCAAGTTCTGTGCCTGAAAAACATTATTAAAAGAGCGTTTGCGGGCTCTTTGCCATCTTTATCCCTTTACCCAAGCCTCCTTTACTTTCTCCCAAAGATATCCCAGTGACATTAACCTTTCGAGGGATATATTTAGTTCGCGAGCACTCATCTATGAATATAATTGGCCAGTCTTATTAGTTTGAGGGATCTCTGACTTTGATGTGTGCTTGTACGCACAATTGCACGGAGTAATGATAAACGGGTCCTCGACGGATGAATAGGCGAGTAGGAATGTGGATGCCTTTGGTAAGAAGTTTTCTTGATCTCTGGCTTTTGTGTGATATCAAATTGGTACCTAACTTTACTATAACTGCTCAACATGTTCAAGTTATGAACTACTTTCTACCCTTTGATAGGCCTTTTAAGTTTAATAGGTAGTCCAAAATGTCAACTAATTTGGGTAAGTTTATTTAAAGACTGAAAACCATACATAGCACTAGATATGAACTATTACATGAATGTTGATTGGCCTTATACACATAAAGGAGAAAGAACTTATCCTTGTCTCGTGCAAAAGTAGTACAAATAAATCTTAAATAAACAGTTGTTTCCAGACAGACATTATGCTAAGTACCTCGCACTATAAAAGTAAGACCTCACATTTTCACATCCATTTCCCGTTCCCACATAAATCTGGAAACTTCAAACACTTTCAATGTTTACCTCGTAAAACATTGTATCGAGTTGCGAAGGTGCGTCTCCATTACAACGAAAGAGAACAGAACAATATTAGAAATTCTCTGAAGACTGAACTAGGTTATACAGAAGTCTTTTGTAATAAAAATATAGGGAAATCAGGTCTGGTATTTCATCTATACTACTAACATATGTACACTATATCATCATCATTATTAACTAATTTAATAATTACTAACAGATGGAAAATTTCAGATTTGTAGCTGCGAAATTTAACGAACTGAAAACAAGTACTCATACTTAATATATGGATAACAAATATTTACATGACATCATTAGTTCCAGTAATAAGATTACACGTTGTACCCACATTATTTAATTTGAACTAATCCAAGTTGAAGGTTCCGAAAAACATCACGAACATGACAATTTGCACCGAACCCGTAAAGTGCCATCACATATTGATCCCTTATAAAGAATACAGTTATAACAGGGCGAGCCTAAATAAACAAGTCAAACATACAACACGTATTCAACATAGAAATACATAATAAATGTATTATATTTACATATGAACTAGGACACGGGAGTGGAATACATTTCTGTAAGTAGCCGACGGGTTTTATGTTTACGCTTTCTGCTGGATGGGTGAGTAGAGCTAAGCATCTAGGTAGGTATACTAAGCTTACGTTCAGTTGGCGCTGTGTTAGCGATCGGTAAATGCTCTCTGCTTGCATCAACGGAGACTCGATAAACAGACCTAAGATGGATAGATCGCTAATACATTAAGGTCGGACCTCGGAGTTCTTAATAAATCAGATATTTTTAAAAGAGAGTTTACGTAATTTATGTCTTACACAAGTTTATTTATACTTCCATTTGGTTTTTGACATGAACGAAATTTTGCCATGATTATAATCAGTGTTCAGTAAAACAATTTAATGGAAAAGAACAAGAGTATACTCAGAATACATAGTAGTTACGACAATCATATAAACTGGACCTTTGCGGTTGCAATACAGCCAGTAATATCAGATACACCCGGACATGCGACATGTCGATTGGATGAAGCACTACGCAGAATAGAAAACACCAGCACAGCACGAAAAACAAAACGTAGAATGTGGAAAACAAAACGCAAAATGGTGAAAAACGCCAATAGATGTCTATCGTATCCCGATTCAATGTGAAGTCCGTTCCTACTGGTTTTTTAGTATTCGGGATATTCAATGAATTTTGTTAAGCTTGTGATACGATTCCGAGTTGGATGTGTATTAAGTGGAAACGCGTGAGGCTGAAAGCGGGGTTTAAATGTATGTGGATGGTAATGATGGATTTTCGCTGGATTGACTGCATGTTTGTCATCTTCTTATCTGTTTTTGGTCGACCTATTATTGGGGGCTGTGTCCGATGTTTTTGCTACTTATTCCTTTGTAATGCTGTATACAGAAGCTGTTGGTTTGCCTTGAATAAATAAATAAATCTGTTCTTAATTTTTTGCAGTAGCTTAGGTAGGTCTACTAAGAGTGCTGTTATACGACAGCTATGCTAAGAGATCAACCCCTGCATGGAAAATAATATTTTATGACTTCAGTCGGAGTTGATTGCTTCGCATTCCTAGAGGGTAGTGACATTAGGTACAGTAGTGTTTTATTTATAAGTTGTTACGGCAAATGGTAGTCAAGTGTGGGAAATGGGTCAGAACGCCGATGAGTCATTTCAGACGTCTATGAGTATTGAATCGTTAGTGGTGTGCGCTTCGTACTAATGTGGTAATTATTGTAATTAAGTGACTAGACATGGCATAAATATGAAAAGGAAAGGAGTAATTTATGTGTCGATAAGGCGTCTTGAGTTATGTGTGATATGATTTAACACATCGTAGATTAAATAAAAATATATTTCAGTAGATACGAGTCAGTATATGGCTGAATAAAATGTTAGAGTAATTAATGTAGGCATAGCGTGATATCCAATGTCAAAAGCAAGTCAGTTATACACAAACTATAGATACAAGAAAGGTTTATTGTTTGGTAGACTTTCCGGTTATTAAACCGGTAAGTGAAGACAGCATGTTCTATAGAACAGCGAATTCTTTCAGTACTTAATAGCGAAGTTCTGTACAAAGAGTGGCCACACGCATGGAACAGATGGCGTAAAGAATGATAACAGCATGCGGGCTGTTTGACGAGCTGACAGCTGGTGTAACCGTCAAGCAGACTTTATATAGAGTAAGAAAAAGATATAGGTATTTAAGCATAACAATCACTTTCGTACGTGAATAATTAAGGAAACATGCTGTTTTGCAGTAAAAGAAAAAAAAACTTTTAGAAAAGCAGGACAAAAAAGCCCAAGACAGTAAGATTTAGAAATTGCTCTGCATTGGGACGTAAATAAATAAATAATTATATAATTCTTACAATGAAATAATTTTATAAATTAATTTTGAAAAATAACATTGGGAATCCTCCAACTTTGCATTCCCATCTCCCATCACATCGGACAAAACAAGAACAAGAAATTACTGGTAAAACTGAGATCGCTTAGATTCTACATATATGATCAGTACCTATATGAATCTAACGTCCAGTGAGACGGATAAAACCATTTTTAAAACCATCTGAATTTCTAAACCGAATGTTCAGTTCGGCAAAGAATGTACGAATTCTAGACAATCCTGAGAATGTTTACAATTCGGGTCGCATGCTCATCCCAGTTTGTGGCCAAAAATGTCCCGTCTATTGTCAGCCTTAAAGGATATTATAGTTGCCACTGGTCAAACTTTGTCCAATAAAGAATTGAATTCAAGATTTACGTTATCTAACTCTAAAGTGAGAATAAAATAAGATAAGAACGCTTTTGTACAAAAAAAAACATACAAACGAATTTTGAAGGAGACACCATTCGAATTGAGAACCTCCTCCTTTTTTTAAAGTCGGTTAAAAATGCACAAAATTGTAATGTCATGTTAAATTTCAATCAATGTATCGTCGTGAGATTTTTTATGTATAATATTTATTAGTATTCATCTGAGGGATTTTTAAAAAAAGTCATCAACACTTTTACAATGTTTGGAATACAGTAGTTTCATTTAGCATTAAACTAAGGAATTTGACCCGTAACGTTACCTTTACCAACAACCATTTATTTAAGCTTATCTACATAGGAAATGGGAAAAATATTGAGTTCAGAAAGGAAAGCGTAACTTTATTATTTTTTAAAGGGAACCAACAACAGTTCGTGTTGTTTATTTGAATGATAAGAGTTTTGTGACAAAGTGTGTTGAAATGTAAAGGTGTTATTTCAATTTGGTTGGCTTTTATTAGGCTCGCTGATAAGCTTTGGCCCTTTTTAATGTAGTCTGCGGTATTTAAAAATGTTTGAAGCTAAATGAGTCGTAGCCATTTTTTACTAGGAGAGTAGGTAGTCTCATCAATACTGACACATATTATTTTGATAGAATCGAACACGACATATACTTAATACTTCTATGAATAAATAGCAATAGGGAAATTGACAAAAGTGATATAATATCAAGTTTCGATATTAACATTTCAGGAATGCAGTACTATCTAGTTTTTTTTATTAGCCTATTAAAGATCCCACTGCTGGGCAAAGGTCTCTCCTTCCGTCTTCCTAACCTATGTAGTGTCAGAGAATAACGTATAACTAATTAGCCACATTGATAATAAATCTAAAAGACACTTAATTCGAGTTTCAATTAAATGTAGCAAAATATAGGCGCCATTACGCCTTTTACGTCCCCTCTTAAACATAATGGATTCTGATTGAAGAAGAATTCACGTAGAAATTTACAACGAATTGTCTTTTACGATAACAAGGAGGTATTTCAACGTTATTAATGTCTATTGATCTATTTTAGTAAATAATAATATTTTCTAAATAAATCATTTGTAGAGTTTAGTCTTTGATTTGTTTAGATTACGTATCATAGGTTTAAGACTTCGAAAGTTTTCTAAATCATATGATATAATACAAATACATCAACTTTGGTTTATGTATTTATGCGTGGGAATCGAACCCGCAAAGCTTGAGGCAGTTATTGTCTCAACTATTTATTGTGTCATATAAAAGGACTTTTTCAACAATGTGTCAACATTCGCTTTTTATTTATAGCATGTCGCAAAAACTTGTTTATAGCTCTTCAAACAGTAAATAGGGAACTAAAGTTACCACTCAAGAAGTCATAAAATACACACAAAACTAACGTTTATACGTCATAAACGTCATTTAAAACAATATATGTCCCAATTAAAAGTTTACTAAACCGTATTTACATAATCCCTTCTGTTCACAAGCTTACTTCTAATCAGCTACTACATCAAACTTCACTAATGATCCTTATTACGTTGACATAAAGTACAAAATTCAATGATTGGAACTGTAAATAAGTAAACTTATCTCGGCAGGGACATACGGGCACAAAAGTGCTTATGAAGCTCTAACGAGTAGTGCACATGTGAGACGATAGGGGCGCCCTCTATACTGAACAATGCCTTCATTATTAAAACTATTTAAATGCGATAATCAACCTTATCTATGAAGTTATAAGTTTCTAACTTGAATGAATGAATTCTAAAACAAAGTGGGGTTTAACAAAGAATATCAACAGATGGCACTGTGATAAATATGGGTACTTTAGAATGTGTGTTCAGGAAAATAAGGGTGAATATCTCACTATGTGGACTGGTTTATTTTTCGCGAAGGGTCGTCTATCCCTGTGTAGAAATTGACTTTAATAATTTAATTCAAAGCAGCTAAGCTAGGTAAAATAATAACTAGGTACCGTACTGTGCATATACTAGGTTGAATGACAAACTACGGCACATTAAATACTGAACGAACAACTAACGTAGATTAACCCTTTAACCACCCGAGTCGTATAATAATAATAATAATCCAGCTTATAAACGTCCCACTGCTGGGCACAGGCCTCTTCCCATATAGAGAAGGCACGAGCATTGATCACCACGCTTGCTCTCTGCGGATTGGCGATTTCAGATCCCAAATTTTGGAATCCAGGTTTCCTCACGATGTTTTCCTTCACCGTTTGTCGAGTCGTATATATGCGACAAATATTTCCGTGCCTCAACCGCCCTTGTCGTATTTATGCGACAGAGAATATACACGATTTTTGTTGTTTTGTCCGATTTTATTGCATCTTTTCTATATCTCTCTATTTATGTAGATAGACAGATCGAATACTTTTTATTGTACACCATGATATTTTACAAATCGGAGCTTAAGAGGAGCAAAAAGAGAGGAGCTTTTATTTCACCGATTCGTAGCCGGGCACTAGGGGCACGGCAATTGATATTTAGCCAAGCGCTTAAAAGGTTAAATATCTGTATTTTAATATTTTTTTAAAGAACTATGGAACTTCTGGTATCAAAACCTTTTTGTAGTTTTTCTATACCACTGCTTATTAGCCGGTAATAGTTTTATAATTGAGCATCAAAATCTATTTTTGTTTCCGAAAAAAAAAAATAACAACGTTCTACAGCTCATACTCAATTAATCGTCGACCCGTAGCTTAACTATTTCTGTGAAATGGATAATTAAAAATAGATTTTCATCCTACCAAACTATCAAAATAGTATTATTATTACTTTTTATAACATTTCTGACTACAACTGTACTTTGATGATAATTACTACAAATTTTCGACAGTATACTAGTTATGCTCCGCGGTTTCAGTCGCTTATTAACGTTAAATAGCTTATATCCTTCCGGAAAATCAATTTCTCATCAGACGCAAAGTTTTTTTAGTAGGGTGACTAGATGTCTCATTAATCATAGAATTTCAATGAAACCTTATATTTAAATAGGATATTTATCCTCAAATGAATCATATAAAAAGAACGCAGTAAAACCTATTGTTTATTTGCAGATCGCAAGTACGTTTCCCAGCATATTTTCCTCATAGCAAGCCCATATATTGGAGAGCTTTTCACGAACTCGCCCGTCAAATATGCAACACGTGGTACCAACCGCCCGTAAATAAGATCCAGGAATGTTAGGCAACCGTAAGAAACAAAATAACGAGGAATAATATAAAAAGGCCCAGGTTTATGTGAATGGCCACATTAATAATTCATCTGTAATCCCCCAAAGTTGGTGGTGGGATCTAAAATGTATTTTACGAGACAATCGACCGTGTTTTATATAGGCGACAGGGGCGGACTGAGGTGCTAACTCGATAGTATAGCCGTTCAGGAACTGTTTTACTCAGTTATGTGTACTTAACTTTATATACATGACAATTTTTCAGGGGTTGGACCTAAGGCGCTGGCCACACAGAAGAGACGTAAGACGCAGACGGGGCGCGGACATTTGTCTTTACCGCGACGCTTTCATACAAAATGTGTAGAAGCGTCGCGACGCAAAACATACAGAAGAGACGGGGCGCGGGCGCGACGGTTCTATACATTTTGTATAGAAGCGTATTATGTCCGCGCCCCGTCTGCGTCTTACGTCTCTTCTGTGTGGCCAGCGCCTAAATGTAGTCGTAAGAAAAGTAAGTGTCCAAAATTGTTGGGTTTCATAGTGTTCGCAGTAATCTTCCAAGGCGGTAATATAGTTTGAAATAAAGTTATTTTGAGACGCACGTAATCGGGAAAAAACTGTGTTATCAACAATTTTAAAACAAAAAAACGTATTTATAAATTTTAGAATCATATGCATATAGAACAACGACGTTGACACCAATAAAGTTAAGCTTAAATAGTTAACCGAAACAAAAACGAACCTAGAAATAAGTGAGCTATAGTGGCAAGAAAATGAAAGAGCCAGTAGGTAGCGCTGGTTATTGGCTAAATAAGAGTGATGAAGTGAACCGAGGACGTGTCAGCTATTTATTCTATCTAATTTAGCCTCGACACACGATACACTTATAAAAGGATACGCTATATGATTTACAGAGGTAATGTTTTAGTATTTAGCAAAATAATATCGAAATTTATATCAATTTAAATAAAGTCCCTTAGTTAATCAGAAGTGGTTGTATTTCTAGAACAGATCTTTCAATTGAAATAGTTTTAACAACATTTTTTTATTAACTCACTTTATTAGTTAACACCAGAATATATTAAAATTAGGATTAAGGATAAATGTTTTTAGGTATATTATAGTTATCTAAGTATGTATAAAGTTTCTTAAAGATATTTATTTAAAAAACGGATAAAAGCATAATATCATCAGATAAGACTGCATCCCTGTTACACAATGCCTTTAAATAAAATTTAAGTCGCTTGCCTAAAGTAGATGAAACTTTCGTTTTTGTCGTAAGCTTGCAGTCAACTTTTTTCGTTGGCAAAACTTCAATGAATTTCGCTATGGAGTTTCCTTATGACTGTAGGAAAAAAAAAAACAAAGCAGGTAGGACTGCGAGATGCTCAAATGTTGTGTCCCAATGCTAATTTTGAGGCGGACTTAAAAGCATTTTGGGTTGTTTTTTGTGAGCCTTAAAATGGGCTCCACAGATGTTAATTTCCGAAAATATGGGGATTGAATACCGTTATTCATCAAAATTGGTTTAAATATACATTTTACCACACCTTTTAAGGCGAAATCTGAAAGTCGAAGACAGAGAAATAAGTACAAAGAATTTCATGTTCAACAAGTCAAAAAAGATAAATAAAAATATGAAAACTGTGTATTAAATGTTACTAGATCTAGATATGGCCTTTGCCTGTATAGATGTTTATCATTTTGTAAAATGTAATATTTACTTGAAAAATAAACGTGTTGGGTTCGGAGACAACTAACAGAAAACGCGTAAAAATAACTCATCTAACGTTTTTATGATTTCGGGAAGGGATGGCGTTCATTACGGTCTGGGGCTAAAGTAAACAGCCACGGAAGAATTTTTTCATCAAAATTTGACTTATACCATCTGCTTCCGTGGTAATCTCGGTTAGGGCAAATATTTGTACTGTCAACCTTAAGCTGCGTTTACATGAGAGAAAATAGGATGTATTGTCGATGTAAGAATTTTATGGATTTTCGCTTACGTGTTACACAGAATGCTGCAGATATTTTTGGGCTACCTATGTATGACGACCTCCGTGGTCGAGTGGCGTACGCACCGGTTTCAAGGTGTCGCTAGCTCTGAGGTCCCGGGTTCGATCCCCGGACGGGTCAATGCAGAAACCAACTTTTCTACATTGTCCCGGGTCTGGGTGTTTGTGGTACCTTCGTTGTTTCTGAATTCCATAACACAAGTGCTTCAGCTACTTACTTTGGGTTCAGAGCAATGTATGTGATGTTGTCCGCATTTTTTTTTTTTTTTTTTAATGATTTACATTCCTATAAGACATAGATACTATAATGCCAATATACGTAAATACAAATTTTCTAATTGTTGGTGTGTTAGATAAATAAAAGAATACTAGTGTTCAAATTACCGCGCACTTTATGTACTTAGTAATCAATTAGAAAACGAGTGTAACTATAACGAGACACCTTAGTTTGTTTTCAAAGCCCGATCACGAAATCATTAATTATATAAAAGGGCCTTCAAAATTATTATTTTTCTTCACAGGTTTACTTTTATCTCATGTATAAACACCTTAACTATAACATCTATGATCTAAGGCAGATTACAGGTCATTGTGAAATCTCATTACCCCGGCTTTGTACCATCAACGGTACAATTTGGGTGGGCTTGAATCAATTATAATATGTTTGGCGATGCGCTATGGGGATTAAGGAACTTCAATTAGGTTTAGATACCTATTTCAATTATTAAGCACTAAAGTTCTAGATTGCTAAGATAATGGAAGCTGTGTTAACAGATAAATTGGAACAAACAAGTGAGATTACTTAATGTAGGTGTTAAGAGAGTTATGTAGTAGGTACTTATGTTATTCTAGGGCACACAGAGACATACTAGATAATTGTAATATGTAATATCGAGTACTGCCTCGTTGGTCTAGTGGTTCTAAGCGGGATTGCTACGCTAGAGGTCTTGGGTTCGATTCCCAACTCTACCAATGTGTTATTGGGTTTTTCTATGAAATTCTCAGTAGCAGGTCGGAGTTTGGATTTGTGCCCGGTTAGTGGCAATAGGCTCGCCCCCTATTACATGGGACCTAAAACATACCGGCGAACTGTGGGTGTACATTGGTACACCTCTGCCTAACCCTTCGGGGATACAGGCGTGATGGTATGTTATTTTATGTAATATCGAGTAGGATCGCTCATGACATTAAACTGTATAAATCAAATAGTGTGTGTGCGTAATATTGTGCGTAGTGAGTAGTAGTGACCAAACCAACCTTCTGGTGCTTCTGTGCTCACTAACTCTTTCACTCTCAACAGTTTAGGGCAGATATATACCTGAAAATAAAAAATAAAAATTAGAACACATGTTTACAAGTTCAATTAAAGGTAATTTGCATTTTTATGATACATTCTAGTTATGAGAGAACTTATATTAAATACTAGCTGTGCCTGCGACTTCGTTCGCGTGGATGACGAAACTTATCAATGAGTTTTTAACTGGAAAATTAAGTTTGTTTTTATTGTTTATACTTTTCCGGGATAAAAACTACCCAGTGTGGTGCCCAGGATAATAAAGAATAATTATACCAAGTTTCATCGTAATCGAACCGGTAGTTTTTGCGTGATACCTGAACAAACAGACAGACAGACAAATTTTTTTTTTTTTTTTTTTTCATTTTTGGGTTCAGTGTCGGTCTAGTAACACCCCGCGCCATTTATTTTTTGATATTTTCAATGTACACAATTTGCACTTTTACAGATTTATTATAAGTATAGATATTGTGGACAGTTTCTCATCAGATATACATAGACGAATTTGACGATTGCCCATTTTACATCTACAACCCTAAAACCCTGTAATAGATGAACTAAAATATTAAAATGAAAACAAATGACGTAATATCAATGCTCAACAGTATTGTGAATCCGTATAGTAGTAGTCGACGGATAATAATGTCCCATGCGACGAGAAAGCTCAGATTTATGTAATCCTAGTATTCTAAGCCGCCATCTTATGACTTTGTTACTGTACCCTATTTGAAAAGAACCCTTGGTATCTATTTTTAATGTACTCGTAAGTTGGTTACTCGTAACCTAAAGAGATGGTTGGGAATACTTAACTCTAGTATCGCTTGATTTGTCAATTTATTAATTAGTTTATAAAAATGTTTATAAAAATAGTTATAATGTTATAAAAGTTGTTTTTGTTTTGTTTATAATGTTTTATATGTCTATGTGTTCCTTAGTTTTATTTATTTTTGTTTTGATGAGTAATTGTATGTCATTACGTGTAACTATGGGTGTATACCTGAAAATAAACGTATTTTAATTTAATTTAATTTAATTAAAGTACATGAAATTTTAAGATTTTTTTTTCAATATTTTTGGTACAGCGTTTACTATTGCTATGAATTATATATAGACTTACATTGCATAAAACACAAAGCCGCTTTTGTATAAACGCGATAAACTCAGAACCAAACAAAGGATTTTTTTATATATTTTTTATATAATACCATCGCATACCAAACTAAACATTTTTCTCTTCCCGATAAATTCAAACAATATTGAAAAGAACAACGAAAGCGTGAAAATGAAATATTGAATCGTTTTCAAACTTTCAATTTGATTTCCATTTTATTAAGATTTGAATAGGGATTGACAGAAATCAAATAACAGAGGTACTACAAATCGCTGGATTTAGAGCTGCGGATTATTTTTTTAACCGACTTTAAAAAAAAGGAGGAGGTTCTCAATTCGGATGTTTGTATTTTTTTAAGAATACCATTTTAAAAAGCCTTACAAGAAGAATATATACATATTTCCCAAATACGAGGTACAAAAAATGGGCCTACGTACTTGTATCATTATTATGATATACTTATTTCTTTTGGTAACTGCCTCGTTGGCCTAGTGGTTCTAAGCGCGACTGCTACGCTAGAGGTCTTGGGTTCGATTCCCAAGTCGACCAAGGTGTTATTGGGTTTTTCTATGAAATTCTCAGTAGCAGGTCGGAGTTTGGATTTGTGCCCGGTTAGCGGCAATAGGCTCGCCCCCTATTAGGTACACCGTACATGGGACCTAAACATGCCGGCGAACTGTAGGTGTACATTGGTACACCTCTGCCTAACCCTTCGGGGATATAGGCGTGATGGTATGTTATGTTTATTTCTTTTATGACACTGCAGAATTAGCATTTAACGATAGTTTTGTTGCTGACTTCAAATCTAAATAAGCTTCTACATGCATTTTCACTTATATGTATAATTTTGGAAGCAATCGAGGCGGATCTGGTTTTTAATAACTCTTTTGTTTAGCCATTTCCCAACGTAGACTATATATTAGGGTATGCTTCAAATGTCACCGGACCTATACTAAAGCCAAAATGGAAAGAGAATTAAACGTTATTACTAATTACGCAATTATCAACTTTGACAACATGTGTTTAAGTTCATTTTAGAATGACAAATATTACCGAAAAGGGCCTAAAAGTAATTTGAATGTGATGGAAACTGAACTGTTAGTCATTGAATTAAGGTTCATAATCCCAAAGCACGTTCATTATTTCTTTAAAGTGGCTGATGTATAGATGAGTTCCATTATTACATACTAACGACTGTAAAAATAGGTAAAAGCTAAAGCATGTGAAGATGAGAATTTCCATTGCCGGCCATCAAACTTTATAAGCATTCTAGACAACCCCTGAGACTGCCTGACTGCCTATTTCGTAAATGGTATAGCGTGTGTTGATAACGATCAGCGTATTAGGAGGTCCAGACCCGAATACTCAAATACTACTTAACTTTAAGAAGCTCTTAATAGTCTGTCTGTCGCTTCTTTACTTCTTCTAGAGATAGAGACAGCATGAGACGAATAGTGACTTTATATTTAGTTACTTTTTTAGAATAGTTCTGAAGTTCATTTTTGGAATAGCTCTGAAGACCAATTTCAGATGTAACATCAAACAGGGATATCTTGGGACATCTAAAAAAAGTTTGGGAATACTGTCGAAGGAAAAGACCCAAAATAAGTAAGATAGTGTTCAAGATGAAAAAGTTATTTTAGTACTTTTTTTATCTAACTTCTAGTAACTATGTTATGGTACTTGTATGGGCATTTAATATGTCTACTTCACGTTTTGAATTCTCCATATTGTGATATGGCGAATAAAAGTCCGTAGAGTTTGCTTTAAAGACACGGTGCACAACGTATTAAAAGATTTAAAGAAATTCATTTAATCTTATCCAAGTACTTTAACAATATAAGGTTTTTCTGGTTGATATTTTTAGACCAACAATAGGGTAGGTACCTTAAAAGGAATAGTAGTTATCTTTATTGACGCCTTAAAAGAAATACGGCGGCGAAGTTATTTCAGTGTATACTTCAATGTATAGTTTATATATTTACTAGCTGTACCCGGCATGCGTTGCAATGCAATTTTTTCTACCTAGCACCTGCCTTCTACCTACCTACTACCACTTAGGCGCTGGCCACACAGAAGAGACGTAAGACGCAGACGGGGCGCGGACATAATACGCTTCTATACAAAATGTATAGAACCGTCGCGCCCGCGCCCCGTCTCTTCTGTATGTTTTGCGTCGCGACGCTTCTATACATTTTGTATGAAAGCGTCGCGGTAAAGACAAATGTCCGCGCCCCGTCTGCGTCTTACGTCTCTTCTGTGTGGCCAGCGCCTTAGGGGTATGAAAAATAGATAGTAACCGATTCTCAGACCTACTGAATATGCATATAAAATTTCATAAAAATCGGTCAAGCCGTTTCGGAGGAGTATGGTAACTAACATTGTGACACGAGAATTTTATATATAAGATTTAAGAATGGAGAGGTGAATTTATTTATTTTATTTTAGACGGAATCGTATTAATTTTATTCATAACGTCAATCATACACAGAAAAATGAAAGGCCATTTTAGTAGATTAGATACTATTCTAGGTTTATTGGATTAAAATATAAAAAGGCAGTCAATAAATAAAAATAAAAAAAATATATTTGCAGCTTTGAAATTGGAATATGGAATAAATTCATAATCAAATCACGGGTCAAAACACAGCGCCAATGAAAACTGCAAGCAATTCAAAAATCGAACTAACGAAGCGAGCTTGAGAGTTACGGAACTTTTTCACAAAAATCAAAGGGCCGAGACATCTCGTTATACAGCCAGCGCAGTGGCACTACATGGCCACACGTGGCGGAACACACGGCTTGCTCCAGAAATACTCAGCGTAAACACAGCAATATGTTCACAAGTAATGAAGCGAACACTTGGCCCGGCTATAAATAGATAAATAAATAACTACGCGGCCCGTTTGTGTTACTATTGGTGTTTTGAAGTGCTTTTTTTGTTTAAGGGAGGATGGGTATGTTTACATCGTTAGAAGTCGGCCTTTCGCATGTGGTACCGTGATTATTACATGTGTATTCTTTTTACAGAACAGAGATCAATGAAAGTTTTGTTTCTTAATTACATTTTTGAGATTACAGTCGTTGCTTTATTAGTTGATAACTTACTTTAGACTTTAAGAAAGAAACAAAACGGCATCGCTGCACGAAAGGAAGGAACACTTCGACTGTGAATGACGCAGAGTTTCGTTGAAATCAACAAGAGTAAAATGAATAACAATGAAATCACTCTTAAAATTAGCTTTGCTGTAAGTAAATAATCGACAGAATCGACCATTTACTCCCAGTAAATCCTTTCCAACCTTTAATTTGCCTACCGGTATTTAAATTTCGTACCAGGAATCTTCTAATTCTGCGTGTGACATTGACAGCGGTCAAAATGACGTCTGTCCCTGAGGATGGGACACGGAGGGCAGACCCAAATCACTTGATAACATAGATGTATTGTTTTTCGACTCGGGCCTTAGAAGGTGACTCCGAGCGCCAGACGATGCTATTTTTTTTTGGCCACGAAATGTTTGGAGTGTTCTGAATCAATTCAATCTTTAGTTGTGTGCTTTAAGGTTATATGTGAAAAGTAGCTTTGAAAAGAGCTTTATTTTTTGCTATGCATTATTCTCGTTTACCTATAAGAAGGTATTAAAAAAACTCATTTAAATCCGAAACTAATAACCTGAAACTGAAATAACGATTCTTCAGCAAAATACCAGGAATCGTGACATGTTCATCGAGTAAGCGTATCTAAAAATGTTAAAACGCTCACAGAGCCAGAACATCTTGAAGGCATTGCTCCTTCAACGAAAAAAAAAACAAGCCCAGCCCACGGACCTTTGTTGTGGTGGTCAGTGCTTCGTGCAAAACAAAAATAAGACAAAACGAACGGGACAGAACAGGTCGGGGCCGGCGAGACCAGTCCGACGACTTTTGACCACTTTTCTGATCCCACATCCCGGCAAACTTATCTCTACAAATACTTTCCAACCTCCAAAACCTTATCTCAAAAGGAATAAGATTCAAATTCAGTTAATTATAGTTTTTGGACATATTCTGGTTTATTGAGCTATGATTTAAGAGCATTTCGATTTCTTTAGGAATGTTTGTGGTTACGATTACGACTATCCAAGTTTTGGTGTGATGTAAGGTTTTGTGCGTTTATTGTTAATTTTGATATAACCACAAAAGGTTGATTTCTATGTGTAGGACGTGATGTGACGAAATAGATACACGCGTTTTCTTTCAAGTAGTAAAACTTTCGAAGTTAAATTGAATATCTGAGTCGGACAGGATAAATTCTGTTCTACTTAAGCAACCAAAGTTGGAACTTTAAACAGGATTAAACAAAACTGGGGGAGCTGTCTCGCTTCTGAATTGGCTGTCTAAATTATTTTAACTCCGGTTTGTATAACAATTAATGAAGACTCCTTTACAAGAATTATATTTATATTCATTATTGAAGTTTCAGAAACAAGTATTTTCGTCTATTACACAGAGACTCGGGCTTTTGAGCTTAATTAAATTGAAATAGTCGAGAATTTAATACATTACGATGCAAAACAGTGGGAGTAAGCATAAAGTAGCCATTATTGCGAGCTGAGAAAAACTTACAGCTATAAATAAAGAGACATCAACCCGTGGTGCACTAACCAGACATTCTTTCAAGGCCAACAAAACGACCAGAAAACATATGGTTGAAAAAAGAAACCAGTAACATTCATGCGCACGCCCAACCACTGCAACTTGACCGCGGCGAACAAGCCGACTTCCTTTATTTCACGTTTTAAAATAAAAGCAACGAGGAAACGACGGAAAATATAGAATGGACATACATAACACGCGAATATAGTTAACAGGTACCGTGAAAGTTGTTTCATATCCATTTAAATATCTGCGCGTGTGTCAGAAATCATTGAGAGGACTCAGACTTAAGAGAGATCGTCTTATACTGGTTTCATGATACCCACGACTTTTATAAGGAAAGATCTGGTGACGTTAATTTTAGTTGCACCGAGGGGTCTATGGATGGTGGTAGAACAGTCACCCCAAGCAAAGGTCTCTTGTGGTCACTGACCATCGACGAGAATAACGCAAGTACCTGGACTCACGCGCAGCCTGCACTCGTGACGTCACTGGCCTCAACTCGATTTATGAGAACAAGATACTTGGAAGAATGTAAAAAAGGCCTTCATTAGCAAGGAATGAAAAATTGAATTAATGCTACATGAAGAAGTAAATGTTTAAGATGATGATGCTGTTCTCACATAGAAATTTGTTCTTCTCATAGAACGGAAAGAATGTAGACCAGTACAGATATTTTTATGAACTGTTTTTAACTTTATGACAAAAATAAAAACTTATATACCTATTATGGTACGCGGTACAAAAGAAGAAAATTTGACTTTATTTATCATCTTACTTGCCTTGCCTCCGCCGAGTTTGGTAGAATTATTTTGACGATAAAATTAACAGGTTTTTAAGATTTTTTGACAATGCGGCAGTATCAAAGCTCTTTATAAATTTTGGACAAAACCATTTGTAATTTTGATGTCGAATAAATTATTTTGGGACATAATTCGCGACAGAATGTTGCATCGTTTAAGATAATTTAAAACCCGATTAACCTCGTATTAGCATAATTTATTTTTAAACAAAAGGGATATTTTGTATGGAAATTTGAACAACTGGGATTTTAATATCTTTCTTAGCTACACGCCATCATTGTTGTTTAAGTGAAAGTTTTTTTAGTCAACAGTTTTTGGTTTACAATGTAAACACAAAACTAATTAATTACGTTGGTAACAAAACAGAAATTATGTACTATGAGTTACACAACATTTTGAGCGTTAATTATAAAAAAATCATAGCATATTTATTACAAGACTGCCCAAAAAGGAGTGTTATGTTTTCAGGGTTCATGTATGTATGTATGTAGGTATGTATGTATGTATGTATGTTTGCGAGTTTCTTTATTCCACCATAACTTCTAAAAGGCTTGACCGATTTCAATGTTTGTGGTATCATTAGAAGCTTTGAGTTATCCCGAGTGATATAGGCTATGTGGACATTAAAAAATGGTCAAGTGTGAGTCGAAATCGCCTGCAAAGGGTTCCGAACGAAATTTTTTTTTGTTGTGTCTTGCTTTTTTGTTGTTCACTAAAAGGTATTAAATAAAAAAAATATAATTAATAATTAAAAAACACGCCTGCCATGTAAAAAAAAAAAAAAACAAGTCAAATATTTGCAGTCGGGGGACCTGTAATAAATTGTTCCAAGTAACCGACCCCGACTGCAAATATTTGACTTGTTTTTTTTTTTTACATGGCAGGCGTGTTTTTTAATTAATAATTATATTTTTTTTATGTACTGTTTAATTAACATTATTAAACTTAAATAGCATATGGGTAACGAAACAAATCTTTAAAAAAAACATTATTAACATATCTTACGCACAATTCCAAAAGAATTTCAAGTAAAATACCTTTAAGACGTTAATCAGGTGTCATGGCGCCTAATGAGCAAGACATAACATTCTAAAGGCCAAAATCTCTCATTTAGTAACACGTCAGGCTACCTACAGACTTCGTAAAAGCTACCCTTCACTGCTAAGACGTCGCTTCGGATTTATGACCCAAGGAAATTAACCTAAAGGTGTCGTGCCGTGATTTATAATGAAGGAAATGAGGTATTTTTAAGGGTAGTTTAACACAGATTTACGGGTTTCTGTTTGGTTTTGAAACCTGAGATTCTGACGTACAGATGTTACATTTAAACCATTCTTAATATAAGAAGCACTGTTTAGTTAGATAGGCACGCCACCGCTATACCAGTCAAGCTTTTTATGAGAAGCACTGTACTATTATCATGTATTACCATGGCAGCATTGTTTTGAATGATAGGTAGTTTTGTTAAGTCATATTTAATTAAGAGGTAGGTAATGTTAATCGAAAAATGAATATACAAACTTGCCAATTTAAGTTATGGCAATTTTTTTTTTTTTTTTTTTATTGTCGGAAGTCATAAGTTGTACATTACGATGACTAACCTTACTACAATCAATGCTAATACTACTAGCGTTATGTAGCCAATAATTTTACTAATATAATAAAACCATTTAAACGAATATTTATTTTAAACGTGTGTTGATGTTCTAAATAAACATTTATATTACCTACATGTCTTAATTTACGAGATCGGTCATTGGTCACCCTTTAAACACTCAATGACATTGCGTCGACGATCGCATTTGACATTGTCTAGGGGACAGTCGCATTAAACAGTTTGTAACTAAACCGTCTTTCCTCTTAAAACGTCCTTGTTATTTACAGAAGTAGTTTTTTAATTACGAAAGGTTTACGAACTCTGAAACCTTGGACTGGATCTGATCGACCGATTATGTACAATTATACACAATTAATTTTCATACGGAATCTTAATGTTTCTTGTACAGGAATGTATTGTATTATATGTAAGAAGTAGGTGTTATTGAATATTCTATTAAGGTTATAATCTAGAGTTGTTCAACCATGAATTCAAAACTACCAGGCGCACAGTTTTAATGAAGAGTAGTTATCACGGTCACTTACATGCGCTCAAACTTTTGTACTCTTACGAATGTTTTCGACGATACAGTCACTGGGTCCGCTGCTTAAAGCACGAATAAATAAAAACAAACATAAAACAGCGAAAATTCGTGCGAATGTAAGTGACCAGCATTATTGTAAGCAATGAAGCTAAGCGAACGGTTTGCGACGTTGCCAAATCTTAGTAAGATTAAGACTCAACTTATTAAGTTCTGTGAAAGTCTAGTGTTAGACAGATAAAATCGCTTTTAATATAACTAAAGTAGTAGTAGTAGCTCTGTACGTGCATTTTTATGTCTTTAGTCAGACTTAATGTAAATTTTATGTCTGTATTACTCATTCCTTAACCTCAGCGAGTACAATTTGAAAACAAGTAATAAAAGACGAAAGTCAAGACAAAGTCAAAAGTTATTATTTAAGCTAATACACAATGTCGAGAGGTCAATTCTAGTTCAAGATTTAAGCTGAAGGTAAATAAAAAAGTTGGCAAAGAATGTTGAAGTAAACCTGAATTTACTGATCTTAATCAAGCACTTTGTCAAGTGCAATTTATAAATTAAACGAAATTTGTGACACTCAGTGTTTTTTTTCATCTATACGTACTTTATTATTTACGAGTCTACTCTTTACACTCATATAAGGTCTATCTATCCGCTATCCGTCACTACCATTCTGGCCAATAAAAAAGAAAACTTCTCACTCTTAGAAAAGATTTTATCATCAGCATAAATCCAAACTGACACTAATAATCCGTGCATCCGCATACAAAAATCCGAGCAGATATGAATATAGATTTGAACACAAATCATAAACATTTTATGCCACTTCCATCAGTCGAAATGACGTCACATGTTAAGACTGTAAGAACTTTTCTCTGAAGGCAGAGGATGCATTCGACGAATTCTGGAAACAAGAGGATTGAGCTATATTTGTTTGAATGATGACATTTTAGTATTTTCTTGGCATTTTGATGTGATTTCATTTGATGTCATGTACGGGCTTCGGATGAGAAAAATGAGGTTTTGACACACTCATCATCATCACTAAATGAAAAGCTTTGAGACAGTTTGAAGTAGAAAAGAAAGTAAATTAAGATTCAAGTAAAGTTCCATATAAAATTCTCAGAGGTGTCTTGGGATTTTTTCACTGTTTACTTGCTCGTAGATTTCACTTTTATTTCCAAGTGTTCGAAAATCTGTAATTCAGGCATAGGCTGTCATTTGTTCAGCTCAATAAACTCACAAAAAGGAAAGAAGTTGTTTACTTCTGTTAATGGCGCAAAAAATTCGTCTTTTGTTACCCAGGATTCATTCATTATACATGCTCTATTTACGGAAGATCTTTCTTCACAATTTGAATTTGCAAGATATTTCAGATATAATTTTCGCGTAATTTCCTTTTTATTCCCAACGCTGTATAAACAACATAATCCACGAAATGTGGCTGTAAAGAACCTTTTCAACAAAACCCCACCCAAAAAAACAATTAAGCATTCCCTACCCAACGTCGTTTAAGGGCCCGAGAGCTACAAATTTGAATTTCAAAAACTCAAAGTTAAGCCTAGGGTTTTGAATTTTAACATAATTTACATACACAAATGAGTCATCTGCGTTCGTTACGGTGTCTGGACGTTACCTCTACCAAAACCTCTAATTTATACGCGTGCACGACGTACACTGCTGGTCATGTTTCGGGGGTTTTTGAATACACCGAAAGTCGGCGCGCATTGGAAATTAAAACACCCAAAATTATCAGGCGAAACAACCAAAAATGTCGGGAAGTTTGTTTAATATGCAAGGCGAGTGAGATCTCTCAATGAAATCGAAAAAAAACATCAAAATCATGCATTAACATACACACAAACAGGACGATTCAATGGACGGAAATGGTTATTTGGTACAATGGTTTTCTGGAAATTTATGTGTAGTTAGGACGGAAATGTGGGGCTTGGTCATGTCCTAAACGGGGATAAATGGTCAATTTTAAAGTGTAATGACTTTTAGCAAAAATTGCAGCAAATATTTACGAAGCGAAAATGTAAAAAGAATTAAGGCTTTGTACAGAAATAGCACGAAACATATCCACGATGGCTAGAGCATATACAAACGATGCTAAATAATATTGCTTCCAATATACTGAGAAAACCTTGCAAACAAGGACACGGGTTTACGTAAGCTTCAAAATATCCGACGACAGGCAAACCCGAGTCCCAAAGCCCACATAATCAGGAAAAGAATTATAATTTTATTATATCTTGCCTTATAATTTGTGGGCCTTATTTCTCGTA
This sequence comes from Autographa pulchrina, assembly GCA_905475315.1. NCBI lineage: Eukaryota > Metazoa > Arthropoda > Insecta > Lepidoptera > Noctuidae > Autographa > Autographa pulchrina. The sequence continues at coordinate 3,000,190 of FR997775.1, forward strand.
ACCTTGAGAAGCTTGTGGCCTCCAAGCAGAAATGGAAACACGATGAAAATTTTGCAATTATCTTGTCTTTTTTTACTTATATAAATAAAAATTTCGTCTTAATTAGCATGGCAATATTTCTCATAAATTATAAAAAAATGTTTTATTTTGACGGAGCTTTTGCTGTAATAGGTTAAAATGGCTTTAATCAGTTCACTGCTGAGAACGGCTCTTCAGAATCGAATTCAAAAGTTATTATTCTTCTGAGAAGGAGGATGGCTAGGGTTTCTCTTCTAGACTTCTGGTTAGTTACACAGGTTCAAAGTAATTTTTAGTAGCAAGAATTCATCCAGTTTCTAGTCTCAGGCCTATTATAAATATAACATTGTTTGAACACCAGTTTCAATATTGTATTATCAACCTATTTCCTCGAACATAAATAGGTTGACGCGTCACAAAAGCGTTCCATTGCAGCATAACTTCGTTCAGCAGATAATTAAAAGACCATTAAACATGCACAGCATCTCATTTTCTTGTTTGCTGAACATTCTTATATACTTAATTTTATTTAAGATCCCCTTTTCTTCGAATCTATCTGGCTAATCTTCAAAGAAACCACTGAATAAATTAAGAGGGTATTTAAAATCATTTTATAAATTCTTGAGCCTTACCACAGGAAATCCTAAATCCCTGAGGGTTTTAATAATAAATAGAAGAGCGACCCAATTTGAAAATAATAAGCATTTAATACACAACGATTTGAACAGTAATACTCCGCAGAATTTAAGCAAATAACCAGTCTTTTTACTTTAGAAGCAATTGGTTTCTTTTTCAGTTCACGTTTTTTGCCGAGCATCAAATTAGTCTGCTATCGACAGGATAAGGTTTTTTAAATTAATTCAGAACTAACGGTTCTTTATATCATTATTTTCATCCTTTTGCCAACTGAGTGATCGATTTCTCGTAATTACACCTCGATAGACCCAACTTCGGTGGAATTCCAAAGAGATATGTTTCCATATTTTATACAAAACTAAATCAATCAAATAAATTTCTGGGCAAGCGTGATTAATAACCCGCGGTATTCCCGTGACAGGTAAAAAAAAGAATCACGTCACATCACCCCCGTCCCCAAATCAGGTTCTATTCACATTTTTTGACAAACGAAAGTACCAAAAGACCTTTATTCCAACCATCGTAAAGTTCATTTTATAGTTCTCTATTGAAACTAAACTTAGGATTATGAACTCTATTAACAATAGTTATAAGGTTTATATTTATTTGGTTAAGTTGGGCCAAGGAATTTCAATATGGCGAAAGAAAGGATGCGTTCAGGAAATAAAAAATACGGGTGAGCGCACGTGGGCGGTCGCATTCTATAGCGTATTAGTTAGATACACATCTTCACGCTATATTATTATCCGGAGCGGGTAGGAATGCTGTGAATCCTTCATATGAATCATATAACTATGTTAGAAACATCAGTAATGTAATGTCATGTACACAGGGTTTTCCTTTTACCGACGTAATACCGACAGTTGGCAACGGTAACTGTCCTTAAACCGTTATTGCAAGGATGCATGGTATTAACGCTAAACAATGTGATTGGCAACCTTAATTAAGGGCAAGTTCTGACCAAGATTACTAAAGAAAATAAAAAGATCCTTGACATGTATTTGTAATGGATGCATTAGATAGAGGGACAGAACAAAGAAGTTGTATGGTATATCCCAAGGAGGAAAGAGTGTTTGGAACAATACAACTTTTCCGTGGTATCACGTTTCGAGTTATATCTTTAGTGTAATATTTTCCTATACAGGATGAACAATGTGAATCCTGACATCATAACAACGTTGCGTTATCCAATGCTGTTTTAATAACAATTACTATATTGTAATATAAATTAATAACGCAATGTAAATTAATATGAAATTTCAATGTTTATTGCAGTGCACGCGTTTTTATGTCATAACCTTGCATGTGCGTTTCCATTCACGGAATTATATACCTTATTTAGTTTGCTTATAGGGGTTACATTTGCCTGTAGTTTAGTAAAGAAATACCTATTAGAAATCTGATTCGTCTGGTGACAAACGATTCACGTGTCGCGTATTACAGTTTCTTATCTCTGTTATAATTTGATATTCAAAGAAACTTGTAATGTCAGTAGTTACGTAATGTCTATCCGTGACTTTGATTCAATCTCACTGGGATAATCGCTTATATCCAAAAGTTTAGAGGAAGAAACAAATTAATTATAGCAGCTTTATCCTTTTTATAAATAAAAAAAAAAATGGTTACAGTTCTAAAGAAATTATTTATTATGTAAGATTAAACATTAATAATAATAATAATAATAATCAACAAGGCCGCTGCGTGTTGGATCTGTATCCCCACGTAAGCCTTTCAAAGGACCGGGTCTCTTCTTCTGAAGATATCCCGTGAAAATAAAGAGATACATAATAATAATATTCCGGGACAACTCACACACGGTTATCTGATCCCAAGCTAAGCAGAGCTTGTGTTATGGTAACCAGACAACTGATAAACATACTTACATATTTTTAAATACATACATATTATAGATAAATTAGACCCAGACACAGAACAAATGATCGTGCTCATCACACAAACATTTGTCCTGGGTGGGAATCGAACCCACGACCTCTGTCTGTATAGCAGTCAGGGTCACTAACCACTAGACCAACAGGCCCGTCATTAAAATAGATATTACATTATAAAAGAGAAAAGACAAAAAAACTAATTTATAGTTTCCTATACTGGGTTATAGGCCAATATATTTGTACCACAATTCTCTATCACAGGAATTACTGTTATAAACTAAATCCTGATTCGCCAAACATAAATATAATATGCCTACATCCCGTTCCTCATTTCTAAGAATGAATATACCTAATAATATCTAACAGCTGTTCTTATAATATTGTCGCATTTACGAGAAAAATCACTTGAGCATTGACTAACACATGTTTACAATCACTAAGCCATCAATATTTACTAATAGGAGTAGGAAAACCCATGTATAATAAGAAAAATAAAGAGAGGCCATTTTAATGTAACGTAGTTACTTAGTTCATCAGTTGCAATATGATTATCATTTAATATTATAACACTAATTTTATTATTTTCTCTAAAAATAATAAAATCTATTATTTTTAAAGTGAAAAAAAAATAGAAGAATTAACTGTATTAGTATTCAGAATTTACGTTTTACTTTGAGTGAATGAAGGGAGTGAAATAAATAATTTAGCACAACAACATTTTTTTTTGTTAGCATTATTTAATTAATTTATATGTTCGTTTTCTAAGCAGACAAAACCGCAGCGCAGGCGCTAATGTGCGTCAATAAAATTATTTCCGCGATGACGTTCAAACTGATTATGGCAAACGGAACTGCACTCGGATAAATGAGTCATGGCTATCGAGTTTTCCATTGATAAAGCAATACTTATGGGGATAATGACACGACCATTTTATACTAAGATTTAAATGAGGCAATTACAAACAGATCATACTATTTGCTATTTATATGCCAAACACGAGTTTTAGGAAAACGACTGTAATCCTTACTTATAAGGTTCAGTTTGCGCTACAGCTCATATTTCATATATGAATTTTTAAACTGTACTAATCAGCCTAAAATAAACTTTATGCACACTTCTTTAAAGCTAATTATTGTTTAAGTGAAAAAAAACATCGATTGACACAACATTTTAAATACTCTGTAGTATGTGACATTTATAGCCAGTTGTGGAAGTAAGTAAAAGACCTTTTTCTGACCTCAAGAATATGATCATGAACTTCCTCTGCCCTGGGAAAGGCAGAGGTGTTCCGGACTTTTATTGGCTAAAACCAGCGGGGTGCCTTTTCCTGAGAACCAGACGGAAATACATTCGCAAAGTACTGCGGTAGGTAAAAGACGATAATACTAAAGTTAATCTAAGACATAATTTCAGAATTTGTTCCGAATTTCTATAGACTAGCCTTAATACATGAGAAGAGTTTTATGTAGGTATATAACCAAGACTCCTGGGAATAAAACTGTCAAGAAATTTTTGCATTACAAAGTCCTACATCACAACTGGACACTGGTAAAGTAGAATCTGAGTTCATATTACCACCATTCAGTTCTAATTTAAGCAGACTACAAAAGTGAAAGGAAGTCAACTTTGTCTGAATGGAAGGTAACATTTGAACTGTTGCGTAAGGTAATTGGTACTAGACCACCTTCGTCTCAACCTAACAGGATGTTAGGTCTAGATAGATCTAATATCCTGTATCTGAAGCTGGATTCTAGCGCTTCCTTCTTATGTAATTTTACGTAAGTGGATACATGTACTAAGGACCGTATTTCTGTAACCCTGACATTGACACCTTTGGATGAAGTGTGTCAGGAATTCGCATTGTTCATAACATTGGCATATGGTACTGTCGGAAATAAGGATAATTAAGTACAGTAATTGATAATTTGGAAATAGCTTAATCAAATCTAGTCGTTTATTTGTGGAACATACGTAAGTAGAAATATAGGTCGATTTTACGGTGAACAAGCAAGCTCTTAACAAGATAAATTACCTACCTGTCTTATTTTTGGCTTTTTATTCTATTGGTTTCCAGTCTGTGGTTTCCCTCCCAATTATAGCATAGAGCACCACACATTATGCCAAAATCCTATACCTGGTACTTGTTAGAGGTAGAGGAATGGTACATTAACCACGATTTTCGACAGAAACAGTCAAGAAAACCACAGATAACTTATCAATTTCTGGCAAAGCTAGATAACCAGCCTTTCGCGACACCTGCCTGCAACAGGTTTACAAACGCAGCAGTGTTTCTATAACAAGGTTGTGCAACTGCACGTGACATAGGAAACGTACTGCACAATGGTGCTGACATATGTATGACGTCATGCGATATGACCGCTCGAAAGTAGGCTCGGGTATTGATGCTTTATTGTTTTAATCTTGTTTTAGTTTTGCGTAAAAAATGATTTATAACACATCACATGAATTGCATAACGTTCGTCGTTGGAATTGTACGTCATTTGTTTTAGTATATTCTGTTGTAATGGGTTGCTATGGAAATTGTATGTAAAATCAGGAGGCTCTGAATAAAGACTCTACAATGACTACATGTATTGCAGAGTGGTATAGGTCACTTCTCCAATAACCACTGTAGGGACGTGCTGCGAGTTTGATTCCTGTACGGGACAAGCATGAGTGTCGTCCAAAATGCATGTCACAAGTTATTTTGTTTGTAAGTGGTACAAGAAAAATACCTTACATAATCAAGAAAATCTATTTATATCAAAATAAGGACCATTATCCACATTCAATAGTTAACGAGCTAAACAGCTGCAAGAGTTAGCCAATAGACTTGAAGTTAAAGACTAAACAGGACCTAAGTACAAAACGGTATCTAAACAAGTAATTGTCATTTCATTCTCATGTTGATTGCGAAAATATAGGAAGTAGAGTAGGTCACCAGATTGCCATCGTTTGCGTAATTTGCAATATTCAACATTGTTATGTTATTATTGCTTATATGGCTATAAGTAATGATGATCTAAAAATAACATTCTAATAACTGGTTCAGATTAGATTATTTATATATTTTGGACCGTTTTATTGAGAAGCTTTATTGGTATTTTATTTTTCTTGTTAGATTCTTTGATGTACTGAAATGCATCGTTGTTCCTGTTCTCGGTAATATAGCAATACGACGTATATTATTTTGTTTCCGGTTATAAACTATCTGTACGCCAAATTCCGTTGACATCCGTTCAATATCTTTGCGTGAAAAAGTACCAAACATTCATACCTCTCACATTTCTCACTCTTTACATTAATAGTATGAATAGAATTTAATTCTATAAATATCAAATGCAAAACTCCATAAATAACTGTCACGAACAGTCACGAGCAAAAATATGTATACACTCTCCAATTTTTCATTATAATAATATAATAATATTCCGGGACAACTCACACACGGTTATCTGATCCCAAGCTAAGCAGAGCTTGTGTTATGGTAACCAGACAACTGATAAACATACTTATATATTTCTAAATACATACATATTATAGATAAATTACACCCAGACAACCAGAACAAATGATCGTGCTCATCACACAAACATTTGTCCTGGGTGGGAATCGAACCCACGACCTCCGGTATAGCAGTCAGGGTCACTAACCACTAGACCAACAGGCCCGTCCAAATTGAAATTACTCTTCAATTCTAGATCGGTATTTTAATACATGTTATGAAGAAATTATTGAAAACAGTTCCTTAATCACGTACATGTTTTTCTTTTTTTTCAAAAATCTCGCATTTTTTATGTAACAAGTTCGCCATGTGCATCCATATTTTTGCTCGTGACTGTACACGTAATATTACTTATCTGACACATAATCTTTTAACCGCGAAACCCAATCATAAAACAAAACAGGTTGTCTAAAGTATTTTTTCTATCATTTTAGTCACCGGAAGTCACATAATACGACGGACGCGGTTAAATCCTTGAGAACACGGAAGCAATAGACATTATACATTGATACACCATTTACCTTATTTGAAGATAATATTTTATTGTTAGGAGCAGGAAATTACCTGAAACAATTAAAGGTATAATTAGTTGAAGGTTTTTGTTAACAATTGATTGATTTCTAATCATATTGTTAAGAAATCTGTATTGGTTTCTGGCGATTATTAGACATTGAAATAAAACTACTTTTTAAGGATTACTACTTTTTTCTACTTAAAATAAACCGCGACAAAATCCGTAAAAATTAGTTGAATTTGAATGAAATCTGTAATCGCATAACTAAAGAATTATAAGACAAAACAGTCAAATTGTATTTTACTTATATATTTTTTGACCTGATATCTAAACCTCATAACTAATCATCGTAATCGGTACATTCGTCTAGGAGCTAGGATGCCAGACAAGATGCGGCTCTCAAATCAGACTAAGTAACAAATCATCCACATAAACACTTCGTTCAAGTTCGCCTAACGTTCAAGCTACTAAAGAAATAAATTCGATGTTAATCTGGTGCCAGTAGCCCACATAGCCAGACAAAAACAGAGCAACAGGGACCTCACACAGGCCCCGCATTTCGTCACAAGAACAAAAACCGTGATCACTAAGATTAACAAGCCAAGGGCCTAAACACACAGCCCTTTAAGGACCTACCGCTGTATTGGCCCTTAAACTAGCGAGTGTTATAAGCGTTACTAATAAAAATTTAAAAAAAAATCTACATGTCGAAAAGAAAAGTAGGGGGTAAAAGAGAAATAATTTGGAAAAATAATATTTGGGATATGAAACCCTAATTGATGTGAAATAAATGAATTTGAATATGGTAAGTTATTTTTAGGATCTTAGCAAATAGAACTTCTTTTTTGTAATGAGTCGGCAGTTTGTAATATATAATGTCCGAGTCAACCATGACATTCATTTAAAATTAATGGTGCAATAAGGTCTTAATATTAAACACTGAAGGGACAACTTGAGACTAAAACTTACTTCAAAAGTACCTAAATTCTTAAGCAAAAGCGAGCCAACGTAAAAGGTTTTTATTTGTCGAGAGAAATGAGAAAACAAAGTGAGATACAACAATTGTAATAAGTTAATTAATTATCCAGACCATAAATTACATTCTTAGCATCTTAATAGCGCTTAGTCAGAAATACTCAAAACAAGGGTTCTCTAGCTATTCAATTGTACTCTTGGCACTTCTCCCATATTCAGTTATGAGCGTTTTCGGTGCAATATATCGCGAGATGGCTTCATTTAGATATGATATATTTTACTTGTTTGAATTTAAATTTTATGTAAAATATTGTACCTTAGTTTTATGAAGGAATGGCTGATAGTAGGCAAATTATACCTATTATATAGCATTACGATGTATAAAACCTTACAGGTCTTTAAGAACACAAAAAACACTTTCTTTTCATGCAAAGACATTGAAGCCAAAACAGTACCAGAACATCATTCAGTTATAACTGAAGGCAACAGGAACAGTCCAAGAGCTTTAAGGCACTAATTACAAAAAAAATATATCTATGAATACATAGAATTTAAAAGTAACCAAAGGTTCACAAGAACCATTATTCCCAACTGCCCGCTAGTTTAGCGGCCCAAGCCCCGTAATCCTCTGCTCATACAGTAAGCACACTATGTTTATGTTTTAGTATAAGAAATTCGACCAAAGCGCTCGTACCGCGGCTTACGACGAAGATATAACACGTCGGTATAGGATTATCGCACGGTACACCCACACCTTATTTTTATAAGGATTTATAGAGATTGTCAGGTCACTTGCGTAAACATAGGTGTTTCGACTTTTGTGAAGATTTCGAAGAAAATGTTGTCTTTGATAACCTTTTACCATGTAGCAAAGTTTATCGTCACCAGAACTAAGGGTAGCAAAGATTTTTTTTCAGATTTTAAATTACTGAACGAAAAAGAACAAACCTTGATTTAGAAAAAATGACTGGATTGTAATTATTTTGTCTGGTATAATGGTTACTGATGCACATTTACTACTAGCTTTATATATCGAACTGTCTGATAAAGGCATATACTTGCTCTTTGGCCTAGATTCCCTAAAGATAGCTCACACATTTTTAAGTTTGATTAAATGTTAAGCCTTATAATAATAAAAGAACGCCTAGGAACCATAAGATGCATGGCCATAATTCGTAAGCCCCTATGATGTCAAGGGTCTCCCTTTAATGGAATCACATAGCCCAACGAAATTCGTTTACACGCACATTGTCATGTACAGGAATATTCTAGAAGGGAAATGATTAATTACTTTACAAGAATTCCATTATACATACACGTCGCTACGGAAATTGAGAAGCTTATATCAGTAATTTTGGAAGACTTTGAACTAGAAATCGTTTATTTATAGTACGTCATTTATTTACGAGCGTAGTGAATATTTGTATAAATTTTGAGGGATAGACGTAATTACTGGAGATCTAAGAGTAGAAAGGTTTGAGAACCTAATATAATTGAGGTGATGAGAATTTACCTAATAAATATATGAAGTATTTATCTAATTCCACACTAGTTATTAATAAATTGATGCAAGAATGTCGAGATATCACTAAATTTTAAAGGAAATACTCACTAGTCGGACGGTTTATGTGAAATACTAAAAAAACGAGTAAACACCGAACACATTTATTAGAACTGAGTGACGCAGACTTACTTGTAATCCAATACGCCTTTAAACGAACCCTTTTAACTACTAAATATAACCCATAATTAATTAACGACAAGTGAAAATTATCGATACTCGAACGTTTCCCATCCCTAATTTTACCATAACAAAGAAGAACGCTGGTTGTCATCCGCCATTGTTTGTACCAGACGATATTTAAATATTCCGACGCAGACTGAGCCGTCTGGCTCCAGAATTATTTTTTTCTGTAACTTTTTTTTTTTCTTTTTGTTCGAAATCTGACACGGCGTGTTTCTGAACAGGCATTATGTGAAAACTTTTATTGCTTACTAACTTGAATGTGTTAAATATTTTTAACTTGAATTCGGTTTAATGAAAGGCTAGGTGAACGAATTTTGCATTTGATAATTGCGATATCTATTCCTGTGACTGCCTCGTTGGCCTAGTGGTTCTAAGCGCGACTGCTACGCTAGAGGTCTTGGGTTCGATTCTCAATTCGACCAAGGTGTTATTGGGTTTTTCTATGAAATTCTCAGTAGCATTTGAGATTTGTGCCCGGTTAGTGGCAATAGGCTCGCCCCCTATTACAAGGGACCTAAACATACCGGCGAACTGTGGGTGTACATTGGTACACCTCTGCCTAACCCTTCGGGGATACAGGCGTGATGGCAGTGGCGTGCATTGGTTTTCGGCCATGGTAGGCACTCGTACATGGAGCAACTTTACCGTAAATACGAAAATGAACTCCCAAAAAATGGAACAAGCATGATTTTTGTGGATCACAAGGTGCGTTCAGGTCTGACGAACGCGCACCGAATGCGCTGCTCGCGCCTGCAGTTAGGTACTGCAATATGTTAGTGCGCCTGCTCCACGCAACTCACGCAAAGGTCGATAGTGTAAATAACACCGTCTCCGAACTGTTCGCGAGCAGTACGCGCGCTGGTCGCGCGGCGCGAGCAAGATACAATTTAAAATGCACGCGCGCAGCTCGCGACAATTTCTGATTGAATCACTATTTCAAACTTGTTGGTATAAGTTTGTATAAAATAATCTTAGTAAAGCTAACTGCGAACAGCAGCCGACTCCGCGATTCGGGACTCGCGACGAGCAAACGGTCAGCTTATGATTGACGACTCTTATTTGTGTATTATTCATTAAGGATCCGAAACCAGACCTAAATAATAGTAAATATATTGAGCCATGGTCAATATGACCATTCGAGATCAACATTTTTCTTACCTACCTTATGTATTACATAGAAAAAAAAAGAATCAGACGTATTATTGAATGTGCCAACATATACTATTATCTTGTATGTTTAATTTACTCCCATTTTTATTAAGATTTTAACTAAAAACAATTACTTAATATCATCATCCACAACAACATGTTTTCGTCGTAGTTATTCTCGTAGGTATCAATTCACACAACAATTTCGTATTTAACGATCAAGAAACGATTAATAACACAAAAAGAAAGGTTCGTCCAGCAGCACACCGCTAGTCAGGCGATAGTTTTTAACATTTTGATTTAATATTAATAAGAGCCTTACCTTTAAAGTTTTGTCAACAAACCCCATCTGATGGGTTTGTATTGTAAGTTTGTAATTACGCACGTATGCTATCCAAACATATTTCATTTTCGCCACAATCTTAACATTCATACACATAGCGGTTTATTAATGCTCCTGATTCTTAAACTACAGCCACTTCACAAAATCACAATAAATAGAAACTAGTTACGAAAGTCAAGACGAAAACACGCGCGCGAACTATCAAAAACTTAATGAACAATCTGCCACAGATAATAAATATCGAAAAACGACCAAGTTGCAACACAGAAGTAAAACAATAAAAATGTTAATTGAAACTAAATATAATAAACATTAATAAGTAACTAAATAATATTGTAATATTTAATTTACAAGTTATTAGCATTTTAAAATACAAGCTTCATTTAAAATATTTTAATCCTTGGCATTTAAATTTATGCATTTAGTATCTGTGGCAGTTTGCAGCCATTTATATTATGTTTTGGTAAAAGGACTCTATAAGTCTATTGGCAGGTAAGCTAGCTTACTGTAAGTGTAAAAAATTACGAATGTCAAATGTCAAAGCACCGCTCTTAGCAAAAATAGGGATTTTTTTTTTGTCGTATAATAAAAAGTCAAGATGGCGGGGTATTATTTTCCGTTTTTGAAGTGTGCGTGCGTATATGGACAAGGAGATTTCGTTTGAATGTGTGAGTGTAAACTAGGCACATTTTCGAGAGCCTACCTCGTAACAGATTATTAAGTTAAGTATTGAATGATTTGAATTTGACATATGTGACGTCATTATTGATTTGTTCGGATTTGTTTGTTTTTGAAATGTTTGGTTAGAAGTTTTACTGCCTGTAATGTTATGATTATGTATGATGAGTGTTGTTATATTAAAAGAAGATAGTTAGGGGTTTTTGGAGGTAGGCACTGCCTTTTTGCCTATATGCTATGCACGCCACTGCGTGATGGTATGTTTGTTTGTTTATGTGATATCTATTCCGTTTATTAATTTACACTGTTTAGTTTAACTTTCACAATGTTTTGTTAAGGTTGCTGCGCATTTTTTTGTATAAATGTTTAAATAAAAAAATGGGTTAAGGCTTAATTTAATTGTGGTTACGATCAATGTAATAGAAATGGTGTTGATTAAAATAATTAATGTGTAATCCAGCTATTGTATGGTACACTAGTATTATTGTGCTCTAACAAATAAATGGTGACATTATTTGTATCGTTAAAACGTTGCCTAGGTATATGAACGATTTACGTAATATCAAAAGCCAAAACAAAATACTGAGAGTTTAAAAAAGAATGCGTAAATGCAACTGGAACAGTTTAATCCAAGAAAATATAATTAACAGACTTATCGACGCTACATTCCACATCACTAATTGCAATAAAAGCAAATAGTAATCGTCAACTCGCCTGCGACTTACACAAACCTAAAATACAACATCTTTACTTCCTTTCACTCTTAACCCACAGACATAAGGGTCACTTTCCATTTCTCGGACCGCAAAACCAACTTTGCAGCCCCTACCATTGTTTCGAGATTGTGTATTTTGACAGAAGTTGACACGTGCAGTTTATTTTTTGTAAGAAATATTAATAACCGTTGTATAAACTTTTAATTTATCCTGTGTTATCAAACACTGCTGAAGACAAAGGCGGAGGGCAGAAAATATGTGTAAATTATAGTGAAACGGTGAATAATTCAATGGAGTCAGGTTAATAATACAACCTTAATTTTCAGTTAACATACATTATATTTAGTTTCCTCCTGAATATTCGTGCCAGTGATAATTCAAAGTTACTATAGCGATAGCGGGCTCATATTAAGGTGAACCTGTTATTTTACGAAATGTATTTTGTGCAGTCAAACTATGGAAAATTATATGCTCATTTTCTTGGAACGTTGAACAGCACGAAGTTTACTGAATATAGAATTAAAGGATTAATTATCTAGGTACACAAATGCGAATGGGGTCTAATTAAATGTTTCTCCTGTACTAATGAAGTCAAAATGTTTTAGAATTGGAAGAAACTGTTAACCCCACAGTTGTGTAAAAATATGCTTTAGCGTTAATCAAAATTTAAACTTCATAATACAGGAAAAAAACTGACAATAACAAATTAGACCAAAAATGCCATTCAATTATCATTCTTGATGCTCATGAATAGAAGATACATTTTCCAATGACGCCTGTTCCAAAATATCACAAAGAATACAAATACTTATATGTTTTCCTTTCAGTGAGATCGCCCACATAAATATTAAGACCGTATAACGAGACAAAAGGCACATAAATGAAGTACCTATATTTACTATCTTACTTCGAAGAAAGTAATTTTCTTTCATCTTTTCAATGCCCAATAAAGTGATGTAATGAAGATATTTTTTTCTTTTATTTAGTACATAATATAAGAATTATTGATTATCATTAGCGAGCTTTGAAAAGAAATAACGAGTACAGTTATTTTCTGGTTTATTATTATGATAGAAATAAGTACCTAATAAACATTTTATCTTTTAACTTTACTTACAGCTTTGCCATTAAAGTATTTACGATTAAAAGCTGATTATGGAACGAATACAGTTAATAAAATGACAATAATCTAACGTGCCAAATTCAATGTCAAACTGACAAACAAAAGGTCACGAATTCGGTCAAATCGCAATAACAATTTAATACAACTTGTCACTGTCCAATTACAAGGTAAAACTGAATTGTTTTACTTTTAATTTTAACAATATTACTGTACCCAAATACCAAGGTGCTTCAAATCTCTGACGATCTCTGGCCAGTTTTGTTACAAAGCATCTAAAGGTACTCTAAACCTTTGGTTGGGTCTCCTCCAGGGAATAATCACAGACCAGATAAGGAACTAAGGAAGACAGAGAAAGCATTCTGAAGTTAAACAGGGACATAAGATGAAACAAAAATAAATACGTACGTAATAATACGATATGCTTATAATTACGTAATTAAAAAACTGATTATTCAATGAGATCTATCTGCCGCGATTAAACAATCCGCCAGGATCGCTAAAGTCGACTTAGGTGGACTTGTCAGTCTCCACCAATAAGAGATTTAAGCTACTGGCCTGTCACTTGAAATCTGACAGATAGACTTCACTCAACACCTAGACGCCTCAAGGCCTAGATGTTTAAATCCCAGCAACCATTTCCTACCGCGTCTTAATATTTTTTTATTAACTCTGGGAACAATAAAGCCTCCAAATAAAACTGCTGCGTCATAAGGCCTACCCACAAAGTCGATGCGACGTTTTTTCGTTGCAGGTAGACGAACAAAATGCACCCGAGGTATAATGCTAATGCATTTCAAAGATCGATGTCTTGCGACCGGTGTCGGCAACCAATCATAATCCATATTTAGATCCCTGGCGTGTTTGCTGTGCTTTCGAAGTTTAATGCTATTTTGTTGGACTAAATCTAACATAATATGATGTACTGGTAGGTATCCTGTGGGATAGTAAATCTGGTGAAATAAATTATCTATGTTGGTAACTGTCTTCTCCATTTAATCAAAAAGCTAGTAACTAATTTGTAAGACAATCGTTCATTTGCAAAGAATGCAGGTTAAATTATTAAACTAGTTGAGAGTAAATGGTGAATATTTGAATAGTACATAGTAGTGATGATATTTGGCCTCCCAGAAATTTACCAGATAATTACCTTTCACAGGAACACTGCCTATGTAATTACACAGTTAACATACTTAGATCATTTAGTAAACATATTTGTGTATATGAGATATAGAGCACAGAAAATAATACCTTCTCTCCTTGTATCGGAAATAAAAATTCATTATAAACAATGTATAACATGTAACATGCAACATGACATAATGTATGAAGGGAATAATGAAAGTGGACAAAGCGAAACAAGTGTGTAAGGATCGTAGCAAGTGGAAAGAAGTGGTCTCTGCCTACCCCTACAGGAAAAGAGGCGCGATTATATATATGTATGTATAAGATGTCGGAACAAAACCACGGTAATATTATAATACAGTACTCCAACTTCATACAAACGGACGAAACGCGAGCTATACCTACGCGCTCGATCTCGGGGTGCGCTCGGGCCGCAGACAGTCACGGCTGTACCGCAGTGTCGAACGGACGGTGTGTTGTTTTTTTTACAATAACCGCGCGATTTTTACTCTAAAAATCAGTTAATATGACGAGTAGGAAATATTGTGCTGTTTTTGGTTGTATGAATTTCCCAAAACAATTTTTAATTAAGCTTTATATAAGAATGCGGATTTATTATACTTTAAAATTTAACAATAAAGCATTTCGTACGACTCCGTTGAGGCGCAAATATTTTTCGGTCGCAAATTTATAAGAACGATTTGTTTAAAAAAAAAAACATGTTTTTTTAATTAAATCTACCAATCAAAAAACAACACATTTTTATTGAACACTTCCTATTCAATATACAAAGTATTTCATTTATTTATATAAAAAGGATATTTACAATCACAAAACTAAATAGAAACAGAAAGTAGGTAAATGTAATTAAAATGCTGGAGACGGGCAGCCCTGACGCATGTTTACGTACCGCGCGGCTGTAGGCATTTATTTCTATCATGCGGCCGAGTTACACTACTGTATGATAATATTACCGTGACAAAACTCTTGCAAACGCATATCATGTATCTCACAACTAACTAACTATAATATCCAATCTTTCTTTGTATTAATAAATATTCTGTTCCCGACTTGTATCAAAACATCTACTCTAGTAATTGGATCTTTCCCTTCTAGGAACCGTGAAAGATGGGAGTGCATATCAAAATGCAGCTAGCGTGCAAAGGTAATTACCGATATTAAAATATTACCTGCATTTTCTAATATAAAAATATAGGTTCATTTTATACTTAATAGAGTATCAGGAACTTTGAGTATTAACGTGAAAAGAATAGTGATGTTTCTGTGGTACATTTACATACTAATAGATGCAGACCGCACGTCAAAGGAAAATCGACCTTACTACAGTTGAAATAGAGTCGATTTTAATTTCCGCATTTATTTCACATCGGCTTTAAGAATTTTACACTGCTTAAGGTGTTCCCATTTTCATGAAATTAGTTGAAAAAAAAATTAAGTCAAGATTTTTGGTTTCAGTTTCAGTTTCAGAAATCAATAAAAATACGTTAATAATAACAGCATCGTTGTAAACAAGATGCCCTTAACCCCAGTCTCGCTGTAGAACGGAAACCGAGCTATTTTAGTAGTTAAAATAAATTGAACGCCCGAAGTTTACTCACCCACGCATTTTATTACCCCTTCCGTTAAGATGAGACTAAAACGTCGCCCTTTCATCGAAATTGTAGGAATCAGTGTCTTCTCGAACTTTCGATACGGAGTAACCAATTTATCGGAAAAATTTAACGGATTTTTTTTTTTGTGTAAAGAAAACGTTTAGCAATTAAGCGGTAGATTAAATGTTGGATAGTCAGTAGTTAATTGTTGTTAAGATTTTTAACGATAATTATATTACTCAATCGATTAGTAATTGAGTTGTGTCCTTACAGAGCTTCATGTTACATTACAACTAAAATAAAAAAACGCAATATAGAATTTCCTGTTTATTCAAAAGAATGAATTTACAATACACTCGTAATGTTCTTAAAAACAGCCATAACAAAGCCAACTACAAACTTAAATCTAAGCTCTAAATAACACGAAAGCTATACGAAACAACTTTAAAATACTTTTCCAGACCAACTTAAGTGCATGCTGTTTGATTTAGAACCCGGGTAAAATGTACCGGGTATGCCCGGACACCTGCTAAGCGAATAAATTGCCGGAACAACGGATATTATGTTACGTTAAAATAATATTGCGAAATATGAGATAATTTTCAATTTAATTTTGGTAAAACTGTTTTTGTTTTAGATGAAAATATGGTTGCACGCACGGGTGGTGCTTTTGTTAACTTAGAGTAAGTTTGTTTACTGATAGTTTATTTCTCTTGTTCAAGGAATTGTTTAGAAGCTTGGATATTTGTATTACAAAACGTGTGATGCAAATGTTTGAAATTAAGATTTGTGTCGTGACATTTGTTTTTAACAAATTACTCAGAGATATGATATGTTTAACTGATAATAGTGTATGTGTGTGTGAAATAAATAAATAAAACTATAGTTGTATATCATTAAGTTCGTTATTCAGTGTTTTATTTATTTTTATGAAAACATTTTACAACAACACAGCTTGATTTTATGTAAATTCAATGTCTATGTAAACATAATGGGAACAGGTAACTAGGAACAACAAACCCAAACAAAAAGGACGTCTTAAGACGCAGTCGGTGCTACACTTGCCTATTTCATTTCATCCCTTCCGCGCCTAAGGCTGATCACGATTAAAGTGACGTCTTGTCAACCGTTAACTGATTCATAAACTGTCATACAAACAAGTTAACGACCTCAAACAATACAATCACGGAAAAGTACCAGCTGATTAATACACGAACAGTCTACGTAATCGTTTCGGGGTAGGTATAAAAAGTATTTTTCGGTCGATAACCCATGTACCTGGTCTTATGTTTTTAGTTTTTATTTTGTTTTTAGCAAACGTTTCGCGTATGTATATCGATACCGCATAATTTATCCGTTTAACCGCCGTGAGGTCAAAACACCCACATTTAGCATTACCTTAATAATGTACAATCGTGAGGTAAAGTTTATTAAACTGTTATTTGAATTTTAAAATAGAACTTGTTTTCAAAAACTTATAAAAAGGAAAAAAAAAAAAACATTATTTATGCCGATATCAGCCTGTAACTGACTCTTAATATTGTCATCCACATTAGGATCCAAAACAAAATTATTCACCTTGTCATATTTTATCAAACTTAAAGTAACTTAAAAGAAATAACCTGACCAAAGATATAACAAACATAAGTCAATAGACAAGTGGTGTAAGCTTGCTATCAATTAATTAGCATAAGTACATAAACAAAACTAAAGAAAATGTGTATTAAACCCTAATTATTAACACTCAGAGGTTTTACATGCTTAACGTCAAACGATTGTTCTTCAATAGATTTAATTTAATCATTAAATTGAGGAAAATTTGGAATCGAGGAAATTCGTTGGTAACAAAGGTCACTGACAACTCAAATTAGTACGAAGTGTCAAGTAGCCAATCGCGATCGCAGAAATGTGTCCTTAAACCAAGGCCGTAAGAAAATGGCTCGTAAATTAGTGAAGGTTCGTATATATATAAAGCTGTCGCTTATTACGTTTTTATTTCCGTCACACTTGGTATGATATACTTTTTTTTGTACAGTAATAATTGTGACATTGAACTTGAATCGTGCTAGTACGGAACATGACTTGGCACAAATCTTAACCGATCTTCAAAGACCCTTTGTCGAGCCAACAAAACATAGATTCCGGCAATAACTTACCTGTTGAATATAATAAATTCGTAGCACTTGCGTTCTCGACTGTACGTACAACCGACCACAATGACTCACCCCGACCACAGGGATGCTTCGCAGGTAAAGGTAGACCATAAAAAAGAACAGGTAGTAACAGAGATAGAGGATATTTTCCATCTCACTCGCACCTTCCTTGTAAATTAGGATGTAACGCCACCAGCCGTAGTCTATGAATATATAATAGACCGAGTTTTTCTTTGTTTCAGTTCAGAAAATACGTTACAAAGACTCACTGCGTACGTGATTACTTGTGCGTTTATACAATGTAACGAAACATTTATGCACTGGATTCGCGATTGCGTCATTTTTATATAAGTTAAGAAATAATAAAAAAAACTAATATGACGGAGAAAAATCTTGTGAAAAAGTTAGTTTGATTTAATCAAGAGTAGGTAGCAACGTTTTTATCGACCTTGAAAACCCATTCCTTACAAAAAAAACGCAATATTTTAAAATTAGAAGTCAACGGTCTAATAACGTTCTATTTTCAAAATTCAAATGTACTGTCAATATAACGCCACTGCGGCATAGATCTTCTTTTGTTATTTTGGTAGTATGTTCGGTAAGTGACGTCACAACTCAAGTAAATCATTTAGCAAAAGTATTACGTAACGAGTACTAGTATGATGGGTTTCCATAAACAATATCCGCGCTAAAACGGTGTGAATGACCTATGTAGCCCCCAACTGCGCCTCTCAGTACTATAAGTCGCAGTTTATTGACCGTTTTCAACCTCACTGTTTACTTGAAGTGTGAATTATTGACACATGATGACCGACCGTGAAATTGTGCATTAGTGTTGCCAGTTCCTAACTTAATAAAATATGATGGAACTTTGGCGCGGTCGCGGAGAATATTGATGTGTTTTGGTCGGTAAAAATAAATGTAATAGATTCTATTTTTGTAGCAGAATGTTGCGGTTATCACAAAAATTAGGTGACTTTACTCTTAGTCTATATTTTCTGATAAAAAGTCGAGACATACTAAATACCTACGTTGAGAACATTTTATGTTATTTTATTTATAATATATGTATATTATAATTATTATTATTATAATTATAAGCAAAAAACGTGTAAAAGGTACTTAATTCAACATATTTAACTGGATCTCATATTAGACACAAAATTACGTTTCCAAAGCTGGTGGTATAATTTACAACAACAAAATACTGATTTTTTCCTAAAACTTTTCCTTATCATTCCCAGCAACATTACATTTATCGAAATATTATTCTTTGTATAGCAAAAAGCAAAATACAAATCGTTAGAAAATACAGAATTTCAGCGATCTAAGATCGGGGAAAACTCCCGAAGGACCAATCATAACTCTCATTCAATTTATCCACAAAAATTGTGTTTTTTTTCCTACACACGCCCTTATCAGATTAAATAGACTTTCGCCTTTTTGTGTATTAGCATAAATTGTACGATAATTTGATAAAGTCGGGAGAAAATATTACAAGAATATAAGCGGTAGGAGTATATGGAAGTATTTCATCATGTTTATTATCTTTTGTTATACTAGTATATACTGCGGCCTAGTTCGTGTTTATGTTTTTTTTTTTAATCTTTGAGAATCTAAATAATGTTTTCTAATATTTCGGCGTCTTTTTAGTCGAGCCTAAAGTTATCTAGTACTCAAATTTTATTAGTTTATTATTAAATTCAGCAAACAGTATAACCATGAGATTAAATACTGTCCCTTCCAATTTGCCGTAAAACTTTCTCCATATTTTACTTTACACAAACCTTGAAAATACCTAACATTTTACCTTGACAAACTTTTGACAGTTCCATAAACATTTTCGACTAATATAAACTTCAGTCTAACTTCTAAAAAAAGGTTAAGCTAAGTTACCTAACCAAAATACAACTAGATCCTTCGTAGAAAACGAGTTTACCCAAATAGACGTCCTTTTATAAAAGTGTTTCATGATATTAAATAAAAAACAAAGGTCGGCCTCATTTCTTGGAACTACACGTTAATCTTCGTCGAGTTTTCTGGAACCGCTCTATTTACTTTTTACTCGTCATTTTCTGTTTTATATCCGTACAGTGAACCACAAACGTAACACTTCAACATTTATACCACCTTTATTTGGATGTACTAAGGTTTGTTTTCGCGTATCTACCGCCAGATATCCAGTGACATTTGGTCTACCGTACTTGTGTGAATCACGACGGAACTGATTACGATTTGTTCTAATTGTGCAATATTATCACAATATTTTTTGATGAGCAAGTAATCTGATAAATACTTTAATAATACCGTCTTGACAACATTTGTTTGTTGAATGCACACATGCATAATAAAAATCTGCACATATTGCACAAGCATTCACAATAACAAACGCACGCGGTTTCGTATGACCGACTAAAATTTAAATTTGAAAATGGATCATGGACTGTTCGATATGTAAATATTACGATCGATAACTAAAGATAAGAACGAATAACTGGAATCCGTTTATCAATGAAAAAAAACCGGTAACTACATACATCATAGTGAGTTAAGAAGTTATTAGTAGGTACTTAAATAGATTTGAAAAGCAAAATCTCGAGATTTAAGAACAAAAAAACATATTTGTCTCGCAACAAAAACAATGTAGAAATATGTCAGAAAACAAAAACGCGGGAACAAGGGTGCGCAAGAGGAAAATGTTAGAAATATTTCTTTTTTTTTTTTGCGGAAATCTTGCAAAAGGTCACGATTGTATCATTGTATGCAACACGCGATTAGGGTCACGTCCCCACTTAGTGGTGCGTGCTGTTTTCTAATAGTTCTCGTAATTATTTACATTATTATCGCCCTTTGTAAATTGCATTGCGTTTATCAGCTGTTTTAATAATTAGAGTTATCTATTTCGGTAATAGATTAGCGGTAAATGTGGTAATGATTACTTGTTTTTTTTACGTTTGATTGCAAAGGATTATGAAAAAATCCAACATATTTTACCGAAAATCATTTATTTTTAATCTTTGGAATAACACAAATATCTTAAATAACAAAAAAGGAATTTAATAACAATAGTCAACTTAGCAACACACAGTGCTACTTTATACAAATAACGAAACCATATTCAGGCATAGTAAAACTAATTAAGCGCTATTGTAAGTATTTTAGTATGATTATCACCCATATTACCTAGAGGGTAATTTACAGAACGACTGTCATATGAAACACCGAATTATTACTACGAACATGAAACAGTAATAAAACACCGTATTCAGTCATACGGATAACGTACAAAAATAACTCAGAACCTTTTATTCAATAAATATTTAAATTCCATTAAGAAAATTTTTCTTAAAAGGTAAGCAAGATCGATCATAAATGTACCTAAAAGGATTTCCCTATTATAATAAGTCGTTACTATGCGTAAGACAAAGATTTATAAACTATACATCGGCCACTTTAAAGAAATAATGAACGTGCTTTGGGATTATGAACCTTAATTCAATGACTAATAGTTCAGTTTCCATCACATTCAAATTACTTTTAAGCCCTTTTCGGTTATATTTGTCATTCTAAAATGAACTTAAACACATGTTGTCAAAGTTGATAATAGCCTAATTAGTAATAAAGTTTCATTCTCTTTCCATATTGGCTTTAGTATAGCTCTAACACGTGTCTTCGTCCGTTACGTCAGGCCGGAAGACATTGTATTGTCGTTTTTACTATACGTAAGTGATAATACTTTGATATTGACATCCTTATTTCAAGGACGTAAGGTCGATTTTTGTTTAAATGTGTTTTCTCCTCTTTGATATGTGGTCTACAGCAGCTAGAAAAGTTTAGACGAACTACAAAAACAGCTGAGAATAGAACTTCTTATCATTGTACGTCAAAAATAATTGACACATAATTGCTGGGTACGTTACCTATCTATAAAAGTAAAATTACAGCGTTGTTATATTGTTACATACTTTTATACTTATCAACGGACGTACACGCCGATATTGCGTTATTCTTCGTAATCATAGTAATAATTAATACAATAACTCGTGTTATTAATAATATAGTAATAAAACTGCGTTTACATACTTAAACAAGGAGACATTATTGAATAAATTACAATTGTTTATGAAAATAGCCTACCACACGGTGGACACACGCGTTGCGTCGTGAACAAAATAAACAATTATTTTATATGCGCATAAAAACTACGAACATATTTACGTCCACGATCATCGCGCCTCCCGGTCAGAAAACATGAATTATTATTACATGCCCACGTTTCTAAGTAAAACGTTGAATACATAAAAAACTTATTCTAAGAGCCCACAATCAAGACACCCCATCTTCCAGCGATACACGAAAAAAACATAAAAAGAGAAACATTTAATACCACCTCTTTATATCCGTGATAAAACATTGGCCTCTCTAAATTGAGACATTTTATTATTAGAAATACGATTTTGACAGTCGTAAAGCAACGTCGATCCAAAATTATTATATCAGTTTACGAGTCGGAATATCACAATACGGGCTAGGAATAAAGGGAAAATTTAGAATTATGGCCCAACTGAAACTCGATTCTGAAATATTTAAAATTCTATGTCCAGAAAGAGAGTGATTTGTGCCACTGGGCGCCTTCCGTTTTCCGCGTTGACTGCGAGCCAATGTCATTGCCATTCTCTTCGCAAGGTTATCGTTGCGGCGCGTATTCCAAATCCGTCAATTGCGAAAACGTCTAATTACATTATAAGGACTGTCAACTGTCCATTCGCGAGATGGCAGCACATGTTAATCGGGTACTAAGTGTGAGTCACATTTTTTGTGTGTGACGCAGTTTTTCCTGTCGCTTGAGTACGACCGTGACATTTGGTTGTCTGACCGATTGCACGGCCTTGGCTCGCGGTCATCAACTCCGCGTGGACTCGGTACCTTACCTTACGCTGCGTTTTCACTAGGCGACCATCTTACCTCTCGCTCGCACTTACGTAAACAGGCATCGAGATAAAGAGCGTTTCGTTCGTTCGTGTATGGAACGTGGCTCGTAGCATGTAAAATAGTTTTAAAACATTAATGCTCGTTGCCATGTGCTTTAATGTAAGTTATACTTAAGAAATCGTTATTGTGAATAATTCGGTTGGTTTGTCAGCTGGAATGGAATTTTAAGACAGGAAACACTCGGTACTTGGTCAGATCTACGATAACCAAAAAACCTTTTAGTTTTTGAAACAATGGGTGTAATTACTTTAACAAAAAGTTACATAATGTACAACGTTTAAATATTGTTCTCGAGTAGGTAATATCTACAATACAAAAAATGTTCTCGATTGTATGTAGGCATAAGATTATTATTGTGACCCCAAAGAAGTCGGCAAATGTACTGTTGTACTCCCACATAGTGTCGATGACCATTAGCTTAATTTAGCGTTAATGATTTAGCAAAGAAAAAATTAACTTAAAATTGTCTTTTAATGTAAGATTCTTGAAAGAACATAATTATTTTTGAACAAGTCCATAAGTGATTCATAACACAACAGTGGGCTTAAAACTTGGATTTTGATGGCTTATATTTTGAATAGTGCTCATATTTGTTTATCCCAAATACCCCAGTGAGTGAGGGACCACGTTTAGAGAATATAAAGAATATGGGTATACATCTGTCTCATAAAATCTTTACGATCCCTAAAAGATTGCGAAAGAATGACGAACATTACTTCAATTTCTTTTTAACTTCACTACGTACTAAAAGAGTGGAGAAATAGGAATCCTGTTAAGTGCGCAATTTCACTCTAAATTTATATTAATTACGTAAAAACTTCTTACAAAAGAATCCCTAAGTTTCTATTGGCCAACATTTATATTTCGGTACATTAAAAGCACTTTACCGATCCCGAACTTTCGTCAACGAAATTTAAATTAATCACACATAGTTGATCTATGTTCGTTACATTATTATTAATGACTCTACTAAACTTCGACCACACACAAATAACATTAACTGCTGGTTCGAATAGACCATTAGCAACGGAATTAACTACAAAGTGTAGAGCAGTTGCAAATCGTCTGAGACCAACAATATGGGTTATAGATACCAAGAAAGGCTACAAAATGTTTGCGGAACTATTTACAAGGAAACGCAAAGCGCTATACCAGCTATACTATATATCAACAAGGTTAGCAGTGAAGGTGGTTTAGATAGTTGAGAAATATTTGTCGGCGCCAAGACCCGTTTACACTGTTTAAAAGATAAAGTACAGTCTTAGTGTTTAGTCGCTTGAATAACGTGTGATTTATTAGACGAGACATTATGAGTCGACGAAAATCCGTCACGCTAGGCCCAAAAACAATTGTTTCGTGCGGTCACAAACGGAGTCAACGCTCTTTAAGATTGTATCTTATGGAAGATTCTAGAAAGAAATGCGTACGTGGCTGGAATTTGAGTATAAAATGATCATCACGTCAGTGGAGGTGTATCTTGTTAAAACTAAATAGTACATATACTGTTTACGCACTTGGCCGGCTAAAAAATTGGCATCGTTACTGAATAAAATACACTACATACGAATAACACGATATTTCATTCACGTTTTCAAGCAAATTTATTTATGGATACAAATTAATTTTGGAAACAATCTCACCGACCGCTGTACCTTTGTTTATCTACAACACACAAGTCATGTGTTCCTGGTAACATTATCAATTTTAACCAAATATGTAACGGAAAGGCGGCTGAAATAATCATTTAAAATTGAACTTTAAAGTAAAGCCGACAAGTCCATAAATTACAAAACAATTTACAGGAAACATGGCATTACAAGAGACCAACGGAATCAACAAAGAGACGTATGACTAATTTTACTTACTACATATGACTCAACGGGTTAGTACTAAATCAGCACGAATGAGGCTCGGGCCTGAGAACTAACTTGCGTGGCGTTACGCTTCTTGAACAAAGAAAAAGGGGATGTTAAAACACGGCCAATAAGTATAGAATCAACTCTGAGAATTCGTGTCTGCCCAGTATAAGCTGACACGCCCTTCCTCCTGTGTGACACTAATAGGTAGGAGGGATAGGTAACGAGACGGCTCCCCGTAGGTCTTCCTTGTTTGGATGGTGTTAACAAATCAAAAGGGTAAGGTGTGTTAGAAAAAGAGCTGCGTCGGTGACTGATGACTTCGATTCCCATGTCTGTTAAAAGCGATTAGTTCGTAATTGCCAGCCGGTGTAACTGGAGTGATCGCACACTGTTTTTATCTACTTTTTTCGGGAGCAGAGGAAATAAATCGTTGAGAACCAAGTACTTTTTCAAGTAGCCAATTTTAAGGTTTGTTGATTTCTATCAGGAAAAAGGTGAGTTTAACAGACAAGTTAACGATATACTTAATCGTGGTTTATGTAAACCAGTACTTGTACAGTTCGTCACTTGTTTTTGCGATAGTATTTATTGCAACTTTGGCCACGTTTATAGAGATTTTAATATTAAAAGGCAGCGTCATTGATATCAGCTGGACGCACGTCAGTTTTTTAAAACGTCTCAAAGTTTTTCGTGCGTCATCTTATCGTTGACTTGCGAAAAATTGTTAGGTAAGATTTATAGCAATCGCGTTACACGCGGCTGTTATGTGACGAATTAAAACAAAAGAAATGGAAAAAAGTTATGAGCATTATTCATTTTCCATCATTTACATACGTCAGTAATTACACAACCTAATACCTACGCACAAGAATACCGATACGATAATCGGCATACCTAAAAGTGTTTCATTTCCTTCAATCAATTAAATAACGATCGTAAACAAACTTTGTAAATTTCTGTTTCTTTATAAAGTAGGTATGAAGTTTAAAAAAAACCCGGTTGCCATGAAAACAGTAATAATGTCACCCTAACGTACCGACTAATTGAATGATTGCCTCTAATTACAGAATAAGCCCTTTTGTTAAACTACTGACTTTGTGGTATAACGGCCACATGGGTTATTCGAAATAATGCAAGTTTAAAACGATGCGATTGGTCGAAAGATTCGTTGGCGGGGGACGCGCGATTGGTCTGTGAGAAATATTAGGATAGGTCAGTAACATTAGAGGTTGCAGGCAAAGTCGTAGTTTTTACCGATGCGTCATACAATAAATATGTCTGGACGAATGACGGATGGGGATAAACGAGTAATTGGTTGTTTTGGTAGTTGATGACCAGACGGCCATAGGTTACACGTGTACACTAGATAGGTATATTAAAGTTTTGATATCATATAAGTAACAAAAAACCGGTTTAAAAATTAAAATGTTTCATATCTTTAAACTGTGTTTTTTCATTACCTAACTAGGTATTGACCTGTAATTAATTTATCAAAACAGACGCGTAACCGCTTTTTGTGTTATTTTCAGTTATAATTTTTTAATCAACCACAATAAGGAGATTTTTTCTAACACATTGTTTAATTAATTCTACAAACTTTACCTACACAGATTTAGGGATTGATAGGCATTAAATAACCTGGAGGGACTCATAGTTAAGCCGTACGGTTTGACCGATAATACAGATTAAGCCGCGCTCGCTTCGAAAATCATGTTAAACTGTAGGTCCCGACTGTAATACGAAGATCTTTGGCACTCGTTCGTTAAGTCAATTCTGACAACCAGTCTTACTATGGGATACTGTGTTACCCAGTAAAATGGGCTGTGGAGGTCAGATAGGCAGTCGCTCCATGAAAAATACGGTATTCAGCTGAATCCGGTAAAACTGTCAGCCGACCCCAACATAGTTTGGGAAAAGGCTAGGCAGATGATGATATGAAATAACCTACCTAGACCTATCAAAATAATATACCTAAGTTATTTTTCCCGTGACATAAGTTATAATAACAGCCCCAACAAACAATAAAGACCGTTTACTTTTATCACCGATACTAAGAATGTCTTATTAATTGAAATTACTGACATTTTATGGCTAAATAAAACTAGATAGATATAAATTTAATTACAGAGTACGATCTACTTGACGGTCAACAATAACAGAGTAAATAAACGTTTAAATCAAGTACTTTTCCATTTTATACATAAGTAGGTAGATCTATATAATAAATATCATAAGAGTTTAAGTTTATATGTTTGCATGTATGGGGAAATCTTCGAAACTACTGAACCGATTTCGACAATTCTTTCACTGACAGATGGCTACGTTATTGGTGCGTCTAATTATGTAGTATGAAAATAAATTACTATGCGGGCGATGCAGAACTATAGGAACCCGGAACCCTTATAATTTTAATTTTCAAGGTTTAAAACGATTTCTTGTGTAATTGTGTGGCAAACGTGTGTTTTCGTATTACTTTGTTTTAGAGACAAAGGATTTACATATGCGAATAGAAAAAACTTTATTTATAGGATGACTACTAAGTTATTTACGTATAAATGCATTGTAATGTATGTAGTAGGTACATAGCGGTACTAATTTATTTCCACCTTCATTGTTCGGTAAATAAAAGAGATATTATTAACTTACTTATACTTAATTAAAATAATAATAATAAACAACGTAAATATGTGTTTTCTTTCAATTGTATTTATTACCTGTATTTAATACTCCAGTATCGAAAAAAAATCTCTTTGCAAGAAAAAAACTAATAGATTACGGTTCTCAAACAACTTAACAAAAGAGGGAGTTATCTTTTCCATAGTATTTTAATGTTATGGAATGATATTGCTTTTTCTTTATACATAAATCGATGAAGTACCCACACCACATGACTCAAAAACTAAAACCATACCCCCAAATTGTTTAAAAGTAATAATAATAATAATATTCCGGGACAACTCACACACGGTTATCTGATCCCAAGCTAAGCAGAGCTTGTGTTATGGTAACCAGACAACTGATAAACATACTTATATATTTCTAAATACATACATAATATTATAGATAAATTACACCCAGACAACCAGAATGATCGTGCTCATCACACAAACATTTGTCCTGGGTGGGAATCGAACCCACGACCTCCGGTATAGCAGTCAGGGTCACTAACCACTAGACCAACAGGCCCGGTAAATAATTAATCCCTTAACATGACAAATAGGTTGAAAGTTATTTGAGTTATGGCAGTAAAGGGGACTCTTTGAACTTTAGATATAAGAAGGCTCCCCTTTTATGAACTAAGAGACAATCAATCAACGCTACTCTAGCAAAGGTTTGCATTTCATTAAGAGCCATGAATACCAAACGAGCTGTCTATACTGTTTTATAGTCTGTGGTATTACGGACGGTTGGTACTTGGGGCCAAAGATGTAGTGTAATTTTAATTAAATTCTTTATTTTTATAACAATATTGTTTAAAGGAATAATTTGGGTGGGTAGTTGTATCTATGTTTTAGTGAGGTTACTTTTTTATGTGTTTAATGAGAGTTTAGATTGGAATGAGGCATGGCAACATAGCAGATTAGTACGTCGCGACGCGTCGAGACAATTACGAAGAAATAAGTCACATTGTCACGGTACCTGCCTACGTTTAGTGATTAAATTCGTAGTTATTTCATTAGAACGGTCATTTTCATAAATAAATATACGCATTTTACGTCTTACTCTTTGACCTAACTGAATATTTTATTTATAAGACAGGGTAGGCACCAAATTGACGAAAGTTATAGACTTTGTCGTAAAATAAACTTCCCTTTAAGAATAATCAGTGTTCAGAAAAGCTTTGCATTTAATTATCTTATGTATAGCACATCTGAATCTTTTTATAGTCTGTGTTAAGTGGGAGATATTCTTTAAATATATTGTCTTATGTCGTTCAAGGTTAAGACTGGATGCCGGTCGATCGAAACTTTCGCTTTTCTTTTATTTGCTCTGACAGGTTTTATTCGTTTTAATAATGATAATGGTATAGTATTATGTGTAAAGAAACGTGAAATATGTCTCAAAGAGTTACTTGTAGGGCAGAATTTGGATTGCATTTAAAATATCGAGATTGGTATAATTTGAACGAATCGTTATTCTGCTTACCGTAACGGTTAGTTTAGAAAAAACAATGAGAAATACCTAAAATGATCAATAAAAAACGCAAATAAAAAAAGATACGTAATTTATATTGTATCATTATTTTTTCCATTAATCGTTAAGCATACTGGTTTAATCGTGATTGTCTTTCCAGTTTTGGTATGAAAATGATAATGAAAGTCAAGTGCATCAGCTGCTTTCTTTGTGTCAAGGGAATCGAGTCATACAGCCAATGTAATCATGTACGCAGAATGTCATAATTATGGCCAGTGATGAAAAAAATATAATCATAACGTCATTTATTGAAATAAAAATAAGGTCTTTTTGTAATTTGAATTATTAAAAAAGTGAAGTATATAAAGTAAATAGGCCTCTAATAAATTAAATAATCACAATTGAACATGGATTATACTAGAATTTGATTATTCATAAAATAACTGCTTCGTCGGTGCGTACGATAGGTATAAAATGTCGCCATGTTACAGCGTG
The DNA here is from genome assembly GCA_905475315.1 of Autographa pulchrina. Taxonomy (NCBI): domain Eukaryota; kingdom Metazoa; phylum Arthropoda; class Insecta; order Lepidoptera; family Noctuidae; genus Autographa; species Autographa pulchrina. Next base: position 3,029,851 of record FR997775.1, read on the forward strand.
GGTGATACGTGGGTCGACCCATGAACTAAAGGAACCATGGTTTATGGTCACAAAAAAAAACGAAAGGCAGTTACGGGCAATTAACTAAAAATATAACCAGCTAAACTACTTCCTCCAAGGTATATTTTATAAGCAAATTTTGCCTTATAAGTGTTACAATTTTGAAAGGACAAAATAATTAACACAACATTACAATAAATCTTTTTAGTGCGGAGATAAAAAACAGTGGATTAAATTATCAACGTCAAGTTTTAACCTTGAACGGTCGACTACTGGGCCATTCACCCTAATTTATCAACAAATAACCTACTGGAACGTCTGTCGGATTATTTCTGATCTATGAACTACAACGTACCTAAAATAGTTTGTTTGAAAACAGACCGACGAAAATATACTATAACAACACGAGCTCCACGAAAAGGAGCAACAAGTAACCGATTTATTCAGTAGATTTGAAAGGCTTCGACATCAAATGTCATACAAAAGGTTATACATTATATAAGGTGAGCAAAGCCTCCGTTCCATGCTCAGACATGCAACAATAGTTTAATTACATACGAGAACACGAATTGTTACGTAAGGTAGGTACACGCAATTTGCGCAAAAAATAGCTTCTTACCTACTTAAGCATAGACAATGAGGTCAATGACACAAAAACGGATTACGCTTCGTTTCCGTGCGACAGATACCTACGTTGTAGGCATTTCAAATTGTAATTAGTCATGCGGACGCCGGTGTAGTCTATGGGCTAGGACGACGGCCGAGTGCCGAACATTATACAACATTATAAAACCTGACTCGTACTCACGTTGCCCGATCACGATGAAACATTTGAAATTTCGAACGTTTGTAGCAACACGTGTATTCTAATGAATTCGAAAATTTTAAAAGTATGACCCGTAGGCGTTAGTGTGTACCAATGAATGAATTTCTTGTTCAAACATACCTGTAGCGAGTCGAATGAAGATCGTTCACCTTCCGACAATGTAAACCTTTGTTTCAACACAAGTCAACGGCTCCCAATCAATCCCAACAGTTTATCTGGAAATAGAAACGACTTATTCAATGTGGGTACTCCGCTTTATGATTCATCCAACGCGTTGAACCACCCGTTTATTAATAAAATCCTTACATTACGAGGGATAGTAGACAAAAACGAAACACATGCCTATAACTACAGATGTAAACAATGAACATGTGTAGACAAGACGCGGCTACAATAAAAAAATCCCAACTTGAATAAGGGATACCAACCGTTCACGTTAGATAAAAAATCACGATCACAGTATGTCCACAAACACGTAAAATTTAACAGCGCACAGGAGGCGGTATGTCGTACCGGAACAAAACTAGTTTATTTTTCCGATCGCATCACATAGAGCGACAAACGTCCGACCTCAGCGTTGGCCGGCGCGAGACTGAGCGACGGTAGCGCCCCCGGCCGCGGTCGCCCCGCGTCGCGCGTGTGTGCGTGCGTGCCGCTGTGGGGGTGCCGCCCTCTGCGCCCCGTGTCGCTCCGACCGTTTATTTATTTTCGAGTGTGGGGTGTACAAAAATGGTGCATTCATCATACAAGTACTAACGCACCGAAGATCCAGCTCGGCCAATTACAAGCGTACAAGGATAAAAGCGTTTTTAAAACATAAACGTCTTTTTTTAAACGGCCGTGAACCGAGCATCAGCGGCGGTCATTGCCACAGGCGTCGATATAAAAATGTTCACGTCACAATAACGCGGTGTGTTTTTATTGTTTTATAATTCTTTATACCTAGCTACGTACCTGATTGTCATTAATGTGTTGCACGTGATCTAAGTTGGTCCTTTATTAGGTACCAACGTAAAGGCGAAAACGGTTCTATGCAAAATGTCGGAGTGATACAGATAGGTACCTAATTAAAATTATCCTCGACGTAAAAAACAAATTGTCACAATATTGACATGTTTATAGCTTTGTTTATTTATTGCATCGTACTTAATACTAAATTGGTTTGTTTAAATCACTTTTATTTTTAAAGCTACCTACCTCTAAAAGTATAAAAGGACAAAGACAACAAAGAGTTGTTTTTTTGACCTCTACAAAGTTAATCTAATTTTATATGGATAGATACATTAGAATTAGAGTAGGTACGCATGGGAATAAACCGATGAAATGTCAATGTCGCCATATTAAATATTTACAATGAGCTAAATTTGTTTTATTTAATATTAAATTCAATACATACTTATATTATTATATTCTCTTTATATTATCTAGTTCTGCTTTTCTTTGTCTCATTTGTTTTCTTAATCGAGTGATCTAAGGAAACAAAATCGTTCAGGCACGACTACACTGAGATTGAGATTACAATAAAATTAAATAGGTAGCTACCCAGTTTAAACCAACCAATTCCTCTTATTTTTTTATAACTTAATTAGGTAATACACAATTCAATATCACTCGAATAATCATTACTCAGCGTTATTGAAATCGTTTACAAAACAATGAAATCGATTTAGCGATTATCATCGAAATTCTTATCGATAATCTGGTATCGGGTTGAGAATATTACTTATTAATAGGTAGATAACTATTTTAAGTAAGGTTGTGGAGTGTCTATTAAATAAGTTGACTAGCTTTTCCTCGTGACTTTTCCTGCGTTAACATGGTTTTTTTTTTATTATAAAACCTAGACGTGATTCTTTGCAATGTCAGGTATAGTGGTCTGATAAAAAAAGATTTTGAAAATTACAAGAAAAGTAGCTATTTAGAGTAGCTAATATAAAAATGACGAATGTAATAAAACTAGAAATATTTAATAAGCAATTTGAGATCAACGTTCTTAATTGCCATACTCAAAAAACAAACCTTCAAGTTTAAGTACATCAAAAATTATTTTTTTCCATTTCACGACAGATTCCCTACGAATTATTTTCATACAGATATTGGTTTTCAATCATTCAAAATGAAAGCCCTACTACTTCGTTTGTAAACTTTGATTAGTTGGCGGGAAACTCAAATACACATTGAAATAGACGCCATTTTAAAAGCAGTGAATTTTGAGCGGGAACGAGAAATTTTACTCTTCCTTTTAAAGGGTATATTGTTGGAATGAGTTTTTGTAATGTTTTAGAGATAGTTGTTTGTTTTGTATTTGTATTAATATAGCTTCATGGATGGATGGTTTTTGATGAAAGTTTGTTTGTAATAGAGCATGTCCTATTCAATTTTATTCCGAAAATAGTTTTGTGGATATTTTGATATGTGGTATTTCCAAAACTCAAAATATGCGGTGATTTTTTGGGCGGTGATATTGGAAAAATTATCTACATCAAAAATTATTGTACCTTATATCCATGAGGTCTGTTTTTTTGTCTCATTGCTAGGCAAACGCATCTCCCCAAATCCCAATCCCCTTAATGAAAATAAAAAAAATGCAATTTTTCCTTTTACCTACCCATATCTACCCTTCAAACATAAAAACATACATTACATACAAATTAAAATACATCTACATAACCCAAGTAAAGTCATTACAAATTACTTAGAATCCTTATACGTATTTGCGTTCATAAACATTCATTGTCTAAAAGGTACTAAGTCTAATGGAATTATCATGTTAATCGGGCCATAGCAAAAGTTACTTTTTAAAATTGTCTGTAATAAGTTTTAATCACCTCTTTGCTGGCTGATATAAAATTTTAAAGCGTCATCTATGGAAACGATATTTTATGATTAATGACTTTAAGTTTTTAAAGGAAAAAATGAGTTAAAGAATTCTGATTTTAAATACCTGTGTTCTTTTTATAAATAGGAAGTGTTTTGTTTATATTTTGGGGTAGAATGACATTAATTAACGAAAAATTACGATTTCAACGTTACGACTTAAAGGTAGGTAGGTATCTCAAGAAATTTATTTAAATATAAATTATTATTAAAAAAATGTATACTTTATACGATTATGAAAAAAATATGTAAATAACCAACGTTTTTGTAGTATGTGGGGTTTGAACTCGATGCACGTTTCTTGGTAAGAAAAATTACCAAAATTTGTTTAGTAATTTAGCCGCATAAGCAAGACGAATAAACAGAGTTACTAAAGCGTTTACGACGGAAATTAGTACGGACATAAATACATATTGGTTTCTAAAAATATTACTTTATTTATATATTAAACTTTTAAACAATATTTAATAAGCAGGGTCCTTAGAAAGTCCAAAAAAAGCTTATTGAAACCAAGAGGGTCGTTGAATAAAAAATGGCGCCTTCAATCAATACCTCGTGGAAAGTAATTAGATTTGCCGAATTCTTAATTAAATTTCTTGGTTAAATTAATTAAAGTTGAACAACGTATCTCTTTAGATTTTTTCTGCAAAAATTGTTTTCGTGAATAAAGATATTAAACACGTGTTCCATAGACTGATTAGTTTGTATTTACTTATTTATTTTCTGTTTTTTTTTCAGAAATTTTGACTTCAAAGCAAAATATTAGTACCTATGGATAAAATTTTATTTGCGAGTAATCATGTTTGTAATAATAAACTATATTTAATAATTTAGTATGGATTTGTTCAGCACTGGACAAAACGTTTTCATAAATAGACAAAACAAAACAATAAAATAAATAAAAAGATATGTAAAAAAAATACAAATATCATTCCTTTGATGAAAGCAAATATACAACAAATATAATATAATCATAACTGTATATTTATTCACTTCGTTAGGCGTACAATTACAAGGAAAAACATCAAAACCAGAATTCACAGAAAAATCAAATCAATACGAGCGAGGTTAAATTACGTTGTTTATTCTGGAAATTACTATATAACGTAATTATTATAATTGTTTGTTTAAAAATATATATACAAAGTATTTAATAGACTCATTCAATCTATGCGTACGTCCATACTGAAATTATGAAATGCGAAAATAACTCTATTTTGTTAAGCTTAGAGGTAAACAGCTGAACCGATTTTGATGAAACTTTGTACTGAATAAGTTTGAACCCTAAGATCACTAGTAATTAAATAAATTGCGAATATTTAGTTGAATGAATAGCAGCGAACCGTAATAGTAAAAGAAATAGAACTCAATTAAGCGACATGAAATTTTAGTTTCTATTATAAATGTATGTGTATCTCCTAATTCATTTAAGTATGTGTATGTTATAGTGCCAAAAGGATACGCATATAAAAGAGCATGAACATTATACTCAAGAGACACTTTTATTAAAATGAAGTCTCCAAACAAGCGAAAAAAAATACAACACGGCTACCGAATTCAAAATTTGGACACGAAACAATCACGTCCTCGAAGCCCAATCACAGCAATAACAATTGCAACGTGAGTGAACGTATAACTACAGTATCCATGGCTCCATTCGCACACCCCATCACAACAGGTATCTAACAATCCATATATCATAAAATCGAATCGATATTGAAGTGTGCCCACCATTTTTGTTTCATTGCAGACTGTTTCTGACAACCGTCATTATTTTACGATTTTATTAAATACCAAAGAGGTTTGAAAACCTTTTTGATACATGTTTAACAAAGTTTTTTTTAATGAAAGCGTTTTTCTTATTACTAGCCTGTGATAACGAATTTAAAATTTGGAATAAACGACATGTGTGATTTAAAAAAAATGATTGCTTATTTTTTCTCCAATTTGTCGATAAATAATAACTTTTTGGAAAAAGAACGAGCTTCAACGGAATAATTACTTTTCTTTTTGAAAACGATGTGTCATTATTCGATTGCAGCTGCTTTATTGTAATTACTGGTTCATTCGTTCGTTCATTTGATAATGCCAATACGGCAACCGCACACTGATTGCTTGTTTTCCTGAAGTTGCATTTAAAATAAAGATGATTCAAAAGATTTATATTTTCATCTGCTTTTTTTATCTTTTTGTCGATTGTTCGCATCATTACCTACTTATGTATCAGAATTTTAATAAAGCATTTTACCACATTTTTTATTTTATCTTGTGAATGAGACTACTTAATAAACTTCTTTTGCCAAGGATGTCTTAAATATCTATCTTTCAAAACATCACATTAGATACATCGAGTAACAGACGGTACACGTACTGAACTTACTAAGTCGAATATAAACTTCTAAATTCAACTAACTAGCGAGAATATCCTTTAACAAAAATCGACTAAACTGAAACTTCCTCGACGCGGCTCAAAAATGGCTGCCGAAACTCATTGTCACTATAGTTAGTAGGTACAGTGGTGATTTCATTAAGCGGTTGCACCCCCTGTCTCGACGTCTAGCCGTCTGGCAGCATATACAGGGGAGGCTAGTTGCTAGGCAATGTACTGATGTATATTGATGTTCGGTGGTCTGGCTGCTCGATATGGTATGAATTTCGATTTTATGTAGTAAATAACGTTCACTGGCTGTTAATGAAGTACCTTTGCCCGATGCACTACGGTGATTTTCATGACGTAATTCGATTTTGACAGTACGCTCAAAATGGCGGTTTATTTTGACATTAATGGCATTTTATTTTGAAAAGCTGTAGTTAAGCCCTTAGAGTATAGATAAGAAACTAAAGAGTGAGCCTATCAGTGTATGAACCGTGAGCACTAGTATGAACTAGTTTTATCGTAAGTTTTGTATCAAGACGGAGCGCGCCGTTTTAATAAAACTATCTAAAACCCTAATATTATCCTAACAATGTCGAAACCATCGATATTTTCGCATATAAGTCTGTCGTTGCGCAAAAAATAACTTTAAATCAGTAAACGAATGTACTAGATACAGACAAAAAGTGCTCTCGCTTGGCACGAAGGAGAACTAGCGATACTATCGGTCTATAGTTATCTATAGTCTAAGGTTAAGCCTCATAAATAATTTGTTATGTTTACTTTTGCTTCGAAATTAGATTTATTATCGTCTGCAAAAATTCTGTAGTGTAAATACATTTTTCGAAGTTCTCTCTGGCTTCAGTCTGACAAATTTAAATTTTAAACTTACAGAGGTCAAAGTCTTTCGAATTTATCTTTTGAAAAGTTTTCATACAAAAATATATTTCTATTATTACTTTCCGTAACCTTTCCAGACGCATAGATCACGTGCAGTGTGCAAATGTCTGACTAGAAATTTACTGCCCGCACTTGAATGTAGTTTAAAAGCAAAGGTGGGAAGGTCAATATTTCTATATTATACCTAGACCTTTGACCTAGACTAGCTAAGAGATAAAGTATGTAAAAAATATATTTCGCAAAAAATATTTATGAATATAGTCGTAATATTTCAATATTGAACTTTTATTGTGCGATTTACAAGTATAAGTTTAGGCTTTGTCTGCCGATGAATTATATAGCTAGTGATGTTTTTGATTAAAAATAAAACAATTAATATAACTGTAATTTTTGTTTTAGTATCTAATATAATATACATTAAACCATTAAATTAAATACAAAAGGTGACCATAACAGGACTTTAATTTGTTTTTTATTACGCATTCCAAGAAGGGTAAGCACAGGTGTGTTTTTGAATTAATTTATAAGTCGGACTTAATTTAAACATAGCATAGTCACGACACCAATCTGTCTTCCACAAAGATTTAAGGATATAAGAAAGCAAGGATGACATTGAGGAAGGTCACGAATATATAAAAAATTTTAGAGTACCGTAAGGTTTTGGGAACATAATGCGGTCAAGCAAGCATAGCGTGGAAAAGGACATAATCCTGGGCCAAGTGGAAGGTAGACGACCTCGAGGCCACCTATGAGATGGTCGGACCCTATTAAGAAGGCTGTGGGTGGTAGTATGCACCGAGCGGTCCATACTGCGTACGACCGATCTCTATGGAGGGGCTTGACATGTGGTCGTGATCCTCAGCAGTGAGGGACCGAGGAAGAAGAGAGAGAGAAGGTTTTTCGGGTCTGTTTTAAATCCAGAAACGGTAGTAGCCAGTACAGAGATATACAGAACAGTATCTAGATACAGGTCTCGTGATCTACAGCTATAAAAAGGGTTTCAAATTCAATTTTTTTTTTTTTTAACCGACTTCAAAAAAAGGAGGTTCTCAGTTTGACCTGTATGTATGTATGTTTTTATGTATGTATGTTTTCTATTATATACCTATTGTCCTTTTAATATATTTATGTATAACCAACCAATATATAAGTATGTTTATCAGTTGTCTGGTTACCATAACACAAGCTCTGCTTAGCTTGGGATCAGATAACCGTGTGTGAGTTGTCCCGGAATATTATATTATATATTATTATATATTATATATTATATTATATATTAAAATGTGTCAGTGACGTCATGTTACTGATTTATTTTATTTGCGTAGTTATTCCCAGTCTAAATATTTTTTAGTCTGTATAAAATTTTACATTGACTGTCTGCGAAACACACCTGGGGCTACATGTGTCTGCTAAAAATATGATCAACTGCTTCAAATCTAGAAACCTTTACAGGGCACACGTCGATCGATGATTTGTTAAGTCTAAAAAAATATCGGTCAAGTGCGAATCGGATTCGCGAAAGAAGGGTTACGTACCATTGTACTAGACTTTTTCTGTAAAAATTAAGCAAAAAAAAATACAATAGTATAATTCAACGGTAATAATCGCGTACATGCATAAATACGTTTTTTGGGCTTGACGTTTTATGCATGTATGCGCTTATTCCCGTTGAATTATATTACTGTAAACATGCAGCGCGATGGTTTAAAAGTTAGTCAAAAACAATAGGCCTTCTTAAATTTTTAATATTTGGTACAATGGAGACGCCTGAAATACATACTCCGTTAAAACTTCACCTGTCTACCTATTTCGACTCATGATGGGTATATAGCTGACAGACAGACGGGCAAGGTTCATTGGCTCCATTTGGATACGGAACCCTAAAAAAGCTAATCAAAACGCAGTCGCCATGAAATCGAACAGGTAGAACCGTTAACTAGTCCTTCGTTAATCTCCTAAGGAATAAATTACAAGCCCGACGTCTTTAGTCACGGATGCCTGACAAATGCAGGAACCTGTTATTTTAAATAATTTGATTTCTCTGTGTTAAATGTATTCAAGGAATGCATGTGTAGCACACGATCTCAATTTGTAATTCCAAGATTCGTTTGAATGCCTTTTGGTCACTGGAATAATAATTTCTTGGGACAACTCACACACGGACATCTGATCCCAAACTAAGCAGAGCCTTTAGTAACTAGACAACTGATATATATTTGACAAACTTCGTGGTCGAGTGGCGTACGCACGGTTTCAAGGTGTCGCTAGCTCTGAGGTCCCTAGGGTTCGATCCCCGGACGGGTCAATGTAGAAACCGACTTTTCTACATTGCCTCGGGTGTGGGTGTTTGTGGTACCTTCGTTGTTTCTGAATTCCATAACACAAGTGCTTTAGCTACTTACTTTGGTTTCAGAGCAAGGTTTGTGATGTTGTCCGCAATATAAAATAAAAAAAATATAAAAATAAAACTGTATAAAAATATATATTTCTAAATACTTAATAGGTAAATTACAGCAGACAAAGAACAAATGATCATCTCTCAAAGATTTGATCTGGGTAGGAATTGAACTTACGAGCTTCGGTTTAGCATTCAGGGTCACTCACCACTAGACCAACAGACCAGTCAAATGAATAAGTCTCATGTCGACACGTGCGTTTTAAAGACCGTACACGTGTAAAAGGTTGTGCGAAATTCTTAGTAGTTGGATCTATTATAGCAGAGGTTAAAGTTTAGCATATTAAAATACTAGTCTAATTTAGGACGATTTGGTTGCTTTAAGTAGTATATTAGGATGAAATATGTTAGATAAAATAGTTTTCGGGATATGAAAAATGAGATATCGTCAAATGAGATTCATCACACGTTTACATGTAAAAATATATGGGTTTATATTTAATTTGTTGTCAAAGTTTAGTTTTTATTGATTTTATAATTATTTGTGTACATAGTTTAGTGTTTAAAAAGCTACAGCTCTTAAAATAAAGGTTTTATCCATCTAAATCATCTGTATTAAGAACATAAATTTTGACAGCCCCGTTGGTCTAGTGGTTAATGACCCTGACTGCTATACCGGAGGTCGTGGGTTCGATTCCCACCCAGGACAAATGTTTGTGTGATGAGCACGATCACTTGTTCTGTGTCTGGGTGTAATTTATCTATAATATGTATGTATTTAGAAATATATAAGTATGTGTATCAGTTATCTGGTTGCCATAACACAAGCTCTGCTTAGCTTGGGATCAGATAACCGTGTGTGAATTGTCCCGGAATATTATATTATTATTAATTGCTGCATTTTCTAAAAATTTCGTGATTCCTAACTTGCAGCTCTATATATTGTAACCACATTACTGGCTACATTGACTACACTAAGGTCGATTTTTGTAATTCGTGGTAACTCAAAGGTACCATAAAGTTATGGACCTCAGATTAAGGGACCAATTATGATAATAAAGGACAGGTATGCGCCCTTTGGTCACGAGCCACTATGCGTTGAGACGAATCGTTAATTGTTTTAAGGTTTTTTTTTTCGTTTGTCGTTTGTAAATTTTTGTTATGTGGCAGTTATCTCTTTCAATGTACTACATAACACACGTGTGCCACTGGCCAATTTTTTTCATCTAAACTTGATATGCTCCCGAGTGTCTAGATATTGCAAAAACGCCTTTTGCGTTAGAAATAGTGAAGGTGTTGGTTTGAAGTTCCTGAATTCAATTTATTATAAAGAATTTTACTCTGCCATACTACTTGCTTCTTAATATTTCTAATACTGTTTCCGTAGCTGTATAACTAATCATGCAAAAGAAATGCGATATGATTTGACTGCGAAAATTGTCTTTGTAGTTTGTATGACGTTATAGCTATATGAAGTACAAATTACCAATTTGACAGCAATAATTGTTTACTCTCCCTTTGCTTTACAATACACAACACCAACCGTTTTCCCATAAACAGCTTAGTTATACAATTAAGGGTACCTATTTGCACGTTAAGCCAATATCGGTGCGTCGGCAACAGAGTTCGCCACGTCATATTTCAAAGGCTCGTTACAAACTAGATAGGTTTGTCTGCCACGTCAGGCCACAGAATGGTGCAATTGGTCTAGTGTTAGCTATTTCGAGCTTAATGTGCCGTGTTGGGCGCGAAAGCTGGGTTTGTAAAAGCGATATTTACATGAATAACGTTTTGAACGGTTTGACTGGTTGCTGTTGTAAAGCGTTTTAGTCATCATGAACATTGGCCTTTACTTTTATCATAGACAATTAATTAATGCAGTTTTATAAGAGGGGTAGGCATTATTTTTGGTTGCCTTAGAAATAAATCTTGAGAGCTCCTCTACAACAATTCACATATAAATTGGGCGTGCAGATAAATTAAGGTTTAATTTTCCATCTAATTTATTTGGCTAAACGATGGTTTCTGATGTATTCTATAACTAAATGTTTAGGGTGGAGAAGATAGACGATAGCTTATAGAACGTTTGTATTTAGTTACATAAAGAGTGTGGAAACCGATTTGATCGATTCTTATGGAGTTTCTTGCTTTCATAAGAGCCCAAAATCTCACTTGAAATTAAAATATTTTTATTTTTTGATTCTCTTGTACGTATTTGATAAAAGCCTACGCTTCGCCCTAGAAAGTCTCATAGACGATAATAATAATATTCCGGGACAACTCACACACGTTTATTTGATCCCAAGCTAAGCAGTAGTGTTATTCTGTAACATTATTTTCATGTCTCGACAGCGCGGCAGCGGAATCCGTGGTGAGATGTCAAATACGTATTATCGAATTTGAAGTGAGCTTTATTGTCACTCAGGTGAAGCTCGATACCGAAATTATTTACAGAATAGACATACAGAGCTTGTGTTATAATTAGTTATAATAGACTACCTTCTACCTTACCATATGATTTATTAAATGTAAATTGGTATTATGAATTGAAATAGGACTTCAGCAGAACTTCAATTAAATGAAGTTAATTGAAGGGAGGACAGTTTAACTTAATCAATAGGGTCCATTGTCTGGCCAAGTCATTGTGTAGCGTCTTGTAGTCCCTCGAGTGCTCTCAAGTGGATTAGAACAATATAGTAATCTAGTATTAAGTAGTCATGTATATTGCGATATAGACACCTATTTAATATGTTTTTATAAAACTTTTCAACATGAAATGTTTAAGTACAGACCAGATAAAAAAGTAGGCGTTGATTAAAAGTCACTGTGTAACATAATTAAAATAATACTTTAAATAATAAAACTAATATGATACTACAACATTTAAAAAATATTTATTATGTTTTATTGTTTGGGTGCCAATCAAATTTTATATTAAAAAAACTTATATATATCAAACTCTTTGTAAGAGATTTTATTTTCAGTCTTGATGCGTTTATATTGTAAGACTCTATCTGACACAGTTATGAACACTTATTTCTAGATAAAATCGTTTCACTAATTAAGCTACTAAGTGCTACTTTATTAATTGTGACCCAACGCACACAATTCTGACAGACTAATTAGAAATAGAGGGTGCACATGTCAATATCAATACAGCCAAGCGAGTTTGTAAACAGGGCATCTGTCAAATATCCCAACCCTAATTTACGTCCGTTAAGTGATAGTCGTAGTGAGGGGACACTGATAATGTCGATATGTGAGATAGTATCGACATCATGTTAAATACTAATTACAGACCCGTATTTATGTATGAAGTATGTATTAGCTTTTGCTAACGTCTATTGGCTGAATACTTAAACGTAACTCAAATTTAAGTAAACGTAGACTCGTGCTATCCCTGTCACTTTAAGGAGGAAATTAGCGAGAAATAGATTTTAGCGGCAACAGTTTAAAATAACAATAATAATAATATAATAATCCAGCCTATAATCGTCCCACTGCTGGGCACAGGCCTCTTCCCATATAGAGAAGGCACGAGCATTGATCACCACGCTTGCTCTCTGCGGATTGGCGATTTCAGAACCCAAATTTTGGAATCCAGGTTTCCTCACGATGTTTTCCTTCACCGTTTGTCAGAAGTGTCTTAGAATAATTAAGAAAGTACATATAAATTTGAAAAAGCCACTTTGGTACTTGCCTGGGTTCGAACCTGCAACTTTGTGCACACAATTCCGTTCATTGAACCGCTAGGCCACCACGAAATATAACAAATACCCAAAAAATTATATTTACTTATTAGTAAGAACGTAAATCAAGAGGTCATGAATACGACGGACGTTATTAGGTATAGGCCTATAGCGTAAAAGTTGAAAGGGTGGTAAAAAAAGAAAAGTAATTTTTAAAATTTGTGCGTACGCAGCAAATTTTAAGTAACAAGTAACTGCTCATTTCGTTCTTGAAAGGTCTATTACTTTGCATATAAAGAGGTATTCATTAAAGGGTAAGGAAATGGATGAAGGGCAATTAATACTAAGGAGATCGCGTTACGTAAGGGCACGAATTTTATTATGTTAAAATGGTATTTAATGACTTACTTTATGAGATGTTGTTATGATATTTTCATCGTACTTCATTTTCAGAAGAATTCTTTGACTTACTAGGAATATAACTATATATTTTCATTTATATTTTTATTTACATCATTTCACGTAGTAATGATTGTACCTAGATTGACTAAAAACTATGCTTGCAACCAGTTAACAAATCCTCTATTTTCCTTTTAAGATTAAAAAGGCCGTGGGCATCAACTCCTTATCAAAGGAGTCAGCTCGAAATGGAAGGAGGGTAGAGAGGCTAAGGCCTCTCTACCCTGCAGTGGTGAGTAAAAATAAAAAAAAATAGTCTCTACAGAAATTATTACATAAGAAAAGTACCAACTGACACAAGGCGGTATAAAAAGCCTACCCTGAATGTTGAAAACGAATACCTCCTATCAAATCATAACAGCTTTTGGAAAACCCGTAAAAGCCTCCATCAGGTGAATTCAGGTGGTTTTTATGTACCTATAACGTGTACTATAAAAGTATTCAATTGTACCAAACCTGGATCATTAGGGAAAAGTTTGTGTTGAATGTCGAAGATCGAAAATAAAATGTAAGTGGTGTGAAATGTGTTCAATTGAATTTAATCACCAGTTTTATTGATTCACAGGTTTCTTTTTCCCTGTTTGTAGAACTTTTCGTGTCAGTCTTAAATCCTTACTAATATTTTAAAGGCAAAATTTTGTTAGGATGTAGGTATGGATGTTTGTTACTCTTTCACGCAAAAACTACTGAATGGATTTTTATGAAACTTTGCAATAATGTAGCTTATACATCGGAATAACAGAAAGCTATAAAATATAAAGATAGTGTATGAATTGTCATTCATGCGGGTGAAACCGCGGGGCACAGCTAGTACAAAGACATGTTGATCACCATGCCAACTATTAATGTATCGCGGTATCAATTTGTGCTTGAGACAAGTATTACATTACTAAAACTTGACAATATATGATTTTTTTTCATACTGATGGCTCCGTTTTTTTATTTACTCCTGTATCAAACAGTTTCCAGATATAAGCAAAATATACACACTCCTAATAATCCTGCAGCCACATGATAAAAAGAAAAGACTATCAATGAAACTTTTAAATGCGGTTACGTAAAAAAAACCCATTTCTTATAGGCAATAAAAAGCACTTAATAAATATTTATAATGTCTCGTTAATTAGTCTATGAAAGAGCAACGAAGTCGCTAACATTTTAAGTTGATTAATGGCCGAACACAATAAACGATTAATGCATACATAGGAGTTTTTCTTTATCACCGTTACGAAAATGTATAAAAACGTATATTAAAAACGATAATTATAAATGCGAAAGTAGTCAGACTGTCTGTTTGTTCCACCTTCTAAATCAAACCGCTGAACAGATTTTAGCGAAACGTGTTATAAGGTAAGTTTGGATGCCAAGAAAGGACTTGAGCTACTTTTCATCTCGACAACTAATACACACACGGGCGGAGTCGCAGGCTAAGCTAGTATGTAATAAGGTTTATGTCTATAATTTTCATACCAGCGAAGTTCAATTAAATAGAGATTTATATACATTTCCTAATAAATGGTATTAGTTTGTGTTAATTGATGTAAAACAAAGTTTAAGAAACATTAGCGAGACTCTAATTAAGTTTCAAGATGTGTTACTGCTCTGCAATATTAGAGATCGTTATAATATCGTAGATACTAGTTATTGTGAAAAATAATTATGGATGGAAAGGAAACAAGTACAAAATGTCATCAAATGAACAATACCTTACCGATGAACACCAAAAATAACGATTCTTCATTTAAGAAACAATATTTTTATAAACAAAATCATTATAAATATCCCTTTTGGCAATAAAAAGTTAAAAGTCACACTCTTTTAAAATGCTATTCAATTTATAATATATTATTTACATTTTATACAAATATTAATACAGAATGCGTCCAAACCAGCGAATAAGCCAAATTATCTGATTGGAAATATCAATTCACCCGAAAATTTACCGATATCGAGTTTAATTAAAACAACATGCAGTCTAATTTAAAGTTAGGTTAATAGAAAATTATATTATCGATATAATCCCATCACTAGCCTATTAAGAGCCATCGACGCACGTTTGGTAAAACAAAATAGACTAAAATAACATCTAATTTATTTTGACCTGTATGAAGTATGCTATAAAATATTGCTGTCTCTTTCTTACTCATTATTCTTGTGTATTTGCATCTCGCTCACTTTGTTTAACGTATAATTTCGGAGGGATCAACGTTTACTGCTTGTGATGTACTTGACGGGCCCGCATAAAAATAATTATAAGAACAAACATTCGTCTGGCTATGGAAACATCGAGAAACGCTCGTCTTTCATGCAATACAAACTTAATAGCAATGAATGAATTATATAAATAGATACTAAACACTTTAAAAAGGGTAGTTCTTTAATTTGTTATACTTAGGGAACTTAGAAGAAAAGGCCATCTATATGAATCGCCAGACAACAATAAATAAATCTTCTTATATATACTTTTTTCTTTAAATTAAAATTAGAAAATAGTTCGGTACCTAACAATAAAATGCAAAGATCGTATATAATTTTATTCCCAAAATCTTAGCACAAAATTTTAGTCTAAAGTAATTTATTCAGGAAATACAGCCATAATAATAATATTCCGGGACAACTCACACACGGTTATCTGATCCCAAGCTAAGCAGAGCTTGTGTTATGGTAACCAGGCAACTGATACACATACTTATATATTTCTAAATACATACATATTATAGATAAATTACACCCAGACAACCAGAACAAATGATCGTGCTCATCACACAAACATTTGTCCTGGGTGGGAATCGAACCCACGACCTCCGGTATAGCAGTCAGGGTCACTAACCACTAGACCAACAGGCCCGTCATTACAAGTGTTACCAATACATTCAACCCTCCCCTCGAAAACTAAACAATACAATAATAAGCCCGCATAAAATACAGTATTTACTACCCTCATGACGGGAAGTCCTTAAACAAAGACAATTACTCGGTACCGTAAAAACTGATGAAGAAAATAACAGCTGTTTAGCCTTATGGGAATTTTGTCCTTTACGCAACTGTCCAAAAATAATGTCTTTCTGATTGAATTTCGGTCAACTGAGACTGGATGAGGCGGTATTATAGTTCATAAGGGTGTGGATTTGGGCTATAAGGGATTTTGTTTCTGAAGTTTCCGGTATTGGATACATAAACCTGGAGTTCTGGAAATCACCGTTTTTGTTATGTACTACCTCAGGGTAATATGTAAATTCATTATAGAATAGTGTTTTATATGTCGTTTAAAATATTCATCATTATTTATTTATTCAAAGGACATTAATAATAAAATAATATAAAAAAACCCGGCAAAACTGCATAACAGTTTGTTGGCAATATAATTTTAGTACCATAGATTTTAAATTTTTGATTGGTTCTTAATACCGCCAATCTGTTTAAATTCCAATTGCAAAAAGTAGTTAAAAAGTAATGGCATAATTCTATCAAAAACAAAACAAAAAGTTCAATATTTTTCGTTTCGCTAATTCCACTATTCATCGGTTAACAATGAGATCTATTTTTAAATATTGAACGAAATTTAAATTAAATAAAAAAACAATGGCCGCCAGCTGGGCCGGACGGCGCGTTCCGGGCCGGCGAGCGTCGATGCAAGTGCATCGAGCTATGATCATGTACGAGCCAACGAGTTCCGTACATGTTTGGACTGGATACGGAATTTTATGAGGGATTTTAAGCATAAAAATACAATAGAATCATTTTGATGTACGATATTATAAATGACAAAAATATTCACCATTGTCTTTGTGTCCAATAGGAATTAAGTTGTCGTGTGCTTTAGTTGGATATAATGGTCTACCTTTTTTCATACGGGTACGTCATATTCACACGCTGTTAAGACCACTTCAAAGTCATGCAGGTAACGTCTCATAATAATTAGTTCCCTAATATTTTACTTAAAGTTTAGAAAGGAATATATTTGGGATAAAACGCACCTGATATTTTCCCAAAACTATATGAAAATTAATTTACAATAAAACGAAAGCCTCATAAATATTCATCACGTAAAAACATTTCCTTTAACCGTTCACGTTAATCGAAACAAAACTTTACATGCGCGGAACCAAAAGCAAACGTTAACAACGACCTATATTCAAATTTATGACGTAAAATTTAAATATCGAACACCTAATGTGGTTGTGCCTGACCTATCGCAATTTCGTAACATGATTTATTATTGTGCCGCCATTTTTAACGGTTCTAGGGCTGTCAGAAATGTCAGAATGTTTTTAACTTGAACACAATTTGTGATCGTTTAAGAATTATGTTATTTATGAGTGATAAATTAGAGATTTGTTGCATGACTGAATGTACGATATAAGTATTTTTAGTACTACTAATTTACCGTAAGAATTAATATCCGTAACATTAACTAAAACAGATTTTCAAGAAGTGGTTAGCTATTATCATAAATACTTTATATACATCAATTTAGCAATATAGCATATCTACTTTTAAAACAATTACTAGCAGACTACAAAGGAAATGATCTTAATACTTGAATTAACTTGAAAACTTTTTGCCTACAACAAAAACAGTAAATAAATAAAATAAAAACTCCACCCAATCAACCTTTTTGTCGCGACTCGGAAACCATTAGGCGTAAAAAGAAAATCGTTTTAGTCTATACCAAGTTCCACAGATAATTAAGTGTAACATAATGACACGTTCCGGTGATTTTTTAGGGTTCCGTACACGAAGGATGTAAAAGAGAACCTACTAACGAAAAATTGTCTTCTTCTGTCCCTTTACTTTTCAGGTGTAAATTAGCGACAAAATAGACATTTAATACCGTGTTAAAATTAAGTCGCGATTAAGTATTCGGGAGTAAGTCTCTTCTGTCCAGCCGTCTGTCCGTCAGCAGGCTGTATTCCGTAAATTGGAACCTATTTCCACACAATATGTTACAATTGCCGCTATAACAACAAATTATAATGAAACGGAACCATTTGTAAGTGATTCCAACTTACACTTACTTTTTCAAAGGTGCGTTCCATACGAGTGCATGTGAACAAGAAATATGGGCGTTTGTCTATGGTATGTGGGAGACATTACAAAAGAGGTTGGATATATAATATTGTTATTGTTTGTTTTGTCTTCATGTCACTTGGCTATGATTGTCGTATGGTCAATTAAATTGTGTAGGGAGTGTAGGATAGCTAATGGAAGGATAATGATAATGTGTGTAGGGAAGAACTGGGGACGTTTATAAAGGTATTTTGCTGCACAAATCAAATAAGTGGCTTTGTTTCCTGACCTTTCTGTGGCTGTGTTTGTCATTAGACAGGTATTTGAAGGCTTAATATGTTATTGAGGTTACATCCAAGAAGAATATTAAAAGCTATTTAATTGCTTTAAAAACAAGGTTTTCTTTATCATCCATCATCATAGTAAACAAGTAAAGATCAATCAATCAATTAATCAAAATGTTTCTTTTTTCTTTTAAACCAAAAAAAAGGCGCTCAAGAAACGTTACGTGAAATTTACTGTCTCTAGTTGCTCGGTTCCAAAGTGTCCTTCCTATGGAGAAGAGCCGGCAAGAAACTTCATCAGACTAGCCCAAACAATCAAGATCAATCAAACTAGCCCAAGCACAATGGGTTTCGTTAGAGACTTCAGCTACCTTCTGTTCAAAAGTAGTAAAAAGTATTGCGTTGTCACACAAACTTACATAAATACATAAACGATGCGTCGATTCATGCAGTCGTTCCGTGTGAGTGCATCATGACCCACTGTGTACCTATCCTACCTATATGTATGTATAGCAACTTGGTATAGTAAACGCATCGTAATGAATGCACGATGCGTTGATATAAGGGCAGTCGTTCCGTGCGAGTGCGTGTGAAGTTAGAATAAAAAAAATACTTTTCATCATGGCCCACTGTTTACTATTGGAAGGAAAGACCTGATAAACTAACAATATATTATCATTAGAGAAGATTCAACGTTACATTTACAATAGTCTTAAATGCCAAGGACGCCATAATGATTATTATTCGATTATACAATGCAAGAGTACTACCACGAGAATCGTACGCGCCGCCATGACATATCGCTTTATCTAGTGTTGTGCGATCTTCCGGTAATAGTGACGCGACGTATTAGTCGATTCTGATTTCGGTTAACAGTACCTACCTATACAACCAACTTGGTATAGTAAGCGCATCCTAATAAATGCACGATGCGTCGGTTTAAAGGCAGTCGTTACGAACGAGTGCGTGTGAAGGTAATACGCTGGGGTGACGCGCTCGGGTTGGCCGGACGGGGAATGGACATGTGATGGGAGTAGGGTGGATGAGATGAATTTATATTAAAATTTTAGGAAAAGACAAACAAAAAAAAAATCATATCAGAAAGTTTTGATGTAGATTAGGATGTGTATTACACAGCTAAACATGTAAGATCATTCTGCTCAAAAACAGTAGGTGGGTGATTTTAATTCTTTCATTTATGAAAAAGACTTGTAAAATTTAGGGGTACCTACTTGGTAGTCTTAAAATATAATTAATCTATTATATATATATATATCTATAAAGAAGTGAGTTAAGAGATTCTCAATGATAGTTCAGTCTTAAAAAAACCCATTAGTTTAAAACTATTGACGAAAAGAATACACGAAAATAATAGATTTCGTAAAAACATTACTCAAAGAATTCTATAAGAGCCCTAACATTACCTACGGTAGTGTGGTATTCTACCATACTTTGCGGTTAGGTTAGTAAGTTGGTTCCGAGCGAGCGCGTGTCATGATGACAGTGACAGCAACTACCATGGAATGTCAAAACAATGCGTAATAACTACTTACAAGTTATAACATATGCTGTAACTTTACAATGTAAAGTAATCATTTTGTTTAAGTTACGCAGTAAAAATATGCAGTATTTTTGTGAAAATATTGTACAATGAGTGTCATATAAGAAACATATTGACTCAGAAGTATTATACACAAAGTTATATAACTATCAAAAACATGGATTCTCATTTTTATATTGTGTTTGATTTCATTTTAAAACAATGTACTTCTTTATGTTACCAATTGGTTGTATATTTATATGAGGTAACAACATAGGCTAAGTTCTTATTAGCGCTATCTGGGCTTAAGGTCGAATTAAAAGAACTGAATAAGCGCCAAATGTGTTGGTATCTATCAAAATATAAACATACACTTCCAAAGTATCAAAAATTATACAGTTAAAACTACTTTTATCTACAATGACTAAGGGCCGATTTCTCCAACGCCAGATAATTTTTATTCGAGAGATAAAATTCGTGTTTGACAGATTTTGTATTAAAGACCTGTCTAAAATTCTAAATTATTCCTCTGATAAAATTATCTGGCGTTGGAAAAATCAGCCCCTAGTTAATCAAACAAATAGATCTAACAAAAAAACCGACTTCAAAATAAGTCTTATATTTATTTCTTATGGATCTCACTGTCAAAACTGGACCAAAATATAATGAGACCACACGGGAAGCACCGGGTTTCAAGTAAAAAAGAATCATCAAAATCGGTTCACAAAGTCAAAATTCCTGTGGTAACAAAAAAAATACAGTCGAATTGAGTACCTCCTCCTTTTTTGAAGTCGGTTAACAAAAAAAAAAACAAAATCTCATGTTCATAACAATAATTTAAATTTAGAATCCCTCGTCCCATCCCCACTAAACGATCGTACTCTCATAGAATGTTCTCGGTTCAAGTTCAATGTTCATTAGCGTTTGAAGGACCACTCGCGCCAGTGTCTCGCCACTGACTCGACTTGACTCGACTTGACCGTCATACGCATTTTATACTGTATCCTATTTTTAAATAGCTTCCTGCTTTTGTGTTATTTTTGATGATATTTTGATATGTATGGAGTGGTTATACTTTGAATGCTAAATTGTGTTTGTTAAGTTGGTCTTTCGAATGTTACATTTTGAAATCACTCTCAAATTGGTATAAAGAGGAAAATGCTTTATTTAAAAAAGCCCGACAAATTTTCTAAATACTGCCCCGATCTTCATAAATTATGGGTAAGATTTGGCTAAGATCAATCAGACAATTGTCAAACAAAAAAAAAACCGTATCATAATCGGTTCATTTTTTAGGAGGTACGATGCCACAGACAGACACATACAGACAGACAGACGTGACAAACTCTTAAAACACCGCGTCGTTTATCGTTGGGGATAAAAAATAGAATTCATCAAAACATACAGTTTAGTTAACATATTGATATTATTAAATAAATTACTTTACATATCTAGGCAACAGCTGGTAAGCGGCAAAGTTAATATTCAATTCAAAAGACAATTATCTCACAGATGTTTGACAAGTACTGTAAGCGATACTTACAATACTACAATAAGTGCTTACAATGTAGATTTTTATAGGGGAACTAAATAACTGGTCCGGTGACAAATTAAGTAAAATGGTGTGATAATGAGGGACATCATTTAATTGTGCACGTATAAGCATAAATAATCGAACTATGTTTTTAAGTTTCTTTTGTATTTACTTTTAAGCAAGTTTTTAAACCTAAGTTTTTAAGCCTTTTTAGCACTTGTTTAAAAATGAGATATTGAATTTGTTTTACCGATTAATAAAATTAATACTAATTCTCACGTAGAAAAATTATATGTTACATAATATTATTTGTTCATCACTCTGTTATGTTTTATTGATGATAAAGGTAAATTCGGTCTTTTTAAACCCGCTGGTGAGAGAAAAAAATATTATATTTTCCATTTCTATGTCTGCATACTTTCAGAAAAGAAAAATAACGAATTAGAAAAATGTCACACAAAATGGAACCGAAAAAAAACAAACGCAAAACACTTCAAAAAGAATGTTCAAAAAACAAAAGAAACTCACATCGGAATACTCATTAATTGTCGCTTTGAAAACGCAGGCAAAAGCGATAAAAAATATCGAAAATAAAAAGGGAGTACCGACTTTCGCGAATGCCATTCACACCTTTATATCTCTCAAAGTTCTGTACAAAGGTTTGAAACTGCGACACAGTCAACTATTTAAAACACTGTGTTAGATGCTTTTGTTAATTCCTAAGAGTAAGTGAACACAGAAAATTCGCAATTGGAAAACGAATGAATCCGAGAATCACAAAGTAATTTATTTATGAACTTTCGAAGCTTGAATAAAATGAGTATATTTGTTATGGAGACAGCGGAGTTGATGACACTTGGCTCTATTACGCTTTGTTATAGAAACTAGGTATATTAAAGTAATTGACACTAGACTATGAACGACGACAACATAATTAGTTTTGAACTATTTAATACTTTTGAGGAAGAAATTGGATAGCGCTGATAGTCTTAAAGCGTCGTTAGGTCTTGATAAATTTACATTCACAAAATACTGTTTGTTTTTTCATTTTCAATTTCACATGTAACCTTATAATTATTTAAAGCTGAATGTGTAACTAAAAGACCGACTTTTACTTTTTAATAAAGACCACCACTCACCGGAATACATCAATATTTTTGTTGTTTGATGAGTAAGCAAGTACTTATTACTTAATTATACCTACTTATTGATATATTTGATAACTATGTACCTTTGAGATGTTTAACTACGGTAATAATCTTTACATGGCGTGACAGTCTCGCCCACAACACCAACATTATAATAATAATAATATTCCGGGACAACTCACACACGGTTATCTGATCCCAAGCTAAGCAGAGCTTGTGTTATTGTAGTGTATTAGAGTGTGTATACGCATGTGTGCGTAAGTGCTGTGTCGCCGTGTCAGTCCACAATAAATGGTCGAACCAGTAGTACGTGTTTCATTGTTACAAACTTATCAGTTATGGTAACCAGACAACTGATAAACATACTTATATATTTCTAAATAAATACATATTATAGATAAATTACACCCAGACAACCAGAACAAATGATCGTGCTCATCACACAAACATTTGTCCTGGGTGGGAATCGAACCCACGACCTCCGGTATAGCAGTCAGGGTCACTAACCACTAGACCAACAGGCCCGTCGAACAACATTATCCAAGAAAAGAGGTAATTACACTCAAAAACTCTTTGAACAAAACATTACACAGCTCACTCAATTATTTAACTTGTTTCGTTCCATCTACATTCATTAAGGTACATACTCGTCAGCAATAAATCCTGTAATCATCAATATCTATCTAAAGAAAACTCTTCAAAGAAACAAAAACCTAATTCCAGGGTATTAAGGTGGATAATCGCGTACTTATTGATACAAAGGCGAGTTCAATTACTTAACAGATCCTAACTTGGCCGGAGAACCTCTTTGAGAACAGGAGGATGTCCATTTGGGAAGTTGTACAAAGCAATTCCGTTCTATTTACGTTATAAGCTATAATACGTATTATACGTGAATTGTGATTTATTTCCTGTCAAATGATGCAGAAAGTTTATTTGTTAAATTTTGGGGTTTATTTATTGGCTGTAGGGGTAACTGATACATTTAATTCCGAGCTTATGTTTTCCGAAAATATTTTTTTCCGGCAAAGACCCAAGCAAAGATTGAATTATGATGAAGTCTCTTGACATCCAAATCAATAACCAAGGTATTTTTTTCCATTGATTGTTTTCCCTAATTATAAAGAAAATTACATATTTTACAAGCTTTTTTTATTTTTGAAATGTGATTAAGTACTTATAAGTAATACTTTTATCTTTTATTCGAAAAACAATTTATAAGTGTGTTATTAATTTTCAATGATTTAAAATTTGAACGAGATAGGGTTCGGAAAATTTCAAAAGAGGTTCTTCCCAACTATGATGGCACATTATCAACTTAACTAAAAATATTGACATTTCACTTCCCGGAGACAAAGAACCCTCAGTATTCCTTCCAAAATCGTAACTACCAATCCTTTGTCCGCATTTCTTCAACAGCCGTTCAGTCGAGATTCGCGTGGTTGGCTTTGGCTTTTAAGCTCTTCTGTCTTGGATAGAAATACACGTGTAAGTTTGGGAGACTCATCCCGAGTAATTTGGATTCCGGGGATCAGATAGCAACTATTCTCAGTAATGATTTTGGTATTGATCTTATTGTTATGTTTTGATGGTAAGCCACATGTGTCGCGAATGTTGAACTTTGAAGCTGCGTAGTTGTACAGTCAAATTGTAGTTGTAAATTGTATTAGCATAGGAGCATATAGGTATTTTTTCCATTATTTTTATGGTTTATAAGAGCATATATACTATACATACTATACTTTGTTAATGGTTATCGATAAAATGTTTACTGAATGTTTACTATATGTTCTCATGTAAGTGGCTTATTATTGTCTTTATGAGAATAAATGATTTAAACCTTATTAATTAACGGTTTACTAAAATTACTAAACTTAAATAGGAGTCTTTATTTATGATGCTAAAGAAATGCTTAACAAGTTCAGTTCCTAAGCATTGCAAAGCATAAAAATGATATGTAAAAAGCTTAAAGATAGTAATTATAGATAAAATCGTTATCTAGTTTTTACGTGGGCAGGAAAAATTATAATTAGAAATATTAAGAAGTTTATCAGAAAGCAAGCGGACTTCCTCCAAAAAGGGAGGTTATTTATTAGATACGTAATGACGCTTTTTTTGACGTTTCAATAAACAACCACCTTTCCTAATAATCCTATTTCCTTCAAACGTCCAAATAATTAACAAACCTAGTTCTACAACTGTATTCTGCAACAATATAATTCTTAAATTCTAATTAAGATCAGACAGTTAGACGGTAGTTTGTTAGTTATGGCTTATGCAGCGTTACAAAGCGAACTAAAGCTGTTTTCAAAAGTTAAATCTTACACAGCAGTGGAGTATGAGCCTAACCGACCAAAGAGATTGCAGACGGTTGGGTGGGGGCCCAGTTTGAGCGGGTATTATTAATAAATTGAATCTATGTGAAAATACTACTTAGGTATAAATCTATGCTAACATTGTCATATTTCTACAGAAATTGATGAATAAGTAAAAATAAGAAGATCGGTAGATAAATGTCATTTTATTTTTATGTAACTGTCATTATTTGCCATAACCTTATGTGAACCTTGACTAGGTACTACAATGCTTGGAAAAAAAAACTAAATAATTTCCTATAATAATGAGAGTTTTAGAAGCTCTAAACATACATACGTAAAGAAAAGTCTTTTTATATAGTCTACTGAAGCAGTCAAAGAATGCGCTCAGCTTTACTGCTGTAGACATCGTACAAAGAAAGCCTCTTAACGTATAAATGTTGAGAGAGATGGCTTGTGCAAAGCGGTGAATTTAATAAATATTGATGATAAGCCACACTTTCTAAAGGTATTATTTACAACTCAAACTAACTCAAATTTGAATTAAGACCTTATATTAAACTTTCCCAAATACAGCTGCAACTGAGACCCCACCTCCTTCCGTACGCAGAGCATTCGCCACAAAGGTTCTACCACCAGTATATTTGATGAGAGCAAAACGGATGAAATTTGTTTTGGCCTAGGAAATAGGAGACTCCGTCTAGATTGAGATTCGCTTTGTGGCCACTGGATAGAATCTTAAAGGGAGATTAGCTCTTACCTTAATATTAATTTAAAATGGCAGGAGATGGGTTGTGACGTCACGGATTAAGGTGAACGTTTTCTTTGTGTATAATGTCCTTTATGTCTGGTGCATGGTAATATGATATTACATGAGGTTTTAGAATATTCTTTTGTGCTTTTATCCATCAACAGCATAAGAAAGTAAATAATGTGAACTTTTGTGCCGTTCCTCAAAAACGCAAAAAAAAATGTATTTAAATATGTGTTAGTGAGAAATGGCAAGTTACAAAGGTAGATTTAATTATTGCGTAGCATAAAAAATATCTATTAAAATTATGTATAGAAGTATTGGGCCTGGTTTTCTTTGTGTAAATAAGGTCAAAAATAAACAACAATAGTCTTGTCGCTTGGAAATGTCATCTCATCAGAGTTTCAAAATTAATAATTTATTTAAATATCACGTTCAACAGGCTAAACGACCAGGAGACCCCTTGGCGATCACAAGAAAGCCCACGCAATCCGCACCCTTAAGTAACCTCATTTTATTACAAAAGTTAAATGAGAATCCAAAAATACACCAAAGTTGACAAGTTACGTGACAATATACACTTTAAAATGAAGCCACGAAAGTCGAAAACTACTTTAAAAAGTCAAATGACACATCTTGAACCAACATTAATTTGGACACGAATATTTCAAATTAATATCGTGGTGAAAACATTACGAGAGAACTTTGATATTGAACAAAACTGTCCCTGTACCATGAAATCGTAATCGTAAAGCATCACTATTACCGTCGTAGAAGCGAGACGCCGCTACACGCAGTGTAGAGTGCTGTCTCGCTCCCACTTTTAAACAGTCCTACTTTAAGAGCTCATAGTAAGAGTCGATACCTGAAATGGGAATAATGAATTCATGCTAGTTCCCTGTTCCCGAAAGTTTATTTGTACGAATTAACTAGTTTCATCCATTTCATTAAATACGTATGTATTTTGGGCTACCACACAATCATTTAATGAAGACTAGATGTTCTAGTTTATAGGTGTCGCTTATGTATTGATTGCTTTTATTGTCTAGTTGTGGGATTAAAATAGTGTTATAAATATTAACTAGCTGTACCCGGCATGCGTTGCAATGCACTTTTTTCTACCTAGCACCTGCTACTACCTACCACCTACCTGCCTACTACCTACCTACTACCATTTAGGGGTATGAAAAATAGATAGTAGCCGATTCTCAGACCTACTGCATATGCATATAAAATTTCATAAAAATCGGTCAAGCCGTTTCGGAGGAGTATGGTAACTAACATTGTGACACGAGAATTTTATATATAAGAAGAGAATATAAAAAGTTCTGGAATAGCCTCTTTTTAATATTAGTATTTTGAAAAGAAAGAAATAAATAAATAAATGAATATTCGTGCGTATTTAAGACTCCTGATCAAAGAGAGTATTTGCCTCATTCAAACCATTTTAGAACCTTAAAATATTTTTCTGTAAATTCCGGTTTTCCTTTCAAATCTGCGCCAAATTTAAATGCAATTCGAGGATGCAGGTTGTATCTTTCAAGTCGTATACATAATACTATGCAGCTTAGGATGCACGGATAAAGGTTTTCTGCAAGCCTTTCAGAATGATAATCATGCATTGTTTTAAATAAGTGCACTTTGGAAAAGAGGTTCAACCGTACGTAAGCTGAAGTTTGCAGTTGAAGTTTCAGATCGTTTTAGAGGTTAATGTTTTGGTAATGCGGCCTTTTTGGTTGGGTGGACGGAATAGCTAAATTCCTTGACAAGAAAAATGGTATTGTAAAGTCGATATCAGTGGATAAAGTATGTTCTTAGGCTGAGCTCAGAAATTGGGTTACATCACTTCAGTTTAGATAAACAACCGACAGCATAAGCTATACCTTTTTGTAGAAAAGTTTTTAGATCTTCTGAAGCTTTGCGGAAAATTGTTAGTTGGACATACCTGCAACAAAAAAACAAACTTATTAATATACAAGCTATACATTGTAATATATATTATTATTATACACAAGAATCGAGAAATAATATAATTAAATAAACAGTATCCTATTCACATATTGCCTGATCCAAACTTTCAAAACATCTACGAAACGAATATAAGCAGAAAACTATAAAAAACAGACGAAGTTGAAAGAAAACGCATCGAGTGCAAGAGATCAGAATTTTCTGCTGAACAAAATAAAGATATAAACAAAACTCTGACGTCATCGATTCAATCCCCAACTGTAATCAGGTTTAAAGCCAGTACAAGGATGGGATCAAACAAACTTCATTACACCAAAAATACAGGAAACCTCAGATATTACTTTGAAAATTCTGAACAGAACTTCATAAATAGAGAAGGACCATATCGAATACGTCACCTTTTTTTAAGAAACACATTTTTTTTTGCAAATTACTGTTACTAGTAACATGCGAAAAAGATCAACATAGTCAGGTACCATATCGACCACATTAACTACCAGACGAATAAATATAGTTTAAAAAACTAAAAAAAACACGCTTTTAAAGTACTTCTAACTAAAAAAGTGAAAAATAATTCCAAATGTAAGCTGAAATTGGTAATGAACAAAAAACACTAGTATTCTTGTAAAAAAGCGTAGGGCGCTCTGTGCCACATTTTTCGTCTATCGAGCAACCCATCACTTTTTAGTCCTAGCAGCAATACGTGTTGTCTAATTTCATACGTATTGCTTTGGGGACTTAATTTTTTTTTTTTTTTATTTAATCCTGGTTATCCTAATCAGGATAATGTGATAAACCAATGAAATTATTATATTGCCGCTGATTCTTGATAAGTGTACAAAGTTTGAATTAAATCTGTCCGTTTAAAGTGGGTCAAAATCGAGTCCAAAGGAGTCGGTTACATACATACATACATACATACACACATACATACATACATACAAGTGAAGCTAATAAAAGCGTGTTAAAAAAAATGCATCATAATTGGTAAATTCGATTAAGATCTACGATGGCACATACAAACACAAAGAAAAGCAGACACATCAAACTTATAACACCAGCTTTTCGCGTCGAGAGTTAATAACAACCCATTGAGAATGGGTCGTTATTAACTCTCACTCGCATAGGGCTGAAAATAGTTGTTCATCATCCCTAAGATCAAGTCCAGTAAATTTAATAATTCAAAGCGAAATCTACACAAAATTACTTTGAAATTGTTCTCATGGCATATCTAGTTTTCATGGAACAGTCGCCAGGGCTGCCATGTAACCGGGTAAGAGCATTTTGTTGAAAGCTTCGTTGGGGATTAGATGTGTTCTGCGCACAATACAATTGTATAAATACAATAAACAAGAGGTGTGAAGTAAATGAAGCGGTTGTTAAACTTGGGGGGTGAAGGGGGGAGGTTTAAAATACGTGTTGTCTTTAGAATTAGGGGCCTTTCGTCTTTTGAACGTTTTTGGTGTGTGCTGTTAAAATGTTGTTAAAGAGTTTTCGTTGTTTGATTAAGCATGAAAAGTAGGTATATATTATTTTATATACTGGGAAACAAGGTAATGTCATTATTTTTTGTATTTATTTGAGAGTGCATATTTAAATTATGTGAAAGTTAGTTTTATATATTTATATAAGTTTTAATTTAAGTATAGTTGTAAGTTCTTGTGTTTGTTGTTCTATTACAATTAAATAAATAAATAAATAAATGCGGACAACATCACATACATTGTTCTGAACCCAAAGTAAGTTGCTAAAGCACTTGTGTTATGGAATTCAGATACAACGAAGGTACCACAAACACCCAGACCCGAGACGATGTAGAAAAGTTATTTTTTACATTGACCCGTCCGGGGATCGAACCCGGGACCTCAGAGCTAGCGACACCTTGAAACCGGTACGTACGCCACTCGACCACGGAGGTCGTCAAATTAAACTGTATTGAATTGTGACAGTTGATATGGTGCATTGACTTAACAGAGCGTATGTTTGGCAGTTCATCGTACCGAGTTCTATTTAATTATTTAGAAGTTTTAATAAAGACTATTTACAACATTTGAGCAGATAAAAAATTTATTAGTGTTTGATAACTTCCGTCAGATTTTATAGTTTTTTCCCTTTTTTAATTAGCATTTTCCTAGAGCTAATTACATAACTGGAGAACATGGTAGATTTATCTAGCTTTAGCTTAGTTATTTTAAAATGTCTCCAATCCGGATGTGTCTTGTACCCAGCCCTGTCAGAGGGCAGAGGTCGGGGTGTGAGGCACCGACCTCATTTGGTTCCCGGGAACTCATTAAGTCGCCTCACCGCTTAATTTTTAACTTAAGTGAAAAAAAATATAGTAAATTTTCCAGTTCGTGCCTTGCTTTGAAGTTAGTACAAATATTAGCAGGTTTTAGTAAGTGGCTTACATTTTGAGTGGAAGTCGTACATTTTATGTAAATTTACGCATGTGTAAGTCGCCGTTAAGTATCATGCTGTCTCTTTCACATTATGGTGTTAAGATGAGACGGATGTATTATTTGGGAGCGATTTAAAATTAAACCGTATTTGTGTGTAAGTGTTTAAAATATTGTTTTTTATTCTACTATAACGCGGTTTTCCTGTACCTATACCTAGCAGTTAAAAAATGTAAAATAAGAAACTTTACAAGCCTAGATTTGTTTATAATAAAAAAAACTTTAGCGTAAAGTGTAAAGAAATTATATCTCGAAGGATATTTATTATTATTAGAAAATAGATATAAAAATATGGAATAACTAGATTTATCTTAATGTATTTTTGCCTATTTACGTCTGGTTTAATATCTCATTAATAAGTTGAAAAGAAATATATTAGGATAATATTATTTTTTTAATGAGGTTTTCTAACCTCATTAAAAAAACCAGTATTTTTATTACACAATAACATTTCTAAATCTAAGTAACACGCCCACATACAATAAAACTATCATAATGACTCAGCACAGCACAGCTACAAAACCGGTCACCCATCCATTTCTAAACCTCACCATCTATTATTTAATACTCAAACAAGTTCACACGTTACCGATACATAACTAATTTAAGTTTCTAGAAGGTCAACTTGAGGTCACGTGTGGCAAACGTTATGTAATGATTACGTAAAACAATGTTTTGGAACAAGGAAAATTTGGAACAATATAAACTTTTGAGTCTTTAGAAGTTGAATTTTAGAAAGAATGCATTTTAATTTTATGTAACTAAGGGAAGGAAGGAACACTTGACCGTTCACACTCAACAGACTAACGTATCATCGGTTGAGTGTGAACGGTCAAGTGTTTTTCTATACATTGGTCTGTTCTGGCGTTACGCGACCGATAATACGCGACGCATGTTCCGTCAGATATGAACCTTCCCTTAATCAATATTTTGGGTTTTGTTTCAAAAAATTTCTTTAAACTAGCTCCATTAAAAAACTTTGAATATATTCTAGCATAATATGAAATATATTTGATTTATTAAGAAAACTTACAGCTAGGGTACAGATAGTGAAAGAAGGCCAATTTGATTTATTGGTTTCTTAGGTTTACGCGAATGTTAGACATTGAAATAAAATTACTTTTTACGTATTATATGCATTAAGAGACTGCCTTAGACCAAGATACCTGCAAAGGTGTCGAAAGTTCGGGACCTCATAATCATTATAATTGATTTATTCTCACCTATACCGGTACAGGATCACTAGATATTCTTTACAACCTATATTATATGCCGTTTAAGTACTTTCGTTTATAATAGGGATGTTATGGATATGAATTATCGGATACGGATTGGATACGGATATAGAAATGATTTTTATACCGGACACGGATACGGATACCGATATGAAATTATTTCGGATTATCCGTTAGTTTCGGATAATTTCGGTTACGGATATAAAATTTTTGAGGAATTTCAGAAGTAAAATATAATCTCACAACACAAGTTAGTTACGTTACGAGTATGATAAGACGACGACGTGTCGGTCGCTGCCCGGCCGATCAACAAAATAACCTGTCATCACTTGTCGCAATTAGGCTCCGCCCCTATCCTATATTATCCGAAACTTTTATTTCGGATTCGGTTACGGTTATGGATATTATTTTATATCGGATATCCGATAGTTTCGGTTACGGTTACGGAGCTCCCTAACATCCCTGGTTTATAACCCATTTTATACACAATGCATGTAAATAAAGATTTATAGGATTATATTAAAATAAACTATTTGTATTGACTGTGTTTTACATTTAATTAATTTAATCTTTATTGCATTATAAAACATTAATCCTGAGGTTGTCAACAATAATTTTCGCGGTTGTTTTAACAATAATATCGTATTAATGTCACGTTATGTTTTGACAAACTATATATAATTTAACATTTAATAGTATAGATAAGGCAAATTACAATATACTAAATAATTAATGTCAATTATCATTATATTAATATTATGTACTGTTAACCGAAATTAGAATCGACTAACACGTCGCGTCACTATTACCGGATGAACTGACAACACTAGAGAGCATTGGGTAATGGCGGCGCGTGCGATTCTCTTGGTAGTAGTCTCTTGCATTGTATAAATTAATAATAAGCATTATGGCGTCGCTGGCCTCTAAAAGTATTGTAATTGTAACGTTGTATCCATTCTTATGATAATATATTGTAAAGTTTAAAGCATCAGTGGTTTTCCTTCTAACAGTACGTATGTATTTTTAGCAAATTTGGTTAACTGTACTGAGAAAAAAATTGGGTATTTGTTTGAAAAAAATTGTTATCATATAACTTTTGATCAAAGAAGTGTTTGATATAGATACACTTTTCTTTGTCTTAATCGCTAGAGATAATTATAAATTATTCGGATGATCGTAAATTCTTCAAGAAAATTTTATTTTAGTCGTCTTCAAATCTAAAGGAAGAGAACATTATTCTGTAATATCTACCGACAAATCTATTCAAACGGACTAGTTTCAGTAAAGCTGGTCAATGTGCAAACGACAACGTTGAAACTCCATAATTTAATTTTCCAAAGTGACGCTCCCCAGTTCTGCTGATCAAAGTGAAATAATACACAAGTTTTAACCTTCAAACAAAAAGCCCGAAATACATTTGAACCCAAAATTAATTGGTTATATGTTGTCCACGATTTTTGCATGACAAACGACGAAAAAATCCCTCTGCAAAATGTTTCGTAGAAAAACGTTGTAAAAACAGGGTGAAGGTACACTCGAATACAGTTTTTGTCAAAATATAGAACTCTGATTAAAGAGTAAAAAGATACGCAAATAAATAACTAACAAAAATAACGTGCACTGTAAATTGAGCGTACGGAACTCGGCTCGCTTTTGTTTTTTTGGGAACAGTATTTTGACAGTGTTTTGTTTTAGTTTCGCAGTGTAGCCGACGGTAAAGGTCTGGGGTACTGTAAATATAATATACATGTGTGAGGCAGAGAATCTAATGGTATGTAGCTAGTTAAAATAAGGCTTAGTAGAAAGGTGTTAAATTAGAATTGTTAAAAGTGCAATAAAGGCAAAATATTAAATCTTATATATAAAATTCTCGTGTCACAATGTTAGTTACCATACTTCTCCGAAACGGCTTGACCGATTTTTATGAAATTTTATATGCATATTCAGTAGGCCTGAGAATCGGCTACTATCTATTTTTCATACCCCTAAGTGGCAGTAGGTAGGTAGTAAGTAGGTAGCAGGCAGGTGCTAGGTAGAAAAAATTACAGCTAGTAATGTTCTAAAAAAAGGTTCTGATTCAAATTTTTCAAAAAAATTACATGACATTTCTATTGTAAAAATGACATTATCCTTACTAATATTATAAAGCGTAGACCTAGGTACCTAAACTAAAATAAATAAACAAAAATTAGATATAAATCAATATACTTTTTAAATAAACACCTTAAATGTAATCAAGTGAATTTATTTACGTTTTTTATTTGATCAATAATCTTATTTAAATGGTTGTACGATGGTTCAAATATTCGATCATGCAATCAATCACTCGTTAACAAGTATCAATCTACTAGACAAATATGAGTAGGGTTGTTAACCATCACTTTCACTAAAATTGTTTAATTTTTCACTGAATTAGGTGACTGTGAAAAACGATATAAGTAAAAAATTAATCTCGTGATCAGACGGCTGGTTTGTTTCTTGCATAGAGAATCGGCATAGCCATTCAACGTGGCAATGCTGCCAGCCTTCTGGGCACGTTTCCCGCCATTGACAAGGATGACGATGATTTTTTTGACGCGTGTTAGTTTTATTTATTCATATAAGATTTAATTTTAGTATAGTTGTAAGTGTTTGTTGTTGTATTCGATTTAAGTATTGAATTGTAAATAAAAGATCTTGACAAATAAAGGGGATTTATAGAATAAGAACACATTGCATAAGCTAATACCAAATGCTTGGAACAGGTCAGGGAAAAAAGACTGAACTAATGTATTTTACTATTATATAATTTTAATGGTGTACAATAAAGAATATTCTATATATCTATCTATCTGAAGTCCAGTTAATATAGGTACTCAATTTAAACGTTTACGTAATTTTCGTAGCTTTTTAAGAGGCAAAAACAACACACTTTTTTTGTGGGATCGTTGACTCAAAACAATGACTTCAAACACAACACAAAAAACAAGAACAATTTTTAAAGAATAGGCATGATAACGCACAACAAAATGACTGAGTAATTTGATACAAAAAAACATTAATTACATAAAATCAGACTACAATCTACAGTCTTAAATTAATACACTTTTCTAAAAAAGAGAGATATACACTTATCTTAGAAAAGTAAGCTTTTTTTATAACGATATTTTTTTTTGTAAAAAAAATATTTCAGCAAGTGGCAACCCTAGGTAGCATCCAATCAAAAACGATAAGTGGTTTCTGAAGATGGTTTCAGACGTTCCGTTTAACATTGAAAGTAGAGGCAAGTGTTTTTTGCTGTAATATTAAATCTGAGAGGTTCTATAGTAGGCAGTTATACCTTATTGATCTTATGATTTGTGAATAAGGTCGTGGGTTTGATTTCAGCCTGTGTAACTTTCTGCCATTATTTTGTATTGAGTTTTGATTAATTTTGGCTTTAACTATAATTGTAATGATTTGTCTGTAAAAGATTATACACATTATATTAATTCTAACAAAAAAATATCGACTTCAAAATAAGTTTTACATTTATTTCTTATAGATCCCAGTGTCAAAACTGAACCAAAATAAAATGGGACCACACGGAAAGCACCGGGTTTCAAATAAAAAAAGAATCATCACAATCGGTACACCCAGTCAAAAGTTCTATGGTAACAAACATAAAAAAATACAGTCGAATTGAGTACCTACTCCTTTTTTGAAGTTAAAAAAAAGAATGCTTGTCACAATTTATTACATTTAATATAATAAAACATTTTTAATACTATTAAAAACTTGGTAAATGTCTGAAAATGATATGCATTACTAAAATTCATCCTTAAGATAGACAGGTGGTACTCCATCTGTCTGTCCAAATCTTCAATATATATCTAAGAGCGCCTACTGAACCAAGCAATACATTTTCCAAGATTACTCTGAAAAACATACATGAAATTCAATTTACCTACAGTATTTTGAAGGGCTCTTAGCGCTGGATATAGGAATATACCTACAAATGTTTTACTGAAAATATATTTAGGATAAGGCTGTGTATCCATCGATAAGGTGCGAGGCAGATAGGCAGTGTGGAAAAAAATAAGAATTTATAAGAATATCTAAGTGAGAATGGAGAGAAATAAATAAGGTAGTTATCCAGGTAAGGCTGCCTAGCTTTGGTGGATAGGGTTTGTTAAGTTCAATTTTAAATAAAGTCTGATATTGTCACAAAGTTACGAGTAGGCAAGACTTTTTTTTATATATAGAAGGAACGAATATTAATCACCATTCCTTTCTGCTCGCAACAGCAAAAGAGAAGAGGAGAGGAGAAGATTCTTCTATACGTACCAAACTGTTTAGGTATTTGAAAGGTTTTTATTCTGAAAACATTACACTTCTTATTTTGGGCCGTTGTGTAAAGGCTTTCTACACATCCTTATACTACTCATCTTTCACATGGTTGTGTACACAGCCTTAAGGTTCAAGGTTGAAGATGTTATGTCGGCGAGTCAATTTGTTTTTATCGAAAAATATGTTCATAACATTCATATTATTAGTACTAAAGACATGTAGAGCTATGTAATTTAAGAGGGTTCTCTGACTTTTAATATTGATGTTTGCAAAATATGAGCCCTTTTATTTACTTGCTGTATGCTTATTCTTGTGTATTATTTTAAGTGGCGAAAGGATATCAATGTTATTTTTTGTGTATGTGGAACTGTACCAACTATGTTAGCTGAATTTAAATAACGAAAAGATTATTTTTAACCGACTTCAAAAAAAGGAGGTTCTCAAATTGACCTGTATGTATGTATGTTTGTCCGCGATTATCCCGCGTTTGGCTGAACCAATTTAGATGAGGTTTTCAGAAAATAATCAGTTAGATCGAGGAGAAGGTTTTAGTATTTATTATCTTACTTTTAGACGAGACAGGCTCATATTTATGTTTCTAATCTAATAATATAATATTCACACTCCCTTACCTTACTATAATCAATCATAACAAAAACATGTCTATCTAATAATATAGCACACAACTTTGACAACATCTGTTCAAAAATCTTTCAGAAAAACGCGCATACAGCCTTCACGAACGACAGGAATAAATCATTTTCATCATAAAAGATAACTGAAACAGTGTCTACGCAGCGCGTAGCGGCGCTACGGCACGCTACGCCGTAGACGCGTAGGCGTCGTTACGAAAAACTCACTGCCAATAAGAATTATGGCTCTATTTGATGATATGCTTACGTTTATAGACTTTTTTCTTTAGATGGAGGTTTTATGTGTATTTGGGTAACATACGTGGATAGTAATATGTTTTGAATTGTTATGATATGAAGGATTGACTTCTTAGGCGTATATACTTCATTGTCCAGGATATTTTCTTATTTTGGTAAATGAACTGTGCATATTACAAAAGTCTGGGTTTATCAAACACTCTTCGTACTCCTTTTCAATTCTATTAAAAATAAGAAATAACAGTAATTATACTTTATGTGTCAAAATGAATACCTAAACATCACTTTTTGCTGCAAAGTATCCCTCAAATAAAAAGTATTACATGTAACATAAAATCGAAGTCCTAATCCATTTTCCAGTGAATTCATGAAACACCGAACAATAAGTTACGGCGAGTGAGACACTCATTCAATTTGCATTGCCAAGAGAATTAATTAATTCGTTAACGATGAAAACAGTTTTATTAAACTTGATAAATGTGTTTTATGATATTCACATTAAGAGCTATTATGATTTTAATGCATTGTCTGCTAAAAATAGCCTTTATGAAAATTGCTTTTAAACATATGGTTTTTATTTTAAAGGTCGCGGTTATTTATTTGTGAGATACGTGTAAAAATTGATTTTAAAAACAGTTTTTTCAATCTCATATAAACTGACAGTGTTTTAAAAAAACACTGTCATCATCATTCACACACTTTGTTATCTTACGACATTGCTGTATAAAAAAAATTTTTTTTTGAATAATCAAGCACTGCTTTACTTTAAGACCTTCTTAAATGTCTTCCTGTCTCTACTTTACACCTTAAAGTGAAAGAGACAGCTTAGTGACGAATAAAAATTAAATAGCATTTGGTATTCGGCTAGTTAACTCACAAATTTAACAAAGCAAATAAAAGAGTATTTTTTTTTTGTTTAAACTCCCTTATCTCTAAAAAACATGCCTGATTCAAGGGATTTTTTTATTTATTCCTGTTAAAAAAGTGGTGGTCCACGCTAAACATAACAAAACCTCGGAATATGCTTACAAAGTGGTGGAGAGCTATACTTATATTACTTGTTCTCAAAAGTATCTAACACTTAAATATTTTAGTACCTATCTCTACAAATAAGACTAATCTATACTTATAATAAATCTGTAGAAGTGAAAATCCTGTACATTGAAAATATAAAAAAAATAAATGGCGGGAG
This sequence comes from Autographa pulchrina, assembly GCA_905475315.1. Lineage (NCBI taxonomy): Eukaryota > Metazoa > Arthropoda > Insecta > Lepidoptera > Noctuidae > Autographa > Autographa pulchrina. Next base: position 3,068,002 of record FR997775.1, read on the forward strand.
GTGTTACTAGACTGACAACGAACCCAAAAGTGTGAAAAAAAAAAACATTGTCTGTCCGTCTGTCTGTTTGTTCAGGTATCACGCAAAAACTACCGGTTCGATTACGATGAAACTTGGTACAATTATTCTTTATTATCCTGGGCACCATACTGGGTAGTTTTTATCCCGGAAAAATATAAACAATAAAAAACAAACTTAATTTTGCGGTTAATAACTCATTGATAAGTTTCGTCATCCACGCGAACGAAGTCGCAGGCACAGCCAGTATCGAAATAAAACTCATATCCACATAACCTCCTGATATTTACCCAAAGGAATGAAAAGCGACATAAATACAATTTAATATAGATACAAAATAACTGGAAACTGAAAGCCAGCGAGTCGTAACGCTGCAAACCAGTTCAGGGAATCAATTAACTTCATGTTATGGTTCAGACAGACTATATCATGTTGCTCGCTAATAACACAGATGTAAAATAGGTTTTACTGGATATGGTAAGGTAAACGTAGTTACAAGGAATTATGGTGATAGATGTGAAGGGAATAATGAAAGTGGACGATGCGAAACAAGTGTGTAAGGATCGTAGCAAATGGAAAGAAGTGGTCCCTGCCTACCCCTACAAGGGAAAGAGGCGTGATTGTATGTATGTATGTAGATCAGCTATGTCCTACAAACTTTTTTTTTTCCTTACCTATACAGTCTCACTGCTGGGAAGAAGCCTCAAACTTAGAGTATCATTGATTAACATTATAAAAGCCATTAAAGCTTGAAATAATAATAATATAATAATAATATTGATATTTTTTAAAATTCGAGCTTTTCTTTTTAAAACCACTAGCTTTCTCCCTCAGCTCCAGTTGTGTATGCGTTTCTACCTGTTTAGAATATTTAATTACATTCTCGCACTTATAATTTTCTTCTTCTTCTTCTTCTTGCGGTGCCTCTCCACTACTGGAGGTTGGCCGTCAACTCCGCATATCTCTCCTTGTCCCTCGCCAGACGAAAAATTTCTTTTACGTTGGCGATACCGGTCCATTGTCTAACGTTTCGGAGCCAAGACATTTTCCTTCTTCCGACGCGTCTTTTCCCCTCAATCTTATAATTTTAAGGATTATAAAATCTCTTCCAGAAACCTATATCCTTCCTTACATAACAGGTGGCAAAGGCAATACTTTTAATATTACGTCGTCGACGCGTAATATACGTTCAACTGCACTGCGATGTACGTGACACCGGAGAATGCCTTCTATGAGGTAAATGTATAAGTATAACCTATATACCACCTGTATGGGGAAAGCAGGGTTGTCTGTTAGTACTTTAAATATTCACTTTTGGATTTTTTGGATTGATTTTCAGTGATGATTACTAATATTGTCAAACCCGTTTCGCAGATTTTATATGTTCCCAAATCTAAAAGTATTGCTTACGTTTTGTTATAGGTAGTATGTTTTTTTTTTTATATAAAGCATAAGAAAATATGATAAATATAGGCAACCTTAACTCGGAATTTTGGTGCAGATGCTACTTATTTAGTGAAAGAAGTAAGTAAGTAAGTAAGTAAATCATTTATTTGCGTATAAACATGGTATACATTGGTGTTAATATTATTACAGTAGATCTACATGTTTCGCTAAGATAAAACATAGCATGCAAAGATTTGTTATTTTGACAGAATGAGTAAGGAATCAACATCTATATATACTTATAATGAATCTGTAAAAGTGAAAATTCTGTACATTGAAAATATCTGTACATTGAAAATATAAAAAAAATTAATGGCCGGTGTCCCCGACAACGAACCAAAAAGAGTGAAAAATAAAATTTTTGTCTGTCTGTCTGTCTGTTTGTTCAGGTATCACGCAAAAACTACCAGTTCGATTACGATGAAACTTGTTATAATTATTCTTTATTATCCTGGGCACCACACTGGGTAGTTTTAATACCGGAAAAGTATAAACAATAAAAAACAAACTTAATTTTGCGGTTAAAAACTCATTGATAAGTTTCGTCATCTACGCGAACAAAGTCGCAGGCACAGCTAGTCTCATATAAAATAAAATCATGTAAACTGTAAAGATGATGATGAAGTGTTTATTAGTCTCCTACTGATTAGTTTTAATTAAATGTTCTGACGTGTAAAATAAAAAGTTTTATTCTTAGCTGGATGAGACAGTGGATGTAGGGAGTTGGGAACTTATTTAAACTGTGTGGGTAAAAAATCCGTGCTCGCTAACTATTATGACGGGCCTGTTGGTCTAGTGGTTAGTGACCCTGACTGCTATACCGGAGGTCGTTTCCCACCCAGGACAAATGTTTGTGTGATGAGCACGATCATTTGTTCTGGTTGTCTGGGTGTAATTTATCTATAATGATAATATGTATGTATTTAGAAATATATAAGTATGTTTATCAATTGTCTGGTTACCATAACACAAGCTCTGCTTAGCTTGGGATCAGATAACCGTGTGTGAGTTGTCCCGGAATATTATTATTATTCCTTAATTTTATATGACATGAACACAGACAATTTGTTATTTGTTTACTTATTTATAAAATAACTATCTAGTTAGAACTACCTAAGTATAGTTTGAAATGAATATTGAATAATAATTTTCAACTCAATTACATTCCAAAAGTGGAAAAGCCTGTGTAATTCTACAATTTAACATCACGAACTACCAGCTATTAATTAATATAAATTTAACATCCATCAACTATACATTTTGCTCACATATAATGTTAATATTTAGTATAAATTAATGTATTCACAAAACAACCACTCGCTAATAATTTATTTTAATGTTCATCGGTATATATGTCAAATTATTTCAGCCTGTAATTTCTCATTTCATTTTTATTAGATTAAATATTAACTGGTACCAATTAATTGCCGTTTTTAATTCTTGGAATGTTTACATTGCTGAGTTGATACGTAAAAAGAATATATTAGTTAATGTGTAGTAAGTAATGTAAAACGTTTTTGTAGTTATTGTTTGAACATTGTACTACTACTTGAAGTGTGTGTTAAAAAGAAAGAACTGTGTGTTTGTCTTTGCCTATTAACGTTACTAAATTATGTTACAATAAAAATAATATTATTACTTTTGATATTTTGAATGTTGAATATTTTATATACCTTTTACTCAAAAATCACAGTATTCATATTTTATCTACTGTTACTAAGACGATATTAACGTATCACAAAATTTCTATTATTTCTTACGTAACATTAACGAATAAAAACGTTACTTGTAAAAAACATTAATTACATAACAATTTACGCAACTAAATCACGTCTAACAGGTAAACAAACAATTCGACATTAAAATAACATTTAACTAACAATTGTGTGATATTTTCTTTGTCTCGCAAAAGGCAAAGGAATTAACTTCGAAGTCCTTTTTGTTAGAAAGTTAGACCTTTTCGATATACGTAACAGGAAAAGGTAAAAAATCTTTTGATGGATAAAGTAAAGAATGTCTTTAGAAATGTGTTATGTCGTTTGGGGAGTTTTGACCAGTTTTGAAATGCATTCGGCTTAACTTTGAAGTCTTAGTCTGGAGGTGACTTTGACTGATAACCTTAAAATACTTTATTTAATAAAATAATCATATCAAAGAAAGAGACTGGGCTTTTCCTTAAAATTTTCTCTGATTCGAAATTATATTTAATAGTATTTATTTGTATGCTTTTTATGGCTGCCAATGTAATTATTTCACTATTCCACTGTTTATTTAAAATAAAACTGTTTTTACGGAAGCGAAAATAATTATATAAAACAGTATATTATGTACATTCCTTATAATAAATAGCCAGGAAATTCACTTACTACCTATACAAGCAACTTTTTAAGCTGAACATAAATACATGGGATCATTTTTAGCGGATTTTGTTTCCGTTGATTCAATTATATTAATTCCATGATTCACAAGTCACAAAAAATCCCAACAAGTCACTACAAATTCACTACATTACGACGTCAATAATTCATATATTAAACTTCAATAAACTTAAACCACATAAAACCTCCACATTCAAGTAATGCGAAGCATCGACATTGTAACATTAACAGAGCTCGGATTAAGGCTGCGTTAACTTAGCAGTCACTTAACTTACTCGGCTTCGGTTTAAGCTCCCCATTTCCACACGTCCACTTCACTTGAATATAACTTTAAATAACTTTGAAGTTCTGAGTTTTTTACACTGCTTTATTTCGACTAAGTAATTTTAATTAGGTCAGCGTTTGGCTTAGCGTTTGAAGATGTTAAGTTTTGTTACTAAGCGGTATATGTACGGGTATATATAAGGTGCTATTAAAGCAACTGCCACGGCTTTAATGGGAGGTAGTATTGTGTTTATAGATTACAATAGTAAAGATAAATTATTGATTATTTATCATATTTTTTTTCATACAAAAAAAATAACGTATAAATTTGAATTGATGTATTAGTATAAAACCATCCCGTGTCATAAGCTGTTGCCGCTCCGCACCGAATTCAAACATTTCGCAAAACGCCGCCGCGCCGCCGCCGTTCATACACTGTTGCCATTCCTATTAAAGGATGCCGCCGCCGCCGCCGCCGTGCGCGCCGGCCGCTCGGTCGTCAAACACAGCCCCGCGCGCCCCCACCCTCACCCGCACTAGCACGTTCGTCGCACGCGCCAAGGCCAACCGACCCGGTCGCCAGTCGCCCCCCGGCCGCGCGTTCGGAAGGTAGTTCTAGCGATTAACGTCAGGAATATCGCGCGCCCTATTATTAAAAATGCCTCCCAGACGTCGGTATTCCAATCAAGAATATCTTGAAATGGTATTGTGCTACCGCGAGTGTAACTCGGTGTAACACGGCCGCTTTGACCCGCCTCCGGTTGACGCAGGCAGGCCTTCATACTCGGCCGAAGTCGAAGAGGAAGTGCTTCAGTGTCATCCTCTTGCGAGCACCAGGGATGTTGCTCGAGTCTTCGACGTGAGCGACAACTACGTGTGGCGAATTTTAAATCGTGAAGGGCTCCATCCTTACCACTTCACAAGTGCCGTAGCCTCCTCGCTCGCCGGATTTTACCCCTCTAGTCTTTTTTTGTGTGGTCGTGTGAAAGACCTTGGTGTGGTGAAAGAAATGTGGTAGAACTAAAAAGGCGCATCAAACGCGCATTTAGGCAAGTGAAAAGTGAAACGGACACATTAAATAAAGTGAAGAGACATGTATGCAAGCGTGCCTTCATCTGTGTGCATATGCAGTGTAGATAAGTAGGTACTAGGTAGGGAGTGAGTAAATAACTGTAAATACGGTGCAATCGTTGTAAATAAAATGATTAACTTTTAAACACGCCAAGTTACTGTAATTTATCGTTATTCGATATTAATCTAAGTACCTACTGTTTGGTTTCTTAGATTTACGCGAATGTTAGACATTGAAATAAAACTACTTTTTTACGGACTTTTAATAAAACCGCGACAACATCCGTAAAAAGTAGTTTTATTTCAATAACTACTGTTTATAAATAATACGAAAAAAAATGCGATTCTTACACTAACTTGACAGTCACACAAGTTTATCATCTTATTTACCTACGTCAGTTTTTTTTGAAGAATGCTGTAGCTGGTAAGTAGTTGCACTTTTAAAACACTTGTATCATGTATGCCTGCGTATTATTGCGTACCTAGTAGATTATGTAGTGACGAACTAGTCAGCTGATTACAGTTTTCATTCACAGAAAAGATGGAAAGAGATAGCAGTTGTTTTCATTGACGAAGCGTCACATTGCGCGTAATTTGTGAACCACGTTACGCAGAATAGAGTCAATGTTAATTTAACTATTTTAGTCTCTCAAATATAATTAACTGTTCCGGGGTACGAAAGTTCTTCACTATTGTAATCTATAAACACAATACTACCTCCCATTAAAGCCGTGGCAGATATTTTTATAGCACCTTATATACTAAAGGAAACTTTTTCTTTTTAGTTATTCTAAAAAGCTCTCTTTTTAGACGATGTATGTTTAACTTCTATTTAGCTTTTTTAAACGTTTTTGGATAAATACCTATTATACATACAACTCTTTACTTTGAAAAAAGGCAGGCAAATGATGATACTTTTTACATCTACATACAAATGTACACTCAATTAAGAAATTACTATCTAAGGAACCGCGATTAACTCAAAAACTACTAAACAGATTTTTGTATGGTTTTCACCAATAGATAGAGTGATTCAAGGAGAAGGTTTGTATATACTTCGTTATGTTTCGTCTATGTAATTAAGAGTTACTTTCATATTATTATTTATTTACCCTACAAAGTTTTAATAACATCAACATTAACTAATGGATACAAAAACAATTTTCTCAACATTCTACGAACACGATACAAAACTTATTACTTAGTATTAAGAGTAACATTCATTGTACATCGAGCTCCAATAAGGCTTACTTACCTAACGAGTTTGTTTGAAAAAGTTCCGTTTCAATCTCAATCTATTCACATTTACTAGATTTCTTACTATCTAAGTAATATCGCTACCTTATATTTATTATTATATATATTTAAAGAGTAATTTAATGTTAGACAGAATAATTATTTGGTACTAAAACTAGAATTGTATAAGGAACCGTTTCAATCAAGTATTGGTCAGCAATAGGCAGTCCACTGCAATCATATATGACAAATAAGACCCGGTTCAAACCGAAAACCGGGTCGCAATCGGTCAAAACGTCCATTTCTGTCCGCCATACCATCCATCATACAAAGACCTTTCTCTCCAAACTATTTACGAACAAAGTTAGGTATGAAGACAGGTCTAGACTTTCTGGCCGCATGAAAAATGACATTTAGTATCGTGTTACGTAATACAGGACGTTGTACGATAACAGGGAGTAATGTGACGTCATTTTACACGTCTAGGGAATCGATGAACACTTCTCGAGCCGATAAACACCTAATGACTTTAGCATTAAGGTTCAAAATAGCCTAGATATTCTCTAGCCAATATTGCTATCTAGATAAATTGTAGCGTTAAAATGAGTAAAAAATAAGGTCATGTTTGCGTTCAAATAAAATCCGGTTAGAAGCGGTTGCAATCGGCGTACACTAGTAAGCCCTGGATTATTAGGTGCATGCCGGATTTGACCGGATTTGCTTATTCCTACGAAAGTTGAACACGCGTCTTAAAATGTTTATGTAAAGTTATATATTTTTTTAAAACAGTTAATTTATTACAAACTGCAGTTTGGTAAAATTTACTGTATACTGTTAAAAGCTTAAAAATAAAGAGTTATGTTGTGTGAGAGTGCCTCTATTCAAATCTGTTATAATCTCTGCTTTACATGTGATTTCAACAGCTGTTTATACTGTTTTTGTGTAAGCCTGTTAGTTTACACTTAGTTTAATTAAATACTTCTTTTGATAACATTTTTGTTTCTCTCTAAAAAGCTTTTCTATATTAAATATTTTTTTAATGTTTTTAACAACGGTGGCTGTTTTATAGATATTAATTCATGCTGGTTTCAGAGAGCACACGGAGTTCGCGATGGTATCTAGCCAAAAAGTTTAGACGTGTCAACAAATATAATATTACCATCTTAAGCTGAAACCTGAAGACCAGATAACAACTTAATTTTACTCAATACATAAAATAAAAGGCTGAAATTAATATTTAAAAATATTTCTCATAAAATTGGAACACAAGTTTTTGCGGGCATTTCTATCTGCTAACGACCCATACGTCTTCATTAGAAGGCGCGGGTTAGCTTGCGTTACAACGTCGAACTGTTTTGTTGAAAAAATTATATAAATTCAGTAGGTATATGACAAAAGAATAAATTAAATTAGAGATTATTTTGTCAAGTTGTGATGAGGTGTTAAATAGTAATAAATTACTTACTATCAAAATTTGTGTTAGTTTTAAATGATGGCCTTAGTGAAATTTGTATGTATATGAATATAGGTTATTATACTGTACTGATAGTCCTTTAAAACTTTTCTCTAAATACAAGTTTTTTGAATTTAATGAATAGCTTAATGTATTTAATACAGAACAATTAGTTTTTAGTGTAAGAAGATTTGTGAAGAAACTTTTTAGACAACCATTTTGAAACTTAAAACCCAAAATTTTAAAGTTGACTAGAACAAAATCCCTTTTATATAGTTCTACAATATTTAAATTACTTTACAAAATATTCAAGAATCAAATCTCTATTCAAAAAATCATGTATATAAATTCCATAGCAAACGATTTTCTTCTCAAATCTGATTTGCATTCCAAATTCAAAAATGCAAAATGGTTTGGTGGCCACGTCTTTATGAAACGGCCCTCTGTCGGGATTTAATATTGTAATTAGATTGTATTCTGACCGTGTGTAGGTAAATTTAAGAGACGCGAAAAACATATTTTGGTGAAATAATTTGCGATATTTAAAAATGTAACATGTTTGGATGCAGACTTTTTAGAAATATGGAATAGAATAGAATGAAATATTATTTATTGTACAAACTTAAAGTTACATATGCAAGTGACACTGGTCGATTTAAGTGGCCTGGGCAACGTTTAAGGTGATAATTTAAAGAGCACAAGATAAAATAAAAAATAGAAAAAAAGGTAACAAAATATTTTCGTAACAGGGTTGTTATATTTAGTCCATTTAGTCAATTTTTATCTACTTTACATATTATTATGAAAGAATTAATAATTCACGCAAATTAAATAAATTAAAATTATTCCCTGAAATAAACCTTTTACCTTTACCTCCATTCAGCGTATAATTCAATTTAAATCCTATTAGTGCAATAAATCAATTTTAATATAATGTCGGGCAATGTGGCGCACCCCTAGCACGGCTAGAGTTGCACCTCGTTTGAATTTCCGTTGGCAGTTAGTTTGAATTGTGCAAGCTTTTAATCCTCTTCCATTACATACTTTTTGGGCCATGGACGTACGAAAAAATGGATACCTTTGTTTTTTCTTTTTTCATGTTACAAGGGCCGGAATTTCGAGATCGTTTGTCAAGGTGAATGTTAGGAATATTGGTGAAATGAATGCGAATGTGGATTTTAAAGTTAGCGGTTAATAGAATTTATGTTTTAGTTTTGTTAGCTATTTCGGTTCGGTGTACATTTAATGTTTTATTTATTACTGTGCATGTATTTATGCTGGGGATTTGTGCTAGCAATCAACGGAAACTAACAGCTTTTTATACAGTGAAGCGGGATAGGAAATGTAACTGTTTAGGTTACTTAATTTCTGTATGCTTGTTATTCACAATGTGTGACCCTTAGAGTATAGATAAGAAACTAAAGAGTGAGCCTATCAGGGTATGAATCGTAAGCACGAGTATGAACTAGTTTTGTCGTAAATATTGTATGAAGATGGAGCGCGCCGTTTAACTAAAACTTTCTAAAACAATAATATTATCCTAACAATATCGAAACCATCGATATTTTCGAATATAAGGCTGTCGTTGTGCGAAAAAAAACTCAATCAGTAAACGAATGTACTAGACACAGCCAAAAAAGTGCTTACGCTCAGCAAAATGGGGAACTTGCGATACTAGCGGTCTATAGCATATATAAAGTCTATGGTGTGACCCAACTCAAAGGCTTTGGCATTTTATATCAATCAATACAAATATATAAATATCGATACAAATACAACAAATCAAACATCATAAAAATCGGTCTACGTGCCATTATTGCGTTACAAAATTAAAGGTGTAATTTACCCCAACCTTGTCTAATAGTTTTTTTTAATGATATATGTAATTATTTTTTCTATGAAAACAAGAGCCTCTATTCTGCAGTTCTCTACGTCCCACAGTTTACGTTCCATAAAGTTTGCATGTATAACGTCTGTTTTAACTTTACCTGTTAATGTTAGACCACAACTAATGAAGTAAAGGTATTCTTGTCTAATGGCTTCGAGGAAATGTTATTTTTAACCAGTAATAACTGTTCAAAAGCATTATAATGTGAGTATTTGTAAGCGATTGTTCTGTAGTTTTCAATTCGGAGTTTAATTTTATTTCGAATTACTGAACTAGTTTTTATGTGATTATTTTTATGTATGAGATTTCAATTTTAAAGTTATTACTGGAGGCTATTTTATGTTACTTTTACAAAGTTAGGTATGTCATTCCCCTCATCCGTTTTTTTTAAATCAAAATCGGTTCATTCGTTTATGAGCTACGTTGCTACAGACAATGACTCACAAACACACAACTACAAAGATGAACAGTCATACATACATACAAAGATGCATATAATAAATTTTCAACCGTGCCAATCAAATAAAATGTAGAATTGTATGTGCTGAAACTTATGTCAAGTTTATTCTTCCTTGAGAGTTAATTAAATAGCGCCTGCACTAAAAGTACCTATTAATAGTGTTGTTCGTCAGCACATAACTTTGCGAATCAATTACTTTGAAGCAGGATGCTCGGATGTTCGCGTCACTATGTAACTACGTCGGACTTCGAGTCACTTCTAGTGATAGCGCAAATTGTTTGATAACAACTTTACTCCTGTTTTAGTACATGTAGTTAATGTTTGTGACAAATGTGTTGTGATGTACGTTTGGCTGTATTTAATTAATACTAATGTTGATAGTTTTATGTATTATATTCGCTTGTGTATTTTTTTTAATAACCTGTTAAGTGTCCCACTGCTGGGAAAAGGTCTCCCCCGTCTGATTCTAGACATTCCTGTGTCGAGCCACATGACACCAATCACTTAAGAAGCGATCGATGTCATCATGTCAATGTGTAATTATATTGGCCATTTTTGATAAAATCCCTAAAAAAGAGCCTTAGCCGAAAGAGGTGGTGCATTTACAATAATATTTTGTTTTTTTTTTAATATTCAAAATAAAGTAGAGGTCATGTATACGTTTGTTACATGTTATATATTTGGAACTAAATCCAATAAAAATTTAAAGAAGGCTAGGCAGAAATAATTTGTCTCGTATACCACTCAATTAATTACCGTCCCAACAAAATCGGGATCAAATTAAAACACGCAACAAATATTGTTAGCAATTTCTAAATATAGGTGTATTTACCTAAGTAAATGAGGTGCCTATTGAAAAACCTTCGTTGGAATAAAGGCACCGGTTGGTTCCCTCCATCATAATCAATCATCAGTGAATGTTGCCAGCCTCGGACAGCCATTGTTTTGTTTTTTCCCGGGCCGAGTGCATTTTTGTGAAAAATGGAGGGTAGGTGTTTAGGTGTCTCTAGTTAGTGTTCACAGCTGTGTTAGTTATTTACTTTTTTAGTAGTTTAATCTATTATACACGTAGTCTTGCCTACAATTCACAATTGTGTAAACTATTTTTATACACGAGGTAAAGCTAATATATTTTTGTTGATTTGTTTTTTTTTCTTTTAAATTATAAGACTATCGATGAACCTAGTCGATGACCACAAAAAGTGGATCTTTTTTTATGTATACTGATAACCGAAATTAGAATCGACTAATACGTCGCGTCACTATTACCGGAATAACGAACAACACTAGTGAGCAATATGGCATGGCGGCGCGTGCGATTCTCGTTGTAGTAGTCTCTTGCATTATATTATAAATTAATAATAATCATTATGGCGTCGCTGGCCTTTAAAAGTATTGTAATTGTAATGGCTCCTACACACAGTGCCGGCGGCAGTGCCGCCGGGCGAGCCGCCGCCGGCCAAGCCGTCGCGCGTCGTCACACAAACAAATGCCGGCGGCTCCTTTGTATGCCGCCGGGCGCACGGCGGCTTGGCCGGCGGCTCGCCCGGCGGCACTGCCGCCGGCACTGTGTGTAGGAGCCATAACGTTGAATCCATTCTAATGATAATATATTGTAAAGTTTAAAGAATCAGTGGTTTCCTTTTTATAATACCTACACTACACATTTGACCAATCATTATTAAAACAAAAGAGAATAAAATGTAAGTAATAAGTCAAATAAATCAACTCATAATAATTTTCCTCTTTCGTTCGTTCGTTCGTACTAAAATCATAAATTAGGACTCTATCTCAACTTTTTAAAATAAAGTATCCACCTTCAAAAAACATTAAAAAACTTTGATGAACTATTAAACGTAAAACTGAGTCTCTCTTAGATCAGCAACATTGTAACAACTTAGTTTTTCTTAATATTTCCAAAACTTTAACTAACGAGTAAATCCTACTTAAAAGTTTACTAGCTAAGTAGGTACTAACTAAAATACACAGTGTAGTAAGTTTTAAGAAATATGCTTAAGCAGAAAATTACTTTATTTTTGTAAGTTTTTTCATGAAAATATGAGTCAAATTATAAGTAATTATATTCTAGTGTATAAATTGTGTAACTAACTCGACTTTGTTTAAGGGTATATCTTGTCGTAAACCCTATGTTATATAGGGTCTATTATTCAAACAGGTCACCGCAATACAAGGGTCAATATCTTATTTTGTTACTCGCTATACGTTAAGAGGAAAGGGGAGCGGACATACTTTTGAAAATTCGGTTTTTGAAGAAAGTATTGCTGTCGCTCTAATTCTCCCGCTCTCTAATTCGTGCGATAAGGACAACTGCAGCTCAGACCGAAAAACTGACGATAAATCGAGGTTTGGCTCTCGTCTATTTTCTCCCCCAATTCTTAACCAATTTTAAAGATATTTCATATACTGCATAAGAAAAGAATAATCTGTGCCTCTATTTTTTCCTTTTTTCAATAATCGTCGCCAAATTTAAAAAAAAAACGCCTCTGAAAACTGCGGTCAAAATCGGCACTTTTTAGAAGGTTCCAGTTTCTTTAAATATAACTTATTTAAAAAAAGGAGAAATAGGGGCATAGATCTAGTTCATATTTACATTACTGCAAAAAATCATAGCCCTAAGTTCAGAAACCAGCGAGAAAACAGACGAGAACGTTTGTATGGAGAAAAGTCCACTCCCCTTTCCTCTTAAGATACATCACTTCAGCGGTTGGGTTATGATTTTTGGTGACAAATAATTAGGCAATGTAAAATATCAATTATTTAATTAATTCATATTGCGCTGAAATTATGTAAACTAACTCTATAATAGATGTACTCTTCACCCCTTTAGGATAGATATACCCTTTCGATAACTATACACTATATTTGTAAATCTCATCCCCAACATGAAACAAACTACATAAAAAAGTTAGTTAAGCAATGTACTCATATCATATGCCCCAAATACCTCTACAGTTGAAGTACAATCACGGTCAAATGTTTTACTATCAGGCAGTATTTTTAATGAGTCCGTCTTTTATTAACCACGGCATGTAATTAGCAAATGAACTCGGTTTATAGCTACGGCCGCGATGCCCGTGATTTCAGCTCTTATTCCCTCCAGGTGGTTTTAATTAGTTCTTTTTGTTACCTATTTTGTTGATGAGTGTACCTGAAAAGACAGACGAAATTGTTAATTTTAGGTATACGGTGATATATTTATTGATGAAATTAAACTTAAAATATTTACAAAAATTAATAAAAAACTAAGCCTACACAAGAAATAAGAAGAATAATTAATATATAATTTTAGGTTATATATTTGGGTCATAACTAAGTATTTAGTAAGTATATAATTTTTGCAAACACATATCTCATGGGGCGAAGGCTCCAAAATATTATCAACAAAATAATAACAAAAAAAAAAGGGTTTCCCCTATGAGAAAATTATTAATCGTATAAATGCATAGATCACATACAAACTCCATTCGGTTTTTACTTCGAATATCAGATTACGCTTATGTTTTCATAATTATATTTTTTTTAAGTTTGACATTATTGAAAAAGAGCTAGCAAATCTAGGACATAGCTAGTTAAATCTAGACTAATAGATAGTATAACTGCAGCACTAACAACATTTACGACGCAAATCCGAGGCCACGGACAGTAATAAACATTGAAAGTGTAATCTAATTAAAGCACTCAAATATTGCTCCCATAAAACTTTAACATCATAAGAATAAAACGATATAAAACTTTATTATAATAAGACTAGTAATATCCCGCATCTTCATCTATGTATATAACTTAAAATAAAAAGCTATAACTTCAAAAAGTTGCATCATAATCGGTTCAGTTGTTTGTGAGTAAAATTGTAACAAACATGGAAATTTTGCAATATTTTTAAAATATTTATCTTTAAAAGTAATTAGTACTGTTTGATGTCGAATGTAATTTAAAAGACAAAAGCGGAATAATTAATTACAGATGTATAAAACATCAAAAACCATCTCAAATGGTCCTTATATAATTACGGTAGCGTTTATGTATGGGTTAAAGGGCGCATGTCACACCAGATAGAATTTTTAAAGAAAATAAATATATATTTTTAAACATGTTTATTTAGAAATATTAATTCATTTAATAATGCTTTAGACGGACAAAATATATACAGACAGACAGACACGTCAAACTTTTATAACTACTCCTTTTTGACATGGTCAATAAAAGAAACTGTTTTAACAGGTTAACTGTCCCGCCAGTAGACACAATAGTTAAACAATGGAAATGTCCATATTATTATGTGACTCACGGGACAGGGAAAGGGTTAAAATAACATGAAACCATATTACATAATTTGAATTTTTTTGGTATAGTGTCATCTAATTAAGAATAGGAAGTTCAATAACCAACTAAAATACTTATGCAAAAATAACATATTTACATCTTTAATACATACTCAATTAAAAATGTTTATATTAAGGTGAATCACATTACAATCACAACATTCAATAAAATTCTAGAATTATTAAAAATTACCAACATTTCAACCTTAAATTACTTTAATGTTACGCTTCGGTGTAAATGTAACACGTTGGCCACCGGCCACTTTAATTACAATTACGGACCTTTTATTGTGTCTCCATTTGTAACATTAACGAACTGTGAAAATTGAGACCCCTACCTCGACTGAGTTTTCAAACATTCCTTTATTGACTTAGAATTTGTAGAAAATCGAGTGAAGTGGAGTTTTAAAGCATTTATTTCGAAGAACTAAGGTCTATTTATGTAATAAATAGTTACGAGTATCGTGCTTTTGTAGTATACTTATGAAAGCTGTCATGAAAAGTTTTTGTATAACTTACTGTTTTTTTTTAATTGTAAGCAATAAAGATTGCAACTATGTATTGTATACATGAATAAACCAATGATAAACAGTATCATTTAACATACATAATCCCGTGAAAAAATACATTAAAAAAGTATCTTATACTTTAATTTAAGTTACAAACGAGATGTGTACCAAATTTTATACAAATCAGTCACAGTTTTTTTTGCATGAAGTGGTTACAAACATACTAACAGAAAAAAAACACACTTTCAGTTTTCAATTCTAAAGTATCGTACATTGGTGTGTATATATTCTCTAGAACCTAGTTTTTCAGTCACATAATGAAGTATAATTGTGGAACCGCCTTTCATACGTCGAGTCCTACTCAAGTAGGAAATCTCCCTTTCAGCTGCTGAAAAACTTGACACGTAGGCGACAAAAATGAATTTTACACTAATTTTGAATTCCATGAATGTTCTAGTAAGGTGTTTATTTATTTATTGTACAAACACATAAATGATAATATATGCTTATTAATAAATATTGACTCAGTAACCTAATAAGATGTACAACAGGATGTCACATAACACAATGCCTATGCAATAGTAATCTCAAGATCCAGGTGTTACCAATATCATTTGTTCTGTGTCTTTAATTTATCAATAATATGTATATATTTAGAAATATATAAGTATGTTCATCAGTTGTCTGGTTACCATAACACAAGCTCTAATTAGCTTGGGATCAAATAACCGAGTGTGAGTTGTCCCCGGAATATTATTATTAATCTTTCCTAATAATAAAATGTTCAAGTTCATTATGCCAGTTCCTGGTAAAGGCCAATTTTGAAACATAGAAGGTTGAACGTTGAACACCACGCTTGCTCGCTTAGGGCATTTTCTGATTAGGTTATTCTGGGAATTAATAACATAATCATAGACTGTTTTCGCGAAACTACTAATATAAATTTAAATTAAACACCAAATAAGTTGCATTAATCATGTATTATCACGATACGTAATTTAAAACCGCGATATAATCCGTAAAAAGTAGTTTTATGACGTCTTACTTTCAATTAAATCAGAAAGCAATAAACAGGTAATTTGAATCACAAATTGACAAGATTAAATCCTAAAATCAAAAACATTTAGCGACTCAACTAAATCACATAGTATAATTAAGTTTTAAATTCAATATAGTGACGTAACCAATCGATAGTAAACAAATGTTTAGGTGCTGGTCAATAGCCTATTTAACCTATTTGGTAGTAACCTATTTGGTAGTTAAATAGGCTATGACCCACAGCATCGGGAGTTCCGATATCAGATTAGCGACGTATCGGAGTTTGATATTAGTGTAGTTTGGATATTATTTTAAGGAGATATGTAGCCTTTAAGTAGTTGGTTAGTTGTTTATGTTGGTGTAGAATATATTAAGTCAAACACCTAGGTTATACATAGACCGGTATAGTACTGAGTACTTACATTAAACCTACTATCTCAAACATAAGAACAATGTAAGTATTTAATCGAAAATTTTATCCAATTTTATTTACCAAATATTTCATTTATATTTGTCTAGGAACTTAAATAACAACATAACATAACATACCATCACGCCTGTATCCCTTAAGGGTTAGGCAGAGGTGTACCAATGTACAACCACAGTTCGCCGGTATGTTTAGGTCCTATGTAATAGGGGGCGAGACTATTGCCACTAACCGGGCACAAATCCAAACTCCGACCTGCTACTGAGAATTTCATAGAAAAACCCAATAACACCTTGGTCGACTTGGGAATCGAACCAAAGACCTCTGCGTAGCAGTCGCGCTTAGCACTACTAGGCCAACGAGGCAGTCTTAAATAAAGACGGTATAAACTTAAAAGACGTAATATAGTTCATTTTCTTTTCAAATGAATATTTAAACAGAATTTCAAATTATTGTCATATTTTATAAATGTAGGACATAATTAAAATAAAATAACTACAAAAAATTTCAATATTATTTTCACCTTACGTATAGAACATTCCAGATTTTCCTACGAGTATCCCATTTCCTGCCCCTATGGCCACTCAAAATAAATTCCTTGGTTTACCTTTTTGCCAACAATGAACAAGTTAATACGTCACCTTGTTTATAACCTTTCTTGTGACCTCGTGTCATACTTTCATGCCCTCAATATTGTGACCTTCGTTTGTTCCGATCATACGGAACCTATAACAATTGAACCTAAGTGTTTCTGTAATTAGCTCTTTGCGTCATTGGTTGGTTAATCAAGAAAGTTTTTACTGTTAAGATGTTAGTGACGTCGAAAATAAAAATAGTTTCTTTACAAGAATTTAAATAAATTTTATAAGGTATTATTAGTTTAAATTTTACCAGTGTAACAATTTACGTGCAGCTTTGCTTTTAACCGATTTCAAAAAGCTAGCTTTTTTGTTTGTTTGTAATCTATTTAGAAATTATTTAATATAATATCATTTAAACTTCATTAATAGCAGCCTAGATGTTTAGTTTTTTAAAAGGAATAGTTTTTAAACATTTATTAAGAAATCATTTTAATTGTTATTTTTATTATTTTAACTCATAAGTAAAGGTACAATTATAATAATTTAAGTAGGTATCTACCAGCTGTTTCGACAGACGTGATGTCGCCTACACGAGAGATGTCGTCATCTTTTGTTTATAACCGACTGAAATAAGGGAATACTGTTATAAGGTCGCCCACTAAAGCCTTGCGTAATTCTTTAATAATATCCGGTAATTGCACAAAATATCATTACGTACCCACAGGGAGGGCTGTTGATGCTGAAATTCGGAAGACGCTTAATTGTCTTGGAATTTAATAATGTTTTTATAAATTAACTAGCTGTACCCGGCATGCGTTGCAATGCAATTTTTTCTACCTAGCACCTGCCTACTACCTACCTACTACCACTTAGGGGTATGAAAAATAGATAGTAGCCGATTCTCAGACCTACTGAATATGCATATAAAATTTCATAGAAATCGGTCAAGCCGTTTCGGAGAAGTACGGTAACTAACATTGTGACACGAGAATTTTATATATAAGATATCAGATTAACGTTTAAGAAAATACGATGCATTGTCAAGTTAGTAATTTCAAATATTTGATTCTGATGTAGGGAGGTTAACAATGTATTTTGAACAGAATTTTTTTATTTTGTTATTCGATTTTCAAGTTATAATAGTCTCGCCTTAAGTAGGAGTTATCAAATTACGGTATTAGTGAACACCAAACTTTCGATGTTAATATAGTTTATATACAAAATCACAAAAAAAAAACCATACGGTTTCTTGTTTATGGAGTTTCTTGCCGGCTCTTCTCCATAGGAAGGACACTTTGAAACCGAGCAACTAGAGTCAGTAGATTTAACGTAACGTTTCTTGAGCGCCTTTTTTTTAGTTTATAAGAAATAAAAATATTTTGATTTTGATACATTAAGCTAAAATTTAACCTATTTGAAAAGTCTCTCTTGGGCCTACTTTAACTGAGAGCGAACAGAACACATTTCTCAAACGGCCGGTAATATTAAAAAAGCGTGTTTCGTCTCAAGGACAATTTAGTTTTTTATTGATGTCGAAACATTATGCAGATAGGCCCTTAATTGTGAATCCTCTTCAATGTTAGATACTTTTCTTTTAAGGTTCCTTATGCCGAAGAAAAAAACGTTTGAACCTATTTTCTTCGAAGTCATTGATACTTATAAAGGTCTGCAATATTGTCAAATGTAATTATAGCTTAGGGTTGTGTGATAAATAGGAAATTAAAATGTTTGAATAATGAATAAATGAATAAATGCGGACAACATCACATACATTGCTTTTTATGTTTAGCTAAGTTATG
Organism: Autographa pulchrina; assembly: GCA_905475315.1. Classification (NCBI taxonomy): domain Eukaryota; kingdom Metazoa; phylum Arthropoda; class Insecta; order Lepidoptera; family Noctuidae; genus Autographa; species Autographa pulchrina. The sequence continues at coordinate 3,086,913 of FR997775.1, forward strand.
TAACTAGTATTGTATATAAAGGGAAATCGAGCATTGTAGTAGTTAATACTTTATTATTTACCGACTTCCGAAAAAGAGGTCCTCAATTTGAAACTAAGTTTGTTTTTGTGTTTTTGTTACGCGATGTCACTGACAATTGTTGGTCGATTTCAAGAAATTATTTATATGCTTCAGAACTGGTCCTAAATAAAAAATGACGTCAATTTTTTCTAAATTCTATCAATTATTTTCTTTGATATTGTCTTTATGAAAGTGGTAGTTACTTTAAGGCAGCAACAAAATGACCTAGATTTAAGGCTTGATTTAAAAAAAAAGCCATTCCACGTTTCCAATTGAATTAAATTTATATCAGCTAAAACAATATACCATTCATCCCTAAACTACGGAACAGTTAACAATAAAAACAAGCGTCACTTCCCGCATTTTTTCTAAAGAAAAACTAATTATTTCTCGTTTTCCCGCCATTATTTTCCATTCAGTCTCGTTACTGTTTCTTAACGCCTTCCCTTTGTTTCTTTTTCCCTTTGTGCCTTTATTTCTTTGGGCGACACTTTAAATGTACTTGAGTGATTGGTAAGCATATTGATTGTTTTTGAACTGAGTGATCTAATGGGGTTTTGTGAATTGAGAGTAAGGTTTATGAGCGTCGATGAGGGCGAAGTGTGATTAGGATATAAAAAATAAATCGTACGATTTTATTTATATATTTTCATTTCATTTAATTTATTGATTGAATGAATTTTAGCATTTAGTTACGTTTAAACTACTTAGTAACTAAGTTTATGGCTATAATTCGGTACATTGACGGGCCTGTTGGTCTAGTGGTTAGTGACCCTGACTGCTATACCGGAGGTCGTGGGTTCGATTCCCGCCCAGGACAAATGTTGTGTGATGAGCATGATCATTTGTTCTGGTGTCTGGGTGTAATTTATCTATAATATGTATGTATTTAGAAACATATAAGTAAGTTTATCAGTTGTTTGTTTACCATAACACAAGCTCTGCTTAGCTTGGGATCAGATAACCGTGTGTGAGTTGTCCCAGGATATTATTACATAGAGCCGGAATGACACGGAAAATAAACAACAACTGAAACAATACCAGGCAATTAAAGATGCCACATGCTATCTATGGTGCACAACTAGTTTTTACCCGACTGCCAAGAAGGGTTATGTTTTTATTAATCAACACTAGACGTCGTAGTAAAAAATACTAACTAAATATTAAGTCTCAGCCACAGCTTAACTAAGGCGTTTCTTTCTTAATGACAAACAACATTTTTTCATATTGATAACTATAATATGTCATGGTCCTCTTATATCAATAACCCGGATCTCAAATAACAAACCATTCCAATCTACTCTAACATACATACCATGAAATGAACATCGTTAAACTCGAAGTGAAACCGGAGACAAACTTGCCATAGAGTACATAAAGTATAGACGTGATAATCAAGTGCCGGGTCTAAACTCATTAGATACTATGTAATGACGTCATTCGCTCAGTGAAGGACTTTCCGTCGAACTATGTGATAGTAGCTGTACGATGGTTTCACTCCTTGCTTTTGTCAGGCAAGTAACGTAATTAAATAGCATATGCAGTATCTGTAATAATATATAGTAAGTATATTACCTTCCTCGAGAATTAGGGTGTCAAATGCCAATAGACTTTTTCAAACCTGACTGATAGTTTTAGAGATTACAAAGAACAAAATTTAAAACGTAAAAACTAAAATATTTGTATGAATATGTCTTTATGGTAATTTTTGGTAGGTAGAAGGGATTTGGTAGTAGGTATAATGAATGTCTTTTGAAATGTTATTCGGATTTTATTGCTTATTTAAAAAAGGTTTTTTTAATAGAAATTATAAGTTAAATTTAAAACATTGTGTCTTAAATAACGCATTTATGTACCTAATTCATTTTCATGATTTTGAATTAAACTTTCTAAAAATATAGTTTGCTTTATAAAGTTGCAACTGAATACCTTCTATTTAAACCTACATGATTCAAAGCAGGATAATATGACGGTACTCAACTGGATACAACGAATTAATTGTTTATTTAAACCTCGCCAATGACGCTACGGTTAGTGTGGCCAACTACTGGGCGCAGCGTATTTAAATTTTAATAAACAAGATTACCATCGACTCGAAAATAAGAAGAATATTGATTATTTATTTATTAATAAGTTACTGTACACATAACAGACAAGCAATAGAAAACACATACAGAACAAATAGGTACAAAGGTACTGCTTATTTCAAATGAAATTTCTTCCAGCTGCCCTGCGACAGAACACCTTTGTATTTTTTTTTAATTATCCAGTATTATTTAGATACATTTATATCATATAATATTTTATTATTTATGACTAGCTGTGCCTGCGACTTCGTTGGCGTGGATGACGAAACTTATCAATGAGTTTTTAACCGCAAAATTAAGTTTATTTTTTATTGATTATATTTTTCCAGGATAAAAACTACCCAGTGTGGTGCCCAGGATAATAAAGAATAATTATACCAAGTTTCATCGTAATCGAACCGGTAGTTTTTGCGTGATACCTGAACAAACAGACAGACAGACAGACAAAAATTTTTTTTTTCACCCTTTTGGGTTTGGTGTGGGTCTAGTAACACACCCCGCCATTTATTTTTTTGATATTTTCAATGTACAGAATTTTTACTTCTACAGATTTATTATAAGTATAGATTTAAGACTAAAAGACTAAATAAACAACAGGCTCATTAGGTACAGTTGTATAAAAGTTCAACGCGACTTGATAATCAAGTGAGATATTTCCAAAATGGCCGCCTGACTAGATATTACCTTAACTACATAACTTAGTTAAGTTTATACAGAGGCTTACACTTATAGTTACGAGACAAAGTTTTGGGCGACAATAACGTTCTAAGTTTCTATTTAATATTGCCCAACGTTGCCTAATATTGTCGTAATTTTGGAAATAAGGCAGGCTGTTGCGCTGTTCATCATTTTGATAAATATGTTTGATTTTGGTGGAGTTTGTATACTATTAGAATTGAATTATAATTATAGACAGTTTAACAGTTCACAATATAAATGGAACCATTTGTTTTTTTTTTAAGAATTTTAAGGCTCATAACTAGAAATGTAGAAAGAGAATGATTAAATATAAATGTATAAATGTTAAATATAATTTTTAAATTTATAATTTTAGGACCATATATTGCGGAACAAACTACAAAACAAAAAGTCGATTTGCCGAAAACGTTTTCCGTAAACAATGTAGGTTCTGGCTTAATGTGAATGAACTTATTAATACATTTAAACTACTTATGATCCAAAGAAAATAAAATTTTCGATAACTTTATTTCTCTATCACAAAATAATATGAAAATCGATCGTGTGTAGCCAGCCTTAGTACTCGAGACTATCTAGATTCCAACGTTTATCGAGGCAAATAAACTAGACTAGCAATGGTTGTAATGATGATTGAGACCCCTAACTGTACTTAGCCATAATAGTTTAGGCTGGAATAGTTATCGTATATTGTGTGTTAAACTGTTTTAGGTACGTAAGGTGTTAGGTTTGAATAAAGGTATTAATAGTAGGTATACCTGAATGAAAATACAGTTTATATTTTCAAGGTTTGATGTATTACAAATCATGGACTGCTAAAGAAAAAAAATCTGAAGAAAACTTATATTTTTCCAGAGTATCAAAGAGCAGGTTTTGCCACATTTCAGTTTTGATATAAGATAATAATATTTTAAAATATAAACGCACTTTTTATATTTATCTGTCCAATAGGCTGAAAATGGACATGCATGTCATTGTATTTTAACCCCTTGTTAGATTTTTACATACTTATGTTACACAAATAAAACGATCTTTATCTCAAAAATTAAAATTAAACTAAAAACTAGTAATAGTCCCTGATTATTTACTGCTTTTGCCTACAGCAAAATATTTTCATACTTTTTATTCAACCCTAAAACGCTACATTACCATAAAATGTTTTCTCAATTCTCTAGTGACCATAGACCATATGATAATGCAGACATTACCATGAAATTACCACGGGGTCCTAAATAGCCCCGATTGACCCATGTCCGCCTAATGTGGGGTATTTCTGGCCCCATTTGTTTTTATGTGATCGTATTTAGCATTGAGGGGTTGAACTATCTATGCTGTGTACCTACAGTGTTCTGGAATGCAATTTTTTTTACTATGATGATATTATTGTTTTGATGGTATATAATCGGTAGTGGTTTTGTTATGTTTTGTTTGCGAGTTTTTTTATGCGAAGATGACTTTGCGTAATTTGTAAAAGCTGATATTTTATAAAAGTAATAGATCAATGGGGTATGTATATTTATATCGTATTATGTTCCAAACATAATACTAGAACTTATGTTACTATGTATGCACCTGTAAGTGAGTAAGCTATATTTTTTCAGGTTTGTATTAAAGCCCAACATTCTGTAATAACAGTCCTTAAAAATAATATACCCCAGAAATAATAATATTCGGAAAATCTCAAGCCTTTTATGCCAAAAGAAAACTCCCATAGTAACATATACATTTCCCGCATTACTAAGCAGTTTTCAACGAAACGCCATTTTTGGCAAAACGCCGCAAAGATATTGCAGCGGCGTAAAAGCCTGTCCCATTACAAATTAAGGCGAGCTTAACCTGTAAACTGACTATAATTAACGACCCACTTTATTGTAACACTCTTGTTTAAAAGTTAACGCGGTGTTTTAGGGTTAACGGCCGTATACGCTCGTGTATGGAAATTTTATTCGCGGTGTGCCCGTGTAGTAGATAATTTTGCTGTTTTTATGGTAATTTTCATTAACAACTGATTTTCTAGGGAAATTTTATAAAACTGCTATAAAAAATATGAAAAGGAACAATCAAATCAAAAACAGCCTCCTTTTTATGAATAGGTTAAAAATTTAAATTACTTATCAGAGTGTGTTACATTTCGGGGCGGAGTTGAACTCAACAAATTAAACATAATGAAAATCGGTACACCCATTCTTGAATAACAGGTACCTAAAAGGTGTTACTAACCCGACTTTAAAAAGAAAATTATAGAATTACTTATCTTTATTAAATTACTTGTGTGTGTGCCCCGCGGTTTCACCCGCGTGAATGACTATTAATTCACTATCTTTATAAATTATAGCCTATGTGTTATTCCGACGAATAAGCTACATTCTTGTAAAGTTTCATTAAAATCCATTTAGTAGTTTTTGCGTGAAAGAGTAACAAACATCCATACATCCAAACAAACTTTCGCATTTATAATATTAGTAAGGATTAATAGTCTGCAAGGATCTATCAATTAATTTAAAAAATAACTTATATTTCAATTTCCTGTCACAGATGTAGCTTTACGCGATACGCCTTAGAGCGTTTTCACATTATCCGATATCGGTATCGGACACCGATACGATATCGCGTCAAGAAAAATGTATGAAATTTACATACATACATACATATAATCACGCCTCTTTCCCTTTAGGGGTAGGCAGAGACCACTTCTTTCCACTTGCTATGATCCTCACACACTTGTTTCGCTTTGTCCACTTTCATTATTCCCTTCATACATGCTGTGCGGTTTATGGTACTCTTAACCTGGCCTTTTTTCATTCACACTCGCCTTATAAACTTTTTTCGTCAATCGTTCTTCATTCATTCTCTCGACATAGCCAAACCAGCTCAGCATACCTTTCTTAATTTTTTTATGAAATTTACGAATCCGATGTCTGATATCAGATCGGATAATGTGAAGACGTTAGTTTCATACATTATCTTGCTTTATCGTATCGGATAATATAAACACAGTCTTACAAGTAAATGTAACTAATGATTAACAGTCTCTCAGTAATGAAGACTGTGTGTTTTAGATGTTAAAGTAATTAACCCTGTAAGTACACAGCTTAATTAAATTGATGCCATTAATTTGAAGGCTCGAGAGATTTGTTTTCACATCAAAACTTGGTGTGTGTCGCGAAGTTGCAGTATCAGTTTAGATGGAGAGAAACTAAGGTAATGTATGTAAATGATTTATTCACTTTAGATATTTATAATCAAAGATGGCAGTACATATATGATTTTGGCTTGGGCTGGAAGATATCACCTACTTGGGATCCGATAATTAACAAACTCAAAATCAAACCCAAGAGCAGCGCTGCAAGACCTCAAGACACCGTGAGCTCATATTGCGTAGGCCGGAACACAAATAATTAATAAAAATATGAAGGTAGAACGAGCAACAACAACCGTCAAGACGAACACCACCTCAGTCTGCCCGTGACCATGATACCTGCAAAGGTGTCGAAACGTCGGGAACTAAAATCAAAATACAAACCGCGATAAAATCCGTAAAAGTAGTTTTATTTCAATGTCTAATTTTTTCGTTAAATTTGCCTTTAATTTTGCAGTCCGTTACTTTATTCGCATCTCTAACAACAAGACAAGAAATACAACTAAAATACTCGTTCTAAGAAACATCAACTGGACCAGCATAACACGTTACATCAAAAATGTACACCACCAGAAGCATGCACTAAACACATTTTCAGAGCATACAATTGTACATACAAATGCATACGGAAGCATTTGTTAAGAATTTACCAGAAGCAAGGACAAATACCCGGTGTCAGTGGTGCAATGAAAACTTAAACGCTGTGCGGCTTCGTATCTCAAGGGTAACTTTAAATAAGGTGGCCATCTTGGAAAAGAAATGCGGATAAATAAATTTGATGTATTTTTTGGTTTTATTTTATTATTTTTGATATTATTAAAATAGACTTTTGGGCATAATGCATTAAATGATTGTATACTTCTTTTTACATTAGATAAATGCTTCTCCTTCTTAGCGTGTTGATTAAATACTAATACTAACACAATAGATGATTCTTTCTAAGACAATTTCAGTGTAATATAACTCGGAAAATTTTTGTCTGAATTTCTGTAACAATTAAAAAAACTCTTTCTTTAGTAGATTCATCATGTAAATAATTTTTTGAGGCTTACAGTAATAAGCTCTTCAAAATAAAAATTATAAATTAGTACTGGTGTCATATTTGAACAAATAAGTTACTATTACCGCAATTGATGATTTTAGTATATTTTTCCAGTTTTGTGGAAGTTATACAAAACTTAAACTCAATTTTATAGACGTTCAACCAAACATTATAAAACTATCCCTACTTCTATCCAGACTTATCCCAAACATGTCAGCATTATATCCACCGTACTTGCGGCATCTAGTGACCTTGTTACGACAAGCCAGCATCCCACAGAAGGCACTCGGTACCACTGTGGCACTGGCCAGGGGCCCGAGTCTGCTATTTACATTTGCTTGAATCGTCTGAGTGGGTGGGGTTAGTGGGACCATTTTACGATAATTGGCATTCTACTAACTGTCAAAACGTCACAATTGGCCATTGGAACGATTGAGCCGCGAGTTGAGTGAATATGACCGATGGCCGGTACAATTTCGTATTCCGCTATTTTTTGACAGCAGTTGCATCATATCTATGGCTAAACATTTTTTATTTTTCATAGACAATGTGTCAATTTCAACGAAAACTTTCCTTTTTTAAAACATAATTGTACAGTGCAAGCACAGCACAGTTTTGTATCAATAAGTCAGCACTTTACCTGCGCTGGGCCGCCGGTGAATTTAGTACACGAATAGCATTCATACCGCGTGCACTCATCTATCATTTAATATTACTTTTATCAATAAATATCAATCAAAGTTATCAGTGTATCAATCAGCACAACCCAAGGTGTAAGGTCCCAAACCATACATCTTTATGGTCCTTCGAGTAATACTTCAAGAATCAAGCGTCGACTGCAGCAGTATCGCCAGAGAAGGTGCTTTGCTTATCTTTCCGCGGTTGCGAATCGGTTCAGCCGACCTCCCACAAGCGGGTCTCACTGGTTGGATTGAGAAGGCGCTAAGATCGCGGAGAGTTCGCAAGAGCGTTTTCTGTGGAATAGCGGTCAGAAACATCATCAAGAAACCTATCAATCATGAGTTCTACCATGGAGAACTTGTTAGCAAATCAAGATCAAATCATGCAAGCTATGGAGCAGCTATTAAGGAACTTCAAGAAAGATTCTGCAGAACGTAAGACTCCATCCAATATCAAAAAACGACTGCAAACTCTAGATAGTTATTGGTCTGAGTTCCAGTCTAATCATTTAAAATTATGTGAAGGTGAAACTCGCAGTGCTAGTTATTTCACCAATAATTTCTATCAAAAAACTAAACTCTTCTACACCGAAGCACGGGACACTATCGAAAATTACGAGTCGAAAATTCCTAGTGGAGAAGGTGTGAGAAATCCATCAATTGAAGTATCAGCATCAGGTAAGCACGAACAAGAAACTTCAAATACATCATCAGTTGACCCCGTTCAAGCAAACAGCAAATCTTGTAATAGTAAGTCTACATCTATGTGGAAAACTATTTCTCAAGGAAACGCGAGCAAACTGGAGGAAATGCTGCGTAAGCAAAACAGCAACTTCAAAGCGTTGTCGCGTACAATCAAGAGTGTGGAATTAGAGAACATTTCCGAAAAATGGGAACTCGAAGATCTACTGCGTTATGTACAAAAAAGGTGGTCAAATATAGACTCGTTGCACTGGGAAATTGACAGTGAGCTGTACGAGGAAGATGAAGAGTATGAGCAAACATACAGCAGATATGAACAATTATACAATGACATGAAAAGGTCAATAAATATCAAGATGGGCTCCATTTCACATCGTGAAAATTGTACACCCAAAATCGACATTCCTATCTTCAGTGGAAACTACTTGAAGTGGACATCATTTAAAGATCTATTTATAGAAACGATCCACAACAACAAGTCAATCTCAAGTGCTCAAAAGATGCAGTTTTTGAAGAGCAAGCTAAAAGGTGAGGCAGAAAAGCTAGTCCAGCACTTAAACATCAGCTCGGAAAATTATCAACTATGCTGGGACCTCTTGCATCATAGATACAACAACGAAAAGCTCATCTTTAGCTCGCATATTAACGCACTTCTAGCAATACCTACAATGCAGAATCAAGCAGATTATCAAATCAAGAGGATGTTCGATACTACCAACGAATGTCTTAACGCCATAAAAAATCTCGGTGTCAACATATCAAACTGGGACCCACTTATTGTGCACCTGCTGGCTCTGAAAATGGACAGCGAGACGCATGGGGAATATATTCAATCACTAACCGATCCCAGAGCATTACCGACACTCGACGATTTTCTTAGATTTCTGGAAAACAAATACACCGCTCTTGAATCATCTCGGCGAAAGCAGTATACTCCAAAATCAAAGCAAGAGACATTCAACAAAAAAGAATTGGAACATCAGCACAACAAACAAAACAAGCATAATCAGCAAAATAATAAGAACGATGGAAACAAACCGTTTTTCCGCAATACAGCATTTAAAAGTTTTGCAACGAACAAAACAAATTGTCCACTCTGCAATGACAACCACAGACTTTTCCGCTGCAAAACATTTTTAGAATCTAGGCCAGATGCTAAGGGAGATATTGTGAAACAATTAAACCTATGTAAAAATTGTCTCTATGATCACAAAGACAAGCCATGCTACTCGGAAACAAAATGCAGAGTATGTCAGGAAAAGCATAACACCTTGTTACACGATACGTTTCACAGTAACGCCACAGCAATCGGCACGAAGTCGGTTATAGAAGAACAACAGTCCAGTTCCCGAGAAAACAGGACACGGGACACCGTCAATCATGTTTCAGAGGGAAGCATTGTAGAGATCCTGCTAGCAACAGCCCTCGTTCGAGTGAGAGCACGAAACGGGCAATACCACACGCTGCGTGCTCTTATTGACCAAGGCTCACAAGTCTCTTTAATATCAGAATGCGCAGCTCAAAAACTAGAACTCAGAAGACAAGCATTCAAGGGCGTCATATTTGGCATCGGCGCTAATCAAGCAAATTGTAAGGGAGAGACCAGTATTACAGCAGCATCATTGCATACTGACTTTACCTTTCAAGCAGATGTGTTGATAATGAACACACTATTACACAACCTGCCTAACAGAACTTTTTCAAAACCATCATGGGCATACCTTCAGAGCATACAGCTAGCAGATCCAGAATTTTATACGAGCCGACCTGTAGATTTACTACTAGGCGCCGACATATATTCTCAAATAATAATGGGAGGTATTATTAAAGAAAATGAATCACTACCGGTAGCACAACAAACCCAACTTGGGTGGATGTTAAGCGGAAACGTCAAATCATATCACTGCAACGTCGTGATGAACAACATTGAGGACATACAAAGGTTTTGGGCCATTGAAGACATAGCAGATGGCAATATCAACATGTCCAGAGAGGATTATCAGTGCATTCAGCAGTATCAAACAGAAACTTCGCGACGCGAGGACGGCAGATATGTTGTAAAGCTACCGTTAAAGCCAGACATACAGGAAAAGTTGGGAGATTCAAAACCCAAGGCTGTGGCACAATTTTATCAATTAGAGAAAAAGTTTAGAAAAAACCCAAACATTGCTGAAGGCTACAAATCATTTATCGATGAATACATCAGACTAGGTCACATGCGCGAGTGCAGGAATAAAAAACAGCCAGATTGCATTTTACCGCACCTATGTGTATTGAGGCCCGAGTCAGCAACAACAGCATTACGTGTAGTGTTTAATGCGTCAGCAAAAACATCGACCGGCTACAGTTTAAATGATTTTATGTACGCTGGCCCCAATCTTCAACAAGATTTATTTTCGTTAATTTTGAGGTGGAGACAACATAGATATGCAATTACAGCGGATATTGAAAAAATGTTCAGACAAATCTACTGTCATGAAGATGATCTGCAATATCAAAAAATCCTATGGCGCAACTCACCTCAAGATAAATTACTTGAATATGAGCTAACAACAGTCACATATGGCACTAAAGCTGCACCTTTTCTCGCCATGATGACTCTGAAGCGAATAGCAGAAGATGAACGCTCAAGGTATCCTGCTGCTGCAGCAGTTGTTGAAAGTTGCTTCTACATGGATGACTTGTTAGCTGGGCATCACAGCATCGAAGAAGCAAAGCAACTAAAATCAGATCTTATCAAATTACTCAGTTCTGGCGGATTCAATCTGAGGAAATGGTCGTCTAATAAACCACAGATATTAGATGACGTCACATCAAACACAGTGCGTCAATCATTTGAGTTCAAACATCAAGAGTCAACAAAAACATTGGGGCTACGCTGGCACCCACTGGACGATCAGTTCAGGTTCGAAATGAAGATTGACACCAAATCTACAGCTACAGTTACCAAAAGGTCTTTATTGTCAGATATATCAAAAATATTTGACCCACTGGGCTGGCTGGCACCGGTCTCAATCAAACTAAAAATATTATTTCAAACTGTCTGGTCACTCACCCTACAGTGGGATGACAAAGTACCAGCACATATCTACGAGCAATGGCAGAAGATCAAGAAAGATCTACCAAAAATAGAGCAGATCAGTGTACCACGATGGCTACAAATACGACAAAACGCAGAAATCGAACTTCATGGCTTCTGCGATGCCTCTACAAAAGCGTACGCTTGCGTAATATATTGCAGAATCATCAAACACAATCAAAACAATAAAACTCCTGTGACCATATTGGCAGGAAAATCAAGGCTAGTTCCTGTCAATAAAGCGATTTCATTGCCAAGATTGGAGCTTAGCGCAGCGCATTTATTATCACTTCTAATGCAAGTAGTTCAAAAAACTTTACAGGACTACAGTATCAAAGTATACGGATGGTCAGATTCAACGGCTGTCCTGGGCTGGCTACAAGGAGATCCAAATCGCTGGAAGCCATTTGTGGCGAATAGAGTGAAACAAGTCACTGAAGTAATTCCAACCACGAACTGGCGCTATGTGAAGTCAGCTGAAAATCCTGCTGATTGTGCAAGCCGAGGATGTTCAGCAGAGCAGCTCAAAGAACATTCACTATGGTGGCATGGACCAGCATGGCTATCATCATTTTATGAAAATGAACATAAACAAGAAAAATATGTTACGCAAGCCGAAATGAAAAAATCAGTACAAACTGGCCTCATTCAACAAAATGATGACATAGCTCAAAATATATTAAATAAATGTAGCAATTTCAACAGAGCGACGCGAGTTCTAGCTTGGACTTTGCGCGCGATAACACGCAATAATCAGCACAAACCAAAGTTTTTAACGATCGACGAAATGAAGAAATCAAGACATCTCATCATTAAGCAAGTGCAACATTCGGAATTCAGAGAAGATATCATCAGTCTTCAGAAACATAAACAAGTCAGCGCGAAAAGTGAGCTGTGGAAATTGAACCCGTTCCTGGATCAAGAAGGCTTATTGAGAGTTGGCGGGAGGATCTCTAACGCGAACATCCATCAAAATATGAGACATCCACTCATCATACCTAAAAGTTCGCATCTCAGTAACTTGCTGATTGACCAAGGACATAGCATGACGTATCATGGCGGAGCTAGAATTACGCAAGCTTGGCTTCGCCAGCAGTACTGGATCGTAGGCGGAAACCGAGCAGTCAAGAAGCGCCTTAGGACCTGTATCAAATGCAGACGTCACAACCCAATCAAGCAAGAACAGTTGATGGGAGACTTGCCTGCAGCACGCAGCAATCCATCACGCCCTTTTTATCACTCTGGGGTCGACTACACTGGCTTTGTCTACGTAAAAACAAACAAAGGCCGGGGAATAAAGACATCAAAAGGCTACATCGCTGTGTTCGTATGCATGGCAACAAAAGCAGTGCATCTGGAACTAGTTTCAGATCTGAGCTCCTCTACATTCTTATCAGCACTACGCAGAATGTCAGCAAGAAGAGGCGCCCCAAAACATATATACAGCGACAATGGTACAAACTTCGTGGGGGCAAGCAGAGTCCTAAACGAAGAATTTATTAACATGCAAAAAGTGTTAGACGTGGAATTTTACGAAGCAATCACCGACATGGAGATCAATTGGCACTTTAACGCCCCATCCTGGCCAAACGCGGGAGGTGTATGGGAAGCAGCTGTCAAGAGCTTAAAGTACCATTTAAAGAGAGTGATTGGCGAACAACGGCTGACATTTGAAGAATATTCAACAGTGTTGGCACAAATCGAAGCATGTTTAAACACACGACCACTGTGCGCTCTAACGGAGGATCCAGAAGATTTGGATTATCTCACGCCATCCCACTTCTTAGCAAGCGGACCAACCTTGACGTTAATCGAAACAGAAAAAGATTTACGTACGAGGTGGCAACTTACCCAAAAGATTGTGGATGATCTGTGGAAAAGATGGAGAGCGGAATATCTAAGTCAATTATCAGTGCGTAGCAAATGGCAAAAATCGCATACAAATCTGAAGATTAACGACATTGTCATCATACACGACGTGCAATTACCATCAGGAAAATGGGCCATGGGAAGAATCACGGAACTACATCCCGGAAAAGATGGAAAAGTCCGAGTAGTCACTATTCGCACGAAAAATGGATCACTTAAAAGACCAATAACAAAGCTATCTTTATTACCCATCAATGAATATCAAACAGAAAAGCAAGAACATCATAAATCGGCAAGTAGCAACGTATCAAATCAACGAACACGACACTCGTCAGCAAAATTATGCAACTTTATTTATACCATACTTATGATACTTATGGTGATGGTATCTACAGCAAGAAGCGAGTACAAGTTCACAAACCTGAGCAGTAACCAAAGCATATATTTTGACAAGGTAGCCAATATGCGTTTACAACGCGAAGAATGGAAGCTAATAGTTTATGGCGATATGGCTCCATATTGGCGAGGAATAAATGTACTCAACAAATATATGAACTACATTGAAAACATATGTTTATCCGATCAAATAACACAATGTGACGTAGTCCGACTGCAATTACGTCATGGGTACGAGGAACTCGAACATTATAACAGCATTTTACTTGGTCAGCAAATACTCCGATTGCGCCGACGTAGAGGCCTTATCAATGGTGTAGGCTACGTTGCGCGTAGTTTATTCGGAATATTGGATGAAGATTTTGCTGAAAAATATCAAAAAGATATCAAGAAGGATCAAAAACATCTCGCTTATTGTGGAAAAACCACACATCAATCGTGGAAGCAGAATTGAATGTCATCAAACGAGTAGAAACCACCTTGGAAAAACAACATAAGCTCATTAATCAACACATAATCAACTGCAACCTGGGAATGAACAAACTCAAGGAGCAAATTCAAAAGACAGATAGCAGAAGTGACTTTACTTTATCCGCCTTGGTGGCAAACCATATGCTGTCAAACCTGAAAGATATCCAGGAAACGCTGGTGGATACAGTGGCGAATATTTTTTATGAAAAATTCAACTTTCACCTTTTAACACCAACACAGCTGAGAGATGAGCTCAACACTATAACAGGACAACTATCAAAGGAGTTGACTATTCCCATAAATAATATTCAAACTGATCTTGCGAAGATATATCATTTACTAAAAGTAAAAGCCAGAACAAACAAGCAATACATGATTTTTGAAGTCAAGATCCCTCTTGTGACTAGAGAAGACTATGAGCTCTACAACCTCATACCAATTCCGTGGCAAGTAGCTGAAAGCATGGTCACCATCACACCTATCGCACGCCACTTAGCGATAAATATACACAAGGACTCGTTCATCCCGATGTCGGAAGACGATTGGGGAAGATGTACGCCCTACGATCATGACGACTTCATTTGTCCCCTAAATAAGCCTATTTATCAAATGACCTCAGACAACAATCTGTGCGTCAAGGATCAAGTTGCAAATCAATGTCAAACAGAAAGCAAAGAATGCATAAGTCAGTGGACAGAATTAAGTATCGTCAACACATATTTATATTATTGTTGCGGACAATGCACCGTGCGAATCATATGTGAGGATCATATTACTGCTGAGCGACTCAGCAAGGCCGGAGAATTGACACTCGGTGACGGCTGCGTAATCAAAGGTCAAACATTTACGATTTATTCGCACCAAAGCTTAAGCAGCTCAATCCAAACAAAAACAGACGTTATGGACATTGAGATTCCGTCTATAAATCACATCATCAATCTAACGGTACCATCTGCTGCCGTACTGAACGACACCGAAGAGACTATCAAACGGCAACAGGATTTAGAATTAATCAGTCTCGCTATCAAGAATGCCAGAGCGAAAGAGGTTGACGTATTGACGGATCAAGTATCATCCCACGACGTCCACCACTACGTCGCCATATACACGGTAGTGGCAGTGATCATAATCATTGTCCCCCTTTACGTGTGGCGACAGCTGCGAACCCGCAGGGATACGGTTCAACAAGATTGTCAGGAACCCAACGTGCACTACACGACTGCTGCAAGAAGACCGTCACAGACCGTCGCTACTGTTGACAACAGCCACAGCAACACCCGCATCGTTGACAGGGCATCGTCACCACGTTTTGGAAATCAATACAGATCAATGTAGTGTTACTTAAGTCATTTTATAAGCAATTATGTTTTATCAATTTGTTTTGTTAACTATCACTATCACGAATCATATCATCTATGCACCCTTATCTTCTCCGGGCCTGGAGCATGTACAGTGCAAGCACAGCACAGTTTTGTATCAATAAGTCAGCACTTTACCTGCGCTGGGCCGCCGGTGAATTTAGTACACGAATAGCATTCATACCGCGTGCACTCATCTATCATTTAATATTACTTTTATCAATAAATATCAATCAAAGTTATCAGTGTATCAATCAGCACAACCCAAGGTGTAAGGTCCCAAACCATACAATAATTATCCTTATTTACAAGTTTTTAATAGAAATTACATATTGTATGGGCTTTTACAATTAATTAGTATTCAAAAAACAATTAATACAATTTTTTGCAACATAAGAAACGATTATTAATAATTAGTGCCAATCGGTGTTGCCTATTAATAATTACAAAATGTTTGATACTTTTATTTTTAATTTAAATTGACAACACCGCATCCCACTCATGCCAGTATGCCACTGATTGTTGTTGGCTTAACTGAATACGAAAATTAGGCACATATTGGGTTGACACTATCATCCCACTATGATCATAGTAACACGGAGTGTAAATAGCAGACTCGGGCCCCAGTCCGCATGCATTCATCATTGTCCATTTGATCAACCATATACTCCATATAAGATATGTGCTCCTAGTACATAGGCCACGTATGTGTTGTAGTTATGTTACCAAAATATACTTAGTTGATAATAATTGTAGGGATATTTTAAACTGTAGACAGATAGTTACTTGTACAAAACTGGTTAAAACTAGATAGACCATAAAACTTTTTTTATAAGGCTTTTTATTTTGATAGTCATTTATCAGTTTTTCTTCATGAAAACATCGTAGTTTGTGTATTTCATCCCGCAGAAGGCACTCGGTACCACTGTGGCACTGGCCAGTCCGCATGCATTCATCATTGTCCATTTGATCAACTATATACTCTACGTTTATGTACTCCTAGTACACAAGGCACGTATGTTTCCTAGTTGTGCATGTTACTGGTATTGTTAGGATTGATAGTAATTATTGCAAATTGATGTTTTATCTAGAAAAATATAGTTTAAAGTCGTCTTGTGACAAATATACCTAATACGCTTTCGGTCACTTTGGTCACTTATATGAAGTCACTCAGCATTATCATCTTATATATAAAATTCTCGTGTCACAATGTTAGTTACCATACTCCTCCAAAACGGCTTTACCGATATTTATAAAATTTTATATGCATCTTCAGTAGGTCTGAGAATCGGCTACTATCTATTTTTCATACCCCTAAGTGGTAGTAGGTAGGTAGTAGGCAGGTAGGTAGGTAGGTAGTAGGCAGGTGCTAGGTAGAAAAAATTGCATTGCAACGCATGCCTGGTACAGCTAGTTAATTTATAAAAACATTAATATATTCCAAAACAATTAAGCGTCTTCCGAATTTCAGCATCCCTCCCTCATCCCATCATCGCATGCTGGGTACCTACAGCTAGTAATATGTATAATTGAACTATAAAGGAAGATTATTTCAGAAATGATTTATACAAAACTAAGCAATGCAGGGTCTGTTAACTGTATAAATATACTTTAGTACATGATAATTAAAATTACCACCGTTTTAAGATTTAACGTGTTAAACAAGAAAAGGACATAAAAAAATATATTAAATGTCGACGGATCGACGAAAGACAAGACCATATTGACCACTTGACGGGCCTGTTGGTCTAGTGGTTAGTGACCCTGACTGCTATACCGGAGGTCGTGGGTTCGATTCCCACCCAGGACAAATGTTTGTGTGATGAGCACGATCATTTGTTCTGTGTCTGGGTGTAATTATCTATAATATGTATGTATTTAGAAATATATAAGTATGTTTATCAGTTATCTGGTTACCATAACACAAGCTCTGCTTAGCTTGGGATCAGATAACCGTGTGTGAATTGTCCCGGAATATTATTATATTATTATTTACCAGATTTCGCTGTAGTTAAGACGTGTTATCATTAATAATAATAATAATAATAATAATAATAAATCATTTATTTTCAGGCTACTAAGGCCCATAGACATATACCTTACAGACTAACATAGATATTTTATACAAAAGTTGTTAGTAAATATTGCTTAAAGTTAAGTTAGTAATCTTCCTTGCACTACGTCTTAGTGCGTTCTGGTGGTACTTGTCCGCGGAAGCGACGGAACACCACATTCTGAGGCCAGAAGTTTTCATCCAGTACTTGATGCAGGAAGCAATTCGGTACTCGCACCACAAACGCCTTGAAGTTGACGTTGCGGCGCGACTCCAGCTCCTGCACCCTCAGCAAGTAATTCAACTTCTGGCGCACGTATTCGACAATACACTCTTTCTTTACAGAGTGATGTAGGCGGGAGATGTAAACTGGCGTGTTCGGCTGTGCGGCACGCACTAGTCCATTGGGCTTCAATGGAGCTTTGCCGCAGCGGTTCTTCACGGTTATGGGACGGCGCTTCTTCCTCTGCACCATCTCAAAACCATCTTCATCCCGTCCAGGCGCCAACACAGCAGGCGCGGGCAGCGGCGCGGGGCACGGCGTGCGCGCGGCACGTGTAGGAGCGCGCTGGGGCGGCGGCGCGGGCGCGGGGACGGGTGCGGCGCAGCTAGGTGTGCGAGCTGCGGCCCGGCTAGCGGCGGCGTCAGCATAAACGCGTCGAGGTGTCGACGTGGTTACACATTTTGCACTCGCCGTGTCATCGCACTTTACGACAGTCGGTGACGCATCAGACCCCGCCGATGCAAAACTGCACACGGAGGCATTTTGCGCCCCGCGACGCATGTTCACTTTAGACGCCTCGTCAGGTGACCTACTTACAGAAATAGTGTTACGTAATAACACTACTTCGGCACGCAAATCTTGAATAGTCCTGTCCGAGACCTCCAATTTGGACTGCACTTCTGTCAGGCTCGTCTTCAGGAAGATGATGTCCTTCAGGAGCCTGGTGACGTCGACGTGGTCGAAAGTGACGGGGGGCAGCTTGTGCAGCTCCTTCGCCACGAAAGTCGGCACGTCGTCCGGGTCGGTCACCTTCAACAAGATGATAATGTCCTGGACGCTCTTCTCTGTACCGTCCCTCCGTCGAGACGGCATCTGGTCGATTTTGTCCAGACTCGTGTACAGCAGCCTCTTGCCACTGCTAATATCTTCTTCCTTGAAGTTAGTCTTACATATTTGTAAGATGCTAACTTCATCCATGGTATCGATGGCATTTTGTATAAATGCCAACAATTCGTTGGCTATGAGTGTTGAGCTCATAGCAACAGAGGCCGCGCTGTTCGCGAATTAAATATCAATACGATGCACTTTGTAAGGCACGTCCGTATTCGATGCGCGCTGCGATCGAACTGTGAATTAATGTTTAGTTTTTGGCGATTAAGACCTAGGTTATCTTGGTTTTGCTGATTTATGTTGTTCCTTTTGCGATTGAAAAAGTTAAAATGGTAGGATATGTTTTGAGATGATGGTTTTAGTGTTTAACAATACCGTAAATTAAAAGTTAAAGAACGCTCCGACAAATTTCAGGAAATTGCTTTTAACTTTTAAAATAGTAAATAGATTCTTATAAATAATAGCTATGAATGATTACGTACTACAATCGGTCTATTCGTTTAAGAGCTACGATGCCACAGACAGACACACAGTCACACAGACAATCAGACAAGTAAAACTTGTAACACCCCGTCGATTTTGAGTCGGGGGTTAAAGAACATTAAATAAAGTTAACACATGTAAAAACATTATATTTAAGATTTCGTTTAACCTTAAATATTGAAACTCGTTCCTTTTGTTATGTTTGTGAGTCCATATAAGTAGACCCACGTACGGCAGTAGGTACCGTAACTTCATAACCAAGTTTCATAGGGGTACGCAATAAGGAGCTTATTACTGCTAGAATGTTTCCTCAGTTTCGGTCGGTTAGTTTCGTGAAAAGTTTTCCTAAGGAAGGGACGTGGAGGGTGGATAGTTGTTTTTAGATTGCGTTCGCAAAACATATATTTTTAAATTATTTTCTTAAATATTTAAGTAGTATGTTTATGTCGTTAGTTATTATATTAATGACTGGACTCTGCTATACCAGAGGTCGTGGGTTCGATTCCCACCCAGGACAAATGTTTGTGTGATGAGCACGATCATTTGTTCTGTGTCTGGGTGTAATTTATCTATAATATGTATGTATTTAGAAATATATAAGTATGTTTATTAGTTGTCTGGTTACCAAAACACAAGCTCTGCTTATATTGGGATCAGATAACCGTGTGTGAGTTGTCCCAGGATATTTATTTATATTTATGTATAATAGAGAGCTTATCTATCAATGAATGATACTCAACGTGCTGTGAAATAGTTACCAAATCTATTTTCTAACGGACAGGAAACAAACAACATTTCCCCAAAATCCCTTCTATCATGGCGTACTCAAAATCAACTCAGATTTGAGTCGCCGTTAAGTCTCTTACTATCTTTGTACCTTTAAGGCATAAAATAGCGATAGATATAAGTTTTTAAAACATTTTAAATTTATGTTTCATTTAAATATTTGGAGGTCAGTATAATCACACATTTTTACCATGGGATACTGTGTTTACTCAGGTCGGATAGGCAGTCGCTTTATGTAAAATATGGTATTCAGCTAAATCCGGTAAGACTGGAAGCCGACCCCAACATAGTTGGGAAAAGGCTCGGGAGATGATGATACTCACACATTTTTTTACCGTGAATATACCTAAACGACTCTTTAATTCATAACAATAAACACTATCTACGAGTATTTTGACTTCAGAATTTAAACAGCAAACACGAGACACTAACGGTAACCTTCACTTGTCGAGCCATTCTCAACAGCGACTTAAATAAGGCTACATAGGAAAGCCTGAAACTAAGGCTAATTTAGAGCTAGGAACGTTGGGCGACATGTCCGAACCTGTTGCTGATCACATTATACAGCACTTGGCATAGTTCGGATACTGGCCTGTTACTTAAAGTGGTTGTAAATAAGTGGTAGGTATAAGAAAAATACTGCTCGAATTTACCTCTTTTTCGATGTAATATCGGTATTTTGGCTTCTTGTGTCGTTTTTTTACGGTTTATAAAAGCAGATAATTAAATAAAATGCTCGTTTTGTTATAACACTAATTTGGTGGGTGTGTTTATAGTAATATGTTCTACGTAACGTAACTAACGTAGTTAGTAAATGGATAACATAAAAAAAAAAAACAAATTAAATTAGTAAGTAAATAAATAATCAAATATGATAAAGGTATAGTCAGCTAGTTTTTTTATATAATTATGAATATTCCTTAGACCGTATGGCACAAGTTGGGTATAACCACAACCCAAACTTTATAGTCGCTGGTCGTTCTCACCTGTATAGGGCACATGCACTGAGAAACTTTCAGCTTTTATAAAATGACGAAGTTCTGGCAGTCGTTGGCTCTTAGGCTATGACTTATTTGCCAGAAATATACACGGTCAAGAAAAAGAACGCTCAAAATTCAATATAAAAACCTCAGCAAACATATTTCCATCCAAACTTAATCAGAACAAAACAGCATCTCGCTTCTAAAACCTGTACATGCCAATACGCACATGTAATGCACTAAAACGTTATTGTAGCAGACAGTTACTCTTATTACTGGCAATACGTGAGCCAAATACGAAACGATACGGAAAGTACTTATTGGGACATCAACGTACTGATATTACGGTACATTCAGACGCTGCAAAACCTTAAGGAAGTTTACTGAAATCTATAAACGGATATATATTTTTTTGTGCTTTTTTAGATGACTTGCATTTTCTCTCGTAGTCCGTAGAGGATGTTATTTGTTTTCTATGGGGGAGAATGTAGTACGGAGAAGTATAATTTACAAATATCACCCAGACCTAGGAAAAATAAGTGTGTACATTTACACACCAGTTTGCCTTAAACAGGGGTCGAACATACACCTATAGATAGATACAACTTGGCTGTCTGTGGTGTCAACATATTGGCTTTTATTTTATAGTTTTACATTAGTAGGTATTTCGTTCTCCCTAGCCTTATAAGCTATATTGGTGTTGACTGCCAGTATTACCGGATACACTGATTTATAAAATTTTACATGGACGCGCGGGTAACCTAAAAAACCTAAATTATTGCCAAAAAATCTCGTTTTTTTTTCGAGCTTACAGGATTTTAACCCTCTCATACTCATAACTTAAAAAAAATCACCAAGATCAGTGATTATCTACGAAAATGATTAACAGCCTTAAATTACCTACCTCTTAAGCCTCCCCTACGTAGATCGACTGCAAAAGAACGTTAACGTTACGATAATGTAGCGAAAATCGTTTTACGATATTTAATATCGTTTACCATACTTAATACCGTTTTCGCATTTACGGAATAAGTGCTTCGATTAAGATAGGGCTGCCTATTAAAATTTATTAGTGTTTGATGCTCGTGGTACATTTTTTATTGTTTTTGATTCGTATTATTTAAGGGTTTGAGTGATTATTTTTTTAATGAAGATGTGCCAGACATAATTATATTTTTTAATCAAATGTATAATAATTCAGTAGCGGCTTTTTTCTGGTTTGGTTATTTATTAAAAAGCTTAAAGTCATGAATATCATCATACTACTCATTTAAAACGAATATTTTTATATGAAATTAACCGTCCACTGGTATGGAAGATTTAAATTGCTTGCTTAAATAAAGAAACAAATATTTAAAAAAAATAATTAAAAAAATTAAAAAACGCCTGCCATGTCAAAAAAAATTAAAAACAAGTCAAATATTTGCAGTCGGGGGACCTGTAATGAATTGTTCCAAGTAACCGACCCCGACTGCAAATATTTGACTTGTTTTTAATTTTTTTTGACATGGCAGGCGTGTTTTTTATTTTTTTTAATTTTTTTTTTTTATTTAATACCTTTTAGTGAACAACAACAACAAAAAAAAACATGACACAACACAAAAAAAAATATCGTTCGGAACCCTTTGCAGGCGATTTCGACTCACACTTGACCATTTTTTAATGTCCACATAGCCTATGTCACTCGGGATAACTCAAAGCTTCTAATGACACCACAAACATTGAATTCGGTCAAGCCTTTTAGGAGTTATGGTGGAATAAAGAAACTCACAAACATACATACATACATACATACATACATACATACATACATACATACATACATGAACCCTGAAAACATAACACTCCTTTTTGGGCAGTCGTGTAAAAATAGTCTTAATATACGAAAATTGATTAATTTCTACTCTATTTATGAACCTTAAATACAAGTCCTTCATAACATACTCAAATACAGTTCCAAACAGAAACTAGAGTACTCCCGTACTAAATATTCTGCTCCGAACCCAGTGATAGTGTCACCTTGACATTGTTTGCGGGTACTTCACTGAATGCTGGCCGAATGTGTAATACGTATGTAGGGATCCAACTGTGATGAAGGTAAATACTCGTTTGTGGAGATTTACGTATGACTATGTAACAGAAATAGGTAGGTATAGGTTGGGACGTAGTTAAGTAGTCAACAGATAATTACTGAAGGGGTACAAAGCACAGGGGAAGGTTTTAGGTATTTTGACGACCTCCGTGTTCAAGGTGTCGCTAGCTCTGAGGTCCCGGGTTCGATCCCCGGACGGGTCAATGTAGAAAATCACATTTCTACGTTGTCTCTGGTCTGGGTGTTTGTGGTACCTTCGTTGTATCTGAATTCCATAACACAAGTGCTTTAGCAACTTACTTTGGGTTCAGAACAATGTATGTGATGTTGTCCGCATTTATTTTTTATTTATTTTGAAGAAACACATGTCCTCGCTTAAATTACTTAATCATTCTATTTATTTCCTAATTAGTTTTATTTAGTTAAGTTTTAATTTTAGTATAGTTGTAAGTGTTTGTTGTTATATTAGATTTACGTATTGAATTGTAAATAAAAGAGATTCTATTTAAAAACAAAAAAAAAACTAGTGCGCTAGCAAAGCGCTAGCATAAATTGTCCTACGTTTTAATATTGGGGGTGGAGGCAAACCCAAAACATCAAAGATCATGTAAATTTGTTTTACTAGGTTCGTATAAATAAGTTGATAGTAAATAATAATAATAATAATAATAATATTCCGGGACAACTCACACACGGTTATCTGATCCCAAGCTAAGCAGAGCTTGTGTTATGGTAACCAGACAACTGATAAACATACTTATATATTTCTAAATACATACATATTACAGATAAATTACACCCAGACAACCAGAACAAATGATCGTGCTCATCACACAAACATTTGTCCTGGGTGGGAATCGAACCCACGACCTCCGGTATAGCAGTCAGGGTCACTAACCACTAGACCAACAGGCCCGTCGTAAATACTACGGTAAGTAAACTTTAATCAAAGATTCATCTCATCTAACTTTTAACAATTTTGCCATCACCATCCCAAAAAAACAGCATTATTTCCAAACAAAATCATCACTCAATAACACAGCAGTATTCCCTGAACAAATAATCCAATATAAAAGTGTGATCTTATTATTAATATTTTTCCTTAACACTTCCGTCTCGGGGCCACAAATCAAGCTCTGGCTTGTGACAACCCTGAAAGATAAGGCCCTAGAGGTAACTAGGGCCATTCTGCAGTGCGAGAGAAAGCGATAAGAGGTGCTTTTTTGTTTGGCAAATAGAATTGAGTGAAGTATAGGAAAAGATGTTTTTTTTTTGACACGGAGCAAGTATTTCAAAGTCTAGTTCAATGGTTGTTGAGGTTGGTTTGTGGATGGGTGTTTATTGACATTCATAATGTTTTGTCTTCTGTCAATAACTTTTCTTGGGTTGTTTTCAGAATAGTTCCAAATTTGATGAGTTTTCTCGTGTTTACGCATTTCTGTTTGTATATTTTCTTATGCAATATTTGGAATTTGCGTGGGTGAAACCAGCTGTAAAAGCTAGCAAAAATATGAAAGAAAGAGTATTTCCTTTCCTTTTTTCCCTTTTGATTTCTTTATAAGAGGATTAAACACCGAATAACTTCGAATGTTATTGTTTAAGATTATTTTCTTGTCGTTCTTTCAATTCGGACGATTTTAATTTGAATTTTCTTTCCTTCTTTTCTTGAGAATTATATAAATATCTTATTTTTACTATGGGAATACATAGCGATTAACGTTCTGCTTATTTTGATATTATTTATCGTTTCTCTGTGAACCTAGGCGTCTAAATGTAAGATTAGATACATTAGCTGCCGTAATAAAAGATTTTAAGGGCTACTAAAGGAATTTCTGATTATCGATGAACACTAAGGAATTAAGTAACTATTTACAGCCAATTCGATACAAAAACAAATTAATATATAAAATAACTAGCTGTACCCGGCATGCGTTGCAATGCAATTTTTTCTACCTAGCACCTGCCTACTACCTACCTGCCTACTACCTACCTACTAGCCCTTAGGGGTATGAAAAATAGATAGTAGCCGATTCTCAGACCTACTGAATATGCATATAAAATTTCATAAAAATCGGTCAAGCCGTTTCGGAGGAGGATGGTAACTAACATTGTGACACGAGAATTTTATATATAAAAAAGATATATGTTTCTATAAAAAGAATATCGCCATCACTGAAACCCTACAGTCAATAGAGAAAAGCTTATTATAGTTTTCCCCATTGTTCAAGGGTTGACAGAGGCGAGATGAAATAAATAACACTTACTGATGAGAAGAGACATACACATTCATACATACAATAATGTATGAGGTAAGTAATTAGTTTTGTTATAGGCAGAGAATGAATAGACGTTTTTTTACCTTAAGATTTGATGAGATGAATATTGTTAACAAGGTTTTAGTAATAAGTTTAGCTATACATTTATGGTTACTTAGAAAGTCATATAATTTTAGATCCGCAGTTAATTTATGTCTTTTATAATTATGTATGTAATCGTTATTTTGACGACCTTCGCGGTCGAGTGGCGTACGCACCGGTTTCAAGGTGTCGCTAGCTCTGAGGTCCCGGGTTCGATCCCCGGACGGGTCAATGTAGAAAATCACTTTTCTACATTGCCTCGGGTCTGGGTGTTTGTGGTACCTTCGTTGTATCTGAATTCTATAACACAAGTGCTTTAGCAACTTACTTTGGGTTCAGAACAATGTATGTGATGTTGTCCGCATTATTTTATTTATTTATTAAATATGGGCCTTAGTCGCCTGGCAATAAATGATTTTATTATTATTCTCTTTATTTTTTTTAAATACATACAAAATACATTTTTAAATACATACAATAAAAATTAAAAATATACATTTAAAAATATAAAATGTAGTTTCCAACCGACATCGGGAACAGGGCCCAAGCTGCCGGTGGTTAGGGCTCCAGAGAGAGGAACCTCCTCACAATACGCGCCGTGTCGAGAAGTACCGCTTTCTGAATCAAACCCTTGACCCAGGCGCCTAGCGAGAGCCTCTTAAGGTGTTGGTCGAGGCTCTTGGCTATTATGCCGTTGGCTGTAACGACTATCGGGACAATGATTGCTGAGTCCACCTCCCACATGTCGACAACCTCGTGCGCTAAATCCAAATATTTAAGTTGTTTTTCTTTTTCAGCTTTATTTATTTATTATTATTATTTATTAAAGTATGAGACACGAAGACCGGACTTTTATATTTTCTAAACTTAAGTAAATGAGTATTAATATCGATTTAGTTTAAAAGTAAAGTGATGATGTGTTCTTATTATTTAGTTGAGAATTCAATAACACTAGAAATCTAACAACCAATCAGTGACTCAACTAATTATTTAATCAATTTCTGAATAACACCCCATAAATAACAAAATAACAACAAGTATTCATAGAATTTCTTACTACATTACTAAAATATAATACAGGGTTGCCTCTAATACTGCTTACCTAGAATTCGCTTAAAGCGTGAACTTAGTACTTTCATAGCGAGCTATTTCTAGGTATCAACGTAACATTTCTAAAAACCATTAGTCAGTATTTATTTTAATTAAAATAATTAACTTAATTACTGCGTTACTATTATTGTTACGAAGAAAACGTTTTATATTTCGTAATTGTTTTTAGTACAAATAAAGGACAGTGTTTGTTTTGAAATAAGGAGCTGGTTGTGAAAAGAGGTTTTATAACTGTAGGAATATAATAATAATAATATTTCGGACACCTCACACACGGTTATCTGATCCCAAGCTAAGCAGAGCTTGTGTTATGGTAACCAGGCAACTGATAAATATACTTATATATTTCTAAATACATCCATATTATAGATAAATTACACCTAGACACAGTACAGATGATCGTGCTCATCACACGAACATTTGTCCTGGGTGGGAATCGAACCCACGACCTCCGGTATAGAACACTCAGGGCCACTAACCACTATACCAACAGGCCCGTCAGAATTTATGTTAATAAATGATTTATATTACTAATAACTAGCTGACCCGGCAGACTTTGTACTGCCTCAATCGATAAATAAAAGCCTAAACTTTTGTATAAAATAAACTTAAAACAAATTGTTTTTTTTTTTTTTTAAACCTTCCCTGGGCTTCCACAAATAATTCAATACCAAAATTAGCCAAATCGGTCCAGCCGTTCTCGAGTTTTAGCGAGACTAACGAACAGCAATTCATTTTTATATATAAAGTATAATATAATATAAATATAATCTATACTTATAATAAATCTGTAGAAAGGTCAATTCTGTACATGAAATATATTTTCAAAATAACTATCAGGGGGTGATTAGTGATCGATACTGATGCCAAAAATGCAATCAGTAAAATTTTTGTCTGTCTGTCTTTCTGTCTGTATGTTCCTTATAGAAACAAAAACTACTCGACGGATTTTAACGAAACTTGGTACAATTATTCTTCATACTCCTGGGCAGGTTATAGTATACTTTTCATCACGCTACAATCAATAGGAGCAGAGCAGTGAAGGGAAATGTTGAGAAAACGGGAGAAGTTACTCAATGTTTTAAGCTTCCGTCGCGTGTGCAGCCTTAATGGTTAAAGACTCATTGATAAGCTTCGTCATCCACGCGAACGAAGTTGCAGGCACAGCTAGTAGATTAATAAATTAAAATATAGATAACACTCGCGGCTCTCTCGAGAGACAAATGGAGGAAGAGTGGGGAGGCCTTTGCCCAGCAGTGAGACATTGCAGGCTCCTAATAAATAAAGCTCCTAAAAATAAACGTATAAAATAATAACATAATTATAAAGATATTATCCTTAAACGTTACACAAACATATATTGTTGCCTTATTTTCTACATTTGAAATTATTGACCTGTCGATCTGGGGCCCGAGTCCGCTATTTAACGTCAGTGAGTGGCGGGTTAATAAACGTTCCAGTGTACTTGTTATTGTGCCTAATTTTCGTATTCAGATAAGAACAGTCCCTTGCAATCCTACGATGACAACAGTGGCAAGTAGGTGTACATTTGTCATTAAACTAAAATTATCTGAATACGAAAATTAGGCACAAAAACAAGTACACTGGAACGTTTATTAACCCGCCACTCACTGACTTAAAATAACGGACTCGGTCGGGCCCCTGTATAATTCCACACATGTTTTATTAAATAGAAGTTAAAATAATTGATTTGCTGCTTATCATTCTACGAGTATCAAGGGTTCATATCCCGATCAAGTAAAAGAAAAAACCAACCTTTCCTATCGGGAATATCTTTGGTTCTTGAAGTAAATAGGAAACAAAGATTCTACCTATTATTTTTGCCTTTTAAATTAAGTAATCTTACTGTTTTTTGCCATCCATAAAACGCCTTTTTCTGCAGCCTTGAAGTTCTGCTAATACCCAAAAAGTAACAAGCGTTACAATACAGATTATTATCATGAACGCGTGACCTCGTCAAGGTTATGAGTATATAAAATTCAACAGGTCAATGTTCTGTGTATAATTGTATAATGAATATTGGTTTGTTGTATAAAGATAACTCGTGACTTGTGATTTAGGGGCCATTGTTTGGATTGACTTGTGTTGCGTAGAAAGGTAGACGGGATTTTAATCGCGGACTTAATTTTTGATGATTTTTCTTTCAGTTTTCCGTAGATAACGGACGACGACATCGACGACCTCCGTGGTCGAGTGGCGTACGTACCGGTTCTCAAGGTGTCGCTAGCTCTGAGGTCCCGGGTTCGATCCCCGGACGGGTTAATGTAGAAATTCACTTTTCTACATTGTCTCGGGTCTGTGTGTTTGTGGTACCTTCGTTGTTTCTGAATTCCATTACACAAGTGCTAAATAGCTACTTACTTTGGGTTCAGAGCAATGTATGTGATGTTGTCCGCATTTATTTATTTATTTATTTATTAGATTTAAGAGAAAGTAACTACATATTTTGAGCTAAAACAATAGAATGCCCTTTTTATTTTTTATATTAACGGATTTGTAAAGGTAAGTAAAAATTGATAACAAAATAAACCAATTAATAATAAAAATCTGATAAAATGATAAAATGCTTTATACCTACTGCAGTAAAGTATAGGCTAAACTAAAAGGCTAACCTAACCTAACAGTTTTCAAACAAAACAAAATAGAAAATCAACTAGTATTGGGTAAAGTCGACGAAGCCATTGCAAGGCAGTGAATTATTTTCAAAGTATAAAAAAAATAATTTGTGGTTTTTTTAACTTAGTATGTATGTAGAAGTGTTAAAAAAATGTTATTTAGTGTACGACAATGTACACAAATTACAAAAAAAAATTGCTTGTTAGAACACCATTAGACAAACACCTAGGTATAATTAAAAACATAAAAGTATGTACATTCCATTGTAACTATTATATTAACTTTAAATAATTCCATTTGAACCGCCACGGAAACGCGGTGACGTCACAGGTCAATGGCCGGCGAGGTCATCTGATAGTTGGAAGTTGCGAAAAACTATGCTAGTCATATTTAAGTATAACTATTTTTTAAAGGTTGTTCTTTGTAAGTAATCTATGGGAAACTGATACCACATTTTATTTGATTTCCTCGTTATTTATTGAAGAATTTTCAATTTTACAATTACTTCCATTTAAGTTACTTTTAACTACTTATTTTGTTCCTATAAGTTATTAAGAAATCATGTGCAGTTATGATAATTAAGAAAGTCAATAATAGTACTTCTATGATTTATAAAAAAAAACTAGGTTGGAATATTTTGATTTTACAGGAAAATTTGCTTTGTGCAGGCTTTCTTGGAAAATGTCCCTTTACAAAACCTTCAAATGAAACAACAAAGACTCTTCACGCAAAGAAGGTTATTATTAATCAGCCCATGTATGTATGTTTGTACCTTTGTGGTACTCTAGAAACCAGATCATGTTATAAAAAAAACAAATTCTTCAAAACTTACTTAATATGTGGTAGATGTATTTATTTATATTAAAATTTTACTGTATTTATATTTAGTGGCCTGTGATATAAGACCTAAAAAAAATACTCATCAACCAATCTGAAACTATTATCACCCAGTGCAGTGGAAAATAAACATCCCCTATAAAACTAAAAGCCAGGAAGCTAAAAAAACATTTATTTGAGTGCAGAGCCACCGGAAGGCTTCGAAGGTACTCAGACACTTACCGGTGCATGCTACGTGTACGGTCACGTGAAACTACCTTAATGGAACCTTTATTTGTTTGAGTTAGGCATGTATGTGCTCGTATATTGTGCTTGTAAGTAGACAAAGACATGAATCTCGTTAACTACGTCTACATAGACTTTAGATATACTATAGACCGCTAGTATCGCTAGTTTCCCTTTGTGCCAAGCGAGAGCACTTTTTCGGTTGGATCTAGTACATTCGTTTACTGATTTAAGTTGTTTTTCGCGCAACGACAGATTTATATACGAAAATATCGATGGTTTCGACATTGTTAGGATAGATAATATTAGGGTTTTAGATAGTTTCATTAAAACGAAGCGCTCCGTCTTGATACAATATTTACGACAAAACTAGTTCATACTAGTGCTTA
Organism: Autographa pulchrina; assembly: GCA_905475315.1. Lineage (NCBI taxonomy): Eukaryota > Metazoa > Arthropoda > Insecta > Lepidoptera > Noctuidae > Autographa > Autographa pulchrina. The sequence continues at coordinate 3,117,555 of FR997775.1, forward strand.
CGATTCATACCCTGATAGGCTCACTCTTTGGTTTCTTATCTATACCTACTCTAACGTCTACGTCTATTTTAGGTTTAGATGTATTGTAGCCTAAAAAAACTGTTATTATTTCATACATTGTAATTATGTAATTATTAGGCCTTTGCCCTGCAGTGGGACGATAATGGCTAAAAATAATAATAATTATTAATATTATTTAAGTAAAGGGGCTAATATTAAGGCCTTAAAACATGTGTTTAATAAACAAATAGTGTAATAGCTAAACTTTAAATAGGATGTATTTGTATATTTTTACTTCTGCTAAGAAAACGATTGTTTTTCCAAAGTTACAGTAAAGATTTTAATAAACTAGGGCGCGTACTTTTTAAGGTACAAGTTTTTAAAATCAGTTCTAATTTTAAAGATATGAACACTTAAGTTAAATAGAAAGTCGGTTATAAATATTATTAATGTGTTACTAACCGGCATAACCTAGGTCTCAGGCCACCCTATTCACAGTATAGTATATAGTTATATACCTATAGTTAATTATATAATGAGACCGGTTGAGTCAGCGATGCGAAATTCCTACGCCATATGGCATGGGGTATTGAATTACGTCTACCCGTGTGAAACTTGTAAACTATATTATTTTGTTAACTAATAGTAGATACCCATATTATATGTGGATTATAACGCTTATAGACAAAATAGAGATAAGCAGGTTATATATTGAATTTTGATTGTCGCAACAGGTATTATCGACCCGAAAACTGATTAGCTGAAATCGATTAAATTGGTGTGTCGTGGTGGCCTAGCGGTTCAATGAACGGATTTGTATGCAGAAGGTTGCAGGTTCGAACCCAGGCAAGTACCAATGTGGCTTTTTCAAAGTTATATGTACTTTCTTAATTATTATATAATATAATATAATATATAATATCCTGGGACAACTCACACACGGTTATCTGATCCCAAGCTAAGCAGAGCTTGTGTTATGGTAACCAGACAACTGATAAACATACTTATATATTTCTAAATACATACATATTATAGATAAATTACACCCAGACAACCAGAACAAATGATCGTGCTCATCACACAACATTTGTCCTGGGCGGGAATCGAACCCACGACCTCCGGAATAGCAGTCAGGGTCACTAACCACTAGACCAACAGGCCCGTCATATCACATTCTAAGACACATCTGAAAAACGGTGAAGGAAAACATCGTGAGGAAACTTGGATTCCAAAATTGGGATCTGAAATTGCCAATCCGCAGAGAGCAAGCGTGGTAATCAATGCTCGTGCCTTCTCTATATGGGAAGAGGCCTGTGCCCAGTAGTGGGACGTTTATTATTATTATTAGTGTAAATAAAGAGAATCAAAGATCAGAAATGGCGACTAAAATGACGTCATGCATTTGCACGATATTTTGATGTCCCTATTTCAAATCATCGACTCGTGAGTTTATGGTTTCGTAAAATAAGAAAAATACGTGTTTATTAACGTAACGGAGATTTAAAAATAATAGTCACCAACTCCATTAAACCCAAAAATGTTTAGATATAGATACTGTTTAACACAATAGAATAGAATAGTTCTTTATTTGCACAGAAAGTTGGTACAAGATACAGATGTTATGTTATAATGAGACCCTTATACAATCTACCATAAATTAGGCGTGCAAAAAACACAAATTTGAGATTTAAGTCACTTAATAAAAATTTGTACACCAGCAACAAAAGAATAACATACTTATATTATTATTTTTCAGGAATTAGTCACAAATTGAATAATAAATTTAACAATGTCAGCAACATAACAAATTAATAGATCATGTGTCATTACAATTTATCTCTATTTGTTCCTTCGAATAGTATTAACGAATATATGTATTATTATTAGTATCGTATAAAAGCCCCTAATCCAACAATGTTACCCGCCAAAAGTAGACGGTCAAGTGATTTATACGGAGTCGGAATAATAAATTTGTTATCTGAAAATGTTTTACGTATTACTCCGTAGCTAGGCTAGACTTTATGCTGGTAAATTATGATGGATCACATAAAAGCACATTACGTGGGCTTACGTAATACGTAATACGTTTACGTTTGAAGTTTTAACGTAGGTACAAAAAAAATCTCCCGAGCCTTTTCCCAACTATGTTGGGGTCGGCTACCAGTATTACCAGATTCAGCTGAAAACCGTATTTTACATGGAGCGACTGCCTATCTGACCTCCACAACCCATTTTACTGGGAAACACAGTATCCCATAGTAAGACTGATTGTTAGAATTGACTTAACGACTGTGGATGTTAAATTATTGGGGAATATTTATTCCTTTCTAGAATATCTAGTTTATTTATTGGTTACTAATACTAAGACTACTAAATAGATTAAATTCTTAGAAGAGTCCTTTTTATGAGTTTAATTTATTACTAAGAAAGCATAAAGCTACTAAATGATAAAAGGTAAAATAGTCTAGTTTTGATGAAATTTTTTACTACTCTCAAGTGCGTATTTTATATTATTTTGAATAAGAACTCTTTTTAGATTGTTACTTCGCTAAAATATTGGCAAATTTAAAGAATTTTAAATTACGACTTTATGCTATGCGTATAGTCGTAATGTATATATGAATACTTATATTTTAATATTAAAAGATCTCATATTCGTGGTAAAAAAAGAATAAGCGCCTAAAACCAACTTTGAAATAAGACGTTGGCAATATCAAACCGCTACCAAAAACTTGTAGTAACAAACAATACGTTTTGACAGCTGTCACGTTCACAACCGTCACTGTCAAAGTGCAATGTCATAAATATTACAAGTTGCCTACAAGGCCCTTTAAATTAGTTATAATTATCTTTCAACATTAACAAATGAGGGCCAAGTATTATGAAAAGCGGAAACCACACAACTAAATAATTACCTATAATAATATTATTTCACGATGCACTTTACTCCACCAAAAAATCTTACATACAAAGAAAAATCAACCTTACATTTAAGACAATAAGGTCTGTATAAGCAGTTTAGTGATATGAAAATCACTCTCACCCTAATTTAAACTTTAAGTGGATGGTGATAAAATATAAATTTGCGGTTATTTAAGTGCTAGAATCTTGTAGGTACTTGTAGGTTGCAGAGCCATATGGTAACCGCAGAGTGGTTGTGAAAGGTTGCGTAATGTAGTGTAAAATGCTTTATAACCCTATAAAATGTATGTGGTATACTTATTTTGGTATTAGGTACATTAACAACTATTTTTGTTGTTAAGATCTAGGAATATGATTAATACGAGTAAAAAAAGTATAAGGCATTATGTATTTTCGAACCGATTTCAAAAAGGTTTTTAATTCGATTGTGTTTTTGTTTTTGATTGTTTGTTGGTTTGGTACGCGATATCTCTGGATCGATATAAAAAAATAATGTTGGTTTCTTAGAGTTTACGCGAGTGTTAGACATTGAAATAAAATAAACCGCGACAAAATCCGTAAAAAGTAGTTTTATTTCAAATTAATGTTGTCTTCGATATCGATAGATACACAAACTCTAATACGAACTATCCAAAAGATATAGAAAACTGCAACTTGCATTTCAATTAAGGACTCAAAGCTAAAATTAATTAAAAGCGACATTCTTTTTTAAAAGCTTCATATTTCTATTTTTATATTGAAAATCTTTTATAAAGGAATTCAATTACGACCATTAATCTACATTTCTGCAGCTATTAAGATACTACAAGATATTGGAAAATAATAAATGCTGAACCAATGGAAGAAAAGGTCAGCCATTAGTTTTCATAAAATACTCTGAAGGAAATCGGATTATTTTTCCATCTAGTGTTGCGTGAAATTTTAATGAAAGCCGTATAAAATAGATTTTTACTTACGACCGCTGTTTTCTTAAATTTTTATTGTAATTACCTGAAATAATACAACAGTTATTATTAATAAATGAATACAATATTTGCATCAACAGAATCTAAACTTATAACATGATAATATTGGTTAATTTTAAAGAAGTCTCAAAAGTCAATACAATCAGTAATCCCCAATTACTAAAACAGATAACGATCTCATCCTGTTAATCAAAAACAAGCTCTAACATTAATTAATAAAGCTTAAATTTGTTTATCACGAGCGAGGAAGCAATCACGCAGCTATTTCATCAAGGAAATTAATTCTTGGATCCGTACGTTTCGCGTATTCATATAGCATATAGCGTATAGCATACAGGGTGTTAAGAAAACCCTGTCCGATCCTCGAAGGTGTTGTTAGGTATCAATGTATGATAACATTAATGTAAAAAATTGGAAAAAATAGAAATATTTTCTCAAAAGGCGAGAAAGAGAGTCGACGTCGTCACAGTTGCCTGCCAAATGATAAAAAAAAAGGCCGCCAACAATACCGGCGGAATTGGTGTTGTAATTTTTTTTTTAATCTCAAAAGGGATTTTTGCGGCAAATGGTAATTCAAAATTCATTATTATTGTTACAATCATAAATATTCCAAATTTAATATTTGATTCCAAATTTAATATATTTGAAGTCATACCTATAACACCCTTTCGGGTCGGACAGGGTTTTCTTAACACCCTGTATAGCGTATAGCGTATTGCATATAGCAGAGATGAGATTTAGTCAGTCGCGAGTTTCGGGTTCCCTAAAATATGTAGATTAGTTTACTACGAGTACATACTTACGGTGTTAGTTCGTGATTCAGCGGCTGAATGTGGGTGTAATTGTGATTTAGCGCCGCGAATCTTGTTGACGAATATTTTTTACTATTTGCGTGAGAAAAGTAAACTTTATTATGTTATTTGTGACAATCAAGTATATTGCAGCTTATTAACATGTTCTGAGATCGTTTATGTAGTAAAGATAGGATTTTACTTTATTTTTTACGGCACTAAGCAGAGTCCACGAAAATTTTGGCCTACTTTTTTATTATGGCTTAAAGTAAACCAAAGTTGAAGTTCTGAGTTCAGTGAGTGAATAAGGATTTAGTCGTATTTTAAGTTTTCATCTGCATCATCTTTCACTGTCATCCCACTGCTGGGCATAGTCCCTTCTTTTATGAAGTCATTCTTTCTCATCCGACCCAACCTTTGTATGTTGTCGACCCATCTCTCCCTGACAACCGACACTTATTTTACCTCTCTTAACCACCATTCAGTCATTTCTGCATTTTTTATCCTTTACGTTACCTCACAGTTCATTCTAGTTTGTTTAGAAAATCGGCATAAACAACTAGAAATTAAAATTCAAAAAAGCATCCGCCAAATTTTGGAAAATTGAACTAACTTTAAAAACTGAACAGAAGTGCATAAGAGCCGTCTTGATTACGATAGATAATAACAAAAAAAAACACAACACAATCGGTCCATTCATTTAGAAGCTGCGATTACACAGATTGACACAAGATTCTGAAAAGCAATCAAAGCCAACCGATCAGGAAACCAAATCATGTCTAAAACTACTTCTAAGTCAAAGCTTCCAGACAATGTATCTGAAACAATACTACTCAAATGTGTACTGAACAAAGTACACAGTATATAACCTAAAGTAGAACAATAAAAGAAGTATCTTCGTGAGCACACAAATCACCCTTCAGGGTACATTTGGGAGGGCATCACACATACCGACGCTCGGTAAATAAACATATTAACCTTAAGTGGGAACCCGGCCGCTGGGCCGTTGAAATGTTGGGTCCTAAGCCATAAGCTAAAGCGATTTGAGAATTACAACACTACAAAGTAAGGAGTTTTGTCTTATGATCGGGCTGTTTAAGTACCGAATTTTTATTTAAGTACTTGTAAAGGGGATTGAAACGATCAGATGAAGAAAATGGTTTAGAGATACGGTATAGTTTGATTAGTTAAAATCACGTTTCCTCGATGATATCGTATGGGTGTCGTTGTCAAGCATTTAGACTATTTAGCCACCAAAAAAAATGACTATAGCGTTATTAATTAATTACAAATAATTGCCTGAACTAAACGCAACGACACGTCGTATTACATATTTACAGCACAGATCTCCTAAAACCGCTTCCTCTTATCACTTGAAGCGCAACCATCCTGAAGTTCTCCCAAGGCACGCTTCCTGAATGTTTAATTTTATTGAATTCCGATCGATCCTCCGCCAGATGTTTGGTAACTACCAACTTATCCCTTTTACCATGTTTCTTACCATTCATAATTTTCATAGGAAGTGTTATTTATGAGATCTCGGTGATTTTTGGAAGCAATTGAAAGCAGTTTCTTATAAATCTTTGCGCTTCCATTAAATAAGTTAAGTAAATAACTTTCTTTAGTTAAATTCAAATTCAAATATTCTTTATTCAATATAGGCTACACAGTAGCACTTATCGAACGTCAAACACAAAATACAAAAAAAACCGACAGCACCCTAAGGGTCGGTTCATATCCGGCGGAAACGCACCGCGTACGATCGGCCGCGCAACGCCAGTTATATATTAAAGTTAAAAAGAACTCTATGAAAGCATAAAGTTTCGGAAAGCAGTGTTTCAAGTTAAAAAATAATGTGCATTTTTCTTATATTAAAAGAGATTCTAATAAAGAAACCTAGCTTAAAAATCACTAGGTTCTTATGGCACCTAATCCTTCATAACCTTTCCTTTTGTAACCTACCCAAAATTGTACCTAACATTGCTTCATGTAGGTCGTTTATTTCCTATATTATAGCTTTTTACCTACATTATTTTATACACCAGAAATGAAAAATCACTTTCAACAACTCTTTCATTCAAATTTTCTTCTTCTAAAACCCAGTCCTAAATCTAATCCTAAAGTAAGATTAATAAGACACTGTTAAAGGTAACTAGCTAGTACCGAGACGGAGCAAAACCGCTAACGCAGCACTTAGCACGTCTGTTTGAGATGCCTGTCGACTGAGCACGGGATTTAAATTAAATCTTCAAGACTTGCTCATTATTAAAGTACAAGATATAGCTTGTAACGTGCTTTTAAAGAAGGTTTTAGGACAATTTAGGACAGAATAGAATGTAGAAAAATCTAAAGGTAGTGTGATGTGCAGGAAAACCAATAAATGCTTAGGGTTTGGGAGAAGAGAAAGAAGGGCTTTGCCCAGGAGTGGAAAATATGCTAAAATGATAAAGGTTTAGCTATCAAAAACAAACGGAAGCGTTAACTTTTGATAGAAACAGCGTTTATAAATTAACTGTTAGTAATGTCATGAGGGAATGATTTAATTTCAAGGGACACGGAGTTTTAAATTTGTTTAAAATTCATTTTTAGTTTTTTCATCCTAATAAAGAATACATTCATAATTTCAGTATTTTAGAATAGGTTAATGACAATTTCATCGCTTTTACTTGATCATCTTTTTATTAAAAAAATTAAAAGTAATTGAAAATGCGAGGGGTAACGGGCTATTTGGTTTAAGCGACATTTTGGGTGATATTGAGTTATATATATATTTGGAATCAGCGAATTTTTCTCCGTCGAATGATGCCGGTTTCATTAAAATCGGAGCACTTTTTTGGCGTTTAAAACAATACTATTTTCGTGTTGTTTCCAAAGTGGCAGTGTATTAAACGACATGGATTTTGCATTTTTTTTTAAATTATGTACTTGAACCATACCATCATATTAATAACCGAGACATAAACCAGTCACCCTATCTCTCATAAATAAGTCAATATGAGTTAAAGCGTTTTTCCTGTTTCTAATTTTTATTAAGAAGTAACTTGAATCATTTTGACTTCCCACTAATAACACGGTGTGATGTCGCTTAAACCATTTGTCCGTCACCCAAATACGACATGGTTCGTCGCTTAAACTCTTTTAGCTGCATCTTTTTTCCACGCAGGGTGCTACTTAAACCAAATATATAAGTTTTATTTTAATATTGTTGATTATGATTAATTATACTTTTAGAAAGTTTTATGACAACTAATCTCAAGTAATACCTACTGAATGAATAGGTAATAAATAATTATAGTTGATGTTCCTACATTGAGACTGATTTTACTTAATTATTATACGAAATACTAATAATTGAACTGATTTTGCTGATTAATCTTTAATTAAAAAATTATTTATTTATTTATTCAATGTAAGCACTTGAGATTTTCGGTGATTTTAATAAACATAAACATTAAACGTTACAATTTCAATGTTATATGTCACATAAGTAAATTAGCCTGTCAGTCATTTTAGTCTAAATTGGTAGTTGAGATAAATAGCTTGCTTCTATTAATTTTGGGTTTCGTTACTTCATACTTTTTGGCTTACTCTGTAAATAGAATGCGTCGTCGCTTAATTTTTTTCCCCTGTAGCCAATTGTAGTTATGAAGTCACTTAAATCGTTTTTCCTGTCTCTAGAAAAGGGCAGATTGTATTAAGCGACATTTATCTTTGTAATTAAAGGTCCGCTTTATTTGGTATTAGCATCAACAACTAGATATTTTTAATTAAATTTCAGTTCAGTTTATCCCGTTCAAATAACTGCAGAAGTTTTTATGTTAGGATTTTTTTTTCGAAATCTCAAACTTTAAAAGGCTCTCCTGTAAAGTTGCAAAAATGTCGCTTAAACCAAATAGCCCGTTACCCCTCGAATGGATGTTGGGACATAGTGAGGGAATGATTTTAACGGCATTACATACACTGTGTTTTTTTTATTTACACATATGACACGGAAATTTTAACTAAAACGCATACCTACAGTGATGTTTATTGCAGGAAAATTTACACTTGCCACTATATATTTACAATTTTTTTGTAAAAACATGAAGGACAGTAATTTCGAAATTTCGTGAGAACTACCCTTATATTGAAACATATTTAATCTACATACATTTTTAATTCTGTGTTACCAACGAAAGAACACCTAAATAACTTTTCACAGACAAATATGATCTCATTAAATCATTAAAACACAAAAACATAGTAAAAAAAATTAGAAACATGCTTCATAATTATATAAGTTACAAAAACATCAGGAACCAATTAAACCTATATCGAAATCGGATCAGACAAATTACTTAGTCGTTTGAACCTCACTGATCCATGTAACGTAAACTTGTAAACCCACTAACACCCACTCAAGAATAACGTTAGCACGTTAATTAATCCTTCGAATTACAATAATCCCGGTTAAACCTAACGCTCGATCAAAGTTTTATGCAATCGACCGCAAGTTGTTAAAACTCCGGCCAACTCCAGCCAACTCCAACCAAGTTTCGCCAACATCTTGTTTGATGTTGTCTACAACCTAATGGGTTCCGTCGATGTGGTGCGATACAAGCCACGACACGGAAATTAATTCGACCTACGTATACACTAATCGTTAAATACACACAGCGAATGTGCAAGAAGTTGTTGAAACAGCAATGTATATCGAAACTTCGAGAATGTCGTAATATTAAATTAGATTTGAAATCATGATGAGATAATACCGCTTCCGAACTTGGTGAAGATTTGTTATTAATATGGAAGTAAATGGAGTTTGATTATGTAATCTTATCTCGTAGAATATTAGCTAAAAGACTTCAAAAGGGAACGTAATAAATATTACACATTAAACTCTTGGTAATTAAGTTTATATTTACGCTGTTTTAGGATGAATTTTCATACATTTTCATATTTTGACTGAATGAAGACTAAATATTACACACTTTAGTCAGGTCTAACAAAATTGCTTACTTCACTGATCTATGAATATATCTCTCATTATATCTCACTATAGCAAATTATTTTGTTAAGCTGTGAAAATTATGAAAATGTAAAGTAACTACTAGTCCAGTCAAAATATACATTTCAGTTTGCATTAATTCGCATAGAGCTGAAAATTGGTGGAGGTCTCAAGTACACTTTTTTTGCACAGTCGGATCATTGGAGACTTTTGATATTTCATTTATAATGGTGTACTTGAGACCAATTTTCAGCTCTATGCGAATTAATGCAAACTTACAAGGTATTTTTGTCTATTTTAATATAATATTTTTTTTTTTTTTTTTTTTTATATATTCCGGGACAACTCACACACGGTTATCTGATCCCAAGCTAAGCAGAGCTTGTGTTATGGTACCCAGACAACTGATAAACATACTTATATATTTCTAAATACATACATATTATAGATAAATTACACCCAGACAACCAGAACAAATGATCGTGCTCATCACACAAACATTTGTCCTGGGTGGGAATCGAACCCACGACCTCCGGTATAGCAGTCAGGGTCACTAACCACTAGACCAACAGGCCCGTCAAAATCCATCGTCCAGTCAAATTTTGACTGGACTATACATAAAATTGTAAAAATAACTATTATCTACTATTTCGAAATATTTACAATCAAGTTTCTATTTCATAATGTAACAATGTTTGTTTTAAATGCTATTTAATTAAGCGAGTATTCGAAATTCAAATTTTTTAAAAGCTTGTTTTTTTTTAAATAGAATGTATTTTTTGGTATAATTAAAAAGGCCAGTGCAAAACAAAACACAATAGGAATAAAGTCTCCTCGGTATTTTTTCAAGCTGGGTATCAAGGTAATGTGAGCACCTTAAAACTTAACCGTGCATAAGAAATTTATGCCCTACCCATGATACAGGAAAATCCCTTAAATCTACATTTTTAAAGGTAAAAGAAATGTGAGACAAATACTTTGTGAAGAAAATAACGACAAAAACGGTGATAATGATATTAATCGAAAAAATATAAACCCTGTATAAGAGTTTATCCAATGTCCTTATAATTTATACCGGAAACATTTTTTATGCCATTTATACGAATATACAATTACATTCTACTTAGATAAGTAGAACATTTGCAAATAGGTATGCGAAGTTTTTGTGAAATATTTGCTATATAAGCGGTGGCGGTTTCAAAAAGTTTAATAATTATTAGGACAGTTACACACGTTCAAACTTTCGTACATGTACGAAAGTTCGCGCGAATGTTGACCGGTGTTCAGTATTTTGGCTTCACAGCTACATAAGTATTCGCGTAAACTCTTAGCCGTACGAAATGAAGTTAGGCTAAAAGCCAGCACTTTACATGTAAAAGCTGAAAATTGTAAAAAGATTGGTTACGAAAAAACCTTTTTCGTTAAATATTAGCGAAGCACTTCAGAGGCGCATAAAGGAATTTCCCTATTACGGCTGCTTGCATCTTGTCGGAATATTGAAGCGCTGTGGCTTGGGTGGGGTGCTACTGACAAAGGGTTCGATAAAATAAATTAATAGGAAGAAAATTATGTGTGATGTCGCCTCCGCCTCTTTTTATGAATAAGAATCCAGTTATATTGGGTAACCTAGTAAAATAAATAAAAAAAAACACGTATACGATACAAAATCCAAAAATTAAGATGTGATGTTTTTATTTGGTCAACAACAACTTATTGACACTTTATTTGTATATTACATGAAGTATTTTTGTCTTCTGGTAAGTAGTATTAATTAAAGTTTCCGGTTATTATAATATTTGTCATTGTTGTTTTCTTGAGAATTAAGTTAAAGTCTTGTTTGTGATGAAATTATTAAAGTTTGTAAACAATAATTTAAGACAGCTTATTTACACATCACTTCGATTTAAGTTCCAAATCCAATACTTTGTATCTAGATAGTCTTTCAAGAGGAGAATAGGTATTTGTCTAGGTACAATAGATCGCTAATTGGCACCATTGCGACCCCACCACATTTGGTCGTTAGGAGCAGGCGCAGCGCTCATTGACGGCAGCTTATTGCATCTCGTCGTTTTTCGAACTTATTAAATTACGCGATATTGTTGTCTACAGCTATTTCGGTTGTCTGCAATGAGCCCTTCTCACGATATTAGTTTCTGGCGTCTTCGTTGACATTATAAAGGGGAATGTTGTTTACCCCTGATTGCTCTTTTGTGACATACTTTTTAATTTTGTTGGGGTTTGTTCAAGATATAACTAAAAATTTGTCGTTTATGTGACTGATTAAAGATCTGGAAAAGTGTTCGACACCGAAAGAAAGATAAGTTAATAATATTTTGCTTTTTTAACTATTTTGAGGCAAACATTATGTACTTTTAACAAAATCGTTTGCTAAAAGATGTGTTTAACGTAATTTTTGCATATATTTTCGTTACAAAATGAAAACTTTAATCAAATATCTTCTGATACTTTTTGCTTAGGTTTTTTTTTGCCTTTGGTGACCTACTGCAAAGCAAAGCCCTTCTAACCATTAGGTATTAAGATACCTTAGGATGTCGAAAACTCATGTAATAATAATAATATCCCAAGCTAAGCAGAGCTTGTGTTATTGTAACCAGACAACTAATAAACATACTTATATATTTCTAAATACATACATATTATAGATAAATTACACCCAGACACCAGAACAAATGATCATGCTCATCACACAACATTTGTCCTGGGTGGAAATCGAACCCACGACCTCCGGTATAGCAGTCAGGGTCACTAACCACTAGACCAACAGGCCATTTAATAAATTACACAAAAACCTTTAAATAAACTTCGCAGCACATGTGACTACGTAAATTTTACAACAAATGTGTATGTTGCAGACAATATTACGGACCGGTGTATCAGGAAACTTCCTAATAATGTCGAACTTCCAACAATTAGTCGAGTCGAGTAACATGTGAACCTACCTTAACTATGTTTCAGGAGTTATAATGACATTGTTGTCTAGGCATGTAGGCGAAGGAGCCTGTGTGCTATATGAAGTGCATGTATTGTAATCTGTTTAATAGGGTAGATGACTAGGTATGAAAAGTCAAAATTTATTTAGTCCGCCATTTAGATAATCAAAATATAATAGACACATATTTTTTCTTTTCTCAAATAAATTACAAAATACGAAGATAAACCGCTGTAAAGTTCAGGAGTGGGGGCTTGTGACGTCACGGCTAGGTACAATTTGTACTCAAACGTGACGTCACGCAAGAATTGTACTCGCTGTATCTTCGTAATTCTTTGTTTACGGGACACAAAAAATACGTGTCTAATATTTTTTTCTTATCTAAAAGATGGACATAAAAATAAAAATTAGTCATCATCCCTATTATCTTATCGTATCGCACTCAGAGACGTCAACGGTTATTTAGGGAATTCATTATTATCGATTTAAGTAAGCAAACCCTTAGCCATCTAAGAGTTGATTATATAAATCGTTGCTCAGGAATCCCTTACGTTCAGAGGTCTCTGAGTACGGCAGTTAGAATAAAGTTATTAAGTATTGCTCTATTGTGGCGGGCTGAATAGACAAACAATTAATGGTCGAGTATAGCAGGTCAAGTACTAAATTTTTTAATTTACAAATAATATCTGCTACATTTATGTAATAATCTGGCTTCTGATATTCTACTTGCGCGATTAAGCATTTTAGTATGTATACATTCGACTAACATTTTGACTTGACAACTTAATGTTACATTTATATGACAATAAAATTACCATCCATAACTTAAACACTAAAACTAAACCAATAAAATCTAGTCTAAATCACTACTAATATTCTAAACTAGACATCCCAACACGTTGTTTCGCTATTAAAGTAAAACTAAATGTTGTCTGTTACTTAGTCGTTTACGTCTCAAACTAGAATGTTGGAGTTTAGACTATTAATGTTACTTTTAAATCGTTGGAGCAGCGCCATCTCTTGGTGTAGTTATGTAGTTTGGTTGTTAAATTGAATTTAGTTTAACATATAGTAATAAGTGTTGTTATATTCGATTTAAGTTTAACATATCCCTTTGTTTTAATTGTTTGTATTAGCTTTTGTTAGGATTTAAAGCTTAAGGTACGAGTAAGGTATATGTATTATTGTAGATTACAATTTATTTAATGTTTTCGAAAACTTTTCTATATACATATATTATTTACAATTCAATACTTAAATCTAATACAAGAACAAACAAAGACTAAAATTAAATCTTATATAAATAAATAAAACTAACACGCGTCAAAATACTCATCGTCATCCTTGTCAATGGCAGGAAACGTGCCCAGAAGGCTGGCAGCATTGCCACGTTGAATGGCTATGCCGATTCTCTGTGCAAGGAACAAACCAGCTCTCTGATCACGAGTAAGGGTTTTCGAAATCTGTTTTGATATTTATATATTGTCTATATACAATTTTATAGCCAAATTTAGTATTAATCTGTATTAGAGTTTTCCGTTTACATAATGTCTTTCATTTCATGTTTTTCTCATTTACATAACTCAATTCCTACAAAACATAATTCTCCCACCTCTATCAGTGGAGTAATAATTTAAAGTAACTAGTAATTTATAACAAAGCTCGATTTCCTGAACTGCCTGCAGCATAAACCCGGTTGTTGTGCCATTGTACAATAATGAAAGTTTTCCTGCGACATGGTGTTAGCTATTTGCTTACGTAATTAGTACTTAGACACGAGACCTAGCTCGTGTGAAGACAGCCTCCTTGTTAATGCACTAGGGGTTTCTATGAGCTCTGAATTAGAGCTTTATAAGGATTGTTTGATTTGTACGCTAACCATTGCGCGTCTGGAACATTGACACTCTTTGTGAATAGGGTTTTAACGAGCAATGAATATAATAATCATTTAATTAACTTGTAGTTTTTTTAAGTACTGTGGTAATGATTTGGAATGTGTGATCGAATTTTTTCGGTGTTTCGTTTTTAAATACTAAAGTGTTTATTATGTGTTGCTTCAAAATGATTATAACGTCTTACTACAGAGGCCGCTTCAAGATTATTTAAGTTGATTTTAAATTATGTACCCATTTGATTGTTCATTTCATACGTTGAACTAAATTAACACACATTTAATCACTATTAAAACTGAAAAAAAAGCTCTCAGCTTAATAATGTAATCCTAGATTTTCGAGTAAAAAAATATTAAATATAAAGTTAGCAATACCACTAAATGGTGAGTCCATTATTATCATAAGGATTATCGGCCGGCTGAACCCTGAATAAATGATACGAAACATCGAATAAAAAACATGTCGGATTTGGAATATCAAAAATACAAAAACTTTATTGTAGTTGCGTGATCAATAATACCTTTCGAACATGTGTTAAATTTCAAAGTCAAAATGCTACGAACATTAATAGGAATGGTTTTTGAAAGACTGATCTCCTTAATCTGTTGTCAAATCAATTGATCACGACGGTGATTAGTTGACCAAAAGACTAACAATTTTTTGTATTATTCAACGAAAGTACTTACTTCCTACTTGGCAACACCTGCCCTTTTGAATGTGTCTCAATTCAAAGATTTTAGGATGTCGTCGATGTAGCAATTTATAGCCCAAGTAAAATAAGTATATAAAATAATCAGAAAAGGTTGAAGGCAATTTAATGAATTATAATATTTACTCGTAATTTTGATTTTATCTATTTTAGTGACCTAAGAAACTGGACTGTTTTAAGATGTTTTGTTGACATGCTAGTTCTCGAGAAATACACTGATCTATAGATATGAGTCTATATAGACATATATGACGATGTCTTTCCTTCAATATATCATAGCAATACGTCTTCATAATACACTTCTCCTATAACAACTATCCTGAAACATAAGAAGATCAACGAAAAACGTATTTACCTAACGCGACCAACCAGATTTCCCAGTGTTTGAGTAAATAATAATAATTTGATAGTATCGAGCATACAAATCGGCTTTAAGTGTAGCAACCCGGCCGGATTACAAGGATCACTGATCACACATAAGCCGTTAGTAACATCGATACGCTGTTAACACTAATACATAGACACGTCGTGTAGATGTTGTTTGTATGTGTGTGTAATTGGATTTTAGTGTAAGTAATAAGTAGGCATTTATTTTGGTTTGAATGTTTTTGTTATAGATGGTATGGTTAGTATGTGTTTGCGGTGAGTGAGAGATAGTTGTGAATTGATTTGCTACTGATATTGATAGTTTTAAGTCCAGTTTGAAAAACTAGAAATTAAAATGTACCTACATCTAGAGACAATGTATTATGGTAAGAAGTGTGTAATATAACTTATTAACACCGTTTGCTGAAGAATAATAAAACTAGTAACAATTCTATCGACGGGCGAAGATCTATTCTCATGTACAGAAGTAACGAGTATCAGTTAATCACAGCACTTGCTATCTGCGTATTATAATTGAACCGGCTAGCAAACTTGTTGATTGGCTGGCTAATCTCTAAATCACGACTTAAACTTTTAATTTAAATTAAACACATCAGACCAGACAAAGATTTTTTGTAACATGTTATTTGTCTCACTGCTGGGCAAAATTCTTGCCCAATTTGTTACAGTATAAGCTTATGCAATATTTCACCAGGTAAACTTATAAACTATCACACTTAAGTTTCACGTAACACTAGCAACTCCGTTCATAACAAACTAAGATACATAACTCGTCCAGTTGACCTGGAACTAGCACCAATTTGTTACACACGGCAACACAAGTGCAAACTATCTCAGATGCAAGCAACTTGACAAAGTATTAAGGAAGGTCTTAATAAGAGGGCAAACTTGCGTTCGATAGGATACTTATGACAAGTCAGCTGTTCGAAAGACTTAATTAAAATTAAGACATGGTACCGAAATGTTGGAGTTTTAGTTTGTAATTAGTGTTTTCAGGTGCTACGGTAGCGGCCATATTTTTTACAGAAAAATTAATTAAAATTGGCTTTGGTAGTGCAGTTTTTTGTGGAGAAAATGTTGATCATTATTTGTGTCTTTTTTCTATACAAGGTTTAATGAATTACTATTCTACAATGTAGTTAGAAACATGTTTTTTAAATGCATTAACAAGTGACATTGAAAAAAAAAAATGTTTGGGACAAGATTAATATTCAATATCATTCTTGTGATTTTTTCATTATTAATAAATAAACTTCTTACAGGTATCATTTCTTCTGCAGGGCCGTTAACTACTCGTCGGGATCCAATAACTCATCATCTGACCTCCACAACCCATTTTACTGGAAAATAGTATCCCGTAGTAAGACTGGTTGTCAGAATTGACTTAACGACTGTCAAAGATCAACGTATGACAGTCGGGACCTACAGCTTAACGTGCTATCCGAGGCACGGAGGGGTTTCTGTATGTTTAGAAAATCGTCGCTCATATCGGTCAAACCGTACGGCTCACACTTAGCCACGAGCCCCTCTCTAATATCTATAAAACGTATAACAAAAAACGATTTTTTTTTTCTCTTTTGCCGATTTTTTTTATAAAACACAAAGATTTGTTTTACATAAATTTCACAAAGAGTCGTCTTAAACCGATCAAACATGACAA
Organism: Autographa pulchrina; assembly: GCA_905475315.1. Classification (NCBI taxonomy): domain Eukaryota; kingdom Metazoa; phylum Arthropoda; class Insecta; order Lepidoptera; family Noctuidae; genus Autographa; species Autographa pulchrina. The sequence goes on from FR997775.1 coordinate 3,134,818, forward strand.
TTATATCTTCGAACCTCTTCCTCATTACCTGAAGTCTTGGTACCTAGATACCAGGTACAAAGTACCAAGGTAAGGGCGTGTCCAGCTGATTTCCATATACACTGTAGTACCGTTGCCCGATAGCAAGGGTGGTTGTGCAACGCTTACATAAAGCTTATTGCGACCACCGCTATTTATGGACAAAATTGTTGGACAGCAAGGGGATTTGAGTGGTTTTTCGATAATTATAAAAAAAATATAATACTGTTTTTAAAGCACCTATTCTTAAATAAAGAATAATTTCTGAGGCTTACGCTACTGGGTTACATTTCATTAAAAGTATTTTCAAACGTATACGCGCTAACGTCCGCTCAACAATAGTTTTAGTTCAAAATTTTATAACTAGATTTTTAAAGTGGAATCTGTCATACATTTACATTTAGACAACATTAAAGGGTTGTCCTAAAGGTTTAGAAAAAAAAACGTGATTATTACCATTTGTATAATAGCTATGTTTTAAACATAAAAAATCTAAATAGAAAAATCCGATTTGATCAAAAGTTATTCCGAGTCTTATATCTAATCTTTATCTTGTACAAAATTAAGCTTAATTACAAAACAGACAAAACAAATCTAGATTAAAGCTCTAATTCCCTTCGGCTTTACAATCTTCCGTCCTATGTAACAGTGTGTGTTAATATTAATCTTATCAAGGGTTACGTAACTGGTGTTAGCCGGTTATAACCAGTTATGACCGGTAACCTAGCCCTACGGTTAGGTAATGATAGCTGCCCGTTACGTCACTATACATCAAGCGAATTAAATTTAGAATTTCTTTTGAATTGTTGTTCGTTATTTGATTTTGTTTTGTGATATATGTATTATATAGGTTATTTGTCTAATTTATAACATTCTTATTGCTATTTTTATTTAATTTGATTTAAATTAGTTGTTTGTATTCAGTGAGTAAGAAAAATAAATAACTGAATTATTATAGACGGGCCTGTTGGTCTAGTGGTTAGTGACCCTGACTGCTATACCGGTGGTCGTGGGTTCGATTCCCGCCCAGGACAAATGTTGTGTGATGAGCATGATCATTTGTTCTGGTGTCTGGGTGTAATTTATCTATAATATGTATGTATTTAGAAATATATAAGTATGTTTATCAGTTGTCTGGTTACCGTAACACAAGCTCTGCTTAGATTGGGATCAGATAACCGTGTATGAGTTGTCCCAGGATATTATTGTATTATTATTTTCTGTAAAGGGACAGTCTTTTGACTTATTTTGCTGTATAAATTTAATATAGTATCAAAGGTATGGTAGACTCTTAAATGAAACTTAAATAATTATATCGAAATTATTTTCTTCTAGGCACTTTACAAGCCACAACCAGCTCATTGATAAATGCATAGCATTTACCTTTCAGTTCTGATGAAGCTAAAAGCCGACCCGATAGAGTCAGAAAAGCCACCCGTATGATGATTGAGTGCTGTCATTCCCTATATCACGACAGATTTTCATACCAAACACCTTTCAAACAAAACTCAACTTTCACCCCCAAACATTAAGTCCAAATCCCCTTGACAGGTTTAAATAGGAAATATACACACGTAAAAATAAATTGTGTCAATTTTATGACCTTTATTATAAGCACATAAAGTTCAAAGTCGTATGTTATCCTTAATGAAAATGAAATTGGTATTTATTGTTGAGGGTTTAATAAATGAAATATAGGAGGATATTTTTTCATTTGTTGAGGGAAAACGGGTTGTTATAATCATAATGTGCCTTTTAAATTACATCTGATATATAAATATATAAATTAGGTCCTACTAATTAGGTTTTTGAAATTATGAGTAGGTCTAGATATTTTTTTAGGATATACATAGACCTATGCAATTTTTTTGAGCAATAACCGACATCTGCAAATCATTTCTATAAAATACTAGCTGTACCCGGCATGCGTTGCAATGCAATTTTTTCTACCTAGCACCTGCCTACTACCTACCTACTACCACTTAGGGCTATGAAAAATAGATAGTAGCCGATTCTCAGACCTACTGAATATGCATATAAAATTTCATAAAAATCAGTCAAGCCGTTTCGGAGGAGTATGGTAACTAACATTGTGACACGAGAATTTTATATATAAGAAGATTTGTACGCCATATTATGGCAGAATATGCTGTAAGACCATCTTGTACCATATTCTAGCAAATAAATCATTTTGATTTGATTTGATTTACTCGGGTGGAGGCGCAGGAAAAAACTAGTCATTTACGTGTTCATCAGAATAAGGCTTTGTAACTAATGTTTGAAAGTTATGCATTGAATACTAATATGGAGAAATAGAAAATTTAAATTATAGTTTATTGAACTAAAAGCTCATAAAAGCAATATTATAACTTAATTGGTCAATTTATTATTAATAGATTCTCATTAATTTATAATCGAAATGCTTTGATTCGTTTCTATAATATTAATTAGCATTTAATCTGTGCAAACGGTGTAGCCAAAGGTCTATAGGTATATTAGGTTATATTTAGTACTAAACTTTGCTCAGTTCAGGATTAAAAAGGAATGAGACTTGGCGTTAGACGCTGCCGGGCACCCAAAAAAAAAGCCATAAAATAAAAAAAAATAAAATATATTCAAATATAATTTTCTTCGCTTCTTTCATAAATTCAAGCAAGCATTGTAACACTATTTTAAGTAACATAATTATCTGGTAGGTACCTATTTCCCTCAAATCCGCGAGTAATCTCCAAATATTAATTACACATAATACAAGGCATTACTTCATAACCAAACTAGTTAACAATAAATAATTAACATACATAGCATTAATTAATAATTTATCTCTGGAACGCTGGAAGCCTGTACCCAACGGATTAATCGCAAAACCCGCCCAAATTGAAATGGTACAAAGCGATCCCAAAACGCGTTGTACGCAGGTACTACTCAACTTAGTAAGTTAGCAATATCAATTTAGTTTGGATCAGGAGTTGAAATTACGACGCAAATACTGATAGTGGAACTGAAATAATTGATATGGTGTTGTTTCAGGTTATTGCCAAATCTCGGCTTTGTTACCTGGGCCTTTAGCTCGGTTTTCCGTAATTAAGCTGAATGTCTCTGCGAATGGAAATGATATTTTTAAGGGACTACATTGTCCATTGTTTTAGTGTTTTTGTTAATTTTGGCTTTGAGGCCGGTGTGGGTTTAAAACGAACGTTACATTTAGATAACATAGTATAGTCTAAAAATTAGTTTTGCTATTTTAGTTTGAGATTAAATTTTCATTTGAATTTGTCGTTGTAGTTTATCGACTCAATCCTGTGTTATTTAATAATGAATTAAAACTATATTTTATATTCTACGGACGATAAATAATTAAATCTTTTAATATCTTTAGTTAAACATAATTGAACTTTTAATCTGAGTGCTAGTACCAAAGCAACTTTTGAAAAATCTTTAGTTATGAGACGTTTTTATTGATATAGATAAACATAAGTAAACCCACAATAGGGATGATGACTAATTTTTATTATTATGTCCTTCTTTTAGATAATAAAAAAAATATTAGACACATATTTTTTGTTTTGTCCCGTAAACAAAGGATTATGAAGATACAGCGAGTACAATTCTTGCGTGACGTCACGTCTAAGCACAAATTGTACCAAGCCGTGACGTCACAAGCCCCCACTCCTAAACTTTAAAGCGGCTTATCTTCGTATTTTTTTATTGATTTGATAAAAGAAAAAATTACGTGTCTATTATAATTATATTTTAAATATCTAAATGGCGGACTTAATAAATTTTAACTTTTCATACCTAGTCATCTACCCTATTACGTATTTGTTTTCCACACACATACTATAAAATCCCAACACCCCAAAACAACAGTCCCAAAATCGATAAAATTACATCACTACGTAATCCCACATTCACGTAATCACAACATTAATCTAGATAACAACGGATCCTGCATGCTCCCGATAAATCAAATTGAATATAAACTATCAATTAAAATGGAAGCTAAAACTATTAATCTCATTAGCCCCTGGATACCAATTTGCATCGTTAATAAGATAATGACCGATCCGATATCCGTAACGAGTAATTTATAAATGAGTTTTGTTATCGCTATTCGTAAATAATGGTTGGATTATTTAATACTGATTTTGAAATTTTAATGTTCTTAGTTTTGGTAACTGATTAGGTTAATTCAATTGTTTAAATTAAATGTTTTAGTTAAAATGTGGAATTAGAACTTAACTAAAATCCTCTGTATTGACATAGAATTTAATGTTGATAGTTTATGTAATAAATTAATTAACTTAAAAGAAATGCTGTGAATCTCCATGGATTGTCTGTTTTTCTAATAATATAATAGGTACAAATCGTACACGTCTACTTTTTACGAATACTTTTACTTTAATAAATTTTACCTTGTATGAGATGTGACGAATAAGCGTCACATTAAAAAAAAAAAAAATAGTTGCTTTTGTATATAAAAAAAAATATGTCCAGTAAAATGTACTTCAATAAAATATTACCAAAATAATGAGATCAAACGATACACAGACTGTCAAACAGATCACAATTAAAATTTTAAACAAGCAAAGTGCTCGATAATTGCTCGAAAATTAAATGCACCCTGGAGCTTTGTTAATTTAATCAAATACTCATTTAACTACACTACGTACCTTTCATTAAGCCACGATTAATTAAATGTTTTAATTATTATACAATACGAACGCTTACGGCCATATTGGTATTGTCATTTTTGAGTTATTACTTTTTATCATTGTCAACCTTTTGCTATACCTTCATACCTACAAAGAAGTTAAGTTTAATTATATGTCTGTATTCAAGAGTCATTTTTAGGGTTCCATACCCAAAGGGTAAAACGGGACCCTATTACTAAGGCTCCGCTGTCTGTCTGTCCGTCTGTCTGTCTCCAGGCTGTATCTCATAAACCGTGATAGCTAGAAAGCTGAAATTTTCACATTGCCATTGTATTTCCGTTGCCGCTATAAAAACAAATACTAAAAACCACATAAAATGAATATTTAAGGGGGGCTCTCATACGATGGTGGTACGAAACCCTTCGTGCGCGAGTCCGACTTCGCACTTGGCCAGTTTTTTTAATGTATTCAATTCCGATTGACAAATGGTTCACGCTCAAAATATACATCATGTTGCATACGTTAGGCTGACTCTAATACAATTTTGAAAAAAAAAAATAATGTCGCATTTAATTGATCTCTTCAAATACTATACAAGTGGTTGACAATCATTATCTCCATCATCTCCCGAGCCTTTTCCCAAACTATCTTGGGGTCGGCTACCAGTCTTACCGGATTCAGCTGAATACCGTATTTTACATGGAGCGACTGCCTAACAGACCTCCACAACCCATTCTACTGGGGAATTCAGTATCCCATAGTAAGACTGGTTGTCAGAATGAAAGTGGTTGACAATAAATTGATGAAATAATTACACATTGGAATAAGACTATTTTGAACGGATCCTACAGCAAAATGTGTACCTACAGTTCTATATATATGAGGCCCTATTTGAAATACCTACTATTTTAATGTATTTATTATCCGGGGAAATTACTTCTTCGCCCGTTCGTATTTATTGGGTGAAGTTATTTCCTTGCCGGAGAACTATTACAGGTTCTAACGCCTTTAAAACTTAAGGATGTGATATCATGAACGTGACTCTACGTTACAGAAACTTTTAAGGGCTAGGGAAACTTACAAATATGTGTAGGAAACTTGTAACAGTCCAGTTCAGACCTGAACTAGAAATAGTTTAACAAATTTATGGTATTTCGAAATTACATGAAGTGCAGGATATTTGAAATTTTCAGGAAAGAAAAAGTAAAGTAAAATATTTTGGCATTGTTCCGTTGTGGTTTTGTAAATTTTAAGTGAGTTATTTAATACACTAACTAGAAATGGCGGGCCTGTTGGTCTAGTGGTTAGTGACCCTGACTGCTATACCGGAGGTCGTGGGTTCGATTCCCACTCAGGACAAATCTTTGTGTGATGAGCACGATCATTTGTTCTGTGTCTGGGTGTAATTTATCTATAATATGTATGTATTTAGAAATATATAAGTATGTTATCAGTCTGATTACCATAGCCATACCTTAGCTTGTAGTCTTTGCTTCTATATGTATATAATATATTTTTATACCTTAGATTAAATATTATGTGTCTCTAGAATAATCTTTGATTTGTATTAGCTTGATTTCAATAATTATTTAGTTTAATAATTGGTAAATATATGCCTAGTTTTGCCTAAAATTAACTTTAGAGTTTTGTGGTATTGTAATAAGATGCATCTATAGCTATTTAGATTCGTTTCGGCCCCTATTTCTAAGTAAACAATTTATAACCTAAAATAAATGTGATATTTGTGTATTAATATGGTGTTTCTCTAATACAAGCTCTGCTTAGCTTGGGATCAGATAACCGTGTGTGAGTTGTAAAAATGAATGAATGAATGAAAAAAAATAGAGCCTTTTTGTTGAGAAATTTGTTTCCTAAAATACTTTTACTTCAAAGTTGAATTGTAACTTGATAATTTTGTTTATGCAATATAAAATCATCATTATGAGCCCATATATTTGAAATCATCATCCATTGACGTTCCTACTTAATGTCATTGGGATTGAAATCAATTCAAGAGCGAGCCAATAATTATGACTGCGCCAGTCACTCTGGACGTCGATAAACATCAGTAACATGTCCATCGCATGTCTTGCTAACCGCATTGGGCACCCATTAATGGAAAGGCCGGTAATGGATTCGGTGCAACGCGATATTGAAGAAATTGAAATGATTTTAAAATGACACATTTAATGCATTTTATGTTACCATACATTTAACAAGAAGCAATTTTTTGTAATAAACTAAAGCGCTTGTAATAAAGTTACCTTTTTTCGTTTACACTCGTGTGTCGAAAAGAAAGATAAAAGATGGTTGTTTACCTGTAACAAAACAAAATTTCGTTGTTAAATATTATAATCTGTCAACCTCTTTAAACTTCAGACTTATATAAATTTGATTTAATTATTTATTTTTGCCCTTTTTTATTGTATGTATTTCTAATGAACTATTTTGATTATTAATCTTAGTTACATATGAAAGATCTTATTAATTCTTTATTCATTTAAAATCACAAAATAAACATCCTACATCAATTTCATTGCCTACTCCGTGCTTCGTAAGCTAATGTAGTGAAATTCTCTTTGACTGAAGGGAGAAGCCTAAATGAAGCGATTTTTTAAGATAAGTGTTACAACGTGATTTCGTGAAATAGGGCCTTTTGAAGAGATTTTATTGTAGACATCTTCATGAGATCTTGTTCTGAAATATAGGCACTTCATTAGCATGTTCAAAATGGTGCCTACTTTCGTCTGTCTGAAAGACTAAAATTAGTTTGTTTTTGTTTAATGATATTGTGTTTTAACAGATGAATCAATTTTTAACTATGTTTAAAACCTTGTATTTTTGGGAAAGCTGATATAACAATAATATTAGAACACATTCAATCTAAAAATTTAATGTAGATCGGACAAACCATAATATGCTTCGTAACTAAATTACGAAAACTTCACCTTTATGGTGATATAATTGTTTTAAAAATATAGAGCGGGTGCCGTTATATGAATTTACGTATCATACAAATTATACCTGCATGAAAAGAGTTTTTTTTTTAACTGCACATATAAATAAATAGGTAACTGTATATCGTAATTACAACAACCAAAAATTGTAAGTTGTAATCTAGTATTGTGAATCATATTACTATCATATACTCAAATATGTACATATCAGTAAACCAAAATACATCCTATAAATCTTAAGAAAATTGCTAAATAGATCACAATTCAATTCCACACATGATTTGGTCTATAAATGAGTATAAAATGACGCCATTCTTTCTGGAAGCATCCAATATTTTAAGCTCGTCACTCGCTGCAAATTACTGACATTAATATGGTAGATTCATTATGGACTTTCAATCTTTTGTCTTAAGAGGTGTTTGTTTATTTTAATATATTACATGTGTTTACTTATCGTTGTAAAGGAGACTTGATGGCTCTATTTCCTTTTGGGTTTTCAACTTTGGAGGAACTTCATCGCGATCGTTTTACCTTTCATATCTTTCTTTTTTTCCTATAGCTGCATTATATTTATACATTACTTTTAAATTACCTTTGTATCGTTATTTTAAGTATTTTATTAACATGTTACAAATATTTATGACGTAAATATGCTTGCCTTCGTCCGTGTGTCACTGTGGGGTTCCAACTGAAAACCAGCGCTTGGTGTTCTACACCTAGCATATGCTGAGTTGGTGACCTTTTTGGTACTGTATGCTCGACAACGCTGCTAGTACAATGTATTTTTTTTTTATTTACCTTGTTTTTTGTCTTGCTTGTTTGTGTTTATTTTTTTTTGTGTTTTGTGCTAAATAAATGTTTTTCTATTCTATTCCATTTTGTTTTTTAGATAGGATTAGTGAGATTTTAATTTGGGTGTCGTTGTGGTTACTGGTAGTGTGGTATGTAGTATGTACTTCATTTCTTACTATATGAGAAATGTAAAAGTATTAAAGCCATTTTTAAGACTTTAGTGCCGTCTTTGTGTCTGTAATACCGTTCGCGAAACATACACTATTGGTTTCAAAATGGGACTATTTTTATCCACTGAATAATTTTTACAATATTCGCAAAGTAAAATAAATGCGGACAACATCACATACATTGCTCTGAACCCAAAGTAAGTTGCTAAAGCACTTGTGTTATGGAATTCAGAAACAACGAAGGTACCACAAACACCCAGACCCAAGACAATGTAGAAAAGTGGTTTTCTACATTGACCCGTCCGGGGATCGAACCCGGGACCTCAGAGCTGGCGACACCTTGAAAACCGGTGCGTACGCCACTCGACCACGGAGGTCGTCAAAAGTGGTTTTTATTTGCCAAATACCTTATAATTGGCACTCTCTAGTTTTCTTAAAGGAATGTGTTATTCATGTATCGGGTACTTAACACATTATAATTATGTTTAATGTAAGCAAAACGCGACACATTCCATGAATGCCGAGTATTGACCTTGCATGCCTAGGATAGAATTACTATTAAGTAGAAATCTATTGTGATGTGTGATCTTGACTTTAACTTAGAATATACACAATATAGAGGTTTACTGGGTGTAAGTGAAAAATATGTTTAGACTTTTTAATTTTAAAAATAAGTACACACTAGCGATTTTTAAGCGAATCAAAGGTCAGCAATGACGTTACGATTTTGCACAAAACAGGCGACATTTTGACGTCATGACACATTTTAAAGCAAAATGCCGTATGATTAAGCTTTCGTAAAAGAAGAAAAAATAAGTAGATATATTCTATTCTTCTCTGGAATGAGTTACCTCTGGAGATCAGGATGGTAAACAGCCGTCACACCTTCAAAGTAAAATTACGTAACCACATTCTTGGGAAATTATATAGCAGAATCATAACAGTATTTCGTTTTCTAATTATTTTTCTTGATATGTAAGTATAAGTATTATATGTAGTGTACATATTTATATAGTTATATATATGTATATATATATATATTAATAATAATTATATGTGTGTTGTAATATATGTAGGTATATGTGTAATACTGTTTCTTTTAAATTTCTTGGCACCTACCTATGCTTTCTCTCCACCACCCAAAGGTAGACTGGTAGAGAACGCCTAAGGCGTTAAGTCCGCCATTGTACATTGTGTGCAAGAAGTATTCAATAAATAAATAAATAAATATATATGTATGAGATTTATTAAGATTCTCCGGTCATCATCATTTACCAATATTTTTATCCTTCCACAGTAAATTGTTCAAAATACAGACACAATAATCTTTAAATTAAATTCGGTTTAACCTGTAGCAATCCCTTTTATTAATAACCCTGCGCTGCCGGGGCTTACTTGATCCCTGCTTCGATACTATCAAACAGGGTTAATATAGCCTAAGGTATTACTTCATTAAATTAAATGGTTCTAAATAATAACAATTGCTCACTGAATATTTTTGTAAAAGTTAGTGAAAAAGGAGGCAAAATTGAATATTCTAAAACCTTGTTGATAAGTAGGTATTTACTTCGATACAGGAAAATAAAATTAACAAGCAGCTTTTCATTTTATTATTTTTAGTGACAGTAAACAAGGAAATTGTTACACCAATAAAAAACAAAAGAAACCATTAAAAACGAAAAATAAATCCAACAAAAACAAAATCCCAAAACAACCAACGTATTTAAAGATATCCCAAAAAAAAATCCAACGGAAAAAGAGGAAAACATTTTTTGCTTCCCAACCCTCCAACGCGGCAGGGGTCATTCCGACCACTCATTAACCAGATAGATGCCCCTGTCAGCACACTCGCTCTATATATTTTAACAAACCACGCTAATTTCCCATTTATTCCATTCCACATAAAATACGTTATTCGTTTGTAAAAATAAGAATTAATGATAATAATTATGATTAGGTTATTTTGTTTCCTTATTTTTGTCTCGTAAATTAATTTGGTCGTTTCCCTTGCGTGTTTGTGATGTTAATATAATTTTGTTATTTATTCGGCAATTGGAGGGTTAATGTCACCTGTGACCTTTGATCAATTCCGAGGTGTATTATTAGGTCACAGTGAAATAGGGTTGAAATAACTAAGTATTTTTTTGTTCTTAAACTCTAGTAGGCGAATACAAATTAAATATTTATTAACTCTATACAATATAAAAAAAATATTCGAACAAAAAACACACTTACAATAAGTTTGTGTTCGTTAACAGCCGCATAATACTGAGTCGTATATAATAATAATACAAGTATTGATGAGATATAAAATTAAATAATATTAATAACTACTTTTTAATTAATTAGTAGGTGATGTTTCATTCTAATGAATAAAAGTGTGTCTACGTATTTCAATTGTGTAGTATAATATTTATAATCAAACAACTCAGTTGACGACTCCCAATAAAAAATATACTCTCAATTAAACATAGTACGTGTTATATTTACTCACATAATACAATCTACTTCATAACTTCGCAACATCCACTAAAACTTACATATTTACGAAAGGCACTAAACTATTTGTTTCATAGCAACATACACAGTACATTTTATTGACTAAAGTCAAATGTAGTTTGGAACAGAAATCGTAAAAAGCAACACTGTAACCCAAATATGTTTCAAGCAATTTCAACTACAAAAACTTACATTCCATATCAATTTACTAGAACATATTCTTTTCCAAACTTGTTCTATAACTTCGACAATACACTTCAATAACATTAATCATCTAGAAAGATGTCCGCCATTTTTTAGGGTTCTGTAAACCACTGTCCTTACTTTAGTAGCCTGTATCTCAAGAACCGTAACAGGTGGTGAGTTGAAAATTTCTCAGATTATGTATTTTTGTTGCCACTATAACATATATATTAAAAATCGACCAAGTGCGAGTCTGACTCGCGCACGAAGGGTTTTCGCTCCATGATCCATAAAAACGGCAAAAAAATATGTCTGTCGTTTGTCAACAGACGTGTGTGACGAAGTGGCTACAAAAATACCTAACTCATCTGTGAAAATTTCCATTCTCTAACTACCACGGTTCATGAGATACAGCCTAGTGACGGACGGACAGATGGACGGACATCGAAGTCTTTGTAATAGGACCCCATTCTACCTTTTGGATACGGAACCAAAAAAGTATTCAATGATATTATATATAGTTTGAAATCTTGTACGATTGTACGGAACTATTCATTGCGTCTAACTCTTACTTGACCGTTTTTTCGCCTCGCAAATCCGTTTTACGTCGACAGGAATAAAAGAGAAGCTTGAACATTACTAACAAGACAATATCGACGCCTTTCAACGAATACCATCAGACAGGTAGTACGATAGATTATGACGTGCCCTATCGCGTTTAATAAAGCTGTGCATTTTAGGGTTGGGCCCAAGTTGGGTGGCAGGAGCAGGGTTATGTAAAATTATTTAGCATAGGTTATTTTAGGGTTAAAAAATATTTTTTCGTTACTTTTATTAAATAAACTTCAATGTTCTCATGTTTTTTACGATTTTCTTTTATTTATTTTTACTGACTGTCTGATTTCATTGTTTTAAAAACGTTTATTCGTTCTCAAAGTAACGAAATACAACGTACGGCGAAGTAGACAATTAGAATAAGACGTAGAACCTTAATTTCGTTTAAGACTTTCACGTCAGTTTTTTTGATAGATATTTTGACAGCAATAGTAAAAGGAATATTAAATACTAACTATACTACTTTGATTACTTTAGTGTTCTCAGGCTTACAGTGTCAAATTTTTGTTCTTTACCGTATCTGTACCACTATAAGGCAAAGGCCTCTCTACCCTCTTCCATTTTTCTCAGGTTAAATATTTATTGTCATTTATAAAATGCTACGTTTTTGTTAAACTTTGTCATTTTATTTTCTTATCTTTTCAAACCCGCCCCGCTACCTCTTGTTCTTTGCACCTAAACCCTCCTCCCCTTTCCTCCTTCGCTTTCAATATGAATCTATATCAATAATCAAATGAGAGTGGCTCACGGCTGCTAAATCAACTTTTTAACTTTGTTATACCCCCGTTCTACTTATCGGCACGTTTCCCAAACAGTTCATGTTGGTTGTTGGTTTTCTTTGAGTTTTGGGAACTAGGTGTGTAGAGCTTATGTAGTCTTCTGTTTTGAACCGACTAGGTTAGTTAGGTTTTTCATAGTGTTTTTGGCAAGACCTGTAAGTAGTGTAAGCGTATATTTGACTACCATATTTGTTTAACCAGGTGGAGAAACATAGAGTTTTACTTTTATATGACGACCTCCGTGGTGGAGTGGCGTACGCACCGGTTTCAAGGTGTCGCTAGCTCGGAGGTCCCGGGTTCGATCCCCGGACGGGTCAATGTAGAAAATCACTGTTCTACATCGTCTTGGGTCTGGGTGTTTGTGGTACCTTCGTTGTATCTGAATTCCATAACACAAGTGCTTTAGCTATTTACTTTTTAGACCTTTGTAACCAATGCCTATGTTTGACAAATACACATACAATATACTATTTAAAGTAAGGTAACTTGTTTTTTTTTTTTTATATTTTACATTAATCTAATTTTATCTAATGTGAGATTTGTTTTAAGAAACGGAATCGTCTCAATAGATAATCATTGCTCCAATCGCTATTTATACCTAAAAAGTTATTTAAATGTCTCCAATCAAATTCATTTGCAAATCCATATTTGTACAGCCAACACAATTACCATACGTAATAACGAAGCAAGTATTCCAATGATTTAATTATTCAGACTTAATCATGAATAATCTGATAAAATCTTCTTCTCAACGAGATAAAATATAGGGAAAAGACAATTACGGGACGAAAGAAAATTACGCGAACAATAAAATGTTAGCTTAAACTAATTATGGGGGTGATCTAATATTTGAGATGGAAGCGATGACAACGACATAACAAAGAGGTTGCTATGTATACATACAGGATGTTACGAAACCCCTGTCCGATCCGTTAAGGTGTTGTTAGGTATCGATATCTGATTACGAAAATGTGGAAAAAAATGGAAAAAAAAAAAAGAAAAAAAAAATTTTAACCTATAATTTTTTTTTTCTCAAAATTCGAGAGTGTGTGTCGGCGTTGTCACAGATGATACCTAATTACCAAACAAAAGGCCCCCAAAAATACCGACGAAATTGGTGTTGTAGTTTTTGTTTTATTCTCAAATTTAGGGAATTTCGGGGCAAAAAATGGTTATTTCAAAATCCATTATTATTGTTTCTGTCATGAATTTTCCAAATTTGATATTTTATTTGGGCATGTGATTGTAAACCCTCTATGACCCTTTCGGGTCGGACAGGGGTTTCGTAACACCCTGTATATCGGCGCTTCGATATTCTTAGTGTCAAGGAACGTGAAAAGGAACAGCTGAAATATGACAACGAGTAGACGTTTTTTTGACACTGACATAACTCCGGGCTCTTTTGCTCGCGGCCGTCGGATGAAGAGGAATCTGATGGCTCCGCATTGAAGCAAGACGTGTTGGGTGGAGTGTCGCTGTTCTTAATTCTCCTCGCCCGCCTACCCACGATAGCTCGGCGATCGCAATGAACGATGATGATGATTTTTTCTGTTGTCTTGGTTTGTTGGAGATTTTAAGTATAGTGATTTTGAATTACGACATAAAACAGATATTGCATCGTATAGATAAGGTACGTGTTTCTGTTTGACAAGCTTGTTGGTTTAGTTTTTAACTGGATGGTTAGTTTTTCTGCTACTACACGTGATTTTGGGACAAATGGTTGGTAGGAGAAAAATTTGAAACCACTACTGATTTTTCGCACTGAATAGTTATTTTATGTGGCTATATTAAATGGTATAATAAGTATAGGTAATAAGTATAGCTTTTTATTGAAGGTAAAGTAACTGCCAATGTTAATGGATTAGAGTTTTTCTTGTACAATTCTGAGTAAAAGTCAGGTTTGGTATCGTGCCTAAATGGCAATAGGCATCTATTACAGGGAATTGTTAGCTATCGGCAATTTATCGAGTTCTAGAAACAAAGGTACGAAGGTCAAATAAAATTAATATAAAATTATAACTAAAAACTGTGAAATTAATAAATTTTGACTAGATTGATTGAAAAAAAGCGTTTGTAATTATAAATAATTTAAAGGTTTGAGAGAATAACCTTAAAATAGTTTAAAAAAAATTGAAGCAAGTAAAATTTAATGAGAAGTTATCAAATAAAATTATGTTCTGCGTTTATTTGAAATTTTAAATAAATAAATGATTTGTTCAAATATACATATGAGTGTTTTCTTCTGTCTACCCTTTTCTTAAGCTATGTTGGAATCGGCTACCAGTCTTACCGGATTCAGATAAATACCGTATTGTACATGGACCTACTGTCTATTTGACCTCCAGAATTAAATTACCTGGGTTTTATTTTTTTTATCCTAGTTCCTTTTCTACATAACTGATAAGAGGCTTGTGGCCAGCAGTAAGTCATTTATAGGCCTGTATTATAATTATTTATTTTTATCCATCTGTTTCGAAACCAAAATCAAAATCAAAAATTGATTATTTAATTTAGGCTACAAAGTAGCACTTATGAAACGTCAAAATTATAACAAAAAGTACAGCAACCTAAGGGTCGGTTCATATCCGGTGAAAAAGGAGGTTTATTAAGACTTCTGTCGGAATTGTAAATAAATTACAGGTAAAGAACAGAAAGGAAGTATTTCAGCCAGATAAGATATTGGAGTAGTTTAAGAGGTCACGGCGCCAATTGTCAGCGCGACGTGCGAGGTAGAACGCCGCGCTGAATAAAAATATGTAGGAGATCCACAAGTGTTTTGTGTCTCTGTTTATAACCAAATGTTTGTGAAACTTATCACCCAAAACAGAAACATAGTGTCTTAAAAAAACTATTAATCCGTTGTAAACCTAAATATTATGATATTAATCAAAGTCGCGTTAGTCACATCATTATCACTTAATAACGAGTGTACCGATTTTCATCATCTTTGATTTGTTGGTTTCATCTGCTCTCAATAGCAGATTTATTATAAAACTATAGGAAACGGGGACTAAGTACTTACACGGTGTAAGAGCGGGCAAAGCTAGTTTCAAATAAAAATAACCGAAAAACAGTAATAACCTACAACGCATAACCAACCCAACAAGTAAAGATAAGTTTTAAAAACTGTATTTTTGTTACCAAACGAAACACTAACGTAATCATAGTGCATATCACCTTTACAGTTTATTGTCATCTTTATATTGATTTTACGAATGTTCTGTCTTATCAATTCGTCCTAAATTAAATTGAATAGACGACAAGCAGATAAACATACATACATACATTGGTAATTTAATTCCATCGCCTTCGTAAATAAGGGATACTGTTGAGTCTTGATTTTGTCATTCATGGGATGAATTGGGTAATCTTATTCTTGCCGGGCCCCGGCTGTGGGACTTTTGTGGTCAGAGCAGCAGGCGTCGGGTTAAATGATTCTATTGGCTGTTCTTATATCACGTACGGAGATGGTTAGAATATTAAAAAAAAATATGAGATTTTGTAAAAAAAAGTTCGACGATTTAATATTACTATGCTAACTCCTTAAAAACCATTTTGCTGTGATTCATTGCAAGCAAATATGACTTGTTTTTTTTTGTTTTATATTTTTGTTGCAAAGATAAATAATATATTTGAGATAACGAGATCCTTATATATATGTATCAATTTCACAATTTATCAACCAAATTATGTATTTCAAAATAGAATCGATGAATATGACTAAACATTAAAGCCATACTCCTCCACAAAAACGTGATACAGTCCAAATAAAACCAACCCCACACACGCACACACACAAACACAAACACACCAAATACATATCCCTGCACAAATATCCCTTGTACGAGAATCTCATACACGAAACTCAAACAATGAATGTCACAACATGGGTGGTCTAACACTTGACAGCTTTTGTTTTCATACAGTTTCATACATACAGAGTTTTAGTTTAGCTACGGAATGTTATTGTTCTATACCAATCGTGAAGTAGATTATTGTTACGTAATTGTGTTGTATCACTCGTTTGATGTAGTTTTCTTGTTATGTCGTACAGTTAGTTGATAGATATTCAAGTTGGTTTATATGAAATGTTTGACGAAATACATGTGTAAAATGTGATACATTATCTAGGCAGAGAAATCGATCCGTGCCTCGGATAGCACGTTAAGCCGTTGGTCCCGACTGTCATACTATGATCTTTAACAGTCGTTAAGTCAATTCTGATAACCACTCTTACCATGGGATACTGTGTTCCCCAGCCAAATGGGGTCAGATAGGCAGTCGCTTCATGTAAAATACGGTATTCAGATAAATATTAAAAGTTGACGCCGAACCGAATAATTGAATTACATATTTGTACGAAGTGAAGTTTTAAAACCCGATAGACCACTGTGGTCGAGTAGAGTACATACCGGATTAGCGGTGACTCTAGCTCTGAGGTTCCTAGTTCGATCCCCGGACAAGTTAATGTAGAGAATCACTTTTCTACATTATCTCGGGTGAGTGTTTCTAGTACCTACCTTCGTTGTCTCTGATTGCAATACAAGTAGTTTAGCTAACTTTAGCTCAGTGAATGTATGTTAATTGTAAACAGTAGGTAACTTAAGTAAGGTAGGTAGCTCTGACCCACGGTTTCACGTGAGTACCTAGTACTAGTTAAAAAAAAATTCTATAGTCATTTTTTATTTGAGGCGGAGACGCATGCAACAAATCAAAGATTATAAAAAACAGCGGATTCCTGAGTTATAAGTGCTATAACGAACCCGACTTTATTTTCTTTGTTGCAATTTATTAAAATTAAATGGCATGAAAATGTCATGTATTTAGAATGACTTTATGGCTCCTACACACAGTGCCGGCGGCAGTGCCGCCGGGCGAGCCGCCGCCGGCCAAGCCGTCGCGCGTCGTCATACAAACAAATGCCGGCGGCTCCATTGTGCGGCTTTGAATGCCGCCGGGCGCACGGCGGCTTGGCCGGCGGCTCGCCCGGCGGCACTGCCGCCGGCACTGTGTGTAGGAGCCATTACACTCATAAATACTTCCAATATCCCATGGCCCACCTATTTCATTTTCTCTAACAAAATAAATAGTCGATACTGTATTTGGATCACGAGTCACGATCCCCAGTCTGAGTATATTATCCAGTTTTATGACGTCATAAAGTCGGCCTGGTTCGATGTAAAAATGTATTAGTTTCTCTTATTTAACGTATGTTGGATGTCCTGATTGGAAAGGTTAGGAGGGTTAATTAATTAGATCTTTATTGATTTTGTTTATGTTTGTCTTTTATGGTGTTTCTTTGGGAGATGCCATGACGGTGCATCGTACGGTGTACGAGTAGGAAGTGTTAAAGAAAAGAAATCATTGATATTGATATAGTCTAGCCTGCACTCAGAATTTTAAAAGTTTCCTCAGTAAAATCGATTTTAGTTAAGATACCCGTTAAGTAACTAATAACATCTTTGAGTATGGCACATAGGTTCTTGGTTTTTACCATACTTTCCTTCGGTCATAGTAAACATCTTTATCCTACATTAAAATACATGCGGTTAAATAACGTACCAAACATACCAAATAAGTATGACATATTTGTCAAAACTGCCTCGTTGGCCTAGTGGTTCTAAGCGCGACTGCTACGCTAGAGGTCTTGGGTTTGATTCCCAAGTCGACCAAGGTGTTATTGGGTTTTTCTATGAAATTCTCAGTAGCAGGTCGGAGTTTAATTTTGTGCCCAGTTAGTGGCAATAGCAACCTTTCGGGGATACAGGCGTGATGGTATGTTATGTATTTGTCAAATTATCATACAAAGTATTCAACTCTACCGAACATATTTAGCTAATGCACCATAAACAGGGCACCATACATTGTCTGTTAACATTCTACACAATGTAACCTGCATTAGATTTCAATCTTCTATCAGAGGTGACATAAAGTTTAAGTATAGCTCACACCCTCATAGACTGGTCTTGTTTATGGGGTCGTAAATAGGACTTTATTGATGACACTTGTGTAGTATTTTTTTGGTACATCTTGGTATATTTTTTGGAGTTATGCTCTCTTTTTTTCTGTCCAGCTATAAGCTTTTTTGAGCTTGGTAGCCACTTAAGATTTCGTCTACATATCTATATTTACATATTTTAATTGCCTTTATGTTAACCAACTGTACATATAAGCATCCACATCTGATCAGTAGTTATTGTGTAAGAGATCAAAACGAGGAAATGTTCATGAAGAAGAACCTGTACTGTGTCCTAGGTAAGATGGATTTGTATGACTCTTGCTTCTCCCATCAGTTTTCTAGTTACTAGACAGCCTTTTTAAATCTCTGGTCATCCAGTCAAAGACCTCTAATGAAAAAAATAAGCCAGTTTGTTACTTAATACACAAAAAAAACATGACCCATACTATCACAAAAATTTATGCCTTTACAGCTAGTTTGATCATCCAATCTATAAAGTTAAACAAAAAACTGTAATCCTGAAATATCTTAGAGTTACATAATAAAGTGGATGTCAGAGGATCAGCTGTCGATTCCCAGGGAACTTAGCAACTTGCCCCGGGTTGGGTTACTACCGGATTACTTACCCGGGTAACGTGGTGACGCATACATGGGACCAATTATGGACCTTGTAAGTCTTGTCCTTGAAAGTCTTTAACAGTATGTTGAGAATAAGTTTATTAAGAGATATTTATCTTTATAAAAAAACAAAAATGTTTTTTGGTTTTTAATTGAGCTTATGGGTCTTAATTTATATTTGTTTAATTAATTCACATGATTAAGTGATAATCTCACTTAATTATGTAGATAATGAATTAACACAGAGCAGTGAATAATTAAAAATAAAAGAATATGAACCCCCGTATAAAAATTGGACGCTTAGATTATTTAATTTGAGCAAGGTGAAATCATGTGCCAAAGTATTCGTATTTTTATAAGCATTTCTATACTGAAAGATTATAAAATGTAAGTCAATTCATTCATGTAATATATGAAATTAAACTTAAAATATTTACAATAATAAAAAACTAAGCCTAAACTAATTATAAACTAAATAAAACTAAGAACTAAAACAAGGCATCAAAAAATTCTTCCACATCGCTGTCGACTGGGAGTGTGCCCAAAAGGCTGGCAGCATTGCCACGTTGTATGGCAATGCTTATTCGCTGACCTAGGTAGAAGCCAGCCTTTGGGTCACGCGAAGTGTCAACCAGGCGTTTGGATAAATCTTTAAAAAATCATCAATTCTATTTTGAAGTTATGGCACTTAAATTATAAACTGAAACTATATGAGTTAACTCTGTACCTATTACTCTATGTCGTTATAACGCTTCAACCGACGTAAATTTAATCATCTTAATACCGAAACTTACATAACCTATAAACTATAAACCTTGCATAAACTGCATATGCTGCATTTACGAACTGCAGTCGCAAGGAAAATGCAAGTGCAGTTTAACGACAAAGGTTTACGAGCTGCGACAGTTAGTTACGATGGCGTCAGTAATAACTACGGGAAGTAGTTTTAATGGCGACATGTCAAGTAATGACGTTTTAGTAACAATCGGCTGCGACAAATGCGACAATAGGGATGATGACAATTTTTTTTTTGTACGGCTTTTAGATAATAAAAAATATTAGACACGTTTTTTTTTTGTTTTGTCCCGTAAACAAGGAATTATGAAGATAAAGCGAGTACAATTCTTGCGTGACGTCAAGTCCAAGCACTAATTGTAACTAGCCGTGACGTCACAAGCCCCCACTCCTGAACTTTAAAGCGGTTTATCTTCGTATTTTTTTATTGATTTGAGAAAAGAAAAAATACTTGTCTATTATATTTTAATTATCTAAAATAATAAAGGTACCTAGTAACTTTCTACATAACTGCAGAGTAGGTATGCAGAAGGCATCAAGATGTAGGTAATATTTTTTGACAAATTGCGTATTTTTTTTTTGCATTTTATTTGTTAACCTACAAATTTACTGTATTACCGTTTCATATGTGAACCAACTAACTCTCACAATAAACATTCCCAAAACCAGTTTTATTTACTTCACAAACTTTGTAATTCACATTTCAACTAACGAATGTAAATACCAAATTCTTGGACTATTTACAGAAAAACGTTAAACACCTTTACAAGGACCAATAAAAGTTATTTAGAAAGCACATTCCCAGGGCCTCGATTCCGCTATTTAAGAGTTGCTTGAATTGACCGAATCACCTGCTTCATTTGGCCATTTCTACGATAATTGGCGTTTTGCTAACTGTCATTACGATCAACGATCATTCTCTTCGAGAGTTCAATGAGATTTTATTGTATCTTCTGATTAAGAAAATAAGGCACAATGACAAGTACACTGACCGACCACTGACATGCATTTAAAATAGCTGAATCGAGGCCCTGTAGCGTGTTACCTTACATTAACACATTTTATTGTACAATACTTTACCCCGGAACTGAAGGACGGAACTTTAGTTATTTTTATGGTTTTATAATGGTATTTTATTTTGCTGTTTGGTTGTAGTAGGTGTTTATAAGCACGTACTTAAATTGTTGGAAAGTACACACGGCAGCTGTTGTAATTCCGATCGATGGTATGTTGCATTGAAATTCTGGTAAGTGGTTAAAATAAGAAGAGGTCAATATATAGGTTAGATATTAATATGACTGTTACAATATTATGTTTAAATGACTGTTATTATATTGTTAATAAACCGAATAATCATCTTACTTAATATAATAATATCATTCGAAAATTTTTACAATAATCATAGATTACTTAATAGTACAAGTAGATACTATAGTGTACAGTACAGAGTAAACTAGCAAAGTGACAAATTATTTAAAGAATACAACCAATCATAAACTCCAATATTATTAACACCTTATTTCTCATTACAAGCTGACTACTGTTTTTCATTACATACAAAATCCATCAAAACACCAAATAACCTCGCCCTTAAACCTCAGAAACTCAACATTTCCTTACATCCGAGTTTACATCCGGATCCGTGTTTATTTATTATTATAAATAATAAAACCCAGATCTACCTAGTAGGTATCCGTTATCCAATGAAATATGTCGTTTATACGACTTAGACTGTTTTCACATTACCCGACACGATATCGGTATCGGAGACCGACACGACATCGTTAATTTTTTAGTTAGAAAATAAGTTAAAATATCGCCAAACTGCACAACAGTTTGTTGACAAGTAAATGTATGAAAAATGTACGTGTTTCACATTATCCGGTCCGATATCGGATTCGTAATTCGACCCGTGTTCACTATGGGGTGCTAACTGAAAACCAGCGCTGGGTGTTCTACACCTAATATATGCTGAGTTGGTGACCTTTTTGGTATTTTGACAACAACGCCAACGTGACAACGCTACATAATTATTGTGTTTTTGTTTCTTAATTATTTTTAGTTTGGTTTGTTTTGTTTGCTTGTATTTCTTTCGACGGGCTTGTTGGTCTAGTGGTTAGTGACCCTGACTGCTATACCGGAGGTCTTGGGTTCGATTTCCACCCAGGACAAATGTTTGTGTGATGAGCACGATCATTTGTTCTGTATCTGGGTGTAATTTATCTATAATATGTATGTATTTAGAAATAATATACGTAAGTTTATCAGTTGTCTGGTTACCATAACACAAGCTCTGCTTAGCTTGGGATCAGATAACCGTGTTGAGATGCCCCGGAATGTTATTATTATTTGTGTTGTCTTGTGTGCTAAATTGTTGTCTTGTGTAAAAAAATATATTTTCTTCTTCTTCTCGTATCGGGGTCCGATAAATATATCGTGTCGGATAATGTGAAAACCGACTTATCCGTGCCTTATTTGGCAAACAAGAAACCAGAACATTACGGCAACACAAATAGGTGCTCGCGCAAATATTCGACGCAAATACAACCCGACGGGGGGAATAAATAAAACGAAAAGCAAGTGAGAATCCATAGATGTATGGATACTAGATGGTGTAGCATATACCATGTATTGTAATCATTGGTGCCTTGCTTTTCTTTCTATTATTCGTGAGGGACGGTTTAGCTAAGCAGATTTTTCTGGTATGCCTAAATAGTTTCTGTCTCAAATCGAGTCTTTAAAAGTTGACAAGGTGTTATCTTTTGAAAGTTGAAGTCGGTTTGTGAAAAAGCTTGGCGAATGTCGTTGCTGTCTAGTTATTATACAAGAATGTTTTTTTGGTTATCTATTAGTTGTATTGATGCAAGAAAAAGAGTATTTACTTACATTAAATCTGTTTTTTACTCATTTTCTTAAAAAATATTGATTGTTTGTTTAACGTAATTTACTAATTAACCACGCTCACAACTTCTAACAACTACGCTCACACCGCATCCAGTTTTTCTATAGCCTAACAGGCATAGGCCGTAAAATTTTGAGCAGTGGGGTCTACACGCTGTAAATAAGACTTTACAACTTTCATCTACCCATGGGGGTGATCACAGTAAACTGGGCGTGTGACGTCACAGATGATTAATATAGAAAATTGTTGGAGGTAGTTTCGTAACGAAATATGGATAATGTGATAAGAATTTCTATTTAAAAGGTAATGTACGCATCTAATCCAGAAGAAAAGGAAATTGATATTTCAAACCCCCTAAAATAAACTGTCTCTAGACTCTCTTCACAAATACTTCAGAAAAAAACACCCTGGCTTTCAAGCAGACAAAAAACGCATCAAAATATAGAGATACATATTTCTACAGATTTTTGAAAAGTTATACTTTTGACAAACGGTTAAGGAAAACATCGATTGACGGGCCTGTTGGTCTAGTGGTTAGTGACCCTGACTGCTATACCGGAGGTCGTGGGTTCGATTCCCGCCCAGGACAACTGTTGTGTGATGAGCATGATCATTTGTTCTGGTGTCTGGGTGTAATTTATCTATAATATGTATGTATTTAGAAATATATAAGTATGTTTATCAGTTGTCTGGTTACCATAACACAAGCTCTGCTTAGCTTGGGATCAGATAACCGTGCGTGAGTTGTCCCGGAATATTATTATTATATTATCGAGATGAAACCTGGATTCCAAAATTGGGATCTGAAATCGCCAATCCACAATTGAGCAAGCGTGGTGATCAATGCTCGTGCCTTCTCTATATGGGAATAGGACTGTGCCCAGCTGTGGGACGTTTATAGGCTGGAATTATTATTATTATACTTTCAACAACTTATGTCGTCAGAGTTAAATATTACGCGCTTTATATCTTTACTAACATACATAAGATAACATACCATCACGCCTGTATCCCTGAAGGGTTAGGCAGAGGTGTACCAATGTACACCCACAGTTCGCCGGTATGTTTAGGTCCCATGTAATAGGGGGCGAGCCTATTGCCAATAACCGTGCACAAATCCAAACTCCGGCCTGCTACTGAGAATTTTATAGAAAAACCCAATAACAACTTGGTCGACTTGGATCGAATCGAACCCAAGACCTCTAGCGAAGCAGTCGCGCTTAGAACCACTAGGCCAACGAGGCAGTCAGTTTACTAACATATCCATAGAAAGTCTCTTTAGGTAGGTTCTAACCGCTAAAGGAACCATACATACAAACTCGTTACGTCACTTTATAATAAGTTTAAAGACGAAAGCTCGAATCAAGGTAGAAGCGACGTTCGCACTGTTGCGTAAAACTCACGCGTGGAAACGTCTTTGTTTTAACTTCTGTTTAGAAATTGGTTGCAAGTTATTTGAGACGGAAATATTGGCTTATTAACGTTGGTTATTCTGTTATGTTGTGTAGTTACCTGAATAGGGATGATGACTAATTTTTATTTTTATGTCCATCTTTTAGATAAGAAAAAAATATTAGACACGTATTTTTTGTTTAGTCCCGTAAACAAAGAATTACGAAGATACAGCGAGTACAATTCTTGCGTGACGTCACGTTTGAGTACAAATTGTACCTAGCCGTGACGTCACAAGCCCCCACTCCTGAACTTTACCGCGGTTTATCTTCGTATTTTGTCATTTATTTGAGAAAAGAAAAAATATGTGTCTATTATATTTTGATTATCTAAATGGCGGACTAAATTGGGTATATTATCTGTCTATGGTAAATGTCTCTATATTAAAGGTAAATGGTTTTTTTTTACCTTTTTAGTGCTTATCTCTGAAATGACCAAATAGAAAACTTTATGTATTTTTAATAAAGTTTTTTTTATCCGTCAACCGAATTTTCACTTTAGTAGTAGTAGGTAGTAATTTTAATTTTAGTAACTGTAAAAAAAATGCCTATTTTTAACTGATCATTGACACATGTTACACAATAAAAAACAACACGAAAAAAAATAGTGCAAGTGAAACTCGAGTAATTTTAAAATTACTTACAGCAAGTTTACATTTGCAAAAAAACTTTTTTTAACCATCGCGTGTTTCCCTGTTTCAAATTACGGAGCATTTGAGCTTATCTCTGTTTCATAATATATTCCTTTCTGAACTTATTCGTAGAAATGTTTAACTACGAGTTAAATAAGTCCTTATCATAACGGATTTTCCAACGTTCACTACTTCAAGAATTTAGCAGTTAATTTAAAATGGCCGCTTGTAAGAACATTGGAGAGGTTTAAATAAGATTTAAATAAAGACTTATAATTACAGGATGGCAAAACAACGTTTTTTGTAAAATTATGGAGACCTACTTTCAGATTGAAGCCGAATAAAGGTGGCACCCTTTATTCGGTTCAGCCAAATTCGATGGAATTGAAGCAAAAAAGATACATAATAATATGATTAATTTTATGTCACTAGACGCTTTTGTTTGCGTCGTCTATTGTTTAAAATATTGCTAGCTAACCCACGTCGCTTTTTTTTTACTTTTTAATGTGCTATCTCAGACTTACTGAATATGACCTACTACATACAAAATTTTATTAATAAAGCCGTCTTGTATGAGCTTTGTTACGGTTTTGTTACTAGATCTTTTGTATCTTAGATCATGTTTCACATTGAAACTATTAATGCTTTTAAAACCATCAACACTCGTGCTGCGTTTGTAACTAAAAAAACATAAAAAAATACTCGATAACAATCGGTTTAAATTAGCGTTGTAGGCACGTGCAAATCCGTTACGGTTGCGTAAGCTAACGCAATCGTATTGACTTGTTAAAACTATTTTTTTAAACCTAGAGATGCGCAGTATTATAATATATTCGGCGTTTAAGTACGCAGCCAAATAAGTCGGCTCAACTGCAAATGCATTTACCGGGTTGAACGGCATAGTAAAAACAACATCTGGTCTGGCCGCTGAAAGAATGTGTTCCCGACATATGTCGGTATATGTCATCGACATAATATGTCAGTTGGTCTTGATTTGTATGGGGAAATAAAAACCAACTTATTTTAACCTGGTATAATAAATAGTTTATAAGACAAATAAGTGATAGTAATTTATGTTTAGTAAGTTCTTGGCAACATTAAGATATAATAAAATAAACAAATTTTGATTATATCTTATTGTTGACCACCACTGTTTTTTAATTATATACATATATAGATATAAACAGAAAAATAAACTATTTTCGGATTGTTCTAAAATTGTAAAAATAATATTTAGTTAATAATAAAACTTGGTATTCAGTTACAAGAGATGTCCTGAGTATAAAAATTACCGTTGTTGAAATTAAACGCGTTATTTTTCGTACTCTTCAAGTTTATCAAATTAATTCCAGATCGGCTTATGCTTCCGATACTAATTGCAGAATAAAATAAAAGTAACTGCATAAGTAATCATTCGTAAATGTACCACATTTGTAGGTTCGCGCAAAATTACTGGCATAAAACAAAACAATCATTATGATGCACTAACACTTTGTAATAGTTGCGTAGTGCGAAGAAAATAACAGCTGACATTGGCACTACTTAGTGAAAGTATTACCTACATTTACAAGTAAAAGAAAAACAACTTTAACTACATAGCAATAAAGTTAGTTTTATATTGATACTGGTTCTGTATGCCACTAGCTATAGCGGTCAACGCGTTCCTTTTTCAAATCGTCAGTGATGTCACGCGGATTGACACTGGCCGATATTGGCTGCCACAGATAAAAAAGGTTTTGGTATTGCCGAAAAAAGTTTGGCGTTTATTTTTGGAAATACGAGTATTTTTGTGCGGTTTAGTGAATTTTTGTTATTTTTAACTTTACGTGGGTGATGTTACATTCAATTGAAGCGATTTAAAAATAAGTTGTCTATATTTACGACAATTGGCATAAAATCAAAATCAAAATATTTTTATTTCTTAAAAACCAAAAAAAAGGCGCTTGAGAAACGTTACGTTAAAACTACTGACTCTAGTTGCTCGGTTCCAAAGTGTCATTCCTATTGTAGAGAAGAGCCGGCAAGAAACTCCATACGATGTAATATTTGTTATTTCTGCTAACGAGAGATAAGCTACTGACTCGTGATTGGTGAAAATTGACATATAGACTTCATGCGAAACTAACTATCCAAGCGGATTTTTCATTCCTGGTAGCTGTTAGGCACCAACTATTAAAAATCATTACTTTGCATAACTTAAAAAAAAACAATTCAGCATGTATACCGAGGAATATCAGCGGCACTTAAAAAAAAAAATGGTCACCCACCCGCTGACTAACCTTGGTAAGCGCGGCTTAACCTTTACAAGCAATTAAAATTTTGCGGCTGTTATTTGAAACGCATACACAATTAATTAACATTACCGCAGTCAAACGTTTATTGTTGAATTTCTACAGAATTTTGATAACGTGAACTAAAATGGTTGATTTCGTAACAGGAAACGTTATTTCCAAGTATTATTGTATAACAACTTGTTTGTATCGATGTTTATGTAAATATTTATGTTTCGGCAATTCATGAGTTGTTACTACGACGTACGAATTTATTATGTCTTTAGTAAAATTGTTTTTCTGCTATAAATAATGTATTTTTGGCGATAGGAAAGATTTCTTTTTTGGATGATGGTATTGTTACATTACTACAAATAATTTACACAGTAACACATTACAAAAGGTTTTTTTTTCTGAGCTCAGCTCTGTTGAGTTTTGTTCAAAATAAGATCAATTGAAAGAAAACTACTTTTTACGGATCTGGATCCAGTGTTGCCTATATGCCCAAGGTTGCCTACTTTAGGCGTGGTGGGCAATTTTGCGCAAAGATCGTACCTTAACAAAAAAATTAAGACACTAAACAGTATTTGTTACCTGAGCTGTTTTTGGGTAAATTCCTAACACGCAACAGCTAGCAATGGTAATAATATATCAAGCAATAAATGATAAACGTCGATCGCAACTGGTTTTGTAATGCGACTAATGTAAGGATTTGTTCACGTTCATAATATTTCTTCATAACGGATAACGATATAGAAATAATGGTGTAACTGATGTACATATCATGTAGTTTGCTTAAGTACTTCGCTAATGTGTAGCACATTATCAGATGGGCAATAAAGATCAGGAATAGGCAATTATGGGCAAAGAAGGCACATGTGAATGAATTTTTATTTCATTGGCAATCGACAAGGGTTTTGTGGTAATTGTTTTTGAAACGTGGTTGACCTCTTTCAATGAAAATGTTACTAAAGGTAAACAGGTAACTTATAAAATTTGACTTTTCTTAAAGAAAAACCAACGTACGAGTATCAAAAGATTGCTAGTTGGTACAATAAAATTCATAACTTTTAAACTATCGCGCTGCATGTTTATAGTAATATTTTATAAAACGGGGATTAGCGCGTACATGCATAAATACCTTTAGAGCTTGACGTTTCGACCGGGTTACACAGGCGCTAATCCCCGTTTTATAAAATATTACAATAAAATTCATGTTTAATTGCTAGAAGAGTTAGTTATTGTTATGATAAGCAAATATACGATGATAATTCGCTGTTTACCAGAAATAATAACAACAAAATATTAATAAACATTATCACTGAATAAAATCTAAGCACATCGTAAACTCGTAAATAATTGCCAGCGCGCAAAAACATGGCATAATGAAAAAATACATTGTACAAAAAAAAGCGACCAAAGAGTTATTGACACAGCTCATGTTTTCAAAATGGCGACCGGTATTGTCCTCTAATAGGGTTCCGTATTCCAGTTTTTCCATTGTTTCTCGCATACAAGCAAAATTTATAAGTCGTTAGCGAATTGTTATTATCGTTCCTTTATTGAGACATAGCTTTGTGCCGGAACGTTTTTTGTTCTGTTAATTTAATGTTTATCAAAGTAATGGGTTGTTTGTGAAATAAAATGGAGTTTTATGAACGTTTCGGACAGTTTTATGATAAATTGCTTGAGAGAATTGAGGACTGGATTTGTAGTCTAGATTTGTATTTTGTAAGTTATGTAATGTTTGTCGATTTCGTTGTACATGTTACATTTCTTGTATATGCTGCCGATAATCTACTTTATAGTTTGTCAGAAGACAAGTAAAATTAAATGCCTGTAATGTTCATTTTTAGTATGTATTTTGATTTAATATAAAAACTTCGACTGTTTATTAAGCTAGTCTAGCTCGTCTATCAAATATTAATTACGATCTGAATTCCAAATAATTTAATAACGTGACCTCCACCGATCGTTAAACTTCTACGACCATTGACACCAACCAAAAATCTTGAGCGATTTCGGTTCAAGGATCAAGACAATTCTCATTACTATAACAGCGTTAGATCACCACTTGAATCAAGGGATTATAGGTCTTATGTCAAGGTGTTAAGAGTGATGATGATTGCGTTGATAAGTTTGTTGATTTTGGTATGTAATCGTTTCGGAAATGCTTGAAAGATTTCCTCAGTGCGTTAACCTTAGTTGGAAGTTACGTGTGAGGGGAAACCCAAGGTTTTCGGTGGTTCCGCTCCGTAACCTCTCGTTATTGTCTTTGGTAACTCCTTTATTGCGTAGTTACGTTTACTGAACCTTTTTACGTATTTATTTGGATCATTTGCAGAGATTTTCGTAGATGAAAGGAATTTTGTATTATGACTATGAACATTATGAAGGCAGTATATGAAACAGTTCACTAATGCTATTTCTAGTTCGTTAGTTTTCTGAAATTGACTGCTCGGTTTACCAAGTGGTACATAGGTCACCACAGCAACTACCGCTGTGCGACGTAGTTTCGATTTCCTGAGACAAAGACGTATACATAATCCAGGGAACAAGTTTTGTTTTTATTCCGATTTACACTCTGTTTGGTGTTAAATGTACTTACTTATTTACCAATAAAGCTGCGTATACTATATTACTGATCACTTTTTAATTTAACAAAAGATGTGAAAAACGATAATTTTACATAACACAAAAACGTTTATTCCATGCAGGAACCAAACCCAGCACCTTCCTCTATGTTAGATATCACTATACCACTCCACCATGCATTCATAATCATAATCTACAAATAATTCAAGCTTGCACAACAGTGTCAAAATAAGGATAGTTTGTAACAGAGTCACTCAGAGTTTAAATGAGCCATTACCACTAGTTTATATGGAGGTTCGTAGGAAGCTGACCTTGTCTCTGTAAACCTGTGTCTCTGAGGGATGTGTGGCCTTGAATGACAAACTAGTTCTTCACTAGGGATGAATGAGTTAAAAATGGTCGTCGTATGTTTGTACAGCGTTTTCAACATAAAAAAAAAAAACAATATATAAATAAGTATAGTTTATGTATGTAGCTATT
This sequence comes from Autographa pulchrina, assembly GCA_905475315.1. Classification (NCBI taxonomy): domain Eukaryota; kingdom Metazoa; phylum Arthropoda; class Insecta; order Lepidoptera; family Noctuidae; genus Autographa; species Autographa pulchrina. Next base: position 3,165,188 of record FR997775.1, read on the forward strand.
TTTTGGTATGCAAGTTCTATTTATGTTGATTTGGGAATACATGCAGAGCAAGACGGAAAGAGATGGATGGATTGTGTGAAAGATGATATGAGAAAGAAAGTAGTGAATGCTGAAGCTGAATACACATTGCGCCGACCATAAATAATTAGAATCAGGGCAGGAGATTATTAGGCAAATTTTCAAACCCGTACCAGTACTAACACATCTTGTTTAATTGGTTTATGTAGGTGCCCAGGACTTTCTGATTATATGTTTAATATATTGATACTAAAATTGTTCTTATGTATGTCACACGCATATTATTATAAAGGGTGATATAGAAAGTGTATATCAATCCAAAAGGGTTGAAGAGTACTCCTGGTATTTTTGATGTCAAACAATTGATACCATAAATAGGATATCAATTTTTAAATTAACTTATTTTGAGCTGAAATTTTGTAAACTGTCTCTATACCACATGTACTTTTAGGCCCTTTTGGATAAATACACCCTTTCGGTAACACCCTGCATACCTACATTATCTCATTGTGTTATAACTTATAATAGACAGATACTAGCATCATTTCCGATAGCATTCATTTGCATAATTTAATGGAAGCTTTCGACTATTCAATTAATTATTTGCAACATTCAATTAAAATGCGAGGGCTTATTCCAGCTATTAGCTTGGATTATACGCTTCGGCTTAAGCGTTTCGGGTCCGGCTTTCATAGTATCACACCAATATCTCTTTAAGGGATAGGTAGAGACATCTTATCACATATATAAGGGCTACTCAAATTTAAGTCACCTTTAATTATCATGCTCTTTGTCCCTTTGTGGTGCATAGTAGTGACAAATGGACATTTAAGTACATTTTTAACTTTAATTCCATTTTTGAGCAGGTTTCGGAGTTTAGTTTAATTTAGCCAACTGAAAAAATAAGTGCATAGTAAAAGATTTTTTTATAGTATGCTGTACAGTATCTTTCAAATTAAGGAATACTCATTAAAAAAGCTTATGTTGTTTTATATATTATTATGTGGAAAATCAATTAAAAAAATATTACTTATTTTTTTTAAATATTAACTGGACCAATACAGGTACAAAAAAAAAACTAAATTAAAGATAAAACCAACCACAGTCGAGTAAATAAAAACTAGTTTCAACAAAAAAGAAGACAAACTGTTTACCGTGATGAGCCATTAAACAAATTGATAGATAAAGTTAATTATACACAAACTATTTCAAAACAAACCACAATAATTATGGTAATCGTTCATTTACCTGCATACATTAACATTTATTAACACCCCTCTGTTGATTTTGTACCCGAGAACAAATAAATTTATATTATTACAAAATTCAATTGTATTTATTACAGTGTTAGCATAATTATTATTTATGTAAATTGTTATTTGTAAGCAATTTGCAGATTATAAATTGGTAGGTAGTGTTTGTTAATTAAATAATTGATATCTAATTTTTTGCATCAATTGTTTGATTCCAAAAATTATAACCGCTTATGTACATAAACATTCAGCAAGTGACGTTATAAGATATTGACCCTTGCGGTGACACGTTTGTTACACGTGATATTAATTTGGTGTTTTGTAAAGTGATCCTTAAAAAAATATATTAATTATTTTACCGTCTCATTTTGACCTGAAATTTTGTAAACATACTCTATAACAAGTGTACTCTTCACCCCTGTAGTATAAATATGACCTTTCATTAACACCTTGTAAGGTAGATAATAGCAAAATTACGTAGTATGAAAATATATTATTTTGACTTAAAAATGAACATTTAAAAAACAACTCTTCTTTTATCGTCCACTCAGTTTAAGTATAACTTTACGACGAAAAAATAAAAACATACATTACCCTTAATTATGCCCAAATAACACTAAATAACATAACACTGACAATTTACATAACATTTGTTATATTACAAAGAGCGGGTTCATCGAACGACAACATGGATGACAATTCAAAACTACTACATTGTATTTTAAACCTTATATTATACAAATAAGGTTGTAAATCCAATGTGTGGTAACTAATGTGTCTATTTCGCTAACTCTCCTAATAATGACGTATGGGACAAACATTTTGTGTGAATTTTTAATGAATATTAACTGTGTTTGTTTGTATTGACTTATTAGTCTAATTGTTTAGCAAATATTAGGACATTTGCATAATGTTTTGAGTCTTTTTTAGTTCTCAGCTGTTAATTTGTTTACCGTAGTAATAGTTAATTTCATATTCCCTCTTGGTTTTGTTACAGTGTAAAGGATAAGCTATGAAAATCTACACAAATTAATAACTGAACAGGAAATAAAATAGAAACCCCCGACAAACTTCAAAATACTTATGTATATGTCATAAATGATGTAAGAAGCATGTTGACGACTTAACACAATCAACCCATTCGTTTTAGAGCTACGAACACAGACAGAGAAACAGACGTGAACCCTTAGACTATAGATAACTATAGACCGCTAGTATCGCTAGTTTTCCTTCGTGTCAAGCGAGAGCACTTTTTGTCTGTATCTAGTACATTCGTTTACTGATTTAAAGTTATTTTTCGCGCAATGACAGACTTATATGCGAAAATATCGATGGTTTCGAGATTGTTAGGAGAATGTTAGGGTTTTAGATAGTTTTATAAAACGGCGCGCTCCGTCTTGATACAAAATTTGCGATAAAACTAGTTCATACTAGTGCTCACTGTTCATACACTGATAGGCTCACTCTTTAGTTTCTTATCTATACTCTAAGCGTCAACCTTATAGCACCCTAACAGTCAGACAGTCAATCTTTTTGCGTCGGGCGCTAATTAAAAGGAAGCCACCATCTATATTTAAATCATATCATTTAAAAAGTTTGTATATAAATCTGACCTCTGTATATCAACAACAAAAAACTGAAGGTCAGTATATGATGAAGTGGCATCCACTTTGCGAAGTATTTCTGTACGGATCTATTTATATGCGCACGCGCCGGTCGCTTGTTTTCGACCAATCACTATGAGTACTCATTTGATTCAATAAACATATGGGTTAAGATACTTTTACATTGCATTTTTCTAATTAATATCTTTTTTATTTCATTTCGGTTGTTTTTGTTACAAAATATTTAAAGTGAATACAAGAAAACTTACGACAAATAATTAAGCTTTGCACTTAATAATAATAATGTCCATAAGATTTTCATTGTACTTATGCTTCAAATGAGAAAACTTGTAGTTCGTATGTGTTCACATATTAATTAAAAATATTTTCATTAAATACAGTATTTTTACACTAACAGAATGTACTGACACTAAAAAGTGTAACGATTTTATTTTTATTTCACTATGTGCAGTCTGAGCGAAATGTTTTATTTAATATATCACCCAATGTACAAAACTCTTTACGTATTAACAGTCGCTAACCACTCGAGATTTGAAGTGTGGATCTCATCTCGTAATAAATAAGTGTTTAGATGTCTGTTGAGCTTATAACGCCTTTACAAAGGCCTTTAAACTACTTAATAAGTACTTTGCTGTATTTAGTTAGTAAACATACCTTTGAATATTATCTCATATGCATATTGCATATAGTTTTATAATGACTAGAAATTTCCTTAAAATCTTCGCATGACTTTGTCCATTGTTGTTCTTTCAAAAATGTTTTTTTTTTCATTGAAATCTTTCTATGTTTTGTGACATTAAAAAAAAAACAATTTCCTAATTTTATTTTGTCTTTTCGTGTATGTTTTACAGACTCTTTCTCTCTCAACTTACTCTGAAATTCCTATTTAAAAAACAAACGACTATCTGTCTCGACCCTAATAAAATCAGGCACATTTAAAAAACCACGAATCAATCAGAACCCAATACATGTACTAACAAAAAAATGTATTTTTACTATAAATGTGTATCGTGACACACGCGCATCGGGAACGGCCATCACTATCCCTATGTGTGGTATTGGAATCACGAACTGATTATAATTAATAATACTAGTAGTGCACCGCGGTTTTACCTACGTACTTCCTTCCGAGGACATATTGGAAACAAAAGTATACCTTATTCATCCAGGTCATTTATTTAATTCGCACTTATCTTTATAAATGCAGTAGTAACTCTGTCTGTCTAGTGTCTGTTTGTTCCGCTTTTACTACTAAAACACAAGACCGATTTTGATTAAATTTAGTTAGAAGTTACCTTAATCTGGAAGAAATCACCTAGATAAACACATATTTCTTGGAGGTCACTCCATAAACTATAATAGGATTAAGTCTATACCAAATTAAAATCGGTTCTGTCTTTTTGTCGTGAAAGGATACCAGACAGACCGACTTACTTTCGCATTTATAGTGTTAGTATGGATATAATAGAATAGTGATGCGCGATCTAATGTCAGGACAATGTCGTCGGTAGTTCAATGACCTAAAATGACGTGTGACGCAGTTTGATTGACTGTGATACTTATACATGAATATTTTATAGTATAATGACGTCATTATTCTTTTCTTCGAATAGCTTTGCATCGCTGTAGACGTATCAAAGACAGTCTGAATAATTGGTAAGCTAGAAACAGGTGCATTAAGTTATAAAAATATTAACACACCTTTAAATAATGGAGTCAGTTCTGATGACCGTTCTTCTCCTTACTACAAACTAAGCAGAGCTTGAACTTTTTTAATATCATCATCATCATCATCCACAGCCCTTGGCCTCCCACTGCTGGGCATAGGCCTTTTCGTTTACGTGCTCATTCGGTGCTCGTTCGGTGCTCGTTCGTCAGATGTGGACGCACCCTTACATAGGGGTGTATGTATCACATAAGGCAGTATGTATTACATAGGGGGTATGTATTTTATAAGGCGATGTGTTTCATGTGTGAAGTATGACATATTATGTGGGTATGTAGCACATTTGTCAGTATGTATTTTCATGAAAACTGAAAACAGCCCGATATATTATCAAGTGGTTACATAATAATATCGAAATTAATTGCATACCTTAACCATTTAACATATTTAACGAGCAATAAACAAACACAAATATTAATACAAATCATTTGTTAACCAACCAAAATGGATGCAGTTGGCAATACAAATACTCTCAATACAAAGCTCTGCGAAGTGTCAATGCGGTTAATTATAATGATACAATATGTCAACACATGTGTATACAGGGTGTTATCGAAAGGCTTTACCTATCCGAAAGAGGTGAAGAGTACATCTGGTATATAGTCAGTTTACAAAATTTCGGCTCAAAATTAGTTAATTTATTAATTTGATATCCTGTACACTTTCGGTAACACCGCGTATAATTTTAAGATAAATATTATTATGTTCAATTATATCACGAATCCGGGAGTAAGATAGATCGACGATTAAGCCTGAGAAAGCCGTCTCAATAATTATGAAATAATTAGCTGAGTCTCGAGGTTTTACTCCAAAAAAAATTACTGGTCATTTCAGAGCATAAAGCATTCATAAATTTTTAAGCTTTAAAACAGTAGCAATGATCTAGCTAGCTAGTAATAAAAAACATTATCCAAGTTATTCAATTTAATTTATGGGTCCTAAGAGGTGCCTGGATGTGGAAAGCTGAGGCACAGTCTGTGTGAAAATACTTGTGGAAGCCTTTGTCTAGCAGGGGACACCTTTTGAGATGATGAAGAAGAATCTATGGGATCTCACTACAAAGTCAAACAGAAGGAACCAACAGAACTTCCATTACAAGTAGCTATTAAGTGATGTCAAAGTGGTCACTTGGTCTGTGACATAGAGTATAAAAAGTTAAAACTTTAGAGTGCGAATATCGCTAAAAGTCCATCTTCACAACGTGAGCATATTTTTGGCTGTTTGAAGTACATTCGTGTACTGATTTACTGTTATTTTCGGTGCAACGACAGACGTTTAAGCGAAAATATTGATGATTCCGAAATTATTAGGTTAGTATCAAGTTTTCAGATAGTTTTATTGAAATGGCGCGCTCTTTTTTCCTTCTATTTTTACGACGAAACTAGTTCACACTAGTGCCCACGGTTCATGCCCTGGTAGGTGCACTCTGTGGTTTCTTATCTATCCTCTAAGGTATTGTCAACGCCTTCAATTGTTTTTCATACACAAGATAAATTGTAATATAAAATTTAAATTATTCTTATACATAACTCCTGAAACCAGTTATTTCCAGATCAGTTCAGTGTACAAACAGTTGGAAGTTCTAGCCATCTGTACGCTAAGTTAGTAGAATGATTAATGTGTGTTGCCAAGTTCCATGTAAAATATGTACCATACAAAACACGTGTGTTCTACAGCCTGTGTAGGAATGAGGTCGGGTGCGAGTGATAGCGATTTATCGTAGAAAACAAAGGCCGCAGAAATCGGTGTAATGGAGAAAACATTTCTGCCTTAAAATCTCGACGATTACTTGAGAATAAATATAAAAGAAAACAGTATCTTTAATGTAATGTGTTATCTTTGAACAACTCCGGTAACCGTTTTAAAAGGATATCTCTCTGCTATGAGGTCAAGCTAAATGAACCAAGCTTTGCAATAAATGTCATTGTTTAATTAAAATAATGTTGTTCTTTGGCAACTTACCATAATCTTGTTAATTTCATTAAACAAAGTATTCACATATTTTTCCTTAGAAAGATAAGTGCATCTTACTTACATATTTTTTCTTTGAAACCTTAGTGCACCTTACTTAGTTCACTCTATCTAATTAGTAACTCATAACATTTTCTCTTTTTACTTAACCTGAGACGTCGTTAGAATGAATATTTTTTTTTATTAGCCTACTTTAGATCCCACTGCTGGGCAATGGCCTTCCCTTTCTTCTTCCAAACCTCTCTGTTCTTGGCGATTTCTGTCCACGCGCGCCCCGCATAACTGACTAGATCATCACACGTAAAAAAGTACAAAAAATATTATTAGCTTTTTCCGACATAAATTGTGTAAAATAAAAATACTGTTCCTTTTACTTTGAGTATTACCGTATTTTATTGACTCGCTCACAGTGGGACCACACCCCAATGCTTAATAAAACATGGAACAACATTTGCCGCGTCCTTACATCAAAATAACACGAGTTGTTTATTGTGAAGTAATATCGTGATAGCGACTCAACTTTCTTTAATATTTACTTCTACTTGCTATTCCTTTTTAGAGTTACTTTATATTCTTAGTAGGTGAGCCAGTTACTTTGAGTCTTTTACTACCAATTTCAAAAACATATATGAAGATCATTTTTTTATTACCTACTAGAATTTTATTTTTAAGCGTCATACAATATGTTCCATATTCCTCCCATCTCTACCAGGTAAAAAAATCTACGGATATGGCAGTTAAATTGGACGTAAGTTTCTTTTACCACAAACTTTTTGGGTTAAATAGTATACAATATGTGTCATACCAGGTTACAATCTATGTATAAATGTGTGCTCAATTTTGTTTAAATCTGTTGAGCAGTTTTTAGTGAAGGTGTAACAAACATCCATGCGTACAAATTAAAATCGTAATTATGACAGTTATAATATTAGGGTTATTTTGTGGGTACTCACCTGTGTTGATACCTATTGTATTCTGTGTTCAAGAATAAAAATATAAGTCTGAATTCTACATCATTTCACTATTCAGTTATTCACATTCAAAGCTAATTCAGTCCACCACAGCAAAGCAAGCTAATTGCTTATTTACCACATAATTATAATTACATTAATCAATAATCGTCAATCAGAACTCGGTAATAACCATAGACTTTAGATATACTATAGACCGCTAGTATCGCTAGTTTTCCTTCGTGCCTAGCGAGAGCACTTTTTGTCTGTATCTAGTACATTTATTTACTGATTTAAAGTTATTTTTCGCGCAACGACAGACTTATATGCGAAAATATCGATGGTTTCGACATTGTTAGGATAATATTAGGGTTTAAGATAGTTTTATTAAAACGGTGCGTTCCGTCTTGATACAAAATTTACGATAAAACTAGTTCATACTAGTGCTCACGGTTCATACACTGATAGTTCTTTAGTTTCTTATCTATACTCTAAGGTAATAACTAATATCGTGTCAGCTGTCAAATCACACATAATCTACTTACCATTAGCTGTTTATACCTGAAAGGAATATATTTTGTTTACTTTTATGCTTAACTAGCTATTTCCAACTTCTCTAAATCTCTGGAAGGAGTATAGTTCCTAACTAGCACTACTACATAAAAAAAAAAAATCATTTTGGAGTAAATATTCTGCTGCATTATCTCAAAAAAATGGATGTGTCATTTGGTAACCAATTAAGAAAATAGACATAAAACAAGTGTATTTTTCTGGACAATATTTCTCATGTATGTTAAACTTATTAAAGCATCGAGTCTATTCATGAAAAAAGTATTTTACTAAATTGACAAATAAAATCGATTATAAAATGTTTTGACCAAATAACGCATGTGTTGGTTAACATTTGAAAAGCTGTGCTATAATTTAATATAATAAAAATGAAAGTTTTTGCCTTTGTTCATTCATTTTATTAAAATTAGCCTTTAAGTACGTTTAATTGCAGTGATGACTTATTTAATAATTTTCTTTTAACATTAGGTACAGTAAAAGATTTATTATAATTATTTTTTATAACAATTACTAAAGACTTGACCGACTATTTCCATACAAAAAAAAAACATAACACAAAATAAACCAAAAAATAATTTACATTTCAAACTTGTACCTACATTTTCCGTAAAAAATACGAAACGCATTCAACTTAATAAGGCAGCCAGACCGAAATTACACTGTATTCGGTACTCGGAATTGCGTTCCGTTTTACCGCATAAATATTCACTATGCAAACGGAGCGCCTGAAACATTCACAAGTAAATTGACAAGACAGAGAGAAATAAATAAAACAAATACGTAGAACGAAAAAGGGTCAAACGTTGCTTCTATTTTCATGTAAATGCTCCGAAAAGGTTAGGTCGCATTGTAAGGTAAAATGGTAAAATGAGCGAGGTTTTTTCAGTCATTTTACTGCGCTTAAAGAGATTTGTCATAGTTAGTGAGGATAAGGGCCTATTTCGAAAATGTTCTGGATGGTTTCCCCAGATTAAAGTCATAAAAAAAACTAGTTTAGTACTAGTTCTAAATACCTATTAGGCTCATGTATACCTACATATAAACGCGATCAGTTAAGCTTAATAGTTTTTGTATAAAATATGTATGTTAGTCTGTGAGGTATATGTCTATGGGCCTGAGTAGCCTGAGAATAAATGATTTATTATTATATTATTATTATTAATCTTAGCTTTGGCGCTCAACTGAGTTCAATGTACCAATTTGATTTTTCACATACACTGAACGCAGTTAAAGGCTCTAATTGAGAATCGACAGTTGAACTTGGTTACAAAGAACAACATTTCCGCAGATTTAAATATTAGGCTCATGTATACATATAAACGCGACCAGTTAAGCTAAATCTTAGTTTCGCGGTTAACTGAGTTCAATGTACCAATATGCTTTTCGGCTTACACTGAACGCAGTTAAAGGTTCTAATTGAAAGTCGACTGTTGAACTTGGTTACAAAGCATAAAATTCCGCCACTAGAACTCAGTTTTATTAAATGGTGGAACTGGTTATTATGGGTTTTAAATCCATGTTAGTTTTTTGTGAGCTTATTTCCAGTTATTCCTTCCTAATGAACTGTTAGCTTTGTTGCATTTCCTGTTAACAAATAAAGTTCTTAGTAACGTATGCTTTGAATATGAAAACTTAATTAAAGGAAAATCATAATACTTGCATATGTGTAAATACATGTGTATAACTTGTAAATACGTCTAGTGTTTGCAAGTTCCTTGGATTAGGTATTTATTTTTACTCAATTTTTTTTTATTTCGTTGTAAGAAAAATCGTATACTGTGATTTGTGTATGACTTATTAATTAAAAGCTTTAATGTACTTTGACAATAATTATTGTATTTAATTAATTGTGGTTTTACTTTTAACTTATCATTTTTACCAGTCACCCTGTTAGTCTCTAAATATTGATCTCGTATCAAACGTAAAATGGCATCATCGCAGGGGTAATAATTTTACAATTTTCTTTGATCTGTTCAGCTTGATAACTCAAGTTTGAGTTTATTGTACTAAACATTACCAACTATAGTCAGTTTCCATTCTAAGAGTGCATATATTCTATAGAAGTGCAAAAGGTGCATCTCTAGCGTCAAATACAGTTTTAAAATTGGTCTATAAACTTTGTTATCATGGGTTTGATGCCCATTTTAGGTATAATTGGAACTGATGGCAACATTGATTGTTTTAACTGTGGCAATAAAATAGTATAGTAACCTTCTTTGGGTTTAGTACTTTAAGTTCTTCCTTATGGTGTTAGGTCGATGTTTAATTCACGATGTTTGACGATAAACAAAGGGTTTTTAGTGGCGTAATAAAAATAAAAGTTGGTAACAATTACGTTTTGATTGAGTATGAAACTTAAAAGAAATAAATATAGGTTTGTTTTTTATTTCGATCAGAATGGTTAGTGTCATTAAACAGTACAACACTAAAATGTAGGTTATTTTGGGTTTTCCATAAATACACAGGAGAAAATTGTTTTTTATACATCAGACTTCATAACACATAAAAAGGATTAAATGATAATTTACAGAAATGTCAAAAAAAAAACAATAAGAAAACATTTTCTATCACGTGACTTACTCATTTTAAAAAAACCTAGCTCATTTCTCTTTCAGCTTACAGTGGGACCTTGCCTAACCGTAGCACCTTAGAGTCTTCAATCTTTGATGTTTAGGGGAGGACCCACCCCCTACAAAGGTGAGATAAAATAAGATGTTTACAGTTCGATGAGAATTCGCGACTTTTGTTAAGGGATGAAGGAGAAAGGAATATTTTAAGTTAATACATACATTTATGAATGCTGCTGTCTGTAAGTCAAGGTGTAAATAAGTGTTGTTCTTATCTATGTGGATAAATAAATTAGATTGATATATTGATGTGCGAGAATTGTATTCGTCCGGTATTTTTAAAGTGGATTTTTGCATAAGATTGTGAGTTCAAACTTTTTTGTAAATAAAAATAATTTGTTATTCTTTCATTAGTGTCTTCAGCCTTGTAAATGATGGATAGGGGTTCTTTATCGAAAGAAAGACGTTTACAGACTTGTCCCTTTCGTTCTGTTTAAACAGAATTTATTAATTGTGTTTTATGTTCTCATCGATATATTATTTTAAATGTAAAATGTAGTGTTTTAAAATACCCCAAACCATTTTTCGTTAAAAGGCTAGTCTTAAACCGCTTTACATAAAACTTTTGGATTATTCTAGTACAAAAAATATAACTTGTAACAGTTACGTAAACCTAATATGAGCAAATTCTTTTCTTTTAATCCTAAATCTTTTATCTCAAATATAACCTAGAGTCTAACCTGTTTAACCTTTTATATAATTTAGCGACTAGTCTGAAAAAATAAAACATTTTTAGTAGCAAATAGTACGTTCTTTATGTAAGGTTATTTTAATCGGTAAGTTCGTTGGTCGGGCCGTCTCAAGGGCGAATGGTTGTGCGTCACCGCGTCACACCGATGCGTAACGTTTACGATACGGCTTCTGTTGTTGTCAACAAGTGCGTGTAGTAAATAGCAGTGTTTTGACAACAGATTTTGTGACGAATTTGGAGATTACGTACAAAGTTTTAAAACTTGAAAAATTATAACTTAGTTGGTCCTTTTTATTGAAACTATATTTTTTTCTTCATTTTTGGAAAAAGGCCTACCTAAACTTGTTTAGTATTCAAATAGATAACACTACGTATAACGAGGTATTGTACATAGATTGAAAATATAGCAGGATTAAATTTCGTTTAGAGCAGAAATCGCCGCATTCTTTACCAAAAATAGATGAAATAATGGAAAAAGTTTTTTAGAAAAAAATGTATCTAATATTATTTTAATAATCTTAATGTATTAGGTCACGGTGTGACCCACGGCCGAAAAAAAAACATTGCTAACAATTTGCACGTATAACATTTCTTCAAAAGTTTTCTAGAAATCTAGACTGCGTTTTTTTTAGTTAATACGAATTCTTTGAGTATTTGTACGTTTGTGATTTCAAAGAATTCTATAACAAACATTATTTATGTTTTTTTTTGTCATTATTTATGTTTTTTATGCAGGTTTTTTTTGTATGAAAAACATTTTAAATTTGATCACAATAAAAATAAGTTTTTTGTGGGTACTTAATACTTTAAATGGTACGATTGTGATTTGAAAGAATTCGAATAACAAGCATTTTCTTTTGTACATTGTACATACTAAAAAAATATAATCATCGTAAAAAAAAGTTTTAATGTACTTCAAATGGGAACAAGGATCATATCAAAACAGAATTCCAAATACATATTTAATTTTAGACTAGTTAAGTTTGACGACCTCCGTGGTCGAGTGGCGTACGCACCGGTTTTCAAGGTGTCGCTAGCTCTGAGGTCCCGGGTTCGATCCCCGGACGGGTCAATGCAAAAACTCACTTTTCTACATTGTCTCGGGTCTGTGTGTTTGTGGTACCTTGGATGTTTCTGAATTCCATAACACAAGTGCTTTATAGCTACTTACTTTGGGTTCAGAGCAATGTATGTGATGTTGTCCGCATTTATTTTTATTATTATTTATTATAAGCATCGCTTTTCACGGCCAAATTACGGATGGCTGACAATTTCAACACAAAAATAGGTAAAGTTCTGTCAAGACATGTTTTATATAAAAAAATCAACTCAATATATATTAACCTTATGCCAACTGACCGGACGAAGTAAGATAAAATTTAAATTAATTATGTTTTGCGACATTTATAGTTGAGAGCATCTAAATATTGTTTCCGTTTGACATTAAGACAGGTCGTCGGGCCAAAGACTTCTCACTTAAGTATTTATGTAAGCGAATGGGTTTTTTTCGAGTTTAGTCCACTTGTTATGTGTTTTCTTGGCTATTTTAAAACTTCACTGATTTTATTCTTTATAGTATAAGATCCCGTTAAGAACGACCTTCACCGAGATGCTTATTTAATGAAACGTATTTTATATTTAATTTAATATGTCAATAAATATAATGCATATGGGTTGCCTAGCAAATTTCAGTCCAGAGTATATTTAATTAATAATTAAAAAATAAAATATTTTTTTAAACATTTCACCGGTGTGATTATTAGATAAATTCTATACCAATCGAAAGTATGAAGCCCATAGAATAAGCAAACGTTAGGTTGCCTATTCTTTTCCGGTCACAACTATAGGGTTGCCATAGTATCTACGAGTCTATAGTTGTGACCGGAAAAGAATAGGCAACCTAATAATAACCTAATAAAATAATAACCTAATAATCATACCGGTGAAATGTTTAAAAAATTTTTTTTTTTTAATTTTTAATTAAATGTACTCTGGACTGAAATTTGCTAGGCAACCCATATGCATTATATTTATTGACATATTAAATTAAATATAAAATGCGTTTCATTAAATAAGCATCTCGGTGAAGGTCGGTCTTAACGGGATCTTAGACTATTACCTTTTTAAGGTTTTTTTCAATACTGTATAATATTTAGTCTAGTCTATTTAGTCACTGAATAATATTTAATTAAAGGATCAATCAACTCACAAACTTAAAAGCGTCGTAACTCTGAGTCTGTTACGCTTTGCCTACTAAACTGCTAAACAGATTTTGGTATGTGGTAAGCTTAGGATCCTAAGAAATGACATAGGCTACTTTTTGCCGCGATAATTGATACGCAGGCGGAGTCGCGTGCAAAAGTTAGTGTGTTTACAAAACACATTTAATAAGTATATTTTTTTACTTATAATACAACACCGGTACTATAAACAATTGAATCATCGTTATCAGTGTTATCACAACAAGTCTGTTTGTTTGTAAACACGGACCATTGAGGCTGCCTCAATGGTCGGGCTTGAATCAGAGCCAAGTAATCATGACAGTTGACAAGATGCCTTTCTTTTTGTAAATATTTTTATGTTGCCAACTTTTTTTTGTTAAGATTTTTGAGGTTGGCTAGTATATCATTTGTTTAGAGAATTTTGATGCTGAATGTATTATTGTGTAGTCGTTTGTTTTTAGAATTTTAGTATATTAAACTAGCATTTATTATTTAACTGACATATAGTTGCCGTAGTAATATAAATAAAAAGGATTAGACACAATCATTAAGAAAGGATTTTGTACTGTAAAAATACTATGAAACAATTTTGTTATTTAATTTGGATAAATGAAATTGACAACGACTTTTGGGTAAGCTAGTTTTCAATAAATAATCGACAAATATGGATTTACATTATTTTAAGCATTATATGTTGTATTATGTTATATTATGATATAGAATTTGATGTTTAAATTACGTAAAAACTTTCTCCCAATTAAAAAAAAAATATATTTTCCTCTACAAGAAACCACCCACTAAAATTACCATGCCACCCAAAAATAAATCCTAAACGATCTCACACACAGTTTATTTTTGCACATCTCTCTAAATGCTTGCTAGTTCTAAATAAAATAATGTATTGGGATAGGTCAGGGATGTCAATCGGTGAGGTATGAATGGATCTGGAACATCGCCAAGCGATCTGTCTGTAGTACCTACCTATTAATAGGTTTATTTATTTGTTTACTACTTTTGTATGTTTGACTATTTTTATTTTTAGGAATATTTTTGGCATAGTGACGAGGAAAGGTCGTTTTATTAAATATCAGAAACGATATAATTACAAAAATAGATTTCTGTACAAAGAAGGTTCGATTTCAGGTTAGTACCAATGTAATTCTTTCGAAGATATGTGTATTTTTTAGTTATTTTAATTTTTGTAGGATCCTTTGCCCAGCAGTGGGACAGTATAAGCTAAAAAAAAAAATCGAAAAAGACTCCAGAAGATTAATGGCCAAGGAATAATTTTTATTTTTTTCGTATGTAGAACTCAATAATTGTCACCCTATTTTGATTCCGGCTTCCCTCTTTGGGCTTCATTTCAAAGCTCTTTTTTTTCATGATACCTATAAAGTGCGAACTTCTCCTAAAGTTAACTGAGTCGTAAGTTAGAACCTTCTCATGCCAATTGCTTATCTCATTGAGCGGAGATTTGAAGGCGAGCCAAGTAATCTACTGAACTATCGGAGTATCAAGATGCTTTTTTTTTGTAGTTTGTCGATATTTGAAATATGTAGTAGTGTCTAGCTTTTAAACTGCTGGACCAATTTTGGTGAAATAAAATAATATGTATTAAGTTTTATTAAAATCTATTTAGCAGTTTCTTTGTTCAGCTTTTTAGGTTTATCGTAATCATGTGAGGTGGAGTGAAAGTATTATATTAACTTAATTTTTAGGTTTATTCCTAACAACATAAAAAATCGGTCTGTCTGCTATCGTTGGATACGTGTATATTTTTTGTAGACATGTACCTAACAGAAAGTAGATTATGCTTAGCAAAGTTAGATAAAACTGTACTAAAGAATAGCTCACCTAAAGAAATTCGTTACTCAATGAACAGCGTTTGAACCCGTGCCAACTAATCTAGCGTAATAGATTGTCAACTATATATCAGCCACTTTAAAGAAATAATGAACGTGCTTTGGGATTATGAACCTTAATTCAATAACTAATAGTTCAGTTTCCATCACATTCAAATTACTTTTAGGCCCTTTTCGGATATATTTGTCATTCTAAAATGAACTTAAACACATGTTGTTAAAGTTGATAATTGCGTAATTAGTAATAACGTTTAATTCTCTTTCCATATTGGCTTTAGTATAGATCCGTTTCTTTACTACGGAACTTACGGTTCTTTGTAGGATAATCCCATTGCGAATTAAATTGAATATGGGTGTTGATGAGAGCGTCTTTAGTCGTAAGTTTTGAGAGATACATGAAAAAGGTTGCGTAACTATAAATTGGTACCTAAATTAACGGTTAGATACTGAAATAAAACTACTTTGTACGGATTTACTTTAGGTCCAGAAACATCGGGACCTAAAATCTAAAAATAAACCGCGACAAAATCCGTAAAAAGGAGTTTTATTTCAATGTCTAACATTCGCGTAAACCTAAGAAACTAATATAACGGTCAGATAATTTAGTGTTTGTGTGCGTTTGTGTTTGTAATAGTATACAAACAATTAAATTCAACCATAAACTAGGCTACTGAGTAGCTAATTTTTTAAGTCCATCAATTACATATACTCAACACTCAGATTGGCAGATACATGAATCAATGACGACGTCCGCGGTCGAGTGGCGTACGCACCGGTTTCAAGGTGCCGCTAGGTCTGAGGTCCCGGGTTCGATCCCCGGACGGGTCAATGTAGAAACCAATTTTTCTACATTGCCACGGGTCTGGGTGTTTGTGGTACCTTCGTTGTTTCTGAATTCCATAACACAACTGCTTTAGCTACTAACTTTGGGTTCAGAGCAATGTATGTGATGTTGTCTGCCTTTATTATTTATTTATGAAAGGACAAGAGTATTAAATCTTGGTAAATAGCTTTAATTCTGGTAAATTTCGATTAATTATATCTTAGAGTGAATGTTAAACTAATTTCAGATTTATTCAGTAATTTTTGGTCTACGCTGACTTTTTTCATTCTGGTGTCTTTTTAGCAAAATTTATTTCTTATTCATTATTAATACAGTTATCTTATTATATTAATGCTGCTTAATTGAAGGGAATAATAACCTTATTTTCATCAGCGATTCTAGGTAATGAATAATACATTTAAAGAGGTTTTCTTAAGCGATATTATTGTGATAAGGGACAGTGCAGTAAATCAGTGTTTGAGGATTTCCTTTTTTTTTGCTTTATATTTGTTTCAGCCGGCAACAGTCTCGTCATGCTCCCTTAGTTGTCACTGCCTGCGGTGGCGTTTTGGGTCGGGTCTCCTCCTTCCCTCTAATATGGCGAGGGAGGGGATGGCTGACCCTTGCGTCATACTCGTGAACGGGTGCTGCTTGCGGTGACTGGTCGTTCTGTTGACCTTGGTTAAGATCAGTGTACTGGTTTCTGAACTTTTAACTTCATAGTACCTCAAACACTTGTTTATTTGGCGCGGTCCCTTAATGATGTTCAGTATTATTGTAAAGGCAGCGTGTTGCTGGGGAGTTTGTTGCGCCGTTTCTTCTCCTCAGCCAAAGCACTTAGGAAGCGGTGAAGGGTGGGCGTTTTAGGGTCGGTTCATCTCTGGCGGGGGGCGCGTCGCGTGTTGTCGGTTGCTTGGCGCCGGGGCGGGCGGATGCCTGGTGGGGCGTTCGGCTTTTCACACTCAACTGATGTTGCGTTAGCGCGTCAGGTGTGGGGGTTGGATGTCTCATTGCGTGTTTGTTTGTTCTGGCGTTGCGCGGCCGATGGTGCGCGGTGCGTTTCCGCCGGATATGAACCGACCCTTAGGGTGCTGTCTGTTTTTTTGTATTTTGTGTTTGACGTTTGATAAGTGCTACTGTGTAGCCTATATTGAATAAAGAATATTTGAATTTGAATTTGAATTTGAATTCGATTTACTATAAGTTGTATCTTATGTTTTATGATTACATATTTGATGTTATTTTGGTTGTAATATTAGTTCAATGTAAGTAAAAGAATTATGACCGATATAAACGATTGAGCTACATAAATCCGTGGATGGATGACTTTCTATGTTCATAAAAAAATCTTACGGGACCAAAGATTTCCAAATTTTCGAGGCATAGCTTTGTAAAAACTGATACTACAAAAAATGTATTATCAAGTATCTTAGTTTTTTTTATTACTTAAATTATTGATTTAATTTCACAACGATAGATACCTAATCTATTTAATTTTAGCAAACATGTAAGAGGACAATCATTGCCCTACGCGACCTCAGTAAAACAAAATTATGATGGATGAAAATGCCTATTTTAACCGACTTCAAACAGGAGGAGGTTATCGATTCAGATGTTAATATATTTTCTAAGTATGTTCGGGCATAATCTAGATGTACAGTCATACAGTATATTACTATTGTTTAATGAATATATAAAATAAAACAAACATGTAGCTATCCTTGCAGCCTACAAACAAACAGGTGAAACAACCTTAATCTGAATATCCACTGTTTACATTATAACAATAGGCTTTAACAATTAAATGGGCGGGATTAATCTGTAGCACTGACCCGATTATTTACATTTATGTATGACCAGCGATTTCGTTCGCGTGGATGACGAAACTTATGAGTTTTTAACCGCAAGATTAAGTTGGTTTTTATATTGTTTACACTTTTCCGGGATAAACCCAGTGTGGTGCCCAGGATAATAAAGAATAATTATACCAAGTTTCATCGTAATTGAACCGGTAGTTTTTGCGTGATACCTGAACAAACAGACAGACAACATTTTTTTTTTCACACTTTTTGGTTCGGTGTTGGTCTAGAAACACCCCCCGCCATTTTTTTTTTCGATATTTTCAATGTACAGAATTTTCACTTCTACAGATTTATTATAAGTATAGATGGCAATCTGTTTTGTCATATGCTACTGTATGTGGTACTGTAAGTACCACAAAAAAAGTGTAAAGTGTAAAGACATAAACATATTCGTCATTTTAAAACAGGTGCCAAACGACAAAAAGCTATTTAAAGGGCAGTATTTTCATAGGCAAATCATGTACCCACTTACTGCAATAAGGTGGCCTAGGCAAACCTATGTTCATGTACCCTACTTATTGCAATACCTAAGGTGACCCCAAAAACAAATCACCCCAATAATATATCTTTGAAATTTTTTTTGGAATTAATAATTAAGTAGTCATTTTTAAGATAAAAAAAATCATTTTTCAGAGAAATACTCCATCTGAAAAATAATAAATAAATTTATTTTTTCTTAAGAAACCCGTTTATTGTTCCATTGGCTAAGCAACGGTCTTCCTCTTGACTCCTAGAATATACTTCCTTCTCTAGATAACTTGACAACGTGTTTTCGCGCATTTAAAAACAAAGCTCACTATTTTAATCTTTAGATTTTACATACCCATTTATTAAAAACGGTTGAATCGATGAATCTTACGAGCGGATATGGGAACGACAAACATACATACAGATCAAACACATAACCCTTTTGGCCTTCACCGCAGTCGGGTAAAATATGATCGCAGTCTAAAGTATACCTACATTTTTCTATCCTAACATAATCCTCTTACAGTAATATAGTTGCTCGTATTTCGTGTGATCAGACATTTTACGTGATCATCAGTTATGTAGCCCTTGGGGCAGCGGTATTAATGTGGCAGTGACGTGATGGGCTAGATTAGGTCCATGAATATACTAGTTAGCTTGTGGTCCAAGTGGGAAGAGTTGGCGGTTGTCTGGGGAAAGTATTGCGTTTGAAAAGAATTACGAGAAATCAGAAAACTAAAATACACTTTGATTTTATTATATGTATGTTCAAAATTTTTTCAGTTAAATATAATTTATAGGCTTGGTTTTCAAAATCTTGTACTGAAAATATATTCATTTTCAACTCAAAACGGATTGGTACATACCTATATCATGGGTCATAGGTAGATGTTCACTTTACCTATATCACATTCACTTACTTAATCTACTTCACTTAATCTAACCCAATTTTTTTCCTGTATTTTGCCTTAAATAGTGAAGCACAAAGTGTAAATTACGTAGTAAAGTGTACATCTGTAATAGAAATCAGAGAATCCCATCTAACTAATCTTTAAAATAATATTAAGCGTGAAATTCCTACAAAACGCTAGCTCCCAAAACTTGGACCACCCAAAAAGGATTTGCGGCGTAAATTATTTTCTTTATGTACGAGAAGAGGTATCTGTTGTAATTTGGTGATAAGAGCCTCGAGCCCGTTGGTTATTGAGCTCCTTATAAGTGGGTAGAATGAGTTTAGCACGTGCACCTCTCTATAGAAATATATAGTGCTTTGTATAAGTTACCTTAAGAAAATTGCATGTGTGAGAAAATTGTTTAGTAAAGTGTTTGTTTAAAGTATGTATGAGAAGGCAATTTTGTTTTTAAAGTGTTTTTATGTTGGTATTATTATTATTTTTCTTTTACAGAAGTAGAGCAGCATTGAGCTTTTTATAAGTGGGTAGAATGAGTTTAGCACGAGCACCTCTCTCTGGAAATATATGGTGCTTTGTATAAGTAACGTTAAGAAAATTGCATGTGAGATGAGCAAAATGTTGATTTTAAAAGTGTTTTAGTATGTTGGTATTATATATTTTTTTGTTGTTTTAGTTGTAGAGTTGTATTGAGCTCCTTACCCGTTGGTTATTGCGCCCCTTATAAGTGGGTAGAATGAGTTTACCACGTGAATTTTTCTTTATATAGGCGAGTGTATAGGGTGCTTTGGTTTTGTTAAGGTAAGAAAATTGCATCTTCTTCTTATCGAGTCGATCGATGGCAGTTAAATTTTTCCCGACCAGTATTCAGCCACGCACACGGCATTTTCCGTCGCCTCATACAGGTCCTCGCGTGTGCAGGTGGCAGGGCACGCTGGGCAACTCATTAAGTGAGCCATGGTTTGGGGGAGGATGCCACACTCACACGGCTCAGGTGTGCTGTAACCCCACCGGCACATATTTTCATTACACCGGCCGACTTGGGTCCGGAGTCTATTTAAAGAAGTGCATGTGAGAGGGAGAACAAAATGTTGATTTTTAAAGTGTTTTAGTCTGCTGGTTTTTTTTTTGTTTCAGTTGAAGAGAAATTTTGAGCTCCTTACAAGTGAAGTAGAATGAGTTTAGCACGTGCAACGTCTTTAGATATATAAAAAAAATATTTCATGTGTGTGTTGGTTTTCGCTGGATGCGAGAAGCCGAGGATAGAACTAAGTGGCGTGCAATTGGAGAGGCCTATGTTCAGCAGTGGACTGCTATAGGCTGATGATGCTGATGATGAAGTGTTTTGGTACGTACTTTGCTATTAATAATAATTTTTTGTCTAAGAGTTGTAATAGTAATAAATAAAATAACCAAATAACTCTAACGTAAAGTTGAGAACTTTGTTGTTTCTTTAAATATACAATAGTGTTGTAGAATCCGTTTTAAATAAAGTATAAGTACCTATCGTTATGTAGTAATATTATTATGTATACCTATTACACGTACAAAGTATATAGCTTCCTTAGCATGAACTTTATCATCTCCCGAGCATTTTCCCAACTATGTTGGGGTCGGCTACCAGTCTTACCGGATTCAGCTGAAAACCGTATTTTACATGGAGGGACTGCCTATCTGACCCCCACAACCCATTTTACTGGGGTACACAGTATCCCATACTAAGATTGGTTGTCAGCATTGACTTAACGACTGCCACAGATCAACTTATGATAGTCGGGACCTACGGCTTTACGTGCTATCCGAGACACGGAGGGGTCTCGGTACGTTTAGAAATGGTCACCCATCCACGGACCAACCGCGGCGAGCGCGGCTTAACCTGTATTATCGGTCAAACCGTACGGCTTAAACTTAGCCACAAGCCCCTCCGAGCTCCTTAGCAGGAACTTTGTAATTATTATTTTTTGACGATCTCCTTGGTCGAGTGACGTACGCGCCGGTTTCAAGGTGTCGCTAGCTCTGAGATCCCGGATGCGATCCCCGGACGGGTCAATGTAGAAACCAACTTTTCTACAGTGTCTCGGGTCTGGGTGTTTTTGGTGCCTTCGTTGTTTCTGAATTCCATAACACAAGTACTTTAGCTACTTACTTTGGGTTCAGAGCAATGTATGTGATGTTGTCCACAATTTTTATATTACCGAATCTTTTGTTATTGTTAATTGAGCCTAAAACATTTGAGTAACTACTAGATGGAATAATTTATTTTATTAAAGCAATAAAATATTTGGGGTGCATGAAAGGAGCCTCCCCGAGCGGCGTATCTTAATACTCCATACGCCCGGCGCACCCTGGGCAATCTGCGTGGACAGCTTAGTCGGTAACGCAGATTGGCTGATCCTTTCACCACGATCAATGGCAACCCACCATCGTAAAAGGCCATTTTCAGGGCCAAACCACCGGCCCTTCTCAGGGCCCAACCAAAAGCCTTTTTCAAGGCTAAAACGAACCCTACGAAAGGCAACACAACATTATCCTCAAACCATGGCTCACTTAATGAGTTGCCCAGCGTGCCCTGCCACCTGCACACGCGCGGACCTGTATGAGGCGACGGACAATGCCGTGTGCGTGGCTGAATACTGGTCGGGAAAAATTTAACTGCCATTGATCGACCCGATAAGATTAAAGCAATTACTGTTCGAAATTGATTTTAATAAAAACATTCAATAGTTTAACTTAATCATTCAATTTAGTTTATTCATTAGCAATTACCCATAAAATGTTTATGCGTAAAATAGATTTGATTGCCAATAGGAAGATACTGATTACAACCAATTGACCAACTGCTTGATTATATTGTTTACAAAATGTTTGTACTAAAATTAAATAAATGTATTTTTTGTCTTAAGTATACATAATTTATATACACTTTTTTTTCAATTTTGTACTCGTGCATCTACCACGATTTTTTTCTGCATCACTAAGATGGACTGGCAGAGGATGCCTTTTGGCATTAAGTCCACCTTTGTGCAACAGTGTGAAAAAAGTATTAAATAAATAAATACCTATATTCACAATAGTTATATTTATTTATATACCTAGACTATAATAAATAATATTAACCTTGTAATTCTTAGTTTCGTGGAAGGTTCCCAACGGAAATCCATTACTAAGTAAGAGTCCGCTGTCTGTCCATCTGTATGTCAGATGTAACTGGTATGAAAATAATGAATTTAAAATAACTGTACTCGTGATCAGAGGGCTGGTTGTTCCTTGCACAGAGAATCGGCATAGCCATTCAACGTGGCAATGCTGCCAGCCTTCTGGGCACGTTTCCTGCCATTTACAAGGATGATGATGAATTTTTTGACGCGTGTTAGTTTTATTTATTTGTAAACTGGCTTTATACCAAATTAACTCTTTAAAAATTTCGGATAGTTATTGCCTTTCCATAACACCCTGTATAAGTTTTGATTAATTTTAGTATAGTTGTAAGTGTTTGTTGTTATATTAGATTTAAGTGTTGAATTGTAAATAATCAGTTAATTCAAATAAATAGTTGTATATTTATTTGAATTAACTGATTACGTTACTTCAAATAACGTTAATTCAAATAAATAGTTGTATATTTATTTGAATTAACTGATTACCAACTTAATACATCTTCAAAACTCATAATACCCGCAAAACATACTTTAAAACCGCGACAAACCGGTTTATTACTTTCCTATGTTTATTCAAGCCCATATTCCCCGTTTCTAGAAGTTTCCAAACTTCGAAATTTTATTCATCTCACTTGAACTACGGAGTTCTGAAGTCTTTCAACTTTCAATTTGGATAAAAGGGTTCTTGTTTGTCTTTAAACATAGATGAGTACGTTTTGAAATTTGAAGACTAAGTGTCAAGAGAATTGTGTTTTTATTTACAATTCAATACTTAAATCTAATACAAGAACAAACAAAGACTAAAATTAAATCTTATATAGATAAATAAAACTAACACGCGTCAAAATACTCATCGTCATCCTTGTCAATGGCGGGAAAGGTGCCCAGAAGGCTGGCAGCATTGCCACGTTGAATGGCTATGCCGATTCTCTGTGCAAGGAACAAACCAGCTCTCTGATCACGAGTAGAGTCTACCAAACGTTTTGACAGTTCTTTAAAAAGATTTCGTGCACTCGGACCCCATGACCCGAGCGTTTCAACCCCAAACGGCTCGAAAATATAATTACCCATTAGGTTATTATACTTTCGCCGTTTAAGGGTCTCCGCTGCTCCAGCAGCAGCGCCAGGAGAGGCCGCCGAACTTAGAACGTGGGATGGCGCAAGGGTGTCGACGCACGTTGCGTCCCACACCAAAGGCCGACCCAATTTCCAAGGCAACAATGACATACCGTCAGGTCTCTTACCATCGCTGCGCACCAAACCATTGGGTTCCAAAACAGCTGGTACACCGGCAATGACAAGAGCACGACGGATAATGTCATTAATATTTGCGTGACGGGATATACGTCCTGCGCTCCTGCTGCAGGACAAGCCATGGTGACCGAGGCAATCGACTGTTTCACCGCATTGACACCGATGACATGCGACACAAGGTATACCTAAACGTAAACTGATGGCGAGCCGGAAAGTATTGTCATCCAAAATCGTACCAAGAGTGGTTGACGGAAGTGCCTGTAACCAGAGGCCCGATTCCCATTCTCCCACAGCCAGGAGACGCGCGCGCTCTGCAGTGTTGATTGACGTATTAATTAATTCTTTCCGTATCAAACTGCAAAGCGGCTCGTCCCACTGCCTCTGAGAAGAACGTTGCTCGGGTAGATCTGTGCCCGGGCAGGACAATTCCCAACTATTTACTGCCTCAGTCATGCACAGAATCTGAAAATCAACCAGAGAAGACCCTAAGATTTGCCTGGTTAATTTTTCAGTGCTGTGGACCGAAGACAAAAATGCTGGTAAGCCTAGACTGGAAACTTTACGTACACCAAGCCCACCAAATCGGATCGGCAGCGTGGCTTGGGTCCAAGCTCGGTCATCCAACGTTACGTTAAAAATGGACGTTAACGTGGACCGAACAATTTTATCGACTTTTTCCAAAAGCGGCATATGTTTCCACAATCGTGAAGAACGAAGAAAATATGTAAATTTTGGACCAAAACAACAAAAACGAATTAAAGTAATAGCAGAATGTAAAGAGATTTTGAAAAGTCTGTTCGAAATTGATTGAAAATTTTCAATTTTATCATCTATAAAATTTTCATATGATTAGATTACAGGGTTCGACGTGAGCATTTAGGGGTCATACCACCAAAAATAGATTTACAATAGCTATGTACTGAAGGTACCAAATCAGGCTTAATTTTTAAATCCATTTTCAGTGATTTTTGTAATGTTATATTTTTCTACTTACCTAGCTTAGAATTGATGAAATGGAGAGTAAAAGCGAACCTTCTTGAAAAGTAGTTGGCAAGCCTGTGACTGTGCAAAACTTACCTGAAACAAACAATAAACTAATTAAATAAAATGTAAGACAATAACATTATTTTATTATGAAAATTCTCTAACGGCTGAAGGTTTTATTTTGCAATTTATACAAATACAAGCATAAAAACGAGAGACAACCATTTTTTTTTAATTCGAAGTTAAGACATTCGAGGAAATATAGAGCCCAATTTTTTTTAATAAAAATAATAAATAATCTTTATTATTATTATTAAAAAATGGTTACATCATATTTTTTTTATTCATTGGTCTCTAAACACTGACACATTGATAACAATAAACTCAAACATTCTAACAGGAAAATTGCTAAAAACAAAACGTGACGTCACTCTTCGGGCTAATTGAAAAATCGATTGGTCACAAGCATTACGTAATAACATTAACTAGTTGTTCGCGTGGGTCTGTCTTACTATTTAATGGATAGTCATTATAAGGGAATAGGTGTGTGTTTGGAAAATGATAGACGAGAAATGTGATATTGTGCGTGTGGAGACGTAGGAAAAAGAATTGAAGGTATCTGTAGAGTAGGGACAATAATAGAAAAATCTCGAAAAGTGTTTTAAAGAACTTTATAAATGTTTAGATTAATAAATAGTAACTTTTATTTTAGATCATTTTGGAAGATCAAAAGCACTCAGCAAACTCAGCATTATGCAAAAATTTTTGGTGCTTCATCGTGCTGTAAACCAATTGCATCAAAATCGGCTCAGTAGTTAACCCGTCAGTGTTACACACAAACCCACATTTCCACACGCATGTATAATATTAATTCTAATTCACCCAAAAAAGGTTGTAAATGTTATATTACAAACAGACAGACACCCAAACATCTTTATAATTCAAGAAAAAGTATTAAAAAGCGATTAGAAAGACCTTGAGACCAAAGTCGTACCCCCGTGACATTGTCGACGGAACCCGCCTATGCAAATCTCTGAGATAGGTGTCTCAATGTCACCTGCGTAACCCTAGTTTTGATACGTTTTAGTTTGTGTTTATTTTTATTTTTAACACGCTTTTTTTTAACACGCTTTTTTTTATTATTAGCATCACTTGTATGTATGTATGTAACCAACTCCATTGGACTCGATTTTGACCCACTTAAAACGGATTTAATTCAAACTTTGTACACTTATCAAGAATCAGCAACAATATAATAATTTCATAGGTTTATCTCATTATCCTGATTAGAATCACCAGGATGAAATAAATAAAAAAAAACAATAAAAAAAAATTAAGTCCACAAAGCAATACGTTTGAATTCAGACAACACGTATTGCTGCTAGGACTAAAAAGTGAAAAATAAATATAGTTAAAAAAAACTAAAAAACACGGTTTTAAAGTAAGTAGGTACTTCTAACTAAAAAAGTGAAAAATAATTCCTAATGTAAGCTGAAATTGGTATTCACTTTTTTAGTTAGAAGTACTTTAAAAGCGTGTTTTTTAGTTTTTTTAAACTATATTTTTAGCTTAGATTTTAAAAGCTTTATTTATAGTGTAATGATAAAGATACTAGGTTTAGCGAAAGTAAAATTAGATTTTATTGAGTCATTTATTTATTTTTATGCAGATACAATTTTACTTGTAGGTTAACATTTAAAAGACAATAGTCATAATATATAATCATGTAAGTTGGATCTTTATAAAACCAACGAAATGGACTACCATAAAATGTTATTTGACGGGCCTGTTGGTCTAGTGGTTAGTGACCCTGACTGCTATACCGGAGGTCGTGGGTTCGATTCCCACCCAGGACAAATGTTTGTGTGATGAGCACGATCATTAAAATTTGTTCTGTGTCTGGGTGTAATTTGTCTATAATATGTATCTATTTAGAAATAATATTTCTAAATAATATATAAGTAAAAAATATATAAGTATGTTTATCAGTTTTCTGGTTACCATAACACAAGCTCTGCTTAGCTTGGGATCAGATAACCGTGTGTGAGTTGTCCCGGACTATTATTTTTATTAAATATCATAAGAAATATTTTATAATCCCTTGTTAGAAAGTAGAAAAAAAGGGAATAATTAGGAACAATTCAAATTCTACTACACAATAATTTGACCTTTAATTAACAACAACATAACAAAAACAACAAAAAAAAACATTCAATATGACACGACACACACCTAACAGAAAACATGACAATAAAATTATTGCTAACACATACTCTGATAAAAATCCAATTAATTACGACGCTAAGTAGGAAGACAAAATAATTAGTTTTATAGAAATATCCATAACTCACCTTGAGTTAGTTTGAGTTATAACGGGTCATAACGTCCCTGGGCGATCGTGTAGGGTTACTAACTTATTAGTTACTATCCTAAGGTCAAGGTCACTGAAAATGTTATAATAATAAACCTGTTTTAGGGTACCTAATCTTGTAAAGGAACATTGATTATGCCTGATAATTTTAGGTTTATTGAATCTTGCGACCAACACGATTATATTTGAAGATCTTTTTCGGTGATGATTTAGGAAGGTTAGTCAAGAATTCAAGATAAATTGAGAAGCTTAATAAATAAATAACTTGTCATGAAAACTCTTAAAATCGTTGACTTTTATACCATGATATAGACCTATGCTACCCATTTCCTACTAAATAATTAATTTAGTAAATTTAAGCCGTTTACCTATAGTGCATGTGGTGTTAGCCTATAAGTGATTGTTACACTTACAAATGTTTATATGTCAATTCGAAATGTAATGTTATGTGTAAACAATTGTTGGCTAAATAAATAAAAAAAATATTACTAATAAGCTTATGCTTTACAAATTTAATTAGCAATTAACAAGAATACAATCAAACCTTTTCAAAAGCTGCAGCATTAAAAAAATGATATTTTAGTATAAATAGTAGCAATTTGTTTACATTTTAAAAACTGACTTCATATACTACTTGGTTCAAATTACGTATCACAAAAAATACACAACAGACTCCATACAGCTTTACATCGTTTCATATAAATATTTACGAAAGCAACAGTTAAACTGATCGTAAACATATTTTAAAACAAAGCGGTCATTTCTCCAACAGTACGATTTACGAGTATTTCCAAGTTCACGGTCAAAAGAAATAACAAATACAAGTATAACGAATAAAATAGACTGAGACGCACGTGCCGTACTAATACGTAATAGGAATCGATAGACATTGGTTATGTCAATTGAAAGTGACAGATGCTATTGCTATGGCCTAATAGGAATTAGGATTTCTGAATGCAATTAACTTTAACGCAATTTTGTTACTTATTATACCTAAATATTTGTTTTAAATAAATTCCAAGGTATGTTAAGTAGACGAATGTTTCTATTAAAGTATCTGAATTCGCAGTTGACCAATAAATACTTTCGTAATGAAAGGACTTAAAATGAGGTATGCTTCAATTTCAATATATTGCACCTCCACAGCACTAAATTAATTTAAATAACAAAATATTTACCATACAATTTGCAGTAAACCCAGAAACGCGCTGATTGCAGCAATAAATTTCAGAAATTAGTTCCGTAAGCACGTTTCAATTGGCATAGCAACCTATAGCAATGACAGTATAGGTAATAATTTCCAATTTACCTAATTAAACCCTAGCTACTCGAGATCCTACGTAGAAATCCTTCGAGCACGCAATAAAAGGAATACCGAGGCCTATGACCCTACCACAATAAAAACTGCATGAAACCATCCGGGCTAAAATTGTAATGTCGACGCACTCGTCAGCTTGTGTGACCTTAAAAACTCGCAATCTAAATTCAACCTTATAACCTTGAGATAAATTACATTTCAAGATCACCCATTACTGTTTGTTATGCTCATTTGGAAACAAACTACAATCGCCATTGAAGTCCGCATTGCATATCAGACGCTGTAACTCAATATTGTTTACACTCAAAATAACACGTTAATTGGATGAAAATAGAGTTGAATCTTGTTTGGGGTATCGTACTCCTGTTCATTGAGGCCTGGATAATGCCCTTTGTCGGTCGTTATAGTTTTTCATAATCGACCTATTTGCTCTTGAAATACCGTTCATTTTTCCTCACTGCTCCTTTTATTGATTCACAAGAAAGGTCGTAACTCACTCTATAAGTTTCATTCGAAATTAAACTTTAAGTATGGTGTTTAAGGTTGGTTATGGGTTATTGTGGGGTTGTGTAGAAGTGTCTGCGGTGTCACGACATTGCATTCCCGGCGATGCGAATGACACTGAGATGACAACGACCAGACAAGGGCAGCAAGTACTTACTCATGCGACGCATCGCGGAGAACGCGTATGTAAATAGGATGAAAGTGATTTTTATAGCGCAACGTATCATTTTTAAGGTAAATATATGTTTTTTGATCCAAATAGGTAGAAACCTGAAACTTTGGTTAACCTGATCTGATAATAATTATCTATTAGTATTTATAATATTTATTCGTAACTGCCTGATTAAAACCATAAAAAGCCTGTAAACTGGTTCAGTTAGGCAAATAATTGTTTATTTCTTGTATTTACTTTGCTCGATACCTAATAATCTTTTTAGTATGCTGTGGATAACGGTATGAGTTGCATATTTGTATCATGTATTTGTCATGTAAGTTAGTCTATAAGATCTAATGTGTAACTGTTTGTTAGTCCCAAATAAATAAATAAAAAATAAATATAAGTCCATATTAATTCTTGCAGTAAAATTATGTATGATGGCTTTTATCTACAGATATCCTTTAAAAATTGGTAGGTACGAGATTGATATAATATATTGAGAACCTTTTTTTATGTCGGCTAAACATAAATGTTGTACCTACTAACCCAGCAAATGTATTTCATTTTCTTTCACACTACTATTCGTTTTGGATACAAGATGTAAAAATTTTAGCGATGTGACTAGCTTGTGTGGCCATTTGGAAGTCATCGAGTTATTCCATAAGTAAATCACAAAATACTTTTTATAGATAGAAAGTAGTTAATAACTAAAATTATATAGATATAATTTTAGTTTGCCATGAAGTGTCTTAGAAGACACTTCTGGCAAACGGTGAAGGAAAATATCGCGAGGAATCCCCGGATTCTAAAATTGGGATCTGAAATCGCCAATCTGTAAATGAGCAAGCGTGGTGATCAATGCTCGTGCCTTCTCGATATGGGAAGAGGCCTGTGCTCAACAGTGGGACGTTTATAGGTTGTTATTATTATATCTAAGTACGTTTTCTCGGTAAATAAAAGTGATTTTATTCCTTTCATGTTTATATGTGTACGTTTCATACAATGGAGCAATATATTTTTCTGAATTACCACTAATTGTAATGTTATTTGTCAGTTTATGTGATACATGTGTCTACACGTTGTGAATCATCCTCTGGATGCTTGCCAGACATATAATGTGCCGCTAATTACAAGTCTAAATTACTAAATAGAGATAATTAAAAACATTTTGTGTGTACCTGTTCCTATGTTAGATAGGCAAGGCATCTATCTATCTATATATATAAAAATGAATGGCTGTTCGTTAGTCTCGCTAAAACTCGAGATGGCTAGACCGATTTGGCTAATTTTGGTATTAAATTATTTGTGGAAGCCCAGGGAAGGTTTAAACGGTGAATAAATATGAAAATGTTCGGAATTAAATAAAATAAAAAAACCAATTTGTTTAAAGTTTATTTTATATTTTACAAAAGTTTAGGCTTTTATTTATCAATTGAGGCAGTACAAAGTCTGCCGGGTCAGCTAGTAAATATATATTTTCTTCCTTCTACCAGTCTTGATAATACATTTATACTAAGAACAGCTAACTTAATAAGTTAATTTTCTTGGAACTAAGAGTAACTTCAGACATTCATGGAAAAATAGATACAAATACAAAACTTAGGACACATAGGTACTTGTCTGAAATTAAGTGTAACTTATTATTATTAGTAGTTCTTCGAAATATTAGTTGAGTTTTAGATAAGCATTAACTTGTCTGATTGTGTTCAAGGATTTACAGATCACTGGTTTTCAGAGAATAAGCTCCCAAAAGCATATTTTAGAGACCAAAATAGTTTTATCAAAATAGTTATTGTAACGTAAAAAATAAAAAATAAATAAAAAAACCAAACAATTTATTTTATAATTAATATATTAAAACAAACAAAATTATAAGTTAATAGATATTCTTAAAGATTTGTTATGAAATGTAACTAGTTACTTAAACATTAGTCAAACTTGGCTATTTCTAATCCACTTAAAGAGTGGCAACATAAGGGTGCGTCAGATCTGATCGCTGAACGCACTAGTGTCAAAAACGCCGTCCGCCAAACGTGCGCGCACTGATCGCGAGCTGTTCGTGCAATGCTCGTTCGGAGCGCGTTCGTCTGATCTGGACGCACCCTAGGAAACACAATAATGTAGGCTGAAAAGAGAAATCGAAGTTTGTGCAACAAATATCAGCAAAACAAGACAGTATTTTAATGATGTCAAGAAAAGACAATACAAGAAATAGGTTAGAGGTAAGCTAACTGAAGATCATTGCTAAATGACCCCGATGCAATGCACGGTGCATCTTCAATAAAATACGTTCTCAGAAAGAATTGCATCATTTGTTTCAACAATCGATGGAGCTTTGAAACTGAATTTAAATGTTATTCAAATACTGTTGATAAATTAGGATTTAGTTGAAAAGATTCAGGTAGCTTTATGAATTAAAGAAACTTTTATAAACTGGATTAGTTTTGTTTTGTTTTTAAATGTTTATTACATAAGTACCAATACATAGGAAAAATAAGATTAGTAAGGTCTAGTCTGGTCTCAATTTGAATTGTTTAGTTTTATTGTTTACTAGCTGACCCACCAGACGCTGTTCTGTCTTAACTATGAATATTGAATTCAGTCAATTCTATGTCGAACGTCATAAGGTTCCATTAAAAAAGTTTAGGTTGGATTAGAAATAATTGTATATGGTGGTTCAGTATTCTTATTTTTTCTAATTTTCCTTGCAATTTTCTAAACTTTTTCTTTCGAACCTTCTCCTGACAATAACAAACACAACAAAAAAAGAATTAGCAAGGTCCAGCCGTTCACGCGTGATGCCGTGACCAAGGGAAAAAGAGATTCATTTTTATATACATATTATAGACAGATTTAGATAATGCGAGATAATTTCGAGAAATTCCAAACATATTTTTCCTATCTACCCAAAAAAAAACCTTAAAAGTCATACAAAAAATTCCAACAAATATTATGATTGTCGAAGCCAAGCCCATATTCCCTTATCCTTTTGGCACTTCCTCGTCTGATGGTTCATTGGAGTTTCACTTGAGACTGGAGCCCAGCCAAGTTCGGAGCAAATTTTATACGTGCCCACCCAAGATGAGGCTACCGTTAATGTTATATAAACGAGCCTTAGACTCTAAAATTGATGTAGCCAGATGATTTATTTGAACTGCAAGATATGGTTTAAAAGTTTTCTCGGTTGGGGTGTCTTTTTGAAATGTCTTGTGAGGTTTCTTGTTAATGGTTTTAAATATTTGTCAATTAAAAAAAAAACTATACAATCAGGATATTACAATAATTTACTCATAAGTGAGCTGCCTTGCTATTCTGTAACATTATTTTCATGTCTCGACAGCGGAATCCGCAGTGAGATGTCAAATACGTATTCTCGAATTTGAATTCTAAATCAAGGCCAATTGGGTTCACTTTTGAAGTGAGCTTTATTGTCACTTCACTCTCACCTGTCACCGAAATTATTTCTCGAATTTGAATTCTAAATCAAGGCCAATTGGGTTCACTTTTGAAGTGAGCTTTATTGTCACTTCACTTTCACCTGTCACCGAAATTATTAACAGAATAGACATACTTATATAAATCAGATAGAATTGACTAAAAACTTGCTCAAATCAAATAAATTATTTTCAAAACACCAAGTTCACGTTTCCCAAAAAAAAACATCAAGACAAAACACCAAGTTCACGTTTCCCAAAAAAAATAAAAAGAACATATTCATATGAATTTAAAATCCATTAAAATAAGATCAACGTTCCACACTCTTGATAAGTCAGCCATTTTATTTATAACATCATTCTAAGACTTTTAAAGTTATTAAAGAATAAATTGCCACATTATAAGGCTTTATTTTGGGGATAATGCTGAACCGTAATTCTTTTATAAAAAGAAAGATAGCCAACCTCACAAACAGTAAAAGCATTATGATGATTTTGAGTGAAAACCCCCAAATAATGGACGGTATTATGCAATAACGAGCTATCATGAAGATTAACTGCGAATTTCAATGGATAAGGATGTAAAATTTTAGACAGAATGATAAAGACTATTTACGATTTTTACAGTCCATATTGAAGATTATATTTCTGTTAGATATTTGAAACTCCAATTGTATGTATCTAAGTAGTGTGCTGAAAAGTACTGCTGTCAGAAAATAACTAAACAAGGCCCATTAAATTATCATTACAAACATTAGGTTTTAATATAAAATTCCTAAAGTTGTCAGACGTTTTAAGTACTAGGTAACATAAAACCCTAATAAAAACAGTGAATGCTTTCGCCTTTGTCCATTTGGTAATAGATAATTTTAGTCTTCACACGTATATATTCGACGGTAAGTATATTTAAAACTATTTTTTTCCTAAATTATTGAGCTAACTCAAAATTGGATCCAAAAGATCAATTTCGCCTCCAAAGTCCAGATTAAACGTTATACTCCTATTCGTACAGGACCACAGGACCAACAATCAATAGCCCGTCAGTATGCAATGCATCTACGTGTATGCAGTTTGCATATTAATGACTCAATCTAAGATCTAGCCGTGACCGCTCGTCCCATTCTATTGTCTGCCGTTCGGTGGTTCTTGGTAATGAACTCGAGTTTGATAGCCAGTTTATAATGTCTTGTGGTGGTAATGCGTAATTTGGTTTTAGATGATGTTCAAGAGATAAGAACATTAAATGAAAATTATGTATATCATGTTTTTTTTTTATCAAGGATTCTTTGAATGACAAAGAAAGCTTAAAAAAAATTGAATCCTTATTTATATGAAATTAGAAAAAAATAAAATTTATCTTATGTTTGTTCAATATTCTTATCATTAAAAAAACGAAAATATGTATTTTTCCTGTTTTTTAAACATTAGCTATAGACATTATAATTATTCGTTATAATAAAATAAGGTTCCTTATTATCAAGACAAACGAAGAGAACGACATTCCAATATTTTGGTGTATTTTCGGATTGAAAGCTGGTGTAATTTTCGGATTGAAAGCTGGTGTACATAACGAGAATGTTCCCGAAGATTCGTTGGTTCCACAATGTTTGCAATTAGACGATCACCCACATATAACACTAGCGTCGGTCCGTTACCAAAACGTTGGATTTATACGTCGAAGCTTTAGTTTGAGATAGACCAGAATTTATTGGAGCAAACCGCTCAATGGTTTCGCTAGAGCTGAAGTTTGCGAAAATGTCGAAAACTTCTGTTATTTTACCTATTCCGGACTTTTTAACTATCTCATTTATCTAACTGGGAAACTAGCCGATTTCCCTGTAGGCCAGTGTTATACGTTTTCTTTGGGAAGAAACTTATAGTTTTTGCCGAACTTTTGGATATTCATGTCGCTTTTGGTCTTTTGTCAATTTATTACCTATTGCAAATATACTTCGTTCTTAGTCTTTTTTATTTAAAACAGTTTTACAGCGAAAGTAATCAATTATGTTATTATAGCCATAGAATATAGTTCGTTGGCTTCATGCGTCATCGCTGCGGCCGCGGCGCCATAGAGTTATTGCATTTTAAGACACGTTGCGGCGTTAATGTACCGCATGCGGCAGGAGAATGGCTGTGAGTTGAAATGACTCGACGTTTCGAGGTTATATGACTTTAGGAATGGACTAAAATTGTAACAAATTTAATATGAAAAACAGTGTTCCTGCCTTGTATTTTCTTTAGTATAATTTTTATAATATATCCAGTTTTTAGGAAACAGTAATTTGACCCGTTTTCGTGTGTTTTTTGAGTTTAAATTAAGCGATATATCTACTTTTACGGGGTTGCTTAGTTTTTGAATTAACACAATTGAATATAAGCGTTTA
The DNA here is from genome assembly GCA_905475315.1 of Autographa pulchrina. NCBI lineage: Eukaryota > Metazoa > Arthropoda > Insecta > Lepidoptera > Noctuidae > Autographa > Autographa pulchrina. The sequence goes on from FR997775.1 coordinate 3,200,331, forward strand.
ACCTACATGATAGGTTTACAAAGAATATAGGAAGCGAGACATGCCACCTGGACCCATATGCTAAATATCTCAGGTTAACTACCTGTTTTGACAGGAAACCGATCCTAAGTACTCGAACAGAAAACAATGTCAGCAACACGTTCACATCCGAGAATAGAACCGAAACAAAGCGAAGCAAAACCCAAGCTTAGTCATACCGCCAATTACACCTAAATAACTCAAGAAAGTTAATATCCTAATGCTTTAACTTCCTGGACATTTTCTCCATAATCTGAGCGTTTATAACTAATTCAAAGACTTCACACGACGCGTGCAAACACGGGAACACACAAGGAAATAGCGTTTAAGACGCTAATACAATGTTCAAACATGTTGCGTTGACCTGTTAGCGGACGGTAATAGGCACGTTCATTCACAGAGCTGAATGAATCATTCTTAAGAATGGGTGGGACATTTAGACGGTTGTAAGTGTGTCAGCTGTAAAATGAATTTTAGAGATACTATGTTCTTTATGTATGTACTCTTGTTACCGATGATTTTTTTTCTTATTATTTTTAACTCTGTGGCAAGATCATTCTGCCCTTTGCCGTAAATAAAAAACGAATCTACAAATTGTGTTTTTGTTCAAAAATAAAACACATTTTTTTCTACAATTTCTTTAATATCACAAGATGGGTCGCATCCTATTTTTTTAAGAATCAAGTTATGTGATATGAGATTTAGAAGAGAATGACATTGTAATATGTAATAATTTACTATATCCACAGAAAATCTACAAATAATAAGCACAACAATTAACTGGAACGAAATCCCATCTCTCTATTAACACTACACTTCAGTAAATATAATGAGGATCACCCAAGCAGACGTACGAAAGGTTCCCCTTTTAATCAATTAAGTGGAAAAATCCTTAACACATGACGTCCGCACTCTAAAACCCTAAAACGATTGGCGGGAGTGGCAATTCCCGGAAAATACATGCGGTACAAAATGTAAGAGACAATAGTTTTTTATGGAGTACAGTCATTTATTAACTCGGAAATCAGGAATGATGGAAAACCGGAAAATTTTCGATTAAAAATCCCATTTTTTTTCAAATTGAAATGTCTTCATCTTCTAGATTTGGCCTAGTTTTTAATAAATTGTCCATTGTATCTTTGCATCAAAACCAAACAAAAAAACACTCTTTACCATTTTATTAAACCAGATTTCAATTCTTTATTAATGATTAAGCTTAGCAGTCAGACGTATTATTATCATGAAATGTTCTTGATCTAAACTATACTACATACTGAGCCTTTCCAAAACCTCGCTACCTCCTATCTCTCGCACCAGTCTCATAGGTAAGAGCCGAACACTCGGACCTACAAGATTGCTTTTCGAGTGCCATTACCTACTGTTCGACCAAATGTGGGCCTTTTATTAACCCGAGTTTTATTTTACATCTATATGTATGTAGTTACCGCCTCACAGTTTTAGATGGCAAAAGGTCTGGAGTCATTTGTGAAGAGGCCTCATGTTGGTGAAAGAATTGTGCTTCAAGATGAGAAAGGGTTTTTCGGATGCTGATTCCAAAGAGCATTATCATTGGCTGGAGATTTACAGTTGACTTACCAGATTTTCTGATCGACCTTTTTGGTTACGTCTTCAATTCTTTATCCGATCTCCGTCTCCAATATTTTGAAGCAATTTTATAAAAGTTTTCTTTTCTTAATTTTGTTTTTAAATTCATCTTTGTTGCTTAGTTGGGTAATAGACTATTTGTAATTAAATTGTTAAGTTTGGAGCGGTCCCCCAACGCGACGTATTTTTTTTAGAATTATTAATACATACTTAGGTACTTTAAGATTGAGTTTTTTTTTTTATTATTTTTTACTTTTTAAAGGGAACATACATTTTTGCGTCGGGGTTCTTTTTAAATTTTAAATTTATTTTTTTAGTAGAGAAGAATCAACATCACGATACATTTCCCAGAACAAAAAAACAAACCCCGATAGAAATGAAATGCTTCATTCCACCCAAAAAGTAATTACGGAAGATTAATCAACAATTACCATTATATTATTCTTCAATTCCAATATTTACTTCAATATGATCGGCGTCAAATTATCATCGAGTACCAATCACAGTTAAGTGGGATCTTATTGGACTAGCGATGGCTCTCAAAGTTAATGTTTCTGATGAATCTGAACCCCCTTTGCTTGACAAGACACTTCAGGCATAGCGTTGTACCGTCTTCTCCGGAATTTGGAAGTTCGCGGACTTATTTAACGGAAGTTCCGGAACTTTCTTGGCTTCTTTTCGTATCCTTTGAGACATGGAAATGTTTTTTTTTAGTGTAGGCTGTACATTATTATTTAAAAATCAAACATAGGTGCTAATTTTTTTTTTTTCATAACCTTTTAAGTGTCCCACTGCTGGGCAAAGGTCTCCCCCGACTGACTCCAGACATTCCTGTCTCGAGCCACATGACACCAATCACTTAAGAAGCGATCGATGTCATCCCGCCACCGTCTCCTCGGCCTCGTCTGCGAGTTCCTGCATTAGGGATCCACTCGGTAGCTATTTTTGCCCACCTGTCCGGAGTCATACGGCAAACGTGTCCAGCCCAGCTCCACTTCAATTTGGCTGTTTGAACTCCTACATCTGCGATTTGCGTTTTGGAACGTAGTATGGTGTTTCGCACGCAATCAGTTCTCTTCACCCCCAAAATACTGCGCTCCATTGCTCGTGGTGTTAATGCCGACGTTATAATCTTGAGCTAGAACATTTGTGACACTGGTCCAACATTAGTGTCACTGGTTTGTTAGATATCCTACTAATATTATAAATGTGAAAGTTTGTGAGAATGGATGTGTGGATGTTTGTTACTCTTTCACGGAAAAACTACTGAATGGATTATATTGAAACTTTCCAATATTGTAGCTTATAAATCGGAATAACACATAGTCCATAATTTATAAAGATTGTGTGTAAGAATTATCATTCACGCGGGTGAAACCGCGGGGCACAGCTAGTTAAAAATATTTTTCATTACCATCTCGTTTAAAAATTAACTGTTACTAGCGTACGTAAACAAAACTGTTGAACTCTTAACAAACTTACATGAAAAATAAACCTAACTAAATTGATTAACTTCAACTATAAGTGCTAAATTGAGAAGCCTAATCAACAAATTAAATTACACCACGTACCGAGACTTAGCAACTTGCAAAGCTCTCGAAACTAAACTAAGCGATACAAGCTGTAAATACAAACTAACGATATCACATAATTGATAAGATTGTTTCTACATACAGAGTGTTAAGAAAACCCTGTCCGACCCGTTAAGGTGTTGTTAGGTATCGATATCTGATTCCATTAATGTAAAAAATAATTGGAAGAAAAATAAAAAATAAATAATACACGTACAGCACACATACGTACAGACGTAAGATAATTGCCACATTTATACGGGGAAGACACTAACACCTGCAACACAGTTTTTACTAGTGCAGAGGTTAGAGAATTCTATATTGTAATTGTTTACTTATGTCAATAAAGAATATTATTATTATTATTATTATTATAATAACTATTTTTTTTTTTTTTTCAAAAGGTAGGAGAGAGAGTCTGCGTCGTCACAGGTACTGCCAAATGATCATACAAAAGGCCGCCAATAATAACGACGAAAATGGTGGTGTAACTTTTGTTTAAACCGTAAAGGACATCATCCACTCTCTATACATTTTTGGTCCAAATACGAAAGTGCCGGCCAACCAAAAAAAATGTTATATTCTGATAGAGCTTGTCCTCCTAAGCATTTCTTAATATGGCACCAAAGCTGTAGCACCGCTGCACGTGATTTTATCCAGGGTTAAAAATTCTGAATTCTCATACAATTTTTCGATCACATACCACGATATTATCGATAAAATACTGGGAGGACAGGGCTTGTCTTCCTAAGCATTTCTTAATATGGCACCAAAGCTGTACCACCGCTGCACTTGATTTTATCCAGGGTTAAAAATTCTGAATTTCCATACATTTTTCGACTAAATACCATGATATTATCCATTAAATGAATTACTAAACACAAATGAAATGTTCTGTTATGTATACTAGCTCATAGTTAATGATTGGGGTTTATAATAAATTCAGAGATTTTCTTTTTAGAGATTTTTAATGTATTTTATCGTCGAAAACGTCTTGCGAATTATATACTCTAATCCTAAAGCTGGTGGTTATATTTTGTAAATGTAGTCCATAGCTCACATAATAATATGCACATTATGTGAGAACAGCACCCTATTAGCCTATTTTCTGTGACGCAAGTGCATTAGTAGTGAGCGATAGCTAGTCTTTTCGATAAAATTTTGGACCACCACGATATATAATTCGCAGCCATATCATATTCTATAACGCGCCGTTTTACAAAATGGAGCGCCGGATTACAAAACTTGGCCGTAGTAGAATAGGGCTAACTTTCGTTCAGTCGGATTATAACATCATTAACTATGAGCTAGCATCCATAACAGAACATTTCATTTGTGTTTAGTAATTCATTTAATGGATAATATCATGGTATTTGATCAAAAAATGTATGAAAATTCAGAATTTTTAACCCTGGATAAAATCAAGTGCAGCGGTGGTACAGCTTTGGTGCCATATTAAGAAATGCTTAGGAGGACAAGCCCTGTCCTCCTAGTAATTCATTTTATCGATAATATCGTGGTACGTGATCGAAAATTGTAAGAGAATTCAGAATTTTTAACCCTGGATAAAATCACGTGCAGCGGTGCTACAGCTTTGGTGCCATGTTAAGAAATGCTAAGGAGGACAAGCTCTGCCCTCTTGGAAATTCATTTAATCGATAATATCGTGGTATGAGATCGAAAAATGTATGAAAATTCAGAATTTTTAACCCTGGATAAAATCACGTGCAGCGGTGCTACAGCTTTGGTGCCATGTTAAGAAATGCTAAGGAGGACAAGCTCTATCAGAATATAACATTTTTTTTGGTTGGCCGGCACTTTCGAATTTGGACCAAAATGGATGATGTCCTTTAGGAAATTTTGCGGCAAAAAATGGTTGTGGTTACTTCAAACTTCATTATTATTGTTACTATCATGAATATTCCAATTTTAATATTTTATTTGGGCATTTGATCGTGAACCCTATATCACCCTTTCGGGTCGAACAAGGTTTTCTTAACACCCTGTGTGTTGTTGTACTGTTTCTACAAAGCTTGTGTCAATGTTTACATTTGTAAATTCAAGTAGCGATGTAATGTGTGTATTCGCTTGCTTAAACTTTGGTGTGTTTTGACCTATTGAATTTGCATCTAACTCGCTATTATTTTCATTTATATCTTCATTGATAGCTTCAAATAATTCACTAACGTAACAACTGAATTTTCGTAATGGTTTTTCTCTTAAAAGTTCTACTTCATTATTTCCTATATTATTATGATGTTGAGGGAAAAAATTAAGGCTTATAGTAATCTTTTATAACACTTTACGTATTACCATTGGTCTCTGATCTCCAAGTGATTTAGAATTTCTAATACCACAAAGGGAATAGAGCCATGAATATGGAAGTGCTTACGTCACATCCCCGAATCGAGTCAGTACCGGCAAATTAATTGAAAACGAGTCTACGTTCAAAGGAATAACATAGCACTGTAAATATTAATACGGACCTTTTGATCGTAATGATTCGCTGATTGTTTAAATCTACGCTTGTTGTAAAAGGGTTTTGATTTTGCGAAGTGATATTAATTGAAGGATAATAAGAGGTTTCGAGTAAGGATTCTTGTGAGTTGACTTTGTTTCCGATTTAATTGGCTGGATGTATTGTATTAAGAGTGATATGGTTTTAAATTATGAGTTCGTTAAATATGACTGTTTTAGAAGAAGGCTTTACTAGTTACAATATTCCATGTGCGATACATGGAATATTGTGGGTGGCAAATATATGTAAATGTCGTCAAAATTTTCGCGTTTTTTTTTAATGTTTTTGCTTCTAGCCATTTAGTTACTACTAGCTGTGCCCCGCAGTTTCACCCCCGTGAATACTAGGTTCCGTTCCCGCTGTCTTTATAGTTATTTTGTTATCCCGGGTGGAGACGAATCCAACAAATCAAAGATCATGAAAATAGGTCCACCCGTTTGAGTTATAAATGGTGTAACTAACACGACTTTCTTTTGTATATTATATGGATTTATTGTTATATCACTAATTTATCAGTGTTTTTTGTCCACCCCTAAAACTGCGTGTGTGTACTTAGTACATGCTAAAACCCCTATTTAAAAAAGCACCATATTTAATACTAAGAGCAATCTTTACCGCGTTAAATTTTCTTCAAACGCAGTAAGGATGCTCAGGTTTATCGATGTTCAACTTCAATTATCCTCTTTTGATGTTCAAGTCCTCGAGGTGAGAGCCAAAGGCTTCGTAATCGCGTGTTTAATGTGTCGAGTGCGTTGAAATTTCTAAATGGATTTTGGAATAAGATGCGAAGGTAAAGGATGCATTGAGACAGTTTAGATTGGATTTTAAGAAACTCATTGAAGATTTTGTACATTTTACTTGACCTTATTTATGTGTAGATTTGTGTTTGGTCTTCATTATTTAGATTGAGGACATAATTATTGTACTTAAGAGTCGGCTTATAAGTTCATAGGTATTGAAAATAAAATGACTAAAAACTTCAGAACTTTCTGTTATTTAAAATATTTCTTTAGCAGCTTATTATTACAATCGGTTTACAATTATGTTATAATATGGTCTACTTAATTAATGCGTAGATAGGTTAATTTAAGGTTATTATTGGCACCTGAGAAATTAGCTTTTCTAATTACAGTATCACTTTCTCAGGTATTTTCTTGAACAAGGAATACATGAACAGAGATAAAATTCAAGTATAAAACACTTGAGTTTTAAAGAAGAATCTCGAAGCCACGTTATTTACCATTCCGAACGATTTATTACCTTTCCGTATAATTAAATTAAATTCTCTTGCTTCTCGTAAATTGCTAATAACTAGTCCCACTTATCTTGGTCTATTTGACGGGCCTGTTGGTCTAGTGGTTAGTGACCCTGACTGCTATACCGGAGGTCGTGGGTTCGATTCCCACCCAGGACAAATGTTTGTGTGATGAGCACGATCATTTGTTCTGGTTGTCTGGGTGTAATTTATCTATAATATGTATGTATTTAGAAATATATACGTATGTTTATCAGTTGTCTGGTTACCATAACACAAGCTCTGCTTAGCTTGGGATCAGATAACCGTGTGTGAATTGACCCAGGATATTATTATTATTATTATCTTCGCATCCTATATTACTAATTGCATTCCTTTAAGGTCCTTGAGAAAAACTGTTTAGTGTTCATGCAAATCGGGGAGTGGTCTTAAAAATTACTTTGATGTCAATTTTTGCCTTTTTTTCTGCCTTTAAAGGTAATATTATTATGTCTGTAAATCGGTTGAGTTTATTTGATGTGTGGTCTTTGATATGGTTAAGTTGCTTTTTATTGTGTTTCCCTAATTTGATTTGTTGATGTTTGGAAATAAATCTTGTACAAGTATTATATGTAGGTTTGTTTTCATTTGTTTGGGAATGTTTGTTATCATATTTCATATTTAGAGCTCCTGATTTTAGAAAAACTATGATAATCGAAATTGTGATTCTTGTTTCTACAGCTATTAATTACCGTAGTTCAAAATTTTTAGATCTACGTTATCTTTTGTTTTGGTATTATTAATCTTCTCTTATACTTTTTAATCTGAACAAATTGTAAAAGTCAGACCTTGAAATCGGGAAATAGGATTAGCTGATCTTTGTCCTACAACATCCACCATCTAACCTCAAAGCTAAACAGAAGCAAAAATTGAATAAGCATTTCAGCTAAATCTATTGGTAAATGAACTTCTAACACAAAAAGAACTAAAACATGATAGAGCAGTAAAAAAATATATTGACAAGTTATTTAAAATTGCTGAGTAAATTGGAAGGAAACTCGTTTTCCACGACTTTCATAATTTACCGAGTTTGAATCCTTGACACTGTTTTATTTTTCCATTTCATAGCATTGCATGCTTTCTTTTTCCAATGTAAATTTTATTCAAAGTAAGGAAATTTACTGAGTAAATTTCTCAATCACTAGCGAAGTTCCAAGGATTTTAAAACGCTACAGTTTATTTAGAAATTTTAATTGAGAATAAATAATTTTAAATGGATGACAAGATAACTATTATCTTGTAACAGCACATTAATAGTAAAGATACTACATAGTTGCGGCCGATTTCACGCAAGTTTTTATTTTCGTTTGAGTTGACGACAAAGCTTAAACACCACTAAGTAGTGACCATTCGGTTATCTCTTCCTGACCTTGCCTAAAGTGACATAACCTATCAATCAATAATTTTTACTCATAGTTGACTTACGTGATACTTGACTATGAGCCTTTTGAACTTTCCATACCCAAACTAGAGTGCTACCTAAAGATGTTTCCTACACATGTAATATCCTAGAAATAGCTGTATGTGTCACCCATTGTAGAGGTGTTCTCAATGTTTTATGGTAATCGCTGTTGTTGTTGGCAACGCAACGAGCTTGACCGAATACAATTCCCATGCATTCCATGTTATTTCCAAATGATTTAATATTCAATGGATTTGATACGAAAGTTATCGTTTGTTTTCAAAATATGATAATTTCAGATTATTTTTAGATGTTCCGTGATCTCTTATATTGATTTTGTTAAGATTTTTGTTGTTTCCCTTTTTATTTTAATCTTCGACTATTTCATGTACCGCTGTAATATTTTCTTCATCAATGTGTTTTGTTATTTCAAAGACATCTGTTTTAGCATTTTCATAGAAAATGAATCTAAACTTGACACGAATCACAAGCATTTTATTCGCTACAAAAGCGAAATTGAACATCCATTTCTGTTTGTTCCATCTAAGCTAATAAAAGCTCTATTAAAATAAGGTGAAAAATTGAAAATCTTCGAATTGTCCAAAATCCCCAGTTGAATTGAAACAAAATATTCGTTCTCAGAGAGGAAATTTGATTGAGACTTGAATTTTATTAGGCAATTAAAATTCATAAAAATGTTTCAAAAGGTCCTTTTTCAATTCGCAAATGGGGTCCCTCCGTTCCAATAATCTTTCGTTTCTGACGAATACAGACAAAGCTGTGATGAATATCTTTAATTTAAGAATATGGTGGTAATTTCTAATTTATCCTGTCCAAGTTTGAATGAAAAGAAAATTAGCAGCTCTTTTGACTGTTATTGAAAGATCAAATGAGAGATTGATGCTTGTTGCGTTTATTTTTGACGAGCGTTCGTGTTTTCACAATTAATCATTACAAGGAGATTTCTTGTTTAAAAATTTATTTGTGGTGGCGTAGTAGACTACTAAGTGATCGAAAGATTGAGCTTGGGAAACAAAGATGACTTTTAAATATCAGTAATAATGTGTAATTATTTAGTGAGAAAAAAAAAACATTTTTGTTTAATAATAAGAGCGTATTGCCAATTATAATATTACTATGTATATATCTATACCATCGTCGTGAATTTTCGGACACTATTCAAAAAAGATTCAAGATGTCTTTCTCCAGAAGAGTAAAAACAAAGAGACCGAGCAAAATTTCGGGAAACTATACCTCGTTTTAATCTGTACCCATTGTTGTGGATTCTCTTTAAGATTCAAGTCTCTTAGAAGTAATTCAGTGTTCATTAGAGTAACGAACGGTCTGTGTACATTGGACACTTTATCTCTAGATAGAAATTATTCAGACACTTTAGAACTGTCGACACTAGTTTCATTTAATTTAAAGTCTGTTATGTTTAGTTTAAGAGTTTGTTAAGTTTTGTTAATCTTAATTTGGCGGAGGAAGGTTTTAGGTTATGTTTTAAAATCTCCTTTTTGTTAGCCTTTAAAAACTCTTTATAAAGGAAATATGGGACATGTTAATTAGGGAATTTTCAACTAGTTTTTTTAGACTTTAAAACCATTTATCAAGAAAAATAGTAATACATTTGTGTCCAAAAGCAATGTTATAATTTAACTAACCCTGACGATGTTTTACAAATACACAAACAATGATTTTCTATCGTACCTATTATCATAATGTTCCTTTATAATATCAATCAACAGATCCACTGCTGAACATAGGTCTTTCCAAATTTACTCTAGGCCTCTACCAATTTGCGCTGTATACTATAAACCATTATTATTTTTTAACCCTATCCAGTCTGACACATGTAGACAATAAACAATCCTAAAACTCCGAAACCCCACCCTATGTGAAGTATGCATGGTGAATAATGTTAATTCCCTTCCCAATCTTTGGGTCTAAATTGAAATTATTCCATGGAATCCCTGGAATTACTTCATAATCCAGTTATTCGTCCATTATTGGTCTAGGAATGTAAACTTGGATTAAAGCTTGGATGTTCCGGAATGGGTCGAAGAGATCCTTCATGGGTGGGTGAATGATGATGATGATTAAATGAGTTTATGAGGTTTGAGGTAAATTAGCAAGTTTTTTAAACTTAAATGTCATCTTTATATGGTGTTATTTGTGGGGATCCATTTACCAGTGTAATGTTAACATATATGCTTTAAGATATCGATTCGACGGGCCTGTTGGTCTAGTGGTTAGTGACCCTGACTGTTATACCGGAGGTCGTGGGTTTGATGGGACCACCCCGGACAAATCTTTGTGTGATGAGCACGATCATTTGTTCTGTGTCTGGGTGTAATTAATCTATAATATGCATGTATTTAGAAATATATAAGTATGTTTATCAGTTGTCTGGTTACCATAACAGAAGCTCTGCTTAGCTTGGGATCAGATAACCGTGTGTGAGTTGTCCCAGGATATTATTATTATATAGGTGCTTTTGCAAAATGGCAAATTGTAAACATTAAGACACTGAAGTTAAGTATATTTTTTGGAAGCCAGATAAGATAAGCTGTGAAGATAATTTCTTATAGTTTTTATTTTTCATTTTTTTATAAGCATCTGCTTAGCGAATATTAGTATCTTTATTCTTGAACATTATATTAGATTTAAACTCTCTTATCCAACGTTTATCGAGACCGAATTAGGTTAAGGAAATTTAACTTTTTATTGAATATAGACAGGTAAACGTTACCTGCACAAGCCTGTGTACTTAACCACGTAGTTAAGACTGATGTTTAACTAAGTTAGGAAACATACGGAAGGGAGCGTTTAGTGCGGTAACTGTTGTTTTAAAATTAATTATTTTCGTGATTAGACGAAAAGGAAACCTGTAACCTGGTCATGACATCAGGGGATCACATATGCATTACATTGTGTATTATCTCATTTTCAATGTTAGGTATGAGAAATTTATTTCATACAATCTATCAGGCAGTCATTAAGTAGGTAAATAATACTACTAATCTTTAGCATCTAGTAGGGAGGTAAGTATAAAGTTATAGCAAGTCCAACCGTGCAGTGCACAGATATACTTAACAAAGCAGTATTTTCTTGGCCTGAAATAACAAAACACTACACGATCCGATATCTCAAAAAGAAAACTTAACCGATGATGAATAAAGATATTTGTAGCACAATTCGAGTGACCGGACCGCCCCGAACCAAACCCCGTACATTTCCAAACTAGAGGATATTTAGGTCGGCACACTGCTCTAAATCGCAATTTATAATTAATTCATGGCCTACCGACCTCCCGAGGTTACACGTCGTAATGGAACAGCACAGACCTCCCGAGCGAATACTTGTTAGCTTTTAATTTATATTAAGTGACCCCACAAAATGCGTTTTCATTAACAGATTGAATAATCGAATATTCACGACGACGCTTCACACCAGCAGATTACTTTAATGTGAATCGTAATGAAAAATAAATACCATCAGTCGCTTATCGTTGCTAAAGGAATGAGGATAATGGGAATAATTTGAAATCGAAAAAAAGATTGCGTTATTTTTTAGAAATAGATTTTTCAAATGAATATCTAACGTTCGGCTATAATAAAATTCATTTTAAAATACTAAATTTCGCGCAATAAGGTCCCGTTCACGTTTTTCCATAGTTTTTCTGTTATCTGAGATGAATGATGATGATGAATTATCTGAGTTTTTAATGGTGTTACTAACCCGATTTTGTTTTACGTTTAAAGAAGATTATTATGTCAGAAGCTCTACTCTAAAATCATACATGCATATGTAGGTAATTAAAAAAAACTATTTAAATATAATAATGGGTTCAGCATTTATTAACGTTAAAAGGAGACGATATCATTCACCGAGGAACCATAGGAATAAATAAATTATTTACCATGTTAGAGTCCTGCTTACCCTTAAGACTTATAACACATACATACATACATACATATAATCACGCCTTTTTCCCTTGTAGGAGTAGGCCACTTCTTTCCACTTGCTACGATCCTTACATACTTGTTTCGTTTCGTCCACTTTCATATTCCGTCATACATGCTCTTCGTTTTATGGTACTCTTGACCTGGCCTTTTACATTCACACTCGCCTTGTACACTTTATTCTTCAAACGTTCTTCATTCATTCTCTCGACATGGCCAAACCAACTCAGCATACCATTTATTTTTTGTCACTACGTCCATCATCTGACATACTTCATCCACCTTACCATCCATTCCTCCTCTTACATTCAACGCAGCGAAGATCCTCTCCGTGGGCCGCTTTTCGCCCCCGCGAGAAACGAGACGTGACGAACCATATCGCCGCCATTTTGGTTAATAAAATTATTTTTATGATTATCCATTGCGTTCCAGCGGGATTAAGACTTATAATCATACGTATTATTATATATTACCTCGACACCACAAAGCTTAATTACAACGGAAATTACATGAGATAATGTATAATGTACATACATACATAGGCCTATCTATGTATTGGGTAATAAACCGAGGGTTTAATTGCTAAGGCATTAAGTTTGTTTAATTGAGCAGGCTTCGTTTGTAAGGCTGTTTAATCTGTTAGAAAATTATTTTCGTAGAATTTTGTATGTAGACTAGATAATAGGTATCTAGGAATAAAGAAGAATTTACTCTTATACACTATACTGACTTTTAATACGGATATACTTATAACAATAAATAATCCAGCCTTTAAACGTCCCACTGCTGGGCACAGGCCTCTTCCCATATAGAGAAGGCACGAGCATTGATCACCACGCTTGCTCTCTGCGGATTGGCGATTTCAGATCCCAAATTTTGAAATCCAGGTTTCCTCACGATGTTTTCCTTCACCGTTTGTCAGAAGTGTCTTAGAATAATTAAGAAAGTACATATAACTTTGAAAAAGCCACATTGGTACTTGCCTGGGTTCGAACCTGCAACCTTGTGCATACAAATCCGTTAATGCATTGAACCGCTAGGCCACCACGACATTCCTTATAACAATACTTACATCTAATACAAGAACAAACACTTACAACTATACTAAAATTAAATCTTATATAAATGAATAATACTAACACGCGTCAAAAAACTCATCGTCATCCTTGTCAATGGCGGGAAACGTGCCCAGAAGGCTGGCAGCATTGCCACGTTGAATGGCTATGCCGAAACAGGTAATTAAATAATAATGTTACAATGAATAGGTAGGAATAAATAGTCTAGGAGAAATTATTGATTGGGTAATGTGTCCCTTAGTGAGCTATCAGTTTTGATTTAAAGAAGATCAATGATCGAAATTGTTAATAGATTGTTCATTGTAGTGATGCGACTCGAGTGGAATTTTGCCACTCGATTCATTCGAGTCATTTTATAATGTCACTCGAACACCACTCGAGTCATCGAGTCATTCGAGTGGTGCCCGATTGACTCGACCACTAACGTTCATCGAGTCACCTGTGACAATTAATCTGAAGTTAAAAGCAGACACAACTACGTTTAACAGCAAAACCGATATTTTTAACACTAGTAATCAGATCAAAAACAATAAAATAACGGCAACTCGCAACTCACGGCAACGCGAGCATGTACAAACCTGTTTGTCTAGGCGAGTGATAAGCGAGTGACTCGAGTTTACTCGAGTCCGAGTCAACTCGAGTCGCCTATTTCTTCACTCGAATACGATTATTTTAGGTATCACTCGAGTCACTCGAGTAAAAGTGGAATCGAGTCGCATCACTAGTTCATTGTGACGTTAAAAATACGGTGAGTAACGTGAATACGGTTAAGAGTACCGTGGTCGAGTGGCGTACGCACCGGTTTCAAGGTGTCGCTAGCTCTGAGGTCCCGGGTTCGATCCCCGGACGGGTCAATGTAGAAAACACATTTCTACATTGTCTCGGGTCTGGGTGTTTGTGGTACCTTCGTTGTTTCTGAATTCCATATCACAAGTGCTTTAGCAACTTACTTTGGGTTCAGAACAATGTATGTGATGTTGTCCGCATTTATTTATTTATTTATTTATTAAAATGAATTCATAAAGCTAAATCAGGTCTTCTTAGTTTGAACTTTTAGTTTTTTTTTTTACTTAAATATTTAGACTTTCATGTGATAGATAGCTGTGTAAATTAAAAATATATTTTTCGATTCTAAGAAAGTTTTTGTTGTTTGTTTTCTATGTTTAATGAAGGTTATAAATTTGTAAAGAAGCTGATAATCTTTATAAATGTATTTTCCAAAAATGCTTTAGATGAGGTTTGTATAAAAGAACAGAGTATTATTTCCTTAACAAAATACTATAGCTAAAACTTCTTCTTCTTTTCGTGTCGATGGTAGATTGAAATTAGAGTATATTGGCCCAGTAAGTTGCGACATTAATGGCAGCATCGTTAGCGTGCTTTAAGTCATCCAATGTGCAGGTGTACGGACAATTTTGCAATTTAGCAAGTGGGGCATGGTTAGGTTGAGAGCTCCACATTCGTATTCGGTATGAAGGGGATCTATTATTCCCCATTTTCAGCTAAAACTGAAAATTGATATTTTTATATAGGTGTACCACTCTTCTTTAAAATTAATTTTCCACTACATAATTTCTTGTTTAAGAGAATATTTATTATTATTACAAAACAGTTAGGTAAGACAAAAATATAGAACAAGGTAAAATGATAAACAAAATAATAAAACTACTATTACTACCGCATCAAATCAACTACAAAACTAGCACATGAAAAAAACATCGTAAGTACAGACGAAATCACATATTTCCGTTCTTCCTTCAAAATAAAGAGTAGGCGCGGCTAATTGGACCTAATCACGAGATTGTGCAATTTTCTACACACTGCATTAATACTGCACACATTACAATTTCGGTCGCACGAGTATGCAACAATACTTCATATAAATTCATACGAAATGATTACTATTGTTAAACGTATTTTGCGATGGTTATGTAAATGCAACTTCAAATTTTTGCCTGCAGTGCTTATTAATCAGACTGCATAATGTGTTTTTATTATACTTTTGTTACACGTCATGTTTGACCCGGTTTACCCTTTTTTATTTAACTGTTTTAAATTTTATTGACGTAATTGTTCCACACAGTAATATATATTTTGTGTTTTTATACATAAGTAAATTATATGACTTGTGTGGATGAATAAATGAGATGCTTTTTTTATATTTTATGACGCGTTCTTCGTCAAAAACTTTGTATCGTTTCTCTAGCATAAATATAAAACTCGAATAGTAAGTACGTGTACAAGAAAAATATTTTCTTTAAAAATCTGAAAATATGCAAAACATTTTAACCCTGTCACTCTGTTATATGCAAATTATAGTGATGTGAAGCATCCCTAGTAATGGTTAACGGGTTCCTACCAATTTTAAGGTACTGTAAGCAAGGAGTCCTTCTAAAGAACTTTAGAACCTTTAGAAGGTATTAAGTACGCTTTTTGGGCATGATATTTACCGGTGAATGTTTGAGATTTAGAAATGTTGTCTTAGACGTTTATCCATTGTGTTGTTTTTTCTGCGTTTGACATCATTCAAAAACAACTCGGTCGCTTTTAAGTCCTTTAATAATTATGTTTAAAAAACATAATAAACTTACCTTGTATCAGTTGAAAATAAAAATAAAAACACAATACCACTCCAAAATCACTAGTATATAAACACAAGAAAATAACAACAAACCACTGATTAAAAACAATTGAACGACACTAAATAACAACAACGTTCGATTTTACGAAATTCAAAATTTCAAACGGACAAATCGTGTGGCGCGAAACAATTCGCGGTAAGTCGCGCTAGGGCCGTACGTATACTGAGTTCGCGATAACCGATTGCGAACCAGTGACGCGAATGCTGCCTTATCGATGTCGGTGATGCAATTTAATGATGTAGTTAAATTGCATTGAGGATAAATTTTAGCTTCGTGGTATGCTGATTTTCATATAGCGGAATTCCGAGATTTTGTGTGTACCTATTTATGTTAATTAATTAAATTAAAGTTCTGACATGGTAATAAATATATTGAAATTCTGTATTAAATCGTGTACTGGTTAAAAACTGTGTAAGAACATACATTTTTTTCAAACGATGTAAGAAAGAGAGCACAAGATAGAGAGTGTGATAGGAAAGCTCAAGTAAAAATTATGTTTTTTTTTATGATTTTATAGTTTTTTAGTTTCACTCTAACTACGAAACATTTGAAAATCCACAATTTCAGAACACATGAAATAAAAAACTTGTTTTCTAAGGAATTTCGCAAGATAAAACCATTCTTGGCAACACAAGCGGTTGCTCTGTGTAAAAGAGCAGCAAGTGTGAAATCGCGAGTCACACGCATATTGGGTTTGCGATAACAGACTGCAGCATTAGTGACGCGACTCAATTCTTATCGATATCGATGATGTAATAATTACGTCATTATACACGTGCTTTGTATTATAGTGCGAAATTTATAGTATGTTTTTTAATTGCGACTTAATTTCTTATGCTTTGAAAAATTACTGACGCATAGTTTGCGCGAGTTTTTTAAATTTTATCGATTAATGTTTATGTGACGTAGTAATGTAAGTTTTAAGGCGAAGTCTTATCCTGGTGATATAACCGGATTATTATGAAACGGCTTAATTTTACACAGAATCCAATTTGCATAACATGAATTATGTATTCATATGTAATTTTATTTGTAATGCAATTTTATACGACGTTCCACTTAATTATGGTAATTAATTCCGGTAAATTATTTAAATTGGTAGCGTGGAGAGTGAATTTTATTTTCAATTTTCAAAATATTTACTTTTGTTGATTGAGTTTGTTGCTTGTCTCGACTTTGACACTGATTAAACAATGTTATGGTAGTTTTGAGCTGATGATGGAGCCAGAAGGTGGCTATAGGAACTCTGTAACGAAACATCGCAATCCCATCGTGTTTGGGCTTATTTCATTTGTCTTTACTAGTACTTTGAGCCTAGTAGATTTAGAAGAATGTATTTAAATATATTTTTTTAAACTTATTCTTTACAAAAAGTCAAGTGGGAGAGCATTCATTACACTTTAGTAGCCGATATGAGTTACATGACCTATCTTCACTCAATGTTTATAAACTTATAATTTATTAATATTAAATACAAGTAAATAATTTATCTGGATTCAAACGGTTATCATTCAAGTTCAAGTTTCATTACAAACACATCAATTTGACATAAATCAAATGTCAAGTGGTATAAAGATATAATTAACTGTGATAGTGTGTCTGCGAGTCAATATTTGAATTATTTAGTTGAAGTTTAATTAAATTAGATTATTTTGAAATGAGGAAATCAAATTTAAAGAAAAAAAAATGTATTTGTGCTGAATTAACTAACTGAAAAAAGTTGCTGATATTTTTTGCAAAGTGTGTAATAATTTCCAAAAGAGAATTTAGATTGTTTATTATAAATGTGTAGATGTAGTCAAAAGTGTATAATTATAGTAATTATTAGAAAAATGAATACCATACTACTTTTTTGGAAAAATTGAAATCAGTTCTTTTATTTATACTATTTAAAAACCGTTGTAAATAACAACATAGGTAATAAATACTAAGAGAGGTAATTACTGCTAAACAGGTGTATTTTTATTGATTAATCATTTTGCTCAAGCTCTCCCTAACATAAAGCGCGTATCTGCATCAAACATTGATCGTGATAAAAAATATTTCAATTAAGATTATGCAAATAAAGCCACGTGCTAAACAGATATATAATCATATATCAGAGTCAACGGCCTAACAACAAATTTATTCAATTTATTGACAATCTTATCGCAATAATAATGTCATGTTTACTTTCGATAAATAATAATCACGCTAAGTGGGTGATTGACCTTAAACCAGACCAGTTTGTGTAGGTCTTATGTTTTGTAAATTAAATTTATATTGATGAAAATGTTTTGGTATTAAATCGTGAAATATCTCATCTGTACTTAAACAATAATCTGTACTTAAATAGTGAGACGCAGCATTAAAAATATATTTAGACTAAACAAAATCATGACGAATCTCCACAAACACTTGTTTGAATGTTTTTTTTTTTGTTTCCTGCCATTATTGTCTGGCTGCATTATTGCCTGTTTAGTTTGCAAGTAAACTTAATGACGTAGCTTAGTCAAGGTTTGAACTTAACAAAAATAATAATGCACAATATAATAAATAAAAACATCGATACTTTCAAGAACATGTAGTAACTCATCTCATCACAATTGCAGTACATTTGTCGTTGTTATGCT
Organism: Autographa pulchrina; assembly: GCA_905475315.1. Classification (NCBI taxonomy): domain Eukaryota; kingdom Metazoa; phylum Arthropoda; class Insecta; order Lepidoptera; family Noctuidae; genus Autographa; species Autographa pulchrina. The sequence continues at coordinate 3,219,034 of FR997775.1, forward strand.
CTTGTATAACACAATATATATGTTTTAATATTCATAATGCATTTTATATTGATTGCACATGTTTTTGTAGGGCACAATGTCACATGAGTCTACAAGAATTAAATGAAATGTTGTATGCATGAGTAGAGTAGCTCGGATTTATAAAAAAAGTAATTTCAGGGACAGACCAGAATCGACAAATACGTAATTAGGTATTATGTGTATAGTAATATAATTCACGGGAATAAGCGCGTACATGTATTTAATACCGCAATGTCGCAAGCAGACTAGTGACAGTGAGTCTGCTTGCGACCACGGCCGGTGTAAGCCGGTCGAAACGACAAACCCCAAAAAAGGTATTTATCTGACATCCGCCATACGATCATATTTAAATGTGTGATATTCAACATGTACCTACCAAGCATGCAATATGATAGTATTTTAACACCACCTCTAAGAAACAACATCTAAAGACTTTCAAACTATCACATTTCATAATGCACCACGAAAGTAGAACATCGATACATCGGAGTAATATCGATATACTTACTCAACAATCGGTATAGCGATCGAGTACTCGGCTCTTTCACAACTCGGTATGTCCACATACTGTAATATTTCTAACGTTACACGTCCGAAGCGCGCCCCTAGTGTGCACCAAATGTATTCCTAATGACGTTCAATGCACGTCGACGTTATAAAAGTCGGCATCCGACTTTCTCAGGTACGATACGGAACACGGAACGGTAATCCATTTTTAAATTTTTGAGTTCGAAACTTTTTAAAATTCCAATTCGAATCAGCAAACACGGTTTGAAGTTTTAAAAGTGGAACGTAAATATTCTTTTAGTGGGAGATATTTTAATAATGTATAGTTTGCTATCTGGGAGATAGCAGTTCTTAAAAAGTTTGGTTATTTAAATTTTTCTCTTGGATTCCCTGCGGTGTAGCAAAGGTGTGTTGTTTTACAGCCTTATTCGCCGACGCTGGTATTATGTTCCACGTATTAGGTGAAAAGGATGCAAGAAACTGGGTACAATTTTAAACTTAAGGGAAAACTTTTTTAACGTTATATCACGAAATATCATCTTCAAAGGTTGAGGATATTACTTTTGAAATATAAGCTTTTTTAAATGGATTTTTATCAACCGACAATGTCGTGGTACTGGTGGCCTAGCGGTTCAATGAACGGATTTGTATGCACAAGGTTTCAGGTTCGAACCCAGGCAAGTAACAATGTGGCATTTTCAAAGTTATATGTACTTTCTTAAGTATTCTAAGACACTTCTGACAAAGGGTGAAGGAAAACATCGTGAGGAAACCTGGATTCCAAAATTTGGGATCTGAAATCGCCAATCCGCAGAGAGCAAGCGTGGTGATCAATGCTCGTGACTTCTCTATATGGGAAGAGGCCTGTGCCCAGCAGTGGGACGTTTATAGGCTGGATTATTATTTATCTACCGAATGCTTATATTCAATTATACCTTCAAACTTAAAGCCCTACTAATCAACTTGGTTTTGTTAACACTGTGACATAATATCTATGAGAAGGGCCTACGAATAACATTTGATGTAACTGCATTTAAAAATAGTATGTGAATAAAAATGCCATCTCATAAGGAAATGATTTCCCTAAGGTTGTAGATTCGGACTCGACTACTACTAGGCTTTCTGCATATTTATCAACATAGCGTTTTTATGTAATAAATGCGGCCATAGGTCAACATAAAAATTGAGAAGTACGATGCAATTCAAATAACAAATGACTGTTTTATAATGAATTTATGTAATATATTTCATTTGGACTTGCTTTTGAACAAGAATTTGTGGATCACACTGCATGCTTGTCACATGCAGGAATCGGACCCGCAACACATCGCACTATCAGCGTAGTGACTACCACTCAGCTATCCGTGCTTTCTGGCTTTAACACATACACAATAATAAGAAGAATTTATACGCTACTTAAAGGCTGTATACATTTCAACAACAAGATTATTAAGTTCAATATTGTAAGCAGAACTCTAAAGAAGTAATAGTGTTCCATATCCATATAGAAGTTCATAACAAACTGAACTTAAGTACGAAAAACTTCATACAAGTGTCACAAAAATACATATTCCTATGTAAGTACATAAATTGTTGTGACAGTGTTTATAGGGAGTTAATCCAATATCTCGGCTCACACGTCGCCACGTTTGCTGCATTATTTATGATAGCACAAAGTTATTGGGACCAACGGCGACCAACGGCTTTACACAGGGCCAATGGTTATGTAGGCTCCAATGTTTATAGTTGCAGTATCGATACTTTGATAAATGCAATACTGATAGATTGCTTGATATTAATTTTTTAAACTTAATATTTATGTAATTAATTATTTTTGTTTGTTGTGTTTTATTTATCATTCTGTTAGCTAATAATGAATTAAAAAAATAATAAAATTGTAATTGTTTTAGGGTGTTTTAAAGCGTTCTTTAAAACGCTCTATAAATTTCGTTTACTCTATACTCTAAATGTATAATGTTCTAATTCTAATTACGAAAGTAAAACTGTCTTTCACATGTTTTTAAAAACTCTTTTTTCCATATGTTGATAGTTATTCAGCAGTTAGGAACGGAGACAATACCAAAAAATAAAAAATCATAATTATTAGTGAACCGAATATTGAGTTATAAATGGTAACTAAACCGACCTTGTTTTGTTACTTAAAGATTTGTATAGAACTCACAAACTATATCCCTACAATAAAAACAAAAGATAAAATCCACATTTCAAAAAAAAAACATGTATTTTTAAGACTTTCAATAACATTGTGAATATAGTAGAGCGTGTGCTGCCAAGCTCATATAATTTGTTCCACGTTCATACGTTTTCTACGCGAACATCTTTTCCGCATGACCAGACGGAAAACCTTTTTCAACCCTCGTCATATCTTCTAAAATCAGAAATGTTTAACTGTTTTATTATATTTTAACATAAACATCGATTTTTTGTAAATATTTGAAGTAAGTCATGGTAAGCACAAAAATCAATTGGTTAAGATGTCAAGGCATATTAGCGTTTTTTTTTTAAGGAAAAGGTTATAATTATTTTCGTGTTTTTTTTTTGTATCTGGATACTTATTTTTCGAAATTATTCTTATAACATGCTACTTTTGTTCTTGGTTACGCCTATTTTATTAATACAAGGATAAATGTGGTCCATAAATTCATTTCTCGGAAAGGCTGGCGTAGTTCGTTTGAATATATCTTCCTCAAACTTAAATGCAATTTGCATTAGTCTAAAATTTCACTACCCAAATTGTAGCCTTGCTTACCCAAAACAGTTTGAATCCAAACTCATTACCGAGCTCCAATCAGAATCCCCCAGACAATCTTTATCAAAACATAGTAATCTGTTTACTAGCGCTTATTAGAGCACTTAAAACATAGTCGTTTCTAACATAATAACAACAGGGTTGAACTAGTCAGTTTAAAACTTAATAAAAGCTTAGTTTAGCGTCCCTGTTAACTGTTACTCTACAGTACACAAAGAGGTTAGGTAGAGGTTACGTTGCTTAGGAATAGCGGGTTAAGGCAAAAATAAAGATATAATACGGTATTTGGTTCTTCCTACATAGCTTACATAGCTTTGGAAAAGGTTAGGAAGAAAGAACGCGCGTTATGATAAGACAACTTATATATTTCCTAAAGCTCAAGACACACACACATGGCGTATGACTATATAGACTTTAATGGATTAAAATGTATCAAGATTATACATCTTACTAAGTTTTCTTTCTTTTAAAAGATGTGGCAGTATCTTCTCGTAAGTACATTATAAGAGAAATACAACTTAATCTGAGATTTAAACCCTGTAGTTTGTCAAAACAGTTTGATATTTCGTATTTATAGTGAGATATTGAAATGCTACAGCCATTCAAACATGCGATGTAAAACTTGATTGAAACTAAAATGTAACATCGTTTGTAATCTATACATATAATAAATCTGTAGAAAAGTCATTTTTGTACATTGAAGAAATTGAAAAAAAAAATAGCCAGCGTGTTAAAGGATAACTAACAGAACCCATTTCCATAATTTTTGAAATTTTTGTCTGTTTGTCTGTTTGTCTGTTTGTCTGTTTGTCTGTTTGTCTGTTTATATGTTTGTTTGTGCACGTATCACGTAAAATCTACGAATTCAATGCAGACAATGTTTATATACAAAAATTATACACAACTTGAGGTATAACTTAGTTTTTGTTACATCGAAATCGGTTAACTCTATCAAAAGATATGATTAATTTAGTGAGTTCAAGAAGTAAAATATTACAACACGCAATTCAGTACAGTACTTGCATTACAACTCTCTTTTGCCGGGGGTCAGATTTCAGGTTACAGTATCAAACATAAACTACTTAATCGAATGGTGTAAAAAATTGAGAGGTTGTTTTCAAGAAATCGTAGATGGTTGTTAGCTATGTTGGAACATGCTATTGAATCTAGCTGATAAGGGGTGAAGCTTTAAATTTCCAAAATCATTTTCTCAACTGCACACATAAATTGGCATTATTGACAGATAAACAAGAGGGTAACCATGGCAGACTGAGGTAGCCATAGCAATCTTCAATTTGATTAGTACCTACCTATATTTTAGTGAATTAGCTATCGAAGTAAACAGCTTGGTGGTGGAACGATTGGAAATGAGTGATCTTGCTGCAAGTTCAAATCCAGTTGTTAATGTTTGTATTTTTTTTCATGCGTCCATTTTCTTATATAAGTTTGAATTTTTTGATACCCAAGTTCAAATTTCAGTAGAGCTAACTCTTTTTGTGTTTTACTAACGTATCTTTTTTAAGTAAAAAAATATTTGTAACATTTTGTTGTATTTTTAGTTGCAATAAACGACATCTTTAATCGAGAATTTTTTCTCAACCGATATAATTATAAACTTACAATTATTTAGTGTTTGTATTTACTAATCTCCGTAGGTAAGTTTGTTCCTCATTGCTGATCATTGAGGAACAAACGTGCATGGCATATACCGTAAAGTGATTCAGGCGTAAATGTCCTGGCCATTTGCTTGGAAATTTACGCATTCGCTTCTGACTTGAAAACGTAAGCTTCCCCATAGATCACTTTATAGTTGGTTAAAAACTTTAATCCACTTTTAAACTATTTTTCCAACATAATGTGTAATGTTTTCTATTGGTCATCTATATTATATTCCATGGACAAGATCTTTTTGTATTTGTTATTTATTTTCTTTTACCCAAAAACAATGATGTTTTTATCACACATTCTTTAGTATGTACTACCTCTTTAATATTCATTAAAAGGTGGCTTGCTTCTCATGTAGGTTTTTATGCGTACATGATGTTTTATTTATGTGTTTAAATTTAATAAAGTTTTTGTACCCTATTACCGGAAGGTTGGGCCAAAACCCTAAATAAAATAAACTTTCTATCGCATTCTCTACATTATAAAATATATACGTACGGTATTTAAGCCCATCACCTTATGCTGCACCTTACGCTTAATTAAGCGAATTGTACAGGATACAGCCTCTGACTTTTTACAGGGTAGAATGAGATTGTCCTTGGACAGCTATTACTTAATCTTTCCAAACAAATAATTTTAAACACAGTTTTGGTAATTCTGCCACTGCACCTCTCAAACCGTACTTCAACTTTTTGTAACTACCTCCTCTTTCAGTTTCATGGGTCTCATGTCAGTCACTGCCTATTTGATATCCACTCCAATTTAACTGCGTAGTTCATTTTCGAGGTTTCGCACCAAAACCTCGCGCCCTGTAGTCTCACTAGGGACTACGATACCAACAAGAACTATAGCATAAAAAATGGATGGGTGCCCTTTGCCATTTACTGCCTAGAGCGACAGCTGCTTTCACTTTAACTCAGAGTTGTCGCTGCCAGTAGACTCAATACAAAAACATAACATAACATACCATCACGCCTGTATCCCAGAAGGGTTAGGCAGGGGTGTACCAATGTACACCCACAGTTCGCCGGTATGTTTAGGTCCCATGTAATAGGGGGCGAGCCTATTGCCACTAACCGGGTACAAATCCAAACTCCGACCTGCTACTGAGAATTTCATAGAAAAACCTAATAACACCTTGGTCGACTTGGGAATCGAACCCAAGACCTCTAGCGTAGCAGTCGCGCTTAGCGCCACTAGGCCAACGAGGCAGTCAGTACAAAAACATTGACCTTCAATTATTGTAACCAACTGGGTAAAGCACAAAAGAGAAAACATACTACATACATAAAAAGAAGATAAAAGAGTCAGTTCAAAACTGCCCAAGGTAGACATATTTTGGACATTGACATCGAAAGCCACCATGAAAATTATAATTTTTTCTCACGGTTCTGGACTTTGAAGATAAATCTAAATTAATCCTTAAAATTTTTAGAGGTAAGCTAATTATGTAATTATGACGATGGTACTTTTTTATTTTGAGAATTTATACAAACAGCAACATTTGTGACAAAATTTACTCGGCAGTAGGCAGTTCGTGTTAGTGGCCCTCTATATCACAGTCAAATATTTATTCATAAAGATGAATGATAGGTATATAAGCGAACAACGTCGCGGGTACAGCTAGTGTTACATAAATCCGTTTGATGGCCAGCAAATATGTAAATATTTTTCTGAAACTCTATAAATTGATCGTACAGTTACATATACATAATTAGGTATATTGAAGACCTCCGTGGGCGAGTGGTGTACGCTAAGGTGTCGCCAGCTCTGAGGTCCCGGGCTCTATCCCCGGACAGGTTAATGTAGAAAATTACTTTTATACATTGTATCAGGTTCGGGTGATTGTGGTACCTTCGTTGTTTCTGAATTCCATAACACAAATGCTTAAGCTACTGACTTTTGGTTAAGAGTAATGTATGAGATGGATGACACATTTATTTATTCATTTATCATACAAGTATCATATACATAAAGTAATACTGCATAATTTTATCGCTTCCAATAAAACATGACACCACAAAATATCGAGGTAATTGACTCTAGAATTTCGCGTACCTGTAATCAATTAATTTATAGTTGATTTAAAAGACCTTAATTATTTAAAATTTCACGGTACGCATATTTAATGTAATTAATAGCATATTGATAATATAATTGATATATTGTTTGACCGTTTGACGTTATTCAGCTTGTTATATAAACGTTAATAATAGATAATTGGGAAATAAGGTACTAAAAAAGTTTTTGGAACATAATTAGTATGTGAAGTTAGAATAAAATTGGAATCAAAGTATTTATAATATTTTTTGCTGACGCGATTGTTGGGCATGTAATTAAAGATATTTTGAACTGGATTCATCGTAATTTTCTTTTATTTAAATTCCTTGCGTTTTAATTTGTTCACAGTGATCACAATTAGGATCACAGGTATACAGACCATCAGTGACAATACATTTTGTTTTGGGAAGACATATAGGCCTAAGTACACATAGTAGTCAGTCTGCCCGTGACCAAGGCACCTGAAAAAGGTTTGAAACGTCGAACTTAAGGAATGTAACGAACTAAAATCTAAAACAAACTGCGAAATAGTCCGTAAAAAGTAGCTTTATTATACACATAGCAAAGTCTAAATTTTTTAAACCTCGTTAAAAATAAAAGAAAAATCGCTTCCGCTCCCGCTCCGCTCGTCACAAAGCCCCGATACCTTATCCCCACAATAATTGCATTTAGAATCCCATTTCATGTAATACAGCTCTTTGTTATTTGCATAGAAATTTTTAGCAAAGCACCAGATTGTAATATTGTTTGGTTCGCTATATTTAATATACGGAACTTGCTTTGAGGGTTTTAATATAAAGATCTTTGTGTTGTATTTGCTTTAGTCAATGTAAAATGTTACATAAGAATTTGTGTTTTTCCTAACTTCTATGCGTTTTAATACGTATTGTTGGTGCTACATGTGGTTATTTAAATTTTGTGTTTTACAAGGAACTGAGATGATACTCAGTTCCTTACTTTACGAAGTATAAAAAAAATATTTTAGGTTCCATCTCCCCCAATTTTTTGCCTCATAAAATCTAAATTTCGTAAAGATTAAATTAAAGATTTTAAAAAGAAAATTATTAACAATGGATATTCGCACTAACCAACGTTAAATTAAAACATAAACCTTATTTAGTACTTCAGTAAAAGGCAAAGGATCTAGGTAAAACTTAAGATAAGGAAGATTTTCGCAAAATTTACCTTTTACATTTAAATTTTCTTTGCTATTAGTAAAGTATGTTCGAAGTTAGTTTCCCACAAAGATTTTCTTTAAGAAAAAGTTATATAATAGCAGTAACGAGTTAAGTGGAGGAAAAATGTAAAAGAAATGCACATTCAATGAGTAAAGTCTTAGCTTTATGCTCAACTCGATGTTGAAGATTAAATATATGAAAATTTATTTACTAGAATGTAACAGGACAAACTAAGAAACGAAAAATGTGTCTTGTTTTTATAATCTGGTACTACATTACAGCATACTGTTTGATAAATATTTTTTGGCTAAAATTTACCGTAACTAAATTACAAATTATAGTTACTTTGGAATTATCAAAAATCATGTTTGAACAAAACACAAAAATCATCGACAAATATCTCAAATATCGATAGCCCATCACTAATGCAAAGAAAACAAACCGTTCGGTACACCCTATATTTATCTTATATTTCGTCTTTACACCTGTTTCCCTTCGCAAAGCCGATTCCATAGAATGTTTTCATTAAACTTTCTTAATTTGTGCCCGCCTCCCAACTTCCACCCTACCCGTTAAGGATGCCATTCTCAAATTATTTTGTCCTTAATGAAATAAAAAGGATACTTAAGAGATCTTTTCAAATTGGCCCTTTCATCGTTAGGAGCTTATTTCAGTTATTTATATTCAAAAATTTGACTGATTGGTGATTTTGAAAGGTGTATAAATGATTTGTTTATTTTAAAGATGTAATTTTAATTAACACTAAATTTTTTTACAAGACAAAAGAATACTGTTTTTTTTTTTTTTAATAACGACTCTTGTCAAAGATAGTCAAGTGCACATTTTTTTGTGGATACATGATATATAATAATAATAATATTCCGGGACAATTCACACACGGATCTGATCCCAAGCTAAGCAGAACTTGTCTTATGGTAACCAGATAACTGATAAACATACTTATATATTTCTAAATACATACATATTATAGATAAATTACACCCAGACACAGAACAAATGATCGTGCTCATCACACAAACATTTGTCCTGGGTGGGAATCGAACCCACGACCTCCGGTATAGCAGTCAGGGTCACTAACCACTGGACCAACAGGCCTGTCAAAAATGATCTTCTTCTACTAAGCTTTTCCCTAAAAGTATTTTACTTGAGGGACACAGTCTATGTGGGCAATGTATTTTTTTAACGCCTGTGAAAAACCGGCGTTTGACAGCTGTACTAATGACTCATCACGTTTTTTTTAACACTCTCTTTTGTAGAAACTTACCTACATGATGATCGTTTGTTGACGAAGTTTAAATAATGATAGGTTATACCTTGACTTTGAAGTCTAAATATCACCAAAATTCGTTTATCTAACAGGTTAAATACCAAACAAACTTTGACGTGAATATCAAATTGTAGATTTGAGGTTATGTTACCTTGTTGTCTCGGAGAAGTTACCCAAATGTTACTAATTACTGTATCAAGTTCTATGTAACGTGGTTAAACAAGACCTAATATCGTGTAGGGGAATAATTTGGAAACCTCGAAAACATTTTAGGAACCCGTAAATGGAAATGAGGATACCTAGAATGTGTAAAGTACATGTTGTGAAAACTTACACATTTTATAACGTTGGTTTTTAAACATCGATAACTTCAGAATATCAGCTACAAATCATCAAATACGTCTCTATTTATTCGTTACTTAGTTGTTAAGTAGGTTTTATCGTAACGATACCTTATTTGATTAGATTGACTTTCGATTTTGACTTTGTCTACTTCCAGACTTTTCAAGTAAATATGGACCATTTCACTATCCCTAGTTTATTTGTTTAGTCTTTTGACCAAATTTACCATATTAAAAAATAAACTAGGGACAGATTTTTGATTTTAAAAGTATTGTTTTAAAAAAAAAAAACTAATTATTATACATTTACATCTTCATATCGCATACCATATACGATTAATTCTTAATAAAATTAAAAGAACCAAAAACAGTAGATAAATAGTTTATTAAAAAAAAATATCGATAAATCGACACCCATCACTAAAACCAAGTCTTGCTAGATTCGAGTTATTCTGTTTACGATTCAGTTTTATACTTGCAACTCTCACTTGCCTTTAAATTTCCTTGCAAATCCTGGATTACAAATAGTCGAACAGAGTTTCAGAATGTACTTGGAAAATAATAAATTGGGAGCTAAGCATTAGGTTGACTTTGTGTCGTACTAAGTGTCTATCAGACAAGATGAAAGGAACTTTAGTGGTGGGATTAAAGTCTCGTAGCTTGGTCGACATTTTCAGTTTCAATAGGTAAGTTTTACAATACCAGATATTTTTATTACGTTAGCTATTATCGTCCCACTGTAGGGCAAATATCTCCCTTTCCTCTTTGCAACGTCGTCTGCTAGTTTCATCCATGATTTTAGTCATCATGAGTCATGGTCGTCAATTATGCCATAGATTGAAAAAATAACATAGACATATTCTTCAAAATAAAGCTAAAACGCCCATGACGCTGCAGTTAGTGTGGCCATCTACTATTATATTGTAATATTACCAGCGTTTCGAAAAGCAGAAGAAGCTAAACACATTATGCTGGAATTTAAATAGCATTGCTTTATTTCAAATAATACCTATATTTTCATTATCGTTCAAAGTACCTACCACTGTATTCCACGTTTTCTCTCAACACAAACACCCATAAAAGTCGCTTTTTATTGACTTTCATAACTGCACAGCAAAACATTCCAAATATGATGTTCTAATCAAATTAACAATTTACATCTCATCATATACCGTTCCTTCAACGTTCTTACAACATCCAAGATTACGTTTAGCCTTAAAAGCTCTGATATACGTATAGAGATTTCCCCGTCTCAAGTTAAAGGCTTCGCAATCATATTATGTATTTTTGGTACAAAATATGCGCTGGAAAAGTTAGGTTTTAGGTACAGCTTACGAATGGGGAATCAAATTACATAAGCAATCAGATTTAAATATAGGAATTATAATACTTGTCTGTATTTTCATACAGAACTGTTAAGGTAGTGATTTAGAAATAGTTACAGTATTTTTCAGTGTCGCTCAAATAAGTGAGAAAACATCTCGAATTACTATAGAATTACTATACATAAAAACTTGCATTTGCTTATAGAACCTAAACCTTGAAGCATTTTCCAAGACTTGTTGGTGAGAAAATACCGAATTCGAGGCTTCTATAAAACAGATCTGAACGTCCATCTCCAAATTGCACGAAAAATCCTCATTCTCCCAAAAAAAACACAATCGCACAGATCATCGTTCCAAATTCAAAACACAATACATTCCCATTACGGACTCCGGTGTCGCTGCTAATGGCGGCCATTTTGCCAAAAGTACATGCAACATTAACGTTTATTTAGATTTCAAATTAAGAACACCTGTTGAACTGAGTTTTCGGACGAAACGTACAGATAATTTGTTTATTTAATGTAAATTGCATCTTCCGTTTACAAGTTTGCAGAGGACGGTTGCCTAATGAAGTGCTTTGTTCGGTGACATTTTTAACACCTGTTTGTTGAATGGACATAAATATTTATGGGGTCAGCCGTTTGAATGGTTTAATGAGGGTCTAAAGTCTTATGGATTTAAATTATTGCATCGTTTGGTTGAGATTGAAACATTGTGAGTTAACGAGTAGGCATAATGTCTAGAGATAAATAATTTTCTTATTAAAATACTGAACATAATAATTAATGTCTTTTGCTCTATATTAAATACATAATTACTCAATTTTCAAGCCTTAATTGACTGAATTTATTTTCCGTTAATAAATCAGAATATCAGTGTTTTCAGTTGAAAAGCTCTGGCAGCCGATCCAACATAGCTTGGAAAAAAAGCAGGCAAAAAAAGGGTTCAGTATAGTTTCAGGTTTTAGAATTAGGACCACCTGTGGACTGATGTAGTTCTCCTTCATTAGTTATAATTAATGCCGTTTAAGAGCATTAGTTTTATGATCCAAGATACAATAAATTTCACTTTCGCCTGTAAAATACACCATCCTCATAAAACGCAAAATCATTAGGTATAACCGCCGTAACAAATGTGAATTTTCTTTATGAATACAATCATTTGCGAGTAACAAATTGTCTACAATTTCTATTACGGCGATGACAAATGAAATCACAACAATTACACTTCCTTTGCGATGTTGCAGATCAAAAGAAATTGCTTCACCCGACGACAAACAGGCATTGTGCCGTTTTAAAATCTCGCTGGCAAATAAGAAACGCAAAGGGCGCCTCAAGACATTTAAAAGAAAAAAACAGTATCATAATTTCGAATTCGGAAGACTTGGCCATTATTTTGAATTTAGAACACTTGGCCGTTATTTTACCGTTAGCTGATGAAGGGTGAAAAGACTTTGATGTGGTGCATTTATTTGAAGTTCGGAACTTACAAAAGAATAAGTTTGGAATAAATAAATTGGTCCAGAAAGTTCGGGAACATTTTACATTTTATATTGGAAGACAGTAAGTACAGTCAACCGTTGGAGGTAAACAAAGCAATAGTGTCTTTAATTTAAAGTAGTATGGTTTATTTTACGATGTTTTTGAAATAACTAGATAATTTAGTTATACGAAATGTATTGAATTTGTAAAGTAACATAACATACAAAACGAATATGGCATAAACAAGAAGATATAGTGTCTAAATTTCTATGTTAATTCAATTTCCGAAGATGTTTCCGCGAAAATATATTTGACAATTCATATGGAAATTCTATTAGACATTTTATTTTACTAGACAAATGCTGTAGCTACACCTACACGCAAGTTAAGCAAGTTTGTTGAAGGTTTTAAAGTCTAGGGATTTACATTTACTGCAATTTGACGACCTCCGTGGTCGAGTGGCGTACGCACCGGTTTCAAGGTGTCGCTAGCTCTGAGGTCCCGGGTTCGATCCCCGGACGGGTCAATGTAGAAAATCACAATTCTACATTGTCTCGGGTCTGGGTGTTTGTGGTACCTTCGTTGTATCTGAATTCCATAACACAAGTGCTTTAGCAACTTACTTTGGGTTCAGAACAATGTATGTGATGTTGTCCGCATTTATTTATTTATTATTTATTAATTCAGACACTTTTTCCTCCTCATTAACTATCATAAAATCTTTTATATATTTCCTATGGGAAGTTGTTCTCGTGGTGTTTTAAGGATGTCAACTTGAGCTCCGGTCGTAGACCAGGACAGTAAATACTACCTTTGCATCAATAGTAACTACTTGATTTCTCATTCTTAAATTCTACATAGGCATCGTTTTATGTACAGTGCCTTTTTATCCCGGGGAAATCCTCATGGACTTCCTCCGCCCTGGGGAAGGCGGAGGTTTGCCGGACTCTTACCGGCTAAAACCTCATGTATAGTGTCTAACGTATGTAGAATTTAAAAGTGAATTGAAAACCTTTCCTTTAATAGGTTCTACTATAATTTTTGCACGTACACTTTAAAACCATCCTTTAAACAAAATTCTTAATTTTTAACACCACAATTTATTTTTCGCAAATAGGATGCCTATTTGCGAAAAATAAATTGCTCTTTTGAACATTAAAACTATTAGTAGTTATAAGCGATAATGGAATGTTAATGTATTGCCATCCATTTGAAAGTTTGACAGCACTAGTATTTGTCTTTGCTTCCCACAATAGGAACAATGTCAACGACACTAAAGTCTAGACGGAATGTTGAAAAAATTATCTCTAGCCATCACTACGTGACGTCTGTATTTGAATTTAGTACTTCAAATTTGTTTAGTTTTTGGGAATTATGTACTGAACATGTATTTTATTTCTTGGATTGTTATTTTATTAAGTCGTAAAGAGGCATACCTCTTCATGCACCATAGTGCATTTGCTCTAAAGATGTAATATAATTGGTGCTATTTACATTGAATGTATATCACCAATAGCATAATTAGCAAATTAGGGCTTAAAGCCTTTGGTACTTACTTACTTGAAAGCAACCCATTGTAATTATACGTTTTAACAAAAAATGTATGTGTCTATATTACTGCTGAAAATTGCTAATTTTATATACCTTTACGAAATACAGTACCAAAAGAAGAACAACCGAAATTCCGACATAATTTTCTGACAGAAAAAAATATCTATAAAAACATGATGCCCCAAAATCAAAAGAGCTTAAATCAGATAAAAATGCACCTAAAAATATCGAATCCGAGAACCAATTTCAGAATAATCACAAACCAATAAAGTCGGTCAGCCGACAAAATGTCATTTCAATTCATCGTTTGAATGCAATGACATTAACGGGAATGATTCCAATTGGTCACGACTGGAAGAAAGGATCCTTTTCAAGATACGTTATTAAAGATTATTTTTCGAAGTCAAAGAAAACCTCTCATAAGATTTAATTTGATGAATAGTTTTAGAGTTAAGTTACTTACTTGTGCACAGTATTGCAACTTACCCATTTACGTTTAGTTTATCTAATTAATTTAAATGACTGCTAAACATAGTCATTCATAATTTTTTGAGTACCTATTTTGGAAATCTAAAAGTAAGATAATACTTCTTAGATTTCATATTCGAAGAAGCCAAAAAGTTTATAAACTGTCATTAACTCGATTCCATTTATCACAGGTACATTAGCCTAATGTCAAGTAGAACTTCCATTTGCGTCCACAACTCTACAGACATCTATCATCCTTATATCTTCTACTAAATATTGTTCAAATGCTTCCAAAAGAAATATTTCTCCAATCCAAACTAACCATCAAAAAGAAAACTTATTTATACCTCATCAATGTCACTATCGATCACAATAAAAGATAAATCAGTGACGTAATCGGTAAATTGGCTCTAAAAGTCTCTTAATCCTAATATCAGGGGCATTGTGACCGAGATGGGAAGCCGGACAAAATGGCGGCGAGATGAAAAGACCCGGGTATAGCAAATGGGAATATTCGATTGACATGCGATAGTGGGAGACGACGAAAAATTGCTTCTTGTGACGTCATATCACTTCGTTTTGATTTTGACTTCATTTTCCGTAATCTATTCCTAATATTTATGTGGGATTCTTGTCATAGATTTAATGCTTAACTATCGTATCGATAGCTACTGATAGTATATTTACTTACTTTTATGAGTTGGCTCAAATTAATGAATTTGTTAATCGTTTTTTTTTAAACCGTACCTGGTTTAAAAAAAAAACGATTAACAAATTAATACGACTTATCATTTTATCACTAAAAGTAAAAGATTTAAATCTAATATGCCTGTAAAATGCTCTATCATTGAATGTGTTCAATGCCAGAGAGTAAGCAAGCACTGTGATGCTTGCTTACAAAGTGTTATTTTTTTTTATTATTTCAAAAGCGTCATGTTTAAGTTATTTAAGCAATCGATAGATCTATCTCGTTTTCCCAGGTAAAGTGGTAGTAGTCAGAATTTCATACGTGCAACGTATATCGAGAATCTTCGATCAGTCAGTGCTATATGCGGGATCCAATAGTAATAAATAATAGGAACTGCATCGCCTCTTAAAGGTATTGAGTTTAATACATAATGGTTTAGCAATTTAAGAATTTTGATTTCTCACTTATTTCGGTAGATTGAAGGTAAAAATTAAGTTTAAACGTATTTTTCAGTTACATCAAATTAGAAGCTATATAAAAAGTATAAATTTCTTATTCTTAAGTACTTAATAATAATAACTTATGTATAACAGAAAAAATAAAATACTTTTATTTGAAAATCTTGTAACCAGCAACCGTACCTTAAAATTGTCGAAGTGAGATCTGAAACAAAACAAAATCATTATAAACAAGACTCCTTTGACCACAAAAACTGTACTTAATAACTTAATATAAAACGCTTAATACTTATTTTGTAGCGAGTTAGCGACATACAGCCACTTGATAAGAGAGTACAGAAGGTCCACAACATTAATAATCTTCGGAATTACCCTGAAGATTAAAAGACTTATTACTAAGGGTGAATAATTAAATATTTAAAATTTCTCTACTATATAAAGTAACGCGGGGTAAGTTTGAATGGAAGGACTTGGGGAAGGCCTTTGCCCAGCAGCAGTTAGCAAAAAAGAAAGTAAATAAACTGACTCTCCCTCATAGAATTAATTTGGTATCAAATAGAGACAAAGAAATCCTCGAGGAATCCTTAACATAGTTTACCATAAATAATAATAATAATATTTCGGGACAACTCACACACGGTTATCTGATCCCAAGCTAAGCAGAGCTTGTGTTATGGTAACCAGACAACTGATACACATACTTATATATTTCTAAATACATACATATTGTAGATAAATTACACCCAGACACAGAACTTAATGATCGTGCTCATCACACAAACATTTGTCCTGGGTGGGAATCGAACCCACGACCTCCGGTATAGCAGTCAGGGTCACTAACCACTAGACCAACAGGCCCGTCGTTGAATGACTGAACAGATGTCTTAAAGCAAAGCAAAATTTAAATTATTATTTTGATTGAGTGAACTTACGTACATTGTAAAATACCTCATACTAATAAAATACTTAACACACTATATCAAATGTTTTCAGAAGATTTCTCAAAACGACTTCAATACATCAATTCAAAGTTCATCCCATTCTGACCTTTTACATTCACCTGTCGTACGTCTAAACGCATCAGAGTCGCTCGTTTATCACCGTGACAGATCATCCCAGCTCTTAGCGATCTCGAATGACAAATGTTACGGTCAGGTAGAAAGGTTCCATGTTTCTTAAATTTCACTTAACCGTTTCCTGATGACTGGTCTTTGAGTCTTTGAGACTTATTTCGAGGTCGTTTTGTATGATTAATGTGTTGGTGTTGGTTGCTGTTTTGAGAGAAACAAATGAAAATCAGAACACAGTTGAATCGGAGTGAAGATAGATAGATAGAATATTCTTTATTGTACACCATTAAATTTTATCACATCATAATAAAGACGAGTATGTTCCTCAATGGCCAAAGATTGGCTTATCAGATCAACAGAATCAAGTATGGAATGAAGTATTCAGATAATTTTAATAATAATCCAGCCTATAAACGTCCCACTGCTGGGCGCAGGCCTCTTCCCATAGAGAGAAGGCACGAGCATTGATCACCACGCTTGCTCTCTACGGATTGGCGATTTCGGATCCCAAATTTTGGAATCCAGGTTTCCTCACGATGTTTTCCTTCACCGTTTGTCAGTAGTGTCTTAGAATAATTAAGAAAGTACATATAACTTTGAAAAAGCTACATTGGTACTTGCCTGGGTTCGAACCTGCAACCTTGTTCATACAAGATAATTATTTGTATTATTATTTATGCATTAAGTTGTTTACAATAACATAAAAACTTAATCATATATGTACAGTGTACACACAAAAAAGAAAAACCAGAACTGTAAACTATATCCAGATGTTTTTTTTTGGAAGCGATCTATGCAGTAAGTCTGAGCGCAGGCTATGACTGCTTCCCCGGACTTCATAAGTTTTTGATGATTGAATCTTTCACACGTCAATAATGAAAACCCTAACATTTAATCTTCTGATGGAAACAGATAACGTATGCGTGTTATTATAAACTCATTTTTCGATTTCAAATGCCACTCACTACTATTCGAAAACTCAAACGATATTCCCATTTCCTTCAAGTAAACACTTTATGTTTTTGACTTCCACCTCAGTCTGAGAGATAGATCGGTCCATTTATTTTGCAGGCTACAGTCAATTGAAGACGATGCATCACGTCACATGCGGTAGTATAACTCGGTATAGTAAATAACCTCAAATACATTGTAACTCAATTTAATCTTTATGACAAGGGACTATGGTTGATTTTCGAATGGGCTGTGGCCGTCCATTCTGTGATATGTAATGTGATTCAGTGACGACAGCTGTTCACACCCTTTGACTACTAAAACAGTCGCCTTTCACTTGTTAGTTCCATATTTAGGAGTCTTTTTGTAAGGGTTAAGCAGATGCAAGTACATACGATTATAATCTGTGATTGCAATGCCGTGTTACATAATCTACGCGTAGGTCTACAATGGCTTTTTATAACTATTGAAAACTACTTAGTGTAGTATGGTTATAAGTTATACACTATAATCAAGTACCAGTTGTTTAGGGGTAATCATCCCTCAATTGCCTAAGTCATTACTTTAGGCACTCATATAGCTTTTTCCTTCTCTGTCTTCCAAACCATTAACCAGTCCTTCATAAAAAAAATGTTTCGTTATATTCAGAGTTTTGTCTAGTTGTTTTTGGCATATATAGGCAGGCTTCTTTTAACTTATCAACTTCAATTACCTCAAAATTTCAAACCAAATTCTTAACTCCATATTTCAAAAGCCTCAAGACCTCAAAAACAATTTATAGTTACAAAGTCACCCCCAATCCGAAATCCATCAATATCTAAAGTGGGAAAATCAAAGCATTGCAAGATGAAACCTCGGTTTCCATTCACATTTTGATCGACATTTCGGCCACAGATAACCTGAACTCGTCCTGCATATAAATCAAGTCGTCAAGCCTTACTTTGTCCGATTCTGATGGTATGTTATCCACATTCAAATTTTGGGATCCCATCTCTTGTAGGTTTTGATCGAAAGTTTTGAGGTCAGGGCTTCGTTACGTTTTAATAGCCATTTTAGTGCTTATACATGCTAAATTTATAGATGTTCAACTAGAAATTGGTATTCCAAAGCTGAATGTAATACTGCATCAAAAATATTTCATATAAGTTTTACTTGTTCGATGAAATTGTATGACGCGTAAATATCCTTATTCTGAAAAAGAAAAATGCATGGAGTTCAAGTATGCCAATACGAATATGATCAATATCAAAGATCTTGTATGGTTTTTAGGGTTCCGTACCCAAAGGGTAAAACGGGACCCTATTACTAAGACTCCGCTGTCTGTCTGTCCGTCTGTCTGTCTCCAGGCATCTCATAAACCGTGATAGCTAGAAAGCTGAAATTTTCACAAATGATGTATTTCCGTTGCCGCTATAACAACAAATACTAAAAACCACATAAAATGAATATTTAAGGGGGGCTCTCATACGACGGTGGTATGGAACCCTTCGTGCGCGAGTTCCACTCGCACTTGGCCAGTTTTTTTCTTGTATATATATAATAACACACAAAATCATTTCACCAAGTAAAATAATAAGGAAGAAAAATATCCACACAAGGACACCGAAATTTAAACCAACCAAGTACAATATATTCAATTGTATCTTTCCAAAAGATATAGCACAATACAAAGACCAAACAAACAAACATTATAAACGCGAAACGGTATTAATATACGCGTTATTTCCTCAACTCACTAAACCATAATAATTCCCAATTCGCAGTACAAAGGGAATATTATCTAAGGGCCATTTAAAAAGCCTACCACCCTACTAAATTCACTTTTCTTCGCAATAAGGGAAAGTCCTTGTGTTGTAGCTTGGAACACTGTATCTGGAAATAGTCGTCGGATAAGGCGCTGTGAATTTATTGCGATTTTTTTTGTGAATTCTTTGTACTGGAAATGTTTAAAGGTGGTGAAATTTAAGGATTATTTGGTAGACTTGTGCTATGGTTAATAACTATGATGTGTTGTAAATGCTGAAGAGGATGTATACGGAGTAAACAATACATACAGGATTAAAGTTCTCAGATTGTATTATGTTGCCATTTTTTGTAGGTTAGCCGAAAGAATCAATAATTTTCTAGATACATAAAACATATTGTGTAACTTTTAACAGACATGCAAAAACTGCACACATAAAACTTCGTTGTTACACACCAATCATGAGTAAAACAACAAAAAATTGAACCAAAGCTCGTCAGATACCGCGTCATAGTACACAAGAGCCGATCATTCAATTTTTGCCCCTCAAAAGCTTTCAATACCTCGATAGCTAACAAAAGAAAGTAAATAGTGAGCTTGAACACTTCTCATCTAATCCTGGATATTTCCGTTAAAATTTTCATTTTTATTTCATGAATTTTCCATGGTAAGTATTTTGGAACAAATTATTTATTTTGAAATACATTTCGTTGTAGGTTTTGGTTGCGCACTTTAACATACAATAAATTTTACAACGTAGTATGCCTTGTAAATCATTCGTTCTTCGTATATTATAACACAAATACATTCTATTAAATATTATTATTCTAAGTTTCAATTTCGAGCCGAAGAGATCCGATCAAATTTTTTATCTATTTTAGGAATCTAATGAATAGTTAGCATATACGAGTACTATATCATATCTAACTACTAGGAGATGGCCAAGCCCTACTAACGAAGGGCCTTCTTGCCTGTTAGTTTGAATAATACCACTCGAAACCTAATGCAAGTATTCAGGAAGGTCCCATATGCACAACCAAAAAAATAATAAAAAAAAACAAGCCTAGCGGTCATCCATAGAACACGTCTATAATATTACTAAAAGTGGTCATCCCTAAAAAACCGCACTATAATATGAACTTATATATTTTAAAATTCTAACAAATAGAAGTAAAGCTAATTACAGGGTAGCTATCATTACAAGATAGCCAAGCAATTGTGGCGGAATCCTTGAGAACCATTCACTCGATCTCAAAGAGTCAGATTGCTGCTGTTTCGAAACACCAAAGTGGGCCAAGTACGCTTCCTTTCGACCACTCTATTCATAGGTATAGCGGATAGTAATTATAGTTGTATCTTTGGTAATAGGTGAAAGACGATATGAGATTTGAAATAATAAACAAACTAATAAATAATGCATAAACCAGAAGGCAAAATACATACCTTACTTTTTTGGCTTCGCCGCAGTTGCAGGAAAGCATACGTTTTGCGACATTGTGTGATAAAAAACTAAAATATTTGGTCACCTATGTTAGCTTCTTATGAATCTAGTCACTAGTATTTTTGTTCTTTTAGTCTGAGGTTGATAAGCGCTACTTTGTAGCCTAAATCAAATAAGGTTTTTTTTTTTTTGTTAATTTTACAGATCTTTGTATTCAATTATTTTTCCTCCTGCTAGTACTATCGAATAGGCTTATTGTCGACACGATTAGCCCTACTACAATGATCTCTTAATATATTTTTTAACATAGAACGTTCGTGATAATATGTTTTTATGACAGGAATTTAAAAATAAAATGTGTAGGATCGATGTTGTCAGAATTCTGTGATAATCCAAATATTTTGGTCCAATATTAAGCACACTTTTATCAACAAAGATCTTTTTGTGGTACAGATATATTATAAAATTAATATTGTTCGCACATATATGTAAATAAAAAATATTCCACACAAATTAATTTAAATACTAACCTACAATTTCTAAGAATGATAGTTCTGGACGAAAATCATGAATAATTCGCTGTCGTTAAAGCGATTATCCAATACACTTGTGGTATAACTGTTATATAAACATGACAGATGAAACTGGACCAATTGAAGAATATCTAGAAGATATTAGAAGGCCAAGAAACTGTCGTTTGTAGTACTTAATCAAGGTAACTATATGCCGAATAAGTAACTGTTATTACAACGAAGGAGGTACTCAATTCGACTGTTTTTTATGTTTGTTACCACAGAACTTTCGACTGGTTGAACCAATTTTGATGCTTCTTTTTTATTTGAAAGCTGGTGCTTCTCGTGTGGTCCTGTTTTGACAGTGGAATCCATAAGAAAACCATATAAGACTTATTTTGAAGTCGCTTTTCTTTAGTAGAATTATTTGTTCAGTTAAATAATCAAATCATGATTGTTAATAATAATGCTATACTAAGCTATGTTTGGTTAAAAGTGGGCACAGAATTAGGTCGTCGGTCTAAACCTTTACAAAATGTTTCTGAAACGGAGTATTTTATGTAGCAATGTAAATAATTAGATATAATTTCTTGGCTTAATAGAAAATGAAGATTACTACTACTAGAATTGTCTGTTAACCATTTTGTTTCAAGAATTTTACTTTTAAAGTACCCTAAAAATAAGGTACATATGCGTTGCTGTAAGTTATTTTAACCGACTTCCAAAAAAGAGGACGCGCTATGTTCGACTGTACTAACTGTACCATAGCATTTTATATCCTAGCTTGCATTTAGAAACATCGGTAACCAAACTACACATATTTCTTCTAAAACAAAAGATTACAAAACAATTGCCAATAAACTTTCGTATCTCAAACCATATCACTAATTACTGAAGCGAATCGTTTAAGGTCATTTTCGATTTGTACATTTTGTATGCACCTTTGATTGATGCATAATGTCAAGTATACAATCACAATGCAATTTAGACTTTAATGGGTTAAGGTAACTATAAAATGCCGCTCACCTAATGTAGGTAACACAATGTTGTTTTAGAAATAAGAATTGAATGTGAACGAACGTCGGTGGTAACTGTTTTACCAAAGTCTTAGTAGCTAGAGCCCTTTAAAGGGCTGACTGACCTTTAAAAGTGCTACTTAGTATACATTGATTTTTGTCACTCTTGAAGATTGTTATTTTATGTGATTTGAAAAAGTTTCCATAGTTTTTTTTCTGAAGTCTTTATTTACATTTTCATTACGACTTTAGGGCTAAGGACTCAATCCTTATATCGCTCAGAGGTCCGCTGACATTCAAATCATATACACAAATAAATAAATTTAAAAAATAAAAAAACCCGACTGCACAAAAAACACTTTAAATAAAAACTGAACAGTAAAAAACAAGTTCAATAAGTCTAGAAGTGTAGATAGCAATGTTACTGTCACAGTCGGGACTTTTTATTTAACACTTTTTAGTTAAAATCATAATAAATTCACCTAGCGTACGACATTCGAGTATGTATTTAGTTTGGATAAAGAACAATTTTTCACATAGTATATTTTTTTATACGTAAGTGATATACCATTTTGGAATCCTCGTTACAAGCCCTTTAATTTGATACCCATATTGTAGCAAACATATTTTTTTTATTTTTTTTTACCTCAATCTATGGCACCTCGTGGCCGCCATGTTGGTTTTTGTTTGGCGTGACATATCTAAGAACACTTGGGTAATCGATACGAATCCAACGATACCCTAATTAACGAAATCCATTCGGCCGTTTCGAAGATATGAGGTAATAAAGAATATTACACACATACATACATACATACATACAAGATACGCGCGAAAAACATAACCCTTCTTGGCAGTCGGGTAAAAAACACCTATGCACTATGCACAAACATTTTGTTGACAAATGTTTTCCTATGTAATACTTACGTAGTAACTATTTAGTAATCTGTGGTAATACCGAATTCGAACCCAATTCCGCCAAAAAGCCATTTAAGAAATTAGTAAAAAATAAAACAATGACGATTAGTACAACAGCTGTATACTAAAGCCAGACATTTACAGACTAGACCCGTGCAATCAATTCACGGGTAAAGCTTTACACACAGCACTATCCCAATAGAGTGAACGATTTTATTGAATTATTTACATATTCGATTCACGCCATGCAATCGAAATGCTATAATTCATCGATTTCAATTTTCATTTGCAAAGAGATTTCGTTCACTGATACCGATGATTGATTTAGCTCCCGTCTCCATTCCTATTAGTAGTTTTATCGTTCATTCGTTCGTTTCGAAATTTGAATGCGCCAAATAGGATTCCATTTTGAATTGATCCCGAGGCGTTTTGATACAGGTAATTTGTTTGAAATGCTTCTTTTTACTATTTTTAATTCTTTTTTGTTTTAATTTTTATTGGCTGTTATGTAGTTTTTAGTGCCAATTTTTAACGTAAATTTGACAGTGCTGATCTTTTTTTGGTTTTTTCGTTATGATTTATTTACATAAATACGGACAACATCATATACATTGCTCTGAACCCAAAGTAAATAGCTATAAAGCACTTGTGTTATGGTCTACATTGACCCGTCCGGGGATTGAACCCGTTGTTATGTAGGTAAAGTTCCTATGTAGAACTTTGTTTTACCCGGGATAATTCTTATGGTCTTTCTTTGCGTATATTTCCTATTTAGATTTTACTTTTTCTTCATAGACCAGCCGGAAATGTATTGTAAACTATCGCGGTATTAGGCACTTTTCAAGTTCATTTAAGATTCTTTATATATTATGCCACTATTTTATGTTGTAGTAATTATAAAATCATATTGCTATGGTTGAATGACCTATTACAAACGTGTGAACTTAGACCCTGACCGTTTTTTGGCATTTATTTTTAGAGGTATCTTATTACAAAACGTCATGAAATTAAAATTTAATTATAAATAGCTTATAACGTTGATTAAATGTTATGAAAATAAGTGTTACGATGTTTATTACTGTTTTGTTGAAATATAAGGTATTAAAAATAAAAATTAATTACCTTAGACTACACAATCGCAATATACACATATAGGTCACATGACCATACAATTTTACTTATATTTTTAATTCCAATTTTGCTACCACAAATCATTGAGAGCTTTTAAATTCAAACGCAAGTACTATTTAAGTTTCAAAGGTAACTCTTCATATACATACCTTTTACATATTAAAATAAATAATAAAATAAATGCGGACAACATCACATACATTGCTCTGAACCCAAAGTAAGTTGCTAAAGCACTTGTGCTATGGAATTCAGAAACAACGAAGGTACCACAAACACCCAGACCGGGACAATGTAGAAAAGTGTTTTTCTACATTGACCCGTCCGGGGATCGAACCCGGGACCTCAGAGCTGGCGACACCTTGAAAACCGGTGCCTACGCCACTCGACCACGGAGGTCGTCAAAATCTTAAAAATATGAGGTACCATCAGGGCCTCAAAAGAACATGACCATTTCTGTATTTTGTTTTTATTTTGCCGATCCCTGATCCCTTGAAAATATTAAGTACCTGCCTACAGATATAATAGATCTCCAAGTATCGATCAAAATGCTCCACAAATTAACTAAATCTCAATAAAAACCAGTTCGCTACAATGTGGAGGAACATCAAACGAGTCTCAGGAATGTGGTATTCTCCTTTCAGTTTCTACGGCATCCCCGCCCTTTCCCTTTTGTTTGAAACCGGTCGGCGCGTGCGCATATCACAACTAACGAACGTGACACATTCGGTTTTTACACGACTGCCCAAAAAGGAGTGTTATGTTTTCAGGGTTCATGTATGTATGTATGTATGTATGTATGTATGTATGTATGTTTGTGAGTTTCTTTATTCCACCATAACTTCTAAAAGGCTTGACCGATTTCCATGTTTGTGGTATCATTAGAAGCTTTGAGTTATCCCGAGTGACATAGGCTAAGTGGACATTAAAAAATGGTCAAGTGTGAGTCGCAATCGCCTGCAAAGGGTTCCGAAAGTTTTTTTTTTGCGCAATATTGGTCATTATGTCACTAAAAGGTATCAAATAAAAAACTAATAATTAAAAAAATTAAAAAACACGCCTGCCATGACAAAAAAGTGAACTAAAAAATTAAAAACAAGTCAAATATTTGCAGTCGGGGGACGGTTACTTGGAACAATTCATTACCCCGACTGCAAATATTTGACTGGTTTTTAATTTTTTAGTTCACTTTTTTGTCATGGCAGGCGTGTTTTTTAATTTTTTTAATTATTAGTTTTTTTGAATTTGGCGTTGCGAGTTTTGGAGGTAGCCAATTTGATGGGTATGTTTTTGAATTTGGAATGATCGATGTGTAGTTGTTCGAAGTCAATTAAAAATGTTTGTGTCATTTAGAAAAAAGTTATTATTGTAGATCGTATTAAGGTCCTCATATTTTGGAGTTATTGCCAATCCAAAAACGAACCAACCATAAAAAAATAATACACGATATCTTCCAGACAACCAAAGGTTATGAGCTATAAGACCACCATTGTACGCTTGACTTTTATTTTTAACTACTTAACTTTAATGGGGTACAATAAAGAATATTCTATCTATCTATCTATCTAAATATTTACTTTAACAACAAGACAATGACCGATGGAAGACTTGGGGGAAGCCTTTTGCCCAGCAGTGGGAGAGCATAAGCTAAAAATAGTTAACAATAATTCAATTACCCAGTATTGCAACCAATGACTTGTCATCGCCCAATCGACTCTTGCGCAGGAAACAGAACGTTAAGGAATGCGCCCAATCCTGTCAAACCTGTGAGACGAGGTTGGTGTCTGATGCAAATACTGAGGTTTTAACATCATTGTCATTACTTGATATTGCTGAATTTTTATGTAGAATTTTACTAAAGGGAAAGGTCTATTATGTAATGTCTTTTTGGGTATTTTTTTACATTTACAATTCAATATTTAAATAACAGCTGTAGCTGATAATAATTGCGTATTCTCTAATGTAATCATACATTAATAAATGTAAAAAAATATTATGAATACAAAGGTCTGTATCACAAGTCTTGAGAATCAGAAATCACATAATATGCTATATACTCTAGCAATAATAAATCTAAAACCAAATGTAACTTTTCCTTATTTTTAACCGACTTATAAAAAGAAGGAGGTACTCAATTCGACTGTATTTTTTTATGTTTGTTACCGCAGAACTTTTGACTAGGTGAAACGATTTTGATAATACTTTTTTTTATTTGAAAGCTGGTTCAAACCAGTTTTGACAACGGGATCCATAAGAAATAAACGTAAGTCTCATTTTGAAGTCGATTTTTTTTGAAAGAATTATTGAAAAAAAGCCCATGTGAAAAATAACTATCCAGAAAGTCTTTACACAAAACAAATTAATCGCAAATATTTTCCACTCCAATACGTACGCCCATCCAAACTAATATTATAAATGCGAAAGTAACTCTGTCTGTCTGTCTGTCTGTCTTTCTGTCTGTCTGTCTGTCTGTCTGTCTTTGCTTCACGCCTAAACTACTGAACCGATTTGTGTGAAATTTGGTACAGACATAGTTTGGAACTTGAGAAAGGACATAGGATAGTTTTTATTATAAAAAATAAAATAAAAAATAAAATTTATTCCGGACATACAGCGCCATCTATTGGTCAAGCGTCGGCATCAATTCAGTACTGAAAATTCATCGGAAAAATGAAAATAAATAGTAAAAAGGTATGAAAATATAATATAATACAACTTTTAGTACAAAGAAAATGCTCTAACGGAGTATAGATAATTCTATTAGTACTACTTTTTGGATATAAATAATTTAAATTTGATCATGTTGGCGAGGTTAATAGAGGTTAATAGTTGTTTTTAAAATTCATAGATGGAGTTGCGCATTTTCTTCTATACATCTAATAAAACAGTAAATTACAACATTCTTTTGCCGGGGGTCAGATTTCATGTTACAGTATCAATTATGAACTACTGAATTGATAGCAGTAAAAAATTGAGAGAATGTTTTTGGTAAATCGTAGACGGTTGTTAGCTATTTTTAAACACGCTACTATATCTAGGTAATACGGGGTGGAGCTTTAAATTTCCAAATTCATTTTCTCATCTGCACACGTAAATTGGCATTATTGACATATAAACAAGAGGTAACTATGGCAGGCTACGGTAGCCATAGCGACCATTCTTCATTGTGATTGAAGTATACTTTTTGGAAAACTAGCTGTCGTAGTAAACAGCTTGGTGGTTGTAGGATTGGAAATGGATGTCCATGCTGCAGGTTCAAATCCAGTTGTTAATGATTATATTTTTGTTCTTGAGTCCTTTTTGTTACATACGTTTGAATGTTTTGTTACTCAAGTTCAAGTCTCAGTCGAGCTAACACTTTTTGTGTTCTATTAGGTTAACTTTTATTAGTTTAAATCTTTGTATCATTTTGTTGTTTCTTTCGCAATGAGCAACAACTTTATGTCGTGCATTTTTTACTAGACCGATGCATAAGCTCAAAATTATTATGTTTGTATTTTAAATTTTAAGTGTGTTGCTCATTGCAGATCAAGCATGTCATATGCTGTAAAGAACGTCTGGCGTAAATGCCCTGACCATAGATATAAATCTATGGCACCGACATTTACTCCTGAATTGAAAAATAAGATTCCTCATAGATCATTTTATAGTTGTAATCTATGAGGAATCTTATTTTTCAATTCAGGAGTAACTTTTTTAAATTATTTCATCAAAGTAATGTGTAATGTTTTCTGTTGGTCATCTATAGAATTCCATGGACAAGTTTTTTTTTGTATTTGTAAATTTTTATTGTTTTAACGCAAAACCCAATGATCTTTTATGATATAATTTTTTAGTAAGTACTTACTCTTTAATATTCATTTTAAGGTAGCTTGCTACACGGGTTTTAATGCGTTGATCCAGATAAATCTTCTATTTTTTCGTTTACAAATTTCATTTAGTTTGTGTGCCTATTTACTGGAAGTTTGGCCCAAAAACTAAAATAAAATAAACTTTCTATCGCATTCTCTACATTTTAAAATTAATATTGCATCATTTGAGCTCAGCACCTTATGCTGGGCAGTATCATCATCATCCACAGAACTTTTCCTCCCACTGTTGGGCATAGTTCTCCCCTTTTTCGTACCATTTTCTACGGTCCTGTGCCAGCCTCATTCAGACTTGACCCGAGACTTTAACTATGTCATCGACACATCTTGCTCCCGGACGACCGACGCTTCTTTTGCCATGCCTTGGCCACCATTCTGTCACCGTCTTAGTCCACCTGCCGTCATTTCGTCTGGGCAGCATAAAGCGACTTTATTGTAAAGGATACAGCCCCAGTCCAAGGCTTTGATCAGGGTAGAATGCGGTTGTCCTTGGTCTATTACTTAGTTTCCAGTCATAAATAATTTTAACCACAGTTTTGGTAGTTCTGATCCTGCGCCTCTCTATTGTCAACGTTTTCTTTCAGTTTCACGGGTCTCAGGTAAATACCTTATTAAAATGGAGCCTGCTTATCTCAGTCGTTCATCCCTTTAAAAACAACACACTCGCACACTCTTTTGCCTTTCATTAGCAGCCACCATTACCAGACCACATAGTTCCTAGCTGCTAAGTTCCTTAACTTATTTCCACATATACTCTAGGCTTAGGCACCGCACTGACATCTGGTACCTATTAACTAAGATGAGAACACTACCTTAGTCTTAAAACCGGACTTCACCAAAGCAGAGATGAGAAGAGCGGAGCGTAAATAATATTGATATCTACTTTCAATTTTACTGCGTAGTTCAGTATTTCGAATTTCGGGGTTTCGAACCAAAACCCCGATCTCGGTAGTCTTACTAGGGACTGCTGTACCAACGAAATACTATTGCAAAAGAAAAAAAGCGGTAAATTGTTTTTTTTGGCACGTGTCAAGCAATATTTGTAACAAAACTCTAGGTTCCACATCTGATACATTTTGCGTATAGCAGACTACTTAGAAACATTCATCTAGCGAAACAAGATAATATTGAAGTGTTCATGTGTTTTGTAAATTTTTAAATATATAAAAAGAACATTCTGAAGCCGGTGTCTAGGTAGTTCGTGATGGTGACCCTCTATACCACAGTCTAATTTATATTTATTCGCACAGATGACTGATATGAACGCGAACATCGTCGCGGGTACAGCTAGTTTAAAATAACATAATGTTTTTCATTTAAACAAACAAAACCAAAATCTGCAGATATATAGGTATTTACAACATTTTCCTAAATAAACAGTTTTTCCGATGAACCGACAGTTTATTTTTAATAACCAATAGATATTTTCGTTGACCTACGTGTTAAATATTTGTTTTACATC
This sequence comes from Autographa pulchrina, assembly GCA_905475315.1. Lineage (NCBI taxonomy): Eukaryota > Metazoa > Arthropoda > Insecta > Lepidoptera > Noctuidae > Autographa > Autographa pulchrina. The sequence continues at coordinate 3,248,947 of FR997775.1, forward strand.
GTAAATAGTGGAGTAAATAAACAATATATTTAGGCTTTGGTTATTCCATCGATTTGGTAATTTTCACCTAATTTTAACTTGTTCTTAAGTTCTCGTACAGTCACGACCAAAACTGTGTATACAATTATACATGCGAAGCAATTTTAAGTTTATTTTATTTTCGTTTCGATATTGGTATTGTGAAACATATCATAACATAATATCACGCCTGTATCCCCGAAGGGTTAGGCAGAGGTGTACCAATGTACACCCACAGTTCGCCGGTATGTTTAGGTCCCATGTAATAGGGGGCGAGCCTATTGCCACTAAACAGGCACAAATCCAAACTCTAGCAGGTCGGAGTTTCATAGAAAAACCCAATAACACCTTGGTCGACTTGGGAATCGAACCCAAAACCTCTAGCGTAGCAGTCGCGCTTAGAACCACTAGGCCAACGAGGCAGTTTATACAGACAAAAGTTCCTTAACCATGAAACTATTTTACTTTTTGAGTTTCAAAAAAAAAATTGCCTTGCTCTTCGTCGTAATGTAAGACTTTTACATACAATATTGTTCTTACTTTTAATAATATAATTACAATATATCGACGTCCCCGGGGAATAAACCGGTAATCGCAAAAATCAAATTTTACAGGAAAAATGATTTAGTGTTTTTCGAGTATATCTCTTTAACAAAGGAGAATAATGAAAACATTGTTATATGACGGGAAAGCTAATTTTTACCCGAACAGTTTAAAGTATTAAGTGTAACTATTAGATATACACAGAATTAGTTATTCACCAAAATACATATTACCGAAAATGGTTTCAAACAATTTTTAGGGTACTGATATCTTACGATCCTGACTTATCAATATTATTCCAGTAATGTTTACTTACCGAATTATTATTGTAACTTTCTTAAAAATCTTTGGCATAATAGTGCTTTACTGGATTATTCAACGTGTTTTTTCATTACAGAGAGATATTGTAATCTTCAGTTACCGACTTATTATGGTAAAATTACAAATAACCATAAGAAGGTAAAGTAATGTAACCCGTATTTTATAGGAAATTTTTGGTAGTCATATTTTCGTAATCATTAAAAGCTGAGTATGTAAAATAATTTTGCTATAGGTATCTTCGAGAGAATAATTAAAGAAAACTCATAAAATGTATTAAAATTATAATATTTATTAGGAACAAAGTACTCATAGAAATCACAATTACAATCAGTCAAAATATAAAAAGTAGCCAAGTAAAAACATTAATAACTAATCAGTATTATCATCATTGGTCTCACTATTATCGCCGTGATCATTACAATTTTCTACAAAAATCAAAGACTCATAAAATCTGTGGTTATACCGTGGAATCGCACCACTAATGCACAAAGAATTTAAATGAAAAATGCCTTTCTTATAGGAAGAGGTTGATGATAAGGACGTTCCAATACAGTATCTTCTATCAAAGCATCTGGCTTAGGTTTTCGCGAACGTCGCGTCGTTTGGTTTGGAATTAATTTGAAATATTTAATTCAGAATATGCCTCATCAAAATCATATTTAAAGACGTGAGTCTTTACAGACTTGGACAGGGAAATGGTTAAGTCTTGGTAGTCTCACCAAGAATCGGATGGTTTTTTGCTTGCACTAAGCACAGCACAGCGGGCACAAACTTCTTTCATTAAAATATAGTGTACTTATGTTTATTAAAATAAATAGATGACTGAATATGGGTTAAGTGAAGTTGAGTGAAGATTGCGTCAATATTATCATTACTAATAACTTTAAAAACCTGGCAATGGGCTGTACGCAGCCAAATCTTTACTTAGCATTTTTGGATAAATTGAGATTTTCTCAGCCTAATATTTACTAAAGATTTTAGAGATAGAATACTTAATTAAATAATTTATATACCTATGCAGCGCAACAACTGAAACAAGTTAAGAAAGAAAACACCATATATCACATTTTTTAATTAAGAACGATTAAATTCACACATAGTTAAATTGTTTTTTTGTCTTCAGTCACTAGTAGAAGATGGATTAGAAAGTAGCTACTGTTTCAGTAGGCGGTATTGATACTTATGTTTTTTTCAGGGCATATAGTATACGCCATGCTTCTGCACTTATGGTTAAGACAAAAAGATTTTGTACTACTAGATGTAATTACACTGACTGCTAGATAAATATATTAAATAACATTAGCAAGATTTGTAATTTTCTATTAGAGTTTGGCCAGGTTTTGTTGCGCTTAATGCAGAATAATTTAAACTTAATACTATTGTTCTCAGGATTGCTATGAGGTGTCTTCAGACATTGATTGTTATTCTAAAAATAATACTGGTTATTTTGTAACATTGTGTGACTACGATTGTTGATCAGGATAATTCAAAACAGAACAACTCAAGTTTAGTTTATTTAAATGATTGCATCTAACTAGAAAGAGTTGACTGCACAAGTGCATAGTATGCATTTATGTATAGGACATGCCTACTTATTTATTCTAAGTTTTATCTCAACATTACCATCTCTTGAACATCTGCATGGTAAATAACATATATCGAGAACGAGGCATGGAGTGTATAATAGATGATCAAACGAACTTACCTGATGTTCGATCATTAGGTATTATACGAAGTGCCTCGTGCTCGATATATGTTTTTACCCATCCCACCCTTGGTAAAATTGAGATAACCTACGAGACTCTAAAGGAATGAAGTTTGACAGGAGAAAAAAGACAGTGTGACACTAATACTTCGTTTAGTTTTGGATCTGAAAGAGTTTAGTTGCCAAGCGAAAGCTGCATGGTAAATAACATATATCGAGAACGAGGCACTTCGTATAATAAAGATCGAACATCAGGTAAGTTCGTTTGATCATCTATTAGTGTGCGTAATGTGCGTTACATGTGCATTACAATGACGACCTCCGTGGTCGAGTGGCGTACGCACCGGTTTCAAGGTGTCGCTAGCTCTGAGGTCCCGGGTTCGATCCACGGATGGGTCAATATAGAAACCAACTTTTCTACATTTTCCCGGGTCTGGGTGTTTGTGGTACCTTCGTTGTTTCTGAATTCCATAACACAAGTGCTTCAGCTACTTACTTTGGGTTCAGAGCAATGTATGTGATGTTGTCCGCATTTATTATTATTTATTTAAATGTAGAAACGCGTCCTTGACTCGCCGAGCGCGAGCAAGTTCCCGCCAATACGTATAGAAAAGGTATGAATTTTTACCGGGATGATAACTGTAACAGTGCATTACCGAAAATGGCTACCACAATATTAACGATAATAAACCTGTAATCGCATTAACCAGATTTTTTTTCTGAGATATTTAACAGTATTATTACTTTACCGAATTGTAGCCACAGAACTTAATTTGTAATAATGTATTACGTTATTTTTCTAGTTAATAAAAAATGAAAAATTTCCAAAGAATAAAAGTGTTATAAGGAAAATCATTAGAAATTACCGAAGAAAAAAAATGAAAAAAATTGTATAGGTGAATCCCGACCTATAGATGCCGAAAATGATATAACAGTAAAAAGTCAGTAACAGTATAATACAGGTTTATTCCTTGGGGGCGTCGATATCCACTACATCACATTTCCCTGGATCGTCATCTCCTGAGCCTTTTCGTAACTATGTTGGGGTCGGCTAGAATACGTTTTTCTCCGTCAAATAGACAGAGTACCGGTGTTAGCGCATACATTTTGATGATGAACGCGTGTAATAAAATCCCAAACAAGTTCGGATTGATTTCGGACGTCGGACTTGCACGTACGTATACGTACGACTAACTCGCGCTTTCATAGTACTCAGAAGGTCGGGAATGTTCGTGCGTGTTCGTATGTTTCTGCACGAATGGAATTCGTACGAAAACGTATCCAAAGTGAGCGCGGCCTTATACTTAGCCACGAGGATACTTTCACAAAAATGTGACAAGCACACTGGCACAGTAAAACCTTGTAACTACCGAAAAAAAAACATGTCAGGATAATTTGCAACAAACCCTTTTAAGGTCAGTTCAAAAATAGTTCCAAGTACATTTCTACATAATATTCTGACCCGTTCTGTATCAGGGTCCGTTTGACCCAATAAACTGGGTTCTTTTCTTTGCAAACTGTAAGATTAATGCTAAGATTTCACGGGTTTTACCTCGAATAATACCGAGTGATTTTTTCTCCTTAGGGACGTTGCTGTCAGCTTTTTAGCCGGTTTTGCAACAGTTTTAAAACAGCATTGTATTTTTGAAGCGATTTAGATTTTTGGAGGTAACATAATAGCCTGTCGATTGGGTAATGGAAGCTGTGTAGTTAGTTTGTTTTGTTTTTGGTAGAAAATATTCTAGGGTAGTAGCGTGCGTAGTATTCAACGAAGGGGGTTAGGCAAAAGTGTTTGTTATATTGCAATTTGCAAAGTTTTGATTTTACTTACTGGATGTGGATGTGTATACTTAATATTATATTAATATACGAAATATTGCATATGTTTATTTTAATAATTGTAGCTGACTTGATTTCGTTTATAATCATGGTTATTGCTAACCTAGCTACCTGGTCAGATATTTATTATATTTCAAATTATATTACAACTAGCTGCCCGCCCTAGCTTTACACAGGTGCTGTAAAATATATTAAAAAAACGTTTCCTTACGTTTTTTGGCTTTCGATACATATTACTATACCTATAGATTCAATATAATATGGAATACAACACAAATACAGCCTATAAAATTTTACACTGCAATTCAATCTTGTATCTTCAAATCAAACATCCTACGACTTGATACCTCTACTCTGTAGGTATTCACAGCTCACACAATCGAATGATTACAAGTGAACGAACTGTCCGTGTTGTATGGATTGTATGGTTTGTATGGGACGGTAATTACGTTAATAAAGCTGAGCTAATGTCGTTGAACTGAGCATTGAGCTGCAAACAATGGGTTAGTTGAGCATGAATATCTGATGTGAACGTGTAGTACTAATACTGTATTAGTTGGTTTTTTAATTATTGTGTTTGACACTAGTTCTTCTGTGAGTGTGGTACCTCTCCCCAGACCATGGCTCACTTGCTGAGCTGCCCAGCGTGTCCCGCCACCTGCACACGCGAGGACCTGTACAAAGCTACAGATAACGCTGTCCGCGTGGCTGAGTACTGGTCCACAAAAATCTAGCTACTATGCCAAAGCCATTGATCGATACGCTAAGAAGACTAGTTCTTCGTGCATCTATTATAGATTTATCTATGACTGAAATATTTTCAGGCATTTCTCTAGCATAGCCTTTTCCCAATTTTGTTGGTGCGAGCTTCCAATTTACCTTTTTCTGTTAATCCTACAAGTATTTACGTGAAGTGACAGATTTTTTGTATTAATAAGAAATAGCTACTGTATGTGTACAGTATATGACAAACAATTAAGACCACGGTTGGGAAAAACTGCTTCTTTTTCTTGGACTTAAAATTTCAATAGACGACCTTTAAGTCGTTATTTTCGTGAGACTTTTTATTAGCTGCGATCCTTTTGACTGAATTTTACATAACATTTTGGGCACTTAAACCACATGAGTAGATAAACGGAACAGAGGCAAAGCTTCTTATGAACGTGCAAAATTGTTACCTATTTTGTTAGGGTTGTCACAATAGGTGAAGACAAATCAAACAAAACGTTTTTTAAATAGTTTTAATAGTCAGTATAATAGAATATATAATAGTATGATAGAATAGTTTACAAATTACTTACTCTAAGAATTTTCTTTTTATAATTTTTGTTTTTTAAAAATAAAAAATACCTACCGTGTTGTACAAATTACTCTCTTCTTATTATAAAAAGGATCATACAATAAAATAAAGGTACTTGCTTGAAAAAGTAATAACATAAAATTTTTGTTTTCTCTATTATTATTCATACACACGGTACAATAAACAACCATTATTATTAATATAATACCACGTTTTTACAACTAAACTTATAAAAACTTAAACTTGCAACTAACAAAACAAACAGCGTGCGTCGGACTGACCCTTAGATTGTACACTGGCTGTGCCAGCGTAAACTGGTTTTTTCCAGTCTCGCCGCGTATGTGACAAGCGGCCAGTGGTCACGCACACATGCCCCGCGCGCTTGTGTGCGTGCAACCGATTCGAGCGGTTGTTCGAAGCTTTGCCTCTGTTCCGTTTATCTACTCATGTGCTTAAACCTTAAAAGCAGCCTTGGTACCTACTGAAGGCTTTTTTCAGTAGGTACTTTCCACAAAATTGAATTATTACGACTTCCATTCCTTCAAGCCTCATAAAAATAAGATAATATGTATTACGTATGCTACACAAAATACTCATTTGCAAGAACATCATACAATTCTTGAGCGTAGGCGTAAAAAATATAAAGAATTGTTTTCACTGTTTTTTCTCATGATATAAGGTATAATATTACGATTGTAGGATATTTTCTGAAGGAATTATGAATACGTGACAAAATATGGCTTTTTGTGCATTATAATAAAAAGTTAGTGCTTTAGATTAATATGTTTGGTATTTTTGACAACCCCTCTTGTGCTGTAGGCAAATGGTCGGATTTGACTTAGTGTCGTGGATTTGATTCTCGCTTCGAATAAGTACGTAGCTTATACAGGGTGTTAAGAAAACCCTGTCCGATCCGTGAAGGCGTTGCTAGGTATCGATATCTGATTACAAAAATGTGGAAAAAAAATGAAAAGAAGAAAAAAAATATATAACCTAAAAAATTTTTTTTTTCTCAAAAGTCGAGAGAGGGAATCGGCGTCATCCCAGATGCTACCTAATAACCAAACAAAAGGGCCCCCAAAAGTACCGACGAAATTGGTGTTGTAGTATTTTTTTAATCAAAAAATGGTTACTTCAAAATCCATTATTACTGTTTCTACCATGAATTTTCCATATTTGATATTTTATTTGGGCATGTGATTATTTTTCAATAAAATAATTGAATTATTGCGATTGATAGTAATTCGTTTGAGTTGTTTGTTATTGGCGATGAAAATTATTTTTGAGGTGGTATTTTATTTTTTGCGAATTCTACTGCAATAATGTTTTATATAAAGTGTTAAATTGTTTATGTGTCGAAGTAGGTTAAATGATAAATAACGAAGGATTTTTTAAATTTTTCTTAAAAATACTTGTTGTCAAATTGTTGTTTTTTTTATTAACATAAGTAAAGCATTTATGCCATGACAGTATCAATACTATAAGTAAAATTAGTTTTCTTTGTCATTTGATATTGAGCTAATTTTTAATTTGAATTTGAGTGTTGAGATGTTTAAGCTTCGTACATGGTTAAAATATGCACCTTACAGCCTTAGTTAGTTAACGAAGCTGTTAAATAATATATTATAATTTAATAACACTAGTAGGTACTGGTTGTCAATTTGTGAAAAACCATTTCACAAAAAATAATAAATCGACCACCCAAAATTCTTTCAAAACCATTATATTTAAACACTAAAACCTAAATTAAGTATACAAAAGGAGAACTAAACGGCTACAAAGCTATTGGCTGCGGTTTAGCCGGCTGGTTATAATCATCACTTTGATCACTCAGTCGGCAATTTGCGGCTAAACGCTTTTCAACTATTTTGATTATGTTTGTTTTGAATACTGCATATTCTGCAGTTTTTATAATTAGATCTCTATTGTTTTTTGTTCCGTTTGATTAACCAATTTTGGTGCATAACGTTAATATTTCGGTAAATGTGTAAGTACACATTTTTTGAGTACACAGTGTGTGTTTCGTCTTTCTATATTGCATACTATAATTTTGTTTCAGATAAACGGCCGTATAAAATCAAATATACCTCTTACGCACTTTTTTTTTGATTTTGTAAATAAAATGAATGGTAACTAATCAATAAGAAAATAGAAAGTTAAAATATGATGTTAGTAAATTTCAATGCGGCTTTTTCAAAGTTATATGTACTTTCTTAATTATTCTAAGACACTTCTGACAAACGGTGAAGGAAAACATCGTGAGGAAACCTGGATTCCAAAATTTGGGATCTGAAATCGAAAATCCGCAGAGAGCAAGCGTGGTGATCAATGCTCGTGCCTTCTCTATATGGGAAGAGACCTGTGCCCAGCAGTGGGACGTTTATAGGCTGGATTATAATTTTTATATTATATTATAAAGTAAATTTTAATGAATCCTTGCCCCAAATCTGCCGTATCAAAAATAATAAAAATATTTCCAGAGCCGCTAAAAACTGTAATGACAAAAAATTATATATTTTTTCAGTAGACTTTATGTAGTATGCAATATTAATAAACCAGAATAAATATGTCTTTTATAAACCTCAAAGGGTTTCATTTTTAAAAATCATATAAAAAGCTATCGCCCGGCTGCATTCCAGAGATACCGTACAATTCGTTCATCCACCATTGGTTGGCAACAGCAAAAACAGCAATATTCATACAATTATTCCTATCGAATTGCTAACTTATACAACGTTATCGCGCCACACAGTAATAATGGTACCTACAAGTTAGTGATTTGACAGCAATTATTGTACGACTTTTATCGTCTTTTTGCGTCTCTAAGATACGTAATACAACCGGTGCTCAAAAGGTTCATTCGGTCGTTCAGTTCAGCCATTCAATATAGATATAGGGTACTTTCAATGGCGCCCATTGTAGTGACTTCTTGTTGAATAAAACGATTTTAAACCTCATTAAAGTTATATGAGATCATCCGTTCTCATGTGTCGGACGTTTAAAATGGGTCAACTTTTATATAAAAATAATAAAAGCAATGAATATGAGTTTACAGACCACAAGGGAATACGTACAAAGAAAATAATCAGACTTTTATGAACCAAAGGCTTTATTTCACTCATGACTATACTTTACTGTAAAATGGAAAACAAACGCGAATTTAATAGTAATTTTACATAACGGGATTAGGGCGAATATGCATAAATAACTTATAAATGGCTTGACTGAATAAATAATATTACTATAAACATGCAGAGCGATAGTTAAAAAGGTTAATTAAAATTTTAATATTTTTTTATTTAAAGTAATATAATATTAATAATAAAAATAATTGTGGTATTATTGTCATGTCAAAAACGTAGAGATTATTTCTTAAAGTAGTCATGCTTTCGAAACAATTAAATTTATAATGCTTATTTCAAAATAAACTACATTTAGTTTAATGCCTCAAAAAGGTTCAATCCTGGCATTACAGATAAAGGATAAAAATCTGAACTCCAGCTCTTCAGTTTTATTATTTTAGGTTCACAATCCAATAATGTAGATAAGTTTTATAGCTTAGGACAGATTCGATTGTAAGGTAATTGTTTTAATAGGCGTCCTTACTTCTAATTCGTTTGACCTTTAGGTTTAGTCTACAGGCTTCAATAGCTTTTGGCTCAGGTCTTAACCTCAAAATTGAGTTACCTAAATAACACAATCTTAAATGAAAGCGAAAAAAAATTATACTTTTTTTATCTATGTCTATTAAAAAAACGTATATTTTTCGTGTCTCATTGTGATACTTCAATCTTCTACATTTTTTGTCCAGCCTTTTCTTAAGCTGTGTTGGGGAAGGCTTCCAGTCTCACCGGATTCAGCTGAATATCAGTTTTTTTAAGGGTGCTTCCAAATCTGACGAACGAGCATTACACGAACAGCTCGCGAGCATGGCGCGAGCGGCGTGCACACCTTTGGCGTACGGTGTTATTGACACTAGTGCGTTCGTGCCATGCTCGCGAGACACTAGTGCGTTCGTTGCCATGCTCGCGAGCAGTTTGCGAGCTGTTTGTGTAATGTTCGTTCGTCAAATTTGGACGCACCCTTAAAAAAACTGATATTCAGCTGAATCCGGTGAGACTGGAAGCCTACCCCAACACAGCTTAAGAAAAGGCTAATGAGGAAGATGTAAATAAAAAAAAAACGCATTTTTATTGGCTTATCGAAAAATTTAGGTGAATAAAAAAATAACTGCGAAAAAATTATGTCGATATCTCCAGTAGTTAACTTTTTATAAATTTTTCAATTTCGTATCTCCCGATAACTTTTTGAGCCGGCCGAGAACCTGTCGTGACGTCACGCCGCCGTACCGCAGGCGACGGGCGCTCGGGCCGGCCGGTGGTTATTTTAAAATTATGGTACCTCCTAAGATGTTGATGGAAATCAAGTAATGTCAAAGACAATTTTGTTCACAATTAAATACTTGTGATTAATATCACATTTATTTAGATAAGGATTAGTATAATTTTGACAAAACGCCTTCGCAAATAATTCATAATTTAAAACAAAGTTGATTTCCATAGAAATGCGGTTATAGTATTAAATCTTGAAAGATAGCCATATGTTGTCGCTGACTTTTTTTTAGAACTTTTAAAAAGGAACAATTTCGTCATACATGATTTTTGCCTAACTTCAACCGTTTACGCTGCGCACGCAACGGAAGTTCACAAATAGGGATATTTTTCCGTTTTTGTTACATTTTCCATTGATGCTTCGCCCTATTGGGTGCAGCGTAGTGTTATAAAGTCTGAATCAGTAGTTCCTAAGATTAGCAAGTTCAAGCAAACAAACATACTCTTTAGCTTTATAATATCAGTAGATAGGTAGATTTCTCATGTTGAACATTTTACTCATGTTCGAGAACATGAAAAGCAGCGGAATGCTAAATATTCAGTAGTATATGTGCCCCAATGTTTCACAAAATCCCCTTTTAAAATAAATAAAATTTAAACTTCCTATTGCATTATCTATCTGTGACTGAAAGTTCTGTCAAAATCGGTCCAGCCGTTTCAGAGATTGCCCGGAACAGGCAGACAGCCAAACAAAAAAATTAAAACATGTTTTTTTTACGTAAGTATGTACCTTATTTGTAGTTAGTGTAATGCTGTTAACCTAAAGTGTGTTTGTAATTTCATAATGATATCTATGATAATATAAGAAAGAGGCAAGATTTGATTGATTGTTTCTTTGTTTGCATTTTGAATAGGCTACGAAATTATTATACCTATTTAAAAAAATCTTTCATTGTTGATTAGCTACACTATCGTTGCGTGAAGTAGCCTATATTATATTAAAAAAATAATAGGAATCCTTACTAAAACTCCAATAATGCAACAAGTGTTCTTTCATTAAAAAAAAAATACAATGACGTCGCTGGAAATGGCGACCTTGTGTTTGACCTTGGTAGTAATCCTTATCAAAATAATTTGCTTTATATTTAAGACTGCTTTAATACCATTATATCATCATCATCATATCAGCCCGGAATCACCTACTGCTGGGTATAGGCCTCCCCTTTTTTCTGCTATTGTTATCTGTCCTGCTCGTAATAATCTAATATATAATATAATGTATTATACATTATATTATATATTAGTATTATATTAATACATTATATTAATTCAAGTTATATAATACCATTATATAACTTGAATTTTTCAATTTGGACATTGCATTCGAAAGATAACACGAGTTCAAAAGTGTAAATATTAGAAAAAAGTCGCTTGGTTAATGGTGGCCGCTCTCTCCGCTCGGCTAACTATGCGATGTAGACGTCACTGGAGTACGGGAGGGGAGTAAACTAAAATAAAATGTAATAGAAAGATTCATGAACAATAATAAAAAAAGAAATAACAATCCAATTTTCTTTATAATGAAATTTAATGTACCTACTCTTTTTTTGTACCCCATTCAAAAACGTGTTTGTGTGAGTATTTATTAAAATTAATATATTTTAAAATGTTTGTTAAATACTCGTGCGAAGCCGGGACGGGCCGCTATGGATAGAAATAAAGTTTTAGCATTATTTTTCACATTGAAACGATCTTTTCAAGAATGACGACTTGTTCTTCCTTTTCATTAATTTACGACAATATAATACACGAGCGCATACTTTTTTTTTGTCATTTCGGACACAAATCAGTTTTCAGTTTCTAATATAAATTAATTTTAAACACAAGCTTCAAATTTAACTAAGCTCACAGCAATAGTGTAGACTTATCAAACAAGCCCAAACGCGATGCGATTACGTCATTTAGTTAGAGAGTTCCTCGGGCCACCTTCTGGCGCCATCATCAGATCAGCTCGAAAGTACTATAAAATTATATTGTCATCCAAACTTAACAGATATACAAAATTTCAGCTCAATCAGTTAAAGATATCTGTTTCAAAATTAAGTTGCAAGATTCCACTCGTAGCTGTAGGTACAAACGTATACATTGAATGTTAAATAAAAGCTTGTAAAGATATATTTTTTGGCGTGCTAACTGTTGTATTAGTACAAAGAAGACTATTCAGTAACTTTACGCTACTCTTTTTTCCATATTTAGCAAAATCTAGAAAAATATGCGAGTAACATAAAAATACTGCACGAGATCGTATGTACGGGAGCGGAGGACGGGCGTTGTGACGTCACGCGTTGATCGGGCGAACCAAAACTAAATTTAAGAATGCCCGACTTTAAAAATTCGTAAAAAATAAAGTTTTTGAGATATCGCTAAAATTTTTTCACCATTGTTTTTCTAATTTTTAGTTTGATTTTTCTAGATGATAAAAAAAACATGCTCATCTTCCTCATTGCCAATCCTCCACTGAACAATATACTTAATTCAAATTTAAGATGTTATTTACAATTAAATGACCTCAAATTTTATTCCTAAATTATTAAGACATTAGCCTAAATCAATAAAATAAAACAAACGCCCACTATTTGTTTAATATCTCGTTTCAAAACTAACTTCAATGGTGAATTAATAATTGCGCAATTTTAATTAGGTATTGCATTATTTAAAATGTCTGTAGATTTTTTTATTAAAATTATACTCATATGCGTAAGATGAGTCGAGTAACGTGTAATAAGATAATGTAAGATCATAATTGTTTATTTTCAGAATTGCGATACATACTGCTGTACAAAATTTCGCCCTATTTCGTGACGCACATAAAACTGGATTCCGGTAAAAGAAGAATCCCTGTTAGTTTTTGAGTCTTTTCTTAAAAATACCGGGCAGAAGACGGCCTCGAAAATTACCTGGTAAAAAAGGCTGTGCTAAACAGTAGATCTTAACTAAACATAATAAAACTTCTCGCTCTAACACACAACACCTGTATCTTTGCTACAACTAAACTAAGAGCACACACTTACAAACGAGTAATTAAAACCCTCATTAGTTGCACTATATCTCCAAACTCCAAAAAACAATTAACTGCAAGGTCAAAAAAAAAGGTCAAACTCAAAAGGGTATTACCACCAACCGCGGTCACTTAAAGGTATCTATTATGATGAACCTTTGAGGTCATTCAAGTTCAAGGACACATTATAATGGGGTCTTAGAACGACCTTTGGAGATGTGGCGACATCTGTTCGTAATTGAATGTACTACGCATATAGTTTTACAGATGACGTGCGAATTTGGGTATTGTAACGCCATCTGGTGGGAAAGGTTGAAACTATTGGCGTATTATGCTATAGTTAAACTTTTTGATTGATTTATGTAATCCAATATTATATTTCGTTTATAACGCAGGATATTTGTTCGTTATTTCGCTAATATTGTTAAAAATGTTTTTTTAATATTGTTAAGTTGGTAGTTGGAATCAAACGTTGAATGAAAGATATATTCACTGATAGGCATATATCTTTTAAACTGCGATTAAATTATGTTCAACAATTATAATTAGACTTGTATTCTATTAAACTTTTTCAGACGTATATATTCAATAGCTTTAACAACAAATGGTCAGTAAAATGTTAATCTAATGTCATAGTACCGAAACACTTGTCGTTTTGGTCGTTCTAATCTTTTAGAAGCAGAAAAATCAATACATAACGCTGATATAATCAGATACCATGACTATTAAGTCTTATCAGTGTGATAACAGTCTATCAGATTACCTACCTATTTAACACGAGTAAAAGCACATCCATAAATGTTACGTAAATAACCTTTTTGTAAAATAAACTGGACTTAGTATTGTGCCTTGAGGGACACCCAAGATTTTAGATATTAAGAGATTTCTTTGTCAATACACACTTATGATAACTACCTACTATGTATGTATATATTTTGTTATTGGTTGATTAATGTTGAGACACAGTTAGAGAATAAGTATAAGAGGGCAATAATTATTATCATTATGTAGCGGTAAGTTCGGGTCAGAATGATGACTATCAAATCAAATGCCTGATGGAAATCAAAGCCAAGTCTTCACGTCACTTGATGTTACTATAGACAGTAAACTACTTACAATTCTGCTAACACTACACAAGTTATAATTAATCACACGTGCGACAATGTAACGGCTGTCATTGTGTCGCAACAGCGCTTGCGCAGTCGACGAACAATAGTTGTCGGTAATGCTGACATCTAATGATTTAGAGATTTGCTTAGTTTTGCATGGCTTCGTGGCTCTTCTGATTTCGTGATGTAGGTTATGTAAGTGACTAAGTAACTGAAGTTAAGTACGTCTTTTTATATACCAACCTAGTGATGATTTTGGTAGCCCAAAAGAAGAATTATCCTCCATATTCTAGTTACAGTAGTATTTAGTATTAAATATAAATGTCTAATAACCTTTCTTTAATCGTAATTGAAAAAGTGAAGCGAATTACTCTTCAATTAAACGGTTTATTTCATTTTCGAAACCATTTTAATTAAACCCGAAACAATCTATTTACAAATATAATAATATGTTTCATTCAATAAACTTCACTTTTATGTTTCACTAAAGTAACTGCATACTTCTAAGTTGTTATATTTCTCGCAAATGTCGCATTACTCCCACAACAGAACTAAACATAACTTAAATATTTCTCAAATCCAACATTACACAAAATATTGCATATTTCTTCAAACGAAAATGATTTATGAAGTCAGCCATTTTGGAAAAGGCTTTTTAATTTCATCTACAAGTTTAACTTCAATGTAAACTAACAAGGTAGCTTCGTTAGCTGTTATTTCAAATTCATAGTCATTAGTATCATTTAAATAATGTTTATGTAACACTAATTCTCTTTGAAGAAATATTTTAGAGCTACATTTAAAATTTTGTTTTATTTAGACATGTCTTTTAACCATCTTTTGTGTCAGCTTATATCTTTTAGCAAAAGTTCTCGAAGAATCTCGCTTATCTTTTGGTTACAATCCTAAATTTATTATTACCTTACAGTGGTGAAATTTTGGCTTCAGGTTACTTAGAAGTAAATTAGATGATTACCTGAAACAAAAAG
Organism: Autographa pulchrina; assembly: GCA_905475315.1. Classification (NCBI taxonomy): domain Eukaryota; kingdom Metazoa; phylum Arthropoda; class Insecta; order Lepidoptera; family Noctuidae; genus Autographa; species Autographa pulchrina. The sequence continues at coordinate 3,264,160 of FR997775.1, forward strand.
CAGAACACTATTAGTACAGAATCAATGCGTGTTTAGAAATATAAGTCCATCGCAATCAATCATAATTTATAGATGGGAATTTGACTAGTCTTGGGCGCTATGAAACATAAATAAAAAAGAAAAGGCTTTTGTAACAGGCAGACGGTTAAAAAAAACTTTTCGAATTCCACATTCTTTATAATAATAATAATATTCCGGGACAACTCACACACGGTTATCTGATCCCAAGCTAAGCACAGCTTGTGTTATGGTAACCAGACAACTGATAAACATAGTATATATTTCTAAATACATACCTAAATATGATATGATTATAGATACATTACACCCAGACAACCAGAACAAATGATCGTGCTCATCACACAAACATTTGTCCTGGGTGGGAATCGAAGCCACGACCTCCGGTATAGCAGTCAGGGTCACTAACCACTAGACCAACAGGCACGTCTTTCACAATAATGTTATTTTTTCTTTCATAATGTGGGAAAAAGATATTTTCTTTTCTATATTCCCCTTATTCTCATGAAAGTATCATAGGTATTTACTACATTAATATAATATAAAATGCATGTATGTGGCTTTACGAAGCCACTTGCCGTTGCGGTCCTATTTTTACAGCAAACCATAAAAATAAATAGGCCTATGAAGTAATCGTGTAACACCTAAGTAGCTATTTTAGGATTACCAACCCTATTCTGAGGTAGTTAGAGTCTATTTTTATGTGCGAGAATGTATAGAAAATTGTTTTCAAAGATGGTTGCAGGAGAAAATTGGTGCAGCAAAATAAAATACCTGTTTTGCCCAGAATAATAGTTAAATCGTATTGGTTATAGATTTGGCCGTGGACTGCGGTTTAATTAAATTACATATTTATATTAGGCGTATAAAAATAACTTTAGAAACAACATTATTACAAATAAATATCTAAAATGCATCAGCAGCCTCATTCCGCTATTTAAGAGTTGCTTGAATTGACTGAATGGCCTCATTTGGCCATTTTACGATACTTGGCTTTCTGCTAACTGTCGTTACGATCATTAATTGGTCATTACGATCATTCTCTTCGAGAGTTCAATGATATTTTATTGTAGGTTTATCTGAATACGAAAATTAGGCACAATGAAAAGTACACTAACTGACCACTGACATGCATTTAAAATAGCTGAATCGATTCCCAGATGCATTGCAATATTAAAAGTATCATTTTAATTATACCTGAAGTAGGTATAATTAAAACATAATTATAACTATCCACTATCCCGTACATTTATATCAAAAACCAGATTCAAATTCCTCATTACGTAATAAGCATGCTAATTTAAACTTAATTACAGGAAAATTAATTAATTACGCAACGTTTATGTATAATTATTTAATTTTTAGGTTTTAGGTAAAGTGTATATTGGCCTCAGTTTTAATAATGTTTTTATGTTATTATATGATGAAATAAAATTGTATATTTATCCACGTAACATACTGGTATTTAGCTGTATCCGGTGAGATCGGAACCTACCCCAATGTAGCTTAGGAAAAGGTTAGACACACCTAAATAATCATTGTCTTTGTTTACAATTCAATACTTAAATCTAATACAAAAACAAACACTTACAACTATACTAAAATTAAATCTTATATACCTAAATAAATAAAACTAAAGCTCCGTACTCACATACGGTTTTGCTCGATTGAGCTATCATGTCGAGTAAAAACTATGGCTTGGGCTTTCGTCTACACATTCAGCATTAATCTATCGAGTGACGCACACCGTTCAGTATTCACCGAACCGTTCGAGCCACAACATGTCTGTTCAACAAAGGAGACGGTGGCTACATTTAGCAAGTCTCGCAGTTCTTAATTATAAAAGAATAAAAGAAAATGAAAAGAAGAAACATAAAAGGAGGTACTGGGTTAAAGATTGGTTAGGTCGCCGCTCTGATTACAGCCACGTGAACTTGATTAAAGAGCTGTGTCCCGAAGATTATAACAATTATTTAAGGATGCCTGAAGTGCTTTATGAAGAATTACAACGGCGGACTGACGCTCGACTCGCGGCCACGTACACACGCTTGAGTCAAGCTCGACGGATCGCTTCGAGTAGGTGCGAAGGAAATTACTTTTATTTAATTCCATCGAGCCGGCTCGATGCGAGCCTTCGAGCTATGAGTTTTGCGGTCCACACGTTAATATTTACTCGTTTTGGAGTAAAACTATCGAGTAATACCGAATGTGAGTACGGAGCTTAATGCTCCGTACTCACATACGGTTTTGCTCGATCGAGCTATCATGTCGAGTAAAAACTATGGCATGGGCTTTCGTCCACACATTCAGCATTAATCTATCGAGTGACGCACACCGTTCGGTTATTCACCGAACCGTTCGAGCCACAACATGTCTGTTCAACAAAGGAGACGGTGGCTACATTTAGCAGGTCTCGCAGTTCTTAACTATAAAAGAATAAAATAAAATGAAAAGAAGAAACAAAAAAGGAGGTACTGGGTTAAAGATTGGTTAGGTTAGGTTAATTCCATCGAGCCGGCTCATGCGAGCCTTCGAGCTGTGAGTTTTGCGGTCCACACGTTAATATTTACTCGTTTTGGAGTAAAACTATCGAGTAATACCGAATGTGAGTATGGAGCTTAACACGCATCAAAAAATTCATCGTTATCCTTGTCAATGGCGGTAAAAGTGCCCAGAAGGCTGGCAGCAAACAAATTATGTTCTGTTAAGAGTGCTAGTTTGTTAAATGACATACATATTATAACTATTGTTGATATATTTGTACAGAACCTATTTACTATCTTTCCATATTTACCTAGCTTTAATACTGAACATAGTCAATATCTATACTTATAATAAATCTGTAGAAGTGAAAATTCTGTACATTGAAAATATCGAAAAAATAAATGGCGGGAGGTGTTACTAGACCAACAACGAACCGAAAAGTGTGAAAAAAAAATTTTTTGTCTGTCTGTCTGTCTGTTTGTTCAGGTATCACGCACAAACTACCGGTTCGATTACGATGAACCTTGGTATAATTATTCTTTATTATCCTGGGCACCACACTGGGTAGTTTTTATCCCGGAAAAGTATAAACAATAAAAAACAAACTTAATTTTGCGGTTAAAAACTCATTGATAAGTTTCGTCATCCACACGCGAACGAAGTCGCAGGCACAGCTAGTAAATAATAAAAGACTTTTTATAATTTTAATTTGATTCTTTTAATTTACTCCTTTCCATTACATTTTGAAGCCATTTCATGATATTTCATCATGATCAAAGTTTCAATAGGTCGTACAAGTTATACTATGATTCCTGTAAGATTTTATTTAATTCATGACAAAATCACCGACAAAATTTATCCAATTTAGAAAATAAGTAATTCTTTTCTAAAACTTCAGTAAATCACATTATATGCCGGACATTCGACCAATACGGAACACAAGAATGGTAGGATCACGACTGGCCATAGGTCAATCTAAAGCACGATGTCGTCAACACAACTGTTAAAGAAAACTAAACCTTAACCCAAAGGGATACGGTTTTTTTTAAAGGGTCCATTTTGATAATGATGTCTAGTTTTTAGAACAAGTGATTTTGAAATTTAACAGCTTAGGTTAAGGTTGGTTGTTGTGTGGCTATATTGTCCATATAAAAGTCAAGAAAGTAGCGTGATTTAATAAATTAGCGGGTAATATTTAGATTAATAGGTTGTTGGATAAAATATAACAAATAGATTATGATCTCTATAATTAATTGTCGGAATAATTATTTCGTCCACGAAGACTTGTTAGAAAAATCGCGCATTTTAGTACTTAGATTAATTATATTTGGTGTTTTAGTTAAGCTTTGCTCCTCAATTTACCTAGAAATGTAATTCTTTTTTTATTAAAGTAATAGTCAAAGGTTAAGTACAAAAATATTGACAAATATCTGAGTGTTATAGGTCACCATGACAATTTATGTGTGCGACGACGAACTCATTACTGTATGGGACAAAAAAATATCTGATGAATTTGATGTTGCAAAATCCCCACGATAAACTGATTAACACTACAGTAGTCTTCATACTCACCCTCCCACACACATACAATCACCCTCATATTACACACAGGGAGGCCCACACATATACCACACACACACATTCTTTTCATTTACTTCTCCTTTTATTCTTATACTTAGCTTACTTTAAAGATGTTTACATAATTATTATTTACGAATTCGTCTAAGCTTATCAATGTATAATTGTTAAGGAAGAGCGCTGCTGTCTGAGATACAGATATTTAACCCTCCGTTGGTTGCGTGGGGTCCTTGAAAGCCCACGTGTTAGAAATATGCAATATTTATGTTTTTAAAGCAGTCCTAGCAAATCAAAACTTCAAATACCCTCCTAAGTTGAACTTTACTTTGCGCACATCGCAGTAAATGTTAGAGTGCGCGTAGACGCCGTGACATACAGACGCTTTTCTTGCGCGTGGGCTTTGAAAGACCCCATGCGACCAACCACTTAAGTATAATGGTAATAGAAGTTACTTTGTATTTTATTCGTAAAAAATGTTTTATTGGTCTTTTTATATTGTTTTGGATCAGTTTTAGTCATAAATACAATGGACAAACAACAAGAACGTATATTACGCTGGTTAGAGGATGAGGAGGACGATGTTCTTGGTGATGTTCTAATCGGGACTTACTCTGTTGCTCGCGTTTGCAACCGATGGCCACTGAGATTGTTTTATACTTTTCTGGATGTTGGAGCTGTAAATGCTCATATAATATTAGACACTGTCAATCAAGATAATCAAATTAGTCGCAAATTATTTTTAAAAACGCTGGCATTTGAATCATGTCGGCCTCAGTTGGAATCACGTGCCACCGTAGCAACTTTGCCGCGTGAACTAAAACAGCTTATAAGGCGATTCGTACCTCAGCATGAAGCTCAAACTGAGGAAAGTGATAACGTTATACCCATGAAAAAGCGGTGTATACATTGTCCCAGAAGAGCAGACCGAAAATTTAAATCAATCTGTAATTTTTGCAAGGGTAATATCTGTCCCGTACAAACCAAAACTCTATGCACTGATTGTGTTCAGTGCGTAAATTAGTCCGAATTCGGAAAGTAAAACTTTATATGTTTTTACGTCAAATTATTATAATGTTGATTGATCTCTAAGGGTGTTACCACACCATGTTTGTGTGATGAGCACGATCATTTGTTCTGGTTGTCTGGGTGTAATTTATCTATAATATGTATGTATTTAGAAATATATAAGTATGTTTATCAGTTGTCTGGTTACCATAACACAAGCTCTGCTTAGCTTGGGATCAGATGACCGTGTGTGAGTTGTCCCGGATTATTATTATTATTATTATTATTATTATTATTATTATTACCAATCGAGCGATCGTCGATCGATGGCATCGATCGACTATCGATCGATTGGTGTGGTAACACCCTAATAATTCCAAATAGGTAAAAAATTACGATAAGTTGAGAAGTTTCTATTTTTGATTAATTTTTTTGTTAAGACTAGTCGAAGAAGTCAATTTAAGAACCTACTTTGATATTTATTTTTTTAAGGAGTATATAAATGAATATATAGTAATAACTTTTTGATGTTTTATTGTTATACAAACTAGTTGGTAATAAAATATTAAAGTACATAGGATAAAACAAATAGTTAGATGCTTTTTACATCATTGAACTTTTTCAGGGACCCCACGCGACCAACTGCGTCACAATAGAGACGCGACCAACGGAGGGTTATTTATCTAGTTCAGACACAGATTTCTTGTCAATTAGTGGTATATTAAGCTTTATCTGTAAATGAAATCTGTTTTTTTAGAATTTAAATTTTTGCTTGAAATAAATAAAAAAAAAAAACAGTTTCCGCTCTTAATTTTTTCCAAGAATTGTACCTAAGTATTTCTCATGTCAACATTTTTTAATTATAACCCTTATATCACATAACATTTCAAATACTTCTACTAGGTACCTTCTGCATTTATTCCGCCATTATTTTTAATCCACCATCCAGCTATTTCATCCGCCATTTATAAGCACAAAGTAACTATTACGAACAAAGATATTGTTCAGAAAGTATTGTTTCACAAAGGAGATGCTATCGCAAGCATAATGATATGTAAACTGATGTCGCCTTATTCTTTGAGAAACTCTTTTCCGCGTTACTATTCTGTACTTTTTTTTCTTTTTATACAATTATTCTGATGTGCTTTTGTTTTGTTATTTTTGGCTGTAGTGAACACGCATTTTTGGCAGTGCTCACTTACAATATTGAGTTAACACAAGGGAACAATCAAGCTCAAAAATTTTAAGCTGGGGAATCGGTCTCAATATATTATTATGTAATTATTATTTAAGTAAATCAAATATTTAAGAAAATTTAGTTTTCTTTCTGAACATATCATGAGATTTGAACTTAATGCTTAAGACCTTAAGGTTACTTTGTACTATGCAGATTTTTTTTAACTATATGTTATTTCAAAGCTGGACAAAGATCTCCCCAACTGACTTCACAGTTTCATTCCTGCAAGTAGTGATCAATGTCAACTTACCCTGGTTAGTAATTATGACTAACTTCAAAATAATTAAAAAACTACCAAATCAACACTCTCCGCCTATGTAGATGCTATTTAAGATAAAAATAGTATCCATATAGGTCAAAAATAGCAGAATAGCCGAAGTCCTATTAGCAGCAGCGGTAGAGTGTGCTCTAGCCACTCGCTATAATGAGGCTTTCAACTATGTTGCTACTTGTTATGTTAGCCTGGTACCTCTAGCTAGTAAGGCCTTTAATGGTCAAACGTTTTCTTATTTTTTTTTTAGTTTAGAATCGTGATTTGATGATTAAGAAAAAAAATCGGGTTTAAGTAAGTACGTATAGCTGTTACTGTTAGGAAAAAAATTTTTAGGCGAGAAGCTACTAATGTAACATGGTAACACCCGGTCGCTGAAACACAAAAATTAATAAATAGTCAAATATTCATGATCAGCATTGTGATTGGCTGTTAGTCTTTGGGTAAACCAATCACAGTCGTGATTAGTAGATTTGACAGAAACCAAAAATGTTGGGATAATAATACTTCATGTTAGAAGATGCAAAAGACGAAACTCATAATAAGACAACACAAACTACTAAATTAAAAAACCTCTGCCTTCTGCGTGTTTTCTGAAAATATTGAAAAAAATACGATCGAAATTAAAATTGTATTTTTCCACGTACTGGTAACATATTGTAGCATCCTCGACCATAAAGTTCGGATAATCCCAATGAGTATATTTTTAAAACCCAATTACATTTTATAGCACCTGATTAAAATGGGTTAAAATTGCAATTATCCGCTCAATGTTGTGACAACATGTACCATTTATAATAACAGACAATATTTAAAAACGTGTTTGGATAACCTTGTTTTTAATATTTTTTAATTGATTCTACAAAAAAATAAGTGAAGTGTTGATAAAATAAAAGGCATACTCAAAGCCTGAATCATGTGAAGTATATTTATTCTAATAAATATAAAAAAAAATATTTAGCTAAAAAATCTATCTAACATAGAAACCGCGATAAAATCCGTAAAAGTAGTTTTATTTCAATGTCTAACATTCGCGTAAACCTCAAGAACTCACTATATAACATAATTTACATTTAGAATATAATTGCTTTTAAAGTTTACCAAAACGTCCATCGTTTAATCTTCAAACTCAAACGTATAACTATTGTAAAATAAATATTTGTGACAGCCGATCGCTATTTAGTGTTATGTAATCAATAGCACCCTGAAAAACTAACCCTCTACTGCTAGCATTCGTGATAGTTAAAAGTATTCGTACAAATGAACCCTCCGCTGCCAACATTTGTGATAATAACGTTAAAAGTATAAAATCGCCGGACCTGCCTCAACACTGAACTGATAGGGCAAGGGCATCGGACGGGCACAGCGCGAGTGCAGTAGTAACCAAAGACTAAAGGTATAAGTGATAAAATAACAGGAAGTTGCCTTTTATGCCTACAGATAAAATTCCTCAGGAAAGAAATGTTTATGAATCAAGTTAACGTACCATATTGTACCTACTATAATCTACTTATATTTTTTTACTAAGAAATCAAGATAATGTATGTATGAACAAAATATACTAAAAGCAAAAATAAAATAAAAAATTAAAATATAATTTTGTGGCCTGTTCCTGATTCTTATTTCATTAGAATCAAATAAATCGTAATTAACTATTGGATCCACAAATCAAAAAGTATTCTATGAACTCTATGAATAATATCTATAACTATGACGACATGGACATTTTGTTTTTGGTAATTAATAACTTATATGGTAAAAGATTATGTATCTTCCTACTTTGAAACAGATCTTCATCCATACACCAACCAATAAGATACCCAAACACAGTCCTTTGACAGTTGTTACCACTAGTCATCAAAACCAAAATCATCTCAACATGACTCATCTTCCACATCTGCAAGATTACTCTATGAGTTACTTGACCCCGCTCGTGCCCAGAGAGCGTTGCACCGCACTCAATTGGATGCGTGTAGGTATGTATGGTTCCGTGTGTACGTGGGAGTTGCTCTACGTATGTCTATGTTGGTAATTTGTAACGATTATGTTGGTAGATAGATGGGTGATTGATTGTTTTTTTTTTATTTTTTATTTCAAAGTAAAAATTTATTGACTCAATCTGTAATACCTTCACTGCACTATATTATTATGTAGTATTTTTTAAATATTGGCTGAATTTGGCAATGAGTAAAATTACATGACTAAAAGCAGATGGCAAGCAATAAACTAATAAAGAAACAGATAAACAGAAAAACCTGTGATTGGGTGTAAAAATATAAAAGTATATGGATTAGTTGGTTTTCCTTATGACCCTGATTAAAGTCGTGATGATTCCAATGACAGGAAACGGTAAGTTTGAATCAGTCTTAAAAACCGAAACCATTATTTACGTGAGTTCTGCACTGAGCAAAATGCAGTGCCGAATTACCACCAAATAATATCGAATCAAATGACGCTGCTGAATTCACATACAAGGCAAAAAGATAAATTACGCCGAGAAACACCAGACCTCATGAAACAAATGAAACTACAATTTACACAACAATGCTTACTGGCCCTAAAACATCAACAGCAACATTTCACCACGCCCAACTTCAAATCATGAACCGTCATTTAAATCACTTCTTACTCAGTTTCATTACGAACCTTACTTTCGCCACTATTCCTGCTGCGATATAAATCGCTAAGCAGGTTCCAGAACAAAAACTAGCCAACATAAACAACCATTTCTAGTTCTGTTACCGTCCGGAAAGATTGCACAACCAAGTTGCTTCCAATTGGACTGGTGAAATTTCCTGGGGCACTCGAATAAAGTTTAAATTATTTGTTTTTGTTCTGTCTGGTTTTGTCTGTCTGGGTTTAGCTGTGGATGTTGTTATGTAACGTATTGAGCTTTGTGAGGTCACTCGGTATTTTTTTGTTTTTGTGTTCTTTCTTTTGATTTATATCACATAAATCATATGGAACAAAAAAATTGTATACTTATTTCTTCGGCTATGTTTCTGTCTGTGTGTTCCATTGTGTAATAGTTATATTATGTATAAGAACTATTGTTGTTTTTTTTTTCGAGCATCTAAACCTAATAGCCTATCCTTAACTTGCATATCCTTTTCCAAAATACTTTTTGTTTCCATGTTCACCTAATTTTAAGCAGAGCTTAAGCTGAATAATCAAATATTGAAACAAATAACACATAAACCATCCCATTAAAAGGTCTCAATAACTCAAAACTTCAACATCTTCATCAGATCAGCAAATACATTCGTCTTAACCACGAAACAATATCAAAAGTCCACAATAACTATAGTCGAACCAAACTAAAACTTCACTAAAAAAATATAATTAATAATTAAAAAACACGCCTGCCATGTAAAAAAAAATAAAAACAAGTCAAATATTTGCCGTAAAGGAAAGGGTCGGTTACTTGGAACAATTCATTACAGGTCCCCCGACTGCAAATATTTGACTTGTTTTTATTTTTTTTTACATGGCAGGCGTGTTTTTTAATTATTAATTATATTTTTTTTATTTAATACCTTTTAGTGAACAACAAAAAGAATGACACAACAAAAAAAAAATTCGTTCGGAACCCTTTGCAGGCGATTTCGACTCACACTTGACCATTTTTTATGTCTACATAGCCTATGTCACTCGGGATAACTCAAAGCTTCTAATGATACCACAAACATTGAAATCGGTCAAGCTTTTTAGAAGTTATGGTGGAATAAAGAAACTCACAAACATACATACATACATACCTACATACATACATACATACATACATGAACCCTGAAAACATAACACTCCTTTTTGGGCAGTCGTGTAAAAATAAACAGCCAATGTCGATCTCTGTACAGTCACGAGCAAAAATATGTATACACTCTCCAATTCTTAACTGATTTTCTCTGCAATTCTAGATTGATATTGTAAATCTTGTTATGAGTAATTGTAAACCATTCCTTAATCATGTACATATTATTCTTTTTGAGTTGTTAACACAATATTCACGATAATTTTGTTTTACAATTTCTTTATGTGTGTACATATTTTTGATCGTGACTGTACTTTAAAGTTCCTACCGATATTGGACAACAGAATTTTAGCTTTCCGTCCACAAAGCATAAAGCTCGGGGGGATTTTATTTTCATTCAGTATTACCCTTAAATTCTTGGCTAGTTCGCTTTGCCACAATACCTCCTGTTTTGTGTTCAGTTTCTTGATTATTAAGCCTTTTGTCGGTAACCGTTGTATGTCTATACATCGGTTGTATAGTATGTCATATGTTACGCATTGGAGTATTCTATCCTCTTTTTTTGTCTGCAGTTTCCCTGTGATGGTCTTGTGGAGTATGCATAATAATATTTTGCATGCCGAAATGCAGAATATTTTTGGACCGCTATTACCTACCACTATTATATTTTGTATATAGGTACCCATATTCTTAAATTTGACATATAGCTGAAGCATTCTCCCTATCTATACAAATAAATCTGTAAAAGTGAAAATTCTGTACATTGAAAATATCGAACAAATAAATGGCGGGGGGTGTTACTAGACCGACACCGAACCGAAAAGTGTGAAAAAAAAATTTGCAATTAATGCTTAAGAAATCAAAACCGAATTATTTTTGTCTTGAACAATGGGTATAGTTACTATGTCATAGGTATAGACAGACTAACTATACTAACATTTTCTTTAACAATTCAAAATTAAATGATATTATCCTTTAGTTTCCTCATTCTAGAACCACCTCCTAGCACTTTTACTGCCGCAAATAAATATAAACTACAAAATAACAAATCGCAAACGTATTGTGATAGGAATAAGTTAGAGTGAGCAATAATTGCACAGCTGTGATTCAGTTAGGTTGGTACAGACAGTACTGCAACCCACGTGGTTCGCTGTTTCCTCACCAACCGGTCTACCCACTCTGGTTGTGGTCACAGTTGAAGCGGGGATGTTTTACTTAGGAGATATGTAACGCTTAAGTTAGGAGAGTAAAATTGGCGACTTTACTAATAGTGTATTGTTTTTGTCCAATTTCCCCTTAATATATACGCTTAGTAAAGACGTTGTATCATTATGAATATGATGGAATATATACATAAGAAGAGTCAAACATATATTTTATGTATTTTGGATCTTCGTAAAATATTAACTTACTTCCACAATTGATCTTATTTCAGATTATTCACAATCCCCGTTAACACTGGCACCACACCCAACATTGCATAACGCTTACCGTTTGAACCCGCTATAATTATTACTATAGTTATAGCCATTACACAAGGTTTAGACTAACTTTACCCTCCGTAGTTACCATGAGGTAGTAACATGGTGTTTTTGACCTACTTCAGCAAATCTACTAATGAACAGTTCCAAGAACAAAAAATGGTGCGGTTTTTACAATTTCTAGGAAACTAACGTTTTAACCCAGTTCTGAAGAAAAAGTAAGGCTTGTTTAACCTTTTAAGCGCTTGGCTAAATATCAATTGCCGTGCCCCTAGCAAATATCATGGTGTACAATAAAAAGTATTCTATCTGTCTATATCTACATAAATAGAGAGAAATAAGATGCAATAAAATCGAACAAAACAACAAAAATCGAGAACATTTTCTGTCGCATAAATACGACACGGGCGGTAGGGGCACGGAAATATTTGTCGCATATACATATACGACTCGGGCGGTTAAAGGGTTAATATTTGAAACTAAAGCACTTAAATATTATATTTATGTGTCTAATGTAGTTTTGGTTACTGAAGGCTTGTCAGTAATCATTTACAAAACTGACTCATTATTTTCTTTTCTGAATCGTTTCACTGACGACTTAAGTTATTTAACTTATACTTAGGGTATTGGCGTAGGATTGATTCCAAATGTCTGAAATATGATATTTGGTAAATAAGCAATTTCCATGAAAAAATATAATGTAGGTATTGTTGTTTATGTAATGTCCAAAAGGTTTTGTTTTATAAATTAAAGATTTATAATTTGAGATCTTACATGAAAACATAAAATAATTGTTTTCTAAGTTATAGGTATACTTATGTTAATATTATAATATTTACGATCTTTTCTTTTAATGTGCGTACTCAATTGACCTTTAAAACCAATACAAACAACGAATAATGAACATCATGTTTGATATAACTAGGATAAACATTTTGATACAAAAACAAACATGTTATGACTGTAATTACTAGTACAAACCAGTGATGTTGTTTGTTCAGCGGGATCACAGCCAGTTCCGACCATACACAGTCAACCAAACAATGGCTGAATCACAAGCCAGCTGCTTCGTTGCGCAGTATGATTTACGAGTGACGGTTTTACCTAAGAATATAGGATGAGACAGATGTGTTAAGGTCAAGATTTTTAGTAGCCGATTGTCTATGTGTCACAAAAATTCAACCTCAAACTCTGTGTGTCCTGAAGATTAAATCCTCTGCATCACAACGGAAATCCAATTAAATATTGAGAATAATATGGATATACAGGCTTTCTTACAGTTAACGTAAATAGTAGTAGTAGTATGCAAGCCCAAAATATCTCTTTTCAAAACTTCGTGGGTTTTTTTCGCTTCCTTAAAACGGAAGACGTGACTACAATGAATTTTCACTCCATTCGCTCTTAAGACTGTATTTGCAATATTTTACAGTTCTTTTAGTTTTAAACAGATGCACAATAGCTTAGATATTGTATCCGTCAGTTAGTAAACTAAATTAAATAATAGCAAACTGAAAATCAAAGAAAACACAACAACTACTACCAAAATTTCAGGGCACGAATTTCAGACTTTATGCCAGTCAAATGAAGCTAACAGGTATCTGGTTTGGTATATCTGCATTGTTTCCATAATCTATGGGTGCAACATTAACCAGTTTCAACGTATTTGCACTAACGCGGCCGATTGATACGACAATTTCGCAATGTTAGGCAAATTAGAATGTGCCGTTTGGAATTGTGCCTACCTTGTGTTTGGTATTTGTTAGTCCCTGTTTGAAGCCTGGCTTTAGGCAGTACAAAATGTTTGAACCTCAAAATCTGCCTATTCTGTTTCTAGTATTTTGGCATTTTGTGACGGCGATTTTTGAACTAGTTGTTTTGTGTTTGTGTATTTATGAACTCGTAAATCTAATTACAACAAGGTTACTAACTAGATCTAGAATCATGGGCCACTGCCCTAGATGTGTGGGGTGAAGACGTTTTATAAAATATAATGAGCTCTTAAGTTGAGAACGTAGTAGATTTTAGTTAGAAAACTTTCATTGAAACACACTCTTATACTGAGGAAAATTGGATTTTTGGTAGTTATCTAAATAAAACTGTCTTTTAAATATGATGTTAATGAAATCGAGCACGTTTGTATATTATCGTTACGGTGATCGTTAAACAGCCATTTTATTTAAAACGACATTACAGTACGTCTTGAAAACCAGTAGCTCAACTTATAAATCATTATTTAGGTGTTTTTTTTAAGAAATTTAAGCTAGTTAAACCATTATCATCGCCAGATAATATGAAAATATTGGATCTGGTACTCAAAATAATAATAATGTGCCTTTGCATGCCATAAACGCGCGGCCTATCATGAATGAAATTAAAGACGAACTTGTATTGTTTTTGTTAGAAAGTAAGAAACTGCTGACATGTTTGTTAGTGTTAAGTATGGACCAGATAAAATGTATTTATTTGCATCATATCTGCAACTCTCTCATCGCCTACCGAAATAAAGTCATTATGATCTAATCATAAATCCTTTTTAATATAAAACAACATCAGCAGAACTACTGTTTCAATTTTACTATCGTTATCGAAGTACAAAATGTTTACGGCATCAAGTATATCCGCTGTCGGGCAGATGTCATAAATGCGATCGTAAAACGTTTTATACATTTCAAGTGGTATTGGATCGCTGGATGGTGCTGAATTTTCTATCAATTTATTAGTTTAACCTATTTAATTTTATGACAGTTTTTGGTAGAAAATTTAGCAGGATTGATTAAAAATTACTATCTTTTATCTTTAGTTAGAGATTCTTGCTTGCAAGATCCTTCATCTGTAAATAGTTTGTAAGTAAAAAATATCATGACAAAAAAGATGAAAAGAAATAATCCTATTGCATTTTTGGGATTAGTCAAAGTTAAAAAAGATGAATTAGTTTCAGAGTATGTTCTGAAAGTTACTCTTTAATACTTTATTGCTGTAGTAATAAAGATAATTAGATAATAAAAAATATTCCTTTCGCGTGTTTGCCACATATACAAACTTATCATAAAGTGGTCACCATATGTTTTATTTGTAAGTATTACCTATTTAGTAGTTATTAATCCTGTAACAAATGACTTAAATTATTTATCGACCAATCCTCACCAACCCTGCCCTTAAGTGTAACTGTCCGACTTAAGACACTTGGAGCATTTTTTCTTATGTCGAACTGTGTAACTTAAGACACGCGAAAGGTCTGCCTTCGACATTCCTTTTCATTATTTTAAGTATCTACATTGACCGAGATATATTTTTAAGCAACAAAAGATTCACCTCTTTAACATTCCCTTTTCATCAAATATTTACTTATATTCTTTGGGACCTAGGTATATAGTTCTTAATATACCGTCAGATCTTCTTATATATAAAATTCTCGTGTCACAATGTTAGTTACCATTCTCCTCCGAAACGGCTTGACCGATTTTTATGAAATTTTATATGCATGTTCAATAGGTCTGAGAATCGGCTACTATCTATTTTTCATACCTCTAAGAGGTTACCACCTCTTAGAGGTATGAAAAATAGGTAGGTAGTAGGCAGGTGCTAGGTAGAAAAAATTGCATTGCAACGCATGCCGGGTACAGCTAGTAATTCTATAAATATCTTATATCGTAATACCTAGACCCAGTCAGTGACCGTTGAAGGATGTATCATAATCACGTCTGGTATTATAATATTATTCCTATTTAGAAGCTATGTGGTTTCCTGTTTGTAAACTAATGCCGTATAGGCCGGAGATCCAATTGAGCTGGTGTAATAATCTTCTAAGTAAATACTATACTACTGTATAATTGTATATGTATTATATGTGTAAGCTAATAACTAAAGTCTGGTTAAGCAGTTAAAGCCTACACTACGGCAACCTCTTCCAAAAAAAAATAAGCAGACAAAGCTTGTACTCAGGCTAAGTGCAGCATTTTTTTCAAAAAATAAAATAAGAAAAAATATGGTACGTATTTCCTTAACAAAAAACTGTAATTTCACGATTTGTTTGTAAACACAAGTTTCCGAAAATAAAACATTTATTGCCAGAGAGAGATGATCCAGAAAAATAAATTGCCAAAATATGAAAATGAGGAATTTTTATAAACAAAAGCAGCTCAAAGAGAATACATATTTGCACTTAAACATTATAAAGTCTATGACCATATTGCTATAATATCCATAGCACAAGAGGTCATCAGCCTTAATAACTATAATTCTAATTATATCCCGCGAATAATGTCACTTCCCATTGCATTGTATAAACGTTACGTCACCGCTAGTAAATGGTTATTACCTAGACAACTATAACTACACATACGTATTTATCATATGTACGAGTATGTATGTATATTCGACGAATATTATAAGTGCAATGTTATGTTTGTTGCTCTTTGGCTCAAAAACTACTGAACGGATTTGGATGAAATTCGGCAGATATATTATGAGCTAGATTACCATATTATGAGGTAAATGTTATTTTAGTGGTGTACAATAAAGAATATTCTATCTATCTATCTATCTAATTTTGATTCCTCTAAATCTATGGAAAATCTGAACCAAGAAGGTAAAACTGACAGACATGGAGCATTATGGTTCTATTTACATTTTAAAAGTGACAGTTGTAAGTTCTATTTCCGCAAAAATGAAACAGCATAATTTGATAAAAAATTTCACAAACGTAGAGATACCTCAACTTATTTGATGATGTCGTAAAATGATTTTCTAATTTTCTGTACCTATACATAAATATACGGTACAATGACTTGGTGACCTTTGAATAAAAATTTACATTTATAACAAACACGCTTCAAATAATAGCCCCAACTTTTTATAATTGACGTGTGAAACTATATTTAGCCTTGACAGAGAAACTAATAGACAAGACAATTAAATGATACAGAAGTTCCACTTTTCTTAAACAAAAGAATAAATAATAATGTGGACAACATCACTTACTTAGGCCTTGCTGTAGAACAAAATTAAGTAATTAAAGATAACGTAATTGTAGTGGAATCAAAGATAACGACGGTATTGCCTCGCCAGGGGATCGAACTTGGGACCTCAGAACTAGCGACACCTTGAAAACCGTAGTGTACGCCATTACACCAAGAAGTTGCTTTTTGGCTCATTGAATGTAATTTTTTTTTTATCAAAATTAAATACCAAGTGCCTATTTGTACTCATAATTTATGTACAGTTCATATGATGTTGTTTTTTGTCTTTTATATTTAAAGAAATTAAAAGTGTTATTCTTCTGTGATATATTTTTATGGCGATAAAACAATTTGCCGGCCATTAACACGTACTAACACGTTTCATCAGCTTGATTACGTAAAGTCGTAAATTTTGACTTATTTTTAACACGTTTTAATTAAAAACACAGATCTGACATTCAACACCAATCGGAACAAATAAAATAAACGATGATGAACAATAATGGACATAGAAAAATATGTAAATCTTCACACAAAACATCCAGATACAGGCTTGAAAAAAAATACATAATTGTTTACCATATTACCACATTATATTTTTATTTCATGCGAGGGTCGAACCCGTAATATATTTATAATAATAATAAAAATATTCCGGGACTGGTAACCAGACAACTGATAAACATACTTATATATTTCTAAATACATACATATTATAGATAAATTACACCCAGACACAGAACAAATGATCGTGCTCATCACACAAAGATTTGTCCTGAGTGGGAATCAAACCCACGACCTCCTGTATAGCAGTCAGGGTCGCTAACCACTAGACCAACAGGCCTGTCGTTGGCTTGTATTTATAAAAAATACAGTTTCCTACTAATTAACCTGAGAATATTTTTTCTGAATTTCTATATAATAACTCTTTAGAACAGCCTTATTTACGGGATTTCTTGCTGTTGATTTAAATAAACTCAACTCTCTGCTTTTTCTTTAGAATCTCAGATTTGCTTTTTAGTAACCATTAACGACTCTGAGTACGACATTATGTAATTATCCACCAAACCCAAACGTGCTTACAAAGCAATCGAACCAAACAATTACCTCACTAACAGCTCTTAAACATCCGTTCTCAAATCAACTCACACTCGACTTGAATACCGGATCTACAATAGGATCTTAATACATCCGGATCCGTATATAACGGTATTCAGAATTGGGATTGCATCTCTCTATCCCAAGAGAGTCACTTCACTCGCAAGCAGCTGCATTCTGGTTAATTCCAGATTGAACTGGATCGGATCTGGGATTTGATTTGTTAAAAGTACGGGTTTATTTATTGAGTTCTTTGGGATTTGTAATGGTATTAGATGGTATGGAGGAAGATGAGATTTTTTAATGCTCTTATCTTTGCATGTAATTTTAAATGAAACTAGCGTAACCTGCACCGGTACCCAGGTCTCTCCGGCGTCGCACGGGTAGGAAAATTCTTTGATCTTCTCTTAATAGGCAAGTTTAAGAGCCAGGTAAAGCTTAAATTTGCATAACTGTAGGACCTCTTAGCGTCCATCATGGTACCTTCTTGTATCGTTTTTAGTATGTAAGTTCAGGTTTTCCAAACTCAGTTTTAAATCGCAGTTAAGACTTATTCTGACTCTGTCACTTTAAGGCGTAAAATAGCAACAAATAGACATTTAAGAACGCGTGACCCAAAGGCTGGCTTCTACCTAGGTCAGCGAATAAGCATTGCCATACAACGTGATATGCAGTGACAGTGATGTGGATGAATTTTTTGATTATTTAGTTTATAATTCTTCTTATTTCTTGTGTAGGCTTAGTTGTTTTTTGTTTTTTTTTGTAAAAATATTAAGTTTAATTTCATCAATAAATGTTTTTCTAGAACATGTTAAAAGTAAAATGATGTTTCAGTTTTCCAGGGAAAGTCACTCAAAACCACCAGTGAGTCGTTTTATCTATTAAATCCATGTAAAAGTACATAACACTTAATAAACTTATATTGTGGTTACTGAACGAAAATTTCAAGCGTCTGTTAATTAGAAATAAATCTTCTTCAAAAAACAAACAGAAAAATATACAGTCGAATTGAGTACCTCCTCCTTTTTTTAAGTCGGTTAAAAATAAAACGATTTACACATGATTTTATGCAAACTTCAAGCATTGTATTTTGACAAACATCATAAGAAGTACGAGTATGTTATCAAAAACCTCGTAGTTATCGAAAGCAATGAGAAAGAATAAAGCAGAACGCGAAACTCATACGAATTTCATTGAAAAAATTTAAAAGAACCTACATTTTTCTCTCAGATCTTAGCTTCAAGTAAATCTCAAGTCTCTTTACAGTTTAATAAATCCTATTGATAAGATAGTCAATATTACGAACAATTATATTATTTGAGTTCTGTACGGAAAACCGGACGAAGTTTAAATGAAACTGAAATAGAAGAGGATTGGTATTTGTTCTTAGTAAATGGGTTTAGATTTGTTGAGAATTTGTATTTGACTTCTGTATTTATGATTTAGTTATATTTATATTTCTTTATGTCTTAGTTAGAGATATAAAGTGGTAAAGATAGTTTTATTTAGTTGTACTATATGTTTACCTCACTACCTTACTTATTGACTGGCGAATCTCTACCTATACTATAGTCGAGCAATTTATTTGGTGTGCTTACTTTTGTCATTTTAGTACAAATAGGTAGACCTATATCTTATATATAAAATTCTCGTGTCACAATGTTAGTTACCATACTCCTCCGAAACGGCTTGACCGATTTTTATGAAATTTTATATGCATATTCAGTATGTCTGCGAATCGGCTACTATCTATTTTTCATACCCCGTGGTAGTAGGTAGGTAGTAGGCAGGTGCTAGGTAGAAAAAATTGCATTGCAACGCTACAACGGTACAGCTAGTACTTATATAATATTTTTCATTTTAACAGAATCATAATATTATTACCATAACCCGACTATGCTACAATTATAATATGATTTGTTTTACTTCCATTTTATTTTGTTCTGTGTCAATCAAGAAAATCCAAATATTTAGTAGATAGAAGTCTTTATCAATTTGATGCAAAACAAATCTCAACCGCTTCACACATGCATTCCCACCGTCATTTTACCCCGATTGATACACAATACCTTAAATAAAACTCTTCACTCAAATAAACTCCTCACTTGTACCATAAAGTAGAAAGAGTACAAATGTCATCCCGCCACCTGGCAATCCAATTTCATCTTGAGCGTCTCTCAAGGGACTTACCCGATAGACATGTATTCTATAGATCTGTTCAATACCCACACTTATTCTGTACCTAACGCATTGAAGGTATTTGCGAACCTTATTCTGGTATTTCTTGCATACCGTTTCGGGTTAGATTTGGGAGATTGAGTTTAGAGCCATCTAGTGGCGGGTAGCGGTCTTTATAGTGTGTTTATTTAAATAAGATTGCGAAAGCTTTGTTTAAGGAAATACAATAAATTAAATGTCGAAATTTAAATAACAAATTTGAATTTTTAAATTTGTGTTTAGTTTACATTCAACATACTACTTTAATAAAAACATAAAGTATACGCGATGCTAGTGACATCTAGTTACTAAAGAAGTAACTAACATAACAACAAAATAAATGATGTAAAAAATTAAAGGTTTTCAAAGATTGTTTTCTCTACTAGCCATAGTTCATTAATTTTGTAAAATACCTATTTTTATAAAGATATGGAAATATTTATTCACTTACTATAATCGTAAATCATCAACAAACATTAAAATTCTACCAACAATCTTATAAAACGGATTCCTTTCTTTGATTAAAAATAAACGTTTGTAAGGCTTTGCACATGTCCTCGGTAACTACATTTTATCAGCGAGCAATCCCTAGGGAAGTACACAGTGAGCAGATCGAATACGTTGCTTATACTATACTATACATTTACGGCAGAAATGTATAAATGTAAGTACTTTTGTTTATGACTTGTTCTGTCTATTTTCAAGTTGTATTGGCTGGCTTGTGTGTGGGATCTTATGTTTAGATTTTTTGTGTGTTTTTACGTGTTAAGTGTGTAAGTGTTTTGAAGGTAAAGACAAGACGTGTGCTTTCAAGGTTTGGATCCAAAACTACAAGAAAAATCTTATATATAAAATTCTCGTGTCACAATGTTAGTTACCATACTCCTCCGAAACGGCTTGACCGATTTTTATGAAATTTTATATTCATATTCAGTAGGTCTGAGAATCGGCTACTATCTATTTTTCATACCCCTAAGTGGTAGTAGGTAGGTAGTAGGCAGGTGCTAGGTAGAAAAAATTGCATTGCAACGCATGCCGGGTACAGCTAGTGCCTAGTAGTAATGTAAGCACCAAACAAGAAATTTAAACGATGCCGATTGGATTTCGTACTTTGAAATACATTAATATTCGTTTTGTATGTGTCAAAATTATACATAAGTGGATCTATAAGGGTGCGTCTAGACCTGACGAACAAGCAGTACACGAGCAGCTCGAGCTCGCGCGCGCTCACGTCTGGCGGACGGCGTTATTGACACTAGTGCGTTCCCGGCATGATCGCGAGCTGCTCGTGTAATACTCGTTCGTTAGATCTGGACGCACCCTTACAAGATTTTGCTCCATTTAGTTTTTAGATAATCCTCAAAACTTCTTAAAACAATTCGATAAAATATAACAGAGAGTTTCAAACTCTATCGCAGTATTCTATCTTCACATCTATTTAAAAAAAACAAATATAGTGCGGCTGCTTTGATCCTTGAAGTAATTCGCCGACAAATACATTATGTAAAAGTTAGTGTTTCTAAAATACAAGTACAATTGTATAAATTGTCTTAACAAATCAACGCTCGATTATAAATCATTTTGTATACAAAGACAAATTAGCATTATTAGATGTAAATGTCTGTCTGTGTCTAGTGTTTGATCTCTAATCTTGTTTATACAATGTTAAGATCAATTATTATATTGTTTGCAAATTATTTCAATAGCTTAAAGGTAAGTTGGATAGTACAGATAGTGTGACGGTTCTAAGACTCGTGAAAATGTGTTTAGAGTTTAATTTTAGGTCACAATATCTATAATCTTAGTCCTTAATAGGGATTTATAATCTGGTAAGCCATCCTACATAATATTATTAAATGTACTATCTTTTAAACTATCGCGCTGCATGTTTATAGTAATATAATTCACGGGAATAAGCGCACATGCATAAATACCTTTTTTGCTTGACGTTTCGACCGGGTTACAACGGCCGTGGTCGCAAGCAGACTGTCTCAAGAGTCTGCTTATTCCCGTGAATTATATTACTATTACAAATGTAGTCATTTTCTAAACACAATATATAATCGCTTAGATCTTTGCAGCAGTTTTCAGCAATAGATCAAGTGATTCAAAAAAAGGTTTATATAATAATAATAATATCCTGGGACAACTCACACACGGTTATCTGATCCCAAGCTAAGCAGAACTTGTGTTATGGTAACCAGACAACTGAAAAACTTATTTATATATTTCTAAATACATACATATTATAGATAAATTACACCCAGACACCAGAACAAATGATCATGCTCATCACACAACATTTGTCCTGGGCGGGAATCGAACCCACGACCTCCGGTATAGCAGTCAGGGTCACTAACCACTAGACCAACAGGCCCGTCATAAATGCATATTAAAGTCAATAAAAACAGAGAAAACCCGGATACCGTGCGAAGCCGAAAAGGAGAGCTAGTGTATTATAACTTAGTATAAAAAAAAATGATTTTATCAAACTTTATTAATTAATTTATATTATGTTTTGTTAGTAGCTTATAAACATTTGTAATTTATAGATAGTAAATGAATAAATGAGTATTGTTTTTACTAACCCAAAAACATCTGAAAACGTAACCAAAACGATCTTTATAAAGCAGCTTCGTAAAATAAAACCTTATCCAACGCAAGACATATTTTATCTTAAATTTATTAGTCATTAAATTAACTAAGGATAGCTATTCGGGAACATTCTTTTGCCTCCATTTTAGCATTTAATTGTTTACGGAAGCTCCCAAAGTATTTATAGTTTGGTAGGAAACTTTATGGTTGTCTTGCTTCCGGTTTTAAACTGTCAAAGATAAAACACGAAATAGCTATTAAGCTTTTATTTAAAAACAAATATCAACTGAGATGTGAACTATTTACTAATAATTAAATAAAATTATTTCTTAGTTTCATTTAGTTTATAATTCTTCGGCTTAGTTTTTATAATATTGTAAATATTTTAAGTTTAATTCCATTAATAAAGAAGTTTTCCATTTAATAAAATTATATTTTGATTACCGAATTTTGGACGACTTTCAAATAGCACACATTCACACTAGCTAGTCATGGTGTGACTAGCTGGTGTGACTATATGGAAGTCACACAGGGGCCCGAGTCCGCTATTTTAAGTCAGTGAGTGGCGGGTTAATAAACATTCCAGTGTACTTGTTTTTGTGCCTAATTTTCGTATTCAGATAAGAACAGTCCCTTGCAATCCTACAATGACAACAGTGGCAAGTAGGTGTACATTTGTCATTAAACTAAAATTATCTGAATACGAAAATTAGGCACAAAAACAAGTACACTGGAACGTTTATTAACCCGCCACTCACTGACTTAAAATAGCGGACTCGGGCCCCTGGTGTGACTTGAAACTTCACACTGGTGAAGCTTCACGCTAGTTACACTGGTGTGACTAGCTGGTGTGACTATATGGAAGTCGTCGAATTTTGTTATCATTTTGCTGAATTTAGGTGTCAAAAAATAATAAAATAAATAATCTAAATTTTTTGGAACTGAAAGAGGTAGCCGGACAGCTAACAGTCATACTGCAAGGGTTGGTTAGAGGTGGCGCGAGATAGAGAACTATGAAAAGACTTGGCCCTTGGGGAGGCCTTTGCGCAGCTATGGGACAGTCTAACCAAGAAAAGTAAATAACTGTCAGGGGAAAAAACATGGTACGCCGACCTCAATTAAATTGGGAAATGGCAGGAAGAATAAGAAGATACCTATCTTTACTTTAAAATTATGTCACCCAATGTTGAGCGAATAACGCGTTCCCTCCTAAAAGCATCTAACTTTTTAATATACTACCCATTAACTATTATAAATACTACAATAATCATCGTTCCATTAATTAATTAGACTACCATAAATACTCGATGACTTATGACATCACACATCTAATCCAAGGCGCCTCTTACCGGTCGGCGCGGTCTACATAGTGACCGGTTGCAATTCTGGGCGCACGCAACTCCTTGCGTAACCGGCGCTGATTGGTCGATATGCCGTAAAGATTTGTGACACACGGCTCTGTAGATTAGACAGCTGAAATGTTTATTTTTGGAATATTCATGATAGTATCAATAATAATGAAATAATTACTAATGTCTTTAAAATAACGATTTTTGGCTGCGAAATTCCCTAAATATGAGATTAAAACAATAACTACAGCACCATTTTCTTCGGTATTATTTGACGACCTTTTGTTTGATAAATTTGGCAGAACCTCTGACGACGCCGACTTCCTCACTCGCCTTTTAAGAAAAAAAAAAACCACTTTTTTTTGCATGTATGGTATCAGTTATCGATACCTAACAACACCTTAACGGATCGGACAGGGTTTTCTTAACACCCTGTATATGAATAATTAAAAAAAAATCATTTATATCTTCTATCAATGGAAACTACAATAATCAACTTATATTTTTAACAAAATACCTAGTTCAAGCCGCTTTTAAAACAAAGCACAGTCCTTATCTAATCCTAGCAAACTAGACAATAATACCACAAGTTAATTTAAACGCATGCAGTATGTGCAGACATGCAGCCGATGTCTCTCATGTGCAAGTTATTGCATAACAAGCGGTTAATTGGCAAGCCTTGAGGCACACACTGTTTCTCAAACTATATAACGTTAGGTATGTACTATTGTCTATAGTATGTCAGAGTATGTTAGGAACATCTTCACGTCGAATATCTGAATAATTAATTATTTTTTTGTAAAATTTTGCTCCTATTAGGAAAATCGAAAAAAAAAAGATTTCATACGGGAACGGGGACTTAAGCGGATTATTATTATAATACTTCTGATTAGTGAAACTCCTGTTGTCAGAAATAGGCATTTATGTTTACAAACAATCAGGTAAATCGCTTTTCCGTTTAGAAGACATCGAATGACAGTAAATAACTTTTTTTTAATTCCCTATCAAAATATAAGGTGATGGAGTAACCAAATATTTTGGCACATTCAATCATACATTAAAATGTATTTTGCTTCATTTACGAACTAGATACATATATAAATTAACTGGCCTTTAAGAAAAACGTTTTATTTTTGTTCATTTCATTGTGCTGTCTTGTGTGCAGCTGTACCTACCAAATAAATGTGTTTCGTTCTTTCCAAACCGTAAAGGATACAAAAAACGACAGTAGATAAAATAAATAAATAGCTCATCCAACATGTTCGACAACAAGCGCATATATTCTACCGCTCGCTGTCCTCGCCACCCGTATGTCTCACATTACAGTCGCGTGCGCCCGCGCACGTGTGCCGTGCCGTGACAACCGATAACTCGCTCCAACACTTTCTTTGTTTTAGCGTAAACGCGACGCGAATACATGATATTTAGTTCGTATGCCCAAACATCGATAACGGTTTCCGATTTCTATCCTTTGGTTGGGTTGAATTTGAGTCTGGGGTAGAAAAAATCGTGTCTTTATTTTTTTTAATAATATACCGTAGAAAAGATTAGAACTAAACTGGTATTTATGATTCTGGGTAGTTATTTGGAACCTTTGTTGACCTATTGTACAGATTTTTATCCCTAGGCTTTCCTATGTTATTTACTAAAATGGCAGAAAATACACTTTGTATTTCTTTTCAATTAATCATTTTAGCGACATTGCTTGGTTACGAATTAAACACAGCGTTAATCCCAGTATTTTTATACATATTGTTATAACTCATCAAGACCTGTATATAATAGAAACCCTAGTCTTATAGACTACTATACTCTCCAATCTTGACACACTGGACAATATCCTTCACAGTAAAAAAATACCCCATGTTAACTAGAAAAATAAAAATTAGTTAAATGTGTATAAAAAGTATGTTATATCAACCCATGTCGAACCACGTTGCACCTTATATATATTTTCCTAATCTTTAATTAAGTCTTAATTAATTATTATGCAAATTACCTAATCAAGCAAATATTTAATTAAACTTTCGACCCATATTTAACGCACGATCGTCTAATCGGGTGAATGCACCAATTATCGTCCGTAGCAATTTTATTAGTTAATTAATTTGTTAGGACTTAAGTATTAACACATGTGTTATATACATACAAACATATGCTAACATATTTTTCTTATTTGTTAATCTGTCTTTGACCATTTACTTTATTTTTGGCCCTTGTGTTCATTTTTATTTGGTTGTAAATGTGTATAAACGGGCATATTTATAACAATGGGATCTTCATATTTCTTCTATAAATGCAAATATATGCTTAATATTTTTTTCTTCGACGAATATATCATCATCCATTATCATCAATATACGGGGTATGTAAGGTACTGCAAGTATATTGCCATATTATATCGGGCTTGTGCTACATGACTCAATACTAGATTACCTAAGAAAGTACCTAAGACATGTGATTTTAATCTAGTACAACATACTTGTATTCCAGTTATCGTGAACTAGTTTACCGTTTCCGATCACCGAGTTTCATTGAGATTCATTCGCTTGTAAAATAATGATATGTTAAGAGCTATATTGCTATTAAAATAGCACTAAAATAGGCTAATATAAGCATTAAAGATTTTATTAAAATAATAATGCTAACTATAACTCAATTCAAATGTCGTGGTGGCCTAGCGGTTCAATGAACGGATTTGTATGCACACCTTAAAAAAATAGCAGCCATTAAAAAAATAGATATGTATGCACATAAAGTCTTCAATTTAGATGAAGTAATGGAAATAAGTTTAAATGACCATAAAGCAACGTTAGCCAGAATTCCTTTTAGTTGTTGCTTTTTTTTTACAGTTTTCAGTGCGAGAGGTTCTTGGCAACTGTCCCCGAAACAAACTGTGAAGCGCTTAATGCGTGGAGGCAGTGTTTACCAGTATCTGAATGCTGAAAATCTGTTTTACATTTAATATTTTAAAGGATGTTGTATTCAAATGTGGTTGTGGCTGAGATTTAAATAGTATACAATAGAATCTCAGTTTTATTGCTTTTTGGGCGGTTTCCCATTTCATGTAATATCATTTTAGTAATATTTGGTTTAAAATATAATGATTATTGAATTAATCTAATTGAAAATCAACTAACCGTTTTATTTTTGTAAGTTGCTCCTCAGATGAAACCGACAGGCCTCTTTGTATGAAACCAAAATAAGAACGGCAAAAGGTACTGTACCTGAAACAAACAAACAGCATTTCAATAAAAACATATACAGTAATATACAATACACACACACCACCACCCATCTAAATAACGACCGCTGCTTACACCACTTAACCGACCCCTAAACATGTCATATGACGTCACAAAGTAGGGTAAAGGTACCTGTTGACGGTCGCGTGCCGCAAAATTATTACCTTAATCCGCCATTTTGGATGTAAGTGTGTGTTACCGTTTCATTTGTCACTCACTCACGTCATTGGTCGAAACCAATTGGTTCTCGTTTTGAACTCGTTTCGCACGCGAACCAGGGTTTGGTTTTAATTGGATGAGTGGAATGCATTTACTGGAGTGTTTTTGATTGGATTTCGTTGAGAGAATTAATTCGGAGTATTGTTAACACGTGTTGTAATTTATTCTAATATAATGGGAACGATTCTATTAAGTAGGCAATACTACCAAGTGTAAATAACATTAAACTGTTTTTAAAAGGAACAGACAACGTTATTAATTAAAATAAATAAAAACGACTATTATTTTTCGAGTATACAACTGCAAGGTAAAACATCTACATACATACATGTAATCACGCCTCTTTCCCTTGTAGGGGTAGGCAGAGACCACTTCTTTCCACTTGCTACGATCCTTACACACTTGTTTCGCTTTGTCCACTTTCATTATTCCCTTCATACATGCTGTTCGGTTTATGGTACTCTTGACCTGGCCTTTCTTCATTCACACTCGCCTTATACACTTTTTTCGTCAATCGTTCTTCATTCATTCTCTCGACATAGCCAAACCATCTCAGCATACCTTTCTTAATTTTTGTCTCAACATCCATCATCTGACATACTTCATCCACCTTACCATCCATTCCTCCTCTTACATTTAACGTAGCGAAGCGGCTCTCCGTGGGCCACTTTTCGCCCCCGTGAAAAACGAGACGTGATGGGTGGCGAGCCACATCGCCGCCATTTTGGATAATTAAATTATTTTTATGATTGTCCATTGCGTTCCTGCGGGATAAGGAATTGGGAAAGGATACATTGGAAAGGATAACAAGGTAGGACGGGATATAGGATGCTACCATCACGGAGGTACAATGAATGTGACAGCAACAGCTAGGGCAGTCCGGGGTCGCGTACCCGTAGTGGATCTAGCCAGTTGTCGGACAGATAACTGCTAGATCCACCCCTTGAACCTAAAACATCTCTATCTTATAAACTAAGAAGAAGTAGTTTTTAAAGACTCATCACGTTAAATCAGCTTGAAAGAGTAGCAATATGACACAATACAAAAAGTGTAAATAAATTGAGGGAGTGAGGGCAACAGTGATTGCTAGGGAAGACAGTGTGTATGAGTTAAAAGGAGAGAGTCTAATTAATCATACCAAAACTAACGAATTAATCCCTTCTGAGAACATTCCTTTAATCCAACGAATTACCATTTATAAATAATTCACTAATTAATTATCAATCCTATTTAAAATATCCTTTTACCCTTTATAAAGTTTACCAAGTAAATATCTACTTCAAAGATTATTTATTAAATACTCGTTATTTATTCATTCAAAACAAGGAATTATGACGAGCATTTGTTAAACAGAATTAATAGCGCTAACGAAACGCCTGATCACTTTTACAAATTAATTAGGGATATTTATCAAAACTAATCTGGGCAAAGTTTAGGAATTATTGAGCGCAAAATATAGGTATATTGTACGCCAAATAATTATATATTTAGCATATAATAATAATAATGATGCTACGGTTTTTTTACCGTTTAGGATTATTCTTATGAACTAGTACTGTCCGTGTTTTCATTTATTGTCGTATTGTCATCACCACTCTGTATAAAATTCTCGTGTCACAATGTTAGGAGAATCGACTACTATCTATTTTTTATACCCCTGAGTGGTAGTCGGTAGGTAGTAGGCAGGTGCTAGGTAGAAAAAATTGCATTGCAACGCTGAATACCGTATTTTACATGGAGCGACTGCCTATCTGACCTCCACAACCCATTTTACTGGGTATTAACACAGTATCCCATGGTAAGACAGAAATGGTTGTCAGAATTGACTTAACGACTGCCAAAGATCATAGTATGACAGTCGGGACCTACGGCTTAACGTGCTATCCGAGGTATCTAAAATCCGTCCATGTCGATAGTTAATTTGATAGGTTCATTTTCACGGAAACAAGGCAAGAAAACACGATATTTAACAACAAAAAATACTCAATTGGTAACAACATACATTTTCCTCAATAATAAAAATTAAGATGCCAATTGTAACGTATCCAAAAATACTTCGTTTTTAAGAATGATCTAAATAAGGCCCCAATTATGCGATTAAAGCCCACTCGTGGCCTTGCTCAATTAACGAGCATTCGATATTGGGCGTTAGATTATATTGATTTCCCTATTTGTATCTTGTGATCAAATATATATAGATCATAATGAGCAATGTACGTCACTCTTCAGTTCTAAGAACGCTTATTATAGATAGTTTACGATCATGGAGTCTGTACAGGAAGAGAACAGTCATAGAATTTGAGAGCGACAGATTACAGACACATCTTATTTAGTGGTGTGTCACATTGACAATATTTTTAAAGGCAAAAAAAAACATAAATTTGTAAAAAAGACAATTTGACGATCCTGTATAAAATGTGATAGCTTGGGATAGTCCTTTTATCGCCAGCAATGAGGTCGACATGAGGTCGACGTGAGTTTATCGGCCGACAACAAACCTCTTCACCCTATTAACGGAAAGTGATAAATCCAGTTCTGCGAATATTTCGCTTTTAAAATGGCCGCAAGTATTGTGAAATAAAATACTTAAATGTGGTTTATTTTATTGACATGGTTACGGATAAATAAGGGTTAAACGGTTCGCGTAGTAATAGGATTTCTGGGTTGTATAAAAGCGGGTTCGAAAACCAGACTCAAAAATTATTTTCTAATTTGTCAGTTTATTACATTGGATTTATTAACACAGCAGTACAGCACTATTGGTACCGGCTTTATTCGAAGATTTAATTAAATCTTTTAAAAGCCCTAAAATCTGACACGGGTTTGGACACTGGATTGTGAAAGTCAAACAGACAGAATGCTGTTTTAAAAGTTCTGATATGTTATAAAAGAACATTAAGACGTGAAGGTAATTCTATAACTCTCATTTAAATAGTCCAAAGAGTTGAAAAAAACGTATTTAATTTAATTATTTCGTAAGGAACTGCTCAAATTGCGGTTCCAACGCCGCACGTTTTCAACTTAATTCCGTAATAAATGTTCTGGAAGAAGCAATGTATTGTAGTTCCAGAATTTAGATCGTTGAATGCTTGACCGCAGCTGGTTTTGTTAGCGCTTGGCTGTTACCACATTAGCATTCAAAGAAATTAAAAAGGAGCAAAGTGGAAAAGAAATTAAAAAGTACGTTTTGTTTGGATTTTAATTATTTTCTAGCATTTCTATATCTATTGTCAAATTTCTTAATGCCTAGAGTGGTTACCTAGGCTACCTGTTACAATACACATATTTTTTATTTACTACTTGTGCTAGCTTCATTCCATAAGTTTTGAGTTTGAGAACAAAATGTGCTAAACCTTCTTATTACTGAGGTTTGAAAAATGCAACAATGTTTTAACCCCCGACGCAAAAAGAGGGGTGTCATAAATTTCTTGTGTCGGCCTGTCTTCCGTGTGGCATCGTAGCTCCTAAACGAATGGACTGATTATGCGGAAATCTAATGTGATCGCGATAGTTCTTGGCTCTAATCATATGAAGATATTTTCACGACTTCAGAGACTTTTTTTTTAATTTGTAGTTATATCTATCTTAGTCATAGATCGTCAACCAAAGGTTTATGTACAGGTGTTCAGTATATACATAATGTTTGATAATAAGTCTTTATTTGTTTTTATTTCTGTCCAGTGTTGCCATTGTGTTAGTTGTTACATTGTTACCTTTGATCCGTTATGTTTTGTTATGATATTGTCAATTCATTGTTGTACTTCCTCTCTGAATATACGAGAATCATAGAGTATCTGGTCTTTGATAGAATGTTGGGACTAAACAATAGACTGGAATGGACAAATAATATTTGACAAAAATGTTTCCAATATTTATTTCTGGAGTGTCATTATGATTTCGTTTTCAGTCCTTCGTTCGACTGTCATACGTTGATCTTTGGCAGTCGTTAAGTCAATTCTGACAACTAGTCTTACCGTGGGATACTGTGTTCCCCAGTAAAATGGGTTGTGGAGGTCAGATAGGCAGTCGCTCCATGTAAAAACGGTATTCAGCTGAATCTGGTAAGACTGGTAGCCGACCCCAACATAGTTGGGAAAAGGCTCGGGAGATGATGCCTTCGTTCAGGATTGAAATGAAATAGGCTGATGTAGAGCTGAGGAGATGATGAAATGGCAATACTTGTTTACTTGATAATGAGAATTATGATAGTTTAAACTTATCTTTAAAAAGATTTTATTATATACAGGGTGTTAAGAAAACCCTGTCCGATCCGTTAAGGTATTGTTTGGTATCGATATCTGATTCCATCAATAAAAAAAATATTTGGAAAAAAAAAACTAAAAAAAAAAAAACTCAAAAGGCAAGATAGAGAGAGTCGGCGTCGTCGCAGGTGCTGCCAAATGATCATACTAAGGCCGCCAATATATAATGACATATTTAATGACATACCTATGCTCTTATCATAAATATTATCATGGAATTAAAATATTATGATGCACACAAACTTTTACAGTATCTGTCATTACAATTCCTAGAAAGCTCATGGGAACAAAAAAAAATCATATCAACTTCTGCAAAACATCTAATTAACGAGTTCTAGCCACTTATAGTTGTCATCGCAACGCAAAACAAATTGCATTACTCATCAGACGATCGGCGCTTGCGCATCTGTCGTTGTTGTTAAGTCTACAGAGCAGAGGTTAATCATCTCTTTCCTGTTTCAAATAGTTTTTGTATTGAGTCTTTAGTTTAAAAATAGTGTGTCATCTTATTAGTTGAAAAAATTGTCGTCGTACATCGTCGTCATAACATTAATTAGTTTATTTTGCAGCGATATAGGCCTATGTCGCTTTAAAATAAAAGAATTAATAATACCGGCCTATAAATGTCCCGACTGTCATACGTACATCTTTGACAGTCGTTAAGTCAATTCTGACAACCAGTCTTATTATGGGATACTTTATTTCCCAGTAAAATGGGTTGTGGAGGTCAGATACGGAATAGGAAAAATACGGTATTCAGCCGAATCTGGTAAGACTGGTAGCCGACCCCAACATAGTTTGGGAAAACGGCTAGGCAGGCAGCCTATAAATGACCCACTGCTAGGCATAGACCTCTTCTCATGTAGAGAAGGAATGATCATTGGTTACCACGGTTGCATATTACGGTCGGTGATTTTAGATAACAATTATTGGTATCTAAATTAACATGCGACAATGTAAATTAATGAACTCTTATGAGTTTTTAAACTAACATTTAACCCCCTTAAAATTTCTCAATAATGTGGTACATACTTCTATATTCTTACTAACCTCGTGCGCGAACTAACTTGCTGCGCGGGACGCCACTCGCGAGCGCGCTCCGCACTCTCAACCTCATTGCTCATAACATAGACATATTCTGTTGCGCTTTGGGTGAATTTACAAAAACAGCTACTTATATAATTTGCTATGGCAAAAAGCGTGGATTTTCTTAAAAATTTTAAGTGTGCTACAATATCGCATTGGGTTTAGCCTGTAAGGATATTTGTATGTGAAGATTGAAAATAAAGAAAGTAAAGATTGCAGACGTGTGTGTTCACATTTATATAAACCACGTTGTTTCTAAAAGTGAAGACTTATAATTGGCTTTCTGTAAACTGAATTATAGCTAATCCAGATTTGTATAGCTGTTAGTCTTCCATATTGTATTAAATAAATAAATAAATAAATAAATATTTAGCGCCATACCAATTCAAAACCGATTTAAACTGGTAAATCATTTAACAATAAACCCAGCATCATGAAATCCGAACTTACATTTATATACATAATTTATTCCATTACCTTTCATCTTAAAGTATAGAACATTCAAATTATCCTGTGCGAAAATAGACTCTGAATCTCAATTGGAATTTACATATAAATCACTCGAGAGAAGTACCGAATTTATCACGTAAATGTGACAAGCTCTTGAATTTTATGCTCTCCTGATTCTCTACCTAAGGGCTCACATATATTATAGGTAAGATAAACTCACTATACCTTATTTGTAGGTACATGTCTATGTAGGTATAGGTATATGTACAACTATGTGCCTGCGACTTCGTTCGCGTGGATGATGAAACTTATGAATGAGTTTTTAACCGCAAAATTAAGTTTGTTTTTTATTGTTTATACTTTTCCGGGATAAAAACTACCCAGTAAATAATAATAATAATAATAAAAATGTTTTATTGGCATAAAAAGAGGTACAATTATATTGGAGGCCCTGGCTCCTGAGCTAGGTGAGACCTGTGTTACAGGAACCAGTGTCTTCACCCGTTTTTGGAACAATACTTTATATGCAAAAAAAAATCAATCACAAAATGGTTAACTGTACAGTAAATTGAGAAAGAGAAAAAAAAAAAAAGAAGAAGAAGAAAATCAATGACATGCTTGCTCTTTTGTGGTCTGAGTGGTGTGGTGAGAGTCTGAGCGTAAATATGTATGGGTTGTGTTGTTTGTGTATGTGTGTGTGTGTGCGTGTGTGTGTGTGTGTGTGTTATTAACATCATGAGTACTGTTCTTTGATTAAGTTTTCCGTCTGTGCGTAATCGAGTGTTTGGAGCCATGATTTAAGTATCTTTTTTGTTTTATTTTTAGTTTGTGGGTTGAAGTTTAGAATTTTGTTGGTTTTGTTATACAGATATGTAGTTAGGAAAAGTCGCTGCCGACGAGCCGAGACGGTCTTGCATTTGATCGTGCTACATACATTACCGACGGTTCTTTTATGTTTGATTCCTTGTTTTAGCGGTGTGATTGAGTGCTGTGTCAATATGAGATTGAGAAGGTATAGTTGTCTCACTGTAAGTATTTGACAATCTTTGTATAGTGTTTTTGTAGGAAACCGGTATGGCTTGAAGGTCATTACTTTTAACAGAGATCGTTGAGCTCTTTCGAGGGTTATCATGTAAGTTTTACAGGCGCCCCCCCATGCCGTGATACAGTAGCTTATGATTGATTGTGCCAGTGCTTGATAAATAGTGCGTAGGAGTTGGAAGTCGGCCACTTGTCTTAGTTTTTTGAACGCCCATATGAGTTTTCTAACTCGGGAGGACGTTTGCTCGATGTGGGGGCGCCAGCTAAGTCTTTCGTCCAGTATCACACCCAGATACTTCATTGTTTTTTGTTGTGTAATTGGAAGACACGAGCATGGTGTAGAGTAACTGGCATTATCACAAGAATGTGCTTTGAGACTTATTTCTGTAGGTCTGATTTTGGCAAAGGAAAATTGTAAAAATGATGTTTTCTGGATATTGAGGGTTAGTAAGTTAGCTTCCAGCCAGTGGATCACCTTACTTAAGCCTGTCTCCGCAGCCATTCGGGCATCATCCCATCGCGCTCCATGGAATATGAGTACTGTGTCGTCAGCATAGCTAAAAATTTTCCCGTTTGTGAGCTGCTGTTGACATAGGTCATTCACGTAGATTAAGAATAAACTGGGAGACAGGCAGCTGCCCTGGGGCACACCGTAATCAATTCTGGTCTCCTTACTAATGACTTCACCAATCCTTACCTTTTGTGTCCGGTTACTGAGGAAGTCTGCAAATATGCTTAGAGCATTACCCCGGATTCCAGCATGTTCTAACTTAGTCACAAGGGTGGGAACACAGACGGTGTCAAATGCCTTGGCGAGGTCCAGGAAAACACCAAGGCACTTTTGCTTTTGATCCAATTTTTCAGTCACATGATCAACTAGTTGGTTGACTGCATCAGTGGTGCTTTTCTTGGACCTAAAGCCAAATTGAGTGTCTGATATTATTTTGTGGTGCTCCAAGTATTTCATTAGTCTGCGGTTCAGCAATTTTTCCAATATTTTGGACAGTGCTGACAGAACTGAAATAGGTCTGTAATTCTTGACATCGTCCTCGCTTCCACCCAGTGTGGTGCCCAGGATAATAAAAAATAATTATACCAAGTTTCATCGTAATCGAACCGGTAGTTTTTGCGTGATACCTGAACAAACAGACAGACAGACAGACAGACAAAACCTTTTTTTTTTTTTCACACTTTTCGTTTCGGTGTCGGTCTAGTAACGCCCCCCGCCATTTATTTTTTTGATATTTTCAATGTACAGAATTTTCACTTCTACAGATTTATTATAAGTATAGATAAATAAATAAAAAAATAAAAATAAAAAGCCTTTTTTTCTTACTAATTTCGTTTACATTTTGAGAAGTTACTTAGCTAGGTTATTTAATTTTGTTTACTTATTTTTCCTTTAATTGCTCACTTGTTACTAATTTAATTTATTAGGTATATGTATATCATGATATAAGTAACCTTGAAATTATGCAAAGGAGACATTAAAACCTTTTTCGTCTTGTCAATAATACATGTGTCAATGATTACTGCATGGATAGCTGAGTGGTGTTGATCACCACGAAAATTAGCACTGTGCGCGACGTGGCGCAGGTTCGATCCCCGCAAGGGAAAAACATGTTATGTGATCTGCTATACCTTGTTCGAAGTCTAGGTGTTCTTTGTAGGGGAGTTGTATGTTTGTGAAATGCCCGCGAAACGAGGAATAAAATATTTAGAGAAAAATCCAACTGTATTACATAAAGAGATTGTCTTTGTGATCTCCACAACTAATTAACTAGGAAACACAACGTGACTTAGTAATTGATTATTACAACATTAGGGATAATGTCTACATAATAATAACAGCTCAACCATGAGTGAGTGAGATAAAATTGGCTATAAATTAAAATGTGGTCAAAGAAAGGTTCCAAGCACGTTTTCGTAGTTTTTTTACTAACTTGTGAACAGTCTTACTGCTGGGCAAAGGTCTCCCCAATTTGTTGTGCTCTTTTATATTTAGAACTCAAGCCGCTGCCCACAAAACCCGCACATAACAATCGATATGGTTTTGCCAGTATAATACATATAATTTAACAATTATACCTACAGCATTACTTAGTATCATGTCGATATTAGAATGAGCCCGACAAAGGACCTGAGGTCAGTCTGAGGTCGTGAGGTCGTGTATGAGTAAGCCGTTATCAGTAGCTCGTCTATCAGAATTATTACATACATAGTAGTTATAATATGTTTAGTTGTTTGAATACAGATTAATCTCGTAATTGTTTTTAGGAATAATAATTATTTTTGTTTCGACCACCAACGATTATTTATAACTCAATTCTTAAAAATAGATAACATGTTAACCAAATGGGTAACAGTTCAACACTTACTTACGTATAGGTAAAAACAATATACCATACGAATAACTTATAAATATAATTTTAACCATCAGTGTTGTCATGCACAGTGTAATGTCAATCCAATAGATGGCGCCCTATGGTTTTATTGCATCCTCGTCACAACTGACATTGATACAGATTCAAATTATGAATAATTTATCTATGTAATCTTTGCTGAAACCGATAAAGCATTCAATAATAAAGGAACCACGACAGGAACTAAGAATCCACACCCTTACCTTTAAAATCCCTTCTTTACTCATATTGAACCACCAGAACTACATAAATCGCTAGTAGATTAATTCCTTTGTTCAACAAAATAAAACAAACTGCGAATCGTCTGTTGACATAATTATTTTTAAAACAAGGCGAAGGACGACCAAGGTTGGGGCCTACAAGGTCAAAGCGAACAGACAGGGCCTCGATTCAGCTATTTTAAATGCATGTCAGTGTTCGGTCAGTGTACTTGTCATTGCGCCTTATTTTCCTATTCAGATAAGCCTTCAATAAAATCTCATTAAAGTCTCGAAGAGAATGATCGTAATGACCAATTAATGATCGTAATGACAGTTAGCAGAATGCCAATTATCGTAAAAATTACCAAATTAAGCTGGTCATTCGGTCAATTCAAGCAACTCTTAAGTAGCTGAATCGAGGCCCTGGGTTCCGAAGCCAAGTAACGTTTGTATAAGTACGTGATCTGATGTTTATTATTTTTAATGGACAAGTATTCAATTACAAAAGTTTTGTTTTGTCATTTGTGTGTCAGTTTTTAAGTTATAATTTTACTAGCTTTCGACAGTAGTTATGTTTGAGTGTATTTGATTTTAGTGGCTAAAAATAGATCGATTACGTTTTTTGCTATTTCTCCTGCTACTATCTGAAGCTTTGCTCTTGTTTTTAAGTTCAAGCTAACTCTATACCATACTTTATTAAAATTGATTTTGTTGTTTAGCTGTAAATGTGTCTTGAAGATAAAATAAAAGTTAAAGTAAGAAAATTTCGTAACAATTACAATATTTTGAATTGACAACCTGAAGTGAGCCAGCGTAATAATTAGCAGGTGCTCGTACATATTAATTCTTTTTAGGGTTCCGTACCCAAAGGGTAAAAACGTCTATCACCAGGCTCAAGAACCGCGATAGCTAGACAGTTGATATTTTTACAAATTATGTATTTCTGTTGCCGCTATAACAAAAAACAGGAAACCCAAATAAAATAAATATTTAAGGGGGGCTCTCATAAAATAGTGGTACGGAACCCTTCGTGCGCGAGTCAGACTTGATCGGTTTTTTTTTATTTATAATTTATCAGAAGAGGCATGCCTTGTATTGGACCAGTTACAAAGAGTTTTTATTCAAATTAATTCTAATCACTGTATAAAATTAACACACATTACGATTGATACATAAAACAATTAGGTACCTACATTGAGCGACTATTTTTGAGTGACGCATAGACAGA
The DNA here is from genome assembly GCA_905475315.1 of Autographa pulchrina. Taxonomy (NCBI): domain Eukaryota; kingdom Metazoa; phylum Arthropoda; class Insecta; order Lepidoptera; family Noctuidae; genus Autographa; species Autographa pulchrina. The sequence continues at coordinate 3,302,356 of FR997775.1, forward strand.
CGGATCGTGATAATGAATTAGGGCTTCCGTTGACGAGTGAATGATAATTATATCTATTGTTTGAATTAAACATCATGAGTTGTGTATGTATGAGATTTGACAGTCATTATTTTTGAAGTGATTGTTAATTGAAGATATTTTTAGGAGAAGCATAAATAAAAATCCTAGCAGTATTATAAAATATACCTACATACGGGTAAAGTTTGATATTAATAATAATAAATAAATAAATGCGGACAACATCACATACATTGTTCTGAACCCAAAGTAAGTTGCTAAAGCACTTGTGTTATGGAATTCAGATACAACGAAGGTACCACAAACACCCAGACCCGAGACAATGTAGAAATGTGATTTTCTACATTTTCCCGTCCGTGGATCGAACCCGGGACCTCAGAGCTAGCGACACCTTGAAACCGGTGCGTACGCCACTCGACCACGGAGGTCGTCAATTGCATTGCATGCACCAGGATGTCAAAACCCTAGTATTGGAAATGTCAAATTAAAAGTTGATAGGTATACCATAAACAGTCTTCAAAAGAAAGAAGCAAAACTTACTGAGAATGATCTATGGATTGTTAAACATGTATTTAAAGACCAAACCCTAATTTCTTGTAACACATCACTCCTAGCGAATATATATTTTGCCATACGCCGATATACCTATGTCTTTAATTTTGTCCCACCCAGTTAAATTGGATCTGAAAGTGACTGACCATACGCGGTAACCAATTTTTAGCTAAGTCTAGCAAGAATGGATGCCAACCACGAAGCCTTAAGTAAGTAACTAGACAGATGATGTGCATAAAAAATAAAATTATTCTTACACCACATATTAATTACGACCTCTTCAAAGTGTTGTTGGGTCGACACATTTTAATGGTGTTTAATATAGAGTGAACAATGGTTGAACATTACGCCGTGCAGTCAACAGTAGAACAATAGTCGAGATTCGTTAGTGATACGTAAGCGAGAACCGGTACTAATGGAACTCCATGCTATACGTTTTTTTATGCGGACAAAATCACATACTTTTCTCTGAACCCAAAGTAAGTAGCTAAAGCACTTGTGTTATGGAATTCAGAAACAACGAAGGTACCACAAACACCCAGACCCGAGCCAATGTAGAAAAATTGGTTTATACATTGACTCGTCCGGGGATCGAACCCGGGACCTCAGAGCTAGCGACACCTTCAAACAGGTGCGTACGCCACTCGACCACGGAGATCGTCATATTTTGTAATAGGAATGACTAAAAATGTCGAGAGTTATGTTGGTAACAAAGGTATCCCCCTTAGGATAGGGACATATAAATATTGTTTGTTCTAAAAAGTAAGAAACACTATTTTTCCTTCGTTTAGTAAATAGTCTATTTATATAATTAAAATTCCTACTGAATGATTCCATTCCATCAATTTTCCTTATGTAATAATTTAGTAGTAAATAACATAATTATCTCTATAATTTATTATAATGCACATTCATTTTGGCTAAAAATGTGTATTTAAAAATGTTTTTATTATGGCAGAAATTGTTGGAAACTATGACTAATTAAATTGTAAGACCTATTGTATCATATTAATGCAAAAATAAATGATTTGATACGTTAGGTAAATTTAAAAAAAACAAAATCGAATTCACCGCAAACTCACATTAACGAGAAACCTTCGAAAAACCTTGGTAAGTTTTCATGTGCATACCAATGCAGTGGAACAATACTCTATGGGGCTTTGTTCACTCCTATAGACAAGTCATGTGTACCATATATGTAGCAAACCCGAAAGGCGAAATATGTTGCAAGTTTCCTCAAATGGTTGGTACTAAGTATGGGACTATGGTACAAGAGCTGTAGGAGAAATATTATAAGATTATTTCTTAAATGGAAGGAAAAACGTTTATGTGGTCGATTAAGGACGTTTAGGGCTACTGCAGGGTATGTTTTTTTTTTTGTATAGAGAAGGGGACCCTATTAAGAGTATGAACGTTGAACACCCCTGTCGAAGGACAATTATTGTACATCTGCAATATGTTTTTTGGTAAAGGCTATATTTGTGCAAATACTTAAATGAATCGTTAAAATGTGTATATGCCTTTTAATTGACAGCCCTGTTGGTCTAGTGGTTAGTGACCCTGACTGCTATACCGGAGGTCGTGGGTTCGATTCCCACCCAGGACAAATGTTTGTGTGATGAGCACGATCATTTGTTCTGGTTGTCTGGGTGTAATTTATCTATAATATGTATATATTTAGAAATATATAAGTATGTTTATCAGTTATCTGGTTGCCATAACACAAGCTCTGCTTAGCTTGGGATCAGATAACCGTGTGTGTATTGTCCCGGAATATTATTATTATTATTTTAATTGCACAGCAAATATTTTTTACATTTGAAACTACAGTAAAAAAAAATAAAAAAAAAATAATATCCATAAAATGCATCTAATTAAATATCTTATTATGTTATAGGTAATTATGTAGAGCTTAAAATCACATGACAAATCAAACATAAATAATATAATTTGCTATCGTGGAAAGACAACTATCATTCTGCCGACCCCTTTTGTCCAAAACGTTTAATAAAAAGTACAGACAGACAGCATGATTGATTCCCCATAAAAAGCCAGACCGAATCACTCGGAACTGGTTTGAACCAGTTTTGAGCGAAATCTTTTTTTACTATGGAACCACTGGTCGGATAACGTATGCGGCTCAAGGTTTTAGATCTCAAGGACAATTGATAAAACGAGTAATTTTATAATATCGTCATTTTAAACGTCACATAGGCCTATTATAAGCGTAAATCCTATCTAATTTAGTAAATAATAGTCTTTAATTTGATAAAAAATTACTGTTTGTAGAGTCAACAAATTTATTGTTACATAATTCTTACAAAAAAAAAACCGACTTCAAAATATGTCTTATATGGTTTTCTTATGGATCCCTCTGTCACAACTGGACCAAATTATGGGACCACACGGGAAGCACCACCTTTCAAATAAAAAAAGAATCATCAAAATCAGTTTAACCAGTCGAAAGTTCTGCGGCAATAAACATAAAAAAAGCTACAGTCAAATTGAGCACCTCCTCCTTTTTGAAGTCCGTTAAAAAATACTGTAAAAGTCTAAGTAGAGCAAGTATGTAAATCTTTTAATATTAGTCCCAGTTACGTAACTATCTTAAAAACTGAAAGACGTGAGGTGAATAAGGCGAACGATATATTCAATTTTGAAACTTTAACAGAGTACTTCTCCTTGCAGTAGAGCTACTGTAAAAGAACTATTGTATTTTAACAGCAAATAGTTTTAATTGTTGTCTCTGCCGACCCCTTACTTACTTAGTCGTTATAATAAGTACGCGATGCGTGTGAAATACAACTGTTGATGATAATATGAAATGTTTATGTAATTATATTATGGTTTTCCGTAGGGACTATTAATAACTTAATAATTATATTTGTACTTAAGTTATTCCCTTTATCCCTGAAATACAAATACTAAAAACAAACAAATATTTCATACAAAAATGCTTACCTAAATAATCTTTCAAAAGATTTCAATATTTTATAACAAAAGTATAAATGAAATAACTGAAATATCCTTGAAAAATAAAATAAAAATGCAAAAAGAGAGTCAAATCTTCTACAGCAGTGGGGTCTAGGTTTCAATTCCTACGAGTTACCAACTGGCCCCTGTTAAGGTGACCGTTCATTGTAGTCCGAAGACTTCTTCAATACGAGAACATCCTTCTTCCGGATAATTCAACGTCACGAATTAAGCCGCGCCGGTGTCCCTAACCGACGCGACTTCCGATTCACCGGCTTTCACCGAGACTTGACGACTACTGCGTCACACGAAATCCACAATGGCCACACCTTAAGCACATTGCTTCAACAATGGGGGTGGAATTAAAGCAGATCCACCCCCAAGACTACCTTACTGTGTAGAAACGGACTCCCCGACAGCTTGCTTCAAAAGTCTGTATATAAGCAACGAGGCGCGCAAACTTTGATAGCGCGATTCAGGAATTTTATCAATAACTACCAAATCCTTTACCCTACAACAGTAATATAATTTTTCTTATACAATAAACTAACATAAGAACACAAATAAATGATTTATTAAATTTTAAAATTATAAATAAATAAGTTTCAGTAATATTTTTTTGTGGAACAGAGATGGATGAATACGTATCGCATTGGTAGCAAGAAGGATGGCGATAATGACATCAAACAGCTCGCGTTAGTGCTGCCATCTGTTATGAGATATCGGAAGTTTTAAGCCAGATATGGCATTATGGATTTAAATATAATATTGTTATTATTTTTGTTAGCATATAGAATTATTGTTTGGATAAATTTAGTGATCGATAAATCTTTCCCTCAATTTTATTATGTGATTTTTACATGTTTGTATTTATATTTAATTGAAATTATATTCATGAACCCTTAATTTTTTTTAGTGATGTATATATAATTATGTTTTTTGAAGCATCTATTAAAAGGGCAAGTGACTTCTTATCTAAACAACGTGATAAGCATTAGTCATTATAATTAAATTGTTTAATAAACAAACTCCGGAAGTTTATAATAATTATAAAAGGTATTCATTAATCAATCTATACTTAAATTAACTATACATTTGATACGAGATTAAACACATCATTTAATCCCTTACAACTATACTTAGGACTTCCGAAATAAGTTGTAAAAAAAAACACATACCTAATTTCATTTTGAAAATAAATAAATGATTGCTAATAAAAAGGAGAAATAAATAAATTAAAATGATATAGATCATCATTCGTATACGATATGTTCATGCGCATTGAACAAAGTTTCCTACAAAATGCGCAAGAGTAAGCCGTTTACAATACTAACACTAGCTGTTTTAGTTTCACGGGTCTTTCATGTTATGAACGCTTATATTTTTTCAATACTAAAAATATCGTATAATGCTCCAGGAACCCAAATCTGCCCGTTTATATTAAAAATATTATTAAATATTAAAAATAAAATGTATATACAATTATACATAGATGCTATCTTTCTTGTCCTTTCAAAGGTTGTCTGGAAGATGTCGCTATTAGCCACAAGACCGCCATGGTACGCTTTACTGTCGATGTATTTTATTATTATGTAATTTTAATGGTATCTATCTATATTTATAAGTCTCAATAAAATCGGACTGGTAGTTTCAGAAAACAGAGCGAAACAAACAAACAGCTCTTCCACATTATTTTATTAGTAAAGATTGTGACATAACATTCAAATAAAAGTAAAATCGTAAAATTGATGATGTGTTGACGAAATCAAATTGTGCAGGTATCTACAACGTATTTTTTTTTTACGTCTAAATGGGTCATGCGCATGATCTTATTGTCGAGGTCAAGCTAAAAAATGTGATCAGGATGATAATACGACCTCCGTAGTCGAGTGGCGTAGGTACGCGCCGGTTTCAAGGTGTCGCTAGCTCTGCTCCCGGGTTCGATCTCCGGACGGGTCAATGTAGAAACCAACTTTTCTACATTGCCTCGGGTCTGGGTGTTTGTGGTACCTTCGTTGTTTCCGAATTCTATAACACAAGTGATTAAGCTACTTTGGGTTCAGAGCAATGTATGTTATGCTGTCCACATTTATTATTACAAAATAGTATTGAACTCTTTAACAGTTGTTGGAAGAGTAGTATTTAGGTGTTTATTTTTGAGAAACCACAACCTCACATAGTAAGTATAAAGTGAAGTCGCTTCCTCTGTTTATTTACTCGGATCTTTTAAACTACTTAACAGATTTGAATGTAGTATTCAGCAATAATAGATAGTGCGATTCAATAGGATAATCATAGTACAGACAAGGCGAAAATCCTGATACCGTGCGAAGATGGGGCGGGCCGCTAGTATTAAAATAAAATTATTGTTGTAAATAAAAAAAAATAAACTAATGCAAGATCAAAGTAGAGGCCTTTGCCCAGCAGTAAGGTCTAATACAGGCTCCAAAAAAGAAATGTAGGGCCTTGATTTTTTGCAAAGGTATCAATTTTTATTCTATGTTTCTTTAATTCTGAAAAGAAAACATTATCTCCTTGTTATAAATAGTGTAGGAATATTTTTATCAGTTGATTAAGTGTAAAAAAACAAACCGCGACAAAATCCGTAAAAAGTAGTTTTATTTATATGTCTAATATTCGCGTTAACCTAAGAAACCAATATTATATAAAAAAAAGGTTATATTTTTTTGCTTAATTATATGCACTTTTATACATATGACAAGTCACTTGACTCTTTTTAATACAACAAATAGAACGAGTTTAGTTTTATCTAAGAATTACTAACGGAAACAACAAAATTTCGAATTGTTATGGAAATACACGTCCAATGTAAAATTCTTAAAAAATATAAAAATAATCTAAAAGAAAATACCTGTAAATTTTTAAACATAAAATAACTGTGTGTATTAATATTTACTAAACATGTACTAATCGGGGATCGAACTTAAGACATTCCGTCAGCTGTTCCACTACAAAACAGGTCGTCTCACAAAGCAATAAATTTGCTAGAAGGGACGGTCCTGAATCGCGCAATCAAAGTTTTCGCGCCGAGTAACATAGAAACAAACATTTTATCCATACTTTCGGGAGGTCCGTTTCTACACAGTAAGACAGTAGTGGGATAGGGCTGTGCTAAACCTATCTCCAGTTCAAGAAGCTATAGAAAAGCTAAAGTAATACGAATAATAATGCCAATAAATGAGGAAAGGTCCTAAAGGCCAATATGTAAGGTCGTTGAGCCAATTGTAAGAATCGCTAGTACGTCGGCGCACATGTGTAACAGAGGAATAGGTTCCTCTACACCACTGATGTAGAACATTTGACTTCCTTTTTGCATTAAAAAAAAAATGTTCATCACTTGTTTCTTCGGTGTATGGTTCTACATCATATAGTTATTTATAATACTTTTTCTAATAAACTGGTTATTGTTTAAAAATTAAATGGCGTTCTTACCAATAGTCTCTTTTTATTTGTATTATTTTGTTAATAATTTACTAAGCAAGTTAAAAATACGGTATTCAGCTGAATCCGGTAAGACTGGTAGCCGACCCCAACATAGCTTGGGAAAAAGGCTAGGCAGATGATGATGAAGAATTTACTAAGCAAGTTGTAAACAAAATTCTAGCCAATTATGACTAGGAAAAAGGCTAGGCAGATGATGATGAAGAATTTACTAAGCAAGTTGTAAACAAAATTCTAGCCAATTATGACTAGGAAAAAAGCTAGGTAGATGATGATGAAGAATTTACTAAGCAAGTTGTAAACAAAATTCTAGCCAATTATGACTAGGAAAAAGGCTAGGCAGATGATGATGAAGAATTTACTAAGCAAGTTGTAAACAAAATTCTAGCCAATTATGACTATCACAAAATTAAAGACTTAAATTCCTTAAAATATGTGACAAAGCATGCCAGTATAATATTCATAACAGATTTCATTATTTATTTTAATTTATTGTTACCATTACATATAACTTTATCACAATTAGATATTACCTTGGCTTGCTACTTTCCTCAGTTTGCAAGACCCACAAACGGTTATATTACCCATATTTTAAGAAACTAAAATATAAATATTGTACTCTACGATCATTTACGACCATTCCAATAGACTTAACATATTTTTACATAAACAACACATACCTTGTTTCCTTATCAAATATCCTGGTCACCCAAACTATATTTGCGATCACAAAACCATTGATATCACAAAACACAATCAATTTTAGTCTCTATTGTGTGTGGAATAAGGTTTATGGGAAACTAATGTTGTTTTTATGGGATGTTAGTTTAATTTTGTAGATATATTATTGTATTATTTTCCTGCATGTTGTGTTTTGCATGAAACATATGTTTGGTATTAATGGCTTCATATTGTGAGTTTTGTTTTGTATGTTTTTCACGTTATTATAGACGAAGTAGGCAGAGGTGATGGGGAATAGAAACTAGTTTTGTATGGATCATGGGTTCGATGCCAAGGTGGAACAATTTTTACGAAAGGTTTTATTATTTTTTTTTCTATAGACTAGAGAGTTATACAGAAATAAATTACTTATATCAACGACAGACATCTTCAAAAAACTTAGACTTTTTTGGGATCGATCTACGAAAACCTACGTCAAAACTTTTCATGTGTAGTACAAGAAAATATATTCTTCTCAACCTTATTATTGAATAAGGAGTATTTAGGTTTGGTATCTGAGAGTGACCTCTAAAAAATATTTGTGAATCCATTGTCAAGGTAACCTTACCCGCACCTTTGGGATTTCTGTGAAAATTGCACCCAAGCATACAAACAGGTTTTTAATAATACGGAACATTTTTAAGGGTATTACCTTGCCCAATGACCTTGAAGATTTGATCTGTGTACTGGTATTTTTTATTCTAGCGCCATCTACCGACCAACGACCATACTACAATAAAAAAAAGTGGAGATTAAGCAAGAACACAGATGTGTCGCAGAGTTTTCATAATTTTTGCCTATTTTATTCGCTCTCTGAGAGACCTAATGTTGTTCCTCTAGTTATTGTTGTCTTATACGAGGAATACGAGGATCTGCCTACATCATAATTTATATTTATTTTGAACTACACGATGCACTATTACTTGAGCACGGGTGCTACTATATGATGAATTCTGAAGGTCTGATGATGACCAGGTAAGTACTTATTGGTTCTCAGTAACGGGAATAGTTAGGATGACCTAGCTTTCAACATTTATCTACTAGAGCACGGGTGCTGCTACATGATGAATTCTGAAGGTCTGATGATGACCAGGTAAGTACTTATTGGTTCTCAGTAACGGGAATAGTTAGGGTGACCTAGCTTTCAACATTTATCTACTTGAGCACGGGTGCTGCTACATGATGAATTCTGAAGGTCTGATGATGACCAGGTAAGTACTTATTGGTTCTCAGTAACGGGAATAGTTAGGATGACCTAGCTTTCAACATTTATCTACTTGAGGACGGGTGCTACTACATGACGAATTTTGAAGGTCTGATGATGACCAGGTAAGTACTTATTGGTTCTCAGTAACGGGAATAGTTAGGATGACCTAGCTTTCAACATTTATCTACTTGAGCACGGGTGCTGCTACATAATGAAAACATTATAATATATAGATAAAGATAGTAGCCGATTCTCAGACCTACTGAATATGCATATAAAATTTAGTAAAAATCGGTCAAGCTGTTTCGGAGGAGTATGGTAACTAACATTGTGACACGAAAATTTGATACAAAGATAAAATCCAAAAAGTAGTATAAAAGTGAAATATTTCGATTTTACATGCCATTATTCTATAAACTATTTTAATAAATAAATAAATTTAATATTATTTTTGAAACGTATTCATATTTACCTATCCATAATATCAAGAAAATATTTAGATATTTTTATACCTATAATCATACAAACATGAATTTTAGGCTCCGTCATACTTGCGAAACGAAGAAAGGGGCGGGGCGCGGAGCGTCGGCTCACAAAACATCGAGTCGCGCGAGCCTCCGTTGCCAACGCAAACGAAGCGCGCGCGCCTCCTTCGAGCGCTTTGAAGACCTGCCGCGCCGTTTTGGCGCGTGATAGCTAGTGTAACTAGGGTCACTACTTACAAATATTTAAGTCATGAAAATATTTATATGTATATGGTACTTTATTATGTTATATTATTATATTATTCTTCAGGTAAATAATGATTGATGTTTATTTGGGTACATATTTTAATATCGAAAGTTAAAATACCTACGTTTAAAATGTCCATATCCAAAACATCGAAAACATAAATATCGAATGACCATATAACCTATTACAAAAAAGAACCGAAAATAAGTCTTATATGGTTTTCTTATGGACCACACGGGAATCACCAGCTTTCAAATAAAGAAGGAATCATTAAAATCATTAAAATATAAATCATAAAAATGATTTTTTTTTAAGTCGGTTAAAAATTAAAATTGTTTAGATTCGACTTGAAATACGGTTGAATATAATTAACATCATAATTATGTACAAAATAAATATAAAAATATAGTAATACATTTTGTAACATTTATAAGTTTATATTTTATTTTACCAAGTCGTATAATTACAAGCTTGCTAACCCTGACTATAGTTACTCACACAAGAGCGCGTGTCCACACTGTCCAGGCATTACAACTACAAAAGGCTCACCCGCTTTTGTGATAAAATAACTATACCCATATTGATAGTTAGATAGTTAGGCCATTCGAAACTCTGTACTTTCGATATTTAGGTATTTCGATGTTACTATTGTAGATACAACATTATAAACTTTCGTTATTTTTAACCAACTGTAAAAAAGGAGGAGGTACACAATTCGAATGTATTTTTTTATGTTTGTTACCTCATAACTTTCGACTGGCTGAACCGATTTTGATAATTCTGTTTTTATTCGAAAGCTGGTGCTTTTTGGGATCTATAAGAAATAAATATGTGACTTATTATGAAGTCGTTTTTTATGTAAGAATTATAATTTTCGTTGAAATATAACTACTTTTACGGATTTTATCGCGGTTTGTATTGATTTTCGACACCTTTGCAGGTATCATGGTCACAGGCAGACTGAGGTGGTGTTCGTCTTGACGGTTGATGTTGCTCGTCTACTTTCGTAAACAACAGAAATCAATATTATAACTTATATATCGGTCATATGGTCCTTCGATATTTAAGTTTTCGATCTTTTGAACATTGACATTTTACCCTGTAGGTATTTTAATTTTCGATATTAAAATATGTACCGGGTACCCTTATTTTTAATTTGCAGGGTTTGTTTTTAAAACAAACTTTCCGGTTCAGAATCGATAATAGTTTCGAAATATAAAAAAGAACATATTTTTACATTACATTTTTTTCTATCCACCACGAAAGTACGGACGTGTGGATATTACAACTATTTACAACACTGCAACTCAGTTTAGAAACCTAGATAGGTAACAATAAATAAACACACATAAATGTGGCGGTGCGCGCACGCACACAAGCACAAAATAGGTACTAGCCGGCAGCTCGAGCGAGGTCGTTGAACTTATCGAGTATAACGATTTATATTTTTTATGACAACTTTGAAAAAAATTTTGGTTTGGGAGAATTGGAATTGCAAAGTTGATATTGCATTTGCTTGACTTTCGAGGCGTGCTAAAATATCTTTCCGAAATTGTCGCAGTTCTTGGAGTAATACAGTATCCGCATCCTTATCAACCGTGATCGGCGAGAACCTCGCCTGGCTCCCGCGCTTGGTATTTACATTATTTATTGTGCTGATGTTGTGGTTAGTAGTGTCGGCTCTCACCGGTAATTCAGTGTTCCCGCATTTTGGATTTAGGCATACACACTCTGGACATACCCATTTCTTCTTATATGCTGGATTAAATCCCTTAAAAGCATCAAGTGTTATTTTAAGACAATTTAAGTCATATTTCTTTTTGCATTTATCATTTGAGCATTCTAGAAAAGCCCTGTTTGTTATTGCCGAATAACAAGCATTACAATTCGCCATTGTTGCCATTACAATTGGTTTAACTGTCCAATAGTCAAATTCTGTGCGAAAAATTAATCAAACTGTGCAAAGAAAAATAAAAAATAAACACAAAAAGTCAGATAGCTAGGTCGAGATTTGAATTCAAGACCCTATTCAATGTTAGTCACCCAACGTCTGTTACCGCTATGCTATCTGTACACTTAGCAGTTACGTCAAATAGCACATTCACTCATAGCAGCTATTTATAAAAACGTTATGCCGGTGGATTAAATTTTTGAAAAAAATGTCAATGTCCTGCAAGCTTGTATAAAAAATCACTAAAATTGTTATTTGTTTATATTGAATTAGTTTAAAAAAATATAATATATTATATTTTTTTTATGTCCCTTGACACCTCTCAACTTTTTATTATTAGTTAAATTAAATTATTAAATATATTTTTTTTATTATTAATTTAATTTAATTAACTTAATAAATTAATAATTAACTTAATAATAATAGAATTTAATTAAGTTAAATTTAATATAATTAATTTATATTTAATTTAAGAATTAAATTAATTTAAATTTAATTAAATCAAATTTATAATTAATTAATTTTAATTTAATTAATTTAAACAAAATTTTATTAATTTTTTTTTTTTTATTTATTTTTTTTTTTTTATTTATTATTATTTAATTGAAGAATTAATTTGAATTTAATTTAATTAATTTTTAAAAAGTTTCTGTTTTTGCAAAAAGTGTCATGCCAACTTTTCGTGAGAATTTTTTCCGTCTAGCCCCCTTTCTCAACGCGCGATAAGTAACTTCGTTCCAACAATAAAAAATAAAAACACTAGAAAATAATGTAGGTACTCTTTATGGTAGGTACCATAAAGAGCAGCTTACACCAATAGTTTTGGAGAGCTCGGCCACGCTTCACCTTAAATTTATTCTTATATTAGGCATAGTTAGCCTTACTCTATGACAGGTTCAAAAAACTAAACGAAATTACAAACTACTTTTTATATATTTACAAACTTAATTTCTGTTGTTTTTTTACGAAATATTTATATTTATACTATTTACAATATGATTTCATTCAAAAATCATTCAAAACTAGTAGTTTTAGTTTTTATTCGGAAAAAATAACGCGCGTACAGTCCACCCGTCACAAGAGTCATCGAGACACTGATGTATCGCTTCCCGAGTACGCGTCACAGGCCGTAGCGGGGGTGCTTCAGCGGGGTATTGGTTAGGATTCGGGTTTTTATTCATTTTTAAGAAAAGTAAGAAGAAATAAGAAAAAAAAAACAATACAAATTGTGAAATACGTCATTACACATTTTATGGTACAAAATTCACGCCAAACTATTGAGCCGTTACTGAGATAATTTACAATTTACGTTGAAAAAGGCCCCATTTAATAATTTTTTTTTCCAATTTTGGGAAAGTTTATTAAAATTTTAAACAATACAATTTATTTATGATAACCTTAAGTATATCATATATTTTTTATATGGAAAACGAACGAGAGGATTCATCTAAAATTTTCTTTAAAGTTACAGTGTTTTTGGGATTTGAGCGGGGTAATCCCCTTAAGGGCTTGTTTGGCACGGGCCATTTTAGAAGGGCGAAATTATTGTGAAGATAGCAGTTTGGTCGACATAGAAAGGAATGGAGTTAAAAATCATTTTGTCACTGTTTTGTTTCAAATTAGTAGGGTTGTAGGTTGGGGTAGGCCGAATATTTTTTTATGTGTTCATGATACAATATATCCCTGTAGGGGGAGTCCCTGGTACCCTAAAATACAGTTTTCGGCTTAGTTTAGGTGCCAGTCTCCCACAAATTCACTATGTATACTGTCATGATATCTTTAAGCTCTAACTATTAAGTGTAATTTCTGGAGGAAGAAATAAACGTTTTTATTATTTATTATTATTATATTATTATTATGTGGTTCAAACGTAAAAGGATTTTTGATAAGTAAGTTTATCGTTGGAAAATAAAAGCTCTTACGATATATTTTTTTATACGTCGAAGCTGTTCTTGTTTGTATACTTTTTGACGGTTTTTCTGACCTGTTTTATAAATATTTTAAGTATAATTTCAGCAATAAATAAACACAGATTACATACATAAATATGTAACACAAGTGAGTAGTAGTAGTTACTACATTAAGAGTGACGTTTGTGTTGTTTCAATGGTTAAATAAGTGATCAATTAGAAATGCGTTTGGCATAAGAGGTAAACTTACACAAAAAAAAAACTTTAAACCAAAGTGATTTAGCTCATTATAGAAAGGAATTAAAAAAATCCAGCATAAAATAAAAATAACCAATATAATACAGAAATATATTTCTATTATTGAAACGATTTTTTTTTTTAAATCGGTCATTTTGCAAATTGGGTTAGAGGTACTAAAATCACAACGAAAATAAAATGCACAATCATAATAAAAGCGGTATTATAATATAATAATCCAGCCTATAAACCTCCCACTGCTGGGCACAGGCCTCTTCCCATATAGAGAAGGCACGAGCATTGATCACCACGCTTGCTCTCTGCGGATTGGCATTTCAGATACTAATTTTTGAATCCAGGTTTCCTCACGATGTTTTCCTTCACCGTTTGTCAGAAGTGTCTTAAAATAATTAAGAAAGTACATATAACTTTGAAAAAGCCACATTGGTACTTGCCTGGGTTCGAACCTGCAACCTTGTGCATACAAATCCGTTCATTGAACCGCTAGGCCACCACGACATCGCGGAATTAATTCTAGTAAAAATGCAAGTAAATCCTTGATCCCAACAAAGGTCTGAACGGAATGGAATCCAGTTCAATTGTTCGGTATATATATTATACGTATATACATACACTTATCCTGGCTTGGTTTATTGGCTATAAATGCAAGCCCACTTAAACGGGAGGTCAGAGTTGGGACGCTGTGTGGTACAAAGTATAAGAGGAGCGATTTATCGTGGAAAATATACTCCTTGTAAAGTTTTTAACTTCGTAGTTTTTTTTCGTAATGATTTTATTATAGTACCTACAAGATTTTGAAATTAAAAAAGAAGTATAATAGCTTATATATACAGGTTCTATACCTGACGTTTTGTTTTAATTCTGTATGTTTTTTTTTTAATGTATAACATACAAAATATCACTGATGAAGTGTAAATACTTTTCTAATTACTGTATTTTTTTTGACGGATTGAAATGTAGAAATAAATAGGCTAATCAAATGGAATTTTTAAAACATAACTTAACCAAAGTACAATTGATCATCTATTCAAATTAATTAACACTTATAATAACAGTTTAATGGGACTTACAAAAAATATGTCAATAAAAATTAGAAAAAAAATGTCAAATACCATACCACTTATATAAGTTCCATAATCAACGTTGTTTTGTCAAAAACGCTTGATCTTATGGCTTGTGCCTAGTACTTCTAATAAATTAGTGCAGCACCCCCTGACCGGCACTTAAAGGCGGCCTTACGGTTATACACTTTCCAAACACCCCGACTTCTTACAGATTTTTACTAAATACTACTCTTAAGATCTAGTACTTAAGGTTTAAATTACTATTTCTAATAAAGGTTCATTGTAAAGTAAATGGTGTTTGAATGTTAGCGAATAAATAATAACACGAATATTTCAATAGTAAGCAACAGGCGGTGAGTCTGTCGATGTGTTTTTATTTCATGAACCGCAATTCCTTTGTTTTATGAAGATCTTTATATTATGTTTTAGAAATTATATTCAATCATAATCAATCAATAAATACTGAACAAAATATTTTTTACGAGCTCTGTGATGCCGATATCGTCTTTTTTAAAACGATAAAAGAAGACTCTATCTTCAAACCGGCCAATTGGGTTGTGAAAGTTATGAAAACATAACATAACATACCATCACGCCTGTATCCCCGAAGGGTTAGGCAGAGGTGTACCAATGTACACCCACAGTTCGCCGGTATGTTTAGGTCCCATGTAATAGGGGGCGAGCCTATTGCCACTAACCGGGCACAAATCCAAACTCCGACCTGCTACTGAGAATTTCATAGAAAAACCCAATAACACCTTGGTCGACTTGGGAATCGAACCCAAGACCTCTAGCGTAGCAGTCGCGCTTAGAACCACTAGGCCAACGAGGCAGAAAGTTATGAACTGTAAGTATAAAGGTCAGATAAATGATATAAAGTTAGTTCACTTACAATAGTTTTGAACTTGTACAATGTTCATGTTATGAGAGCATTTCAGTTGTTGACACCTAAAGGTATAACACATTTAACAAAAATTCTTACATTTAACCCTTGACGTTACCTTTGTATTTTATTTCCTACAATTCCCTGCCGCCAACTTAAATTATATTTTCTTTTGCTTTGCATTTCACAGGAAAAAAATAGCAAGCCAAAACGCGAAGCCTACGAACACGGCAATTGAAAGGAGACAATTGGTTGCAGGAAATGAGCGGATGGCAGCGAGCGAATAAAAAAGTAGCGCTAGACCGACTGGCTTTAGGGCTGGGAAACAAGGAAATTATTGTTAACCTGTACAATGTACTACATAGAACGACGGCAAAAGTGTTCAATAAAAATTCTCTAAATGGTTTTTCTTTAAATTTTTGATTTAAGTTTGTTGATAATTTGTATGGTTACGCTTCTGTATCATGTCGTAAACTACGTACTATTTTTTCAAATGCTATGTCTAATAGAGCATAGTTTAAACAAATAGCTCAAAATGTAGTATCTAAAAGAATTGACAAAGTTCGTGCTGTTGACATCCCTACGGACAACCAAAGGGGCGACAAACAAGACGAAATATTGCGCGACGCATTCGCACTGGCAATGATTGGTTGCGGGCTTTTAACGGTTCGAGACGAAAAAATCCAGTTCCTATTTGTCCGAACGCGTAATCCTGTCGAAGTGGGTACTATACATACCAGTTTTATTGGGAACTGCGGATTAATTGAATAAGAGCTTTTGAATTCTGTGTTGCAGAAAAAGCTGGGACCAGTAAATAAAAAATAACGACTGTTATTCCAATGGGATCAATAGATGGTGAGAGTTATTTTAATTAAAGATGTTTGTACTTTGAGGCGTTTTATTTCTATATTCGACGGGCCTGTTAGTCTAGTGGTTAGTGACCCTGACTGCTATACCGGAGGTCGTGGGTTCGATTCCCACCCAGGACAAATGTTTGTGTGATGAGCACGATCATTTGTTCTGGTTGTCTGGGTGTAATTTATCTATAATATGTATGTATTTAGAAATATATAAGTATGTTTATCAGTTGCCTGGTTACCATAACACAGCTCTGCTTAGCTTGGGATCAGATAACCGTGTGTGAGTTGTCCCGGAATATTATATTATTATTATTATTATTTATTTAATTAAAATAAACTACGAAGCTACTATACCAGTATATTACAATATTTAAAGTTGGTTTGTCTTTTGTAAGCAAAGGTTATATTATATCATCCTCTAGTTACCGACATAGCCAAATGTTCTCTATTAATAAATCAGTAAAAATAAAAATAATAATAATATCCTAATAATATCCTGGGACAACTCACACACGATTATCTGATCCCAAGCTAAGCAGAGCTTGTGTTATGGTAACCAGACAACTGATAAACATACTTATATATTTCTAAATGCATACATATTATAGATAAATTACACCCAGACACAGAACAAATGATCATGCTCATCACACAACATTTGTCCTGGGTGGGAATCGAACCCACGACCTCCGGTATAGCAGTCAGGGTCGCTAACCACTAGACCAAGAGGGCCGTCGAATAAAAGTAAAGTGGTTTGTAAGACTAAAATAAATACAGAAAAATATTCTGAGACACTCCCAATGGAATAAAGAAATTGAATAAGTGTAGTAAAGAAATAGGAATCCATTAATAATCGTGAGAAAGTTGAAGCTGAAAAATAATGGTGTTTCATATTCTAATTTTAGAAATCAAATGCCGAGATTTAAAGACAAAAACGTGCTGAAACTTTTTTGGGAAAAGTTAAGGTCGGCTGGGCCTCTCTCACCATTAATTATGTTAAATCTATTGCGTACAGTTCGAAATTTATCGAGAATTTCATAGACGATTTCCTGGAAAGATTTGTATTATGTTTTTATGTAAAAGTAAAAGCTTTGGACTTCGACGACTTCCGTGGTCGAGTGTCGTACGCACCGGTTTCAAGGTGTCGCTAGCTCTGAGGTCCCGGGTTCGATCCCCGGACGGGTCAATGTAGAAAATCACTTTTCTACATCGTCTCGGGTCTGGGTGTTTGTGGTACCTTCGTTGTTTCTGAATTCCATAACACAAGTGTTTTAGCAACTTACTTTGGGTTCAGAACAATGTATGTGATGTTGCCCGCATTTATTTTATTTATTTTTTATTTATTTTGGACTAAGGTGATAGAATGATACTTTCATTAAATACCTACTTGTTTTTTGGCGATATGTAGGGACCTGATTTTATAAACACACAGTACACAGCAATTTAAATACATTAAAACAATTTTTGCTAGATATTAGTAGGTATTCAAAAGCCAGAAATATTGATGTGTGAAATTTAATGAAATAAATAAAGTTAACCAAACCTGTTGCTTCGCAGGGAAATTTACTCAGGAAAACATGATATTACCTGTAAACAAAACAGAACACATTATTAATATATTTTTTTTATATTGCCTATAAAACAAAACATTTGTCCCTAAAATAGCAAGCATTACATCCCTAAAGATAATAAACCAACCATCGCAAAAAAAAATAATTATACCTGTCATTAAAGCTATCGCGTTACAAATCAAAAGAAACCAAAACACTTAATTAAAAGTGAAATAAAGTACAAGACAGCAAAAGAGGTCCAAACGCGAAAAGCCGCTGAAAGTTCCTAGTTAAACGGAACGACAGCAGAAAAAGTACGATCGTACGGTACACGGTAGACAAAAGGAAAGTTAAAAAAAAAACAACTTGAATGGCGAAAAGGAAGAAATTGAAACCGAATTTCCTGTGAAGACTGAAAAGAATAAAAACATCAGATACGGCCACGACTGTAAAGAGTGTTCAGGCGACGTTCCCGTCTGAAACAATTTGGAATTGGAAAAACCTTTTCCACTTCCAAATGGAAATAGCGTTTAGAAGTTCCGAGTTTTCGACTTCACGGTTTTGTCTAGCACGCTAAAGAGCATCGATATAAGATTATTTATTAAATTATTATTGGGATTGGTTAACGATGTCTATATTTTACTTTTCATGCAGGTTCATTTGCATTCCAATATTTGGGATCTGAAATCGCCAACACGCAGGGAGCAAGCGTGGTGATCAATGCTCGCGCCTTCTCTATATGGGAAGAGGCCTGTGCCCAGCAGTGGGACGTTTATAGGCTGGATTATTATCATTATTATGCAGTTTCAAATATGGCCTAAAAATGCCACGTTTTTTGGGTAAATGATTTCTGATCGGCTTTTTCAAGTACTATTTTGAATTTCTAGTATAAAAAAAAATCAAAAACGTTTTTTAAATACGTGTATACAATTTGTACATATTTATATTGCTTCTGCAAATTACGGAAATATTCTTATTCACGCTAAGTATGAGAGAAAACATTTTATGGTAATTAATACCATAGCACTATTTGCAACATTTATTCTACAAGTTCGGAAGCCGAACTCACATTTTGAATTTTTATAATTATACCTGTCTTACATTAGCAGTTACAGCAGAAAACTTTTCTTCTATGATGTCAAAAATATTATAATTTTACGAATTTAAATTACGTAAATGAATGTGAGAATTTAACAAAATTGCTTTTGGTTCGAATTGAAATGCATCGTCTCCAGCTTCGTCCAGTAACAATTTGAAGATAGAAACTTTCAATTCAGTTTTCTTATTACAAAGTTTTATCGGTAACTTAAGTTTTATTTTGGGAAGATTCTCTGTAAAATTATTAATTAGTAAAAAAATATGTAGATGGCGATAACTAAGATAGCTGAAAATATACCTGTTCTCGTATATATTAGAAATTAAAACTAGTTACTTGAGTAGCGAGCAGCCAATTTCAGAATATTCAAAGAAAAATGAATCAAAAATCCCCTACAAAACTGCAGAGTCATGGCAATTAAATTTAAAACGTGTTCCGACGAAAATTCTACCGAGTCTACACATTTTCGTGCATTTTTCGCGTCGGGTATGCACACTAACACATGTCTTTGTCAGATAAGGTTTTCAGAAAAAGTTTTCAAAGGCTAGCCGTTGGAGCGCCGGTTACTTGCAGTTGGGAGTCGGTTTGGTCATTTTGGTGCACCTTTTTAATCTAGTTACCTCTGTTCACTTTATTGTGAATTACGTTTAACTGGACGGATTTTTGTTTACCGTTTTCAGGTGGGCTATAGAATTTTTGTTGAATGCTGAATTTGAATTAAATGGATGATGTGAGTGAGAGTCAGTGCTGAATACGTGTAGGTAAATACACATTGCGTCAACACCCGAATTTCTGAGAATAGGTCATCACCTTTGTCCTTATGTACGACTGTCTTTTATTGGCAGTCAAAGGTATTATTTAAATCAGACAATAATAATATAAATATAATTTTCTACCAAAATGTAGATGAGCATACCTACATTCCACTAGCCCCTGTTTTTAGGAAAGATTTTGATTATAAGCAAGCTTTGTTTTCTCAAATCTCGAAATAATGATCAAAGACTTCCTTATTCCCTAATCGGATATTAAAATATCTTGTCAAACTTAAAACACAAACAACGAAACTTTGAAGTTAAAATCTTTTGAATAATTTAAAATTCTGTCCCAATTAACTCTGTAAATATTTTATAAAAAGTAACGTGAAGTTGGATTGAAAGCCAGAACAATTATTAAGAAAAAATTACTTTTTGGAAGTTTCCTGACGATAATGAAGGGTCAAAAGGACCCTAACATAAATTATTGTTGTCGAACCAGTCTTTTTAGGGATCCGTTTGGAGAAGCCCTTGTTCTTTCTGTTTTGATATCGCCCTTGAAAGTTTTTGTGACTTTCACAAGTGAGGAAGTGGATTATGTTTTTGTATTTTAAGTATTAAAAAGTTATATTCAGATTTTTGTACTTTTAAGTTACGCAATGTTATTACATATAAGCTGATTAACGTTAATAATTTATCGATGTGCATTCGTCATTTTTCAATTTTTCAATAGCCTATGTTATCTGATTACAGGTTTACAGTAGATAATAATTAAATGATGATATCTTTGAACAACAGGGCCACCTGATGCTGAATCAGACAAACCACTTTATGATGGCAACCAGACCACTAATACTTATATATTCCTAAATACATTAATTCCAAGATCTCATTTTCTTATTTTTCTCTTCAAACTGTAAACAACTTGATTCCATTCGAACAAAACAGTGTCATAAGCATACGATTTGAAAAACTATAACTTTTGAAAACCTGCTCAATTCAAACTGGTTCCCCGAATTTATACAAAAGGGAACATTAGGGAAACTCCAACTTCGCGTTTTTACCATTGACTAAAGTTTAAACGAACCGGGGCCAGCTTTGGACCAGCGTTATTTTGACGTGCGCAAAAACTTTTCGGCCACTTAACTTTTGTCAAACAGCAATTTGGACAAATGTCGCTTTAGAAACAAAATTTTATTCATGAACTTATAGTTGTAGACAAGTTTAATAGCTCTTGATTATTTAAACTGACGTGAGATTACAAAGTTTTGTGTAAACGCGCCTGTCTCACAGTGAGGATGGTAGACGACAGATTTTAACTTGCTATGGGTCTTACATAATTGCGCATTATTTACTGTTATTACATTTTATTATAGTCACATTCGTTCATTTATTTATGTGGATAATATGGAACCCATCTTTCTATGAGGTAGCGACAAACTATTTGGTTCCAAGTTCTTTGAAGTATTGAAATAAAAGTCTGCCCGTGACCATGATACCTGCAAAGGTGTTTAAACGTCGGGACCTAAAATCTAAACATAAACCGCGATAAAATCCGTAAAAGTAGTTTTATTTCAATGTCTAACGTTCGCGTAAACCTCAAAACTCAATTCTTTGAAGTAATTTAGTAACATATATAGTTTTAGCTTTGAGTCTCATCTCTTTTTATATTCCTCAAAATCATTCGAACTCCTGCTACTGAACCAGAACATAATACTCCTTAGAGTAAAAAAAATCTGAACATGTTCAACTCCGAAACTATCTTTAGGAAATCGGCATGCCCAATTAATTGGGTTACTGAGGTCAGGTAGCCGACGATCCATGTAAAGCCACAGTTAGCAAGATTAAATTCCGAGAAACGAGCTGCCTGATGGATAATTATGACAAATCACCTCGTCGACTTCTCGTGAATTCGTTCGTAGTGAATTCTGACCTTGATGAGACCTAGGATATTTTAGAGAAAAGGAAACGCTAGTACATAGGTATTTTGGAGGTAAAGATTATCATCTCACATGGAAGTAATCGAATATTAAGGCCTCACCATTTTCTAGGCAAAACTGAAAAAAAGTTTTATGAAATAATTTTAAGACAGCACTGACAAGTTAACCTTTAAACTACTAAATTCATTTTCTAACCCACAACCTTGTAATATAATAAAGTTTCGTATCATTTGCGCCAACTGACACTAGCTGGTACATACTAACTTTAAAAATATCTAGGGAACAGGGATTCTAATCTTAGTCACAAACAGCTTTAAAATGCGGTCTTGTATACTGTAAAGTTAACCCAACGAAGGTTATATGCTCAGACAACATCTACTCAATATAAATGTAAAGTGAGTCTTGGGGTGGCAACGAGACGTTTTTAAAAGACAAATTGTTAATACAGGTGGTTCTAAATGTCTATTACGTGGCTTCGTCGATATAAGTCAAGGTTTATTAAGGTCAAAATAGACGAATTCTTATTAGGACTTTCTTTAAAGCTGTTCTTGTAAAACGTACCTTATTTGGTCCAATTAGTTAAGATATGAAAATAGTGGAAGAGATTTTATATAATCCTGTAAAAAGTTTCCGACTTCTAAATAAAGCGCTTTCAGTACCCAAGGAAATTGAATAACTAAATACAATTCAGTTTACTCAGTAAACACGTGTAACTAATCCCACATCATATTCTAAATAACAAGCTGATTGCTATAAGGATAATACCACCAAAAATAATTCAGGCTAAACGAGGATAAAATTACTCAGACCAGACAAAAGTAGATTAATTAAACATAGAAAAGGTGTCTGGTTAGTTCGCATTGACACCTCCACATACATCCATCGTATAAGTACTTCAGGTACGAGCAAATCCTTTTTGAGATAAATTGGTCCTTTGAGTCGGGTTACTAAATTCTGTCTTTGCCGGCTGAACCACTTACTTGGTATTATATACAACGTAGGTTTGAGTGCTTTGTGTTATTTTGCATGTAGTATACCGTATAGATAACAGAGGAACTGATAGAATATGAATGTAAAAGATTATTAGACGACCTCCGTGGTCGAGTGGCGTGAGCACCGGTTTCAAGGTGTCGCTAGCTCTGAGGTCCCGGGTTCGATCCCAGGACGGGTCAATGCAGAAACCAACTTTTCTACATTGCCTCGGGTCTGGGTGTTTGTGGTACCTTCGTTGTTTCTGAATGCCATAACACAAGTGCTTTAGCTACTTACTTTGGGTTCAGAGCAATGTATGTGATGTTGTCCGCATTTATTTTTTATTATTTATTTATAGTATGATGTTCTTGATAATTCTAATACTTAGTTGCTGGTCCTTGTTTGTTTGATCTTAATCTTGTTTTCAATCAAGGACAATTAGAATCATCACTTCTTACTTTGAGTGGTACTCTCCTAACTCAGGATATGACCGTACAGTATTGCTACAATTTTAGAAGAATAAACCAGAATTTTGTTTACAAAATAACTTCAGCGAGCACACCCTGTGTTGCACAACTGATTTACTGATAACCTTTAAGGTTATACAGGAACTTTGTTTATTGTACCTTAGGACATAGTTTATTTTCCTAAACCATCATAAATACTTCCGTTAGTTCCACCAGCTAATAATTAAGAAACTCATGTTCCATAAAATTGGTCAAGTCCAGATAAAATCAGTTACAATGGTGGACCAAATACGGAATTTGTCGTTTCCTTTACAGTAGCCACACAATGATATAATATTTAGCATACAATGCATTGCGTACTACAAAAATTGTTTGACTTGTTGGCAAACGGCCCGAATTTAGCATGTCCTAATTCTGATGAGTTATGTTCTACGGAATATGGAATATTTTAGGAAAGTACTAGCATAATGAAAATATACCATGACATACAAGAGGAAGTAGATAGCTAAATCTATCTTGTTACAGATTGCCGACTCTTGGATCTTCCGAGAACAATAAAATAAATGAAGACCAACGGACGAATATGAATATTGCTATTGTGTCATTGAATGCCATGAAGAACACATACACCAAAACTCTAATCACGAAAATAAGACAGCAATTTTTTAATTGATTAAAATCGAGATGCATCTCTTTTTTTATTTCTTCCTTATAAGGAACTGTATCATATTATGTCGCAAAATATTAATTTAGGTAGTGTCAACAAAAATAATTGAAATAAAGGATCGCCACCAACAAGTACCATTATTCAAGTTAAGGCACTTTTACCTAACTACAAATTTGGCATATTAGATCTGGCAATTCTGCTTGGCAGGCTTCCACTATCTGTCTCATAGACACTAATGCGCGAATGAGTTGTAAACCATAGTTTATGGGCAGGGCTGTCAAGAATTATGGCTTTTCTAGTTATTATCTGTCATGTTTTCCAGTAATTTCCTAATGTACGACTAGGTATTATGGTTGTAGTAAATTTAAATAGACCTATTGTTTTAGTATTTCATTATCTATCGCTGTTATGGATTGCTGCTTTTTTCTGATTTTAGTTTCATTTGTTTTTCGTATTTTCACCGATATAATCAGTTAGGACTTTAAGCTTATTCTTTGGGACGTGATTTTAACTAAATGAGTCACTTTTCTAATTGAATCATTTACCATCTCATCATTATTTGCAGTTAACTCCTCAAATATCTCATTAATAAGAAAACTCTAAAAACATCCATAAGTAGATTAATTTTGTTCATCAAAATCGAGTAAGGACTTTGGTCCTTTGCCACCAAGAATTAACAAAGAAATCTTGAATGAAAAGGGATCTGGGGTAATTTTTTCCCATCACACCTTTTTCCTCAACCAATTTATAGGGATAAAGTGATTAGGAAATTGTATAAAGAGATGGAGTTCGGGATTGAAAATGTAATAGACATTAATGTGCGTAGTTTAGGAAGGACCCGAGAATCTTTTATGGAAGAAATAGTTTTGTTTTTTTTTTAAGAAAATCCTTTTTGGTTCAACACTTTCTCTGATTAAAATCTGTTTTATCTTCGAGTCTTATTTTTGTTTTTCGTCTTGTGATTGGTCAACCATTTTTCTGAAGGTTGCTAGTTTTCTATTACATAGAGTGTCCTACAGAAATACTATTTTCGTATTATAAATAGGTAGTTTGATTTCTTTATCAAGATACGCTTATATGATACGAAATTTTTAATAACATAATTATATCATATTATGGTATTTTTAATCGAAGATGGTGTCATAAATATAATCGTATTAATAACTTTATTATATAACGGAAAAATATTACACTCAACATATAAAACACGAAACACTTCTTCAACACACAAGAATGAACTCTGAACAAGTAAAGTTCATAAAAAGCTATTTCACTTAAGACGTAAAATTTAACCTTAAAAAACTCAGTCTAATTTATGTTAAAGTCGGTTTTTTAATTACATGCTAGGAAGTACCGGGTTCTCATCAAAACTTTAGTGGCCGACTTTTCTATTATGCAACTCTTGGCTGGAGGAATTTAGTTTTTTAATCCTAGAACAAAGACGGTCGGTTTTTTAAGGGTTAAAACGTACTTAAAGCAAGCGTTCGTTGTATGGGCTTTGCAAACACGTGCAACTTTTATTCTGTAGACTGCACTTGTTTTACTCATCGAGAGACTTAATTTAAGTATGCACTTGTATGCAGATTTTATACATTTAGGTGTGTTTGTTTTGTGAGATAATTATGTTATAAAAGTTTCTGTTTCTGTGTTACAGGTTTTTGTAAATGCTTGTTTATTCACCTGTCTAACAATTTAAGCTCCTTTTTGTCGTACATTTGCTTGATACGTAGAATTAAGCAAATTTTGTGGTATGAAAATATTTTATTTAAAACATTTTTGGTATTTTTGCATGTCATACTTATGCGTATTTCACATTGTCGAATTGTCTGCTGTCGAAATTATAACAACACACACCGAAGGGCGAAGTCTTCGTCTAAAAATGTGATATTTTGAAATCTGTTATGACGTTTGTTGTACGATTAAGTCATAAACTTTACAGCCTAAGCAACTTTTACGCATTTATAATATGTATTTAATTTTATAATACTTTCCACAATCAATTTTCTCTTCATCATTTAAACCTCTGATGTTCATTATAAACACATACATTTAAAATATCCTTCCCGATACGCCATCTACCACCTTACCTGCTCACTGTAAAGTAACAAATACTTTACTCCATACAAGTATCATTACACTACATTACCCTACACAAACAGCTGATAACAAGAATACCTCTAACAAAATCTGTTTACAAGTACAATACCGGCTTTAGGCTTATCAGAACGTTTCGCGTCACAATATCTTGAAGGCCGTCAACGGGTTAACCTACATACTTTGTGACGAATACAGCCCTGCGGAACTTTGATAAGCTGTGTCAAGCGACGTACTTAGGGCGGTGGTGTAAGTTATGAGATTATGGAGGGGTGGGGTTAGGTTTGGTGATGTAGAATGAGCGTATGAGGTAATTATTAATATAAGTAAACAACTGACAAGTGACTGCCTCGTTGACCTAGTGGTTCTAAGCGCGACTGCTACGCTAGAGGTCTTGGGTTCGATTCCCATTGGGTTTTTCTATGAAATTCTCAGTAGCAGGTCGGAGTTTGGATATGTGCCCGGTTAGTGGCAATAGTCTCGCCCCTATTACATGGGACCTAAACATACCGGTGAACTGTGGGTGTACATTGGTACACTTCTGCCTAACCCTTCGGGGATACAGGCGTGATGGTATGTTATGTTATGTAAGTAAACAATAAAACAAAGCTATTTCTCTCAACAAATAACTCTCAACGTGATGAATACTGAAGTAATTACTGAACCCATTTTATTGTTTACCTTTACATTGAGCTTTACTTATGACAAAATGTTTGTATTAAATACATGTTGACTTTTTAATTTTTATCCACTGTTTTCATAAATGCTATGTAATGCCACTACACAAAAACCAATTTATAAAGGACTCCATTTTATAATTTACTTTATTTATTTACTTAAAAATACAATATTAACGAGCACCTCAATTTTGACGAAACGTGACGAACTCAATCTTGAATTGTTGCTCTATATCTATATCCTGTGCTTTATTATAGTTAATAAAAAAGTTAACCATCAGATGGGACACCTACAAGCTAAAAAAACCGAAACTGTCCATAAAAATCGCTACTCTTAAATCGCTCGTCGCATATCCCACACAAGTCTATCATTACAACGGATGCGTAATGAGCAATTCGCGGAACAGTCCCATTGATAGCTGTCGGACAACACCCTGTAACATGCTCTAGAATGTTCCATTTGCATTAGACGTGTTACGTTTTGTTAACGTTAAATTGCTTTTAGGCTATATTGGGGCATTAGTACCCTATATTGTATAGTATTAGGTATGCAGGGTGTATGTGAAATGGGAATTTCTTCGTACTTGTGTACATTCTGTGAGTTTATGTCATGTATCTTTGTGTCTATCTGTTTGTCTATCTCTGTGGATTTGTTTTTAACCACGACACAAAAAGAGGGGTGTTTTGGAAGTTAATGGCATTTTATAATATTTGGCAGTGTTCCTTGAACTGTTTTTTTAGATTTTTTATTTTATAAGATAGTATATAGTATTTATTATGTATCATATTTCATATTTATTCACACACACACACGCACACTCACACACACACACACACACACACACATACCTACACGCATCCACATCCACAAACAAAAGAAATAGGTAACTTCTGAAACAACACAAAACTATTATTGTGCACTAGTAATAAGCAGAACACTGACTCCTAGGTCACAGGGTTTCCCTAGTTTAGGAGGCAGAGTTTTCACTATATTTATGTCACCTTTAACAACTATATTGTATTTTTGACCTATTTCAAACCCTCCTATAGCTAAGGTTTTTATATAATAAGGCAACAGAGAAAATGTAACAAAGGTTTTTATGTATCAATAAAGTTATTTTTATTTTATTTTTATTATTTATTATTGGTAGTGTTATTAAGGCCACACTTTCATTCGGCCAAATTACATATTGATAGATGGCAAGTTACCTAGCCAATATATAAAAAACCAAACAGGTAAATCAAAATACCACACGTAAAGATAAATCTACAAATACTCAAAAAAACCTCTTTAAAAGTAGGTAACCTTTGATAAGCGTAGACCAAATAAAATTCAAGGTCAGACAATTTTCTGAGATAAAGGGTATAAGAAAGTCCTTTCTACTATCTACGTAGGTCGCTACCCTTTTAACCTACAGACATTTCGCAATGAATAATATTGTTACGTAAAACCAACATTTGTTTCAAAATTAGATTTCATACAACTTCAAGTCTTGTAAAGTTTTTATGACGTAAGATATGATAAAGATGGGTACAGTAGAGAACATGGTTGTGGTAGTAATGTATTAGGAAAATGAATCTTAAGGCTTTTGATATAAAGGTCCTTTCCTATCATTGTAGTGAGGTTGACTGTACTAATAAATATTATGAAGAATACTTTATAATTTTTGAAGCATCTGCATAAATGTTACAAAATACATACCCAATGGCGCAGTGGCTAAGAAGCGGAACTTATCCACCAAGTTTGGGTGTTTGATTCTTTTGTTCATTTAGTATTATGATGTAATGATTACTTGAAAAAATCGACCAAAGAATTTATTTTCAGCGAACTCTATGAATTGTTTATTTATCATCACGCAAAAGGCAAAATGCCTTGGGATCAGATAGTTTAGGTCGACTAGTTTAACCAAAAACTTCACCCATAAATGCAATCTATGTTAAAGGAACATTTGCAACTCCACATTTATATCAACGACTCTATAATATTATGCAAACTCAGCCATTTGCACGACTTTTAATAATAAGAGGTTTCCCAGAACAAATAGGCAGTGGTTGACTGAAAAATGACGCGGCGCGATGTTTGTTTGTTTAATGTGCGGAACCCCGAGTTACAAATGACGGGAGGGTTAGGGTTCCGCAGGGGAGACTTTTACCCTTTAGGGGATAAAAGAAAAGGTTTTCTTAGTTGAGAGATTAAAGGTGTTTTGAAAGCACTTCGTTTTAATGCAACATCGTAAGAGGTATGGAAGAAAAGTATATTTTGTAACTTGAAGATATGTATAACATAATGTTATAAATGTATTTTTTTTTATAACTGTCGGATAATTTGTTATTTCTAGATTAGGTGCCAAATAAAATTAAGTAGATTAAATAAGTGAGAACGTTTATTTTTCTAATCTCCATCCTCTGCTTCTAACTCCAGAAATATAAAAATTAATTACAAGTTAGCGAAAATTTCACTTAATAAATATACCAAACACTTATTCCGTGTGAACACAAAATAACGTTTAAATTGAGAACCTTCTTTTCCATCTCCACAGTATATTTAAGTCAAATTTTGTATCAACAAACAGCCTACCCATTAAGAAAATGTAGGCGCCATGAAATATACATTTTTCAGCAAGACACATACCTACACCGTTTTAATAAATGAGGTAGGGTGAAAGGAGTTTACATTACATTCGTAACAATCAAATGTTGGTAAAACCCGCGGGGGTATTACATAAATTGCAAAAGCCACGCGATAGCAAAACGATAGAAACAGACAACAACAAAAAAATGCAATTGATCCTGTCTAAGTAGTAATTTGTATGTTATTTATTTATTTTACTTAACGCAAGTTAAACATACACAACTATAAACGAAAATACAAGGCAATTTTGTAAAAAAATATTCTTAACTTTTAAAATACTGACCGACTTTCATAAATTATGCTCAGAACTATCTCCATTAATTTATTAACAAAACCTCATCACAAATCGATCCTCTTGTTTAGGAGGTATGATGCCACAGACAGACACACACACACCTAACATCTCGTCGTTTTTGCGTCGGGGCTTAAAAATGGCATATTTATATAAAGCTATTAAAATACAAATTGTACGTAGAATTCACAAAATTAAGCTCACAATACTACACAAAAGGTAATACGAATTATCATTGTGACAGAACTAATTGCAAAATTTTCGCTGTCAAATCTTATCGCTTTGCTATCGCATGTTACGTAATACAGCCGGAGTATTATGTTAGGTAGTCAGTTAAATAGGGTCTAGTTGACTAATGAGAGTTGTGCGTGACTGTATTAGGGGTAGTTTAGACCATGTAAAAGATATAACTAACCCTTAACGCGTGAATCACTTTAAACATGATAGTTTTAAACGATCTGCTGAGCATTGATTAAATTAATTAAATAAAGTTTCTACCTACATTTATTTACTAACTTTTACGAGACAAATATTCTAATAAGTGTCAGAGAGTGTCGGTGGTTTTTAAATATGCACAAAAAAATACGATTTAGTTCAATCCTTCGCGAAATTTTGCTATACAGTTATTAATATTTATAATGATATATTATGTGAGGGCATTTATAATATCAAGTAGATCTGTAAACTAAGTATATTGTCACTCATAGGGACTAAGCCATTTTCTTTATATTTCCCAACTAGTTAGAGATAGTTGTACAAATAATGATGAATCCTGTCGACCAAAAGAAATCATATTTTGTTTTTATTTTATTACTAGCTGTGCCAGCGACTTCGTTCGCGTGGATGACGAAACTTATCAATGAATGACGAACTTATTACTTTTGATTGTAGCGTGATGAAAAGTATACTATAACCTGCCCAGGAGTATGAAGAATAATTGTACCAATTTTCGTTAAAATCCGTCGAGTAGTTTTTGTTTCTATAAGGAACATACAGACAGACAGACAGACAGACAGACAGACAAAAATTTTACTGATTGCATTTTTGGCATCAGTATCGTTCACTAATCACCCCCTGATAGTTATTTTGAAAATATATTTCATGTACAGAATTAAACTCTCTACAGATTTATTATAAGTATAGATTTATTTAATAAAGAATAAACATAATTATTATTTTAGCCCCTGGCAAAAGATATCCTCTATATTTATGACTTGTCCTACCTTAATCTAGGGTTGTCAACACGACAATATATAGGTCATGGATATTGGTTGTTTTCCTCAACTTGATTAAATAAGTAATAAAAATAATTTAATATACTATATTCTGCCTTTGTGGTTCTCTATTATGCATAGCTACTGCGATCAATATTATAATTACCTAAGAATTGTATCTGAACTCTTTAACTTTAAACCATACACGCATTTCACTCATTTATTTTGCGATGCTTTTGTCCTAGATAGGGAAGTTGGTCCCATATAGATTAAATAGAAGTTGATCCCTTTTCATTTGTGATCAATTACCTATTAATTTAAATATCCACTGAAAACCTAAGCTATTAGATTTAACAAAGACGGTTTCTCTTAAGACAATCAACTAAACTCTATAAAACTTTAAACAAACATAGTTTATTTTTATTTTAGATCAGGTGCGACCCTATCCGATTTATTTCTTCAGAAACCGTTTTTTCATGTCAACCTCCAAAAAGGCAATATCGCTCTATATTTCATAGCTGGTAGTGCGCACATTCCTTATGCCTTGAGTTATGGACTGTTTATTTATATGTGAAATGTTTTTTTCTTTAAATAATGTAGTTCTTTTAGTTGGTATGGGGTTATGTTAAGATCCGGTGGGCCTTTGGTAGGTTACGGAGTCATTGTAAACTATTCCTTTTAGTGTTGTGATACAGCTACTATTTAGTTTTATCCGTTTTGCTGTCTCGTAACATACGTAAAGTACACGTTTTAAGTTCTCATTTTTTTCCTATTAGTACTAAATTCATAACATATTTCGTTTGATATTGATTTCTAAGATTTACGCGATGTGAGAGATAATAAAACTACTTGTTACGAATTATATCGCGGTTTATATTTTATTTTAGTTACCGAAATTCCATTTTTTTTTTAAATTTGAGTAACTTTAAAAATGTGTGTATATTTATCCGTTTAGCAAAGTGCAACAAACCAAAGTGTTCTCGATATAAATCTCCAATATTCCTAGAACCAATCCCAACACCATATAATTTCAAAGGATCCCACACCGTCAAGCATCGTACGTCAATTATCAAACCTGAGACATAATATCAATCAGGAACGATCTCAATCGAGATCAACTAAATCCAGTTGAGAGATCGTCCCAATCACTGGGAATCAAACACAGGATTGCTACGATCTCATAAAGACAGGTCTCAGTGTTAGCGATTGGCGGGAACGGTAGGTGTTTGAGATACTAGTGAGCTTTGAATATTAATATTGTATTTAAACGTAAGATTGAATCTTGCATATTGAAATTGACATTTTATATAAGCATAAATTCTACAATATAAATATGCTTAAAGGAATTTTTGGGGATTCTGTTACAGTTTTTTGTAGATTTCAGTGCGCAGAAAAAAAGTCCGTCAAAAAGTTATATTTATGCTATTTTTTCAGTACACCTAGTCTATAACATAAAAAGCTAGGTTATTTAAATCTTTCATAACTCAATAACGAGTGTATGTATTTTCATCATCTTTGATTAGTTGGATTCGACTCGACCCCAAAATAACAGAATAATGAAACCTATTAGAGAAACTCACAAAAAATAGTCTATTTATGCGGGTGAAACCGCAGCATAAAACATTATCATAAAAATATTTTTAATATCTTTCCAATAAGTCTAGTCTGATTTGTAAACTAATATTAATCCCATCGCAATATAGTGAGACCCGAGAGGACACAAATTGGATAGGATTTAATCCAGATTAAGCTTATGAATTACCGAGGTTTAGCAGAATTAAATATTTATCGTAATTGTTTTTTTATTCGAAAGAAGACTCCTGTACTAAATAGTAATTTTATGATATCAATATTATGCGTGTCTTCCTACTTATTTACTTTCTCTATGCGTGTCTTTTTACGATTTCTATGACACACACACTGTCAATTTACTCGTTAAATCCAAACTCAAATTTAAATTTTAGTTTCTTTACGGTTTGGTAAATATTTATTTAGTAGTAGGTAATAATGTAACCTCCATGCATGGTATTTTGGTAAATATTATAAATTTGTAAACATACTCGCGATATAGTAAATCCTTGGAATAAGTAAATGGCTAGCTGGCTAGTAGATAACACATAAATAATACCGTTCTGTAAGCGTCCACTGCTGAGCAAAACTTCTTCCTATATAGAGAAGTATAACAAAAATTAATAGTCAATAGTGAAGATAAATCTCATTTATTTTTTATACTTTTCTTATAAAAACTATGAGTACCTAACGTCATTTCCTAATCTCATAGGATCTGTGACCTTTCCTACACCCACTGTTTGCAAATCTAGTTGGTTAGTATAACAAGTCCATCATCTGAACATGTTTATGCGCAAATTACATGTGACACCCACATACGAAAACAAAATAATAGATACTCGTAAAAAGATCACTGACTGAAGATAAAGTTAACTGTTAGTGAAAGCTATGATATGATTGGTTTGTATATCACGTATAATTTTCACTACTACAACTGGATCGACTAAAAACAATTTTTTTAATGCACTTCACTATAAAAATAAAAATAAAATAAAATAAAGTTTATTAACACAAAAACCTTAACATACAAATTCATACAATGCTCATAGGAACAAAAATCTTTGGGGAAAAAAGGCTGCATAAATAGTGGAAAACCCTGCCTCCTAAACTAGGGGGAACCCTGTGACTTAGGACTCAGTGTCCTACTGTAACTTCGTGTACAAATAATCCTTTATGTATATGTTATATCATAATGAACCTATAATGACCTGGTTTAACTATGAATATGAATGTGTAGGTATGTGTGTTTAAGGAGGGTCATGTGGTTGCTTGGTGTGGTGTGTAGTGTTGTGTTATATTTTTTTGGTTTTAAAGGCTCATCATCAGACATCAAATTATGACTTACACTCATGTGATGTGCGTCACTATTTATTTATTGTTAAAAACTTTTCATCAAAAATTTGGCACCTGTTATAAGAATGAAGAGAAGCTATAAAAGATAAAAATAACAATGTTTAAAAAATAGTAGTATTAATTGTTAATTAACACATACAATCTAAAGCTATAACACAATATAGCTTATCTTCCCCTACTAACACAACCTAATCACCAGTTAATTCCCACTCCACCTAAAGTTCACGCAGGCTATCAGAAACCGATCAAATTGATTCATCAGTGAGGTTAAATAATAACCTATGAGTATGCGAATGAATCATCGTCATAATTATTATTGATAATTTGATATCTTTACGCATGTATTTTGTGTTACAAAACCATTTATCAAATATGGGGTGGGCAGACATAATGCTATTAATTAAATAAAATAAAAAGAAATTTTTTATTATAAAAATTGTGCAAATGATTATTTATATTCAGTATGCTTGCGATATTTTGTATAATAATTGCTATATTTTCTTAAGTAATTTTTAAGTGTAGATAGGGTAACGAGAAGAAAGCCTACCTGATCAAAGATAGAAAGAAGTATGACAATAATCAATTTCTAAACGAATTAATAAATATAATTAATTTAAATAAATAATTGGTTTCTTAGGTTTACGCGAATGTTAGACATTGAAATAAAACTACTTTTACGAATTTTGTCCCGGTTTATTTTGATTT
This sequence comes from Autographa pulchrina, assembly GCA_905475315.1. Taxonomy (NCBI): domain Eukaryota; kingdom Metazoa; phylum Arthropoda; class Insecta; order Lepidoptera; family Noctuidae; genus Autographa; species Autographa pulchrina. Next base: position 3,336,926 of record FR997775.1, read on the forward strand.
TAGGTCCCGACGTTTCGATAACCTTCGCAGGCATCAGTCTGCCCGTGACCATGATACCTGCGAAGGTGTCAAAACGTCGGGACTTAAAATCAATATAAACTGCGACAAAATCCGTAAAAAGTAGTTAAATAAATTAGTCTACAGATTAGACTGATTTATGTATCTCTTAATAATCACAGCACAAACTAATTAATTTAAACTGTTATATTTATTTAAATTAACCAATCCTCAAAAGGAAAATGCCGACCCATCCTTTTCTAAACCCTGAATTCCAACATCAATTAAATTTACCCAAAAACTTTCATTATACACCCACGTGGGATACGAACCACAACTCATTTAAATTCTAAATTAGGACAATACCAAAATTTTGGGTATTATGTATATGTTGGAGGTGTCGTGGTGGCCTAGCGGTTTTATGTACGGATTTGTATGCACGAGGTTGCCAGTTCGAACCCGGGCAAGTACCAATGTAACTTTTCAAAGTTATGTGTATTTTCTTAATTATTCTAAGACACCAAGAATCCGTAATTGAGCAAGCGTGGTGATCAATGCACGTGCCTTCTCTATATGGGAAGAGCCTGTGCTCAGCAGTGGGACGTTTATAGGCGGGATTTATAAGTAGATATTTAGGCAACTTTATAAAATTCTTAGGTCTTCCTGTAGATTAATATACCCCTGTAATTATAGAAGTTTAGAAGCGACAGACTAGAATATTAATAATCTGAGCATGAATCACTCGATTCTGTCATTATACAAATTGTTTTGCAGAAGTTTTAGTTAAGACGCCATATTAGTACAATATTTACTTTTACATTGAGTTTATAGTGTAAATCATCATGTAACTATACATTGTTGTAACTAAAGTACTTTTTACAGATCCAGGAAAAATCTCTTAATAGACTTCGGAAGCTGTAAAGGCATGGATTTTTTTGAGCACACAGAATAAAATGAAATAAAAAAATTAATAACTGTGTAATTAATATCTAATGTGACATATTGAAAGATATGAGTAATATAACAAGAATTATAATTCATAAACTTACTAAGTAGTTAAAAGTAAGCAATAAAGAATTGAGTATTGAGTCATTTAGTCTCGATAAGGAGTTGTCAGTCTTGTCCTTATAACTATGTGACTAACTCCTTTATTTTATAATAATATGTCTACTAGCTGTACCCGGCATGCGTTGCACTGCAATTTTTCTACCTAGCACCTGCCTACTACCTACCTACTACCACTTAGGGGTATGAAAAATAGATAGTAGCCGATTCTCAGACCTACTGAATATGCATATCAAATTTCATAAAAATCGGTTAAGCCGTTTCGGAGGAGTATGGTTACTAACATTGTGACACGAGAATTTTATATTTATGAAGAAGATTTCAAGGATTGTGTAAAGTGGGTATTCTGTATACACCTGTATTTTGTCCCTATCAAGGCTACGCCTAATTTTATGGCTCATTTACATCGTTTGTTTAAAGCGTTTGGTTTCGCGTGCTTAATTTGTGTTCGGAGACAATGGTTACATTTACGTTTAGTTACGGACTTTCGCGGTGAATATTAATAGTTTTACTTTGTTCACATTTTATTGAAATTATAACGGTTAATTTATACATACGTTTTAGCTTGGACCAAGAAGAAGCTCGTATATTTTTTATTTAAATTTACCGCTGTGTACCTTTGCTTGGACTATAGGACTTTTACCCGTTGAAAATATTGGAATGTTTCTGTTTTTCCTTAAATAACCGGTGATCAGGAGGTAAAGCAGTTGCAATCTACCGTGTTTGACTCGAAGTCCAACGTTCTGCTCAGCTGATATCTTTGTTGGTTTTAGACACAAGACTGCAAAGGTTGGTGCGTACCTAAAAATGCACCTTGTGCTAAGTGCGTGGTAATCTAGACGCGACACTTGTGTGAAACACAGGGTCGCTGAAACATAACTCAATAACAGCCAACGGAAACTGACCTCCATGACCTTTTCCAGTATTTCTGGAAAACCTATGGAAATTGTCTCGTTCCTTTGACGATCGTTGCAGACTAAATAGATTATGCCAGTGCACGATTGGTGGGTACTGCCTCTGGGCTTTTAGCACTTTATTGAGTTAAGTTCAGAGCTGCCCGCTTTAATTTTGTTATGTTTGATTTTAGGGGCGCGTACGCGGGGATGTAAAACGTGTTGGTGATATTTCAAAATGGCCGATTGGTGAGTTTGTTGTGGAGGTGTTTGAACTGCAGTTGAATGATAAAGACTAGTTTTTTAATATTAAATACCTAAATAAGAGTGTTAGTAGTTGTAGGTATTGTGTGCTGGGTATAGTTTATTATTCAATACAAATCAAAATAAAATCAATCATTTATTATTGTAACTAGGATAGATACATTACAATTTACATGTTACATTTTTTTTTATATTTCTAAATTTTTCGTAAGAAAAAATGTCGACAAAAATTAAGAGGTCGGCCTCTTCTCAAATTAATCATGAATAAATATAGGGTATTTTCTCTCAATTACATATTTTTTATCAAGAAGCAATGTTATCTTATAATTTAGTCAAATTACCTTGATTTGATGAACACGATCATTTGTTCTGGTTGTCTGGGTGTAATTTATCTATAATATGTATGTATTTAGAAATATATAAGTATGTTTATCAGTTGTCTGATTACCATAACGCAAGCTCTGCTTAGCTTGGGATCAGATAACCGTGTGTGAGATGTCCCGGACTATTATTATTATTATTTACGCTATCCACAGTATTTGTTTTTGTCAATGTAATCGCTGCTTTGAATTTAAGTATAAATCATCTTGTACCTAAAAGGAAACAAGTTAGATGATATTTCAATGCATTTAGAAAGACCAGCTATTGATTAATTAATCCAATGTCTAGACTATTAGGTGAACTAAGTTGATTGACACATAGTGACTATGATAGGTTACTATTGCTTGATTAATGATAATACATAAATGTCAAATTGTACTTTATTGATGATGATGACGTATTGGTTACATCATTGATGATTTGTATGAGAATTTTGTAAGTTATATTCTATAGTGATCGATTAATGGCGCTACAAATTGTAAGTTATATTAAATATTGACTAATTACTGTACTCTATAGCCTTTCTTTAGTAAATTGCAACACAACACATACTATAAGAAAAAGCAATTAAAATAAAAAACTATTGAATGGATTTTGATCAAATTGATTAAAAAAGTTTTTTTGCCGTGGATATCGTATGACATAATAAATGCAAGTAAAATCAAAAATTGTGAACTCCTCTTTTTGAAGCTGGTTGTTAACCAACGAATTTGACGTAAGTTAGACCAAGAAATAATAACTGCCACAGACAAGTTTACGAAAAAAAATACTTGAAAAAAAAAAACAAATACGCTTTGTTTGTATTCACATCTGCGGAACCTTCACCAAATAATCCGATTTATTTCTTTTTTACATAGATATTCGATTCAATACACAGCAATATTGATGTCAAATCCCTCGGGAAAGCGATATAGTTGGGTAGAAAAAAATAAAGTTCGTAAAGTGATACAGCCAATCAGAGCCTTCGGTGTAACATAGAATTTAGCTATTTCATGTACTAGACAAATAAACTGTATTGTTGGATGATAGAAGATTTTTTTTGTGTGAATATTTATTTTGATAGTTTTAGAGATCATTTAAATGGGTTTAGTTTTGGCCAGGTACCTTGTTTATTTAAGGTTCGTTATATTGTAAGTATAACAAATCTTTGTAAACGGTTATTTTTTTTTTTTTGTAGATGATAACCATATAATATGTAATCTATTAGGCAGTTTTGCTCATAGTATAAATGGAAACAAAGTTTTACATCTAAAATCGTTATTTTTAAATTGCCTATAACTTAGATCCATTACATTCATAAATACCTACATTTAATTAAAACACAAGGCTAAAAGTTACAAAAAAAGTTTAAAATTTTTTTTGGCGACGTGAAGCTTTCCTTTTCTTATTATTATTTTTTAGTTGTTACATACAAATTATATGCAAAAAGAAAAGTGAAACTAATTAAACCAAAAATAAATTCTACGCACATAAAGTTCTCGTGTCCCACAAAATTAATTACCGTTAAGTTTTTTTTATTAATTATACCTTTGTTTACGTAAATAACAAGATACTTTGGAATTATACCATACTAATTATGTACTAGCAAGACAAGTTATAAAGGAAAGGTCCTGGTACCTTATGGTTATAATAATATGATCGCTTATTCCAGAATTTGGGATCTGAAATCGCCAATCCGCAGTGAGCAAGCATAGTGATCAATGCTCGTGTCTTCTCTATTTATGGGAAGAAGCCTGTGCCCAGCAGTGGGACGTTCATAGGCTGGAATATTATTATTATTTTTATAGAATATAGGTATCCTACATACTAAAAAATCATTACTGGGCTAGGATTTTCGCAAAACCATTGAGTAGGTTGCACAAATGTAAATAAAAATTTTGTGTGGAATAAAATCTTTATTAAAAAACCTAGTTAGTATAAATTATATGATCCAAAGACCAAACTAAAAATCAAAAAAAAAAAAAAACTCCTCAAAAATTAAAAAGATTCTGCATTCTATTCTCAAAGACAACTAATTGAACGAGTGGTGTAATATCAGTGTTACCAACCTATATAATTACGCCACTAATTAAGAGCCAAGTACAGCTCTATGAAACGATAGTAGACAAATTGAGACCACGTCATAATGAGGTAAAGTCGGGTTACACAATGTCACTCATGCGGACGAATGAAATTTCTTTCACTCACTGATTCATTCATTCACTCATTTGTGAATTAGGGTTGGCAGTTACTATTATGTTACTTTAAAGTATAGGGATCTTTGGATAGGTATTTGTAAATCCATGGGTTACATGGGATACATACTTAGTATTTTCTTAACTGACTTCAAAAAAGGAGGAGGTCCTCAATTCGACTGCATTTTTTTTTACCACATAGCTTTTGCCTGGGTGAATCGATTTTGATGATTCTTTTTTTTTATTTGAAAGCTGGTGTTTCCATTTTGGTCCAGTTTTCAAATCAAATCAAATCAAAAAGTTTTTATTTCTTGTAAACCAAAAAAAAGGCGCTTAAGAAACGTTACGTTATAAACTACTGACTCTAGTTGCGTTACGTTACGTTATAACAGTGGGATCCATAAGAAAAAAATATAAGACTTATTTAGAAGTCGGTTTTTTTTTTGTAAGAATTATTTGGGTTCATATACATTTCAGTGAAAATCATGACCTTTTAATGATCAATGCTTAACTTTAACAAATTAATTGTGCTGCCAGTAGACACTATAGTTCAGTATTCAAAATACTCATATGTTACGCTACAAGGCTCAAAATCATAGGTATACAATCGTGTTGTGTTATTTCTAAATAAGCATGTATTGTAAACTGGTCTTTTAGCGTTAATAAACGTTATAATAATAAAATAAACTATTTAAGATAATCATTATGAGTTTTATTTGGTGTTGGAGTGATAGAAACAGATACTATTATGATTTTCTGGAATTTATGATACGTCTAAAGTCTGAGTATTTTATTGATAGATATTAAACTAGTAATAATAAAGTTCGTATTACTACGTGTTGCCTACTAATACTTTGTGGAAGTAAGTTTTACTAACTGTAGTTTTTATCACCTTACTGCCATACCTACTCAGAGACTTTAATGATTACTTAACTCGATACAAAGGAATACCTTAAATAGATTCAAATATCGAAACTCTTGGACTTCGTGTAATGCGAAGATGCGATTTAGCTAAAATGATTAATAATTTACAAAATTTATGTAAACACACAATAGCTTAAAAAAAACCAAATAATATTAAATTTATAGTTAATAAATCCGTTATGTTACGAGTACGGCTATTGGTATTCTTTAATTATGCATTTTTCACTAATATTAGCGCTTGAAAAATTTAATTCACCATTTCTAGCTATCAAACAGTTATTTATAAGTTCTGACAACCCTAAACAAAGTGGTTCATTCATTCGAAAGCGAAAGTCGTTACGCGGTCACGTCTCTATTTTGAGGGACATCATTTAAAATTCGAATGTGGTTTCTGTATCACCAGTGCCTAATGTAAAGCTGTTAGGACATCTTACTTCTTATTATAATATTATAAAATACTAGCGGTCGCCCGCGGCTCCGCCCGCGTGGACCATTGGATTTATTTTGGATTTTTTCAAAATAAAATTTAGCCTATGTTACTCGTGGATAATGTAGCTTTCGAATGGTGAAAGAATTTTTAAAATCGGTCCAGTAGTTTTTGAGCCTATTCATTACAAACAAACAAAGTTTTCCTCTTTATAATATTAGTGTAGATGCGAAAGTTTGTTTGGATGTATGGATGTTTGTTACACTTTCACGCAAAAACTACTGAATGGATTTTAATGAAACTTTACAATAATGTACCTTATACATCGGAATAACACATAAGCTATAATTTATAAAGATAGTGTATGAATTGTCATTCACGCGGGCGAAATCGCGGGGCACAGACATGTCTAGCTTAATAACGAAAGTTTGTGACGTAAGAAACTTTTAAGCCTATTATTTTAATGGAACTTTGCTATTTTTTTTTAGATTTTGGTGCAAATATTGGATATTGAGGCTTTTATTCATCATCATCTAACAAGCCTCTTCCCAAGCTATTTTGGGGTCCGCTACCAGTCTTACCGGATTCAGCTAAATACCGTATTTTACATGGAGCGACTGCCTATCTGACCTCCACAACCCATTTTACTGGGAAACACAGTATCCCATAGTAAGACTGGTTGTCAGAATTGACGTAACGACTGCCAAAGATGTACGTATGACAGGCTTTTACTCCTAAAACTGAAATTATAGTTGTGTAAGGTAAAAGGTTTACTAGTCCAGGTTTAATTACAATGAAATATATATTATCAAAATCACAATCTCTTTAAAAAAAAAATTACAACTAGCTAGCGCGTGAATACCTAGGTCCGGTTCCCGGTGCCTTTGTATTATTAGGGGTGGAGATGAATCCAACAAATCACTATCGTAACAAAAATCAGTATTACTTAATTTGGTGGTTGAGTATTCTTCAATTTCCTAATTTTCAGCGCAATTTTGCAAACTTTTTCTTTAATAAGAACCTTCTCCTGACAATAACAAACACAACAAAAAAAGAATTAGCGAAATCGGTCCAGCCGTTCACGCGTGATGCCGCGCCGTGACCAAGGGAAATAGGGATTCATTTTTATATATATAGATTATTTTTATGAAACGAGTCGTAGATTGCATTAGCTAATTACATAAAAAAATAAACAATAAAACGATAATTGTAATATTATTATTTTAATTGAATTCCGTGTTTACAATGTTGTTGTTTATAAGTTACAGACAGACAGACAGCCGCCATAAACATGATTTTAATGAACAAAGGATAAAGTATTACTTCATAACCGTTATTAAATAATGGTCGTCTTATAAAAACGTTATTTATGACTTAGTGGCAAAGTGGCGTTGAATGCACTGTATAATTAGTTGCCAGTGTTGCCACTTGTAAATGGAAGTTAGAAGGTTCAGTTTTATAAAACAACTAGCAGTACCCGGCATGCGTTGCAATGCAATTTTTTCTACCTAGCACCTGCCTACTACCTACCTAATACCTACCTACTACCACTTAGGGGTATGAAAAATAGATAGTAGCCGATTCTCAGACCTACTGAATATGCATATAAAATTTCATAAAAATCGGTCAAGCCGTTTCGGAGGAGTAGGTACGGTAACTAACATTGTGACACGAGATTTTATATATAAGATATTTATTAAGTAAAACTAACACGCGTCAAAAAATTCATCGTCATCCTTGTCAATGGCGGGAAACGTGCCCAGAAGGCTGGCAACCTTGCCACGTTGAATGGCTATGCCGATTCTCTGTGCAAGGATGAAGGAACAAACCAACCCTCTGATCACGAGTAGAGTCGACCAAACGTTTTGAGAGTTCTATTTTATTATTGTATTAGCTGATGGTTTTCATTGTAATAGGGTACTTTAAATATTGGGACAAAAACGAAATTCAGATATCTGAAAACTTGTGTAAAATATAGCAGTAAATAAAGTAGGCCTGCGAGAGGTTACAACTATCATAACTTTCAACCTATATAATTGTCCTACTGCAGACCAAAAATAAAAAAGCCTTCATATAAAACATGCCTCGTTGGCCTAGTGGTTCTAAGCGCGACTGCTACGCTAGAGGTCTTGGGTTCGATTCCCAAGTCGACCAAGGTGTTATTGGGTTTTTCTATGAAATTCTCAGTAGCAGGTCGGAGTTTGGATTTGTGCCCGGTTAGTGGCTATAGGCTCGCCCCCTATTACATGGGACCTAAACATACCGGCGAACTGTGGGTACATTGGTACACCTCTGCCTAACCCTCCGGGGATACAGGCGTGATGGTATGTTATGTAAAACATGACAATATTTAAATAGTGTTGAACCTTCTGCCATCCTCATTCCTTGTAACCGACGTAATAGTGATGCGACTTCGACGTAACACGGACGCAATAGGTGACACGTAATGATGCTCTGTAATTGACTATCTTGATCCAATTGTCTCGAGTAGGAAGTGTGGGAGCCAAGCGATTATTTTAATTTTCTATTCTCATAAGCTACGAAATAGGGTGAAGTAGGTCGTTTCGTTATTGCTGGGGTCATTAGTACCTACTTGGTATTTAATTAAGAAAGCTTGGCTTTGGTTTAAACTGGTTTCTCCCTATTTTCCCTGGGTAAGGAAAGTTCGTAAGGGGTTCCCTGGCAAAAACCTTTTCATCAAACAGTTTATTTTGATAGTAATTGTAAAGGAAAAACTACTCCGATGATTATAACCAGTAAATACTGACTGGCTTGTTGGTCTAGTGGTTAGTGACCCTGACTGCTATACCAGAGGTCGTGGGTTCGATTCCCACCCAGGACAAATGTTTGTGTGATGAGCACGATCATTTGTTCTGGTTGTCTGGGTGTAGTTTATCTATAATATGTATGTATTTAGAAATATATAAGTATGTTTATCAGTCGTCTGGTTACCATAACACAAGCTCTGCTTAGCTTGGGATCAGATAACCGTGTGTGAGTTGTCCCGGAATATTATTATTATTATTAAATAAATAGGTGTGGCCAACATCACGACGCTTGCTCAGAACCCAAAGCAAGTAACTAAAGCATGTGTTATGGTATCAGAGACAACAAAAGTATCGCAAACAGAACGACCTGAGACTTTATTGAGAAGTAGTTTCCTACAGTGACCCTTCCGGAATTCGAAACCAGGTCCTCAGTTATTATTGTAGGCAAGTATTTTACGATGATAAAAATGATCACCGTCGGTTTATTTTTAGATTTTTTTTCTTATTAACAAAAGCTTTTAAAGTAAGACCAGACAACATTGCGGCATTGCCAATTAACCAACGAATTAATTACGTTATACTTAACTAAAAGAGACTACATAATTATTTCTCAACTAATTAAAATAAACTTCTACAAACTATTTTTCTAGTGCAAGCATCTAACATTTTCATAAATTGTATTCAGTTTTTAAAGCTAACATTAAAACAGGTTCAATATTAACTCTTCGACTACAGAGCTTAAAATTGAACATAAGTATGTAAAAATATACGGGTTCGAGTCTGGGAGGTGCATATTAAATACAAGCCCGTCATATTAAGTTTGACAAAATGTGGAAGCAGTTTGTTAATGAAATATACAGGATGGTAGCGGAAACGCTTGTTATATAGCGACAATGGGTTTCTATTGTAAAATATCTGGTTATTATATTACTTTTTAAAATTAATTAGTACATACTGTGAATCCAATATATCAATACTGAAAAACAAAACACTCCTTAATATTGTTTTATTTATTTATTCATTAACAATCTTATATAGTAACCGCATTATACGACACATACAATTATGTATAATGTAACTTTCTAACGAGATAAGCATAATTGTACTGTACAATATAAAAATAACTATTCAGAAACTTGTAAATAACTTTACATAATTAAAGAGTATTTTACTAAAAACATAATTAAAGTATAAGGGAGCGTCTACATCTGACGAACGAGCATTACACCAGCAGCTCGCGAGCCGGTCGCGAGCCGTTCGCTAGCCGCTTGCGAGCCGCTCGCGGGCCGCTCGCGAGCATCCCGCGAACGCACTAGTGTCAATTACGCCGCGAGCGGTTCGCGTACAGCTCGCGAGCATACCGCAGGTGGCGCCCGCACGTCTGCCGGACGGCGTTATTGACAATAGTGCGTTCGCGGCATGACAAAAATACACGTCAAACGCTAAAGATTAAATAATTCGTTCAAATTCTATCAATACGGGCCCGCACCGAATCCTATCCCGTATGTTAGCAGCCAAAGCTTACGGCGAAGTTAGAAAATTTCCCAAACTCAAAAGTGAAGTTGTGTACACTTGAGTAAATAAAGGTAAGTATGTGTGTTACTTCAGTTTATTCACAATTTCTTCAGAGTTTAATAAACAACCTCTTATTGGGTGTAATCTTTGTTTTTCGATCTAAGTCTAAATTGCTTAGGGATATAGGTTTGATGTATTTTGTGGTGTTAATAAATTTTGGGGTGGGGCAGATATCAATGGAATAGAGGAACTTTTCCCAGCATCGGGACGGCATAAGCTGACAAAACAAAGTTTATTAAATAAATGTACGAAAGTACCTACAAGTTACAACATGGATAAAATCCTGAACTACTTTAGTTACGGTAGGTAAATTGGTTCCGTACCTCGGATAGCACGTTAAGCCGTAGGTCCCGACTGTCATACGTTGATCTTTGACAGTCGTTAAGTCAATTCTGACAACCAGTCTTACTATGGGATACTGGATTACCCAGTAAAATGGGTTGTGGAGGTCAGATAGGCAGTCGCTCCATGTAAAATACGGTATTCAGCTGAATCTGGGAAAAGGCACGGGAGATGAGATAAATTGGTTACGACGAAACGACTATTCAAAGTATCTACTGCTGTAACAATAACTTAACAAGAGTAATATACTAAAACTATTTATAGAAATATTTAACAACACTATAACAAAACAGTTAAAAATAGAGTACTTACAATAAATCAACTTCTTCACATGAAAAAATATTTTCATAGTAGATAGTACAATATATTAAGCAAACAAGATAATCTCTAAATAAACATTGTATAGTTACATCAAAGAAGCCGCTATCAAGCAGTTTGTTTTAACCTAAGTGTCGTCGTAAAACACTTTATTTGCCAAGCCTATGTGTATTGCAGTTCATTAGACCGAATTGCTAGAAGATCCTTTTCCGAAGCTCACACTATGTGGGAATCAGCGTTATATGATTTTTCTGATTGTTTAAGTGCCTATCAAAAGCTATTTATTGGGTCAACAGTGTCCTTTGGTATTATGGGATTCTATGGTTATACCAAAAAGCAGGACCAAACTTTTATTAGTTTTGTATATTCTTGACAGGAAGGCAAATAGGCAGAGCCTACACTAGGGTAACTAGACAACTGATAAAAATGCTTATATTTTTATATTTCTAAATGCAGTATACAATGTATCATCATCATCATTAGGCCTTAGACATCTTGACAGATGATTTAAGCAGCGCCTACGCGCGAGGAGCTTGTATATATTATAGATAAATTAGATCTTTTTAGAAATCAATTATATCACCCCAAAAACCTCCTATTCTGTTAACTAAACTTAAAACCAGCCCCACCAGGAATTAAAACCAAAGAAAAAACACCAGTTTTATCAAAGTCCACCAATGACGTAATAAACAAAACAATGTCGTATACATTGTTAAAACTCAATCAGATAAGAGAATTAGTCCGACACCGTGTCATATCAGTTGGAACACAATGCGAACACATAAGTTATTCAAGCCAGTCCCCTTTATGAGCGCGACAAAGTTCATGAAACCTCTTTCGTGGGTGACTCTGGGAATTGTGTTCAAACACTGTGTTCGTTGCGCTATGTAAGGGTGGTTTTTTGGAGTTCACAGTTGTGGATGTGGTATATCCTGTTTTTAAATGTTCGGTAAATCTTTAAAATAATTTATTGATTTCTTGAATTACTTAGAACGTTTGTTTTATGCTTATCAGTAGGTACTCAAAAAAAAAATTGTTTGGTAATGATTATTTACGTAGATTTTGTTTGTCTTTACATTACATTAGTATATTTAGAACATTTCAAAGACATCTCATCATGGTTATGGTTTTCTATAAGACACAATTTTGACGTAAATATATAGGTATTACAGACGTAGGTGTTCAGATAACTTTGTAAATAATTTTTTTACATAAGAGTTTTGAAGATACTTGTTATTTCATCAAGAATAGAATTGAGAACACTTTCTAAATTACAAAAAAAAAATATGCTAATCAAATTCTAAATTCAAATCAATGTTAAAAAATTATGACTTAAAAGGAGTCCCAACATTTAAGTTCAATATCAAACACAAAAACACTTGACACTCAAACACTTTTGAATTAAGAACTTTCTCAAAGTCGACACAGTTTCAGCTGGAATACGCAGGATGCACTGTATCGTCGGTCGTTAACCCCCGTGGCAGTTTAATCCGGTTCAAACCGGTTCATGCGGTCAGGGTTGAAGCTTCAGATGTTTGCGCTTTATGTGTAGTTCCGTATGTTATGTGGATCATTTTGTAAAGGGTTAGTTTATCTTGTGATGATGTGAAAAGGTCATTAAAGGGCAATCATTGTAGTAATGATACTGGCCTGTGTCCCACTGCTGGGCCAATGCCTCTCCCCATACAGAGAGAAGAGGAGAGAGTGAGAGAAGGAACAAGCATTAATGACCACGCTTGCTCACTGAAAGTTTGGCAAGTTCAAATTATTTTAATTTACGGGGTTTCCCCGCGTATTTTTTTCATTGATTTCAATGGTGTCTTAGGCGCTGGCCACACAGAAGAGACGTAAGACGCAGACGGGGCGCGGACATTTGTCTTTACCGCGACGCTTTCATACAAAATGTATAGAAGCGTCGCGACGCAAAACATACAGAAGAGACGGGGCGCGGGCGCGACGGTTCTATACATTTTGTATAGAAGCGTATTATGTCCGCGCCCCGTCTGCGTCTTACGTCTCTTCTGTGTGGCCAGCGCCTTAGAATTATTTCGAAATAACCTACAATATATCTTTGAAAAAGTTACATCGGTATTTCCGGGTCATCGGTAGTCCGTACATACAACCTTTGGGCCACCACGACAGCACCATAAAGGAATTAAGATCCGTTTCATTATCTTAGTTAAAACTACTCAGGTTTCAGAATTAATTAATTCAACAGACAGACAGATAGATATTGAACTGAAAACTGGTATTTAACCAATTGATTCTAGTTTCCTGATTAAAGTGACATTGATTGATTGACGCCAACAGCAATATGTTCACCTAATATAATTGATATGACTTTTACGTCGATCGTTTGATCTGGGGACAAATTATTTATGTTACTATGCGTATTATTTACAATGTCACAGTTTTCCTATACTGAACTGTATTTCAGGACAATATCAGTCTCACTTTTTCAGTGTCCTAAGGTTCCACTACATATAATGTAATTTAATGTAAAATAGTTTTATTTTATGTTATCTAAGCTTTCATCTTATTTATGTATATATATAGTTTGCTGTTATATAAATTTGCAATAAAACTTAATCGATCAACGGATCGAAGAAGTCTATTTTTTTTACAAAATAAAGCGCTTGTTTCACTATATTTTTTGCAAATAACTTATATTGTATACAATTTACAACAAAATGATTACAAAATTTTAGATCGAACTGCGAATACCTATTCTGATTTCCTAATAAGGTCTTCTAAAAAAATTTTAGTGCAATAAACGCTAAAGCACTAGTGACGCAAATTATTTTATATATTTATATTATTATATGAATATATATAATAATTTTTGATTAAATATATATTAACACAACAAAATAAATAGCACAAAAATAATTCGTTGCACAAAATATAATTTACCAACTGATAACAATCGCAACGAATTCACATACCTTTGCAAATTGATCTATTAAGTTATACTGAAATACTGCAGCTGTATACAACAACCACTAATTTTCAACCATTACAAGTTATTAAATAGATTGTCTTAACGTTTAATACAAGTTATGTCAGATTGTTAAAATGACTCAGTGCTGTCCTTTCTAAGCAAAGGGTTGGTTAGGATTCCGATGTAATTTGTTTGACCTTCGGATTTCAGTAAGATAAAGCGTAAAAATGTTCTGAAAATGATGTAATTATAATCGTTCTGAAATAAGTACAAACTATTTTTTCTCTGATAAACATGCATATACCTATTAGCCAGGTGAAGCAAACCAGGCCAGCAACCAGGTCAAAAACTGCTTTCAGACTAACTGCGATAGACCTAATCCAAAAAAGTGTCAAACTAATTTAGCCAACTTTACCAACTTGTGTAATTATGATGATGTATGAATTATGATACACTTATTGTACCTACTGATTGCTCCAACATAAACTTATTCTAGAATTCAAGAACAAATAAAATAAATTTACTATTTATTAATTTTTGGTTTCTAACAAACCGTCAAACACAGTCTCACAAACAACAACTTAATTTAATCGTACATTAAAGGTCCTATTTCCCAGGCTTTCAACATGACTGACAAGCTGCACTGATACCAGGCCACAGCTAATCAACAGAACACAAACATTTAACCAAAACAAATGAATAAACTCCATTTAAGTTAGTACTATTACTAGGTCTGCAACTGACAACGTTTTAATAAACAATGCATGGGATATTTAGGTCAAATCGAGCGATTATTAGCCAGGTAACAATTGCGTTGTGAAATCAGTAATACAGTGAGAGGTTCCGGTGACGGAAGGCAGCAAGGACTGTTCAATCTTAAACTGAATTGACTAAAACATACAATTTGTTGCCTAATTGTATTTGAAAATGTTAGAGCTTTTACGTAAACAGCAGGCATAGAGGGTAATGCTATCTAATAGTACTAATAGAGTATAGGATTTACTTATAAAACCACATAGTGTATACGCTTTTTTATATCTATCGAATTGAACAACGAACACATCCCAACATCACTAAGAACATTTTCTATATAATTCTAGTACCTATTCTTCAGGAAGATGTTACAGAACTATGTTAAAATTGCTCAGGAAAGAAAGCTCGTGTTGATTACCTAGAATGCTAGTTAGACCTCTTAAAAGCCTAGCAACCAACCTTACCACTAAATAAACTACAGTGTCTTTAAATATTAAGAAACACATAAGTTAAATAATTTGTACATAGTGTTTGATAAACAAATCGTTCAATCGTTTCAGGTACATCGTTACTTGAATGAAAGCCAGTAATCAATCCTAGAAACTAGGTACTAATCTTGACTAAAACATAATCCCTTTTATCAATTTCAAATTACCAAAACAAGACCCTAAGGAACCGAACTCACAAAAATAAAGTTTTTGGTGATTATCCTTGAAAACAATAGACGAGCGAACTAGTAGAACTAACTTAGTCTAATCAGCGTCGTTTAGACAAAGATAGAAAGTTTATTTATATAATGTTTTGAAGATTTTCATGAAGATTAACGACTGTCTTTTACAATGCTTTTCATGGTTTGGTACTTACTTAATTTTGGATTGAAACTATTGTTTTGTTTAGAACTTATATAAATAAATAAAACTAACACGCGTCAAAAAATTCATCGTCATCGTTGTCAATGGCGGGAAACGTGTCCAGAAGGCTGGCAGCATTGCCACGCTGAATGGCTATGCCGATTCTCTGTGCAAGGAACAAACTAGCCCTCTGATCACGAGTAGGCTCGACCAAACGTTTGTTTAGATAATTTTGTATTTTAAGTAGTGAAGGGAAATCAGTGAAGTCCAGATAACCTGCTTTTACTAACAGTGATGAGCGCTATGTTGTGACCAAAGAAAGACGCAGTGGGACAGTTACATATAAAATATCATTTTTTTTAAATCGATTTCAAAAGTTAAAAAAAAAAAATCAAAATCAAAATATTTTTATTTCAAGTAGGCCTTTTTAAGCTCTTTTAAAACGTTAAATTACTGACTCTAGTTGCAGGTTCAAAAATGTCATTCCAATGGAGAAGAACCGGCAAGAAACTCCATTGGTTACTCTTTTGAAAAAAAGGTTAACATCAATGTTAAAAATACAATTATTTTAATAAATATACAAATATGCGACAACAACGTAAATAGCAAAATGCTTAGATTAAGATAAACGATGTCATCCAAAATGGAAGAAAAATGAAGTAGTACACGCAACTAAATTTACATTGCCGTCACATTTACAAAGGTCGCGTATGCGAAAATAATAATAATAAAAATAAAAGACTAAATTAAGTAAATATGAAAAAATATCTAGTTAAATAGGTAAATAGCTTTACATACAATATATATGTAGTCCTACCTAAACCCTAACAGGAATGTCAAGGCATGTCAAAAGGTTTCTACGAATAGAGACCGTGGGGAAGCTAGTCGAGTAAGATACAACAACAAGATGAGGCAAATGAACTGACGGACCGCCATGGAGGCCACATGTGCAGAAGGTCCTAGATCCACGCACTTTTATCCTCTACGTAGTCACTAATTTTATAATAGGCCTTTCCTATTAGTTTGGATTTCACGCTAGAGATTCTTGATCCGACTGAAGGTTCTTTTTTAGTTAAGCGAAATTTCCTTTTGTCATAAATAGTGTAAGTTTTAGTGGTGGTACCATATTTGATTGAAGTCAGTTCCTTTTTACATTTATGGGTAATTAATTATTATAATATATAATTGACGACCTCCGTGGTCGAGTGGCGTACGCACCGGTTTCAAGGTGTCGCTAGCTCTGAGGTCCCGGGTTCGATCCCTGGACGGGTCAATGTAGAAACCAACTTTTCTACACTGTCCCGGGTCTGGGTGCTTGTGGTACCTTCTTTGTTTCTGAATTCCATAATACAAGTGCTTCAGCTACTTACTTTGGGTTCAGAGCAATGTGTGTGATAATGTCCGCATTTATTTATAATAATACTAGCTGTGTCCCGCGGTTTCACCCGCGTGAATACCTAGGTCCCGTTCCCGGTGCCTTTGTATATAATAACAGACAAATAATTAGCAATAAATTAAAATTGCGACTATAATTTGAGATTTAAACTATCCTATCTCTCAAGTTGGATCGAACTGCACATGGTGTGCGAATTTTATTATAATCGGTTAAGTGGTTTAGGAGTCCATTGAGGACAAACATTGTGACACGAGATTTATATATATTAAGATTATAAATACATATTATGTATCTTGTTTGGACATAGTTAAGCCTGTACACGAAATATGAGTTAATTGAGATTTTACTGTTTGATATTACGATTGACTTTTGTTTTATTGACGTAAATTATACATTATCTCAATAATATTACAGTATTAGTAACTACAATCACAAATATGAGTACTTATTTAAAACCAAGCTGAAACCGCGAAGGTTGTCTAACCGCAGATCTCTAAGGCTCTATGCACACTAAATACAAAACACTTAATAATAATACATATTTTTACTAAGAAAAAATAAGTGTTAAATATTTTATTTTATCTATATATATTATTGATTAATTATATGTATAAAAATAATAATAATCTACCTACTAATACACAATTCATTAAAAAAAACATTTATGTATTATTTCACAGAGCCGTGAAAAAAATATTGCAGAAATCAATAGATAACTAAAGTATACGTAATATGGTCACGTCTTAAGTAACATTCTAATGCAAATTAACCTTAATTAAGCCGTCATTCAGATCACACGAACACTCATTACATGCAATAACAATATTTTGTGTGGTTACAGTTTTTATTGCTTTTGAAATTGATTGCAGTAGCTAATCTAGATTTACTGAAACTTTAAAAATGTTATATAAACTTTAGAACACTAGGCCCTGTTTTTTTTTTATTATTTTTTCGATACATCAAATCTCTTTTATCTTAGAAAATAAAAATCAAAAGTATCGAATTATTAAGCCGGTATTCTCCCACTGAAGACCATAAGGTCACATTAGATTATTTCTTTTCCTCAAAATTATGTAACAGAACATAATTTTTAAATATTTTTTTTTACGAAAGCCTTTGTCCAGCAGTGGGACAACGTAGGATAATAAAAAAAAGAAATCTTAAATTGTTACAAGAAAAACTAAATTACTACTCGGTATATATCAGTACCTATTAGTGTTTTGTATTATTGCTATAATTTAAGGTCAAATTTTATTTTTTCTTGAAAATCTCTATTCAAATATATTTTTATTTATTTATTTATTTAATACAGCATGGAGGACTTAATTACAGCTATACAAATATAGGATAGTTATAATCTAGTTTACAGAAAGCCAATTACAAGTCTTCACATTTTCTATCAAACATCTAAGTTACACTTAAAAGTTTAAAACCTCACAATACATTGAAAATGAAACAAGTTACACAATACAAAATTAATGGTATTCAATAATTGCATCCCGTCAACTTGATGCACCGACTCTTTCTTTGTATAGCTCCGACGCTATTTGTAACTGTCGCAAAGAAACTGTTCGGTATAAGCAGAAAGATAATTTATCTCTTGTTATACTTACTTTTTAAAAATGTAAGATATCTTTAGAGATATTACTTGGCTTTCGTAATTGAGAGATTGTCAAGGATTTCCACTATTAATAAAACGAAAAGTAAATCTAGGAACTGATAGAAATTATCCCAATATTATAAGGTTCACTAACATGCATGTAGTCGTCTGTCAGTCTGCGACCACGGCCGGTGTAACCCGGTCGAAACGTCAAGCCCCAAAAAAGGTATTTATTCATGTACGCGCTTATTCCCGTGAATTATATTACTATAAACATGCAGCGCGATAGTTTAAAAGTTAATATGCATGTAGTCGGTACAAATCTTTATCTTTTCATCGTCTCGTTCTGATAGAACACAATCCTTCTTGAAATCATCAATACATATTTTATGTGATATTATAATACTGTACCTATTACCCAGTGAAATAGGTTGTGGAGGTCAGATAGTCGTTCCATGTAAAATACGGTATTCAGCAGAATTCGGTAAGACTGGCAGTCGACCCCAACATAGCTTTGCTATCATCATCATATTAATCATCATCATCTTTATTAATTAAGCTTCTGTTCCAAAACATAACTCTTTAATCACATAGTAATTAACAGCTCTTATTTTCCGAAAAGCTAACTGAACTGCATCTAGTACATTCGAGATAAATCTACGTTTAGTATGGCAGGAAATCATAACCCAAACACCTTTTGTATGAGTCACGAACGATGAATTGAATCCAAATGTACTCGAGTTATGATATGGACCGATATTGAATTGAAAGAAACAACTTCAAGTTACAATTAAAATGTAAATCTTGTCTTACAAAGGCTTAATCACTTTTTAACTGGATCTTTTCTGGAAAACTCACTACATTAACACAAATCTAACATAAATTATGTTCTTGGCTGGAAAATAACATGAAACGATAACTGATTTTATTTTAATACCTACTCGAAAAAAACAATTTACATAATGATACTGGTATATTAAAGTTCATTTACCTACTTAGATAATATAGAGTAATCGGAGGATGGGACTGGACAGGAAAAAACATCTGTTCATCCAAAATTATCTTTAAAAGCGTCAATTTTAACAGAATCTTTAAATTATAATAATAATAATATTCCGGGACAACTCACACACGGTTATCTGATCCCAAGCTAAGCAGAGCTTATGTTATGGTAACCAGACAACTGATAAACATACTTATATATTTCTAAATACATACATATTCTGGATAAATTACACCCAGACAACCAGAACAAATGATCGTGCTCATCACACAAACATTTGTCCTGGGTGGGAATCGAACCCACGACCTCCGGTATAGCAGTCAGGGTCACTAACCACTAGACCAACAGGCCCGTCAAAATAGCTATATTAGTACAAAATACTAGAAACATAAATAAGCTATCGGTATGCAGGTGTTGGGTCAAGCATAATCCGAGCACAAAGCATTTTGTTCTCAACACTGATAAGGAACCGTTATATCATCAACAAGGAATTGTGCCACTACCTTATGTTGTTTACCTTGAAAGGGTACCCACCTATTTCAGTACATGTTATAGTCTAGCCGCTGAGAGAATAATAATAATATTCCGGGACAACTCACACACGGTTATCTGATCCCAAGCTAAGCAGAGCTTGTGTTATGGTAACCAGACGACTGATAAACATACTTATATATTTCTAAATACATACATATTATAGATAAATTACACCCAGACAACCAGAACAAATGATCGTGCTCATCACACAAACATTTGTCCTGGGTGGGAATCGAACCCACGACCTCCGGTATAGCAGTCAGGGCCACTAACCACTAGATCAACAGGCCCGTCAAAAGAATGCGTTCGATACTTGGCAGTTGGTCTTGATTTGTATGGAAAAGTAAAAAAACCGTGTTATATTATTCATTCAAACCTGGCATAAAGACATAGTTTTGATGATATTATTCCACCATAAATTTAACCACTTTAAAGTTTTATCTTCCTGTTGACCACGATCTGTCCAGGACGCATTCTCTCAGCGGCCAAACTATAATAATTTATACTTCCATTTTAATATTATACCTAAATGCAAAAGGAACTTTGTCGCAAAGGATAGTTTTTATTTTTATAAGTTTATGGGAATCAGGACACTGGGACGCTGCAAGTCCTTAAAATATTCTAATCAATGCGATGAAAAAGTCACAAAATAAACGGATTAAATTCTTAGCCTTAGCAGATCAGGGTCAAAATATACCTTCAAATAGATTCATCCTACCTTTTACATCGATTTGTCATCACAGCATTGCGAAGGGTTTTTAAATTTAAGTACCTTGGACATGTGCTGACCTCTGACCTCAAGGACAATGATGACATAGAAAGGGAACGGAGGGCGCTGGCAGTGAGAGCGAACATGATAGCTCGCAGGTTTGCACGTTGTTCGATAGAAGTCAAGGTTACACTTTTCAGGTCTTATTGTACCTCCTTCTACACGTGCAGCCTGTGGGCTGACTATACTCAAAAGTCTTACAGTGCCCTCCGAGTCAAATTTAATAATGCTTTCAGGGTGCTGATGGGGTTGCCGCGATTCTGTAGTGCATCGGGAATGTTTGCTGAATATCGCGTCGACTGCTTTTATTCTACGATGCGTAAAAGATGCGCATCCCTGGTGCATAGAGTACGTGGCAGCGCCAACAGCATCCTTAGCATGATCGCTAGTCGGTTAGACTGTACTTACGTCAATCACTGCGGCGCCATTTGTCATGGAATGGCGCTGCAGTGATTGAGCATGTCAAGATGATGTTTTTGTGTTGATAGTTTTAAGCATTACTAACACTAGTCTATAAGAACATTGTTACTAACAAAATGGACACCATGGTCTGAATTAATAAAGTATATTATTATTCTTATTATTATATTAATTAATCTAACTGATGATTCAAACACGACCTTTCAATAACCAGTACATTATACGTCAGATCTAAATATACTATTATATCACTTTAAAAAAATTAAAATCATTTCGTTCATCTATAAGTACACAAAATACAGTTTATTAAGATAAACTGTATTTTGAAACGATTTCGAAATTCATAAAAAGATCTATATCTATCTAGATCTAGATATATATCTACAAAAAATATTCGCATATAATTTGTCTATATGCTTGGTTGACCTGTGAAAAAACAAACATTTCAATTAAACCTACATTCATTTAAAAAACAATAACCTCCTTTTTTAAGTCGGTTATTAACTCTTTAACGTATCAATTGTACAAACAAAAGAGTTTATTTAGCTCAAGGTTTTATTCAACGGAAATTCACGATTATACGTAGAGATCGGGGTTTAGCATGTAAACCTATGCTTACACGGTTTAACTTGTTACTAGGATAACTTGCAGGTTGTATGTAGTATACTGTATGTTATGTACGCACCTGCCACTACGTTTACCTATTTTAATATTGGATGCAGATTTGAGTTAGTGGCGTGCGAAATAGGGTGTCCTGTTTAGAAAATGATATATAACAAGATATGTGATGAAATGTGACAAGGAAACTAGTAGCGTGCTGTATAAAGAAATGTGTAAGTCAGATGTATGTTCTATCTAATACATTTAATAAACTATTTTATAGAAGTAATTGGAACTCTGATATGTCCAAATTATATTTTTTTCGATCTACACCATCCGAATCTATTTTTTAATATTTATTTTTTACGTCAATTATTGTAACTAAATCAAAACTCTACTAACAAATTAAAAAAAAAAGAAGTAAACTTTTGATGGTTTAATTTAAAAAGCATGTTTTTTCTCTTCTAAACGCAACCAAATAATTTCATCAAAAGAATGATGCCCAATTTCATATGTCTTAATTTCTTTATCACGTAATAGACTAACATTAGCCAAAGCCACAATGCAGTTAAAGTAAGTCTGGCCAATGGGCATATTATGGGTTTGTGCAACCTTCCTAGTTACCGAAGCAGACTTCCCTCAATTGTAAGGCTTCTGCAGTGAAGGGCGGATATGGTGCATTTGGTTTCATGGTTGTAACCTAAAATGTAGGGAAGTAAGGTTTTATTGGCACAGTCATTAGGTAATGTATAAAGAAGTAGGTACCATATTAAATATACAAAAAATAACTGGAGTTGCGTAACATTCTAACTCTACTCGGCATTATTCAATGCTGCGCTTTTTAAAACTAGTTTTGGGTTTACTTTCAGTCTCACTGGGTTGAGCTGCATACTAATATAATTATACATGAAGTGATTTTATCTGACTTCTACTAGCCATTTACCATGTATAACGGTAAGTATTCCTTAGAAGGATTTTTGGAATTGTCTTAGGGTGCGTCCACATCTGACGAACGAGCATTACACGAGCAGCTCGCGAGCCGTTCGCGAGCCGCTCGCGAGCATGCCACGAACGCACTAGTGTCAATTACGCCGTCTGACAGACGTGCGCACGCCGCTCGCGGCATGCTGGCGAGCGGCTCGCGAACGGCTCGCGAGCAGCTCGCGAGCTGCTCGTGTAATGCTCGTTCGTCAGATGTGGACGCACCCTTACGATTCCATAATATTCCTCGTCGTCGTAATTAGTCCTTGTCTAGAGTTTACCTTATGTCTCAATTACTATTAAAGTATTAAAACAAAGTATGAGTCTAAAAGTGATGGAACCATTTTCTAACTTTTGTAGGTCACATAAACTAATTGAACATAAAACAAAAATCTCTATTCTCAAATTCGTGAGAGACCTACATAACTTTCATTCTTAATTTCCGTAGAAACATCTAACACAATCTACTATGAAACAAAAAGTAATTCACACGGTAGAAAGTAACAACTTTGAAAGCACATTTAGCACAGTTAAGTAACTTAACTACGAAATTTTAATTACTAGACGCTACGAAATGAATAGGTTATTCTGTAATCGTGAATAATTTAATGACTAAATTAAAACATCGTGAGGAAACCTGGATCCTAAAAATTTGAGTCTGAACTCGACAATCTGTGCTCGACGCTCGTTCTTTCTCTTTATGGGGAGTGGCCTGTGCCCAGCTTTGCGACGTTTATAGGCAGGTTTATTTATTTTTCTTTAAATTAAAAAGTGCCATACTTTACCAAATAGATTCAAGGATTAAATTAAAAAGGATGAGAAGGTTTTGCCTAATATTAATTATATTAATTTATACCGGCAATTATATTTATTATAAGTAATGACAGCTGTCTTGCTCGCATCTACATAATATAGGTAATAAAATTGCAAAATAAAAAAAATATACACTTTGACAAACAGCAATGATGTAATTATTAACCTGACTAATAATAATAATATATAATAATAATATATCAGGACAACTCACACACGGTTATCTGATCCCAAGCTAAGCAGAGCTTGTGTTATGGTAACCAGGCAACTGATAAACATACTTATATATTTCTAAATACATACATATTATAGATAAATTACACCCAGACAACCAGAACAAATGATCGTGCTCATCACACAAACATTTGTCCTGGGTGGGAATCGAACCCACGACCTCCGGTATAGCAGTCAGGGTCACTAACCACTAGACCAACAGGCCCGTAATATATTATAGACAAAATTAATTTCGAATTAATTGAATATATACCTAAATACTAGAGAACTGGATGTTTCTATTATCCTTATAAAACAAATTTGTTTTTTAGAGCGTAATAAAATTCATAAAACTTTTACTATTATGAGACAAAGTTGTCACTATACAAATTGGTTTAAATTAACTGTTTTTATTGACTTAAGACTCTGTTATAATTACTTTAAGTAACTTGTTTTCTAGGAGCTAGGCAAAAATTAATTAGGTTTGTCGGACAGAAATCTTGAGAGAAAAGAATTGATATTATATATTTTTTCAGTTGACATACTGAAAAGGTATTTAAAATATATTATCTGTATAGAATTTTTAATGACTTTATTTTTGCAAAAGATTTTTTGTTCTTTTTTATATATATAAAAGAAGTCGTGTTACTAACACTAAAAAACTCTAAAAATAAAACTATTTTTTTATAGGTTCCATGTACGAAAAAAAGTTAAACAAACACCCGGATTCTTCAAGGGAAATAACTTTTGTCGGGTGCACATTTAAATTTTGCTGTTTTGCAATACAAAAATTATAAATACCTCAAATATTTGTATACCTATACCAATTAAGTTACTTCGGTCATTCGCATATGATCAAATGCATGCAAGAAATAGGAGCATGCTGCAGTTGCGAGAAATCATTACGTCATGAGACATTCACCCGTTACTTGCGTGTTAACTAATACGATCAAATAAATGAGAGTGATTATAATTCTGTTTGATGATACTTTTATTTTCTAGCGAACGTAGTTGTTGTGAATATAAGATATATATTTGGCAATTATTGTGGAGAGATTTAAAACATTATTTTTGTCATCGATACACTTTAGAGCTGGAACAATGTAAATTTCATAAAGTTTTTTTTTTATTGAAATCGGTTTTTTAGATTTAATTGCTATTGATTATAAGATTATACCAGTCTTACTATGGGATACTGTGTTTCCCAGTAAAATGGGTTGTGGAGGTCAGATAGGCAGTCGCTCCATGTAAAATACGGTATTCAGCTGAATTCGGTAAGACTGGTAGCCGACCCCAACATAGTTGGGAAAAGGCTCGGGAGATGATGATTATAAGATTATACCACTTAGCATATTAAAGATGTTTTAATAACGAATAGGTACCTATATAAAAGTATACATAAAATGCTTGGTTTTTTGTATTTTACAACAATTACCTAAATAAAATACTGATATCAAGTGAGTACATAGTGTGCATTCTAATTATCAAAGTTTTATCAACTTACAGGAAGTATGAATAATTATCATATTTTTCCTGTTTTAGATATTAAATTTTGTAGCAATCTATTAATAAAAAATGTGGTAGGTCAAATTTTATTTATCTCATTAAATGTATGAAAAAACATTTATAAAAAAGTACTTACAATATCGATGAAAACTAAATCAGCGATCACTCGTAAAGTAACAACATTTTCAACAACTAGTACAACAATATAATTAAATAGAACTAAATAAAATACAGACACATACATAAAACCTCCTTCTTTCTCATGTTGGTAAATAAAAAACTTTTTTGCAAAAAAAAAGACGACTTCAAAAATCGATAAAAGCACTAAAAAGTTAAAAATAATACTATAACCTACCTATATTAATAAACCTAACCTAAACTACAATTAACCTATAATACAATTTTTTTTTTTTTGGAGTTGGTGCAACGGAGTTGATCGTGAACAAATATAAAAAAAAAAATACAAACATCCGAATTGATAACCTCCTCCTTTTTTTTTAAAGTCGGTTAAAAATATGTTTCAAAACACATTTCCTTTAATCCTAGAACAGTTCCAAAAGCTATGGAGCTGTTAGTAACTAGCATGTGGACCAAATCACCTTCACTTCCTTACAATGCGGGCTCCTCATGACGTCACCACAGACGTCACACTTCACCGGTTCCACGATAGCATGGCTGATGATGCAGAAAATATTCTACTTCAGTATATATAGCTGGCATTACTGTCCCTCTCGTTATAGACCAATTGCTTTGTCTGTGATAAGTTTTTAACACAAGCTATGTTCAGAGTAATAGAAGACTTGTTAAACAAACACGATGCTATTTTGTGGTTTCCTTATACAGGGTGTTAAGAAACCCCTGTCCTATCCGTTAAGGTGTTGTTAGGTATCGATATCTGATTACAAAAATATGGAAAAAAAATGGAAAAAAGAGAAACAGTCGGCGTCGTCACAGATGCTACCTTATTACCAAGCAAAAGGCCCCCAAAAATACCGACGAAATTGGTGTTGTAGTTTTTGTTTTTTTTTAAATTTAGGGAATTTCGGGGCAAAAAATGGTTATTTCAAAATCCATTATTATTGTTTCTATCATTAATTTCACCCTTTCGGGTCGGACAGGGGTTTCTTAACACCCTGTATATATCATATGGCCACGATCCGGGTCCATCATCAGACCAGCTCGGTAGCATGATAGCTGTAGTGTCAGCAAACTTATATAATTGTGCAAAGTTTTATTCCAGTCAGAAGTGAATAAGTGAATCTAATTAAACTTGCAAAATTTGACTTGAACACATTCTTTACAAGTTAGAGAAACGCTTGTTATAATAAAAAACTAGGCCTGTACACCATGGTTTTGGGTCTTTTTTTCCTTCTCCTAAGGTTAGTTAATTATATATTACTCATATCTTATGTCATAGTTATCAATTAGGCCAGAGATCAGATAGGTAGAAGCTCAAAGTAAAATTCTGGATTTTTGTTGGTACAGAAGCCGTTTCGTTCTATACACTTTAGAGTCAGTAACAAACGCAAGGTCTTATTATGATGATGATGAGAATATAGATTTGCAGTGGGTTAAAAAAAACATCAATAATAATCAATCATAATCCTTACTAATATTATAAATGCGAATGTTTGTTTGGATGTATGGATGTTTGTTACTCTTCACGCAAAAACTACTGAATGGATTTTAATGAAACTTTACAATAATGTAGCTTATACATCGGAATAACACATAGGCTATAATTTATAAAGATAGTGAATGAATTGTCATTCACGCGGGTGAAACCGCGGAGCACAGCTAGTCAATCATAAAGTGAAAAATTGTATGACAGGTTAAAATAAAATCGGCTGTGAAGAACACCTTTAGATTCGACATCTTATATCATAACCTTAAAAATTTTTCGTCCAAATAAAGCATTGAATGAATTACCTTCGTTTATCAGGTCAGAGATGATTCGTTGACATATTTCTACAGAAGTACAATGGTATTTTTACTGTGTGCCAACTTCCATTAAATAATATACCTAGTGACGTAATCGGTAATAATACACCAATAGTATCGAGGTATTGTAATTATCCTTAATATGAGTTAGCGTTCGTTAAACTCGACCTAATTAATGAATTATTATATTTGTGTTTATTTATATAAGATCTAGATTTTAGAAACTGCACGAATAATATGAGCAAATTTTATAGCGTGTTCATCAACAGTTCCAAGACTACAATTACTGTCTAAAAGGTCATTGGGCATAATATGACCCGGTTTGTGAAAACTTGTATACATAAACCAAACTAGATTTAAATTGTAAGTTATAGCCCACTTTTAATTTCATGTACTTATTTTTATTTTTATTGCGGTATTAAACATTAGTATTTCAAAGAACAATGTCACAATGCTGGGCAAAGGCCTTCCCCATATCCTCCCAGACACTCATCTCTTGCGTAACTTCAGACTATACCCACATTAATGCGACCCATACTACCGTAAACTAAAGACATTAATCTGTCTATTTTACCTTATTTTGTTTCTGTACAGCGCGGGTATAGTTTCCATACTAAGGTGCCCATTGACCTTTGGATCCATCGAAGTCGTACCTTTCAAATTTAAACCTCTTAATCAGTCTTCAGATATGTGATCTTCTTAAGAATAGTTTCCTTATCTACTTATTCATATAAGGAAAGAAAGATAGCTTGATGCTTGAGGTCATCATTCCCATATCTGC
The DNA here is from genome assembly GCA_905475315.1 of Autographa pulchrina. NCBI lineage: Eukaryota > Metazoa > Arthropoda > Insecta > Lepidoptera > Noctuidae > Autographa > Autographa pulchrina. Next base: position 3,365,156 of record FR997775.1, read on the forward strand.
ATATCACTGTCAGCAAAGGACTGAATTATTTTAAATCAAATTAAAACATGAGCCAATTTATTGCTTATTCTTTTATGTCATAGTTTTGTTAGTTCATTTTAAAAATCAGTACAGGTTATGTTTTGAAATAAAACTACTTTTTACGGATCATGTCGCGGTTTAATTCGCGTAAACCTAAGAAACCAATATACAGGGGTTCGAGTCCGCTATTTTAAGTCAGTGAGTGGCGGGTTAATAAACGTTCCAGTGTACTTGTTTTTGTGCCTAATTTTCGTATTCAGATAATTTTAGTTTAATGACAAATGTACACCTACTTGCAACTGTTTTCATAATAGGATTGCAAGGGACTGTTCTTATCTGAATACGAAAATTAGGCACAATAACAAGTACACTGGAACGTTTATTAACCCGCCACTCACTGACTAAAACTAGCGGACTCGGGCACCTGGTTATGTAACCAAATGGTCATGAAACTTCGAAAGCTCTGAAATACCGAAATAACGTCAAGGTTTGAAGTTGAACATAAATCCACCTACCTAGTCCTTTCCAAGCAAATAGCTGACCATGTGTTACTTAAAATTCATAAATTTAAATGCACTGCAAGTTACCCAACTGCAGGCTAAGTTACGAAATAAACGTAAGCAAAACCTACACAAAGTCAGATCAGAAAATTATGATTTACAGTTATAAGTATCAAGTAGCGAATGCTAACCTTTGATTTTTAACCTCTTGACGAAAAAAGAGTTATAAGTCTACCATCTATGGCATCTTAGCTCCCAAACGAATGAACAATTTTTGGAAGGTGATGAATTTATCGGTAGATTTTTCTGAGGGTCTTAAATTATTATTTTATTACTACAAACTTTTGTTACGCTTTTAAGCGATTTTTTCTATTTATACTTTACCCTTAAAAAGTAATTACATACACACAACATACATTTAATTATGTACATCATCATTTCCTTGTGTTTCAGTACCTACCATGTCTCGTTGCGTGTTATCATTAGATACAAAGGTCAAGGAATTATGACCCCATCTGTTCATCATTACACCTTTGTTTACCTTTCTATGAAACCAGTGTGGTACTGATAAGTATAAAATATAATAATACCAAGGTCAGTTATAATTTCAGGTAAATAATATAACGAAGGTGTACCTAATAAGAAAGAACATCTTTTTTAAATCAGAAGTTCATTAATCATTTTCGTCAAAATTCTAAATTGTTTTCTTGAACCATCACGATTTTTTCTCCTGTTCTTCCTTTCATTTCATTTTTTGAACCCCTAAAAATCTGGCAAAAATTTAGAACTTTTAGTAGCCATGTAGTAAGCTTAATGTTAGATACCTAGATTGTGACATAATTGTATATGAATACCACCAACCATTTGGACTTGTCTCCAAAACCAAAATGTCAATCAAATGTTACCTCTCTGACTGAAGAATGTACACTACAGACAAGGCCAATAGCAATGAGTCAAGAAATCCCAATAGTAATAACAGTACTTATACCCTTTATCTTCTTTGGTAATAAAATCCAAAAATACTCTTTAGAATCCGAAAATAAATTAACAATTCTCCATGGACTGACCACCTGAGGAACTCAAACAAGACCTTGAAAGTTTTGAAAAAGATTTGTGTAGGTACGTATCCATCCAAATTTCAGTACACTTTCAGAAAAAACTGATAACAGCCTGTATCATTTATATCAACATTAATTTACGTAGTTATGTGTGTATACAATAACAAATGTTTATGTGAGTAGCACAACGTCGGCTAGAATGTCATACCTACCTAAATGTTTTCAATCGAATTTGAGCGGAAAAAGTAATGTCAAGTTCAAGGATAAAGTTGTTTTTCGCTTGTGTTGTTATCACATTTAGTTTTTTAAGTACCTACCTACATTTTGTGATGTTTTTTTATGTATGTTAAGGTTGATACCTTTTTCACTCGTCTAAGTACCTACCGGTAGGGTTGTTGTTGACTTGTTGTTCGTGATAACAGGATCAGATTTAGTACTTATTTATGTAGTAAATAAGTAATAAGTATGACTGATAAATCACGACGAATTGCTATAGAAATAATACGCAATTTCGACATAAACTTACCTCAACGCGACAGGCGGGGATCGATATCACACGTGTCTCAGGCTCGCTCGCCGGCAGCCCAATCAAACAAGAATACAAACAAAACAACAAACATAAAAACAAAATATCACACTGAGATACCCTCTCAGTCTCTCAGTCACATAACATTAGCACTCAACGAAATACACACAAAATTTCGTGAACCCGGCGTTTTCCCGGTCAAAATAAACCAGCATTAAAGTAAAATAACCAAAAACAAAACCTCCTGACGCAAACTAAACGTGTTTTTTAACGTAACGATGAAGAAATCGCTTGTTTGGAACGTAAAACACAGGTATTATGTTGATATTTTTATGATTGCAACGAGTTTTAGTATGATAAGCGCGCAGTACACCGGTACTTGTGTCGGCGGCGCGGGCTATACTGGACGAGCGTGGTGAGAGAAAAAACAAACTAGCTCGAACTCTGGCTCACGGACGCAGCGGGAAAACTCTATCCGTCCTTGTCTAACCCAGTGTGTTTGTAAACCATTTTCCCGCTTAGCAACGTGTCGTTGCGGACTTTAGTGGTAGCCTTAGTCATCAGTGTCTACGATGTTGTGTTCCCTATTATGCCTCCTATAAGTGCCTGTTTTATAAACACGGCACTCCTTACTTAGCCGGCACACTGGGCTAGTACTTGTATTTGTGTGAGTTGTTGTTGAATGTACTATCAAACGTGCTATCATAGAGCACATTTTCCTAGTATTACGAGTAGTATTACGTCGGTAATCCTTCTAAGTATATGGGAACGTTTAGAAATCTGATGGATGGATTTGCATGACATCTTAAGTATATCTGACGTTATTTCGTTTTTCAGAAGCTGCTTTTTTCATGTTTCACTGTATTATTGGGTAGCGACTGAAGTGGACTGTAAGCTGTGAAAGTGATGATGCAGAAATTGGGATCAGATATATTTTTGGTCTACTTTTCTTTTTCTGTAGGCTTTTTAGCGCCATTTTTTTTCGAGAAGAAAACTTAAGGAAAAGTAATTTTATACCACTAATTAAGTTAAGATTTCTTTTACTTATTCTGTTCTGTCTTTACAGATTCAAAACGTTTACATCAAACATCAGTCCTTATTTTAATTTCATTTGAGGGACTATTTTTATTCTGATTGACAAAGTTAGAATGAAGATCAAGTAACTTATTTTTTTCTCGTAGTTCAAAACTTTGATCCACCCTTTGCATCACTAAAGCCTGAAAGAGTAACAAATTATCGGAAATTCAAATTATTAGTAAAACATACAAAATCTCCTATTCGTACATGTGAATAACACTCACCACAAATTTACCCAAACGATCCATCATATAGCTGATATTCTAGCAAAAAATATGTTAAATTAAACACATATGAGTACATCTACAGAATAAATGTATCTTTAAGTAATCTAACATAATATATTTTGTTCACTTTAGTTTGTGACAACGCTCTTAGCGTATCGTTTGAAATCGGGCACAATTCCAAAGGCTTATAGTCAATTGTCGTTGATATTTTCTACCCTTATTCTATTTGACAGGGTCAGCACATTTTTTATTGCTTTTACTTTCAAATCAACTATACGTCTAAAACATTTTCCACAGGACAAAATATCTTTTCTGTCTAAATCTGAACTAGAATTTAAGGTTTAGTCTAGGAATGACTGATTCGCGAAATGACTACATGGTCTATAATTGACCAATTCTTGAAATGTACAATTCTTTAAATGACTGATTCTACAAATGACTGATTCTATAAAAGACCGATTCTTTTAAAGACCGATTCTATGAATGACCTATTCTTCAAATGACTGATTTTTCAATTCTATGAATGTGTGTGAATACCGTAAATAAAATGCTATGTAAGGGTTGGAAAATCATATATTTCAACTAGTTTCAAAAAATAACTTGTATCATGTCCCAAAAAATAACTTGTGTAATGTCACGTACTACATTTTGTAGCGCAAAAGTAAACATTTATTCGGTTTCTTTTAAAAAAATCAACTTTAAACAAACAGTCATAAAATTAAAAATCATCGATTATCAAAAACTAAGAAAAAAAAATCACTGAGGAATATGTGGTCTAATGTCACGTACTACATTTTGTAGCCCAAAAGTAAAAAATATTCTTTTTCTCTTTAAAAAATCAACAGTTATCAAAAAAGTCAACAATTATAAAAATTAAGAAATAAATCACTTAGGAATATGTAGTTGAATATAAATCATTTAAAAAAAAAAGACTACTGATGTTTCCCTATTTTTAATTTTTTTTAATACTTTTTTGTACTTTTTATCAAATAAAATATAACGGTTTCGGCGATTTTTTCGTGAAACCTGGAAAAGAGTATCCCTTAACCTTATATCACAGTGTTTGGCTTCTTGCTTCAACTTTTGTATAAAGTAGAAGAGACTTGATTAATGCATTGCTAACCCTTACATAGCATTTTATTTACGATATTCACACACATTCATAGAATTGAAAAATCAGTCATTTGAAGAATCGGTCATTTATAGAATCGGTCTTTAAAAGAATCGGTCTTTTATAGAATCAGTCATTTGTAGAATCAGTCATTTAAAGAATTGTACATTTCAAGAATTGGTCAATTATAGACCATGTAGTCATTTCGCGAATCAGTCATTCCTAGACTAAACCGAATTTAAGACAGAGTAAAACAGTGTGGTTCCGTCGATCATAATAGGTAAAAATATGACACCTTTCCTTTGAAGTTATCGGTACCTAGCACCAAACGAATCTTCAAGTTTTCAAAAAATACTACTTGCATGAGATTGAACCGGTCTTAAGAAATCAAAAACGATTGAGCCTTTCATTCATCACCTTTGTAGCTATCCTGCGATGGGCTTGCAATTATGTCTGTTGATCTCCAAATCAACAGAATTTTTCATTTTCAGGAAACAGTAAACATTTTTTTCAACGTTCGTCCTGAGTCTGTCTGTATAAGTATACCCTGGTATAATAGTAACATAACATAACATACCATCACGCCTGTATCCCCGAAGGGTTAGGCAGAGGTGTACCAATGTACGCCCACAGTTCGCCGGTATGTTTAAGTCCCATGTAATAGGGGGCGAGCCTATTGCCACTAACCGGGCACAAATCCAAACTCCGACCTGCTACTGAGAATTTCATAGAAAAACCCAATAACACCTTGGTCGACTTGGGAATCGAACCCAAGACCTCTAGCGTAGCAGTCGCGCTAAGCACCACTAGGCCAACGAGGCAGTTGGTATAATAGTGGGTATAATATAATAGGGATGATGACTAACTTTTCTTTTTTTTGTCCATCTTTTCGATAATATAAAAATATTAGACATGTATTTTTTCGTTTAAGACACTTCTGACAAACGGTGAAGGAAAACATCGTGAGGAAACCTGGATTCCAAAATTTGGGATTTGAAATCGCCAATCCGCAGGGAGCAAGCGTGGTGATCAATGCTCGTGCCTTCTTTATATGGAAAGAAGCCTGTGCCCAGCAGCGGGACGTTTAGGCTGGATTATTATTATTATTACTTGTTAAACTGCATTTACAAGAACTTACATGTATTGAGATGTTGTAAAAAAATATTATGGTTATTATTTTATATATAAGGCGACCTTCGTGGTCGAGTGGCGTACGCACCGGTTTCAAGGTGTCGCTAGCTCTGAGGTCCCGGGTTCGATCCCCGGACGGGTCAATGGAGAAAATCACATTTCTACATTGTTTCGGGTCTGGGTGTTTGTGGTACCTTCGTTGTATCTGAATTCCATAACACAAGTACTTTAGCAACTTACTTTGGGTTCAGAACAATGTATGTGATGTTGTCCGCATTTTATTTATAAGGATGCCCAAACACTTATTATAAATTATCATAGAGACAAAGTAACATACGGAAGCTAGTAAAAATATTATTAAAGAGGAACTAAATGTTGACATAGAACTATGATGTTTGTTGATTGTTTATACACGTGTTCGTTCATGAGTCAGACGGTATTGATATACATACACATCAGACATAACATGACCCCTTGTTCCTAAGGGGACGAAGAGTTAAAAATGTGCTTGTCATTGCTTATGTAGTTGTATTTATATATAAATCTACTAAGATTAATGAAAACTAGATTTTTTTACTGTTGCTACATTTTTTGCAACAAGTCCAGAGTTTAAGTGGATTCAATGCATTTGTTTTATAACAGAAATATCATAGTGGATCATCGACTCAATGGCCAAACGCACTTGGTTGCAGGTTCGGACCTATTTATGGTAAATCAAATTTTCATCTTTAGATGGTTTACTTTTAAATTATTCGATAGGTAATACCACTAACAAACATATCGCCATGAAATCTGGATTCCAAAAATTCTAATCTGAAATCATCAAACTGGAAAAGCAAGTGTGACCATTGATCAATATAATGCTAGCATATTGTATCTACATAGGTATCCCAAATTTAGGCTCTTTTGTCTTAAGCCGCTTCCTACCGGTAAAGAGTCTGATCAAAATGAATAATCATGGGCTTTTCCATTTGGGAATTTACAGGAGCTGTTTGGAAATAACTAACATTGATTATAATATCAAAATTACGAGGAAATGTTGCACAACTATGTATTATTAATGCCTAGAGGTCAAAAAGTACAATGAAATAAAAATATAATTGTTTCATGGCGAAAAATTGTGGTTACACATCTTTCAGTTTTTGTTCCTGAAAGAAACTTGATTTTAAAGCGAAATACTACGGGGCTGCTCATTTTTTTGTCACTAATATTATGTTTTATATCAGTGTTCAACTTATGATGTGTACTTGACAAATAGTATGCCATAGTGTTTTCCTTTTTGTTATATTTAGATTCTAGTTTGCACCTGATTTAACCATTGACGTTAAGACTTTGGTGATGAAATCTGAAAGTAATGTATCTGAAGTTGCTTACCCGAAGAATAGTGATCTAATTTTTGTTTAATATTTATTCGGAAGGCCTTTGCCCTTAGGACAGTTACTGTTATTGTTTTGTAACGTTAATAATAAGATAAACAACAACATCTCCTAAACAATGCTATGAATCATCCTGCAGGTATTACATAAAGTGCAACAATGGCTTAATAAGTTAATAATCGTTGGTTGCGGTAGGCCTTGTGGCCGCTCTCTGGCCTCCTAGGCATCACGACCTAGGTCTGTACTATGGTCTCTTAAACCAGGACTGTTCATTGTGGAAGCGAGACAGCGCACTACAATGCATAGCGGCGTCTCGCTTCAACAAGTAACGGGCGCTTATAGTAAGTGTGCTGAGTTTAAGAAGCACTTGTAATTGAGTAACAAAGAGAACGTACAATACTAAACTTAAAATTTTTGTGTCGAGGTTTTTGTGATTATTAAGGTACTATAGGCGTTCGGAAAATAATGTTTAAATCAGCCTGGTAATCAATAAATTGTGTAGCCAGTATAGCCAATTATAAAAATATATCGACTGTTTTTATTTCCAACTAAATAATTGATATTAATTTAGGCAAAATATAACTAAACTTCAATTGATCTAAATTAGATCTACCTATCTACATACAAAATAAAAAATTGCGCTTTTAGGTTTTACCATCAATCTATTAATTAGATATTTAATTTTATGAACATAAGTGGTGTATTAAAAAATTATCTTTGTTGTACTTACAGATAATGAGAAATTGAAATACAGTTTGTTCAGTGTCTCCAGTGATTTTCCTATTTTCTGAAAGTGCCTACAAAATATGAATGAGCAACGAGTGTCACAACAAATGATTGCAAGGTATTAAAAATGATTAAAACTAAATTGACTGTATTTAATAAATTCCAAGCTTAAATTAATTAAAATTCCAATATTTTACAGTTTTCTTTTAAAACTATTTAAAGTACTGAAATCCATTCATATAACTTCACCATAACGTTATTTAACTAAATTGAATAAAAAACAAAACATTTATATTTTTACATTATTCTTAATGTTAAATTCCCACAAAATCAGACTAAAATACATAAAATTTATAGTTCTAAATCACTGAATGTATAGCAGTCAAAAAGTTGACACATTTCAGACTTATTTTGTAACAAATTCAGCAGCTTTCGAAGCGCCTGTCCAATTTGTAATAGCAATGATCATTCACTCGTCGACAAACTGTGTTTACTGAAAGATGGATTTCGTTAGAAAAATATACGAAAATAATGTTATTTGTTTTATGGAGATCGGGATTGCGTGTTTTATGTAAGTATCTTGTCGATGAAGAATTAGTTATTGTGCATGGGATACCGTATATTACGCTGCTAATAAATAATATGGAGTGTTTGGCCACGGTTTTAATATAAAATTGTTAAGTAGTAGTTTAAATAGGTATCTAATAAATTTAAATTGACTTATCATATTAAAAAAAAAAACATAATCCTACATCGTTGTCTTGCCTACTCTATGACTATTAGTCTCTATTGTGCAATGGTAATGTTTTGCCATTCAGAAAAGCTACGCTATGAGAATCGATTTAAATGGCATAATCCAGTCTATAACGATTATAATTTTAGTGACAATGTATATTAAAACATAAATATTAATTGATATCAAGCTTAATAACATATACTTTACCCTATACTTAACCCATATAAATCAATCTGCGAACCCATTAAACGTACTCTAACTCCTAATGTATTGGTATCTACACTAAAAGCAAGTTAAATTATGTATTGCTTTAAACGTTACAAACATAGTACATTTGTGTTTATCTAACCGCGTGGCTTTGGGAGCCAATGAAAACGTTTACAATACTCTCCTGATAAATTATTAATAAGTGCTGTAATATCGCGGTAAACTTTATATTGATACAGGGCCGGATTTGAGAAGCTAATGGGATTATGCATGACAAATCACTAGGGAAAAAGACGTTATTAGTTAGTGCAAGTCAGCCCCTGTCTTTAGAGAATACTAGGCTAGTGGTACTTATGTACAAAACAAATGTATTGCAGTGTTATTCGGTAAATAAGGCGTCGCAAAGAGCTGCAAAAGAGTTCGACGCTGGGCGAGAAGTCTTTTCTTAGTTCAAGTATTTTGTCAGATGGGTTTAAATGGATTTGTAACATGGAATCGTCGTATATTTTATATATTGGTTTTGTTAATAATTGAATATAACAAAGAGTTTACCAAAAGTAGCATACATAAAAAAACACAGCTTGTGTTCTCTATTAGCAAGCCATTTTTACTCGACTTCAGCAAAGCAAAAACAGGAGTTTTGGCCCTTACTTTTCCTTACTTCACTACCTACCTAACCAAGCCTTACCACCTACTCTTAATTTAAAATATTTTATTTCGTGTCCTTTTTTATTTAGTGCCTACCCTAAAAACATAATAACTAAATGCGTACCAGTTAAAACTAGCGATATAACATTGTAGCTAAACACAAACGGTGCGGCCGCCTGATTGAAAACTGCGGTCCGTTGTACATGACATGACGGTGGAATTAGCCGCAAATGAACGCACACGGCTGTATCAGTATGCCTATATTGTAATGCCTACTTCATTTAAGTGGACTATTATATTGTGGGATTAATTATCGTGTGTCTTTTGATGGTTGTGTTATTTACCTTTTTAAAATGTTGTGATGATGGGCAGCGGGCCCAAGGAAATAATAATTATTGGCTTACCAATAAGTTTGGGTGTCGGTTATTTTTCACTAACTTTAGGAAAATGCGTCGGTTGAGCTACTATACCAAATACAAATATTTTTTTACCGAAAAGTGGCTGACGGAATAACTTTAACAGTACCTACCACTGCACCAAAAACTTGGTTTTAAAGTCGTAAACACAAACTTTTTAAGACGAAAACCCAGGTTTTTATAACTTGCTAGCTGTCCTGTCAGACTTCGTAGGTACTGCCTCAATCGATAAATAAAAGCCTAAACTTTTATATTTGTTTTTTTTTATTTATTTAGTTCTGAGCTTTTTCATATTTATTCTCCTTTTAAACCTTCTCTGAACTTCCACAAATAATTCAATACCAAAATTAGCCAAATCGGTCCAGCCGTTCTCGTGTTTTAGCGAGACTAACGAACAGCAATTCATTTATATATATATTGACTAGCTGATCCCCGCGACTTCGTCCGCTTCAATTTCTGTTATTATGACCGCGATTAAGAAGTTTGAAAAAAAAGTATTTCTGCGTAAATGATAATTTTAGTTAATATTATGTTGATAAAACTCTGTAGCAAATAATTGGCAATAATGCATTAATTTCGACCAAATGATTACCTTAAAAAAGGTTATAGTGAGTCAATCTTAAAAGATAGACATATACTGTTGCAGACATTTTTTTAGATCATTTAAAGAGGAACAATTCTTTCATACATATATTTTGGGTAACTCGAACCGTTTACGCAGCGCACGCAACGGAAGCTTTCAAGTATGAATATTTTTCCCCGTTTTTGTGACATTTTTCACTGCTGCTTAGCTCCTATTGGTCGCAGCGTAATGTTATATATCCTAAAGCCTTCCTCGATAAATGGACTATCTAACACAAAAAGATTTTTTCAATTCAAACTAGTAGTTCCTGAGATTAGCGCGTTCAACCAAACAAACAAACAAACAAACAAACTCTTCAGCTTTATAATATTATAGTATAGATTACAAGCATAATGTACACCTTACCAATATCCAAAAACAACAACCGTCCGGTAAATCAAACATTGGTTCCTACACCCAGATCTCAAGCGAATTCTACCAGCTAAGTCAATTCTTCTGTATCTAATCCCACTCCAACACACACCATACATAATACAACAATAATTAAAACTCGTACAGTCGCGTCGGTCAAAACAAACAAGCAACAGACTAGTTGACGACGGAACTCGTTCACATTAATTTGCAAAGTTAAGGTGTATCACGGAAGCAGCCCTAGCGTAGGGTTGTCACTTATTAATATTCTGTTGGACATTATGTTAATGTTTGTCTCATGTTTCAGTTATGAACTGGACTAGTAAAGTTAACTTTTATACATTAATGTAACTAATACGGAAACTTTTATTTTATCTCGTACTAAAGGAAAACTTTAGATGTGATGTTTTGGGATAACGAACGTAAATATTTACATTTTTACTTTCTTTAACTTTGCGAATATCTTCCATATTAAATAATCTAGTCATAATGCCAATGTCAGAAGAAAAATTACAGTAAATTGTATGTAATTTAAGCTTAAATTATTTTTACTATTTTCCTTTTAATGACTCCACCAACATCATACTTTGGCTCTCTTCAATTCTGTCAATATTCTATACGTACCAATTTGGGGCTCGTTATTTAACTCTGTACAAGGAACAACGATACCTACGGTTGAGGCCATACGACCATTACAGCGACACACCCATAAAATTATCTCCTCACACGCTTGACAGCCCTACAACATGTTGACATACATTTTGTTAATATTTACACGCAGGGGCACCATAACGCGTTTCATTAAAGCTACTGGTGACGGATTTAATGAAGCATCCACATTGTTGCTTGATTGGTTGTAAAGTTGAACTTTGACAACCCTATTAGGTTTAGCTGTATTGGTTGATGGCTTTAGGGTTGTCGTGATGTTAATTATGTGGGAATATTAATAATGAGTGAGAGCTGGCTTTCTGCTGGACAATAGTCGGTTTCTTTACTAATGACTGGCTCAAAATATTTTATGTATGAATATTTTTTTCAGTAGAAATTTTGGAATGCCTCGGTTAAACAAACCTACTCTTTACACAAATTGATATAAAATACCCAATATGCGAAATTAATTAAAATAAAATACCCTTAAATGGCCTTTTGAGTTCCCTGATTTATTTCCCTAAGTATTTTAATAATATGTATAAAAGTAGGTTTCTAAAATTAATAATTACTATTCTGCAAGATTAATATATTCCATTTAACCATATTCAACCATATTTTAACTCACACTTTCTAACCAAATGTTACAAAATAAATGGTCCAAGACCATTAATCGGGTCGGTTAGCGTTAACACGGTGTTGCCAGCCGCAACAGCATATATTAGGTTGGAGTGTTGCCAGCCCAGTACCCTTGTAACGCGGTTAGTTCCATACGATTTATTAATCTCTTGAGGTGTTCCCGTTCAAAGGTGCTTTTAATTGTATTTTATTTATATTGGTTTTATTCTATACGGTTGGTTGAAAATTTGGCAACTCAATGGTTTAATGGTTACATAAACTTTTTTTTTGTATGTAAAAAGCATTAGGTTTTGCTAAATGCATTCATTAAGGGATAGGTTAAAATATGCGCCTTAACATTTTGTTTGAAAAATTTTGCTTGAAGTGTAATTGCTATTAAAAAAAAAATAGGCACTCTAACTTAAACAACTTAATTAATTATTTTCATTTGTATAATTACACCCATGTGGAGCTATTGCATTGTTTTCTATTCTCCTAATTTACAGTAGAGTTACATCATTTAACACAGGACAAATGGCTAAGCTAAGACCACATTCAAAATAGTGCAAAATAGCTAAGGAAATGACAATAATAATATAGTACCATTAACACATTTAATATCCAAACTCCTATTTATTTTAAGTAAAACACACCATCAATTACAAACTTAGTTATACATAACAATAAACCATCCAACATAAATAACAAACGGTTCATATTCATGTAAGTAAAAGTAAACGTAAGCTAGTGCAGGCGAGAGGACGAATGTGTTTTGCGGTCGGCCACCGTCAACGTCACGAACCTCGGCCTTTGTGCCTGACATACAGACATACTGCGCATTCAGGCTTTATTATTGTTCCTTTATGCTTTTATATAGCTTTAGGTGTCGATAATAATAAGATGTATTTAGATAAAGAACGCCTTCTTATTTTGTTATAGCAATATCTGAAATGCGGTGTTGCTATTGAAAAATTGCAGGCGTCTTGAATTTGTGCGTTTTGATATCATTTTATACAAAAATAATTTATGAATGTAGTTTTGGATAAATTATACTGAGTGCAAGTTTCAATGTAAGTACAGCTATTTAAAAAATTATTCAGGTAACGTTCATTTCCAAAATTACTAGCAAAAATTAATTAACCTCACTATCTAATATTCAACATAAATTTACCTCAATATATTAACTTCCGGAATAATTTCAGCTTCAGTTCCGAGAATTGTAAGACAAATGTGAGTGAGGTGCAGTGCGTGACTGTACCGTGTACATCCAATTCCAGAGCTACGCCATTTTGTATTTTATGTTTAAATTCTGTTCACGATTGTACAATATCGTTGAATGTTAAATGAAATTAGATGTATGTAATTCTGATATTGAATCGGAAGCTGCATTTCTTTATTATAAACAAAGAAACATACTTTCGGACGCGCTTGTGTGGAAATTCGTTGTTTGGAAAAGTATGCTATATTACTTTACATATGCCTGGTGATCTTTTTACTAATTTTCGTGAAGATCGGTTTAGCAACCTAGTCGTGATGAGGTTACATTCAACACAATCCATCATTCATAACAGTAGCAAACTTTATATTAGAAATGACTTAAAAACCTTCAGTCATAACGTCAAATACAAAACCAAAAATCGACATTCCTACCTAGTCTAAATTAAACCAAAATTTATTCAACCAGAAGGTAGCCACATTAATTGCTTTTTGTTTCGGGAATCGTTCGAAAAAAAATGGCGTCGAATTGTGTTGACACGGGTTTGAAACGGTGTGAACTGCAGTGCGACGGACGTCCATCCAACCAGGATTTTTACGCTTTTGTTAATAAAATGGAGCTATTCGTGTCCAAAAGAGTTACCTAGCCCGAAGGCCGATAACTAGTTATTGTAAAATGACTGAGTGTATGAAATAGGTATGCTGTTTCTTTCTAATTTATATTATTGTATTTTTTATCATTTTCTCTCGAAGATATCGATTTGAGTTTCTCTACCCGACGGAGGATGACTTAAACCATTAGGGAAATTCTATACGTAGGCGAGAAGGTATATCATACGTAAAAACGTCAATCAGGATCACTGACAACAAAAAGAAAACTAAATTTAACTTTAATTAGTCCTTATATCACTGTGTCAGGCATAATTAATAATATTGTTAACCAACCTGTACTATTCAAAATATTCTTCTTCTTGTTCTGACATGGTCAGTGACAGTTCATGATCATTTATATCTTTTAAGTCCTGTTTTCTGCGGACGTTAAAAAATGGTGGTAGCAGTGGTTAACTACATTAGAGTTCTTTCCCAGATTCTAAAGAAGATGGAAGAACAAGTAACCCTTTCAGATATTCTCAACCCGATACAGAAAACACTAAACCATTTTAAAACTCCATCAATCACATTAAAAACCTAACCAAAACCGACGGGAAGCCAGCTAATAAAACGCGATGTTTTCTGCCAACAAAAGTTTAGCATTACTCAGTGTTTTTCAGTCGTAAACATATTTTACAAGCTTAACAGCATTGCAGGGGAAATTGCCATTATAGCTTCAATTATGGTTCCCCGTTCGGCAACGTTAAAAATGTAAGGGGTATCGCCAAATGTGACCTGTTGATTTTCAATGGTGTTTGATGTTTAAGAGGATTTTTTGGTTTTAGTATTAATTTGGCTATTTATGGGTTGATTTCCCCTATGCAAAGTTGAAGTCTGTAATATTATGTTTAAAAAGAGGCTTGTGATGTAAGTACTCTTTGTGTTCTTTAGACATTTTTACATCAATTAATGCTTTTGGAGGGTTTCTAGAATCTTTAGATTTGCAACTGAGGCCTAATCTTTACGTTTATGGCAATCAGCTCTTTAATTCATTAAATGTAGTTACATACTTATTAGCAACACCAAATTCTGTTTAAATTTTTCTCCATTTATTTATTCTTCTTAGTGTTCATAGTTCAATCCCGCAACAGATAAACAATAATGAACATACGATATTTTATATACGTCATTGAAATAACTTGGCAAGTTTGCCTAAACTTTCAATATTAACACAAAAAGCACTAAAGTTTAGTGGTTATGTCTGAATTTTAAGTAGAATCACACTCGTCTCGTCCATATTGCCCTCGCGTGACTGATAAAGGTGTGGTCCTTTTGACAGCGAATAACAAAAACAGAAAATTAGGCTACTTTAATTAAGCCGCACCAAATGATGCCCTAAATTACAAAAATCTGGCGAAGTCTAAAGAACTGGCAAGAAACTTTGTTGGCTTATCGCCAAAGTCTATTTAACAGTCGTAAGTTAACTTGTGTTAGCTGAGAGAAACCAAAGCCAAATGCTAGAAAACTATTTTGCTCAACCGCTAATTTATATTAAAATTCCAAAGACCGGAGTTTAACCAATTTTGGACCATCTAATCTACTGTGTCTCTGCATCTGGCATAATATTAGGGATATTCTGTATAATTGCGATATACCAAATTTTCTTTAAATGAAAAATTGAATGAAAACATAGCAAAGATTTTAAAATATTTTCTTCCTACTATATTTATGATTGCTTAATAAATTATAGCCACCGACGATGTCGTGTACCTTCTTTTTACCTCCTCTTTAGTTATCGCGTTAAAAATACTTTTTTTCTAAACACTCAAACAATTATTTGATATTTCTTCTATTCTAGTAATAGCGTTAAATACAAGCATTTATTTCCGCTATCACTGTGACCACACTCTAATACCACAGGTCTACCTCCCAATGGTATTTGTGGTCCGCTTGCCGCTCGACCAATTTGTTCCCGTGACGTGGCCCGCGGTTTTGCCACCGTTTGCGAGTATTGAAAACTTAATCATTAACGCTTGTTACATTTGAATTGTTTCAAAATTTATGTTAGTTCGGGATAGTCCTAATGGGTTTTAGTTTGATTAGAAAGTTGTTAGTGCTTGTCCTTTTATGTGTAGTTTGTTTGATTAAGTGCCATTGATTTTGTTTGGAGAGGCGTGTGATTAAATCCCACTATATAATTCAACTTGATTATATAATTCAACGAGAATTAGTGCAAGACATGCATAAATACCTTTTTGAGCTTAGCGTTTAGATCAGGTTATGATCGCGATAATTTAAATGTTAGTACTTGATTATATTACATCAATTATTTATTTTTTTAAATGCAAGTCCGGTACTTTAAATACTTTAAAGCTTTCTTTTGTCACAATGTTTCAAAAGACCTAAATAAGGTTAGCTATTTTAAGCGTTAATTTAGGAGCAAGTTCAAAGCACCTTAAACTCTAAATATTATTCTTATAAAAATATGAAGAAAGCCTACAAAAATATCACGAAATTTTCTCACGTGCAATCATGAAAACACAAAGGAGGTTCAAATCGCACAATTTGGAAGCAAACCTGTCGTATTTACGTAACAGGCGGTGATCCAGTTTATACGGAGCCACCTCATGCGTGGGTGCGATGTTTCTTGGAAAACTGCTGACTCATCGCTTAGGGTTACTAGCTGCGGAAATTTTGGGAGAATTTTTAGCAAGAGGGGTAATTTGTGGGAGCTTTGGAGCTTTTCACTGATAACTAGGAAAGAATAGGTTTTGTTTTAAAAAAAATATTGTACGTCTTAGATCGGATTTAATTTTTTTTTGTCTTCAAATATTTTCGCTGGTATGCTTAATTTCGGCCAGAAACAGATACGTATCGCTTAACAGATTTAATTCGTTTTATTCTAACAACAATTATAGTGGTACTGAAATATTACTACTATGGGGATGCCCTTCACAAAAACCTCATTTACAAATTAACCTTACCTTATTTTGTTTTCGTACCTGGCAACTCTACCCCTTTCCGGATGGCTCGAACCTTCGGAAAAACTATGTGTAAGCCTTGACTGACGTAAATTGGATGAGGAAATTAGGCGACCAAACGAGGTTTTTGTATTTATTTAGCTATTTTCCAAGAAAACATATCGTTGGAAGTTTTTGTGGCAGACGTCTATGTTACTAATTAAACTGTTTTATTAGCAGACAATATTGTTACCTGATCAGTATTACGTATATGTTTTTATTTTCTTCTTCTTCTATAAGCGCCATTTTGATAAATAAAGGTTCTCTACCGCTGCTTGATTCTACTTTTATCCTTCGCAAAGAGGAACAGTTCCCTGGCTGTTAAGGACTATAAGATTTAATAATAGTTTGTAATTTGAAAACTTAAAGTATTTGAATGTTATGTTATATTAAATCCATTGCCACTGTTTTTAGAACACAGTAATATAATTATGTGATGCTCGATTTCTCAATTATTATTTTTCAATTAAGTTGAGTGCAACGATTCCCCAAAAGTATCATAATCTTTGAAAAAGTAAAGTAGCTAAATATATAACTTTTGACTATGAATCTGCGTAGTAACCAAAAAGGAAGAAAATACAAAATTTTCTACCACTTACCAAACATAAATGTCGATTTTAATTTTCAAACATTTAAAAAGAAACTCTTGAAAACCAAGTCTATTAAGATTCATTCATTAATTTTACTAATTAGAATAATGTTTCACAAAATTCGTCCGGAGTTAATTAATTAAGTAAAATCTATTCGCCGCTGATTTGGTTTGATTAAGAACCTGTATTAACGATTTTTTGAAGGTTTTTCTATTATCCTTTACTTACACTTGACTCATTCGGGAAACTCCGGGTGAATCATTCACATTTTCACTAGAATAACAAAATAAATTGTGACTCACATTCTATGAAAAATATCACTAAGCAGGTCAGTAAAAACTGTGTAAAAATTTAAAACAAAGAGAAAGCTCATTGCTGTTTCTTTTTCTTATAGGATATCGCTTTTGTCCAGCAGTGGGACAATCCGGAACTATTTGACAGGATAATCGATCTCGTCTGATAGGACAACTGAAAACGGTCAAGCAATTTACCTGATTAGCAAAAGTAAGTACATAGTTTTCATATTCGACACTTTTGCAGGTATCATGGTCACGGGCAGACAGTCTGCCCGCGATAAAATCCATAAAAGTAGTTTTATTTCAACATAGTTTTCATATTTAATAGAGCATGATTTATTAAATGTATTTTTTGAGCGATCTTTATACTACAACAAGTTAAGTACCAAAATGCTAAACCTAAACTAATCAAAACGTCCTTCTATAAATATTAATAAAAACTCCTAAATATTTATAAGTGCTTATTAATTAAAACTGTATAAATTTTCATTAGGGCTGGCCAAGTTTTACCTTTTGTATAAATTATACATTGGACCTACCTCTTAAGGAAACTTTAAGAATTAAGAACGCAATATAAATTAGTGAAAACGAATTATTGTTGGAAACAACGAAACAATTTTAGCTTAGAATTAATCAAGGAACGTTTTCTGGTTTCCTCGGATGCCAATTTTGGCACATCACTCAAGATGTTCGGGTTTTCAACGGTACTTTTTGACGAATTTAATTTTTTTATAGACTAACTTTCTACTTACGACTGCAGTGGCAGTGCGTAGATCATAATCAATATAAATCCTTTTTTTTTGTTATAGTTATTTAACTATTACAAAAAAAAAGATTCATTATAATTATCAATGTTTGAATCATCGACTTAGAACCATTGTACTTATATAATGTTACAGTCATTTAAAATTTTAATAACGTCACGGACTTTGCAATCTATTTAAAAAAATACTTAAACTACTGTACAGAAATATAGCAAAAAATATATATCTAATCCAAATAATCGATATTAATTCGATACCTAACACACCCATCACTAGTCATTGAATTTTCTCGGCGTCGCTTCGGAAACTGGCTCACAAACGCAATTATAACATTGTTATATAACTAACATAACAATTTTATGTAAATAACAATGTCGTATAACACTGTTAGGATTTGCATTTTGATTGAATGCGAATTGAGCTTAAATAATGTATTGTTCGGGCTGTGATTGAGTGGTTTAAATTACCTGTTTTAGTATAGTGAGATGACGTGTTAAATATTTGTTTTTATAAGGTTGGTAATATGGAATTATTGTGATGTTCATTCTATGGTAACAGTAGTAGTAGGGGCTCGTGGCTAAGTGTAAGCCGTACGGTTTGACCGATAATACAAACCGCGCTCGCCGCGGTTGGTCAGTGGATGGGTGACCATTTCCAAACATACCGAGACCCCACCGTGCCTCGGATAGCACGTTAAGCTGTAGGACCCGACTGTCATACTATTATCTTTGGCAGTCGTTAAGTCAATTCTGACAACCAGTCTTACCATGGGATACTGTGTTAATAACCAGTAAAATGTGTTGTGGAGGTCAGATAGGCAGTCGCTCCATGTAAAATACGGTATTCAGCTGAATCCGGTAAGACTGGAAGCCGACCCCAATATGATGATTCAATGGTAACAGTCTAAAAGTTTTATATTTACACCTGAAAGATCTGCTAGGAGATTATATATCAACGTTTTTTTTATGTATTGTACAATATACTGTATAAAAATTCAGTTCAGTATTCATGCTAGAAACGTACAACCTATAATCTCAAATAGGGACTAACTTTGATAGAGTTTCCATACAAATACTTAAAACTTCAAAATGGAACCTTATCTAAACGTGACAAAGTCCATTTTCAGTTTCCCCTACTTAGTATTCCTTATTGAATATAGTGACGAATAAAACTTGACGTCAAAATAGGAATAGATCCACGCGGCAATGGCCGCCGTTTCCGGCTGAAAGTGATCCCGTGGCCGGTCGTATCCGGTGCCGGACGGTTTGTTATGTCCCCTCATCCGGTTTTAGCGATGCCTCACTTTTGTATTCGGTTTTCATGACTCTATCTAGCTGTACCTGGATTGTATTGATTGTTTCGTTCAGTATTTTTCTTTGTTTTGGTTCGGTTCAATTGAATTTGGGAGGGAGACCGGTTCGTTGAAGAAAAGAAGAAAACTCTAGATCCTTATCTTATTGTTTGAATAAAACTGACTAAGAAAACCATGCATTAACAAGTCTAATTCATATTTAGATGTTTCTATTAAGAAATAAAAATAATAGTAGAGAATCGCTTTAAAATAATTTTGTATCTACCATGTAATGGCTAGAAACAGTATAAATACAGACACACGCGATCCACTGGACATAGTACCAAACTTACCTACGTAAAGATAATGAGAAAGATAGCAAGAACTAAAAATCATTCATTTGGGCACAGAGAAAAAAACGGTAGAATCACGAACGATAAATTCCAAATGTTTTTTTTTTCTTATCTGAGTAACGAACCAAGTATTAAATAACATGAAAAATATTAATTTAAGTAATGATAAAACGATATACGTATAGCCGGTTACATAATAATAAATGCACCAACCATCATTTAGTCCACAACGTTAAGGTCCGCAGTTATAATCTCTCTTTCAAAAGAATATCAGAGTAAAAGAAACAAGCACACAAACAAACCAACAAGTAAAGTTCAAATCTAACATCTTATTATTGTGCAGTATCATACGAAAATAGAAATTGTGACATCCGAGAGCTTCGCTAGGGACGTCTGTACGTGTGGCCATGAAAACAAATTAAACTAGTTTATAACAAGACACGTTATAATGATAAAAGTATCATGGGACTATCGTAGAGATAATAGTTCAATAGCCATAAGAATATGAAAGAACAAGACATTTTTTTGATAGACTGTTTTAGGAAAAATTTATACTTATGTGGCGGATATTTAAAAAAGTCATTAAAAGTTCTGCTATTCATCGATAGATGGCAAAACTAAAAAGTTTCACCGCTGTGCCGGTCGGACTTAGGTTATTTTCGTTACGGAATTTCTGGATTCGGTCTCCACGCTCAAGGCCCGCGATAGAAGCTATGCAATAGCTTAAAAATAAATATAAACCTTCAACTGAAATCCATGTTGTTGAAATGAATGTATTAAAACCATAATCGCACCGCATAGTAACTAACAGTCGTCTTACTAGCTGGATAGGTGACGTTGGGTAAGTATAAATGTTTTTTATATGCAAATAGTAAAATCTGAGAGTAAACATTTAGTTGAATTTTTACTTCCTTTCTATTTCCGTCCCATGCGCAATATTTTTATTTTATATCTTTCTTTTTAGCTGTAATCTTAACGTTAATTTTAAAACATTAATGAGTGTCTACAAGAACACGAGATGCGTTTAAATATTCGGGGGGTTAGCCATTTTGAAAACATTCCAAAGTCATATTTACTTCTCCTTTTTTCTGGTAATTGAACCCGTTCATCTGTCCTTTCGCCATCCTCGTGGCCCACACGTAAAGGCATTCCTACATCCTGGAGGCACTCACTACAAGTTCCATTGTGATATTACAAGGGATGACTCTAAGTAAATTGGTTTAGACGAAATTCTGAAACGTGTCCCTAAGTATGTTATGTTGCTCAATTTGATTTTATTACTGACAGTTATGTGGATGATGTTATCAGAAGTAACTATCGTAGTAGACTTTCTATGGCCAGTTAGAGGGGTAAAGCTATTAAGACTTAGATGGAAATGGAAACCAATGGCTAAGAGAATTTTGTGTAGGCTGGATTGGATAGGAAATTATAAAATGTTATATTTAAGAAATAAGTAGTAGACAAGGAGGATATTGAAAGAAATTTTAGTTTTATTCATAGTTCTTTGACATTATTATTTTCTTGGAACGAATGCAATGCTTTGAGTCATATAAAGCACGACCTTGCTTCATATCAAGAACCACAGCGTTCCACGTCAGATTGTTTATGCAAATCAGTTTCCATTCAATTCAATGAATGCAGTTGCAACATTTAATTTCGGAAGCAGTAAACTGCTCCGAATTCATAATTTTAACATCGAATTAACATACATCGCCATTCGTCGGAGGGAAATCTTGTGGAGCATAAATATCTGTGACGTCATTCGCGGCCATCTTTTGAGCGGGCCCGTTCACACGGAAACTCAGTACGTTGCATATTCCACATGTCGAGTCGTATAAGGGACGTATTACAGAAACTATTTCGAAATGGAACACTTGAAATTTTGATGTAAGTAATACGATTAAAATAATGGTCTGAACTGAAGTAACTGTAGCGATTTAAATATATGGAGTGAAACCTAGTTCAAGAGCCACAATTGAGCCAGTTAAAACAATCATTGCGAGCTAAGTTACCGTAAGATGTGCAGATGTGCAGCGATGATTTAAGTGAAGGATAATAAAACATAACAAGCGAAACGACATAATATACAGTATTCCAAAACTAAAAAAATAAATACTAATTCCATACATTTCTCATTACAAGCTTTGGGTTCAAAACTCGTGAGTCAGCCTCAATATACCGTAACATCATTTCTACTGGTTCATGAAATATGACTCACAATATTAGGGAAATTATCTGTCAACGAAAACCGAATGACTCACAAGTCTATAAAAATATGTACTGTATTAGATCTATTTCAGTGTCATTGATACTTGATAGGCTTTCGTTGTATGTAGTATTTAAGCTAATCTTTAAAAATTAAATTATCTTCTATTTGGTAAAATTTTATAGATCTTTAGACAAGTTCAAGTAACATAGTCCTGAAACACCTTTGCCAATAGTAAGGTAAAATAAATGTTTTTAAAACGAATTATTACAATTTTGACGGACATTACACTATCCAAGGTATACTTAGTCTGAGAACTCTTTCCAAACAGAATAGATGAAAGAAAGAAACTAAAAATCGAAGTAGAAGCCATAAAATTTTCGTCGAGTTTCCAGATTCGCGTAACTCCAAAATACGGGACCGAAAACCCGTTATCATTTTTACAACTTTTATGTATGTGCGCTGAGACGATCAAATCTCTGAAGAATGTGCCATCCGAAGGTTACCTAAGCCGGCAATGGATAGGATTTTTATAGACCTTTATCTCCACATGAATTGTCAAACATAGAGCGTACTTTGAACAGGAATCAGTGAAAAGATTCCTAATTTTACTTATCTTTTCTAGGTATTATAAAAGTAGTCTTAGAATTAGAAGTATGTATATAATATTATCATTATAAGTTGAACGTAGCGAAGAGCCTATTTCTAGGATGGGTGATTCAAAATTAGACTATGTCTCTGAAGTTCTTTATGTTTTTTGTTTATGTCATATGTGATATTTGATTAACTGCGTCGTTGGCCTAGTGGCGCTAAGCGCGACTGCTACGCTAGAGGTCTTGGGTTCGATTCCCAAGTCGACCAAGGTGTTATTGGGTTTTTCTATGAAATTCTCAGTAGCAGGTCGGAGTTTGGATTTGTGCCCGGTTAGTGGCAATAGGCTCGCTCCCTATTACATGGGACCTAAACATATCGGCGAACTGTGGGTGTACATTGGTACACCTCTGCCTAACCCTTCGGGGATACAGGCGTGATGGTATGTTATGATATTTGATAGCCTTTAATTAATTACAACTCTGACAACTAGCCTTACTGAGGCATACTGCATTACCCAGTACCCGGTAAATGGATTGCAGACAGTAGATAGGTGCCTACTAGTATTCAGTTAAAGTGGTAAGACTGGAAGATGGATCGTTAAGAAGACTAGACAAAAGAAAAAATATATGTATTTTTAGTTCATATTTCCGGAAATGCTGAATTTTAAAGCCATGAAACTGAACCATTAGTTAAATATTGTTCTGGTCCCAAAACAAGCTGCCATATTGCTTCAAAATACCAAATTCAAACTGCCATCGAGCCCCATAAAAGGTCTGGGGACGCCATGAATTTCTTACTAACGCACCGTGCAGGCGATTGTGTGAAACTTTAAAATGTGGACGCACTTTGTAGGAAAAACGCAGCGGGGTTTTTTTATTAAGAATTTATTACTTTAGAGCTTTTTAGTTTCAGTTATGGCTAGTTTGTAAATGGTGAAATAAGTAGATACACATAAAACAGGAACAACGACAAGTTAGACATAAACCAGCAAATATTTTTTTTACTTATTTTTTGATTAATATACTGTTTGTTTGGTATGTAATGCAGAGCCAATGAAACATAAAATAATAATTAAAATCACATGTATCATTGAAAAGCCACAAATATCGACTTGGCTCATACATTTCTAAAACAAATTTTAATTCCTTAAAAATATTTTTTAATTTTTAAGGATATGGAAAACTTGTTTTCACATAATCAAAGTTTTCGAAACTTATCCAATTATTCGGTAAATATAAAGCTAAACTAAAAATCTAGCCTAAAGTTCCATATAAAATGAAAGTTTCTAATAAACAAAGATCTCAATAACATTTTAATGAATACTGAAAAGTTTATTTATTTAATTAATAATAAGCAAATTCAATTAATTGTACAAGACAGTTTAAGTCATTCATTTAATTAAGACTAGAAAGGGTTAATTTACGAAACGAAGTTTACAGCGTTCATAAGTTTTAAAGGATAAACTTATTCTATTTACTACTAAAAACCTTTAAAAACTCTCTACTAAAAACCAGCTAAAGCTGTAGTTTTTCTTACAATTCTTATTACATAACTTCATATACCTATTTTCATTTTCATGTTTATACCTACGAGTACGTCGCTTCATTTATAGAAGGTGGAAACACTTTTTCAAAATAAACGTAGAACCCCAGATTAACTTACAAGTGCAAGAATTACTGACAAATTATTTTGAAAACGGGAGTCGTTTTAAAAACGTGTCTAACACTGACATTTTCCTGTTACTTACTCTCTTTCTAGCAAAGCGTTATGTTGTGCGTCGTAAATTGGTTATAAAAATATGTTTATCTCTTTTTTGATGATTAAAGTAACACATAAACGTGCGTCCAACCGCCGCGTTCACCCAACCT
Organism: Autographa pulchrina; assembly: GCA_905475315.1. NCBI lineage: Eukaryota > Metazoa > Arthropoda > Insecta > Lepidoptera > Noctuidae > Autographa > Autographa pulchrina. The sequence continues at coordinate 3,389,964 of FR997775.1, forward strand.
AGTGCGTCTCTCCCTCAAGCTCGTGTCCACTCCAGTACATAATTCAGGCACTAGCGCATGACTTCTGGATTGCTCTGGACCCACTTCACTGTGAATGCAACAGGTCCAAGCTTGTTCACTGTTATTTATTACACAACTGCGCCAGCACTGCGTATTTACTTAATATTTGATTTGTTATGTTTAGCTTTTGAGGAACTAAGTTCCGTTGTATTGACCTGTATTTGAACTGTATTTTTCAGGTCTGAAAGAAAACGAAAATATTTTTATCAGTTCTAATTTACTATTAGAATTATTTCAACATGGATAGTCCATTAATCGCTATTTAAGATTGATACTTCCTTAACCAGGGCCTCGATAGAGTTGCTTGAATTGACTGAATGACTTGCTTCATTTGGTATTTTTTACGATAACTGGCATTCTCCTAACTGTCATTACGATCATTAACTGGTCATTACGATCATTCTCTTCGAGAGTTCAATGAGATTTTATTGTAGGCTCATCTGAATATGAAAATTAGGCACATTGACAAGTACACTGACCGACCACTGATATGCATTTAAAATAGCTGAATCGAGGCCCTGAAAAATGGGTTGTGGAGGTTAGAAAGACACTCACTCCATGTCATATACGGTACTCAGGGGAATCGAGTAACACTGAAAGCCGACCCACACATAGCTTGACAAAATGGTAGGCAGAAGTCATTCGACGCTTTCTTAAAAAGCAAAACTGTTTGGTACGTTATAAATATTTATTATTTATGCTTTAATAAACTCGTGTTTTCAAAAGCCTAGCTACCTTTTACCCCAACTAAGTTCAAAATACTGTTGATGACAAATCAAATAAGCCGAAAAACAATGGGATTGCGTAGCCATGTGACGACGTTCCTATTGCTCTCCTTTGGCTCCATCGTCAGACCAGCTGAAAAGTACCATAATTTGAAGATTAATAATCACCATCATATTATTATATGGGCTTTTGTTATTTTTCTCAATCTTTATTGCATGTAGTTTAGTGTGTAACGTTTTCCTAGTAATAAATAACAAAGGCTGCCAATCCAGATTGTATTTGCATGGAAATACTTTTTATATATTTTTCATAGTTGCCTGTTGTTGCCTGTCAGCATTTTAACATCCTGTCAGAGTGTATTGTTTGTTTCGATTATTTTTCATAGAAAGTTAACGTAAAGCATTTTAAAAGCTATTTTAATGTAACTTTTAAATAAGCGGCTAAGTGCCTTAGGGAACTCTTTTTAGATAGAGCAGATGAGTAAATCGTTTTGTCAACTTTGTTCACAATTTTAAAATCGTTAGTTATTTTTTATTTGTATGCTAGTTACACAGGAAAAACACTGACTTGTTTATAATATACAATAGTTTATTTGTTTAAATTACGTAAAACAATAAAATTTGTCAATGACATTATGTATAATTTTTTGTGATGTCGTAATTCTCTTAACATGTATGATTTCTCATGTAATTCTACTATTACATTGTAAGCATTTTTTTTAAGTTTAAACTTACATTACAAAAAACTTTTTGTTCTGTGTCTGGGTGTAATTTATCTATAATATGTATGTATGTAGAAAAATATAAGTATGTTTATCAGTTGTCTGGTTACCATAACACAAGCTCTGCTTAGCTTGGGATCAGATAACCGTGTGTGAAGTGTCCCGGAATATAATTATTTTTATTATTTTCATTACAAGCAGTGTTGTTTCCACGCGGATATAATAAAGTAAAAGAAAAAGTTCTTTCATACTTATAAACCCACTTTTAAACTCAAACAATTTTACATAGTTTGATAGTGTTTGAGTCATTCTTATGTAAATATTTGTGGCGGCCATTTTAAAGTTTTAATTTATTCAGGAAATTGCTTCGGAGGATACTCCAACGTCTTTGAGGCCCAACTTTAGTGCTTTAAGATTTATGAATATTACTTATATAATGTCAAACATGAAGGTTTGGGAGTGTTCAACGAACTTGTGTATACCTAACTATTAATAAGCGTTTGAAACTTTAAACCAGTTAAACTAAATTTAGACATTTTTGGGGATGAGAAAAGAGTATTGATTTCAATTTTGTCTTCTTAGGTTTACGCGAATGTTAGAAACTGAAATGAAACTACTTTTTGCAGATCATTTCGTGGTTTATTTTAGATTTTAGGGCCTGACGTCATCATCATGATACCTGCAAAGGCGTCGAAATATCGTATCGACGAAATAAAATAAACCGCGGCGTAATCCGTAAAGAGTAGTTTATTTCAATTCCATTTTGTCACCTAAATAGTACTAAGTCTATAAGGCTATGTACTGTACATAGGTACTATAAAACAGTAATTAGGTACCCATTACAGAAAACTATTAAAAAATATAGATATTGCTAATCTTTCATATAGTTTTTGGCACGTAATAGGGTATTCAATAACGATTACTCAACCCTAAAAATAATTTCTTAAAGAGCACGTTTTCTATTATTTTCTTCAGTGATATAATATTATCTAAAGTTATAAAAACCTTATCGGTCAATGTCTAATAAGGTCAAAACGATAATATTCTTATACCTATATGATTTCAAATAGATAATTTGTAGATAGTATTTTAGATTATCTTAGATTATTGTATAAGAAATAGGATACTAACATTTACCTATCTTTTGACCGCAAAAATCCTATCATTGTTACTATTTGTTGTATAAGTGACAAGTGGTCGGTATCACTATGCCAACTATAACTGCAATTAAGGTCACGGTACACGAACAGCTCGAGCAGTTGGTCAGTGATCAACGCACACGGACCGCGCGAGCTAACTACCAATATCGCGTGTGCGCCTCACGCCTTTTTATAACAGTCGAAACAAAAGCTTTTTTTTTTTTTTGTCAGGTGAAACTCGTTTATGAGCTAGCCTTGCATCCCCAGGGGGTTGAGGATGCAAGAGTCCGGGCTTCCAGAGCTTTGATAAAGGCTCCGACTACTCCGGCAAAACACCTGGTGCCATCCTTCGCCTTAGTGGCGGCGTTACGGGTCCAACTGAAGTCTTAGCACCATAACGCCCCCGGCGACTGCCCGCTTAGTGGCGGGCCCGACATGACCTCCGTCCTATGCAGGAGGGAGGACAGCGGGAGCAGTGCATGGCACTACACTACCCCCGCCTAGCACGGAGGGGGACGCGTGCAGAGAAGGCTGAGGGACCCCCGTCCCCACCCTCTGCGTCCCCCCCAGTCGAAACAAAAGCTGTCGAACTGCTTCAAGCATTCCGTGTTGGCACAGCCTTAGATCATAACACCCTAAATTCGTAAACTCACTTTGATTAGTACCAGACTACCAGTCTACCCGAAATAGAATAACAACACTTCCATTTATCACAGATCTATTTTAACTCATTCGCTGCAGGCTGCTATTGACCCTCATTTCACAAATGGACTAGGTACCTTATATTAAATGCACCTTGTTTATTGGTTTCCAAGTTGGATTATCACCAGAAATAGACTGACCCTGGTTACTTTAGCTGCCCTTTGTATTACGGGTCAAGTTATGTTGGCCGATAAGTAGTTTTTTTTTATATTCTCCACAAAGTTGCATTCTTTTGTGTTTAAATTGGTTAGTCTTTTTATATATATATAAAAAGATCAGATAACCGTGTGTGAGTTGTCCCGGAATATTATTATATGATTATTATATGTATTTAACTATATTGTTTCAGCATATGCACAAGTAAGCACGCATGTGGCATGTGAAATCATGCGACATACAAAAAATATACATGTATATACAATTAAAATAACGTGAAGTTGAGAATTTCCCCCTTTACCAAAGTCGGTAAAAAAAACTCAATCAATCAAGTCAATTACAAAATATTTCTTTTCGAAGTTACGCAAAATGACTATCCACATACAACACAATTCCATCACTCCACCATATAACATCAAACTCGAAATACACAAATCAATTCTGAATACCTATGCAAATGCATTTCCAAAACAACCGGATGTAGGTGTCGCTGGAGTGCGCCACCGGAACATGTCTACCGGAAGTAATTCTTGACAACTGCCCACTGAGCCGGAAGCGCACGGATTTCAGTTGCATGCGCTCAAATAGGATTGAGATCTGAAAATTCTGTTTCAGGAAGGTAATGCAGTTTTATTGTGGACTAATGTTGTTCCGTCTTAACTATATGAGTGTATAACTATGGTGTTCAATTCAAACTGTAATTTTTTTTTTTAATTTATAATTTTTGAAAAAAGAAAAAAAAACAAAAAAAAGGCTGCTTAATAAATAGATATTCGTTGTATGTTTATAAAACTTATGAGCTACTACTTTTTCCTAATCAATGTAAGTACTTTTTAATAGATAAGTAAGTAGTAGATTTATTTGCTTTGCTTTACCACCGAATAACCTAATAGAATATTATAATATGTCACATTTTCTGTTGATTGAAATGTAAGTATACCTACATCGTCATATAATTTTCAAATCAGCACTGAACAACGTTCATTACATTGACAGACATGAAACATACGGCTACTGGTATTATCATGACTATAAAAATGTTACGAATCATAAACCTTTTCGACGTCATATTGGTTCCTATACTGTCTAGAGAAATACAGAAGCTCCACATGTTTAGATCCCAAAAGGAAATAAAAAAAAATGTGGGAGTAAAACGGGTATATTCCACTTTGTTCACGTGGGTAATATATTGCAAAAGTGGTCAACTCATCTCACCTTGTTGATACCCCCTGGGTGAATTGTATCCAAAGTGAAATACGGAGAGTGGAATATACGGAAAGATGAGCCTTCTATTGATTATCTATTTTAATAACATATATACACATGAAATATAATAAAAACCGATATATGTTCGTTTTTTTCTGACAACAAATATTCAAAATCCGCACTGTAAGTTTTTCTGCAATCAGTAATGAACGGGTCTTTAAAAGTTTTAAAACTACCTAGAACAGTATCCGATGATGAAATTGGGTTAATTGTTGTTTTATTAGGCTTTAAATAAACAGTCATTAATTTCACCTCCATTTCAGTTGTTATCATTTCACCTGCAAATTATTACTAATATAATTCAGGGGCTTGACGTTTCGACCTACGTTATTACTAGTCATTTTCTTGACTACTTACAATTCTAGTATTTTTCATTGTTGTGCGTATTTAACCTTCTCGTATAAACTTATATAGTGACATTACTATGACTTACGAATCTGTGTAGATATTCAACACGTTTATTGCCTGAAATAAAAGAAGATACGTTGTACGTTCTATTTCAAGGATCTAGTTTATTGTTCAAAGAGTTGAATAAAGTCATAAACTATGTTATCATAAAATTGGGACAAGTTTTGAATAAGCCTTAACATATTGAAGATTGTAGATGTAGGTGAAATGTTGCTGGTTTTAATTTAAGTCGTGTATAGCTACTTTAACACAGTAATTGAAACCTATGTCACAGATTTCTAGAGGCCGATTTACACCAAACGAGTGAATGCTTCTTCTCTCCGTACCTTACCAAATTGTTGGTAGCCTGTAAGGTGCGGACAGAAGAAGCATTCACTCGTTTGCTGTAAATCGGCCATAACCGAAAACGTAACGTAACCATACGGTAAACGCTAAAAACTTAAACAATGATCACCAAAGACACATAAGAACAACCGATACATTTCCAAAAAGAACTGGCCACTTTCAGGCAGAAAATCCCAGTAAAAATCCTCATCTCGGATCCAACTATGACCAATATTATCATGGCTGGACAGTAACTGACCAATAGGCATTATGCAGTTAATTCTTTGCTAACCATACTGATCGTGTGTCTGTCGGTACCGTCCGAAAGGCAATTACAACACGTAGAAGCTTCACCAGAGAACTTCGATAATGACCCCTACTAATTGGGCTGTGTATAGAGTGGGTAAAACCGACAAAAAATATTATTAATTTTAAATACTGAGTTTCTAAAGCTGTAAATGTTTTTTTTTTTATCAACTTCATATTATTTAGGACCTTTGCAACAGTAAAAATATTATTTATTTACACTAACTTAAAGCTGATGATTAAGTGGAAAAGTGTGACATTTATAGACCGGTATTATACTATAAAAAACGGCAAAGTTACAAAAAACGAGAAATAAAAATCAAATTGAAAAGGGGATCACAGTTAAAGTGGGTCACTAAAGGGGTAAAAACATCTAGTAAAATGAAAAGATTTTTGTGCACTAATACTGGTAGCTTTGTTAATGAAAGTGTACTCAATTATAAATATAAATATATTCGTATATACAGACGAGTCATAACTAAAGCCAAAAAAATGGCAGTCGCGGAGAAAATCGATAACTCTAAAAATGTGTGTAAAGAAGTTTGGAAAGTAATTAATAACCGTACAAACAGATTAAAACAAGTGCAACAGGAACCTCTCTTACTGAAACTTAACGATCAAATCGTGGACTCGCCAACTGCTATAGCCAACATATTAGCAAATCAGTTCAATCATAATCGTGATTCAGCTGAAACTAACACAGATGAAGCTCTATTGCTCCTTCAACAAAGTTGTGAATGGGTTATAGATGATATGTCACTCACGCCTACTACACCCAAAGAAATAACACAAATAATTAAAACTATGACTAACAAGCATTCCAGTGGATATGATGAAATCCCCATTGCTATACTTAAAGTGCACATAAAAATATTGGCTGAGCCACTATTTACATTCCTTAATAACTGTCTCGAGCAAGGTATTTTCCCGGAACAGTTAAAAATTGCAAAGGTTGTGCCACTACATAAAAAGGGTTCAAAAACGGACCCTAAAAACTACAGACCGATCTCGCTTCTTCCAATACTTTCAAAAATTTTTGAAAAAATATTAAAATCTCGGCTATTGACTCATCTTCGTTTAAATAAAGTTCTACATAAAAAACAGTTCGGTTATCAGAAAGGAATTGGCACTGGGGATGCCATTTACAAACTCTTAGAGGATGTGACTAGCAAAATAAATCAAAAATTAAAGGTAGCAGGTATTTTTCTAGATTTATCTTCCGCATTTGATACTATTGATCACAATCTACTTATTACTAAACTAAATTATTATGGTGTCAGAGGCAAAGCTCTTCATTTGTTTACATCGTATTTAAGAAACAGGAAAATGTATGTAGAAACCAGCACGATAGAACATAATGGACAACGTAAAACGCACCAATCATCCATGATTAATATTACAACTGGCGTACCGCAAGGCTCCATATTGGGTCCTATCCTGTTTATTATCTTCACGAATGATTTGATAAATTTTATTAAAATGATCTCTCCAGATATTAATCTCGTAGTTTTTGCTGATGATACAAACGCTGTAGTTGGAGCGAAAAGCATTAGTGAACTGACAGAGAAGGTCAATATTTCGATGGAAGCTTTTCATTTCTGGTTCAATACAAATAAATTAATAATAAATATTAAAAAAACTAACATTATGATATTTCGAACCACTGCAGGAAATAAAGACGATATGTATATAACCCTAAACAATGAAGGTATTGAATTAGTGAGAGAAGTCAAATTCCTAGGTATTCAGTTGGATGATTTGCTAAACTGGAAAAAAGAACTAGCACACGTAGACTCCACTATATCTTCTGCGTGTTATGCGTTGAGAACATTGAGAGAGGAAATAAATACGGAACAATTGAAGTTAGTGTATTATGCACTAGTTGAGTCCAGACTTCGATACAGTATACAGTTCTGGGGGAAAAGTTATGGTTACAATTTTCAGCGAGCCTTCATCCTCCAAAAAAGAGCAATACGTACAATTGTCAGAATCACACAAAGACAAAGCTGTCGACCTCATTTTAAACATTTAAATATTTTAACACTGCCCAGCTTATACATACTTGTGTTGTTAGTTAATTTTAAGAAATATGTCTACGAATATGAGTCTGGGGAAGAAAGAATAGTGAGGGAAAACACTCGGAGAAAGGATTTTAAAAATAGAGTTATACCAAATTTCAACATTGTTAAGCATAGCCCTCATTACCAAGCTGTACAATTATTTAATAGACTGCCAGCAGATTTGAAAATTTTGTTATACACTAGCTCTTTTAAGGCTAAGCTCAGAGCATTTCTGTTGGATAGAAACTTATACTCAATAGACGAACTGTAAATTAATCTAGTTAAGTTGTGTTAATTTTTGTTTTTTTATTTGTTTGAATTTTTATCTATGTCTGTTCAATTTAGAATTTATATTAATGTTATTATTTATTATGTGTGAAATGTATCAAATACAATGTAAATTGTTCCTGATAAATAAATAAAATAAATAAATATATCATAAAAACTTTGTCAGAAAACAAATTTAAAATTCAGTCAGGAGGTAGTATCACCTCTATACAGTTTCTGACATGTACCGCTCTCAGGCACCTATAGCATCGAGTTGTATATAATTTTTCAACAAGTCCTAACTAATTAGAACTCCAAAGCCAGTGGCCCCGGGCAATTATTCTTAGTTAAAACCTCTGAAGGCGGGATGCCGATAACTTTCAAGATTTTTCCACTATTTTTTATCTTTTAAAGTACGTTTGGATGGTGTCTTAAATTAGTTTTGCTTCTTGATATTTTTTTATTTAGACTTAATTTTAAGATTTGTGTTTTTGAGTTGGAGAAATGCTTGATGATACTAATTATGTTTTTATGAGTTTTTGCTAAATTTGATTTTAGTGAAGCCAAAGAACTGTTGAAATTGGAGACTTAATTTTGAGTTTGAGATATTCTATTTTGAGACACTTGATAATAACTCATGCTTTTTATGAAAGACAAATTAGTCATGGGCTCGATGCCGCTATTTTAAGTCAGTGAGTGGCGGGTTAATAAACGTTCCGGCATACTTGTTATTGTGCCTAATTTTCGTATTCAGATAATTTTAGTGTAATGCCAAATGTACACCTACTTGCCACTGTTGTCATTGTAGGATTGCAAGTGACTGTTCTTATCTGAATACGAAAATTAGGCACAATAACAAGTACACTGGAACGTTTATTAACCCGCCACTAACTGACTTAAAATAGCGGCATCGGGCCCCAGGTTTTAAAATTAACACCCATCTTGAGGAAACGCGGTCGTTACCATAAATTAAACCAAGCAAAAGGTAATATAAAGTAAATAGTCGAAAGAAACACAAATCTAACAGTTGATTATAATTATTGGTGAAACCAGAGAGCCCTTAGAGACACTTAGAAAATCCAATATAAATCCAACTCCCACAAGAATCCTTAACAAATTTAATCCAAGGAATAACCCAATAACATCTTATAAAGCAATCTAAGTTTCTACTATAAATCTTGAAAATCAATAGGAGGGTTCATAATGTGATCGCGGAATAATCCCGTCTTGTTTGATCTGCTGAAAGGCGGAACAAACAGAGTACATGAAACTTTCATGGGTTCTAGAACATTCTCCCTGAAACATTGTTGCGTCACCACTAAATTGTAAGGCTTTTGCTTTGTTTGTGATTGTTTTTAACTGACTTTAAAAAGAGAAGGTTCTCAATTCGTCTTTGTCCTTGTGATTTTTTTTTTGTATGTACTCTGTATGTTATGTGATATCTACGGCAATTATGGACCGATTACAAAAAATCTTTTTTTTCATCTGGTACCTCAGAGGTTCTTCCATGTAAACTCAATCAAAATCGATTCAGTAGTTTTTTTGTTTTAATTGAAGTCATTTTTTTTTACATTTATGTGTACCCTTAAAGAAGTACAAACAGTTTTCTTATTTTTTTTTACGGAGTATTAAAAAGAAGAGGATCAGAGTAACTAAAACGTTCTACAAACTAAAACGTCGGAATTAAATAAAATCCATTTACTTACAATCACTTAATATCAACATGCAACATTTGTGTGACCTCAAAATCATAAACTTACATATTAATGAAAGATAAGGTATTTCTTTATTAATGGAATTAAACTTAAAATATTTACAATATTATAAAAACTAAGCCGAAGAATTATAGACTAAATGAAACTAAGAAAACTTACTTACTTACTTTCCGCCTCGCTGCTGCTCTACGCCTAGGGGCTTCAAGTTGTACCCCGCATCGCTGTCACTGTGACGAAGTTGTCAACAGCCTCGGACACCACGGCCTATCATGTAGCCGTAGCGCGGGCCGCATGGCGCGGCATGCGAATATAAATGACATTATTCGACGAGCTCTTGTCGCCGTCGGCGTTCCGGCTGTACTCGAACCTAATGGCCTGGCACGCGACGACGGCAAGAGACCGGACGGCATGTCTTTGTTCCCGTGGAAGGTGGGTAGGCCTTTAGTGTGGGACGCTACTTGCGTCGATACTCTTGCGCCATCCCATCTTCCTAGTACGTCGTGCTGTGCTGGCGCTGCTGCTACGGCTGCTGAGAACCTCAAGCGGCGGAAATATACCAACCTAGTTGGAAGTTATTTATTCGAGCCGTTTGGGGTTGAGACCCTTGGTCCGTGGGGTCCGAGTGCACACAGATTATTTAAAGATTTATCCAAACGCCTGGTTGACACTTCGCGTGACCCAAAGGCTGGCTTCTACCTAGATCAGCGAATAAGCATTGCCATACAACGTGGCAATGCTGCCAGCCTTTTGGGCACACTCCCAGTCGACAGCGATGTGGATGAATTTTTTGATGCCTTGTTTTAGTTCTTAGTTTCATTTAGTCTATAATTCTTCGGCTTAGTTCATATTCATTAATTTAAACTGTTTGATTTGTAACTCAATCAGCATTTACTTTGTGTATGACTAATTAAAATTTCCAAAGGAACAACCCACTTAGTTTGATAACGCTAAACTGCAGATTACATTTAAGATTATGAGATTTTTTCTAAACTTCCATATTTATTACACAATACCAATTATTTGATTAATACTGAAAAGGGTTAATTTCAAAAACAGATTAATTTCAATGGTTATTCTGACATTTATTGCTAATAAATGAAATCGATATAAAACGGGTTGTCAAATTAACGTTGACAAGAGAAGCCAATATAACATTCGACATCAATCATAAATATCAAATTAAAATCGTATAGCTGTCATCAATTTGAATAATTGTTTTGTGAAATACTGCGTATTACATGTGACATAGCAAAATGCTATTTGAACTCCATTTGTTTTTTTATTATAATGTTTGGACTATAATCTACACAAATGTAATAAAGCTAAAGTGTTTGGATGCGCTAATCTTTGAAACTACTAGACGGATTTGAAAAAGTCTTGTTGCAATTGATAGCCTATTTTTCAAGAAAGGTTACAAGCTATTTAAAGTCATGTTACGGCGAGTGAAACCGGTAAGTACAGCTAGTGTATTATGGAGATCATTTTAAGAAGAACAAGTGTGAAATTCTGGTAGTCAGTGTATCTTAAATGAATAAATCTTGCTGATTGTCTTATGTGAAAGTGTCCCCCACGTCATGAAACAAGTATGTAAAATCTCAGTTTATGTAGTAGGTAATAAAAATAATTATGTGTCACCAAATAATACCTATCTGTGACGAAATTGCACTAAATAAATAATAAATAAAATAAATGCGGACAACATCACATACATTGCTCTGAACCCAAAGTAAGTAGCTGAAGCACTTGTGTTATGGAATTCAGAAACAACCACAAACACCCAGACCCGGGACAATGTAGAAAAGTTGGTTTCTACATTGACCCGTCCGGGGATCGAAAACGGGACCTCAGAGCTAGCGACACCTTGAAACCGGTGTGTACGCCACTCGACCACGGAGGTCGTCCGGAATCAAAATTATTACATTTTTATATAATTCTTTGCACAAGAATAAACAACGGGCGGTATTAAAAACATCGTGAAAAATACCTTGATTTAATCGTCTGAAATCGCCAATTACAGAGCGCTTTGATTAGTTCCTTATATTGTTTATAGAAGTCCTGGCAAGGACATTTAAAGATGATTAATAAAATTATATAATAAATGTATATAACTCAATAGTTAATATAAAAAATAACTTAATATATTTAAAATAATCTGCGGAAATTTACTGTTAGGTATTATATAATTACAATTATTGCCAGTGTGACGGGCAAAAAACTCGTGCACGAGATTTTTACGATAAAATCATGTATTTTTAATTCAATGACGTATTAATATATAATATTAGCGATGATTTGAAATCCGTATTCCGTGCACAATCAATTTATAACGTGCATACATCGAAGGAGTAATGAAAATGAAAATCCAACGCGATTGATTATTTCTTCGTAAAATTTAGTTGATAAACAAAATGTACACGAGTTTAACGTTCGTTGTTTTTTCTGTAAGTGTTTTTCCTTTTTTAATTGAAGCTTGGATTTTACGTTTGATTTTTGAAAATTGAGGATATTGTTACTGTGTTTAAATGGTTTAATCTAGGAATTTTCTTAGTGCATTTTAAATCGATTAAATTTGCATGCTTGGTGATAATATGTTAGCATAATATGTCATATTATTTGTTCTTGAATCGGACTGGATACGGACCACATATTACTTGTCCTCAAAAAACAAGCTGAGATAATGATTTGATTTATTTAATCTCTAATACTTATCTGTAAGTGTTATGGCCTTTTCTTTTGAAACCACGATAGCTACGGTTATTCAATACGCATTGTCTAGTCTATTATGTAATTAGAAATTCAGGTTACAATCAATTTTCTTTAACCATTACTTAGGGCTGTAAACGAATCTAGAACCTTTTGGTTACGAATTTGGTTATTGTACCTACCAATAGACCACAACGATATAGTTTAAGGTGGTCTTCAGCCTATTTTATTTTATGTTTTAGTTTAAAAGTTATTTTTTTTTTTTCAGCTATTTACCGTAGTTAACCTAAAGGAATTGGATGACGATATGTTATTATTTTGGAGACGTTGTACGTATATTTTGTTCTTTATATACTTTTTTTTCATGTATTATGCTTACCATAACGGTTTACATTTCTTTATTAATCATGAAATTTTTAATCAAGGAATATAAAATGCTTCGTTTGCAAATCCGTCAAAACAAAACCGCCTGACCTGTTATACACGCGTTATAATTCTGTTACAATATGTATAGACTTCTATTTGTCCATCGAATACTGAAATGATTATCTTTAAGAATGTCATGTTTAACTATCTTCATTAAAATTTAGTAACTATCAATTACTATTTATCGTTAAGTCGATTCTGACAACCAGTCTTACTATGGGATACTCTGTTTCCCAGTAAAATGGGTTGTGGAGGTCAGATAGGCAGTCGCTCCATGTAAAATACGGTATTCAGCTGAATCCGGTATGACTGGTAGCCGACCCCAACATAGTTGGGAAAAAGGCTCGGGAGATGATTTAGTAACTATCATCATTTAGTTAAATGTCAATAAAATTAAAGGCTTGAAGTTTTAGGCGGCATAAGACACATCGGTGCTGAAATAAAACAACTTTTTTACGGATTTTGTCGCGGTTTATTTTGATTTTAGGTCTCGACGTTTCGACACCTTTGCAGGTATCATGGTCACGGGCAGACCATGATAACTGCAAAGGTGTCGAAACGTCGAGACCTAAAATCAAAAGAAACCGCGACAAAATCCGTAAAAAAAGTAGTTTTATTTCAATGTCTAACATTCGCGTAAACTGAAACCAATACACATCGGTGCCTTAAAACTAATCTAATATAATACAATAAACTATTCTATTTTTGAATAGGACACTTAAAACCTAGATAATTTAGCTAAATTATAGTTATTTTTAATTTTAAAAGTTTTATGGAAAGATCCCGTCACTTCCCGTGCATCACGTGTCGTAATACCGGAACGAAATCGTGACGAACTGGAACTGTAAAGCCTAGTGTACAGTGAAATATTAACAAATTTTACTTTAAACTTAATAAGTACCTATATACTCGTAGTAGTATATTACATTAGTACCTATAGGTATTAAAATAGTTAAAGATGAAAAGGATTGTTTGTTTATAATTAGGTTCTTTTTATACGTATGATATTGCTGATTATTTATAATTTTTTAGGTTTTCAAGTATGTCATAAATAACCACCATTAAATTAGCTGGTTTTCATAATATAGGTTATGTGATCTCAAAATGGTTTTGTTCTTGTTTTTTAAATTTTATGTGTAATGTTGAGTTAACTCATTAATGATAGTGATTGTGGTTTTAAATCAACAGTATGAACACTGCTCAAATTATTCCAATTCGTCACGCAAATTTCAAAATAGTCACTGTCCCATATTTTAAATGGTATAAAAATGGTTTTACAATATTTATTTATTTATTTATAGTATTTATTTTGTCATTAACTGAAGAGGGTAATTGCCAGTAATTACCTACTTAACTCGATTTTTTTATTTGTCACTCGTAGCCTTAGTAATGACAACTTTTCTAGTGCGATTTGTGCGAACAGTAACGTTTTGGAAACTATTTCGCTGATTATTTAATTATGTGGTATAATTACCTTATGTTCATCCAATTTTTGGAAAGATATTATTTATATCTTTATTATAATATAAGTTAATTTTGTTTTATTACCGTATTGTTTTATTTATGATCAATTATATTTTGTGACGCACGGGAAAATTTCGCACCATCTGCTGACAGAAAAACTTGAATATTCCCTTTATTTATGGCTAAATCTTTAAAAAAAAGCATATTAAGATAAATAAACATATATTCTTTAATATTAGTATCAATAAAACCAATTTAAGGATATTAAAAAAAAAAAATCCTGTTCGTCACATGGTCATGTTTTTTGAAAAACACCCATAGACGTGTCATTCATCATTCGATGAAATCTGTAAAAGTTGATAGTAACAATTTTCTTACTAACTGCCAACATGTAATATAAACGATTATATAACAGAAAAAACAAAACCGACTTCAATAAAAAAAATAACAAAACTACTGAATCTGTTTTGGTGAAATGAGACCACCTTTGAAGTACCCTATCGATGAAAACAATGCTTTTTTTTATCGATTCATAGTTGCCGGAGGTGTCGCTTAACAAACATACAAAAACCACACACAGATGAATCGAGAATCTCCTCTTCCTGAAGTCGGTTGAAAGGTACATAACCTACATCCTAGCTCTCGCGGGCATCAGTGTAAATTGTCTAAATTCTGCAAAACTGAGAACCCTCGAGTAGTGATATGCTCCGCGCCCTCACTCGTAACTCGAGTGAAAAGGGTAAATGTGTCCAAAGTAGGGTAATTGTGTGCACTACTCTAGTAAACGAAGATTGAAACTTTGGATGCGGTATCTTACAACACTGGTGGTAGTAGTGTGCATAATTCCTATAAAAAATTGTAAAAAAGCTCATGAAAAAGGGTCTTTCGTTAAATGTTTTATGGTCCAAATAAAAGTAACGGTATTTCTTATATTTATCTCATATGGGATTGCTTTTCTCAGTAAACACCTCGCGTTATTTTGCTAGTTCAGATGTGTCTCTATATATCTTAATAATTAGTATGTATTAGTCTCTTCTTTTACACATTTTGTGCATGCTAAATCAAAACACAATGTAATTTAAAACTGTTTCTTCCCTTTTCTATGACTTGGTTTTCTTTATATTTCTACACTCAAAACTCGTCATTTAGATACCTCAATCCGTTTAATTTTAAACTGTTTTCACTTCATCCTACACAATATAGGTATCGGACTCCGACACGATATTAGGGACAATCAAATGTATGAAACGAATCCGATATCCAAAATCGGACCGGTTAATGTAAAAGACAAGTGCATGCTCCATACATTTACTTGCCCCCGATGTCGGAATCCGATACCGATATCGTGTCGGATAATAAAACAAGAAATATCGATAACTTTTTATAACAATAATAATAAAATTAATACACTATTCCTCATGGCGAGAACCTCGTAAAAGCTGAAAAAGAAAAACAACTAAAATATTTGGATTTAGCGCACGAGGTTGTCGACATGTGGGAGGTGGACTCAGCAAAAATTGTCCCGATAGTCGTAACAGCCAACGGCATAATAGCCAAGAGCCTCGACCAACACCTTAAGAGGCTCTCGCTAGGTGCCTGGGTCAAGGGTTTGATTCAGAAAGCCGTACTTCTCGACACGGCGCGTATTGTGAGGAGGTTCCTCTCTCTGGAGTCATAACCACCGGCAGCGTGGACCCTGTCCTGAGGCCGGTTGGACACTATATTTTATATTTTTAAATGTACATTGTTTTTTGTATATATTTAAAAATTTATTTTATATGTCTATTGGAAAATAAAGAAATTAATACAATCTAATGCCACATCCACTTTCCTTCCTCGCTCCTGGTACCAGCACTAGTGCTGGGTGCAAGTTTTACGGGTTATCTTTTCACATGTAGGTATGCATGTATGCCAAGGCTTATGAACACCATTTCGAGTTACTACATGCAACTACGAGGTCCCTATAAAGTCACGCTCTGAATATTAAAAGGTTGATTTTTCGAGTAACAGTTGAAGATTGCCAGTTTAAGTTTGTAAACTTTTTAGGTTGGTTTTTAAAGTATGATATTTTTATTTTTTATATAAAGTATGACATTATTATACTAACGATTAAAAGAAGTCGCTTGGATTGAATTTGATGCGGAAGGCAGAATAACTTGATTTCTTAAGTATTTTTTTTTTGTATGTTTGTTATGCAATACATCCGGCTAAAGAGAATCGATAAAAGAAAATATCAACCACAGGGTTTACCTTACAGGTGATTCTCTGTAAGTTTAAAGTCGGTTCTTCTTTATATTTATGAGTAATTAATTAATTGACGACCTCCGTGGTCGAGTGGCGTACGCACCGGTTTCAAGGTGTCGCTAGCTCTGAGGTCCCGGGTTCGAACCCCGGACAGATCAATGTAGAAACCAACTTTTCTACATTATCCCGGGTCTGGGTGTTTGTGGTACCTTCGTTGTTTCTGAATTCCATAACACAAGTGCTTCAGCTACTTACTTTGGGTTCAGAGCAATGTATGTGATGTTGTCCGCATTTATTATTATTATTATTTGGAGGAAATTGGGAGAGACCTTTTCCCAGCAGTGGGACATATGAAAGGTTAAACTTTTTCTTATTTAAGTGGATAAAACGTTGTGCCTGTTGTCAAGTGATAGTATTTATTTTTGTTCATAGCCATCGTCATCTCCCTGACCAGTCCCCAATTATTTGTCGTTGAAAATGCGTATTTAGCTTCCATTCATCTAACCTACTCGTCATCATTTTGTTTTATAATCATTTACAGCTGGTGCAGAGAAATGCGAGCCATTCACAGCCTACTTAGTGGGCTGCAATAAATGCGTGTGCAGTGCCGATGGCGTCGAGTCCTGCACGAGGATGGCCTGTTTCAAGAAACCACGGTATAACCTACTAGGTACCATATTTAAGATATTTACCATCCTTAATACTGACTTTGCAATGCGAATTCTTTTTTGGACCCAGAGAGAAACTTTTTCTTATCAACCAACTTCAAAAAAAGGAGGAGGTTCTCAATTCGGCTGTATTCGATTATTGCAGCAACAATTAGTAATACCTATAATTATTTTTATCATAAAAACGAATTTAATTAATGAATGAAGTCAAATTAATGCTTCTGTGATTTGAAATTACATTAATTTAAATGAAATAAAGCAAAAATGTATTTTAACTAATTGATAAGAATATGTTATTAATACAAAAATAAATTATCTTTCTCATTGTTTCAGAAGAATCAAAAAATGTATCTCCCATAGACAAATCCGGTGATGGCGATTCTTCTGACTAACGTTATTTTTAGTTTATTTAATTTACATTTATAAAGACTTGATAGTGTTTTATTTTGATATCGATTTAATAATCCAGCCTATAAACGTTCCACTGCTGGGCACAGGCCTTTTCCCATATAGGGAAGGCACGAGCATTGATCACCGCGCTTGCTCTCTGCGGATTGGCGATTCTAGATCCCAAATTTTAGAGTCCAGGTTTCCTCACGATGTTTTCCTTCACCGTTTGTCAGAAGTGTCTTAGAATAATTAAGAAAGTACATATAACTTTGAAAAAGCCACATGGGTACTTGCCTGGGTTCGAACCTGCAACCTTGTGCATACAAATCTATATTTTTACCATCTTTTAGTTTTTGATGGCTACATAATCATTTTTTTATCCCTTCATATTATTTATTATTTTATATTCATAGTCCCATTTAAAAGGCCCATAAATAACTGGCAACATTTTTTCACGTAGACGAGATATTGTACAGTATAGATAAAAATAACTAATTGTAAGATAATAATTTATGATAACCATGAATCCAAACAACACGGTATATCTTGCGGAAAAGATTACGCCTTGAATAGTCTTCATAGCAATTTGATATTCAGTGGAACGCTTGTATATTTTGAAAAAGGCGCCAGTTTACTACAATACTATAAAATACCATGTGAAACATCATATAACAAAAGAAAGAAGGTAATTATTACTTACTAGCTGTGCCTGCGACTTCGTTCGCGTGGATGACGAAACTTATCAATGAGTTTTTAACCGCAAAATTAAGTTTATTTTTTATTGTTTATATTTTTCCGGGATAAAAACTACCCAGTGTGGTGCCCAGGATAATAAAGAATAATTATACCAAGTTTCATCGTAATTGAACCGGTAGTTTTTGCATGATACCTGAACAAACAGACAGACAGACAGACAAAAATTTTTTTTTCACACTTTTGGGTTCGGTGTCGGTCTAGTAACACACCCCGCCATTTATTTTTTTGATATTTTCAATGTACAGAATTTTCACTTCTACAGATTTATTATAAGTATAGATACCTAATCAGTCATTAGGCAAAAAGCAATTAATTTATATATTCATTTTGATATTTGAGGGATGTATTATTTATTATGAATTAAACTTAAAATATTAACAATAATATAAAAACTAAGCCTACACTAAAAATAAGAAAAAATATAAACTAGGAACTAAAATAAGGCATCAAAAAATTCATCCACATCGCTGTCGACTGGGAGTGTGCCTAAAAGGCTGGCAGCATTGCCACATTGTATGGCAATGCTTATTCGCTGACCTAGGTAGAAGCCAGCTTTTGGGTCACGCGAAGGGTCAACCAGGCGTTTGGATAAGTCTTTAAAAAATCTGTGTGTGAGTATCGTCGAACAAGGTGCCTATGTTCGACGAAGACCATGCTTGAAGCCAAAGGCCTGACTCCCACTCTCTCACAGCCACTAACCGCGCAAGCTCAGCAGTAGTATTCGAAGAAGACATTAGATTTGCCTAAACTACTCTGCAGAGCGGCTCGTCCCATTGTCTCTGGGAAGATGGGTGGACGGGTGTATTTGAATTCGGGCAAGCAATTTTCCAGGCATCCACAGCCTCGGTCAAGCACGGCACATCAAAATCAATCAGTGTGAAACTGAGAATATTCCTGATTAATTTATCAGTGCCGTGGACAGTTTCGGGTCGGACAGGGGTTTCTTAACACCCTGTATATTAGATAGTTGTATGGGTTGTTTGAGTTTGGATCATTGTGGTGAAGAGATTAGTCAGTCTAGATTCTGCGTTACCGGATCTAACTGCTACCAGACGCGCCGCGGGGAGGCTCTCTTCATGCACCACCACCGCCACCCTCCAGGACTTAATGGAAGCCAACGACAAAGCCATTCAAGTGGCTAATTTCTGGTCAAACAGAGTTTAGCGATCATTGACTCGAGAAGAAGAAGAAGAATGGGTTGTTACACATTACGATTATTTAGCTTACTGCTTTTAAATAAAGGCACTCAATTTCATAACATAGCATTTTCTGCTGTAGGTCCATATAACATTTAGGTAGTTTTATATAGGATTATTTTAATAATCTTAGGTACAGGATACAAAAGGCACACGCAAGCTGACTTTTTAATCATTTCTTTGATAAATTGCTGTTAAAGATAATAATTTGATGATGAATGATGACTTTACAGATGTTTAATAGGTACAATAATAATTTGTTTTTTTTTTATGACTAAGCATAATATTTTATTTATCAGGTCTGGATTAATATTTTGATAGGCAATAACTTGTAATAAGCATTGCCACGCGAACAGCCACGCGTCATTAGTTTGTCAATTCGGTCGCTAGATGGCGCTGTATACGCTGTTTGAAATTAGCGGTTTGAATGCTGGTCCTCACAATTGATTGTCGAATAATATAATGTATAGTTTAATAACACGCTTTTTTCGATTGTGTACCTATGAAAAAATAATTTGTAATAATAATTAGTTTAGCTAACAATGGTTTGTCATGTTAACTAAACGTAGGTATTTATTTTTCATCTTCGGAAACTGGGAAATGGTTTAAAAACGGGTATAACCTGCGCCAATAAAGAAACGAATCTTAAATGGCGTCGCTTATCATTCCCTCTCACTCGCAAATTATTCCTGTCTATACTCACACACGTCGGTACAACACGCAAAAAAATAATCAGTCTAATAACCTAAAAATAAAAAAAAATAGTTAGTTAGTATTTGTTAGTAAAAGTTGTTTATTGTAAATTGTATTCAATACGTACAGCAGAGTGGAATAATTATTATTATGCTATTTGTTTTTAAACAACAACAAAGACCTTTTAAATAAATATAATATTATATCACAGATCTGGCAATCCTGTTTTGCAGACGGTCCAAACTGTCATTACAAGTACAAGCCGCCATTTTAGATTTGTTTCTTTATTGACGCGGGTTATACATATTTAAACATCGAAAATTAAAATATCTACTGTTAAAATATCAATGTTCAAAACATCAATGTTCAATAAATCATTTGCATGAAAATTCAAAATAATAAAAATAATTCAAATTTGTTTCCGTTATTTCTATTTATTGTATGCCTAAATATTATTTTGCTAATCGATATTTTAAACGTAGCGTGTATTAAATGTTGACATTTTGAACTTAGGTACCTATAATGAGTATCGATATTTTGAATCATTAGATATTTTCATCACTTGGCTTTTCAATTTTAGACTTTTTGAGCTTAGGTTGTACAACAATAGGGATGAT
This sequence comes from Autographa pulchrina, assembly GCA_905475315.1. Classification (NCBI taxonomy): domain Eukaryota; kingdom Metazoa; phylum Arthropoda; class Insecta; order Lepidoptera; family Noctuidae; genus Autographa; species Autographa pulchrina. Next base: position 3,410,971 of record FR997775.1, read on the forward strand.
GACTAATTTTTATTTTTATGTCCATCTTTTAGATAAGAAAAAAATATTAGACACGTATTTTTTGTTTAGTCCCGTAAACAAAGAATTACGAAGATACAGCGAGTACAATTCTTGCGTGACGTCACGTTTGAGTACAAATTGTACCTAGCCGTGACGTCACAAGCCCCCACTCCTGAACTTTACATCGGTTTATCTTCGTATTTTGTAATTTATTTGAGAAAAGAAAAAATATGTGTCTATTATATTTTGATTATCTAAATGGCGGACTAAATAAATTTTGACTTTTCATACCCAGTCATCTACCCTATTTTCGATATACCTACCTACAGAACAAGCAAATAAAGGCGTGCTAAAAAGGATGTTCTAATTAAGCATCAGAAGTGAATAATTGAAGGTCGAATCCTTCAATTTGGGTACAGGAAGAGTTTAGTTAGAGTCTTAGGGTCAGCGCAGACAGAGAGGAGCGCAGCGGAGAGGATTTTGTTAACGCACTTGAAAATAAACTTTAAAATCATTACAATAAAGTGCATAAATGCTTGAACCTGACAAAAAATGTCCGTCCTCGAAGATACGCGGGAGTTCCCGGTTGCACTTTATTGTAATAATTTCAAAGTTTATTTTCAAGTGCGGTAACAAAATCCTCTCCGCTGCGCTCCTCTCTGTCTGCGCTGACCCTTAGTTCGGTTAACGCAATGAGTGGTTCATTGATATATATCTGTTATGTAATGAGTATCATAGTCAATTTACTTCAGGTGCAAGCTGCTTTCAACTTATTTTCTACAATTCTGAGTGATCTGACAGCCAAACTTATTTCAAGATACTGTGTTACCCATTGAAATTAGTTGTGGAGGTCAACACGACAGTCGCTTTTCTTAGATACTTATAATAAATCTGTAAAAGTAAAAATTCTGTACATTGATAATAACAAAAAAATAAATGGTGGGGGGTGTTACTAGACAGACAAGGAACCGAAAAGTGCGAGAAAAAATATTTTTGTCTGTCTGTCTGACTGTTTGTTCAGGTATCACGCAAAAACTACCGGTTCGATTACGATGAAACTTGGTAAAATTATTCTTTATTATCCTGGGCACCACACTGGGTAGTTTTTATCCCGGAAAAGTATAAACAATAAAAAACAAACTTAATTTTGCGGTTAAAAACTTATTGATAAGTTTCGTCATCCACGCGAACGAAGTCACAGGCACAGCTAGTTGTAAAATAAAGTATTCAGCTAAATCCGGTAAGACTGGAAGCAAACACCAACATGGCTTATAAGAAAAAGCTAGGCAGTAAAGAAATTGAAATTCTGTTTTTTTTTTATTATAATCCAATTATACGAATAAGATTGTTGGAATTACGGGTTAAGTTTCACCAAGGTATGTAGTAGGCAGTATTTGAATGAAGGCACACCTATGTATTAACAAGTCATAACAATACAATCAATATAATTATCAGATACCTACTTAATCAAACACGCTACGTAGTAATTGGCATTATATAAAATATATTATTACCTACTAATAACATAATATATGTTTACGGATTTAAAAACGGATCTGAAATAAGATAACATTGGCTCGTTCCAGTCGCGCGCACATTTGATAATAATTGTTATCAGCTTTATAATAATATAATTATGATAAACATGCATATTATTATAGATTGGTAGGTCGTAATGTATTTTTTGTTATGATTCACTGAATTATATTTTTATCTTTTTTTGTTAAGGAAAAGTAAATGTCATTACGTGGTTTTTTTCCAAAAATTGTGTAAGAGGAAAGTCAAAAAAAAACTATAATTTACCTAGGAAAACCGGATTATCAATTTCAACAGTTTTTTGTATCCGTCTAGCCCTAGCGTATTAATAGATAGATTGTTATAGACAAAGGAGGTGCAATCCCAACTAAGTTTTTATTTTGTTTTTATTTTTTTTTCTTATTTTTAGATTCCTTATCTAGAAATACACTGCACGGTTAGCCAAGAGGTTTAGGTCACCACGCCAACTAACACTGTGTGCGATGTGTTGCGGGTTCGACCCCCGGATGGGTCACAAATATTTATGTGATGCACAAATAATGTGTGTTCCAAAAATGTGATAAGTAGGTATATTTAATTTATAAAAACAAATCGTTGATACTAACTTCCTTCCTTACCTATAGTGTAATATTACTATAATTATTCAGAAAATATATGGTTATAAAATATATTATTATACTATCAATGTATTTACTTACACAAGTAAACATTTTGTTTTGATTGTTATGTCTATACTCAAATAATAAAGAAACAAACAAACACACACAACATACACAAACACACGCCACAAAACATCAATATTTCAAAAATTATAAAATAACATAATAATCTTGTTTTTGTTTCGTATATAATTTATTCTAGCCTTTTTACTGCTTTGTACTCACAAGAAACTTGTTTGGCAAAAAAGTTGTCTTGTTTTAAAGATTATTTATTACGTTTTAAAACAATACGCAAATACTTATTATTAATTGGGAATAAATAGTTGAAAGAAGACATCGATATCAAATTAAGTTTTATTATATATTATTATTATTAGTATTATTATTTTACTAGCTGTGCCAGCGACTTCGTTCGCGTGGATGACGAAACTTATCAATGAATGACGAACTTATTACTATTGATTGTAGTGTGATGAAAAGTATACTATAACCTGCCCAGGAGAATGAAGAATAATTGTACCAAGTTTCGTTAAAATCCGTCGAGTAGTTTTTGTTTCTATAAGGAACATACAGACAGACAGACAGACAAAAATTTTACTGATTGCATTTTTGGCATCAGTATCGATCACTAATCACCCCCTGATAATTATTTTGAAAATATATTTCATGTACAGAATTGACCTCTCTACAGATTTATTATAAGTATAGATTTCCCCCAGAAAAGTTTTTCCTAAATTTAGCGACAACTGAAAAATAAATAAGTGAAGTCGGTCGAATTATTTTCAAGAATTCAATTTTAGAACTTCGTGTTAGCTTCCTTGACGTAATAATACAAGCCAGTACCGTCATTCACGTGTTTGGACAAAACAGTCCCACTTTAGCCCTTAGAGAAATTTAGTAATTTCTCTAAGCTTTAGCCTCTACACTGCGAGCTTGTTCGTGTCAAATAGAATTGAAATAGTATTTTATTGTGGTTGTCGATTGAATAGAATTGCATTGCTAAGTGTCAAGTGTTTGTGTAGTGTTATCATGGAGTATAAAATTAGTTCGAGACTATGGTTGCATAGTGGCTTCAGTTAGTACCAGATCAAATGAATCAATAGTTTAAATAAGCCAATAGTTTAGTTGTTGAAACGATCGACGCACGCGTTGATTTGAGACGATAATAAACATTAAAATAACATCTTATAATCTGCCCGTAACTATGACTGGTGATAATTACAAGCAGATATAATGTTTGATACCTACGGAGGCATCGTAATTCTACAACTAAGTAAGTGTTGTCACAGGACCCATTGTTTGATTGGACCATATTGAACACCTATCACAATCTTATCAGAAAATGAAAAGAACTACTATCAGTAATCAAGCAAGATAAATTAATATATATATATACAATACCTTAACATCATCGTAGTAATTTGAAATTAGCAAGATGGCACAATACAACTTTGAGGGTGATATTAGCGGGATCAGTGAACTTCAACTAGAATTTATTAATAATGTTATAATAGAAAATGGATTTAAAGACGGCAAAGTGACATTTGAGACGGTCGGCAAAGCAGGAGACAATTATTCAGCAGACGTTAAACGGATAATCGTTGAAGGAGAAAATGGAAGCTTAAGTATGGTAGCCAAAGTTGCACCGACAGTGGAGATGGCTCGATTAGCCACAAACACTGGCCTAAGCTTTAAAAATGAACATACAATGTACACAGAGGTCCTCCCAACTTTTCTGGACCTTCAAAAAAACGCTGACGTACCTGAAAGCGAACTCCTAAGATTCGCAAAATGTTACGGGTCCTTCACAGAAGCACCACACGAAATTATACTCTTGGAAGACTTAAAAACTTCAAACTATGTCATGATGGACAGATTTGAATCTCTATCCGATGAATGTGTTAAGAGTGTGTTAAAAAACTTCGGCATATACCATTCCCTTTCATACGTATTAAAACACAAGGACATGGAGAAATATAACAGTTTGAAATGTGGTTTGATGTCAATGTGGAATGTTATGGAAAGTATGGATTTTATATCACAACATTTTGGGAGGATGGAAGATGCTGCTGTAGCCATGCTTGATAATCAGGAACACAAAGATGCAGTGAAAAATAAAATAAAGTTATCCTTGCAGCTGAACTCAAAACTATCGAAGTTAGATGAGAATAGCAAGCATTCTATAATTCGGCAAGGAGATCCATGGACTAACAACATTATGTTCAAATTTGAGGTAAGTTATTTTTTACGAATTCACGTGTTTACTTGAACTATTTGTGATGTGATATTGTTGAATGTATTTTTGAATGTTGAATATGAATATTTGTGCGTGTGCGTGTTGCGAGAAACATATACCTACGGTAGGTTTATGTTTCTCGCAACTACGTAACCTACTGATTGCGTAGGTCAATAGTTATATAGTTCAAAAAGTCACAAATACAATATTCAACATTCAAAAATACATTCAACAATAGCACATCACAACCTAACTACTGCTTTGAAACAGAAGCTCTTGTAATATTGGAACATGCTTTTATAGTACCTACTTTATTATACATTGGTAATTAAAATATTTAAAGAGTGTTTACTCTGAATTGATTGTAACTGTGTTACAACGCTAATGTTGGCCATTTTTCGTGAGTTAAGTCCTGGCTTTTAAGAACGCCATAAAGGTCAATGGGCACCTTAGTATGGAAACAAAATAAGGTGAAAATGACAGATTAATGTATCTAGTTTACGATAGTATGGGTTGCATTACTGTGGGTATAAAGTTACGCAATAGAAGAGTGTCTGAAAGGATATGGGGAAGGCCTTTACCCAGCATTGTGACATTGTTCTTTGAACTACTAATGTTTAATACGGCAATAAAAAAAGCACATGAAATTAAAAGTGGGGTATAACTTAACTTTTTAAATCTAGTTTGGTTTATGTACACAAGTTATCAAAAACCAGGTCAGATGACGCCCAATGACCTTTAAGTCGCAATTCATTTATGGAATAACAATTCCTTAATAAGTCTAGTTTAGAATTTTAGAGCCTTTCAAGCATCACACCAAAGTATGCAGGACCAATGGTTTTAAACTGATAGCAAGAGTACATGTTTAAGAAAATTATGTTTACAATAATATGCTAACATCTACCTTCTCGTAATTTCCAGGAAGGAGAGCTCCAATCATTAATAATGATAGACTACCAGCTTTCAAACCACGGGAACCCCGTCTACGACCTTCTCTACATGATCTTCAACTGCACAGACCACAAAACCAGGGCAGAACACTTCTACGACTGGATAGACTATTATCACTCAGAATTAGACAAATCCTTATCAAACTTTGGCCTTAAAGCCAGCTTAGTATACCCGAGAGACCAATTAGATGCTGATTTAAAAAGATACGGCAAATTGCTTTTTGGATTCTCAGTGATCTTAGCAAGTATTTTGACATTAAAATCAGAAGAAGCCTCCAAAGTGAAAGAATCTATGAAAAATGTGGAAAACATGGAAAATTTTGACTTGAATGCAATGTACGATGTCGGGGCCGAAACTGCTAAACTTTTAAAAAATAGAATTATTGGTTTAATTGACAGCTTTAAGATGTTTGGTTTGATGTGATATTGTATTTTAATCTTATTTTAAGTGGTATTTAATTTAACATTATGTTATTATAAGTCGTAGTTAGTATATTGCTTATACCTACTTATTATATACTTCATGTACACTCAGTCTTGAATACACATTAGGTTTAAGTCTTATAATGACACGTGATTTGACTAACAAAGACTGTATTTGAGATACAAGGTAACTACCTACATTGGTACCTGCGCTACGCACAAAAATCAGTCGCTCTTAGAGTATAGAATTTTTTTGATTTGTTTTTGAGTATATTGAAACAAAAACTAGGTGCAAATGTACATATAGTGCCCCATAAACGCTCAAATTGTTTGTCAAATTTTACGTGTTTGTCAAATTATTTGATAGTGTACAGCTGTGTTTGAGGCGTTTGTCAAACAATCTACGTGTTTGTCGCGTTTGATGAAGTTTGATGAAAATCATGGAGGACGCTATACCAAGTGACAAATTTGTTTGATATTTGGTTTGATCGTTTTTGTTTCATGAAATCGTGAAGTTTGAACAACTTTGTCAAGCAAGTTTGTACGTTAACAGGGCGCTTATCGTTTTAGGTGCCATTATCAATGAAAAAGCCCTTTCTTGTATATATTTAATGATGTTTACTGAGGTTCAGTGTTATTATGATGATATGAAATTATATAATAGTGTAAAATATTGATCTTATGCTGTTAATAGAATAATTTTATTAAGCGTATTCAACGTATTTAATTGTATTTAGGTAGCCATTGGTTTAGTTCTATGATTCATATAATTTATCTGTCAAGTTCTTGATCGATTAATTCCTTATTCTACTATTGTAACATACCATTCGATAAAAATAAAGATTGTAATCATATTATTTTTACCAGTAAAGATCTAAATGAATTAAGCTCTTATTTAATACAAAAGTGGATTCGTCTTAAATTCTATCCTGACTCATATTCCCGAGAACCGACAGACATGATTATTGAACTAATATAAAACGGGAAAAAATACACAAAATAATACATAACATAACATAACATACCATCACGCCTGTATCCCCAAAGGGTTAGGCAGAGGTGTAACAATGTACACCCACAGTTCGTCGGTATGTTTAGGTCCCATGTAATAGGGGGCGAGCCTATTGCCACTAACCGGGCACAAATCCAAACTCCGACCTGCTACTAAGAATTTCATAGAAAAACCCAATAACACCTTGGTCGACTTGGGAATCGAACCCAAGACCTCTAGCGTAGCAGTCGCGCTTAGCGCCACTAGGCCAACGAGGCAGTTAGCAAAATAATACAGTCATACATAGTTCTTATAAAACAGTTAACAGTGCATTATAAGGGTGAATATTTGAAGATAGGCATATTCAGGATTCATAAATTAAGGTCAAATAATGCTTCAAATTACAACTTTTATGGATTTAATGAAAAGTTCATAGTGCAGATTAACAAAATAAATCAAACGCACAGTATTTGAACTGCTATATAGGTCTGAATCTAAAGCTGAAAATTTTCGTCGAACGGTGATGAAATATGAAAAATACGGTAATTAGCATTTAAAAAATGGCAATTATGCTTCGTGATTGGTAATTTGAAATAAAATGAATTATTATTACTTGAATCACATATTTATGAATTATTTAGGTGACAATAAATGACATAAAACTTAGCTATTTAGCGACGTGATTCAAAAAAAAAAAAAAACTCAAAAATCAACCAGTTTTCCTAAAAAAAAATAATGTGTATAGTTTTGTTAATGAGGGCTACCGTTTTTGTGCTCACCAGTTGGCGCCACTGGCGAGTGAGGTCCCGATCTAAAGATCTAAAGTCTGTAAAAAAAGAAAAACATAGCTGTAAACTCGGTAAAGAAGCTTAATTTCGACAAAATATTTTGTTTGTAAACAGTAAACAAACCTCTGAATTAGTTGTTCTTTTAGTCCGCTTAACTTTGCACCTCTTTTTCTTAGTTCCACTTTTAAAGCACTGACATTCATTGACCCGTAACTCGTATTTGCCATAATAAGGATGTTTTAAATTAAATATTTTGTAATACCTCAAAATTAAACTTAAATGAAATAAATAAAACCGCGCAGTCCACCCATTAAAGTGACAAGTGACATTTTGGAGACCTCACGCTACACTAGCGCCTCTAGCGGCGAATTCACACGCTTTAGCCCTCATTGGTAAGGCATGTTAAACTAAATTTAATTTAAACAAAAAATGTCGTTGCTGCTTTCGCTGCCAAACTGCTTCTACACAAAAAGAATATGGGCAGACGTGAGTTTCTCAATTTTCCGAATTTATCAGTATCCTGCAGTAACGACGACTTGTTTGCCTACTGCCAACATTTGGAAAACCTCCACATTGACTTCACCGAACGATACCAGGACATTTTGAACTTGGAAATACCAGGCTGGATGTTAGATCCGTTTTCAAATGTCAACACAGCAATGTCACCTCAGCTGGAAGAAGAACTTATAGAATTATTGACAACAAACGAGGAAATAAAAAACAAGTTCAAAAATATTATATAAATAAATAAAACTAACACGCGTCAAAAAACTCATCGTCATCCTTGTCAATGGCGGGGAACGTGCCCAGAAGGCTGGCAGCATTGCCACGTTGAATGGCTATGCCGATTCTCTGTGCAAGGAACAAACCGGCTCTCTGATCACGAGTAGAGTTAGGTTGAGTTTTGAGTTTTTTTACCCGTGTTAGTTTTATTTATTTATATAAGATTTAATTTTAGTGTAGTTGTGTTTGTTCTTGTATTAGATTTAAGTATTAAATTGTAAATAAATTACTATAAATATCAGTAGTTCAAAAATGGCTATCAAGAATTTTGGCAACAAAAACCGATCCCGCAATTGTACCCTGGATTGTGGTCAATCGTTCAACGATTCTTGATAGCATTCCCATCGTCATATTTGTGTGAACGTGGATTTAGTGCTGTGGCAACGCTGCTTACTATAAAAAGAAATCGTTTGCATGTTACCGAACGTGGCGACTTGCGGCTGTTCTTGAGTAAATTGGAACTTGATATCAACAAACTTATTAAACAGCATCAGATTCATACTTCACATTAGTTTTATGTAAGAATCGATTATGTTTGTTTTATTTTGAATAAAGGATACTTTAATAAATAAATAAATAAATGCGGACAACATCACATACATTGCTCTGAACCCAAAGTAAGTAGCAGAAGCACTTGTGTTATAGAATTCAGAAACAACGAAGGTACCACAAACACCCAGACCCGGGGAAATGTAGAAAAGTTGGTTTCTACATTGACCCGTCCGGGGATTGAACGCGGGACCTCAGAGCTAGCGACACCTTGAAACCGGTGCGTATGCCACTCGACCACGTAGGTCGTCAAACTTTGTCTGAATACTACATATAAAGTTGCGTTTCAATAATCATTCTCATTGGCAGGTGTAGCAAGTAAGAGTTAACTTGAGACCTGAGCGTCGTTATGTACTATATACATAATATATAATACCTACTGTGTTCACGTCTCAAGTTAACTCTTGCGGATTCTAGTAAAAGTCTATTTTACAATGAATGTTTAATCTCCGCTAATATAGCTCACAACAATTAATCAATTTAATTTGAAGTTATAGTGGTTTAGGGGGCGCTAAAAATTAATTTAGTCTCAAAGTGGGCAGTAGACAAAATAAGTTTGGGAACCTCTGGTCTAGCGTATTAATAGATAGATTGTTATAGACAAAGGTGGAGGTGCAATCAACTAAGTTTTTTTTTTTGTTTTTTTTTTTGTATTTTTAGATTCCTTATCTAGAAATACACTGCACGGTTACCCGAGAGGTTTAGGTCACCCCGCCAGCTAACACTGTGTGCGATGTATTGCGGGTTCGACCCCCGGATGGGTCACAAATATTTATGTGATTTAATTTATTAAAAACAAATCGTTGATACTAACTTCCTTCCTTACCTAAAGTGTAATATTACTATAAGTATTCAGAAAATGTATGGTTACTAGCTGACACGGCAGACTTCGTGCTGCCTCGATAAATGAAAGCCTAAACTTTTGCATAAAATGATCTTAAAACAAATAATTCAATACCAAAATTAGCCAAATCGGTCCAGCCGTTCTCGAGTTTTAGCGAGACTAACGAACAGCAATTCATTTATATATATATATACAGATAGATAAAATATATCCTATTAATGTATTTACTTACACAAGTAAACATTTTGTTTTGATTGATAAGTATATACTCAGGTAATAAAGAATCAAACAAACGCTATTACGCCACAAAACAGCAATATTTCAAAAATTAAAAAAACAACATACAATCTTGTTTTTGTTTCGTATATAATTTATTATAGCCTTTTTGCTGCTTTTTACTCACAAGAAACTTGTTTGGCAAAAAAGTTGTCTTGTTTTAAAGATTATTTATTACGTTTTAAAACAATACGCAAATACTTGTCATTAATTGGGTGGGTATAAATAGTTGAAAGAAGACATCGATATCAAATTAAGTTTTATTATTTATTATTATTATTAGTATTATTATTTAATTTCACCCAGAAAAGTTTTTCCTAAATTTAGCGACACCAGAAAAATAAATTAGTGAAGTCGGTCGAATTATTTTCAAGTATTCTGTCAGTCAGCTGGAAATCTATTTAGAGTGTTAAGAAACTCCTGTCCAACCCGAAAGGGTCATATAGGGTTCACAATCACGTGCCCAAACAGAATATCAAATTTGGAAAATTCACGACTGAAACAATAATAATGGATTTTGAAGTAACCATTTTTTGCCCAGAAATTCCCTAAATTTGAGAATAAAACAAAAAGTACAACACCAATTTCGTCGGTATTTTTAGGGGCCTTTTGTTTGGTAATCAGGTATCATCTGTGACAACACCGACGCTCTCTCTCGACTTTTGAGAAAAAAAAATTTTTTAGGTCATATTTTTTTTTCCATTTTTTTTCTACATTTGTAATCATATATCGATACCTAACAACACCTTAACGGATCGGACAGGGGTTTCTTAACACCCTGTATATAAATGTCTAGACTAATGCGTAAATAATCTTCAAATATTAGGTGCTAAATTCTCGACAGATACTAGTTTGATTAGTGTGACCTTCCAGTTACTTTAATTTTAGAACTTCGTGTTAGCTTCCTTGACGTAATAATATAAGCCAGTACCAACCAGTTGCGCCATTCATGTGTTTGGATAAAACAGTCCCACTTTAGCCTCTACGCTGCGAGCTTGTTCGTGTCAGAATTGAAATAGTATTTTATTGTGGTTGTCGATTGAATAGAATTGCATTGTTAAGTGTCAAGTGCTTGTGTACTTGTGTAGTGTTATCAGCGAGCACAGACTAACAGACTATGGTTTGATAGCAGTTTTGTTAGTACCGGATCAAATGAATCAAGGCCAGTTTAGTTGTTGATACGATCGACGCACGCGTTGTTTTATTTTGTGCGCCAGTCATACTTACGCGCACATTTTATTTTGTGCCCGTAACTATGACTAGTGATAATTACAAGCAGATTTGTTTGATACCTACGGAGGCATCGTAATTCTACAACTGAGTGAGTGTTGTCAGAGGACCCATTGTTTGATTGGACCATATTGAGCACATATCACAATCTTATCAGAAAAGAACCACTATCAGTTATCAAGCAAGATAAATTAATATATATATACCATACCTTAACATCATCGTAGTAATTCGTTAAAATTAGCAAGATGGCACAATACAACTTTGAGGGTGATATTAGCGGGATCAGTGAACTTCAACTAGAATTTATTAATAAAGTTATAATAGAACAAGGATTTAAAGACGGCAAAGTGACATTTGAGACGGTCGGCAAGGCAGGAGACAATTATTCAGCAGATGTTAAACGGATAATCGTTGAAGGAGAAAATGGAAGCTTGAGTATGGTAGCCAAAATTGCGCCGACAGTGGAGATGGTTCGTTTAGCCACAGGCACTGAACTAATGTTTAAAAATGAACACACAATGTACACAGAGGTCCTCCCAACTTTTCTGGACCTTCAAAAAAACGCTGACGTACCTGAAAGTGAACTCCTGAGATTCGCAAAATGTTACGGGTCCTTCACAGAAGCACCACACGAAATTATACTCTTGGAAGACTTAAAAACTTCAAACTATGTCATGATGGACAGATTTGAATCTCTATCCGATGAATGTGTTAAGAGTATGTTAAAAAACTTCGGTATATACCATTCCCTTTCATACGTATTAAAACACAATGACATGGAGAAATATAACAGTTTGAAATCTGGTTTGATGTCAATGTGGAATGTTATGGAAGGTATGGATTTTATATCACAACATTTTGGGAGGATGGAAGATGCTGCTGTAGCCGTGCTTGATAATCAGGAACACATAGATGCAGTGAAAAATAAAGTAAAGTCATCCTTGCAGCTGAACTCAAAACTATCGAAGTTAGATGAGAATAGCAAGCATTCTATAATTCGGCAAGGAGATCCATGGACTAACAACATTATGTTCAAATTTGAGGTAAGTTATTTTTTACGAATTCACGTGTTTATCTTGAACTATTTGTGATGTGATATTGTTGAATGTTTTGAATGTATTTTTGAATGTTGAATATGAATATTTGTGACTTTTTGAACTATATAATATAGTGCAATAGATGATTAGAATGCGTGCGAACGGACAGCAAAAGCAGTCGATAGCTGTGACTGTATGGTAAACTATAGAGTACTATGGCCATCGCGGGCTGCTTAAAGCACGACTGCTTGGAGTGCTCGACAACAAGAGTAATTTGCGATTAGATAGGATTAGAAAAACTATGAGTAGGTATTTATTGTGCAATATTCGATTTGATGAAAAATTACTACCTATGTCATGAAAAATTACTTCGTATAAAATACTTTAAAGGTCATGGTTTCGTGACATTTAATAGATAACCTTTGATATGTAACCTTTATTATTATCAAATTCATTACTTATCGTAACGCCAGAATAATACGCACAGACCCCTAATGAGTCTAATCTCTGTAATCAGACTGAACGGAATTTTGACAAAAACTAGTTGACCTTACTGATGACGTAGGTACGAGAAACGACTACCTACTGCTTTGAAACAGAAGCTCTTGTAATATCGGAACATGCTTTTATAGTACCTACTTTATTAAACATATCTAATTGGTAATAAAAATATTTAAAGAGTGTTTACTCTTAATTGATTGTAACGGTGTTACAACGCTAATGTTGGCAATTTTTCGTGAGTTAAGTCCTGGCTTTTAAGAACGCCATAAAGGTCAATGGGCAAATAGTATGGAAACAAAATAAGGTGAAATAGACAGATTAATGTATCTAGTTTACGATAGTATGAGTTGCATTACTGTGGGTATAGTCTAAAGTTACGCAATAGAAAAGTGTCTGAAAGGATATGGGGAAGGCCTTTGCCCAGCATTTTGACATTGTTCTTTGACCTACTAATGTTTAGAACTGCAATAAAAAAAAAGTACTTGAAATTAAAACAGAGGTATAACTTAACTATTTAAATCTAGTTTGGTTTATGTACACAAGTTATCACAAACCTGGTCAGATTACGCCCAATGACCTTTAAGTCACAATTCATTTATGGAATAACAATTCCTTAATAAGTCTAGATCAGAATTCCAGAGCCTTTCAAGCATCACACCAAAGTATGCAGGACCAATGGTTTTAAACTGATAGCAAGAGTACATGTTTAAGAAAATAATGTTTACAATAATATGCTAACATCTACCTTCTCGTAATTTCCAGGAAGGAGAGCTCCAATCATCAATAATGATAGACTACCAGCTATCAAACCACGGGAACCCCGTCTACGACCTTCTGTACATGATCTTCAACTGCACAGACCACAAAACCAGGGCAGAACACTTCTACGACTGGATCGACTATTATCACTCAGAATTAGACAAATCCTTATCAAACTTTGGTCTTAAAGCCAGCTTCGTATACCCGAGAGACCAATTAGATGCTGATTTAAAAAGATACGGCAAAATGCTTTTTGGATTCTCAGTGATCTTAGCTAGTATTTTGACATTTAAATCCGAAGAAGCCTCCAAAATAAAAGAATCTATTAAAAATGTGGAAAACATGGAAAATGTTGACGTGAATGAAATGTACGGTGTCGGGGCCGAAACTGCTAAACGTTTTAAGAATCGAGTTATTGATTTAATTGATAGCTTTAAGATGTTTGGGTTGATGTAATTTTGTATGATAATCTTATTTTAAGTGATTTAAAATTTTACATTATACTACTGTTTTAAGTCGTAGTTGGTATTTTGCTTATACTAAACACGACTTATTATATTATTATGCTTATTGTATCCACAGACTTGGATACACATTAGGTTTAAGTATTGTAATGACAAGTGTATACGTGATTTGGTTAACAATGTCTGCATACGAGAGACTATGCAGCCATGCAGGTCTAAATTATTATTCACTAGTGGACAAAAGAAACACTCACTAGGTATAATATACTAATATGTAAATTTTAAGTGCCCTTAAAGCCCTATACTTGAACAATGTCAACGAGTAAAATCTTATTATTGATATTAATCAGTTAACTGTATGAAAAAAATATATATTATTGAGTGTATTCAAAGTATTTACTAACCATTGGTTTATTTTCTGACAAGTTCTTGATTGATTAATTCCTTATTCTACTATTGTAACATACCATTCGATAAAAATAAAGATTGTAATCATATTATTTTTACCAGTAAAGATCTAATCGAATTACTTAAGCTGCTTATTTAATACAAAAGTGGATTCGACTTCAATCCTATCCTGACTCATATTCCCGAGAAACGACAGACATGATTATTGAACTAATATAAAACGGGAAAAATTACACAAAATAATACAGTCATACATAATTCTTATAAAACACTTAATAGTTAACAATATATTATAAGGGTGAATATTTGTATTTGTAACTGCCTCGTTGGCCTAGTGTCTTGCTTAGGATTTGTCTTGGGTTCGATTCCCAAGTCGACCAAGGTGTTATTGGGTTTTTCTATGAAATTCTCAGTAGCAGGTCGGAGTTTGGATTTGTGCCCGGTTAGTGGCAATAGGGTCGCCCCCTATTACATGGGACCTAAACATACCGGCGAACTGTGGGTGTACATTGGTACACCTCTGCCTAACCCTTCGGGGATACAGGCGTAATGGTATGTATTTGTATATTCAGGATTTATAAATTAAGGTGAAATAATGCTTCAAATTACAACTTTTATGGATTTAATGAAAAGTTTATAGTGCAGATTAACAAAATAAATCAAACGCACAGTATTTGAACTGCTATATAGGTCTGAATCTAAAGCTGAAAATTTCGTCGAACGGTGGTGAGATATGAAAAACACGGTAATTAGCATTATAAAATGGTAATTATGCTTCGTGATTGGTAATTAGAAATAAAAAGAATTATTACTTGAATCACATATTTATTAATTATTTAGGTGACAATAAATTACATCAAACATAGTTATTTAGCGACGACGCGACGTGATTTAATAAAAAAAAAATACTCAATAAGCAACCGGAATTCCTAAAAAAAAATAATGTGTACAGTTTTGCTCTAAATTACTTCTTAAAAATACGATCTTTAGGGTATTATCATAACATTTTGAGCATGAACTGAAAAAAGTTGAAAATTGGGACACGAATGGTGATGAGATTTGAAGAACGTTTATGAACATAACTTAGTTGTTTATAACAATAGGAATATTATGGTATGTATATCTGTATATAGTGCTGGAACTATGTTTTAAGTGAAATATAAAAAAAAAAACTTTATATAACTAGGTAGTTATTACAATGCTGCCAGCCTTCTGGGCACGTTTCCCGCCATTGACAAGGATGACGATGAATTTTTTGACTCGTGTTAGTTTTATTTATTTATTTAACAAAACGAATTATTAGATAAAATAAATAATGGTAGTTATTTGTTCAAATAGTCACCCATAATTATTATCGATAATAAAAGATATAAACTATCTTATCTACAACGCACGCTATACAAAACATTATCACATATCAGTAAAGATAAAAGAGTATATATAAATTATAAAAAAAATATATTTTACAATTTAGTCACATAATCACACCACTATGGCACAATACAACTTTGAAGGTAACATTGACGGTATTAACGACCGTCAACTAGAATTAATTAGCAAGGTCATAGAAGAACTAGATTACAAAGACAGTAAAATAACCTTCGAGCCTGTAGGTAAGGCCGGTGACAACTATGTAGCAAACGTCAAAAGAATCATCCTAGAAAAAGAAGATGGAACCCTAAGACTTGTAGCCAAAATCGCACCGACAATAGAAATCCTGAGAACAAGCTTCAACGCTAACATCGTCTTCAATAATGAACATCTCATGTATACTGAAGTCCTGCCCAAACTGCTACAGCTTCAGAAAGATGCGGACATACCAGAAAGTGAACAACTAAGGTTTGCAAAATGTTACGGATCCCTAGCCGAGCAACCAAACGAAGTTATCATCCTCGAAGACCTTGGAGAATCAAACTTTGTTATGTTGAACAGAGGCGAATCGCTTTCAGACGAGTGTGTGAAAAGTGTACTAAAGAACTTCAGTATTTACCATTCTCTTTCGTATGTGTTAAAGAAAAAGGAACCGGACACGTATGATCATTTTAAAGATAGTTTGATAGAGGTTTGGGGTAATATGACGGAGAACAGTGATATTATGAATCACTTTCAACAGCTTGAAAACAATGCAATAATGGTCCTTGAAGATCCAGAACACCAAAATATAGTGAGACACAAAATTTCCAACGCTATGATCCAAGCAAACAAATTTAATAAATTCGACAAAAATAACAAACATTCAGTTATTCAACAAGGAGATGCTTGGACAAATAACATCTTGTTTAGATTTGAGGTGAGTTTTTTTGTATTTATTATTATAATGAGATGCAATTCTACAGGTTTTTGTGAAGCTATGTGAATCCATAATTAATCAATCAATGTAGTCTTGAAAATTAGAACAAACATAATTATTATGCTGTTCTGAAGTAATGACATTCCCTGTAACATTGGACATTGGGTTCACCATTTAAAGGTCAAATTACGTAATATTACTGCATTATGAAACACTTATAATAATCAAATTATGTTCAAGTAGATTCACATAATAATCTTTATCACAATTTATTTATCAATCTGGTACGATTTAAAGTATATTAGATAACAACAACTGAAGCAAGATTACTATCGGTTTCAATATATTTATTTACCGACATTTTTAACAGTTTTGAGTTTTAAGATTTTTGGTTTTCCGTCATTGATAAATCGAGCGATAAGGTAGATGTTAGTTTCTAACATACAAGATTTTGATTTCCGAATGCCATCGACTTCAAGTTTAAATTAATTTTTATCTTCATCTGTTTTCAGGACGATGCCCTCAAAGAGTCGGTGATGATTGACTACCAGTTATCAAGGAGCGGAAATCCAGTCTACGATATACTTTACATGATCTTAAACTGCACAGACCACGAGACCAGGTCCAAACACTTCTACGATTGGATAGACTACTATCATTCAGAGTTAGACAAGTCACTTTCACACTTTGGTCTAAAATCCAATTACATATACCCAAAAGATCAATTGGACGCAGATTTGAAAAGATACGGGAAACTTGTCTTCAGTTTAGCTATAATACTGTCTAGTGCACTCATAATTAAGTCGGAGGATGTCAGCAAAATGCAAGAAGAAATGGTGAATGCTGATATAAAAGAAATGACAGAGAAAATGAGTACGACTGTATTCGACGAAGAAACAGTAGCGCGTTTCAGGCATAGAATTGTTGGGCTTATTGACACATTCAAAGAGTTTGGTCTGTTGTAAGAAAATGTATACACTAATAATAAAACATGCTTTATGGGATGTAACTATACCAAAACTAAATTATTTTGTCCTACTCTACACTCATGTTTGTTCGTGACTTTTTTTTTGTCATTCTAGCACTTGGTTATTCTTATGATTTTACTGACACCGAAGTCCACTCTGTATTATTTTGTCCAATATAATGTGCAACCAAAAACCCAGAATGAAGTACCTAATTAGGTGTAAATACTTGTTGTGTAGTAATTTTTATAATAAATATATTTTAACAAATACAATATCAGTTTCATTTGTCCATGAATATTATATAATCAACTCATACATAGGATTTTATCCTAGACACCATCAAGATATAAAGTAAAAATAAAACTCGAAAATACTTAAAATATTTTATTCCTCAGAATACCAGTGTACAATTAAACAATGGCGAAATTCAATTTCGAAGGAAGCATAGAAAACATAAACAGTGGTCAATTGAAGTTCATAAATAAAGTGATATTAGACCAAGACAAGATCACATTTGAACCCGTTGGGAAAGCTGGTGATAATTTTGCAGCAAACGTAAAGAGAATCATCATTGAAGGAGAAGATGGAAGTTTGAGATTGATCGCGAAAATCGCAACACAGAATAAAGCGTTCCGTCAGCTTATAAAGACAAAACAATCATTTATGAATGAATACATAATGTATACTGAGTTCTTTCCAAAAGTAGAACAAATGCAAATTGATGCTGGAGTGCCTAAAGAAGACCGCTTACGATACGCAAAATGCTATGGATCCTTAACCGAATACCTTCATGAAGTAATTATTTTAGAAGACCTATGTTTATCCTAGTTTGAAATATTGGATAAATTTGTATCGTTGACGGATGACTGCGTTAGAAGCGTATTAAAAAATATAGGTATCTTACATGCTCTGTCATATGTGCTCAAATACAGAGAACCAGAAATATTTGATGATGTTAAAAGTAAATTAATTGATGTTAAATTTCTCATGGCTAAGGAATTTGAAGTTCACATGGAACAGTTTGAAAGCAATGTTTTATCTGTATTAGGCGAAGATAGTTTAAAAACTAAAGTGAAAAGAAGACTAGAAAATAGGAATACTGATACGAACACTTTGTTAAAATTTGAATATAATAACAAGAATTCAGTGATTCTACAAGGTGACGCGTAGACAAATATTTTTTTGTTTCGATTAAAGGTAAAGTGTTCTGGTTTTTATTATGTGGTACATACGCGTATGATTGCAGCTCTTTTTTTAGCAGTTTCACACAAGTGTTTGTTCACGACATTTTTATGTTTTACTACTATACAAAAAAAAAAATAGTTAACAGTAGCAGAAGAAATAAATTCATATTCGTCTGATAATCATTTTATCATTTTTTTATGGAATGTTGATTTACATATTTTGATAGGTAACAGAGAGCCGCGGAATTTATAAATGAAATTTTCACTTTACATAATATAGCTTATCGCTTTGCATTTTAGGAAGACCAACTATTGGACAACTTTAAAAAAATGGAAATCCTGTTTATGATGTTATGTTTTGTTCTTAATTTGAAGCTTTTATGGCTGCTGGAAGGGCCTCACAGTTTTGATGATCAGTCATTGAGTAAGTGACAAAATTAACAATCTTTGACTAGTAATATTTCTTGAACTTCTGATTCGAATTTATTGAAATTTGAAATATACCGTGTTTATATAATGCCTGCTTGGTTACTGAAAATTCAGGCTTCTAGTTTCATCCATAACAACGTTATAAAGTCTAATATGGCCTAAACTGCTTCGAGAAAACTGCTTCGTGACGCTTGTTTTTGCTTGAGACTTGGCGAATTATGTTTAAAATATAAGCACCTGTTTATCATTTATTGTTGACCACTAATACTGGCATTATCTAGGGTATAGTTAAAACGTAAAATTTGGAAAACGTAAAATCTCGTTTAATGTAGATGTCATTACAAATTACAATTCTTTCTTGTGTAGGGTTATCAATTGGTGTATTAACGTGTGTATGACTTTTCCAAACAGAATCTCCCTGCCCTGTTCCCAATTATTTGGGGTCGGCGCAATGCGTATTCAGCTTCCATTCATCTCTACAACTTGTCATCTCAGTATTCACTCCTTTCTTTCTCATATCATCTTTTACACAATCCATCCATCTCTTTTTTGGTCTTCCTCTGCATGTATACCCATCCACATTCATGCTCATAACTCATAACTTTTCCAAACAGAAATAGACAATAAATTAATATCTAAGTGGCAGTGTATTGGAAAATTTTATAGAGATGAAAGCAGGCGATTTTGGTATTAATTAAGCTTCTCTTACAAAGATTTCCCTTGCTGTCGTTGTGGCGCTTATAACAGTGACAAGTCAACACTAAATAATATACTATAGATAAGGTTTAAACAATAAGCCCATTACTTAATGAAAAAACATTATTTATTAAGATTTACAAGCATTAAGCAAGATTTACAAGCTTTGTTACATAATGCAGAGGATGTGATTTAAGTATTTTATATACATCCTGATAAACCAATGAAGCTCTTATTTGCTGCTAAACTATGAATAAAGGTTTTCCTTAAAGACACCCACACACACATTCACAGAAAAATCTTTTACTATCAGACGGCACACAACTAAAATCAAGGTTTCCATTAATAATAAAAAACAAAAATAATAAATATTTTTTTTATCCTTAAAACAAATCACATTCTTCAAAGCTCTTAATAAGACCAGTTATTCTCTTTCTTATTTTGTTTCTGGATTCGTCTTCCAATTTATCTGTCTTCATCGAATTCAGAAGACCAGAAAAGTCACTGGAGTTTTGCATAGCATCCACCATTTCCACAGATTCATCAGAAGTTCTCATCAACATGATAGTGGCAATGCAACTATGACTAAAAACATAACCAGCATACCTTTTCATATCTGAATCCATTTTATTTCTGGGGTAAACTGACTTAACTTCAAGGTTAAAATAAGATAAGGTTTTGTCCAATTGTCCATAGTAGTAGTCGATCCATTGAAAGTAATTTTTGGCTCTAGTTTCATAGTCGGTGCAGTTGAAGATCATGTACATAACATCATGAACAGCATTCCCATTTTTCGAAAGTTGGTAATCTATCATGATGGATTCCAATAGTTGGTCTTCCTGAAAGAAACATTATATAAAGTGAACATTTTGTTGTTCATTGAATAAAGTGAAATTCTTCACTCTCGAATCTATTATCATAAACGCAATCCTTCCTGACTGCTTCCTAAGTATCAAAATATGATCAACTAACTACATTCCATAGAATAATTATATAATTATTATAATCCTAGATGGATGTCAATTTAAATTTGCAATCACAGTCAATCACTTAATTTTTGTAGTCTACGAAAAACTTCGTAAAACTGATAAAAAAGCTACAATCAAACGCGTTGTAGTAAATAATAACCAGAATACTTTACCTTGAATCGAAACATAAAATTATTCGTCCAGGCGTCACCTTGAAGAATCACTGAATTCTTATTGTTATGTTCGAATTCTAACAATATTTCCATGTCAGGAATCATATTTTCTAGTTTACTTTTCACTTTGTTTTTTAAACTATCTTCGTCCAATACAGCTAATACATTACTTTCAAATTGTTTCATGTGAACCATTGCTTGTTTACCCACGAGAGAGGTAACATCGATTAATTTGTTTTTAAGGTCTTCAAATGTTTCTGGGTCTTTGTTTTTCAGCACAAATGAAAGAGAATGTAAGATTGCGAGATTTTTTAATACGCTTCTGACGCAGTCGTCTGTCAACGATACGAATTTGTCCAATATTTTAAATTCGGATAAGCTTAGGTCTTCTAGAATAATTGTTTCATGAAGGTATTCGCTTAAGGATCCATAGCATTTTGCGTATCGTAAGCGGTCTTCTTTAGGTACTCCTGCATCAATTTGCATTTGTTCTACTTTTGGAAAGAACTCAGTATACATTATGTGTTCATTCATAAATGCTGGAGTACTCTTTACCAGCTCACGGACTGCATCATTTTGAGGTGCCAATTTCACAATGAATTGAAGTCTTTCATCTTCTCCTTCTACTACGATTCTCTTCACGTTAGCCGCAAAATTATCACCAGCCTTGCCAACAGGGTGAAATATGCTCTTGTTAACTTTGATGCCTTGGGCTAATATCACTTTATTAATGAACTCAAATTGATCATCGCTTATATTTTCTAAGCTTCCTTCAAAATTGTATTTCGCCATTGTAAAATTGTTTTTACGTACTAAACTCAAATGTATCAATCCTCTGTTATTTATATAGTTTCGATATCAATGTTGATTGGATTTGTCTTATAGATAAGATATTAATTTTGTTTAAGATTTTAACACCTGCTCATAGTCCGTGCTTTTAAAGATCATGTACATGACTCCCATTTTTAGAAAGTTGACAATCTATTAGAATGGATTCAAGAAGTTGGGTTTCCTAAAAACCCTAGTAGTAATATGACGTAAATTGAGCAAACATTTCATTTATATGGTCCCTCAATCGAATCTGTTATCTAATAAAGAGATTTATATCCATAAAATAATGATAAAAATATTCCATGGACTTACAAATGGACATGGACAAATATTCGGACGAATATGAATTTAATTTGCCGACGTAAGTCAATTACTTATTGTTTTGTAAAATAAAGCTATTGAGTACGAAGATCTTAGTAAACCTGTCAAAAAAAGAGCAGCAATCAAATACTATATAACAACCTGAAATCTTCCGAAACATAAAATTATTTGTCAAGGCGTCACCTAGTGGAATCACTGAAATCTTATTAATATATTTAAGTTTTGGCAATGTGTTCATATCTGTAACCATCTTGTCTTGTCTACTTATCACTTTTCTTAACTATCTTTGTAAAGTTTATTGAACCTTCCCCCCCCCCTCTTCCACCCTTAATACTTACCAAATAAAATATATATCGTGTAAGGTATCGTTTGAAAAGGCTTTTTATGAGGATTTCAAATATAATTTTATTCAAGTCGGATTTTTACATTTATATGGAATCATTCGCTGAGAGTTAATTAAAAACAAATTTTTGTTACCTATTAGCTATTTACTTTATTTAAATTAATTTCACATTTTACTCTCTATTGAACACAATACATTTAGACCTAGTTGATTTAGTATTAAAACTATATAATCACTTTTAAATAATAATAATATTTTTGGGACCGAATTAATCATTATGATTCAAATCCACTATCTAATATCTATTGTGAGTTCACTAAGTACAAAAATAATGTCCTCATTTGATTATTTTTATCATTGTGTAAATCTATTATCGTTTATTCCATTTATAATATAATAATGACGTGATGTGATTTAAAATAGCATCAAAAGCTGTATCATCAATAGTGTTTCAATCTTCAATTACTAGTTATAAACATTAATAAATTATTATCATATCTACTCCCTAATCATAAGTTGCTCTGACCTTAAGGACAGTGTTTGTAATCAAAATTAGAAATGACGATCCATTTTTCAATGCTTAGATTAACCCATATTCAGTGAAGCTTTTTATAAGGCCAGTGATTTTATCTCTGATTTTCGTTCGAGATGCTTCTTGTAATGTGTCTGCGCTCATCGACTGCATCAGAGCTGATAGGTCATCAGATTTGTGCATGGCTTCCATAACTCCAACAGACTCTTCACTACTTCTCATCAAAATATTGCAACAAACACAGCATTGAGCGAAAAGGAATTTTCCGTGCTTTTTCATTCCTACTTCAAATTCTTTTCTTGGGAAAACCGAGTCTACTTTTAGGTTGAAGTAAGATAAGGATTTATTTAGTTCTGAATGGTAATAGTCAATCCAGTCGTAGAAGTTCTTTTTCCTGTATTCGTAATCTGTGCTGCTGAAAATGGTGTACAAAACATCGCTCACAGGATTTCCGTTCTTAGCTGTTTGGTAGTCTATGATTATTGATTCCAGTAATTCGTCCTCCTGGAAAGAGAAATAGAAAAATTATATCATATTATGTATAAGAGATTTGTACTAATAAAAAATATTTTAGTGTAATTTATTTAGATAAATTAAGTCTGTATATTAAAGAGAATTCGTTACCTTAAATCGGAACATAAAGTTATTTGTCCAAGCATCGCCTTGCTGAATAACTGAGTATTTGTTACTTAATTCAAGATTGTGCAGCTCAATAGAAGCAGCCACCATATCTGTCATTGTATTTCTTATCTTATTTTTATAAAACTCTTCCTCAAAAAGTAATAAAAGGTCATTCTCAAGTTTTTCCATGTAAATTATTGCACGCTCGTCATGGGAGTTAATACTCCAAATATCAACAAATCTGTGTTTGAATTCCTCAAACTTTTCTGGTTCTCTGTGTTTTAAAGCAAATGAAAAGGAATGTAATATTGCGAAGTTCTTCAATACACTTCTAATACAGCTGTCTGGTAACGATTTGAATTTGTCCAACATAATAAAGTCTGATGTATTCAAGTCTTCCAGTAGTATTACCTCGTTTGGTTGTTCGATTGAGGACCCATAACATTTTGCGTACCTCAGTCGGTCTTCTGCTGGCACTCCAGCTTCATTTTGATATTGTTCTATTTTCGGTAAAAACTCTGTGTATATTACATGTTCATTAGCGAATGTATAGGCTGTGCCAACAACTCCACGGGGACCTTCTAATTGTGGTGCAATTTTTGCAACCATTCTTAGACTTCTATCTTCCCCATCTATGATGATTCTCTTGACACTGGCCGCGAAATTGTCACCAGCTTTGCCGACAGGTTCAAATGTTACCTTTTTAACTTTTATGTCTTGTTCCAGTATCACTTTATTGATGAATTCTAGTTGTTTATCACTTATTTTTTCAAGGTCACCTTCAAAATTGTATTTTGCCATGGTTATTGTCTATACTGGCGTAAACATAACCAACTATCGATATTTATATTGTCATCCGTATCACGGTAGATTGGATGTTACGTTTAGATTAGATAATGGTGTTTCAGGGTTTAGTGTGATTTATCAGCAGTTTTTTTTTATTTTTATTTTTCAGATTCTAGAACCAGATTTTTTGAAACAGATGTGAATCCTATTTGCTATGATGATGAGGTGTTCCGTCGATGGAGGGTGTCAAGACAAATGCCAGCTGACACTGACTATTGTTGTCAATCAGACTAGACTTCAATATATAACGACCAAAATAGTATTGGAAAAAAGGAAAAAGATTAAAAAAAAAAAAAAATTTTTTAATCTTATGAATAATTTTTCTGAACAATTTGCTATTTTTCAATATCTCTTTATATTTTTCTAGTACATCAACAAAGACTGATAAAATTGTTTAACCTGACTAAACTAAACTAAAATAAAGAGTACTATACGACTGGACCATAATCGGGTATTACACCCCAGAGTCCAACGTGTTGTCCAATCGACGAATTAAAATTACCGTCCAAAAACTATAGTTTACGCAAATTTAGACCATATTACAATGATTTAAGGTTTAGTAACTATTTTGGTAAATGGAAATACCTCTTGTGTTTCGCGTGATGAAGGCATCGCACATATAAGAGGAATTGTAGAGGTAAGGTAACCAAACGTTTGAAGGTCTTAGTATAAATATTATTTTTAATAACTTACTAATGGATAATTATTATTCATATACATTTCCATTCACATTCATTACATTTACATTACACTACTACTACAAACGACTACTACTAAAAAAAGTTTTATTTACTAGAGGGTTTCTTTCAAAAACTACGATCTTTATAATATCCATACTAGTAATAGATTTTTATTAAAAAGGAACTCATTAGAATTTAAGCATTTTAACTCGTATTGAAATGACATAAACCAAACTAGATTTAAATTGTAAAGTTTTACCGCACTTTTAATTTCATGTACTTTTTTTTATTGCGGTATTAAACTTTGTAGGTCAAAGAACAATATCACAATGCTGAACAAAGGCCTTCCCAATATCCTCCCAGACACTCTTCTCTTGCGTAACTTTAGACTATACCCACAGTAATGCGAGCCATACTATCTTAAACTAGAGACATTAATCTGTCTATTTCGCCTTATTTTGTTTCTGTACAGCGTGGATATAGTATCATACTAAGGTGCCCATTGATCTTTTAAGTTCTACTTTTTAGGAATTATCCTAGTTATGGCATGGAATATGGTCACAGTATAAGACTATTTGAGTTACAGCTTTTCAGACATTATGCTCACTAGTAGTTGTATAGGGGAGCCGTGTGACCTATAAATATTTATAATATACGCTAGCATCTATTTTTTATTGTTTAACTATAGGATGTTTTGTATTTGTTGTAAGTTTTATATAATGTTATGTTATTTTTATAGATAGGTATGGTGCTTTATAGTGTTTGTTTATATATTTTTTAAAGAAATATTTTTTTATATATATAAAAAAAAACTTGGTGCGTTTATCAAAAGAGATAATAAGGAGCCATTGTTCGTTTATCGTTGACCTTAATTAGTTTTTTTGAAAACGTAATAATATTGCGCCATAAAACGATTATTATAATCAGTCAGAATATCGCCAGGATTACGTGACTAGTTTCTCGTAATATCACATAACTACTACATAACACAGGAAATACCTAATATTTAAAATAAAATAAAAACTTTTTTTCTCAGTTTATTATTATATTATTTGTTCCATTTCAAATCGTTACATATCGTAATTTTAGCTCATATACAAAAATATTCGCAACAGTGTACGCAAAATATATTTTTCCAAATAAAAACTAGAGAGAACACTCCCTGGTAAATCAACGGTCTGTCCTCGGGGGAACAAGTGAGGGAAATCGCGAAATCGTCTCAAATGAAATTTCTTACTTCGAGGCATATAACATACTTGAAAATTTTTCAGAACTACACATCCAAAAGCAACTCTAAAACATTAACATAAAGACGAAAATCCAATGTCGGGGTTGAGGGAGGTTTCTCCGAAAAGTTTCACGCGTAAGATGTACACGAGAGAGCAAATTGTAACCCAAATATAGTGTGAAAGAATTCTCGATTCGGGTACAAACGCTAAACTGGAAGAAATGGATTTCTGTTATAGTGCAAATTATGTACAATATTGACTTGTGTTACTCACTATCGAAAGAACTGAAATTGAAAACAGTGATAAAAGAGAAACGCAAAAAGACCTCAAGTATTAAGTAGGTAGGAGGAACAACAAGTATAGTGGAAATATAAAAAAAATGGCCTTGATGGGTTATTCAATTGCACTTGATGATTTTACCACCAAATGGAAGACTTTTTTAAATGGCATGAGCCTTAGAATTCATTAAGTACCATATTTACCAGTTGCAGGTTTAGGATGAGCCTTCGCTTCGTGTACTCGTTATACTGACATACTGCTTGCCTATAAGCATATATGCGTACATGCTGGAAAATAATAATATTCAGCTATATCCAAAGCTGTTCTCAAAATAGTTCAGGCCAATGACAAAACGACGGACGTACGAGTATCACATGAACATTTACCATGTCGTGTGGTTTCAGAACATGTGTCCTACCTTTACAGTGACGTAACAGTTGACCTATGTTAACAATTATATAGCAAGTTGGAATGCCGCTCGCTACACTAATGTTGTATGCGCTTAACTGTAGGCCTCCTAAAACAGCGGGTAGTGAAAAATAACTGGAAATACAATTTTGACCTAGTCTTGAGGTTTACGCGAATGTTAGACATTGAAATAAAACTACTTTTACGGGTTTTATCGGGGTTTGTATTTAGATTTTAGTTCCCGACGTTTTAAATACAAATCGCGATAAAATCTGTAAAAGTAGTTTTATTTCAATTTGAACATAGGTAGGTGTTACAGGAATTATTATATATCTCTCTCATCTTTCATGGGTTATCCTCAGTAACGAGAATACCCGGTCCTTTGAAAGGCTTACGTGGGGACACAGGTCCAACACGCAGCGGCCTTGTTGAGAAATTTTCTCTAATAGGGGATTGGGCATCTACCAGGGGAATTATTATAATTATTAGACATAATAAACATGATTTGTTTAAATGAACAGTTAAAATTTGAAATGAGAATCTAGATATTATACATCTACGTACATTTCGATTATCTATATATATAAAAGAAAGTCGTGTTAGTTACACTATTTATAACTAAAGAACGGCTGGACCGATATGGCTGAAAATTGGTGGGGAGGTAGCTTAGAGCCAGGAGACGGACATAGGATAGTTTTTGTCTCAAGTTTAAAAAAAAACAGATTTATCCCTTTTACTACATATATTTTGGTCGAATGGTTAAAAACATAATTCGAAATACTTAAGTATGGAATCGCTAGCTATATTGAATACAAAAAAAAATCGGGTTAGTTACACCATTTATTAAATCAGGAACGGGTAGAACTATTTTCATGATCTTTAAGTTGGCGGATTCGTCTCCGCCCCGAATAATATAAAGACGTCGGGAATGGGACCTAGGTATTCACGCGGGTGAAACCGCGGGGCACAGCTAGTTGTAGAATAAAATAAAGTAAAATAATAGCGATCATTTGAAAATATGATAAGAAATCCTAAATCCTAAACAATTGATAAGTTCAACGACCTCACTCGCGTGCGTTTATTGATACCAATCTAGGTCGTTGAACTGATTTGTGATGTAATATCCACGCGTTCGATTTTTCGTGGTGGAAATGAACGATAAATAAAAAAAAACTATTATTGATTTTGAACCAGCTCTGAAATTTTGTACGGTAAGTTTCGGTTAATTAATTAGTAATTGAAAATTATTGATTATTTCCTACATAATAAAGGTAAAATTGAAGAAATCTCAGAACATACAAATCAATTCTTTTAACCTGTATGATGATTAAAATCTTCAACATGTATCCACCCATAGTTGGTTAAATAGGTATATAGGGTGTCAACATTTCCACTATTTTTAAGGTCAGGGCCAGTCTACCAATTTTCAACATCATTTTAAGACGTTTTTTGTTCAGATATATTTACCTTAAAACTCAACACTGACACAAATGTCACTTTGCTAAAGGGATAGTATCCCCAGCGAGATTTGTACAAGCGTTAACAATTATATCGCTTCAATATTATAGCATATAATATTATATATTGATATTAATTATCTTGGTTTGTTATCACAAACATTTACATTTATAAGTGACTCGCATGGGTGTAAGCGTTGGCTAGATCACTGTCTTGTGACACAGTCGGCGGCAAAAACAGTTGTAAACATTGAGGTTATTCTTGATTCATTTTGGTCAGATCATTTTCCTTTAAAATTAGAATGTGACATTAGTGTTATTAGAATAAAAACCTGTGCGATTAAATCTACATTTAACGGTATTATTTGGGGGGAAAGAAATACCGATGAAATTAAAAAATATTCACTAGAATGTAATAATAAACTAAAAAATATAGATTTTCCTAAACAGTTTGAACGCTGCGCGGACACATTTTGTAATAACGAACATCATAAAACTTTGTTAGGTGAATTATATAGGAATATTGTATGTATATTAAGTGATGCTGCTTGTAACAGTAGAACCCCACGGTGTCTTGTAGGCAAGAACAAGGGTTTAAAGGGCTGGAATAAACATGTTAAACAATTTCACACGGAAGCTAGGTATAAGTTTAAAATATGGATGTGGTATGGACAACCCAGTAGTGGGCATATATTTGATGAAATGAAATTAAGTCGTAAGATATTTAAATCAAAGCTAAAATGGTGTATTAAGAACCAAGAGAAAATAGAAATGGAAATCTTAGCATCACTACATTCTGGAAAAAGATTTTCATCATTTTGGAAAGGGACCAGAAAACTAAATAATAAACCAAGTCTCCCAATTAGCGTGGAGGGTAGGAGTGACTATGCTGGGGTGGCGGGTATTTTTAAAGATTATTTTAAAGTAAGTTCAGCTCTTGAGTCTCAGCCGAGGGTGAACGGTGTTGAGCTCTGTCAATTAGAATCACCTGTACGGTTTACTTGTAAAGAAATTAAAGATGCAATTAAATGTATGAAGAGAGGTAAATCTCCTGGTCATGACGGGCTCAGCATCGAACACCTTCAAAATGCTGGTATACATCTACAGAGAGTGTTGACTATGTTCTGCAATCTTTGTATAGGACATTCTTACTTACCACAGGAAATGCTGGATACGATAATTATACCTATTGTGAAAAACAGGACAGGAGACATAGCAGACAAGGGTAACTACCGGCCTATTTCACTGGCAACTGTGATAGCCAAAGTATTTGACAGTGTGCTTGACTCCCACCTTGGTGAATACACAGAGCTACATGATTCACAGTTTGGTTTTCGTGCTGGGCTATCTACTGAAAGTGCCATTTTTGCTCTAAAGCACACTGTCAAGTATTACACTGATAGGAAAACACCAGTGTATGCTTGTTTCCTGGACCTGTCAAAAGCGTTCGACTTGGTTTCTTATAATGTCTTGTGGGGAAAGCTTCGGGAGGCGGGTGTTCCTGCTTCGCTTATATCTACCCTGTCTGTTTGGTATGACAAGCAGAGAAACTTTGTAAAGTGGTCGAATGCATTGTCAGATCCTTATAAACTTGAGTGTGGGGTCCGGCAGGGAGGTCTTACCTCTCCGAGGCTTTTCAACATTTATATAAATAAATTACTTGTGGAGCTCAGCAACACACATGTAGGATGCCATGTGGATGGAGTATGTGTAAACAGCTTAAGCTATGCAGATGACATGGTGCTGCTGAGTCCTTCAATATGCGGAATTAGAAAGTTACTTTCGATTTGTGAAGTATATGCCGAGCAGCATGGTCTTAAATATAATGCAAAAAAAAGTGAATTATTAGTATTTAAAGGGAAAAATAAAAGCCCATCTCACGTCCCTCCTGTTCAACTTAGTGGTACACTTTTACAGAGAGTAGCCCACTTTAAATATCTGGGACACATTATCACCGAAGATTTGAAAGATGACTCTGACATGGAAAGAGAGCGCAGGGCGTTGGCTGTGAGGGGTAATATGGTGGCTCGAAGATTTGCTGGTTGTTCAGTACCTGTAAAAATTACACTTTTCAAGGCTTACTGCCAAACATTTTACACCAGCAGTCTTTGGGCTAGCCATACCCAAAGAACAGACAACACCCTGCGAATACAATACAATAATGCCTTCAGGGCGTTGTTGAGGCTTCCACCTTGTTGCAGTGCGTCAGGCATGTTCGCTGATGCACACACTGATGATTACTTTGCGATAATGCGTAAGAAGGTAGCTTCAATAATATGCAGAATAAGGAGAAGCACCAACAGCATCCTCAAGGTATTTGCTGAGAGGCTGGACGGACCGACCGTAGGTAGATTTATCAAGATGCATGTTAGAAATGCAACTTGATGAATCTTCCTATGGTAGCTATTATTTTATTTTTGTTATGTTTACTAACATAGTTTTTTAAGTAATTGGTATACTAACACAGTCTTGTATTAGGGCAAGTATTATATTTTGTAATTACTAACATAGTTTTTAAGCAATTGTACTAATACACTATGAGCCGTGTGATGCTTGACAATAAAAGATTTTTATTTATTTATTTATAATATCATAAATAAGATTAAATCTCTTGATTTGTCACTTACATACAATTGAGCGATGCGATCAGCGTTACGTGACCCAACAGTCAAACCATTACTACCGTTTTGTGGGGCTTAGTTTATAAGTTATATTAGCAGCATGTGAAAAGAAATAATACACACAAATAGCACAAGGTAGGACTCGTCAACTAAATATTGCCAAGATTACAATATATATATTATATAATCTTATTATATATTATATTATAGCCTTATACGCCATTCTCTTAAATTCTCTCCTAGCTTGCTAATCGCTAACTCTATGGCCACAAGCCAGACCATTTAGCTCCGCGTCACTTACCGGTCGTGTCCAAACTGCGCTAAATCTCACGGGCACGTTAACCCATGCATTGACGATCTGGCACACTGCCTCCTGCCGCACATTCAATAAATATTTGTCATTTGATTTGAAAAGCATTTTCTCAATTGTTTGGGAATACATTTAAATGTATTTTTAACCTACTTCAAAAAGGAGGAGGTATTCAATTCGACTGTATTTTTTTAATGTTTGTTACCTCAGAACTTTCGACTGGGTGAACTGATTTTGATGATTCTTTTTTTTATTTGAAAGGTGGTGCTTCCCATGTGGTCCCATTTTAATTTGGTCCTGTTATGACAGTGGGATCCATAAGAAAACCATATAAGACTTATTTTGAAGTCGGTTTTTTTTAGGTTAAATAATAATAATAATAATATTCCGGGAAAACTCACACACGGTTATCTGATCCCAAGCTAAGCAGAGCTTGTGTTATGGTAACCAGACAACTGATAAACATATATACTTATATATTTCTAAATATATAGTAATATAAACATATTATAGATAAATTACACCCAGACAACCAGAACTAATGATCGTGCTCATCACACAAACATTTGTCCTGGGTGGGAATCGAACCCACGACCTCCGGTATAGCAGTCAGGGTCACTAACCACTAGACCAACAGGCCCGTCAATAAAACTGCCTTTCTTGTTGAGTGACGTTTACAACACAGACAAGAGTTAAATTACTAACGCTGATCAAATAAATCAAATGGACTATTTACTAGTATTACTGATGACGAACTTTTTGTAACCTATTTATGTTTTTAGTATTGTTCTCGAGTAAGTGACTCATGTCTTTATTGAGATTAAAGTTTCTTTAAACCGAACAAAAAAACGAAAGTATGGAAGTGACAAGTCCAAGTCTCGTGCTTTATCGAAATGATATGTAATTTCCATACATTTCATGTCATTTAAGCGATTTCTATCATGTTTACGCTTGTTGAATTGTCACTAGGCTAAAAGTGCCAAAAAGAAAATTTCTAAAGAATGTTTTTTTTTGAAATTTTGTTTATTATTTTGATGAACGAATATCGAAAGATATTCTTTTAATCTTTTCATATCAAAAAGTAACATTCGCAACATCTTTTGCTACATCACAATTATTATGTTAATTTTATTATACTTATTCTATTCTTAACATAAATCGCTTCCTGTAACGTCTTCATTTTGAAGCTTAGCTAAAGGTATTGTACTATCAACTTTATTTGTTGAGCAAACAATAAAAAGCCAATCTTGATGTAAGCGTGAGAGCGTTGGCTATTGTTGTGAATCCCTTTTATAATCTTTTATTGGATATGCATAAGGTTTAAAGAATATTTCTCTTGAGAAAAAATAACTGTAGCTAGTCGGTTGATTGTTATTTTTGTGTAAAATGTAGGTATGTCTCTGTTATTTATATTATTTAATTTCCTCTTAGTTTTTTTAACAAATAAGGATATCAATGAACTATGAATGAAGGTTTTTTTCACAATTAACACAAACAAAATAAGGAAAAAAAAATAGTAACTGGTGGAAAAAAATAAAGTTTGATAAAAATATTTATAATATTAAAAAGTGATATCGCATTCGGTGGGATTAAAATATTATAATAAATCACTGATCGTTTAATAATATCACATGAATTGGTACACGTTAAACCCTGTGAATGCGATGTATCGGTACTTTTTACCCCACCCTGATTTTTCCCATTTCATCCCGCGCTTAAAGTTCATTATATATTCAGTGGGAATGGGAAACGGAATTAATTGATGATCATGAAAATATACCTATTTTTCCCCGACGTTTTTTCGCAGGTCTATAATTGTGTTTTTTGACATGGTAATTTAATCTGATTTTTTATTTTTTCACCTGGATTTTTACGTCAGATATAGATATACAAAAATAAATATATTACATGTAAGTGCTTGTCGGTGTCGACATTACCTATATCATCTGTAAAATTTCATCAAAATCACCAAAAAAAACATCTTATTACTTTATAATTTAACTGCAAATTTACTTTTCGTTATCACTTTTATTTATCGTACAATAAATAATACATTTTACCAATACATTACAATAATGTATTTAACTTTAGAAAGGCACGTGCCCTTTTTCTCACCCTAGTTTTCTCACCGGATATCGTCCCGTGTGAACCACAAACGACTTTTAATAAGCCGTTAATTTTTTTTGTAAGCCTTTCTGATTGTGATTTTACTAAATGCTCTTATACGTTAATATTTTTGAGAATCTTTTTTGCTAAATTGTATTGGTTGGAAATTTAACATATCCATGTGTTTTAATATGGTAGTGAGGTCGTATTATAAGTTCATGATTTGCCATAAACAGATTAGGTAAGGAGGTTAAGGCGAAATAAGTGTAGTTAGATTATTAGTGTGGTAAAAAAAAATTATGAAAAAAAATTTTGTCAAATAAGTCATGCTGCCAGTTCTAGTGTTGTGAGTAATACCTATGTTAGTACCTACTTATGTACCAGTAAATACAGAAATTAATAATTACACCTAATTAAAAAAAACTTACAAAATATCTGCATATTTTTTTTTTATTTATTTCTATAAATACTTTATATAATATAGTATACTCATTATAATTGAATATTAAACACAACCATTATAAGTCCAAACAAACAAACATTTAAGGGTTGGTTGACAGACACCGAACCACTTAACCGTTTCAATGCGACAAGTATTGGCACGCGTCACCCATGACCCCACATTCCCACCGACCGAACGAAATGAATGAATGAACAACGAACTTTCCAGTGTGAACTAAAACCTTCTCGTGTGAATTACAAACGGATCTTTTTGAAAACGGCTCGTTATGCCGTGGGAGAATGGAATTTTGACAGCGTGAGACAATTTTGGGTCAAATTAAAGATTTTGATTGTGTGCAAATATTTTAAATATTTAGGTAGAAATAAATGAATTGTCATAACGAAACGATTTTTTGTTGACCTAATTTTGTATTTAACCGTTAGTAACAAAGATAATATATCAGTTGTTTAGTGAATAACTTATAAAGTAAATAAAGGCAACAAATTAATAGCTATCATAATGAACTATTTTCTTATGCTTCTTATATTTTTCATTTCTTTTAAAACAAAAAAAAATCTTATTCTAAACTACCACCATAAAAAAAACTAAAGTCACACAACATCATTACTTAAATATGCAAAACCGGAAACCCACTTAACAGCTTAAAGGTGAACTAATCGTTAACGTTAGGGTTAGTTTTGACAGTAGCCATATTATTTCACAGCTATTTAACCCTGCCAATGATGACGTGTGACACGTGCCGCCCCTGTTAGCAACCGCTGTGAACTGAGACATTCACATGTGAATGTCAGACTATGGGAAAGTACGTTATGTGTGGACTTTGGTATTCGAAAAGGAAGGATGATAATGAATAAATAAAAAATGATAGTAAAATAAACATAGAGTTGTTTATTTTACGAAATATATTAAACTTTATAATTGCAATTTAAATATCTGCATAATAATATAATTATTCTAGGAACGTTTTTATGTGCTGCAAAAAGTAGTACTTTTTCAGTTTTCAGTAGATAATGAAAATAATAACATTTGTATCCCACAACACTTATTTACAAAACACACAACAACATTTTTTTTAAAGATGAATAGTAAAAAAACTCTAAAATCACTTTTTTTGTGTACGTTTTTTTTTTAATATCACACTAATAATTAACTGACACACATAATAATATTTACAATAGCGTAATAAATAAACATTTTCTCTCTACAATAATTTGGCATCAACCCATAATACCACAGAACGACCTTATTCCCAGTATTCTCACCACAATACTTTCCGATGGGAAGCGGTGCGCCCCCGTGGGAAGAATTAACGAATTTCGCGTAAAGGGCTCGGAAATACAGATATGTGTGGGAATTGGAAGTGGTATGGAAAAATGATTTTGATAAATGTGCTCGAACATTTTGGATAGAATTTGGAGCACTTGTAGTGGCAAGTATATAGGTAATTTATGTTAGAAAAAAAAACATTAAAAGAAAAAATTATGTATTTTAAATATGTAAACACAAAATGCACTAAATAACATAATTAAATTAAAAAGAATACTGTATTTATTCTCTACATAAAAGTATGCATATCGTTCTTCATATATTTTTGACAAACAAGTCAACTTCTCAACATAAAAAAAAGCAATTAATAAATTCTGTTTTATTTATTTCTACTTACCCAAATACCCAACAAACACACTATTTATAATATATTCATGACATTTCACAGTAAATTAACCCTTCAACTGCGACAGGTAGCGGCACGCGCCGCGCTCCCTAAGTTCACAGGGTGATCCCAATCCCACAGTTCGCAGTGGGAACGAAGGATGTCTCGTGTGAATAAACAACGGATTTTACAAAAAATGTGTGGGAATGGGAATTTTGTGGAATTATGTTATTTGGTTTCTTTCGGAACTTTTTTTTTATTAGGAGTAAATTTTGTTTAATTACGAGTGTTTTTTAATTAACTTTATTTATTTATTTAATACTCTTGCACACTGTTGCACAAAGGCGGACTTAATGCCAGAAGGCATTCTCTGCCAATCAACCTTAGGGTGATGGAGAAACAAATCGTGGTAGATGCACGAGTACAAAATTGAAAAAAAGTAAATAAATTACTTATACTTAGGTATAGTATATTTAGTAAATAGACAAATGATAGGACAAAAATGTTTGAAATAGATCCAATATTGAAGATTGTTTTATGAATTAATTAAGGTGTGTAACTCGAAAATAATTAATTTAGAACCAATTATAATAATAGATTAGAATTTCAATACTAATACTTAATGAATACCCTAAATAAAAAACAAAATACCATTACTCCTAACAAAACATGCTATAATTATTTTCTATTTCTCACTTTTCTTTTTTACGACTAATTAACCCTGCATAACTAATACCGTCACGCCTACAGTGTTACCCTTCGTTTTAACCCTCGTCTGCTGTAGTGAAACCCTAGAACATTTGGTGTGAACAATATTTTTTTGTATCAATAAACATACTATAAAATATAAACATTTTTTACTGTTATATGTAGCATAATTTGTTTTTTTTTTTCAATTTCCTGAAAAGTGACTGACTGACATCAATGACTAGACACACGCATGAAAATTAAGAATTGAACCCATAAAATAAATTATAACCTATATCTCCATGTTTAAATAATTTATTATATTATCTACCAAAATCAAGAATAATAAAAAAAATCGAGTCCTTAAAACATAAAACACGAAATAAATGCATTTTTTTTCTACCTATGTATTTGCTTATTCTATTATAATTATACCCCTACTAAACTGGAATTCTGGGAACTAAAACTCAAATACAAACCGCGATAAAATCCGTAAAAGTAGTTTTATTTCAATTATACCCCTAATTACTATAGCAAATGTGATAAGTATCGCCACGCGCCATATCACCCCATATTCTCACCCCGCTAGGTTCCTATGAGAATTTGTTTACTCTCGTGTGAACTACAAACCGATGATAAAAGTTCGTTAAAAATCGTGGGAAGTTCCTAAATGTAATAAGATATTTTAATTTGATGAGAAAATCAAAGCTAGTGTGCGAAGATTAATTAAATTTTGATATTTGTAATTAAATTTCAAGCGCGTTTTGAAATATACCTATTACAATTTTTGTAATTTGTTTCATGCTCGCAGGTTAAACGTTAGGATTTGTGCCTTGTAAATAGGTTGAATTACTTTTTATTATTTATAAACTGTAACTTAAACAGGTACTGATAAAAAAACAAAGGACCCTTTTTTACCTAACCCTTCCCAAACAGTATGGATACCATCTCACATCTTATTCTTTTTTTTATATGATTTATGTACACATATAATTTTATATTTAATTTATATTTTATATTTTAATTGTAATTATTTGTATGGGAAAATAAAAAACCGTGTTTTATTTGATGGGTCAAAATAAGTGATAGTAATTTGTGTTCAGTAAATTCTTTGCCAAAGTTAAATCTTCCTCTTGACCACTACCTGTCAGGAACGCTATCTCTCAGCGGCTGGACTGTAACATTAATTTTGTATTTGCTTTTACTTAGAACAAGAGATCTGTGTGACGGCCTATTGGTCTAGTGGTTAGTGACCCTGACTGCTATACCGGAGGTCGTGGGTTCGATTCCCACCCAGGACAAATGGTTGTGTGATGAGCACGATCATTTGTTCTGTGTCAGGGTGTAATTTATCTATAATGTGTATTGTATTTAGAAATATATAAGTATGTTTATCAGTTGTCTGGGTACCATAACACAAGCTCTGCTTAGCTTGGGATCAGATAACCGTGTGTGAGATGTCCCGGAATATTATATTATATTATTATTATATCTTCGAGAAATGTTCATCATAATTTGTATAAACTTTACATTCGATATAGTAGCAAAGTCTTGTTAACTAATGATACATACAAACTAATGTCCAATAACTGCAATCTAGGTCAGTTTGAATAGTACTGCAGTTATTATCGTTTGTCTGTAGTCACAGTATCACCTGATCACTACTCAATTACGGTAGGATATCGGATACTGCCAAAGGGGATAATAATATAGAACTGAAATAATTGTTGTGGTTTTAATTTTAGTAGGTAACTAGGCACATACTTGTATAATTTTGTCACAAGTAGACTTAATTTTAATTATTGCTGTCGTAGTTAAGCTGAAAATGCAATTATAATTAGAAAATCTAGAAACGATATTTTTATACGTACTTAAATATCACGCCATTATTATTTTTTGTTTATATTATATTTTATTCAAACATTACGAAGGCAAAAAAAAAACAAAGTTGAGCAAAAAACTAAACAAATTATATGAAACATTTAATTTAAATACAAAATTCATTAAGCAAACAAATTCTGTACAAAAATGTTTTAACTATCCACTTAACCCTACGCATTCTACACGCTTCCCTAAATTCCCACCAAAAAATATTCCGCTGAGAACGAACTCGGTCTCGTGTGAACTTAAACAAATTTTATTTATTAAAGCTTCCTTAAATCGTGGGAATTAGGAAGGGACGAAGGAATTGACATGCTACCTGCTTTTATGACGGTTTTTATAACATTTTACGCTCGTTTTTAACCTTGAGACACGTTTTTTTTTGTTATCTCGTACAGCTGGGTAAATGTCTCCGTTCTTGTTTTTTTTTTTAGTTTTTGACATTTGTGGTAAAAGGATTTTATTGCTCTATTAATAAAAAAATAAATAAGTTTCAGATTGCAAATATGTTTTTGGTTGTTTTGACAGTTTTAAGTGGAAAAAAAATTGTTCTTTTAGGTTTTTTTTAGGATATTAAAATAACAAATAATTGTAATGTTAATTACAATAATTTTATTGCGTTTTAAAATTATTTCATAACCCTTTTTTATATTAAATTAAATAAAAGTAATCCAGCCTATAAACGTCCCACTGCTGGGCACAGGCCTCTTCCCATATAGAGAAGGCGAGCATAGATCAACACGCTTGCTCAATACGGATTGGCGATTTCAGATCCCGAATTTTGGAGTCCAGGTTTCCTTTACGGTGTTTTTATATTTGTGTAAAATAATTTTTATTTACTAACAATTCTAAACTTTAATAAACGAGTTATAAAAAACCATCGTTGTAGCTGTAAAAACAATGGCAAGCACATTAAAATGGTAGTTGAACAAATACCAAAGCGCCCATTAACCCCATGTTTCTATGGTCGAGCAATTGTGATAGAAATTGTCACGAAACCTTAACACGCCATACAACCTGTTATGTAGGTTATAGAAAAAGAGGGGACAAAAACTGATGTCAAAGTTTTTAAATAATATGTAACTAATAATTGTTGACTACGAACTATTTATTGATTGTGTAAGGTTTAATTATTTTTTGGTAAAGATAAAAGGTTGTAGTTTTTTTAAATTTAATTTTATGACTTAAAAAAAACTACAACACAATTTTATGACAATGTTATTTATGTATAATAAATAACATTGTTGAAATATTTGTTGACCTTATACTTAGTAAACGCCAAAAATAGTCAGTTTCGTAAACTTTATTTTGACCTAGTATAAATAAATTACTGATATAAATAAATGATATTGCTTTCTGAGATTTACGCGAATGTTTAACTATTTTTTAAGACTCTATCGGAAACCAAAACCTAAATTATATACCACGACAGAATCCGTTAAAAAATAGTTTTATTTCAATAAATAAATAATCTAATTTAAAAGACGTACTATTATACTTCCAAAATTTAAATACATTGCATCCAAATCCCTTTAATGGTCAGACGTTCAACGCTTATTCTGAAGCGTGAATAGAAATCCCATAGCTGTCCCACGCTATCCTTCGGCAGTTCGCAAGAGAATTAAAACCATGGGAACGAAAAGATAGTGTCGTTCAAAAAACTTAATGGGGTCCTTGGAAATTAACGTAGCAAAAACAGGTTCAAAATATTTTTCGACATAAGTTTTGACAGGTTTGAGATGTAGGTTTAAGAAATTCATTAAAAAGAATCGTATTTTTGATTGTTTATATTTTGATGTGATTTGAGTAATAATATGTTTTGTGTAAATACGAGAATTAGACGGTTTTTCAATAAGGTAATATAGAAAGGCATGTAGACTAATAATTACTATGTGCAATTAATTCTCGTACACCAAAATTTATTAATTCTAACAAAAACTGAAATTATACATACGTCACCAATTAATAATGTAAATTTTATCGCAAATAAATCCTACAATTTATGTAACAATAATAATCGTAAAAAAAAATCAAAAGACCCCACAATCAAGCATCAAAAAGTCAACAAAGGGTAACTTAAATTATAATATCAATATAATTATATCGTGGCTTGTATGACCATAATTATTGACCCTCAAATAACGTGTGTATTTACATACCAAAGTAACAACATTGTTGGGACACGAGACCAACCCCAATTACCTCAGGAAATCGACAAATGAATGTAGATTATAAAAAAGGTACCATGTTTTTTGTTCATTTTTATTTTCAATATGGATGAAAGTGTGTTTTGTACTTTTATGTATTGTTGATACCGTTAAAAAAATTATTTAAGAATAAAATTCAATTACTTTAGTATCATAATATGTTGACATAAATTCTCGTAAATGTATTTTTTTTTATGTTTATTCGCTGTCATTTTTTTAGTGTTTCGCAAATATTTGTCTCACCTTCCGAACGACAAAAGTTGTCTGAAGGCACGTGGTGCAGTGGTCATTACCGCTATCGGTACAGACTACAGACAAAAGACACTAAAAAAAAATCAATTTAAAAAAAACCGACTATAGCTTACCTTTAGTGTGTATTTAACACAGATCCTTTGTAAAATTGTCAAAGTGTTAACCCGTCAGTAGTCAACGTAGGTTTTTATTCTGGGGTTGTGTGCCGCGATCCGGAAATCCATTGCAAAACGATAACAGTGTACGGAACCAAACGTGCGTGACTAGAAACTTTTACAGTGTTTTGTATCGAATTACTTGTGTAATAAACTTCACTCGGATAGACTTACAAGCTTGTTTATTTTTTGTTTTGCTTTTTATTGTGCGTGT
The DNA here is from genome assembly GCA_905475315.1 of Autographa pulchrina. Taxonomy (NCBI): domain Eukaryota; kingdom Metazoa; phylum Arthropoda; class Insecta; order Lepidoptera; family Noctuidae; genus Autographa; species Autographa pulchrina. Next base: position 3,452,210 of record FR997775.1, read on the forward strand.
TTAATAAAATGTTATTAAAATTACATGCCTGCGATTTGTTCCACTTTTTTATTTTGTGTTGTTTTTTTTACAATTAGTTGTACAATTTTCTTTTGCAATGTTTTCTTTTTGCTTTCTTGCTCGTTATTAATGAATTAGTTTTCATTACTACTATTTCAATTATTCAATACTAATACAAATTAAAATAAAAAAGTAGTAAAATTTAGATACAAACTTTGCTTCCAAGAAAAGCGTAACGCAATATAATATATCTACAAAAAAATCTTTTCACCATTTTTCATGAGACGAAAAATGTAACATACTGATGTTTTCTTACAAATCAAATATTCCGGATTCCTGGGATGAAAGCCTAACAGATATTATGCGTACTTTCGCGTGTGAAACGCGTGGCACGTGGGAATTTTTATTAACAGTCCTCGAGACCGACTCTCGCAGGCGGGGGGTTAACGTGTCTATTACGTGTAACGTCGAAGGTTAGGTTTTTTGTTTTTACTTCTAAATTCTAACCTTTTTGGATGTGTTATTTAAATAGTAGGTATTTTGTAAGTATACTGTGTAATTTTAAGGTTAGAAAGATTTATGGTGAAGTTGCTTTCTTATTTAAAATGTTTTTTTTTTTTGGTAGATGTCTTTGCAGTTAGCCTGAGTGCAGGCTTTGACTGCTTCACCGGACTTCACTTTAAAATGTTTATCACTTTGTATACTTACTAGACTTTTATATATGTTACTTATTTTTTACTTTAGTATAATATTTTTCTGAGTATTTATAGTTATGTAGGTAGGTTGGTAATTAAGCTGATAAGGAGCATCATCAGATGTTAAAAAAAAAAATAATAATTAAAAAAATTAAAAAACACGCCTGCCATGTCAAAAAAAAATTAAAAACAAGTCAAATATTTGCAGTCGGGGTTCCTGTAATGAATTGTTCCAAGTAACCGACCCCGACTGCAAATATTTGACTTGTTTTTAATTTTTTTTTGACATGGCAGGCGTGTTTTTTAATTTTTTTAATTATTAATTTTTTATTTAATACCTTTTAGTGAACAACAAAAAAACATGACACAACACAAAAAAAAAATATCGTTCGGAACCCTTTGCAGGCGATTTCGACTCACACTTGACCATTTTTTAATGTCCACATAGCCTATGTCACTCGGGATAACTCAAAGCTTCTAACGATACCACAAACATTGAAATCGGTCAAGTCTTTTAGAAGTTATGGTGGAATAAAGAAACTCACAAACATACATACATACATACATACATACATACATGAACCCTGAAAACATAACACTCCTTTTTGGGCAGTCGTGTAAAAAGTTACCAAAAACAACTGACACAAATAATATCCAAACAAATAAGTTGCCACAGTTTTACATTAAAACTGTTTTTTTTTCTGTTCGTTAAAGTGAATCATCAACCGACAAAATTCGAACCATAAAAAATCACAACAGGATATGCGATTATCGGGTCGGAACCACTTTAAACACATTCCCATGACGATCCAATTCCCGTGGGACGGGCCATGGGAATATACATGACCTTGACAGTTGACCTCATATGATACGTCATGGATGATCATGGGAATATTGGGGATTTTAAGCAGGTAGGTGTGTCCAATTAAATACATAAGATTTTAGAATAGAATGGAATTAAATTTTGCAAATATTGGTAATATACAATAGTTGTTTTGACTTATCAAAGCTCAGAAATATTTTACCATAAGGCATACAAAAAAATACATTATTTTTGACACATATTGTACTTACATTTAAAGACCGAGATAATTATATTATTATTTACACAATTATCACTCCATACATCAGTTGCCAAATAATTATTATTTTCATTACAATTATTTTAAATGTTTATTTATTTATTTATAAGTTTTTGTACACACAACAGACATACAATAATTAACATATTATTATACAGAATAAATAGGTACAAAGGTACTGCTTATTTCATGTGAAATTTCTTTCAGCAGACCTGTGACTGGAAACATTAAAAAAGAGACATAGACACAGTGTGTAGCTAGAAAATAATAATATAAGAATTAACATAAAAATAATAAAATACAGTGGAACAAAATTACTAAGATATATATATATAACATTATGTATATATGGATAATGATTAAGTATGAGAGGAAAGAAATTGCTCTTTTATACGTCGCTTGAAAACAGAAATGGAAGGAGAATCCCGTATGTTAGGCGGCAGCGCATTCCACAGTCGGACGGCATGAACAGTGAAGGAGAAGGAATAAAAATCAGTGGTATGGGGTTGGATTTTGAGGTGGGATTTAAGATGGGATCTACAAAGGACATCAGGGGGACGGACATAGGTAAAACGCTCACGCAAGTAAGAAAACTTTAAAATGTTTAGGATTGGACAATAATGAATGAGTACCTAATATTGATCGAAGTTTTTGCTTGTTTTTTGAGTTTGCAGTGCTTTAACTTTCAGTTTTTCAATCGCTTTGATCTCCCATTTCAATAGCTACGCAAAAATAAAACAAAAAGTAAAATTTAAACACAATGCAAAATTAATATTTTAATTAAGATTTAATAAGGAAAGCGGTTAATACGCGTAATGTAAAATCCATATGCTTAATAGTGACACAAAATACCCCCTAATTGATTAACATTAAGTGCTTAACCCTCTAATACCCACTGATACCGAGGCACGTGGCACTAACCCTCAAATGCCACAAATATTCCCACAAAATTCTGATTCCCACGTGAAAAATTACTGTGAGAATCAATTTGTAACCAACATGAAATTTATGCAAAATTGAACTTTATCTCATGGGTGTTAGAGTCGATAATAGTGCTAAAGATAAGGCAATATTTGCTATTTTTTTGCATAATGCATCGATGTTTGTTGTTGACACAATGTCATGCAAATGTCGGGTTTTATCATATTCAAATATTAATTTTATATAAGTTTATGTTAAAAGCTTTACCATAAAGAAAAACTATTTTGGTTTAAAATATACTTTGTAAGATGCATACAAGAATATTATACGTTAATAAAAATAAAAAAAACATCTTTCAATCCAAAACCAATTATAAAATTCGAATTAAAATTACAAGTAGAAAGTCCTAAAAGTTAATCTTCCTCTAATTAATACAACTAATTGTAACGAAGTGTTTTCTTCCCACGGTTAGTTGTCAAGTTCCCACGCCCAGACTTGTTTAACGTAACCTTGAACTTAAGATACACGCAGGTGTATTTAAAAAAAGAGAAAATCGATTTTTTGTTTTTTTTTTTATGTATAGTATATTTCGTAAGGAGGATGTATAACTATCATCCGCTGAGAGAATGATTTCCTGACACATGTCAGTTGGTCTAGATTAGTATCGAGAATTAAAAAACCGTGTAATATTTTTCAATGTCACCTGGCATAATGATATTATAGTTTTTTTTTTTTTATAGGACTAATAAGTAATATTCATTTATTTGTAGTAAATTCATCGTCATACTAAAGTTATTATTATTGATGATCAAAAAATAATAAAAAGTCGAATTGAGAACCTCATTTTGAAGTCGTTTAAAAAGTAGATGATATTTTTTGCATTACATAAAAAGAGAGTTAGCATTACTTTGGAATAAAATCACTGTGTATTTGGAGTTAACTTGTACTATAAATAACTATTGGTTCCCACGGTTCCACAATATTTTCCCACGCTTCTCACGGGCCCATCCCGACCTTGTCTGTCCTTCCATGAGTGACCTCTTTTAAGCTTATCGATAAGGTTTTCTCACTAATAACCCAATTTATCAATATGTCCAGTCGATCTAACATTGATTATATATGGTTTTTTTTTGTAAGTTAAGAAATTGATTTTAAAAATTTTAAGCTCATAGGTATCTATAGATATTATTTTTGTGAATGTATGTAGTTGAATAATAATAATAATAATCATTTATTCAGATAAGTTTTATAAAAAACTCAATTTCGTTGAGTCACAAACTAAGTTCACTTGTATCTATTATATTATATCTTGTATATATTATGAATTATTGGTTTAATTTCGGTTAAGACTGATATGACTGTATAGTAACTGAGATTTTCATTCAATTATGAAGTAATTGAAAGTTTGTTTCATGACAAAATAAAAATTTACCCCAAAAAAATTTACTATTTTATTTGGGTTTATTTACGAATCAAAATAAAGGTTCCAATTTATTTGCGACTTAACTTTCATTTTCACTCATATTGTGTCAGAAAAAAGGTAAAGAGATTCCAAAAATATGTTTTTCTTAAAATAATTCTTTAATATAAAATAAAGTTAAATAAAATAATACTTAACTGTAGCGGCTAGTAAAAAACGAGACTGTTTTCGTATAATCGCAAATACAGATAAATTATAGTGAGCACTCGTGCTGGGTCTTTCTTCACACGCTCCGAAGGCTTTACTATTGACCTTAACCTTTCCATCCAGGCTTTCAAGGTTAAAAGAAAAAATGACAGTCAATGGTTATATAGAAGAAGGTAAGTTAGCTTGAAGAAACGAAGATCTTACAATATTATTTTTAATCTGTGAAAATCATACACATCTAAAGAGTATTTTCATTAAAACAGAATTTTTGGATTTGTGTAAGTTGTTAAGTATATTTTTTTAAGTCTTTTATTGCTCCAAAAAAAAAACAAATAGTTTACATTAATTAATAGAAAATTAACATTATTTGAATACAAAAAGTATTATCTCAGTACTTCAAAACAACAACAAATAAGTGAGTTTTTTTACATTATTATTTTTGATATATTTCCCCAACCATAAACGGAACAAAATATTCATCCCTATATTGTTATTTCCCACGCTTTAAATTCCCACGGTCACGTCCAGTAAAAGTGAATCTTCGTAAATATATTGCAAAACACCTGTCATTTGAATCCCAACCTTACTCCAACGAAATAAGGACTAAAAAGGATAAAATGATCGCAAAAAAAAACTGTGATGGTTTAACAGAAATTCTCACGGTATTTTGTATGAGAAAAGATATATATAGTGTGTTGGTAGTATTTTTACGCATTTGTTCGCTGTTACTCGTACTAGTAGGTAGTATGTTGGATTTTATTAAGAGGTCTCGTTACGGTTCGTTTATACGTCAAGTCACGCGTCTTATAAATGGACCTTTATTTAGCTAAAGATTATTAGAATATTTTTTTGGTTAGGTATTTATTATATTCGGGCTTCATTAGGCATTTTCGATAACATCTTGCGTTAGTCGTTTAGTGTATCTTGATAATTTAATTTAATTTGTCTTACTATTAGGTAGTTAGTATTATATATTGTTTTGTTCTTCGTAAAAAAAGGTATTTAAAAGTGCTTAAGTAAGTGTGAGTTACTGAAACTAAGTAGAAAAGACGAGTTTTATAGTAATATCGGAATTAAGAGCAGAAGTTTCGTGCTTAGTGACAAATATACAAGGATTGGTGTGGTGTATAAATATTTTCATTATTGCACTCGATCGAATCTAGTTTGAGTTTAAAAACTAGTTTGAAGTTTAAAATGGTTACGTTTAAATAGAATTCGTGATATAATAAGTAGCTCAATATTTTGCGGTTACTGTTAACTCTTTGTTTAATTAACGAATTTTAATCAACCATAGTAGCCTAAGTTATACATATATGGGAACTAGATGTAAAATTTGATGAACTTATAATTGTATGTATGGTATATATTGTATGATTGTCGTGATAAATTCATTTTTATATAGAGTACATTAGCTACTAGACTTGCCAACATTATTTATGTACATTAATTTATTTCCTGAATGGCTCGAGTTACAATTGAAGGAACTAGAAGACGGCACTAACAAAGATTAATGGTTATAAGTCACAGCTCACACAACAGAAATAAAAATGGCGCTCTATTTAGGTTATAAGTTTCGTTTATTTTTATGACATTTGTTAACTAAAGAGAATTAATTTAAAAGAGATTTTTCTTAATTTACAAGGGATTATTTCCTTTATAAATTAAATAAAAAAACTCTAAATAATGAGTTGTGGAAAAACCGCGGGACACTGCAGAATCTCCGAGAACCTAACTTCAGGTTTTCGGTTATTTAGCTTATTAGAGTATTTCCTGAAGCGATTTTTAAGTTTTTGTATAAATTTCTTCGTAACGTAAAAACATCATAAATATACCGGTATAGGAACTTTTTAATAAACGATTCTTTAGACATGACTTAATAAAAACTATATAGTAATGTAGAGCCTATGGTTTTTTAAAAACGGTAATACATTTTTTATTTTTTAAGTTTATTGTTAAACCTTTAAGACATACAAGCATAATGTTGAATAGTGACCCTACAATAGTTATATCCACCGCAAAATGAAGAAACAAAAAATAAAGTGTTCCATAAACGGATTCAAAGCATAATTTGCAAGTAACATCAATATTTTCACTTACAGCTTTATTAATCATTCATTTCCCATTCAATTTTCCACGACCTAGGTAGTTTGAATAAAAGAAAATAAGTAAATTGTCGCGTCTCCGCTGTTTGCAATGTACTCTGCGATCGCGTAGTATGATTGCAAGGAAAATATTGCCTCTTCGTAATGAAAGCCTGGAAATGGATTGAATCTCCAACGTGTTTGCGGCTCTTAAATATAGATGGCGTTAGTGAAGGATTTTGAAGGAGTTCGTATATTTAAATGTCAAATTTAAATCCGGAATTACGTTTTGTTTATTTGGAAGGAACTGTGAATAATTAAGTTTTACTGCCTATCAAGGATGGTAGCAAGCTAGCCAAATGAGTTTACCACAGGGTTACATTTAGTCAAAATGGTATAACAGCGATTATTATTATGTAGTATATAAGTTCAGTTTACGGGACTGTCATGACTCCCAAAACCTATAAATATATATATTATCTAATAATCATAATAGGGCCTCGGTCATATCCAGGGTGTTACCAAAAAAGTATAGCAATCCAAAAGGGGTAGAGAGTACTAATAGTAGTAAGATTATAAATAAGATTACAGATGTAATAAGACTACAAAATTTCAGCAAAAAATTAGTTAAATAATTGATTGCAATTTTATTTGCATCACACACTGTAATGTACCTCTTCGGTAATACTCTGTATAGGGACTTACACTATACTTATTCCCGATCACATATCACCTACGACATTTTATTCATTTTTAATGATTTGATAGATCGGAAATTGAAATTAAACCAACAAAAAAAAACAGTCCACTCGTACTTGTGTACAAATGGTACAACTACTTTTTAATAGTGAACATTATTACAGACTGAAAAAGCACAAGATTGCATATTAGATTATCATAAATGAATCCTTAAAGAATAAACTATACCAAAAGTACAAAAACTGAAACAATTATTATTAGAATTTTAAGTAGTTTACAGACTTTAAGCCGTTTAGCTTTAATAATGAAACTCCAAATAATATTAAAAAGACGTTATATTGTATTTATTATTTGAATATCACTCTGAAATTCCAATCAGACGAAATGGCTGTGTTAATTTAAAACCAGTTTCACTTTTATATCGGGTGACTATGACATCATTTTGATTGTAGATTAGTCCTGATTGTAAATGAAAATGAGTAATCCTGTTATCAGAAAACGATTTCGTTCTTATCGATTGCAAATGAGTTCTTACTAAGACTTATATTGTAAAGAATAATAATTTGATTAACTGGAGGAAGTTGATGTGAATTATTAAGAAAAAGGGGTTTATAGAAAAATGAGAAACTTTATTAATTTTAAAAATTAAAAAAAGAACTGTTATGTTGATGTTGTAAAATATAATGTATAATGACGATTACCTACTATTTACATATTCCGGATAAATTGGTAACTGACAAAAAAAACGAAAACAATATCCTAAAAAAATGAAACTTTTTGTCACCCTACAAACAGAAGGACCCCAAAAGACAGAGAGCTTTTTCAATAACGCACAGAGGGTCCATAAATTAAGGTATCCAAGAAAACCCACTCAAAAAAGAAGAGTCAATTTCGTCACTTCTTCGCAATGCTTAAAGTTAAAGATTAATGGTGTCAAAGATGATAAAACAAGTTTGAAAACTGTAATTTTGTCAACTATAAAGTTGATTCTTAAAACTTTTGTATCAGACTTCTTCTTTTGACTAAATTTTCCTAATAGGAACATAACATAACATAACGTACTATCACGCCTGTATCCCCGAAGGGTTAGCCAGAGGTGTACCAAATGTACACCCACAGTTTGCCGCTATGTTTAGGTCCCATGTAATAGGGGGCGAGCCTATTGCCACTAACCGGGCAGAAATCCAAACTCCGACCTGCTACTGAGAATTTATAGAAAAACCCAATAACACCTTGGTCGACTTGGGAATCGAACCCAAGACCTCTAGCGTAGCAGTCACGCTTAGCGCCACTAGGCCAACGAGGCAGTATATAGCACTAATAGGAAACGTTTTTCTAATTAAGAAAATAAAGTATTTGTGTATTTGCTTTCACTTTAATTATTTATTATAATTCATATAACACAAAATATACTGAAGAATCATTAAAAGAAAGAATTAAGGCCTAACAAATAAAAATAGGTAAGTCTGAGAATTAGACAACATGCTATGCTATATATTTTCACGATTACGCGTTTCATTTTCACTTATTGAGTTTTATTTAACATCAAAAGCACGATAACCAATAAATAAGAACATCTATTTTTTTTTTTTTTAATAACCTTTTATGTGTCCCACTGCTGGGCAAAGGTCTCCCCCAATTTGCTCCAAGCTTTTCTGTCTGGAGCCGCCTCCCACCAACCTGGCAGATAGCGATCGATGTCATCGCGCCAAAAAAAAGAACATCTATAATGCAGAAATATTATAACAATGTACTCGTAAGAACAATTTCTCACTCAGTAAGCGTTAAACAGTATTATTCAAATACAATGTCGGAACAAAAGAAAATGTTCAATAAAAATGCAAAGAGAACGGCACCCATTCTCTTTTCTTTACTAACTAAATAGCTGGGTAAAGGTGAGGTCCCAATAACAGCGGTAAATGTAATTATACAGGGTGTCACCGAAAGGGTATATCTATCCAAAAGGGCTGAAGAGTACATCTGGTATAGAGTCAGTTTACAAAATTTCAGCTTAGAATGAGTTACTAAAATATTGGTAATCAATTACTTGATACTAAAGATCATAACTATGTCACCTCTTTGCTAGGGTATTGATCTTTCAATGCGGTGACGTAATAAGATACCTATTTTATTGAACATTTTATTTTCTTCCGACATTGTATTTGAATAATATAATACCTAGTATTGTTATCTATTTTAAATGCATGTCAGTGGTCGGTTAGTGTACTTGCCATTGTGCCTATTTTCGTATTCAGATAAGCCTACAGTAAAATCTCATTAACTCTCGAAGAGAATGATTGTAATGACCGATTTATGATCGAAATGATAGTTAGTAGAATGCTAATTATCGTAAAAATTACCAAATGAAGCAGTTGATTCGGTCAATTCAAGCAACTCTTAAATAGCTGAGTCGAGGCCCTGGGTGATATCACCCAAGTGAATAAAGTGGAATATACCCTTTAGCTACTTACTTTCATATCAGATAAATGTATTGGACGTGCAAAAATTTGCACATAATATAAGATAATTCAGCCTGATATAAAAAAAATATGATTTCTACTACGCAGTCGCAGTTCATATCTTTAAGGTGTGATCACGTCATCTTTTATCTATATTACCAATATTTGTTTTAGTAATATTGCGTTCGAGGATTAACGAAAGATAAGTAAGTTAACGAAAGAAAAGATTATTTAAAGACATGGATCTCGTAAATAATACCTAACTAAATTAGAATTAAAATTAAAGATCAGCATGACTTTTAATTTGTCACTAAAAACACATTAGTAAGTGTGTTAGATAAATTAAATATTAAGGACTTCTTTGTGTTAAAGGTAATTCAGAAATAATAATTGTGATAATATATTGTCAGATCCGGATAAACAAATATTCTTGTTTGGAAAATTACATTAGGTATGGATTTTCTACTAAGGTAGACACGAGCAAAATAATATGTATAACATATCGAAATTGTAAACAAAATTTGCATTTTTTTTTGTTGTAACTCCGATATGTTATTAGGAACTGTTTTAATAATTCCTAATAACATATCGGATACTTCATAACAAGTTAAAAAATACCAATCTTAAATCGTAGAGAGAATAAGTAAAAAATTGGATGGGTGTTCTTTGTCCAAGTTATTTGAATGTTTTAAAATACCCGCGAAAAAGATCATTAATCTAAAAAACTTTTTTTTTTTTCACTTAATATCGCTTCTTTAATGTATTATCAAAGTGTAACCCGGTCCAAACGTCAAGCCCTAAAAGGTATTTGTGCATGTACGCGCTTATTCCCGTTGAAAGATATTACTGTCAAATATTTAAGTTTAAATCGCTGTCAGTGTGACCTCAGCCTCTCGCATCAGGTCTTTCGCTTCTCCAATTGTATCGGTGATTCGAGTAGAGTGGTAATAGCACTGTGACACTTACGTTCTCTGAACTTCGTTACACTAAATAACTTTTACACCTCTATTTTTGTTTAAAAAGCTCGTTAAATTACGTAGTTTGAAGTAGAGCAACGGAAGATAATTACGGGTATGGATATTTTCATCATCATCTGCCTAGCCTTATCCCAAACTACATATTATTATGTTAGGGTCGGCTTCCAGTCTTACCGAATTCAGCTGAATTCCGTATTTTACATGGAGCGACTCGACTACCTATCTGCAGGCCTATTCACTAACTTCATAGACAATAGTTGCTTTCGCTCAATCGAAAGCGACCGTGATTCGTTGCCGCGGGTAGTTGTCAAAATTTTGGTATTCACTAACTCGTTTTCTCTGTATCTATTTCCGGTTGCTTTCCTTCGGGTTCGACTGCTTTCGAGGCGGCTCTATTTTTTATCGACTATTATACGGCCTAATTCTGTGACACTTTTTGAGCTTTGTAATAGTCTTAATAAGACAACATTTTATTTAAGAGGGTTTTTACTACGTTACATGTCAAAACAAACAATCGTTACGTTTAAATCTCTTATGTATTTCATAATATTATTGGTTCTGACTATTGCTTAGAGTTATTTTGCAACTGGAGTGCAGCGATGTAGTGTTATCCGTGTAATAAAATAATGGAAAACCAAATTTAACTCAGAATATCAGTAGAATATGCTCGAGTTAAAATGTGTTTCAAGGTACCAAAGTTTCGTTTATCCTGCCCTTTGAGAAGATCCTCGGCAAGACTCGAGGGTTGTTACCATTTCACCCGCATGCCACGGCTGGGCTTTGGACTTCAATCAATATAAAACCTTAAAACGCAGCAGCAGAGTGAAAAGACGATGGCGATTATTTTAATAATGTTGAAGGTAAGCCTGCTTCAAAATTTGTCCAAATTCTTGTTTTGCATACTTGATGAACCTCTAGAGTAGTCTAGAGTATACCTACATACCTATATTTAATTTCATATGCATTTACATTAAATGATTCTTGTGGGTGCAAATAAAATGTATTCCTCTTGCTTATTTTATGTGAATAAAACTTTCAGTATTTTCCCCAGTCCTACCGCTTTATTGATTCTTTATAAAATTTTGTTAAAGGTATGTAATAAAATATATATGTATATATGTAATAAAATAACATTTTTTGTTACATTTTACAGAGATCTACGTATGTACCAACTTCATCAGGATCTAGATGCCAGCCCACCCCTGCTTATTCTGGCGATGCAGTACATCCTTAACATTTAATTTTGTCATAGTGTTATGTGCAATACTAATGCAATGAATTGTCTCTAAAAATGTACCTTACCTATAGGTTTGAAAAGATTAAAACAATAAATTATTATATACCTATTCATTTATTTCATTCACATAGTTACAATATTATCTTAGGGCAAAATGAAAAATTAATTATTTTATGAACAATATACACAACAAACATCCATTTCAGTTAGGTTTGTTAAGTTTTGTTGACTAACACATTTTCTTGAAACTTCGTAGAATAAAATTTACCATTTCATTTAATCGAATTACATCTTATATTAGTAAAACAGTATGTTTTCTTGAGAATTTTAGTAAACAAACACACAAGAAAAAGGCTGACGTTTATAATCTTTATTTTGCTAAGAGCCGTCATCGCCATGTGTAAAGTGATTTAAGTAGTAAGTAGGATTTAATAAAGAGTTTTGAGTTTAATATTTAAAATGATTATTGTTTCCATATAATTTTTAAATTACTTTATTATTATTTATTTTATTTTAGTATTTTTTCGTGTGAAAGAGAATGATGAAAAAATGGCAAAAGATATATATGCATTTCTCAAACAATTTTTTTTAATATTAAACGTTCTAATCTTTTAGACAAATACGAAAAACAATAAAAATCAACGAAATATGCTTCTTTTAGTCACTTCAGCAAAAAAATTGCTTCAGTGTCTTTTATTCAATACTTTAATGTTTACCCTTGAGTGGTTGCTTTCGCGAATGCAGTTATGTGTCTAGTAGTCAGGATTTTAAATGTCAAATGAAAGCAGTTAGGCTTACGGAATCGCAATATTGATATTATCGATACAGAAACGACTGTCAAAATGGTTTACAGTTGCCTTCAAATACACCGTCACATGATGACGTCACGTTCGTTGGACACAGACGATAGTGAATACGAAATTTGCGTTTTGACAGTTCTTTTACGAAAGTCTATATCATTTTCACTCTCGCGAGAGTTAGTGAATACCCCTGCTGATCTCCACTACCCATTTTACTTGTTAACACAGTATCCCATAGTAACTGGTGTCAGAAGTGACTTAACGACTGCCAAAGATCAACATATGACAGTCGGGACCAACGGCTTAACGTGCTTTCCGAGTCACATGGGTATTTATAAGAAGTACTAGTAAAATGATGTTTATTTTAGGAAATTAAAGACAATTCTCTCTAAGAGTAGTTACGTAGAAAAATTGATTGGGCGTTTGTCAATGGGTAATTTAAGGCTAGTTGTGTATTGGTCTTCGGAAGCCTCGTAAAGCTTGCAAATCGACTGTTTAGCTCCGGCAAAGGCAAGGATGGGACTGAGGGGTTTTTAGTCTGTGCAAGTCCGACTTATCCCCATGCAGCTTGGTCTTAAACATATATATATAAAAATAATGACGTCATAAGTTACATGACAAAGCACGTGAGATTACGAAACAGATTTATTTTTGCTATCATACTTATCACTTTTATCACCAGTTCTACTTTAAATCTGAAGATGTTTAAGTGATGATAAATAATGCATTCACATCGTGACTAGGCACTTCAAATTAATTAATTAGAATAAAAAATCCGAAAATATTTTAAATCGTGTGATAATATACGAGGGAAAAAACTGATAAAAAATTACACAATAATTAGCAATTACATGTTGTTTACTGTAAATATGACTTTAATCGAATATACATGCACAAAAATACGAAAATTCTTAGTTGACTGGTTTCCTATTGTTATACTATTTTTACTTAGGGCAGATTTATGGCAAGTAGCATTCGAAATCTTTTCAAGTTTCTGACTGTAAAAAGAGATTTTATTTATAAAACTGGAAATGGTATTACAAAATACGGATGACAAATACAGGTAAAGAATTTGCGCCTTTTTCTTTGGTTTTATTAATAAATACGATACTCCTTTTTTTCGTAAGACTATTGCTTATGTTTACGTCACTATTAGTACGGTTATTAATTATTATTTATTTGAGTAAGTTGAACCTACGAGTATATTTTAATTAGACATTAAATCGTACATCCAATTAAGCGCCTGGAAATATTATGGCAATGCAAGTAAATACACTTTACCAATTACAGTAATAAGCGCATTTGAATTTTTATTTTTTTATTTTACATTATCTTCATACAAATTACAATAGATTTGTATTCGAACTTAATAAAATATTGCAGAAACTAAAAAATAAATTAACAAAAACTAAGCCTACACAAGAAATAAGAAGAATTATAAACTAAATGAAACTAAGAACTAAAACAAGGCATCAAAAAATTCATCCACATCGCTGTCGACTGGGAGTGAGCCCAAAAGGCTGGCAGCATTGCCACGTTGTATGGCAATGCTTATTCGCTGACCTAGGTAGAAGGTTGTAAATATTTTAAGTTTAATTACATCAATAAAATATTTTATAGTAGGTACCATTTAAAACTGAATAAACAAATTATAACTGAAAAAAAAAATTAACAAAAGCTTAGGTCCCACCGAGATTTGAACTCGGATCGTTGGATTCAGAGTCCAAAGTGCTAACCATTACACCATGGGACCGCCGACAATTGCGTCGAAATTATGTAACAAGAGCTGCGAGGTACGTTGTGCGCATGAACCTTTTTGTCTCTTTTCTACACATAGCCTGTCACTTTCACGCTACGTGCGAACACCTTTCTACGTTGCATTGTACTATCAATAGGACGAAAATTCTAGACAATACGGCGCAAGTCAGAGGTAACCTGCAGGCCTATTCACTAACTTCATAGACAATAGTTGCTTTCGCTCAATCGAAAGCGACCGTGATTCGTTGCCGCAGGTAGTTGTCAAAATTTTGGTATTCACTAACTCGTTTTCTCTGTATCTATTTCCGGTTGCTTTCCTTCGGGTTCGACTGCTTTCGAGGCGGCTCTATTTTTTATCGACTATTATACGGCCTAATTCTGTGACACTTTTTGAGCTTTGTAATAGTCTTAATAAGACAACATTTTATTTAAGAGGGTTTTTACTACGTTACATGTCAAAACAAACAATCGTTACGTTTAAATCTCTTATGTATTTCATAATATTATTGGTTCTGACTATTGCTTAGAGTTATTTTGCAACTGGAGTGCAGCGATGTAGTGTTATCCGTGTAATAAAATAATGGAAAACCAAATTTAACTCAGAATATCAGTAGAATATGCTCGAGTTAAAATGTGTTTCAAGGTACCAAAGTTTCGTTTATCCTGCCCTTTGAGAAGATCCTCGGCAAGACTCGAGGGTTGTTACCATTTCACCCGCATGCCACGGCTGGGCTTTGGACTTCAATCAATATAAAACCTTAAAACGCAGCAGCAGAGTGAAAAGACGATGGCGATTATTTTAATAATGTTGAAGGTAAGCCTGCTTCAAAATTTGTCCAAATTCTTGTTTTGCATACTTGATGAACCTCTAGAGTAGTCTAGAGTATACCTACATACCTATATTTAATTTCATATGCATTTACATTAAATGATTCTTGTGGGTGCAAATAAAATGTATTCCTCTTGCTTATTTTATGTGAATAAAACTTTCAGTATTTTCCCCAGTCCTACCGCTTTATTGATTCTTTATAAAATTTTGTTAAAGGTATGTAATAAAATATATATGTATATATGTAATAAAATAACATTTTTTGTTACATTTTACAGAGATCTACGTATGTACCAACTTCATCAGGATCTAGATGCCAGCCCACCCCTGCTTATTCTGGCGATGCAGTACATCCTTAACATTTAATTTTGTCATAGTGTTATGTGCAATACTAATGCAATGAATTGTCTCTAAAAATGTACCTTACCTATAGGTTTGAAAAGATTAAAACAATAAATTATTATATACCTATTCATTTATTTCATTCACATAGTTACAATATTATCTTAGGGCAAAATGAAAAATTAATTATTTTATGAACAATATACACAACAAACATCCATTTCAGTTAGGTTTGTTAAGTTTTGTTGACTAACACATTTTCTTGAAACTTCGTAGAATAAAATTTACCATTTCATTTAATCGAATTACATCTTATATTAGTAAAACAGTATGTTTTCTTGAGAATTTTAGTAAACAAACACACAAGAAAAAGGCTGACGTTTATAATCTTTATTTTGCTAAGAGCCGTCATCGCCATGTGTAAAGTGATTTAAGTAGTAAGTAGGATTTAATAAAGAGTTTTGAGTTTAATATTTAAAATGATTATTGTTTCCATATAATTTTTAAATTACTTTATTATTATTTATTTTATTTTAGTATTTTTTCGTGTGAAAGAGAATGATGAAAAAATGGCAAAAGATATATATGCATTTCTCAAACAATTTTTTTTAATATTAAACGTTCTAATCTTTTAGACAAATACGAAAAACAATAAAAATCAACGAAATATGCTTCTTTTAGTCACTTCAGCAAAAAAATTGCTTCAGTGTCTTTTATTCAATACTTTAATGTTTACCCTTGAGTGGTTGCTTTCGCGAATGCAGTTATGTGTCTAGTAGTCAGGATTTTAAATGTCAAATGAAAGCAGTTAGGCTTACGGAATCGCAATATTGATATTATCGATACAGAAACGACTGTCAAAATGGTTTACAGTTGCCTTCAAATACACCGTCACATGATGACGTCACGTTCGTTGGACACAGACGATAGTGAATACGAAATTTGCGTTTTGACAGTTCTTTTACGAAAGTCTATATCATTTTCACTCTCGCGAGAGTTAGTGAATACCCCTGCTGAGGTAACCTGAGGTAACGATTACAAACTAGTTTTGTTTTATGTTACAGTTGCTACGATTATAATTTATTTTACAATACCTACAAGGTACAGATCTTATTACTATATCGAAGAGTATTTAAACGATGAATCTCCTATAACATGAAATGGTCATTTTGAAATAGAATAAAAGTTTAAGCCATCTATTTGGCAAAATACAACAAAGTAAAAAGCAACAAAAAAAAAATCAGTTGCCTTACCAACCTTCAATACCAAAAAGATAGGCTACTAAATTAGTTTGTGAATTCTTTCCCTTGGAGGGGTGGGCAGGGACCACTTCTTTCCACTTGCAACGATCCTTACACATTTGTTTCGCTTCGTCCATTTTCAAATTCCTTCATACATACTCTTCGGTGAGGTAAAACTACGGCAAAACAACATCCTATTTGAGGTAAACGGGTCGATAGTAGAAAAGAACCTCTTTTTTAAAAACCGTACCAACTATAACACGAAGTTCGTGCCTTGCAATTAATTAGTGACCTGCATTAAGATGGTCATTAACGAAGCTGTTAGCAAGTATTGGCCAATTTGTTGCACAGTATGCATCTACCCTTAATGTAAGCTGATTACAGGCACCGACTCCAAAAATTGTTAAATTATATTATTGGTTAATCGTAGTTTAGGTAAGGTTTATTAATATAGGTAGGATATAGAATTATTTTTAACTTTTTAGTGTTTTTATCGATTTTTGAAGTCGGTTTTATTTTTTTGCAAAAAAGTTTTTTTGTACTACGCTTTAAATGGACAAAATCCGTTACATATACATGAACGCTTTACAATTACTGATGACAAATTTAAAAAATTATACAATCAAGATTAAAAAATGTTGGCTGGGATTTGTGTGTATACTAAAGCCAATCTGGAAAGAGAATTAAACGTTATTACTAATTACGCAATTATCAACTTTGACAACATGTGTTTAAGTTCATTTTAGAATGACAAATATTACCGAAAAGGGCCTAAAATTAATTTGAATGTGATGGAAACTGAACTGTTAGTCATTGAATTAAGGTTCATAATCCCAAAGCACGGTCATTATTTCTTTAAAGTGGCTGATATATAGGTAGTAGCTTTTTTAATACTTACTTAATTTTTTTAAGCATGTATTTATGAATCATTGTATTGTAGTACCAAGAATATAGAACCAAGTAAGTTCTCAGAATCAACTGTTGTGCGTTGGCTTAAATACTCAGGTACCTACGGTAGATAAACTACTCAGTTAAATATGAATTTCTTTTATTTACTTAACAAAAAGCGACTGAATGCCACATAACATTGCAATACGCAACCGCATTAATTAATTATCTGTTATAATTAACTGCAAATAGTGTTTAACTACCTCAAAGGCAAATTTGCATATTTTGACTGACATTCTATGGAATTATGTTAGATTGTTAAAATGATATGCGAGTGACTGAAATGTAGTATATTAATGTTATACATACATAGTTCAATACAGTATTTATAACATGAATAAGTAATTTTGTTTTCATGTTTGTTACACTTTTACGAGTAAAAAGTTGCACCATTTTTTTTCTGGTATCGAAAACGCTTGATTTTCCAGAATTCTGACGATGTCATGTGACACTTATATCTACCTATATGTATAAACCATGAATTAATAAAAGTTACCCGCATATATGTCTAAGACTGAGGCTGGAAGCCAACCCCAACAAAGTTTGGGAAAAAGGCTAGGCAAATGATGCTGGTCATCATTTGCCTAGCCTTTTATGTCTATATGTCTTATGCTTGTCAAAGAAAGTATCATCATTACTAGCCTGTGTTCGAACCTGCCACCTTTTGTAAACAAATCCGCTTAAGATACCGCTACGCAACCATGACATTTAAACCCATAGACCGGGTTTCCTATAGGAGAGAGAAATGTTAATAAATAAATAGCTGAGTCAAAATTAAAAATTCAGCTATGGCGTATAGGGAACATTACTAGTAGAACCTTATGGAAGCTGTTCTAATTCGTCATCCCTTCGAAAATGCATTAGTTAAGCTTCACCTAGCAAACAAATTAGGAATATCCAATACAAAGTTCACGTTGCACAAACGGTGTTGAATTAATCACATAGTCGACGCTCGCTTTGTCGTTCAACTTAACCGCAAATTGATTGCGACCGATTGCCATTAATTTGAACAATTAACGTTTTGTTTTTAACACCGAAGTGTAGCTCTAATATTTCATTATTTAGTTTTTTAAATGTTGTTTGGAAAAACTGCCTCTTCCGTCGGATATACATGACCAAAATGAAATGGGACCACACAGCACCAACTTTCAAATAAAAAAAAGAATCATCAAAATCGTTTACCCAGTCAAAAGTTATGTGGTAACAAAAAAAAACTGTCGAATTGAGCACCTCCTCCTTTTTTTGAAGTCGGTTAAAAATAGCACACATATATCCACAGAAACTTTTATATTTAATATATTTGAACGATTTTAAGTATTGTGCTTATTATGAATCTGATGGTCCTTACTTAGTTCCACTGTTCGGCAAACCATATCGGTGAAACAGACAACCTAAGCTAGAACTGTACGCTTTTAGATAGAAATTCAATTACTATCGAAGTTGGTAACTTAAAGGGTTTGTGCAATTTAGGTGCGAAATAACAAATGGGTATTGAAATAACGTTTAAATAACCGATTTCAATACACAAAGTATCATTACTATAACATAGTTCTGACAGGGATTAGTGCAGTAATTAGAAAGTTGAACATCAATCTTCTTATATATAAAATTCTCGTGTCACAATGTTAGTTACCATACTCCTCCGAAACGGCGTGACTGATTTTTATGAAATTTTATATGCATATTCAGTAGGTCTGAGAACCGGCTACTAACTATTTTTCATACCCCTAAGTGGTAGTAGGTAGGTAGTAGGCAGGTGCTAGATAGTAAAAATTGCATTGCAACGCATGCTGGGTACAGCTAGTCTTATATATAAAATTCTCGTGTCACAATGTTAGTTACCATACTGCTCCGAAACGGCTTGACCGATTTTTATGAAATTTTATATGCATATTCAGTAGGTCTGAGAATCGGCTACTATCTATTTTTCATACCCCTAAGTGGTAGTAGGTAGGTAGTAGGCAGGTAGGTAGTAGGTAGGTAGGTAGGTAGAAGGCAGGTGCTAGGTAGAAAAAATTGCATTGCAACGCATGCTGGGTACAGCTAGTAGACCTATAAATATATTTTGGATTTTCATGTTTTTTTTCACGAAAAACTACTTTTTGAGGCCTTTATTAATTTAATCCAACGAATAACTTAACTGAAATCGATTTTTAGGCAGAAGAAGAAACATCCGAATATGATACAACAAAAAAAAAAATTGGATGTACTTAATTTTAAGAATGTAAATATTAAATTACCCGGGTAGGAATCGCTAGTAGGTAAATTATATCTTTTAGATCTTTTTGTTTAATTCCAACATTTTCTCTACTCTACGGCAAAGTGAGATATTATAAAGTTTCGTCGTAAAAACTTTTAATAGTGACGCTAAGTTGAACTTTCTTTTCCATTGTTATTGGAGTTGAATGACGATTTTAACTGTCATGAGCAGTTCTGGTTTATTATTTAAACTGTCTTCAACACTCGACTCTTAAAATTGAACTCATAAGTATACCGTATTCAGCTTCTTTAAGAACACCAGTTATTATTTAAAATTAATTCTTTACTAGGGCATAATATTATAGGGTAAATGTCAAGAGTCAACTCCTAAAATTTACCATAAAAATAGAAGATTATAATCTCAAGAAAAAATTAGATACATTTTAAAAACAAGAACAAAAGGCAATACATAAGCCTCTTAACTAAAAAACCCGTATAATCCAGGACTACTATTTGCGAATGCTAATAAAAACAGTTCTTTTCTGGAACTTTCGAATTTAAATAAAGGGAATTTTACGCCCGGCATTAATCTGTATTCACGTTTAAGTCAAGCGATTAGTCTTTTCGCCACATTGCTAAAGTGCTTACGAAGAGCTAAAAGTTCAAGTGAATTTCTCTGGCATGGAATATTATTCGTTACAATACTTAATTTTCAATTCTATGACAGTACGAAATTTGGTTAAAAAAGTCATCCTAGGTCATAAACTATTCCTACTTCCAAATTGTGATCTTTATTTTGAGGGTCAATAAATGCGCCTTGCATGTGTCTTGCAGTGATCTTGCGTCACCATGGTAAACTATTCAAAAACCTTTTTACAATAAAACACCTATCGAAGTCTATAAGTTGTCCAACTCCAACATAGGAAAATTTCCTGTGACAAAAGTATATTAATTTCAAGACGTGAATGAAAAATTTTAGTTCTGATTTCAGATTTCAGATTCTACCGTAAGTCTTACATCTTTTAGAAATCAAAGCATTGCTCCAGTACGTCCATGTGTTTTAATTTTTGTTCTTTCAACTATAGTACAATCTGTACAATGTGTCCATAATGGGATGAAATTCATAAAATCAAAAAACAAAGAAGATTTATACCGTTTCGTAGTGAGTTAGATGTAAGACACCCAGACTTCCTACTGCCCATGACAGGGCTTATAAATATTAGCTGACACAAGCTTAAGTCAGACTATTACTCTTTTCTCCACAGCGTAGAAAAAGTCCCAACTAAGTGCTTTCACTAAGTGGATTTGGCAGAGGCCGCCGTAAACTGAATCATTTTATTCTGGAACGAAGCGGTTGGAACCAGTTATACCCAGTGATATCCAGTTATTAAGTGGCTGTTTTAGAGTTTCGGATAGAGTGCACGGTTTTTTTTTAATTCGTTTTTGAGAAGAAAAAAGCGCATGCTTTCGATGTGTTTTTTTTTAATATTTTCTACAATGCTTATAATATAATAAGTTCTAAAGACAGGAAACTAAATTATAACTCTGTCTGGAAGGCAACTTATTCGTACTTCGATTCTACTGTATTTTTGCTTTAAAATAACATCTTATTTCTAAAACATAGTGATGTAATTTTATAAATAAAAATAGTTTTTCTTTAAAATAATACTTTGTTTTTATTTACTGGAAACGTATATTATTATCTAGGTGTATAATAAGAGATTTTATTTTAATTGATAACTTTTTATTTTCTATTGTATCATCATCATCATCATATCAGCCTGTTGCAGTCCACTGCTGGACATAGCCCTCCCCCAAGGAACGCCACAGCGCACGATCTCCCGCATTTTGCATCCAGTCACTGCCAGCTGCCTTCTTCAGGTCATCGGTCCATCTAGTCATTTATTGTATAATCTACTTTAATTACAAACCTCAAAGCGAATTTTCAGAATTGATTAAAAATCCGAAGAATTTTAATACCGAGTCTGATAAAATAATTAATGCTAATGCCATCTTATTGCAAGTCCGGTTCAAAGCGGATCATTTGCGTAAACCCCGGGTATAAGACGCAGTTGTCTTTGCACTTTGACATGCCAAAACCGGTATGACGTTGCCTCTGACCGGGCGAGGCAGGAATGGTAAAACTTAGGGCTCGAACAGACCAGAGAAGTTATTGAAAGGATTTTAATAATAAACCAAAAAATAATGAGGATCACTCAAATATAAATTTTTGGGATATCATTTTAAAGCGGATTTCACCACGGCTTATTGCTTAGTTATTATATTCGAAAGTTTGGATACTTTTTGTGATCGAAGCCTCCTTCTCCCACACGATCCAGGTTGCCTTCCATTTCTTTGGGTTTGCTTCATATTTCAAATAAGCAAAGGTAGATAATTTCAAAGACTTACAAAGATAATGAATTGAAAAATCGGGCAACTCAAATTGATGTTTATATCTGCAGAGATATAATGACCCATTTTAAAATAATGACCGAATTGAATATTGGGTCTAGTGCATCATTGGCCTTAATTGTAGAGGCTTTATAGTAAAGCTTAGATCTGAAGCCCGCTCTCAAGGCTGATAAAGACTGGATTAATATTCCGTTCTGTACTATCTGAGAGGATTACGGTACAATCTTCTAACAGGCATAAAACCGGTCACAAAGATCGAGGTAGTTGAAGATCGGGAGTAATAGGATTTTAACTCCATTGACCACGCAATTTTCTAACTTTTTAACCGACTTCGAAAAAGGAGAAGGCTCCAAAGAAGGAAAAGGTGTAGGAAACTGCATTTTTTATTTTTGTTGCCTCAGGTCTTTCGACTAGGTGAACCGATTTTGATGATTCTTTTTTTTTATTTGAGAGCTGGTCCTTTCCAAGTGTCCAGTTTTGACAATGGGATTCATAAGAAAACCATATGAGACTTATTTTGAAGTTGTTTTTTTTTGTTAAAATTATTTGGTTTCTTCTTCTGCACAATAACAGTGTGTGTGCTTTTTAAAGTTTGAGGATAATTGGGAAATAGTAGACATGTCAAAGGATTACACAATCAAATTAGGTAATTGAATCAATTTTCTGAAGAGGTCTTTTGCGTAACCACGGAATAGTTTAGGAAAACAATTTTTTTTCTGATATTATGGAAGTGAAAAAAAAAACATACTCCGAAGGGATCTTTACTAAAAAAATGTTAACGGAGGGATTGAAATCATTAGAAAATCTTTGCTACATTACAAATGGGCCGTTAAAGTAATAATAATAATCCAGCCTATAAACGTCCCACTGCTGTGCACAGGCCTCTTCCCATGTAGAGAAGGCACGAGCATTGATCACCACGCTTGCTCACGGGCCGTTAAACTAAAATAATTTGTACACTCTGAGAGTTTTGCTTCCAAAATTCCAAATGACACATTATCACTAGCTTTACTAGAACGACGCCAAAACTCTACACTTAAGCTCAAGTTAATTTTCAATGAAGCGAAAATATAACATAATAGCTGTTCATAAATTATATGAAGCTGTTCCAAAATGGCCGACGCTGGCCGGGCTATGCCAAATATTTTGTGAATAGTCCGGGATAACACGTTAGCTTAAGGAAGTAATTTGATGAATAGGTTCATAAGTTAGGTATTCAAACTACCTTCTACAATTTTTTTGTGAGCCTTGACTTGAATCAAATTGTCATTGTAATTATTTTGGCTAACATTCATATGTAAAAAAAAAAAAAATTGAGAATTTTGGACAAATAGGAAAAAACCCCGAATCTTTCAGACACTTTGACCTATATCGGGCGATTAAAGCAGCTGTACATATATGTACAAACCTACAATACTTACTTACCAACTACCTATAGCACATATTTATAGTATGTTTTTACATGACGCCGTTTGTCGACCGCTCTACTTTTTATTATATTGTACGAAAAGTAGGCGTGAAATTAGCAAAAAGCGTTCAAAATTATAATTTTAGGACCTCACTTGATATTTAAGAATTTAATATTTTATCCGTTTCACATATTTAATAGCCACCAAAGATTTCTGAAAAAAAAACAGCCTATAAACGTCCCACTGCTGGGCACAGGCCTCTTCCCATATAGAGAAGGCACGAGCATTGATCACCACGCTTGCTCTCTGCGGATTGGCGATTTCAGATCGCAAATTTTGGAATCGTAAAAAAAAAAGTGTGCAATAAAAACATCACTAGTGTGTAATTACACACTATTCCTGCGACAGGTATATAAATATACAGTAGTTACTTTGCATATGGAAGAGAATCCGAAATCTTATTCACATTAGTTTTCTAACAATTTGATTTTCTAAGAGCGTTTTACATTATCCGATACTATATCAGGGGCCCGAGTCCGCTATTTTAAGTCAGTGAGTGGCGGGTTAATAAACGTTCCAGTGTACTTGTTATTGTGCCTAGTTTTCGTATTCAGATAAGAAGAGCCCCTTGCAATCCTACAATGACAACAGTGGCAAGTAGGTGCTCAGATCGGACAATTTTAAAGACCGGTACATACATGTTTCACACAGTTACTTGCGCCGATGTCGTATCGGATAATGTGAAAACAGTCTAAGGCGCAGGCCAGACAGAAGAGACGTAAGACGCAGACGGGGCGCGGACATTTGTCTCTACCGCGTCCCTTCATACAAAATGTATAGAAGCGTCGCGACGCAAAACATACAGAAGAGACGGGGCGCGGGCGCAACGCTTTTACGTCTGCGCCTTTTGACCGTCTGCGTCTTACGTCTCTTCTGTCTGGCCTGCGCCGAGTTTTCATCTATGTTGTCATGCACGCTAATCGTATAATTAATATTTACTTAACTAAATCACGGATTAAAATTATTGTAAGAACCTAACGATAATCCCACCATTAAATTCTTCAAATTAAGACCTAATATAGCAAAATGAGTATTAATTGATTTTCTATAATTCGTTCCATATTAACTTTCTTAATAGCATCTTAATCTTAAATAATCACTTCCAGTGGAAAATGCTTGGTATTCTGTGGCTTGCTGTGTGGGTAAGTTCTTTCTAATTAAATCCATGTGATTCAACACTTAACATAAAACAGTATTGTACACAAGAATAGAATGTTTTCAAACATTCAGTGTCGACATTATCTGAAACATGTTATATCGCAATTTGTAGAACATGTTATGTTATAAAGTCTGTACGCACCTTTAGACCTCTAGGTCTTACTAAGCGTAAAATTATATTCTTTGAATTTTCTTCAATTTTCAGGTACCTGTGGGTGCTGCAATTAACCATGATTATAATCAGTTAAGACCTCAAGAAGGTAAATATTATTATTTCAATTTAAAATAAATGATGACATCTGACGATGATAAGTCGTGACGAAGGTACCCTTATTAAAAAGCAATAAATAAATAAAATAAATAAATGCGGACAACATCACATACATTGCTCTGAACCCAAAGTAAGTAGCTAAAGCACTTGTGTTATGGAATTCAGAAACAACGAAGGTACCACATACACCCAGACCCGAGGCAATGTAGAAAAGTTGGTTTCTACATTGACCCGTCCGGGGATCGAACCCGGGACCTCAGGGCTAGCGACACCTTGAAACCGGTGCGTACGCCACTCGACCACGGAGGTCGTCAATGTTTATAACATTCAAAATAAAATAATTTTGTTAATGTTGTTATTGATGCGTAGTTATAAGGTGCATTTATGTCTAATATTACATAAAAAAAAGGTACTCATGTAGGTTACGTACAAATAAAATATTAAGTACAAGACATTTTTTGTAATTGTTCTTTCAATTTTTTAAGTTGTGTCAAATTTTTGTAGTACTATTTAAAGAGTTGACTGTCTTTAATATTAAATGTTATAATGTTTTCTTAAAATAAATTGTACTTTTAATTTCAGCTATCGATCTGCGATACAATTTTAAAGAAAGTGAGAAGTCATTTAAAAAACTCTATTATGCAGCACGAGGTAGATACTTTAATGTATTTTTCATTTATTTATATATTTTTTTCCCATAGATATATTTTTAACGCCGATCTGTCATGAGTTTCACCCAAAACACAGTTGATTTTAGATTTTGTGTTTGTATAATTCTGGTTAAAACAACCAAAACTATGTTGTGTGTAAATTGAACCTAAATATGCATAAGTATGCATATATCTGTAAGTAGGTACATACGTGTAATTTCTGGAACTATTTTATATAGTACTATCGAAATGGTCTGATGATGGAGCTAGAAGGTGGTCCATAGGATCTATAAAGCGAAAGACGCTATCCTTTGTCAATATGTGTTTCAGCCTCCAATTTGAGGGTAAATTTGTAGATAAGTTTTTTTTTCTGGTGGCCCTGTAAGTGTAGTGTCTTGCTAATACGATAAGTGTTATTTGTTTTCCTTTTTTTTTTTCATAAATTAAATGCTTGAGATTCAAACATTAACATAGCGATACTATGCTCTCTTTGACAGAGAGACCAGAGATAATTGCGACCACAAGAACAGCACTTACAAGTAAGTGTAATTTACAGGGTGTCCCAGAAGTCGACTTCAACTCGGAGTCGGGTGATATATATATCTAGATATCATAAAAGGACATCAACCACTCTCTATACATTTTTGGTCCAAATTCGAAGAAATCGAGCCAACAGAAAGAAATGTTATATTCCGACAGAAAGAAATGTTATATTCCGACAGGATTGGTGCCATATTAAGAAATGCTAAGGAGGAAAAGCTCTGTCAGAATAAAATTTTTTTTGATTGGCCTGCACTTTCGAATTTTGTACCAAAATGGATGATGTCCTTTGCATACATTTATCATTTTATTAATCGTATTACAAATCAGTATGATACAAAAATGACTGTCGTACAGGGAGATCTTTAATAATAATTATTATTATTTTATTTTACATTTATTACAACAAGTGACGACGTTTCTATTGCTTTTAGATGATCAAAAAGGGGGGAATTGCATTCACGGAGAAGCTAAAAATGTGGAATGCAATTTTTGTACGTGTTACTCTGGTCACTGGATTTGCACTCGATTGCATTGTGGTCCTAATACGGGTAAGTGTTTTATTTCAATAATTGTATGTGATTTAATACAAAGGATGACCGGCAAGTTTGGCTAACGAACACTAAAGTTAGGCGATATGTCGTTGGAATGAATTTTTCGGGCTATTCCTTTCCGTGGGGTCAAACGAAAGCGGGTCCCACGGACGCTTTTTCCTGGTTTCTGAAGATTTTTAAAATAATTAAACTTCGTTAATGTTATATTAAAGATTTATTTTTGTACTACAAGTATTAATACCTACAGTTGACAATCAAGCAAGGTATAAAAAAACTTCATATTCCTACAACTTGCACGACACAGGCAAACTGAGCTGGTATTCGTCTTGACAGTTGCTCATTTCACCTTCATACATTAATGAATTATTATGTGTTTTGAAATACACAGTATGAGCTCATACTGTCTTTTTGTCAAAACACACACAAAGGAAATGTAATCTTACAACGCATTGTAATCTTTATTTTAAAAGTCTTCATTAGTGTGCGTCCAGATCTGGTGAACGCGCACCTAATACACAACCCCATGATTTATAAAACAAAGCCTATTATTTTTCAGAAACCTTGAATATAAATGATGATGATTATTGGGGATGCGAAACGTGTTTTTATAAGAAGTGTTCAACATCGTTTCGTATAAAACACAACTGTTATTAACGAAGATCATGACAAAAAAGTAGTGATCGCTATGTTAGACTATATTTTTTGAAAATCAACAAATAAAAATCAAACCATGGCCTTAACTATGTTTCAACAATCATCAACATTCTAATTTAACAGATGTCGTTATAAGAACACCGTTTCGCACTACATGAGAATTAACATAAGATGTAAGTCCGTATAACTCCCGGCAAATAACTTGGCAAGATTTTGACGTAGTGGGGGTAAACCCGCGCATATTCAACTAACTCACCAATCTCTAATCGACTCGGTCGACGAACGCACCAATCGCGCGCTCGGATCGGCGACTCGGTCGACTAACGCACCAATCGCGCGCTCGGATCGGCGCTACCGCATACCCCGCGTCCCGCTTGACCACCAAATAGACCTAAAAAACGATTTCTGCGCATCTAACGACTCTTGCCAAGTTATTTGCCGGGAGTTATACTATAATTATAATGAATTTGTTTTATTGAGCTTTCAAGCGTATCACATAAAAGATCAATAACATAACTTCATTCCTGAATACCTAAGAAGTAAGATGTAATGGGACAATATATATTATATATACCTAAAACTGTAATATAACCTGTTTTACTGTGAAATAAATAATTATTTTATCGTTGTTTTTTTCTATCTCAATGTTCCTACCCTTTCTGTTTATTTTTTTAGTTCTGAAATGAAATTCAACCCCTAAAGGGGTAAAATGGGTTGAAGTACTAAATGGAAATCTGTAATTTTCTAGGTTAACAGCATGCAATTTCATAAGCAGACTTCTGGTTAAAACTAGTTAAAAGTAAACAAATATCCATTGTGAAGTAAGGGTGAAGGTTTATAAAAAGAACAACATTTAAAAAATTGAAAGGAAGTATATTTCATTCTAGCTTATAATTGGAAATAATGTATTTACATTATTTCCGGAATATTTTATATTAATGGAATATATGTTTATTTAAACATATATTCCATTATGTTTTTAATAACCCCTAAGAGGGTGAAACCATGAAATAGAATTTAAAAGTTTTTAAACGAAGTTCGGCAGTTTCAGCAAAAAATAAAAATCATAAACAATCTTTAAGTTAGAAAATTAAAATCACAAATTCTACCGTTGTTTTATTACAAAAGAGGGCGAAATAGAGAAAGACAGGTGAAAAAATAAAGTTACTAAAGTTGGTATTACATTGTAATATGACAGGTGAACAATCTAGAAATATATAACAGATCGGAGATCGAATAACATGAACGAAAGGTACATGTTTCAACACTTACTTGCCCCATTGGATAATGTGAAAACAGTCTAAGGGTGCGTCCACATCTGACGAACAAGCATTTCACGAGCATGCCGCGAACGCACTTGTGTCAATAACGCCGTCTGCCTGACGTGCGCGCGCCGTTCGCGAGCTGCTCGTGTAATGCTCGTTCGTCAGATGTGGACGCACCCTAAGAGTTCTTATCTATGTTGTCATGCACGCTAATCGTATCATTAATACTTACTTATCTAAGTCACGGATTAAAATTATTGTAAGAACCTAACGAAAATCCCGCCATTAAATTCTTCCAAATTAAAACATAGCAAAATGAGTATTAATTAATTGATTTTCCATAATTAGTTCCATATTAACTTTCTTAATAGCATTTTAATCTTAACTAATCACTTTCAGTGGAAAATGCTTGGTATTCTGTGGCTTGCTGTGTCGGTAAGTTCTTTCTAATTAAATCCATTCAACATTCAACATAAAACAATATTGTACACAAGAATAAAATGTTTTATCACATTCGGTGTCCACATTATGTGAAACATGTTTTATCGCAATTTCTTAGAACATGTTATGTTCAATAGTCTGTAGGCACCTTTAGACCTCTAGGTCTTACAAAGCGTATTAAAAATATTGTTTGAATTTTCTTCAATTTTCAGGTACCTGTGGGTGCTGCAATTAACCATGATTATAATCAGTTAAGACCTCAAGAAGGTAAATATTATTATTTCAATTTAAAATAAATGATGACATCTGACGATGATAAGTCGTGAGGAAGGTACCCATGTTAAAAAACAAAGTTTATAACATACGAAATAAAATAATTTTGTTAATGTTGTTATTGATGCGTAGTTAGTAAAGTGCATTTATGTCTAATATTACAAAAAAAAAATGGTACTCATATATATTACGTACAAAAAAAATATTACAAGACATTTTTTTGTAATTGTCTTTACTTCAACTTTTTAAGTTGTGTCAAAGTTTTGTAATACTATTGAAGGGGTTGATTGTCTTTTATATCTAATATAAGAACAAATAGGTATATATTAAATGTTATAATGTTTTCTTAAAACTAATTGCACTTTTAATTTCAGCTGTCGATCTGCGATACAATTTTAAAGAAAGTGAGAAGTCATTTAAAAAACTCTATTATGCAGCACGAGGTAGATACTTTAATGTATTTTTTATTTTTTATTTTTCAACTTAATATCTTTTTAACGCCGATATGTCAAGAGTTTCACCCAAAACACAGTTGATTTTAGATTTTGTGTTTGTATAATTCTGGTTAAAACAACCAAAACTATGTATGTCTTTTTATCCCGGAAGTACGTTCGCGTGCGATAATTTCCAACCTCCACGCGGGTGAAGCCCCGGGCAAAAGCTAGTACTTTATAATTTGCTAGATGATGATCGCGACTTTGTACATCTTCAAAATGTATTTTTTAAATTATAGCCAATAAAAAAAACAATGATACAAATCATTATGATTTTTTTATTTACTTTTTTATCAAATGGCCATATTTTTACCAAGATTTGTTCAGTACTTTTTGTGAAACAGATATCCATTCAAATACTTATCCGTATAAACTCTCAATATTTCACGTTTATAATTATTACTTGAAAATAGTGTCTCAATGCTATTTTAATGAATACTCTATATTAATTAATGTATAGTTTCGTCAAAATCCATTCAGTAGTTCTTACGGGAAAGAGTTAAAAACCATCCATACATAGTCAAAAACTTTCGTATTTATAATAATCTTTATAAGATTTTACATTTGTATTACAATTCTAACTTTTCTCCCCTGATTAGTACTATATCTTATAAAGTATCCAAAATTGCCGTTTTATTTCACAAAGTAGTAATAAAAATATAAATAGTAAATAAAAAAAAAACCGGCCAAGTGCGAGTCGGACTCGCGCACCGAGGGTTCCGTACAAACCTGTAGGTATCTATTTCTTTTGATTGCGTTGACATGACAGTTTGATTTTGTTACAGCTTAAAGGTATTATAGACCTGAGTATTAGATATGAATTTAAATTTTATACCTCTACGCGTTCATGAGAAAAGTAGTAGTAACTTTAAAATTTTCAAAATAATTATATATATTAAATTGGTTCTTGGTATTAACAATATAAAAAAAGTATGAAAAAAAAATCTTATGAAGAGTGATTATTATGAGCACAAATCGGTAGTATGACCAAGAATAGGGTTTAGAATTTTATGTGAGCCAATATGGACCCGTCTGATGATGGAGCCAGAAGATGGTCTGTAGGATCTATAAAGCGATAAGACGCAATCCTTTTAATTTGTTTATAAGTTTTTTTGACGGCCCTGTTGGTCTAGTGGTTAGGGACCCTGACTGCTATACTGGAGGTCGTGGGTTTGATTCCCATCCAGGACAAATGTTGTGTGATGAGCACGATCATTTGTTCTGTGTCTGGGTGTAATTTATCTATAATATGTATGTATTTAGAAATATATAAGTATGTTTATCAGTTATCTGGTTACCATAAAACAAGCTCTGCTTAGCTTGAGATCAGATAACCGTGTGTGAATTGTCCCGGACTATTATTATTATTATTTTTCTGGTGGTCCGCATAGTGCAGTCTGCTAATACGAGAAGTGTTATTTTTATATCCTTAAGTTTTTTCACATTCAGTAAATGCCCATGCCCATTTTAAATGTTTGAGATTCAAACACTAACAAAGCGATACTATGTTACCTTTGACAGAGAGACCAGAGATAATTGCGACCACAAGAACAGCACTTACAAGTAAGAGTAATATATACAGGGTGTCCCAGAAGTCGACTGCAACTCGGAGGCGGGTGATATATATCATTACAGTTATCAAAAAATTTTGAATACATTTATCATATTATTATTTTATTAATCGCACACAAGTTAGTGTCATACAGGGTGCAAACCCTTGGCACGTTGACAAATATGCGTTTAATCTAACCAATATTGAAATTAAACTATTATTTTATTTTACATTTATATATTACAACAAGTGA
This sequence comes from Autographa pulchrina, assembly GCA_905475315.1. Taxonomy (NCBI): domain Eukaryota; kingdom Metazoa; phylum Arthropoda; class Insecta; order Lepidoptera; family Noctuidae; genus Autographa; species Autographa pulchrina. The sequence goes on from FR997775.1 coordinate 3,484,091, forward strand.
CGATGTTTCTGTTGCTTTTAGATGTGCAAAGATCAAGGAATTGCAGTGATGGAGTTGTTAAGTTTGTGAAATGCAAATATTGTACGTGTCACTCTGGTCATTGGTTTTGCAATCGAATGAATTGTGGTCGTAATACGGGTAAGTGTTTTATTTCAATAATAAATTGTAAGTGATTAAATACAAAGGACGACCGGCAATTTTGTCCAACGAACACTAAAGTTCGGGGGCCACGGATTCTTTTTCCTGGTTCCAGCCGTAAATATTTATTCCTGTAGATTTTTAAAATAATGTAACATTGTTAATATTAGAATAAAGATTTATTACAAGTATGCATACATACGTGCATTTCATTCGTTAAATATCAAGTTGTAAAGAAAAGTAATTTTCTTAAACTTGCACGACACAGGCAGACTGAGGTGGTATTCGTCTTGACAGTTCCTCATTTTAGCTTCATATTTTAATGGATTATTATGTATTTTGAAATACAAAGTACGAGCTCATTCTGTCTTGATGTCTTGCAGTGCTGCTCGTTTGGTTTTAAATTTGTGTATAATTGGGCCCCAAGTAGGATATATCTTCCAGCCATCTATATCAATAAGTATTTCAATAGCGTCAGGAAACATCACAACTCTTTAAGCTTTACTTTTTGTGTCACGGTAAAGGGTAAACAATAGGTTATTGCGTGCTTGCAACATTTTAATGAGCTAAAGGTAATTCAATTTAAAGGGTACAGTAGATACTTAGGACAGGATAGAAAATAAACGATCGATAAATATTTTTTTAAATATCAGCACAAAAACGCTTTTAAAAAAATATTTTATGCGGCTAACAGGAAATTATGATTTCGTTTGGGACGTCTAAATTGTAGTTCGGGGCAAAAATACAAAAAGTCCTATCAATCCTTAGTGGGGTCAAAGCGCTGTTGGACTAGAGGTAGCTTCCAAAGCAAAGTTATCTATAATTTTCATAGATATCGTGAAGCTAGTTGATTTGTTTGGAATGGGTATGGATTTATATAACAATTTGCGTAAGAACCAAAAATAAAATCGCAAGAACACATCAGAAAAAAAAAAATCTTATAACGCAATGAAATCTTTATTTTAAAAGACTTCATTAGGATGCGTCCAGATCTGGCGAACGCGCACCGAATGCGCAACTACATGATTTATAAAACAAAGCCTATTTATTTCAGAAACCTTGAAAGGATATTCTTGGTTGGCATGTGAACAGTGTTTTATTTCCAAGAGCTGTCCAGGTTACATAAAACACCATTGTAGAATCCACTAACGAAGAGCATGCCAAAAAAAAGTTGTGGTCGAAATAATTGGCTACATTTTTTGAAAATTAAAAAATAAGAAACAAAACCATGTAACCCTGTAAAAATCAATAATATAATTTAATTCCTGAATACCAAAAAAGTAAGATGTAATGGGACAATATATTATATGTACCTAAAACTGTAATATAACCTGTTGTACAGCGAAATAAATAATTACTTTACCGTTGTTCTTTCTATCTCCATGTTCCTACCCTTTCTGTTTATTTTTTTAGTTTTGAAATGAAATTGAACCCCTAAAGAGGTGTAAATGGGTTGAACTATTGAATGGAAATCTGTCATTTATTAAGTTAACAGCATGAAATTTCATAAGCAGACTTCTGGTTAAAAATAAATAAATATCCATTTAGAACCATTTAGAACCTTGGGAAATTTAGAAGAAAAAGAGTGAAGTAAGGGTAAAGGTTTATAAAAAGAACATCATTAAAAAAAATTAAGTAAGTAATATTTAATTCTAGCTTAAAATTGGAAATAAATAAACATGTATTCCATTATGTTTTAATAACCCCTAATAGGGTGAAATAGGAGTTTAAAGTGTTTAAAATAAGTTCGTCAGTTTCAGAAAAAGTAAGTTTCATAAACAATTTTTAAGTAAGAAATAAAAAAACACAAATTTTACAGTTTTTTACCACCTAGGAAAGTGAAATAGAATTGACTGAATGTCCTGCTTCATTTGGTAATTTTTATGATGATTGGCATTCTACGAATTAATACGAATATGTAATATATATTAATACGAATTAATGATCGTAATCATTAATTCGTCATTACGATCATTCTCTTCACAGAGCATTCAGTGAGATTTTATTGTAGGCTTATCTGAACACGAAAATTAGGGACAGTGACAAGTATACTGACCGACCACTGACATGCATTAAAAATAGGTGAATCGAGACCCAGGTGTACAATTAAGTAATCAATTGCCCATTTAATTCACTTAGTTTATTCTTGTCTATTTCCACAAAACCAACATTGGCTTAGTGTTCAGTATTCCGAAACTGTAAAACAAGATATTTTGTGTAAATGTTTTAGCGAATAGCGATGTGAGGTGCACACCGAATTTCATTTATTCACTCTTTTTATAAAGGTCCGTTCACTCTGGTGAAATTTTATTTCTTGGTTATTAGGAGTATTTTTATATAAGGCTGTAAGTATAACTTTACCTATTATAAGACGCTAGCAACATTTATCATAGTCCAAAGTACACAAATCATTCGATATTCTGTTTTTATACAATTATTTTATTAACTCCGGCCTATTTAAAAAATAGTTGATAGTTTTAAAATCCAATATTTAACTTCATAAATATAGGCTAGCAATATTGAGGATGACGGCTTTCAAACAAACTAAAGGATCATAATCAGTCCCTGTGTTTAATTGGTCCGATGACACAGACAGCATACACGTCAAACTTGCTACCTTTTCATGGACCTTTTGGTACATTGCGGGTTAATAGCAATAAAAAAGCACATGTTCTTCTAATTGAAGAGAGTTTTTTTAGACTCCCACGCTGGTCAAATAATTCTTTACATCGATGTGGTTTTTCCAACAATTCGATTTAAATACACAAAAAACGGCTACCTATCAACAAATATTTGAGGGCCACTCCAGCTTGATGCAAGCATTAATTCCTAGATCACAAGGATTCGTAAAATCAAATAATTGTAGGATATAAAGGAGCATTTCTTTTATCTTCAAAGAAAACAAATGAATTCAGCATTTTCACATTATGTAGACGGCCTTAGACACAAGCTCGAAGTACATTGTTTCACATGACAAGGCCTGCCAAGATGGTCCATAGTTATACAATATTAATCCTGCTGCCACCAGTAAGTATTGCTGCCAGTATTTGTTTCGAATATAAGAATGTATTGTTCACTGCAGCGGTATCATAAAATTGTATGCTTGCTTTATTTTACTCTTGGTTACTTAATTTTAATACCCGAACCGAAAAAGGCGTGCTATAAGTTTGAAGTGTCGGTCTCTCTGTCTGCGGCAACATAGTTCCTACACAAAGGACCGATTGTGATGCGGTTTAGATTTTTGCAAAAAAAGAAAACATATTATGTTCTTTCTGCTAATAAATCAAGGTAAAGGAAATCATCGAGAGGTAACCTGGAATCTAAAATTTTATTCGTAAAAAGCTACCTCGCAAGCCACCAAGCGTAGTGATAAATGCTCGTTCTTTGTCCACGTGAAGTGAGGATTTTGCCCAATGGGACAATGTTTCTTGACCGGTACCAATGATAAATCACAAAATATGCAACTCTGCTTTTAAAACGAAGTATCAAATAGTTGAAAACAGAAGCTCCTCATCCTTTAGTGTTCTTAAGGCTGCTTGTCACTTTAAATTGTTATCTGTCACTACAGAACTAATAATACCCGTCCTTAATATAATTTATTTTTGAGATTCCGGGGCTGAAGCCAAGTTAGTAAGAGTCATCTTTTAAAACATCTCATTGATATATTTTTTCACGTTTACGTTAGTTCATTAGATTATTTTTGTTGTCTCACTCTGATTATGTTTGAAAAGATGTGTTCCTTAGCGTTTGATCTTGTTACTTATAACATCAAAATCAACGTTTGAACCTCGCTTAAAAATACGACAATTTCTATTTTTTTTTATATCTCTTATAAATTGGTTAAAGAACACTGAAGGCTTTATACTTTTTTCTACTTAAAATTTTCTTAAACTACGAGGAAAAATGTGATGAACCCTCCACTTATGTATTTGACTATTTGTCTTCCAAGTTTAATGTTCACATTTTTTTTAGTTATTTTAAGCCTATACTGCAAAAGATAGATACAAATCTTATGTTTAAATATACCCCATTTTAAACGTGCAGTTCCCAAATGAAATCCATTTAAATAATGTTTTATAACGACTTGCACTCAGAACATCGCACATAAAAATACCAAGAGAAACAGCAGCGTATGAACACGCCAAAGAAGAAAAACATTTTCTAATGAATAATTCACGACTTACAAAACGCAAGGTGCACTGAAAAATACGTTTCACATTTTTCACAAAGTCCACCTATCTTGTTCGCACCTCCATTTCCGCGAACTCAGTCTAAAGGAAGCACATTTAATTTACAATTCCCCTCGACATCAAAAACTAGCTTTCAGTAGACATTTATTCAGTAAATCATACGATGCCTGCAAGACAGAATTCGCAATAACAGAACATTTTCGCTGAAATGCAAAATAAAGTTGTTTTTTTTTTTATCTCCCTTCGCAGTTTTAAAATTCTGTCTGCGTTAAGGATTGCATTTTTCATCAAGTACTCAAACAAGGTGGGTGCGCATGCCAACAACGTTAGGACCTTGTATTTCCCGAACTTTTAGAGATCCTTACACCGAATTTTTAATTACCAAACCCAATTCTAGACTACCAATCAGCAAACTTTTTTTTTTTTGTAAACGAGTAGTTTTTTGTACGTTTTGGTAAACACAATCTTGCTGCAGTAGACTATGTTACCAATATGGTGAATGACCAAGCGTACACTCGTAAATAGTTGTACAGACTACAGATACACTGTGTTCCAATAGAGCTTTGATTTATTATAATACAAAAAACGCTACGTAAAATAAGTGGTGTAAAGAAAGATTCCTGGGTTCATCAACTCTGTATAAGTTAGAAAGGAGTATTTCAAGTCAAAAAAAGTAGGTTAAAAGGATATAAAAATATTTAAGACTCGATAATTTTATTTCTTTAATTTATTTTTTTTTTCTTTTTTTTTTTACATCGTTAAATGGTCCTAATCCTCCCATCTCATAACACACCTTTTGGCTTGGAACCATAAAACTTTCTATATCATCACATCTATACGGATTTATCCATTTCATGCATCTTTTGCACAAATAGTCTTTTAGCGCCATTTTTTCTGAAACAGATTATCAATTTATTATGTTTTTTTCTATATTATTCATTCAGACTTAGCTACTTTCGAAATAATATTTGTTTATATTATTTTAAATAAATAATTAAGAAAAATATCTCCCACATTCACCTCCTTATTATTATTTTTATTAATAGTTCGTGCATAATAGCGCTGTCTTATTGACGCGAAATCACATGATCGTCAGCCATGACATCTAACATTTCTCAACAAAAGTATTGACGACCTCCGTGGTCGAGTGGCGTACACACCGGTTTTCAAGGTGTCGCTTGCTCTGAGGTCCCGGGTTCGATCCCCGGACGGGACAATGTTGAAAATCACTTTTCTACATTGTGTCGGGTCTGAGTGTATGTGGTAACTTCGTTGTCTCTAAATTCCATAACACAAGTGCTTTAGCTACTTACTATTTTGTATAAAAAAGTAAGTTGTATTATTGTGCCTTTTGGCTTCGTCCATGACTGCTTAAAGCAGCTCGTTGACAGATCAGTTAGTAAAATTTGCCTAGTTAGTAGGTAAAAAATAGATAAAATTATTGTAAGAGAACACTTACCCGTATCAGGACCACAATGCAATCGAGTGCAAATCCAATGACCAGAGTAACACGTACAAAAATTGCATTCTACATTTTTAGCTTCACCTTGAGTGCAATTCCCTGCTCTTTGCACAACTAAAACAGAGGAATGTTGTCTATTTAGTTATTAACATAAAATGGACTTGGAAGGACTTGACCAAAGCGGAGACCAGAGGGAAGCTGAGCGTTATTCATTTCCGGACTCCATAGTGAAATTTGTTGGAGTCCGTCCCTTAAACCAGGTATTAGATGATGAGCCTGTCATGACCCAGGTCTTTCCTTTAATTCCAGCCTATAAACTGCTGGGCAAAGGCCTCTTTTCCATATAGAGAAGCGTAGTGTAGCGCGTCAGATACAAATTTTGGGATCCAGGTTTCCTCACGATGTTTTCCTTCACCGTTTGTCAGAAGTGTCTTAGAATAATAAAGCTATATCTTTAAAAAGTTACTTTGGTACTTGCTCGGGTTCGAACCTGCAGTGTGCATACAAATCGGTTCATTCAACCGCTAGGCCACCATGGCTTTCCGTTTAGATTCCGTTTAGATCATAGATTTTATTGTCCAGGCAATGTTTAGTCATAGATTTTATTGTCCGGGCCTTAAAATTGATAATTGGCTCCATGGAAGAAGGTGCTATGAAAGTAGTCGCTGGAATGGTCCAAAGACTACTTTCAACGTCAACCAAAACTGAGAACCAATTGTGAATTTGTGAATAAAAACTCTAATTAATAAATAAAACTGAAATTTAAGTACCTTGGGTCCCATACTTGTAAAATGACCTAAGACTTCCTGTAAATTTTGGCTTGAGGTCGCTGTTCGATCTGTCGGTACCATCTCAAATTATAATATCAAGGTCATTTTTTTTTAATTTAATTTAATCCATTTATTTCAGGCATCAAGGCCCATATAAATATATACGATACTATACTACAATACAACTTAAAAATACTATAATATGAGTAATTTATTCGTTTCGAAGAACATTACTAAATAAGTAGCTGGCTTTGATAATAACATTCTTACATTACTACGATTAGAATATTATGGATGAGCCTCATAGCGTCATATGGTTTGATAAAAAGTAAAAAAAAAATACCTTCTTTTGATCCAAAATAAGAGACATCACAAATCGCAACACTAACAGATGCCTGAAAATTAAATAAATTAAAAATTCAAACGAGGGGATAAAATAATTTATTTAAAATAACTCACCCACACAGCGAGCAACAGAACACCAAGCATATTGGACTAAATAATATACTGACTAATAATACTTACGAAGGAATTAAGAATCTATGAAGTTCAATTAGGAACTGATCAAGAAAATTGAAATGTTAATTAAAACACATTTTGCACATTTATTGCGGCATTAGAGTAAGATTAATTTTAATCCGAGGTGTTTAGTGGCATGATTAGCAAGCGTGCCTAAATACTGACTAAACGAATAAGTAAACTCGATAAGAAGAAAAAAGCTAGTCTGCTATCTTAGTTTATTTTCCAAAGTAGATAAATCTTTAAAAAACAATTTATAAGTTAAAAATTAAAAAGATCAATGGCATTATTAATAAATCCGTTTGTCCACCGCCCCCGATACTAAGGTATAAGAAAAACTAAATTGTGATATGACAGCGAACGGTTGTCCACCACGACGATTTAAGTGGAAAATACATAATGGAATATAAGTCATCATCATCTCCCTGCCCTGTTCCAAATTATTTTGGGTCGTCGCAATGCGTATTAAGCTTCCCTTTATACCTACTACTGGTCATCTCAGCATTCACTCCTTTCTTTCTCATATCATCTCTCACACAATCCATCCATCTCTTTATCGGTCTTCCTCTACATGCACATCCATTTACATCAGACTCATAACTTGTTATGTGACTTTCATCTCTCCTCATAACATGACCATTGACCATAATGAAAAATAAGTCATATGTTACAGGTTTTAAATCAGCTAGGCCCACAGTACTACTACTGAGTGGCGCAGAGCTTGCCCAAGCGACTCGGCAGTTCCGGCAAAGACAGGCAGAAAAGTTTTGTTAGTAAACATATCTGAGATGACACCTAATAAAATATATTTGTATATAAAGTATATGCCAAGCAGAAGAGATATTCCGCATGTATGAAACTTGCATAAACATATCGACGAAAAAGTTTATAGAATACATATTTTTTTCGGTAGGTATATTGCTGGTAGTCACTAACAGTTTTATTATAACGTATTATTTGTGTGTATTAATTAAAAAAATATATGTACGAGGACAGCGGTTTCTGAATAAAAAACATTATAATAATATAGTGATAACCGAAATTAGAATCGACTAATACGTCGCGTCACTATTACCGGAATAACGAACAACGCAAGAGAGCAATATGTCATGGCGGCGCGTGCGATTCTCGTTGTAGTAGTCACTTGCATTACATAAATTAATTACAATCATTATGGCGTCGCTGGCCTTTAAAAGTATTGTAATTGTAACGTTGAATCCATTCTTATGATAAAATATTGTAAAGTTTAAAGCATCAGTGGTTTCCTTTTAACAATAGGCATCATTCGGTGTCTATATTTCAAATTAATAAAGATAACAAACACTAAAAAGGTTGGGTAAAATAATCTACTGTAAAACTCGAAAAAGCAAGTTAATATCAGGTATTACGTTATTCTCATGATTAAGTAACAATTTGTATTGAGGCATGTATCAATAATATCTAGGTTCCGTCGTTTCTCGGGCTATCCTCAATGAAAATACTGTCCTTTGGAAGGCTTAGATGGAAACAAAGGTCAAACGCGCAGCGTCCATTTTCAGAACTCCAAAGTAGCGTGAAATCTACCACCCACCATTCACTCCTGCTCCATAGAAGGATAGAAGTAGCTAAAGAACATGAAAAACTCCTACACGCCCTTGATAATAAAAAAAAGGCCATACAGCCTGTCAAAGGCTTGTTTTTTTTTATATATCCTTTTATAACATCCTTATTTTATTAATACTATCCTGGGACAACTCACACACCGTCATCTGATCCCAAACTAAGCAGAGTACTATGGTAACTATACAACTGATAAACATACTTATAAATTTCTAAATAAATGCATAATATAGATAAATTACACCCAGACTTAGAACAAAAATGGTCATGCTCATCACAGAAACATTTGTATAAGTACGACCTACGGTATAGCAGTTAGGGTCACTAACCACTAAACCAACAGGCCAGTCAAGTCTAGTCAATTGACAAAAAAAATGGATAGGAACCAGAGATCTCACGTTCAACAGTCGCGCTAACAACCACGCGGATAAAAGTTGGTCTAAAGTATATAATAATTAACCTGTAATCACATTTCAAACGGTTAGAATAATAAATTAAATTGAATGTTATCAATAGCGTAATAGCTTGTTGTAATTAATAGTACTTACAAACTTATTATTGAAAAGTTATGTGCTCATAGAATGGCTTTGCTTGTAATACTTTCTGATTTAAGTTGTACACAATGTTACTGAAAGGTTATAATATCCATACAAAAGGGGTAAAGTGTACATCTGGTATAGAAATAGTTTACAAAATTTCCGCACAGAATAAGTAAATTAAATAATTGATATTTAACGATTGGCAGTATTTGACATCAAAAATCATAAAAAACGTATCACTACAAGGTTATTATCTTACTACCTTATTCGCTAAACGTTAACACACATCGCTTCAACGGTCTGTTTATGATTTTGTTCTGATATAAATTATTTAATTAACTCATTCTGAACTGAAATTCCGTAAACTGACTCTATACCAGATGTACTCTTCACTTCTTTTGGATAGTTATACCCTTTCGGAAACACCCTGGAAACCAAACACGATCAACAATCAAAATTATGGTAGTTTACTTTTCCAGTTTGCTACTACGAAATGTTATGATATTTTTTCGACTAATATAAATAAAAATATATATATATCCTTAAGGGGCCCGTGGCTACGTGTAAGCCGTACGGTTTGACCGATAATAAGGTTAAGCCGCGCTCGCCGCGGTTGGTCCGTGGATGGGTGACCGTTTATAACATACCGAGACCCCTCCGTGTTTCGGAAAGCACGTTAAGCCATAGGTCCCGACAGTCATACGTTCATCTTTGGCAGTCGTTAAGTTAATTCTGACAACCAGTCTTACTATGGGAGACCGTGTTTCCCAGTACAATGGGTTGTGGAGGTCAGATAGGCAGTCGCTCCATGTAAAATACGGTATTCAGCTGAATCCGGTAAGACTGGTAGCCGACCCCAACATAGCTTGGTAAAAGGATCGGCAGATGAGATGATTATAATACTTAAAAATATATAAAAAAAAATACCAAAATCATATTTCTACATTTTCAGACCTAAGGATATTTTAATGTTTTCTTGACAACCCCACTGTTTGTGCTACTCTATAAAAATAAAAAAATAGAAATTTCCTAGTGTGATAAGGCCGCTTGTATCACTTTTCTATATCACAATAATAAATATCGCTGCATCATTATTTTTCCATACATACAAACAAATTAATAAAATTAGATTGGTTCCAGAACTAAAGAAATACAAATATACGTTTTTAACTGAATATAGTATGACAGTTCGATGTTATAATGTCTTTGTATATTAAATATGTATGTGATAAGTATCGAGCACAGTATTTCAGGAATTCGGTGTTCAACTATACAAAAATAAAATAATTTAAAAAAGCATTTTAATGAGGAAGTAGGTATATTCCCAGATTTTTTATTTAACTTTGATTCCTGCTTATATCCTAAAAAAAATTCTTAACGGAATTAAATTAATGTTTTCTTAACGTTAAACGTAATCAATTTAATTCCTAAATATTGTGAGGAAATGTGCAAAATGTGTTTCAATTAATTTTCCATTTTCGTTAATTAGTTCCATATAAACCTTCACGGTTCGGACTAAATCCAAACCTATCAGTTTTAGTTGATCATGTTTGGAATTCTGTGGCTCACTTTGTGGGTAAGCTATTTATCTGTTATTTAATCCTTGTGTTAAATCTGCTTTTTTTTTCCTTCCTGGGATAAAATCAATTAAACCACGTAATCGTGGATTAAGTAACCTGTGTTTAAATTGATTTAATGGATAAGTCTCGTGCAAAAATTCTATCATTCTACCATTGTTATGAGAGTGAAAATCTTTGGCGGAAATTTTGTTCATAGATAATGTGAGCCTAGGAACTGCGCATCAGATAAAAGTGTATATCATAAGCAACATAAAGATTCATGATACATAAAAAAACACTTCGACATCATTTATTTGTTCATCTTAAAAAAAAAATGGTTTCGATTTCGGATAGATTTTTGTTTTGGATATCTATTCAATAGTTTCATTAAGGGTTATGGAGGTCCATAACATTGCTATACAATCTATTATGCAGTAGTTCTTATATTATATCCTGACAGACTTTTGTTCCAGTTGTTTATAAAAAGCATTTTTTTTCTAATTTTTTTTGACACGAATCTTCTATATGGGAAGAGGCCTGTGAGCAGTGGAACGTTTATAGGCTGGTATTATTTATATGAAACGCGCCAGTAATAAATTAATGGAGTGAAGGTGGTTCTTTGCTTGGGAAATTGAGGCTAAATAAAATTACTGAATTATGTAGAATTGTGTAGTAATTGGATTTATAATTATGGATCATGCGTGTGTGTATAAATAAATAAAATAAATGGCAGTCAACATAATTGAGTGTGTGTTTATTAAATGAAATACACAAAACTTAATAAGATATTTTTTCATTAATTATCTTGGATAATATTTAAGATGTTTTCATTTTAAGAGAAGGCCTAATAATATTCTTTTTTATACAGTTCTCAAAGATTAAGAATTGAATTGATCCTTTTAAGTCTAATAAAAAGGCATTTATTTACCCAAAGGGCGAATGTTTGAATTATCTTTTTAATTTTTTAGTATATTACTCCCTAAAAACTCGTATCAAAAATTTTCACGTAAAGAGCTATAAACTGTATCATGAAAAATCATAAAGATACATCATGACACCGCGTGAATCAACTAGATAACTATTGCCAATAACTAACGAGACTAAAAAATATCGTGAAGTAAATAATAAGGCGCCCAGCAGTGGGATATGTGTGCCTATAAGTGTCCTACTGCTGGACAAGTTTTGCTTGCAGTCGAAGATAAAGAAGTGACTAGTATAGTATTGTCGCTATATACGAATCACTTTCGTATTTTTTTGTTATATTTTTATTTCCAAAATCTTAACCTTTTCTATTTCCTGTATCAGTTAAGTACTAATAGGGACCCACACATTCGTATTAATATGAAAATAACACCCTTTTACTTTGAATAAATACCTTGTTTTTTTAACTTTACATTATTTATGAAAACATGCTACAATTGAAATCAGTGCTATTATAAAGTGCGATATTAAAAAGTAATTTTCCAACCATGTTTTATGTGTACCGTGACTATTGCAACTAATTGTAACGATTGGAATTCGAAATGAATTGTGATAAAACTAACATGGAGGTCTCGGTAGATCGTTCGGTATAATAATAATATCCTAGGACAACTCACTCACTGCCAACTGATCTCAAATTAGACAGAGCATGAACTATAGTAACCAGATAACTCATAAACATACTCATATATTTCTAAATACATTCATATTTAATAGATAAATTACATGCAGACACAGAACAAATAATCATGCTTGCATCACACAGATTGGGCCTGGGTGGTCACTAAATATTAGACCAACAGGCCCGTCAGTGAATATAATATGATCATGGTATCATATGGTACAGGTTAACCCCTGAATACCGAAAAGTAGCACTTTAAAGCTTTTTAGGGTTCCGTACCCAAAGGGTAAAACGGGACCCTATTACTAAGACTGCCTGTCTGTCTGCTGTCTGTCTGTCCGTCTGTCTGTCTCCAGGCTGTATCTCATAAACCGTGATAGCCAGAAAGCTGAAATTTTCACAAATGATGTATTTCCGTTGCCGCTATAACAACAAATACTAAAAACCACATAAAATGAATATTTAAAGGGGGCTCTCATACGACGGTGGTACGGAACCCTTCGTGCGCGAGTCCGACTCGCACTTGGCCAGTTTTTATTTAATGTATTATGTCGCTTCTTTTCTTATTAACGTGACAGAGACAGCAAGACTTACCGATTTAAAACAAATTATTCAATATTCAGCAGTTACAGTACGGCCGCTGAAAGAATGTGTTTCTGACAGGTCGTGGTGAACAGGAACACGTAACTTTAATGTGGAGAAGAATTTATTACAAATAATTATTCTATAAACGAAATACATATATTATTCAAATCTATATTATTATGCCTGGTACAATGAATAATATAACACGGTTTTTATTTCCCCATACAAATCAAGACGGGCCTGTTGGTCTAGTGGTTAGTGACCCAGACTGCTATACCGGAGGTCGTGGGTTCGATTCCCACCCAGGACAAATCTTTGTGTGATGAGCACGATCATTTGTTCTGTATCTGGGTGTAATTTATCTATAATATGTATGTATTTAGAAATATATAAGTATGTTTATCAGTTGTCTGGTTTCCATAACACAAGCTCTGCTTAGCTTGGGATCAGATAACCGTGTGTGAGTTGTCCCGGAATATTATAATTATTATTAAGACCAATTACTGACATTTGTTATTAACGCATTCTGTCGGCGGTCGAAGTATAGTAGGAGAAAGAAAACTGATTTATACTTAACTCCTATATTATAACAAGGAATATTTGTTATTCTACAAGAGCATGTTAAGCTAATTAACATTAAGTAATCCGCCACCATTTGAGATCCTGACTTCATTATCTTTCTACCTAGCCTTTTTCTAAGCTATGATGGTGCAGGCTTTCAGTTCCGATTCAGCTCATCATCTACCGAGCCTTTTCCCAAACTACATATATATTGGGGTCGGCTTCCAGTTCCGATTCAGCTCATCATCTACCGAGCCTTTTCCCAAACTACATATATTGGGGTCGGCTACCAGTCTTACCGGATTTAGCTGAACACCGTATTTTACATGGAGCGGCTGCCTATCTGACCTCCACAACCCATTTTACTGGGTAACACAGTATCCCTTTTTACGACTGTTTATATCAGAATTGTGATGACTTAACGACTGTTAATGATCATGAAATGATATGACAGTTAAGACTAACGGCTTAAAATACTTTCCTAGGCAACTATGCCTTGCCTTAATGCAAAAGCATTGCTACTACTAAGTAGCAATGCTTTTAATTTCATTCTTTTAGAATATTTTCAGTCAAGCAGACTTTTAAACCATTTTTTTAGATTAAAGTTTTTGTGTTAAATAGAATTAGCAAAGAGTATTATGCCCCAAACAATTTAGAAAAAGACAGGAAGAAAAAGAAGTTTTTTTAATTTGTTTCATTATTTTCAGGCCACAGTGGGCGAAGCGTTCTACGATGACTATTGGTTCGATCATGGGAATGGTAAGCTTTATTGAAAACAATGTGACATTAAAAAAAGACAACCTGCAGTCGAAAACCTTATTTTGGCACAAAAAACAAGGCATTATTATTTAATTTACTTATTACGATTTTTTACAAATTATTTTTTTATTGGCAACCTTAAGCCTTAAGTTATGTATTGGAAAATTAACGACGTTTGATTTTGATGTTATGATTTCAGCTGGCATTGAAGGATTGGCTTTCGGCTCAAAGAGAAATCTGAAACATAATTTTACAGAAAGTCTGAAGTCATTTCATAAACTCTACAATGCTGCTCGAGGTACTTTTATTTCATTTATTTACAAGATTTTAGTTAAGACTTATTTTCAGTGGTCATTAGGGCCCGTTCTCGGGGTGCGGGAGATGTTTTAAAGCACCAACCTATTCATTGGTTGCTAGCCCGCGTGCGTCATTCATTGCTAGGTTATCGGTTGTTAGGCCGCTTGCGGTCTCGACGCATGCTGTAAAAGGGCTACCGCACTTTTATTAGTGGTTTACTTGTACAACTGCCCCACTGCTGGTCGTTATAAAGCAGACGCTTTATAACGACCAACGAAAATAAGTCTTTAAGCTTAGAATGGCGCATCTCGTGCTTCAGTCAACTGTTTTCCTCTATAAAAATTGATTTTGTATTGACTCTGCGATTTGGCGATCAAAGTGTGTATTTTTTCGTTTTAGTTCAAGCATTTTTTTTTCTTAATACTTCGAAAGAGTATTCTGCTTATATGAGTGTCATACTTTTATTGGTATTTAGAGAAAAAATGTATTTTCATAATAGTGATTACAAATATTCATAAATGGCTTCATTTTGAACAGAGGGACCTGATGACGCGATGACCATGGCAAAAGCTAAATTCAGTGAGTAACATTTAATTGACATAATATTATGTATTGCGTGATAATTATTAGAAGCTTTTTTACTAAGTAGGTATGTGTATGCAAAACAATTAGCGTCGATAAAAAATATAAGTCTTTAATTTACGTGCTGTATTTAATGCTCTGCATGGGACAAACTTTTATGTCAATATGATAATAAATGTTTGTCTTAATATTATATCTAGAGGACTTTTATTTACAGCGACGAGAAAAAATACATGTTCACTGAGAAATTTTTAACGAATTTTCTCTGCTTTCTAGATCTTTCTTCTTCTTCTTCTTCTTCTTCTTCAGCCTGTAGTCACCCATAGTCGGGTATAGGCCTCTTCATGAGCACGCCAAGTATTGCGGTTCCGTGCCAATCGCATCCAGCCCTTTCCTGCCACTTTGGCGATGTCATCGACCCAACGGGTGGGTTGGGTTCTAGATCTTTAAGTTTCAACAAATGAATTTCGCTAATTTTGTGCGACAATTTCGCCATGTGTAATAATTTATAATTCATAAGTTAATAATGATTTAGTTCTACACTAAAATTAAATCTTATATAAAAAAATAAAATTAACACGCGTCAAAAAACTCATCGTCATCCTTGTCAATGGCGGAAACGTGCCCAGAAGGCTGGCAGCATTGCCACGTTGTATGGCTATGCCGATTCTCTGTGCAAGGAACAAACCAGCTATGATTTAGTTCTGAATGATATTTTATTCGTTCATATGACGAATAAGTGATAGTATGTTAAATAAATTCTTCGCCACACAATCTTCCTGTTAACCACCACCTGTCAAGGACGCATTCTCTCAGCGGCCGGACTATAGCTCCTCCCACTCTCCGTCCAACTCCCGCAAGGTCCTGTATAGATATATGTATATTTATATTATAAACTAGCTGTGCCTGCGACTTCGTTCGCGTGGATGACAAAACTTATCAATGAGTTTTTAACCGCAAAATTAAGTTTGTTTTTTATTGTTTATACTTTTCCGGGATAAAAACTACCCAGTGTGGTGCCCAGGATAATAAAGAATAATTATACCAAGTTTCATCGTAATCGGTAGTTTTTGCGTGATACCTGAACAAACAGACAGACAGACAGACAAAAATTTTTTTTATCATACTTTTGGGTTCTGTGTCGGTCTAGTAACACCCCCCGCCATTTATTTTTTTGATATTTTTAATGTACAGAATTTTCACTTCTACAGATTTATTATAAGTATAGATAATTATTTTTGTTATTTTAAAATTCCAGAATTAAAAGCATTGAAGGTGTTTCGACATAATGGAAAACATATAGGTACGACATTTAAAAATATAGAAAACTTTATCAGAATACTGTTTATACTCAGCTAAGTTTAAAATTTTTAATACTTTAATTATTTTTTTTCAATTTTATTTCATACTTATAAGTTTAAGAATAAAATAATTGTTTTATATTTTACAAATATAATAGTATTAAACAAACATACTTCTTATAAGGGATGATGACTATTTTTTATTTTTATGTCCATCTTTTAGATAGTAAAAAAATATTAGACACTTCTTTTTTGTTTTGTCGAGTAAACAAAGCATTATAAAGATCTGTATCTTTACAATGCTTTGTTCAAGTATCAAGTACAATTCTTGCGTGACGTGAGGTCCACGCACAAATTGTACGTAGCCGTGACGTCATAAGCCCCCACTCCTGAACTTTAAAGCGGTTTATTTTCGTATTTTTTTAATGATTTGATAAAAGAAAAAATACCTGTCGTTTATATTTTGATTATCTAAATGGCGGAATAAATAAAGGAGAATGACCATTTCCAGTATCGCTTCAATCTAAATTGTGCCATAAGTTGGTGATAACGATAATTCCTTTTTTTAATTTAACAGCCTATATCTAATAGTAGATAATCATAACTTCCCCGGACAAAAACTGATAAAAATAAAAGTTTTTGTTTTGTATGTAGGTACTTATCAACTTCGTACATTCCTACCTACACTCTACACTCATTCAAAACGATACCATAAATAGTCACGCGAAGCGAGTGTTTTTGTGTTTCATTACGATTTACTTTTAAGAAGTAATAATTATATTACCTGTGTTAAATAATGTCGTAACATGGGCCACGTGGAATGCGTTTGTCACCGAGAGAATCATCACAGACTACTATAAAAAGGGTTAATAATCATTACGTTATTAAGAGTGGGGCACGCTTGTACCACCGAACCACCGAACGAGATTACTGGAGTACCTACAAGCAGTTCTTCATAATAATACTACATAATGAATTTCAAGTCCCAGCTCTATTTGGAGATGATATTTTTGACGAATATGTGTATAAAAATGTAGAACTTGATGTGTACCTACCACACTTTTATTTAATAAACTTATGTTTTGAGTATGTGCAGTATTTATTTAAAATGCCTGTGTGATTCGCATTTCTAGTTATAATTTTTTTATATCAGTAGACTGACAAACGGAAAGATCTAGCTAAGAAAGAAGTACCTAAGTGGTCACCGTCGTCTATGGACATTTCGAATACCATTAGAATTGCTAATAATAATATGTTGATGATGAGGTACTAAAAAATAGTCACTGTTCTAGCAGCATAAAGTAGGTGGAAACGACTCCCCCTACTGCTAGCACAACTTACGGATTACCTGGCCTCTGTTAAAACTCAATAAAAATAGCTAGTTTGATTTTTCTCATTCTAACAAGATGAAATCTGTGGAAATGTTTCGTAAAAAGAATCGCTTTTTACAACTAATTCAATTCAAAACTACGGCAAAATGCGGAGAATTATTAAAAAAAAATTTACTGTATTTAAAAGTACCTTAATCATACTTTATATTAAGATATATTACATTGTGGCACAATATATTTGATAACGATACTAAGTGCCATAGTCACTTGGTCATTCTCCTTTTGACTTTTCATACCTAGTCATCTACCCTATTGAAATGATTATTCTAGAGCAATTTATTTAGCCTTTAAATAATTTTCAGAAATAATGAAATCAAGTTCATTGCCATTACGTGATGGAGGTAAATATGTGTATTTAAATATTTAAAAACCTTATTTTCTTATTTTTATTCCGCTTTTTATTATTATTATTATTCTGTTTTTCATTTAATTTATCGAATTACTTTTTAATTAAGTTATAAAATTAGGATGACAAAGGGGAATTGGAATAACAACTTAACATCATCAGTTTTTGTATGATTTTTGTTATCAACCGACTTCAAAAAGAGGAGGTTCCCAATTATAGTTATTTTTTTGTTTGTATATGCTATGCAATATCTACAGCAATTTTAGACCGATTACAGAAATCCCTTTTTTTTTTTTAAAAGGAAAAAACTATAAAAAAAAATACTTGAATAAGTTTTGTTTTTACATTGATGCAAAATCAATTACATATAATTGTTGTGGGGTATGTACAGTACATTGTACAGTAGTGTACAGTCACAAGCAAAAAAAAAACATACACCCTCCAATTTTCATTGATTTTTTTCTTCAATTCTAGATCGATTTTGTGCACCGTACGAAAGAATTGTCTTGTATATTGTAGTATTGTAGTGTATTATTGAAAAAACGCTATGTGTATACATATTTTTTTTGCTCGTGACTGTATTGACAATAGTTATTTGTTCACAGCTAAGTACTGCACAATGGGTAGACACACCAAAGTGGATTGTAATCACTGTACGTGTGTGGCCGGTCAAATGTACATGTGTACGGGACTGATCTGCCCCACTCCTTATGGCAGTAAGTCTATTTTATCCTATATAAAATCAACTGTTGAGCCTTTAAGTCTCTTTTGCTATTAAATGTATTTTTGTTTGTTTGTTATCTTGTAGGTTTTAGGTTAAATTATAGTTTTCTTACCTCTAAAGTTATTATTTTCTTTAAATGTGTAGTCAAATAAGTTATAATCTAATAACGTACAAATTGTTACAGGACCGACATTTTTAGCAACTTGCAGAGAAGGAGTACATCGCAAAATAGACGCGTGCAACTTTTGTTTTTGTCGCAACGGCCATGAAATCTGTACCAACAAAGACTGCAACAATCTCTTGCGTAGGTTTATTATCTTATTACAAGCTAAAGAGTCATGCAAACTTTGGTTTTAAACGCTGCGTCGCCGCGTCGCGTCGGCGCGACCACGCGCAACTCAAATAAAGGCGCAAACGAACTGGCGGGCGTGTGGAACGGAATATTGTCAACGCGCATCTACCCCGTCTTTGAAAACGCAGTATGCATAGACTCTTCAATAATACGGATGATGACGAATTTTTAAAAGATTATATCCATCTTTTAGATAATAAAAAAAATATTAGACACGTATTTTTGTCTTGTCCCGTAAACAAAGAATTATGAAGATACAGCGAGTGAAATTCTTGAGTGACGTCACGTCTAAGCAAAAATTGTAACTACCCGTGACGTTACACGCCCCCACTCCTGAACTTTAAAGCCTTTCATCTTGAAAAAATACGTGTCTGTTATATTTTGATTATCTAAATGGCGGACTAAATAAATGTTGACTTTTCATACCTAACCGTCTACCCTATTACATCCGTCTATGTTGTCCTGAATTTTAATGTTGCTACTGGATGCAAAACGTCGAAATTTGGGTTTGTCAAAAAGGACGCTGCGCTGCTTGATTGGTATTGACAATGATTCAATAAAAAACATTTGATTAAATTAATCGCTGCAACGCATGAAGTTTTGGAAATCGTTGGAGTATATACTTCCCTATACTTATATCAACTTAAATATTATAGTCCAGAATTATTAAATAAACTAAAATTAATTTCATTCCACACAATCTTAACTTATAATTTTTGAAGAGACGAATTTCATCTTATTTTTCTGTCTGTTGGTTTTCGTGATTTTTAATTAAATATTTTTTAATTTTCCTGAAGAATTTAGTTTAAGAAGTCGGTGTCCAGAGGGTCATAGGCTTCGACGTGGCTGTAACAGATGCCTTTGCCTTCGAGGTGAAGAATACTGTACTAACCATCGTTGCAACGACAACTTGCAAGACTCTTCCCCTGGTATGTACTTAATAATAACTTATTATAATAATGATAAATGTTTATTTATTCAAATAGACATACGTAGGTACAATTTACATTAGTTACTTTATCCTTGTTAGAATCAAGAATTAATATATGGTCTTATGATCTTGCTTTTTGTATTTATACATGTAAAACAACCACTGTAGCCTTCCAGTTCTGGTTTTTTTTTTTAAGTTTTTGCATTCTTTATGTAATTTTATTTACTGATTTACGGTGAAAAATTATTAAATTCTCGTTCAAAAAGTGCCTTTGTTGTAAATAGGCTTTTTTTAAGGTGGTAAGAAAAAACATGTCTTTATCGTGTACTGAAGGCGGGTTTATCGCTTGAATTGGCTTTTTTTTAAGCTTTGTTATTCTAGTTGTCTGAAGTCAGCATCTGTAAATCGACATTTATAATTGGCCGACTAATCGGAAAAGCCAACTATTTGACGACACCAAGTTGGCTTTCCTGACTTTTCGGCCTAATTCTAATTATATTATTTAGCTTCTTCCATGTAAGTAGTTTAGTACAGATTAAAATAAAACTACTTTTTACGTATTATGCCCTGCAAAGGTGTTGAAACGTCGGGACCTAAAATCTAAAATAAACCGCTTCATAATCCGTAAAACTAGTTTTATTTTTAGTCTAATATTCGCGTAAAAGAAGTAAAGCTATAGTCTAATTTAGAATTTATGTGAATGCAATAAGAGATGCACAATTATTTTATGTTTTAAGTGCGGCAATAGCAAATAAGGTATGCTTAAAATTATTCTAAGAACATTAATTTAAAAATGAGAAACTAATTAAAACATAAAATTTAATACTTAATATTACTGAATACTTTACACCACACCTTACCTTACAAATATAATCATAATTGAGCGTGAAACAGTTTTCACATTATCCGATATTATATCGGTATCGGACTCCGATACGAGATTGGAGGCAAGTGAAAAATTTACCTGTCTTTATTATGATGCCATGATATTATGTGTAAAATTCTGATATTTTACTTGCCGCGGTATCGTATCAGTATCATTATCCGATACCGATATCGGATACTGATAATCCGGTACCGGATAATCTGAAAACGCTCTGATAGGTATTTAATAATAATTCAATTGCTTTTATTTAGAGAACTTGTATGGTTACTGGGACACGCAGAAATGTCAGAATGGAGAAGAAATGAAAGTTAATTGCAAGAATTGTATCTGTGTTAATCGAAAGTGGAGTTGTAAGCCCAAAAATTGTTTCGATCACCCAAGTACGTAACTATTTACACTTCATTCAAAGAACATTTAAGTTTACACTTGATGACCTTTGCGGTCGAGTGGCGTACGCACCGGTTTTTGAGATGTCGCTTGGTCTGAGGCCCGGGTTCGACCCTCGGACTGGTCAGTGTAGAAAAACTAATTTTCTACATTGTCTCGGGTATGGGTGTTTGCGGTATTCGTTGTCTCTGAATTCCATTTAAATAATTTAATTAAACTTTTACATTCTTATTACGAAGACCACGAAAAAAATTTACAAACAACTTAACTATCACAGAAAAAAAATATTATTTTTGTGCAACTGTAATACTGAGATTAAAACTTTAATAGAAGACATTGATACAATAATTAATTGTTATCTTTAATTAGTGTTATTTTACAGTACATAAAGATGATAAAAGGAAACAGTGTGAAGAAGGTGAAATTTTGGTAGATTACTGTAATATTTGCTATTGCCGCAGAGGGAAATTGTTTTGCGAAAACAATAATTGTGGTTATTTAAAAGGTCAAAGTAAGTATAGTACGAGAAATATTAATTGCATCAACTTACTATCAGAAATTTGATTCTTACTCTGTCTGTCTGCTTAATACTTTTTGTGGGCTAAACGGCTAAACATACTTTGGTGGTATTTTTTTCAAAAGATGGCTATGTTTTGTTGAAGAACCGAGGATACTTCTTGTGTTGATATCAATCTAAATTCTAAAGCCTAGCCTTACTTAACGGTGCGAATAATATTTCTTGAACTATATTTCTCTTGTCTTTCAGTTCATCATCTGCCTAGCCTTTTCTCAACTTTGTTGGGGTCGGCTTCCAGTCTTACCGGATTCAGCTGAATACCGTATTTTACATGGAGGGACGGCCTATCTGACCTCCACAACACATTTTACTGGGGAATACAGTATCCCATAGTAAGATTGGTTGTCAGAATTTGACTTAACGACTGCCAAAGATCATCGTACTATAACAGTCGGGACGTTGGTCCCGACTTGCCGTCGGGACAACGACGGGTCAACGAAGCCGTTGGGCTTAACATGCTTTCCGTGTGTTTATAAATGGTCACCCGTCCATGGACCAACCACGACGAGCGCGGCTTAACCTTTATTGTCGGTCAAATCGTACAGCTTACACTTAGCCACGAGCCCCTCAGCCCCCTTCTCTTGTCTTTCAGCTACTAACGTCTAAACAATTCTATAAATCTTTACTGAAGATTTTCTCAGATCAATATCACCTGATTTGACAGCGTTTTTTGATGTTTCTTTGCAGAGTTTAGTATGAAGAGAAATGGTAAGCAGTGCATTGAAGGCAGCAAGTATGATATAGACGAATGCAATTACTGCGTTTGTATTCGGGGGCGCGAAGAATGCACTGACTTGGATTGCGGCGTTAACAGTTTAAGTAAGATTGCTTATTTATAGATTTTCAAAGTTTTTTTAACTTGTGTATTGGCTTTTGGTGAAATTTGTGTATTGGTTGAGAAAAATTCTAACATAGTTGGGCAAAAGCTACGCAGAATAAGATCGTAGTTAGTTACTAATTGTTTGTTAAAACTCTCACAATATGAGTTTCTCGTGTTTTGTACAACACGTTTACAATTATCGTTTTGACATCTGTGGGTCACACAAATTTTCGTTCAAGGTCAACAAAGAAATAAGTAAGTTCTAAAAGTTAGCGATACTAATACTTACCTTTTTTGCTGCAAAATATCAGTGCAGCATGTCCGTACATGAAATACCTATTACTGATATTTTTAAACTTACCATATCTTATAGTCTCATAACAACATCATTAAATACACATAACTACATTTAGATAAATGTTCTCTTTACACAAACTTTAGGTATAATCTGATTATTTCATATTAGTGCTCGACTAGTTTCATTAATTAATGGATAATGCCTGAATTGTTTCAAACAAACACAAATAATTTATCATAAACTGATTTTTCCATTAGTTTACGATGTTTTTTATATGGGATACTTTGAGAAGATTGCTTATCGAGCTTCATGTGGAATCTATTTGGATTTATAACAACCATAAAAAATACAAATGCAATAAACGATTAGAATTTGTCTTTATTGGATTATTACAAGTAGGTACTGCATTTCAGAAAAAGAAAATACTGCGATATTTGTTACTATTTCAATATTTTAATTTAATTACTATTTTGATTATTTACAGATACTTCAATATTTTGATATTCTAATTATACTTTTTAGGTTATCAAAGATCACGTATTTGTTTGCAAGGAGATATTAAAAAACAAAAATGTAATTATTGTTATTGCTTCCTTGGTAACTGGCTTTGTACTCCATCGCATTGTTCAGATGATTTTGATAAAAGTAAGTGTATTCTTTAAAAAAATAAAAATGCGAACGTATTTGCTTGGATTTATGAAACCTTACACATATTGATAAGCAACTGTTAAAATATAGTTGCATTCCGTATGAGTATAATTGATTTTTTCAGAAAACAATAATCATATCTCGATCGAAAATATGTGCGAGAAAGGTCAGACAAAGAATATAAATTGTAATACTTGTGAATGTCACGATGGAGAGTGGATTTGTTCACTTTTGCCATGTTCAACTAAAGAAACGGACCAACACAAATTGCGTAAGTAATTTCATTCGGTCAGAATTTACCACCTAACTTTACACACAATCCAACCTTATAGTAATATTATAAAACGGGGATTAGCGCGTTCGTCTGCTTGCGACCACGGCTTGTGTAACCCGGTCGAAACGTCAAGCCCTAAAGGTATTTAAGCATGTAGTACGCGCTAATCCCCGTTCTATAATATTACTGTAAACATGCAGCGCGATAGTTTAAAAGTTATTAAGACAATCCATCCTTTTTGTGCATATTATTATAATCAATCAGTTAAAAATAATATTGCGAGCTAGTAGTAACATCGAGGCTCACACTCAATGAAAACGAAGAGAAATCAGTTTAGTACGAAACATTTAGAATATCTTAAAAAAAGGAGATGCCATTCTCAAAAAGGACAATTATTCGTATGAACCACAAAAAACACGTTTGCGCATTGTTTAATCCTAAATAAGATATTAAATGCCTAGTATACTGTAGTAAATATTCAACATAACAAGACAGTGTAACTTACACTTGCCCAAAAATGCCCGACTATTGTTACGGGCCAAGCAGTCCGTTTTAAAGTTGCATACGGATATGAAACAAGTCGAGCACTTTCGAGCTAATTAAAATGAGTAAAGTAGTTTGTTTTGTTTTGCATAAGAAATTAGACTATGTACATATTAGAATAATTTTAAAATAATTATGTTAAGCTTATTACAAAACTTTTATGTGGAAAACCGGTCTTTTTTAATTCCAGTTCCCCTAAGAAACCAATATCATTCACCAGTTGGCTGCAAGCAAGGTGAAGAAAACTACATAGGCTGCAACCTCTGTTTCTGCAACAATCGTGAATGGGTGTGCACCCAAAGAAAATGTGACGAATCAGATGAATATTACCAGGATGTGGGTTTCCTGCGGCCGGAAAAGCTGGCTGACACTTGTAAGTTAAACTGCACTTGCACTATTTGTATACCAGAAGGTGCGTCCAGATCAGGTGAACGCGCACCAAATGCGTAGCGGTTTGCGAGCTGCGCTTGCATTTCTAGTTCGCGAGCCGTTCATTAACAGTTCGGGAGCTAGATAAGCCTTGCCCGATATGAACCTCCCCTTAGGGTGCTGTCTATTTTTGTATTTTGTGTTTGCCGTTCGATAAGTGCCTATATTGAATAAAGAATATTTGAATTGAAATGCGCTGCGCGCAAATAGCTCCTGATCTCCGCCAGATTTGCCTATAATTTAGTTAGTTATTTCCCATGTAGTTTTTGTCAAAAAAAAAAGTTTTGTTTCTCGCAATTACGTCGATTGTGCACTAAGTGCGAGAAACACCCAATAATCGGCTTCATAGACATGATTATCATTGACCTATAAACATCATTTTATATAGAAGGCCTATAGAATACTACTCTCGAAAAAATATTTACAGTGAATATAATGATCTCTTAAAATCGTTCTTTCTTTTTTTGCAGTGTTTTACTTAGAACCTTGTACTTCGGGAGAACAACGTCATAAGGACAAGTGTAACCTTTGCTACTGTGCGAATGAAAAGTGGTTCTGTCAAATTAATTATTGTGGGAAAAATGTCGACATTATGGGCCGAGAAAGAATTTCGGAACCGATATTTGGAGGTAGATATGTCTATAACAATATTTTGATATGTATATTGGGCATTGAGGGAAAATTACTATTTAAACGAGGTTTATTAAAGATCCCGACTATTCAACGCCTTTGAAGGTGTCATATTTCCGGGCAGACTGATGTGGTACTCATCTTAATCTTAAACTAAAATGTAAATAAAATCAGATTGAATCCGTTTGACAAGTACTTTAATTTAAAAAAAAAAAACATTGTTTTCTGTTTTATACACCAAATCGTTGAATAGTAATCAAATCTCGATTTAATTTAATAACTCTCTAAATAACGTGATTTTGCAAAGGTACTAAAGGAACTGGCCTTTGCCCAGCAGTGGGATATAATATAGGCTAAAATAATACGGTGACAAACGCAAAACTTTTTTTGTGAATGGAACCCGCCATATGAACCAAATGTGTCGATTTTAATAGAACTGTTATTCACATTATAAGTCACAATAGTTCCATTTCTATTTAAAAAAAAGGAATAAAACTTAAATAACATTATTTAGTTTTCTATATGTAGTTAGTTACTATATCTTCAATTCTTTTAAATTACAGAGCCGTCTTATACCGCAAAATGTAGGAAAGGCGATAGGCGGAAAAAGGATGCATGCAATACATGTTATTGTCGTCATAAAATGTGGTTCTGTGAAAACAAAGCCTGTGCTAATATCGACGAGGTACCAGAAATACGTATGTATATAAGTTAAAAACATACAAATAATTAATCTTAACAGAAGTTATGTTAATGAGGAAGATGTAAATAAAAAAAAAAACGCATTTTTATTGGCTTATCGAAAAATTTAGGTGAATAAAAAAATAACTGCGAAAAAATTATGTCGATATCTCCAGTAGTTAATTTTTTATAAATTTTTCAATTTCGTATCTCCCGATAACTTTTTGAGCCGGCCGAGAACCTGTCGTGACGTCATGCCGCCGTACCGCAGGCGACGGGCGCTCGGGCCGGCCGGTGGTTATTTTAAAATTATGATACCTCCTAAGATGTTGATGGAAATCAAGTAATGTCAAAGACAATTTTGTTCACAATTAAATACTTGTGATTAATATCACATTTATTTAGATAAGGATTAGTATAATTTTGACAAAACGCCTTCGCAAATAATTCATAATTTAAAACAAAGTTGATTTCCATAAAAATGCGGTTATAGTATTAAATCTTGAAAGATAGCCATATGTTGTCGCTGACTTTTTTTTAGAACTTTTAAAGAGGAACAATTTCGTCATACATGATTTTTGCCTAACTTCAACCGTTTACGCTGCGCACGCAACGGAAGTTCACAAATAGGGATATTTTTCCGTTTTTGTTACATTTTCCATTGATGCTTCGCCCTATTGGGTGCAGCGTAGTGTTATAAAGTCTGAATCAGTAGTTCCTAAGATTAGCAAGTTCAAGCAAACAAACATACTCTTTAGCTTTATAATATCAGTATAGATAGGTAGATTTCTCATGTTGAACATTTTACTCATGTTCGAGAACATGAAAAGCAGCGGAATGCTAAATATTCAGTAGTATATGTGCCCCAATGTTTCACAAAATCCCCTTTTAAAATAAATAAAATTTAAACTTCCTATTGCATTATCTATCTGTGACTGAAAGTTCTGTCAAAATCGGTCCAGCCGTTTCAGAGATTACCCGGAACAGGCAGACAGCCAAACAAAAAAAATTAAACATGTTTTTTTACGTAAGTATGTACCGTATTTGTAGTTAGTGTAATGCTGTTAACCTAAAGTGTGTTTGTAATTTCATATTAAGAATAATTAAGATATCTATGATAATATAAGAAAGAGGCAAGATTTGATTGATTGTTTCTTTGTTTGCATTTTGAATAGGCTACGAAATTATTAAACCTATTTAAAAAAATCTTTCATTGTTGATTAGCTACACTATCGTTGCGTGAAGTAGCCTATATTATATTAAAATAATAATAGGGATCCTTACTAAAACTCCAATAAAGCAACAAGTGTTCTTTCATTAAAAAAAAAATACAATGACGTCGCTGGAAATGGCGACCTTGTGTTTGACCTTGGTAGTAATCCTTATCAAAATAATTTGCTTTATATTTAAGACTGCTTTAATACCATTATATCATCATCATCATGTCAGCCCGGAATCACCTACTGCTGGCTATACCCAGCCTCCCCTTTTTTCTGCTATTGTTATCTGTCCTGCTCGTAATATAATACATTATATTATATATTATTATTATATTAATACAGTATATTAATTCAAGTTATACAATACCATTATATAACTTGATTTTTTCAATTTGGACATTACCTTCGAAAGATAACACGAGTTCAAAAGTATAAATATTAGAAAAAAGTCGCTTGGTTAATGGTGGCCGCTCTCTCCGCTCGGCTAACTATGCGATGTAGACGTCACTGGAGTACGGGAGGGGAGTAAACTAAAATAAAATATAAAATGTAATAGAAAGATTCATAAACAATAATAAAAAAAGAAATAACAATCCAATTTTCTATATAATGAAATTTAATGTACCTACTCTTTTTTTGTACCCCATTCAAAAACGTGTTTGTGTGAGTGTTTATTAAAATTAATATATTTTAAAATGTTTGTTAAATACTCGTGCGAAGCCGGGACGGGCCGCTATGGATAGAAATAAAGTTTTAGCATTATTTTTCACATTGAAACGATCTTTTCAAGAATGACGACTTGTTCTTCCTTTTCATTAATTTACGACAATATAATACACGAGCACATACTTTTTTTTTGTCATTCCGGGCACAAATCAGTTTTCAGTTTCTAATATAAATTAATTTTAAACACAAGCTTCAAATTTAACTAAGCTCACAGCAATAGTGTAGACTTATCAAACAAGCCCAAACGCGATGCGATTACGTCATTTAGTTAGAGAGTTCCTCGGGCCACCTTCTGGCGCCATCATCAGATCAGCTCGAAAGTACTATAAAATTATATTGTCATCCAAACTTAACAGATATACAAAATTTCAGCTCAATCAGTTAAAGATATCTGTTTCAAAATTAAGTTGCAAGATTCCACTCGTAGCTGTAGGTACAAACGTATACATTGAATGTTAAATAAAAGCTTGTAAAGATATATTTTTTGGCGTGCTAACTGTTGTATTAGTACAAAGAAGACTATTCAGTAACTTTACGCTACTCTTTTTTCCATATTTAGCAAAATCTAGAAAAATATGCGAGTAAAATAAAAATACTGCACGAAATCGTATGTACGGGAGCGGAGGACGGGCGTTGTGACGTCACGCGTTGATCGGGCGAACCAAAACTAAATTTAAGAATGCCCGACTTTAAAAATTCGTAAAAAATAGAGTTTTTGAGATATCGCTAAAATTTTTTCACCATTGTTTTTCTAATTTTTAGTTTGATTTTTCTAGATGATAAAAAAAACATGCTCATCTTCCTCATTGTGCACTTTTTACTTGCTGGGGAGTTTGTTTCGCGTTTTTTTCTCCATAGGTAGGAAGCGAAGGGTGAGCGATAAACGAGATAACTGTTCATTAAAGCTATAGTTTTTCATTAATTTATTTACAAAATTATCGGTAAAATAATTTCTGGCGCGCTATTTTCAACTTTGACTTCGGTTACAAATCCTCACGCGGTTTAAGGTGTTTTCACTTTTTTGCCGTACAAATTTCGGTTATATCGGGTGAAAAGTCTTAAAAAGCCAAGAACACTGTAGTAAATATTTAAATTACACCAATTACAGTGAAAAATAACAGGACAGCGTTACAAAACACTTGCCCGAAAATGCTCGACTTTATATGTTACCCGGATATGAAACTAGTCGGGCATTTTCGAGCAAAACCTGTAAGTAAAGTCTTACTGTTAGTCAATACAATTTAGTCTATAATCTATGTATCTGCCTATTAAGGTCATTTTACAATAAATATTTTCAGTTTATGTTCTAACTCATAAAGAGGGGAGGGAAATATGCAATCATGGTTCAATTCAAATGATACATTGCAACGAGTGTCAATGCCGCGAAAGTTCTTGGTATTGCACATTGAAAACGTGTGCTGGTTACGAAACTGAAGCAATAAGTAAGTGGTATGTTTTTTTTTTCAGTTTTAATATTTCACCAAATTATATGTATGTAATAATTATAGTTATGTGTCACAGAAGTTAGAATTACCCATTACTAGCTTATGTGAATACTGAAATGAAACGATTTTTTGTTTCACTACGTAGATATTGGATCAAGGGCTTTTAACACCATGTAATTAGTGATCTGGCTTGGCAAAGTACACGACACAGACAACTGACACGTTAAAAACATCATCATCATCCCTATTGGGTTTATGAAGTAAAAAAATCGAATGGGGATCATGAAGATTTTTGGAATGTCTTGTACATTGGGCACGTACCAAAAGTTAGAGCCATTAAATCCATAACGACATAGATGCATACATTTTATTCTGAGTTAGGACGCAGCGACCTTCCGCTTTCTAACTTCAATTCGGTTTTTTGGAAAAAGAAAAAACTACATACCTACATATTTTTTTCTTACTTCGGAAAATCAAAATATACTTTATTTTAAGAATCTTTCTAACTGTCTTAATAGTTTTTTTTTTTTTTTTTTCTATACCCTGTCAACATCTTTACTAAGCACTTCATCACTTACATTAACTTTACTGCGCCTAAACTATATTTTGCTAATCTAGAGTTTTTTAACAGAAACAGGCCTCAAAAACGGGACTTGTGTGAGCGGTATTGTCAAACGACTGCATAAGTGCAAAGTTTGCCATTGTGTATATCAAACGTGGTATTGCTCCCTCACATGCATTATCGAAACGATGCGATTTAGTGAGCTTGAAGGTAAGCTGATTGATATATTAATATAATACTAAAACATAATTTTATCAAAGGAGCCATTATTTTTAATGGCTGAATAGACTTCCAGCAATAGCCAAGGATTTCAGCGACCGAGCAACGTCTAAACAACAAAAGTCGACTAATATACTCAGAAGAAAGACAAATACATACACACGCTAAACATTTAACTCAAATGATATACAACCTCTTTGTTTTTGTGTGCATAACAACTTACGATTTCTGAAGAATGCGTCAGAAATAAAGACCTTAGATGCGGTTTTTTAGATTCTGGGAGAAATTTGCTAAAAAAATTGTTTGTTGAGTTCTAAATAGTTTAGTAGCATACAGTTTTCTTATTGTTCTAGTTTTAAGTTTGTAATGTACCTCTTTAAATATACGAGGAAATCCCTTTGCGAAAAGATTTTAGTTCCAAACCCATTTACAATATCGAAAAACCTTTAACGTGATATTTCGCCGTTGGCGATGTTAATAGTTGTCCTTCTGCAGCTGTTTTCACCAAGCACTTCTTTGCCAGTCTACTATTCTCCAAAAATCTTTCATAAAGTTGTTTATGTTAGACGAAAAGTACTAAAAGGCAATCATATAAGTTGAGTTAAGGTTTGACAGTTGATTTTTACCACGATCTTTGAATAAAAATGATTTTGAACAATTCCAGTTCCTCCAAGAAACCAATATGATTTACCAGATGGCTGCAAGAAAAATGAAGAAAAAAAAGTAGGATGCAACCTCTGTTTATGTAACGATCGTGAATGGTTGTGCACCCAGAGAAAATGTGACGTGTCAGATGAATATGACCATGTGGATCTCCTGCGCCCGAAAGAGTTGGCTGACACTTGTAAGTTAAACTGCACTTGCACTTCTTGTCAGGTAGACAAATCCTGAGCTGGAAACTTAATTAAAGTAACCCCAAAACGCACTTTTTACTTTTTTCTGATGCGAATATACTTTTACTTGCAGTATTTCACTTACAACCTTGTAGTTCGGGAGAAAAACGCTATAAGGACAAGTGTAACCTTTGCTACTGTGCAAATAAAAAGTGGTTCTGTCAAATGAATTATTGTGGGAAAAGTGTCGACATTATGGGCCGAGAAAGAAAAGTGGCACCGAGTTTAGGAGGTCCCCGTAAGTATACGCCTTTAACAATGTTTTATATTTTGATTGAAATGAAACTACTAAACGATTGTAACTTTGGTTTATTTTAAGATCTAGTAAATGACTTTATTAAGTTTTAGAGCGACACACGCAAAATGGTTTGTTGTGAATGTAACCGACATTTTAACCAAATATGTCGATTCGAATGGAAGTTTTATTAATCTATACTTATAATAAATCTGTAGAAGTGAAAATT
Source organism: Autographa pulchrina (assembly GCA_905475315.1). Taxonomy (NCBI): domain Eukaryota; kingdom Metazoa; phylum Arthropoda; class Insecta; order Lepidoptera; family Noctuidae; genus Autographa; species Autographa pulchrina. Next base: position 3,516,001 of record FR997775.1, read on the forward strand.
CTGTACATAGAAAATATCAAAAACACTCAACGACACCGAACACAAAAGAGTGAAAAAAAAATTTTTGTCTGTCTGTCTGTCTGTTTGTTCAGGTATCACGCAAAAACTACCGGTTCGATTACGATGAAACTTGGTATAATTATTCTTTATTATCCTGGGCACCACACTGGGTAGTTTTTATCCCGGAAAAGTATAAACAATAAAAAACAAACTTAATTTTGCTTTTAAAAACTCATTGATAAGTTTCGTCATCCACGCAAACGAAGTCGCAGGCACAGCTAGTTACAAATAAAAAAAGTACCATATACATAAGCACATCGATTTGATTAGAACTTTTGTTATTACACGAATAAAAGTAATTAATCTTTGATATAATGACATCGATTTCTATAATGTACTTGTTGGCTTATTAAAAAATGGTTCATATCTTTTATATTTCAGAGTCCTTTTATACTGCAAAATGTAGGAAAGGCGCTAGGCGGAAAAAGGATGCATGCAATACATGTTTTTGTCGTCATAAAATTTGGTTCTGTGAAAACAAAGCCTGTACTAATATCGACGAGGAACCAGACAGACGTATGTATATAAGTTAAAAACGTAGAAATAATTAATCCTCATATCTGCTTTGTTAATTGGGTTTTCCTTGCTGGGGAGTTCCTTCGCCTTTCCTTTTCCAAAGCTAAAACATTTGGGTAGGGTCGCGATAAAAGTGCTGTTTTTTTTTACTTGCCGTTCGAAAAGTGCTGCTTTGTTGCCTTTTTTAACCGACTAAAAAAAGAAGGTAATTATTTAGGAGTCGGTTTTTTTTTTGTAAGAATTATGTTTATTTAAATTATTATTTTTTTGTAACACCTTTTTCGGTAAAATTATTTCTGGCGCGCTAGTTAAACTTGGTTCTTCGGTTACGAAACCTTACGCGGTCTAAGGTATTTTCACTAGTTTTCAGTATAAATCTCCTTAATATTGCAGGAACAAATCTTTTCGATAGGTACCTATTCAATTGCAGTAAAATGAAATTTGCTATTTATTTTTATTATTTTTTCATAACTTTTTGTTTTAGCAATTATTTTTATTTTGCTTTGATTTTATTTTGATTTTGTTAATACGTATTGTAAATCTATTCTGGCATAGAAAAGTACTAGCAAATCTCTACTCTACTCTATAAATTAACTCTGATTGTTCAGAAGGGCCATCGTTACGTTTTTCAAGTTTTAATTGTTTCGTTGGCACTTACTGCAGCCTAAACTTGGCTTGGCTTGATGGATTTTAGCTTGAAAGCTGTGATAACGAGTGTCAAATAGATTTATTTTCATTAGGTTAATATTATATACAGGGTGTTAAGAAAACCCTGTCCGATCCGTAAAGGTGTTATTAGGTATCGATATCTGATTACAAAAATGGAAAAAAAATAAAAAAAAAATATAACCTAAAAAAATTTAAATAAAAAAAAGTCGAGACAGAGAGTCGGCGTCATCACAGATGCTACCTAATTACCTAACAAAAGGCCCCCAAAAATACCAACGAATTTGGTGTTGTAGTTTTTGTTTTAATCTCAAATTTAGGGAATTTCGGAGCAAAAAATGGTTGTTTCAAAATTCATTATTATTGTTTCTATCATGAATTTTCCAAATTTGATATTTTATTTGGGCATGTGATTGTGAACCATATATCACCCTTTCGGGTCGGACAGGGTTTTCTTAACATCCTATATATCTATATATTTTAATACATCATTACCATTTTAGGAATACTAAGGGCGGGATGCACACCTGGCACTTTTAAAATGATTAAATGTAACTCGTGTGTTTGTCGGAATGGTTTCTTTGCGTGCACAAAAAAAAATTGCGTGTAAAATATGAAAAAGGACTATTTAAGAAATCAAAAAACACAATATGGAAACTGCGTCTTAGTTTTTGATCAATAAAACAAACAAAAATACTGATTGATAAGACCAGGATGTTTCTTGAAAACCTTAAAAATAAAGTAGGGCTGAATTTCCTTAATCACCCTCACAAATTAATGTAATTTGGAGACAAAATCAAGCTGCTCATACAAAAAATATATTAAAATATTTATAAGATGTGTTTATGAATAACAAAATAAAATGTATATATAATAAGAAACATTGTTTTTTGATTTTATTCCCAGCATAATATTCCAAACGTTGTCTGTATCAGTTCCGACAAAACTTCATTAAAAAAGTATATAAAGTTAAACAAATTAATGTCATAGATTGATTAATTTGTTTTAAATCAATCCATTTTTGAAAATGTTGCATTACATGTTTTTAAGTTTTGTATATTTATGAATTTGAAATGCTAAAACTAAGGTACCTACTGTTCTCGCAGAATTTTTGCAGAGAACTAATAGTATTGATCTATTTGACCTTCAAAATACTTTATTTAGAGCAATGAAGCAAATGCAACACTGCACTGGGGTAATTTCACATTTTATGGTACTACTCGTGATCAGAGGACTGGTTTGTTCCTTGCACAGAGAATCGGCATTGCCATTCAACGTGGCAATGCTGCTAGCCTTCTGGGCACGTTTCCCGCCATTGACAAGGATGACGATGATTTTTTTGACGCCTGTTAGTTTTATTTATTTATGTAAGTTTTATGGTAATTGAGTGCTTACGATCAAACCTAAAAACAACCTCCAGCAGTATGCGAATGAATGTATAACTAAAAGTTTATATTTTGATAAGGCTTTTAATGTTTACTTTCTTTTCTAGTTACTATGAATCAGCAAATTTTGACTAATAAGTGTAAAATAGGACATGTTCTGAATTTAGACTGCTATACCTGCGTTTGTATGGCAAGAGGTTATCATTGCACTATGAAGAAAAAATGTCGGGTCGACCCAAAAACTGGCAAACGTACGTAAGCAATTGAGAGTCCATTATTATACATATTTCAAATAGCAGATACTTCTCCATTATTTAACTTTTATAGACCGTAAACGACTTTTCTTTCGCGAACATGTATTGCCTGAAATGCCTGAACTGTTTCGAGCCTTAATGAAGCCACTGCTCGAGCATAAGCCTTTTACAACACTAATCTCTTATCCAGCCCCTAAACAAGTGGCATTTCTACAATCGATTGACGATTATTAAATCACTCAAATATATGGACGTGCCAAGTCTAAGAGGTTTTACAATATCCGATACGATATCGGTAGGTATCGGAGACGATATTGGCCAAGGAAAATGTATAAAATTTGCGAATCCGATGTCTAATATCGTATCACCTAACGTGAAAGACAGGTACATGTTTCATATATTTTAGTTGCCCCGATATCGTATCGGATAATTTGAAAACGTTCTAAAACGCATGACTTGTAGAAAACAAATCCCATGTTCGTAATAAGGCGACTATATTGGTTGAGTGGCTTACACACCGGTTTTCAGAGTGTCGCAAGATCTGAGGTCCCGGGTTCGATCCCCGGACGGGTTAATGTAGAAAATCAGTTTTCTACATTGTCTCTGGATGTTTGTGGTTCCTTTGTTTTCTCTGATTCCATGACATAAGTGTTGTAAATGTAAATGAATGTGCTGTTGTCCACATTTATATTTCTACCGTCGGCAGTAGAAATGTCAGGTGTCTAAAAATTTGTGTGAATACCGTCGTTAGGTATTATTAGCAGTCTATAGTTATTATACAGAAATAATTATGCTAAGATATACTTCACTTAAATACGTTAATATTTATATAAAACTAGCTGTACCCGCATGCGTTGCAATGCAATTTTTTCTACCTAGCACCTGCCTACTACCTACCTACTACCACTTAGGGGTATGAAAAATAGATAGTAGCCGATTCTCAGACCTACTGAATATGCATATAAAATTTCATAAAAATCAGTCAAGCCGTTTCGGAGGAGTATGGTAACTAACATTGTGACACGAGAATTTTATATATAAGAAGATTAAATAATTTAAATTACTTATTCTTAGTGTCGAAAAAAAAATTAAATTACTTTTTAATTTTCAGCATGGTTGCGCACCTCAAAATGTAAAGTTGGAAGCAAGTATCCTATTGATGAGTGCAACTATTGCTTTTGTATGGAAAACGACGAATATATCTGCACTAACATTACCTGTGGTCCTGATGGTGAGTAACTATTTCAATAAAACATTGCCTCCTGTTAAACACGTACGATACTTATTTTAGAATATCGCTGTATTTTCATTTGTACATAAATAAAGAAGTATAGCTGTCAAATTTAATTCTGACTAAAATTTATGAGCATTCTATAGGCTAAAACTACACGACGTTAGTAAACCTAATAATGAATTAATAAAAAAGAAAATGTTTTTTCTAGATTCTTTTAATCCTATCATGAAAAGTTATGCTTGTGAAATAGGAAAGAAGGAGCCAATAGATTCATGTAACTACTGCTATTGTACCTCTGACCAGATGTGGGACTGTACCAATAACTATTGTCCAGGAAAGCGAGAGCATTGTATGTAAAGTTTATATATTTTATATGATCCTCTTCAAATCCTTGTTCCAATTATTTGTAGTTTCCCTGTACCAATTATTTGAGGTCGGCGCAATGCGTATTCAGCTTCCATTCATCTCTACTACAGTAGTACTACTCGTCATCTCAGCACTCAGTCCTTTATTCCTCATATCATTTTTCACCCAATCCATCCATCTCTTCTTCGGTCTTCCTGTGCATGCATCTAGTTACATTTTATAGTGTTTTATCCTTAAATCCATCTTTTCCGCTGGATATGAACTGACCCTTAAGATGCGGTCTATTATGTAATATGACGTCCGATAAGTCCTGCTGTGTTGCCTATAAGAATAAAGAATTTTTGTATTGAATTAAAGAAACATTTCTATGCAATTTTTAAATTATTTTTCAGCTTATTTAAGACAAGAGCAGCGCAAATGTCACGTAGGAACCAGATACCGACTAGATGCATGCAATTATTGTTACTGCGATTATGACCGGAACCTAATCTGTTCAAATCACTCTTGCCCACAATACAGTACGTAGGAATGTTATTTACACTTTTATTTTAAAATATTTTATTATTTGGAAATCCCTGTCCCGTCATCACGGAACAAAATCAAAAATAATACCCAGACCTTAGTCAAAATGGAAGATGTATTGCATACCAAGTGTAGGTATAAGGTTTTATAACAATTATTTGTTACTTTTTAAAATGCGATATGACCAACAAGCAAGCAAGAAAACCAACATTTAAAAGATTCCTTAAATTTTGTTACAATACAATATAATATAATATTCTGATTAAAATACATTTTATCCAACGAAAAATAAATTCATAAATGAATGAATTAATATAATAAAACAAAATCGAGCGAACTTTACCGCGACTTTGTTGGCTCGCCGCTAAAGCTCGCTCGCCGTCGCAAGTAAAACTGCCGCGTGAGCTCGTCCATCACACCCTTTGCATTTTTCAGATATTGCACGAACTTCACATAATTGTGAAGTAGGCGAGAGACAGAGAGTAGATCCTTGTAACCATTGTGTGTGTAGTACTGACGGTGTATGGGATTGTACGAGTAATTATTGTCCAGAGCATATAGCTCGAACAATTTATTTTGGTAAGTATGTTTTTCTGCATTTATTTATTATTTTGTTTTCAGCCATTATCGTCCAACTGCAGGGTAAAGCCTTCCCTTTCCTTCTTCCCGTTTTCCCGGAACTGGGCTATTGTTATCCACAATATTGAATAGTGTCAATTTCGTCCCAGCATCTCCTTCTAAGCCTGCCACGAGGTTTTTTCATATTCTGTGACGTCCACATTGTGTTTTCCTGAAATAGACACAAGTTTATGTCGGAAAGAGCAAGCACACTCCTTCGCGCACAGTCTTTTCTGCTTCTGCTTTGAGGACAATGCAGAAGCAGAAAAGACTGGAAATTCATAAGTTTTGCTGATCAAAAAGGGATAGTCCATCTATATATAGACTCAATGGCCTTTTAACCAATGCATAAATTAAACAATATTATATTTCCTAGAAACTCGTCTAAGCTGAGCGCAGCGCTAGCAAACAACCAAGACTTTTTCGGATGTTTATATGAATCGTCTTTCCAAAACTCTGGTGTCCCACTTTTACTTACTTCTTTATTATGTTCTTAATATTTTGACTATTCTAGGGAATCCTGAAAGTATTTGGAGTACTGAAAGTGAATTCCTGATGCCTGAACCTTGTGTAAATGGCGCCCGGAAGCAAATCGATGCTTGTAATTATTGTGTGTGTTTGGATAATCGACAATACTGCAGTAAAAAGAACTGTAATACTAAGGCAGGTGAGTATCTATTATAGAAAAATAGTTGCTACACTTAGAAATATATTTTTTTGCGTATTAATAGTAAATTTTTTGAAGGATTATTTTTTACAAGAGCCTAAATTTACTTGAAGTAGCATCAAACCAAGGTGGCACACTAAAAATATATTTTAATTTAGGTTCATATTTTCTGGAGCCTCCCTGCTCCTCCGGAGAACCACTGCCCCAACTGGACCCATGCAACGAATGCATTTGTTTAGACGGAGCAATTGTGTGTTCGAAAAAAGCATGCACTCGAACAACGCAAGGTAAGGATAAATAAATAAATGCGGCTTTCACATACATTGCTCTGGACCCAAAGTAAGTAGCTAAAGCACTTGTTAAAGAATTCAGAGACAACGAAGGTACCACAAACACCAAAACTCGTGACAATGTAGAAATGTGGTTTTCTGCATACGTTTAGTACGAGAATGACCATGTTAGGTTAATATAGGTAACATTCTCCAAAATAACATTAAAAAACACATCATCAAAACTGGCGAAAAGGCAACGCAAAACAAGAAAAAAGTTGAATACTGTAGTGATATAACCTTCGATATTCACGTTATTTTAAAACAAATTAATAATAATAAACCTCCATTCTAGAGGCTAGTAATACAAGATCTCGCATGTGTGAGGAAGGAGACAAATTCTTTTTGGAAGATGGCTGTAATTACTGCGTATGTAGCGGAGGTCAAGAATTTTGTACTTCAAGAGCTTGTATGATGGTACATGGTAAGTATTCATGAAAAAGTAAGGTGATAGTGGCGCATTTTGGAGGTAAAACCAAATAGTTTGGTGCTATTCAATAACAAAAGTTGTTGATAGTAAGTGAAACAATGGGATGTGGAGTCACATAGGCGGATGCTCCATGTAAAATACGGTATTTAGCTGACTCCGATAAGACTGGGAGCCAATCCCAACATACTCGTAGTTGAGAAAAGGTTAGATGCTGACGACGGAAAAGTGAAAAAAAGTCTTGCACATGCTCCTTCCTTGATATTGTAGTTCTCATAAGAAACACATCAAGGTATCACGCCATTTTGTGAGACTGCATCGAGAAATGGCGTGATCTTAAAATATGGTATATGAAAAAAAAAAATGATTTGACATCGCCATGTCATGATACTAAGTTCCTTGTCCCTACATACGTGAATTGACTTCAATTGCTAGATTTCTGTTAGCCGTTCAAAACGTGTTACTGATTAACTTACAGATACAAATGCTAAATGTAACGAGGGCGACATAATTCCTGCTAAAGATCATTGCAATATGTGCGTCTGTGTTCACGGAAAAGTGACTTGCACGAACAAAATATGTCGGAAAATAAGACGGCAAGGTACGTAAAAGATGTATAAACACCAGAAATTTTAAATAATAGTAGACGTCAAAAAAATATATAATTATATTTATTTTGCGCTGGTCTTTAAAGCGATGAATTTTATTTATTACTAGCTGTGCCCGCGGCTTCACCCGCGTGAATACTCATATCGCTATATTTTGTACAATTCATACACTATCTATATAAACTATAGCCTATATGTTATTCCGATGTATAAGCTACATTATTGTAAAGTTTCATTAAAATCTTTTCAGTACTTTTTGCGTGAAAGAGTAACAAACATTCAAACAAACTTTCGCATTTATAATATTAGTATGATATCAGATATGGTAAAAATGGAAGTAGGCAATTTGTAAGTGAAAATAAGAGTTCTAAAAATCAATATTGATGAATCCCATGTCGTCCAGTTCATCCTTTGAAAATTTTCAGGACAAAGTAAAAGAAGAAGTGGGTTTAGGTTTAAAAAGTTTGGTGATCCCACATCACCAAGTAACATTAAACCTGAACAGATTTGCGTCGAGGGTTTCTTCTATAATCCTGATAATTACGACCCGAAGTGTCCAAATATCTGCGTCTGTGACAGAAGAGAACTATTGTGTACTGATAGAAAATGCGGAAATAAAGACAAAGGTATGATTTTAACTTAAAAGTCCGGTGAACAGTCAAATCCTGTGCTCAAACTAACTGCGCAGATCTATTCCATAAAAAAATTTAAACTAAAACTGTCCCGTGGTTTTGCGACCATAGTTCTGTTCCCGTTATATCATCGGGATAAAAATTACCTTATGTGACAATGCAGATTCTAATCTGCCTGCGTGTGGAATTTCCTTTAAAACCGTTCAGTTGTTTTTGTCAGAAATAACATACGAGTACATTCGTCTCAATATCTATAGGTCCTTGTAGTTTACTTGGTCTCAGTCAATTATAGTAATGTATTATCGTCTACGGATTATTTTTTATTGAAGTTGAAATCACAGTAATTTATTTTTTTACGCCCAAGAGATGTCTTTCACAATTTTGTCGTTTTGAATTTTTATTTGTGACTGTAAATGGAAACCGTTTTAACTGTTTATTTAATTCCAGAGCTACCACCGGAATGGGGGTCTAAGTCAGTGAAACATAAACACAAGAAACTAGCTCTGAAGCAAACGGGCTGTGTTGATTATCAATCCCTGCCTTCTGACGAGCCTTGCAGTCACTGTCATTGTTTAAATAACCGAAAAGTCTGCAATATTACAAGATGCGTGCAAGACAAAGAAGAAATGATTGCGAAATCTGGTTTGGATTTTTAATATTTTTGTACAAAATTATGTAGAATACTGAATGGGTACATGAAGAGAAAGACAACAAAAAAAATGGATGGATTGCGTGAAAAATAGTAATAAAAAGGAGTGAATGCTGAGATGACGAATAGTAGATATTGACTGGAAGCTGAATACGTATCGCGCTGACCACAAATAATTGGGAACAGGGCAGAGAGATGATTATTGTTTAAGTTATACAAATACAAATATTTAATTATAATAATTATGTTATGACCGATTGGTATAAATTAAGTCTTGTACTGAAAATGGGAAAACACTAGACTTATACTGAATACCAAATATTATACACACACACACACAGGGCCGACTAACACTGTGCGATCCCCGCACGGAAAAATCATTCGTGCACTCCACAAATGTTAGTTCTAAGTCTATGTGTTCTTTCCTCATGTGATTTAAAATTTACAAAACCTTCCGCTATTAAAGGATTAAGTTCTTTAGAGAAGGGGTGACGAATGAAAAACCTTGTGGTACCTTCCTTGTTTCTGAATTCCATAACACAAATACTTTAGCAACTTAATTTGTAGTCCACATTCATTTATTTTAATTTTTTTTTTTAACTTCTTTATCGATTTTTTTTAAATTATCCTATTTTTTGCAGTACTTTTGAAAAAGCCATTGGAACCATTACCGGAGGTATTCTGCACACCGTTCACATTCTTCAGTCCGGACAACAACAGATTCTGTAGAAACTGTTTCTGTCTACATAACGGACTCGCGATATGTTTGCTTAATTTCTGCAAATATTCTAAAGGTAAGCTAAAAAATATTAAGATGAATAACAAAGATGTTCATATTAACCTTAAATGGAATAGTTATTTAAAAATTTGCTCCTTTGCAAATGGTTTTTAACAGTCGATATGATCTGTCGAAATAATTTCTAATCAACCAACGTCACATGGAATGTATAATGTAATACAGAATTAATAATTATATCTTATATATAAAATTCTCGTGTCACAATGTTAGTTACCATACTCCTCCGAAACGGCTTGACCGATTTTTATGAAATTTTATATGCATATTCAGTAGGTCTGAGAATCGGCTACTATCTATTTTTCATACCCCTAAGTGGTAGTAGGTAGTAGGCAGGTGCTAGGTAGAAAAAATTGCATTGCAACGCATGCCGGGTACAGCTAGTGTTACATAAAAAAATATTACTCTTTCAGATGTACCACATAAACAACCTGGTAAGTGACTTCAGTACTTTTTCTAAAATCTTCCTTCTCTTTCTCTCTTCTTTCTCAACAAAAATAAAGGATTCAACTCTTTCCAAATAGAAGAGACAATAAATAATAAGTATACGAGTATGTTTCAGAATCTATCCACGACATGTGCAATCCCGGTGAGATCGGGTACCCGACCAAGTGTGTAAGCTGCAAGTGTTCAGAAAACGGCAAGTGGGTCTGCTCTCGAGAACGGCTGTCGGATTGCGATGGTAATATTAATTAGATTTTTAGTTATTTCAGTTTTCAATAAAAAAGAGCGGTGTTTAAGTTTATAAATATTTATGGCTCCCAAAAGAATGTACCGATTTTAGTTTTTTTTTTTTTTTTAATATTCCGGGACAACTCACACACGGTTATCTGATCCCAAGCTAAGCAGAGCTTGTGTTATGGTAACCAGGCAACTGATAAACATACTTATATATTTCTAAATACATACATATTATAGATAAATTACACCCAGACAACCAGAACAAATGATCGTGCTCATCACACAAACATTTGTCCTGGGTGGGAATCGAACCAACGACCTCCGGTATAGCAGTCAGGGTCACTAACCACTAGACCAACAGGCCCGTCAAGATGTGTTTTTTTTTCTATCTGGTACATGATATAGACGAAATAAATATTTATTATTAAATAAATATGTTTTCAACTATTCTAAGATTAACTCAGACTTTATAAACTGTAAGTGTACTTCTTTACGAAAATGACGCCTATGACATGTTTGTGTTTGTAAAACGCGTTGCGTTAGTTTATTTCTACTAAAAATATTTTTATTTATGTTTTAGAGAGAAATTGCGACGTACGGGATGAGTTCCAGATGGGTTTCCAGACATTTTGTGCATCTTGCAAGTGTGCCAGTAAGGAGTGGTACTGTGCTATAGAAGAGGGACCATGCTCTGGTAAACTTTCTCCTTAACATTAAACTAAAGTTGTTGTAAATACACGCTGTATATAGATGTACATAGTTTTATGATTCATCATCTCCCGAGCCTTTTCCCAACTGTGTTGGGGTCGGCTACCAGTCTTACCGGATTCAGCTGAAGATCGTATTTTACATGGAGCGACTGCCTATCTGACCTCCACAACCCATTTTACTGGGTAATCCGGTATCCCATAGTAAGACTGGTTGTCAGAATGGACTTAACGACTGTCAAAGATCCACGTATGACAGTCGGGACCTACGGCTTAACGTTCTATCCGAGGCACGGAGGGATCTCGGTATGTTTAGAAAACGGTCACCCATCCACGGACCGACCGCGGCGAGCGCGGCTTAACCTGTATTGTCGGTCAAACCGTATAGCTTACACCTACCCACGAGCCCCTCAAATAGTTTTATGATTAATAAAAGTTAAATTGTTTTTTTGATTTGTAAAAGTAGTGGACTAAAATTGTCCCTTCTGATTCTTAGTGGTAGACCTTAGTTTGAAATTAAAACTTATATCCCTATTTGCATTTATTGATAAAAAAACATATTAAACAAGTATTTATTTTTCATTCCAGATTACAGTAAGTATTGTCACTTTTGTGACAGAATCTTAAATTCAAATATTTCTACAAAATGATGCATCTTCTGAAAAGATTCTAAAAAACCAAATAACTTTTCTTTCATTCTTCAGAACAACTTTTTTCAAAACCCATCGCCCATTTTCAATCCAAAATTTCAATAGGTTAACTATGGTTTTTAATCAAAGTTCTGTATTTTCGCAGGTGATCTGCCTTGCCCAATGGGCACGTTTATGCATAATCCAAATCAATTCTGCAGCGTTTGTCTCTGCGGGGGTCTCGAGGGATCAAAAAACATGTGCTTTACAGAATCCAAGTGTGTTAAACAAGTTGTAACCACTTAAATTAGTCATCAACGTAAAAGGAAACAATAAATTATCGATATTTTTGTAATTTTTATTTTCTACTTTGTGTGTATAATTTTATAGTTATTTTTATCCGTATTGTTGATATTATTAGGAAAACTATTTATATAAAAGATAAAAAAAAATATGGGAAGTATTCTCTACATGGAAAGAGGCCTGTGTCTAGCAGTAGGTTGTTTAAAGGCTGGTGTTATTATTTTATTATACTAGAAATTTCCAACTAGTTGCTCGACAAAAAATATCCATAAGTACTCTATAATGTAAGGTACCAAACAAAATTTTTAGGAGAATAGGTTTATTTTACTTTTAATCTCGTGATTCGACTTCTTTTAGAGATTATATTTAACTTGTGTACCTGATACTTCGCTTAACGTTAGTTTAACACATTTATTTAACAATCATAAACATAACAACATAACATACCATCACGCCTGTATCCCCGAAGGGTTAGGCAGAGGTGTAACAATGTACACCCACAGTTCGCCGGTATGTTTAGGTCCCATGTAATAGTGGGCGAGCCTATTGCCACTAACCGGGCACAAAGCCAAACTCCGACTTGCTACTGAGAATTTCATAGAAAAACCCAATAACACCTTGGTCGTCTTGGGAATCGAACCCAAGACCTCTAGCGTAGCAGTCGCGCTTAGCGCCACTAGGCCAACGAGGCAGTCAGAATATTTCTTATGATTTAACAATCATAAGACATAAAATCATGTTACCCAGTAAAATTATTCGTGAGTCAAGAACCGATAGATAATCGCTCCATGTAGTGTATGCAGCTGAAACCGGCAAGACTGGACACCGACACCAACATAGCTTGAGAAGCCAAAGAAGAAAATATTTAGGAAAATAGAAAAGCCAGCCTTACACCATATTATTGGTATTTCACAACACCAAAGTTAACCTCAACATGAATCTTTAATATGAAACTCTGAACAATATTTAAACTATCGATAACTGTATTATAGGTAGCAAGAAACTTTTGCGAGAGGTCTTGTATTATACTGTTGTTCTTGTACAAGTTAAATACATACAAATATGTATACAATACTTTTAAGGTATACCTAAAATGGATATACCAGCATTCTTAAACATGTAAGTATTAGTACTGACTCCGAATTTCAATAAAAGTATATACTTAGATTTTAGCTCTAGAATGCTAAAATCAGAGTCCGTAAATTTTATGTACTAATAGAAAATAATAGGCATACATTTTTCTGTTTGGTAGGTACTCTTACATAAATAAAATATCAGCATGTATATGACCCAACTGGTATATAATGGCCCAACTGGTGGAGCTTTTTCACGACTTTTCCACCACTTTTTCTTAGAAGCAACCAGCATTATTAATACGGTCACATGTTTTTTCAACAGTACTTTTCATAAAATAATCTGACTCGGTACGATACCATAACCAACCAACCAGACCAACTAGATTCCTACCGGAAGGACTGGCTCATTCTAGCTCAAGACAGAAGTGCATGGGAGAGGGGCCCTTGCCCTGCAGTAGGACAAGACGGGCTTAGCAAATAGACGATACCATATCAAGTTAAAAATACGTACGTACCACAGAAAAGCGGTATTAATATAACACTACGGCACTACTGTAAAATTACTTTTTATTTCAACAGCTAGTAAAATAAAAGGTAAAAGTAATATAAATACATATGCAATATAAAATATATTAGTTTCTGTCAGCCGTGCCGTGTGTGCATCCGTTACGCCACCTGTGCACGTTTTATTAAACCACTGAAACTCTGCCACCTCATTTCACCGCCTCCCTGAATTATAACCATGTTAATTTACATCGTTAATATAAAAAATATGTACCAGTATATATTTTCAGAAAGTAGTGTGATTATTTTTTGTTCTTTTATGAAAATTAATTTGCCCATATTATTTGAATGTTTGAGGACACCTCAAATACAGGGATTAATAATTGATATAAAAATATATTAAATGATACATTTTTAACTTAACACTGATATGTTAAGGTGTTTTTATTGACAAGATATTATTAAAATTTGTAATATCATTTCTGAGTTATTTTCTGCGCATTCTGAAGACCTAAAAAGGCATGATAAAACTTTCTGAAGAAACCTCCGTATTTTTTTTTCTGAACTGTAATTAATTTAGTTTTATAGGTACAGCACATGAAATACGATCATATTTTTATGATTTTTAGAGCCATACTAAATTTCAATTAACAAGACAAGGTAATTTTATCCTGTAGATAAAAACCTTCACATAAAACTATTCCAAGATTTAATCTTCACTAATAAAATAAAATATAATCCCACTTGTTAAACTGGTAAACATCGTTAATAATAATTATATACATAACCTAAAAGCAAATAATGGAGACCAAAAATATTTTTTCCAGAATTCAAAGCACAGTGCAATTTGTTTTTGTTTTGCCATTATATTTATCACTGTGCACCAAAAATATATCCGGTAGTGAGCGCCGCAATGCGTTTCCCACTGCCGTTGTGTCGTCGGCTGGGCAAAAATTTATATTTATTTGTTACATCTGCTACCGTTTGCCAAGCTAGTTGTTATCCTGCGGCTGCACTGGCTAATTTAGTTTTGAACCGAAAAGCTAAATCTTACCTTTGTATCAGGCGAATAGTGGTTAAGAAAGATAATAAAACTAACGACCGATTTATTAAAGACATAATCAACATTAAAATTACATAGGTAATCAAGTGTGACGTTAGTTTTTTGGTATTCTTCTTCTAAATAGCCTTTTACCAAGCTATCTTTGTGTCGGCTTCCAGTCTAACCGGATTTCGGATCCTATCTGACCACAACCCAATTTACTAAGAAACACAGTATTGCCATTATAGTGAGACTGTTGTCTTTTGATATGTTTTTAAGTACCTTAGCTTTTGGCCCACTTAAGTCCATCCACGATTTATTAGGATAGGTATAACTATCCTAACAAATCGTCCCCCTTCCGCATCCTGCCAATACCATTCTTAGCAGGCTTATTGGCAATCTCTATTGGCTGTTGAGTGATCAACAAAACTATCAAAACGCAAATATTGTATTGGTTTCGTCGTCAACTAGATATATATACTTACCACAGTTCATCGCTCAAGTTGTCAGAGTAGATAACCAGTAAACAAAGGTTAGGTACTTATTCAATTTTACCTACATTCAGTAATCAAATTATAACGAAATGTATTTACTTTTACTAAAGCTTTTTTTTTATTTAATGTTATTTTTATCTTACCTTTCTGTACCTGCTGTCCGATCATCCACAAAACGCCTTCTTTATCACTTAGGTTATGCTTTACAGTTATTTAGTCAAATATTTCTATATTAAATATCTTAATAAATTGATTTAATATGGTGTTTAGTAGTAGGTATATGTTTTTTAAAACAATATTGGTATTCACACTATTATGACCAGATTCAAAAAAATCTTTTGTAGGTGGAAAATTCTCATTTTAAAACTTGTTTTTGTTTAACTCTACAACACGGCCTCTTTTGTCATGCGAATGATCTACGATATAAGTTTCTTTTTACTATACTCTATTCTACTCTACTCCAAGATTTCTAAATGTTCTTAATTTTTTGTGTGTCACAGACAGACAAACTTACCGTACTTTACATTCGTAGTTTTGCACTGCATTCGAGCAAGAATTAAACATTCATTTTTATTACGTTTCAAGGGAACGCGACCAAAGCTACGGCTTTTATTTTGCAGGCTTGAAATATTTTATTTATAAAAGTTGCTTCTACATTGGCCATTGGCCACCTCGTTAGGAAATTAAAGTCGTTTGTGCTCACTTAGATTTTGTTTTAAAATAATCCTTTGAATATTTTATAGGTATTAACCCAGTTTTTACGTAAAAAGGCTGTGACCGTCAAAATGGAGGGACCAAGCATTTTGTTAAAATATTATGTATATGATGAGGCAGCTAGAATTATAGCAAAGGTAGGAAATAGTAGATTTATGGTATTATTTTTTTAAATGTGTATGACAGACATTGGAGACTTCGTCTCTCCATTTTGACGGTCACAAAAGGGTGGTAGAAAGCAAATTGTTGTGAAACGTCATTGTTAGATCAAGAAAGTTATTTAGAAAAAAGTTTTATTACATAGTAAGGTCACTTGAAAAATAGGAAATAAAGCATTTATTTACCTAGCTGATATAGTTTGAAATACACGATATAGCGCAATTTTCGTTTGAATCATCAAATATTGAATAGAGATTCTATATTCCAATTCAATTAATTGCGAGTGCATTGGAACTAATTGGAAGGTTCTATCTATACATACCTGGAAACCGGATCATTGGCAAGAATATTCATAATAATCCTGTGAATATTGTAAATGTTGACAAAATTTAAATATGTTTTTGACTTTATTCTGGGTAGAGTAAGTAGGTACTACGGAAATGCTAAGTATTGTTTGAATAACTGCTTCTGTTCATAGCAAAAAAAGCTTTATTTAAGGCTTTGAATTCCCAAAAAATCATCAGATGATCAAGATTATGAAAGTCCAAAATTAATTTTCAGAATAGACTAGTTAATATTTAATTGTTGTTTATTTCTGAGCAGGAGCAGTATGTCAAATATGACCACGCATTTCTGCAGTACCTTGTATGCATTTTATTTATTTATACAGAGAATAACATCGAATAGTTTCGGAAAATATTTTTTTCCTTTTTTTCTTCCTTTCGCAATAACATTTGTCTTTAAGCACCATCTATGTATTTGTTTATCTTTTACTTACTATAAATACACAAAATTATTATTACAGCTAAACTATCAATTTTACATTTTGTAATATTTTATCTTTAATATAATCTGTAACTAAAAAAACTGTATTATGTCATTTGCAATCAGTGCACAATAGAAAAAGCAATAAAGAATATTCTGTCTTCTGATTTTTTCGCCAAAAAACCTATAAGTGAAGACATTTTTTTCTGCTTTTAAACCTATACATAAAAATACGGAGATCTTTTTGAATTGCTTAAATCTTGAGTCCTTCTTGCCTCTTGGATATAACGAGAACCAAGTGGTTGGTAAAGTACATTATTTTTTTATTGATTTTTCTTGTCTGCTGAAGGGCAGGATGGGTTTCCTTCATCATCACATGAGCATTGTTGACATTCGCTGTTCGTAGACTTTGGATAAAACTGTGAGTTGGGCTTGCATTTGCCCGGTTTTCCTGTAATCATCAAATGATTATATTCTCATGGTAGTAAAGAGTCACAGTCGGCCATTTCCTAAAGGAATTCAGATAAATAAAATGATAACATAGAAGTTTAACGATTTTAGTTAAGTTAGCACTCAATAGTTGATGAAGTAATATGGAAAAGTAAAAAGATACAAGAGTTAGAGGCACTGAAAAGTTATGTAATGGCCCCAAATGATAATGGCTTATTATACCTGCTGCCATAAATCCATTAATTAAGCTAAAAGAAGCAACTCTAATTATTAATTTTGATTGACTCAAGATATGACAGAAGAATCAGTATCACAGCCACAATTTCCGATCAGGAAAAGAATGGTTCTTAAACCTAAAAGTTCTAAAATAGCCCTGCAATAAGCATGTTGCAAAACAGAGCAATCTTACCAATTCACAGTTTCTAAAAGATGTTTTACCATAACTTCAGATAATTAACTATTAAACGTTTAGTCTGTGCAGCGATTGATCTTTTTTTTCTGTTCATCCATTGTCATTGGCTGTTTAAATTGAATAATTATGTATTTGGACTTACCTAAAGACTCGAGATCCAGTTTACAGTCTTCGATCTTAGTACATTCGTGTTTTAGACTATCCTTACATTCGCAGTTATGACAGTTACTTATCCACTGCGTACCAGCTTCACACGTTGGATAATTTAATTCCTCCGAAGAGTCTTTCGGCAGTTTCTTGAAAAACGCATAGTAACTCAACATTGTTTTTGCTTTGACATCTTCAAAGAATTCGTGATAAACATGAGGTTTTTTTTCACTTGTATCTGAAATGAATGGATTAAGTTCTGCAAAATCATTACAGTTTCCTTACCTTTCAATCGTATTAAATGTCAAACTCTAGATTATTTTTTAAGATTCAACTAAATCACCTTATCTTAGATATTCCGCGTACTATATATATCGCGTGTATATAATATATTATTGAGTATTTTACCTTCATCAGACTCCTTATTTTTCGCTTCTATTTCGCAATCATAGGCATCACAATCTGGGATTCCGTCACCAGTGCACTCACAGGAATAACAACCCATTTTGAATTTGGAATACGGCTTGCACATCATCGGTTCTTCTAAAAGATTAAACAAAAAAATATTATATAAGTATAGGTACTGCAATATTAATAAATATTGCCGGTAAATAAAGTTCCAACTTACCTAATATTCTGAGTACACAATCAGGTATTTGGGAACACGAGGCTTTACCTCGCCGACAAGAACATGCATGACAGTTTCGGACCCATTTGGTATTTTCACCACATTCAGCTATCTGTTCTTTTGGTTTTTTTATCCGAGAGTGCAGTAAGTCAGGAAAGAAGTCGTCCCCATCAACGTCAGTTTCCAAATATGGCAGGGCATTGCTTTCTCCAATGTTATGGTGAAGTATGATATGAACATCCGGATATTGCATCGGTGGGAAGTTTAGGCTTTCGTCGGAAATTATCATTGTCTGCTTCTGAAGTGGTGGATTTTGAGCTTGGCCCGTAATGTTAGGTTGTTGCATGGTTGTTTGATGTTGTTGTGGTGGTTGAGAATCTTTAACTTCTTTTCCTTTATTTCTAGGATCTACATGATTGACAGCCTGCCCTGTTACAGGTTTTTCTTGTGGAGTTGTTTTTTTTTTTTTTTTTGAATTATTGGAACTATCGTTAGGTAATTGAGCTGCATAATGTTCTTTATATGAAAGTTTTTTACTTTTTGTTAAGTTATAAATGTTCTGATTACCTAATAACATAGCAAGTAAATCTTTGTCTTTCGGTGGTACCTGTTCAACATTTTTTCCAGGTGCATGGTTAAAATTGAAAGGAAAAAGTAGGCGTAATAGCTCAAGTGGATCTAATTCACCTAAATGGAACTCGGGATCATCAATTGGGGGGTGCGCAGCAATTTTTTTATTTGACTGTAATTGAGGAAATGAATCTGAAAATAGGTTATTAAACCGGGACTGCAATTCATCCTCGTCATCACTTAAATCCGTAGGAATGGGTGAATCGTCATTGGGTTTAACCTGCGGTGGTTTATGACTGTCGAGTTTATTAATAAGATCTTCAATAGATAACGGTTTATTTGCATTTTCCAAAAGTTGTAAGATATCAGGATTTATGGAATCTACGTCTACAATAATAGGTGTATCATTTCCAGAATTCGTGGTGAATTCTTGTTTAGGACTTGGAGAGTATTTATCTGTTTTTGAAAATGAAGGTGGATGAAGAAATCCATTATCAAGTTTGCCAACTGATGTAGGTTTAAATTCACCATGGTCAGATTTATTTTGACTCTCTTCGTCAGAATTTGATATGTATTGAAAACCATTGTGCGCTCCGCGATCATCAAAGGCATCTGTTTCTTTTGTATGGGGTTTATTTTGTAGTTCTTCTTGAGATCCTGGATTGTTGACACCAACAGGTGTATTTTGTGTTAGTTTGTACTGTGATCGAGGATCATTATTTTGTTCAGGGTAAGGAGAATAATTTTCATATTTGTTTTTGTGGGGTATTACACTAAGAGAATTGGTATTATCTAATTTAGGAGCAGCGTCTTCATCTGAAGGAGGTTTATATTGAAATCCGTCCAAAGACCCGCGTTCGTCAAGAACACTCGCGTCTAGGTTTTGCGGTGAATTAGTCCCATATTTATTCTCCTTATTTAAAGAATTATTAGGATCTTCTGCTGAATTAGATATATACTGAAATCCGTTAACAGGCTCATGGTCATTGAAATTTCCAATTTGTGATTGCTGTTGAGAAGGATTATGATGAACTATTTCATCTTGTTGATCAGTAAGGTCTAGAGGATTTAAAGTCGAAATATTGTCGTTATTTGGGTATATTGGGTTATTCTGGTATTCATTGTTTGGTAATTTATATTTTTCATGTTGTTCCGACATTAAAGTTGGAAATGGGTTATATGGGCTATTTGATAATGTTTTTGGAAGTATGATGTCATCAATATTTACTTGTTCATAAATAGGTACTGTATTTTTATTTTTCGGTGCCCAAGGGCTTACTTGTTCTTCTTCTGGAATGTGATTTGTTTGACCATACTGTATTGGTACTCCGGTTCCGTCGTGAGGATAAGGTGTAAAATTTGATGGGTAGCGTGAATTACTCGGAGATGCTTTTGTTTGAGAGATATTATTTTTTCCCCAAGGTGTGAGATGGTTTCGATCAAATTCCGAGAAGTTTTTTGGTAGACCATGCAAATTCAATGGTTTCCCATTTGCATCGAACGGAAGAGGTTCAAAATTTGATGGGTAGGGAAGACGGTTTCGATCAAATTCCGAAAAGTTTTTTGGTAGATCATGCAAATTCAAAGGTTTTCCATTTGCATCGAACGGAAGAGGTTCAAAATTTGATGGGTAGGGCAGACGGTTTCCATCAAATTCCGAAAAGTTTTTTGGTAGACCATGCAAATTCAATGGTTTCCTGCTTGCATCGAACGGAAGAGGTTTAAAATTTGATTGGTAGGGAAGACGGTTTCGATCAAATTCCGAAAAGTTTTTTGGTAGACTATGCAAATTCAATGGTTTCCCATTTGCATCGAACGGAAGAGGTTTAAAATTTGATTGGTAGGGAAGATGATTTTGATTAAATTCCGAGACGTTATTTGATTGACCATACAAATTCAATGGTTTTCCATTTGCATCAAACAGAAGAGGTTTAAAATTTGATGGGTAGGGAAGATGGTTTTGATCAACTCCCGGGACGTGATTTTTTGGACCATACGTATTCACTGGTGCCCCATTTGCATCATACGGAAAATGTGTAAAATTTGAATTACTTGGATATGCTTCTATTTGGGACAAATTATGGGCACGTGGGTCATAATTGATAGGAACATTATTTATCTCATTTTGTGCAGGATAAAATAATGGTGAATTATTATGTGAACTAACCGGAGATGCTACCGGTTGAGAAATATTATTCTCGCCCCAAGTTGGAAGAGGGTTTTGTTCAACTTCTGGGGAGTAGTCAGTTAGACCAAACTTATCCATGAGTGCCCCAGTTCCATTATACGGAATTGGTGTCAAATATGGTGGGTAGCGTGAATTACTCGGATATCGTTCTGTTTCGGGCATATTATGGGTACGAGGGTCATAATTCATAGGAACATTATTTTTGTCATTTTGTGCTGCATAAAATATTGGCGATTTGTCATGTGAGTTAACCGTTAATGCTTCTGGTTGAGAGATATTATTCTTTCCCCAAATTGGAGGAGGGTTTTGTTCAAATTCTGGGGCGTAGTCTATTGTACCATATTTATTCATAAGTGCACCAGTTCCATTATACGGAATTGGTGTCAAATATGGGGGGTAACGTGAATTAATAGGAGATCCTTCTGTTTGTGACAAATTTTTGGCACGTGGGTCATAATTGATGGGTACTTTACTTTTGTCGTATGGTGATGCATAAAGTAAAGGTGATTTATCATGTGAAACAACCGGAGACGCTTCTGGTTGTGAGATATTGTGGGCAAATGGATCATAATCGAGAGGGAATATTTTTTTGTAATAATCCAAATCCCATTTTGATGATGTATTATGTAAACTGTTTAAAGGCACCTCTGGCTTTGAATAGTTACGGTTATAACTGTGAGGTATTCTTTTTTTTACAAATTGTAGGAGATTAAACAATGGTGTTTTCTGATGAGGAAGGATTGGAGATGTTTCAGGTTGCGAATCATTGTGGGGATATTGGTTATAACTGATGGGGACATTATTATCTTCATAGTGTACAGAATCAAATAATGGTGGTGTGTGATGATTTGAACTAACCGCGGACGCGTCTGGTTGCATGATATTGTCATGAGAATAAGGGTTATCATTGAAGCGGTCTGTATTTTTGTCATATTGTTCTGTTTGAAATGCTGGTAGATTATGTTTTGAACCAACCAGCATATCTTTTGCGTCGCGAATTGGGCTATTTTTAATTAGGGTTTTATTTTCGTCATATTTTCCTATTTGGAATGAGGGAGGATTATACTTTGAACCAACCAGCATATCTTTTGGGTAGCGAATTGGGCTATTTTTTATGAGGGCTTTATTTTCGTCATATTGTCCTATTTGGAATGAGGGAGGATTATATTTTGAACCAACCAGCATATCTTTTGGGTAGCGAATTGGGCTATTTTTTACGAGGGCTTTATTTTCGTCATATTGTCCTATTTGAAAAGGGGGAGGATTATATTTTGAACCAACCAGCATATCTTTTGGGTAGCGAATTGGGCTATTTTTTATGAGGGCTTTATTTTCGTCATATTGTCCTATTTGGAATGAGGGAGGATTATATTTTGAACCAACCAGCATATCTTCCGCGTCCCCCTTTGGGCTATTTTTAATGTAGGCTTTATTTGTGTCGTTTTGTCCTGTCTGGAATGGTAATTGTGAATGCGTTGAACCAACCAGCATATCTTCTGCGTAGGTAATTGGACTATTTTTAATGAGGGCTTTATTTTTGTCATATTGTCCTCTCTGAAATGATGGTGTATAATAACGTGAACTTAGCTGTGAATCTTCTGGTAAATGGTGGGCATTTGAGCCATTATTATTGGGAGCAATATTATCATCAACTTGTCCGGAATAAAATGATGGAGAACTAACTGGGTAACTTTCTGGTTTCTTATTTTTACCGCGGTAACCCGAACCCCACACGGGTGATTGTGAATGTAAACTAGTTGGATATTCACTGTTATATATACCATTCTTATCGTCCTCTACTGACATCGAAGATCTGGGAGGGTCTTCTAAATTTTCTTGGTGTAGTGCTGGATAATTATTTGTTAATAAACTATCTGAGATGATATGTGGATAATTTTCATTTTGTTTAGGTGGATAAATATTTTTGGGTTGATTTAAATATTGATAGACTTTAACAATCGTTGGGTCTACTTCATTCCCTCTTTGAATAGATAAAAGCCCAGGTCGAATTAAATTCATTTGCTTATTATATTCAGTGTTTTGTCCTTTACCCCGCCCCTTTAGTTCGACACTGTTTAGAGATGGATGGTTTAGGTTGAAACGGTCATCTAAATAAGAAGTACTTGGACTCTGGTCTGAAGTTTGTCCTGAATGATTTGGAACATATTGAGTAACATACGTAAGCGAAGAATGCGTTTTGTAATGAGAATTAGTGAGATTGTAGCGGTTGCCGTTGTTATCCAAAGTAGATAAACGTTCTTCTTGGTTCGGTCCAATACTAGATTGAGGTAAGTTTTCCTGTAAATGAGCGTTTTTATGCTGAGTTTGATCATCTTGACCGAATTCATGTATATTTTCTAGAGAATTGGGGTAATGAGGTTGGTATATATTATTTGTTTGGGTTTGATTTGGCTCATACGGAGAATGTAGTTGCTGTTTGTTTTTGTCAGATTGATGACCATTATGGGGTGGGGTAAACTGTTGGTTATGATAATACATAGGGTTTGGTTCGAACTGTGGATAAGGAAGGTTATGTGGTCTTCTGTCGTCGAAAATAGTTGCATTTTTCTCATGTTCAGGCTTAAAACTATTTTGATTAAAATCATATCCGGTTAAAGGGGATCTATTACTTTCTTGGCTATGCACAACCCCATTATTCGGTTCCGTTGCTGGGTAAATGTTGTACAATGAAGGACGAGGTAACTTAGAGTTATACTTAGAATTGTAATTTATGTCTTGCAGATTTAAAACTTCTTTTTCGGGTAATCTCATTTGAGTTGGGTGCTTATCTTGTGAGGGCATTGTAGAAGTTGGTTGCTGTGGAGGCTCAGGCCCTAAACTATTGTGTGATGGTGCATTATTGTGATGGGCATTATAGTTTGCAGGGTTTTGTTCAATACTAGTGTACAGTGGACTATATTGACTAACTCTATTATCGGAACCAACTACTGGACTACTACTATTTTGTGATGGATCCATTTGATAGTGGTTATGGTTCATGGGATTCAATTTATAAGGATGACGAGGATAATTGCCGTCCTGATCAGAAAGCATATTTTGGTGACCGAAGGGATTGGTGTGATTTTGATCAAACTCATATTGCGAGGGACTAATCTGATTATATGGATTTGAAATTGGATAGTGATTATTATGGTTTGGATGTAATCCATTTTGTATTGGTTCATTCTGATACGGTCGATAAGCCGCATTTAGTCCTAATTGACTGTGTGGTTGAGCATATTGAAGGTCATTGACATTCGAGGGGAATTTTCCATGATCATGACTAGGATTGTACTTAGGATGAGATGAAGAAGCATTTGAGTATTTATTGGGATTATCCGGATGTTGTCCTTGATTCAATTTATAGAAGTTACTAGGGGAAACTGGTCCATCCTCCAGGGTATAAGGCGCAGATAATTGTTTATCTACGTTATTCTTTTCAGGATTATTTTGTAAAGGAGAATGATTAATTAAATCCTTGTTTCGCGAATCAAAGGTTTTGTAATGATCTCTAGGTGAAACATTAGAAGGATGATTGGCAGGATAGTATAGATTTTTTTGTTCAAATGTAAGATCTGCAGATTCACTACTATATGGAGTGTTGAGATGGGGTTGCTGATTAGCTGCGAATGGTTTTTGTTTGCTAGGAATAACTAAAATTGTTTCATTACTTTGGGAGCCTGAGGTTATCAATGAACTCAGAGAATGTAAAGGATTATCAGATAAATTTGGAGAATGTTTTGCCTGAATTTCATTGCTATGTGGAGAGTTTGGTATATAATTTAGACCTCCCTGACCACCAGATAATTTCGTCAGTTCATGACTATTTAAGTTAGAAGATGATGTTTTAATTCTATCACCAATTTGCCCTAGGACAGGGTTATCTAGTGAACTGGCCAGTGCTTTAATTAATTTACTTGTATCTTGTGACAAATTTTTTGAATGCACTTTAATTTCTTGATGAAAGCCGTTGTACGCATGTGTGTGTACTAATTTGGTTGGTGTTTTGTCATAGTTTTTATAAAACAAATTGAGATATGGATCCACCGAGATTTTTTTATCATGGACTTCGAGGTTGTCCTTTGGTTCATTTTGCAGATTAAATCTTGTATTTACATCTGAAAAAGTACATTTATCATAGAAAATATTTCAAGACAGCCTATCGGCTTTGAATTAAATATTGGTTTTTCTAAAGCCAGTTCTTAGAATTGGGACGACAGGAATAAAAAAATACAATTAAAGATAAATGTCGATTATGATGAGTGGATATAGTTATTCATTACCTGGTACGTCATCAGTACAGCTCTCCATTGAGCAGAATACTTGATGGTTTAGACACACACACTTGTTACAGTCAAACGGTGGTGGTGGTGGCGGTATAAAATCATTTTCCTCGCATTCCTTTGGAATCTCTGCATCTTTCATAGCCCCGCTATCTGTTGTTGCATTTGCTGTGGATATAATATCAGTTTAGTTAATTATCATGCTTTTTAAACAGAAGAATTTAAGGGTATTTGGAATGTCCATTTGTATGACATGTTGAAGACCTTTACTTAAACTGATTTAGAAATACTGATTGGTTCACAATTAATCATACACAATGTATTTACTATTAATGAATCTACAGCTTATATCATAACATGTTTTCTTGTTTTCCTTAAATAAACCTATCAATTCTATATTTCTTGGACTTTATCTTAACCGTTTAGGCTACAGTATATGTATATGAAATACATCACGAACCCTTCCTCAAATGCATATTCCAAACGAAACTTCTTATCTGTACTTTTGGGCAAGTTTTGATAAAACTTAGAAAGACCCAATTTCACTACCTTTTTCATATACTTTTAGGGGAAAATAACATCTTATTTCTTCTTTCAGTTCAATAACAGGTTTGATAAGGATAACGTATGAAAAGTGGTGAGAGTGTTCGCAAATAAATACCAAAGTTTCATGTCAATCATTTTAATTTTTGAATAAAATTTTGTGAGTGTAATAAAAACCAATTCAGCGTTCTATTAAATATTTATTTACGACCATCTCTTCTCAATAGAAAATAATGTACTTCGATAACAATATTTATAGAATTCTGAAGAAACATGTGTTAAAATGAATTAAGAGTTGTGTGAAGTAACTATAAAAAATAA
The DNA here is from genome assembly GCA_905475315.1 of Autographa pulchrina. NCBI lineage: Eukaryota > Metazoa > Arthropoda > Insecta > Lepidoptera > Noctuidae > Autographa > Autographa pulchrina. The sequence continues at coordinate 3,542,346 of FR997775.1, forward strand.
CACTATAGGCATGACATTATAAAACAGTGCAACTGGAGGTATTTAATAGGTTCATAAACACCAGATATAGTTTTATTAGAAATAAAAATAAGAATTGTAGTTTTAATTCTGTTTCGAAACATTACAATATGTTTAGGATTGTGCTTAACCGATTGCTTGTTGCATATTGTCGAAACATCCCCAAGTTTTTGAAAATCAATTGATATAGAAATAAGTAAAACAAATGTAATAAATGCTTTGCTTCTGTTTCTTAGTCTTCTTATTGTGTTTCTTTTTCTTCTTCTCCTTTCTTCTGTGTCTTATTCAGCAGTCTCTATTGTTAACATTATGACGTTTTTTTTTTACTTTTTGTATTCTTAATTCTGTGTCGTTTACTTTTTTTGGTGTTAGATTGAAACATTCCCTAACTTCTACTATACTGCCTATAACTTGATATGTTTGTGTAGTCAACGTGAGTACTTGCAAAAAACCTTTTTTATTCAAATAAACCATCAGTAATTGTTGCACTATTCTGCTGTTTAGTTGACCTAATAGTAGCCAAATTTTTCTGAAAAAAAATTAGTAAGTAGACTCATTTTTTCAGACAGTTTCAGACAGATTTTAGTTTACATAGATACTGATTATAATTACTGATCACAATCAAAGATTTCAGTGTTAATTTCAGTAAACTGTCTTAAAATTTGTTTAAATTCGTGCAATAATAAAAATAAATGACTCATGTCACCTAATACCACTAGATGCCTCTTTTATGTATTCACTGAATCCAAAATAAATATATTGATTAAAAACAAACCTGTATAGCAAAACACGCCAATAATTATATCGTCAGAGCACAAAGCCGTTCAGAAAAATTATATAATAGCTTAAAAACAAACTATCACTACAAAAATGTGTGGATTTTTTTAAGAGTTTTTCAACCGATATCAAAAAGAGGAGATACTTAATTAGTCTACTAATTTTTTACAACATTTACAAAAATATCATCATAATCTATCAAGGAGGCTTTCATTTTATTGATATCGGTTTTTTTTACATTCATGTGCAATAAATTAAAAACTATAAGAACTTTGTGGTAAGACAGATTGGTTAATATTATTTACCTGTTAGGTAAGGTCTATGTTTAGATCTTGGGTTACATTCGTAATTCGTGCAAACTATGTGACCTTCAAAACATTTGCAGATGTTGCAATGATCCGGACGGGGAATCTCTTGACCATCACTGCATTTAGACCCTGAAAATAGGATGGTGTCAAAAATACTGGTGATGGGCATTGTAAATGGAAAATAATTTAAATCTTAAAGGTAGCACTAGGATCTAGAATAAAGGATGTATTTTTCAAATTGGTTGTTGATTTTGACTAAGGGTAGTTACTAGAATGTTGTGATTAAGTTTGTCTGTTATCCTTTTTTTAAGCTCCCAAATCACTCGTTAAAAATTAAGTAGTTGATGATGCTTAAAAAATACTAGCTGTTTAAATGAAACAAGGATGATATGACAGTAATACTAAATAAAGAATTTAAAAAGTAAGTAGTTTCAAAGTAAGTAGCTAGCTAAAGCACTATGTTGTAGAATCAGAGACAACGATGGTATCTACCACAAACACCCACACCCAAAACAACGTAGCAAAGTGGTTTTCTACAGTGACTCGTCCAGGGATCGAACCCAGGACTTCTGACATCTTGAAAATGTATGTATGTACATGCCGCTCCACCACGATGGTGGTAGATACTATCCAAGTTTTATTAGTTTACCTCTAATGCAGATCAAGTCAGAACAGTCCAGTTTGCCGTCGAAGCAGTAGCATTCATTGCACTCATCGAGTTTGATGACCGGCTGCCCTTCCCAACATTCTGGTATCTCACCTGGAACAATACCATAATTATATAACTCAAGAATGGATGGACCCTTTTTCATAATCCATTTCCGGCTCGAAAAGAATAACTATAAAAAACAACGGAAATGTGGACTATGTAATAGGGTGAAACCGCAGGGCATAGCTAGTTTTGTTTAAATATGTAAGAGATCTACAATCTCTTACATATTTAAACAAAACTAGCAACATTGCTTGGAAACTTTTTGCTGCTTGTTGAGTCGTTTCTTCTCCACAGCCAGAGCTCTTAAGAAGCGTAGAGAGCTGAGCAAACTACTTTTAAAATGATGACTGCACTTATGTGTAGGTGTAGGTGCCATGGGTGTGATTCGAAATATGTATGAATTAATAAATGGATTTTGATTCTTAAACAATAGGCAAATAAATAATTTTGAACCGTCCATTGCAATCTCCGAACTATTTTTATTACAGTTAAAGAAGTGTTTTAAGAAAACTTAATTTTATAAAAATATCCATAAAAATCTCTGAGGCTCTATAACATAATAATAATATTCCGGGACAACTCACACACGGTTATCTGATCCCAAGCTAAGCAGAGCTTGGGTTATGGTAACCAGACAACTGATAAACATACTTATATATTTCTAAATACATACATATTATAGATAAATTACACCCAGACAACCAGAACTAATGATCATGCTCATCACACAAACGTTTGGCCTGGGTGGGAATCGAACCCACGACCTCCGGTATAGCAGTCAGGGTCACTAACCACTAGACCAACAGGCCCGTCATTTGTAAATAAAACCTGAACTGCATCTTTCCGTATTATATTTAAAGGATTGCTAATTACTTATGCGATCGATACCACTTCAGAGAGTAGGATTGCCCGCAAACTCCTCAAAAACCAATGACCAGTATTACGATAATTATTGTTAAGGCTTAAATTTACATATACAGGGTGTAACCGAAGGGTTATTTCTATCCAAAAGGGATATAGTGTACATCTCGTATAGAATCAGTTTAGAAAATTTCAGCTCATGATGAGGTAACTTAATAATTGATCTCCGATTGTCGTATTAATTATTCACCGCATTGCAAGGTTCAATTTTTTGTTACCTTACCTGCTAAATATTAACGATACATCGCTTCAGTGGTCTGGTTAAGATTTTAAGTGCCTAATAAATTATGCGTAAAAATGGGTATTTAACTAATTTTGAGCTGAAATTTTGTAAGCTAACTCTATACCAGGAGTGCTCTTCACCCCTTTTGGATTGATATACTATTTCAGTAACATCGGTGCATATATTTATTTGATTTACCTGTTCTTTGGCGAGTGCATGGCAGGTTGGTGCAATGAACGTCACCTTCAAAACAAATGCATGTATTGCATTCATCTTTTCTTGGTAGTATGTCCCCCCATTGACATTTTGGTTCTGTCATGAAAAATGCTTAATTATTATAATATAAGTGACGAGGTAAAATAACCAAATGATATGGTAAAATTATAAATTAAAAATTATATTGCTGGTTTATTTTCATAAGGGGAACGAAAAAATAAAATTCTCATTTAATAGTTTTACTAATTAATATTTGTTTTGTTTAATTTATAATAGAAATGAAAAGTAACCCACCTTTCGTTGAGATTAGTGCCGTGGAGTCACCTAAAGCTTTTGATACACATAATACCTGAAACAAAAATATTAAACAACCATTTTATTTAAACATTTAAAACTGTGTTACAAAAAAAAACATGTTATTTTGTAGTATGTCTTTCACATTGTTTGTATTTTTTTCCTAAGGTTATACTTATCTTATTTATTTTTTTAGATGAATTGGCATTTAAATACTGAAAATGGATTACAAAGTAGCTTTTGAGGCAAAAAGGCGCACCCCTAGCAGCATGCTGTTTCTCAATTACCAAAATACATAGTTCTAAAAAAGGGTTAGGACCGCACCACACAAAATAAGAGTTCAAATAAATTAATGATTTAAATGTATAATTAATGGTAATTATACACTTAAATCATTTCCCTTCCTTTGTTTGTATCAAAGTTATTTTAAAGCGCTTATCGCGAAAAGGTGTATAAACAAAATTTTAATTAATCTGTTTTGAAATCGATTAATAAAGCTAAAATAAGGAAGTAATAGATTTGTTAGTATACAGTTTGTTTTGGCAAGTTGATTTTCCGTGACACGTGATTTGCGCATGTATTGGACTTGCACGTAAAACGGTGCCAAATATATAGATAATCCATTGTCTTAGATTGTATTATAAGATGTATACCTATCTATACTATATTCTATACAAATACTTCAAACAGAGCCAGGTTAGTTACACTATCTATAACTCAAGAACAGGTGGACCGATTTTCGGGATTTGATTTGTTAGATTCTTCTTCACACCGAATAGCTAAATAAGTAGGTAAGCTTAGGCGGGTAAAACCTCGAGGGACCGCCAGCCATATAACAAACCTAGATTTACAATATATATATATAAGCTACGTACGGAGAATGAATTACATTACGGAATACCTATCTGTTGAAAACGTTTTTACTGAACCCTACATTTCAGGAATTTATTTAAATTAAAGAAAATAAGGAGAAAATAAGTTTTATTTTCTTCATATTTCATAGTTTATACTTGATCATGCATAATGCCTGTTTACACAACTGTCAATTAACGTACGAAACACATCGGTAAACATTTCAATATGGCGGCGTTTGACGTCACATCGACGCATGCGCGCTGTTCGCTGTTCGCTGTAATTTATGACCATAACAGTTTACAAACGCTGTTTGCATACTGAGTTAAACTATACAATGATATTTTAAATTAGATGGTTTTTGGTTGGTAGTATACACAACACAAAATTTTAAGAGACATACCCCCTTATTACAAAAGATGGTCTAAGAAAAACCGAGGTTTTAGAATAGCCCCGTCTCTTTTTGTTATATGACATAAGAAAGTGATAGGTATATTTTAAACCTGGGTTTACCTTAGTCTTGGTTTAAACCATCTTTTGTAATAAGGCCCATAGAGACTATTTTCTCTCCTTTAAGTGAGTGGGGGTTTTAAAGGATCATCTTTTCCCAACTATGTTGGGGTCGGCTTCCAGTCTTATCGGATTCAGCTGAATACCATATTTTACATGGCGCGACTGCCTATCTGACCTCCACAACCCATTTTACTGGGTATTAAATTAACACAGTATGGCACAAGACTGGTTGTCAGAATTGACTTAACGACTGCCAAAGATCATACTAGTATGACAGTCGGGACCTACGGCTTAACGTGCTATCCGAGGCACGGAGGGGTCTCGATATGTTCGGAAATGGTCACCTATCCACAGACCAACCGCGGCGAGTGCGGCTTAACCTGTATTATCAGTCAATCCGTACGGCTTACACTTAGCCACGAGCCCCTCCTTTTAAAGGATATTATATCCAATAACATACATTTTTTTTTTTAACATGAACGTATCGAACACCCAGCGAATCGCGCAATTATAGTTGACGTGGTATATACTATATAAACCGTCTTCTTTCGGACGATTAGGCTACAGAAAACACAACCGTAAGTAACGTATAACCGTAACCATATCCTACGGTGAACCAAGTTGGTCTAGAAAGATCTAAAGGGATGCATAAAATGGTATCTTATAAAGTGTGTACCAACCAATCGCTAATAATCTCTGCAATAAACTATGTAATTATTGTTAACATAAGAGAAAAAAAGAATAAAACTTCTCTATACGAAAATTTGCTTTTTGGACAGAAATTAAAGAAAAAACACTAGGATACGAGATCTTTTATAACTCCATTATTACAATTCGGCAAATATAAAATATCAACAAATATAAATAACAATCAACAAGAACAATAAGGTTTGCGGATGAACTATCAGACCCCCAAAAACTTCTTATATTCATAAATTACATTTGGTGCATATGATAAAATCTGTTATAAACACTGATATCTAAGACAATCTAATAGAATGTCTACCTATTTCGTATGGATCACGATAATAATAAATGAAAAGAGAAAATGGCCGCATTTGCCTTACAATAGCCTTCCATATGGACAAAGTTGGAAAAAAAATCTCTACATCTTTGCGAAAATTACAAAACATATCTCAGTCACATATTGCTTACTTTCTTTTAGCGAACGTTTACGTATCACAATTAACAAAGTTAAAATTACGAGAAAATTATCCCTATGTAAATATTCTGAAAATAGGTTGCAAATATTTATAGATTGTGAAATTTTAATTGCTCATTTCACAGACATTGTCTTAGGATTTTACTAATAAAATAAGAACTTTCTTATCTCATTGTAAACGGATAACGACGTGGGCATGCAACTGGAAATGAACGAGTTAAATATCAGTAATATAAAGGCAAATCTTACCCATAAAAGAACACAAAAGTCAAACTTCGGCCAATCCATTATGATGAATATTCAAGTATATTTGGACTCACGCATGAATTGCAATATAGTTTTCTATTTATACGCTTAAATTAGAATCAACATAATGACTGTTCGCTCAGCTTTCATTAGAAACAATTACATAAACATCGCAAACATTTATGATAGGTTTTCACACCTACAATGAAAACCAAACTTTAATTTCAAGCCATAAAATTGAAAATCGCTTGCAGTTATATTCATTACCTAGATTATTATTGGCTTCAAACTCTTTTGTAAAACACAAATTAATTTTCTCTAAAATGTTACGAAGTAGATAAACTAGCTGTGGTTATGTCCAATTAACGGAGTTCACCTATTTATGTTGTTTTTAGGAATTGACGTTAAATTTCGTAACCGAAACGTTGATAAAAACACAGAGATTGAGAAAAAAACATGTTGTTTAGTAGTTTCGAGTAATATTGTAAAACTACCGGTGCAGTAAGAAATAGTCAAAATTCGTATACAGTCGACTTCAAAATACCTATTATTATTCAGAATTCATGCCATGGTGCAAAAAGCAGTCAATGTTTTCTCTTGGATAACTTCTTCGTCTTAATTAAGTATTTTTAGTTGCCCAGATCTCCTTCTGACTAATCTTTTTCACACCATTTTACTTTACTTCTAGCTTTACTAGATTCAGACGAATACTATATTTTAATTAAGTTACAGCCTATCTGATCCCTCATTTACTAGGCAACACAGTATCCCGTGGTAAAAATGGTTGTCAGAATTCTTATTAACTATCAGAGATCGATGTATGACAGTTGGGAGCAACGGCTTAACCATGCTCTCCGAGGCACGGAAGGGTATTGGCATGTTTACAAATGGTCAAAAAGTCCAGCTTACACTCAACCACGAGTTACTTTCCTTTACCAGATAACTGAATCAATAGGGATGATGACTAATTTTTATTTTTATGTCCATCTTTTAGATAAGAAAAAAATATTAGACACGTATTTTTTGTTTAGTCCCGTAAACAAAGAATTACGAAGATACAGCGAGTACAATTCTTGCGTGACGTCACGTTTGAGTACAAATTGTACCTAGCCGTGACGTCACAAGCCCCCACTCCTGAACTTTACAGCGGTTTATCTTCGTATTTTGTAATTTATTTGAGAAAAGAAAAAATATGTGTCTATTATATTTTGATTATCTAAATGGCGGACTAAATAAATTTTGACTTTTCATACCTAGTCATCTACCCTATTCACCAACATTGCCAACAATCCTTCAACTCAAAATTCAATAACCACACTTTAAACTGTTCCCATCTATAATACCAAATTAGTTCTTATCCGGCAGTAGAACAGTTTCAAGCGGAATAATCTAGACTTCCTAGGCGTCTAGTTAGTCTCTGACAACTTGCTCCCCAAGGGTACCACTTCTGAAACTCTGAAAACCTAATTGGCAGAACTTTGGAGACGGCATAATTTGGATGAGGCTCTCTAAATAGTCAATTAGTCATATGATTAGCGGACTTTTGATCCGTTTGGTGCATCCTGTCAATTAGATAGTTCAACTGAACTAATGTTTTCGTCTTTCAAAGGTTTATTCTTGAATCAATTTGAATTGTAATATTTGTAATACAATGTCAATGTAAAATTGTTGTTTATTTACCTAGCGCGTAAGCAACACAGAACAGAAAAATACTATCAGTGTTAGATTCCAGTTTCTTCAATCCATTGAGAGTATTTCTTTTTTATATAAACTGATTAACAGGTCCGCTAAACTGTTATTAATTTTGCGCTTGCTTGAGAATAATTTATGCAGAGAATAATTTGGTTTGCGAGCAAAAAATAAATTTATTATATTATGTTTCTCTTTTGTTCTTGTAAGTGGCAGTGGTGGTGTTTAGCAGGAACTACGACTTCATATTATGTTCTCAAATGCTGATATATTATAATACACTGCTGATATAATAACAGCTATCAATAAATATGTGTTTAGAAATATTATAGTCCGGGATTTGATAAATGGCAATAGGTCCGGAAACGACTTCTTAAATGAAAATAAAAATCCAGCAATTTTCCTTTCTTCATTTATTTTTACTCTTATCCCTTGACTGCTACCCACACCTAAAGAACAAAAAACAAGCGCAACAGTCCCCTTTTTCTAGTCTTGACTCTTACGTCTATTAAACATGTTATTGTATTAACATGTCCCAGTAATCATTACTTATTGTTCTCGTAATGCCGACTGAGTAAACAAATTCTAACGATTTGTGAAGACGTAATTACAACTCGCTTGGTATTATACCTCATTGTAACCGAATGGTAATGTCTAGTCTTTTGTTTAATATATAAACTATTCCAAAAACAAAAAATTACACTTCATATTTTGACGACCTCCGTGGTCGAGTGGCGTACGCACCGGTTTTCAAGGAGCCGCTAGCTCTGAGGTCTCGGGTTCGATCCCCGGACGGGTCAATGTAGAAAAATTACTTTTCTACATTGTCTCGGGTCTGGGTGTTTGTGGTACCTTCGTTGTTTCTGACTTCCATAACACAAGTGCTTTAGCAACTTACTTTGGGTTCAGAGCAATGTATGTGATGTTGTCTGCATTTATTTATTATTATTATTTATTTATATTTATGTTTTTTTTTATCAAATGTGTTATTTGATTTGTTAATTGAAAATTTAACTTTAAATCAAATTATAAAAGGTCTTACAGAAAGGTATTATAATATTTATCTCTAGGTACGCTTGTATATTGCGGTTGGCGAGAGACCTATGTCCAGCAGTTCACCTATGTGGATTGATTCATCAAAATGGGTGGCTAATCTCGTAAATTAATATCATCACCAATAGCTAGTTTTCTCTGCTAGGGATGGAAATTTGACATAAGTTGTATGATTATCTCAAAACATTGTTTCTAAGGAAATTCATCTGCAGATATTCTCTGTTATTAATATTGGCCGTAAATGAGATTTTTAAATAAATAAATGCGGACAACAGCACATACATTGTTCTGAACCCAAAGTAAGTAGCTAAAGCACTTGTGTTATAGAATTCAGATACAACGAAGGTACCACAAACACCCAGACCCGAGACAATGTAGAAATATGGTTTTCTACATTGACCCGTCCGGGGATCGAAGCCGGGACCTCAGAGCTAGCGACGCCTTGAAACCGGTGCGTACGCCACTCGACCACGGAGGTCGCATCATGCTGGCAAGCGTGTATTGGATCTAAGCTGTTCGTAAGTTGACTTAAAACAGAATTTAATAACATATCCGTGGATGATTTCCACAGTTTGAAAAAATATGTCAAATTCCTACATAGCAGAGAAATCCATCCAAGGACATGTTATTGAAATTGGCTGTTAGAACGACTAACGCCTCAGTCGACTAGTAATTTAACGACTTATAAGCCATTAAGGAGATAAGCAGTATTACCAGATCAGTGAATGTTACCTTCACGGCTAAATTGCGATTTAGGAGAACATAAGATTGACTTTTAATTGGCAGTTTTTGAAAAAAAAACGAACATGTATCGTACAGAGTGTAATTTGTGTTAGTAATTACTGGCGTTACTGGATTTAGGTGCTAAGGTTTGTAAGCCTAAAGATATAACCTAGGTTACCTAGGAATCACGAATAAATTGACAGAGTAGTATACAAGAATTGATTGGTTTTATTATTGTCTTAAGTAAAATTTTAAACTAATTCTTGGCCTTCATTTTAAGTAAAGTATTAAAGTAAATTAACCTTTAACTTACCTTTTTTCTAACCGCTTTGTACGATTATTAAACCCCAGTATTATGATTTTGTATGTTCTGCTTGCACTGGTCCAAGGTTGGTAAAACGGGAAAAATATGAAAAAAACGTATGCAAGCAGCCTTCATCTGGAACTTAAGCATCCTTATATCATATTAACACAAAAATAAAATGAATATGCAACTTGGCACACTTAATTCTATGCACCTGAAATAACTAAAAGTAAAAAAAAGATTTAGCCAAGAAGCTGAGTACTGTGAAAGTAGTTACAAAACAAATTGAATTTCATACAAAATTAAACCCGTTCTATCAAAAAGAAATATTTTTTAAATTTATATTTAAAAATATTAAAATGAATCCGTCCGTAGTTTGCTGTTCTTGAACAAAGAGGCGTAGCAACAACTGTTCATGTTTGGCCAAAGGAACTGCGATCAACACTTTCGCAAAGGGAGAAATAAATGATATGATATACTTTTTAATATCCATATAAAACATTGAGATCGGTTATCATTCTGCAAAATGTTGGTTATGTTTGCTTAGGTGTAATTATATGTACTATTATTTTTACTGCAACCAAAAATAAAGGTATCAGGTTAAAGGCATATGATTTTTTGTATTTGCCCAATACCTAACTTAAGCTAAACTCAGAAATCATCTTTCAAGACTGATCTCGGTTCAGGGCACACACTATGATAATTTGTACATTTTAAGGTAACCTGCATTCCCTTTCTCCTTTGAAACCCTTCAAGAAAATATATTTATATTTTCCTACCGTTCCATATATCGCTGTTTTCATGGCCCCATCTCCAAAGCAGCAGTTAATAAATAATTTATAGAGAGTGTCTGCTTATCTGGCTTCGTGTTATTTCTCACTGTTCACTCCTGAATTATTTTTTCAGCCATAATAAATCCATTCCTATTTATAAAGAAAACAGTTCTGTTTATGGAATGGAGGATTAAAATTTCTTTAAATTACTTTCGGATTTTTTTTTTTTTTTTTTCCTCTGGGGATTTTTGACGAGTGAATTTTGATGACTTTGACTTTTAAACTTAACACTCGCTTTATATGACAAAAGTAACGATAATTCTTAAATGCTCAGAGCTTGTATTTTCTGTTCACTTTGAAGGCAATAGTTATTACTTGACCCAAAAATATATGGGTCATAATTTGAAAATCATAAAAATTAAGTCTTTCTAACGAGCTTATTCCGTCCTAGTTTCCAACTTAACTTTAATACCATTCAGCTCTAAATCAGATAAATCCTCAAAGAAATTTTCCACAACTTTGAATAAGTATCTAATCGAAAAGAATATGATGAAAGTATTCACAAAGTGTTCCCGTCAAAAGTAACAATTCCTTCTTCCCTTAGTTTCTTTGTTTGCCAGTCGTTTGCAATCACAAAGTAGATCCCACGGGGAGACAGGATTATCTCCAGCTTTAGCTGAGACTGGAACCAGGTGGGGTGCGGTCCCACTGAGAGCGGGGCACATCGATAATCACCATATATACCTTCTATGATGTCTGAAGTCGAAACACTGACAATTATTATGGTCCCTGTAATGGGTGTCCAATGAGTAAGAATAAAGCAATATAAATGGAGTGTACTAGTATGTAATACGTTTTTACAGATATTAGCAAAATATAATATAGGCAAGATTTACAGCAACGGAGAATCGAAGTCTGTCAGATGCCGTAAGGAGCCTCTTCTACTTAGTACTTTTGACAACATTTCATGCATTTTATATATGTAGAAAAGATACATAAACAGCTCATTATTCTTCGAAGTACTGTATTAAATATGCCATTTATAGGTACAATACTTGATTTTTTAGTTATACGTATAGGTTTAGAAAAAAAAGAACAAAAAAGTTAGGTACGCCAAATAAAAAGACGAGACGAGAAATACACAGGCAAGAACTTGTTGATAACATGAACTGTACTTTTTGTGCAATACCATCCCACTTAACTAAAATACAGTAAATAAGTATGTAAAATATCGATCGCTTCTCGCTGCAACTGCGACCCCACCTCAACAAACAGAATTTGACTTTGTAAGACTTCAATACTTTCTCGAGTGTACTGTTGTTTCATAAATCTGCAACGTTTCCGAATCTTATGTAAAATTGTTTTGTAGGGACCCCTACCTTGTTCATATTTGTTTTATTACTATACAGAGTGTTTCTTGACATTCTTATTTATTGCTTATTGCTCAAAATGTACGGTTATTTGTTTTACTTTGTAGTTGGTTGGGTAACTAGGGCGATAGGTAAATTGTAACCAAAATGGATTCATTGAAGTGTACTGAATGGACTACGAAGCCTGTTAATTAAAAAAAAAATATTTTGGATATATTAATAGGATAAAAAACTAGCAATAAAAAATTTTAACGTTTAATAAAGGAACAATCAGTACCTTATACATAGTTAAAGTAGGAAAAATGTCGTAAAGATTGCAACCAAAAGGAAGGTTTTAGTTTACAACCAGCCTTAAAATAGCAGATCTACCTGTAACCAGAAAACTTAAAGCTCCTTCAGTTTCCTTAAATCCTCTGAAGAAAACTGTAAAAGTTCAGAAACTAAAAACTTTTTAAATCTATCTACAATGTACTGTAGTACATTTGTCGAGATACTCGCAATAAAGATAATGGTCACATGTTTAAAGTGATCATAAACGATACATAGTATTTTAGTGTCCATCGCTGGCGGTGTTCGTGTCTGTTGCCTTACTACAAATGATGAGACTGCATTGAATGATAGCCATTGCGTTGTGGCCGTTAGATGAACGGTGATGAATAAAAGTATTGTAGTTTTTTAAAAGTGACCTAAAAAGAAAAATTCTAAGGCTTGACTTATCTGTTAGTGTAGCTCTTAGACGAATGGACAGTAATGATTCGGTTTTTCTTGTTTACAAACTGACCTGATACAAAATAATAGTTGTTAGCCATCATTTACTGAAAATATATTCGGTAAGCCTTATTTAGACTGACCCCTATTTAGTTTCATCTTTGATACCTTATTTAACCCTAAAACTATATTAAGGCCGCCTTTTGGAATAAGGGGGAAAAGAGTTTAATTTTAATTATAAATAGTAACTTTATAATTTCTTAAAAATACTAAAATTTTGTCCACTTCATAAAACAATCGTTTCCCTAACTCCTCTTATAATTAGAAATAGTTGTTCAATTTACCTAAAAACCTCCAATTTTACTTTAAATGTAACTAACTCGCTGTTTTAACGGCCCACACGTCAGCTCATAATACTTTCCAGTCACTCTGGTATCGTTCCGGTGCAACACAACTTTGTTGCATTTTGTTGCACTTTCTAACATATTTTTGGTAGAAGTGCATACTAAATATTACATGCTGTAAATCTCATCAGTACATTATCAGATTGGAAAGAAGTGTGGATTTCTTGAAATGTAAATGATATTAAAATGTTGCAGATTGCACTTAATATTTTAGTATAGCAAAACTGCAATAAAAGTTGCATGTTAAATATTTGCTTGAGAAACATTGATCAAACATGTATCATCAACAAAGTCGCATAATATGAAGATTAAAGAGATTTTTTATTTATTTATTTAAAGGACAAACTTATCAAAAATATTTGTTCTAATCCTACATACATTTTAATTTAAATCTTGATCTCGATTGTGAATATAATTATTATGATTAATTGGAATGCCCTTCGTATATTTAATTAGAATGTTTAATACATACATATATTACATACATATATTATTTAATTCTATTCTCAATTATTGTTATTATTATTATTTTTACTTTTATGCATTTCTGAAATATTTAAAATTTAGTTAACATTGTGCTGTCACACAATAAACCAATTAGTCTAATCAGTAATCCTAGGCCACCATACAGGCTGTGCCTAGTTTGGGGCCCGTGGTCAATTCTGTTTCATTCTCTGTGTATTTTATTATCATTTCTGTGAATGTTTTTTTTTTTGTAATAACCTGTGTGTGCCAATAAATTATTATTAATATTATTACATACATACATACATATATAATCAAGCCTCTTTCCCTTGTAGGGGTAGGTAGAGATTGTTTCGCTTTGTCCACTTGCATCCTTAATCCTATCGTTAAATTATAATAACATGAACCTTTAATTGTATAAACCAAGACTTACCAAATGTTAGGATTTTTTTTTTTTTTATGGTTGATTTATCTGATTTCTAATATCGTCGAACTTTAACATGTTCAAGTAAAATCTAATTATTATAACCTTCGTAATAATCCCGCCTTTGATTATATTTGTTTAACAAATGACGACCGTTCGAATAAACATCTCAATTTAAAAATTTATTTAAATAAAGAATTCGCGATAATGCTCGCATAAAACAAATAAATCAACAAAAGATTCATTTAATCCCTTTGTTATTTGTACAAATTTTATTTACGGTATAACAAGTAGAAATTATTGGATTTTAAACTTTATTTCTTAGCAATAAGAGTGGGATGACCTTGTTTGATGGTACAATTAAGTTGGTTGAGTTCACAAATCGTTTGTATTTGTTCAGTTGTTGTATATTTTGTATCATTGTAGCGTTATGTATATATAGAGGGTGTGTATTGACAATCTCGTGTATAGTATATTATACCAATTGGTCGCACAAAGACCACCAAGATGTTGGCAGTCGTTCTATTGCTCGTCGCCGCAGTAAGTTTTTAATTGTTTACTTTTTTATGTGTCTTGATTTAAATGCTAAAAAAAAAACAGAAAACATGAAAATTGATATTATTATGAAAAAAGCTAGAAGTCTCCAAAATGTCTGCTCTTTTTTTCTTGTAAATTAGTTTTCGCAAAAAAAATTACATAATAGTAATACAGCCAAGGATTCGATTTATTTCTATTTATAATGTCTAAATGTTGTTAGAATAAAATTCCCTCGATATCAATTCAGCTGAAAAAATATCAAAATTAGAATACTTACTTAATACCAGATCTAATTTAAGTAAGAAATAAACAGAAATAAACAGTTATGTTCCCACAATATCAGAATTAGACACTAGTAATGCATCGAAAATTTATAAAAACATTAGGATGTCAACTTTTCTTAGCTTTTCGGTATTTTGGTGACCAGTTTCTATGAATAAATGCATAGCTCATGCATCAGACTGGTCAGAGAGCATTGCATTGCATTCAGAAAACGTGTAAATGATGGATCCTTGACATCCAAGTCATTTAAATGCGGCAGACTTCGATTGGATCACAAAATTCAAATAGTTCCCTACTATTTGAATTTTGACGTACGAATATTTACGTGTTTGCTTCTGAGTTCAAGCTTTTACTACATCAGACTCAAAAGTCAACACATATATATTGACATACTGACTATCCATCATCTGTATACCAAATTTTATTCAAGTAACTTCATATAACTACTTTAGTTGTGCCCCTTAGTTCCCGCGTAAGTACCTTTAGGTCTCGTCCCCGAGGTTTTTATAGATATTCTGTAGTTCGGAGCAGAGACGAATCCAACAAATCAAAGATCATGAAAGTCAGTCACCCCGTTCTTGATTAATAAATTATGAAAGTTTAGATTAATATGATACGTGCAATACATCATCTGTTCAATTTTCTTTATTTTTAACTTTATCTTAATTTACACTTGTTTTATTTGTAGAGCGCTTTGGCAAACCCCATTGTCAGGGTTGATCAAGTACCATATAGCGATGCTCCTTCAAAGTAAGTATTTATATCAATATTTTAGTATAACCATTATGGAGAAACCATAACAATCAAAAATATACACATAAGTCATTATGCCTGCGATGTCTAACGATCATCGGAGACTTTAGACGAAAAAAATAATTTGGGGGACCTAAAAGCTCAATCTTATTTTATAAAATTACAACTCAGAATACTTTTGAACATAACATATTTAATAGTAACAACATAAAAGAGTATAATATACACCGCTTGACTTCCTGAATTCAAGGATTACTTTACTGAGTAATTCTAAACAGAAAATACCCAGTGAATGTTTTAAGCCTTACCCATGTTTCGAAACCGAGTGCTCGTGAGACGACGAGACTGTCCGAGTCAGTCAGTAACTAAAACCTTCCTTACAGAACATTAATTTCTTAGTTTTACGCGAATGTTAGACATTGCAGACTCTGCCCGTGACCATGGCAACTGCCTACTATGACAACTGACTACCATGAAGGTGTTGAAACGTCTGGAACAAAAAACTAAATATACCACAAGAAGATCCGTAAAAAGTATTTTTATTTCAATTACAGCAGTATAATCGAAGCCATTCTGGGCTCCTTCGATGAAGGTGATACCAATATCAACATGTTATCTTCTGAGGCAATCATGAGAGACCTTGCTTCCCTGAATGACCCACGCAGTCAGGCCCTTGGCGTCGGTCAGGCTATTGCTCTGATCGGATCCCTCGCCACCGGCACCCCTGGAGACGCGTGTGCTGCAGCCCAAGTAAGTAACCTATTGTTTAATAGCGCTATTGACCAGTAAATACAGCCATGTAATTTTTTGTTATGTAAATCATCACTGATAATTTTTATGTTTTTATAACGTTTAATCTTTTGCAATTTTCAGATAAGTCTAGTTCCACTATAACTCGCAATTTTTGTTCTTTCTCAATGGTTGTGATATGTGCCCTTTTATTTCTGTAGCCTATATTGGAGACCACTTCTAGGCAAAGGCCTGCATCTGGTCACATATGGGTATATGTGACCAGATCACCAGTAAGAGTAGGTAATCTGGAAATCTGATATCGAGGAGTAACTTAGCTTTCCATATAATAAAAAATACAGTAGTGGCGTTAGTATAGAATGGGATACCTATAATGTTCCTTTGGAAACGAATTATATCGAACAGGTATATTAATACAGGGTGTTACCGAAAGGGTATATCTGTCTAATAGGGGTGCAGAGTACTTCTGGTATCGAGTCAGTTTACGAAATTGGGTAGCATTTATTTAATAATATGTATTAATATTTGTATGTTTCAGTTTATCGACAGTTACGTCAATGGAGTTGGCGACGGTCAAGCCTTGGGTAACTTCATCAACAGCTTGGCATCACAGATCGACCTGATCGCCCAGCTCTCAGGAAACAGCAACGCTCTTCGTTTTGCTGTAAGTACTACATTAACTTCGGAACACCACGCTGCTTTCCAGAAAAAGCATAAAGGATGTAGGCAAAAAGGCTGCCAGGCTCAAATGGGATTGGGCGGGTTACGTCAGCCGTATATGCAGTGACCGCGTGGCAAAAATTACAACACAATGGGTGCCTGCACACCTGCAGACGGACGCCGCCGCCGAGGCCGGCCCAGAAGGAGGTGGCAGGACGACCTCCAGTCGTACTGCGAGGGTTGGTTAGAGGTGGCTCGAGAAAGAGAAATATGGAAAGATTTGGGGCCTTTGCCCGGCAGTGACAAAGTAGGCTAATAAAAAAAATTTTTTTTTAGGATATGCAACATTATCATGAATACCAGCCGATTTGTCTAGCGGTTTTTGAGCCAGCCTGCTAAACTGGAGGTCGTGGTTCGATTCGAGTCTAACTTCGACTAGCTTCTAAAAATTTTTCTAGTTATTTCATTTCATATTTTGCATGTAACAAAGTAGTAAAAGTTTATACTGTCAAAAGTGTCCCATATCTTTCCGCAACAAGAAATACCATACACCTGTTGAGCAAACTTTTGTATTCATCAAATGGATGATATACCAAAAAGTATTGCCAGACCGAATTCATGTTCCATACGAATTGGCAATGACTGGCAATCGCAACGCATACGTTACATCCATTTATCATAGGATCATACATCAGAACTCTAGTCCAACAATGTCCAACGCCTAAACAATTTCGACCAATTGTTATTGATATAAATGATTTTTCTCGCGTTTCGAACTATGATTAATTGTGAATGTATCGATATAGTCCGGTGATATGAAATATTGTTTTGATGGTCTAAGCAATAAACGATGTGAGTTCTTCAGATGAAAAACGTAATTTGGAAACACTAGTGGCTAAAAATCAACTGCCAACAGAAATGGTGGGTTAAAAACTAAAACGTGTCAAGAAACCAATGCATTATATTTTAAACATCTGAGTAACTGAAAATACATGAATAAGTTATTGCATTATACTAAACATGAATTGTTTGTGTTAGACTGGACCCCGTGGCAACTGCAACGGTGATGGTAGAAGTTACCAATTCGAAGCGGCCTGGGACTTGATCTTCGATGCTGCTACACGTAGCCAATTCAAGTAAGTAACACGTATAGTAAGCATACGTTAGATCTGTGTCCAAAAAACATAATGACAAAATCAGGATTATGGCGTGGAAGGTTATGTTTTTCTTCCATGCGAGCTAAAGAACACATTTAAGCGGACAAATCGACAACATTAGTACTGCTTTCAGTTAGACATTGAAATAAAACTACTTTTAACGGATTTACATACTTACATACATATAATCACGCCTCTTTCCCTTGTAGGGGTAAGCAGAGACCACTTCATTCCACTTGCTACGATCCTTACACACTCAATCAATCAATCAATCAAAATATTTTTATTATCATCATAAACCAAAAAAGGCGCTTAAGAAACGTTACGTTAAATCTACTGACTCTAGTTGCTCGGTTCCAAAGTGTCCTTCCTATGGAGAAGAGCCGGCAAGAAACTCCATAGGTTACTCTTTTAAAAAAAAGGTTAACATCGATGTTAATATTACACTGATTTTAAAATATGCGACAACAACGTAAACAGCTGAATGTTTAGATAAATGTAAATTAGCACATCCAAAATGGAAGAAAAAAAAAAAAAAAAGAAATCGAACCTTCTACTTAATTTACATTGTCGTCACATTTCAAAGAACAAACATAATATAAAGGAAAAAGAAATTATAGAAGAAGGCAAAATAAAAATATAACTTTACATACAATCAATATGTAGTCCTAATCAAATCCCTAAAAGGAATGTCAAGGCATGTCAAAAGCCTTCTGAGAATAGAGGCTATGGGGCAGCTAACTGTAGTAAATAAGGTAAAACAATATTATTAGCAGACCGCCAGGGAGGCCACATACGCAGATGATACTAATTCCACGCGCGCTTACCCTCTACGTAGTCCCTAACCGTATAATACGCCTTCTTTATTAATTTTGACTTAATGCACGTTTTAAACTTTTTATTAGGCAAACTTGTTATCTCTTCCGGTAACTTATTATAAAATCGAATAGAATTTCCTAGGAAAGATTAAGTATTAGTTTTAGTTAGTCTAAATCTTGGGACTACTAGTTTATTTTTATTTCTGGTATTTATATTGTGGTGATCACTATTAATACTAAAACTCTGTATATTTTTACGAATGTACATTATATTTTCTAAGATATAGAGAGCTGGCAACGTTAGGATATTGATCTCCTTAAATGTATTCCTTAGAGACTCGCGAGGGCTCATGCAGTACTTGTTTCGCTTTGTCCACTTTCATTATTCCCTTCATACATGCTGTTCGGTTTATGGTACCTAGCCTTTTTTCATTCACACTCGCCTTATACACTTTTTTAGTCAATCGTTCTTCATTAATTGACGGGCCTGTTGGTCTAGTGGTTAGTGACCCTGACTGCTATACCGGAGGTCGTGGGTTCGATTCCCACCCAGGACAAATGTTTGTGTGATGAACACGATCATTTGTTCTGGTTGTCTGGGTGTAATTTATCTATAATATGTATGTATTTAGAAATATATAAGTATGTTTATCAGTTGTCTGGTTACCATAACACAAGCTCTGCTTAGCTTGGGATCAGATAACCGTGAGTTGTCCCGGAATATTATTATTATTATTATTAATTCTCTCGACATAGCCAAACCATCTCAGCTTTAATCGAGAAGATCGAATTTAACGGATTTAATCGAGGTATATAATATATTTAGGTTAAACCGCGTAAAAATCCGTGAAAAGTACTTTTATTTACTTTTATTTCGACAATATTAGAACTTTTAATATCATTTGAGTGATTTCTATGATCAACGCCTGTTGACTGCCGTTGCTGTGTACTGCCTCGTTGGCCTAGTGGTTCTAAGCGGGACTGCTACGCTAGAGGTCTTGGGTTCGATTCCCAAGTCGACCAAGGTGTTATTTGGTTTTTCTATGAAATTCTCAGTAGCAGGTCGGAGTTTGGATTTGTGCCCGGTTAGTGGCAATAGGCTCGCCCCCTATTACATGGGACCTAAACATACCGGCGAACTGTGGGTGTACATTGGTACACCTCTGCCTAACCCTTCGGGGATACAGGCGTGATGGTATGTTATGTTATGTTTTTATCAACGCCCGTAGAATGTTCACTTTTGCTTCTACATCTCAAACATGTTTATTTATAACTTCTCTCCATAATACCGTTTGTTCGTGTTCCCCAGCTTCATCAACGAGCAGTACTGCGCAGCTAAGCGGCTGAACAATGCGGTCAGCGCGCGTAGCAACAATGCAGCCGCCGTCATCACCGCCGTCAGTCTGCCAGTCGTCAACAACATCATCCTGAACGCTCTCGGAGAAATCACTGATGTGAGTCTCCCCTTACTGCTGGTTTCAATAACATATCTACGGATCATTTTTCCGATTGGAGATTGGAATTTGACGTAATTTGTAGGCCACTTAACAGTCAATTTCAATAAAATATCCGTAGATTGTTGTCTCTACTTGAGATAGAATTATGACTTAAGCGCCATACAAATTACTGCAAATTAAAATCTCTAGGCGGGAAAACAATCTCTACATAGGTTATTTAAATTGACAATTAGTCAATATTCTACCTCTAGTAGTGCAAGATATATAAAGTAGCAACAAGCAGACAGGGTCTACAGGTGCTCCTTTACATATGACTTGAAAGTCATTCTTACAACTAGAAAAGACATAATATGGCGGGCATTGCAATGTGAACAATATAGTCAAACATAATTAAGTATCAATGTTCAAATTGTCAAATGCCCATTTAAGTGTAATTAATGAATTTTGGTCACCTATCCACAGACTGGTCAATTTTATTCATCTACTATCCTGTACATGTATAATTTCCAGTTCGCTGGAGCCCTCGCTCAAGGCAACGCAGGAGCATACGCCGGTGCAGCCAAACAAGCTCTCCTTCGAGCTGCTTCAAACTACAACACCTACTAATAAACTTTCTAGTTTATCTACACTATCAAATATTTAATCACATATACACACAAACGAATAAATCAAGAACTATGTATATAATTATGATTATATAGCTATTATAATATTGAAACAAATTCTCTTCTCTCAGAACTGACTTTAATAAATTTAAATATGGTATTATTGTTTATTTATATAAATACATGCTGATGTTATAACACACTGGACTTGGCTTTTATTTTTTGGTAACGATTTAATAAAGATGTATCCAACTTGTTTTGCAATTATCGTTTGATTTTTTTAACCCAGAACTACTTTTTTGAATAGTTATAATCGTGTTGAAAACTTTTTGTTTTCCTGTCGATTATTTTTGTATGATGTATGAAATATTAAAAAAAAATGTTTCATATTTTTGGTGCCTGTTTTAATGCGCGTGCAGTTCATTTTCAATTTGGTCGAACTATTTATTTTTCGGTTTCATTTAAACTAAAACTAACTACATTCAAGCCACCAATTGATATAAAGGACGATTTCATCGACAAGTTATGTTTTCTTAGTATATTTAATACTTATTTTACTATAACTACATAATACTCGTGTTACTAATTAAAGCCCCAAAAAAGTGCTTCAAAAGTCTACTTTGAAACTGCTTATCAATTAGACATTTTGTAGGTGCAATATTTTGTGTAAGTAATTAAACAGTTTCAGTTTATGTTCAACATTATTTAAGGATAAAATAATTTTACGTAACAATGTAATATAATCTGTTATTTCAAATATTATCCTTATTATACCAGTCAGTCATTTTCATGTCATTACAAGTTACAGTGTTAACAAAATGTTTTTAGTAGTGTTTTGTATAAATCTGTTTTTATTACATTCTAGTGTTTGTGTTGAATATAGCTGTTATGGTAATATTGATTAATATAAATATAAAATTACATTATTCATCATCTCCCGAGCCTTTTCCCAACTATGTTGGGGCCGGCTGCCAGTCTTACCCGGTTTCAGCTCAATACCGTATTTTACATGGAGCGACTGCCTATCTGACATCCACAACCCATTTTTACTGGGTAACACAGTATCCGATATAAAATTACATTATGTCTATAAATTACAAAGTTTTTATAAAAGTTAAAAAATAGACTTACCCGTCGTTCACAAGGAAGACGATGTATTTGTTGAAGCTTGTTAGTTTTATTTATAAGTTTTGGTTTTAGTATAGATTAATATAATGTAATGTTTCGTGTTTAATATGTGTATGTAGGTAAATATTTTATCCGTGTTCTGCGATGCGATCGGTAAATTATTTCGAATAGAATGACGGATTTTATTTTTTTACAATGTATATCTTGATACAGTTAAAATAATATACTTATCTAGACTTAAAAGTAAGAGACAACCTGACCCAATTGTAGCCACTGTACCCAATTTTAGACACAACGTTGATATTTTAATTTTTTCATCATCTGCCTTTTCCCTTTTCCCAACTATGTTGGGGTCGGCTTCCAGTCTTACCAGATTGAATACCGCATTTTACATGGAGCGACTGCCTCTCTGATCTGCCCTTTACAACCCATTATACGGGGTAATACTGTATCCCATAGTAAGACTGGCTGTCAGAATTGACTTAAAGACTTCCAAAAATCAACGTATGACAGTCGGAACCAACGACTTAATGTGCGAGGCACGCAGTTATTTTCATTTTTTTTTATAAAAGATAGAATTAACTTTGTATTTATCATTTGTAATTAACATCGAACTCATCATATTTCTTTTCAGTCGAATCATTTTACAAAAACGTTGGTATCCAATTGATTGAATCAAACGTAACGTATTCAAGAATATACAACAAATTGAATAAGGAATTTATAAAAAAATGCCAACATAATTATAAAATATCTCTATTGAATGTAGACGACCCAACATTCTGGAACACACAGGCACAATTAAAGAAGTATAAGTAAGATAATTTAATTATGTATATTTTAACAATTAAAGTATGAGAATACCACATTGAAAGTAATCTACAGTTGCATGATAAAAATCTTAAAATTGGACGACCTCCGTGGAGGTGGCGACACATCTGTTTTTTTGTGTCGCTAGCTGTCAAGTCTAAGGTCCTGGGTTTGATCCCGGACAGGGGCCATGCCATGAGCCCTTAAGAGGAAAGGGGAGCGGCCATTTTTCCATACAAACGCTCTCGTCTGTTTTCTCACTGGTTTCTGAACTTCGGGCTATGATTTTTTGCAGTAATATAAATATGAACTAGATCTATGCCCCTATTTTTTCCTTTTTTAAGATAATTTTTATTTAAAGGAACTAGAACCTTCTAAAAAGTGCTTATTTTGACCGCAGTTTTCAGACGCGTTTTTTTCGAATTTGACAACAATAATCGAAAAAAGGAAAAAATAGAGGCACAGATTATTCTTTTCTCATGCAGTATATGAAATGTCTTTAAAATTGGTTAAGAATTGGGGGAGAAAATAGACGAGAGCCAAACCTCGATTTTTCGTCAGTTTTTCGGTCTGAGCTGCAGTTGTCCTTATCGCACGAATTAGAGGGCGGAGGGAATTAGAGAGACAGCAATACTTTCTTCAAAAACAAAAATGTCCGCTGCCCTTTCCTCTTAAAGCTGGAATGTTGCGGTTGAGTAAGCGGGACAGCGCTATGCACAGTGTAGTGTGCCGTCTCACTTCCACAACCGCAACAGTACTGCTGACTTGGTCAATGTTAATTACCACTTTTCTATACTGTCTCAGGTCTGAATGATTCTGGTACCCCCTTTGCATTTCATTCCATAGCACAAATGCTTCAAATTTGATGTTGTTGAAACAATAAAATACTCCGCTGTACAGATTTCACAGTTAAAAACCATTTCGATGTCATCAGCTTTAAAATGAAATACCTACTAAATCGGTTAGTTCATTTAGGAGATATAATGTGCTGAACGTTTAACACCCCTGTTTTGTAACGGGGGTTAAAAGCAGCAGTTGTTAAAAACTACATGTATTTTTATTATTTCAGGAATGTAATTAATCTGTACGTACCGGATTACTATACTTTCGAAAAACCTAATGTGGATATTGTTTTCGCCGGTGAAGTAAATAGTACAGACCCAGACACATGCGTAGCCAGCAGAGAAAACCCTAAACGCTTCATCTGTAAAGCAAAAGTAGTCAGCAAAAATGTTTATGAAGTGAATTCTAGAGACCTCTACAACTATGTCACATCGATCAAACTAGTTAACGACACAGTACACTCAAGGCATAGCTGTTATAATGTTTATGAAAACCCAACACAACTAAAAACAATACTTCTTTGCTTAGACGAAGAACCAGATGAAAACATTGTGATCCAAATGGAATCTTTGAAAGTAGTGATAAGCATGGATTGTAGAGGAAAACTGAGAGCGTATAATAACAATTTCTTAGCTGTGTTGGCTCCGAAGCCATTTGAAATTGACACCGATTACAATCTAGTTCCAATTCTTTTCTATGAAACTCCATATTTGTCACCACAGGACGAAGGATCTTTCGTAAATTCTGTTACTCTGTTACCATGGCAACTATTAAAATATGTTTACTTGGAGTTTTTGAGATCAATGGGCTGGCGCCGTGTAGTTATACTTTCAGACGATTCTTTATATAGCATTGAATTTGAATATGAATTGACTCAGTTATTCAATGAAGAGAAAATAGTTTACACTGTTTTACGGTGTGAAAAGGCTGAATGTAATATGGCTGAGGTAACTGATCACGTTAATATTTTTAAATTGAAGAGAAAGAGATAGGTATTTCTTTTAATTTCCTAATAATTGCAATTAATATTTTTGTTATTTATTCAGGCAAAAAGGCGTCTAATAACTGTTGGCGCGACTATAGTCATAGCCAATTTAGAAAAAAATACTGCTGAAACTTTGCTAAGTTTAACATACAAGCTGGACATCGTATGGCTGGTCAGGGATTTGACAATGTACGAACTGAAGGTAAGACCATAATTTATTACATAAAAAAACACATTTATTTCCTTGTAATGACAAACAAACAAAAGACTGAGTTTGAAAGCTATATGAAAAAAGTATATTTTTGTTTCAATTAATAGAATTATAAATTAATTTCATAGGAATCGATATATGAAATTAATAACTTTAATAATAATATAATAATATCCTGGGACAACTCACACACAGTTATCTGATCCCAAGCTAAGCAGAGCTTGTGTTATGGTAACCAGACAACTGATAAACTTACTTATATATTTCTAAATACATACATATTATAGATAAATTACACCCAGACACCAGAACAAATGATCATGCTCATCACACAACATTTGTCCTGGGCGGGAATCGAACCCACGACCTCCGGTATAGCAGTCAGGGTCACTAACCACTAGACCAACAGGCCCGTCAACTTTACATGGGAATGATTCAGATACCTCGAAATGCCCTCAATCAACCTCAGTTGTTTATTCTGTTTTCCTGTCTTTCTTTGGTTTTAATCCCTGTATATCTGTATACGACTGCTATAAACAGAGTTGATTGGGTTAGGTTTCTGCACCCTTTTTGATACTAACCTAATCAACAAGTCCCTGCAAACCACTAAGCCACAATCATTTCCGAAATAAAAAACGCTGTATTTCTTTACAGAATATCCAACGAGCCTATGTATTCTCCTTTACTTTGGGTTCCACTCACTCCAAGACAAGATGCTACAAAGACCTAATCTTAGATGGGATCACCAGAATAAACCGGGCCTACAAAAACTTGGATAGCATAGACTTTCAGTTGGACAAACCAAAATTCTATAGGTTAGTGTAGTACATCATTTTAAAAATTGAACTTGGACATTTTCTTCTAATTGTTGGTTCGAGTTATAACAAGCTCATTCTGGTTAAGTTTAGAATAAAAAGTATTGTAACATGGCTATTGTCATTCGTTAACCATACTTAGGTTTATTCATACGACGTGTTAACTGAGTAACACTACTCATAAGCCAATACATAAAGATGATCCGAGTTTATCATTTTTCGTCGTAGCTTTATTCCAATGTCTAATATTCGCGTAAACCTCAGAAATCAACTATTGAAATTAAATTTTAAAACTTACAGGAAACTTGCTGAACTCATGAGAAAACAAAATCCTGAAAGGAACGAAGTAATTGGTTTTGTTCGTCGAGTCTCCGATCCCAATGACTTATTACAAGTTTTGATCAACAACGATGGAGTTAAAAAAGTCATAAACTTTAAAAGTCCGTTCAAGGGTAAAGCATCTGATGGTGTGAACTGCATCATGAGGAGTTATAACTACTTCCAGCCGTGTGAAGATGAACTCATTCTTTTATTTATGTTCGTCATCATACTATTTTCCACCACTCTACTTTTGATCACTTGCTACTTCCATAAAACGTCGCCGTTTCACGCTATGCGGTATAGTAAATTTTAAATGATCATGGTAATAATTTGGTGAATGAAGTAAAGATGTTAAATTGATCAACAAAAGTACTGAGAAATATGTCAAAAGAAAGGAGTGAATGATGAGATGACGAGTGACGCTGAATGCAAAAATAAAACACATTGCGCGCACCCCAAAGTAATTGAGAGCAAGGTGAAATTAAAACAAACAATGGGAAATTCCATAATATTACTAAATTAGAATTAACACATACATTAGTTACGTTATTTTAAGTTTAGTATTTTACTTGTATGTATTAGTTATTTATTTGATGCTTGTTTATAAATTTAATCAGTATTTTGGCCTAGTAATATTTAAATGTTTACAACATATTAAGGAAATAACCATATAATACGAATATATCTGTAAAAACGTTTTCCTCGATGATTTATCGAAAAATCCCCAGAATGCGTTTTAAAATATAGAAATTAGTCATATTATTATGTTGATGCCATCGCCTAAAAACAATTTCGGGTATATAACCAAATATATTTTATTCCACTATATAGTGGAATCGAGTGTTTAGAAATAGATATAGGCTGATATAACCAAGAAGACCCTAAACAAAATTGGGAAAAAAATATCACAGAGCGTGTTTACAAGAAAAGTAAGCTGTGAATCTTATCAATAATTAACAATCATGCTGCTCGTTTTCAAGAAAATATGATGAATACGTTATATAGACTACTACGAATTTTTACTATCTATACGACAAATGTTGAATAGCATAAGAAATGAAACTAATTTCACGTGTAACTTCGCGGTTTATTAAATATAGATTTCACATTTTCCATAATGTATTTCGATAGTCTATTGGGTATTTTCTATTCCTTTCGCCTCCACTATCTTTATTTAGCCGATCAGGCCGAAGCTAAAAGGAAGGGTTATGATTTTAACAGTCTATGTAACTTTTTTGTTCCTTACAATCTGCCTAGTTTATGGTAAGATCTAATATGGACCAAAAGGTTTTGGTATCACCACGGCCTTTTTATTATACAATAAATGCCTAACCAATTTACGGCCAGAATCATAGTTTTCCAGCATCTCAAAGAGACCTATATGTGAAATATATATTCACACCAAACCAATATATTATTCACGCAACGCTTGCGCACGTATCGGCAACAACGCAACGCAAAACAAAAATATTCCTGAATAACTTTTGATGTCTCGTGTTGCGATATGTGTTTTTTACTGTGTTAGCCAGTTAAATGGGGTAGGTCAGATAGGCAGTCGCTCCATGTAAAATATGGTATTCAACTGAACCGGGTAAGGATGGGATCCGAACACAACATAGTTGTGATAAGGCTAGGCAGATGATGCGTTGCATGAGGCCTACCATATTGTATATTTAGGCATATAGAATTGAAGTGATTCAGAAATGTTTTTGTTTTTGCGTTGCGCTGCGTTGCGACCCGGCGATATGTGCGCTAGTCTTTTAGTACACAAATAAAAGTCCAGATCATTTACCCGAGGTTTTTAATGAGTTCCTTGAGATACCTAATGTCTTTCTTATCATGCAATGTTTCATCTTCCTCGGTTTCGGGCGGCGCAGTCGAGCGGGTCACTTGCTCAGGACCAGGTAACTCGAATATGAAACCACGAATCTGGCAAACATTTATAAAGATGAAGTGACCCTCTTGATGATTACCAGTTCTTGTGTCAATGTTCTAGATACAACCAAATTGCAATCGACTTGATAAGATTCTATGAAAGTTTTAGTTCTGATTTAATGTACCTACTTAGGTTACTCAAAATTGAAAGAAGCTGTTTCGTACCTTATGGGAACGAACGTTATATACACTAAAATAGTTTAAAAAGTACAATATTTGTTTCAAATCTCAATATTCGTTTAAAGCATAGAGGAACTGAGCTACTAAGTGTGGTTATGATTTTACAAATATAAATAATTTACCTTTTGATTAACAGCTCTTAAGTTCTGTAGCAATTTCAATGCAGACCTCTTTTCTGTTGGGTGTGAAATTTGATAGAGACGTATGGCCCTGTGAAACTGGAAACAAATAATTAAAATTTATTAGTTTATGAAATTAACTATTTATCAATTAATGTTCTACCCTTTAACCTGTATTTGCCCACTGGAAAGAGCAAAGGGTAGTTTACAAGTGCGTAGATTGTGCAATATATCAAATGCACATTGTAATAGATTAGAAAAAGACAATTTTAGCATGCAATCTTAGCACATACATTTTTCTACAGGTTTTCTCAACTCCTTTGTCAGTGTTGTATAATATTTAAATTGAAATTCAGAGTTTATTTATTCGAATAGGTTAGAGTGCCTTTACTAGGTACCTACGTTTAATAGATATTTTTTATTAAATAAATTCAGATGACTGAACAAAGGCTAATTATCAGGGAGATTTAAGTTTTTACAACTGATGACGTTCGTTGGTTGTTGGTTGTTAACCACTGAGATATAGATGGCGTTTATAATTCTATCTTCATATGCAGGGTCAATGATATGCATAAACAGAAAAATGAGGTAGATGGCGCACTAGGTCGTTAAATATTTAACGTCGCCAGAAATGAAAATTTAAAATACGAACAAGGGTCTTAGTTTCATCTATTTTCACTTTTGTCTTGCACATTCTGTATGATCTATTTCTGTCACTGACATGTATATCTGATCAGTTATTAAAAGTCTCGCAATATTGATAAGCGTCACCTATAAAAAAAATTAGGTTGAGTAATACTTACGCGTTCCAAAAGACACCAAGTGTCCCTATACTGCTGGAGGAAGACCAGCGGCGTGAGCACGGCGGCGTAGAAGCCAGCCTCACGGTCCAGCATGTCCTCGCTGTCGGACATGCTGTAGATGGTCCCCCGGAACTTGTGGAGGAACGCCGTGTTCGTGTGGTCCTTGTCGAAGCTGGGGGGATGGAAAGAGAGAGCATTAACGATCGTTTTGTTATCGGCTGCCGTGGTCAAGTGGCGTACACACCGGTTTTTAAGGTGTCGCCAGCTGTAAAGTCCTGGGTTCCATCGCCGAACGGTTCAATTTAGAAAAAAAACACTTTTTTACATGGTTTACTTGTTTGTGGTACCTTCGTTGTCTCTGATTCCATAACACAAGTGTTTTAGCTTCTTACTTTCAGTTCAGTGCAATGTACCTATCTGATGTTATCCATATATTATTTGTTATGCTTTTAAGAAAGAAGCTCTTGTCTTTTTAACAACCGATGCAAGTTTTAAAAGAAAACATTGCTTAATGCACAGCAAACCATACATAAACAAACTTCTCGAAACCGTAAGATACACTTGCAGTTTAGGAATACAATGTATGCTTTATCAATTAATGTAATCTGTCGTAATAAACAGTATTAAAATACGCACGTTAGAATGGTCTACGTGACTTCGCAAAACACACACACAAACACAGCATATAAATAGATAACATTATCAGACAGAATATAAATTATTACATTACTACATTAAAACATCTTTAGGGGAATCCCAGATAATTCTACTTCGCCATTTTAAATGACCTGGAATGCGGTACGCCAAATTTTGGCAGAATATAAATGAATTCAATTCAGATGATCTATTTATAGTTTAACAGGCGTGTAAACATACAATGTTGAATTGTATATGTAACAGGTTTGATTATTTTTTGAGTGCTATTAAGTACTGTCTTTCAAGAAACTGAAATTAAACTGTAAACGTCTGTTCATACATCATATACACAATTATACACTTGGTCACGTATTCAAATATGACGTTTTAGCTTTACATCTTTTAGCAAATGTTTTTAAATAAATGTAAATTTTAAGTCATTTTAGATGTGGTTGAGTTTTGCGTTAGCTGAAGAGGCCAAAAGTCCTTTTCGTCAAAGTTAAACCCTGAACAAAGTCACGATCATCACTTATATTATAAGCCTCGCTTACTAAGGCAGTATCGCGTAAAAGCGTCGAACAATGTCCTTCGCCGAGGGCCGAATGTTAGCGCACGCCAGTTCACTTTGCTTCATCTTTCCCTCCTGCTGCGACTGCCTGAATATCCAGCGATCTTCAGGGAAATCAGACTCCATGTCCACATCTATGCATAAACACGGCCACTGAAAACAAAAACAAATTTAGAAAAAAAAAAATGGCTTCCATACTCTCCATTCGACAATTAAGACCTTATTCCGAAAGCGAAATTTCGTGCTAGTTTTGGTACATTGCTGAGCCACACTGCTTGGGTGTCGTAAGTTATTGAGCATAGACAGCAATGTAACACAACTCGTGCGATAGGTATACCATTTCTTCAAGGTATGGAACGGTTGTTGTTGTGAACTGAATTCGAGTGCTTCGAGAAAAACCGAAACTATGTTATAAGCTAGCTGATGCAATCTAGCTTAAACCAATTCACATCGTTTGTAGTGATTTTTCATTCACCGAAACTGGTAGCAAGGTAGGGCACCCAATGGTACCAAAATTTCTGTCCTATACTTATTGATTGGGCTCTATTTAACTGGCCGGCTACTATTTATATTCAAACCGCAATTAAAACGTTTAGACTTTCGACTATCGGCACCGTTTTGTATACTTAATGCGTCTAACTCTTTATTAACACCCTGTATATCTAACCTACCAACTGTTAAAATGTACTTTATGGAAGCAATAAATATTGAGTATTGAGTATTGCTTCCGAATATTATAGAGTATAATTCTTCGGCTGTCTAAAGGTGAACTCGTACTCACCACAATACCTAACCATAGCAAAACGTGCCATATACTCTGTGCCATCTCCCTCTTCTTCTAAAATTCATGTTAGTTTGTGTTTCAAAGAAAACATGTCGCGTATAATTTATTAAAAACACCACTTAATCCATTAAAAACTATTATAACGATTGTTATTACATTATATTTTGATGGCAGCTGTCCAAATGTCGGTTTGACAAGTGAAATATTGATGAACAATGTATCAAAGAGAATTTCGTTGCAATCCAGCAAAAAGTCAAAACTTTACCATAACGCTTTTGAGTAATTAATACCGGTCAAGCGAGATTCGGGCTCGCATACAAAGGGTTCTGTACCGTAGTCCAAATCATAATTTATAGTACGTTTTTAGGGTTCCGTACCCAAAGGGTAAAACGGGACTCTATTACTAAGACTCCGCTGTCTGTCTGTCCGTCTGTCTGTCTCCAGGCTGTATCTCATAAACCGTGATAGCTAGAAAGCTGAAATTTTCACAAATGATGTATTTCCGTTGCCGCTATAACAACAAATACTAAAAACCACATAAAATGAATATTTAAGGAGGGCTCTCATACGACGGTGGTACGGAACCCTTCGTGCGCGAGTCCGACTCGCACTTGGCCAGTTTTTTTAAATCGGTTTGATGCTACATACATATTATCATGACAATTACATAATGTCGATACTATTTATACTTCGTCTCACTTTTTAGCATTAATCTGAAGCGGAATCCAAAGATTAACGCCCTGTGCCCGAGATACACTGATAGCAACACTGTTGACAATCAACTCTGTATATCCCCTTTGTCCATAAAAAAAATAGGCAGAATTTAATCACAAACATTTAATCCCTTATTGGTACAACTAAAACATTGATATTGTGATATTTATCTCACAATGTTCTAATGAAATAACTAAGAATTACTTTGCCATCAATAACTTATCTAATTAAGTACTTCAGCTGAACACTTTAGATTGTAAAATAAACAAATGCAAATAATCTTACACACTCATGCCAAATACTCACACATAGAAATGCTACTTAAAGATAAAGAGCAATAGGGTTATCAACGAATTGTTGCCAATCACAAAAAAAAATAATATATAATATGGTAGCAAAAACAAAAGGTATAAAGATTTACTTCAATAAAAACATACTATTTATTAACAAGACTTTACATGTATTTTTAGAAATTAGCCATTTTCTCATCTTATAATAATAATAATAAACGCGGACAACATCACATACATTGTTCTGAACCCAAAGTAAGTTGCTAAAGCACTTGTATTATAGAATTCAGATACAACGAAGGTACCACAAACACCCAGACCCGAGACAATGTAGAAATGTGATTTTCTACATTGACCCGTCCGGGGAACGAACCCGGGACCTCAGAGCTAGCGACACCTTGAAACCGGTGCGTACGCCACTCGACCACGGAGGTCGTCTAATCTAAAACAAAAAATCTTTGTTTTCATTTGTGAAAAAAAGCATAATAATAATGAGTGCCTAAATATTTCAGTGTTTGTATTTCTTAGATTGAACTTTGAAACTTTTGAAGTCGATTAAAAATCGCATTGAACATCTATGCCGTAACCGTAACCCGTGCCATCATCAATTTTTCACTGACTTCAAAAAAGGATCAAGAGCAAATCCGTAATACAAACAAAAATCTATATGTCAAAATAAAAACATTAAATGCATTGGTGGTAACTCGGGGCATCCCGCAAAACAACTCCGGCTACGCAAACAATAAAACGCCCGATACCAGACGGGGTGAGTCACAGCGCGCGAGCAGGGAGCCGCGCCGGCCGCTCATATCGCGAGTGTGATCCTCAAGTGTTTGCGAATCAGATAATAAGTGACGCGGGAATCCGGACACTAATAATAATTATTATAGACTTACAAACAACCGTGTAATAGTGTCTACTGTGTTCAATAATAACTGCAATAATTGTGATCGTTCAAAATGGATAGTGACGAAGACAAACTCATGATAAATGGACTCATGTTTTATTACATACGTGAAAAGAAAAGTACTCAAGAAAAGATGGAAAATATCAAGAAAATATTAGAGCAAGGTGCCGATGTTAACTTTCCTGATAATAACAACAAAAAGAATACAGTTCTTCACATCGCTGCTCAGAAAGATGAAAAGGACATCCTGGAATTTCTCCTACAAAAAGGTGCGTTATTATCATATAATACAGATAACAAAACGCCAATACACATAGCGGAAGAGAAAAATACTGATGTTAGTAAAGAAATTGTGACCATTTTGACTAAGAATGGCAAGTACGCGACTGTTATCGATGATAAAGGCCCATCTAAATCAAGTGACAATCAAGCAGTAGCAAATCAAAGTCAATCAACTGTTCAAGTAACTGAAAAAAAGGATGTTTTGTATCCGAAACGAGCAAGAACGTCAGGCGGGAGCGGTCAGTTCTACGAAACCAAGCTATTGAGTTTGGTACTTCACAGAGCTATTCACGATAAAAGCATAGAAGAGTGTTATTTAGCCGCTAACATAAGAGACGTCGGAGATTTCGATATTTGCTTCAGATTTATAATGACAGAAAATGGAGAAACAAAACATGTGATGTCTTTTACGCAAGCAAAACATCGCGACGATGTCGATAAAGCGAAACTTACTGTAGCCAGCATACGAAGCTCTTCAAGTAACTTATCTTTAGTTAAATACTATGATAGTTTCCTGAAAATAAAACAACTGTTTTACACTAAACAAAAAGATGAGGATCCGATGTTCCATGGACGGTTTAGAGACATCGACTGCTATTTTATTCTTCATACACCTCTTAAGGAAAGTTTCGAGAGAAAACTTAAAGATGACAAACAAGTGTGTAGTACAATGCATAAAATAATGTATACTGGAGAAAAACAGGAAGTATTTCGATTTGATTGTGAAAATAGGGACATAGAATATTTAACTAATTATATACAACAAGAACGCATCAAGTTTCTAGGGAAGGTGTTTTTATCTTTTATTTTAACTAACGCCGCCGATATGATGACTAATGATCTTATTCGAATCTTCCACCCAGCTTTAGCTAGGGAGGTGGTTACACTGCGCCCTGACGGTGTAAAATATGGATTTCGTGATGATTTTTTCTATTCAGATGAACCTCTTTTAATCCTTTTAAAAGAAACACTTTACAAAGAAATAGTGTACACTCGGACGAAAACAGACCTTGAAAAAGAAGAAGTAAAAGCACGATTTAAAGAAATTACGAAAAATCCTTGTGCTGATACAATAAGTATGTTAATTGGAGAAGTAATATATTTTGATGATAAAACTAATAAACTCAATCTAGATGTACGTAAAATTTCTAGAAAGACTTATAAACAGGAAGATATTAGGGAGATAGTACATGAATTGCAGAAAATTCCAGTAACACTAGCTATGATTACAGATGCTATTGACATAACTGGTAAAGCTAAGCTCAAGTTACTTAATTTCTCTCTACCTTATACATTCGGTAATCTGGATATACCATCAAACCAAGCAAATAAAGAATTGCCATTAAAACGAATAAATTTCTTAGCTGAAAAATTTCGTGCTTTGATCGAGGAAAAGAAGAAAAAAATAGAACTAAATCGAAAAAAAAATAACGAAACGGTTATCCAATATCCAATAGAAATTGATATTAACGATGATAATGTTGGACCGAAAAACATTATTGAATATAGTCTTCTAACTACTAAAGGGATTTGTGGTACAGTAGGTAACTTTTTACAGTTCGACCCAGAAAATCAAGTATTTAAAATTAACACTAATGAAAAGTCACTTAAAACGAATGCTAAAAACTTATTAACGCAATTAAAAAAACTAACTCAAGATAACTTAGAAAATTTTGTTTTTAACGTCAAGATGTTTAATTTTCCAAGAAGCTCTTTTGAAGTTAATCAATTTGACAAATCATTGGCAAAAGAGTTTCTTGAGAAATTATGGTTTTACACCAACCAAGCCAATGAGGACGGAGTAGAAAAGATTTTAAAGAAAGAAATTGACAAACATTATAATGCAGAGTAACAGGAGAATCAATTCTTGTTTCGCGTTCAAACTGACGCTATTTTTTTGAGATATCATGATGATATACAAAAATGGTGGAAAGCGCAAACGCAGGCACGGTATTTAACTAAAACTGATCCTATTTTCGATGAAGCTAAAAAGGATGTAATTGATACTCCTGTGATGACTGTACTAAACATTATGTTTATTAGGGCACTAAACAAATTCCATATTGAATTTAGTGTCGATGTCTTAAAATCATTAAACTTCGACAACATCTTTGAAAAACATAATGTACTCAACCTCATATCAGATGCTGCTATTTTAAGTGCGGCTAAAATAATGCAATCTGTCAGACAAAACCAATATAAAACCAAATACACATTTATAAATTTAGATTATGTGCACCTACTTCCAACTATCGATTATAGTACAATAATGAAAGAGCTTAAGGAAATGAAAGACGTAACATTAGTTATAATAAGTGAAACTACTATAAATCAACAACTTAAGGACACTCTATTTAAAATTATGTTGAAATTTGAGGGAAAAATCATAATCATAACTGATACGCCGTTACAAATACAATCAACCCAGCAACACCAAATTGTCGTTGTTAAAGATAAAAATATTAATTTGAGTGATTTAAACTCAAAATCACAAACAAGAATCCTTAAAGAATGCAAAATATACTATCAAGGTAAAATAATAACTTTAGATACAATAATAGACGAAGACGCCAAATACTTAGTTGATGCCAAAATTTTATGGAATATTCTGAGCAAAGACTTCGTAGAAATAGGACACGTGATAAATACTGTAAAATATGACGAAATAAAAGATTATTATATCAAAAGAAGCTTGTTTCTAGATGGCGAAGAGTATGAAGTAAATACGTTTAATGATATCGAAGATCAAATAGTCCTGATCACTTCTAAACCTTGTATGGGTAAAACTATTCTTCTGACTCATTTGTCTCTAGAAACCAAGAACATTTATCCGCAGTTTTGGATCGTCCCATTCAACTTGTCTGCATATAGTAATGACTTTGCGGAATGGCAAAATAATGCAATTAACGTGACCAGTATGATGAAATTCTTGTGCAAAGTGGCACTTAAGAAAACAGATCATATAAAAAACCTTATTTTTTACGAAAACGAAGATAAAACTGTTATTGTTAACAGTGATGTTAATCTTACGTTTGAACTAAAGTTATTTATTCACTTATATAATATCGGTAAAGTTATATTTTTATTTGATGGCTTTGAGAGAATTTACCCACATCATACGAATGAGGGGATGGAACTGTTTAAGGCCTTATACCATGCCGATAAGAGAATGTGGATAACAAGTAGTTCTTACGTTGACGAAATTTTACGACAAGAGTTTGGACCATCATATAAGCTCGATAAACTGACCCCGATTCAACAAGAAAGCTTCCCGATTCAAAAACAAACCTAAAGCTGGAGAATCTTAATCACGAACAGTACAATAATGTTAGATTATTTATAAATTTCTTGTTAAAGACTTTTAATGCTAAAGATTGTAGTGTGTGTACTCGCCTCCTCCCTATATAAGTAAGTTTAGCTGGTAAGATTAGTCATGTTATGATCGTGAGCAACGAACTAAGTCGAGGTTCGCCCCCCCGCAGGGGGTGCCCTTAGTTTTCGTTGCCACAACCCTTTATTAATTTGTAGCTTCTAGCTGGAGGCGTATTAGCAATGTCTCGCCAACTTAGTCCGGTAAAGCAGTAAAAGCCTCCACGAGGCTAACTGCGGCAGCATTCCACAAAAAAAAAAAATTAGTCTTAAACATTTATTACAACTTAACACTCGTCTCATTGATACTCCCGGCGCCATAGCATGGCGACATTGCATGGCGACCCTGCCAGGGCGGTGTGGGGCCGCCGCGGGCTGGTAGTTAAAAACTGTTTAAAATTGTAGAATAAACTAGCTGTACCCGGCATGCGTTGCAATGCTACCTACCTACTACCACTTAGGGGTATGAAAAATAGGTAGTAGCCGATTCTCAGACCTACTGAATAAGCATATAAAATTTCATAAAAATCGGTCAAGCCGTTTTGGAGGAGTATGGTAACTAACATTGTGACACGAGAATTTTATATATAAGATAATAAATTGTGTTACTAAATAATAAATTGTAATTGATGTGAATATAAAAAAAAAACAACGTGATTGGCGAACATTTTCAAGTTTTAAGAAGAAAGGACTGTACTTGTAGAAACCTACCTATTTTATATATCACGTGTATCGTCGGCATCGAGAGAGCCTCATGGAGAAGAATCTGGAAAGGTGATGAGCTGGCAGCCGGGAGTTGTTGGAGTCGTAAAGAGATATGGATTGTTGGCGCAGGGAGAAGTTCCGAGTCGATGAGAGTGGCGAGAGACAACAGCAGCAATTTACGAACGGAAAATAGACAGGCTTGGTTTTCTGTTTTTTTTTTCTTCTTTCTTTATATTTTCATAATTAATATTAGCGTTTTTTCGTTTGGCATTTAAAAGCCAAACATTATTAGGTATATGCAAAATAATTGTAGTATTTTACTCATCATCATCTCCCGAGCCTTTTTTCCAACTATGTTGGGGTCGGCTACCAGTCATACCGGATTCAGCTGAATACCGTATTTTACACGGAGCGACTGCCTATCTGACCTCCACAACCCATTTTACTGGGAAACACAGTATCCCATAGTAAGACTGGTTGTCAGAATTGACTTAACGAATGCCAAAGATCTATGTATGACAGCCGGGACCTACTGTTTAACGTGCTTTCCGAAACACGGAATTGTAGTATTTTACTAAACATAGTTTATTGAATAGTCTTTTAAATAGAAAGAAAAATCTAGTATGATAATAATAATATAGATCTATGACAATATGACAAAATTTTTATGTATTAGTAGATTTGATTTGAATTTTAGGTACAGTTTGATTAAAATGTAAATCGATAAATTAAGAGGAAAGGGGAGTGGACTTTTCTCAATACAAACGTTCTCGTCTGTTTTCTCGCTGGTTTCTGAACTTAGGGCTATGATTTTTTAGTAAGTGTATAAATATGAACTAGATCTATGCCCCTATTTTCCTTTTTTTAAATAAGTTATATTTAAAGAAACTAGAACCTTCTAAAAAGTGCCGATTTTGACCGCAGTTTTCAGAGGCGTTTTTTTTTTCAAATTTGGCAACGATTATTGAAAAAAGGAAAAAATAGAGGCACAGATTATTCTTTTCTTATGCAGTATATGAAATATCTTTAAAATTGGTTAAGAATTTGGGGAGGAAATAGACGAGAGCCAAACCTCGAATTTTCGTCAGTTTTTCGGTCTGAGCTGCAGTTGTCCTTATCGCACGAATTTGAGGGCGGGGGGAATTAGAGCGACAGCAATACTTTCTTCAAAAACCGAATTTTCAAAAGTCTCTCCGCTCCCCTTTCCTCTTAATGAATTGAAGTAATTATGTTGTTTTCTCTGACACTATGTCAGTCATCTAAATTATATTATTATGGTTTGCATAGAATTATGTGTAACTATTTAGTAATTTGTATTTGAAGTATGTCAAATTTTGAATATCTTATTTAGCAAAAATGCAGGTGGCATAGGTCGTATTGCATGTAGTTACTAAGAATTAAAGTGATGATTCTACAAAAATTGTATAATCAGCCGTTATGGAATGTTGGTATGTTAGGTGTCGAATGCAGCATGACCTCACGGCACATACTTTGTTCAAAGTTGCAACCAAGTTACGACGATAGTTTAGAGATGATTGAAATTTGATATAGGTACTTACCTGAGTTATTTTTAGAACTTGTATGTTTCATGCACTGTTTTATTTATGGTTTTAATTGATTATTGGATTATGTTGTCTAAATACGGATTGTTTTTTTTTTAATGTTTTTTTAATGATGGTTATAGGAAATATTGTATGGAGTATGATGGTTATAGGAATGTTTGTTTTTGTTTAAGGGTTACGGTTGTTAGGGTTGTTAGGGTTTAAGTGAGCGATAGGAATATTTTCTTTAATAATATTTTGATTTTGCGATCGGATTGATCACCCGAAAACAATTCAATGTTATTTTAAATTAAAATATTCAATCGGATAGTGTTTTATGAATGAAAAAGTGTATAATTATAGCGTATGCGGTACAAATGGAAAATAAAATTATATAATGGTACATGAAGGTTTACAGGCCTTCCTTTCGATCATGGTGTAAAAGTAGCCTTCTAATAAAAGTGAAGGATAAAGGAGAATACCTACCTATAGGTGTTATAATTATTGTACCGATACGAGTAAATTAAGTAGGTAAATGTTGGGTTAAAGTGAATGATTTTGTTAAAGTGTAAAATGAATACCTACTAGGTTAATGGAATGTGGTTTTTATTTTACACTAGCTGTGCCTGCGACTTCGTTCGCGTGGATGTCGAAACTTATCAATGAGTTTTTAACCGCAAAATTAAGTTTGTTTTTTTTTGTTTATATTTTTCCGGGATAAAAACTACCTAGTGTGGTGCCCAGGATAATAAAGAATAATTATACCAAGTTTCATCGTTATCGATCCGGTAGTTTTTGCGTGATACCTGAACAAACAGACAGACAGACAGACAAAAAATTTTTTTTTCACCCTTTTGGGTTCGGTGTCGGTCTAAAAACACCCCCCGCCATTTATTTTTTTGATATTTTCAATGTACAGAATTTTCACTTCTACAGATTTATTATAAGTATAGATAGGGAAATGTGTTTTTTTTTCTACGAATGCAAGTAAATTGTTTTTCAATCAAATTAAAATTGAAGCTTTGGTTGTAACTAAAAATATTATAATTTGTAAAATTAAATACTTAATTATGATTGTTGTTTTACACATTTTATACACTTTTACAAATTTTATAATTATTTTACAGTTTTAAATATTTTATTCTGTGAAATTTACATTTGTATTGTTATTTTTATACACATGTTTTCTTTTACAAATATTATTCAAAATTGTCATACTGTCATTGAGTTTAAAAGCATTTAAGTGTATGTAATTTAGAGATTACTTTTAAGATAACTTGAAAAAAAAAAGTGTTCCATTTTTTTTGTCTTTCAAAAAAACGGTGGAGTTGTAGTGTGTGTACTCGCCTCCTCCCTATATAAGTAAGTTTAGCTGGTAAGATAAGTCATAATTAAACATTTATTACAACTTAACACTCGTCTCATTGATACTCCCGGCGCCCCACATTGCAAGATGACTTGGTGGACGACGATCGTCCTGTAATTCCTCAATTAAGTATACCGCTACACGTAGTGTACCTCACTGCGATGCACTATTTTAAAAATGAGATCAATACAATTTCACCTAAATATCTACGTGAAACATTAAAACAGAAATGGGGTCTGAACCGTCTAACAGCTGTCGACCGATACCTTCGCCCGCCAGAGGAAGAGGAGCCCTTGGAGTGCCTTGGACCTGGCTGGAACCCCTCTACACATGTACTACGTAGCTGCCAATTATTTTGATGTACAGATAAAAGACAAATTTCAATTAACATAACATAACATACCATCACGCCTGTATCCCCGAAGGGTTAGGCAGAGGTGTACCAATGTACACCCACAGTTCGCCGGTATGTTTAGGTCCCATGTAATAGGGGGCGAGCCTATTGCCACTAACCGGGCACAAATCCAAACTCCGACCTGCTACTGAGAATTTCATAGAAAAACCCAATATCATCTTGGTCGACTTGGGAATCGAACCCAAGACCTCTAGCGTAGCAGTCGCGCTTAGCGCCACTAGGCTAGAAAAAGAAATTTTCAATAAGGCAAACATGTATTTAAACACATTGATGTCATACGAGAGATTCCTAAAGGCTAATATGAAAATTGTGTGTGATGTAGAAAATAAAAAGAACAAAAAATTTGAACAATCTCAAGAGGAAGCCCGCGACACTTTTTTCGAAGCCCATAAAAATCTTGCTCTGTTCGCGATATTTAAAGACGATGACAAAAAAAATTACTCCCGGAACCAAAGAAGAAACACGTGAAGTCAAAAATATCATACAGAGCATAGAAGCTGGTGATTCCAGTTCTCCTTTAATAGACTGTGTGACGGTGTCCCTAGATTCTACAATTTACTTTTCGTAGAATATTTTCTCGTTGAATTCGCAACGGATCTCGTTAAACAAGGACTAGTCAATAAGAATCCCAACAACATTAATTTAGAGTCAATGTGGGATTTTCTTGTTAATGTTATACTCATGTCTAGTCCACCCGGAGTAAGAAACGCTTTTAATTATAAATTGAAATACGACCCAGAGTTAGGGGAGATTGCAAGTAACGAAAACTGTAGCAAGATAATATTTGATTTAATTGTGAAACAGAATCATAGAGCTAAAATTAGCGGTAATAATACTGAAACTGCGTTAAATCTTGCGTAATTACTAAAATTGACATAACATTTTATGCTTACCACCAAAATATTGAAATTGTGATTTTTTGATCTCACAATGTTCTAATGAAATAACTAAGAACCTACTTTGCCATCAATTATTTATCTAATGACTTCTGCTAAATCCTTTAGATTGTAAAATAAACAAATTCAAATTATCTTACACACACATGCAAAATTCTCACACATAGAAAAGCTATTTAAAGATACAAAGCAATAGGGTTATCAACGCATTGTTGCCAATTACAAAATGTTATATAATATTGTAGCAAAAACACAAGGTATAATTTTCTTTAATGGAAACATATTATTTATTAATAACAACACCTTTAAATAAATGCATTTACGTGTCTTTGTTCAGATTTAAGAAAATCTTTATTTTCATAAATCCTCATAATAATTAGTGAATAAATGTATAAGTGGTTCTCAGATTGAACAGTGTTCATTGCGATTTTTTATAGAGTAAATCCAAGCGTAATACAAACAAAAGTGTGTTAGGCACTAAAATTAAAATACTAAATACATTGCTGGTAACTCGGGGCATCCCGCAAAACGAGTCCGGCTTCACAAACAATCAAACGTCCGATACCAGATGGGCTTAGTCACTGCGCGCGAGTCGCGCCGGCCGCTCATATCGCGAGTGTGATCCTCAAGTGTTTGCAATTCCGATAATAAGTGACGCGGGAATCCGGACACCAATAATTATTATTACAACCGTGTAATAGTGTCTACTGTGTTCAATCTTAACTGCATTAATTGTGATCGTTCAAAATGGATAGTGACGAAGACAAACTCATGATAAATGGACTCATGTTTTATTACATACGTGAAAAGAAAAGTACTCAAGAAAAGATTGAAAACATCAAGAGAATCTTAGAGCAAGGTGCCGATGTTAACTTTGCTGATAAAAACAACAAAAAGAACACAGTTCTCCACATCGCAGCTCAGAAAGATGAAAAGGATGTCGTGGAATTTCTCCTGCAAAAAGGTGCGTTATTATCATATAATATAGATAACAAAACGCCAATACACATAGCGAAAGAGAACAATACTGGTATTAGTAAAGAAATTGTGACTATTTTGACTAAGAATGGCAAGTACGCGACTGTTATCGACGATAAAGGCCCATCTAAATCAAGTGACAATCAAGCAGTAGCAAATCAAAGTCAATCAACTATTCAAGTAACTGAAAAGAAGGATGTTTTATATCCTAAACGAGCAGGAACGTCAGGCGGGAGCGGTCAGTTCTACGAAACCAAGCTATTGAGTTTAGTACTCCACAGAGCTATTCACGATAAAAGCATTGAAGAGTGTTATTTAGCCGCTAACATAAGAGACGTAGGAGATTTCGATGATGTTTGTTTCAGATTTAAAATGACAGAAAATGGAGAAACAAAACATGTGATGTCTTTTACGCAAGCAAAACATCGCGACGATGTCGATAAAGCGAAACTTACTGTAGCCAGCATACGAAGCTCTTCAAGTAACTTATCTTTAGTTAAATACTATGATAGTTTCCTAAAAATAAAACAACTGTTTTACACTAAACAAAAAGATGAGGATCCCATGTTCCATGGACGGTTTAGAGACATCGACTGCTATTTTATTCTTTATACACCTCTTAAGGAAAGTTTCGAGAGAAAACTTAAAGATAACAAACAAGTGTGTAATACAATGCATAAAATAATTTATACTGGAGAAAAACAGGAAGTATTTCGATTTGATTATGAAGATAGGGACATAGAATATTTAACTAATTATATACAACAAGAACGCATCAAGGTTCTAGGGAAAGTGTTTTTGTCTTTTATTTTAACTAACGCCGCCGATATGATGACTAATGATCTTATTCAAATCTTCCACCCAGCTTTAGCTAGGGAGGTGGTTACACTGCGCCCTGACAGTGTAAAATATGAATTTCGTGATGA
Organism: Autographa pulchrina; assembly: GCA_905475315.1. Classification (NCBI taxonomy): domain Eukaryota; kingdom Metazoa; phylum Arthropoda; class Insecta; order Lepidoptera; family Noctuidae; genus Autographa; species Autographa pulchrina. The sequence goes on from FR997775.1 coordinate 3,586,047, forward strand.
TTTTTTCTATTCAGATGAACCTCTTTTAATCCTTTTAAAAGAAACACTTTACAAAGAAATAGTGTACACTCGGACAAAGAAAACAGACCTTAAAAAAGAAGAAGTAAAAGCACGAGTTAAAGAAATTACAAAGAATCCTTGTGCTGACACAATAAGCATGTTAATTGGAGAAGTTATATATTTCGATGATAAAACTAATAAACTCAATCTAGATGTAGATAAAATTTCTAGAAAGACTTATAAACAGGAAGATATTAGGGAAATAGTACATGAATTGCAGAAAATTCCAGTAACATTAGCTATGATTAGAGATGCTATTGACATAACTGGTAAAGCTAAGCTCAAGTTACTTAATTTCTCACTACCTTATACATTCGGTAATATGGATATACCATCAAACCAAGCAAATAACGAATTGCCATTAAAACGAATAAATTTCTTTGCTGAAAAATTTCATGCTTTGATCGAGGAAAAGAAGAAAAAAATAGAACTAGATCTTGAAAAAAATAACGAAACGGGTATCCAATATCCAATAGAAATTAATATTAACGATGATAATGTCGGTCCGAAAAACATTCTTGAGTATAGTCATCTAAATACTAAAGGGATTGGTGGTACAGTAGGTAACTTTTTGCAGTTTGACCCAGAAAATCAGGTATTTAAAATTAACACTAATGAAAAGTCACTTAAAACGAATGCTAAAAACTTATTAACGCAATTAAAAAAACTAACTCAAGATAACTTAGAAAATTATGTTTTTAACGTCAAGATGTTTAATTTTCCAAGAAGCTCTTTTGAAGTTAATCAATTTGACAAATCATTGGCAAAAGAGTTTCTTGAGAAATTATGGTTTTACACCAACCAAGCCAATGAGGACAGAGTAGAAAAGATTTTAAAGAAAGAAATTGACAAACATTATAATGCAGAGAAACAGGAGAATCAATTCTTGTTTCGCGTTCAAACTGACGCTATTTTTTTAAGATATCATGATGATATACAAAAATGGTGGAAAGCGCAAACGCAGGCACGGTATTTAACTAAAACTGATCCTATTTTCGATGAAGCTAAAAAGGATGTAATTGATACTCCTGTGATGACTGTACTAAATATTATGTTTATTAGGGCACTTAACAAATTACATATTGAATTTAGCGTCGATGTCTTAAAATTATTAAACTTCGACAACATCTTTGAAAAACATAATGTACTCAACCTCATATCAGATGCTGCTATTTTAAGTGCGGCTAAAATAATGCAATCTGTCAGACAAAACCAATATAAAACCAAATACACATTTATAAATTTAGATTATGTGCACCTACTTCCAATTATCGATTATAGTACAATGATGAAAGAGCTTAAGGAAATGAAAGACGTGACCTTAGTTATAATAAGTGAAACTACTATAAATCAACAACTTAAGGACACTCTATTTAAAATCATGTTGAAATTTGAGGGAAAAATCATAATCATAACTGATACGCCGTTACAAATACAATCAACCCAGCAACACCAAATTGTCGTTGTTGAAGATAAAAATATTAATTTGAGTGATTTAAACTCAAAATCACAAACAAGAATCCTTAAAGAATGCAAAATATACTATCAAGGTAAAAGAATAACTTTAGATACAATAATAGACGAAGACGCCAAATACTTAGTTGATGCCAAAATTTTATGGAATATTCTGAGCAATGACTTGGTAGAAATAGGACACGTGCTAAATACTGTAAAATATGACGAAATAAAAGATTATTATATCAAAAGAAGCTTGTTTCTGGATGGCGAAGAGTATGAATTAAATACGTTTAATGATATCGAAGATCAAATAGTCCTGATCACTTCTAAACCTTGTATGGGTAAAACTATTCTTCTGACTCATTTGTCTCTAGAAACCAAGAACATTTATCCGCAGTTTTGGATCGTCCCATTCAACTTGTCTGCATATAGTAATGACTTTGCGGAATGGCAAAATAATGCAATTAACGTGACCAGTATGATGAAATTCTTGTGCAAAGTGGCACTTAAGAAAACAGATCATATAAAAAACCTTATTTTTTACGAAAACGAAGATAAAACTGTTATTGTTAACAGTGATGTTAATCTTACGTTTGAACTAAAGTTATTTATTCACTTATATAATATCGGTAAAGTTATATTTTTATTTGATGGCTTTGAGAGAATTTACCCACATCATACGAATGAGGGGATGGAACTGTTTAAGGCCTTATACCATGCCGATAAGAGAATGTGGATAACAAGTAGTTCTTACGTCGACGAAATTTTACGACAAGAGTTTGGACCATCATATAAGCTCGATAAACTGACCCCGATTCAACAAGAAAGCTTCCTAACTAGATTTTTTAAAACAAACCTAAAGCTGGAGAATCTTAATCACGAACAGTACAATAATGTTAAATTATTTGTAAATTTCTTGTTAAAAACTTTTAATGCTAAAGATGACTTGGTGGACGACGATCGTCCTGTAATTCCTCTATTAAGTATACCGCTACACGCCGTGTACCTCACTGCGATGCACTATTTTAAAAATGAGATCAATACAATTTCACCGAAATATCTACGTGAAACATTAAAACAGAAATGGGGTCTGAACCGTCTAACAGCTGTCGACCGATACCTTCGCCCGCCAGAGGAAGAGGAGCCCTTGGACCTGGCTGGAACCCCTCTTCACATGTATGTAGCTGCCAATTATTTTGATGTACAGATAAAAGACAAATTTCAATTAACTATTAATGAAAATGTAATTCTCAATAAGGCAAACATGTATTTAAACACATTGATGTCATACGAGAGATTCCTAAAGGCTAACATGAAAATAGTGTGTGATGTAGAAAATAAAAAGAACAAAAAATTTGAACAATCTCAAGAGGAAGCCCGCGACACTTTTTTCGAAGCCCATAAAAATCTTGCTCTGTTCGCGATATTTAAAGACGATGACATAACAAAAGTACTCCCGGAACCAAAGATACGTGAAGTCAAAAATATCATACAAAATATAGAAGCTGGTGATTCCAGTTCTCCTTTAATAGACTGTGTTATTGACGGTGTCCCTAGATTCTACAATTTACTTTTCGTAGAATATTTTCTCGTTGAATTCGCAACGGATCTCGTTAAACAAGGACTAGTCAATAAGAATCCCAACAACATTAATTTAGAGTCAATGTGGGATTTTCTTGTTAATGTTATACTCATGTCTAGTCCACCCGGAGTAAGAAACGCTTTTAATTATAAATTGAAATACGACCCAGAGTTAGGGGAGATTGCAAGTAACGAAAACTGTAGCAAGATAATATTTGATTTAATTGTGAAACAGAATCATAGAGCTAAAATTAGCGGTAATAATACTGAAACTGCGTTAAATCTTGCTATAAACGAAGGATTGGTGAATATAACTAACTTGTTTTTGAAATGCTCGAGTCGTTACGTAGACAGGAATAATGTTGATGGGTTTGTGAGCGGGCTTAAGGCTGGTGCGTTTATGTTGGGAGCAGCGAACCCTGCTTGGAAGGATTTGACAGATAAAGTGTTTCACTGTATCAGAGAGGTAGATGGTGATATGTTGCTGCAAATACTGCACTCGGAGAAACTTGAGGATGTTTCCCGAGGACTCACCGACCTATGTGCTAGTACGTCGTTCGGGCAGAACTTGCATCAGAGAATTAGGAATGAAGTTTGCGAACCAATAAGACGGGTAACAGATATCGTACTAGAACATAGTTCGCATAATGAAAATTTGATGACTTTAATGGAGGTTTTACCGCATCACCTTCCTGATATAGTTAACTTTATTTTTGGTAAGAAATAGTTACTTAATCTATATGCATATATGCATTGGTGGTCGCAACTGTACACTGATTAGCTACATTATTTACCTTGGTGTATAATATTGGGGATTATGATACATAGATAAAGCTGTGATAAAATGGACGAAGTACATTAGCAGGTTTATAGTAATGTCGTCGTTATATCGTTACAAAAAAAATTTTCTTACTTTTTTACTTTAGTGCATAGTAATTACACACTTTTTTGTTATTTAGAAAACTAGCATATTATATTTTTCCCTTTTAGCGCTTTTTGTAATTAGTAATAATTTTAATGCCATAATTACCATATTTTAAATACTCATTACAAGAGTATAAGCAGAATAATGTTTACAAGCTTTTTTAGTCATTGATTGTTTTTGAAAAAGTTAGTATCGTAATAAATATTTGTTGTTTTATTTTGCTGTTTTGAATCTGGTCTGGTCTAGTATGTGTTTTATTTAGATATTCATAACTTAAAATGGATCATTGTATTATCCATAATTTACACAAAGCATAATATTAACTTTAAGAACCATTGTTGCATAAGCCATCTGGATGATATTTTTACCCACCTGTGGGTTTTATTGGTCAAATATGAGGTAATTATTGTTGACATTACTGATTTGTTCAATAGTTATGTAACACAAGCCTTTAAGAGAAAGAACAAAAGTTGTTAATTTTGAAATAGTATTAATTAGTTTAAACTTGAATTGTTTTTTTTATTTGAAACTTGTTTCAAATATTTGTTAACAATATATAAAAAAATCTTTAGTTATTAATTCCTTTTTGTGACATAAATTTTATTTTAGCTGTTTTTAAGGCCGATTATGCTGTTATTTTTATCATCTTGGATGAATTCAATTTATCAATTTTTTATCGTGTTTGTACTTAATTGTATAGTACTTTTGATAAACAGTGCCATAATGCATAAATTTTGTTTTTATATGTTTGTTTTTATTAGCCTGTAACTAAATAAGGTAAACACCCTTTAATTGTAATACTAAGATAATCCAAATCACTTTCCACCAGAGAATAAAAGCAGTGTTTATTTCCATGCTTTACAGAAAATTTTAATTATGTTAATTAACTAAAATATTTAAAATTCTTAGATATCATCAGTATGTAAATAGGGATTGATGCATTTTTCATAATTGATTAAAAATCTATGTTTATCTAATTTGTTTGTGGTTTCATTTTGTAATACATAGCTAGTAAAATCATAACTGACAAATCGGAAAATGAAATATTTAAGTAGCAAGCGTTGTGAACAATGGTCTTCTTTATATAAGTAGAGGTATTTGCCCAACAGTGGGATATTATAATTCAACCATTTGAAATCCCTTTTTACAAGTTATTTGACTTACATTTATTATTTGATTAACATTAAAAAAAGTACAGACAGACCAATTAATAATAATAATAATATTCCGGGACAACTCACACACGGTTATCTGATCCCAAGCTAAGCAGAGCTTGTGTTATGGTAACCAGACAACTGATAAACATATTTATATATTTCTAAATACATACATATTATAGATAAATTACACCCAGACACAGAACAAATGATCGTGCTCATCACACAAAGATTTGTCCTGGGTGGGAATCGAACCCACGACCTCCGGTATAGCAGTCAGGGTCACTAACCACTAGACCAACCAATTAAATATCGACTAGATGTGCCTCGCATCAAAAGTAAGTATGTTTGATCAAAGATCGCAACCTTTCGCTATGCTATGCCAAAACAATGCTAAACTTCTTTCAAAATTGACAGTTCTGTCAGTCAGTATACAAAATGTCTTGTACCTCTTGTACGATATTAATTTTAACACAACAATGATAAATTGCAGTAAAATATAACTAAAATGATCCCGTTATTTACACTCGCCACAATTCTTTGGGTAACCGTAAGTATTACAAGTTATTACAGACTTCAGTCACCGGTCAAGTGTTTATGTTTACCATTTGCAGAATAATAATAATATAATTATAATATCTAAGAACAACGCACATACTACCATCTGATCCCAAACTAATCAACCAGACAACTGATAAACATTTATATATTTCTAATACATACATATCATTGATAAATTACACCCAGACATAGAACAAATTATCATGCTCATCAGACAAATATTTGTCCTGAATATAAATCGAACGACGACCGTTTAGCAGTCAATTAATCAATTTATCATTTGAGACAATGTAATGCGAGAATAATTAATTTAAACTTATTTTCCACAACATGAGCAAAACTAAGTAGTTGTGACCCAATAAAGCAATACTATGTAGATAATTTGAAGTATCGAAGTTGCAATATTTCTGTGAATATTGTCAATCTTACGTACGTAGCTAACCTGTTTAATTACTGTTTATTTAAAGTTCAAAAGAAAATGCAATTTCTTACAATTAATAAAACAATTGTTAACTTCAGTTTTAAATTCATGACTCTCCTACCTAGTCCACCTTCATAGAAATATCGTGTACCTACCCACAAGACCGTTCCATCTAATAAGTTACAGTTTTCCGTAGTCACTATGACAAAGTTTAATTTTCCGCTTCATAAAGGCTTGGTTATAAGATTTCCCATCCATTACCTCCACGACACATGACTGGCCCTAATAATATTATTTTTGAATAGTAGATATGTTCATAATCTACTTTTATCCAAAATCTTTAGGTATAAAGGTAAGTATAAACTTGTTCTGTTTATATAAGTTTGTCCGAGATTTTTTTACATAGGTTTGCAATAAATGATAATTTTAATCAGATAATATTTATAAATTGCCAGACATGCAGATGACGTAACAAATTATTGTGCTTTTAGTTAAGTATATGTTAATTATATATGCCAAATATCTAACATATATAATTATAAGTATAGCTAAACTATATAGTTCAGCTAAATAAAACTAGCGAATATCTAAGTAATGTCTTCGAAACATAACAATCCTTATCAAGAAATCGCATAGTTATAGGTACCTACTTAAATAATAAACTTAATTTATTTTTAGATACAAACTTATTAAATCATTATTTTTCCTACTACGTCATTATTATGTATTTGAAAGCGAAAATCCAAAACAAAACCAAACACAATTCCAAAACGTAAAAAGGGGCTTTGTTATATAAAACTCGAGTTAAAATTCGGACAAACTTTTTCAATTCTTGTTTCTTCATAAAAGTCGAATGACGGTATAAATGAGTTAAGAAATACTCTGTGTTTCGTAAAAGTTAAATATTACAAACATCACGCTAGATATATTATGGGGATTAGGGATCAATATCTAGGTCGCCCGTACACGGACTGCTAAAATTATATAAAAACAACCTCTACGTACTTACTAATAACATGGTAATCTTAAGGCTTATCTCCTATGGTAAATAGGAAAGAAAGGCGACATTACACTCAAAAGAAACATTAATTAAAATATTTTAATTTTAATAAATAAGTTATTCATTTTACTTAATTCTTGCCAAAAATATAAATTTCAGTATTCGTTTTATCAACATATTTTTACGAAAAACCATTAAACCTTTCAAAAGCATGCAAACCTACAAGACATAACTAGTATGCAACAGATACATACGAAAAAAACAAAAGTAATACAGTCATAAAATTTATCGCGCCATAAAATATTCAATTCATAACGAAAGAGCGGATCGTGTCCAAAAAAATACACAATATCCATTAGGTCTCGCAGGTGTGGCCATAAAGGGTTCGCATTCAAGTTTTACGCATCGAAAAATGATTATAATGGCCCATCTATTGCAGGAAGTTATTTAGACCTTTAGTGGCCTGAAATTGAGATAGACCCCAAACAAATAAATTTCAGGATGCATGAATTACGGTGATGTTAATGGCTAAAGGAACCAGTGTAGTTATATCGTGTTATGAATTGAGCTTGGTCATTGGGAAAATATAGCAATAGAGAATGGATCTGTGTTTTTCATACTCTTGAATATGAAACATGTCTCTTTGGTATTATTTAGAGTTTAGATATATTTTGTAAATTTGTATCAAACCTTGTATTTGGAATTTTGTGAGGGGTTAGACATTGCCTTCATCCTGTTTCATGTGGAGGATAATTCGAATGTATTTATTGCACATAGATACCTACAAACAGTATAACATAACCCACTTACTACACACAAACACCCAATTTAACCATATTTTCATCAAAACGAATATTGTAATTCCTGTTTTACCTATACGCAAACACACTTCATAGGTACTCTCCTCTGTACGTCAGAACTAAATTCACACATTTCGATGTCATGATTACAACCAGTCCTTGTATTATTTAGTTCGCATACAAACTATTTAGAATGAAAAAAAAAACACAAATAACGTCCGATTCTTAGTGCAATGCCGAAGACTATTACTACCGTCCTCCAAACGCCACAAGATCGACCCTCTCCGGCATAGCGGCATACCGATCAGCGTTAACCCTGGACTGGATGGCAGCAGAAGACTTGAGGCAGCGGGAGCTGGCGGCGGCCTTCGAGACCGAACCCTCAGTGCCGGCGAAGAGCCTGTCGACCGACTGTATAGGGTACGCGAGACCGGCGTCTGGGAAGGTAGCGCGGTTGATGCTGGAACTACTGAAGTAACTAGACCAATGACTTTGTATTGAAGTTGATCGGTTTTCTTACACACATAATAAGTGAATTAGTTGTCCACTGCAGTTTTACCATGAGCACTTAAAGCAGGACTGTTGGACTACGCGCAGTGTATTGCGCCAACTAGCTTCGACAATGTTCACAGTCCTATACCTTATCCAATATACCAAAAAAATAAATGTAAACAAAGAATTCAATGTTTCTCAAAGTTTTTTATAAAAATAAAATTGTACTTTATTGGTTGTATTTTTTTTGTAACACGGTTATTCTCGGTTTACGGTTATCCTCTTCGAACGCTTTTTCTTCGGCGAAGAAAAAGTAGATATATTACTCGGTCCAGGTTCACTCATTTTACGAATAAACACTAACACAAGTAATAAAAACAATCAACTTAAAAACAACAACAACAAATAACGATAAAACAAGGAGAAAACTAAAATACGAAAATAGGAAAGTACCTACGCTAGCATCAACGAGTTGAGCAAGAGTGAAAAAAAACATGGCGGTCTTAGTACTACCAAATTAAAAAGCTTTTCCTGTCAAGTAAAATACTTAATCACTTTTGAGGTACTCCTTAATTGTCACCATATGAAATAGCGTTGAAGTTCGGAAACGCTGTATTTTTAGGTTCTTTTTAAGGTACGATTTGCAAAGCATAAATATAAATACATATTTATAAATTCAATTTTAAATTATTTTAGTGATTCAATCAACTTATTATTGTAATCAATTATGTATGAAAATAATTATTTCTAAGACTTTTTTATTTCACGCCAGCCATAATAAAAATGACATCGAAAAAACTCTTTGAATGGTTTGTTTACATTTATTATTTTGGTATAATGGATGAACTATAGTTTAAGAACTCATAGTACAGGCACTCGTCTCTATTGAAAGTTTAATCTTTGAGTGCCACAACCTTTGCTATAAAACAATGATACATTCTCTTTCCGATTAAAAATCGAAGTATAGTCATTGTACTGCTATCTTTCATATTTCTCTTGCTGAAAACCCTATCTATTTTAACATAAAGTAGCTTTTAGTATAAAGAAATAGAAAAAAAAGTTAGAACTAGAAAAATATCTGTAAAAATACTTTTCTAGGAATTTAGAAGGCGATGACGGTACAATCGTAACAGAACTGATCCAATCATTAATTCGGACGAAACTGTTGGTGGAAACCTCAATGCTGGACGCGGAGCCGGACCTGGACTCCTTGGTGAAGACTCCTGGCGTCATGATGGGAGAACCGCACACCACCTTCCCGAGGATCCTGGCCATGACGTGGATGACTGTCACTGACCCTGTTACTACTAAGAAGTTTGGGTGGTGTCCTATAACTAAGGTGAGTTGTTAAATGATATGGTATCTTGATACATAGCAGAGTATACATATGTGCGAAAAGAGAACCGTTGTAAGATTGAGGGCGTTGCTGTGTAACACTACCGTTTTTCATTTTGTTGAAAACATTGTTGCGTCATGATAGTGCGACGGTAACATCTGGATATTGATAAAATAAATTATGTTAGGACACCATGTTTTCAGATGCTGTTCCCATAATACTTTTATTTTTATTTAGTCATAATACATATTGGTTCCATTTTACGCAACGATGATTCTCATTTCGCACACTTTATTCTAAGTAATTTATTAGTTTTTATCTCTAATAGATTATATGAATGTAGGTTCATTATTTTACATAAACCAGTTCATGAAATATAAATGTGTTTCTAATTTTATTACATATTTGCACTGTTCAGCATGTTTTTCATAGAGTAGATACATAATAAAAATGTTTTATTTTTGTTTCTACTATTTGTATTATTTACTTGATTCAGGTGAACAAATACCTGGCGATGAGCAAGCCCATAATGATAGCTAAACAGATGCGAGCGTTGGAGCCGGTCATCGCTCGAGCCCGGTTCATCATGGAAGAGTTCATACAACACGTGACGCCGCTCAACATGTACCAGAAGAAACACCCGGAAACAATCGAGAAGGTAACCATTTATCTTCTGACAAACCTTATTATCATAATAATAGAGGTGTCTTCTGCTTAGCCTTTTTCCAAGCTAAGTTCGGGTCGGCTTCTAGTCTCACCTGATCCAGCTGTTTATTAAATCTCCAAATTACTGGTGATAACCTAGTTCCTAAGATACACTGGCTGACAAGCAACCTATAAACATATTGGTGGTGGAACATGTCTCTGAAACTAAGTACCTACTTATGTAAAGTCCCAAGACGTTAACAAAATGATGCGGGGCTAGTTAAGGGTCACTGGACCACACGTATATTTGAGCTTTGCCAGTCGCTTATTCAGAAACATTATGACACCTTGTGTATATTTGTCTTAAAACAATCGTAAAGCAACCTAGATTTTTAATCGGAAACTGAAAACTGTTTGTAAATAATAAAATTTTCATGTTGTTAAAGCCTACGGAACCGCCAATGACGTCTGAAGAACCCAGATTGATAAAAACTTACAGACGACCTTCTCGGACTCCTGGCACTGTAAGTTTAATATAACTATGTATATTATGTATTTTATACTAGTTATGATTTTTTCGGTATAAAGTAAAATTAAGGTTATGATTGATACTTAATTCTGATTCGCCACTAAATGCTGTCAATGTTAAAGAAGGTGGAATATAGTAATATTTTGTCTGAACCACTTTCTTTTCGTTTCTTGCTACAGATAGTATTAAAGCATAGAAAATAGTGTAGGTACCTACCTACATTATAAGCCCAACGTCTAAACTATGTATTATAGGTATTTATAACACGAAACATGAACAATCAAATACCTACACTCTACTTTTGTCTATTCTTGTAACTTATATAATCTACAGTAAAGATCAACATACGTACATACTAGATATAGATGAATGAACCATCTTTATAACCCTTTATCTCTGACGTCACAGATCCGCTCCGTCCACGTGGCGCTCGCGCAGTCAGGGACACCGCTCCTCGAAGCTGATCCGCTCCCGAACATAATCAACGCTGATGACGCAATCATAGTGACAAACAATCAACACCGCGGTACTTACCAACCGTGTGTCCTGCTAGCAACTCTTGTGATTGTTTTGTAATAAACGTTTTGAACTTTATTGTGTCGTTTTTATGGTTGATTTTTCCTTGAATAGTCTTTGGATCATGTTTGCCACTTATATCATGTTTGCGCTTACCTACAAGTGCGTAGTGTAGTGTGGCTTACCACTTTCAACTCTTGTGATTGGTTTGTAATAAACGTTTTGAACTTTATTGTGGTCTATGTTTCATTTTTCGTGAATAATTTTTGGATACACGCGCTTGCCATCAACTGTAGTATGACATATTAACATTTTTGTTAAAATAGTTATTGTGAATGCAACATTTACGATTATACCCAAGAAGTTTAATTATCTACACTTGAAATGATGATAATATGATGCTTTACTGTTGATGATTTTTATTATTATGTTTTTAATGGTGTACAATAAAGAATATTCTATATACTTATCTATCTTTCTAAAAACAAATCTGAAACGCTTAAAATATAAATAAGGAAATTTACTATAAATATGTTTTCCTTATTTATATTTTGAGCTGTGTTGTTACATTATTCATATTCATAGCAATATTAAAATAAAACAAAGATATATCTAAAATATAATTTATTGATTTTTCTTGTAAAATTAACACTTAATTACTAATGGGATTGTATCATACACACTTACTCGATCATAAATAAAACTCATACAGCACCTTATTTGTACGAGGACAAAACTATTATTGTCTGAAAATATATGTATAGTCGCCATCTTGTATCGTGACGTCATAAACAAACGGTTCGGTTGTTGTAAAGTCAGTTATCAAAACGTTTACAAATATATCCTATAAACATGAAACATTTAATAGTAAGGCAGTTTGAACACTTTGAACATAAAGAATATGATAATAAGGTCTATTTTTCCATAAACAGATATGAATACAGATACATAACATAAATCTCTCAGAAGCATTAAAATTGATCTCAAATATAAATATACCAAACCTTATATTTAAATGATTTTTGGTTGATAAAGTAGAGTATGTGAGCGCATACAAACTTAATTATAGTTATAATTCACACAGCCAACAATCGTCGCCTGCGCAGGTCGTTACGTCTAGATTTTATTATTATGCGTATGTGAGTCCATACATACAAAATTAGCTAACATTTATTCCTTTACTGTACAATTCAAGCACTAAAACCGATTTTGAAGCAAAAATATAAACTTATTCAGTATTGCCATAAAATTTTACAAAAGAATTTAAGAAGAATAGTGTTGCCACCTTTTTAAATCGAAAAATAGTACTTAACAAATGTAAATTATTATCAAACCATATACAGTGATTAGTGGCAACAATAATGTTTTTTACTCTCTGGTAAGACATTGAGTATTGTCATAAAAATCCATTATTCGTAAATTTCGCCACCTTCAAATTTAACAGGAACGAAAACCAGATTAAAATTTTAGCTATTCACTGATTGGTGGCAATGTCAATTATATTTTTTTACTCTGGCAGCACCTTTCGCTAGTCATTTTGACAGTTTATATGTTTGTTCGAGCATAGACAAGAGATCTGTAGTCGATGTTTACATGCCGTTGTAGGCTGGGCCGCCGCCGCCCTCTGGGACTACCCAGTTGATGTTCTGAGATGGGTCCTTGATGTCGCATGTCTTGCCTGGATAAAGGAAATTATATATAAGATAAAAAATAGGTAATAATAAGACAGCTATGTTAAGCTTTAATAAAAATATTTATATATTGATATATGCTTTAAGTTTTCGCTCGATGTCTGACGGAAAACTATTATGTATACATATTATAAAACAAAAGACTTCGCCGCCGCCTTGTCTGTCTGAACGCAAAATCAAGAAGTTATCAAACAGATTTTATCTGTTTGTCACCATACAGTGATTTAAGAGGAATGGTTATGTGTATAAGATTGATTGAGTTTAAAATCTCTACAAGAACATAACATAGAAAATACGAAATTATAGATTTTTTTCCCAATAACTCATTTTACAAACGAAATCTTTAGAGATGTTGTAGGTTACTTACAATGTATGCAGTTCTGTGCATTGATCTGCAATCTCTGTCCATCACCGGATTCCATCGGTACAAACTCGTATACACCTACCAGAGTGTTAACAAAATGGATTAATATTAAACAACCTATCAATATTTAAAAAACACGTAAAAGCAGTTTCTTCTTTCTTAACTTTTTTCAATTTATTAGGGGTCATCGCACAATGTTTGCAGGTGCAGTTAATAAATAATAATAATAACAAACCGGCCTATAAATGTACCACTGCTGGGCACAAGTCTCTTCCCATATAGAGAACAGGTGTAGTTATAGAAACAAATTTAAAATAACTGTTGTGTGCTATCATTGTGTAATAATGAGCATAATATCAAATATTTGAAATCTAAAACTGCATGGTTACTTTATGATTGTAGTTATTGAAGCCTATTTTTAAGTCTGTACGTACCTGCTGGAAAGAACCTCGCTTATATTTGTATTATTTTAAGTGGTGTTAATAAAGATAAATCTTATAATTAGGATTCAATTGAATGTTATAGAAATATATTTGAAATAACTGTTGTGTGCTGTCATTGTGTAATGAGCATAATATCAAATATTTGAAATCTAAAACTGCATGGTTACTTTGTGATTGTAGTTATTTTTAAGCCTGTACATACCTGCTGGACAGAACCTCGCTTCGGGTCCATCAAATACTCCTAAGTTCTGTTTGACGGGCACCGAGTCGTCCTTAAGAGTCAGATGAGCTGGTTGGTCCGCCTCGTGGTTCGTGCCTGGGAAATAAATAGTAAAATGTTAATATTTTGTTCCAGTATTTGTATAGTTGTTATTAGCGATAAGATCGCAATTGTACCCTCTGATTGTTTTGTATTATTTGATGATGTAACTCCATATATTACGGTTTTAGACATTTATTTTCTCAAAAGATTTACATAATCACTTACAGAGAAAATACAATATTGTGATCATTCAATTCAGTAGTTTCCTTAGTAAGAAAAAAATATTCTTTATAGCACGCCACAAAAGATACGCCATTTTACATGATGCGTAGTGAGAAAGTCTTACTTACATCTTTGGCATGAGCCATTTTCAATAATGAATAAATCAAGGGGTAGTTTTTCGTTGACGGTACAAGCGTGTAGTTTAAACAGATGAAATTCAAACTCCGATGTGTGCAAAATAGAGTAGTTGAATACAAATAGTATACACGCTTTGTTAGTTATTAAAATAAATACACAGACATTAAAAATCATTATAAATTATTTGTGTATTACCTGTGAGAGCAACTGAAGACAACAAGTCGAAGGTAACAACGCCGTCAGGTTTGGGGTACTCTATCGGAGTGCAGTCCTTAGCTGGCTTCAGCTTTGAGTAGTCCGCACCTAAAATGTACAAGTATTTAATTATTTATTTATTTAAAGACTATGGAAGACTTACAGCTAAATACAATGGTGATAATAAACAGTATGATAATCTGACAAGTCTTCACGTCTAGAAAACTTATTAATATTCCGCTAGTTAACATGTATCATGTACTAGCAGTAAACAACTTTTTTTAAGCTTCATCTTCTTTAAGCTTATTATTAATTTAGTAACGCAAGTTAAAATATACGCAGTGTTGAGATTTATAAGCTGCCTTCATAGTAGCGAGAGTTATTAGCTTGAATATTTTAAGGATATGGCAATAACTTCGGGCAATAAATATGTTTAATTCAAATATATACTTAATAGTAATAATAACTTAATAGTCTTTTGTTTTTTTTTTTAAGTTTATTTAGCCAAGTTGGTAAATATTTTTCAATTTCGTCTATATAATCTAGAAAAATGTTTTCAATAGTATAGTTTCTTACCTCCATGGCTCAAAGTCCAAGGTTCCTTTCCTCGGACTAAGGTACTGAAAGCAGAGTACGCGACACCGCCGTACAGACCCAACGACGTGTGGAACGATGGCCTGCAGTTGCGTACTTGCTGCAATTGTAAAATGGAATTTAATATAGTAGAACATAATAAAAAAAGAATCAATGCATGTCATCCGGATACTGCTATTACTAGTCTATACTAAGTCGAGGTTTTAAATACAAAAGTGATTTGGAATTGCCACAAGTAAATGCCTAATGGAAAAAAATACAGCTATCTTGATTTCATTATAAAATCTAATAGATTTGGTCGCGAGTCCGCCTGTGTGGATGTAGGTTATCGCGACTTGACGATTTGGCGATTGAAAAATGAAATTTCATCAAAATAGTCTTAGCGGTTTAGCCGTCAAAGAGTAACGACAAAGGAGATAGACAGACAGACAGAGTTTGAAGAACTTTAAAGAGTAAGAGTCAATTGCAAAAACTTTTTTGTTAATTCATATTCAAGCATAAAACTTACAACTTTAGTGTTTCATTAGATAAGTTTTAACATAACACATACCTTAAGTTCCTTATAAACGTATGAGTTGTCGAGTTTGTCCTCGTAGGCTGCGGGGACCACACCTACGTCATGGGTGGCCTCACCGGAAATTATGAGGTCCATCGCTGCTTCGGCCGCTAGCATACCTGGGATATATGTAAAGAAAAAATTGATAAATAATATGTGGATAACATTGTATACATTGCTCTGAACGATTTTTTTAATGGGCTTCGAAACATGCTAAAAAATATTACTGTGAAGTTTATATTTATTATTTTTTTGTATTCTTAAAGTTATGTAATTTTTTATAGATTATGGACAAAGTTCTGTGTTCAAGAAAATGTATAGGAAAAAAAACATTGTTTTCTATTGAGAGTACGTATATTTTCGATCGTTGGTGTTGCCATTTTTCCAGTGTGACCAATTTAAATATTTGTTTTATTTACATATTTTTTTTTCTCTTACTTACGTATAGCAGCTATATATCTCATTACTAGGCAAAGACTCACGGCTTTCCCTTACTTTTCATTGTATAATTTCGACATTTCCGTCGTATGTATGTACTGACCTGACTTCATAGCATTGTGCGTGCCCTTGATCCGCGGCACGTTGAGGAAGCCGGCGGCGTCCCCGCACAGCACTCCCCCCGGGAACACAACGCGCGGCACGCACTGCCAGCCGCCCTCCACCAGCGCCCGCGCTCCGTACGCCACGCGAGAACCGCCTGCACGGAAACATATACTGGTTTGACCGATAACACAGGTTAAGCCGCGCTCGCCGCGGTTGCTCCGTGGATGGGTGACCATTTATAACGACCATATATACCGAGACCCCTCCGTGTTTCGGAAAACACGTTAAGCCGTAGGTCCCGACTGTCATACGTACATCTTTGGCAGTCGTTAAGTCAATTCTGACAACCAGTCTGACTATGGGATACTGTGTTTCCCAGTAAAATGGGTTGTGGAGGTCAGATAGGCAGTCGCTCCATGTAAAATACAGTATTCAGCTAAATCCGGTAAGACTGGTAGCCGACCCCAACATAGCTTGGAAAAAAGGCTAGGCAGATGATGATGACATACAGGTTATTTTTAAATGACCGTCCAAATTCTCAGAGCTGGTTCAGAGTCGGTTATAGTTTCGATATTATGAAAAAAAAAACTTTTTTTATTATAATTTTTCGTTCCTGACCACCACTTAAAATAGAACGCGTGGATTTAACAGCGCAACTCAGTTAAGCAACCTAATAGTAGCAATAAACACACACAAATGTGGCAGTGCAAGCACGCACACAAATTCACAATAGGCACGAGTCGGCACGACGCGCCTGTCTGTCAGCTCAGAGCAAAGTAATATGTACTGCAGTCTGTCGCTTGCGAGAGATTTAGTATTTTTCATAACAATGAATGTATTTTACTTTAATATTTCGACAATAATATTTTATTAACACTATTTAAAGACCTCATCTCAGGAGATGATTTCGACAATAATATTCAAAAAGTAACGCCTGTTTGAAATTTTTGCTAGTCAGCTAACCTAACCTAACCCTGTATAATAAAAACAAGTAGTAGTATATTTGTAAGAAGTATCAGCACAGCAGTTTAGCCGTGAAAGCATTGTAAGTTTTCTGGATAACCTTCAAATCGGTTAGACGGATTTTTAAAACATTTGACTAGCAGGTAGCTGGCTATATAATTAGTAAATTAGACTCTTTACTTATAATACTTGAAGTCGGCTATAAAATCTTTGAAATCAAAGTCTAATTTTCATTCTATTACATCTTAAGACAACTGAAAGAATCAGAAGCTACATACAGGGTGTCCGGTAAATAGTCCGACAAACTGTGGTGGCTGATACCTTAGGTCAGGCTCTATCAAATGAACACAACATATGTTCCCCGAAAAGTTACAGGTTTCGAGTTACAATCGATTTTCGGAAATTTTATAATTTTCTACCTTGCATCAGACTTTTCCATTTTTCTTGCTGATAAATAGCTTTCGTAATACTTTTTGTACATCAAATTAATCTTGGATAGTTACTCTACGCTTTAGTAAGTCTCATATTTATCTAAAAGAAGAATGCGTTGACAAAAAAGCCATTCGCTTAACAATTTTCACTTTTCGTTTTTCTTACTACTCAACTTTGAACTTTAGTGATGAAAAATAAATGTATGTAGGAATTTTGTACAACAATCTTAAAAACTTGCTTGAATATTGGTGATTTTGGGAAGGTACAATGCTTGCATATTTTCTTTACAAAATTTGGCAAAACAAGCTGCTGAAGTACAAATGGGCTTATTTGTTAAAATATTACTAATGTAAATCTGAGGAAAACTGAGACGTAACTTAACGCGGATCGTTATTTTTCATCACTAAAGTTCATCAATAAAATCTCCTTACCTTCAAACATAGGCCTGACATACGGGTGCGTCTTGAACCTCTGGAACTCCCTGAAGGGGCTCAGGTAGGGGTTGGTGTAATCTAGGCCTACTACAAAGCCGACAGCGACTAGGGGTGCTTCGCCCTCCGCCACGTTGAGGTGGTAGATGAAGGAGCCTCCGTACGTGTTCTTGTCGAGAGGCCATCCGATTGTGTGTTCTACGAGGCCGGGTTTATGGTTCTGTGAGAAAGAAAATGATGATTATAATTGTTTTCATACATAAGTACATGTTTTCAAAGTAAATGATGCCCAAATTAAGACGCTGCGCAAACGAGTGTCTTGTGAGTTGCGTCTGATACAAAACCTATAATAATACAATGAAGTTAACGTTTTTTTTTTGGTTGAACTTGCTGTTTCCTGTAGGTAACTAACAGTATTTTTTGAAAAATAAGTTGTTGCATTTAATAGCCCAATTCTGGAAAAAGTTATAGCCATTTAAGAGTGCCCTGAAGAAGGTAGATTTTTTTGTAGCTGTAGGTACAAAGTTGTAAAATGTATTATGTAATCAGCATATCTACTACTTAGTTATAAATGGCATCCTCTATTAAATAGAGGTATATAAATGTATTATACTAATCTATCGTGATAAATAATTCTATATTACATTTTGGACATAGCAACAATTATACTGTTATACTATAGTAATAGAAAATTATTGATCGTATTTGCGGAAAGAGAACCGTCGTTGGATTTGAGGGCAGTGCTATGTTTAACCTTTTGAACGCCACGGTCGTGTATAGACGACAACGAAAACGTGCCCAAAACACGTCACGGTCGGGTATAGACGACAAGAAAACGAAATTTTCTAAGTACAAAATAAATAATATTCTTTAATTTGTACTTAAAAAAATAGTTTTCTTGTTGTCTATACCCAACCGTGGCGTGTTTTGGGCACGTTTTCGTTGTCGTCTATACACGACCGCGGCGTTCAAAAGGTTAATTACTATATATTGTTTTTAAATGACACAAATGCCTCATTTTAGCGTGACTGTAAGATCTAGATATTTATATAACTAATTAGAAAATAATGTTTTTATATGCCTTCGTATTTTTTAAGGAATGGTGTTAATGGTATCGTATGTTAGTTACATTTACGCCACGGCGACTCTTTTTCGCACAGACTTTATTTATTTACACAAAATATGAAGAATTATATATAATTTACGTATACATTTAGTATCGAGAATTTACCTCAGGTGTGACTTCCCACAGTTCCTTGAGGCCGATACCGTAGGACTGCGGCTCACTCTTCTCTCGCAAGTTGTACTTGTTTGAAATCATCTTCGTTAGATGGCCGTGACAACCTGTTACAACACAAGTAATGTAATTATCATAACATATGATTTGATTATGCTCGGTATTTTACTTTTTCTGTTTTTTCTGTTTTTTCGTCTACTCATGACGGAGGGTCGCTCCTACAAAAGGTTGTTTTATCTTTAACCAATAACCTTAAATTGACTTGAATTTATACAATAGTTCAATATGTATATTTTATTATATTATACTAGCTGTACCCGGCATGCGTTGCAATGCAATTTTTTCTACCTAGCACCTGCCTACTACCTACCTACTACCACTTAGGGGTATGAAAAATAGATAGTAGCCGATTCTCAGACCTACTGAATATGCGTATAAAATTTCATAAAAATCGGTCAAGCCGTTTCGGAGGAGTATGTTAACTAACATTGTGACACGAGAATTTTATATATAAGATTACATCATGTATTTAAAATGTCCCAAACATATTTTTGTGATCTAAAGAAGAATTTAATGTGATATGTTATAAAAAGATCGTTGCGCTAAGATTTCACAATATTTATCAATTTCTTTTCGCCCTATGATTGACCTAATTACTGTCGGTAATTAAGACACATTATTGACTGTAGATAATATTAGTAATACTAACTTTTAAACCGTACGTTCCATGTTTATAATGCATATTCGGGAATTTCCGAAAACAAACCACTGTGCTTGAGATAACAGACAGTACAGTGGGCGAAATGTGATACAAAAATAATTGATGACACATAAATGTAAAACAATCCCGATTTCAATTTAAAAAACAAAACTGCTACATCGATTTTTACGAAATTTTAATGGGACCACTGTGTATGTTTAAATAGAACAAAAGTCATTCATACCTTCAGTAAAGAGAGTGATTTTGGAGTGGAACTCCATGCCTCGTTCGAACATGTCTTTAGGGCTGCCGTCTTTGGCGATGCCGACGTCGCCGGTGGCCACGCCCTTCAGCGAGCCGTCCGGGCGGAAGATCAGGTCCGCGGCCGCACAGCCCGGCCAGATCTGAGATAAATTATATTATATTTGGTAAATATTCCTCAGATATTTGTAAATGGATAGATAATTTTTAATTAAAAGGAAAAAATGAGGAGTTTTGATGTCGACGCGTTTATCATATAATATTTTTTATGAATCGACCATGAATAACGTTTTACATGGTTAAGCGATTTCATGCTTGTGTAAAAGTTAAAACAAGTCCTGTGAGACAAGACTGATGGACAAGGGTTCAGCATTTGGAAATATAAAATTGGGAGGTCTGTCCAACATCTGATAAATTGTAATCTGTGTATTGATATTGGTAATATCTCCTACATACCCTGTTAAGAAATAGAGGTATATAGGATAATCGGCATTTTAAATTATGTGTCTATGATATTATACCTGTGATGCCACAACTAGGTAATATTGTAGTTACCTCAGCACCAGCCGCTTCAGCTTGCTCCGACAGCCATCTCACTAGGTGTCCAAGACGCACGACATAGTTACCGTGGTTGTAATTGGGTAATCCTGGAAACAAGAAATGTTATTTTCCTTGTGCCTAACAGGTAATTTATAAGCAAATAAATAGGTATGTTGGAGTTCTAATAAACTATTTCAAAGACTTCAACTGATCCAAAAGCATTACTACAATCATCTAGAGATTTATTTCTTAGTACACAGTAATTAAAGATATTACAATTGTAGAATGGTTCACATATTATACTGTATGCGGTGTAAAAATATTACCATTAGATATTATTCATATAATAACATGTTTTATAGCTTTCTACATAGCACTCTGTAAACTTGTTTGCAAAATCTGTTTTCTGTCCACCTATGTTTCACAAATAATAAAAGATGATGATTATGTTATTTACATAAGGACAACTCACCAGGAAACACCGGTATCGGTATCCTGCCGCCCTTGGTCAGCAGGCCAAACTTATCAGACGTGACCGGTGTGTTCATTGGCGCTCCCTTCTCTTGCCAGTCGGGAATCAGCTCATTAAGCGCTATGGGGTCCACACAGGCTCCAGACAGGATGTGGCCTCCGATCTCAGCAGCTTTCTCTAAGAGGGTTACTCTTACTTCCTGTAATTATATTGATATGAATAAAAAATCATATAATTATCTTAAAATCATCTCATATGATTAGCTACTATACCAGCACTATCTGCTATTAAGCGGAGCATATAGTAGCTTTTACTGTCATGGAGACTAAGCTGGCTACTTACAAAATTTGGTAAGGTTTTTGCAGAGAGAACTCCTCAAGCACATTAAACAGTCAGTTCCTTCTGATTTTATAATATAATAAGAATAATAAGGACTAAAACTTACAACTCCCTTTTCCTCTGCGATCTGTCGCGCCCTGATAGCGGCCGCCATACCGGCTGGACCGCCTCCGACGATAAGGATGTCCGTCTCCTCCGCCACTCGCTCCATGCTGATTTCTATAAACAAATATATACTCAATTATTAAGGGACTTTCTTATAAATGAATGTGGATAACATCATATATTGCTCTGAACCTACGGAAAGCATCTAAAGCACTTGTGTTATGGAATTCAGAGACTACAAAAGTACCACAATTCTCAGACCTGAGACGATATAGATAATTATATGTTTTTCATTCACATGTCTGGGGAACAAACACAGGGCAACACCTTGAAAATGGTAGCCATCTATATGGCTATGTAATGCAGAGATTATTTAAAAAGATGAATGTTCCATCATTCTAAGTCCTTAAGAATGTCCTTGAGAATGAAGAAACCTTGTAAGGCAAATTTAACAGACAAGCTTTAATTAACCTCATTGATAAATGTCAATTGAAATAATATAAGGTACAATTATAAACCTGAACTTTGAACTGTAAACAAAGGTTTGGTAGATAAGTACATGCTATAGTAGACAATATTTGATATTGCATAAGGGCTCCATTTGTGATGCAATGATTTTACATTCACTAGAATATTTAAAGTTTTGGCAGCTAATTGAACAGTTAGATAAATTATAAGCCAAGTTATAGAATGAGTGAATATTATATGAAATGACAGATACTTTTTTGCATTGAGCTTCAATGATATCATTAAAATGTGAGGGACAAAATGTGAACTTCAATATCTATTTAAGACTTTTTCTTAGCAAGATTTTTTTTGTAAGACCAATAGTTTTAGATAAGCGGCAAGTAGATGATAAGATAGCTGTAATGTAGATATACAAGAATTTCAAAGTTTTGGCAGCTAATTGAACAGTTAGATAAATTATAAGCTTAGTTATAGAAGTTATAGAATGAGTGAATCTTATACAATATAAAATTCTCGTGTCACAATGTTAGTTACCATACTCCTCCGAAACTGATTTTTATGAAATTTTATGTGCATATTCAGTAGGTCTGAGAATCGGCTACTATTTATTTTTCATACCCCTAAGTGGTAGTAGGAAGGTAGTAGGCAGGTGCTAGGTAGAAAAAATTGCATTGCAACGCATGCCGGTTACAGCTAGTATTATATGAAATGACTCAGTTTAGCACATCTCTGCCAGGTACTTTTTGGCATTAAAATTCAATATCTATTTAAGACTTTTTCTTAGCAAGTTTTTCGTAAGATCAATAATTTTAGATAAGCGGCAAGTAGATGATAAGATAGCTGTAATGTGGATTTAATGTTGCAGATTACAAGATGTTGCTATTTGGGCAGACAAAAAAACATTTCAAGGGGGGTCCATTTAAATGTAACTTTAGACGCCATTCGATTAAGAGGTAATCAGCATGTAATTAGCTGATAACGATATATAATGCATGAAATATATCTCGATTATTTTGGTTTTATCACGGTTTAATGTGACATTAACTTTTGTTGATATGAAGGTTATCGCTCACCTTTCCATCGTGGGTCCTTATCTCTAGGATGTATCGTGTAATGAGTTGTTATCTTAGGGTAGGCATCCGAGTATAACCTCTTTGCGGCCTTAGTTAGCCTCCCCACTGAAAAAATAAGACAAAACAGTCAGAAACACCATCAAAACAAACCAAGTGAACTTTGAACTCTTACATTTAGCAGCTTTATTGCATAACGTTATGTATCAATATCACTTCACTACTATTTTCGCTACCGACTTTAATTGATACAATCTAATTACGTATTCTTGAAAGCACTAAATACACTGAATATTTTAAACCAACTCACAAACAGCTGATAGCAACGTCACATAAAACAACTTTTGAACCTAAAAACTTTGAGCAAAATATAACAAATTAATTTAAAGTTTATTATTTAGATTCATATTCATCGCGATTAACGATCAGAAAACATTAGTATTAATTTAAAAAGTATTTTATTTACCCTGACGAGACGAACTAACAAGTGCCGCCGCCATAGTTAAAAACAAAATGTCGCTCCGATACAGTCAGACGTCACAGAACAAAGTTCGGTATTTATCACATTCTTCTATTTTACGTACTATCGAAAAACGTTTCTGTTGAATTTTATTAATCTTTTTTTTTATAATAAACGATTATAAATGGACACAGTTTTTGCAAAAATAATAATGACAAGACATTTCTGGCTCACGAACATATATAATGAATGGCAGTGTGTGAAAAAGGAACGCAATTACTTTTGGCGGTAATTTCTGAATGTTCAATTTATAATCATGAGACCTTTGATTGTCTAGATGGACTGTCAAGTGCGCGCAGACCCGTCAAAAAATTACAACCAAATTTGGTTTTTAAGTACTTTCCCGCAATTCCCGCCAACCAGTACAGATCGTGCCGCTTTCGTGTCACGACGTTTTACCGTCTGGCCACAGCCGAGCGCGGCGCGAATTGCGGCGCGGCGTGCGGCGCGGCAAGCGGTGAGCGGCGAAAATAAATGGTAGACAACCTATGAAGTATGCCACAGCTACCGGCGGCGCGAACTGCGGTGCGACCTGCGGCGCGGGAAGAGTCGCGCGGCACGCCGCGCGGCGAGCTGCGCGGTGTGCGAGTGAAACAAATGTACTAGCGAGTATCGAGGTGGCCACAGCTCAGAGCGGCGCGCGCGGCGGCATCGGCGGACGCATTCAGACATCGCGCGACCGAAACAAATAATTTTGTTTTTACCGCGCGTACAGTTTATAAAAGTAATGGAAACGGAACAATTCATTAGTGAAATACTGAGTAGACCAGCAATATGGATGTCAAAAACTCCACATCATAAATATAGGCATATTATAAAAAAAATGTGGGAAGAAATAAAACAACAATTTCCTGGTAATAGTGGTACTTAAGTATTTATTACCTATTTTTTACAAGTAATTTAATTAGAGACGGCAATTTAATTTTTCAAAAATCAATAAATTTATCGGGATAGTTCCTATATTCATAACAAAGAGTGTTAAATTCGCCAAGTTCTCTGATTAACTGGGTGTGCTCCTATTCTTGACTGAATGATATCTTGAGCTAAGAACGCACTTGATTCAAGGCCACTTTTGATAGGACCATTTTAATAGTTTAGCCGTTCTCTAAATACGTTCACCGCTGACGCCGCCGCAGTCGCAACTAGTCGAGCTATGGCATACCACCGCAAATCACGCCGCTCACCGCACCTCCCGCCGCACCGCGCGCCGCACCGCCAGAAGCTGTGGCCAGGCCCTTACGCGCTCTAAGGAATAACCACATAACAGCGATAAGATGACAGTATGTGCTTTTAAAGTGTGCCGGAATTATAAAGGAAGGCTAAAAAATACCAAACACATCACCTATCACCGTAGACAAGACACCAAGAAACTTCATATTTATTTTAGTTTTTTTTATGATTACCAAATTGCGCCATATTTTATCAGTGTTGCCAGTTTCTGTTTCTTATTTCCCATTTTTTAGGGTAAATTTTTTGGTTTATCATTACGTTTATAAAATTTCGTTGATGTACTTCGAACGATCGCCTGTAATTAAAACTCATTCCTAATTAATGAGATGTGATCTTTCATTTCAAATTTCAAAATCCTAACTGGTCAAAATATTGTATTAACTTAGTTGATTTAATACTCCATTCAAACACACAAATCTAGTTTTTTTTATAATTATTTAAAAAAGTAACTACTTAATAAAAATACACTTAAACTGAATAATGCCACATAAGTACATAAAACTAAAATATTTTTTATTATTATAAATTAGTCTTTATTTAATGTGATTTATGGGAGAATTTGTAATAGCTGGTAACACACACTTGAAATTGTTGCCTCGTTTTTTTCTTAAGATTGTAGGGCGACGCAGGCGACGCTCCATCTAGACATTATATAATCAAAGCATGAGACATGAATCAAAGTTCTAAAATTAATATTAAATAAGTATAATAATATTTTCTGCTTTATATTTTTATCCTGAAAAGTGCATAAAGACATTCTTTATAATATTCAGGTGGGTTACTGACACTGTACTTGTATTTTTTCATTATATATGGATGCATAAAGGATGCATGTTATAACAACTATTGTACAATACCCATATTTGCAAAATAAAATTATTTTCTATTCTCACGTATCATGTAGAACTAGTTTTTGTTTTACGCAATCGCTTATTTCATTTAAATTCAGTCCATTTAGTAGCTATAGCGTAATCAAAATAAATTATGTAACTCGTTTGTAATTAAAATATATTTAGCAGCACTTGTATTACAGCTGTTGCACAGGTATATAAAATATATATGGTAGAAATGGAACATTGTTAATCAAAATGTAAATTACAGTCGTACCCCTTTTAATTTTATTACTATTAGGCATTAATTATGTGTCAATACTTTAATTCTGGTTTATTTTCGTATTATTCTAGTGTTCTTATTTCTGTGTGTAGGTACCTAATTGTAGAACTCTGAACTCGGCTTACGAGTATGAATTATTACGCTGTGCTATATAAGTTCTTGCAAACATCTCAGTATTACTGACCTCTGAGCGTAAAACGATGTAGAAAGAATATCCTACTTATTAATTTATATCTGCATCAGGGATGTTATGGATATATAATTTCGGATCCGGATACGGATATGGATATTGGTAAAATATAATATCGGTTTCGGTTACGGTTATAGATATTAAATTATTTCGGATTATCCGATAGTTTCGGTTACGGATATTATTTTTTTAAGGAACTGTAAGTACGAATAGCTGTGCAAGTGTGCACCTCGCGCTGTGACGTAATGACGTCACAGTAGGTAGCGGAAGAGGTGTCGCATTCCAGCGGAGTGCACAGTTAATTCGTACGAGTGTAGTATTCAGTTAGACTCCGCCCTATCCGAAACTATCCGAAACTTTTATTTCGGATTCGGTTACGGTTAAGGATATTTTTTTATTTCGGATATCCGATAGTTTCGGTTACGGATATGGATATCCATAACAACACTGATCTGCATTGTCTAGCCTCTAGGTACTTCTCTATTTGTCCCACTTTTATTATGCAGTAACATTTTTTCTTTGCTACATGATCAAAATACGTTGTGAAGTCAGAGTCGGACCTATGTTAAATTCGGTATACAGCTGAATCCGGTGAGCCTACTTTCTAAAAGTTTCGGCGGAAGGCAGATCATCAGAGTAGGTACAGTAATGTAATAGGGACATTCTTTTCGTGTATAATAAAATTATTGTAGGTACCTATTTAGGTTTATAAATAATATAGTGCCTAGTCAATGGAAACTCAATGAAACACCAAACCACGTTTAGAAATTAATGTTTATTAAGAAAGCTTAGTAATAAGTCACTGGAAGCATAATTTAAGGTAGTAATTATTTTACTTCACAGGTTTCATCTGCCACAGGCCGTCGTTGAGATAATGACAGTTTTCTATGCCCACGCCTTTGTTCACTTTAGCACTGAAATACAAAAACAAAGTTTTAGTTCGTAATAAACAGGTTTTCAAGTCACGATCTGTTCGTTACGGTGATTTAGAATGTGATAAATATAAATAATAGTATTTACTGTTAAAATAACTAGAGGGGCTCGTGGCTAAGTGTAAGCCGTACGGGTTGACCGATAATACAGGTTAAGCCGCGCTCGCCGCGGTTGTTCCGTGGATGGATGACCATTTTCTAAACATACCGAGACCCCTCCGTGCCTCGGATAGCACGTTAAGCCGTAGGTCCCGACTGTCATACGTTGATCTTTGATAGTCGTAAGGTCAATTCTGACAACCAGTCTTACTATGGGATACTGGATTCCCCAGTAAAATAGGTTGTGGAGGTCAGATAGGCAGTCGCTCCATGTAGAATACGGTATTCAGCTGAATCCGGTAAGACTGGTAGCCGACCCCAACATAGTTGGGGAAAGGCTCGGGAGATGACTGTTAAAATAAATATAGCCCGAAATTACGAAATTTACAATTCGTATAACATACCATTTACTATATTTTAAAACCATTGCTGTATTTATTGTTTCTGTTTTCTATGACCTAAGGAAGTACCTAAGTGCCAATAACCATATTTGTTTAGAAGACCCCTATTTTCATTATCAAGGTTTCTTACAGTACATTTCTCATCACAAATCAATCTACATCCAAGTAAAGGATCTTACTAAAACTATCTTATATGGCATAGCACCCACAAAAATACAAAGACCATAAAAAAAAATTAAACAATCTTACATATCATCAGTAGACAAGGAAGTACATCCAACAGCCAACGCGTGCTCCTTGCCCTCGGCCATCACGGCCACCACCTGGCCTTTGTCCACGCTGCTCATGCGAGCCCCAGGTGATGTCAACCCTGGAGACAGATAAATTTATTAATGAAAATACAGTACAAGACGATAAATGTGTTATAACGTTATATATATTGTAACATTTTTGATATATTAATATTTTAAAATGTGGTGGAATAGGGTTGTCGGGAGTGAATACAGAAAAAATGGAAAGGGATTCCTGCCTTTTCTCGAGTGCTTACGCTTATTTTTAAAGAAAAACAGCTTTTAGACTATTTATTTAATAGTTTGAAAGTCCCTAGAATAATTTTCTCCAAACCGTTCAAAAATTAGCTCTATATGCTTTAAAAAAATATTACCATTCACAACAGTTCACCGTTCTAGTAGACACTGCAACTGCGGCATTTATTTACTGTAATAATATGTTGGCTTTACCTGGACACATTATGTTTGCACCGCTGAGCACGAAACGGATAGCACCCTTGTCTACCTGCTGCATGGGCAAGAAGAATGGATCTGAAATACAAAGAAGTTTGTTTAAAATAGAATAATAAATACTTGGTTTAACAGCCAATATGCCTTAGCGCTATAGAAAATAATATTCAAAAAATTCCTTTGTATCATCAGAATGTTAAGTAGGTGTTGTGAGACGTTTGTTCGTGTAGGCCTTATCGATTATAGTAAATTGGTATGTACAGAAACATCGGCTATCATTTTAATTATTACAGTAATAGCGACCTGTACAAGATAGAAAAAAAAAAACAAATAAAAAAGTCATCATTTTATGTAATTGCATAAAAATACTGCTTAGTAATAAATGCATCCAAGCTGTATGGGGATTGCAACGAAACTTCTAGGTAAAGGGAAAGGGGCATATAAAAGTAAATACTAACATTTGTGCAGAAGCTTCAGGGTAGGCATCCAAGGTCCCTCGCGTTGACGGAAGAACAGCAGCTCCCCAGCGCTGTTCACCATGATCTCAATGTGGTCGTGACTGGAAATATGAATTATCATTTATTTATTAATATGTACTTCCTTTGAGAAGGTAAAAAAAGATTTCACGGGAGCATACGAACGCGATTAGTTACAAGTAACCCTCAGTTCTCATGGTCACCTGAATTAAATTCTACTATTTGCATTGCAACAACATAAACTAAACGCCGTCAGGTTAGAATTAAGAATCGTCAATAAATTGAACTCTATCATGAAAACATTGTGCATTGGACATCAGTTCTAATGTAACCGGTGAAATTGACCCCAGCTTATGTACCTATTCTCCCTTTAATAATCGTCTAAGCGTTAATAATCTATTTGTCTACCTACCCTACTATTCATGCTAAGTACCATATACCTACAGCGTCAATAATACTTCATTCAGTTTTACAGCTATTTGTAACAGTATATTTGCGAACCATGCAACGGTACGCGCCGACCGTCAAATTAGCAAGCGAATATAGAATATAGACTGTATAGTATTGCAACAGTTAAGTGCAGTAAAACTGTTGTAATTTTGTAATTAAATAATGTTATTGCATTATGCCTTTACAACGAATACTTTTAAACTAAGTTCGGCATGAAATGGCTATACAAAATATGTGAATAAATTGGTCAAAAACCTAAACCGAATTTAGTTATTTCTAGTATAGAACCAGTTGTGCCTGATGGTACTACCTAGAACTTAGTAGTAGGTACATAGACTCCGGACCTAATGTAGATATAGTAGCTTTTTGGACCAGGTTCTTATAAACCTTTGTAGAATTGTAAGACATATTTATCTTGTTTAGTATTTAGGATTGGCTATATTTCAGTAATACACACCATTTAACAATTCTGAACGTATCCTTCTTAGGAAGAACCTGGTCGATGTAGTTGTCCAAGTGTGGGTACAGCTCCAACAGACGAGCCCTGATGCCCTTCTGCACTGAAGACTTGAGCTGCTGCACGCCCGATATGCTCTCCTTCTCGTCGAATCTGCAAATAAAACGAATAAAAAATATAATATGGTTTCCAAAATTTTGAATCTGAAATCGCCAACCTGCAATGATCAAGCATGGTGATCAATGCTTGTTCCTTCTCTATATGGGAAGAGTCCTATGCCCAGCAGTGGGACGCTTATATTATTGTTACAAATTTATAAGTAACTAGCGGCCCGTCCCGGCTTCGCACGGGTATTTAACACATTATTAAAAAGTTAGGATTGAAGGTTTCTGTGTTATTACTAATATTACGCTCTTTATAATATTAGTATAGACACTCCCGTACCTCAGTGATGCTTAAATCGCATAGTTAGCCGAGCAGAGTGAGCGGCAATTACGCGCCTTTTTTTAATTCTTATATTTAAACTCGTGATATCTTTCGAAGGGAATGTCCAAAGTGAATAATTCAAAAAGTTACATAAAGGTATTGAAGCAGTCTTGACTATGAAGTAATTTATTTTGATAAGGATTAATACCAAGTAACAAATAAAGAGCCTTTTCTAGCGGCGTCCTTTCAATAATATTTTTTTTTATAAAATATCTCTTATTGTGACCTAACTGTAATAGTTAGACATATGCTGTCGCGACACTTTTTGAAGATAATTATATGTTCTACAAAGACGTAGTACATTATTTTGTTCTATAATCAATAGTTTTCGCAGCGCACGCGATGCAAGAAAGATTTTTGGTAATTTTTTCACACCTTGGTTTACATTATTGAGGTTTTAGTATGGATGCCTAACTTTTTTGAAAATGTTATATAGCCTATGTTCACCGGAGATAGTGTAGCTTCCCAACAGTGAAAGAATTTTTCAAATCAGTCAAGTAGTTTCGGAGCCTATTCATTTCAAACAAACAAACAAACAAACAAACACAAACAATCAAATCTTTCCTATTTATAATACTAGTGTAGATTAAACATTTGGTAGTAACAATGTACCTAGCTCTGTCTCGCGAATTCTCATATAAGTAGATAATAAAAAGTTTGAGTTCATGGACCCGTGTTGCATCAGGCTATTAAAATGCAGTGCGGTAGTTTGCAAATGCGTTCCCGGTTCCCCAGCCAGAAAAGGGAAGCGTCCTGTTTATTTTGTCCGTTAGGATATAATTATGATTTGGCATGCACTTCCTCTTTCCTCTTTGCGAAAGGAAACCTGTGCAAAATGTCCCACAGTCAAACATTAAGGGCCAGATATTACAAAAACAGAAAGTAAATTATAAATAGAAATAAAGTATGTAGGTAAACTGTGAATATTCTTGTCCAGGGTGTCAGTGGCCACAGACAATGCCGCCACTGACGGTGTTGACACTCATTCCCATTCATTCAAAGATGCTACTCAATCACACAACGCCTGCAAGCGCGTCGTCCCGAGTTTCGTTCACTCATAGCAATATTATGTACTGGGTCATTGCACTGGCCTACTTTACTTGCGGCCGCCTTACAGTTTTTCGATGCTACCTGCTTTGAACACGTGAGGTCAAAGTACTCAGGAACTGTGATTTCTTGTAAAATATATCAGTGATTTGTTTGTAATTAGGATGAATCTGAACGTTAATAATTTTACCCTAATTTTGAAATATAATCTTTAAAAAGCAAATTATTTTCCTTTTTTAAGAAATAACAAATATTGCAGTGTCTTATGTCAAATCACACAATATATCAATCATTGTGCTTAAACACCATGAGTTAGGAAGCAGAAAACGAAGGCTTTGTTCTTATGTAGGCTGAAATATAAAAGTGGATAAAGTATAATGACAATTTCAAGCAAGTGCCGTCAAAGGCTATCTTATCTGTGAAATCCAATCAGGTACCTAGGGGATAGCGATACCCTATCACTTACAGCCTAGCTTTACAGGCTGTATTGAAGAATATCAATAGAATAAAACAGTACCTACACACTAATGTCCGATGATTTTGATATCAAGCTTTTAGTTACTTCTAAGTCTTATAAGCACAGCTCTTTAATAAAACTCACGATTAAACAATATTATTATATAAAAGTAATAGTACTAAATGTAAACTTAGAATTAATGACGCAAATCAAACGAAGCGTGCAATTTTCGTCTTTCCTCGTTGATAAAGAATCCTCGTTTTTTTACTGTGCCGCAGAAGGGTAAATAGCGAAGCGTCAGTCATTGTCATGAAATCTTTTGATTTTGATTAATTGTATTATATCGAAATACTCTCATATAATGGACGAGCCTTGTATTCTTCTAAATAAGTAGGTAGGTAATGTTATGAAACTACAGAATCGTCTACAAAATATGAAATTGGATACAATTGCAGTCTGTTATTAATCATTAATGTAATCCTTTTAAATCCCGCAATCGCAAGTGTTTGGTCAACGTCAGTCATCATAAACTTTGAGTAATAAACGATAAAATAACATTTAAAAAAATCGGCTTTATGTATCGCAAGGTCGTGCCTTATCATTTAAAAACACGTTTAGACAATGTTATCTTAATAATCGTAAAATATTACGAAAAAATAACAACATTATCTCAACTTGACTATGGTACTCGTAAGTAGGCCATCTATTATTTTTAAAATACATAATATAATACTATTGAGGGGCTCGTGGCTAAGTGTAAGCCGTACGGTTTGACCGATAATACAGGTTAAGCCGCGCTCGCCGCGGTTGGTCCGTGGATGGGTGACCATTTATAACATACCGAGACCCCTCCGTGTTTCGGAAAGCACGTTAAACAGTAGGTCCTGGCTGTCATACATAGATCCTTGGCAGTCGTTAAGTCAATTCTGACAACCAGTCTTACTATGGGATACCGTGTTTCCCAGTAAAATGGGTTGTGGAGGTCAGATAGGCAGTCGTTCCATGTAAAATACGGTATTCAGCTGAATCCGGTAAGACTGGTAGCCGACCCCAACATAGTTGGGAAAAGGCTCGGGAGATGATGATGATAATATAATACTATTGATTCAGTATAGTTCAAAGTCCAGACATTTACACATAAAACGTTCAGACTTTTGTCACGGACTACTAGCAAAAGGATAAATCATTTATATTTATCTTGTCGCATTTTTTGTTTTATATCTTTAACTTTCGAAGCACGTCTGTTAAAATCAAGAGAAAATATACGTAGTTACATTAACTAGGTATATCTACGTTCGAATTAGCCGCTCTATCTGCGTGTACAAATATACAACAGCATTAAATGTAACATTATATAAAAGGGCGGAGACCAGGTGTCCTGAAATATATACAGGCCTAGAGCCTAGCTTAGGCACCAGTCTCCCACAATATTAAAATGTTGTCGGAATGATATCTTGTAATACATGTAAATGCTTTGTAATTTTATGGTGAGAAATAAATAAATAATTATTATTACTATCTTCGTGGCAAATATCAGCTAAAATTTGATTGTCTGATATAAATCCTTTCAACAAAAAGTAAATTAAAAGATGTTATCAAAATCATCTCTATTCAATCCGGTGCGGGTGAACTCCCTCCCTTTTAACTTATTCTCAGATTTTAAGACAGATCCAATTTACGTGTTTAATCCGCATTTAGGTACCTATTATTGTTATGTAACCATCTAGCCATTGATCATAAGATATGAAAAGAATAAAACTGAACCATAATACATTCAAAAGGTATTGAAGACGGAAACAAAGCGAAACAACATAGAAATTGCAAACAATAAAATATTTTAGTACGGAACAATAAATTCACATAATGTTTATTGTAAACAAAGTGAACGGGTATATCTAAGACACATCAAAAGTTTTATGTTTGCACGTGTGTTGTTGAGAGTGACATCACATAACAGGCATATTGCCCCCACTTTAAATTAAACTTTCTAGAATTTGTAACGCAACCGACAAGAGAATATGATGGGAACTGAGTATTATGACGGCTGAAAACGACAATCATTCATTCGTTCCAGTGATAGACAGGGATGAACTTATACAGACCGATAGCACGATCTCTTTCTAACAACGGACTAGAAATGCGGTAATAGTTTATACTACGGCCCCAGACTAAGCTCAATGACATAAGATTGAAAGAAAAAGGTCATATTTAATAGTCAATGTATACGTAGTATACTTTGTCTTTGCCGTAATGTTCTACCATCAATATATTTGACACCTTAGTGTTTATTGTTGATAAACTAATTACTTATAGCATAAAATATTAAATTATAAAAAAAAATACAGTAACTGAACATTGCAACCTCACTAGAAATCAAGAGCAATAAAAAAAAAAGGATTCTGAATATTAAATCGTCTTTCTGAATTTACGTCTAAAAGGAGCTCATGTAAAAATTTTACAATTTCAGAATACTATTAATTTAATCAGGTGACCCGAATGTATAAGGTATATCTAGTACCTATCTTCCAACATGGTCCGCTAGACACCGTAATTTTCTGCGGATCGGGGTTTTTGGCACATTTATAGCTGTGGTCTATCACAATCACGCTCTAATTCCAAAATGGCCGCACTCGAAATTAGAAAAAGGGGTTTAGATAAGGCTCTAATTCCAAAATGGCCGCACTCGAAATTAGAAAAAGGGGTTTAGATAAGGCTTTATGGGTCTGCTTGCCTCAAAAATACTTAGATAATCATTAGTTTATTGACTTTGCCAACGTCAGAACGACAGGTTACGTAACTGTTTAACAAGATGCCAAAGTAGCTTTAAAGTCCAATCAACAGTTTGTATTACAAACTCGAACCTTAAAAATAAAAAGTAATTAAGATTCAAGCCTTTTACAAAATAACATTTTCAGGCAGAAGATTGAGTGGAAAATTCTATCATATTTCATTGGAGCATGCAAGAAAGAGTTATTTACTTGTTAGACAAAGAAATCTGCATCTGCTTTCACCGCGTAGCAACGGGATATGCAAGAACGCCAATCTCCGAGTTGCATGCAATTTCACATTTCTGCGAAGACTTGTCTAATACGAGATTGCATGGTTAATATTAAACGTAGGTATGTAAAATGTGGTAGAACTAAAGCCAATATAATAACTGTATTACTAAGTTATAATATGGAAAAAAAAAACAACTTTTATACATTAATTATAACTGTGTTTGTATGTTAATTACAAGGAGAAGTCATAATTTAATTTCGACCTCCTAACTCGTTATAAAAATTTGGAAAAACTTTCGTGTGTTGTTTTTCGACTGGCTAAAATGATTGGGAAGGAATCTCCCATGAAAGATACATCGAATCAATGAAGGAGGAAATAAAGTTGCTTAAGCACATGCATTTACTTTTAATCTCGGGAAAGCCTCCGATAACCTATTCACCGGCACTTAATTTAAGCAACCTGGTTGGAAATCGCACGCTATGTTACTCCTACATAATTATAGGTAGTATTGGTTCATGCAGCCATATAGGAGCAAAGACGGTCAAAGACCTAAGGTGTGGCGGCCATAAGCTTTGAGGATAGAATTTCGTCAAAAGAAAGAAAAGAAAATAGAATAATTTATGTTGGTTTATGAACGCTTATCAGGCAACGACCTTGTCGAATTCAGACTAATTTCGCTCTAAATTTAGATGTCCTTCTAATACTTGAATGTAGGTATTGGTAAGTAATTATACACCTCTAAGTATTTTTTATAACACAGGAAACAAGCGTGATAAACGAACAGTGTTGTAATGTAAAAGTATCACAAACTGAGGTACTACCCTAGTTAAGAACTGCTTATTTAGCTGTTTATTGCAACGTCTGGTTATGTTACCTATTCCGTCAGGTAATTTAAATTACGGCCTTCTTACTTTTCACATAACATAACTTACCATCACGCCTGTATCCCCGAAGGGTTAGGCAGAGGTGTACCAATGTACAATAAACCCACAGTTCGCCGGTATGTTTAGGTCCCATGTAATAGGGGGCGAGCCAATTGCCACTCTTACTTTTCAATACATTTAAAAGCGATTTTTTTCTTAAAGGTGTTACCTTCTCCTTTCTACTTTTCTTCTTATTCTGTCATTTGGGACAGTCTATATGTGTATTTTTCTTCCATTCATCCTTTCTATCTCTCCTTTCTTTCATATAATTATATCGTCCTTTACACAATCCCACCATCTCTTTTTGTACAGATTCAATACATTATTACATTTTACTTATATAAGGTACGAAAAAACATGAAATAGAATTCTCAAGAACTTCCAGAGTTAGTTTTAACACACGAGTAAATACTTAACTAAGTCTATTTGAAGTTGTTCTTAGTAAAGGAAGCAACTGGGTTAACATTGTGAAAGGTTAAGTTTTGGCCCCTATGGAGTAATTATACCTACTACAGTTCGTTAGATTATTCTGGAAACCCAAGGTTGAACAAACTAGCTTCCAGTAAGGATATTGTATTAAAAGTAGATACAAAACTGCGAGCGACTATTTACTTTCATACATAAAAACCGCTTTAAATTATGTTTTGTACTTTATGACTATTACAATAAAGGTTATGTGAATCTATAATGATACTAAAGCATGTTTTTGTCGTGTTTACTGGTCGATATTTGAAACAAAACCTCGTGTTATTTATATAATTGTGTAGCATATTGCTTTTATTCATTAGGGTTTACACTTAGTACATTAACTAGATTAAAACAATTGTTTTCTACTCGTGTGTGTCATAAACCTTGTGATGACGAATTAAATTGAATTTATTAGATTATTTTTAATCGACAGAACAAAATCTGTTGTTGTGCTTTAGCGGTTCAACAAACGGATTTGCATGCATAAGGTTGCAGTTTCGAGGTGATCGAACCCAGGACAAATTGGACTTAAAAAAATAGAATGTAGGTACTTTAATTACTTTTAAGATCAACAGTGAAGGAAAATGTCTTGAGGAAACATAGGTTCCAAAAATTGGAATCTAAAATCGCCAATCCATGCATGTTAACAAGCGTAGTGATCAATGTTCGTGCCTTCTCTTCATGAGGTGTGTCCAGTAGTGGGACTTTTATAAGCCGGTATTATATGATCAAAAATGTAACATTTTAACTTGCTTTAATTGGATTATGATTCCATTTTTATTGAGCCAACTAAAACATATCTAGTATGGTAATTAGTAATAATTAACGATGTAATAAAACTGTTCAAAAACAAGTACCTATGTATTTGTTTATCAAGTCTAGCCAATCAAAGTTTTAGATTAAGTTTGAACCTTATTCGTTTAAGGTTATCTCAAGAAAAAGTGACTCTCGTTAAATGATCACGTGACCAATGTAGCTAAAGAGTAAGTAAGGTTAAGTAGGTAAAATAAATACCCTAGGTATAAAGCGATAAAAATGCAGAAGGAAAAAATTTAAAAGCACAATTATAGTTGTTAGAATCTACTTTTGGTTTCTAATCAGTTTTCATCTACTGGTATTTAAAAATAATAGCTGTAGGCAAGAAATTTAAATGGCATGACTTTAATCTATAACTTATAATAAATGTGTAGAAGTGAAAATTCTGTACATTGAAAATATCAAAAAAATAAATGGCGGGGGGTGTTACTAGACCAACACCGAAGCCAATAGTGTAAAAAAAAATATTTGTCTGTCTGTCTGTCTGTTTGTTCAGGTATCACGCAAAAACTACCGGTTCGATTACGATGAAACTTGGTATAATTATTTTTTATTATCCTGGGCACCACACTGGGTAGTTTTTATCCCGGAAAAGTATAAAAAATAAAAAACAAACTTAATTTTGCGGTTAAAAACTCATTGATAAGACGTTTAGTCATCCACGCGAACGAAGTCGCAGGCACAGCTAGTCATAAATACATTAACAAAATTCAATAGAACATTTCATTGAGTACTTAGTCTCGTTACTACGTAGCAAACAGCCAAAACTCAAATAAATTAAGTAATAAAAATGGCGACATTATTACCGACATAAAGACTGGACATACTGTACCATCCTTATTCCGTACGACGCGACGCTCAATGTCACTGGGCACGTGTACAACAACTCACGTTTCTACTAACAAACTAGCTACGACACAAACATAACGCAATGTACAGTATACATTGACGAGTTAACACAGCTACCTATCTGTTTCATTAATGTCTATACAGCGATGTTAAGCGTTGAAATTAGTTTAGGAGGTTATGTTTTATTTTTACCGTTACGACACGTGACTTCGTTCGGTGTTTGAATAGTAACACTTGGACGATGATATAAATAAACTTCGCTGTGAGAATTGTCTGTATCAGTAGGTTTAAGCTAATTTAATTAATATGTGACCTTATTTACCTCGTAAGATAATACTTACTAACTATAGTTGTAATTACCACATGGGGAACAAATAAAATAAATAATGAATGACATATACAGGGTGTTAAGAAAACCCTGTCCGACCCGTTAACGTGTTGTTAGGTATCGATAACTGATTACATTTAAATAAAAATAAAATGAAAAAAAAAAAAACAAAAAAAAATTATAGCCTAAAAATATTTTTTTTCTCCAAATTCGAGTTTGATATTCTGCGTCGTAACAGGTGCTGCCAAATGATCAAAACAAAAGGCCGCCAATAATACCGACGAAAATGGTCTTGTAGTTTATATTTTAATCTCAAATTTAGGGAAATTTGCGGCAAAAAATGGTTATTTCAAAATTTATTAAAAAAAATTCCAAATTTAATATTTTATTTGGGCATGTAATTATGAGCCCTATATCACCCTTTCGGGTCGGACAGGGTTTTCTTAACACCCTGTATAAAAGACAGTTGTTGTTTCTGTGAACTTTATCCAATTAAAATGTGACTGTTTGGGCGTGTCTACGACTTTTTACAGTTCTAAAGCAGCAGGGGCGCACACACACTGCTGGTATGAAAATTTGTATACAAATGGATGTGTAAATAGGTTCAATAAAAAGATGGAAATGTTTAGCATATTGTAGTACATAGACATTACATGTTACCTACCAACCTTTTCTACAATAATAATAATAACATCACCGTTGCAAACAACATTACACACGATGATGAATAGGATTCCATTTTGTTTGTCAACAACTCAACAGTAAACAAATATACCTATGTAATTAAGTTATTATATTTACTGTTACGTGTAACAAATTACTCAAATCAATAAGTTAGAATGTAATTTTCCGCTGTCCAGCAAGAGTTATGTTATGTCTACATGTATTTTCGTAAAGCCCGAATGTCTAATCGAATGAAATTAACCAAAGCTAGTAGGTAAATATTATCTGTACTAATATTTATTACAGCCAAGTATTTTTTGTAAGAACACGCTAAATGCTAATTAAAAAAAGGGTTTTTGTATTTGATAGCCTAATTCTAGAGAAAGGCTATATTGGAAGCATCACCGCGGGGCACAGCTAGTTTATTATAAAACTAATTAACAGATATTTTTTTATTCTATAAATATAGCTTAAAATGCCAAGTTTATTACGACAGCTTTTACGTATGAGCTAAAAACATTATCTCACACGTTACATAAAAATGTCGAAGCAATTCTGTCTGCGTATCACGTAAGCAGTTAAAACAATCTCTTTGATGTTCAATGTTTAGTAAACGGATCAGAATTACTTGTTTACAAGCAAAAACAACGCCATTTTGTTTATAGGTACTTTAGATTTAGAAAAGAAACAAGTTAACGAACTAGTATTTTTTACTCATTACTGCTAAACTGCTTTAATTTGTAACGAATGTAAACAGTTTGGCTGATTATTGAACTTACTTCAAAAATGCTGATACAATAAATGCGAAAGCCAGTTTGGATTTTGTGCTTTAGCTTTTACTAAACCACTCCATCGTTGATCTACCCCATTAGAAGGTATGAATGAGAGATAGCTTAAGAGCTGACTACATACCTATATTTTAGATAGAACGTCCCTAATAAAATCGACAAGGAAGCAAGCCTATAAATATTGACGGTTCGAGGTACCCCTTCCAAAGAAGGGTGGGATTAAAGTACATTCCGATAAAACGCCTAAGCGGACCTTATATCACTCGAAAACCTTAATCATATTTATTGCTGAAGTTTGAAATTTTGAGACGTTGCAGGAATATATAAAGTTCGTCTGATATAGCCGATACGGGAAAGATAATTTAAGAGGTAATAAAGGATTAATTAGAAGTTCATAAAGTAGAATTAGAAGTATATAAATAATGTCGCAAAAATCTGATCTTTTAGGATGATAATGTTACTTGTCATGTTAAATGAGGACCATATCTATGTATGATGAATATAATATCAGACACAAAAATACTAAGGAAAGTTGCAGAGAGGGTACAATTGAATCATCTTGCAGACTATATGGATATAGGTAATGTATTACAATGTTGGCTATACATTTGAATAAATGAAAGCAATTCAACTTAACTAAGTAATTAAGTGTATTATTGTTGTCAATGCTTTAATTTACATCATAGAACACGGATGTATAACTTTTGACCTATTTAAACTTACATATCGACATGTTTGTTTGATTACATTGTCTAGTAGGTTTCCATAGCGTTTGGACGAAAACAAACTATGCGCTGCATACATTTATGATTATAGATAGATACTAAATGCAAGTGTTGACATGGTATCTATGAAAGTGTAATGAAGAGATCACTTGAATAGTTAGCCAACTGAATACCATGTATGATGTACACACACACGGATATGAAGCTTCCGCTAAACAGCAATGTAGAAAAAATACAAGGTAATCTGATCTCATCACCCTAACTGGTTGAAACCAATAGCAACTGTTGGGTTGGAAACAGAGAAAATTCCCCGATTTTCCCTAGAAACAATGGTATCTTGATGTTTGTATTTATTTGGTACTTATCAAACTGATCAAACATTACTTGTTCGAATGTGTTCAAGAATTTCGAATGTTACTTTTGTTATCATATTTAAGTTAGTGTACTGCACAATGGACCCTGTTATCTTTTCCTTTCTATAGCTTGCCTATCCAAAGGTCGAAAGGAAAAGTAAGTTGTTTGTATTAGAGATAAGAGTGCACTTGCACAGTAATCATTGGTAAGATCGGAACGGGAATATGAAAATATCTACAACTCAGAAGTCGAGACCCTTGACTCAATTTATCCCTTGAATCATGATGAATGGACTTTTTAGTCTAACAATCTAAATAAATTCTGAATATTTCCAGTTTTTATCACCACTGATTTTGATCAAGACGGTAACAAATTGAAAAAAAAAAAACCATTTGTTCCAATATTCCCATTAGATTTATAACACAACACATTCTCAGTTGATGTCACTGGTGTGTTACTTATAAGTTAAAGTGGGGTAACAGGCACCCTAAGTAATTAAGCAACATCAGAACAAAAGAGAACGAACATTGTTTCTGTGTAAGGAAGAATACATCGCTAACTATACACTATTAGCAAATACAACAATTAGATAATCAAGTCCTTGGTAAGTTCCAACTACTAATAACGACTAAATGATGCGTCAGAAAGTACATTACCTATAGAATATAGATCTAACCATAAATCATTATTGTATTAGATATTGCCCCATAACCCTATTGATTGTGTTCTTATGACCTAGATTTCCGTGAAATCCCTACCTGTATTCAATCGTTAACCACCCACACTTTAATCACACTAGGTGAGTCGTTAATCACTATTAGAATTGAAGACTAACACAGGTATAAGCAATCGAGATAATACTAGCGATTTATCATCGCATTTAATCACTTTTCTATCATTTATTGTAATGATTGTGTATTTATGTTCAATCGAGCCCATGAAACGACGACTGAAGCAAATAAAAAAAAAATCAGAATGATTCTATCCCTTACAATTTATGCTCCTCACATTGGATATTTTTAAGTATATTGAAAATACAGTAAGTCTAAACCGCGAAGAAAGTAAAAACACTGAAATTATCAGTCTATTAACGTTAGACCTTGAACTACATACATCGATCCGCATAACTACAGCTGTGGAATCACACGTACATATTTTACTTGTGTATTATAAAGCAGAAGGTTAAAAACAAAACGCGATCTAACTCAATAATATGTGTGAAAGGTATCAATATTCAATACACGATCCAACCAGTCGCCTTCGAAGTATTTTAAACTCTTAAAACAAGGAGATAAGGTAGTAATTCAAAGAGTTTTATTTGTGAAGCTGTATGTGCATTTTCACGAAATGTAATTTCATGTTCTTATTAGATGTTAGAACACACAAAAGCACAGACCACAATCGGTATAGAACAGAACTTAGCATAATATTCTATCGTTATGTTTAATTTAATCTTCTATCCCTTCTCAGTTCTTACTAAGCATGAACTATCGTCACATACCAATTACTCGTATAAATCCTAAAATCACTACATAAAGTAAGATTTTTATTGATTTTTCCTGAATGGAACTTCTATAACTTCTACATTCTGTGGTAATACGTAATTGTCTGCCTCAGTGGGCGGCACAGAAATGGCGACGCGGAAAAATACATAATTCTTGTCCACTTGCAAAATGGTTTGCTATCCATTTTACAACTCCACAATTAGATTAAAGGATTACTGTTTCCTGCGCAGGAAGAAATAGTAAACAAAGAGATAATAGATTTTTAAAATACTTTCGGCAATCATTCAGCAGATTGGTAGGTCTAACAAAGATCATTTCGAATAGAGATCAAAGGTGAAATGTGGAGGCATCCAAAAAAGGAGTATATCGAGTTAAAGGCCATGAATACCATCAACAATGTTATAGTCCAAAAAAAATTATGGTATTTTCTCATAAAATGGTATATTCCACTTTGTTCACCTGGGTGAACAAATGCGAACTTTTGGATTATTCGAGTAGAATTATATTAGGTACCCATATACAAAATGATATGAACATGGAAATTGAAGTAAAATAGATATCTGTCTGCCTGGCTTTTTCCTATTTCGGCGTTCAATTTCACCAGATACAGCTGCATACCAGTTTTAAAGGATGGCATTTGCCGATCTGGCCTACATGACCCATTTCTCTGACAGCGATATTTTAGTTCATTTTCACCGCTTTCTTTAGAATAATGGCGAAGTACAATATCATGAGAAACCTGAAACTAATGGCTAATGGTGGGAAATTTTCAACATGGTGTTAAAAGCGTGGTATTAGTGCACCTGTCATTGGTGTACAAGATAACTCTTTTATATTATTTACCAGCACAGAGGGTATTTTTCTATCGACTTCTTCCACAAATTCGAATTTGGTAATAATTACAATGAATTTAAGAAAGAAAGTGGCCCTTAAATATGAATAAGTTATGTATGTATGCCTAGCCTTCTCACTATTTCTTTGAGGTAGACTTCAATCCTAATCAGGCGGATTTAAATAGCAGCTAAAAACTAAAGTACCTTAAAAGATAGTTGGTTCACTTCTTTTCGATCGATACTTGGTACTAGGAAAACAGTGGTACCCACAACACACATTCAACGAAAAGTGTTACAAGATTTTTTTTTATTTTCGACAGTCCAAGTAAAATGTTAATGAGAAAACTTGTAGCGAAAGAATAAAAAATTTAATATCGTAAATAAACAGAACAAAATGTGTTGAAAAAATACATAAACTGAAGTAAAACAGTACTATCAACAGAAAGGGTACAAAGTCTAAACAAGTAAGAGGAAATCACAATGCAATTACCAACCTAAACAA
Organism: Autographa pulchrina; assembly: GCA_905475315.1. Taxonomy (NCBI): domain Eukaryota; kingdom Metazoa; phylum Arthropoda; class Insecta; order Lepidoptera; family Noctuidae; genus Autographa; species Autographa pulchrina. The sequence continues at coordinate 3,629,906 of FR997775.1, forward strand.
ATAATAATTTTCCTTATATACAATTAACAGAGAATTCCCTGTACAGGGACAAGCTGCTGGTTTCTCGATTTTTTGGAAAGGCAAACCAAGGACACCCACTGGAAAGTAACATTAATTTTATAGATTTTAACATCACTGGTTTTGTTGATGAACTTTCATTGGGCCTTTTGGAAAAAAATATTTGACAGACTGACAGAATATTTTTTTCCAAAACAGACAAATTAGCAATATACTAGAAAGTTATTTGTGGGTAATTTCATCTCATTTTTCAAGTGACGATTCCACATATTGCGGTTCTAGTATAATATCTAGAAAACGGCATTATTAATAGAACGCAAGATTTAATGTACGACAGCTGTGATTGCAACCATTGAGGATATGAGGTCATCTATTATGCCTACTTCTTCATATGCACTAATGACATAATAGTGTACTGCGAGAATTGAGATCAATTAATTATAAGTCCCTCTTTATAATGTTTTAAAGAGTTCATTAAATTGTGAAATATACAATACCAGCATACATTCGATACAAGTCTGATGTTTGCTAAAGATCTGTCAACCAGTGTTGGCAAGGGATTTACTATAGTACCCAGCAAGTTGGTTGTTGTAGTCAGATGCATATGTTAGATACTGGTGTTCCAATAAACCCGATGTTACTGGAGGCTAGCCTGAAAAAGCTAAGCGGAAGATAATAACTCTGGATGGAATAATTTACGATAAGAACCTTCAACTTCCAGAATACATTAAAACGCAAATTGTGTTAAAACCCGTTTACGTCACAGTAATTAAGTCACAAACATACATTTAGTTAGCAAAGCTTTTAAAGTAGGTATTCTAAGCTTGTTTTATTTAATATGCGTCATAACGGGGGTTGGGACAAAGGTTTATATTGTGAAAAACGAGTGCCACCTCACCACCTGTGGTTGTTCTAAATTATCTTGAATATGGTCAAGCCACAAAGGGTAGCGATGTGTTTTTGTTTTTACTGTGCGATGCAGGTTTTGAGTCTGTTCTCTCGCTGTTAGAGGAGTAATAAAAAAGGCTTTTGTAACAATACAACTCACTGACGTTTGTTGCTGTAGATAGCTATAGATTTGTAATCATTTAAGCTATATGTTGCTGATGCGTTTTGTGCCTCATCTCGTTTTTTTTACCTGGGCTCTATATGGTTTCGTGAGATTTCAAAGTTATTCACGTCGAAAGCATGCTCTATTTTTAAGCTCATCAGCGCCATCAGCACATCTTTCTCCAAACTATGTCCAATACGGTTAAGTTTTAGTTCTGTCTAGTCTTCTCCCAAACCATTTTGAGGTCAGCAGACCACCAGTATTTCACAGAATATCATTGTCTTTTAGCTTTTACCTATCTGACCTTAATTACCCAGGCGGTACTGGGTAACACGATATTTGTCAAACAAAGGTCGTATTATAATGTACAATCAAAAATTCTCGTAAAATAAACACGTCACCGTATAAAACAGCTATTGTATTTGTTTGCGTGTTTCTAAATCTTGATAGCATAAAGTGACATATTGTAGTTCTAACAGTAGGGTGGCTCTATTTACCATTGAATTATTCTAAGTATTACCTTCCCGAAAGTTATTTGTTCAGAATCAGTAATACAATCGATTACAGCTCTGACATCATAACACATGTTTAAAGCAAAAGTATTCTTTTGATCTTAAACACAAATAATACTGATACTTCAAAGTACGTATTTTGATCAAATACATTTCAGCTTATACTGACAGTGAAGGTAAATAGCGTCTCGAAATAATGGTCGTCGACTAACGCCATTACAATAATTAAACACTTGACAGTCAGGTCATTACGTCATACGCCGTCGAGAAAACCGAGGCCCGAGATAAAACGGGCACGATGGACTCTATGCCTCAATTATTAAAGTTCAAAATACAAGAATTGGCTGCAAAAGTAAGTTGTGTGGCCTCATGGAACTCTATGATCCTCCTTGTTGTGCAAGGACTTATAAATCTAGGTTATAAGTTTGTGCTCTAAGCCGTAAATATGTTCTACGAAAATTTATGGATGATAACATCACCATTAGAGGAATTCTTAGAGACCTATTTTGTTCATAAGACTCTAAGGAGCCATGTGTTTTGATGATAAATCTGACCTGATCTGGTTCTATTTGACCTTACACGTTTTTACACTAGAACTTTATATCTCGTCTTTGTACTTTAAAATGGACGATTACTGGCGAGTAATTTAGTAAACTAGTAATCATTTGTTTATTACTAACGAAAGGTACACAAACAATGATTAAGTAGAGCTATTTGAAAGTTTTCCTGGACAATCATATAAGGGAGTTTCGATTATAATTCTATATGTTGGAATATACCAATATTCATTCAACATGGAAAACCTCATTACGTTGACTTCTTACTGGCAGTCAATAAATATCAGCCAATACTGCTTTGTTTAAATGTTCTTAAAAACTTATAACAATGCTTCACTAGGAATAAAATATAGTTAACGCGTGTTGCTACTTTTTTCCCTTTTTCCTATTTCTAATACTATCGAATAACATTATATCTAGAAACATTTCCTGCTTAATGACATTTTAATGTCACTAAACCTAATTTCTATGGGATCTATATTATCCATGATGACTCAATAATTTCGATACAATCTACAACCGGGCATCACAAATAACAATGGAATATATTATGTAGTAATTTCAATAAAAGCTGTTAGTGTTGATTGTATTTACAATGTCATGAAAAAACATAATGGAATTACTCTTAGGTTGTGTATACCTTAAACCCCCTGCGGGAAAATGGTTCCACTAAGAATTCGAGACCAGAAAATATATCACATATCGATATACATAGGTACTAGATTCATGTTTTAATTTTTCATGTCTTTAAGAAACGCGTTCTAGTCTGATCTCTAATTAATCTAAGTACATATACTGTACTGGATGCAATTGCAAAGACAAACTGTTATAATAATATGTACCTGCGTGGTAACAAAATAATCAACAAGCGAAAAATTCTAAAGAGTTTGTCAACATTGTGCCCTATTCACTAACACCATCTAACACCTGCGTCGATCGCACCTTGCCCTGACAGTTGACAGATGGTAACAATATCGTTTGAAGTACGGATTTAAATGGTTCGACTAACAAACTTTTTTATTTAACATCCACAGAAGTATTAAGAAAAGAAATACCGTCCGTTCTTTCAAGAAATGAAAAGAAATTCTAATAAGGTAAATTTTATTTCTGGCGATATAAAATTTACCTTATTCAAATGTCTTTTATGGAGAAGTTGTAAACTATAAATAGACCCAGGTTACGGAAATCAGCTGAAGCCTAAATGCCAATATATCACAACAATATCAACATGTCCAAACAGAGTTTCATAAATATTTTTTTTGGCACAGCATACGGGCTGACATTGTAAACATTAAAACTGTGCCAGACACGCGACTAAGCCAGAAGTGAAAGTCTGTACGTACGTGTGATGCAAACTGGTTAGACTGTGTAACTTTGGGACGGTTTGCACAATAATACAGCCTTTCTCGTTAATAATAACTGGAGCATTACATTTGCAAGGCATTTTCGTCCAGTTAGGGATGGGTTTATATTAAGATGGAAACTTTTTTTATGGACCTCTTTAGACTGTAACATTACAAGAATGAGATGTTTATTAGTAGAACATAAATAGGGTCTTTAACTTATATACTAAAACCGAACTGAGGAGGAGTCGATGATTCGAAAAAGAAATCTAGTCTTTTGCAAGTTGGGATAGTTTGCGCTACATATCTGGTATGCAAAATCCTTTGTACCGAAAATGTTGGCTATAATGGACAATTTATTGTGGTTATGTAACTCTCACCCCTACACAGATGACGTCATGACAACGGCCGAAAAGTCAAAGGTCGTGTGACTGCCATTAACAAACCAAAGAGTAGATTTATTTAATAGGATAAACAAAGTGATTTAATAAGCTAATTACAAAATCAAATCTTCTTAATTCCTACGTTATGATTTGCAATATCTGCTATCTGCAAGATGTTTATCGCACAGGAAATTGAAAATGTTTATGCGATACTGAGAATAAATATTGCAAGACGCTCGAGAAGTCGCGACATACTTTCATAAGGCTTGAATAACTTTGAACCCACTCACCCATTCAGCTCATGGAAATACTAGATAAATATAAATGAGGATCTAAATAGAAGATATTACAATAATGAAGATCTTTGAAAAAACTTGCTCGTCCCATGACTGCATCGTCAGTACAATGCTATTTTATTTAGTAGCAAAGTCTGATAAAACATCTGACACAGTTTAGATTGTTATAAGACACGTCAAATAAGGAGCAAAGACCTTCGTAATTTGAATTAGATTGGAACAAAATTCTTGACATTACAACCTTCAAAACATTTATTTGCAAATCAACATCCTCATTTCGACCTTCTTGATCAAATATCTTATTTAAATTAGGATTATATCATTGAGTATCGATAAATATCTTCCGAATTCTACTTCCGACGTCATTCGGATTATGCGAGACTATTTCCAGAATGGAATCTCAAGACCTTATTAGATAATAACTCGACTAAGATATAGATACCTAGTTAGATGTAATTTTTATGGACCTTTCAGATAACATTTTGAGAGAGGCTTAAGTTCATATTCTTTGTATAAATTATACTTAATTGTGTTTTTTCTAAAACAGTACCTAAATGTTGAATGGCGAAAACAGTGTTTCTGTTATTTTGAACGATGGTTAAATAAGCTACAGGTATTTATCCTTAGCATTAGAAACAAACTAAGGGATCATAATCCCACGGGAGTACTAGTACCCTATATTATTCCATTAACCCGCTGCATAGACATGTAGCAAAACGTATCAACCAGGAATTTAAAATTACCACCCGACGGTATCGCACACAAAGAATTTCAATTTACATTCCATCAAATTGAATGATCCCTTTTGTTGACGCAGTGGAAATTGCGCAATGGATTGAGAACGCCCGTAGTTTACCGCTCCCTTGATCTACTTGCGTCGTCCTCTGAAGGTCACATCCTAATTGAAAGCTTGTGTTTGTAAGATAGTTACTCTTGATCTATTACTTCCTGATGTACTAACAAAGGTTAAAGGACCTTATCCTGTATGTTATTTTAAACTGTCTTTAGAACATAAACCACTATTTTCTGCACTTACACTCCAAAATATTTGTTCCTTATATAATATTGTGACGTCATTTGGAAGGAGCGACGCCCGAAACTTCCTTTTTAACGAGTTCTTAGTAAACTCTCGCTTTTCAAAGCTTTTAGTGAGACTGTCAATATTTAAGAGTACCCACAATGTCAGATTTATATCCAATACAAAGTTCGTGAATGGCCTAAACGAAAGTTTGTTGATATCAAAATGTTTCAACAAGAAAGAACGCTTATATCCACTTCAAAATCCAGTTTTAGACTGGAAAGTTAAAGTGTTCTGCGAAGTTGAATTATTTATTTTCAGGTAGGTACTTTATGGTAAGTATTTTTTAAAAGAATTTATCTTCTTAGTTTTCTTGTTTGAAGAATGTTGTAATTTTATATAACAATAAATGGGATTTACCATTACAATCACGTACGTGAGGCGTCGAAATGTTGATCCAATTATTATTTATTTAGGGTAAAACTTGCATGTTTAAACTGACCGCACAGTGACAGCTGCCAAAGCATTTGCAGCTGTCAGTTTGACATTAATCCCGTACTATTTTACGTTCTTTCGAATATTCTTTAAGCTTGGGTAGTACTAGTCCTACTTTGTTTTGAACAATATAGTTTTATGCTTTGATTATATAATGTCTAGATGGAGCGTCGCCCTACAATCATAAAAAAAAAAACGAGGCAACAATTTCAAGTGTGTGTTACCAGCTATTACAAATTCTCCCATAAATCACATTAAATAAAGACTAATTTATAATAATAAAAAATATTTTAGTTTTATGTACTTATGTGGTATTATTCAGTTTAAGTGTATTTTTATTAAGTAGTTACTTTTTTAAATAATTAAAAAAAAACTAGATTTGTGTGTTTGAATGGAGTATTAAATCAACTAAGCTAATACAATATTTTGAGCAGTTAGGATTTTGAAATTTGAAATGAAAGATCACATCTCGTTAATTAGGAATGAGTTTTAATTACAGGCGATCGTCCGAAGTACATCAACGAAATTTTATATACGAAATGATAAACCAAAAAATTTACCCTAAAAAATGGGAGAATAAGAAACAGAAACTGGCAACACTGATAAAATATGGCGCAATTTGGTAATCATAAAAAAAACTAAAATAAATATGAAGTTTCTTGGTGTCTTGTTACGGTGATAGGTGATGTGTTTGGTATTTTTTAGCCTTCCTTTATAATTCCGGCACACTTTAAAAGCACATACTGTCATCTTATCGCTGTTATGCGGTTATTCCTTAGAGCGCGTAAAACGTAGTGACACGAAAGCGGCACGATCTGTACTGGTTGGCGGGAATTGCGGGAAAATACTTTACAACCAAATTTGGTTGTAATTTTTTGACGGGTCTGCGCGCACTTGACAGTCCATCTAGACATTATATAATCAAAGGTTTTATGCTTCAAATATGGTGTTAAAAAGATGAATTAGTAGACTACATATTGATTTTGTAAGTGTTTTAGCACAGGAGACAAAATGTTATTAAGCATACGTGTATCTAACTGTTTTTTTAAACGTTATGCCCGGCATTGACTATCATTTTGTAAAATGACACATAATTCAGACAACTTAGTTATCTTTACAAGTATTCTGATAAGAGTTTCCGCGTTACAACATTTGTGCTGTATTTGTATTAATAACGAATCGTTACATTTAGAATACATAGAAAACTTTAGTTACAAATACTTTGTCTTGGTCGAAGAAGAGGTTTTCCTTATGTTATAGAAAAATAAGGAAAATCTCGACTTTTTAGTTTACCTTTCACTTAAAAGTTAGTCTTTAATATTTTTATTATAATCCAGCCAATGAGAGAATGCTTTAATGGCACCTGTCTGTTGGTCTTGATTTGTATAGGAAAATAAAAACCGTGTTATATTATTCATTGTATGCTGGCATAATTATATAATTTTTAATTGTTATTCGTGTATAGGACAAATAAGGGATAGTTATTTGTTTAGTTAATTCTTCGCCACTCTAAAGTAATATTTTCCTGTTGACCACTACCAGTTAGGAACGCATTCGCTCAGCGGCCAGACTATAGTGAAATTTATTATTAGGGCTAAAGAGGTGCAATATGCTCGTCACCTAAGCTACGATATACCGCGATGACGTCACAAGATGCAAGATCTACGACACAGCCATTGTCTCGCCTACAATAATAATTATATCACTTATGGTAACCTACTTCGTAAATGTAGTTAACTACATGACTGTGCTAAATGAATTGCGAAAATAGACCTTAGTACTTTGAAATAAAGGCGTTTTTAATTTCAAAGTGTAACCACTACGTACTTAATGCAACTACGCGGGTGAAACCGCAGTATCTACTACTACTAGTTTCTTTATACAGGGTGTTAAGAAAACCCTGTCCGATCCGTGAAGGTGTTGTTAGGTATCGATATCTGATTACAAAAATGTGGAAAAAAAATAGAAAAAAAAGAAAAAAAAAATTATAACATTATTTTTTTTTTTTCAAAAATCGAGAGAGATAATCAGCATCGTCACAGATGCTACTTCATTACCAAACAAAAGGCCCCCAAAAATACCGACGAAATTGGTGTTATAGTTTTTGTTTTGGGAATTTCGGGGCAAATAATGGTTATTTCAAAATCTATTATTAACGTTTCTATCATGAATTTTCCAAATTTGACATTTTATTTGGGCATGTGATTGTGAACCCTATATCACCCTTTCGGGTCGGACAGGGTTTTCTTAACACCCTGTAGGTATAATATCAAGCTTCGATTTCCTCATAACTATGATAAAAATAGTTTATCATAATACCTAACGTAACATATTCCTATCAAAGATAATATTTATATCTTTATCAGAAAGACCTATTTTAATATCTCGAGTCCGTGAGAGAATTTATTCTATTTTTACTAACTTTTGGCAGCGGCTTCGCCGTCGTGGGTTTTGGATATTGCCTCAAAAAGTAGCCTACGTAATTTCTTGGTATCTAAGGTTACGACATACCAAATTCCATCAAAATCGATGCAACGGTTTAGCCGTGAAAGCATAACAAACAGACCGCCAAAGTTACTTTTGCATTTATAATACGGATCTATAACAATAAAGTATTCATAGATAAGAGTTTTAAAGGTCTACCAAACTTTTTTATTTCTATTGGCTATATTCTGACTAAATTGGTTTGGAAACCAAAGAATTACTAGCCTAACTTTATTTTACGATAACAAATCGGAACGACTATCAAACAAAGTTTGCTGTTCAATACACTGTAATGTACAAAATAATCGCTAAACATGGTATAATAATAAATGCTAGAATAATTAAACATTATTAGTTATTATAGTTAACATTATTATGTATCTATAATATGTATACACAAATATTAGCCTGTAAATTGCATACTGTTTAAACTTGACTTAAATAATCTGTAGAATTTACGTCTCAATATGTGATTTTTAATGTTTATAACAACGACATTTGTGATGTAAAATGACGCTTATTAAAGGCTAATAACATAAATACATTATATAATTTATAGGAAGTAGAATATGCTAATAATGTATTTATGTTATTAGCTTTTAAAAAGCGTCATTTTACATCACAAATGTCGTTGTTATAAACATTAAAAATCACATATTGAGACGTAAATTCTACAGATTATTTAAGTCAAGTGTAAACAGTATGCATGCAATTTACAGGCTAATATTTGTGCATACATATTATAGATATACATCCATACTCATAATCACGCCTCTTTCCCGTAGGGGTAGGCAGAGACCACTTCTTTCCACTTGCTACGATCCTTACATACTTGTATTATAGATATATTTCTGACTCAAAAAATTAATGAAGTGTCCATTAATCCAGACTAATTTTCGATTTTAAAAATAAATGTCTTATTTTAAATCTAGGAAAAGCTCAGCTACTCTGCATCTAGAAACGCAAATAGATATAGGTACCTACTATTTAACGAATGCTTACAAAATTCTTGTTTTCAGAATATGCAAATTTTACGTAGAACTGCAGAATGAACGAATATCGTTGCGAAATTCATTTAAGCGTACTAATAGGTGTACGTTGTAGTTATGTATTGCAAGATAACACAGCTTACATTATAAGCATATAATGTATAATGTGGTAGTTTGTCGAATGCATTATTGTTGGTAGTTGCATTAGGTATTACGAAGCAGGTAATTTTTTTTAACACATTGGTTTGTAATCGCAGATTGTAAGGAGAGGGACGCCTTTGCCTGTAATGGGACAGTGCAGGCTAATAATTGGATGGTAGAAAATACAATGAGTAAAAGTACTAGTTAGAGTAACAACAAAAATTAAAACCTTTTGATCCAAAATTGCCCAAATATTTTTCTTTACTCTTCTATCGAAGACATTTTTTGTTAAATATTCTTTAAAGGCATTCTAGCCAAGATTTTTGTTGTTGTTATACATTTATTTAACTTTTAAGAATTTGTATTCATCGTTAAATAATTCTGCTTTTTTATGTAGGACTTTATTTTAGGGTCAGCGTTTTAATAAAATTTATTTCATGCTGCCAATTTCATTAACTTATTTTAACTGCAATAAAAGACACAACAAAGTGATCTAATACTAAACCAAAATTTAAGAAAATAACAAACTGCGTAATAATTCTATTTTTTTCTTTATTTTTGGTAAGATTTATAAAACTACTGAAACATGCTATAAGGTCAATGAAGGTCAAGTCAGGGCGCGACTATAAAACAGAACGACCTTTGCCCCTCCTTGAAAATATAAAATATTAGTTTGGATTTGACCTAGAAAGTAACCGATCGATAAATTCTATGGGATAAGTAGTAAGTAGTATTGCGAATTTCTAGGTATTGAGAAATTCTTTACGATATTAGTAGTCTACTTAATAAATTAAATACTACGGTAAAGAAGGGTATTTATAATTTAAAACATTTTAGTTAGTTGAACAAAAGTACAATCACTATTAGCTATAGGGTAGGTAAAATATAAGCTTCTCACATACAATAAAAGGAAAAATAAGGATCACTAGACTTGCTAACTACGGCAGAGTTGTTTTTAGATGATCCAACCATCCACCGACCAACAATCTTTACACTTTTGCTCCTCATCAGAAACAAACTGAATAATAAAAAAGGTCTGCAGGAATATCTGCAATGCAATATTGACTTTTACGAAAATTCTCCGAGTCTTAATAATAATCCCACATTGTCGGGCCAAACGATGTACATGACCCGTCATAGTTCAATAACCCATCTTTATATCTTAGCGTAACAAAGAAAAAGTGCCTACTCTGGTTTAGATACGTTTTACTTAAAGCCGCCAAAATTATAAACCTGCCTATAAACGTCCCTCTGCTGGGCACAGGCCTCTTCCCATATAGAGAAGGCACGAGCATTGATCACCACGCTTGCTCTCTGCGGATTGGCGATTTTAGATCCCAAGTTTTGGAATCCAGGTTTCCTCACGATGTTTTCCTTCACCGTTTGTCAGAGGTGTCTTAGAATAATTAAGAAAGTACATATAACTTTTAAAAAGCCACATTGGTACTTGCCTGGGTTCGAACCTGCAACCTTGTGCACACAAATTTGTTCATTGAACCGCTAGGCCACCACGACTTATTGGACAAAATTCTTCTTTATTAAACCATTATCTTTTTTACCATTTCTGCGCTATTACAAACGATCGAATCTTATCGCATCACAAACACAAGAAATGTGAAAGACAAATATCTAACATTTAACGGTTTTTATGCAAGACATGTTTTATTATTCCTCGCGATACGTTTTACAACACTATTTAATAAGCAATATCTTCAAGCACGTACCGTATGATATAACGAACTACCCACATAACGTTTTATTAGTTCTATAAAGATAAGACCATAAGAGTCAATTCTCTAACGATTATTTCTCAATTACCTTGAGTTCTATTAAGATTCTACGAATGTATCCTGTTAAGACAATTGTGTTCAAAAATTGTTGCTTTTACTTTTTGGCTTTAGGAAATCTGCTAACATGGTTTCTGCGTGCTGGTGTGACAGATCGGCAATTATAACTACTAACACCGATAAAGTGTAGGTTTACACAAAGTCTGAAATCATCATCTGCTTAGCCTTATTCCCAAACTACGTTGGGGTCGGCTACCAGTCTTACCGGATTCAGCTGAATACCGTATTTTACATGGAGCGACTGCCTATCTGACCTCCACAACCCATTTTACTGGGAAACACAGTATCCCATAGTAAGACTGGTTATCAGAATTGACTTATCGACTGCCAAAGATCTATGTATGACAGCTGGGACCAACTGTTTAACGTGCTTTCCGAAACACGGACACGAACACAAAGTCTGAAATATACAGCCTAAATTGTACCAAGGATTGGCAAATTTTCACCACGCGAAAATATTAGTTTAGCTCGAAAATGCAGTACGACACTGGAATATTAAAAATAACGTTGTCGATAAAAAAAAAAGAATATTTAGTATCCGTTAAAAATCTACGTAGTGTGTATAATTAATGCAATGTACCCTACAGTACACTGTATACACTGATAGTCATATCGACGGACACGCGATATTTTACGTAACGCACACATTAGCCACGCACGTTTTGATAACCGATGTCAACACTGATAACTGGGCAACAAAACGTGACTGCTGATACTCTTAACAGCCAATTCATTTTATGACTGATATTATTTTTGGTAGACGATATATTGGTAGACGATATATTGATGACGTAAGAGGACTTACTGCAGTTTCGTATGGCACAGTAGAAAGAAACAGTCGAATTGTGAAACTGCTTTTGTTTCAAACGAAAGTGGCACACGTTTTGCCATTCAGTAGTAGTTCCATGTATGAAAAGGTTATACCATTGCTGTTTATCGGTAATATAAAAGCAGGCAGTGTCTTTAGAAGCTATAAGCCCTCTTACGCACTAGCGGTTTACCACACTGCGCGGTTGGTCGCTATTTCCAGTTTATAATAGTATGGAGTATGAAAGCACTGGTATTGTGATCACAAGGGTATATTGGTAATAGCCTGATAATGCTCCAACAACTGAGCACATAAGAAAATATATTTTAGTCTACTGTGCATACAACTTGGTCCTAAGTATTACATGAAACGTCCATAAAATTATGATATTTAAGTCTTACCGAGGGAAGAAGTTTGAAAACCAGGATTTTTCAATTCAGTGTCAAATACTGGTAGCCAGATGAATCGTATGAAACTAGAAGTCACATCTAACATAGTTTTGGAAAGCTATGCAGAAGAGATAATATGCTCAATTTGCTTTCCGTCCATAATCCAAAATTCATGTGCCAAGCGTACACAGAATCTAAGTGGTGAATTAACGGTCCATGTCGGAAACTCTATACTGCGCCAGGATTTTGGTGACGTCACACCAAAAGCCGCATAATCGCGTTGGTGTAGGTCTAGAATAACAATTGTATTGTATAACGTTTGTGTAATAATCTATAGATAAATGAGACAAATATTGGAATTGACAGTCAACTTTAAAACAAAGGCGGGATGTATCGGTAGGTCGCGGTGTCCAGCAGTGGATTGAAAATGGTTAAGTTTATACTCAATATAATATAAATGTGTAATGGGCTACAGAGAATGAACGTACATTTTTCAAAGAGAATAAAGCTTTAATTAGGAAAAAGTAACAAAGATTATTTATGATCAAGAAGTCAAAGTTCCAAAAGAGAAAATCACTCACAGGTGTCTTAAGATCCTACTCCAGATTAATTACAGTACAACTACAGTTTACGAAAGTAATCTAAAAGAGATTCAGTGGGTCAACGATAATTGCCGTAGGTACAAAGAAAAATTACCAATGTGAATTATGACGTAAAATATATCGATTATAGTAGACTAGCTGCGCCCCGCGGTTTCACCCGCGCGAATGACAATTCATACACTATCTCAATAAATTATAGCCTATGTGTTATTCCGATGTATAAGCTATATTATTGTAAAGTTTCAATAAAATCCATTCAGTAGTTTTTGCCTGAAAGAGTAACAAACATCCATACATCCAAACAAACTTTCGCATTTATAATATTAGTAAGGATTGTGTACAAACCGTGGTAGTCTTGATTTCAGCTGTGATTGTACAATCGATAAATAGCTTGTGGGCCGTGTAATTCAAGTACGTTTCAACCAGACGAAATATGTAGCTATTAGGTACTACTACCTGTATAAGGCACTTTTGCCCTTTTTACAGACATCGAAAAAATAGAGATGAAAAATGTAAAAAATTATCTATGAATATTTATGAAGCCGTATAATATTATAAGCTACTAAATATACGTGACGTAAGAACAATGCTTATCAGCATATTAGAATTATAATTCAAGGATATTAGCGATTATTTGGCATTGAAGTTACTTAGGATATTTAAAATAAATATTGAATAGAATGATATAATATGTTTTAATTAAATATTTAAAATATTTCTCAAATAAATACGTACCTAACAATGTTCAACAAAAAAAAAACGAAAGAGTCTGCTGCTTCATTCGTGTTATTTCCCACGAACTACTAGTAACTAACAATAAGTTTTGGTGTTTCAAGTTTTACCTCAATACCTGTTTACGTAGTTTAGTTAAGTGTTGTCCTGTTGTTCCACATTGTCGTTAATCTAAGTTGACATAAAACAACAGAACAAACTATCGAAAAATATATATTTTTCGCTATTTACATTATGCTACAGTAGCGTTATTTACAAAAAACCAGGGCATAATAAAGGCGTTTTTATTCGATTGATTGATTCTCCCTGTTGCCAAAAATAATATATAAAAAAGGCAAATACCTATCACCATCTCTTTAACTAGCCTTAATTCTATGCCTTCCCAAAATGTATTTATTATATACTACGTGACAAACAGCAAACAAATACTTCCGACTATCATGAAACGTACAATACATTCGACGACAGACATAAGTATAAATAGGTCGGTAACCGCTGACTCAGCCATCACTGCCAATTCAAAAGATAACTGCAACAGTACGCGAGACAATTGCGTCATGTGATCCCAGTAACTATGCACTGAATACTTGGACACAGAACAGTCACTGTACAGAATTGGCGTTTGGATCAGTGTTGTTATGGATATCCATATCCGTAACCGAAACTATCGGATATCCGAAATAAAAAAATATCCGTAACCGTAACCGAATCCGAAATAAAAGTTTTGGATAGTTTCGGATAGGGCGGAGTCTAACTAAATACTACACTCGTACGAATTAACTGTGCACTCCGCTGGAATGCGACACCTCTCCCGCTACCTAATGACGTCACAGCGCGAGGTGCACAGCTATTCGTACTTACAGTTCCTTAAAAAAATAATATCCGTAACCGAAACTATCGGATAATCCGAAATAATTAATATCCATAACCGTAACCAAAACCGATATTATAATTTACCAATATCCATATCCATATCCGGATCCGAAATTAAATATCCATAACATCCCAGGTTTGGATGTACCAGTTCCCTGGACAAGTGACGACGCTTGTATAAAATTATACTGGGGCTAGATTGCAACACCATAAGAAAAGACAGAGTGGAAGTGGCTTTGCTAATAAGAGTTAAAGAATGGAAGGGAAGCCTTTGCTTAGCAGTGGGTTAACAAAGGCTAAAGAAAACGGAAAGCAAAGCTGTGACCTGAAGTTCTCAAAAGGTTATCGAAGGACCAAATGTGTATGCAGAAAAAAAAAGAAAAGAAATTAAAAGAATAAGGGCTGATTTTTCCAACGCCAGATAGTTTTATCAGAGGAATAATTTAGAATTTTCGACAGGTCTTCAATACAAAATCTGTAAAACACGAATTTTATAATATTTAATTAAATTTTATAATTTCGAATAAAAATTATCTGGCGTTGGAGAAATCGGCCCTAAATCAAGTAAATTAGATAAGTGATTCTCTATTTAGCGTTTTAACGGATAGACGGTCGGTCTAGACATAAATTGCGTATATAAGTAAAGAAGGTAAGTATGTCTCCTGAATTAGTAACTAGAGACTTACGAAGAACTGAGTGTTAACAAGGATGTTACGAAACGTTTACCTCGAAATGCGTGGGATTATCACACAAAACAGTTAACACAGCAGTCCCGTATTTTATTGTTTTGAAACCATTTATCGTGACAGATAGGATTGAAGTTATAGGTAATTAGTTATAAAGGTGCTACGGAAATGCGTGGTCATATTGGATTTCGGTTACTGCCCGTAGAAATGAACAACTTATGTTAAAGTGAACTGTAGTTAATTCCACGGGAAAAAGGCTTAATTAAACTAAATTATCAACATTTCTAAAAATACATTTGATCCAACATAACACTTTAGAATTACGGATATGTTTGTAACAGCGACTTACAATTGACTGGCGCTTTTAGAATTTGGCCTTATGTAATGACTTCATGACACAGTACCCTTCCAGAATAAAAAGGTGGTTTCAAAACTATTTAGTTTTCCAAACAATATGGACTGATCCGGTCATATCTACTACGGCGTATGGTACGGCTATCTTGTAAGGCGTATCTTCGTTGGATTTGTTTTTTTTTTGACCTTGACCTAGTATAGTAAAGTAGTGAGACTAATAATAAATCGGTCGATAGAACGTGAATTGGAAGAAACTTACTTTCCACGGAAAACTATTATACCTATCAAATTACGACTATAAAGATCTTAAAATAGATTTATTTTTAGAGGTCACATTATTCAAACATTATTTACTAGTAAGTATATTCAATATAACTTGATCAAAAAGTCGAGGTTACCAGGTTAGATTTTAATAAATCTGCACGCAAATTATACTAGACATACTAAAGTAAAAAAACTAATCTGGGTGTGACAAATCGATAGGTTCGTGTATAAACGCAGGTAGATAAATTAGCACAACGATAAAATAAAATTGCTATGATAAGAGCGACTGGCCACACCCTCAAGGGAATCTAGGGCCTTGACATTGCAAGGTCAACTGAATACCACGGCCGAATACAAGCAAATATATTACACAATCTACATGTATTAGCATATAGCGGAAGGAATAGAGTCCTCTAAATGTTCTCAAGATCCATCCTACTATTGGCCGAATACTTAAAATTAAGTCTCCGTTAAATCTCATGTTGTCTCTTTCACTCTTAGGTGTAAAACGGAATGAAGCTATTTGAGAACGTCTTAAAAGTTTGTGAATAAGATATCTTCTTTTTTCAATTTGTGGATAACGGTGCTGTGTCGTGCTAGTTGCGTGATTACTAAATGTTTTCTTTTTAAAATTATCTGGGTTAGATAATAAGCTGTATTACGTAATTATTTGTTATTTTGTAGTCATAAAAACAAAATATACGCAGGAAAGGAAGTCTGTTCGCATGAATGAAGATATTTATCGATCCACAAACTTTGGAACTTTCAAAAACAATTTTCGTCCGACATCGCGAGTTTGGACCGCCAGGATTCTTTTGCCGTCACAAATTATTATCTGCTAAGATAAATTGTGTATCGCATTCCTATTACTTGTTTGTTTTCTCTTTATAATTTGTGATTGGAAAAGTTCTGAGTGTGAAACTTGTTCGAACAGAAAATTCTTGCTTTTTAGTTTTCTATCTAACCTTATTTAGTTAGGACTTATTATTGTGACCTATTTAATTCTCTATGAGTATTTTGTGGGTAATATTTACGTAAGACCTTCGTCAAACCATGACGGGTTAAGTCTAATATCATTCATCTTGAAACAGATTTATGTGAGAACCAGTCTTGGCACTTTTGCTTTTTTAGCTACGAAATCTGAATATGACCTGATTTTGGGGTCGGGTTCCGAAAATAGAATAATTCTATCGTGTAAAGTTTTAAGCAAAGTCTGTTTAGCTAGGTACATGACGCGTCATGTAGCTAAACAGACTGTTTTTAATACATTGACACTTTCTTTGTAGTTTTTTAGATAATGGGTTTAATTTTATCAAATTGTAATCTTTTTCCTAATCACTTTAAACCTTCAAAGCTTTACTCATGCATAAGCTATGTCGTCCTTGCACGCAAACATCGATAAAATGTTATCTAATTCGATAAAGTTTATTCCAAAACGTGATTTATTTTTTGTAATTAACTAATTATATTGTTTGTTATCAATAATCTTTGACTTATTTGTAAAATGAACAGTCGTCTGCCGAAATAATTATGTGCCTTGAAAATATCGAAAGAACAAAAATATCAGGATATTCTTTATAAACTAACCACAGAGCTTATGAAGATTTAAAAAGGTATCTGCATTGCAAAGTCCAGTATTGCAGAAGATTTTGAAGGGCCACATTTAGGCATAGCTATAGTACATGAGGGCAAATAAGTTTGTTTTCGAATAAAATTGCCCCTATAAAGATAATAGTACCTACACACGACTTTGCCCTTCCCATGGCAGTAAAGATACGGTAAGTAAGGAAGGTTCATCACTCGACTTATTGCTTTTGAGTTCAATAAACCGCAGAAATGTAACCTATGTGGGTTTAGGCCAAACAACTTTTATGTGACAAACTGCATATCAATTGCAAGCCCACTTCTAGTACATTAATAATTATAATGAGTACCAACTTAGCCAAGATTGGTGTACTTTGTATTATATTTTACAATTATAACCCTTTTCCGACCAATATCTTCTCAAGTTCCCAACTACATTGTAGATTGTCTTCTATCCGTACGCTTGCAGGTGAAGTAAAACTAACCTCCATAAGTCAGTTTTTGTTTAGTAGTGTTCCTTGGGAAGACATTCAGGATCAATAGATTTTCGTGCCTCCTGATGCCCGAAGGAAATACGGTGTGATCCCGTACGAACCATAAACAAATCTACAAGCGCAAAAAAACACAAGAATTTACGTAAATATAACTGGAGTCTACATAACTCCAGGAGCTAAAAACTTTATTTACATGGAAAATAACAGCGTGACTCAATTACTTATAAGAAACGCAACTCACACCTTGAACTTATATTAAATGTACCTTTTGCATTTTAACTTTATTTCGCAGCTGTAGCCAGTAGCCGATCTAATCTAATAAAATAATTTATGAAGAGGCCATACAATCTCATCAAATACTAGCCATGGACAATTTCTTTTATAACTGCCTGGGGACTTCGGAAGTTTCAATGAAGCAACGTCATCATAAATCTCGGTGGCATCGGCGACATTGGCCTCACCAATATATCTACGGTAGTATACTTTCTATCCCTGAAGATCATTCAGCAACCATTGATTTCCATATGCGATACTGGGGCCCGAGTCCCCTATTTTAAGTCAGTGAGTGGTGGGTTAATAAACGTTCCAGTGTACTTGTTTTTGTGCCTAATTTTCATATTCAGATAATTTTAGTTTAATGACAAATGCACACCTACTTGCCACTGTTGTCATTGTAGGATTGCAAGGGACTGTTCTTATCTGAATACGAAAATTAGGCAAAATAACAAATACACTGGAACGTTTTTTAACCCGCCACTCACTGACTTAAAATAGCGGACTCGGGCCCCTGGTACTACAAAATATAGTAGAGACGTATCAGAGCTAGCAAGGTCATAAAAGTAGTTGTACACTAAAACATAGTTGTTTATGACTGGGTCAATGATACTAATACTACAAGGTACAAAATACACAGCAAAATAAACATTTGTGAATACGATTTTAAATAAAAGAAGCATAAACGTTAAATAGCTTTGGAAGAAATTAAGTACCAAAAGACTTTTCTATACCTACCCACTGAAACATTAGAATAGGCAGTTTAGTACCTAAAGGCAGTTGCCAGTTTTAATACTAATATTACTGAACTGCGGAATTACATGTAATTTCGTAAAACCCAGTATAGAACATTAACACGAAAGCAATTACAAATATTCAAAGCAGGTTCCGTTGCACGGTATACTTATTAGCATTTCTGTGCTAACTACTAACTGACAATCGGTAATCGACCTATGAATACGAATACTATTTTAACCTAGATCTGTTTCTAGGTTGCTAGCTGGTTTGCCGATATCATATGCACCTGTTTTTATACTACTATCAGAGAATCCATAAACAAAAGTATCGATATAATCCGGTCAAAATAGAAAAGAGATCTTCTGTCACTTGTCACTTGAAAAGTTCTAGGTAGGTACTTGGATATGTATTTAACTTGGAATAACGTAAAATAAACGTTTACGTTAATACACATACATAATTATATTAGTACTTTTTCAATACACGATTACATGAAATTCTGATTCTGTATTCTGACATTTTTATTAATTCTGTACTTCCGAGTTATGAAACTCTGTCGTTTTGAGAGAAATAAAGGCGACAAATCATGCTTTTATTATTTGTACCACATTATTCTTTTATCTAATAGGCGGTTGTGTCGATGCCCCAATTGCTAAATCGAGTTAAGCATCTTTACACGATTAGTGTTGATACATAGGTTTGCAGAGGCGTATCCATGGGGGTGAATAATGAGGTCATCCAGTGTTCCCCTGCTGTGTTAATATTGCACAGACAACATTTACTTAATGCCACAGAACAATAAGGGTATGCGAACTCGATGGCAAAGCTTGTGCTATTTTCTTGCTGGCCGAAAACACTCCTAAAATAAGAATTGCAGTCAGAAAAAAAAATACAATGTTGAAAAGAGTTTGGATTATATTAGTTGACTGCCAGCATTTAGCGCCACGAATAGCTAAAGATGATATAAATAACTTATTACGGTCCTCTGTGACTCCATGCTCATAACTCACGAAATATAAGCGTCATCCACAGAGCAAATGAGGAATTTCGTGAGGAAACAAACAGCCTTGAACTTGGAAATGTGCCAGTAGGGCTCACTCCAAAACATGGGATTACATCATCACGGAATCCGAGATACGGTGGAACACTAAGCTGGACTGTGTACAATGCAGAGCACTTTAATTACTAAGCCACAAAATCCTCGTGTTACCCTAAAAATATTTTTTGGTTTTCTTTGGATTTTTTTGGTATAAGGAATTACATCTGTAGGTAGTGATTGACAAAAAAAAACAATAAAGTAGAAATCAGCCAAGCAGAAATTCATCAACGTCACACCCGCCTCTTATTATTTTGAAAACAGAATAGAATAACTGAAACCGTTGAATAAGCAACGTTTTCTTTTAACGAAAGTCAAAGATTTATTCAAAGTATGAGATCTATCTATTTAAGATTGTAGTGTATGTAATAGGCGAGCTGTATTAAGTCTGATCATTAACGACTTTTACTATGACCATTGACCCTGACTCTTGGCAAATATCTTATCGTATGACGTCATTGCGTGGCTTGCGTAAGAAAATACAATATATGTAGATACTAACATGGCGCAGTGTAGAGAGATTAATAATATTATGATTAGTCTATACTACACTACTAATATTTACAGCTGATTTGATGAGACAGTACAAACATGTTTTCTTTACCCACGCCCGCTGAGCGCTGCCAATCGGGACGAAAATTGACGAAACGTACGGCCCGCCCGCCAGCCGCTGTCTTTAAATTTCTGACATCTTAATGCATCAAATTCTGTTCAGTAGTTTAAAAGATCTAAGCGAACAGCAGTGGGACAGTATTGGCTAGGAAAAAAAAAAGCGAACAGACAGCAGAAGCGACTTTATTTTAGACTACTTATATAAAGCAAAGATATGGTAATTGATATCAGATTCTATAGGATTTTCTATCTTATTTGACTATGTATGTTCTTTATTTGAACTAGCATTGATTGATGACACATAATACGAGCCAACTAATATCGATTTCGAACACATTTTCTGAAGGTCATGTTGAGGTTGTTAACGGTTGTTTAATACATAGTAGGTACTTTGATTCTTTAGCATTTTTGTTCTGATTTGAAACGAATATTTTTTTCCTTCATAAAAATCGACGTCATTCATAATATGCATAACTAAACCGCAGTGAGTAAGCTTGATTTATCCTTGTTTATTGTTTGAAAACACGCCTGTATCTACTGTCGATGAGTTTAAATATTTAAATAACAAGACGAAAAAAAAAAAGATTGAAGATAATATTGAAACGACCGTCGCCGCGTCGTATCAATCGAGAAAATTCTAAAAACTTACAAAATATAATGACAATAAAATAATCAATTATAATTTTGATGGTGACCCATAATTTTGTCCTCGAGTGTACATTTTAAGTAACTGACGGCATTTAATCTCGTTAGCCCGCTAATTAATACACCGCGTCAATTCTTGTTCATTATGTACCTAATCACCATTTTAGGTCATTTTACTTAATTAGAATGTCGGTAATATTGAATTTATTATTCTCCTATCGACAATTAGTAGTTTACAACGTGTACCTCTACCGGTCTACCAACCTGGGGCCCGAGTCCGCTATTTTAAATCAGTGAGTGGTGGGTTAATAAACGATCCAGTGTACTTGTTTTTGTGCCTAATTTTCGTATTCAGATAATTTTAGTTTAATGCCAAATGTACACCTACTTGCCACTGATGTCATTGTACGATTGCAAGAGAAAGTTGTTATCTGAATACGAAAATTAAGCACAATAAAAAGTACACTGGAACGTTTATTAACTAGACACTCACTGACTTAAAATAGCGGACTCGGGCCCCTGAACGATATTTTTAAAGTAATTATAAAGAAGTCTGTCCTGAATCTGAACCGTGATTCCTAATTGCTGACTAGCTGGTATATCAGCTTTTATCACTAATGTGATTGGATTAGATTTTAGAACAACAAAGAGCTCGGATTGAGTTTTGACGGCCTGACAGGTTTTTTTTTATTTGATGGTGCTTTTAAAGGCCTTGGGTATAATCTGAAAACATTATAACCAGGTGTAAATTATGCTATTTAGCCTTGTTACAAGGCGGTACCTAGTCCCTTAGTATTAAGTGATTCGTTCACCGCCACAGTACCGGAAGATCTAATTTCTGAGCTCATTCACGGTCTAGTTTCCTCATTGGCCCATTTTATTACTTTATTAAGTAGCTCTTCACTTCTTCAGCTACCTACTAAAACCGTTATGTAGAAAAACAACTTTCAAATGGGTCATAAAAATAAGATAAAAAAAACTAGCTAACTAGCTATGGATCGATAAATCGGCTGTTAAACGCACTACCCTCCTTTGCGACACAATCGGGTAAAGTAGATTTTTAAAATGTTCAAGTCAAGCGTCAGCATCACGTGTGCATGGCAGTCTTAAAATAGACATCCCGGATACAGATTTCGTCCGGCGTATGTATTTAGATTTTAGGTTGAAGAGTTGTCGCTTTTGAGTCAATTCGGAGTTATGTAGGTAAATATGTTGTTTATAAATTACCTATCTATTTTATCAAGGACTATGCTTATATAAGGGGTTTATTTTATAGAAAGTTTAGACTAATCTTCTCTAAAAGAAAAATCAGAAGCTTGGATTTCTAACAAAGTAGGGTATCAATCAGTCTAGGTACCTATTCATTCTACGGTCAATAATAAAGCTGTGCAAAAGGTTGGTGTTATATAGGTTGGTATGTATACTTCGTATGGCAGCTGTAACATAACACTTTTCTACATAGGACCCTGTTTATAGGCCAAAATATCACCTTTTATTTACCGATCCCAACCCGATTTTGGGTTGGTTGGCCCGTTGGCCCGTCCGGTCCCTTTTTATGAAACTGCAAAGTTGGTAGCCCTGACTGTGACGCAAATGTATTTGTAAGTATAATAAGGTAGATACGCTTTGTCAGTAATCCCATAGTGACGTCATATGAAGTCAGACAAGTTTCAGTATACAACTATATGACTATAGAAGTTACGTGATCTCGGAATAACAATCGCATGCTTACATAAACAAAACACAATGCTAATTTTATTTTAATGTTTATTGCATAATTTTTAAACCCACCAAAAACAAGTAATCAACAAATGTCACAAGAACAGTAAAAGCATAATTTTAGCAATTTAAGAAAATACTATTTTACTAAATAGGTTTAACAAAATATGTGTTACAAAAGTTTAGACGATAACACAACATTTCATTTATATACAAGAAGATTGAAAATTGTGGTCTATACCAAATTAAAAGAAAATAAGTTTTAATCTCTGCAAAATTAAAATACTGTTATTAACGTCGTTCATGGTTCCAAAGGCACCACAAAGACATTACGTACAATATTCAAAACAAAATTCACATTAATTATATTGTCTTTGTCCTCAGTCCAATTCCGACTTATTTTGTTGATATGCCAAATACTGGATCACGGAATTATCGTTCAAACTAGGTTAACAGAAAGCAGCAATATAGCTACACTTACTTTTTACTTTATAATTATGTGAGACATTGTCTTTACAATATTTTTATGAGATATTTTTTTTTCTTTAATTACCATATCAACATTTCTACTTACATAATTTTTAAGCTTTCCATCCAACATACCAATATAAATGTACTTCTCAAGACAATAGAGCTTAATTTGCAATATACATCACAAAATCTTTTTATTCTTTTTTTTTTACATTTTCTGTCTCATAAAATCTTTACACTTATGAACACTTATAACAATTTAGAATATACTTTGAAATTTTTTTTATGTTTAAAACTAATGCCGACCACAGTTTGATGCAGATTGATGTTAGTGCCCAGAAAAATATTTTATGTTCAATAAAAAATAATCAGAAAATAGAATATTACATAATTATTTTAAAGAATGATGGAATGTTGACTGTAGTTACTTAAAACTTACAAAAAACAGTACACTTACAAGTACACCATTAAAATACATATTCAATTGTCAATAGCTTATTACAATAACAATTATATCTTTTAATTGACATGATGTACTCATTTGTGCAATTTAGTAATGGACCAGTAAACAAGCTGTAGTTGTATATTTAATGATTAGCTAGTTTCAAAAACACTAAGAAAAAAGGCAAATGAATGAATGTTGATTAGATAAGACTTGAGATTCTATGCAATGCATTAATTAATCTGATAGTCAATATTGATGACGAAATAAATAGGAACTTTGATAAGTGAAATAATAGACTGCATTACTAGAAATACAGTAGATAAGGACTCTTAGGTCAATCAATAATTAAAATTAGGCCAAAAATTATTCATGAAAAACAATATATGAAACTGTGGACTTGTTTGTACAAAATGGAAGAACAGTGAAAGGGCATTGCACATGTGGTCCAAACTATGTCTATGCTACTTAACACTGGTCTTAATTTAAGTGCAAAAACAATAAGTAAACAAAACATTAATTAAGTACACCATAACATCTTCACACAGCTCGATTGAAATAAATTTATAAAAATCTTGCTAAGTGTTTTAAAAATGTGCAGTCCCTGGTGCGAATAGTGTAACTAGAAAGTACTAAAACAATAACTATTCATACACTAATACTAATTTTTCTAAAATAAATAAACAAGTAACTATGACATACGCTTATCATTTTCTAACCCCCATAATTTTACATCCCAATGTGAACCCACTATTTTTCAACCTCACTAAGTATGAACAATACAGTTTTATCAGCAGTGTTGTTGTCAGTATCATTTTTTGCCATGTTGTTATAAAATTTACAAAAATTCGTAGTTAATATGTTTAAAAAATATACAGTGAAGCTATCGAATGTTTGTAATTCTACTTAAATTTATCTATGGTCTACTATCACATTTGGTATGGTGAGGGGCTAGAATGCGATTGACGAAGGAGGCATGGAACATTCCCCTACAGTCACACGGTATGATGCCAGTTCACTGATACCATGGTAGTGCACAAACGCAGCCACAATCACAAGTACGTGGAAGATTTGGTGGGACTGGAACCAGATGTCACACTTGCCGGGGAACCAGCGCTCAGGTACACGCAGAGCATAGAACATAGCTCCTAATATGTACAACAACCCCATAAGTACTAGCCAGCCCAGTGATGCTTTGCTCACTTGGCTGAACCAACCTTCAGTAATGCCATAGTGGATGGCAGGCACAATGCCTGACAGACCAAAACCCATAAACACTCCTGCTCGGAGAGGTCTCAAACGAGGCTCTGAGAACCTGTCCCAAAGGGACACTATAATAGACAGGATTCCTAACACAACCACTACAGATAGGTATATTATTTTAGGTCTGTAATGGCAGTAGAAACTATAATACAACCATGGAACAAATGAGCCCATAATTAACAGGGCTATTCCACAGTAATCCAACTTAGAGAACAATTTCCCGACCATCTCTGAATGGCAGTAGAGGGTGTGGTATGCAAATGAAAAACCAAGGCACACTATGGCACCAATAAAGAATACTCCGAAAATCATTTTCTCCTGCATCTGGATTTCGATCGAGGGTCGTGACAGGAAGTAGATCGCCACGCCGATAAAGGCCACGCAGCCCAGCAGATGTGTCCAGATGTTACCAGTCTCCGTGTGAATTCGAAAGATTGACGCGAAGCACGCACTGAATGACGGTAGTGGTGGCCTGTGTCCTTTGTGAAGGTAGTCGTTGTCTTGCAGCCAACGCGGCAAATGTCTAAAGTGACACACATTCCACGATGCCTCCCATACTTTGCGGACAAACTCTTCGGCTTGTTCGGCAGCGTTGTGTGCCAACGCACCAAGGTCGATTTCATCCGACAGCACGCCCGCTTTCAATACTTCTGCCATTTCGGCATCAAGAAGGTGCTGATCCTCGGGGGTAGACGGCAACGGGCATCCATCTTCTTCTTCGGCGAGCACCTCGTCGAGCTCGTCCATCTGCGAGGCCAAGCTTTCCGCTTCGGGGTCCCATCCTTGGCGTCGACGCAGCCCGTCCGAAGACGCGCTGCGGGACCCCGTATCAGAATCAGATTCCCACATCGCGCCGTCAAAATTCACCCGAACATATAAAAACGGCAACCATTAGTCGCCACGACCTTTGTTAGCGCTACACGGACAGTTATTTGTTAGAAATCCAGTTACGTCACGGCAAAAAGTGCACGATGCACGAGATGGCTGTGTAAGCTTTTGTTTCAAATAGTTCACAGTAAAGATTTTTGGATCAAAATATAACTGTTTGACTACGATCACAAAAATTTATAGCGTTTTAAAAATGTCGAAAAATCACTAACACACAGGACAATCAAATATGAACAGCTGCACAGAACTGAAACTGAACTAATGAACGAACATATCAGTCATTCAACCATTCTAACAAACTCTATCCTTCTCCTTCTAACTTATAACTGCTATTCACTTTACACGAAAACGTCACAACGTTGGTAGTGATGTCTGTATGTGAAAGAAAACCGTAAATTATTGAAATCGATTTCAAAAGCTTCGATTTATATGCCCATTCTTGTATGATTATAAAATTAAGAAGAAGCGCATACTATCAACAGCTCAGTTCCCGAACCCAGCTTGCAATAGAAGTGATTTCGTTAACTTCATGTGTTGTTTCACCGAATTAAATTACAAAATCTAACTTTTAAAATAAATTAATAAAGTATCTATTCGTAAAAATAGATAAATAGCAGGTTTTACACGATCTTTAGATTATTTTTTAAAGACAGGAGTTTTATTCTATATCTTATGGGTAAGATGTAAGTTTCGGTTCCCTTAATCGTACTTATCGTAGAATCGAACTAACATCTCTACGAAAAAAGACTCCGTTTTCTGATTGGTCGAATCCGTCAAGTACAAATACGTCAATATTTCTACCATTTGACATTGTCCGAATGAATGAAGTTCTAACCTCTTTTATAACCAAAGAAAATATTTATCAAGCTATGATGGATGTTATTAACAAAATATATTATATAAACATAGCTTTACTTACTTCTTAAACATGTTGCAGCTTGTAGTTTTATTTCAAGTACACTAAATTCACGCTATTTGAATGACACTTGTAAGTTGATCATGAACAAGTTAATTCTAGGTTCAGTCTATTCTAACCAATGAACACGAAGCATTCTTTTGACGTTGTTGTGCTATTGGCTGGAATGTTGAGACGGTTTTTCAGACTTTATGACTAATATTGTGGTTCGGAAACGCTTATATTAATTTCAATTATTTAATTTTGCATTTTATTGTATTAAATGTAAATCATCTCTTTTAATATATATTTTTAGATTCATGTTAATTGTTTTATAACTTTGCCTAAATCCACAGACAAGTAATGGCTCAGTATTATAATAAAGGTTTTTAGTAATAAAGTTGAACCAATAGGCAATAAATGAATTTCTACACGTGAAGCGGCACGCCAAACTGACAATTGTTCATAATTTGACATTATGTATTATCGATTACCACGCGATTCCCACATGTGATTTTATGTTTCTGATACTATAATAAACACTTTAACCCAAAAACTTTAATTAAAAACAGTCAGTTGAGTAAAAGAAAAGATGACGTCGTTGCTAGAGGTATTGGTAACAAGTGATTCGAACAATACATTATGGACGAATGCTGTATGGGATCCACATACCGGCACCAGCTTAATGACTTACAAAGGAGGCGGAACTGCTGAAAATAAAACTCTTTCATTCATCGGAAAGGACTACATAGCCGTTGTAGAGAAAACCAAGCCAGTTCTACACATCTGGCCTTTAAATTCGTATCAAACAGTCCAAGGCATACGTTTTATTCTGCCAGGCAAAGCTACCGCCTTGGCCGTGACTTCTAATGGTGATTATATAGTAGCAGGCATTGAAGAGAAGATCTACCTTTGGCAAACAGCTTCTGGTAATCTTTTAACAATTATCAATAGACATTACCAAAAAGTTGTCATGTTAAAATTTACACCAGATGGAAGCTATTTTGTATCTGCAGCTGACGATGGGATGGTCATGGTGTGGTCCCTAGCCACTGTGTCTGCTCACCCTGAGGTAGATCTAGTCTCACAAACTTCTGCTGGCCACCATGATCCAGTATACATATTCTCTGATCACTCACTGCCTGTCACTGATTTGTGCATAAGTAAAACTGGTATGCATGGAAAATTGTGCACAGTATCCAGTGATAGAACATGCAAAGTTTATGACTTATCCTCTGGAGAAATCTTATTGAATCTAGTCTTTGATGTTCCTCTTTCATCAATCACATTTGATGTATTAGAACTAAACATTTTTGTTGGGACAGCTGAAGGGAAAATTCATCAATTCAGTCTCACAAATCCTCCAAGAAACAGAGATTTACTAATTAACACGGAGAAAAACTGCCCTACTTATGATTCACATAAAAAAGCTGTGACCTGTCTGTCTGTCTCATTGGACGGTGAAACTCTGATGTCAGGATCTACTGATGAACAAGTAATTTTGTGGCATATACCAAGTAAACAGCCAGTGCGAACGATAAGACACAAGGGACCTGTGACAAATGCATTTTTCACGATAAATATGCCTGCTATTTATAACCAAGATTTCTCTCCGGGAATCATTTTGCACAGCTTGGAAAGAACATTGGAAAAGGATGCGGAAGATGTTACCGAAATGGAAGTATTTGTTAAAAATAAAATAAGCTTCTGGCCAGATGCAGTTAAACAAGACTTTGAAGTGAACCTTACATCTAATGAAGCAGAAAACGAATTTAAGTTGAAAGAAGATAACTTAAATGCTGAACTAAATAAACTAAAGACAATCAATTACAATTTGTATACTATAGCTGTTCAGAAAACTTTGCAGTCGGTTTTAGAGCCTGGTAATAATTCCAATAAAAATAAGAAGAAAAAGAAAAAGGAGAATGCGGCTTAATAAACTTTTTTTAAATTATGTACATGCTCTTTTTATTACCCTTTTATGATTTGGTTTGATTTTTTGTGACATAATTGAGACAAGATTTTCTCATAATAATGGTTGTTGTATCTCACGGGAAAGTCTTACTCTCAGTATATTTAACTTTGAAGCTTAAAATTGTATTAGGTAAAACTTGTGAATGACTGAATGCTGGCTCCTTTGAACCAGAGAATTAAAAAATGTTCTCGATAAAGCTGAAAATATATTTACGTTTGGGTTTAATAACCATTTCTTAGCCTGAAAGTATTTAAGTAAATAACAGACCAGTACAATTCATTCTATATTGTATTTTTATAATAATAAGAAGAATTTTACACAAACCTACCATCAGTTTGCACAGCGAGAATATCATCCAAATTATTATCTTCACATTATGCCTTGTCTTAATTGAAATTTTCGATTTATCAATTTTATGATAAAATTAATCTAAAATGTATTATATAATCATATAAAAAAGCAAACAGAAAAGATAAAATAGTACCTTAAAACCTTTTAGTATGAAATAACAGTGTAGTAAGAAATGCCCACCACTACTGAAAGAAAGAAACTTAACTGTCAAAACGTCATCCACCGTTCTCAAAGCAGCATTTCAATTTTCTGTTTCAAAAAACGCCCGAATATTTTTGATGTGATAAAAACTTTATACAAAATGCGCTGATATAGCAAACCATTATTCGATAGTAACGTTACTAGTATGTTTTTATGACAAGCCTCGTCAATAAGGTGAGCCAATAGTAGATAATAAGATCGTTGTAAAAATAAACTGTTAGCGAGCTGCGTTTTGCGTCACAAACAAAACAGTTAAATGTTTACTATTTTCAGTAGACGAAATGTCGAAGGCTGTAATTATACCGGAGTGTAATAAGGATATCGGGGGTATGAAAGAAGAGATATCGTTGTCGCCGACTGAGAAACGCGACGGTGCAATTGGTTTGTTTAGCAGACTGCTTCGTTTTGATACGTTGAGTAAGAAAAACAATGCGCCTGATAGCCCTACGACATTGGAACCTCCGACGACCTATTATGGAGTTTACATACCTTGTGAAATTAAAAAAGGACCTGATGAAGGTATTTATGTCATTTTAATACTAACATTCTTTGTATATCAAAGAGTCTTGTTGTTTTCGAACAAAAAGCATTCCTGCTAACTAAATAACTTTATCCTTACTATAAGTCTCATTTATATCTAGTTCTATATAAATATTTAATTATATCTCATTACAAATAAGGATAATACATAAAACATATAACCATTGTTTATTTTTTTCTTACATAATAAATTAATAATATCATCATGAATGAAAAACATGTTTATTCTTTATCTTCTTGACCATAACGTAGTTAGTGACACTATACTTTTTAAATTGAAAGTTAAACCATAAATTATTACTATCTATTAATACTCTCCAACAAAGGAGTTCCATTGTTTTTATTTTTTGCACATGTTATCAGTATATCAGTGAGATAAGTTAATGTAGGTTAATAGGACTGACTTCCGCTATTTATCTTGTATAGCTATTGCAAATTTAATGTACATATTTACCTGAAGATTATATATTTAACATTCCATCCCACACACCCCTGTGCTGTGGTAATAAGTTGATAACTAATACAACCATAATTTTTTTTTTAGTTATTTATTTATTAAAGTTTTCTCTCACAGCATACATTTTTATGAGTTTAACTTAAGTATTCAAAGCTTACACACTAATCCAATTTCTTTTATTTTTTATTCCACTACCTTTTGTTATTTAATATAATATTATAAATTTCTTGTACACAAACCCTAGGAAGAACAATTAGCATGATTCTCTAAATAAACATTGACCTATTTAAAAGAACATTTACTAAAACATCTAGTTCACAAAAGAAATAAATGACAATGGATGTGGGTTTAGTTTCAAAACATTGACCTTGGCTGTCTTGCGAAATGTCCAAAATAAACTTATGAATCACAATTAATGTATCCACTGTATTGTTTGAGTTATACATAAATTAGCTTCTATTCAAAGGATTAAACAAAGAAATTAACAAAAGCATTATTTAAAACCTAGTTACTTTTAGGTTGCTATGAAATATGACAGATTTGATTAATAATAATAATATAATATATTCCGGGACAACTTACACACTGTTATCTGATCCCAAACTAAGCAGAGCTTGTGTTATGGTAACCAGACAACTGATAAACATACTTATATATTTCTAAATACATACATATTATAGATAAATTACACCCAGACACAGAACAAATGATCATGCTCATCACACAAAGATTTGTCAAGGGTGGGAATCAAACCCACGACCTCCGGTATAGCAGTCAGGGTCACAAACCACTAGACAAACAGGCCCTTTTAAAAGATTGTTTATATTATTCATGTTTTGTTAATCATGTTAACTGCTATATAAGTTTTTGAGTCAGAATTCATCTCTAGAAAGGTTTACATCATTATAAAATGTAGCACAATGTGATAATTGCTGTACAAAAAGAAATGAACAGTTACTTATGGGATTCTTTAATAGAGAGTCAATTAAGCTCTAAAGTTTAAGTAAATCTCTGCTAAGGAATCTCCTAAGTAACTATTAGATGTTTCTGAGTGGCAATAAATTAAAAGAGTAACTTATCTGATTAGCCCTTGATGTACATCTTGTTAGGAATGCAAAAAAGTATTAATAAATAAATAAATAATCCAGCCTATAAACGTCCCACTGCTGGGCAGAGGCCTCTTCCGATATAGAGAAGGCACGAGCATTGATCACCACGCTTGCTCTCTGCAGATTGGCGATTTCAGATACCAAATTTTGGAATCCAGGTTTCCTCACGATGTTTTCCTTCACCGTTTGTCAGAAGTGTCTTAGAATAATTAAGAAAGTACATATAACTTTGAAAAAGCACGTTGGTACTTGCTGGGTTCGAACCGCATTAGTATTATAGTATTGATCAATGTTTATTTATTTCTAAATTATTATTTCTAAATTATCTTGCTAGCAACACAGTATTGTCTTGTTATGTTTATCTTCAATTTGTCCTTGTGCGTTTCTCATGGATCAGTTTAATGACTGCCTTAGTATATTTATACAAGTTTTAATTACCGCTGTGATACTAAGCAGCTAGAATTACATTGTATTGTGTATTTTTACTTGAGAACAATCCTCGTTTTGTGGTTTAAAAGAATTTACAGGCTGTGGTCAAGCAAACTGCCATTAAAATTTGAACTTCTTAAACTATTAAAATGATAACTTAAGCAGTATTACCCAATCCCAGTCACTATATTGTTGTTTAAAAAAACATTGCAAAACCTATAATTTTTGCAAATAAACCTTCACTGCTAGAATTCCTGTTTACTTTCGCCTGTAAAGAATTTGATAACCGTTGATAAGATAACACTAATGATTTCTCCAATTATTTTACCAAGAATATCCAAATTAGTTTTGGTAAGCATTTCTAATTAACCAAGACCTGTTTGAATTACCTTATCAAATTACAAGAAAATAACTTCAAATTCGTTATAGATGTTTTCATTATCAATAACTGTGCCAAACATTGCCACTCGATATAATCATCAGGCGATCTTAAAGACCGTTAACGGCCGGAATTGATAACCAATCCAATTGTACTGCTTCTACGAGTTTATGTTATTTTCTGCAAGTGATAGAACATTAAAAGTACCGCAATACATTATTGTCCTTTTTTTACATATATCATACATAACAATTTAAAACGACACCTAATTGGCATTAACTTACTTAACAACACACAGACACTCATATTTTAAAGATGAAAACATAGCCTTAAAAATTATGCAAAGCTCTACTTTTTTTTACTATTTAGTTCTCCCATGTATCAGAAATTCACAAATGAAGTACGATTAACCTTGTGACCTTTCCCTCGACCTTTGTTATGATATACAAAGGTCACTATCATAACGTCACTCCCTTATTTCTCCTTAACCCCTCAAAATTTGTTAAAAAGCTTACTGTCCGGTCGCTGACAGAATGCGTTCCTAACAGATCGTGGTCAACAGAAATAGTCCATCCAACAAAGACATTGTAGAGTGCGTGAGCAAGGCCCTAAGCAATTACTTCAGAAAATTGTTCAGGGTGCTTAGAGAGTTAACATACTAAAAGTCCTGACATCTAGGGGGTGATGCGGAGTGGGGGGAGGGGGTTAAAGTTCCCATTTTTCAGTTTTTCGCTAATATCTTTTAAACGGTGCGTCATGGAGATAAGAAGTCTTCTACGCAATGAAAGCTTAAAAAATTATGTACAACTTTTATCTTATACACTTTTTCACATTCCTACCTATTTTCGAACTACACGTTCCGGAAAAGAGAAAATTGAAAAAAAAACTACTTGAATTGAATACTACCTCTTGTATACTACTTCCTTCACGTTATTTGGGGATAAAAAGTATCTTATATCTTAAATCAACTCCTACTATATCAATTTACTAAATTTTATCCAAATCTGTACAGCCGTTGGGATATCAAAACTTTTATCTACACTTGTCTTATACACTTTTTCCAAATTTTCACCAGTGTTCGAGTATTAGTGTGATGTGACAAGCATTACCGAATGTTAAATATGAGCTAGTATATAAATTAGGTATTTTATTGATAACATAAGCTGGGAGTTCCTCCAAGCGGTGAAGGCGGTAACAGTTTGAGATCTCGTTTTCTACCAGTGGTAATGGAGCAGAAGCGGGTCGTCACTTTTCATTCCATATTTCCTGTCGTAGAAAACGAGATCTCACTGGCTAAAACTCCCATAATCATCCATGCCTTCGGGCTTATGTTATTGTTGTCGTTTATGATTCAACCTCTTTGGCATGGTAGCCTACCCGGTAACGCAGGGGAGCAGCCAGAACAGTTCTTTGCTTTGTAATCGTCATTAGTTACGCAATTGGATTATCCATCATGAGTGCTAATAATAATAAGTGTCCTGTGTGTGATAAGGACATCGTCGCCTTCACCGCTTGGAGGTACTCCCAGCTTATGTTATCAATAAAATACCTAATTTATATACTAGCTCATATTTAACATTCGGTAATGCTTGTCACATCACACTAATACTCGAACACTGGTGAAAATTTGGAAAAAGTGTATAAGACAAGTGTAGATAAAAGTTTTGATATCCCAACGGCTGTACAGATTTGGGTAAAATTTAGTAAATTGATATAGTGGGAGTTGATTTAAGATATAAGATACTTTTTATCCCCAAATAACGTGAAGGAAGTAGTATACAAGAGGTAGTGTTCAATTCAAGTAGTTTTTTTTTCAATTTTCACTTTTCCGGAACGTGTAGTTCGAAAATAGGTAGGAATGTGAAAAAGTGTATAAGATAAAAGTTGTACATAATTTTATAAGCTTTCATTGCGTAGAAGACTTCTTATCTCCATGACGCACCGTTTAAAAGATATTAGCGAAAAACTGAAAAATGGGAACTTTAACCCCCTCCCCCCACTCCGCCTCACCCCCTAGATGTCAGGACTTTTAGTATGTTAACTCTCTAAACACCCTGAACAATTTTCTGAAGTAATTGCTTAGGGCCTTGCTCACGCACTCTACAACCCCTTATGGGTGATTTATTGACTGAACTAAAAGACAACTTGAATGTAGCGAAGAATTTACTAAGCATAAACTTCTATCACTTATTTATCCTATAAAATAATATCATTCAAAACCATATAATTATGTCAGGTTACAATGAATAAAACTACGGTTTCTTATTTCCTCATACAAATCCCGACCAACTGTCATATGTCAGGAATTCATTCTCTCACCGGCCGAATGTTAGAACCTAAAAGTAAGTTTAATCCGCTTCTCTTTTGTTTGTAGAAGCGCTACACGTGTACAAGAACAAGTCCGAAGCATTGGAGCTGGTGCGAAGGTACAAGTCGTCGAGGTTCAAAGCGTTCAGGAACAGGCAGGATGCAGTTTCCTTTGCCTTACGTGGCGCTGAACCGACGGACACCACTGACGGGAATAATAGTGGTGAGTTATTAAACTTTACTAGGTGTTACCCGCGAGCAAAGCCTGCGTGGGTGTTGGTAATGGCGGCAAAAAGTAACATAGGTCCTATTTTTAGGTGTCCTTAGTTCAAGGCCCAAGCTTACCCCCATACTAAGTTTTAAATAAGTCGTTTACAGAGTTACTATCTCTCAAGATATAAGTATCTATGGAAAAAGGATTTAAAGTTTAAACATTGTAGATAGGCGATCTATGTCTAAACTCTAAACAGAGGAAGGCCAACTTTAAATCCTATTATTTACCTTTTTACTGATATGATACCACATTCCAATTACACAAAGCCGCGTTTTAGTAAAAGTTTATTTATTAACGTAAAGTAAAATTGCCTCAAAACATTTTGGTATCAATGTACGTTTTAACGACTGACTCGCATGATACAGACGTGATATTCACGCTTACGTGGTAAATGGCTGACTGAAAAACTGTTTAAATATCATATCATTTATCTACATTTACGTATGTGCGTGTAGGAATATAAAGGATTATAGGATTTTATAAAATAATTAAAATACATGTTGGACACGTATGTTTTTGCCTTTTCAAAATAAGAAAACATTGGAGAATCGAAGTTCAGGAGTCGGGGTACAAAATGTACGAAATTGTGACGCCATGCTGTATTTAATTTATTGTAGTGAGATTTACGTTTCGTAAAATAAAAAAAATGTGTTTATAAACGGACATAAAGTAATTATTTGTCTAATATTTTTTGACGGACGATAAATATACATTAGTCATTTATCCCATTCTCCATTGGACAGAAACTGAGGCGTGTCAATCAATCAAGGATAAAACAAAAGCCAATATTAAGAGCAATGAACTTGTTATTACTTGTTATCAAGGCACTTGTGTTTATACTTCCTTATTTATCAACAATCACGACGTTATCACTCACTGATAACTCACTTTAAATGTTTGACCTCATTTATATTCAAAGACAATCATTTGTTGTGTCTTTTAGTGTCTATAATTAGCTATGTGACCGTATTGACCGTATGGACTGTATGTTAAAGACAAAATTGTTTCTTTGTGAAAAAGAGGTATATTTCTGTCTTGGGCTATCAAACGTGGTTCTAACTCGTCATAGAATCGTTATACGGGCATTGAATACTTGATAGGTATTTTTAGGTATATATATAGGTGTATAAAACACGCCACTTTTTTTGAAGGACGTGGAGAATAGTTTTCTGGGTGGCGCGATCCTTAGATATTCAGAGTTTTTTTTTATTAGAGTGAATTTTAAAATTGACTCTAATTTGTAAAACAGATGTTGTAGATAAAATAAATAAGTTTTTTTGCACTTGATAAAACGTATCAGATGGTAACCTTTTTGTACTCGATTCAGGATCAAATGATGTCAGCGAGGGTTTCTCACAATACCATATCAGGGCAAAGTTTATATACCTTTCATAAAAATAATAATTTATTTGTAACTAGCTGTGCCAGCGACTTCGTTCGCGTGGAAGACGAAACTTATCAATGAGTTTTTAACCGCAAAATTAAGTTTGTTTTTTATTGTTTATACTTTTCCGGGAATAAAAACTACCCAGTGTGGTGCCCAGGATAATAAAGAATAATTATACCAAGTTTCATCGTAATCGAACCGGTAGTTTTTGCGTGATACCTGAACAAACAGACAGACAGACAAAAAATTTTTTTTTCACACTTGGTTTCGGTGTCGGTCTAGTAACACCCCCGCCATTTATTTTTTTGATATTTTCAATGTACAGAATTTTCACTTCTACAGAAATTATTATAAGTATAGATATTGTTTACTATCATAAATATAATGCCATGTAGCTATTAATGGCAAAACAATCCATCTTATCAAGCCAACTATTGAAGAGTGTACCTATAGAGAAAAGTGATCGCCATTTCGTGCCAAATTCTTTTCACATAAATTTTTATTGCAATGCAAATTGAACTTTACACAGTATTTCATAACACTGTATTTAGAAAATAAGAGATTTCCGGTAATTTGAATCGTGAAATGTCCGGCCATTCGTTTTATAAGCACAGATATATATACGACGTTATTCTGATGGACGTTGAGGCTATTATTAGCCTGTATCTGAACGTGGCGTGATTGTGGGCAGATCCATTCAAGGATTACGTAGCAATGCGTCATCCTTAGTGTTGCTGGCGTTTTTATCTTGCACCTTACTAAGTGGTGCTAAAAATGTGATAAATGAATGTAGACATTCTAATTTATCTACAACTTGTTATGTTTGTTCTGCAGTTTGAAAAGGACGCTTAAAAATCAATTAAAGCATGTAGCAACACCAAAAGATTTGGATTTTTCTGCGTAGGTAGATGAAAATCATGAAAAGCATCCATGTTATTTATTACTTAATAATAAATACATCTACACTAATATTATAAAGAGGAAAGATTTGATTGTTTGTTTGTTTGTTTGAAATGAATAGGCTCCGAAACTACTTAACCGATTTGAAAAATTCTTTCACTGTTGGGAAGCTACACTATCTCCGGTGAACATAGGCTATATAAAATTTTCAAAAAAGTTAGGGATCCATACTAAAACCTCAATAATGTAAACCAAGGTGTGAAAAAATTACCAAAAAACTTTCTTGCATCGCGTGCGCTGCGAAAACTATTGATTATAGAACAAAATAATGTACTACGTCTTTGTAGAACATATAATTATCTACAAAAAGTGTCGCGACAGCATATGTCTAACTATTACAGTTAGGTCACAATAAGAGATATTTTATAAAAAAAATATTATTGAAAGGACGCCGCTAGAAAAGGCTCTTTATTTGTTACTTGGTATTGATCCTTATCAAAATAAATTACTTCATAGTCAAGACTGCTTCAATACCTTTATGTAACTTTTTGAATTATTCACTTTGGACATTCCCTTCGAAAGATATCACGAGTTTAAAATATAAGAATTAGAAAAAAGTCGCGTGATTGTCGCTCACTCTGCTCGGCTAACTATGCGATTTAAGCATCACTGAGGTACGGGTAGTTAAAGTCTCGGGTCGAGTCTGGATGAGGCTGGCACAGGACCGTAGAAAATGGCACGAAAAAGGGGAGGCCTATGC
Organism: Autographa pulchrina; assembly: GCA_905475315.1. Taxonomy (NCBI): domain Eukaryota; kingdom Metazoa; phylum Arthropoda; class Insecta; order Lepidoptera; family Noctuidae; genus Autographa; species Autographa pulchrina. Next base: position 3,667,937 of record FR997775.1, read on the forward strand.
CCAGCAGTAGGAAGACAAGGGCTGTGGATAATGATGATGAGGATGAGGTACGGGAGTGTCTATACTAATATTATAAAGAGCGTAATAGTAGTAATAACACAGAAACCTTCAATCCTAACTTTTTAATAATGTGTTAAATACCCGTGCGAAGCCGGGACGGGCCGCTAGTTACCTATATTGCGATAAAGTAGCCTGAAATATTATCTAATTAATTTCATAAGCAATAGAAAAACGTGAGCATCACGCAACCGTAATTATAATTATTTATCACCGTTAATGAACAATTACGAGATACAGGATAGGCTGACGCATAGCCAAGTCTTTATTTAGGTACCTTCCTTTCTCTATCTGGGGGCACGGCAGTGCCCCAGCCAAGTCTCGAGCAAAACGGGCACGGCCGTACCATTCTTTTCTCGAAGCGTTTCGCGGCTATTTCACCCCCCCTGTATCATCGATAGGGACAAAGCTAGGGGTTTAGGTTTTCGATGACCTAGAGTAAGTATTAAAACAAGCTCAGCCTCAAAATTACATGACATTTGAACCAATACTTTACGAGTTATGAGCGATCAAAGTTACACCATTTTGTCACTCACTGACTCACTCACTGACCGATCATCAAAAATCTAAGGTACTTCTAGCAAACTTAGAACCTTCAAATTTGGCACCAAGATAGGTTTTTAGCTACATGTAAAGGGAAAATTATAAAAACGGTAATAAATTATATATATGTAAATAATATGAAACAAATTTATATTTGCGGTTTTACAAGAACATGGTATATGAATTTTGACTGCATTGTTAACTTTGTTCTTTGTTTATGTACAAAAAGCAAATATGTTTTATAGCAATTTTGTTTATTTATAAAAAGAAAAGAAAGAGACCTACAAAAAATAAATGAGATCCCACCAAAAACATTCAATGTAAAAAAAAAGCCAAGTCTCTCTATGCAATTCTTCCATCGTAAAAAGTTTTGAGATCGCATAGGAGCCAAGTCCTGTTCAACTTAATTTGTAATAATAAATCAATATTATCTGACTATATCAATAGTTTTGTTTACATTACAATAATAGTGACTTGGCCATGAGCACAATAAGATACAAATATAAAACGGCATATTTGGAGGAGTTGCAAGTAAATAATAAATAATATCAGGACACCTTAACCGACAGTCGGTATCATCCAAGATCAGTGAACTGCACATGCACTATGGCGCATGTTTAGTCCATAGTGATCTCAAATTCCAATCAGTTACATAATCATGTCCATAATATATATAATATATAAATTCAACGGTATTTGCACGTAATTACAAGGAGCAAACGACCTTTAACTTGTGCTCATGGCCAAGTCACTGTTATTGTAATGTAAACAAAACTATTGATATAGTCAGATAATATTGATTTATTATTACAAATTAAGTTGAACAGGACTTGGCTCCTATGCGATCTCAAAACTTTTTACGATGGAAGAATTGCATAGAGAGACTTGGCTTTTTTTTACATTTAATGTTTTTGGTGGGATACGTTTTATCGGACATGGGTGTCAACTTTGAAAATATAGTATGAGATGCAGCCCGTATCAGATTTGATGGATGCAAAATTAAACATTGGACTTAATAATGACGCATTATAATATGCCTATGCCCAGAACATGTTGAGACAATGCCAGCGCATTGCTTACAATCGTCACAGTAACCTAATTTCCATGATCGACGCAACCATTTGCGCGGGAAAAGAAAACATTGACGTTTGAGTCGTTTGACGTGTAACTTTTTTTATTACAACATCGAGGCAACGGTAATTGTTTATCATTCCATTTGTTTACAGCCAGATATAAGTAGTTTGTATTCAATATTTGATGTGAAGCGGATCTATTGTGTGAAGATTAATATAGATCGATTATTGTTAGCTCGGCCTATGTTCAGTGGTGGATCGCGATAGCCTGAGTTGATAGCTCGGGCTCAATGGTCCATAAATACTCTAATGATTGATTTCCAGTTTTTTAAAAGTGAAGCTTTAAATGATAAATACACGCACTTGTCTACTTTACTAATGTTCGTAAAGATTGTGTAGTTTGTAGTCTGGATTTACACAAATTATTTATGATAGCGTTAAATTCATGGAAACTTCGCAGGTGAATCCGCAGGGCGCAGTTAGTACATAATGTAATACTTTAACACCATAAGTATTATGTACGGGTTAGTAACACGATAAAGTAATGAGGCCGTTGACCCAGACGGCAGACTTTCGTTCTACAAATGTGGCGCGACTGTAATTTTCACTAAATAGCGAAAGTCAAGCCGATTCCGTAATTATCTTTAATGATTACTTTTAAGGTGATCACCTGAATTCTAATCACAGTTTTTAAAAAGAAAGCTGATAGGATAGTCATTCTTAGTTTAGCTTAGAAGTATCTTTTTAAAGATGATGTTGTTTTAATGCTTGTATATGACTACTAGGACTAGGCTGAGCTTTTGAACAGAGGAACTGAGATTGGATAAAGACCATACTGTTATGTGTAACAGCAGATGAAGTCAGTAACTAAATACCAATGCTGAAAAAAAACAAATTACCTCAATCTTTCTTACAAGGTTTCATCTAAGCAGTAATCTTCTATCTTTCGTGTCTGACTATCCTAAGTTCGTGTCAAACATAAAGCATTTGTTTTATGCTTACAATGCGCATGTTAAAACAGGTGGTTACAAGTACAGATAATTGTATAGCGATTGTTATTCAAATTTCTCTGACGTCACATAAGAAATTAGCACTCTTATACAGTAGTCCTTCTTCTTAGCAAGTAGATTATAACAGGTTTTCAGACCACTAACTAATTGGCCACACTAACGCCATTGTAATAGGCATTGCATTCTTATAAAATAAATAAGTGTTAACTGCACGGATAGAGTGGTATAGGTCACCACGCCAATTACTACGCGTGACGTGCTGTGGGTTCAACCCCCGCGTGCGACAAACATTTGTGGCATCCATAGATGTCTGCCCCAAGTCTCGGTGTTCTTCAGATATGTGAACTAAATCTTTGGGAAACTCATGCGATACGGGGATTAAGTCTCCGCAGCGCAAGAGTCGTTTTAAAAAAATATAATTTATTGAAATAGAACCTCATAGTTACTGCACCTGTAAAATTTATAAAGCCTACTTAGTTTCTATTGACCACAGACAAATCACTTAGTAGCCTCGTAGTAGTCGTAGTCAATTATTTCAGAACTTTCTCTCTAATTTTAGAAAGAATAGGAATTAAACCTGATTGCTATTTACGGTTCATTGCACCGATTGATGATAAAACTAAACACGATTTTATTCGGCGTATTATTTTACAATTGTTTGTCATTAAAAAGAAACCTATTATAAAATGACTAAATATTTTAATACATTTATCTTGAGATGTTTCATCTGAATATAGGAGTAGTATATATATTTGAATATAGTAATATATACTGAGGACACTAATTAGATTCTATTTCTCTCTGGTCGGTCCCTCATGTCTGAGGAGAGTGAGGACCTGCCTTCACCGGTTTCTGTCCAGCTCATCTTCCTCAAGAGCATGGAACTTGGACAAAAACGTTTATTTGATTACATTCGCACAACCTTAAATATACACCTTATTTAGGGCATCAACCTACCTACTTTTACTTGATCCGTGTGTGTCAATATAATTAAGCTAGACCTCATAAAACGGCGTTGGAATACTGTCCTAAAGCTATTAGCACGCGATCACCTAATTACAGAATTTGATGTCACGGCAATTTGTGGCACGCGCTATTACACCGTGGATTAGACGAATATGGTGGAAACATAATTTATTTGATATGTATTGATTGATAGTAAAGTCTTGTGTTACTAATTTATTATTGTTGGTTTCTGGATATCCTTGATTTACGTTACCTGCAGGATCATTATTAATACTTAATGTATTTATCATAAGCCTACTTTAATCAATCCTTATTACTATTCATATATTATAGCTACCTAATTTCTGTAACACTGAATTCGTTCCCCACAGTGACAAATACTAACGCCAAAACTCCCCCCTGTGTTACCCAGTAAAGTGTGTTGAAGAGGTTTTGACCTTTAGATATGTAGGCGTAGAAAAAGGCAGTTCTTATGTATATGATGTTTGCTAATAAAAAAATATTGTCGTTTAAATTAATAATTTATATTTTATTTTCCAGCGGTGATGGGCGAGAAACCGTTTCCATTCAAAGCGCCATCCCCACAAGACATGGTGGCGCTGCGGAAGGCGATAGAAGCTGGTTTAGCCGCCACAGTGCGCGACAGAGTGTGGGATAACCCAAGGTTCCTGGTTAGCAATGGGAACACGCCATCTATATTACAGGTAAAGCATTTATTTTTAACTTGTTTTTAATTGTCTCAAATGTTCGACATGACGGTCTGTCTGTCATTCTGAGGCCTCGTATATGTCTGACATGACAGTCTATCTTTTTGTGGCATCGTAGCTACAAAACGAAGGTACCGATTGTGTTGCGTTTGTTTATTTGAAAACTGACGTAATCGAAATCGTGCCATCATTTTTCACAGTGAATTGGATTATTCCAGCCGTAAAAATAATTAAACTATATGCAAAATCCTTTTCAATGATATATCGCATGTTGTTTTTGGTTCATAGGTCAGAATATTCGTCCTCTTTTGTCAGTGTTTTTGATTTTAATTTATAGTTATTCAACCCTCATTCAGTACATAATTGAATATTTCATATCATATGAATAAATTAAATAAATACAATAGGTACAGAAAGAATCAACTCATATACTGGAATGCGACGATCCCATAACATAAAATCGTCTGTAACTGCACCACAACCTAATTAGCATAATTTAAATGAGGCACTTGATTCAAGTGCTATGGAATAATTTGCATGCAATTAATCAAGCGTAGTTTGTTGACAACTTGTTTACGATACATTGACATGCGCAGTGGTACCTAGGTATATTATATGGCACTAGATTAGACTATACAATATACAGTATAGACTATAATTTGCCACTGTAAGTTAATTTTTTAACACCTCATATTTGCTGAGTAACTTAGTAGTTGGTATCATATAGGTTTATGGGGTTTTTTAGCGTCGCTAAGTTTATTATTAACTAATGCTAACACACTAATGTAATGTGTGTTCTTGTAGCAAACAATAATAATCATTTGGGACAACTTACACTAACTATCTTATCCCAAACTAGGCAGAGTATATTGGTGGTAACCAGACAACTGATAAAGACACTTGTATATTTCTAAATACATACATATTACAGATAAAGTACACCCAGACAAAGCACAAATGATCATGCTCATCACACAAAAATTGCCCTGGATAGGAATCGTAAGAAATACTAAATAAAGGTCTCACAAAGTCTTTTTTAGCATAATTGACGAGTAGATACTTGTCTATTATGCAAGTAAAATAACAATAAACTACATAATATTTGTTGATACAGGAGGGCTCTCGATACAACGCATTACACATAGCAGCGAAAGCTTTAAACGCTGAGATCTGTAACCTCATTCTGACGACGGTCGGCAACCCGATGTTTGTACAGACTCTATACGGCATGGACGCTGATGCCGACTCTTGTAAGGTAAGAACACACACCATAAAATATGATAATGTAAAGTGGGGTCATGTGGAGGTAGAGTGCGATGAATGGAGTCTGAACTATGAGCTCCAGTATGAACAACACACTTAGTCTTTAAATTTGTGTCAAAACAGAGCACACCATTTTATTAATACTCTCTCAAAACGTAAAATCCATTTAATTACACTAATTTTATCATAACTATTGTAATTTTCGCATAAACATCTGAAATCGCAAGGAAAATCACCTTTTACTTATAAACAAAAATTTGCCTATGCTTGACACAATGGACTACTAGCAACGTGCGCACTCTATGCTTGCTCATGTATACTCAAAGGATAGGGTAGCTCTACTCTAATCAAGTAAAATTACTGTTTCATTTTTCCTATAATTTATCTATATTTTCCTAAAGGAGTTCGCCGGCATCCTAGTGGACCGCTACCTGAACACGCCGGACAAGGCCATCAACGAGACGCCGCTACACTTCGCGGCGAAGTTCGGCGCCGAGCACGTGGTCGACGTGCTCACCTCCTTCCCGCAGTGCAACCGATGCGCTGTTAATAAGTACGGCGAGCAACCTAAGGATGTAAGTCAATGTAAATGTTTCTTGGTAAAAAAATAATTATTTATTTTTTCTTCGTGTCGATGGCAGGTTTAAATTAAAGTACATGGGCCCAGTATGTTGCGACATGAATAGAATGCTGTTAAAGTAGAATGAAAAAATCACTTCAAATTTCAATACGTCTTTTTGTGAGCTCACTGGAGTCGGCATTCCCTTAGTACCCTGAGAAGAAGTGTTAAAAACACTCAGGGATATAATACATTCTAATATCATATACAGAATGTTACAAAAGGGGTATATTTATCTAAAAGGGGTGAAGAGTACATCTAATATAGAGTCATATTAGAAAATTTCAGCTCAATATGAGACAATAACTAACTACATACATGTGAAAGTAACTTCCTGTTGTGTTTGTCTGTTGACTTGTCACGGGTAAACCGTACGAGTGATATTACAAATATTTGCCGTGGAGTTAGCTTAAACTACGAACATGGACATAGGCTACATTTTGTCTGTGCGATTACCGACACACGCGACCAAAACCGTGGGTTAACGAATGCTAGTTATTTTATATATCTTACTAACGTCTATTCTAAGCCGAGGGGCTCGTAGCTAAGTGTAAGTGGATGGGAAACCATTTATAACATACCGAGACCCCTCTGTGTTTCGAAAAGCACGTTAAACAGTAGGTCCCGGCTGTCATACATAGATCTTTGGCAGTCGTTAAGTAAATTCTGACAACCAGTGTTACTATGGGATAGTGTGTTCCCCAGTAAAATGGGTTGTGGAGGTTAGGTAGGCAGTCGCTCCATGGGGACGCAGAGGGCGGGGATGGGGGTCCCTCAGCCTTCATTGCACGCGTCTCCTTCCTTGCTGGGTGGGGGTGGTGCAGTGCCATGCACTGCCCCCACTGTCCTCCTTCCTACATAGGGCGGAGGTCATGACGGGGCCCGCCACTAAGCGGGCAGTCGCCGGGGGCGTTATGGTGCTAAGACTTCGGTTGGACCCGTAACGCCGCCACTAAGGCGAAGGATGGCACCAGGTGTTTTTCCGGAGTAGTCGGAGCCTTTTTCAAGGCTCTGGAAGCCCGGACTCTTTCATCCTCAACCCCCTGGGGATGCAAGGCTGGCTCATAAATGAGTTTCACCTGACAAAAAAAAAAAAAAAAAGGCAGTCGCTCCATGTAAAATACGGTATTCAGCTGAATCCGGTGAGACTGATAGCCGACTCCAACATAGTTGGGAAAAGGCTCGGGAGATGATGGAGATGATGACTTACGTCTATTCTTCGGGTTTACACGATTAGTTTAAATTGATTAATTATATTTACACAGATAATCTGCAAACGCGCACCAAGCGCTGAAGCTGGCGTATCAAGTCGCATAGCTTGCATGCTGCAGGAGAGATACTACGTGCCCGTATTGCACAGCGAGGACGGCAGCAGCGTGCCCACTATAGGCCGGCCGTTCACGCCCGCCTTGCCGCCCGTGAGTACATGCCAGCCCAAACTGGACTCTATTGTAATGTGAAAAAAGAATAGACTCCAATGACATTTATATTGGACTATTGTTTAGGCGTACACTGTCGCCAAAAACACCTTTTTTTTTAAATCGATCCGCAATTTCTGGCGATATTGAACTTTAACTTCATATAGAAGTAGACTAGGATCGGTTGAGTGAACTTTCGACCTGTGTGTTAGTACCTTTAAAAAGTAATTATAGTAAAGTCCTCAATTTGAGACTTAATTTCATAGTATCAGCCGCTAGACCGGTGACCAAACATCTTGCAATACGACCAGAGTACTTGCTATAATAACACTAATATTCCAGGAAATAAACAACGACCCCCTGAGCCCCCGCTACGAGATCCGCGCGTACGCGGGGCCCATGGAGGCGGGCGCGGCCGAGCTGTTCCGCCGCCGCTGGAAGACCCCGCCGCGCGCCCCCGCCGCCGTCCGCGCCCCCCAGCCCAGCCTCGCGCCCCCGCCCGCGCCCCCCGCGCCCCCCGCCACACTGCAGCCACAGCCCCCGCCCAGTCCTAGGCCGCAGACTTTTAGGTTGAAGGAGCTCACGAAGGGGTTGGAGACTGTTGGCAGGTACGCTATTAGCACCTAATGAAAAATGTGTCCTTATTCTTACTATACAATATTATAAACGTGAAAGTTTGTTATGATGTATGGATGTATGGATGTTTGTTGTTTTTTCACGCAAAAACTTCTGAATGGATTTTAATGAATCTTTACAATAATATAGCTTATACATCAGAATTACACATAGGCTTTAATTTCTAAAGATAGTGTGTGAATTTTCCAAAATTTACCTCGACTAAGTATCTGTTTTATGTCTTAAAATTTAGGTACATATAAAGTCAATAATACAATATTCTTATCTTTCAGGACCCTAGCTGAACAAATGAAAGTGGGTTGGAAAGAGTACTGGCCTTTCCTAGACACGTTCACAGACCTCCGCACGCTAGAAGGCCTCACGCTACTCGAGAACTATCTCAAGGCCAAGTACGAGAGCGCGTGCTCCTTCGCCTACAGCGACAGTTGCGCGCAATCGCACGTGCCCGACGACCTCTCCTTATCACGAATAAGCCTATCTTTATCACAACAACAGAGCCCCGTTAAAGACTCAACTCTAAGCCCCATATCAGAACTTTGTGTAGCCTTAAAGTCCTGCAAAATATCGTCAGAACGGCCCGCACATTGGAAGAAAACAGATCCAATTCGGCAAAGGCTGTGTCGGCAGCCCGGAGCTAAAATACCCAATGGAGATGTACCGACTATCAACCACACTGTCAGCCAACTGGTCTGCATAGAGCGGACATGCCAAGTCTTCGCGAAGAGGATAGCAGATGCCCTAACATTCTCAACGTCATCGGAGCCCGAAGCCGCCGGCGACTCTCTCAAAGCCGAGGCGAAGCACCTTCAACACACAATCTTTACGTACATGGACGACGAGAGATTCCAGAAAATAGACTTTGCTTTACTACACTCCCGGCTAGCACAGCTCGTGGTGTACAAACTAAAGCAACAAACGAACGATCTGGACGACGTCAACCATTTACTAGAGTTTTTGGTGAAGCTCCGATGTCCAAACGACGATATTTTTAGTTCAGACGACGAACGGAAGCCGACGTACAGGTGCCCGAGTCGCGTCAAAATGACACATGTCATTGACAGCCATGTTAGATGTTTAGCTAGTTTTATTTGTGAAGAGCTTTCTGAGGTTGAAGTTTTAAAGGCCCCGGCCATGTCTGAGATAGAATGTACGGAGCTTTGGGAGAAGGCTTCGAAATGTAGGTGCGATTGGAAAATAGAGGTGTTTGAACGTAACAGTAAGAAGAACGCGTCGTTCAGGAAGAACAGATCTATATTGTCGACTAGTCCTAAGAGCGAGAGTTTTATTAGAAGACTGACTTTTGACCATGATATTGGTAAGTTACATTATTTGTTTTTTCTCTAGTATATTTTTCTCCTATTGAGTCTAGATTACCTATCCTGTTTCTTGCTGCTGTTAGGACTTTTAGAACCATACGACTATGATACATACGGCTGTGATTACCCTGTGTACTAAAATTATGTTTTTGCTTTACTTGTTAATAATCCTTATCCACCCCACAGATTTATCAAACATCTGATCTTATAAAATAAAAATATAATTCAAGTAAACAATTTTATTTAATTCAAGTAAACTCTGTGCAGATGAGAGTTAAAGATGTGCTTCACCAATATGATAAGGGACGTAGTTTTTATATTACTTCGTACATAACCAAACATCTACATAAACATTAATTAATTCTATCTTTCTTATATAATGTATTCTGCATCTATGTATTAGGTGACGGCAAGCTGCAACACAGCGAGGCTGAGAACCTAGTGAGCGTGAACTCCCCGGCCGGCGACAGTGGCGCCACGCTCTATACTGTGGATACCGCCAAGTGCCAGGTCGTTAGTGCCGAGGTAATTATGTACACACATATTATTATATAAGTTAAGTTACTTGTTGGAAAACTGGGTAGATGGCTGGTTTCAGGAAGTGGTACTTCGGGAAAACGCGAGTCTTGAGGAAGTGTCTCTATCTAGAGCTTGGAGCCTAAGCTTTACGGCTTGGAGACTATTTATTTAGGGACCAATTTTGCCCACTACATGTACTAAATGCGTTCCTCTCCTTTTTCCATTTTTAAAGTGTCTTGAATTATACCAAGGCTGATTTGGATGGTTCGATAAATTTACTGCGCTACATTGCAAGGTCACGCGGCTATGGTGTCGTATGTAATCGATCATACATATAGTACGTCGCATATAATGTACTGCAACTTGCAAGATATTTCTCGCACCGTCTAAATAAGGCCTAATTGCTAAGTTGTATGTGAGTATTAGGTGTTACAAAAACAACACTTGTTCTCTCATGTTCCTTATTCTACAGATATCGGACGACGAATCGGTGGCGTCTTGCAACTCTGACGAGGAAGCGTTCCTCACGGCGTCGGAGTACTCGGAGCAGGACGAGGATGGCATGGCGGAGGCCAGCGACAGGGCCGTAGCCGAACCTTTTATATACGGGTCAGTATTTCTTTTAATACGTTTTAGTAAAAATAGATATACGCTGAACCGACTTGATATAGCCGTAACTCGGGGACTCACACAACCACATAAATCCTTGCTCTCTGATATGTTTTTTTTTACATAAAATTGGTAATCAGTATCAACCAATCATAGCATCTGTCACATGTAATTATTTTTGCCGAGTATTTAAATTCAGATATTAAATTAAACTTCTTTTCGGAAACCTTCAACCAATGCTTAGTTACGGGTTACCACGGCTTATTGCCTGAATTGAAATAAACTTTCCACTGTCCAGTGTTTCAGTATGAAATGCTTATTTTGGAATGTTCCACATTACCAAGTCAAACAACTTATTTTGTATTTACATTTATATTATTATGTTCTATCTACAGGGAGGAGCCAACAAAAATAGACCGCTTAGTGTACGACGCGATCGCCGAGTGCAAGATCACGCCCGACCAGTATCCAAACGTGTATCGCTGGAGACACAGTGTCGCGCTCTACCCGCCGGAGCAGAGGGACAAGTATGTATTTATTATACGGATATATACAAGGTGTTAAGAAAACCCTGTCCGAACCGAAAGGGTGATATAGGGTTCACAATCACATGCCCAAATAAAATATTAAATTTGGAATATTCATGATAGTATTAATAATAATGAAGTTTGAAATGACCATTTTTGCCGCAAAATTCCCTAAATTTGAGGTTTAAACAAAAGTTACACCACCATTTTCGTCGGTATTATTGGCGGACCTTTGTATGATCATTTAGCAGCACCCGTGATGACGCCGATTCTCAACCTTGCTTTTTGAGAAAAATTTTTTCTTTCAATTATTTTTTACATTAATGGAATCAGATATCGATACCTAACAATACCTTAACGGATCGGACAGGGTTTTCTTAACACCCTGTAGAATATCTTAGTTCAAGAAAGAAGAAGATTTGCAATGTAGCTAATAGTATAAGATCCCGTTAAGAACGACCTTCACCGAGATGCTTATTTAATGAAACGTATTTTATATTTAATTTAATTTGTCAATAAATATAATGCATCTGGGTTGCCTAGCAAATTTCAGTCCAGAGTATATTTAATTAATAATTAAAAAATAAAATATTTTTTTAAACATTTCACCGGTGTGATTATTAGATAAATTCTATACCAATCGAAAGTATGAAGCCCATAGAATAAGCAAACGTTAGGTTGCCTATTCTTTTCCGGTCACAACTATAGACTCGTAGATACTATGGCAACCCTATAGTTGTGACCGGAAAAGAATAGGCAACCTAACGTTTGCTTATTCTATGGGCTTCATACTTTCGATTGGTATAGAATTTATCTAATAATCATACCGGTGAAATGTTTAAATTTTTTTTTTTTTTAATTTTTAATTAAATATACTCTGGACTGAAATTTGCTAGGCAACCCATATGCATTATATTTATTGACATATTAAATTAAATATAAAATACGTTTCATTAAATAAGCATCTCGGTGAAGGTCGGTCTTAACGGGATCTTAGACTATAAAGATCACTTTACTATTTGTATTTGTAGGTGAGGATAAGTATTGTTTGTGGAGCCAGCTGGGTTTTAAATTAATACAATCCATACCGTTTTTTTTTTTCCTAGATGGCAACCCGCCGCGTCCACGGAGGAGAGCATGAGTGTGAGCGTGTCCTGGGGCGGGCCCAGTATATCGGGCACCTGCGCTGCGGGCTCGGTGAGTGCGGCGGGGTTCGCCAGCCCGTGTGCCCGCGCCAGTGCCCGCCATGCTGCACGCTGCTCCACGCCCAACAAGGAGAGGGACGATGCCGCGAGGGCACCGCCGCTACAGGTGTGTACTTTATTTAAGTTTAATATCAACTAAATGCTGGGTTTAGAGAACTAGGGTTGGAAGGAAATGCCGGGATTCGCCCTATCTCGAATTAGTCGGGAAGGCATTGAAACTACCGCTATTTTACTGGTGAAGAGGACAGAAGACAGCATGAACACTGTATATAATTAATTTCAGAATTGGGTTGGTTCTTAACACAAAGTTCTCCATACAACTTGTAAAGTTAACTATATGAACTTTTTTTCCAATATACTCCATAATATAATATGCAAACTCACAGCTAATAAGTATAGATTAAACTTTGTTAACTAATATCATTCTGCAAACTGAAATGAAAAACAAAGATATGAATCTTTTAATAATATACGTAGTATCTAAGAGCATGTAAAAGACAGTTTTTACATGTGCAGGTGTCGACATGGCTGCGTGTGACGGGCCCCAACTCTCCGCGCTCGGCGCTCGCAGTGCGGCAAGCCAACCACAACGTAAGCTTCGGATTCTAGCCCCAGCGCGTGGACCACTGCAGTTTGGATGTAATACACGTGGCCTTTATCTTATATATTATATCTTTTATAAATTAACCTTTATTTTTTGCATATTCGAGGTTTATTCACACATGAAATCTCAATAGAACATAGATATGTAAGTTTCAGTCAACAATCTTATTTAGATCGCTTTCTTGGCAGCGAATTTGTAAATGTAAACCCGATCTAAATTTTAACCTTCAACTTATATTTCTATACTAATATGCGTCTAAACTGTAACCTATTTACAAATAACATATTTTTATAATTTAAATAAGTAATAGAAAAAGCATAATTTTACTATCTCGGTATTTCCGTAATGATTCTAAAAAAATGTAAATTAGTTAATTTAATATTGAATATAATTCGATAACTAGTGATTGAATGTTTAATTCTATAATTATTTTTGAATTGAGGATGTTTATATATTTTGTTTGATTTATTTCTATGATAATGTGAATTGGCGCGGTATCAATACTTTTCATACTTTGGTCTGTGCAACTTAAATTATACTTGACATTCAAAATATATATTATTATACTAAAGATGAATCCTTTAGATTCTATTTAAAATTAGGAAAGCGCATTGAACTTAAATAATAAGTTAAATGGGTAATTTTGACATAGTTCATTCGTTTTAAATAAATACAAAATAAAGGGTCGTCTTTTAATATTATTGCTATGCATTAAGTAAACCTCTTGACATGTACTTTATTAAAGTTTTTATAATATATGACTGCAGAGCAGTGCTTATATTTTGACGACGTAATAAGTCTCACAATGTTATTATACACGATATGTTCAAATAAATAGCTCTCATAATGTACTCTTTGTTATTGATTTAAATATATAACGGATACTTTCTATTCTACATAGGAAGATGTTTTCAAATGTTGTATTCAATTAATGGAGAGTTTTGTTGCCCTGGCAAGTTGTAAATCTCATAAGTTTGACATTAACTATGTTTAAGATAAATGTTGTTTATAGTACTGCACGAAAACATTTGCCTTTGTGAAATTGTAAAATATTTAGATTGTTTGATTTAATATTGACTTATGACAAGTGTTGTGTTTACCTGTAAAACAATGTTTTGATGTTTCGTGGTTGCATTTGTTTCCAATGTCTTGTGTTGCATGACAATAAAGTTGTTTCACTGCGTTGATTAGCATTTAACGTAGCTAGGTCAGGTCGGACTGTGTATGCCAAAAGCTGTGAGTTGTTGATATTACGTCTACGAATGTTTGTACTTTTATATTTGAAAATACGAGAAATTAGCAAATAAATGTATGTTTTATATGATATGTTTTAATTCACATAGACGATAGATAAATAAATTATGACTGGTTCTTTTTACTGTTGTTTTTATTTACCACTTGAATAAGTACTGCTACAATAAATTATGTGAAATTTGGACACACTCATTGGACGAAATACGAGTCAGCGAAAATCACAAAACCTAGTCCATTGTTGAATATTTGACGTCCAGTATCGCAGTGCATAGCATTGCGTTATACTTAAGAGCGCTTTTAGTCTATTTGGTAATTTAAAACTGAAATTTGCACGCCCTACTGTATAAATTTGGAGCGGACACTGCCGATTGTATACCAACGAACAAACAGAACGAATCCAAGGCTCGTCAACTACTGGAATTTAAATATTAGTTTATGTAGGTATCGTAAGCTGACTCGCGCGATTGCACGCTATGAGTCCCAAAAGTTTTCGTCCTCGGACGTCTTGGGCAGAGATATCGGAGAGTGCTCGAACTCCGAACGACTGTTATAGTTGTCCACATCTGCGGAGAAGTCGTACGGGTACTCCTCCCCTTTCTCGTACTCGCTGATGGAATCTTCTAGAACATCCTTGGAAAGTTCTAGTTGCATTTGAACGCTGGAGATTTGGTTGTTGGGGTCTGCGTGGAATATTGCATCGAGAACGTCGTTTCTCGTCAGATGTGCTTCCTGTTCGGGCGACAGACTTCGCTTAGGTCTGTCGGATTTCATGGAATTGACTCCGTCGTCGATGCTTTTCGGTCCGCTGCGCTTTGGGCTGACGATGATGGTCATCTGCGTGGAGGCCGCTTCTCCCGGCGTCTCGGTTCCCGCGAGCTGCACCTGCCTCGCGTCCACGGAACTCTGCACGACCAGTAGTATCTCCTGCGCTTGCGACTTGATATCGTTCATTTCGCTGATGCTTTCCACTTCCACTCTCAGTCTGTTTTCGTTCACTGGCTTTGAGCAGTCGTTGGTCGGGTCGTCGATTTCAGGCTCCATGTTGGTGGGTAAGTTGTACATCTTGGTGATGTTCTGTTTCAGTATTTCTAGTTCGGCCTGCTTGTTGTTTTTGACTTTCCTTAGCGCGTCGTGTCGGAGCGAAGGTTCGAAGTCGAACTCGTTCTTGTCGCTGTTGATGCTGGTGTTGTCGGAGTGCATGCTCTTGGGGTTGGACTTGGTCTCGCTGTCGTCGCGTTGCGCCTGCCTGGCGGAGGTGTAGAGCTTCCTGAACTCGGTGAGGGGTGTCTCCAGGTAGTTGTCGCGCACTTCGCTGCGTTCGGTGTCGTCGTCCATGTTGGAGAAGGCGACGGGGATGGGCTTGATCTTCCCGGCGACGGTGGTCTTGTTCCGGAAGTGTATTTCTCCGATGTCGAACTTGTTCTCGTACTCGCGCAGGTACTTGTCAAAGTCGCTCCGCACCGCCTTGTGCAGATCTTCATATTGGGCTTCTATTTCATCTCTAGTCGGTTCTTCGAGTTTTTCTAACGATTTGCTTCGTTTTACTTCTGCAACAAAACATTCAGAAATACATCATAGATCCCTAATTAAGCAGGCCAGATGTGAAGTGGTATGCTTTCAGCATTGAGGCATTTGTCATTGCAGGTAGTGAGGTCTCAATCTATCGACTAGTCAGTCGGCTACGCTACTCACCCATGTTCCTGGCTGGCTCCTTGACCGCGGGCTCCTCGTAGACCCTGTGGGGCCTGTTCCTCTCCAGCCGCAGCTGC
Source organism: Autographa pulchrina (assembly GCA_905475315.1). Lineage (NCBI taxonomy): Eukaryota > Metazoa > Arthropoda > Insecta > Lepidoptera > Noctuidae > Autographa > Autographa pulchrina. Next base: position 3,684,032 of record FR997775.1, read on the forward strand.
GATTGGCGGCGCCGGAAGTCCAGGTAGGACTTCTCGACGGCCTCGGCCTCTATCTCCAGCTTCCGGAGCCGCATCTTGGCCTCGCGGAGAACAGAGTTGGGGCTCTTGTCGCGGGTTGCCGGGGGACTGTCGCGCAGGGTTATGTCTTTGCTGGAATGGTAGGTAAGGTTTTAATATATGATGCTTTAATATTAGTTGGTCCGGAATAAATCAAAACGACACGCTGAAAGAAGAATAGGTAGGTAACAGCTAAGCTAATGCTACATAAGAAACTTTTATTTTTCCACACTCTTTTTTAACTAATACAAAGTTACGTTTTCTTTGACTAGACCTATTATTTTAACTCAGTACTGATACAATTTCTACTTTTTCTATTGTCAATGATCTAACTTCTCATCTACATAGTTCTAAGCCGACAAACTTCTACCAAGGCACCCTGTCTAATTGAAAGTAGTGTACTCACTTCCGCAAGTTCTCCTTGGCCTCTCTGAGCATGGTCTTGGGACTCTTCTCCCTGTTGCGATTGATCTCTAAACTCAGAGCCGGCCGAGCTTTCTGCTGCAGTCTCTCGCTGTAGTAGAAATATTCTTTAATAGTGCTATATCAGAAGATTAGTTCAAAATTCATCCAAATATTCTGTCGTTTTATGGCCAAAGTGCGAAAAAGATTTTGATGCAACATATTGTGGGGTAAGATTGGTTCCTAAGAAAGAACGTAGGCTACTTTTTGCAGCGATAAATGACATATACGCAGGCGCACACAAAAGCTTGTTTATTATAATTCAGACAAAGATAGAGATGCTGGATTATATTATATATTTATACATGTATTCTTAACGCGTTGAAAACAACAATTGCAAGAGTATTTGGCTTACTGAAAAAATAACTGTTAAACAAAAGGCGTAATGATAAAGATCTATTTATTTCTAAGAATATGGTACTGTAAAGTTGTTACATACATTTTGATCCATTATATTCAAAAACGTTTTCTTATTATGTCTGGTAAAAGTTTAAACTTAGTAGTCAAATAGATATCTCACCGTATAGAGTGGTAGGTAGTATCGTCGGCCTGTAGCGAGCACGACGGGACCGGGAAGCGGGAGTTCGCGGTCAAGGCTAGACCGGTGCTGCCGGGACCTATTGTGGACATAAAGCATAAATACTTCTCTTAATACTTTCTATGTAATCTCGATAAGTAAATCGGAAAACGGGTTAGTTACACTGGTTATAAGTCAAGAACGGGTGTCGATTTTCATGATAATGTGTTTTGAATTCTTCCCACTCCAAATAGAAAAAAACTAAAAAAAATATTATAACAGCGGGTTACAGCTAGTTTCACATAAAATGAAGAAAAATTTACGTATATTTAGTTTCACATTTGTCGATGTATGTAGTTGAGTATTTCTATTAACTTTTCGAAACTCAAAAACCACAGACACAATAAATATTTACAATGAACAGAGTATGTTGTATAGTTACCGAGTGAAAGGCGTTCCTTGTGGGATGAAGGCCCGCGCTTGCTGACACCGCCCGCTAGAGGCCAGGCACGAGTTTTGCTCAAGCGGCACTGCGTCACCATCGGTCTGCCGAAATAACTAACTCAATGAATGACTAATCTGTGCCCCTATTTAGTAAGTAGAATAGCAAAATTGTTACAAAAGTTTATGAGTATTGTATGGTCGGCTATGAGTCCCGTGCTGGTCCCGGTCCCGGGTCTTGTCAGTGTGTACCTGCGCGCGGTCCCGTGTCGGTCCCGCAGCACGCCTATGAAGGGCAGCGTGTCGCCGGGCACGAGGATGCGAGGTTGCGCGTTGCTGAACACGCTCAGCTCTTCACCCGCGCCCTTACGCCAGCCTACGTTCACTGTGCTAGCGCTCGCAGTCGTCGTCACGCTAAATAAATAATCACTTATTTACCTATTAATTTTCGATCAACAAGATAACAATACGAAACTAGATGTAATTGTAAAATTTGCTATAAATATTAACATTTTGCCGGTTTTACAAAATAGTAAAGACATAAATAACACGACATACATGCTCTAAAAAGCTTACCAGATTCCATAAAATGTATCTTAAGAGCAATAGATAGTAGACTCACGGGTACAAATGTTGCGGCGGGGCAGTGACAGCTGGCGCGGTGCGCGGCCGACTCGCGCACTCCTGCGTCACCTCCGACAGCTGCGCGATGTGAGGGTGGTGCTGTGTGGACAAACACCGAAAATATATAGACGTAGCAGCAGAATGGTGTAATCGTGTGAACTTGTATATGAAACAGTAAAAGCAAGCCGACAAAGAAATCACATAACATTAGTAGTATTATAGACAGTGTTCTTTAATACTACTAATGTCTCGAGAACCTAAAAATGAAGCAATAACAAAAGATTAAAATGTTTTTTTTTTGCGAATTTTTGTTTATCTTAATTTTTTTATTTGTGCTCTTTTTTACTTCAGGCCAGTTATATGGATAAATAGGAAAAGATTTTATTTATTTTACATCATCGAGCAAAAACGCATATAATATAACTATTTAGTTTACATAATAAACGACCGGTTTTCATTTCATACATGTATACATACATTATACAGTTACGCCTCTTTCCCTTGTAGGGGTAGGCAGAGACCACTTCTTTTCACTTGCTACGATCCTTACACACTTGTTTCGCTTTGTCCACTTTCATTATTCCTTCATGCTGTTCGGATTATGGTACTCTTGACCTGGCCTTTTTTATTCACACTCGCCTTATACACTTTTTTCGTCAATCGTACTTCATTCATTCTCTCGACGTAGCCAAACCATCTCAGCATACCTTTCTTAATTTTTGTCTCAACATCCGTCACCTGACATACTTCATCCACATTACCATCCATTCCTCCTCTTACATTTAACGTAGCGAAGCGGCTCTCCGTGGGCCACTTTTCGCCCCCGCGAGAAACGAGACGTGATGGGTGGCGAACCACATCACCGCCATTTTGGATAATTAAATTATTTTTATGATTGTCTATTGCGTTCCTGCGGGATAAGGAATTGGGAAAGGATACGTTGTAAAGTATAACAAGGTAGGACGAGATATAGGATGCTACCATCACGAAGGTACAATGAATGTGACAGCAACAGCTAGGGCAGTCCGGGGTCGCGTACCCGTAGTGGATCTAGCCAGCTGTCGGACACATAACTGGTAGATCCACTCCCTGAACCCATTTTCATTTCATTTTCGTTTCAAAAGCCGTTAACTCCTCTCACCTGTCTAGCAAAAGCCTTGAGCCTCTCATTCTCCTCTCTCAGCCGCTGTATAAGGTCCCGCTCCCGGCTCCGCTCGAGGTCGAGGTCAGCGGCCGCGTTGTCGCCGGCATCGCTCGACCCCGACGACCGGCTGCGGTCGCGGCTTCGGTCCCGGTATAGCTCGTCTAAGTTCGACTGGTTGGTATGAAAGATGATTATGTTTATTATACTTATAAATTAAAAATAAATAAGTAATGGTTTGGTTTATTATACCCTGGCTTCTAAAATGCTGTTTTTATCTCTAAGTCCTGTTTTAAGGCCTATGATTGGTTGCTAAGCCGCTCGTACACGGACTGCTTGAACCAGCTTTGACAAAACAATAGCCTAGCGGGCGGGAGGCGTACTTGATTGTCCGAGTATGTTAGTTATTGGCATTTGGCTAACTGCTCGAACAGGCCATGCACGGGTTTTAGCCTTACTCAACCAATCGTTGGTTGGTAAAGATTTAAGAAGGCATTATTAAAGAAGACGGCCTTTTAGAAACCGCGGGTAAATCAAGGCGCCAGCGAAACTTCATGTCGTTTATGCAGTTTTCACTCGAACTTATATCATGAACACTAACACTTCGAAAACATATAGGCAACAAAATTAGAGTACCTAGTTAAAAAAATCCAGAAAAGTAAAAAATACAAATGTAAGACGTGATTATGAAGAAGAACCAGGCGGCAAATAATATATATTCCGGGACAATTTACACACTGTTATCTGATCCCAAGCTAAGCAGAGCTTGTGTTATGGTAACCAGATAACTGATAAACATACTTATATAATTCTAAATACATACATATTATAGATAAATTACACCCAGACACAGAACAAATGATCGTACTCATCACACAACATTTGTCCTGGATGGGAATCGAACCCACGACCTCCGGTATAGCAGTCAGGGTCACTAACCACTAGACCAACAGGGCCGTCAATAAATGGTTATAATATAGTCATAGTTATTACAAAACAGTCCAAAACTCTTCATTGTTGGTATTGTTAGACTATGTTGCTTGAACTTGTAAAGAAACACGACTTGTAAAAGCCATTCATCACCATCCTTCAAATAGAAATAAATAAGCCATCGCTGAGCAAGATTCGCCATATGAGACTTAATAAAAAGCTTGGCTCGACACTGCCTGCCTATGTACAAACCTGACTAAAATTAACATTCTTCTTCTTAAAATCATTGACAACTTGATTTGTCTTTACCCTGTCATCCATATCATCGCTTTTTGAGGGTTTTTCAGCGGCCTGACAATTGTTCAAGGGGAAATTGGTCTTCGGGTTTATTTCGTGCGTTTCCGTAACCGTTCCTCGTTCAATGACGCACTTTGGGGCTATTCTGGTGGATTCTAGGTATTTTTTGAGGATTGCCAGTTCGTTTTTCAGGAGATCGTAATGTGAGTCGACGTGTTCATTCTCCATATTATGTATTTTGATCACTTTGCTGGCATTATCTTCGATTGTCTTCAGGTTTTCGAGCTCGGCTCTTTCTCTGGTGATGTTGTCTCGCTCTTTCTTCATGGATTCTAAGTGGCCTTCAAGAATAACAAGCTCGTTTGATATTTGCAGTCGCATCTCTTCGCCGCGTTTCCTTAGAATTTCTTCCGCTTCAGCCAGTTGGGCTTTTAGGCTGTGCTCCTACGGAAAATGAGGTAAAAAAGATATTGTTAAGTGCTAAAGGAGAAAACAGCTAAGCTAATATGACGTTTCGAACACTTTGATATGGGAGCCTAACAGGAGCAAAACTTAATTAAAACTTGAAAAGAAATATATAGTTGGTTACAGCATAAATGGATAAGTAGGTGTCTGAAAATTACGTAAATGGTTTTTGGCCACATTAAGAAGGTATATCCTTCCGATTTCCATTATATATGGTTTTTCGCAAGTAGCTATTTAAGAACAGTTAAGCTTCTGCATTGTATCCGGAATATCCCGAGTTACCTTAACGGAGAGTCGCTGCGTCTCCTCGCGCACCTCGTGCATTGCGCGCGTCATGTGCTCGTGCTGGTCGCGCAGCGAGCGCGCCAGCCCCCACAGGAACCGCTTCTTCTGCTGCACGCTGCGCTCTAGTTCCGCCTCGCGGGCTTTAAAGTTCTCTTCCATCTAGACAATGGAATATACTTTTGGTCTTATGTTTGTATCTATTAAAATAGACATTCTTCTCTGTTGGGAAGATGGTTTCAGAGTGGTTAAGGCTAAAGAAACAGACTGAAGCAGTGTAGTAAGGCGCGTTCGGCAGCAATTCTCACGAAAGACTAAACCGCTAGGCTAGCCTATGTGAGTAGCGTCGCGTCACCTAGCGTAACTGCAGTCACGCACAGCTTGGAATAGTATTAAATAAGTAGTAATCATTGTCGAGAATGGGAAAACTAGCAGTTAAGTTTCCTATACATAGATAGATCACTTTATTTACAGAAAATTCAATCAAAACCTTGAAAGAAATAGACATCGTAAACCACTTTTTGGTTTGTCACTCTGTAGAGTTCCCAAACAAGTGTTATTTATTATTTGTTGTACACCGTAAAACAAAGAATACTTAAAAGGTCTTGCTACCTCATCTCGTTTCTTCTGCAGCTGCAGCGCGTGCGACGCCATGGACCGCTTCACCTTCTTCTCTTCCTCGACCTTCACCATTTCCACTTCCGTCTCGTACACTGCCTTCAATTGCTGGAACATCTACAAAAGCGTAATACTAAATATACGAAGCTACTTACGTCAACTGATCTTCTTATAAGAAGCTTTAATAGTTCCACATACCCTAATATAAAGTTGATTGTTTGATAATCAGTTTAGAGACAAGTTTATGACATGAAATATGACTTTTAGAAATACTTAACATATACATGGATCAAATTCACAGATACAAAGCGTTTAGGTACACTAGCTATTATTTACTAGCATACAATGATTTTATTACAGTTAATAACTTGACTATAACAACATTATAACAGCCAAGCATTGAAAATATAACAATCAGAAAAAGTTGAATCAGGGTTTTCGAAGAGGACCAATGGGGGTTTTCGCAATTTAAAAAATCCACTAGGTTCGCTAGTCCACCAATCAAACTTGTCCACAGTCCACAGTTCGTCTCTCACTGGTGGAAATTGATAAATATACCTCATACGAGACTAGCGGGTTTTTTAATCGCGAACACCATCATTTTAGCTTCTGCATAACACGATCGATAAAAAATAAAATACTGATATTGAACACAAAACGATTGCTAATCCACACAAAATGAAATAATAAACCACACAAATGAACTGAAATAATTAAAATACAAATATAAGACCTCTTCAATAAGATTCCTTTCCATATTACTGATGTTTCTAATAAGGCCCTCCATGTTTTGGGGGCTAACGTTACTTTCCTTCGTACTCTGAAAGAAAACCATTTTAAAACCTACGATTTGCTCAAACTTATAAGTAGAACTACTGAAAAGTCTTCAAAAAAGTTCCTATCGAACTTAAAAATCTGTTTTTTTATTTCCTGGACAAATAGAGTATATGAGTTTTGTTATTTCTTTAAGACATGTTGCTGAGATACGCATCGTTGCTATAACACCGTTAACAGATATGCAACAAATTGTTTTTCTATTTCAAGGATAACTGAATACTTATAAGGGTGTAATATGACTGGAATGGGCGACACAATTAGTTAGGTATGAATTAGTTAGGAACTTGAATTTGAAAGATATGGTTGACGGCCTAGGGTATATGCCAGACTAACACCAAGTAGTACACATCAATACACATAGTTTCAGAACTCTCTCTACTTGCATTTCGGAATTGCATTGAGGGAGAAATAAATATATGTCGTGTTCTCACCGAAAAATTAATTTCTCATATATTTATCTGTTGTAGATTCTTGAAAAACATTAGTATAAATCGTTTGTAGATCTGAAAACCTCAATTTTTTTTTAAACTTACCCTTTCAACTCCTTTCTTTTTTTGCTTATACTTTTCTTTGAGCCTCAGTATCCTATTCTGGCACATCTTACAATACTCATAGTGTTTACATTTCTCTGGCAGCGATGACTTCTTGTGGGGCTTGCTTTCTATGGTATCAATACTTTTAGCTGACGACACTGATTCTTCTGAAGATACTGCTTTTAATAGAAAATTATTTTAGGTAAGTATAAGATGACATTTTTAAAAGACTATACACAAGTTATAAACTACTCATTAGCCGAAATATAAAGAACTACTAATTTAAAACATCTATAATTACTATTTATTTATACAATACATAAATTCTATGTTTTCTATTCTGCTGGTACAAAATTTATAAAAAGGGCTAATCAAGCTTGCCCAGGAATATCTTTAGTTATTAGTTTCTTACCTTTCTCAATACCGGGAGAGTCCTTATACATAGGCATACATTTCAATATGCATAGTATTAAAGGATTTTGTTGCTCATTTCTGTACATTTCTACTATATTTGATGCATGTTCAGAATCACACTGCACTCCTGTAAATTACAAACATATTATTATACATAATTATGTACCAAAACTTTACCATATTCAGCTGCATACTGTATTTTTTACATCTGAATTTAGTAAGGCTGGGAGCAGTTCCCAACATAACTTGAGAATAGGCTATTCAGAACTATACATCACTTTAATTCTGCTTTTATTTGAAATTATTCATTATTTCAGACTTAAAATGTCGTAGTGGCCTAGCGGTTCAATGAACGGATTTGTATGCATGAGGTTGCAGGTTTGAACCTGAGCAAGTACCAATGTAACCTTTCAAAGTTATATGTACTTTCTTAATTATTCTAAGACACTTCTGACAAACGGTGAAGGAAAACATCGTGAGGAAACCTGGATTCCAAAATTTGGGATCTGAAATCGCCAATCCGCAGAGAGCAAGCGTGGTGATCAATGCTGCCTTCTGTATATGGGAAGAGGCCTGTGCCCAGCAGTGGGACGTTTATAGGCTGGATTATATTATTTCAGACTTACCTAAATAATTAAGTATGGACCACACATCATTATCTTTGAACTTCATTTCCAAGTTACTTTCATCGTTCCTTTTCAATAGAGTCTTAGCGAACCCAAAGACCATGTTAGCCAAGGGTATTTCAGACACAAACACAGAAAAACTGTAACTGAATTCCTGTAATGATTTTGAAAGAAAAATAAAAAATAATGAAACATGGTGTAACTAATGAGGCTTTTTCAATTCCTTTTTCAGCACATATTATTTTATTGTATATTATTGTTATTGTAAATTACTATTATTTAGTAACAGTTAGTTTCTCAGATTGCAGGAACTCTACAATCTTTTTAATGTCTGAAATGTAGACATAACAGTATTACACATAATATAGTAGTGGTATCCACAGGTGGTATGTTACAACAGCTGGTTTTAACACAAATTCTACTAGTCAAGGGCAAACAGATGCAACAGTATGTTATGTAAACATCAACAAATAACATCGCTAGGTAAAATGTTATGACCAAATCATTGTTTTATAATTATTTTTACATGCTTCATTAAAAATATAGACATATGTCATATAGAGAATAGTGGCCATTGTTTGACAAGGTTTCTCATAAACTTACTAAGCGAAGTAAATATTCGGCTATTAGAATATTAAGGGCTTGATATGTGAGTTCCAGACGCTGTGTGAAATTCTTCTGGCAGGCAGGAGGGTCACCTACAAATATAAACATATTTATAAATCCTTACATTATAAATTGGGCAAACAAAAGGATGGCTTGATTGTTAGTCATTTATTATGTGGTATATGACCAAAAAGAGAGCCATTATGTTATAAAGCAATCCAGGTTGCAACTTTTTGGTCAGTAGGTAGCATTACTGGAGTGATTCTTTTTCTTCTGCTTTTTTTGATAATGATACTTATATTCTGCTAAATTGTAGTCATAGATACAGCAGAATGGTAAAGACTGAAATTTAACTCCAATAAAGTTGAGACTAATACTGTAGTAGGTAAAAGCCTGTAGTAGTGTTTCAAAACTAATATCAAAAGACTGTGAAAACTATTGAACTTAGATATAGTAAGTGCTCAAGTTTAATAGGTGGATAGCATAGAGAGTACCTTTATTAATAACAAGTGCCTGCAAAAAGGGTAATCTTTCTGAGTAAACCTACTTTAATGTGCAATGAAATACAAACAGTAAATACAAATTGAATAAATGTTAGTGTTCTACAGGTTTCTTTGAAAGGAAAATGTGAACATTTAGGTAGGTAGCTATCTAAATCTATAAATTGCACCGCAAAACATAAACAAAAAAACAAAAACAAGACTTAGAAAGAGACAGAATACTGCAAGTTGTTCGTTTGCGACAAAGAGAAACATAAGACAAAGCTTTAAAATAACCCTTTTCTTGGAACTGGAACGTCAACAAGCTCGGAATAGAAGCAAAGAATAATTTTCAAATTTTCTTACCAGTTTGAGCACTTTTCAAAACATTTACGATATGACCACGTAAGTAAGCTCTTAAGTCGTTAAGGATGCCATTTTTTTCAAACAATTCGTATATAAATGACTGAAAGGTATCTGTGGATTCCGTGTTTTCAGGATTTTGGGGATCTGCACTTTCTGCGACTACAGGCGTAAAATCTTTCGTGACGCCACTTTCCATTTTATTGTTTTCACTATTTTATTTTGGCCTGTATCAAGAATTATGCCTACATTATAATTTATGCAAAATTAATTTTGGGGTTCACTGGAAATTTCAAACTTCCCAAACACAGATTTTTGACGTTTGTTGTTTTGTTGACATTTCCGGTCGGTTAGGACGACAAACGAAAATTTTATTATTATTCCTTTGATAAAATGGCATCATAATCACCTTCAATTTTATACCTTTAATCCCACTGTAATATTTCAGTTATGTTTTAATTGTAGAATTGTTGTATGTATAATGTATACATTTACGCAGTATAATATACCAATATTGTGGATACCATATAGCTATTTTGACAGATCTTACAACTGTCCCTGTGGCGCAGAGGATAGCGCGTTGGACTTCTAATCCAAAGGTCGTGGGTTCGATCCCCACCAGGGATGCATCCTTTCTTTTTGTGTTATTTCATCAAGAATTTATTAGTATGAACTCTTATTTACTTACGTTAAAACCGTCAAAAAACAAAGTATCTTGAATACTATACTTTTCTTCTATTGTGTACATTTGTTGTATCATTTTTGTTGTAAAGGGAACAACTATAAAGATTTTTATATAAAATATATAAAAATCTCTCTGTTATCATAATTTTAAGCTTTATCATAATTATGTTGATTAACTACTTATTGAATTATTATTTGCAACTGCACAAAAATGGTACTCAAGGTGGACAAAGTATAAACTATATTTACAGGCTGGTTTTGTCTTTTTAAAGTATTACACGGGGTGTTAATAAGATTACTGTCTTAGGTATCGACAGTCTGGTAAAAATTTGACTAGATTACCTAGGTCATCAGTTAATAATAATGAGAGTAGTGCATGGTGTACCTAAAACAACTACTTTTAATCATTTCGGTATTTATATATTTAGATTCAGTGCAATGAAAAAACTTAACCCTTTTCAATAACAAATTCTTAATTACTCAACATGATTTTATTTTTTTGTTTTATCAAACCCAAAAGTTAATTATATAATAATTGTTAAATGAATCTATGGGCGCTAGAACTTCAATAATGATCATAAACTTTTGTTGTTATGTTGTCCCATAGCCTTTTATAGATTTTCATTTATCACTGGGACATTGTAAATGTTACGTTTGCAAATATTTGCAAAATAATATAATTAAAATGAAAATATTCAAAATAACGCCATCTGCCAGTTTCATGGAGAGTACAGATACAGCTTTTCACAAGCATGTAAATTTCACGTTTTATCTATATTGTTTATTTATGACGTGTATTGTGCTATGTCCTTCCCGACACAAACATATTTTTTTGCAACTTGATATTCATGTGTTTTGTACTTAACTACATAAGACTTGAATGTTTTGCTTGAGTGAAAAGAATAAAGAAAATGGTTATCTTTCTTTGACAGTTTAACAAATTGACAGATGTCTGTCATCAAACAGGTGATTGGGTGTTAAAAACAAATAAAGTGACTAATTTAAACTAATTTTACTATATTTCATTAAAATAATAACTTAAGTTTAATTTACAATTATGAGGCGACGAGCGGGAGTCGGTGCTATACAAAAGCAGAAGTTGGAACAGGAGAAATACCGAGAAAAAGGGTCTGAGATCCAAGAAAACCAGTTTCAACAGATGTCTAAACAACTGGAAGTGTTTAGGGAGAATCTAGAAGAGTTTGCGACGAAGCATAAGAGTGAGATAAAGAAGAATGCTCAGTTTAGAAGGCAGTTCCAGGAGATGTGTGCAGCGATCGGTGTAGACCCTTTAGCTTCGGGAAAGGGATTCTGGTCTGTTTTAGGTATGTTATGTTGATTTTTGTTAATATTTAATAGGTGGGTGAATCTTGTGTAGTGTTTAGGGTTTGTGTAGTAGCAATAATGTATTTGTCTCGATGTTGACTTATTAAATAGCTTAGAAATTTGTTATAAACTAAATAATTTCAATTTTCTGCATTTGTACTGAAAGTACTTCATAGTTGACGGCCTTGTATTGCTCACGATTGAGCATAGGCCTTGTTTCTTAATAAGTAGTTTTATGCGTTTCCGCAATGGAAAAGAAATAAAAACATAACATACCATCACGCCTGTATGCCTGAAGGGTTAGGGAGAGGTGTACCAATGCACACCCACAGTTCGCCGGTATGTTTAGGTCCCATGTAATAGGGGGCGAGCCTATTGGCACTAAAAGAAATAAACTATTTCATAATTATTTTACAGGCATAGGTGACTTCTACTATGAGTTAGGAGTTCAGATAGTTGAAGTATGCCTAGCTACAAATTATAAGAATGGTGGGCTCATAACTTTGGAGGAACTGCGGACCAGACTCATAGCAGCAAGGGGCAAGGCTAAGAAACACCAGGATATCACTAATGAAGATCTCTTGGCTGCTGTTAAAAAACTAAGGATATTTGGCAATGGGTAAGAACATTCCCGTCCGGGACGAATCTTTGTGTGATAGATATAAATAAATAAATGCGTTATGCGGACGACATCACATCCATTGCTCTGAACCCAAAGTAAGTAGCTAAAGCACTTGTGTTATGGAATTTAGAATCAACGAAGGTACCACAAACACCCAGACCCGAGACAATGTAGAAAAGTTTGTTTCTACATTGACCCGTTCGGGGATCGAACCCGGGACCTCAGAGCTAGTGACACCTTGAAACCGGTGCGTACGCCACTCGACCACGGTGGTCGTCGAAAAATATGATCTTAAGATAAATTTTTAATTTATCTTCATATAAAATGTTTGCATTTAGAAATACAAAAGTATGTTTATCAGTTATATGGTTGCCATAATACAGGATCTGACCAATTTGGGATCTGATGGCTTTGTACAAGTTGTCCCAAGATTACGACGACCTCCGTGGTCGAGTGGCGTACGCACCGGTTTCAAGGTGTCGCTAGCTCTGAAGTCCCGGGTTCGATCCCCGGACGGGTCAATCTAGAAACCAACTTTTCTACATTGCCTTGGGTCTGGGTGTTTGTGGTACCTTCGTTGTGTCTTCGTCTGAATTCCATAACACAAGTGCTTTAGCTACTTACTTTGGGTTTAGAGCAATGTATGGGATATTGTCCGCATTTATTATTATTATTTACTATCTATTACTATTTATTATGACATATTTCTGAACTAAAAGACACTTCCATTGCTATGTTACAGTTACACTCATCCAAAACTCCAAGATTTAATTTAAACTTTGGGAGTAAAATATGTTTTAACTATGTTTTATGTTTCATATTGCAAAATATAAATAATGATTATATTCCAGATTCACTGTAGTGCCTATAGGCAAAGGCAAGTGGTTGGTGCAGTCAGTTCCTGGTGAACTCAACCTGGATCAAACACTGGTGTTGCAGAAGGCTAGCTCTTTAGGCACAGCTTGGGTGTCAGCTAGCATCCTTACTGGAGATTTAGGGTAAGAATCTGTTTTGTAATCAAGTTGATTTATTTAAAAACTAAATTTGTTTGGTATCCACTAACTAAACCAAACATTTGAAAATAATTTTAAAATGTTCCTAAAGCCCTAGAAAGATTAAAATATAGTGAAGAAGCCTTGGCCCTGCAGTTTTATAGAAATGGCTGTTAATAATATAAGCAGATGTAATTGATTATGATTACACACTGAACACTTTATCATACCCCAATCTCTTTACTTAATATTTTATATATTCTATTACTTATTTCAGCCTGTAGATTTCAAATTGTATGATAACAATGTGTGTACATAAATGATTAAATATTATGTTAAGTAATACTTGTAATACTTGATTTAAGTTTATATATTATTGTCTTTCTAATTTCAGTTGGAATGACACAAGAGCCCAAAATGCACTAAACCACATGGTAAAAGAAGGACTAGCGTGGATAGACACACAGGATAGTAAGGAGCCACTGTACTGGTTCCCCAGCATGTTTGCAGAGTGTGTGTCTGCGTGATTTGCTAATTTAAGCGATATTAACAAGTGATAAGAGTTATATTGTGATTTTATATTTATGTTGAAAATATACACTTCTGAACAAACTATTCAATTGTTTCATGAATTATAGAATTTACAAAATATTGAGGTAAGTGTTAGTGTATTTTCATAAACTGTTTCCAATAGGAAAGGTAATTAAAATGGCGCAAATTTTTTAACTATAGGCAGCACATAAGGCTAAGTTTTATCTATTTTATAAAATATATCATAATTTGCCTTTAACATAATTAGGGAAAATAAAAAAGGAACTGTTATAATAATATTTAATAATATTGCACTGGGGTATAATTCTTAACACTACACTATTCTAAATAGATAAAGAAATCATTAAAGAGGTATTTATGGTTTTGACACTAAAAATACAATAATAAAAGGATTTTACTATTACCTTATAAAACATAAGCACTAACCGACTTTGAATCCTACAATTTATAGGTAATTATAGTCACTAAATAGTAAATTTACTTGTAAGGTCAGCAGAAAAGGTCAATGAAAGCATAAAAAAAACTCTTTTTCTATTACATTTTGACTTAGGTTGAAACCTGCCTCAGGGCCACATGAGTGTTAATAAACTCAACGCAAATATTTTTGTAAAGCAATTTTTATGCCAACACACATTATGCGTCAGCGAGGCAGACCCAGGCGGAGGTGGCGGGATGACCTACATCCATTTTTACCAAACTGGTCAATCGCGGCTCTTGAGAGAGATAAATGGAGGGAGAGTGGGGAGGCCTTTGCCCAGCAGTGGGACATTTCAGGCTCTTAATAATAATAATAATAATTTTTATGCCAATATTTGCAGAAGTTTCGACTTTTGGTGCTGACTCTACAAGTATATTTATGTAAAATACGCTAAATGTGCGTTATGCTAGTGCTAGCTATTGCTATCCTCTGAAGACCCGATATAAGGCATTTTTAATTTTGAGCGCAGATCCTTATTTTCTTTCTCCAAGTCTTGAAGTTTCTTCTTTAATTTATCTGTCATCTCCAAATAAGACTCTTTCCACCTGTAATATTAACAAAATAGAGATAAGAGATATGTAGTGATAACGTCATTTATTACATTTAAAACTATATCTTTTTTATGAATATAGAAATAGAGAGTGCATGAGAGAGCTAACTAGATAGTTGACACAGCGCTTTTGCATTTTGGTATGTTCATTGTAAAGCTTGTAAAATAGCGCGGTGCGGTTAATAACCTTGTGCGTAAGTACACTTGTTCCTTTGAAAGATTTTAGTTTATCAAAGATATAGGTATTGTAAATAATATGAGAGGAATGAGGAACAATATAAATTACTTTTTACTAAGTTCCATTTGGTTTTCCAAATGCTTGTTCAATTCAACAAGCTCCTCTTCTTTTGTTGTCACCATTCTGAAAGAGAAAAGTAGTTTTATTTATTAATTTTACCATGTTCCAATATTATGTAGATTCTGTAGGTCTATACATACTTCTGGTTGAGTTCAGATCTAGAAGATAGCATGTTTTGTAGCTTATTAACCATCTCGTGCGTTTCGTCCAATGATTTCTGGAGGTGTTCCACTTGCAATCTGAAATTTAAAAATATTTATGTAAGGTAGTTTATCAAATGATTTTAAAGTCTAGGCAAGTTAGTGCTTACCCCAATACTGCCATTGTAGACATTGTAAGTAGTATATTGAAACTGACCTATTTATATCAGTTTTAAGCCTAAATGGATTAGCATTTTATACTAAATGCCTATTTAACCCTTGCTCCACAATTATGTTTTTTTGTCTAGCCAGTTTTGCCCCAATGCAGGGTCAAAACTGGCTAGACACCTGGCTCTACACCCTCCTTCCATTCCCAATCTATTCTTGTTTCAGTTACAATTAATGTTTATTTCTTTCTTTTACGTACCTATTGTCGGCTACTTACTACACGACGGTACAAAATATGACATGCTTAAAACTTACTTAAGCTCATCACACTGTGTCTTCAACAGTTGTTCCTCCCAGTCTCGTCTCTTAGTCTCCCGTGTCTGAACATCCTGTATCCTCTGTATGTCTATAGCTAGGCACTGCTTCTCACATACTAGTTGAATGTTACGCCTCTCTGATGATACCTTGAAAATTATTGTTTTATTATTGATGGAAAAACTAGTACAGTATCAGAAATTGATGTAAGTGAGACAACCAAAGTGAACAAGCGAGGGGATCAATATTATTTCTTTCTTTTTATGTGAAGATACTTTTGTCTTATAAGGTGCTACTTTGGAGTTAAAATTGTGGAATAGACTTACGAAGAATCCTTTTAATGTTATATTGGGAAACAGATGCATATCATACCTACTTCTTTTTTTGTATGTTGCTATGCGATGACTGATGAAATTGTGGAACGATTTCAAAAATTCAGAAAGTCAATGTTATTTCTCAGAGGTGGGCCCATATCAATTTCTTTAAAGTCGGTTCTTTTTACATTTATTTTATAAACATACTTAGAAGACAAGTTAAGAGGTAGGTAATAGTGAGGCTAATCTTACCAATTCTTGGAACATAGCTTCGAGTCTTTGCTCTGCAAGCGCCAGTTTTGGATCTACAGTTTTCATGGTGTCCTTTTGCTGCTTCAAATAGTTTTCATTGGCTGCCAGTAGTATTTTGTTTTCTCTGAAGAAGGTACATATTCGTGGTTGTTAATTGGATAAAACTACATGGCTTAGTACCTGCTATTCTATTTTATACATATAAAACGATTGCCCTATTAACTTTCAATACCTATTTATTTAATTGAAAAAAAATATAGGTACAAAAATGGCACATAAGGTGACCTTATTTAAAGTTTTTCATATTAAAGTAGGTACCTTCTTACAGTGTTAAATATTACCTTATAGTCTTATTGAGAAGTAAACCCTTTTCCACGAGCTCTGAATCCAGATTCCTAATATGTTTTAGCATGTCTGATACTTTTTCATTGTACTTCTCTTTATTTTCATCCATTTCCTTTCTGAACGATGTCTCCAGTTTACTTCTGATTTGAGATAATGCATATTTTAGCTGTGTGATTTCTTCTGCAAGTATACAAATTATTCTTGTTTTAAGAAGAAGACAAGACGTCGGACGTGGCGATGCTCGAAGGTGTTAAAAATGGCAAAATCTTTTATTTGAAGTAGGTAAATAGATAAATATATAAATTAATACTTACTATTTAATTCCTGTATAGTCTTGTGAGCCTCATTCTTTTGTTTCGACACCACATCGTAAAGCTGCAAAGCTTCTGCTACCTAACATAAAATTTGATTTTTAATTAATTGTATTTGATAAATAATTACATATATGGAAAAGTTCTTTGTTAATAGAATGAAGCATACATATGAAAATATATATAGGGTGGAGTGAAAAAAGAAGAGAGATTAAATCTTTGTTAACTGCAGAAAATCACAAAGGAGTGGCCATATAAATGGAAATAGTTGCTTAGCTTCAATGGGACAGATTGTTAGTAATAAAAATATATATTGTTGGTATCATTACCTTAGATTTCGCTTCTGCCTCCCTCTTTCCTTTATCCAAGCATTCCTTCTGACACAAACTCAACTGTGCTTTCAAATCCTCACTATTCTTCTTCTCAACTGCTAAGTTCACTCTAAAGTCTTCTAAACTCTTGCTAACTTCACTCAATTTGTCTTCTACCTCTTTACCTCTCTCCTTGTAAGTTGCGATCTCCTTTTCTCTACTTTTCAAGTCATTTTCAAGCATATGCTTTTTCGTTTGTAAGTCTTTTAATTTATTTTCTAGTTCGATGTAGTCTTGTAGTGCTGTTTCTAGTTTGAATTCTAGATCTCTTGTTTCATTTGGGTTCTAAAAATGACAATCAATATATTTTAGGTTTATTTCACTCCCTTATATAAGTGGTTTTGAAATAGATTTAGGTATATGACAGTGATTTTAAAATATCTACCTTCTTTCCTCTACTGCTTTGGTAAGTTTTTAATTCAGTTTCCAAAGCATCTATAGTTTTCTGAGAAGTTTGCCACAACACGTGCAGGGAATCCCTTTCCTGTAATAAGATTAGGTCAACATCTAAGATAATAAAAATATCCTAATAATATATTTAGTACAGACGATCTTAAGACATAGTGTAGATTTAAGTATTCAAAGAAAGGGCTTGGTAAATTGGCCACCAAGCAAATTATTTACTATCATGCTAATATAATATTCCAATAAAAGGAATAGCAGTAAAAACGTAACTGCTGCTCTGCTTCCTCAACTCGTCCAGCTCGTTGCTGGTGTCCTGTCTCTGGTTGATGGCGCTCCTGGCGTTGTCCAGCTTCTCCTTCAGCAGCATCCCCACCTGCTTCGAGAGCTTCTGGTTGTCGCAGATCAACAAGCGGATCCCTTCCTCCACTACTGTTTGGTTTTGCTATAAATAATATGTCGGTAGGTACAAACCCTGACCTTAGCAAGCAAAGAGTTCTGCTTCCTCAACTCGTCCAGCTCCTTGCTGGTGTCCTGGCTCTGGTTGATGGCGCTCCTGGCGTTGTCCAGCTTTTCCTTCAGCAGCATCCCGACCTGCTTCGAGAGCTTTTGGTTGTCGCAGATCAACGAGCGGATCTCTTCCTCTACTACTGTTTGGTTTTGCTGAAAATAACGTAGGTACCTAAGTATATTGCGGTCGTTATAAGTAAATAAACACGAGTTTTAGGAAAAACAACTGTAATGCTTAGGCATAAGGTTCAGTTTGCGTATTACCAGTCAGTCTAAAATTTCACTTTGAAACTTATGTTACGCTAGCATAAGGTTGATGTTTGTGAAAGTAGAAATAACATCAACTAGTACAATAATTATTTATTGATGATTATTTGAAAAGTAGAATGGTAGCACAAGCTAGAGGACCAGCAGTTGACCGATATAAGGAAAGTAAATAAAAAAAAAACAATGTAAGTCAAAGTTATTTGTTATTATGACTTACAAAGCTCTCTTGACCATTACTTTTGGATGATTGGCTTCAGTTACCGATTACAAAACTAAAAAAAGTAGGTACTTTCTTTTCTTATTTTTTTCATAAATAACTGATTATGAATATCGGCCTACTTTTACGTTGCGTTTATTAAATACGTAGGTAAATAAGATAAAAATGCGAAATAGGTACCTAGACACCTTGTCTAGGTGTCAACAAATGCCACTCTGAAACAATATTATGACCAAATTATAACTAAGGACTCAAACATACTGGTATCGGACCTCTTTGAGTGTTGTTCGTTGCTAAGATACGGAATGACATTAGATTGGGTACGCTCGGGTACGATTGATGCGATTGATATAGGTATAGTATGATTTATTTTGTTATATTTGGATAAATAACTTCTTAATCACTATAGTACCAGATATAACGAAAGTAAGGCGACAAAGATAAGACTCATTTTATTGATAAAATATAAAAACTCTTTTTAACTCACCCTATAATATTCTACTTCAGTCTGAAGAGTATCAATTGCCGTACTGTCCATAATAATTACTTCTTATGGAATATTCACTAACACATATTAACAATATTATAAATTATATGAAAACTTAATAATTTGATGTAACTTTTGAAGACCACGTTTTGTTTACATTTCGCGCCCCGGAAACGTCACATATTGTTGCTAGGCAACGCTATTGATTAGTTCAGAAAAAAAAAACGATATTTTGTGTTAAAATATTATATTTCCAATTAAAATGTAAGTACATATCAAAGTTCTTAAAATAAATGGGATATTAAAGTTAACTTACCATGAGATGATAAATATTTTATTTTGTATAATCCATAGTTAACCGTAGTTTCGCAACGAAATGTCAACTTGACGTCCGCGAAAATCGAAATTTGATGGAAATTTGTGATTCGCAAAATCTGGGAAATCAGGAAATCGTATTATACTATTTGATAAATGTTATATATCGGGAAGAATGACACTTAAGTAAACTAAAGAATTAAAAAATGTCGAGGTTGGTATAGTGCGAAATGTTTAACTATGTGTTTAGATGAAAATGATTGTAATCGACATTTTTAATCAGCTGGGGAGTTGATTTATTTTGAGGTATTTCCTTTTTTTCAGTCTATATTTTGATATCAGAAAAGATCAGTGGCCGCTAGTGTACGACGATCAATATAATGTATCATTCTTAGGCTTGGAAAAGTTGCACGTATTCGATTCTAAGAAATGGCGCAACATTATAAAGGTAAATTATCATAAAATCGCAATTGAAGCATATTGCAAAGGATTACTAATTAATAATATTCAATAAAATACCATTCTTTTGAGTACAATATTTGTTTACTTCTTTACCTAAACTCAATTATAAAAATGATTGACTTTTAAAGCATAGTTTAATTTTACAGCACCTAAAAGCAGCTCAGTTTATAAAAGAAGAGCATATAGTTCGGCCGCTCGAAGCACAAAAGAGTGATCTACTTGTTGTACACTCATCTAAGTATTTGAAATCATTAAAAGTAAGTTATATCTAAACTTAACTATAGAAATATATATATGTTTTTTATTAGCCTAAATTAGATCCCACTGCTGGGCAAAGGCCTCCCCTTTCTTCTTCCAAACCTCTCTGTTTTTGGCGATAGATATAGTCATTGTAGAAGGCAGTCTGCCTTTTACTATGAAATTGCTGTTTAGTCTCTCTATTTAATCTTTTAATAATGTATATAGATGGCTAAGTGATGTTGACCTCACAAGTTTATAGTGATGTAGTCCATATCACCGGAGTGACAACACCTATATCATGAAGCGGTAGTTGGCCAACACACTACAAGCTACTGGTTTGATATCTGAGCGGAACAACGCTTTATTGATCCCTATATATTTATTACATACAGTATATAACTGCTAAGTGTTTGTAAGTAATTAGATAGTTACAGTTATAAATATATGCTATTGTTTTTCAGTGGAGTACTAAAGTGGCGGTCATAGCAGAAGTCCCGGTACTTGCCTGTGTACCTAATGCATTTGTGCAATATGCTTACCTGAAACCTATGAGGTAAATAGTAGTATTTAATACATAATTATATAAGAAAGGGGCATAGTCAAAAATTAAGTAATTAAGTTAAGTGTAAGTTTGTTCCATACATATAAGTCTATTTGTAAAAAAACATTATCGCCCTTATTACAAAAGATGGTCTAAGAAAAACCGAGGTTTTAGAATAGCCCCGTCTCTTTTTGTTATATGACATAAGAAAGTGATGGGTATATTTTAAACCTGGGTTTACCTTAGTCTTGGTTTAAACCATCTTTTGTAATAAGGCCCTATAAGTTTCTTTTTGGTTTCTACTTAAGTTCAAGCTTAAGATTTTTTATTCTTAGTAAGCTTTGTTATTCTGAACTTGTTAGAAACTGTTTAAGATCAAGAAAAGTAGATTATACTGAAGTTTAGCAGACCTAATAAGGAAGTATATAAATAAGTTTTTTGTTTTGGTAATGATAGCTAAAATTCTCTTATGTAAGGCAGGATATTTTGTGATTAATAACAAAAAACATTGTTAAAACATGTAGGTTGCAAACTGGTGGTTCAGTCCTTGCCGGCAAGCTGGCATTGGACCGCGGCTGGGCTATCAACATCGGTGGTGGGTTCCACCACTGCAGCGGCAACCAGGGCGGGGGCTTCTGTCCGTATGCAGACATCACCATGCTCATCAGATTCCTTGTGCTGCATCATATGATACAGAACGCTATGATTGTGGATTTAGATGCTCACCAGGTGAAAACACTTCCTACTATTTACATAATGTATTGTTTAAAAAATAGCTTTGGTGGCCTAGTAGTTTAATTGGTATCATGACTAGGTTTATATGCAAGTTGATGCAAATTTAAACGCAGGCATGTTGATGTGGCTTTTGCAAACATATTTGTGTGTTGTGTTATGTTCACTTACAGTAATTTTAAAGATAATTTCTTGTTAAGGCCCTTGAGTTATTATTAGCGTGCGTCCACATCTGACGAACGAGCAGCTCGCGAGCTGTTACTGTAATGCTCGTTCGGTGCTCGTTCGTCAGATGAGGACGCACCCTAATGAGATACTGTTAGCTGTTAAAAAAACCTGTCTAATTCTAAGTTCTCGTATTTGCTATTTTATTTTGGTGTGGGTATGCCGATGTCGTATAGGTATTTAAATTTTCTTATACAGGGCAATGGCTACCAACACGACTTCCTAGGCGTGCCAGAGGTGTACATAATGGACATGTACAACAAGAACATATATCCTAAAGACAAGGCGGCGAAGCAGGCGATCAGAAGGAAGGTGGAGCTAGGAAACAAGGTCGAAGACCTGGAGTATATGCTGAAGTTGAGACAGTGAGTATTAATATGTTATTGAAGCTTACAATTTCAAAATGGAAAAATCTCCAATTAAATTTATATGGGACCAGAAAAGTTGGAGATATCAAGTAATACATAATATACCTAAAAAGATATACCGTTTAATTGAGAGTCTCCTCCTTTTAAGAAGTCGGTTGTAAAATGATTGATGTAGTACTTACTTGCATACAATAGTTAAAATGTTTCTTTAATTACACTATTCCTACGTGTAGTCATATTGATTGCCGCCTTTTGCAGTATTTAGAACTGTCTTCCCCCGAGCCTTTTCCCAACTATGTTGGGGTCGGCTACCAGTCTTACCGGATTCAGCTAAATACCGTATTTTATATGGAGCGACTGCCTATCTGACCTCCACAACCCATTTTACTGGGAAACACAGTATCCCATAGTCAGACTGGTTGTCAGAATTGATTTAACGACTGCCAAAGATCTATGTATGACAGCCAGGACCTACTGTTTAACGTGCTTTCCGAAACACGGAGGGGTCTCGGTATGCTATAAATGGTCACCCATCCACGGACCAACCGCGGCGAGCGCGGCTTAACCTGTATTATCGGTCAAACCGTACGGCTTACACTTAGCCACGAGCCCCTCAACAGTATTTAGAACTGTAAAAAATTAAAAACGTAATAAAGTTCATTTGTAAATTATAGGAATTTAAAGGCTGCACTGCAAGAGTTCACGCCTGACATTCTGGTATACAATGCTGGGACAGACGTATTGGATTCCGACCCACTCGGACACATGAGGATCAGTGAGATTGTAAGTTGCATTAATTTATAACCTTGTTTCTTATCAGCATAGTGGCCAACTTAAAAAAATAATTACCTATTAGAAGTATGTATATACGTCATAAAAAAAATGTTAGATAACATAATATAGGTACTTAAGTTAAAGTAATAGCAGAATTAATTATTTTGAAACATTTCATACCTATCGTATGAAAAAAAAATTATAATGCGCCTCGATAGATGGCGTTGTGCTTTGAGAGCCGTTTTCTGAATGGCGGTGTTAAGATTTTCGGCGACTGAACGACCCGACTTGGTTTCTACATGAAAGTTATCGCTTCTCGGCCTTTTGGCTAAGATCAAAGTGTAGTATCTGTTCTTTTCAGCTTAATATCTGAAAGTTCCCTCACTGAGGGACCAGTATATTAAACTGATTTTTATAAACTGACGGGATGTTAGGGGCTCGCTCCACTCCCGTCACGGGTCGGCCCGGCATTGCAGTGCCGCCGGGATCGGCCCACATAATACAATAACAATTCCTAGGATTACAGGCTTAGATGATTACATTAATTAGCTGTTGCTTGTTAATCAATTATTTATGTAGTTCTAGATAGTTAAATATTGTAATGTTTTGTAGATATATTATTGTACAATAAAACGTGATTTAAGACCATTACTGGCGAAACGAGTTAGCAATATTATTATAACCCTTCGATCATTATTAAAGATCAAATAGCCTAAAAATCTTGTGCTAAAAATAATGGGATTTCTTTATTTTAAATTTGGTCCAGTCCCATCTTAGAGTTAAGGAACTCAAGCGCTGAAACAATTTATAGTGTTGTCTTGCGTCTAATGTATCTCATATTACAGGGTATAATAAAACGAGATGAATTCGTGTTCGAGATATGCAAGGAGCGCAACATTCCTATAGTAATGCTAACAAGTGGGGGGTACTTGCGGAAGACGGCTCGCATTATAGCAGACTCCATCATGAATCTACATCGCAAGGGACTTATTAAAGGAGAAATGTAACCTTCAGTGGGTATGGACTAGTAAAATTATTAAAGGAAGTACCACTACCTTTACTTTAAGACACTTATTGCGACTACAAATATGGGACATTAAGTACTTGTTTGTTTACAAGGTATATTTCCTTTTGTTCATCATGAAAGGAGGTTGCAAAATTGGTGTCATTTGTTTTACCTTAGAACTGTACTTTTTTAACCTGATTAAGGTTTTTAAACATATGCATGGAAGAACTCTGTACGCTAGCCAAAAGAGACGGTTAATTCTAATATTTTTGTTGCTTGTTTCGCCGGCTCACGCCAGCTTGATCTAGAGATGAGACGATTTAAAATACGCGACAGGCCTCGCCGGCAAGGGTAATTGGACGTGTATCACCCAAAATTCGTTTTTTTTTTTCATTTTTCAACTGAACTTTTATACTTAAATATCACTGGGAAAGTCATGTTCACGCACGTACACTAGGTGTGGTACCCTGAGTGGTGTCTTGTAAATGTATCATATGTTACCTGGTTGATTGTATCCTCTTATAAGAATTTCATAGATTGATGTCTAATCTTGTAAAAGCATTATTAGATTTTAAAGTGAACGCATAAGAAGTTGTGTATTTATATGTATTGGATTTAAATTCTTAAGTAGATGTACTTAAAATGATTTTCTAAATACTCATGTATACGGGTCATTGCGATATTTTCTTCTTAATAATAAAGTACAACTGTAACATAAAGGACCTATAATTATGCATTGTCTTAAGCACATATTATACTATATATATGCAATCAAACCTGATGTATTTAAATACCAAATATTTAGTAATACATAATATAACATACCATCACGCCTGTGTCCCCGAAGGGTTAGGCAGAGGTGTACCAATGTACACCCACAGTTCGCCGGTATGTTTAGGTCCCATGTAATAGGGGGCGAGCCTATTGCCACTAACTGGGCACAAATCCAAACTCCGACCTGCTACTAAGAAATTCATAGAAAACCCAATAACACCTTGGTCGACTTGGGAATCGAACCCAAGACCTCTAGCGTAGCAGCCGCGCTTAGCACCACTAGGCCAACGAGGCAGTCAGTTTAGTAATACCTTAAATTAATATGACTAAGGTATTTCACCTTTCTTTTTACAGAATTAAGATCTTTTAGCTCTGTGTAGTGTGCTCATTGCAAAAACATATTTTACATAAGACATTATATTTGTCTCTTCTATTCGATTATGTATCTAAAGGAATTGATAGTCCTTAATATTATATTTCTCATAAGAAGTGATGTACGAAATTCCATTGATTAAATAATTATTTTTTTAATGTTACATTCTAGTTACATATTTAGACGAAAGTTTATTTAATAAAAGCATATGTTAAATACAGGGTGTTGAGAAAACCCTGTCCGACCCGAAGGATGATATAGGGTTCACAATCACATGCCCAAATAAAATATCAAATTTGGAAAATTCATGATAGAAACAATAATAATAGATTTTGAAATAACAATTTTTTCACGAAATTCCCTAAATTTGAGGTTTAAACAAAAGTTACACCACCATTTTCGTCGGTATTATTGGAGGCCTTTTGTATGATCATTTGACAGCACCTGTGCCGACGCCGACAGTGTAACTTGACTTTTCATAAAAAAAAAAAAATTAGGTTATAATTTATTTTTATTTTTTTTCAACTATTTTTTCATTAATGGAATCAGATATCGATACCTAACAATACCTTAACGGATCGGACAGGGCTTTCTTAACACCCTGTATATCTGTAACTTATGTATTCGGGATGCAGTTACGAATTGTTTTTAAACGTGTTTAAGGATTTATTATGCAAATCATGATAGTTATTTTTGTTGTATGAGGAGAGGCCTACACTTATCGTGGTTAGAGCCTAATATATTGTTATTATTTTGATAGTATAATAAATCTATTAATTCGAGGTAGAGTCACCTCCAAAACTATGATCTCACTAAAAAGTGCCAATTTAAAAGCAAATTAAATTTGCGTTATTTTTCATTGTTAATTTATTTTAGTACATCAAAATCAGTATTAATGAATGTGATTGAAATATTTATATGCATGTACTTAGCTTGGGAGATTATATTTTCAAATAAATACTATTTTCCATCGTATATTGTTGTTTTAATTATCCAAGTAAATTAAACAAAGTCTTTTATAAAACTTAGTAATTCCCCTTTTTTAGTTGCAACTCAATTTTCAGGATGCTTAGTTTTAAGTACCTAATCAAAATAAAACCAAGAAATACCGTCGTCAATAGTTTATTATAGAAAACCTAGCAACAAAAACAGTATTTTGCAAAGCAATTTGAAAAAGACTACTCTACTTTCATTGTTTGCACAAATATCACGCAATACGCAGTGCATGAAACCTATTTTAAAGAGCCTTTCTGTATTTCCAGCAAAAATGTGTTCTCATACGAATATTTACATATGAAACTTCTCTATGATAAATGTATTCGAGACAATTACAATTTCGATAGAAACTAGACCGTTAAATAATAAATCAATATAATATAAACCTATTTGAATATCAATGTACCTACCTAAACCCAATGACTGATCGAGGGTAGTTGGATATCCCTCGTTCTAAGAATACATGGATATAGGATAGGGCTAATGAAGTAGTCTATGAATAAAAATATCAAACTGAGAGAGATTTTCTAATCCTATCAATCACTTTAAAATAAAATTAATAAATAAAAGCTAAGTAACGTCTTTTTGGCTCTTTGGGGTTCCTATACACCCCTGTTAATTAAAGAAGTAATAACAATTATTGAACAAAATCAAGTTCTAAAAAACTAAGAATCATTAGCACCAAACTAAAAATATAGATTCACACAGCTCTCCAATTACAGAAGCCTTTCAAGGTAAACTGTCGAGGAAAAATCTAGTAATTTTAGAAATAGCATATAGACTTGAGTTATTAAAGTCAGGCTGAAGGCGTGCTAAGTTCTAAAAGATACACAGTATACACACAACGCTACAATGAAAGTGTTCCCTTATCCCTAATAAATAGATGACTCTAGTTAGGTATTATATTTAGGACCCACTATCATTTCTCGTTTTAGCTAAACAGTCATCAACATACGACTACATTACTCATTAACATAGACAAAAACCTTACTGCCCGTAGTATTCAAAGTTGACCAAATTTCGCTAGCCTAAAACTACGTACTGAAAACGCAATCTGGCGGGGTGCACATGAACCCCAAAGGGCACGAAACCAGATGGTTATAATTATCTGGTGGTGGTGTTGAACTGGGCGTAGTAATCGTCGGTCGGCGTGTTGTTGTACACCACCTCTCTGAAGTATTTCTCCTTCTCCTTCTGCTGTAAAGCCAGGAGCTGGTTCTCTTCCATGAGCTGGCGGGCGATCTCTCTGTTGGGAACAGTAGAATAAATTGCTTTCTGAGATTTACGCGAATGTTACATTATTTGTAAATGACATTTTTTTTTAATGTAAAGGAGCAAAATGAGCTCAGAATATTACTGCGGTGGAAAACATAAATTGAATCATCGGGTTGCAGCTGAACCGAAGGACGAATTATATGAAGTGAACACCTAGCAGGGATACAGAGTTCGGCTTGTACATATGCCAAGCGCGAAACAGTGATCTATTTTAAATTGGAAATAATTTGATTGTGATGCAGTAATTAGGATAATGTAAAACTATAAAACACAAAAGGAGAAATAGTTGTTGGTATCTTACCGTCTCTTTCTCTGGTCGCAGATATCTTGGCGCGCGACTTCGCGTTGGATAGACTTCGACAATGCTTGCCATTCAGCGTCCATCTTGTCTGAAGCATCGCGTTTTGCCTGTACAAAATGATACACATAAAAGTATGTTATTGTCACAGTACTTATTAAAACCAATACTACCAGCAAAAAAAAATGGCTAAGCGAAAAAAGTCCTTAAAATTTATCGTTGGATGTCATATCGAATAGCTGTATAGGCGTCTCCCCTTTCACCCATCCCACTACCATTAGAGCTATATAATGAATAGCTATATAAGAAGACACTTAAGTTTAGACTTCTTTAGATAATTTGTTTTGTTCTGTTTCTTTTTTATAATTCCAATCACTTAGATGCAAACGCTTGTGTTCACACTTAAACAAACTAGACTAATTCTAGAAGTGAAGACTTGTGATTGGCTTTCTGTAAACTAGATTATAACTATCCTATATTTGTATAGCTGTAAGTCCTCCATGCTGTATTAAATAAATAAATAAATAAATATTTTCTAGATAATTCAGAAACATTTATATATTTGGCCCAAATACCTTAGCTGCAGACATTTGTTCCTTCTGCGCGGCGTAGAACTTCTGGAGCTCTTCTTTATTCATACCCTTGTACATATAGCCGATGGCTCTGAAATAATAAAACTACATTGTAATTCTTGAAAACACATTAAATATCCTTCTTCCAATTTCTAACCGCATTGGCGGTTAAATTTACTGTAAATGCCAGTAAATCTCTATATTATTATCTTAATCCAGATCTGTTTTTTTGTGCCAAATATTACAATGTTATTTTCTATCCTACTGCAGGGCAAAGGCATATCTACCCTCCTTCCATCTATCTCTAGCTAGAGCTGGGATGAATCAACTTTCCGCAACTTTTTCGCCACCTCCGTCAGGGCCTACCGCGACATCTTATTATGATTTACAATTTGTTTATTACTATTTTATTGTACGTTTCTAAATATATTCTTGAGATGAATACAGACCTGTTCTTGCCGAGTGCGCTCTTAGCCACATCAGGGTTCTCAGTGAGCATATCAGAAGTGAGGTTGTTGTACATTTCAGCCGTGTTGTCGGCTTCCTCTTGCTCCTTTATGATTAGCTCCAGCTGTTTCTTTTCAGCGGCCTGATACATATAATTGTTATATTTGGGGTTATTTTCTTACACGAGCAAAATTGTGTCTCTAATTGGGAAAATTGTTGTTTATAGAAAATAGGGTTTAGTTAGGTTATCGCTAAGCAGAATTTAATGATTGCCTTATCATAATGCTATTTGCCGTTGGCAATTAGGCAATTACATGGGCACTTTACTGCTTACATAATCCATCCAAAACTTGTTGCAAATTAAGTGAAAAGGTTATCAGTAGTTAGTATAATCTGAATATTGTGTTTTTCGGTCACGGAACACTACTTTGGGAAACAAGTATAAATGAGGTACGTGCAATTAAAGTATCTTTTTTCAGTACAGCAATTCTATTGTAACAAAAAATTATAAATGAAACATTCAAATATTTCTCATTCTTCAATATTTTCTTATTAAAATGATTTGGTACTAGGTCTACATCATTATACATTAGTTCCTGATTTTGTTTTTTCTACCACTTACCAGCGCTTCGTTGTACTTGAGGTTCGCCTGCCCGAGTCTGTAGCGACACTCGCGCTCCAACTTGTCCAGTTCACCAGCTCGGACGTCGCGAGCTTTGATTGCCATCTTTAAACAAATCAAATTATTATATACCTGACATCTTTGTTTTGGAATTTTTCTCGAAATTAATGCTTCCCAGTTAAATTCTAATGTTTCCGATAAATGATATTCGCACCTGTCATAAACTGAAAGTAATTTTCACAATTTAGGTAAAAATGGTAAATAATAATAGGTACATTATTTTGATATAGCTGCAGCTTGTGCTTTCCCCCGCGCAAGTAGCTCCCGCTCTCATAAGACATTATGTATTTATATTTATTCCCCATTTCTGGTTGAAGAATCCAACAAATCAAAGAACATGAAAATCGGCCCTCTCGTCCTTGTGTTATTTATTGTGCTAACTAACTCGACTCTGTTTGACATATAAAGTTATCTATTCAGATTATGTTATTGTTACCATGTAAGCAGCTTCGGCCTTCTTTCTCTCTTCTTCAGCCGCCTGTCTTTCTTGGACCTGCTGTTCCAGCCAGGAGTTCTTTTGGGCAGCCATCATTTGCTTACGTTCTTCATACGCCATATCTTCGCCTTCAAACCTATGATTAACATGAATCAATATTTTATAGATCTAAATGCTGAACATACGGGTGTTGCGTTGTAATTTGGGAGAGGTCTATGTTCCTTACAGAACCGCTATCGGCGAAGTGCATTCTAAGATTGATTCTAGTGTATCTTCTCAAATTAAACATATGGATGGATAAAATAGTGGGTACTAAATAGTAAATATGTGAATTACTTCTGTGCTGAGGACAGCCCGACAGGATCACCATCGCTGGCTCTTGGAGGCAGTTGTTTCTTTAGATTTTCAGGGTCGTTCAAATCATACTCCCTTCTATCTTCGAACCTTTGATATTTCTGGCGGAAAGAGTCGATTTCTACACCTACACGACGTCGCTCCTATAAACAATGAAGAAAGTAAGGTTACGTTAAATATAAAGTAATTTATGAAGGTTTATTAATTACTATATATTGTGGCATGGGATGGTTGGTATAAGGTTTTGTGAATGAAAATCATTAAAAAAAACTTCTGCACTAAAAATTACAGTTATCGTGCAGGAAAATGTTGCAGGTCGTTATCTATCGTCGTCCTTTTCTCACGCTGTATGATAGAAAAAAGATAGAAATGCTTTCATTTAGTTTGCACAGAGTGTCAGTACCCCTGTGTACATGTGTAAGGACCATGCTGACCTCTTTCTCCCTGGCTTCGAGGACCACGGCCAGGTTGCTGTCCTTGATCATCTGCGCGGCGAACGCCAGGTCCTTCCTGACCTGCTCATCTCGTTCCGCCTTCTTCTCGGCTATTTGACGCTCCAGGAACGGCACGTCCACCTGAAACGTAAGGTTTTTTTAACTTTATAATTATTTACATCAGTTAATTTGTATTGTTTGTTTGTTTGTTTGTTGATTTAATATAAACATGTATTTTATGACTATAGGTTAGGCCGGTGTGGTTGTGTTGTATAAATAGCACACCGCCATGTACAATTCCAGTGTTTATATAAGTACGTACCTCTCATGAGATAAAGTTTGGATAGCATTATAATATACAATATCAAAAACCCTTATTGAATAAAGGCCTTTTAATGTATGTATTTAGAAATATATAAGTATGTTCATCAGTTGTCTAGTTTCCATACCACAAGCTCTGCTTACTTTGGGATCAGATGACCGTGTGTGTGTTGTCCCAGGATATTTTACTATATTATCAATATTATTGCACACATTTTGCGTCCATGATTGATCATCAACCATGTAGGCATGGGTAAAATTATATTAGACGGCAAAAGGATATTCAGCAAACTTACGCCTATTTTCCTGTTCCTTGCATTGAAGATCCGGGATCTCCTCTCCAACTCGCATTGTCTCCTTCTTTCTCTATTCTGAGCCTCCTTTCGGTCTTGCTCGTTGGCGATCTGTAATTTCATCATTTTTCAAACTTGGTAAGGTCAAAATACTCTAAAAACTTGAACACAAAAACTGAAGTACAAAATTCCGCGCTGGGAACGAATTAACAAAACTCGTTGCTATGGTAACCATTTGCTTTTAATGTATTTGCTCGAAGTTTCTAAGATCAATAGATGGCCTTGTTTTTAAGAAATGAGGTTGATTTGCTTAGGAATAAGTTTTTGTTTTGTTTTGTATCTAATTATACTGCTGATTGATGCTGATTAATTTGATACGTTTTTGAGAATGAATTGTTGATTGTACTTAACGTTTGGCCATACTAATTGCAATTGTTATATTCCTAGAATTTAAGGAACTTAAAAGTTTTGCTTACTGTTTGCGTTGGAAAATGCTGTTTAGGTTGCCGTATAAAGATTTTATTTATAGGATCCTATACAATTAAACATTTTATATTAACAACATCAAACGAAATATGACAATATGTAAGTGTTCGGTAAAGACCTTTGAAAACAGAGGTATTTATAAAATCGTTTAAGGTAAATCCTGTAAAATCCCTGAAAGTAAAACTAATTACATTTTAGCTCATAAAAGAGCTACTTAAATAGAGTAGGTAAATAGTCAAATTACATTCCAACTAGAGTCCAGTTAGAAAAACAAACCTATTTAATTCAAACACATTTGCATAATTACTAAAACATACCATTTAAAAAATGGAATGTTGGTAGAGAATTGTATTTTTACGGCTAGCAACACGGACTGCGGATAAGTTGAGGTGTACGTCGCAATTGTCGGGCCACTCGGTTCCGTAGATTACAGTTCTCGGCTTCGTCAGTGCACGACAGAACGCCGTCAGGTCAACACGTCGCGTGTTTGTGTATCGCCGTATTACATGTGCGTACTACTACGTACGAATATTTACACACGTATTTTGGTAGTGTCAAAAAAATAAAATAAGTGTTGTGTGATGAATTTTTGTTATTGTGTTATGTGACGGAATTATGACCAGTGTGTTGAAAAAATCTAAAGGTAGTAAAGGTAAATCTGAATCCATGCAAGAAGACCTTCCTTCGAGATGGGGGGTCGGCTCCCGCGAAAACCCTTCGGAGGACGTTGATAAGCTGATAAAATGCATCGATGACAATATTATTGGGAAAGGGAATTCCTATTGCGGACCCTTTGGCAGGAGGAAAGGTAAGTTTTATTCATTTTAAATCTTATATACCACATTCTTCTTGGTGTGCATTTTGTGCATGCCTCCTGAATACTAACGATTACAATTACCGAAATTGAAATGATGACTGGAATAGACGGTCACACACGCATCATATACTTTAGTATACGTTGTTAAAATAATATTAAAATTATGTTGTTATGTTTCATTAACAAATGGTCAAATAAACCTAATGTCGCGTGACTCGTAATGTATGGTAACCGATTCGCATTGAATATTCAAATGAATTAGCATTAGTTATTTCGAGAGGTTAAAACGATGCCAATGTGTCATGCTCCTCGCTGTACAATATCTATAAATAGAAGAAACATGTGTTTGGTTGATAGCCGGCAGCTCGTGAAACTGTTGTTTCAGCTATCAAGGTTGAAGCCATAACACCCATTATAAGATAAAGTTGTAAAAATCTATCCTTATAATTAGTTTGTTTAGAATGATCCAAAACAATCAGTGGCGACGCTAACAGAGCAAGCAATCGCAGCAGTCAAAATCCATGAGCGGTGAGCATTGTCCAAAAATACAAGTAAACCTGGACATAGATCATGTACGCATTTTGAAAGTCATTAATAAGGTCAGGTGTAATCATCTTATTAAAAGCATTAAATGGAAAAAAATACAGCTGCATATGATGATAATATAGCACTATTTATACCAGGAAGGGAGTACACAAGAAAATCCCTTTCCAGTTTTATGATCTTTGATAGAATAAGATATCCGTGACCTTGTCTTGATATGGACCTAATTCCGAAATCGTCATTTGTTTTATGGACAATTCGTTCAAATTCTAACCTTACATAATATGGAACTGACTGGATGTTTGTTTAGGGGATCTTAAATATTAATTGCTGATGAAAATTTTTACGTTTTTTTATAATTCCATTGATGAATCCGTTGTGAAGTTATACGGGTATAGCGCGCACTAAACACTGCAACGAATCGATTTCGCAGTTGCTAATTCTACTGAGATTCAACCGACTGGGCACGAATTGTTGAAATATTTTCACGTAAGCCTTATCAGCGATAGTACTTTTTAGTATATTTTTTATGTGAACACAACAAAACCGATTTAAACGATTTCATTCTCCTTTCTTTTTATCAAATTATTCTAGTAACTGGTATGGACTACAAAAGTGTTTAATATTAAGAATATTATTATAATATTCTTAAGGGAAAAAGCCATGGCAAAGCTCTGAAAAAGTATAATTTCACGTCAAAAAGAATAACATAATTTTTGACAAGGAGATTTTCATCATCTTTTCGTCTAGAATTTTTAAACCATCGCTGTTTAATTAAATCTAGACTTTGCTCTTATTTGTGCCAAGATTTACGGAGCTTTAAGCTCACTAAATAAACCAAAACAAAGACTGTGTGGAGCAGAGCTGTTGCTTAATTTAATTCAGGTTAAGGTTAGCTGGAGTTCCTTTAAGACATCGGTCAATTTGACTAAGCCTTAGAATTAGTGCCAGTAGAGAAAACCTCTTTAGTACAGAACAGTATTCAGCAGAATTCGATGATACTGAAAGCCGGCTCGAATGTAACTTGGGAAAAGGCTCGGCAAGAAGATAAACTCTTTTCATTTACTATCAGGTACGGCACTCATAGACAGAAGTGCTTGAAAAAGGGGGAGAAGAAGGCCTTGCCCTGTAGTGGGACAAGATGGGCTTAACAGATATATAGACGGCACACATAGAAGACGTTTTGTAATTTATACCTATATTCATTTCGCAGTGGTATGTTGTAGTAAGCATGTTCTCATAGCTTTTTAGCATGTGTTTTGTCCTAAATGAACCAGATTTTTTTAAGTATCTTTCAAGTCTCAATGGGAAATTATTTCGAATAATGCGAAATGTCACTGAAATATTCAGAACGTACGTACTCATTAAAAGGTCATCTCCGTTCTTGTTGGTAATACATCTTAAATAGGAGCAATAAATTATAAACCATCCGGTGATCCAGGTGTATTACAGGATATGACTATTATTTTATGAGTTTCAAGCTTGCCAACGTTCCTTTATATTGGTGGTTACATGACAAATGCAGCTGCTTAACGTAATTCCAAAGGCGTTGTGTCAATTTTATGTATATTTGAGGATTAGTTCACGATTACACAAGTAGTGCGTAGTGCCACGTGCTCTGTTTTTAGGTTTGTTATTAATATGGTAGCCGCGGGCGCCAAATTACAGCGTCTCTCATTTGTTTGGCACGATCAATTACATTCTATCAATTATTGTCACATCGATTATTCGGATACACTGAAAAACATCGTAAACAGATTAGTTTATGATTGTCTTGATAGGTTTTTATTGAAGTGTTATAATTTACTAAACGTTATTAGCGTGGGTCTATTTCCTGAACCCAATAATACGTGCCAGCATAATGTACAGCTTGCACAATTGAGTAATTAAAATCTCCTATCCTTTATAATTTAGTTCTTCAACTTCTGCTAGGCTTATGTTCCGAAATCACCCTTGCTTTATTTGCACAGAAAATTTTAAAGCCAAAATTTTTACTATCTAGATAATTTTGTTTTACATAACATAGTTATTGCCAGCTTTTTCCTCATAATATTCAAGGAAAAAAGTTCCAGTGAAAGGAGTTCATTCCAAAACTGGTTTTGGCGGTCGCGGCTGGAGATGGGAGCAAAAACCTGGATGTTTTTACGTTCCTGTCTTACCAACATTTACGAGTTCACTTGAACCTTAT
Organism: Autographa pulchrina; assembly: GCA_905475315.1. Taxonomy (NCBI): domain Eukaryota; kingdom Metazoa; phylum Arthropoda; class Insecta; order Lepidoptera; family Noctuidae; genus Autographa; species Autographa pulchrina. The sequence goes on from FR997775.1 coordinate 3,719,277, forward strand.
ATTACTGAGTTTTTACAACCGTCTTAAGGTCTCTTGTTATCTGTTTGGATACTAAGAGGTTATTCATGTGTAGAGGTCACTGAGATAGTGAATATAGTCTGAAAACGTAGCAATATGCTTGAAGATATCGTATTGAGTGTGTATTGTAAGTTATTTAATCGGTCGTTTAATTTTACTAAAATTATTGAGATTTGGTAACATAGATAAAGTTTTAATACGTTTTAAATGAATAACAGGGTATATAGTTTATAAAGAACTAAGAAACTCACACATTAATCTTGCAATAACAATTATAATAGTAGATAATGTTCCTGTTGACAACAAATTGTATGTAGTACATTAATTAGGTAAAAAAATTTATCATATTCTAAAACAAATAATGATTTCGTATGTCTAAATATATATATATATAAATGAATTGCTGTTCGTTAGTCTCGCTAAAACTCGAGAACAGCTGGACCGATTTGGCTAATTTTGGTAATGAATTATTTGTGGAAGTCCAGAGAAGGTTTAAAAGGTGAATAAATATGAAAATGCTCGGAAATAAATATAAAAAAGAAACAATAAGCTAACGAACAACAATTAATTTTTATATATTATAAATATAGATTGATGCAGTACGAAGTCAAAACAACCGTTTCTGAAATACAAGACATAACTATTGTGTATCGGGTAATTTTTGTATGTATCGCTAAACAAACAATGGCTAATCTATAAAGCTGCGAACTAAATAATGAACAATGATAACACAGCAATAATTACAATGATACTGTGAACAGAAGGTACGTCAGTGTCAAGTTACATTCTAATAGAAGTGCATTCTGAATTAATAGATCACTTTGTGAGTACGGAAATAGGTGGGGTAACTCACGCAATGTAACCACGTTTTAAGTCACGTGTCACATTAGTCATTTGTCACAACATCATGGTAAATAGTCACAACACTCATGTTACAAAAGGAAGTATCAATAAATGTTTATTAAGCTTTTGTTTGTCATTTTATGATTGTAATAAAATTAACTGATTAAGTTCAGTGTCATTTTTCTTTATCATATATTTAAATTTGTACCTTTGTATCTATGTGATCTGTATATGTTAATTATTGTATTTCTGTTGTGTGTACAAAAACTTATAAATAAATAAATACATTTTAGTTTCCTTTTTTTATTAATTCATTAAAGGTTTGTTGCTTTGGTTTAAGGCAAATCTGAAGCAATCTTTAAAACAAGATGGAGGTTTTATTTAATTATATATTTTTATTATCCTTAACCAATCTAACCCAAGATGTCTCTTTAGAACTACGACTATTCATTCGAGAGCACAAAGTACGAGCCTACAACAACATGTTGATTCTTCATGTTGAATGACAATGTCTATCTGTACTCTGTAGAGTCACCGCGAACTATAAATCAAAGTCTCCTTTTGTTATAAGGACAAAACGCGAGCTGAATGCGATGAGCGGAGATTTGCGACAGACGTCACATGGAGACAGGATTAGCATGCAAATTAAGGACACTTGTACGTTCCAGATTTCACTGTCAGGTCAAATGTAAAAAGTCATTATTAATTTTAAAAATATATCTGGTTATTTTTCTTTTTTTAGCAAAGAATTTGGAAGACAGTTTGAGCATGTTGCTTCGGTAGAACCAACTATTTAAACCATTGTTACTAATTATGATTATTATTATTTTCGCCTATTTATTTCCGGCACTGGTAGTTTGCAAATATATTTCCGTCTTGTTGTAGTAAAGAAAAGGACGACTTTTTTTTGTTTTTTTTTTTTTTGGTAGAGATCTTTGCAGTTAGCCTGAGCGCAGGCTTTGACTGCTTCACCGGACTTTTGGCGAGGACCTTAAGGCCTCCAGCCAGAGCAATAGGAAAAACTAACTACGTCAGCAACGTCCACTAAGGGCACCCCCTGCGGGGTTCGGACCTCGACTTAGTGCGTTGCTAACAATCTTAATAGAGGAAAACAACAAGGGATGGCTGGATCTAAGTTTTTATTATTTAGGGACATATTTTTATTGCTAGTTTGGCCGGCTCGGGCCAGCTTGGTCTAGGGACGGGAGGATAACATTTACGTTACTATTATTTATAATACGCGACGGGCCTCGCCGGCGAGGACGTAATATACGGCGGTTGTGTTTTGTAATGCTACTGCTAGCTAAATCGAATGCTCCTTGGAGAAGCGTTGTTTTATCGTCAGGGTAGGAGAGAGTATGTCTGGGGCGTTTAATCTTAGATATTACGGAAGGTACGTATCGCGCGGCCGCTACGATTAGCGGGTTAGGGTGGCTTTCGGAGGAGTCGAAGAATCGGATCGCGGCGCGTTTCATGAACTGCTTGATTGTTGGCAGCTTTAAGTCACAGTGCAACTGCAAGTTACGGACGTAACCTGGAGCGCCTGTGGCTCTACGCATGAAACGGTTTTGCAGAGTTTGCATTCGTTTGAGTCGATAATCGGGTACGTGAGAGAATACGACGCTGCCGTAAGTCATGATAGGAGAAAAGGACGACGCACACTCGTAGTATTAGCCGATATAAGTCGACTCTTACATTAGTAATTTAGTTATCAAAATATAATTAAATAATATAGATTGGAAAAGTTTGAACATTGAATCTTAGATTAGATCCTGATATAAGACTTAACGTAGATTCTGATAAAGCGTCGCATATAATAGATATTCCGTGACGTAACGAAAACAAATAAGAATGACTATTGATGTATGGATAATTAATCGGATAATATTAAAGAGTCTTTTATTTAATAATAATCGTCAATTAAATAGTGATCAATAATAATGAAAACAACTGATAAATCATTGAGTGTCAATAACAAAAATATATTAAGCCGAATTTATTAAAAAGTAATAAAAGGAAAATTGGTTTTTCCATCTCGTAGTTAGTAATCTATCTGCACAAATATTAATTATGTGGATGATTGAAAATTAGATACATATTTATTTTACAAAAGTTGCCTGAAATATTAAAATATTTAATATGGACTGATTTTTTATGAAAAAGATAGGATTTATTGACTAGCTTTTGTCCGTTATTAAAATATTAATATACCGTACCAGTGCCCAGTTAACTACCTTGTGGTACACCTAATGTCACTAAAGGATGACATTGAAGTTTCAGTATATAATACAAACCTGTATGCCACTGAACAACTATTTAGTATATTTGTGTGCCAAGTGCAAGGCGAATCTTAAATTATTTTTGGTAGCTTGATTGAGTTTATACTTTTATTAGTAATGTAGAAAGATGCTTGATTTTACATTTTGAGATGTTGTCTAATAACATAGTTAATATAAATATAAAAAATATATAAAATATAAAAACATAGTCTCGGTATAAAAAAATGTGATATAAAATTAAAAGTGTCAGTCGCTTTATTGTTTAAGATGTAATCAAGAATTAAATTATGACTTATAAGTCTTCATTTACATTCATTTATGGCAAATAGTGTCTACAAATTAACATTTTCGGCTAACTATAACAACAACAACTCCTCATTTAAAAATATTTGTAACGAACGTAATAATATCAAAACAGAATCTAAATCTCAATTAGGTAAGAATTTATTAGCGTGACACTTCCTGTAAATAAAACAGTTACGTCAGATAGTTGGCAACACTGACACGGTAATAAATCTTTGGGATATGACTCAAAATAAACTGTACCACTAAACTGGCAACCCACACTGGGAACAACAGTTTAATTGTCCAAATAACCATAGCCTGTGCCAAACCAGTATACCATCATTATCACTACATTTCAGACAAATTTTCTGTCGTATTACGTAGTTACATTCCACTCAAAAGATTCATCATTTCTTTTACGCAGATTTTTGACCATATAGTGATGTTCGAGATTATGTGTTCGATAATGCAAAGATGAGTTTGTAAGGAAGAATACAAATGCATTTATCTTTAGTGGTCCTTTAAATTATAGTATGGCCAGCCAGTTTTTACGTCCTAAAATCGACAATGAACTAAAAAGCGCCATTGTAAGTTACGCAAAATATTATGTACATTGACAGGTTAAATGTACGTCATATAAAAAAATCGTTTTTACTTGCTATATGCTATTTAGTATTCCATAAAATGATACGTTAAACCCAAAAAAGAACTCTTCATTTTAATCTCGATGAAAAATAATTTAAGCTATAACTTTCTTGGCAGACATTGGACAAGAAAATCCCATGTCCGAAGAGTTACGATGTCATTTATCGTTAGAAACATGTGTTAAAGATAGGAAGGGCTTAATGCCTGCCCACTGAGTTTATCGATCACTTTACAAGGTTAAGCCAAGTCTGTCCACTTTAATATGATCTGAATCAGAATGACAATGATTACTTTCATATGCAATTGAAAGAATGAACTAAAGCCGACCTTCAAAATTCGGTACTTTAAGAGTGATAGGGATGATGACTAATTTTTATTTTTATGTTTAGATAAGAAAAAAATATTAGACACGTATTTTTTGTTTAGTCCCGTAAACAAAGAATTACGAAGATACAGCGAGTACAATTCTTGCGTGACGTCACGTTTGAGTACAAATTGTACCTAGCCGTGACGTCACAAGCCCCCACTCCTGAACTTTACAGCGGTTTATCTTCGTATTTTGTAATTTATTTGAGGAAAGAAAAAATACGTGTCTATTATATTTTGATTATCTAAATGGCGGACTAAATAAATTTTGACTTTTCATACCTAGTCATCTACCCTATTCAGGGCATTACTGAGCCGTGTAGCATTTTCAGTTTTCTTCGACCTTTCAAAAAAACACTGACAATTTGCTCAATATTCAAAGGAAATTTAATATTTAACCGGTAATAGATTATTCCAGTTGCAACTCTAAACACCTACCGAATTGTATCACAAAGGAGAACAACTCTTTAATTGCAATTACAATCATTAACTGGACCTATTACACTGTCGTACGGTAATGATCATAAGACTAGACTTAGATGATTTATTATTTAATATCTAATAGATATAGAAATACATAAATAAGCCGTCAATGTCACAGGTAGAGGTTCAGGGTCCAGAATCTAGTTTACGGTGTCTAGTAACAAAGCGACCTTAGGTTTTGACCTTGAGCGGGATCGATTTTAACTTATGTGTAATACTGGTGTTAGAATTGCGAGTGGTAAGGCAAGGAAATGTACTTGTATATTAATTTGATCTACTTAGTTTAATATTTCACTACTACATAAGAGGTAGTGTTTTGTAGGTTAACGGATGAAATTACTATTTCGTATTTCAATTTTTGATGAAGACTGCCACAAAGCATGTATTGTACAGCTCAACGATTCTTGATGTTTTTCGCAATGTATTTTATAGTAGAAAAATATACTTTTTTTTTTAATCTCTCGTCTCTAAGCAGCTTCTCGTCTTTGCTCGCTTTTGGTTGCGCCCACATAATTCGCCCACATAATTCTTGTCTGTTATTGGCATTAATTTTATACAATGCAAGTTTAAAATATCATATAATAATATTATGGTCGATTTAGCAGGTATAAAAATAAGTTCTGAGAGTTGATTTTGGATCTCAATAACCCTAATAAAATATCAAATCGGAAATAATATCGAATTATTTACACAGTTAGGTTCAAAATGAATTTACATATGGGGCGACGATTTATTAATAACAGGGTAGGATTATGTAAATTGATATTTTTTACGATATATTTTTTATTTTAAGTGCGATATGATAAAGGTATGCGAAAGAACGATAGTGGAAAGAGATAATATCTTTGTATATGTTGAGCTTATTTTAAAGCGCTGATAAAAAGTGGTATATCTCGTTTAGTCACGTTTTACGATGCGAGAATAATAATCTCAAATTTCGGACGAAAATAAATTTATGAGGAGCCGTTAAGTGGAGAAATAGATATCACTTTGCATTCAAATTAGATTTGTATTAATAGAATATGAAGGTATACATCAGATTTCACGTTTCTATCTACTAATAAAATGAGCATGTTTTGATGTTTGCCACCAAATCTACACGTCTCGTTTTGTCTAGCTGTGCATTTAAGAAAAAAAAAGAGGATTTCTTAGTAGAGAAGTAGAACTTTCCGTGCAGAGTCGGCAAAACTCTAAGCCAACATATAGAAAAGTATTTAGTGGTCGACACACTAAAAAGAACATAAACGAAATCTGTAAAACTCAAAGCCAAGTCTCTTGTAGTTTTACTATTCAATGGAAGTTTTCATCCACAACTCTTGTGTCCACGTGACAGCACTTATCGCGGGAATTGATTAAAGGTGACTTGTAACGTATAAACAATATGGCGGCGTGATAATGTTGTTACAATAAAACTAATGTTCTATTTGTTGTTCACTGATTAATTGGGTTGTAGTAATTGTTTGGTTTAGTTGTAATTGTAGTTTAATAACTTTATTTTATTTATTTGTAGTTTTTTATACGAGTACGTCGGATTAAAGATTTGACTGTGACGATATACGGTTTACGTAGCGTAAACCGTAGAGTTGTATGATAAATTTGCTAATGGTTACATAAACGTTTAACCTTATAACGTTATTGTACAAAACGTATCTTTGAGACACTTTCCTCAAATCGATACGACCCTGCTATGTGAGGTTTTCTACATTTGCAAAACGCAAGGATAAACGGAGGTTGGAAATTTCTCTCAAAACCGCAAGGATCGCTCCTTTTTCTATAAACGTCCGAAAACCATATCTTATGGGGTACTAACGCATAACGAACGTCAAGTTTCAACCATTTAGTAACACATGCGGTCCGTAACTGACATAATATAAATAATTTATCGGGCCGGCCGATCCGAAGGTCGATTTGCACAACGACTGTAGCGTCTGTAGCTAGTACATGTAAAACCAGGTCGATATTCAATATACCTTATAAACTAAAGTCAAAGGTAGAGAGATGCTTCAATAACTCAATTAAGTACATTTTAGTGCTGAGGATTTTATGCTGGAAATTGCGCGGGAATAGGTATCGTGTCGCTAGTGACGTAAGAAAGCTAAGAGCTTGCTTACCTTGGTTTTAAGTCGCGCCATTTTTGAAATGTTATATTAAAAGGCCTTTGAAGATCTAATGTTGGGTTGGTAAATGTTGTGTGGGGAATTTGTGGGTTATTTTTCCTATTAGCGATGTTTGATTTTGAAAATCCTTACATATTGAGTTTATTAATGTTTGGTATGCTCTGTATAATTTATATAACTATATTTTTGTGCATTTTTATATTAATAACTGGACAAATTGACCTCCATTCAAACGGTAAACTACAAAATACAGATTGTTCAATAAATGCTCTGACCTTAAAACTTACTTTAAGGTTTCCCTAACCATAATTACAACAAATTGCAAATGTTGATTTATGCGTATGGAAATTATGGAAGGAAATGAAATCATGAACGAAACTATTAGGTGTACAATTCCTTCAATTAGCAAATTATGGCATTCGCACTGTAATTTACAACGTTTTCATATCTGTGTTTATTAAGTATGCAAATCGTGATAAAATAGTGCATTTATTATGCACTAGATACACGTTTCTGTTCTCTTTAACTTTACAAACTATATTCCGATGTTTTGTACTAACAGGAATGTTAATACTTTTTAACCATGTTACAACCAAATAAGACACATGATTATAAGTAGTAGTTTTTATTGTGACTTCATCATATCAATAGAACAGAATTGTTGAGGTCTCATAGCTTAGCAAAGATCTCATAAACCTGTGTACAAAATTATTTTTTTATTTACCGCATATTTTTTTAATAAAAAGCTAGTCATTTGCATTAAGATTAGGTTAGTAATAAGTTCTTGTTTGAGCTTGATCTAACATAAATTATAGGTTGAATTCTAGTTCCTTACTATAATAACTTTAATAAAATCAATATTCAAACGGAAATGGTTCACATAACAGGTAAATAATTATAGGTAAAACTGTTGTGAAGGAAAATTATAGTATTCTGTGATCTCAATGTTAAACGTTTATAATGATTAAATGGTCATATGAATGGCGGCCATTTTATTAAGTTTAGAAAAGGTCATTCGAACTAGTTAGGTTTTTTTTTAAGAGTCAATGACATGATATATTCAGGCCAACGCGAAGTTTAATTAAAAGAGTATACTTGTCTTGTCGACGGTAGACAATTAATGGCTCTCGTTTCAATTTTATATTGTTTTATAAATCCAAAATTATTTTTGATTTAGGCTACAAAGTAGCGCTCAATATTACAATACAATAATTCTAACAAACAAAAAACCAACTTCAAAATAAATCTTATATTTATTTCTTATGAATCCCACTGTCAAAACTGGAAGAACGACCAGCTTTCTTTCAAATAAAAAAAGAATCATCAAAATCAGTTTACACAGTCAAAAGTTCTGTCGTAAAAAAACATAAAAAAATACAGTCGAATTGAATACCTCCTCCTTTTTTGAAGTCGGTTGAAAACGACCACACCCTAAAGATTTGTGCGTATAGGCGTTGGAATAAAATAGTTTTACCTAAAATTTGTAAAAGCGTTTTAACAGATTTTGTATGGTATATATTAGGTACATAAATAAATCCAGAGTGAGTTGTTATAAAAGTAAATGACACTTACATTGTAACATAAAGTAGATACTTATTTCAAAGGAAAATTATGAAAACAAACTCATTCTACCTTAAAATCTTATTTATAATCATTGAGTTTGTTTACATGTAAAGAAGAAACAGAAATAATATGAATACCGGTGTCTCAAAAAATACAGAGCTAAATGAATATTGTTTACCTGTTTTGATATAATTTGATGGACATAGCTTCGTAAACACATGTCTTATCAAACATGGTTGACGTTCACTATTTAAAAAAAATGTCCGCCATTAATGTGACCGTTAATACGGGGTCAACGACCTCCTTCCGGCGACAGGCAGTCTGGCGAAATGCTTTTATTTATCTATGTATTAGGAAAGGATTTTATTTGTTTTACGAGCGGTATTTGATACTCGTAGTTCCGTGCGTAGTTTTGTTTTTTGTTGACACATTGACGACTAAAGACAACCTCCGACTGGTGGTTACGTTTTTAAAGGTGCCGTTAGCTCTGAGGTCCCGAGTTCGATCTTCGGACGGATAAATGTGAAAGAACTCAAAGAACCACTTTTCTACGTTATCTCCGGTCTGGGTGTTTGTCGTGTTGGGTACTCTGTTTCTGTTTACAGAACACAAGTGCTTAAGCTACTTACTTTAGGTTCAGAGAAATGTATGTGTCCACATATTTATTATTTATCACAGTTACACCTCCTTAGCTAGTAATAAAAAACATGTGTAATTTTATTCCTTCCTATCGTCATTTAAAATTTTAAAAGTAAGTATTTGTGTTAGTAACAACTAATAAGTAATATTCAATGTCTTTCTCATTAATTTTATCTATGTTTATTAGTGTTGTAAGTCTCAGTTAACATTAATTGCTTATCATAATTAATAAGTTTTACGTCAATACAAGTTATGAAAAATATCTGTAAAAAAAACCGTTATAGTAACTTTTTTATTAAGGGATATTCCAAAAAGCTTTCGCTAGTAATGAAGGCCTTTTTCGTGTGAATATCATTATTTTATTTCGTGTCATCGCTCACGTGAGGTTAATGAACCGTGGAAACGCAACATAGAGTCGAACAGAAGTTTCACGGTCTTTTTGATTCATACTTTACTAATATTATGAATGCGAAAGTATGTAGGTATGTCTGTATGTGATGATTTAGCTAAACCGCAAAATAGATTGAGATAAAATTTGGTAAGGTCTTAGCTTAAAATCCAAAAAAGGATATAGGTTACTTTTTGGCGCGATAACTAAAATCAACTCTGCAAAAGTTAGTGAGAACTAAGTATTTAGAAGTTTTGTACAATCGAAATAAATGATGTACAATACATGCATGTACCGAATTGTTTGGAACTGATAACAAGTCTTACACAATCTCATTAAGTGATGGATGAACTCATATGTATAATAATACAAGCGCGGTAGACTTCAACATAATTTGGAGTTGAAATTCTTTTAATTACGTAACGATAAGTTAAGTAAAGTGACAAGTTATCACAATAAATGCAAACAATGTTTATCTGAGTTTTGAGTATATGATGTAATTGCCCTGTTGGATTTATTAGTCGTATGAGCAGAAAAAAGATAACATCAATTTGAGTTTTTGGACTTGTAATAAATAACTATTAAAAATACAGATTTTGTTCTTCTAATGTAAACATAGCGTTCTGTATGTTCCAATTGTATATATTTAACACTGCACAGGATCGAAATTCTCTTTCTTCACAAATAAAACGTTTGATTCTGAAACATAATTCTTGGGGAAAAAAGGATTTTTCTTCTTCTTCTTAGTTGTAGAGAAATATGAGATTTTCTAAATAAAGTAAAAATATTTGAAATAACTACCCAAAAAACCTAAAACACGTGAGAAGAACTATACCAACTGTCACATGATGCGTCAAAAGTGACGTTTTCATTTTCACACACATTAAAGGCTTTAATTACAGACAATATTTCCTAGAACCATCACCTTTCATCATACCGAATTACCGACATTAATTTGTCAAAACGAGACAATTAACCGTTTCTATGACGTACTAACAAAAAACACTGTTCGTTAATATGTTTGGTAGTCGGGCGTCAAGCTGTCTGTCTGTCCATTACTATTAATAAGTGTTTGTTTTTGCCAAATGCTTAAAAAAAGTGTAATTAATACTGACAGGGTAGGTAGTGTGTCAGATCAAACGAAAGGTTGATAACCTAGGTATAGTGAAGAGTAGGACAGAAGTACTGCTGTAGCTAAGTTTCTTTTGTCTGTAAAAAGTTATAAATGTTATAAAAATGAATGTAGAAATAACGTTTCTTTTTTTACTGATGTGTCATTAAGAGACGGGTTGTTATACACTTTTTAGGGTTCCGTACCCAAAGGGTAAAACGGGACCCTATTACTAAGACTCCGCTGTCTGTCTGTCCGTCTGTCTGTCTCCAGGCTGTATCTCATAAACCGTGATAACTAGAAAGCTGAAATTTTCACAAATGATGTACGTATTATTATTATTATTATATTATTATTATTATTTATTTTTTAACCATTTTAGTGCAATAAATATTTTGAATTGCCTCAACGAAAACAAAAATTGAATTCAACGAAATGACAAGTCTATCCCACGTAATATTTTCAACTTTATCTTCCAAGTGGTATTACTGTATCTACCTTACAGTGTCCGACTAGGTCTCTAATTCAGTTCAATTGTTAGGTTGATGCCCTGTTTTTATATCCTGTTGGCAACGAAGGGCACGGCCATTCAATCAAGTGCTATGGGAAGTTATATGATTGTCTTCCTTGCTCGGCGGGAGAAGAGTCAGGTATTTGACGTTATGTGAGGTTGATGGGATAGTGCTTGTCAAGTGAGAACTGTATTTGTATAATAATTTGAAGTATTTTTTGGACATAAATGACTTTTTCTGGTTAAAAACAAGGAATTTTGACATGATTTATTATTTGTTATAGATTTATTTATATAAATAATAATACAGGGTCAGCCGGAAAAAAGTTTAATCCATGCTAGAGTAAAAAAAAATACATTACCATGACTAGGTCATACATTTTGAACATTGAATGGAAATTTTCCTGCCTATATATAACTTAACATACTTAATTTATTTCTTATAATTTATGTTCTCCAATTACTCGTAACTACTTATCATGCTTGCATTATTTCAGTATTTTCCTTATATTAAAATTGCACCAACGTGTGACCCGACCAAGTTAAACAAGAACTGCGGTTCAGATTGTGTTTTTTATATTAGAGCTCTACTTTTTGTTCGACGCAAAACTAGTTTACCCTGCTGCCAGGTTTAACCGTAAATTTATTATATTGAACCTGAAAATTAAGCTTAAAATCACTTCATAGGAAATGCTATTAAAATCGAATAGCAGTAGTTATTTTTTATATAGAATGTCGTTTGCGTTGTAACTAGATAAGTAGAATTATTTGAATATTATTACAACATACATAGATCTTACATGGAAATGCGGGTGTTCATATATGCGTGCATATGTTATTATTTATGTCAAGTGAATACCAACTAATGAACGCATACTTTTTACTTATTCTCCTACTGCAAAAAACCAAAATAAGAAAACAAAAGAACAATAGTGTAAAAACCGAAGTCGATATATGTGTTGTATTTTGTATTTAATTTCTCTTTACTTTGTAAACAAGGCTCTACAAAACTGTAATGTCATGATAACACAAAATTCTTAGTAAAAACATGAAATTAAATAATCAAACCGAACTAACTGCGTGTTTTCGCTTTGCAATCATCTAATTACCATAATTAGAGTCGAGACTTCTTCAGCACGGTCTACAGTAACAATCAATTAAGAAAGGAGGTAAGATATCTGTAATCCTTAGCAAGTGGGATGCGGGTTTTAAACACGATTCCCATTTGAGATGTCTTTACGACCTCAACACCTATAAATGTGAAAGTTCGAAGCCTGAATGGTTAATAAGTAATTGATTAACAACTGACCGGGTTCGGATGACCGATTGGGAATGTTTAATGAAGTAACAGCGTTCCTGGTGAAATAAATTAGTTGTTTAAGTTAAGGGCTTAGTAAGGGTGTGGTCAAAAAGTTAGTAAGTACGTAATAAATCTTCACGCAAGGATTTTTTTTTTACCGCCTAGGTCGCACGCAAGTTTGGAGTAAATTGAGTTATACAAAAACACTCATTCACGACTTCTTTGTTCTAGATAAAAAATTTAGTATAATTCGTTTGGAACAAAGATCGGTAATATACTGATTTTAACGCTGTGAATGTATACTATACTATAAGACCTACATTTGGAAGCTTTATCAAGGAATAAGAAGAGCATTTACGTTGTAAACCTGTTGAATTTTTATGACTTCTAAACAAAAAGTATCTACTTGTATATGAAAATATAGTAGCAAACTCGTGCGCATTTCAACCTAAATAGTAACGTCAAATAATAATTAGTAGTAGAAGATAAAATCTTCACATCTTTGAAGATAATTGTTCGCTTGTTTTCGGAATCGTTCGGGGAAAATTAAATATTTTAGGTCACTGCTTTAACTCGGGAATTTGTTCGCGTGAAGTATTTCTTATTTCTTTCCTTGTATTCTTTGTGCTGTCAGTATAATTCGTGTGACCGGAAAATCATCATTGATCATGTCAAGATGCTCAGAAACCCTGGCCAGCTACAAATTGGTTAATTTTTTTATTCACACCAGCAGAAGAAAATAAAAGTTGGTTTCACCGGGACGTGACTTTTGTGTTCTAACAAAGATCTTTGGTGTACTAAAGTTGAGAATTTTCAATAACCTCTGATAAACCTTGCTAAGACATTTTCCAAAAACCCTTACATTTTCGACTAAACAGGAAAGTTCAGTAGAAAAATAAAGTATCTCACGAGACTTGCGGCAAGCTAGTCGACATTATAAGCAATAAAAAAACTTTGGTCAGACATGCAAAACATGTAAGTCATGCAAGATTTATTGTGGCTACATCTTAAAATATCTATCAAATATCAAAGGTAATTTAGAACATACACATTTTTGAGATAAACATAATATCATAGTCATAACCTTTCACAATTTCAGTACAAATTATTTAAGTCTGAATTTCTCGATTGTCTTTAAAGTTTACTATTCTTTCTTATCTTTCTAACCATATGCTGTCTGTCAGTGTCTGTAATAAATCAAGAATAAATCCAATGTTTCCAAATCTTTTCCAATTAATACATTTTTACAAATTGAAAGCTAAAGTCAAAAGTTGAGAAAGTAAATTTGATGTTCCACAGATAAGAAAATTTATGCACTGCAAACAGATTTCAGGTTTGTTTAAAAAGGACCATTTTGCTTGAATTTATTTTTATGTATACGTGGTTACAAGGACAATATTTTAAAAAATCACCACGGTTCAAATGTTTTAGGTTTAAAAACATTTTTGTAAAAAATAACTTATTTACTTTTCACTTTTGCTGCCGTATTTGTCAAATGTTTGTTTTGGTTTAGCAATGTTTGTGGAGGTGGTTGGAAAAACAAAACCTTTAAATTCAAAATGGCCGACTCAACGACTCTGTATATCATTTAAATAAATATGGGATTGGTAAACAAGGAAACTGGGGGACAGATAAGGATTGCAATCGAAGTTGTTTAAATAACGAGTTCGTTTGCACCAATTACGGTTCATCCGTTTCGTAGCTAAATGGTGAACTAATTGCTTTATTGGATGTTGTGATGACTTTTATTATTTAATACAGTTTAAGAAAAAACATTTTTGTTTTTGATTGTTGTGTTAGAACAATTATCATGATTATTTTTTTATTATAGGTACAACGAGTGTTGATTTTAAATACATTTTGGTTGAATAGTTTTTTCTTATGAGTTCATAAGAAATTTAAATAATTTATAATTTTTTTTTTAACTACAATCTTCAAATATTTAAATTTGAAGTTTGAAAAAAAAAATTGAAGTTTGAATAATTTAAATAGTCTACCTACTTAGGTACTTTTAATTCCCTCAAACACGAAGTAAAGATTTCTTTATTTTTATTTGATCATACATGTTTAAGGAAATGTTAATTATAATAATTTATAGTTTGTTTTGAGATGTTTTAGTATTTGCTTTCCTAACCTACATTGGAGATTGGCAAACTCACAACACTAAAGATGTCGTATTGATTTATGTGAATATTTGCTTCACTTAGTAATGTATTAGTTATTAGATGTGTTGACATTATAAATCTAATAGAAATGTGTTAGGTATTTATTTTTCGTCACATTTTTAAAGTTCAATGTACGACTGTCACATTATTCCGCACTAATTTGATCTGATCAAGATACATAAATGTGATTTAGCATTATGTTTTGTGTATGTTGTAAAGGTCTGTTAATTAGCTCTGGGTCTAGGTCTATTTTTTATTTAATTAATTAGGCTCTGAAAATGAGAGGAGATATACCAAACTCCAGATAATATTATTCATTAAATAACTTTGGTTTGTTTGTCTCTACATTGTCTATACTATTATTATCCTAAGAATAAACATTATGAATAATTGCTATTAGAGTAATACGACATATCTTGCTGCCTATGTTTGATATAACTGATACTTTTCCTAGAAAACATGAACGCAATTTCAACTGGGTGCGGTCCATACGTTTCTCCCGCACTAAATACGCAACAAACCTTGCATAATAGTATAACAAACACTGAAAATCGATTACCCTATTTCCCCACATACAACGCTGTCACCCGGACCGGGCTACGGTTGGCACAAACAACTGGGCGACCGGTTGTAAACAATTGCGACCCATTTCGTTAACAACTCGATGCAATTCCTAGAATTTAAAAAGTAGTACGTTTTGTAATGTGATAACTATTATTACTAAATTATTATTGAGTATTGGTTATTCGTGTTCTTTGTTCGGTTTTGTTATTGTTTTATTTAAATGATGTTTGTTTATCAGTGAAACATACTTATGAGTTTATTCCGAGAGCAATTGTGGTGTGGTTGTGCCAGTTGTGTTACGAGTAATTATTTAGTAACGAAAAAAGACTCTTTTCACTTTTAAAATATCATTTTGTTAATCATTTAGAAGGTTTTACTATATCTAGTATATTCTTGACTAAGCGAAGAAGGCAGAAATAAAAAAAATCTTATAATGCTGAGGAAGAAAAGGGTTATAATCAAAAAAATCTTACTTTTTCTAACAAGGAAGATCTGTATTAATTAAAAATAACTACCTTAATCAAGTCAATAACAAACGTCTCCTAGAATTCACCAAGTTGGATATAATGAGATGTGACTAAGCAATGAGTATACACGAACTAGTTGAACACAACGCTGAGGATAATAAGATTGCAAATTATTTTAAAACTACATCACTTGCCAAGTAATTAAACGCTAGGCTAGCTAGTAGAGACATTGATTACTCCTTATAATATAATTAATAGTAGACACAAAAAAGTTCTGAGAATAATTTGATGTTGTTTTAAATTAGGTTAGGATTGTTAGTTCGTAGAAGACCTTTGGCAAGATGATGGGTTTTCCCTTTGTTGATGCCAACAACTGTGCTTTTCCGCTATTGCCTCGAGGACTCAATTTGCTAAAAATTTTATGTCTTTAAAATATGTAGCTTGTAAATTAGTCCTCTCATCAGATCATAACTTATAGTCAATATATATTATATACAATAAATAATTGCTAGAGGGCGCATCAAACTTGTATGTGTCACTTCTCGTTTCCACTAGTACGCACTCTAAAGAAATATAAAACACTACTCTTGAGTCTTGTACTAACGTCAACGCAGATTAATTAGAGGCATTAAAATGTGCATTTTAAGCATTCCGGCAAACGTTTGTGATGCAGAAGGAACTAGTTAATTTATCGTTTAATTGACCGCTGACAGATGGTCTCGGCACTAGTGTGTCGGCTTCACAAAGCAGGTTTTAACTGCAATTCTCTCATTGCGGAAGATAACCGTTTCTTTAGACGAAGGTACAAGGTCCTAGCGACAGATGAAGGAGAATAATTAATAAATACATTTTTATAAGAACTGATAATCTTGAGGAAAGATATAAAGTTGCAGGTAAAAACGTTCAATAAATCTAGCTATAAATCTCACGAATAAACATTAATTATAGATATAAAAATAAATGAATGATGATGACGAAATCTAATTTATCGAAAGAATAGAATATTAGATATAATAACATAAAAACATAACATACCATCACGCCTGTATCCCCGAAGGGTTAGGCAGAGGTGTACCAATGTACACCCACAGTTCGCCGGTATGTTTAGGTCCCATGTAATAGGGGGCAAGCCTATTGCCACTAACCGGGCACAAATCCAAACTCCGACCTGCTACTGAGAATTTCATAGAAAAACCCAATAACATCTTGGTCGACTTGGGAATCGAACCCAAGACCCCTAGCGCAGCAGTCGCGCTTAGAACCACTAGGCCAACGAGGCAGTCTATAATAACAAAATAGTGATAATTCTAGTCAAGACAATGACATGATGAGTGACCCATGAATATTATTGAATAATTGAGTTATATTATTACAGACATCATTCATGAGATTTCATATTGTGAAACGATTTCATAGAAAAGAGAACAGCCGACTGAATATGAGAATTATTTTATCAACTTCGACCCAATTAGTTTGGAATTTTACACAGAATTTTGTAACTTACTGGTTAGTTACCAAACATAAACAATTTCTTAACAATATTGATAATGAAACCCGAAAGCTATCGTTCCAGGAATAAAATAATTGACCTATTTTCGATTTGTGTACTAATTGATTTGCTAATCCTTGTTAATTGTGAACTCACTAAAATCACGATTAAAATCTGATTGGTAGGCCAACATAACTAACTAATCATAAATAATGTAGGTAATTAATGAAATGTGACGCAAAATTTACGGATACATAATTATGACTAGACAAACGCCCTAAGGGATCTTTCACGCCGACCTTGATCGTTTAGTATATCCATAAAACATGTGGCCTTTGCGGTACTTATATTGTTTATTTTATTAAACTATAAGTAGACAGTAAAATACAAAAGAAAAAAAACGGAAAGAAGAGAGACCTTTAAAGAAGAAGGAGAGAACTTTATCAAATTAATGAAAATGTTAGACCAATAGGGATGATATGATATATGATATGTAAATTTTTTTTTATCACCATCTTTTAGGTAATAAAAAAATATTAGAAACGTATTTTGTTGTTTTGTCCCGTAAAGCCGTGACGTCACAAGCCCCTACTCCTGAACTTTAAAGCGGTTTATCTTCGTATTTTTTTTTAAATTTGATAAATGAAAAAATACTTGTCTATTATATTTTGATTATCTAAATGGCGGACTAAATAAATTTTGACTTTTCATACCTAGTCATGTACCCTATTGTAGACTGTCCTTATAGGAGATACTTTTATAAGTTCTAGATTGTTCAAAAAGATACATGTTCGACAATACGAGTATATTAATAGGTTGTATTACTATTCTGCTGACGTGAGTAATTAATATTGCATTGAACTATTTCCTTGTACAAGAAGTGCATTTTTTGCTATAGATATTTCTAGTAATGGTTTCTAATGTTTCTATACAATGTTCTGTGCTAAATTATTGTTTCCTGGTAACCTATTAGGGATTGTCTCTCAGAATCTCGGAGTGATCATTATAAGCATAGTATAAAGAGAATAAGTCTCTTTGTTGATGGCTAAATAAAAACTTTTTGTAATTGTTTGATGTTGCATATTTCGTATTTTTTTTTAACAATAACGCTACTGTGCTATATATCAGCCACTTGAAAGAAAGAATGAACGTGCTTTGGGATTATGAACCTTAATTCAATGACTAACAGTTCAGTTTCCATCAAATTCAAATTACTTTTAGGCCCTTTTCGGTAATATTTGTCATTCTAAAATGAACTTAAACACATGTTGTCAAAGTTGATAATTGCGTAATTAGTAATAACGTTTAATTCTCTTTCCAGATTGGCTTTAGTATAGATATGCTACCTACATTTACTGCACTTACTCGTATTGTCGATTTACGAGTACATCAGAGGGTTAACTTACTTATAATTATACTTTTTTTTTCTTTGTCTAATGAGTAGTTTGTTTTAGTGGGTATTGTTAGCTAGCACTGCTAGCAGCAGACCAAGGTTATAAAATGGGTGTGTTCTTATACATTAGAATTATTAATTTGTATTCAAAGGTGGGTGTGTACCGAAACCCCTTGAGTGTTAATTAACAAATAACAAAAATGGTTTCAGTTGATTATCTTTAAGTAATTATCTTCACCAAAACTTCAGTGGGCCTGCTTCTTTTCGTGTCGATGTTATATAGACTTAAATATGTTTATATTTATTTAATTGGTTACCTAGAAACAACTATTAACCGACTTCAAAAAAGGAGGAAGTACTTAAGTCGACGGTTTTTATGTTTGTTACCATATAACTTTCGACTGGGTGAACCGCTTATAATAATTATTTTTTTATTCGAAAGCTGGTGCTTTCAGTGTTGTCCCATTTCAATTTGGTCTAGTTTTGACGGTGGGATCCATTAGAAATAAATATAAGACTTATTTTGAAGTCGGTTTCTTTGTAAGTATTATTGTTTTAACTTAGACTAGTTAAGATGTGTCAGCAGATTGTTGAACATCAAGGTTAAGATCTGATGCATGTACCAGCTTCAATCTAGCCTTAATAATAGGAAAAACCCTGTTATTATAAAATAACTGTGCATTAGATTTATTCCGTTTATGATGTTATCTGATAAGAATTTGACAATAGGGTAGATGACTAGGTATAAAAAGTCAAAATTTATTTAGTCCGCCATTTAGATAATCAAAATATAATAGACACATATTTTTTCTTTTCTCAAATAAATTACAAAATACGAAGATAAGCTGTAAAGTTCAGGAGTGGGGGCTTGTGACGTCACGGCTAGGTACAATTTGTACTCAAACGTGACGTCACGCAAGAATTGTACTCGCTGTATTTTCGTAATTCTTTGTTTACGGGACTAAACAAAAAATACGTGTCTAATATTTTTTTCTTATCTAAAAGATGGACATAAAAATAAAAATTAGTCATCATCCCTATTATATCTTACGTTGGATGGTGGTCAAACTAATGTGTTTCCTTTTCGAAAATATCATTGAATGACAAGGTAAAGTATTTGATAAAAATGTAGAGTTTTTTTGTGTATGAGTACTTGAGTGTCTGTGAAATCTCTCGCGAAACAAAAAAAGGGTAAAGGTCCCGAAAGTCCCTTTAAAAGATAATTTAAAAAACCATTAAAATATAAAATAACAGCCACCGTTAAACTTTGCAAGGTATAGGAATTCGAGTCAAATATTGTTTATTCATAGATTTCACAATAACTTTTGTAATACCAAGCAATGCTTTTGTTATTGTTATATGCAGATTAAATTACGCTGCTTTGAATAAACCTACGTTTGTTTTCGTGTTAGGTATCTACTGCAATGTGTATTACCGTACGGCGTCTTGAAACGTGATTAGAAAGAGGTGTTGTACTTCGTTTTAAAGGTCAAATAAAATTTACTTATACATATAAATATTAATATTCTTACTTCAAAAGATATAGGGGTATTTTATTTTGTTACACTAGTACCTTCTTACCAATCTTTTCGTGATTAGATATTTTAAAGACAAACAGACAACAAATTAAAAATCGTAAAACCAGTTCAGCTTTTGTTGATTTATAAATGGTGTACGTAAATATTGTCCCAGGATAATGCTAGTTGCTTATTCAGGTTTCTTCTTCTATGTAATAGGAAAAAAGTCTATAGTTTTTCCAAGAGTTTGTTTGAAAACTAAAAATAACTTATTGAATTTCGTTGAAGAAGACAAAAAAAGAACGTAAGGCTATTGAATAAAACCTTCTTGCTTAAATAAATCATCTTGCTTACATCGCCTTACCGAGGCTTTATATGAGTATGTTAAGAGAAATAGCTAACACGATAAGGCAACCTTTTGTGTATTTTCTTGTAGGTAGAATATTTTATTCTCTACAAAAGAGAGTTTTGGAAATATATAAAGATAAAGGCACTAGCGGCTATTAATAATGTATTTTATGTATAAATATCATATGGACCGTTAGTTTTCTGGAAAAATTGTAGAGAAAATAAATTATGTTGTGTTTATTATTCCCCTAAATAATAATTTATGTTTTCTGTTCCAGGTAATACCCGTTATATATTTATTAGCTGTTAAATATTGCGTAAGTGGTTAATATTTTCTTACTTAATACATTGACAATGTTTTAATGATAATTTTGAACACTTTCACGTTGTTCAAATATTTAAACTGGTGACACTCACACCAGTTTAAATATTACAGACGTACTACGTAAATCAGTATAGGATAGTGATTTTATATTTTCATCAAGTTTAGATTTAAACGACCGGACCCAATAAAAAAATATCGAACAACGATTCAATTAATCTTTTATATTGCTTAACATTTGATGTCAAGTTTAGTCCAGACCGCATATTGCTACCAAGAGTAAATCATATTATTTCGTAAGGCAAACAGTTTTAAGCCTAATATTATATTAGGACTGGGTAATTCTGTTTGCGTTTATGGCTGCCTTACCGTCGAGCAACCGAGATTAATTAGCAACAGGTGTACCTTAAAGCTTACTATTCTTTAGGTACAAACAGAGGTAATATATTTTGTTGATATATTATACAGGCCTAAAGCACACTGGTTTTGTAAATATGTGTTAGATGCACTAGTAGATGCACTGCTAGTAGTTCATTTTACGAATTTTTAACCATTCATTTATTATGGCCGTTTTTTTGTTATGGTTACGATTTAGCTTAGTTTTCTATTCTAAGACTTTTTAACTTCAATTTACATGAGATATCAAAAATATATATAATTTTCACTTTTTTGTTTTTATAAACAATAATGACAAAATCACATCGCCAGAGCGACTTTTTAGATATTTCAGAGTCTTTTATTGAGCTCTTAGACACTACAATAAAATACGTAAAATTCATAAGTACACAGTTGTGTGTTTAAACAGATAATTATCTCACAAGTAGGTAACACAAACAAGTCTCCCCGTACTGTTTGCAGAAAGTGATTCGGAAAAGAAAAAAGTGGAAATGTGCGTTAATTTGAACTCTTTTCGTTCTAAACTGTGTCAGTCGGTTTGTCTTTGTGTCTACAATGTTTGTGGCTTACTCATGTAGAAAGTTTTATGCATATAGTGATGTTGAGGGAAACAATGCGTACCATTGATTCAAATGATAAGTTTATTTGTAGTATCTCTTTTTGACGACCTCCGTGGTCGAGTGGCGTACGCACCGGTTTCAAGGTGTCGCTAGCTCTGAGGTTCCGGGTTCGATCCCCGGACGGGTCAATGTAGAAAATTACTTTTCTACATCGTCTCGGGTCTGGGTGTTTGTGGTACCTTCATTGTTTCTGAATTCCATAACACAAGTGCTTTAGCAACTTACTTTGGGTTCAGAACAATGTATGTGATGTTGTCCGCATTTATTCATTTATTATTCATTTATTTATTCATCTCTATCTATGCATTTTAGGGCCAAGGATAATTATTTAACGTGGTTTTTATAACGTTTGGTAATGTCACTTTAGCGTATTGAAACACCCTTGAAATATCTTATAATTTAGTTTTTGGCCATTGCCGCATTGTAGTAATTTTTTGGATGAGCTGGTCATCGTGATTATTTCAGGAATAGTCGCCCAAGGCTTGAGTTTAAAAGATGAGGTTTTCAATTTATTTCGTATGTGATAAAAAATACCAAAATATAAGTAATACACCTTTTTCTTATAGAAAAACGACCAAGACGTGCTGTTTAAAACTAAATCAATCATACTACTTATACAGTTTCATCTCATAAAAACTGTATCTAATAACGGCATTAAATAATATACTTATCGATACAGTTACAGTTTTTATGTAATGGCGACCTTGTTATATATAATTATATAATCCCCTCCTACGTCAGTGAATGAGGTTCAATCACTCACTGTCCTCTAGTGAATGACTACCGTTATTGTTCATTCATCGGTTCAATTAATTATTTGAATTTTTCAATGACTTTATTTCCTTTAATTAGTAGTTTTTGGGCAACGGTTGTGTAGAGTCAATAGTTAGAGCAGAGAGTTATAGATTTTAAAGTAGTGTTTGAATTAACTGATTAAAACTGTATTTACATGAATAATTAATTTCAATTTATATAAGCATTCTAAAAAAAAAAACAAAAACTTAGAATAATGAGCCGTATGTACCTAAATGACGTATATTTACTAAAAAATAGGTAGATCAGATAATAATACAAGATAAATAGGAGTAAATTCAAAATACCTACGTAGAGCAATATAGCTACTAGAGGCAACTTTGTTGATCTAGTTGGTAATAAATACCATAAATAAAATAGAAGCCCATATTTCTACCATAATGCCAATAAAATAACAACTAATATGTAAAGCTGTGCTATCAACATAATAAAATCGAAATTTCACAGCATTGTGCTGGCTGGTGGCCAACATTGGTTGTTACTGCCGAATATTGGCCATACATGTCACGTTACTCGATATTACTCATACTCAGTTCGACATGTAGGTTGGTAAGTAATTTGATTGCCCTATGGACATATAAAGTATTGGTAATAGATGGGTCTTCGAATAATTTGATGGAAGTGACTGTAGGTATGGTTGGCTTTTAGTACCTACCTACTCTAATTTCAATGCCACGCGCAGCAGAACGATACACGTTTCGTTTGTTTTTATGAAGTATCTTATATATATTATGTTAATTTATTTTTCAGACAAATAGAATAAGATTTTGTTTTTCACTATACCTGTCTCACTACTAGAAAAAAAAAATATGCGTTTCTTTTTTTAAGCTTTTTCTTTCAGCCAATAAACTCTTCATGATTTAGGCATCACATTATAAAATAATAGAACAGGTGTATTCATTATTAAAAAATACTACTTCCCTTCTAACTTTAAAACTTTTTCTAAGGTTGGATTGGACGTAATCGGACTTTTAAAGTAGAGTCAGTCATCCAGTTTTACTCATCTTATCAGTTCAAAGCTAACTATATCTGCACACTGTTAACGTTTTAAGTATATTCACCAACAAAAACTCAGAATCCTACTAAATGATTAGCGATACTCTGCTAAATTACATTTCATGTATATTCTCGACAGCAAATATAATGTTTGATATTTGTCATTATTTCTTCGAGCTGTCAACCCTAATATATGTATATTGAAAACTGCCTCGTTGGCCTAGTGGCGCTAAGCGCGACTGCTACGCTAGAGGTCTTGGGTTCGATTCCCAAGTCGACCAAGGTGTTATTGGGTTTTTCTATGAAATTCTCAGTAGCAGGTCGGAGTTTGGATTTGTGCCCGGTTAGTGGCAATAGGCTCGCCCCCTATTACATGGGACCTAAACATACCGGCAAACTGTGGGTGTACATTGGTACACCTCTGCCTAACCCTTCGGGGATACAGGCGTGATGGTATGTTATGTTATGTTATGAATACTGTGAATTTAACACCCGACGCAAAAATTACGGAGTTTTAAGTTTGACGTGTCTCTCTGTGTGTGTCTGTCTGTGGCATCGTAGGTGCTAAACGAGTAAACCCATTATGATACGTTTTTTTATTGAAAGCTGACGTAATCGACATTGTTCTTTCGCACGATGCACTTGCTTATATTTGGCAAAGATTAATTGGGGAGATTGGGTCAGTATTTTGAGTTACGAAGAATTTTAGAAAATTAGTCAGAAGTGTTTTTTAAATTTTTAATTTACAGTTCTTTAGGTATCGATTATCTTTTTCATTATACTTGGATTGGAACATGAAGGTTAATAGGCTTAAAGTTGTCTTAGAGGTTAACGAACCTTGTGCCCTTAACCGTGAGCCTAAATTAGATAGAGCTTGTAAAAACTTGAACTAGTCTCGCATTTAAATTGTATTCGTGCTCAGGATATCTATGATATATTGAAGACTAGCTGTGCCTGCGACTTCGTTCGCGTGGATGACGAAACTTATCAATGAGTTTTTAACCGCAAAATTAAGTTTGTTTTTTTATTGTTTATACTTTCCCGGGATAAAAACTACCCAGTGTGGTGCCCAGGATAATAAAGAATAATTATACAAAGTTTCATCATAATCGAACCGGTAGTTTTTGCGTGATACCTGAACAAACAGACAGACAAAAATATTTTTTTTCACACTTTTGGGTTATGTGTCGGTCTAGTAACAACCCCCGCCATTTATTTTTTTGATATTTTCAATGTACAGAATTTTCACTTCTACAGATTTATTATAAGTATAGATTTACTTTCATGATTTTAAGTTGTCTGCTCAAATTCTTATTGAGGTGTCTCTTAATTACGCATTTATAGTACCTAACTTATTCTTATTTTTTATATTAATCTATAATCCAAATCCAGCCAATCTAATGGTTGACCTTTCAAGCGAGTTCTCGGTTACATTTTAATGACGCTGGCCATTAAGTTGTGCTCACTTACCGTGGGCACTTGATTCTAGGTAAAACCCTGATGTATTTCAATTCACGGATACCTAAGAGCGTTTCCATTGATATAGTGCATTTTTTAATTACTGCTAATATATTAAGATAATCTTGAATAGTGTATCAATCGGAGTTGATATCTAGATTCTAGACCCGAAGTTGGTTATTTTATTGTTATTTTTGTGTATTTGACTGCTTATCATTGAATAGGCAACACGTACCTGTTTTTTGGTATTATATGGATAAACAGAGTAGTCGTGAATTGCGAACAACCTTTTCAAATTGATTTCTTATGTGCTAGTCTCATTATTAAAATCAGAAGTGACAAGCGGCCAGGCTTCACGTCATGACCACATACTATATCTGTACTTACATAAAATAAACGAACCATAAACAGTATTATTTTTCTAAAATTTATTCTTTACGAGACAAAGACGCGGCTGAGCTTATTGCATAAATATCATTAAATTTGAATGAAGAACAACTTAATAATGTCGTTCCTTATTTAAATTTACGTCAATCTTTTTTATAAGAGTGCTGTAATTTGATAAAAACCGGTTTTTGAAGTGTATTATTTGCGTATTTAGGCTGATACGATATCGGTACGATATGTTTATCTAATCGCTGATTGTGAATGCGATAGATAAAAATAGATGGTCTTGAGTGCGGTCGTTTGAATCAAGATCGTTTCTGGTGTCGATGGCAATGAGAGATATTTCTGTGAAAGTACAGGGTTTTTTTTGGCCTAGTCATATGTATTGTTACGAATTTGTTACGGCAAATATGTGAAGCGAATTTTTGGACAAAAGCTATACATATAGCGGAATATAAGAGATCTAATTTAGTTTACGTTGACGAGAAACTTGATAGTAAAACAAATAATCTAGGCGTCACTTCATCAGCTTACTGTTTGTAAATATGACTCTAAAATATCGATACCTGTCGATATCATTCGATACTTCTACAAACAACATTCTTCAAAGTTTCATAGTCAGCATATAATAGTAAAACAAAACTTGAGGCAATGGAAACCAGCTAAGCATGGTATAAATGGAACGGTAAGCGTTTTATAATGACAGTACTGGGAAACTATGGGATATATCATTAATAGGAGATCGGTATTATATGCATGTTGGGCATAGCATTCGTAATTATGCCAGAGATTGTATATGTATATATAAGGTGCTATAAAAATATCTGCCACGGCTTTAATGGGAGGTAGTATTGTGTTTATAGATTACAATAGTGAAGAACTTTCGTACCCCGGAACAGTTAATTAAATTTTAGAAAACAAAATTGTTAAATTAACATTGACTCTATTCTGCATAACGTGGTTCACAAATTACGTGAATTCGGTGCGGAGCGGCAACAGCTTAGGACACGGGATGGTTTTATACTAATAAATCAATTCAAATTTATACGTTATTTTTTTTGTATGAAAAAAAATATGATAAATAATCAATAATTTATCTATACTATTGTAATCTATAAACACAATACTACCTCCCATTAAAGCCGTGGCAGATGTTTTTATAGCACCTTATATGTATAGGTTAAGGTTTCTTGTGTTTTAGTTTTAGTGCTTTTAACATAAGGTTCATTGACCGCTGTTTTAATAAGATTGTAAGCTAAATATTTTTAATTACAAAACCACTTTTGTTGCAAACTATAAAGTTGTAAATTTTGAGGAATTACTTACTTTATCGGCCGTCATAAACCCTCTTAGATATTTTGTGAAAAAGTTTGGCAATAATTGTTTCGCAATTATATATACCTACCACAAAAATACTAAATCAGTGTTAAAATACCTTGCCATTATCCTTTAGTTTAAAATTGAATAGTCTTGGAATATTACAAATATCATCATAAATTTTTCTAGTGCTCAATACGCTTTAGATTTCAGTACATCTGCATAAGAGAAACTACCTAAAATCCAACCATAATTAACTAATCATGAACATCATAGTTTACAGAGAAACCTTATCTTCTCACGTAGGCCATCAATTACCGTCTGCTTAAACAAACACAGTGTGACGTCACTCCGGATATATTTGGACATGTGACATTAACACCAATTCACACGGCGGGGGAAGATTTTCGTGAATTACAAGAATCATGTAGTTACCTGAATTTGTTGGCTTGTTATGTGTGCGTCATTTTATGCAGAATAAGGGTTCCCACAGAATACTGCGACTTCCCATCGCATAGCATTTATCTGCGAGCTCGCGTTCCATTTTGAAATAATTTGAAATACGATGACGATGTAATTATGACGCCTGTTAGTTTCATTTATTTATATAAGTTTTAATTTTAGAACAGTTTTAAGTTTTTGTTCTTCTATTGTAATTAAGTATTGTATTTATTTAAATAAATTGATTATTTTCTTGGTTACCCATACATAAATAAATTTGAAATAAATAAAGTTCAAAATGGAACGCCAGCTAGCAATTAAGCCCTAAGAAAAATAGCCAAAATTGAGTTGTAGGTCCTTTGATAAAGTGAGTTAGGAACGTCCATATATTGGTATTATGGATTTAAGGCAAACAAAAAAATACGAAGATTCAGTAAATGGAAACTTCGCGTACCATCACTGTTAAAAGTGTAGTATTTTTTCAAAATCTTAAAGACGGATATATAAACATAAGTCAACATCCCTATTCAGCGCGAATTATTTCTTATTCTAAGATTTTTTTTGTAAACTATGTGATTACCTTTATTTAATCAATTCAAAGTACCCTTACTGTTTATCTCTGTGTCGATAGTCTTTTTAGAATAGAGTTTCCAACTCCTAGCGAGAGTTCAAGAGTTGAAACGTTAGAACTGGAACTAACCGAGCTACTAAAGTTAAGTTAAAGCTAGTTAAACCTTGAGTTCTCCAGTATTCTGTGTTTAGTTAGTATCTGGTAGTTGGCTAACTGTGGTTCAGCTAATAGAGAGTATGTTGTGTGACTAGTGTATAAATTAATCTTTATTAAAATTAACGGCTGAATTGTGGTCTGACTTTCATATAAATGTTTTTACATAAAAAAGAAGCGTATATTTCTTCAATGAATATTGGTGAATTTTTATATAAAGACGTGAACATTTCGTTATCGAGTAATCCGCCAAGCTGTCTAACTATAATTGTTTGGAATTCAGCTTAACCCGCCGATAACACGAAAACTAAAGGTCACAGCGAGCGGAACTAACCTAGCTAAATAACAAACAAGTAAACACGCCGATAAATTATTTTCCAATCACGTTCATAACCGCGAACATGAAAATTTTCAATGCGTAATAGTAACGACAAGTTCGAACTGCGCGTGCGCTGAAACGTGCGGTTATCTTAGATTTACGATGCTGTTTACTACGGGTTCGACAAGGAGCTGCTGGTATCGAGTTGCTAACGACAATGGCGCTCTGTGCGTTACCACGTGGCGACACGTGGCGCAGTCATTGTTTACATCGCGTGATGTACTTTTTTCTGCACATGTATGTGATCAGGTTACCAGTTCCCATTGTTCGAAATCTAGAAAGTTTATTTAAGAAATCTTTACATATTAAAATGCCTCAAATGTATGCATGCGTAATGGACAATGCGTTTGTCTTGCACTGACATGTTTTACGTCGCGACGATTGCTACCTGACCTACTTTAAATTTTCCACTGACGCATCCTCGCATCTGCCGGGAAGACCTCGGCTCACATATTACATCCAGTTCGTTCCTAGAAGTACCAACAATGTCGCCAACATAACGTGCCGTATAAAATAGTAACGGTATCGCCATGGGAGTACCGCAAGGAATTCGTCTGGGACCCTTTTTGTTTATGCTCTTCGATATCAAGTGACTGTGGCGTAGTAACCTAAAGAATTCATAACACAAACTAGTGAAATATAATGCCCCTATTTACGTGGAACGTCGTGCAATATCAACATAATAGAGCCGACACGTGGGCTTCAAACGTGAATGACCGGCGACTTCAGGCTTCGCCTTACCGTGTTTATTGAACGGAAGGCGCTCCTACTCACTGTTTCATTACTCAATATAATATCGATAAATTAGCATTAATCTGTTATTATTAGCTTAAATTACACTTTCGAGTGTTTTCTGATGCGCGGTTGTTCTTAGGAAAACGATACTTCAGGCATATTTATGACCTACCTCAAACGCTTTGAAGATATTCCCTTTATTTTCGTCTATTCTGCTGTTTGTTAGAGCCGCGAAGTGCTTGCCAGGTATTCATTTGTTTTTAAACTATTGGGCACTTATCAAGGCCGGTAACAATAGGTTGGCTACTATTCAGAATATTTAACGTTGGTTTTACGGTCCACCTTGACTTGTTTACTGTTCAGTCAAATCGGTAGAAATTACTAACGTTTTCATGTAATCTAATTATAATGTCCGTGCCACGTTATGATTGAAGGAGTTTTTACCGATATCGTTTTTATCGCTTCTTATAAGCAATTGTGCAAACTTATTCAAATTATTAGGTACGGTATTGTGTGTAATATTGTGTTTACAAAACGTGATGTAATTAAATTCATTCACAGGTATTCAAATAGTCTGTTGTCGTGTGTTGCTTAAATTAAAATATTATGTACTAAACTTATCTGTTTAACAAAAAATTGTAAAACTTTATTTGAAGTTTGACAGACATGTTTGTGAATGAACAATAGTTTGCCGTTGTTTTGTGAGATGACATGACTTTACAATTGCTGTAACAATAGACATTGTTGTCTTTGACTTTCCCTTTATCTTCCAGTCTTGAGTAAATTGTGATTTTAAATGTAGGCACGAAGTTCAAAGTAATAAATAGTGACCAAGTTTAATTGTTTTTGCCAGATTCTGCGCGTGATATTTTGTTTAACTATTTAATTTATTTAATCTAAGAACATTTTGTCACGGACTCAGTTATTCGTTTTCGGATTACTACATAAATAAATACATTGTTAAATATATCGCGGAGATAAGTTTTTTGGTTTTACAAGTTATTTGAGCACTCATTGTGTGTGCAGTGTAAAGCATTCATTTGTTTCTGGATATACATCCAAAAACAAATGAATGCTTTACACACAGAATCCGTGTCCCCACAAAATGCAAGTAGACCAAACACCACCATCGTTTTATACGATAATAGTCAATGCGTTTGTCTATAAATTAATCGTTCATCCAATTTGGGAAAGCGGAAAATCACCGGAGCGAACTTTGGCGCCAGATGGACGCGTGCCAGCCTTTCACTGCGTTATGGTCACTCTTGATAACTTGTCGCTATTATTTTAACGGTTATTAAACAATCATGATGATACGTGGTGATATTTCCGTAAATAAACAAAACAGGCTTAACGATTACAAAAAAAACTTTTAATATATCTGGTGTTTCGATCTTGTAATGGCGAATTAAAATTAAGAGAATAAAATTTGTCAGGAATAACGAAATTAGACGTCACAATGTACGGAATTCAGTTTTGAAATAACTACGTGTTGTAGATAAAATATGCTGTAAAGAAATGGGAGACTTTGAATAAACAACACGTAAAAACAGGAGAGTAAAATCTCATTCTTAAAAATCTGTTGTCGCCAATATTGTCGTATATTGTTTTAGTTAAAAGCTCTCTATTACGAAATAAGTATGTTGAAGCTTTTACTGCGTCGTTTTCTTCGCTCGTGTAATAGCAGAAAATATCAATAGGTAATGTTAAACAATCTAGACTCGTGTCGCAGACATACTGAGCCCATAAAAATCGTTGGTATTTTTAGCAAGATTTTGTTGACACGAACACATTACACAGATTACAAACATCGTACGGACGCGCGGACGGCCAATTTGTCGATCAATATAGAAAAATACCTAGCAAACATTATTTGACCTACTTTTATCTCCAATCATGTTTTTGTCTTCCTAGTCATAATACTAACATTGGACTGACTTACATGTAGAGCTAACATAAAATGTTAAGTTCAAAAACGGGTTACATGCAGTTTAAAAGCTGTTAGAAGTTTGGAATATGTTATTATGCTTCATAAATCATGGTTCACCCACACAAGTCGTTTGACACCCGATAATCGCTTTCCATTAAATCTTTAACAGATTTAATTCACGGAGAAAATTGGTTTAGGCCCGCTTTACAGTTTTGTAACGACATCACACAAGACCTTTTCTATTCTTCCAATAATATAATGGCCTATTATTCTGCCTAAAAATACGTTTCTAAAATACTTTTATTTACATAAGAAATGTAGAAATGTTATAGCAATAAAATAAAATCTATCAGCCATGCGCTAAAAACTTTTTCCGGTTTATTTATTTTTACAGTCGTTTCAAGATGGCTGACACAAATATCAAAATGATATATTGTCCACTATATTTAATTTAATGGCGTATTGCTTACAAATTTCCTGTAATTTATTCTTAAATGTTATGTTTTTATGTTTGCGTTCTAGTTTATGTATTGAAACTATGTTAAAACGTAGTAAACTGACCATAATGTTTGACATCATGATGATCCCATATTTCAAGGTGCGGGTCGATTAATATTTGGACATAAGCCAGGTTTTAGGACACACAGTACTAAAGTATTAGATGACACTGGAATTCGTATAAAATTATTTTGGTACATTCAAAACATGTAAATAAACAAAAGTGCGATGTTTCGTTTAGGATATTTGAATCAAAGTCAGTAGCTAAATGTGCTTGCGTCAAAATGAATAACAAAATCAGAACAAGTTCTCATTAAATTCCGAACTCAAAATGTAATAACAGCTAAAATTAACAAAGCAATAATACGAATTATGGTAATTACGGATTAAATTATGTCTGAAATTGTGAAAGTAAGTGAAGTCTTGCCTTGATATTTCAAGGAAACAAAACCTTTTTCATTTCCCACTGCTTAATTATATAAGGAGACATTTCCATAAAATAGCATTTTTATGGCCTTTCCTTAACGCAACAAAAAGGCTGGATCCTTTGTTTTGAAGTTTTAAAAGCTTTTTAAAATAAAACCTAAAAGATAAAGATATATTTTTTTATTAACTTTTACAAAATTATAGTAGATTTGGGTGTGGATTTAATGGTTTAATAATATCAATCGGCCATGACAAAATACGTATTTCCTATTATATTATCAGTTTAAGGTTACTGTCATATTGATAAAGTTTTGCGAATTTTATATCAAGGATTGTCTTGTAAAATATTCCTAAACGTTACATCGACATAAAATAAGAATTTGACCTCGGTACAGGATATGACATACTTAAACAAGTAATCAAGTTAAAAAAATAGCAAGTGATTTGAGTAGCTGAAAACTTTCCATAAAACATTTATATTTAAAACTAAATATTGGAATTGCAAATTTATACTACGTATAAACTATTAACTACGTTCTAACAAATTACAAAGGAACAACATTGCGTAGTAACTGGAGTTTTCCCGGATTATGGGCCGGTTCTTACCATGTGCGACAGAGATGCAGGTATAGGTTAGAAAGGGATGGGTAGCAAACAACAGTGACCCTGAACGTAAAGATGGCCTAGTCCCGGGTGGATCAATAATAAAGGACAAAGGATGGAACGCTTTGACGCAAGGCAAACAGAAACCGGCCCTTAAACACCCAAATATAACAATAAACATGACATAAAATAATATCAACTAATAATATAAGCTATTTTAAGTAGCTAGACTTATTTTTATCGGAATTTGTAAGGCGTCTTGTTATGTTGATAATCTGGTTCGGCTTATTTTTTGCGTTCATTCAACTCTAGACCTAAAGAGACCTACAGTAACCTTGAATTCAGTAAGTTTATTAAAGGCCTTTGCCCTTTCTACGTGTGAAGATACTTTCTGTATTAAGTTTTATGACCATTGGAGTTCACTGTCTAGGTTATTGTTATTAACAAGGAGAGATTTTATTTCTTTGTAACTTTAATACGAGTAAGTAGCTATACTTTAATTTCATATGTATTGTCACGAACAAAAATGTGTATACACTCTTCAATTTTTCATTGATATTCTCTTTAATTCTAGATTAGTGTTGTTAAATGTGTTCTGAAGAAATTATTGAAAACAGTTCCTTAATCATGTCCATATTTTTCTTTTCGGGTTTCATCGCAAAAGTCTCGCTAATTGTATGTTACAATTTCGCTATGTGTACACATATTTTAGCTCGTGACTGTACGAGTATGTCTGAACTTTAAACTTTGTTTGTAGATAGAGTGAAATGTTAACAGAAAATATTTTAAATTTGATATTCTACTAGAAACTATAAAGTTTGGTTTTAAACCTTTTTGGCGCTACATTGGCTACGAATCGTTTCCTTTAGAGTTTTCCGAGAAACGAGAAAATATATTCAGTAGTGGATTTTCATGTTATTTGGCCCAGTTATTTACGTGAAACTTGGCAAACCAACTTCTATGCAAATTCTATTTTAGACCTTGTATTTTAACGCTTTAGCTATGATATTTTAGCTAAGAGAGTTTTAAAATCATGTTTTCAGTTCTTATTGCTGAAGGGAACTCTGTTTAGTCAGTAAAGTGACTAAACTACAACCGAAATATGAGACATAGTTGCAAATTGCTTGTGCAAACATGCTGTATATGTATATTGGCTTATCTTATTAAATACATAAGATCCACGATTACAAGCCACGAGTTCATACAGTGTATGGAAGTCAGTGCCCAGAGCAAAACCAAGATATTCCTAAACGAATGATAACGACATTTATAGTAAGATATTCCTCGTATTGCTTAATGCAATATAAATCCACGTGAAAAACGTTGTTACGGCGCAATCATGGGCCATTGTGTATATGTACGAATAATATAACATAATATAACAATAAGCTAATCTTTGTAATAACGTTTAATACTTGACAATTTACCTCCCTTATCTCAGTAACAACATGTCATAGATAATAATACCAACTAAGTAGATCTTACTAAGCCTAATCATAAACAATTATAAGTTGCCTAAATAAAAAAATGTCATGGCTAAAAAACAATTCATGTGTTATGGTCATTTGGTCATCGCTCCGTAACGACCCTGCTATCTAAATTGGCCAAATTGATAAAAAAAAAACCGTTTGTTTATGCCATTCATACAATTAATATTCAACACGTTTGGAGGTCTGGCTTGTTATCGAGTTATGTAACTAGTGTGATAGTTGAAACAATGACAATAATCTGTTTAATTATGTTTACGACTGTTTAAAATGCTTAGACAAAACACGTATGATCTAAACAACGAGGAATGATTGGAATTTTTAAATCGCATTTTGGAGTCAAATTAATAGTTTTCTGTTCAAATTCAAGATGCTGTCGATTAGATTCGAAATTTTTCCATTTAATGATCACTTCCTATATTTACCGATTTTACGTAAACAGCTGAGATGTTTTAACACAGATCGCTATACTAAAAATACGAAGACCACACATCGTCACATGAGGTTTATAAGAATAATGTTATGTAAATAAAAAGACCGAACGGCGAATGAATACACATTAAATCAATTGAGTTTTTTATGTCAGTGTTAACAAGCATGAACTATAATATAGAATAAAAAATCTGTGTAACAAAATGTTAATGAAAGAATCAGAAAAGCATCACTACATAACTGGATTTTTCTCACCAAGTCAAAGGGCTTTTGAAAAACTTCGAACGTTCGGTTTTTTAATCGCGCAAGAGGCCATTGTTGCCACCGTCAACAAAGCTATAAAGACTCCGCGACTCCACGTGCCACGTGTTTGGCATAAATACCGCGTTTCAAGGTTGCCGCGAATAGTGAAGAACTTGTTCGGGAACAACACTAGTACCCTAATCGAATTTCGAACGTAAATTGAAGTTTTACCAAAGAGGGTTCTTTATTTGAATGACGACGGACAATTATGTCACAGCCATATTGACCATTACGTAATATTAATAAAAATAGAATATAATTATATAATTTTTTGGTTGATATTTATTTATAAGCTGATTTAGAATCGTATAGTGCTGTTATGGAACTGGATTGAAATTTAAAATAGATAAAAACCGGTCTACGTAAATGGCTAATGCTATGCCATATTTTTTGATTCGTCCACGAATTTGAGTTAGAATATACCTAAATAAGTTTAATAATTTTACGATAATCGCGTCTATTGTCTTAGAGCTTTATTGGTGCCCTCTTAGGTGAAAGCTGATTATTTCATTTACGATTTCTCGAACTTAGGTTCTTTGTTATGATATCGAAGACAATGTTTTTCCACTCTTTATGTCAATGACTCAATAATATAAACTTTAATAGTATGACGTTAAACAAAGAATACATAGTAATTATATTCACGTGACTGAACAGATGGTTTTGAATAATGTTTTGAACTATACAATTAAAAGATTGCGACGCAAAATGTCGGCCAATCCATTTTAACGAGAATTTTGGTAAAAACAAACAAGATAGGAAAATTGAAAAGAAAACAATACTTAATACTTAATTAAAGTTTATAAACGACATTGATAGATTATGACAAGGGCGTGTTAATTAATTTGTAAATGCATATAGTCAATATTGTTGATAAGAGTTAGATACACGAAAGAATATGCGTTGTATAATTTTTCTACACATAATTTTTTAAATATATTATTATTTTAATACTACATACGGAAGTCGCGATCTAAAAATATTTTTTGCGCTATCAAGTATATAGTTAAAAATCCAAACTGAACAAACGTGTTATTTTAAATTTCGAACAGCTTAAATATGAACAGACTTTTTTTTCTTAAATATTCTTCGTTCAGAGGCGCGTGTAGCATGTCTACAGCCAAGGTCTCGGTTCCTGACGCAACTTGAACATCGCGGAGGCGATAAACTACAGCTATACTCCATACATTATTTTTCTCTGTGAGCTATACTTTTATTTTTAAACCGCAGTGGAAGCACGTGTACGTGATGTACGGTCGATAACGATGATGTAATCGTGAAGTGTTGGTGTCCTTCGGAGCTTCAGCGAGGGTTAATGTCAAATTGACAAGTCTGGCTGTATGGTAGATACGTTTGCTTTACAGTTAGATGATATTATATATATCAGGATTTGAATATTGAACTTAAGTTATTTGTCAATTTGAATTTTGAATATTCATTTTACGTTTTGGTTACAATTTTTTATGCATAAAATGTCAATAAATGACACGAATGATGTTAAAATAATATTACTTTTAAAATCTAATTATTGTTATTGTTTACTTGTTTAGTGTCTAGCCGTAGATTAACAGAAGTCAATAAAAATCCCAGCAGCGTCGAGTTGATCTCTGAACCAAGGATTACACGTTGTTATTGGTACGTGACATCTTGTTTTCTAGTTGACAATTATTACTTTATTCGATTGCTTGAAGATCAATCAATCCTATGGAATTTGCAGAAATAATTATTCATGCATAATTTTTTAAGATCCTTACTATTGCGTGAATGTAAATCGAATGCCATCGCAAGCTGGTATTATTACTAGAACTTGTTATTGATTTTTTAAGGACTATTAAATAATAGTATACAAGAATAGTTCAAAGTCTGTTCTTCGGGCAGGTCAAGGCACTTTGATCTTGAATTTTGCGTGTTTTGTAACTAAACATCAACATTGTCTATTGGCATGAATCACGGCTCGTTTCATATTTTCGCGACTGCTAAACAAACGCCTACGGCTGTCCAGCTGGTATACGATTTATGTAATCTATGTACACATACATGTTATGGTGAAATACTTTAGAAAAATATAAACGAACAGCTGTAATTTTTGATTTTATTTAAATAAACTATATATTTATGTGCGTATAATCTCCAGTCCTTATTGACAAGTAGGTAAACAATAGGACAAATGTGAAAAAAGGATTAAAAAATTGAAAATATCTTTACCATTTTTCTTCCATATGAATACCTAAGTCATTTTCTTATTAAACTGTATAGCAGAAAACTAACCATTTTTTTAACACAAACCCCGATTATCGCTTCAAGGGCTGGGCTTGTAAGACGTAAAGACCACCCCTAGTATAGAATAAATGTTGCGACCAAGAGGTCGTAAACATTTTATAGGTGACCATAACGGTTGAAACTGGTCAAGGACAAATTGAAATGAGTGTTCCGTACTACTTAAGTTAAAGACTCTACTTAAGAGCTTCCGTTATACGTCACGTTACAGAATTTAATTCTTTTTCATTTTCATTTTTATTTTCATTTTCCTCTGTTTTTATAGTTAGCGATCTATTTCGCCCTCGTCGTGGATCGATGGTAACTAAGACTCGACTAAGACTCTAAGAATCGATGAAGACTATCCTAGAAAAATAATACTTCTGTGTTCCATACTATTCGCATTTTGCGTTATTGCAAACTTTACTTATTGGTAAAACAGACTTCAAAAACCCTTGTATCTGTTTTATATTGCGCAAAAACAGCGAGTTAAATATGTGTCCAGTTAGTAACATCGCAATTAGTCACACAGTAAACACTCATAACTATACTATCTTGTAACACAATGTGTTATATTGTATTACAACTACAATCTAACACGGTGTATCGCTATCCTTATTATATAAGCCAGCGTAATTTTATACAAGTGTTTGTTCTGGCGATCAAGGTCGATCGCTTCGGCTATTTTCGTCGCCGAATCGTGAATCGTAATTCGCCGAGTTGGTCAGACGACGAAAAATAGTATCGTGTACACGTGAGTTTAGTCTAATGCTAATGTTAGTTGTTCTCGTTCGAAAACGCGAATTAACAAGTGAAGAACGAGATTTGAAAATGTTTTGCGACATTCGTGATTCTGATTTGTGATTAGCAATGTATAGTTCCCACACATTCGTGTAAATGTTCGTCTCGTGTGCGAATGTTTGCTAGAATATTAAAGGGTATCATGTTACTAGGTTTCATTGGCTATTACACTGTAAGGTTAAGCAGCCATTATACTTTGTGACGTCATAATAGCGGAAACGTTAGGGCTGGTGGATTTTATTTAGAGTAGTTTTTAATTCAAGACTTTTTATGTTCGTCCAAGGTTTTAATACATTTGAACAGTGTTGATGTTGAAAAAAGGAGAAAATTACAATAGAGTATATTGAGGTAGGTTACAAATTAAAACAGCTGTCTTGCCACATATGCCTACCTCAATTATTATAATATTACAACATCTACTTCATATTTGACATTCATGGTAAGCGCTGAAGCTTTTATTTGACACTTCAAAGTACATTGCTCTGTTTGATCAACAAGACGTTTTAATGTTGTTTTAATAACGAGCGATGGACATTGTCATGTGGTAACAACAGTGGATTCGCACTGACTTGATTATGTAAAAAAATGAAACTAAGCAAGAATTTTAAGTATACATGACAAGGACCGTAAATAACAACTTAAACTTTAAAGTTTGTCAACTAAAAATATAAGGGGTACATAACTAAATATAACATGATTACATCAATCACTTTTCAGAAATATTAATTGACGTCAAAACTTTTTAATTAATTGAATTGATACAAGAAAAGGGCTTGGAAAACTTCAGCTCAACAAGTTAGAGAAAGTCGTCATAACTTTTTAATGTGACACGGGAGACGGGATAAAGTTATGAAGCCTTTAAAACGGTTATTTATTTTGCCGATAAAAATAAGCGACGTGTAAATAGATTCTACACGTGTTTTAGTTGGAATTGAATTAAATGGTATCTTGATTCTAGCTTTTTTATTTACTCTTGTATGTATTCTTTAAGAAACAGAGGTTGAAATTAAGTTCCTTATTTCCATCTGTCAGCCCCTTATACTGTACTATTAAACATAAGTAAACCGTTGTTACTGATAGGTCAATATCTACACCATAATGTCTTAAGCCTAAACCTATCCAAAGCTATGTCGGGGTCGGCTTCCAGACTTACCGGATTCAGCTAAATTCTGCCTATCTGACGTCCACAACCCATGTTACAGGGTAAAATTATCTCATTTAATAAAAAGGAAGAATGTAATATAGTCAAACACGTCTCGTGATATAAGCGTGTATTTGTCGTTCCAATTTGCTCTGTCCCGCTTTACATAAGCTGTTATCGTGAACACAAACATTGACATTGTACAGCGAATATCTCGCCTTATATAACATAACTCAAATTATACAAATAAGCTAACGTGTCCTCGGTGAGTTCAAATTGTTTTGTTTGATGCGAACGTTAGAGAATGTGACTAGAATTAATGAAGCGAGTGGTACACGCTTTTGTCCTAAACTTTAAGACAGCTAAACCCTCGAAACTTAAACTGATTGAATCGGATTTAGTTCAGCTCCTAAGTAGGATGTTTTAGCTTATAATTATTAATTGGAAACTATTTCCCTTTCAGCATTCGAAAATAAATACATTTTGAGAGGATGTTGAATAGCCTGCAAAATGTTGAAAGCAAAACTATTTATTCAAACGAGCCGTTTTTCTTTTACACGTTACCTACAGAATCCAACTTATTTCTTTTAAAGCGTACAACCTTTTATCACTACGACGCTGTTAAATGCTATATGTAATCACATTTCCTTACTAGCTAAATAAAGCAAACCTGACGAATATCAGTCTTCTGTTAAGATTATAGTAATTAATACTAGTGAGTAATTATGACCAAGTCTTGGTTTTCCGTTGATTAGCAGACTAACGCATTTAGCCAATACATAAAGGAAGTCGTAAAACTAACCGTAATGTGACTTCATTATTTTTCTTCATTAACTCAGAAATTGCTGTTCCTTACAAATTGCAAGACATAAAAGCTACTCGTGTTGACACCTTTTAGTTTATTTCTATGTTCTGAAATATAACAGAATAGTTCTGTTAGAGAAAAGAGGTGATGTCTTTATAGGTCAACCTTTTTCTGTCAATAGAAGAATAATATGACGACCTCCGTGGTCGAGTGGCGTATGCACCGGTTTTCAAGGTGTCGCTAGCTCTGAGGTCCCGGGTTCGATCCCCGGTCGGGTCAATGTAGAAACAAACTTTTCTACATTGCCTCGGGTCTGGGTGTTTGTGGTACCTTCGTTGTTTCTGAATTCCATAACACAAGTGCTTTATAGCTACTTACTTTGGGTTCAGAGCAATGTATGTGATGTTGTCCGCATTTATTTATTTATTTATATCAAGGAAACAAACTTAATTCTATAACTTCATAATACGGTCGACAATATATCGAAGCAAGCGCGCATATAAATACATAGTTACATTATTTTCATATACACTTATATTAAACTACATATATTTTGCTGTTTATAGATATTATATAATTTACACATATTTTAGAGTGGGAGTGTCTGCGAGAGGATAACATTAAACTTGCAACGAATGAGTTTACATATCCAACAGCTATCTTATCAGTACCCAGTGCATCTATAAAACCTATACGTTTAGTCTAGGTCTGGCACATGCAAAACATGCACTTGGTGATATCTAATCTATAGCAAACAAAACTTGAGACACCTTGTACAAACTGAACCTTTTGAAGTATTTGGCATGGAGTGGGAATAGTAGCCATAGAGGATAGATAGGAAATTACAGAGTGTGTATATCAGGGTATGAACAGTGACCATTAGTATGAACTAGTTAGTTCGTTTAAATTGGATTAAAAGAGAGCGCACCGTATTAATAAAACTAATAATACTAACAAATACTACCCATATAAAATCGTTCTTCCAAAATAACTAAAAGCATTAAACGAGTGTACCAAAAGCAGGTAGAAGGCTTACGCTAGGCAAAATGGGCTTATAGCGATACGCGCACTCTATATTTTTCCTTTTTTTACTCTATGTAAACGGCCATCTTTGTTTTATGACGTCATATAGCAATTCGTTATTTAAGTGTGAACTTTGTTTATAGCTAATATTGTTAATCAACATCCCTTAATCTTCCGTTTTAGACAATGTTGCTTAGATCAAAGTTGTTTATGTAAGCGCAAGGGCATTGAATCTTGTGCTCTTGAAATTGATCTATGACCCTCATATATAATCCTGTATTTAAGTGGTTATTTGAAAAGGAAGGTATTGTTCTATATATACTTGGTACAAGACATGTCTTTAATAATAGACCTATTAATATCAATGCACGTAAATTATATGCATAATAACGATTGACGTACAACATGAATAATAAAATTTTAATAAACCACAATTCTCGTTTCTTCCACCATCAATAAAGCAACTACAGAAGCTGCAAAGTTAGTACAATTTTACGATTGGAAACCACATATACCATGGTTGAGGCACAAATCATGCGCATGACAGCTGATCAGTATTATCCAAGCAAACAGATTAAATATTATTTGCTAACAGAAAAAGCCTTTATGCGTTTGTCTAGCACACACACAAGATAAACACGTGTTTCCTGTATAATGTTTAAGAATTATGTAAAACGTTGTGTTTCAATGTGTGCTATATTTTTACAATTGTAATTTTAATGTCATGTTGTGACTTGTTGAATAGATGCACTTATGATTGTTTAAATCAGTCTAAAGTGTTATGCCTTTTTGTAA
This sequence comes from Autographa pulchrina, assembly GCA_905475315.1. Taxonomy (NCBI): domain Eukaryota; kingdom Metazoa; phylum Arthropoda; class Insecta; order Lepidoptera; family Noctuidae; genus Autographa; species Autographa pulchrina. Next base: position 3,760,856 of record FR997775.1, read on the forward strand.
TTGTTGGAACTTCAGTCCTTGAGTAAATTGTGTGTTATTTTGTAAATGTTTTACTGTGCACTGGTGTAACAAAAATGTATTACTCAGACGCATAATAGCTAAACATTTAACAGAAGGATATAACATATAACTATTACTTACACCTATTAGTAATGTTTTTGATTAGATAGCCTCATAATTCGTGGGTTCTCATTCTTTTAGAGCTCTTATCTTTCTTCATTTCCACCTCACAAAGATTTACTTTTCTTATAAATGCTAGAAAATGGTTCATCTTGGCACTAAAAGAAAAACTAAAAGCTATGTAACGTGTTCTGTCAAAAAACTTCTGTTTTTCTGACCTTAATTGCTTTTACGTGACTAAATGTCTACCTAGGTGTAAGCTACTTAGTTACTTATACAACTTCCAATTAGGAAGCAAGTTATTATATTTAATGTCTATTAAGTGCAGGGAAGTCGTAATTAAACCGAGGCAGTGAGACATTGGTATAGATAGATGTTGATTGCAATATGATTAGGTATTCCGTGGAAGTACGGTATAGCGGTCTGCAGCCTTTGTGTCTCCCCTATATAGGGTAATAGGTGTGACTTGGGTCTAGGTATATAACTAGTACCTAATTCTACGTATTATAGTCGTGTTAGTACCTATGTCATGTGCAGTGACTAATGTGTACTTGGGATAGAAACGTGACTGCAGCAGACTTGTTTTAAAAAGACTATCATTTTTGAGAACTTAGGTAATTTTAGCTGTCTTAAGAATCGGTAATGTTTTTTTTCCATACTTAAACTTTTTGTCTTTTCAGGAAAGGATCAACTGTCAATATTTAATAATCGTTTTTGCTGAACATGGGTCTACCAAGATGTTTAGGTTGTTTTATGTAAAAATATATTTACAAAAACTATGTAACGTATAAATTCTCTTACATAATAGTAAACTATTATGTAAGAGAATTTATACGTAAAAAACATAGAACTTGGTTTCTCTTGGTTCTGCAAAGGAGTATCTATAAACTATTCCTCGCATATTCTTAGTTGGAATATAAAATATATTGAAGATAAACTATTTACCACTACTTAACATAACTATGAGGAAATTAATAACGAAAACATGTTATTAAATTGTATTCAAGATTTCACACGTAGTTTCATTTCATATAAGTGAAATATTACAATAAAAAATAACTTAATAATATTACCGTTTTAAATCTGTTTAACTATGAAACTGTACCAAACATTATAAGCAGAGTGAGTTTCGAATTAAAATACTAACAATTATTGTTTATTTGATAAAAAAATGCAAATACTTAATCGATAATACGATGCTAATTATTAAGCGCTTCTATTACTGCTTAGCCTTGAGTAACGGCGCAAATAGAAATAACATCAAACAAAAACAATGGAGTGTTATTTTTGCGTAAGTAGCAGTTCTGCGTATTTCATGTTTTTACACAGGTTTGGGTAAAATATACAGCTGATGAAACATAATCATTAAACATATTTGCTTAAAGTGTGTGATTTAATATTTATTACGATATTATTTCTGTAGTTGAAATTAAAAGGCCTTTTGTTGTAAGTATGTATAACCAAATTAGATTTCGCGTCTTGAAAGATCTGTGCTTGTGCACAATAAAAAAGATTACAGTCAAAGCGTTTTTAAAACGCATTTTACACATTTTTACCTAAACATTGACGGTGAAATTAGTGTTCTTATTAAGAAAAAGTCAAGTGACTATTGAAATATGCAACTTCTTACACAAAGGTCAAAACATGAAAAGCCTAAAAAACAGTATGCGGTAACAATATAATTAGGCATTACGTTTGACCAGCCCGTAACTGCATTCAATCATAAAATGGCCGCCGCATTGAATGCAATCCTCGTGCGTGGCCAACACGTGACCGATAGCGCATACTACGCTGCGTCAAGTGCATCAGACTTGCAGCCTACATGTGCTTTGTCGCAGCATTATGTAATGGACCGCCCGCAAAACAAATGCAGCTTTTTCGAAGTATTTTGTGCTTTTGTCGAAGATAAAGTGAGTCAGCCATTAGACAGTCTGCCCGTGACCATGGCACCTGCAAATGCGTCAAAACGAAATGCGACAAAGTGAACCGCGATAGAATCCGTTAAAAAGGTGTTTTTTTTTCAGTGTTAAGTTAGGCTCAATGATTTAAAAATTGATTAAGTCAGAGGTCTCGCGATTTATTTTTACAATTTTGATCACTTTTGACATTCAGCAATAAGGAATCTAGCTTCTAGAGTAAAACGCTACTTAACTTTAAGACGTTCTTAAATGCCTATCTTTTGCTACTTCACATCTCTAACCACTTCCCTATCCAATGAGTCACATATGAACATCCCATTGTTTAACAATTGTGTCTACTGGCGCTGGCAGGACAGTTAAGTTCACAAATACACTACGAGACTTAACGGCGACTTAAGACTGATTGCCATTTGTTTATATTACTTAATGAATCTTATATAAGAGCAGATCTGATATACTCATCCTTACAGATAAATAACTAGGTACCGAGTTGTGTTAATTCTAACATAGCCGGCAGTTAAGACAGGCGCCGTTTGCATAATGCGGGCTTAAAACTTGGCAAGTGTGAGAATTTTTAATCCAAATATGTTCTCTGGGGATTAGGCCATTCGAAGACTGAGCCAACAGTTTTGTTTCTGCTCTGTATGGGAACAATTCGAGTTTGGTTTTCTTTACAATTTAACCACTTCCCTGCCAATGAGTTACATATGAACAATCCCATTGTGTAACTACTGTGTCTGTTAGCGGGACAGTAAAGTTGTTAAGTTACCTTCCACACTATTCTCCTCTTATTTTGTACTAAGTACGATTACTTCTAAAGATTTGATCAACGGAACAGAAACTGCATCCTATAACAAAGATTAACTAGACATGTAGTAAAAGTGAGCGAGTTATCTATGAAAACATTCCAACTTATGGTATCGTGTTTTGATACTGCGAGATAAACTGAAATGATCTCTCGACTTTCAATTGGGTAGAGGTGACATCTGTTATTGAATTAACGGTGAAAGTCTGGATATGATAACGATAGACGCAAGTTGGTGTTTACTACTCTATTGACGTTTATTTTATGCACTTTGGTCTAGATATCTAGGTTATAATTATAAAACTCACAGGCTATGTGACATAATGAAAAGTAAAAATAAAAGTACATAATGTATTTGAAGAATTCCGTACAGTTTCTGCTTATCGCAACTCGTCAACGCTAAATGTCAGATTGAATTGTAGATTCGCCTAAATAGTTACGTAATTTCGAACCATGATGTTTGTTAAATTTTCGCGTTACCTACGCCATTGTTTGACAGCCGCTGTCAAACCAATAATTTCCAAAACAAAGACCTGTCACCCTGTCACTATGACATAATTGACAAGAGCTGTCAAAATTTGTAAATCGATTTGCAATCTTGCACATGCGCAGTGCGTATTGAATCCTAGACTAGAGACTATTTGTTGGGCAACCGAAATTAGCTAAAATGTACCCAGTTTGTTATTCTAATAAACATTAAGACACGTTTTAGTAATCTATAGAAAACAATGGACACGCGACTTCCTTGTTTTATTGTTATCTGACTCATTTGCATTGAAATTTGTTTACGTTGTTATTTCTTAGTAAACAGCTATTGAAAATAAATTCTTGCACACAATTTTTATAAGTATATTTATCTCTTATTTCTTCATCGATCTAAAAACCTGGTTTGACTGAAGATATCAGAGGTCAACAGTGAAAGATAGAAAATTCCTTATTAATATTATCTTGACTTAAAACCACATGATCTGATAAACTAAATCACGTGAGCGGACCTCTTTTATATCATATCTAGTCGTCACTATTTTTATCATCTTCTTTATTTACCTAGTTTTGTTTTACTACACATTAATCCGCAAAAAATAGGAAATACTAAAAGGAGATTCCGTGTTTTCATTTTGCAATTAACTTCACTTTCTTTGAGATTGAGACCGGACATTTTTTGTATTAAAGTCTAAGCACAATCAATTGTTCTCAATACAAATGCAACTAGTTTCTAATCTACTTCTATTGTTTTCTAACGCTGGGCATTTTCCTTGTACGTCATTCTTATCTGTTTTGTAATTGAAAACGAACTGGCAAAGAGTGGCAAATAGGTCACGCGCTCTTTATCTGCCAGTCCGTGGTTATGTGAATATTGTTTATTATTTAATTAACACGTTAGCACTGGCCGGTGTCTGGCAAATGGCATAATGATAGTGTTATCTAAAGTAAACACGCTATACAATAATTGTTATATTTCTTATCGAAATTTGCGTAAAAGTTGTTTAATCTTGATAGTTTTTACGCATACTATTGTAAGACAGATTTAAAGTGAATACTATGGTAAATAACCCCTATGTAATACATACTGCCTTATGTAATTCAGATGGTGCTTATTTATAAAAACAAATAACATAAACATAACTAAACATACCATCACGCCTGTATCCCCGAAGGGTTAGGCAGAGGTGTACCAATGTACACCCACAGTTCGCCGGTATGTTTAGGTCCCATGTAATAGGGGGCGAGTCTATTGCCACTAACCGGGCACAAATCCAAACTCCGACCTGCTACTGAGAATTTCATAGAAAAACCCAATATCACCTTGGTCGACTTGGGAATCGAACCCAAGCCCTCTAGCGTAGCAGTCGCGCTTAGCACCACTAGGCCAACGAGGCAGTCATACATAGTCATACATTATAAAAAAAAATGTATTCAGTATTCTTCGTTTGTTACTTATATATTTATCCGTTATATAATTATGTAAAGCCATCTCAATCGCTACAAGAATAAAGACACAACACATTTGTTTTGTGCTGTCATAAATAATACGTAAGGTGTTTAATAAATTAATTACGGGCCATCATTTATCTTTCCATGCTTTTAATTACTAAAAGCCTCCAGGGTGTAATAGCTTTTAAATTTATTGTTTAATGACATGCATTTTGGATGCGACCACAGAAAATACCTTTTGCTATAATTATTCAACTACGATGTATAGCTTGGAAACCTCGGGTTTAAATTGCATGTAGTAATAGCTTAAATAAATAAACATTAAAACTGATGAATTGCACTTGATTTAATTACAATAATACACATGAAGAATGCATTGTTATTGTAAACAGTTTCCTTTTTTGCGTAACTCTAGAATATGTCAGCGGAATTTATGTTATACTAGTATTTGTAAGATTTAAAGTGACGACCTCCGTGGTTGAGTGGCGTACGCACCGGTTACAAGGTGTCGCTAGCTCTGAGGAAACTAACTTTTCTACATTGTCCCGGGTCTGGGTGTTTGTGGTACCTTCGTTGTTTCTGAATTCCATAACACAAGTGCTTCAGCTACTTACTTTGGGTTCAGAGCAATGTATGTGATGTTGTCCGCATTTATTTATTATTTATTATATTTATTTGCCATTGGCTTTGTCCGCAGGGATGTCAGAATACCTAGGGGAATGTACTATGAGTATAACGAGCTTCTTATTTCTTTATTATAATTGAGGTGGTTGTCTAATTAGCTAAAGAATAGCCATATTTTCTTATATAAGTAGTGGGTAGGATTTCATGTTCACACTTTAACTAATTAATTATAAGCTTCTGTTTAAACCGTATAAAATGCACAGAAATAAATGAGCTTTACGACAATCTTAATTTTTTATCTGTCCTTAGACCTCAAAGCCTCAAAAGCCTACTAAAAATTTAGTTCCTTTTGAGTGTTCAGCCAAAGTTTAAGTAGCTCTCATTTATAATATTGATATGATTACTAATTGTTTTTATTTTGTCCCACAGTTGTCTATTGCGACTACAACGGTTCCGGGCGTGCGTTGCAATGCATCGAGGATTACGTGACGCGGGATGTGTTGCCCACTCACGCCACCAAATGCACCGGCCTGTCCTACACGTCGGGACAGAGCGAGATATACAGGTATAATATAATTTATATCAATTTATTTATTTATCTATACACGATATTTATTGAAGTACGTAGTTACATAATATAATAGCAGGTATTCTTTAAATAACTTTGCTAGACTTGACCACGCAAGAGCCAAAATGAAAAGCAAATGATTGTTAAGTTAACCTAGAACTAGAACACAACTAAGTTTTCTTTGATATTTATTCAGGGACGGCCGACAAAGTTGGTTCTAGCTAGCTCGAAAATCTGAATTAATAGATATTTAATTCTTGTATCCATACATGCATTGCTTCGGAATCTAATAGGATTCGTCAAAAATGGGCTATCTGTTGAAACCATTTATCAGAAAAAAAAACAAAGCACTGTGATTGGTATTATTTGATCACGTGCCGATCGCATAAACCCAATTACAACATACGGAGTGGCTTTTAGCAGAATAATTGCATCAATTTATTCAGTATGTGTGACAGTACTAAATAATTGCTTTATCTACCTCTTTCTATACAACCTCTTCCTGGAAAGTATTGCCTTAACGGTGACTCAAATGCCGATCAATTTAAAGTCGCTGTAAAGCGTAAACAGAGAATACTATCTCTTTCTGCGCCCTAAAGTCTCATATTTCGTCAGTTTTTCCGTGTGTCCGGTCAATTTGAGACAGAAAGACATTTTAAGAAAGTTTCAAAGTTATGTTACTTCCTTATATTAGGGGTTAGTTAGTAATATAAATACCATCTTCTATTTCCTACAGGACGGAATCTATGACCATAATCAGAAGCTTAGTGGGAGCTTGTCCAGAGGATGTGGCTGTGGTGGGAGCCACCCTGGTGCGGTTCCTGCGGGCGCTGCGCCCTGAGGGAGTGGTCCTCTTCGTGTCCTCGCGGGAGACGGAGCGCCAGATCGCGCCCTGGAGGGAATATGGTGCTGAGGTGAGGACGAAATAACTCTTGGAATATAAAAAAAAAACATTATTTTCTTCTCCTTACAAATACCTAGTAGTTACAGTTTAAATTTTGTGCTTATTATATAGAGACTGGTTTCTGTAGTAGGTAAGAACTATGAGACCATCATATGCTCTGAACTTTCCTTTTAGATTTGAAGTATTTTGGGATCCGTTCTTAATATTTCTGTAGTCATGAGAAAAAATCTTTAAAGTATAGTACGGAGTGGCTTTAAGCAAAATTATTGCATCAATTTATTTAGAATTTTAAAATAAATAAGAAAAGAGATAATTACAAAAAAAATTAGAGGGATTAATGATATAACAGTCAGGTGCATATTAACGCCGATTCCAAAAATTGAAACATGAAACAAACCAGCTCTACGAAATAATAAATGAAAACGTGAAAGTTTAATTGGAACCAGTGTTGTTATGGATATCCATATCCGTAACCGAAACTATCGGATATCCGAAATAAAAAAATATCCGTAACCGTAACCGAATCCGAAATAAAAGTTTCGGATAGTTTCGGATAGGGCGGAGTCTAACTAAATACTACACTCGTACGAATTAACTGTGCACTCCGCTGGAATGCGACACCTCTCCCGCTACCTAATGACGTCACAGCGCGAGGTGCACACTTGCAAAGCTATTCGTTAAAAAATTAATATCCGTAACCGAAACTATCGGATAATCCGAAATAATTTAATATCCATAACCGTAACCGAAACCGATATTATATTTTACCAATATCCATATCCGTATCCGGATCCGAAATTATATATCCATAACATCCCTGATTGGAACAGACATGTTAAAACAATGAACTCTGCGAAATTTCGTTAAAGTTTTAACAGAGGACAATAAACAAACTGATGGCATCACACATTTTCAGAGACAATCATTCACTACAACATTTTAGAATTGCTAGCAGTACAATTTTTATTAATATATAAGCAAAGTTTGGGCAGCAAAAACATAGAATTAGAAACATTTTAGAAAAATCATTTTCTTGTTGTCTCTGCTATTTTCTTTCTGTTGAGAAATTCCTTTACCTGATATATGCTTTCACCACTAAAGAATACCACATTATTTTCTCTTTCAATTTACAATGGTATAAGAGTTTACCTGTTTGAATGTATGTCACAATAAGCTTTTCCCATTGTTGGCAAGAATGCTATTTCTCTAAGCTTCAAGCAGTCGGTTATAACAAGATGACAATAGCTACATGCGGTCACAAGTCACGTAATATCAACAGCCAACATTCCAAGCTTTGTAATAACTATTGGCATAATATATTCTGTAGTGGGATGGGTTATGGACGTTTGAATGTTTCTACGTTGCAATACTGGCCTGTTGGTCTAGTTGTTAGTGACCCTGACTGCTATACCGGAGGTCGTGGGTTCGATTCCCACTCAGGACAAATCTTTATGTGATGAGCACGATCATTTGTTCTGTGTCTGGGTGTAATTTATCTGTAATATGTATACGTATTTAGAAATATAAAGTATGTTTATCAGTTGTCTGGGTACCATAACACAAGCTCTGCTTAACTTGGGATCAGATAACCTTGTGTGAGTTGTCCCGGAATTTTATATTATACTACGAGTTTTTTTCCACAACATAAAACTACAGCATATATCAAAACGACGTAAAATTTTACACCGCGACGTGACATACTGGTAGTTTAGACTAGTACCAGTATTATCGTAATGCAACTAGACGCATTACATACAGTAAGGTCGACGATAACGCGCCCTTGGGTTGCGTAACTGCGTTTTATAGTTTTTGCATACAATTAAATATACGGAGCAGTTCTGGGCGCTAACGCGACGGTGTTAATAGGTAAACAAACATGCTTTTAATAACTTCAACACATTTGATGGTTATTTTAATGGTTCATTTGTTTGCTCGCTGCGTAGCTTGTGGTTGGCTGTTGCTTCGAACATAGATGCGTTGTGAATGTCACGTTTTTCATGTCGGATGGGTAAACTTGGTTTTGGATCTAGCAGTCTGCTTCTAGTACCATTCTAGAACCGAGCAACTAGAGTCAGTAGATTTTAACGTAACTTTTCTTAAGCGCCTTTTGGTTTATCTACACTAATATTATAAAGAGGAAAGATTTGATTGTTTGTTTGTTTGTTTGTTTGTTTGAAATGAATAGGCTCCGAAACTACTTGACCGATTTGAAAAATTCTTTCATTGTTGGGAAGCTAAACTATCTCCGGTGAACATAGGCTATATAAAATTTTCAAAAAGGTTAGGGATCCATACTAAAACTCCAATAATATAACCCAAGGTGTGAAAAAATTAGCAAAAAACTTTCTTACATCGCGTGCGCTGCGAAAACTATTGATTATAGAACAAAATAATGTACTACGTCTTTGTAGATCATATAATTATCTACAAAAAATATCGCGACAGCATGTGTCTAACTACTATAGTTATGTCAGAATAAGTGTATTTTTCATTTTTTAAAATTTATATAAATGCCACCGCTATAAAAGCTCTTTTATTTATACTTTGGAATTAATCCTTATCAAAATAAATAACTTGACATTTAAGTTTGCTTTAATACCATTATATGACTTTTTGAATTATTCAATTTGGACATTCCATTCGAAAGAAATCACAAGTTAAAAATGTAAGTTATTTAAAAAATACGGCACCATAATAATAAGCGAATTGATAATAATAGCAATTTAGCCTTTCGGGAATAAAAGTTGTTTGTTAATGTTTATTATTCCATAGTAAGTTTACTATTAACAAATTAGTAAAGGAACTAATGACGTAACGGGGTTAAAGAGGTAGTACGAGATAGGTATGGAACCGCGAGGTGTTAGTTACACTATTCACAACTCAAGAACGGGTAGACCGATTTTCAAAATCTTTAATTTTTTGTATACGTATAACAAAGTAACTATAAAGACATCGGGAACGGAATATAGGTATTAACGCGGGTGAAACCGCGGGGCACAGCTAGTGAGAAATAAAAACATTTTGATTTTGATTTTGGTTTTGGTTGGTCTAGTGGTTAGTGACCCTGACTGCTATACCGGAGGTCGTGGGTTCGATTCCCACCCAGGACAAATGTTTGTGTGATGAGCACGATCATTTGTCCTGGTTGTCTGGGTGTAATTTATCTATAATATGTATGTATTTAGAAATATATAAGTATGTTTATCAGTTGCCTGGTTACCATAACACAAGCTCTGCTTAGCTTGGGATCAGATAACCGTGTGTGAGTTGTCCCGGAATATTATTATTATTTGATTTTGATTGTGATTCATAGATATTCATTTTGAAGATTTTACGAATGGATTACATTGATAATGAGGGTATTTAGCTGGTTCCAGTAAGACCATCTGAAATCAACCTAAAAATTAATAAAGAAAAAAGCAGATTTTCTCCTTTTCTTCTCTTTTTCCCTCCCATAAATCGTGCTAGTAAAATAAATGTCGGCGTCGATGAAATAGTGTCCGTATGTTTAGTTATTACATAGTCGATATCGATGCATTGGAGGCATGGTTTACGACCGGCAAGTTCCCCGTTCTTATCAACATGTTTTGCACTGATATTGCACAATGCACGTGACTTGGCCACTTAACTACTGAGATGACCGTGACCTATTTTTTAGATGGTTAAGGGAATAAAGTCAATGCAGTTGTTTATAAGTTACTGCATTTATATTAAAACATTTTTTTTTGGTATTAAGTACTGAATTCTTTGAATACTGAAATTTATATTATAATTAATTATAATTATAATATAAATTTACTCGCATGTTCTTTAAAAAAAACATTAGGCGTGTAAAAATATCTGAAATTATTTTTATGTGTTAAATTATGATCTTAATTAGGTATTTATATTAAAGTTTTAAAAGTTTATTAGTGGCCTTTGACAGCTGACACGCTAGTGGCGCCAGCTGTTGAGCGCAATGCCAGTAACCCTCATTGTACCAAGTACTTAAATAATTATTACATGTTGTAGTAGCTAGAAAAGAAACTCATTCTATTATTTAATCTGGTTTTCAATACTGATACATCAAACTTAAGTAAAGGCGAACGCCTACGATTTTCTTGGCCCACATTTCTTCGGTGACCTTTAAACGTGCGTGGGCCTTCTATACTGTCAGCCTTATCTTATCCCCACATCAAGGTTTGGGTGTTATTTATGAATACTTCGACATCTCCCACCTATAATGCGAAAATAAATATTTGATTTGTGTATTCACTCAAATCGTTTGATGTCTATAATCTATATACGTCACAAAGGTACAAAGGCATGCAGATACAGATGTATATTTCTCTATATGAGAAGAGGCCTGTGTCTAAAAGTGTGTCAATAATCCTCAAAAAAAAAACCGACTTCAAAATAAGTCTTATCTGGTTTTCTTATGGATCCCACTGTCAAAAGTGGACCAAATGAAATGGGACCACGTGGCAAGCACCAGCTTCCAAATAAAAAAGAATCATCAAAATCGGTTCAAGCAGTGGAAAGTTATAAGATAACAAAAACAAATACCTACAGTCGAATTGAATACTTCCTCCTTTTTTGAAGTTGATTCAAAATAGGTAGATTCGCAAATTATAGAGGCCATATAGGATCCTAAAAAGTCACGCATTGCTGAAGACTAACATAGCCCTGTGTACGAAGCGCCTTCTTTCGAAAATTTCCTGCTACAATCAATATTTATATTCATTAGTTATATTATATATTATGTAGATAATAACAGCTTTAGTAATGGCTTTTTCATGCCTATTATCATTCAAGGAATTCACTTTCGCGATAACGAAAATATATGGCAGTTTTAACGTGAAAATGTCAAGCTTAATGCATGCATTAACAGACATGTGATTTTATAATAATGATGGTTATTTTTGTTAATTAATTCATGTTTATAAGAAAACAAATATGGTTCAGTAATTTTTTGTTCGAAATTTTGATTGAAATAAACTTATAGACGAGACTGACGTGACTAAAGTTTTTGTAACTAGCATGAAGTTTAATAAACCCCTTTGTACTACTGCCTTTGCTTGTAAGGTAAAACATAAATATGTATCCTAAGAAAATTGCCTTCTATTTAACAATCTCCAACGACTTTGATAAATTAATAAAGTATTGAAGACAGACAAGTAACAAATTAATCTTGAAGACTTCTGATTCTTAGGTATGATTGTAAAATTGTCGCATCGTCTAATAAATTTCTGCTTGCAGTAACAACTTAATGAGTAACGCGACAGCAATAAAACATTATCTCAAATGTCATATTATTGTAATAATGTTATCATAAACAGCAATAAAACTTTTATGAATATTAATGATTTCTGTTAGACCTGTCAAGTTTGTAAACATAGTTATTGCAAGAGATCTGTATGGCAGACACTAAAGTTTATTTGTAAGTAAACAATGGTTGGTTGACACTTCGCGTGACCCAAAGGCTGGCTTCTACCTAGGTCAAAGAATAAGCATTGCCATACAACGTTGTGATGTGGATGAATTTTTTGATGCCTTATTTTAGTTCCTAGTTTTATTTAGTTTATAATTTTTCTTATTTATTGTGTAGGCTTAGTTTTTATATTATTGTAAATATTTTAAGTTTTTCTGAAGTATACAATGTAATATATTATTAAGAACGTTTAAAGATACGTTTAGTGTTTAACGATCGATTTTGAGTGTTCTTGGCAATGTATTTTAATAATAATTTAGATAGTTTTGGATGCCAAAACAATAGCCTTCGTGTACTAAGGCCATAAGCCGTCTAGGACAGACTTAACTGTCTAAAGATATTCTGACATTTGAGGTCATAGGTCTACGAATATTCTATAAATCTACAATAGGTATATAGTATGGTTTCTTGTTTAGGTATATAAAAGAAACTGGTAGCTACATTTTGTGAAAGACATCAAAGAAATAAAAGTAAAAAACGCTAAAACTCATTCTGTTCAGGGAAATAGTTCTTGTAAGTCGAAGAAAATATTTATGACCGCGGGCATAAAAAGCTATTCATATTAAAAGGAAATCGCCCGAAGCACTTAGTTAAGTCAAGCGAAGTTATTCTAAAGATAAAGTATTTAATTCAGTAGCTGTGTCAGAATATATTTATACGCCAAAGACTAAAGAAAACCTAATAATATATTCTGTTCACCTTCGTAAAGAATTTCTAGTAATAGTAACAGTAATTGAAAGATACTAATTGGTAGATTTAGAGCCAAACATTGTTAGGAGACAGAGTGACAAAGTCTTACACACAATTATATTACGTCCTTACACTGAGTTTGAAATATCGTAGCAACTGAAAGATTTATTATGCGGCACCAACATAGTTCCAGATTTTAAATTTAATACACCAGTAGTTCTAGAGCAATTTCTTACGTAATACTTTGTGACGGTTATTATAGAACTCGCTTTCTTGCAGTTTTTGTACCTCTTTATAATACTACACCAACATTCAAGAAGAATATTTTTTCAAGAACTAATAACGCAAACACGAATCGTACTTTTCGGAACCAAAAACACCAACATCGTCATGTATTTATTAGGGTACAAACATGTCGTTATCCCAACAAAAAGGGTTAAGATGACCTTCATTCAGCCTTATGAAACCCACCGCCAAGAATAAACCTTTCTGTATCATTTTCAATCCTGGATTCAAAATCACTAACACCCGAAAAAGTTTCCTCAACACCTTTTAGCACTTATTTTAAATCTTCGCCAATGCAAGCCTTGTAAATATCCATTAGGTTAGAAACACTAGTTAGTACTATACCTCGGTCTAGATTACAAACACTTCGCAACAATTGTCCGGAAACATGTTCAGATGAAGTCTATTCTTCCTAACATCGTATGCATTGTCTTGTTCTAGCCTTTTCCTTCCTTATTTTATTTATTCATCGTCACATACTTCCTTTCGAAATACGTGCTCATATTTTTAGAATCGCCAATGTCTTTAAAAGTCATATACGAAACCATATTTGATTTTGTCCGTATATTTATAGCTCCCAAACGAATAAAACTTTTGATTCGATAATCATTCTTTATCCATTTTGAGAAGATTTTTGCTGTAATTTTTCCAATCTATCAAAATGTTATCAGAATTTCGTCCTCATAACTATATTCTTGTTCCAAAATCTTTTTATGTCGATCTACGGGACATTGTCCTTGTATTATTTGTCCTTCGTTTTGGTACTACATGCGTGACGTCACCCTTGGCCATGGGGTGTGCGTCGTAGTAGCGTGTCCATGGGTCCTTAACGCGCCTCATTTTGGTTAACAATGACATCATACAACACTGAAAGTACCAGAAATTTGTTATTGAAACCTCGACTCCCTGTTTTGTCAACATTTTGTACTCAATGAATGCCTTGTTTCTGATGGAAATGTACTGGTACGTTTAGCGGTCTTGTTTATAACCAATATTTAGCATATAGAAGTTTTGCATTTATTTATGAGTATTTATAGTCACTTTGAATGTAAGTAGTTTTATTTTAATGCGTAACAGTAGCGTAATCCTTAATAACGATTGTACGTAGGGTAAATTTTCTCAAATTAAATCCAGCTTTTTACATATATTTCTTTTTCTGTGAACATTTTCTATATTATCTTCTAAACTACCCCTTATTCTATAAAGTGTATATCGTATTGAAATCTCAAATTCTATTTTGTGAAATACTTTTGCTGTTAGCTTTAAGATTGCGTCTCTTAATTTTGTTTGTGAAACGTTGCGACGCTGAACTCGAACTTTTGACAAACTGAGTTTCCTGAATCTTGTAAATAAGATTATCTTCAAAAAGGTAACTTGAAGACTAAACTTTACTAAAGATTTTTGTACACGACAGAGTTAGTTTTGTTCCTTGGAAAATCAAAATACATTTAAACATTGATGATGGATTCCCCGAACATTTCTTTTAGTTGTAATACTTCTTAGAAATCGCTTTGAATCAATTCTTATTTCGTTAAACTTTTTTAACCACTTCTAAGAATCCCGGCCATTGACTGTTAAACTTTACTGTCTTGTTTTGTTCTAACTAATGTTTGAAATTATTGTTTCGCTGTAGTATTTTATTTTAGGACGTAGGTAAAGTTAACTGCGTTTTATATTCTTTAGTTTATTTAATGAGATACTCGAGATTGTATTGTCTGCCTTCATGGTTACAAAGAAAATTAATAAACGACGAAAGAAGAATTTAACGAGATAAATGAATCTCGGTTTGAAATAAAACTTCATCTTTTATTTCTGAGAGTTATTCTTTACACAATTTAACAGTAAAGCACATACACTCAATATTGACGTTTGAACGAAAGACATTTCCTCTACCTTGGTCTTACTTTGTAGCTTCAACATTGTAACTATCGTCTTACTACTAATCCATCTCTCCATCGCATTCTATTAGCATCGTTCTTAATCTCATAAGTGCCGTAATGCATACCTGCCCTATTAAGTCGAACGTCACTGGGTCGTAATTTGCGTCTCATTAATAAACCCATTAGGGACATGCAATCTTGTATCGGCAAGTGGCTCTACTTATAGCAGTACATCATAGATTTGTTAAGAACACATGCAACATTTTATAAATAACTATGCAGTTGTGTTTAAAATTTGGTTTTATCGAAGGCAAAATATGTCTGACAGAATCAGTATTGTCACCATTATAATCAATTGTACCATCACAATTATTCAGTTACATATTGCTTATGAAAATGTTACCAACGGTAGTTAAAGTACTTTTTAACCTTTATTAGATTTAATATATCTGAGGACTAATAAAAAAGGACTGACATATAAAAACTAAAATTTTCATTCTCTCTCAAATCCCATGTCCCTAGACTTGGGATTTCCGTTTAGAAATATTTTTTAGCTATTTGCCGTCAGGTTTATAGGTCTTGTTCTCATGAATTTTCTACTCGACTATAAATTTATGTCCTACTTTTTTCTTTTTCGTATGTCGTGTTTTATGATAGTTATTAGATTTATAGCGTTCAGGTATTTATTTGTCGTGGCACTTTGACCTAAAACCGTCATAGTCATATTTGACCTAATTTCTCCATTGGCAGCACAACATACTCACTATTGTGTGAATTAAATGTATGAAGGTATGCGAATGTGTTTTAAACATGCATGAGCGTATTGACTTACTATGTTTTAGTACATTTTGGCTATATTTATAGTTTGGAGTATTTTAGATGTTACACAATTACGAAAATTACTTCCATAAACCGTAGTTAACCGTATTTCCTTTATCAAATGAATTTATTTATAAGTTCATAATCATAATTAATTACAATGAATGTAATTGATGCACATTATTATTAAATTATAATGTTTCCGATAAACCTACGGTAAATAAATCAAGTATAATGTGGAAAGTAAAATCCTTGAAATTACTTACCTTAACAGAAAACTAGAACTAGACATGTTGTCAGCATTTGCATACGTTAGAATTTATACGAACGTGGGTTTCTTTTAGTGTTCGCGTAACCTTTGCTAGAATAAAATACCTACTTTTAAACTAAATAAATCTCTCTTAGGATTCCTTGTTTTGTTAGCCAAAGCTATAAAAAGTAGATTGTGCTCTGAATTTCTGATTTTTTGTATGCAGCGACATTTGGTTTTTATTTATTTTAAGGTTAGCCTATTTACTTACGTTACGACTGATTTAAACCCTATTAAATATCAAAGCTTGTTAGAAACCGATTGTTTTAATTAAACTTTCTCTAAACTCATTTTTTCTATTGTTCCAGGTCATAAAAATCTCAGAGACAAAAGAAGGTTATATAGACCTTAACAACTTGGAACAGAGATTGCAACAGAACTCCAATACAGGGAAGAGACTGATAGGTTTCTTCCCAGCGGCATCCAAGCTCACTGGAGTCCTAGCTGATGATGTAGCTACCACTCTTTTGTTACACCAATATGGAGCATGGTCATTCTGGGACTATACTCTTGTAGCTCCGTCGTCTGCTGTCGATATGAACCCGACCTTCCCAGGAGTAGATGAGGAGATGGTGAAGAAAGATGCGCTGTTCTTCAACTGTGAGAAGTTTGTGGGTGGAGTCCAGGGGCCCAGTGTTGTGATTGTCAAGAAGGACGTGTTCCAGAATACGCCGATATATTCTGATGATATTGAGGTTAGTGATGTACTTATATTTAATATTTGTTTCCATAATTATGTTTGATTTCTTGTCTGTAGCCTTTGTCAATTAGGTGGAACAGATAGCAAGACTAGATGACTTTTAATAGTTTGGGGTTTAATTAAGGTCATAAAGTTCTTCTATTTGTTAGATATCTAACGTTAGAGTTTGAGGAACTTGTTCAAAATGTATTAGTTATTTACAAGTTAGGAAGCTTTCCTAGAAAACGAGTTACTTACGACCGCAAATACTCTTACCAAGTTTTCTCCTAGGAAGCATGAAGACAAAATTGAATAAAGCGAAGCGAAATAAAATGGAATAGAATAAATAAAATATGTACGACCTCATGATGCAAACTTGCTTGTCCAAGCTAGCCTGTTTCTTCGCGGGAATAAACTTTGAATAATAAATTCTTATTTAAGTCAAGAGACTATTTGCAAAGTGTCGAACTACGTAAGTGTTTGAAGAATATTTTATGGTGAAAAATTCTACTCTTATAAAAGTTATGGTAAAATATTTATAGAAGTCAACAAGTTCAGGGTGTTCAATAAGTTTATTGGTTTTCTGGAGGCGTGCCTTATAACAAATCAAGCTCATTTTGATTGTTCGTTATTTTGTATTCGGAAATCCGGTCTGCTTAACAACCAATGAAAATGAACCTCCAGTGTTTTGTGTATTCTATTAAATAAAATGTTTCCATTTCACCAGGTTTTGAGCGAGAGGATCGAAGAGTTAAAGTCTACGGAAGCTGTCAGAGCTGCTCTGGTGATGCAGCTGCGAGACGCCGTTGGTCTTCAGAACATTGCTAAGAGACAGGACAGCATCAGCAAGTAAGTAGTTCACGTAAATAGGTTTCAGTTCCAAGAATACTGTTAGACTATTCATCAAAATTTCGTGTGACTAGAGGCTTTCATTACACTCAACTTGTAGGGCAGTAGAATTCAGTTATGAGTAAAAAAGTCTGTTTAGGAACGTAAAAAAATGGTTTTTGTTGCTCTTGTGTTCTTTTTGTTGCTTCTTGTAAAGAACTATCATTGTATAATATCTGCTAGATATTTATGTTAATTACAAATATCGGTTAATGAAAACCTTAAAGAGCACAAGATATCAATAATAAGATTAATTCTAAATGAATTCTGATCAAAGATTTCTAGATAACTGCAGTCGAATACAATAGAAACGTATCCATATTTTATAAATCTCTAACATCTTAGTATTCTGTCTAAAAATAGAATTCTTGCTTCAAGGATTTTTCTCAATAGTTCGCTATTCTAAGCACGTGTCACCTCAAACAAGATCATTTCGCTTTATTTACTTAGATAATATAATTCAAGTTCAACAGAGACCCAGACTGAAGTTAATTCCTTCGTTATTGTATAAATGCTTACTCAATTACCTGTTTTATAAATTAGGGAGAATAAAATATTTTAAATTAGTTTCGTGAAAAGGTTTTCTAAATTCTAAAGAGAAAAATTACCAAAACTACCTTAAAAATACCAAACATATTTTTATTTTCAAAGCATTGTTGAAATTGAAATGTCCATGAAAATGTTGGTATATAAAAGTTTCAAACCTAGTTTTGTTCTAAACAACGCACATAAAACTTCGTGAAAACAACGTTATATTTTAAAATTTAATTTTGGAACTGTCATACTGCCATTGTTGGCCCGCCATATTGTTGTGTTTTCGATTTCAAGTACGAGGCAAAGGTAAATTACTGTGCAGCCATGGAGTAGATTCATAGTGTCAACTTCGATAGAATTTTGTTTACAAAGGGTAACAGACAATGTTTATATATATTGTAAACTAGATATTTATTTAGAAGATTTATTGACGTAGTATAGTTCTTTATCTATAATTTACCTTTGGGAAATTTAGTTCGTAAAAAGGTTTATTTATCGTTTTATTTTGATCTGAGTGCTAGGTATAATGTCAAAGATAATTGAATTGGGAATAGGTTCCATATACTTCGTAAGTTGTACTAAACTTGATAATTTAAAGCATAAGTTATTGTATTCTACGAAGCTGTAGTTTTGCCCTTTGCTGAATTTTAATTGAATTGCGGGAGGTTTATTATTGATTTCTAGATTTGCCATACAAAATGACTAAGAGTAAAAATGTCGTTCTTGAGTCTTCGTTGGAGTCGCGTTTTAATATTCATGTATAAAAGATAATTTTCTGCAATTATAAAGGTGAGGTATATGGACAATTATGGAAGTACTTTATGAACATTTTAATAGCGCAACTGACATGTAAATGCCTTCAATTATAGCCAGTAATTTAAGTGGTCAGTCGTTTACAGAAATGTCATAAGGCAATTGTAGAAATGTATGGCATTAACTTGGAATATGCAAAAATATTAATATGACTGAAGGCTACATGTGTCCTTAATTAGGTACATATTCAGTAAAAATAAAGCCTAGAACATTGCAAAATCGTAGTTTCCAGTCCAGGCTTTTCCATAGATTCTGTTTACTCATAGCTATTCAGTTTGCCTACGAATGAATTTATGGGTTCAAAGACCGGCAAAGGACAAAGAACCAGCCTTTTGTATAATAAACAATTAGTCCCTTGTCTAACTTTATCTGTCTCATTCATTATTAGTCTGTTACTGTCCTGGTAGCTTTTATCTTTAACTCGATAAACTACGTTAGGGATTTAGACAAACTTTATGTTTATTTGATCATTTGCAATGTTTGTTTTGTTATTGTTATCATTAGACGTGTTCATTAAAGTCTTCTACTTAAGACATTTTGTCTGTGATAGGTTGTTAGTACCACACTAACAACCCATTAACTACGACTTGAAAAAATCATAAAATCCAATATCAAATCAAAATAGAAAATAGTTATGTAGGGGTCAAGTCAAGATTAGGGTCACTAATAGCGATCGTGGCCATAAGGCATTATAGCTTATGTTATTCGTTTCTAAGTATAATTGGCTAACGATTGCAAAAATCAAACTCACAAGCAACAGCTGTTTTTTCATCGTCTGAATCTAAAATTATTTTAGTTGCAGGATGTGGTGTTCCTTCAACATTATATATTAGCGACGTACGACTGAGACTTATTTTAATGACCAAAAAACTGTATCTATGGCGAGTATTTAAGAGCTATATAAAACGATATATATCTTAATATATATAAATCTCGTGTCACAATATTTGTCCTCAATGGACTCCTAAACCACTTAACCGATTATAATAAAATTCGCACACCATGTGCAGTTCGATCCAACTTGAGAGATAGGATAGTAAACTATCCTATCTCTCAAATTATAGTCGCAATTTTAAGAAATTGACGCAGACGAAGTCGCGGGAATCAGCTAGTAGAACTATGTATATATAGAACGATATCCGTGGTATATCAGAGCCTGTTACAATATTTAAGAAAATCTTAAGTTTTATATGACTCAGTTTGTAGTACCTACTATAAACTCATTCTGAAATCGACAAATAAATTAATTTGTCATCGACACTACCAAACTAAGATAAATAAAACGTTTGACACATGATTAGGAATAACTTCATTAATTTATTGATCTGTTTGTTTGTCCGCCATTTAAATATACATTTACGCTTTGTATTCATACACATAATAATATGTAGACAACGGAAGATTTAAACATAAAATTATGTACGCAAGACCGCGTGTTGTAACATAAATAACAATAATCAACTTTATGCTTTTGTAATAAAGGTGATGATTAATGCCAAAATATTTGATGTATGGTGGACTGTACCTAAGCGCCATTGGCAAGATATAATATTATGCAAAGTCAAGGCCACTGATGGTATAAATAATATGAGGATAAAAATATCAAGTTATATTTTATTAATATCTTTCAGTGTAGAGATTTTATGAGCGACAACGTTAACAAATGAGGGTTTGGATACGGAAGTTAATATTTTAACAAAAGATTTCAGGAATAGGATCCATATCATCAATATTTATTCATTTCTTACTTAGTAAGATACTTAGTAGCTGTGATATGTCATAGGATTGCGAATAGATCAGTTATGGGCCCATACCAATCCATCCAATTGTCTGAAATAAATATAACTGTACTGAGGCAAAACTGCCGTGTTCCGGAGTTTCTTGCGTTAAGACATAAGATAGTTTGATCTTGTAGATTTCGTTGGTGTACGCTAGTTTGTATATTCTTGTATACTATTGGATGCTAACTAGTTACTGGTTCTTTTATATGTGCGGAAGGCGCCGCAAGCATTCCGCGTCGCGAACATTCGTGCGTCATCTTTAACGATTATTACATAAACTATTTATGTTTTGACTTATACACAGGAGCTCTGGAAAACACGAGGAAATTCGTCTCCATCTCCCTAAACTAAATGTTACGAAAGATATCAGATTCCCAGTACATGTCTTATCTAAGAGACTGGTATTGTCTGGCAACCTATCAAAGCATACTTAAAGCATATTTGATCAATGAAGAACATTGAAACAAACTTTATTTATGCCAAGACCATTTTCTAGAAGTAACATGTAACAAAGCGTCTCGTGACAAAGCATAAAATACGAACCTAAGCTGTTGAAATATTATGTCGAGCAAGAAAAGTAATGTATTTGTTTCGTGTTCGGTACGAGCAGTTATGCAATTCTTTTAACTGGCACCATTAATTTGAAACAAAATATTACTGCAAATGTCGCATTTAGTTTGTTTCCATCAGTCTAGGTTTAAATAGATTTTACTGCAGTTTTTTATAACTTCCGAAGCTCGTTTATAGCAAAAAAAAATTCAATGTTTTCATGTTTGGTTTTAACTGTTGTGTTTCTCTTTTTATTCGCGAATTAAATCAGAGTTACATATTCAAATGTAGGTTAATAGGATCAGATGTTAGTTAAATTTATATTAGGTAGGATAAAATCGTAGTCATAAAACCAGCTTAATGTACACAGACAGGCCCTATGTCAGTTCCTTGGGATATACCACAAGAAATATGATATAACAAACATTTAAATAAATGCATATCTCCAATGACGTAAGTTTTATACAAACAATAATGTTGTTGTCGGTTTATAAATGAATATTCGCATTTATAACAGTTTAAATATTATCTGACATTAAAACGCTATGTTATTTGTGTATCTTTTGAAGTTTCAAGAATTTCAAGTGCTTGATGACGAACGCTCGTGTAATAACTATAATGTGCTCTTCATTCATGTTATGCACTAACGGTATCTATAGCCGTCTGTCTGTGAAACAAGATAATGTAATTATTATTCTTCCGCATGGCAATATCGAAACCAACACTTGCGTAAATAAAATTTACTTTTAGCATTGGATGGGTAGCCATATGTTGCAGGTGTTAAACGGTTTTAAATATCGCTTACTGAATTTATAATAGCATTCTGTATAACATCTTCTCAAACAAGCAGATTAATACAATTTCATTGTGGTTGGTTCCTTTAGATTTATTTAGTCAGTGTGTCAGTCTTATGCGTGTCAGTGGTGTATAATCAAAACTCAATGAATGAATGTAGGCAATGTTGGCGCACCGACGTTTAGCCAACACTATTTATTTACAGGTGGCAACGATTCTAGTTACTTGGCGCCGCCTCAAATTCGCGTGTCTCATTCGTCTTGAGGTGTAGCGTTATTGATTGATGATTGTATGGCGTGATTTTCTTTGTGTCTAGTATATTATGCAATTAGTTATCTAAGTGTGCTAGTATTATTAGAGCAAGCTTGTTAATGTCCAGTTCGATTTAAACTAAAAACCTAAAGTTTTTCTATCTTTATTCATTCACGCTTAGGCATTCCCATTATGTCTTAATTTTCCTAGAAAAATACGAAACATATTTCGCAGGATGACAAAATACTCGCTTCCTAACTCAACGTTGAACGTCTTCAGCAAGGAAAACCAATTGATTGAACACTTACCGATTATTTCCTCCACAACCAAACTCGTTCTGAGAATCAATCAAGCGCCGGAATATGGTCTCATTATGATGGCCTGTTTTGCGATCCCCCGCTGATGTAATTTGGTCTAATCATTAGTTGCTATTGATATTTCTGTAGTCTTATTCTTCTTTTTGTTGATTTACGATTTCAAAAGCCTGATAAAAAAATGGTAGTCTTGTGCTTTTGTATACTTATTAATTGAGTTCATACTCCCCTTTTCGACCGGCCTGGATATAGATATACATTCAATACTTTATTGGGTTCAGGAAAGTGTAATGGTTATTTGATATAAAGGAAGGTTGACCTTAATACTCTCTTAAATGACCTAAAATGAGTTTACATAAACTACACTTCAGCAAAACTAATTAATTTATAAAGACCATTAACAAACTTATAATTAAATTAGATAGAGAGAAACTTTAATTAAACGTTGACTGCGAGACATACCAAGTACTGGGGAATTCTAAGTTTTCTTTTATTGTTATGAACTGTGTAACGATTTTTATTAATAATAAGGAAATGTGTTCAAAGTAATACCATTTATAAATTGTTATTGTAATTCCCATAGTTTTCTTTCTTTGTTATTACTACAAAAGGTTTATTTGATGTCTTTATGTATTGAAGCAGCATTTTCTGTATTCTTGTGCTTGCAAATGTGTTATTATTCAGCAGATTTTGCGAAAACACTAACTATATGCGCACGTGGTGTTGAGTAGGTCAGTAGTTCTTCGTCTATTCATTATTACGAGAATAGAGTGGATACATTTCAAAGATATGTCTTGCTAACTGATGAACAATGGTATCATATGGCAAATCCAAGGTAACCAAACAAATTATAAAGCGACTTAATTGCTCACAAGGCTGACATCTCAAATTCCCCAATTCGCATTTCCGCAAATGACCACGTACGTGGAACGGGCATCGAATCCGGGTCATTGCAGCGCTGCCCTCGAAACCGTTAAATGGGTCAGAGGAACTGGACGACTGAAATAGAACAAGTTGCTATGTGGCGACATCGTGCGAATTGGTTCGTTAGCGATGTTCAGTTATTAAGATAAATTATTTGTATGTTCATTCATATCAATTCGATTGATAAGACCGAATCGTTCTGTGATTTCTTTGCAGTATAGCGAGTTTGACTGTAATCAGCAAGAAAAACAAATTTGGTAAAAACACAGTCCCCGATGAAATAAGATCTAGAGAATTTGTGCCGAAAACCATATGAATGAGCTGTATTATTTGCGAAAATTTTGGGCAAAATAAACATTTATTTGATTAAAGTATCTACCTACTCTGTTATTATAACATTATCATCCTACGCAGGACCTACAAAGTTCATGAACAATCTGGCATAATGCATGATTTAAATATTCAAGGATAAGCCGGTATTGTCATAATTTGGCGTCACTATAACCTTTGGTCTTACCTCCGTCATGTCTGTTTAAACGATATCACATTTCCGGTATGCAAGTATTTTTATTATTAAGGAAAATAGCGTCGTACGTAACGATCATTGTTATTTATTTAGCTTGGTGTATTTACTACTTCTTTTGTATTGCTATAAATGTGGAAAAGATGTTTATTATGATTCAATGTACTACAGATTTCTTGATCATTGTCTTTTTAGTCATCAGTTATCTGTAATTTGTATGTTCATAAGATTTTTTGTGATAATTGTAATGGATCTAGACGAACTTTTTTTTATGTAACCTCTTTAGTTTCCCACTGCTGGGCAAAGGTCTTCCCCGTCTGACTCCAGACGAATTTTTCCTCAAGTAAAAAATCTACGTATATACTTAGTAGGTATTTTTCTTAGATACGCGATGACTACTAGAAATTTTCTGAATTGTAATTTTTATTATTTTACATGAACGTTCTTATGGCATTATGCAGGATTTTTGTAAAATAATGATACCAATTCGTTTTGTCAATGCGAGCTTGTCCACAAATATCTGGATAACATCCTAACATACAGAGGTCACTACAGACGTATGACGTCAGCTTAGAACACTTTAGGGACATTTTACTGAGAATCTAACAATGTCATCTCTGTTCCTTGATATTAAATCCACGTGAATACTTGATAACATCATGCGAAAACTTAGAGTGAAGGTCGTGGGGGTTAAACATCAGTCTCGTGCAACCAGAAACGCGGAATGTTTTTGATGTATAATCTATATTATTTACTTTACACGGATCTGTGACATCCTTATTGTCGGGTCTAGCTATATAGGTAATCGTATCTATAGGTAAAGCTTTTCCGTAGTTAGCTGAATGTATTGAATTGTTTTTCATGCAAAGATACCCAGTAAAACAAAACACTTTCTGGATGATTATTGTAACTAACGTACCTACACCTGTGGTAATCAGAAAACTAAAACGTAACTCTGATAGAAATGTCTGGATGTCGCTACTTTACACCTCAAAGTGATAGAGACAGCATGAGACCTAACAGTGGTTTCAGTATTCGGCCTTAGACCCTAATTAGTTATCCTAATACCTAAAAGGTGCCTTACAGCTGTTCCAGCAAAAAAAAAAATAGTACAGTGACCCCTTCCCATATGCCAGCCACATATCTGTCACTACGAAATTATACTGTGACAAAAATGAAAGTGAAAATAAAACAAGGACAATAAAATAAGACGACTGTCATGAATCACGAGTTACACGGCTCTTATCTAATAAGATTCGTTATAAACAAGATTACGGTTGCTCGCATTCTAATTTTTAACGAGTTTATTGCTGTGAAGTGTGTCATGTATAAAGGACAGTGACCCTATTCGTACTGGTGACATAAAGATGGAACATTCGAATGTTTATTTGGACAATTTATATAGATCTATAATTTTCGATGTTAATGTATTGAATTCTAATAAGTGTAATGATTGAACGAATGAGCATAGATACCAAAGCTAGCAAATTGTGAGTTGAAAATTTCAGGTAAGACTGGATTTCAGTAGCGTCTTAAAATAAGAAAGAACATTGTAATAAAGTTACTGTTTATATTTGAAAAAAAAAATTGAGTTCAAGATATTGGTCCTATGTTTAAATATAGCAGCTGCTTTTTAAATAAAAAAGTCATAAGATTTTCATGCGGATGCAGATAATTCAAAATAACATAACGTGGGTGGTTTACGACATATCTTTAATCCAGTAGTTTCCGTGCGTAAATATAATACAATTCCGGATGCTAGTAATAATAAATAATGGGGATTGCGTTATTTAAAGGAACTCAATGTCAGTTATACAAGCCAATGATTTGAGTGCAGGAGATACCCGTTTTGGTATCCACAATGTTACAAAAGCTCCATAAATAAGAATAACAGGGGAATATAAATAACGCAGAAGGTTCACTCTGTACGACACGGTAACAAGCTAGTGCATACGTAATAATATTGTTCGTACATGTAAATAGATGTCTCCACAGAGATCTAGATGTCTCTATTCCATCTTCGAGGTATAATGCTAGGGATAGCATATGTAGGTATTACTTATTTACCAAACATCTAGTATGAAACTCGTGGAGGTACACCCATGTAAATAAACTTTGACTTTGTTTTTTGTAAGTTTAACAGAAAAAAAAAAATGGTCATGACTTTTAACTAAGCGCCAAGGAATCTAATATAAATTCTGGTATCTAAGCTAATTGACTGAATTTAAGTATATATTCCAAATTATTCTTAAACGCTGTATGTAAATGAGAAATCTCGTCCTATAAATAATTATCGGATCTTCGTACCTTTATTTTCATTGTTATCAATGTCTAATGGCATGTAATTTGTATTGCTGGAAGCGTGTTTGATTGTTTCTGTGTTTGTTCCGCTAACGCCTGCCTCCGTTTACTGCAAGTTATTTTGGTAACACATAGGTACAATTGGTTAGCAACCGCTCCATTAACATATTGGATTTTAAAGTGCCTGTATTTTCATGGTTAACTATCGAATCCGATTTAGTCTTTATTGACAGTAAAATTTGCAATTACATAAATAAAAATACCTGTCTATACGGACTGACGGACTAAAAACATAGTAATTTACCTATGCTTTTTAAATTATGTATGTGCCTACATTTCCGGTCTTCCTGTACAAACAAGCCTATTTAAAACCATATACTTAGTTTGTGGTCTTGAAGGGTAGTAAGTAAACAAGGGGTTGTGGAACGTATGTTTTCACTGCCATTACCACGACTCTATGATTTATGATACCTGTCATAAGTGACAGTGACATGTGTTCGGTGACCTCCACTAATGTGTAGTGAGTGACTTCATGTGTGTACACACTACACATGCCCTTTTGTGTTTTGGACTGGTGGTGAAGCCTGTTTGACAGTTTGCTAATACATAGTTGTATTGGTCTTCGGGAAATAATACCTAATACCTTGATATTGTACAGCAAGTTGTATTGATCAGTTAGTATGATGTACAGTTTCTTAACAATTTGAATCATACTGTAGTGTCTTTACTGACCTTACTACAATAAGAAAATTACCTACTTGATCATTTATTTCCACGAGTCTATACTATTCTCACAGAGAGGTTTTTGTAGGTTTGGATCTGAGACTGAAACTGCTTATCCGATTTCAAAAAATATTTGGTTGAAGATGAGCAGGTGTCATTTGTAGGTTAAAATAAAATGTCGACACAGACGAAGTCGCGGGCAAAGATAGTCATGTATGAATTCGAGGACATATTATTATGTAGGAGTTTTAGGTCTCGATCCAAAGACCTACTTCGATATAATCATATTTGTTTTTATGTAAGTAAATAATTTTATCATCTACCTTTTATATCTGTTCATAACACATTACATTATGAAGTGTGTTAACATACCGCAGACAGAATAATAAAATCTAAATAATAAATATTTTCGCACTATAATTTTATGAGGTATTATAAAATACCAGGTTGTTCTATTATTGAATTCACGTGTGTAAACAGTTAAAAATCACGGAAGCTCTTGGCGCCAACCGAGTTGACTAAACTATTTCATAACGATCAAAATATTTTTGTACAGATTTGCTTCTAGGCACTAAAAGCAACGCGATTTTGATGTAGTTGAGTTCTTTAACTAATAATGAGTTTACTAATTTAGACGACACGATTTGTACGATTTAAATTAGCAACAAGTTTGCGTGATCATTTAATTATGAAGCTAAATTGACCAAGGTTGTCAAATTTAGTAGGTATAGGCTGGATAAATGTATTTAGGCATTATCTACATTTACAATAAACCTATTGCCAGTAAATTGTAGAATACCTTCGATCCAAT
Organism: Autographa pulchrina; assembly: GCA_905475315.1. NCBI lineage: Eukaryota > Metazoa > Arthropoda > Insecta > Lepidoptera > Noctuidae > Autographa > Autographa pulchrina. The sequence goes on from FR997775.1 coordinate 3,789,072, forward strand.
AACATAACATAACACATAACATACCATCACGCCTGTATCCCCGAAGGGTTAGGCAGAGGTGTACCAATGTACACCCACAGTTCGCCGGTATGTTTAGGTCCCATGTAATAGGGGGCGAGCCTATTGCCACTAACCGGGCACAAATCCAAACTCCGACCTGCTACTGAGAATTTCATAGAAAAACCCAATAACACCTTGGTCGACTTGGGAATCGAACCCAAGACCTCTAGCGTAGCACCACTAGGCCAACGAGGCAGTCTAGCAACGAGATCCAATAAGCTTTTTAAAATAATCTTCTACCTAGAATTTACCTACCAAGCTATTTCCAGTCTCACTGTATCTAACTGTCTAACTTTAAAAATTCACTATTTTAGTAGAAATTCAGGATTACATTAGTTAGATCTATAACTCACAATGTGCTGGTAGTTCTGGCGCCGAAACTGCTGGTAAGCTCTAGTTTGTAACGACATGTCAGTAAGATGGTTTATGAAGCAAATGGAAGCATCCAGAGGTAGTTGGCTCAGTGCACCCCGGCTACAAAGATCCCGCGTCATGGTAGGGTTGGCAAGGTTTAAAAAGTATTATTTTCATCTGTTTTATTTATAAGTACCTAAGTAATGTTTGTTAAACGGTTTTAAAATATAATTTGGATTGGTTATAACCATGTCTTATTTTATTTATGTTTATGTAGGTAGCATTAAGCTGATGACAGGCTTAAAAAGCTCAAGCCTTTATTACTTTTAGTACTCCTCTCTTGTTGGTGTAGCGATTGTGATCTGCAATAGACCATTATTTAATTTAGGGGTTTTAAGTTTTGCAATTGCAAAAGGAACCACATGAAGACTTGAAGCTATATTAAAATTTTATTTACTTTTATATTTTCCATAAATTGTAAAAAAGTCCTAAGCATTCTAAGAATTTGTTCAGAAGCAGAAGATAGGACCTAATCAAGACACCACTTCAGTACCGTTTAGAAAGCTTATTTAGCACGTGACAGCCCTACTCACTGCATCGTAAATGCTAAGTTTATTGGCTCAATACGAGGCCGCTCGCAATGTACTGTATCATTGGGATTGGGACGATGTGGGCCAATTGTTTACGTAGCGCACAGTTTAAAACTATATTATTGACGTGTATTTCCTATACGTTTTACTTGCAGTCAGAAAGTATTGTATTTTATATTCTAACCTGGATTAAAATGCTAAGTCCTCGACGTCCTTCTTATTAAGAGATTTGCAATTACCCTGCATAAGCTAGAGTTATCTTTATATTCCTGCTACAATATAATTCTAGTACCTACATATAGGTGTTCTGACGACTGAATTTTAATATCAAACTGATTGTTCTTATTTAAATGTGTTCGTTGTCCCACTTCCACCCCGATTTGAATACAAATCGTAGATAAGTGGTGTGGGGTGCGTCAACTTACAGTTTCCTACGTCCTCATCTGAATTGAGGGCAAGAATAAATTCTATAAACAAAAACAAAACGAAAAAACAAATGAAAATCCTACATATAGGTACATCGTCTATGTAAAATGTTTGTCAGCTTGTACAAAATGTTATTAGGTTTATCTGATGTAAAACTCAGTAGCATTGCGGACTGTATTGGGATCTGCAATGGCATTATGCCCATCTGTTTACATTGAACATTGGAATTTAACATATGTTTGCTTACCTATTGCGGTTGAGTTAAACCACATATTTTAGAAAAAAAAAAAATTTTATAATCATGGAAAAATTTCGATTATATGTGCTATTGGTAATCAAGACATTAGGGCTACTAGCATACGTAAGATTAAACAGTTACTTCTGTTACACTACTGACAATCTAGTTTGTTTGAATTCAGGAATCCCTGAAAAGGAATCTCTAAATGCTAAAAAATTGCTATAGGTAATCGTATCGCTGAAAACTTGAGAAGAAGAAAATCAGCAGAGAATTTTCAGTAATAGGTACAACATAAGAGCAAAAAATTTTGATTATTCAGAAATATAATTTGAATAGCTCTTAAGAATAAAACGTGTTTAAGTAAAGAAGAGGGGAGTTTAAGTTAGGCATTAAGCATTTGGCTCGGATCCAGACATAGATATGGTATCCCTAGAGTTTTCCACTGTCGACTGCTTCACCTACTTTATATGGTTTTAATGTCAACTATGACCCCGTTTTAAAAGTTTTGTCATATTATTAGTATCGGTTGTCAATATTTTTATAGGATTGCAATACTTTTATAATAAATTCTGGAGCCTGTAATCCGGCATTTTACGGAGACCATCTAAGTTCATACGGGTGCAGGTTTGAATCCTAGTAGGGTATAAACTGACTATAATTTTATCTGTAAATAGTGTAATTCCCTAGACATAGGCAAACATAGTTTGTGACCTAAATTTTGCTCTATAAGAACGTATTTACACAGTACCTACTTTAAATAAATGTATTAATCAGAAAAACCACTGCTTACCTTAAACATGTCGATACGAATAAATATTTAAGTTTAATAACATTAAGTCATTACGATTTATTGATGATTCGATGACTCATATAAATGCACAAACTGACCTGATTTGCATGATCATGAATGATTGATTTAATGAATATAGGATAATTAATGCTCATGGTAATATGTCCTTGATTAAGGACACGTGTAATGTGTATCTATAAAATCACGTGTCGAAAAGCAGTGTAGTCCAAAAAATAAAATAGAGAAGACACAAATATATTACAGTTATTGTTATAAATTATACAAAACAAGCACATTAAAAAACTTGATTTTGATGTATTTGTACGTAATTGATTGATGATTGATGATTAATTAAAACACAAACGTAAATCTCTTTATGTGATCTTTAGTGACAGAAAGAGATGGCCCAATACAGAAAGATATCACCATCTCCTTCTAACGTAGACAATGATGTCTTAACCACATATCATACGATCTTAACCTATTTCAACGGATGAGTCAATTTGCGAAAAATCTTAACAAATGTGCGCTTGTGGAATAGATTTATCATGTGAAGGAAAACAGTTAATTTACTAAGATCAAGGCAAGAGTGTCATGATCAGTCTCTGTTATACTTGCCCTAGTTTCAAGATTAACCGTTTCTTAGCCAAACAACATTGATTGTCAAATTGTCCATTAAGTGACCTATATGTTCTATTGCGGTTAGTTTCTTTAGAAATTGACATTGACCCGTTTTCTAAAACATTTGTCTAATTAATTTTCTTTGGATTATTATTTACTTTTTGTCCCAAATCATCGTGAGTTTTATAATAGTTAGTTTTTTATCTACATTATTTTTTTATTTTAAGTACATTCCAATTCCGTAGTGTATAAATATTTGGAATTTAAGACAATCATTAAATCCAAACATCCGTGTTACTTGTACCTATTTGATATTAATTTAAACATTCAGTTAATTTGAAGGCTTATTACCTAGCGTCTATATTTAGTACACCAACAATGAGCTGCATTCAAGTCAGATTAAAACTTCCCGCTCGTTTCCGTTCCCCGTCAATACATTGCCAATCAATAGCTCTATTTCCTACTTAGTACTAGGTACTAGACTAGACTAATATAGACGATATTTCCTTTATGGTATGAGGATAGCTAAAAATGAATTTGCATTCGTTTGAATATGTACCTAGGTACATTTTAGGATACCCATATAACACCGTCATTTGTTTCCATGGAATCAATTCAATTCTCTATGTAAATTGTATTGTATGGTCTTTATTAAAATAAGTGCACAGAACATGAATATACAAATAATGCTCTACAAAACCGTATGACCGATTTGTCTGAAGGAGCTGAAGAGATTTATGAGGTAAAATTCAGTATTTAAATATGAATCTCAAACAAAGAACAAATGTGTAACTTGTTTGTTATAATTCTCGCAAAATATACACTGCTTTCATCATAGTTAAACATCCGTTTATTTAATCACTAGCTGTGCCTGCGACTTCGTTCGCGTGGATGACGAAACTTATCAATGAGTTTTTAACCGCAAAATTAAGTTTGTCTTTTATTGTTTATACTTTTCCGGGATAAAAACTACCCAGTGTGGTGCCCAGGATAATAAAGAATAATTATACCAAGTTTTATCGTAATCGAACCGGTAGTTTTTGCGTGATACCTGAACAAACAGACAGACAGACAGACAAAAATTTTTTTTTTCACACTTTTGGGTTCGGTTTTGGTCTTGTAACACCCTCCGCCATTTATTTTTTTGTTATATTTTTAATGTACAGAATTTTCACTTCAACAGATTTATTATAAGTATAGATTTTACGACTTATTGTAAACATAATGTTATCTACATTCTTTATGTCCCATTCTCATAACTGCCAAAGGTCATATTGCTAAAAATAGAACACTATTTCTAAGCGACTGATAATGAAAAATATGTTTTGTCTTAACACTAATTGTGGTTAATTTTAGAGACAAAATGTTTTTTGATAAAATTACTTAGTAGTTAAATAAAATAAATGGCGATGTTATTGAGTAGTAACGTTTGATTCGCCCACTTAATGACTAGTCAATTCTTTAACATCGCATGTATAGACATTGTTAAATTGTTTGAAGTTTTTGCTAATTTGATACCTAAACAAAAATATAAAGTGAAAGAAATACAAAAGAGGCCTCAAGTTGCTCACTTTATCCATGACATGAATTCACCTACAAAATCGTGTTTATCGTTATTACATGGCCTAAGTAAAACAAAATTAGAATATGTCATCATTTCCCGAGCCTTTTCCCAACTATGTTGGGGTCGGCTACCAGTCTTACCGGATTCAGCTGAATACCGTATTTTACATGGAGCGACTGCCTATCTGACCTCCACAACCCATTTTACTGGGAAACACAGTATCCCATAGTAAGACTGGTTGTCAGAATTGATTTCACGACTGCCAAAGATCTATGTATGACAGCCGAGACCTACTATTTAACGTGCTCTCCGAAACACGGAGGGGCCTCGGGGTATGCTATAAATGGTCACCCATCCACGGACCAACCGCGGCGAGCGTGGCTTAACCTGTATTATCGGTCAAACCGTACGGCTAACACTTAGCCACGAGCCCCCCAAAAAATTAGAATATGTACCAGAGACATTATTTGACATAAAAATTACATTCGTACCGACTACCAAAGTTTATTGATTCTTACCTTTTATTGTTGCGGCGCGCTCGAGCCTTGGCAAGGCAATTTATGTGCTAATTGATAGCCTATGCAGATATAATTAACGTAAGGTCTTATTTTCTATACCAATCATACTATTCGTAGGTATAGCATTAGAATTTATAATGAATTAATTAAATTGTACTCGAATGCAGTTAATAACAGTGTTATTGATTGTTTTATTATTCCGAGTGTTATTGTCACGTTGGCCAGACATGCATCAAGTGCAAATGTGTCATGATACTATTGTTTATTGTAGAATATTTATTTTGTAACCTATTAAATCTTCTCATATTTAAGGTATTAAGGGCCTGCTTTAGAAAATACACCTCATTCCGTTAGCTAATTTTATATTAGAGTGAAATAGGCATTTTGTTTTATATAGTACTTACGGGTTTTTAATATCAAGTTAGCCAAATACTTTCACAATTTCTACAAATACTTCCTTTAGATTGGAAAGACCACCAAAACCATGTTCTGACTTACGTATCTCTTTGTTTCAGACAAGTTCTGTCTCACATCAAGAACATACCCGAACTGATCCTGCTAGGAAACTTATCTCCTACCGTCAGAAGACTGCCGATCTTCTCCATCATGGTGAAGCATCCTCGAGGCACCTTCCTCCACCACAACTTCGTCTGCGCAGTCCTCAACGATGTCTTCGGAATCCAAGCCAGAGGAGGCCTAACCAGCAACCTAAACTATGGATCAGATGTACTAGGAATAGATAGCCAACTACTCAAAGAGTACGAGAAACTATTAGACGTTGAAGCGTAAGTATTTTAAATAAAATTTAACAGTCGATAGTTGTGTTCAAGGCCTGATTGATTGAAAGATAAATAAATGAGAAAATATGTGTAATACTGGTAAATTCAAGTAACAGTAGCCATGTCCAGTTGGAACTAACATTGCAAGCCATTACATTAATTTTTCGAATTGGCCGTACCTATGTTTGCTTTATAAAATCTTTTACTGGCAAGACTTACATAAGCTTGTCGTATTGCAGTCATTTCAATGAAGGAAGTTTACACAAGACAGTTTCGTTAATTATAAATCAATCACTGTTATTTATCCAAAGAATAAATTTATTGGTATACAAATCGATTTAACATCACGGACGTCGAATGTATTTTTAGATAGCAAACATTTGGGCGCTACACATTCATACTACGCAAATCTGCTAATTGTATCTGAAGGCCAAATAATTAACGCCTGTAAAATATCGACGCATTTGTGTTTATCATTGCAATTTATTTTACAGCCAAAAAGAAATCGCTCGCGTTCGGAAACTAAGCGACGTGAAGGCGCCAGAAGTTCCTATATACAATGAACACTTAAGACCTGGATTCTGCAGAGTTTCATTACCTTTCTTTATGTCGGACACTGAGCTGGCATTTGTTCTCGAAGCCCTAAAGATGGTTGCTACTGAAGGCTGGAAGATTCTGCCTCAGTACGTAGTGAACCCTGAGACTGGGCAGTGGAGACATCACACGTGCTCAGTCCTAAGAGACAGAAAGTCTTTACATTCAGTCAAATTCAACGAAGGAAAGATGACGTCACATGAAAGAAGAATTTCCGGTCAGTATTTACCTTAGTTATAAATATATTGTAAGTCGGTGAATTTACAACAATGTAATTTAATTTTCTAAAATTTAATTTCAGGTCCAGGTATATTTCCCCAAACGTACACCGAAACTCTTCAAACAGCTAGGAACTTATTCAGCAGAGCCCGTAAACTGGCCATGAAGTGCTCAACAGCTGAACCAGAAGTCACTTTTAACCCACGCATAGACTATCTCAGATGGTTTATGCTTCCCAAAGAAGCTCACGATCTTCTTCTTGGTCGGTCAGCAAACGTGAAACATATTGTGCCATTTGACCCATCTGGGTACACAGGAGCGAGAAAGAGCCTGAATATTTCTAGGTCTTCCATAACTTCGTCACCCATTTTAGGATCATCACCCAGGCATTTCAGTCTATCAGCAATAGATGACTGCCATATATTCAGACTGAAACAAAAACAAAAATTCTATTCTAGAGAGTCTAGTCTTCGCGAAACTCACAAAGAAGAAACTGAGACTCCCCTCCCAGTGCACTTCGCAGTCGGTGAATCAGTCTCACCACTGCGGTTGATACCTCAAAACAAACAACCTTTGCTGGTCAGATCAAGGTGCTACAGCTTGGGCTCAGACAGCCCCCCTGTAGCTCTTAGCGCACAAACTAAACTGAACTTGGGACTAAAAGAAACCAGTCCAAACAATATCATAGAGAAATCAAACTTTTGCAATTGTGGGAGTCAAACAGACCTACAGTCGTTAGATGACCCAATGATCTCACCCGGCAGGGCATTCCTCTACGGTACACAGAACAGCGCTTCGATATCTGACTGTAGTCAAATAGGACGCACATCTCCTACTACATCTCTAAACTCACAAACGTCAGAAGATATACAAGCTTATGTCAAAGAAATGACAAGAGAAATAGCTACAGAAATAAAGTCTGAAATTCGTGAAGTAATATCTAAGGTGGATGATATTTTGGAGAATTCTGACTCGCTTGAGCAGTCAAATCTTAGCATGAACTCAATTTCTAGTCAGAGCGAGAAGAATTCCGTGTCAGTCATAGACGTAGCTGAGTATCTGATGGGCATGTCCAGAGAGATGGCTTCGGAAGTGAAGCACGAAATACGGGAGATGGTCAATCAGGTTGATGAGATGATTTCTCCAGATTACAATGGTACTCATTCCCGAAAGAGTTCTCCGCCACAGACAGGAAGACAGCGGATTGGTTCAGGTCCTGAACTAGGTCTGGATCTCAAAAAGCCGACGTCATGTTTGCGGAAATGTCCCACTAGTCCAGTTCTACCGTCACAGTATGATGAAGATGATAGTCGTTACTGCAAGCGATCTCCCACGACTAATTCTCCTAAGTCATCCCAATGCACGCCATCGCACGAGGCTTCAGGGCCGAACAGTATCTCGTTCAATTCAAGCGAGACTTCGACGCCAGATACAATAATCCAAGTAGTCACAACTCAAAACTCACCCATACTCCCCAAATCTTTAAGTTCAAACAAACTGTCTGATGATGAAGCAAGTTGTACTGACGCTGCGTGCAGACATTGTTGTATCAAGAAGACCTGGTGCCAAAACCCTTCAGTGAGCTCACAAGACAGCGGGATCAACATGACATTTACTGAAACGGACTCATTTTTAGACTTTGGTAAGTTTAATTTGTTTATTTTTCCATTTCGCTGAATAAATTGAACCCGGACGCAATCAATTTGCTAAGTGGTCTCAATAAATTCACCGTTCACGTTTTCTGGCCGAGGCGTTGACACCGAACCATTCAATGTCAATAGATATTAATTGGTGTGTATTCATGATTTCTGGTAGCTAGCAGATCATAGTTGAACTAGTAAATAAGCAGTAGTAGATACTTAATTGCCATAAATCATGGCTGGTATTTAAACATTTTATTTTAATCGTTTTGTTTATAGTCATCATGTTGAATTCTGATTGATTTCTGTGTAACTTTTAACTTACTAATCAAAGTAAATTAAAAGTTTGTGTAGTACATATATGTACTTGTACACATTTTTTACTAATTATAGATATTAGTAATACTAAAAAACCTTGACTAACAATTACCTTTCAGATACATTAAACAAATGCAGAAAAGGCCAAGGCCGGCTGCGGATTTGCCAGAAACATGAGAAGAGTGAAGTGCCAGACATCATTGAAGGCGTACCAGTGTGTTCCGGAGACCACGTCCGACAGAGCAAGAGATATGATGCCACTGATCCTGGCAGTGTGGTGTTCGCTGAAGAGGCTGAGGGACAAAATAGGTGAGAAGAGAACAGACTAAGAACTCTTTGAATTTCCTTTTGATTAAGTCTATAGGTCGAAATGGATAAATGTTTGAGAATGTTCGTGGTTTAGTAATTTTACTAGTCGCAGAGCAAAGTAATAAGTAGGATAGTTATAGTAGCTTCACGAATAAATATGGTATTTTTACTGTTATTTAGTAGGTAAAATAAGTCAATATTCCAATTCTGCTCATTCAAATTCAAAATTCAAATTCATTTATTTCTTTCACAATAATTTCCTTAAAGCTCATCTTCTCTTAAATAGATTTGATACTGTAATAAAAAACAGCACTGTTTCCCCGTAACAGTTTTCCAAACTTTATCAGATTTAATTTGATTTGAAAGCTCCAAGTTATTTAGATACTTAGTTACTACGCAAAGCCGTATTATTTTGTAGAAAATATATTTAGGATAGAAATAAAAATTAAAGTTGTAAATTTTTGGAAATCTAGTTCATAGGTCATTAAACTAATTAGTGAAACCATATTAGACTTGGCAATCTTAATGAAGCTCGAATTCCCACCAGCTTTAACATTGCCACGATTAGCCACGAGTGAAGTTTTGGCAATAAATCAAAGCGTGTCCACTAAATTCTCATCTTTCACTCAAACAGTCGTTAACAAAAGAATTAAAACATATCTTTAGTCTACCTGTTCTTAAGTCCGTGCCCAAGAGGTGTACTATTTTGTTGCAATTTCTTAGGTTTTATATTTAGCTAGATATCAATAATATCAATGGTCATCATCTCTATTTATAGTCTTTCAATGGTCTGGGCATCAGACTAGGTACTCTTCATTTAAATTACATATTTAATTACATGTTTAGACCTAGGTTGATCAAGAAATAGGTATTTAGCCATACACCAACTACAGTGTAATTTTGCGTTCCAATTGCGTGGCTTCTAAGAAACGTCGAAGTATTGCTACTCTGCTTGATTGACGTTCAATTTATCAAGTGCCATACTATAACGTCAGCGCTAGTTTATTTGTTCTCACTTTTAGTGTCAAGTGCTGTTATGATACATTGCTACTCAATCTAAACGCTTCTAATGAACTTTAGACTTACTAATTATTTCTAGTATAGTAAATTTTATGCGACAAACCCAAATATATACCTACATCGGAGATTGACGTTTCCGTTTCTCTATTTGAAATATTTTTGAAAATCCCAGTTCTACTGAAATTGAAGCCACAAAGGTTTAAACTAAAACCATCCTTAGCTCAAACAAAATAAAGTCTCTTTCCCATTCGACTACATATTGGTTGTACTTCCAGGGCCATGACAACAGTGGCTGACTCAAAGCGTAGTAATCGTTCCTCCAACGCGTCGTCAAGCTGCTCTGATCGCAGCTCGCGGTCCAGCGGCTATGGCACCGATCAGAGGACGCACGATGACCGCTATTACGATAGGAGGTTAGTCAATGTACTGTAACTAGACCTATTTTGGGAGGGATCTACAAAGTTTGCAGGTTACGAATAACTAGACCTACAAGTTATAATAGCAGTTTTTATGGCAAAAAAAAATTAAAGACAAATGATGATAATATAGATCATGACCATACAATTTCTAGATATTAAAGTGAGATAGCAGCTAAAGAAGATAGAGTTAGGAAATAAGATGAGGAACTAGACAGTAAAATTACTAAACTGACGGTAACATTCAAACATGAATATGCTGACATTCTTAAATACAATTTTATAGCCATTTAGATTAAGCTATGCACAGTTAAGACCAAGATCATGCGAAACAATCATCAAAAACATAGCTAGAGAATCTTGTTTTTTTTTACCAAGAAAATTTGCGGACCAATCCAAAAATTTAAAACATCTGAATGAATGAAATAGATTTGATACCGGTATTTACGGATTAATTTCAATTCGTTAATTTCCTTGTTCCAGTGAGTCAGAGGGCCGCACGTTCAAGCCGCAGTGGGAGGAGGAGGCGGAGGAGCGCGAGGATAGCAGCGCGTGCAGCGACGCCTCGCTCACCGACCTCACGCTGGACGACGACAGCAACTGGCACTGCCCGCCCAGGGGCGTGTGGAAACCTGCGGTCGAGGTACGTAGAATTATTAGGAATGGATATGTTGCCGATTAATTACCGTCGGCAAGTTTTTTCGCGATCTAGAAGAATAATAAAGATTAGTTTTTCAGTATTTAAATAATTTCTAGTAACAGGACATTAAATGAAAAAAAAAATACATGGACACGAAAGATGAAATAGAGGGGCTCTGGCTTGCCTTTCCCTATCCCGATGTCGGCTTCTAGTAGTTCAGTTCAAACTTAATGTGAATTGTAAAAAATCCAATATATTTGTAAAAATCGTTCGCGCAATATTACTTAACAACAGGCAAAAAAACAGTCAACGCAACTGCAATATCACAGATTTGTTAGTCCAGGGCTTATAATACAAATTGATTATTTTTTATCAAAGCTTTAATCGTATTTCCGTCTCCACCAGGCGATCCACGAGTACAACATGATCCGTCCGGGCGACAAGGTGCTGGTCTGTCTGTCTGGCGGCAGCGGCTCCGTCGCGCTGCTGCACACCATGCACCAGTACCAGCTCTACTGCAGGGCTAAGGGCATACACTTCAGTATTGGTAAGTATTGGAGGTTCATTGTGCTTATTGACGCTCGATGGGAAATTTATCTCTAAGTCAACAACGTAAGGATCAAATTTCTTCTGAGGGAAAAGAATCGCGGTTATAAGATGTATTAAAATGTTTTTGCGTTCTTCTTATATTTCGTGTCGGTGTTAGTTGAGGTTCAAGTAGAAAAAGTAGCGCACATTCTGGTGTGGAGATTGGCCAGCCCACAAGAATGGTACTGATAACGACGGCCTAGGGTGCGCGAAAATGTCTTGTATGTAATATCATTCGAGGAAATTCTTGGATTTCTGCTGAAGACTTGCCAAAAATGACGCAACGTTAATTTTGTCTTTTTTATGTACCTTGAAAAGGCTTTTAGAGCCTTTTGAAAAGTACATAAACGACTCTACAGTACATACTTGGAAATCTGTCTTTCTGCTTAAATTTAAAGCTGTGTATTGTTTTCAGGCGCTCTGTTCGTCCATGAGCCGAATTCCCAGGTGGATCCACTCCACCTGATGGCCTATTGCAGGACTCTCGGCGTCAAGTTTATATACGAAGACAAGTTTGAAGAGGATGAACCAGAAACTACTCGTAAGTATCATTTTTAAATGTTGGGTTGTAATTATTTTTTCATGAATCTTTTTTTTCTCTTTGTGTCGATGGTAGATTTAAATTTAAGTACATGAGCCCAGTATGTTGTGACAGTAATTAATGAGGAAGAGGGAGTTTGTAGTAATTAGAACCTGAAACAAACAAAATGTCGATGTTAATCTGAAGGGGTTAGGGGAGGTACAAATTTATAGACCCAATGATATAAGGTCGCTATGGAAAAGGGTGGGAAATAAAGGGGAAACAAAGTAAAAAGAGGCAGATAAAAAAATCGTACGAGTCAAAATAAGTGGAAAAGGGGTCTATTAAGTAACATGGTTGTGCTAGATCCATTTAAACCTTTTCTTAGGTTTAGTTTAATTTACCATGTTCTACTTTGCAGATGCTACCTGCACAAGTCCTTGGAGCCTCGCAGCGGAAGCCACGCGCTGGTCGTGCCGTAGCACCCGCAAGCGCGCCATCTCCACAGCCGTAGCGCACGGCTACGGCGTAGCGGCACTGGCTCAACACCTGGACCGCGCCGCTACGGCGTTCCTGGCAGCTGCGCTACATACTGGGACGCTGAGGACTTTGCGTCCACATTACACACTACGGTAAGTCAACAGATCTCTAAAACAAGAATAAAAGGTGGTATTAGAGTTATTGCCTATATCAGTTTTGAGATATAATAAAAATAAGGGCACAGGCCTCTTCCCATATAGAGAAAAAACGAGCATCGATTGCTAAGCTTGCTCATTGCGGATTGGCGATTTCAGACTCCAATTTTTGGAATTCAGGTTTCCTTATGATGTTTTCCTTTACCGTTGTAAGATATACTCGTACCTAGTACCTATTATACATAGATGATATTTATTTGCTGTATTTCTGACCCTTCAGTTTTCGTTAATATACGATACATAGCTCTACATAATTCTTTCAGTCCTTTTGTAGGTTTTAAGGTACTAAGTTTTTAACCATCACGTTGGACATTACATTACCTTATGCTACTGCTCGCAACTTGAACTACCAAAAATACCAATCAATACACCTAGGTATTAATCTTGTAATTAATTTTCCCCCAGTGAGCACGACATCCGTATAATCCGGCCGTTCATCTACGTGCGCGCGCGCGCCCTCGCGGCCTTCGCGTGCGCGCGCCGCCTGCCCGCCTTCCGCGGTCACGTCACGCACTCGCCGCCCAACAGCCCCACGCATAGCGACGAGACCATTCATAACAAGTAACTACTTACATACCTTTATAAGATAAAGATCGTGTTTTGATTATATGACGTAATATATTTTTTTGAGGATGGACTGACGAAGGTCGCCACGTTTAGCCCATAGATGAGAGATTTATGATTTATGTAGGACCCCACTAAGTTTCAGAGCACATTAAGCTGTTGGTTTCGACTGTATTCTTTGTTTTATGTCACTGTTACCAAACAACACTATTTTACTGGAATTTAGATGACATTGGTATTCGAACTCAACATAGTCTGAGGAAATGCTAGGCAGAAAAAGTTCAAAGCATTTTCTTATTGGTTTCTTAGGTTTACGCGAATACTAGACATTGAAATAAAACTACTTTTTACGGATTTTGTCGCGGTTGGCAGACTGAGTCTCAGTCTGCCCGTGACCATGATACCTACAAAGGTGTCGAAACGTCGGGACCTAAAATCAAAATAAACCGCAACAAAATTCGTAAAAACTAGTTTTATTTCAAAGCATTTTCTTCTTGCCTCACAAGCAATAACGACCTATATATCCACATGATAGCGAAATATTAATTCCTTATTTTGATTTCTAGCAAAGCCATGGTCCTCGAGCGCTTGGCATCTGAACCCTGCAGCTCTTTAGCCAAGGAGCCGTCAACTGGCAAGGCTAGTGGCCCCGGCGAGGCCAGTCTGGCAGAATCTCTGGCAGAACCCATGGAGAGCGCTCGCGAGCTACTGGAGTGCCAGGAACGCCGCTACCCCTACCTCTTCAACAGCCTTAAGAGTGCGTTACGTCCTCTTTTTAATGGCAGGTTAGTTTGTTGATATTGTTAGGTTCTTCGTGTAGTGTAGTGTAGTTTGTAGCTGAAAGAGTAATTTATATAATGCCAATAGCATTGAGACCAGTTAAATAAAGCGTGTTGAGACATAATTATTTTGAAGTCTAATATGCTAAACCACCAATAGACTCGAAATTACACCTAAATATGAGCGATTTATTGTGTACTTAAATTCGTCTGTCTACGTTGCAAAAAAATCTTATCAATTCAAATTTTCACAAAGCTCCATAACTATAAGTAAATCTTCAAAAAGACTAAAAATAACCGCATCTTCTCATTTATTTCCAGAGATTTGAACAAAGACCAGAAGGAACAGCGTCACAGGAAGAAGTCGGTCATACAGATGCGTAACGGAGCGCCCGTCTATGACTCCGACGAGGACAGCGAGGAGGAACTCATGCCTTAGAGGGCGGGGACCTTCCAGGGATACTTGCTTCTATAGGATGTAGGGGGAATATCAAAATGAGGTAATGACGTCCAACTGAATCAGGACCATAGCTTGGAAAATTTGACAGAAGATTTAAAAAAGAAAATTAATTGATGTTGAATGTTATCAAAAATTTTTGGCTGTTGAAAATTTTAAAGGGACTATTTAGACTTAACTATAAAGGCAGCATCAGCCGTTTAAAAAAAAACTAAAGGAGGATTTCTATTTGTAGATCCCAGTTTTATGTCGTATTGTGAAATCTGAATTCCTCAAAATTACTCCTAAATTTTTGGACAAAGCTTCACAAAACGACCTTATCCTTGTATTTTGAAGCCTACAATTTGAAGGCAGAGGTCAAAATTTCCTAAAAAAACATATTTCTGTCACACATTGGATGTGACTTGCCATAGTTGGGCAGTGGCCATAGGTCAGGCGCCAAACACATGTGTTCGCGGTGTGATATATATGCCAACCACCCAAGGTGGATGTCTGGATGTTCGGATGTTACTGTTCAGCAAGTAGTGCGTGTATGTGGTAGAAGTTGGCTTGTGATTACTCAGTGATCGTTTTGTGATCCTTGTAAGTTATTGTGAGCGGCGGGTTTTTTTGGCTCTAAATAAGGTTAAAAATTGTGGTTGTTGACCGTTTCATTAATAGTATGACTATACTTCCGTGGATCTTTCATAGAATTTTACATAAATGTAATATGAAACCGACTTCAATAAAATTCAATGAATAATGAAATCGAACTCGAATTTAAACATCGCAATTCACTTGTTTTTTTTTTAAGTACATGAACTACCTGATATGAACTTATTGTTAACCTTTAAGTAGTACCTATCAAAACTTATTGAATTAATTGTTTTGGTTGAAAGTGATTTGATATTTAGTTACATGTTATTTGTTCTTTATATTAAATGTAGGTACTTAAGTAATTGACAACTCTTGTATGGATAGTGTTTGTCGATTATTTACAGACATTTAGAGCCATTAAAATACCGCCGTATTAATGTTCTAGTTTGTAAGTGTGAACTTTGATTTGACGTTAGATTCAGGGTTGCCATGTTAATAATTTTGTTACTAATCAAAATGGTACGATTTTTTATTTTTAAAGTATAACTGTGGAATTGAAAACAAAGTGCATTTGTTACAGTCTGTTATTATAATGTTAAGAAATATATTTTTCAATGTTGTTGTAAGAAGATATTGTATGGAGATGAAAGTTATATTGTATAACGAGTTCTATTTATTCAGATGGTTGAAAAGTTAAGAAATATATCCGTGTTTATTATATACTGATTTTAATTAGGTACTTGTAAACAAAGTACCTACCTAAAACTATTTTGTGGAATGTAACGATATAATATTAGATATATAAAAGATTTAATTATACAAGTTTACAAAGTAGCAAGTATCAAAGCTGTTATTTGTACAAACTTTGTAGTTGTAGTGTATTACGCTTTTTATAAAGATATTAATTTGCTTAAGACAGTGTTGCCAGTCATGGCTACCCTCATTTTGTACAACGAGTGAATGTTTATTTAGGGCCATCGATTTCCGTGTATAATACCTCCTTTTTGGCTTCGTAGTCGGTTAAATCGGATTACACTGATGCGAGACTGATTGTGAATGTCAACTCATTTTTCTATTAATTTTTATGTCATTAAGTTTTTCTTATGATCATTTTTGCATTGTTAAGCGTCTACTTATCGTCTAGTTATTTTATATTGCTCTTGTATGCAACTTTAGATTTAAGAGAGATTCCTAATTGTTTAGGATACATAGTTGTAAGTGTGAACTATAATAATCTTGAAACAACAAGTCCCATTAATTGCTTCCATGATATAATTATTGTATTCATATACATATTGTCTTATGGAATAAAAATATGTTTTAATGAAATATGTCTTTTAATTATCTTTCGTTGTACTTAATCCCTCAAATGTCTGCAATGGAACTAACACCTGTTCTGATATTCATGAAGCAAAGATTATTTTTTAAAGATGATTTTGTTTCACATGCATCATTTAATTTTTATGTACTTACTATTAGCTGGATCAATGCTCGTTCGCTTTCTTTCCAGAGACCAATAATTGCTCTAATGCGAGGCCGATAAATGCTATTATTAATAACAAGAAAGATATCAAACACCAATCACGATCTACTCGAGCTAGTAGCTTGTCTCTCATTGATGGAAATTCACAGATAGACCTCATGACATGATTTATCCCGAAAACCTTTACATAATGATGAAATGTCATAAGTGCCGTGACGAAATCACGAGCTCCATAAATGTTTATTCTTCCTGTTTCTTTATTAGGAATCTTTTTGGAAGTGTGAAAAGGGAAAAGAAGAGATTTCAGCTCCCTACTAGGACATTTCTTCATTCGTTAACGATGACATTTCGTATCGATAAATTAAATAGTGTCACTTCCATACATTTGAATGATTCAATCAATGTTAACGATTTTAAGAATGTCTCTTGTGTAGCGAGGAAGGTAAATAAAACAACAGTATTGCCTTACTTATTTACTAAATACACTACACAAATTTATAACGTGTGTGTGCGTGCCCACTTCTCAGCTTAAAATAATGAGTATTACAAGTACTAAGGAATAATCCTTTAATGAGACAAAGTTAAACACTGAATGTGATAATAATAGCTACACTTATTAAATACAAGCAAAGACAAAAACTAACCTATAAGCTATAAGTATAATACTAGAATCTTAAGCTAATTTCATTTCATGACGACACAACATTCTTCATCGTATTTTATATATATTTTATTTATATATTGAAAGATCAACTACATTATAATAATTATGAGTTACACGGCTATTTATTCTACAATATAGTAAAGATTACATAATTTTAAAATAGAGCATCATTTGGGAAAAGGATAGAGTTAAGTCAAAGGGTTCGTTTACTTCTTGGCGCCGGCTCCGCCCTTGCAGCATGGCTTGCCACCTGTAGGACAAATAAATAATGTTAGATAATGATTGTATAAAAATAAGAGTTATGAAAATGATATAGAATTGATCTAATAATGGAACCAAAAGATTCCTAAAACTGTAAGAAAAAAACGAAACCGCATCAAGTTTGGTATCTCTTAATTCGTCGTAAAAAAGACTCTGGTCCATATTATATCCAATGCTTTTTACAATAAAAGCTGGTATTCAAATTCTGGAGTATCTGCAAATTTCTTTATTTACTAGCCAAAAGTTCTCGACATCGCGCCACCTGAAACCAACCCTCGCAGTAAAGGCTCGTCGGTTGTCCTGCCACCTCTTCCTGGGCCGGCCTCGGCTTCGTCGTCCGTTGTCAGCCCATAGCGTTGGAAATATAATCCATGAAAATATTTTGTTTACTAATGTAATGGTATGGTAATTTATAAAGGTTGCAATAATACAATCCATACTGACCAGAGGGCTGGCCATCGCCGCACGCGCAGGTCGGGCCGCAGGTGCAGTTAGCACCGCACGCGGCCGCCCCGCCGCCGCACGTATCTGGTGAAACAATAATATTTATTATTACACATGTTTACGTACCACCAGTAGGTGAAATGATGATTAAAATTGGTATAGGTACTCTGAAGAAAAAAAAACTGAATGGACTTCAAGTCTAAACCGAGATTTGATCCCTACAAAGCGAATTCAACAGTCTTTAACTGCGCCATAGGCCATTAAGAAGCCACTTATTTCAGCATAAACTGAACCGTGACTCTTGTCGATGAAACTTAACGCTACTCAGAATCCAGAACCTCAGGACTTTAGAATTATATATTTCCGGGTTAGATACTATTTTTCGTTTGGCTGTCTTGTCGAAAAGTGATTGATCAATTCACACTGAGAAATAAAGATAAGCAAACCTTCAAGGAACAAAAAATAATTAAAGTAGATCAAATTCAGCAAAATCTAAAAAGATATACCTATTTATTACTAGGCTGTACTATTTCATCGAATTCCGTTGAATAGTTTTAGCACGTAGAATTATTATACAAACACTTAAACACTTAATAAAACGATTTAACACATTGTTTTTTCCATGGATACATTAGGATGACGATGAAGTTATATAATCTTATGGCACCCTACATATTCCAGCGAACTATCATACAATTCCATAAAACGTCCAATGAAATGGCATTAAAATCCGCAGAAGCAAGATGAAAGTAAAAATTTAAGAAATGTGGGAATTCATTAAATATTGAATAGCTTATAATATCACGAAAACACACTTAGAAATTCATCGGCTTTTCTGTCTTATTTTAATTTAATCTTTCACTTTTATATTTAGTCTCCGATAACTGCAGCCGTAGTGGCTGCAGATTTACCGAAATAAATTATCTATCTTTACACACAACATTGAACGCATTTAGTAACGTATGAAAAAGAGAAAATTCACTAATAGAGTAATATGAAGTAATATGAAGAAGTTTTGAAATTAAGTAAGTGCCTACTCTACCTAATTAATTTTTTTTAACTAATCAGATAGTTTAATTCATAATTTTCAATCAACTTCTTTCCCATAAATAAAAAATTAATATTGTACCAATTAAGAACCTACGTACCTTCGTTTACTTGTTTAAAAAATAACAATCATTTTAAAGTAACTTCGAAGAACGTGCTATCCTAATCCGAATTACTCTATCCTTCACAAATCTACCGAAATTAATCTAAATTAACCACACACGAAGAAAGACTAGAACGCTCTTATTGCACCAATAAACCTCCCATAAAAGCAATAAGACAACACTACTGCGTCATTAACAAAATATGCAAACATTCACTACTTTAAAAGCCGGCAAAACATAAACAAAACACTCCAATTTAAATACACTGTACAGTTGTAACAAGAAAGAATAAATAAAATAAAAATAAAATATAAATTTAAAATATTTCTTACCTTTACAAGAGTCGCAGGGTGCAGGCATTGTAAGACGTCTGGCTAGACTGTTCTAGCTCGGTCTGGGCGAAGCCGGGGTGCGCGCGCACTGCGGCCGACCGGGTCAATAACTGAGCGCCGAGGGGGGATCGCGGCTATAGGCAGGGAGACAGCGACACATTCATACAACTATCTCAGTAAAAAATATGAGTTATGTTATAAACCAAGTAAATAGTTTAATATTTAATGTATGAGTTATAAAGTCATACATTATGAGAGGATGAGAACTGAGTAGATATACCTAAATGGAATGTATGATATTAACATGCTATGAAAGTTATAGACTATTTAGTATTGAGTATTTGATTGCCTTTGATGTTGTTTGGTCCATAGTTTATTGGTATTTAATGTTGGTATACAGGTTGGATATTAGACTAGGATTTATGAATAATAATGTTGATTAATTGGATTGCATGATGAGCATAACAGAACGATGATTTTATGCGTCTTAAATGGTTTAATAAATAATGCAATGATTATTAATACTGATTTGATAAAGAATCTGAAATGATTTGATTGAGCTATAAATAATTAATTATCATAAAAGAAAAAAAAACAACTATTTCTAAGTTCTATGAACCTACATTATTTACGTCGAATTGTAAAAAGTTAAAAACATTGTGGTCATTACACCACAAAACTCATAATTAAAACATTTAGTTTCTAGTCAGGTAACATCAAGTATAAAGTACGTCTATTACGCTGGTTTTTCTTTCATTTTATTTGTTCATATTACTCTATGAATTAAATAAATAATTAACCTGTAAATACTAACGTGTTTATATGTGTTAAACACAAATAAAAATCAAGTAAAAATAACAATTCAACTAACAAATGCATTCGCACGCAATTACCAGTTATTCCAATTAATATTAGTCAAATAATCTATGAATAAAACAATACCTAAAATTCAAAAGACTTATTCCATTAATTCTCAACTATAATATAAAAAATAAGAACCATTAATTGTGCAACTAAGTCCACCAGCTCCGAAACTAAAATAAGATAGTTACTTAAGTCATGGCGTTCAGGTATAGGTAGTATAAATGATTGGAGGGCCGTAAACAAAAACAAAGTGGTGTGGGTTGCGCGACCGGTTCGATCCCGGCCCGGCCACGACGCTTTCCTATGCAACTTGATTGTCATTCAATTCACCATTAAATATAAGTATAGTATAGTAAGTTACAAAACTGTGTCTATCAAAATCCACTGGCTTTTTTCTCTACTTTCTTGTTATTCCATATTATCTCTGGCAATAGTGGAAGGATTTTTTTTTTTTGATAGATTAATATCGTCATAGGTGGTCCCTTGTTTCTCTTAGAAATGTAGTCAAAATAGATTCAATAGTGCTTTAGCAGTTTTGTTGTTTTTAAGTCAAGAGGTGCCTTTTATAGCTGCCTTTCTATCAGTAATGTATCAAGTGAAGTCTGCTCTAAATGGTCCACGTCACGAATATACGAGGAAAGCTTCGGTACGAGAGGGATGGCGACGAATAGTTAAGCTTGCCACCACCCCTGCTATGACGACTACGACCACTCTGCCAAGAGTGTAACGACAAAGAAGAAGATTTCTATTCGCTTACTTTTTAGTCATT
The DNA here is from genome assembly GCA_905475315.1 of Autographa pulchrina. Taxonomy (NCBI): domain Eukaryota; kingdom Metazoa; phylum Arthropoda; class Insecta; order Lepidoptera; family Noctuidae; genus Autographa; species Autographa pulchrina. Next base: position 3,810,315 of record FR997775.1, read on the forward strand.
TTGAGCCAATTCCGTATTGCATCTTCTAAAAGCATATCTAGTCTGGAAATTGTTCTGGATTCTGGTTTCTTTGCCAAAAATCGCATATTAATTCTTGGCACGACTGAGAACAACTGTAAGGCACTTGGGGCAGTGAATTTATGTCCTCTGCATAATGTACCTACTTTACAGAATTTTAATTTATTTGGAATCTATATTATTTGTAACTGTGTAGGTATAAAGAATAGTGCAGTCTACCTAAAATTGGTTTTTATGACGTCCAACTTAATTTCTGACTTCGAAGTCTGCCCTATTTTATGACGGTATAAGTATATCTATTTAGTAGATAAATGCTAGCAATAGTACATCTAGGTGAAAGGACTTGTGATAGTAGCATTAGGTATTCTTATAAAAAAAAAAACGAATATTATAAGCGCGTGAATTTTTAAAAATTAAAATAGACTTGGATTTAAAAAACTAATTAACTGCATGATCATTGTCAGCTGTCGTCTAACTCTTAAACGTTAATAGAAATAGCTATCAGGAAAGTTCAAAGTATTCTATTTTAGGTTACAAATTGTTCTAGTGTACTTACACCTGGACAGATTGTCTTCCGGGTCTCTTCTACATATACGATAAACGAATACAGCCCTTATATCACCAACTTACAACCTATCCACATAATAATATACCTATTGCAATATTTGCAATTATGTCGATTACAATTAAGTACTTATATGTAGGCAGTGGCGTGCATTGCATATAGGCAAAAAGGCAGTGCCTACCTGCAAAATCCCAACTAACTATCTTTAAATATAACAATTAATATAAGATAAATCAGTCAACACTCATCATACATAATCATTAAATTACAGATAATAAAACTTGTATGTGTATCCAAACATTTCATTAACAAACAAATCAATAATGACGTCACATATGTCACGTTCAAATTCATTCAATACTCAACGACAAAGTAGGCTATTCAAAAACTGCCTAGTTTCCACTCACACATTCAAACAAAATCTCCTTATCCATATACGCACGCACACTTCAAAAACAGAAAATAATACACCGCCATCTTGAGTTTTTATTATACGACAAAAACGAAATCCTCTTTTTGCAAAGCGTAATGCTCTGACATTTGACATTCGTAATTTTTTACACCTACAGTAAGCATGCTTACCTGCCAATAAACAAGATTCTTCATTCTTTCTTTCTCCCATTCATTCTACTCTCATATCCGTTTTGGAGCAAAAGTCTTTTGGGTCGTTCATCGAACTTGTCAATTATTATTCCAGTTATTAGTGTATTTTAAATGAAACTTGCGTTTTAAAATACTAATTTAACTTGTAAATTAATTATCACAATATTATTTAGTTACTTATTAATGTTTATTATATTTAGTTTCAATTAACATTTTTATTGTTTTACTTCTGTGTTGCAACTTGGTCGTTTTTCGATATTTATTATCTGTGGCAGATTGTTTATTAAGTTTTTGATAGTTCGCGCGCGTGTTTTCGTCTTGTCTTTCGTAACTAGTTTCTATATATTGTGATTTTGTGAAGTGGCTGTAGTTTAAGAAACAGGAGCATTAATAAACCGTTATGTGTATGAATGTTAAGATTGTGGCGATAATGAAATATGTTTGGATAGCATACGTGCGTAATTACAAACTTACAATACAAACCCATCAGATGGGGTTTGTTGACAAAACTTTAAAGGTAAGGCTCATAATAATATTAACTCAAAATGTTAGAAACTATCGCCTGACTAGCGGTGTGCTGCTGGACGAACTGTTATTTTTGTGTTATTCGTCGTTTCTTGATTGTTAAATACGAAATTGTTGTGTGAATTGATACCTACGAGAACAACTACGACGAAAACATATTGTTCTTGTGGATGATGATATTAAGTGATTGTTTTTAGTTAAAATCTTAATAAAAATGGGAGTAAATTAAACATACAAGATAATAGTATATGTTGGCACATTCAATAATACGTCTGATTCTTTTTTTTCTATGTAATACATAAGGTAGGTAATGTTGATCTCGAATGGTCATATTGACTATGGCTCAATATATTTACTATTATTTAGGTTCGGTTTCGAACCCTTATTAAGAATAATACACAAATAAAAGTCCTCAATCATAAGCTGACCGTTTGCTCGTCGCGAGTCCCGAGTCGCGGAGTCGGCTGCTGTTCGCAGTTAGCTTTACTAAGATTATTTTATACAAACTTATACCAACAAGTTGAAATAGTGATTCAATCAAGCAGAAATTGGTCGCGAGCTGCGCGCGTGCATTTTAAATTGTATCTTGCAGCCGCGTACTGCTCGCGAACAGTTCGGAGACGGCGTTATTTGCACCATCGACCTTTGCGAGAGTTTCGCGAAGGAGGCGCACTAACATATTGCAGTACCTAACTGCAGGCGCGAGCAGCGCATTCGGTGCGCGTTCGTCAGACCTGAACGCACTTTGTGATCCACAAAAATAATGCTAGTTCCATTTTTTGGGAGTTCATTTGCGTATTTACGGTAAAGTTGCTCCATGTACGAGTGCCTACCATGGCCGAAAACCAATGCACGCCACTGTATGTAGGACCACCTCTAACGTAGGTATACCTAATTAACGCGTGAAAAACTTACAAAAAGAGTGTACCAGATCCGATTTCAGAACCTCATTGAAATCTGTTAATAATATAATACATATATTAAATCATATAATCAATAAATTGGTTGTAAAGGAACTGAAGTCTTAAAGAAAAAAATAAATGCAGGTTTTGGGTTTGGATCCAAGGTCGGAATTAATAATTTGAAAAGTTTTTGTCAAACTCAATTCTAATTTGGTCCAAAATACATTACAGAACTGGTTTGGTCGTTAGTCGAGCGAAAAGCGCAGTTTATTTACTTGTTGTTCCCATAGCCAAGTATCCTTGCTAATATTATAAATGCGAAATTTGTTTGGATGTATGGATGTTTGTTACTCTTTCACGCAAAAACTACTGAATGGATTTTAATGAAACTTTACAATAATGTAGCTTATACATCGGAATAACACATGGGCTATAATTTATAAAGATAGTGTATGAATTGTCATTCACGCGGGTAAAACCGCGGGGCACAGCTAGTTCGTAATAAATATGAGAGTAGTACCGACCTAGTAGTACATGAAATCGCATTGTCATTGGGTACTATACTGAAAAAAAATGTTCGTAAATATTTTTTTGTCAATAAGTAAGTATAACATCTAGTCACGATTCTAAACAATTTTTTGTTTGAAGTATTTTTTTTTATTTTGCAAAATTATAATAAGAGTTACATTTTTATAAATTATGGGATAGGTATATATTTAAGATAGACCTGGTAAAATAAGGCATATGTACCAAGAAATGAGTAAAATTGACGATCGCAAAATATGTTATTAACTTTAAACCATAAGTGGAATATTTATTTTCAAAACACCTCCCAAAAATTCTTAGAAATACTTACAACTAAGTTCTATTTACCGAACACGCTAATAGTTGCCTAAATACAGAGTTTAAATCACTTCCAAGTAATAGCAATTGAAAACAAACAAAACATCTAGCCATCAGATAGGATCAAGATTTACTATGTTATAAGCAACGTGTTAGAAACGACACGAAGTCTGGTGTCGTCGACCTGCGCACGCGCATCATGATTCATTCCGCTTTATAGCTATCAAACTCCTAATGGTTTATTTTACAATGTTCTTACGAAACTTATTTAAGATAATTTGAGTTTGAGAAGTCAAAACAAGGTTTTGCAATTATTTTAAAACTTAAAAAGGGTCTCAGACATCAAATTTGTTTTTTATGCTTGTTAAATTAATGATCCCTTTTAACACACTTATACTTTATGGTATAAATGCAAGAAGCATTAACTTAAAAGCAAATTATATCAATCTTGTTTGCAAGAGATTAGATATGTTATTTAAGTAATTTGGTACGGTTAAAACGCAGAGCACATTAGGTTGTATTTTTCACTAAGAATAAAACAATTATACTCTCAAGTGGACAATTATACTCTTAAGTAGACTTATAAAAAGGCATTTTTTATATAAGTTTTTTGAATAATCAAAATGTGGCTTTTATTTTCTCAACTGGGTGATTTAGTTTCAAGATGAACAAATTAAACTCAATTCAGCTGCAATGTTCCTGGGTAATATAAAAAAGTGGAATACACTCCTAACAATACCTCCATAGCTTGTGAATTATATTGACATCTAAGCATAATATTGGCTGCAAACATCTTCCTAACACAGCCACCATACTTACTTTACTAGTTCATAACAGTAGTAAGAATACAAGTATCACATTTCCTAGAGAAAGCTATTTATTACTCGACGCTATAATTATTGCGGTTCAGACACCATTCCATGATGCTCCATTGTCTATAGCGAAGCCTTCCACTATAAACTTAGTTATTCTACTGAAGAACTGTTAACCTAAAGACCTGGCTTTCTTTATGTGAGGTCACTATATGAAATATTGATAGATCGACTGTATTTTAGACTTTTTTATTCCAACCTTACTAGATCCATAGATTCTCAGACACAATGTTATGTAACCTAGAAAAAGTATTAGGTATATTGCTATCATCGTAGCCTTTGACTTATTGCTTCCCGAAGAGAGAATTTATTGAATGTCAATCATATCTTGTCGAATTCCCCTGTTGTTATAATTTTGGAAACAACCTTTAGCGTATCTATGTAATCAAAGCCTCTATCTTTAAGGCAAAGGCCTGGTACAAGGTAGTATTTAGGTCAAACAGATTTCAAGTTAGAACAAAAGGGTCGAAATGGGCCCAAGATGGCTGGCGTAATATGCCACACGCACGACCCCTGGGTCGTCATTATTTCGAAACTTCACTGTCTGGTTTCCAAGACTAGTTTATTTTTAACCGACTTCAAAAGGGGGAGAAGCTCTATTCGACGGTATTTTTTTTGTATGTCTGTTATGTGATATTCGGCAATTATGGATCGATTTTAAAGAATGAATTTATCATCGATAGCGTATACATACATATACGAGAACTACAAGATTTTATTAAGCTTACAATAATCCAAAGTTGATCGCAATTTGGGAAGTAGATTAGTTTTTACTTCAATCACGTCGTGTTACGGTATGGTAATATTTCCTCCTTGTTTTTTACCGTCAAAATAAGCACGGTCACGGCCATTTCGACCATCTACAAGTAAACATAGGTACTTAGAATTAAGCAAAAACTTTGATTGTAGAGTTGTTACATAATAACTGCGGTCTGATTTAATAACTAGATTACGTTCGATTGAGAATAAAATAATTATGTAGCAACAAAGGCAGGTAGGTATATGTATCTTATCTTTTAGAAGTAAAGTTGTTTGTTTGTAAATTTTCTGAATACGCAATATCAATCAAATTATTGTTCAATTTACAAAAAGGTACAAGGCTACTGAAAATATAATCAATGAAAATCAAGACAACTAACAATGTCTTTCTTGCTATTACTTAAATATAAATGTCCCATTTTAAATTCACTCATTCATAGTGGGTGAATTTGTAAGTTCCTCACCCACAGTTTATCCGGCAAAGCGGTGAGAAATAGTTATTCGTATTCACATTTCTGATGCGTAGTAGCATATTCCCATAAAACAGATATGTAGGTAGATAGGTATGTCAGTGGTCGTGAGTTCGAGTCACGCGTCGGTACACAATAAACGGAGGGTCTCCGTTTATTAATTAAACGACTTACGCGGAGAATGTGTGGGCTCTTATTATACATTCCTCTCTCAAAATGCTTTGCTAAGGAATTTGAACTGGATTAGAGTTTGGGCGTTCTAGAATTTCGTAGTAATAGTTTTGTAAAGGTTACTAAATAGTAAACTACCTGCTACAAGTATGAAAAACTTTTTTTCTGTACCTTATACCATTGAATGATGTACTTAGTTGTCCGTACTGGTGTATATGTACTAAGCGATTAAAATCTAATCTTTTACCTTTCAGATGCTACTATAGATTATTTTTAACAATACCAGGAGAAGTAAACACTTGGAAAAATAGAGTCGTTACTTAACTACACACCTAATATAATTTTAGAGTCAAAGTTAACAATACGTTAAATATAGAGCCATTCCAAAAGCTAACAATATCTTACCTTAACACGTCTATTCCAATGCCTCAAACGTACACAATAGTCAACAAAAAAATAATAATACTACCTAAGTTAGAAAAAACTTTGTAATCAACCATGTCGAAATTGCGCCGAAATCTTATTTATCGCAAAAAGTTACTTGAGAGTGTTAACACCAGTCCGTATTATGACATTTAAAATCCAAAACTGCTACATTGGAAAAAAAGGGATGGCCCGATACAGACATATAGCTCTATCTCTTTCCACGACGGGATTATAATGGCTTTAGCATTACATAATCTGGTGTCCGATCAACGAACTTGGTCAGCGTCACTAATTATAACAAAAAACCAACGTAGGTACGACATACGCTGAGAAAATTCGCGTAATTTGGGCAAAACGTAGTAACAATATACGTGACTCAGGTTTAAGAGCAGGCCACACTAAATGCTAAGTCATGACTATAGCCAAATATGTCACATTGCTGGGCAAATGCCTCTGCACTCTTCTTCCACTTATCTCTGCCAATGATGATTGACCAGTTCGAAACAAACGGATCTAGGTCATCCAGCCATCTCCGCTTAGGACTCCATTCTTCATGAACCATGAAGAAAAACTGAACTTCGCTAAAGTTGTAAACAATTTATTAGTTAGTTTATTGCATTTATCTAAATATCAAGACAGAATATAATCCAACCTATAAACGTCCCACTGCTGGGCACAGGCATCTTCCCATATAGAGAAGGCACGAGCATTGATCACCACGCTTGCTCCCTGCGGATTGACGATTTCGGATCCCAAATTTTGGAATCCAGGTTTCCTCACGATGTTTTCCTTTTTACTCTTTAGTTACGAATTAGTCTCTTGATAGTTACTTTGCTGTGATAGCTTAGCTCTCGGTGTAGTTGTTTCTTTAAGTTTAAAAAACTTGTTTTGCTCACTCAATTGATACAGTAAAATAATGATTAGATTACAATGCTAGAAGTTGCAGATTGACAGAATTAGTTGATTAAGGATATTATAATAAACCGTATCACACCGCATGGCGAAAATTGTGAAAATATATTTTCCCAAATAAAGTTACCAAAATAGTCTTGTAGAAGAAGTTTTATGAAATTAATCACAATTTATGTGTATGAGCAAGTTACCAAAACAATATCAGCAAATCGACATTAAGCGTAAAGTGAATTTTATGCAGTTATTTTTTTCTCAAAAATATCTTTATCGGTCGTTTAGAAGCTTGCTGGACACTAGTTTCTAATCAATTATAAATTAATCTCTATAATACATTATTAGTTTATTTACATTACTTCCTTACTGTTCATTTTCCTCATCAATCAATACGACCATCTGTGACATAATATCTAAAACATTTTTTGCCGTTGAATATAAATTACAATTTATATTGCATCGCCTACGTAATTAGTTTTGACTGAAGTACTTACTAGTAAAATAGGTCACATGATAATGGTAACAATAATAATAATAATAATAATAATAATATTCCGGGACAACTCACACACGGCTATCTGATCCCAAGCTAAGCAGAGCTTGTGTTATGGTAACCAGACAACTGATAAACATACTTATATATGAATTGATTTACGAAACTAGACCTTATGCCCTTGAAATAAAGATGCAATCCAATTTTCTAGTTTTACAATTGTTGTGGTAGACTGTAGAAGTCCACATCTACAGCGAGCATAATAAAAACGTGTATCAATAACTTTTAGTAGGTGTCACTATTTTACTATAGTTTTTATTTTGTAATTATGTTATTAATTAAAATGTGTTTTTATTTAACTCGGTAAATGTAATTTTGGACTAAAGTGCATAAATAAAATATTTACCTACGATAGCATGCCTCCTGTAACAATGTTAAACGTATTCTAGATTCTGCCTATACGTACTTACTATGTGAGAGCCTTCACTCTTAAAAAATATATAATGTATTTGCCTTATGAAAGCAGTTACGATTTAATACATAACTAAGAATTATAGAATAAGTGTCATAACAAGTCATAATATGTGGCTGTTGTCAATAATCAACACTTCAATAATTTAAAAACAAATAATAATAACAACAAATAAAAACAAAACAGTTTATTGAATACTTTGCATGCTCAGATTCCAAATAAATAAACAATAAATACTTAATCTACAAATAAATACTTTCTGTCACGAAGTCACAATTCTAAATCAAAATTAGTCGGTCTTCGCATGTGATCTGGACTTAGTCAACCGTCTTAGAATCGAGTAGACAACCCAGAAAATAAGGTAGACATTGGAATCTGTAGTGACTATCAAATAGGTTGCTATTAAGGCAACCAGGATTCCTATGGCATTGAAGAATAGAGCCATAGGTTTTGAGTTGGTTTTCTTTTCTTTGCATGGACAGTCAGGAGGGCAGCCCAGTGCTTGAGGAGTAGAATCCTGTTTGGTCTTCGGAGGCAGGACTTTCAGCTTTGGAGACATGATCTGCTTGTATTGGCTGGTTGGCAGGAACTCTGAAAGAAATAAAAGTTGATTTGAGTTGGTGTTAGAAAGTAGGTCAGGTTTTTACAGTATCTAATAGAGAAAGCACCATTTTACTTTTAGCTCAACGTTAATAATTATTAGTTTTAGCTCTTTACTAATAAGTTGGCATACTGTTAATTAGTATTAATCATAGGTTAAGTTTCTATTGTCTGTAAACACAAGCAAAAACCCTTAAAATATATATATAGATAAGAAGGTAACTGATAGTCCTGGCGTCTTTTTTCGATACCATTAAAAAGTCTATAATTTTAGACACATTGTAGAACTGTAGAACAGCATGATAAAAATAGATAAACAATAAACATGCAATACAATGCCTAAGTATATAGATAGAGCACAATATTTTCTAATCACATTGCTATTCAAATATCTAGAGGCGAAGAAAAATGACTCGCTATACTTATCACGTTTAGTACTTTTATTTAAAAAATAACTAATCTTTAATAGGTAGTTATAGGTTCTCATTATATTGCAATAAAATACGTAAAGTAAAAACATTATTTTAAGTATTATGATCATGAAAACCTAAGAGTTTATAAATAACAGAACTTTTATTATTTTTAACTTACCTTCCACAGTTTGAGTTTGGGTAATAGTCGCCATAACTGTAATGTTCTGTTTCCTGGGTGCGAATGATATTAACATTAAATTAATCTCCTAAATATAGGTGAAATATACACAAACGAAGGTTACTTGAGGAGTAGGAAGGACCTTGTCAGCTTCCTCGATGATCAGGTAAAGCAATCGTGCGGAAATATCAAAGAGATGGGCAATAAACGATTTCTTTTATGTTTTGTCAAATGTTTTAGAAAAAAAAGCAGTCTTTGTTAAAGACTTGCTTCAATGGCCGAAGTAAACTTGAAAATGATCTAGAAAATGGAAGATGTTTGGTTGTTAGAATCTTGATTTATGATGACCTCCGTGGTCAAGTGGAATACTCTGGTTTTCAAAGTGTCACTAGCTCTGAGGTGTCAGGGTCGATCTTCGGTCTGGATGTTTGTGGCACTTTAGATCTTCCTGATTCCATAACACAAGTGTTTTGACTACTTTGGGTTCACAGCAATGTATGTTAATAAAAAAAAAAAAAGTTTATTGCATAAGCATATTGTAACTTTACTGTACAACGTACATAAAGACCTCCTTTTAAGTAAAGTATATACTTGTGATAGGAGGTTCCGCTCTTCTATGCCAATTCAAGTAAATGGTAACAGTGTGTTGTTATACTTCCAAAATAATTGACTTGTGAGCAATTAGCCACTTATAGATCATAGAAGTATTACTGGTTGTCATGTTTACTAACTAATGGAATAGTGTGTAATACATCTGGCACTTTATTAGGAAGGAAAGTAATTCGCAATTAGGTTTGGTGCATAATTTCCATGGTAATCGATTTGCGACTTGAAACCTCCTTGAATTAAAAATAATTATGACAACAATATTTTGTATATGCCTACTTATGAAAAGAAAAGGCGGCAAAAATAACAGGATTTTAGAAAATATAAAAGAAGTTTGTAGAAAAATTCCCTTTTCTCCTGATATCCCGACTGGAATAAAAATTACTTACTACGAATACTTACAACGTGTTTTCTAACATTTTAGCTCCAAACACATAACTCAAATTTTTGAGTATGCAGCAGTCGGTTAAAACACTCTTAATTAAGTATACCATCACAGAGTAATCACTTTCCATATTTATATTCCACCTAAGAAATACAATTTTTTATTTCGACAATCTTTTTTTAAATTTAGCTATGTATAATTTCAGTCAGTTTCAGTAATATAATAGCTATAAGTTTTTCATCAGCCTTGCTCTAGTAACATTGGTTTTTGTGGTAACTGTTCTGTATAAAACATGATAGATTCTTGGATAATGCACAGTTTGCAACGGTTTATTTACCAAGTAACGACCACCATGCCTTCTCCCTGTGAACCGTGTAAAGGTAAGAATACAATATAATATTAGCCCTAAAATTTATTTTTGAAAACATATTATAAAGTGTTGTTATATAAAGTTTCGTTGCAAAAAGGGATAGTGCTATCTGTCTGTATAGCTTTGTCCCTCTCTTCACGGGAGCAATAAATATAATTACTGACTTCATTAGTTTGTAGTTCGTTTTTCTTTTGTTTACTAATTCTTTAGTAATCAGGGTTAGACTAACATAAAATCAGAGATTACAGATCTGATGACTACACATTTTTTGCAATATATTATGTTGTAATTAGGTAAATTTCAATACTTAAGGAAATCATACTTATTCCAGAATCGTGCAAGGGTGGTGCCTGTGTAGACAACTGCGCTTGCAAGGATAAGGGCTGCGACGACTGTTCGTCTAAAGGTTTGTAGTTATTAGTCGAGAACACAAAATAATACTCTTATTTACACCTGTAAATAGATAACTACTTTCAAATCATAATTATATTTCGATACGTCAGGATTATTTAATGTCTGATGAAGGAGTCAAAGCCTGCGCTCTGGCAAGCTGCATAGACTTTTAAAACAAAGCTACCTTTATTTTTGGCACTAAAATGTTCTGAATTCATCATCATAATTGGATGTATAAATAAGGAATACCGCGGTGTGTGCTATATACTCGTATAATAGTGTTTGGTACATAACATTGGCCTGTTGGTCTAGTGGTTAGTGACCCTGACTGCTAAGCCGGCGGTTGTGAATTCGATTCCCACTCAGGACAAATCTTTGTGTGACGAGCACGATTATTTGTTCTGTGTCTGGGTGTTATTTATCTATGTATGTATTTAGAAATATATAAGTGAATCACTTGTCTGGTAACCATAACACAAGCTTTGCTTACTTTGGAAACAGATGACCGTGTGTGAGTTGTCGCAGGATATTATAATTATTATTGGGAGTTCTACTAATTCTGTTTTCAGAAAATAAATAACAAAATTAATCTTGCCTCCCCAGGCGGTTGCTGCTAATCACGATGGAGCCAGACCGCCGGCCGTCGCTGTTCTCGCGCGCCAGCAGCTTCCTGGAGACCTGCTTCCCCATAACCTTCAGTATCGCCTTCATTGTTACCCTCGTCTTCTTCTACTGTCTAATATAAACCGCTTGATTAACTAAACTTTATATTATTTTATTTTGTCATCCTTTATGTAAGTGGAGAGCGATAAACGCGAAAGTTCTCATAGAGAGACGTACACTCCGTACACTATTTATAAGTGCCTCAGCACAGGTTACCGGATCTGGCCTAGCCCAAAACGGCGCGGCGTGAGGTTTAAAGGGTTTAGCTTCTAACTAAAAAAATAAATTAGAACCACATCTGTTTAATGTGGCTCATTTAGCTTCTTATAAACAAATTGAATGTTGCTAGATCGATGGCTTTATGGTTGTCATCCCGAAAGTAAAGGATTAGCCAAAATACACCAGCAGTACTTCAAAATATGTTAGACTAGCTGTGCCTGCACCTTCGTTCGCGTGGATGACGAAGCTTATCAATGAGTCTTTAACCATTAACCTCTCGTCTGTCGCAATAAATAAGACAATAGAATTCAATTGTGTCTCGCGTAGATCTGCGCTTCCGACATACAACGGGTTAAGGCTGCACACGTGACGGAAGCTTGAAAAATTGAGTATCTTCTCCCGTTTTCCCAACATTTCTCTTCACTGCTCTGCTCCTATTGATTGTAGCGTGATGAAAAGTATACTATAACCTGCCCAAGAGTATGAAGAATAATTATTGTACCAAGTTTCGTTAAAATCCGTCGAGTAGTTTTTGTTTCCATAAGGAACATACAAACAGACAGACAAAAAATTTACTGATTGCATTTTTGGCATCAGTATCGATCACTAATCACCCCCTGATAGTTATTTTGAAAATATATTTATGGCCAGAATTGACCTTTCTACTGATTTATTATAAGTATCTTAGTACTTATAGATGATTTCACAGTTACGTATTAATTAAATTACGCTGTGCCCTCAGCGTGGGTTGAAATCATAAGAGTTTCACCCCAAACAACAAACTGGATTTATCAAACACTGCTTTTGTCACAACAACTTGATAGATGAATACAAAGAATGTTATAATTTTAAATATTTATTTTAAACTTACCATATTTTTTAGTGCAATTTACGTTAGAAACAGAAATATTACATTGGCTTTGTAACCTCTTATTATTAACATTGGCAAGAATATCTGAGGAAATTGTTTTCTTGAAACGAGCATTGGGTTGAAAATTATTTAATACCAGCCACCGGTTACTTTGAGGTTGAAATTAAGTTGTTAGAAAATTTGAAGCTACGAGTTAACTTAACTGCCCGTTTAAACTAATTGTTTAACGTTTACAGAAATCACTGTACCTGGTTAAATTTTGTTTGTGTGAGAAAACATTATATTACTGTACTAGCTGTGCCTGCAACTTCGTTCGCGTGGATGACGAAGCTTATCAATGAGTCTTTAACCATTAAGGCTGCACACGCGACGGAAGCTTAAAAAATTGAGTAACTTCTCCCGTTTTCCCAACATTTCTCTTCACTGCTCTGCTCCTTTTGATTGTAGCGTGATGAAAAGTATACTATAACCTGCCCAGGAGTATGAAGAATAATTGTACCAAGTTTCGTTAAAATCCGTCGAGTAGTTTTTGTTTCTATAAGGAACATACAGACAGACAGACAGACAGACAAAAATTTTACTGATTGCATTTTTGGCATCAGTATCGATCACTAGTCACCCCCTGATAGTTATTTTGAAAATATATTTAACTAGCGGCCCGTCCCGGCTTCGCACGGGTATTTAACACATTATTAAAAAGTTAGGATTGAAGGTTTCTGTGTTATTACTACTATTACGCTCTTTATAATATTAGTATAGACACTCCCGTACCTCAGTGATGCTTAAATCGCATAGTTAGGCGAGCAGAGTGAGCGACAATCACGCGACTTTTTTCTAATTCTTATATTTTAAACTCGTGATATCTTTCGAAGGGAATGTCCAAAGTGAATAATTCAAAAAGTTACATAAAGGTATTGAAGCAGTCTTGACTATGAAGTTATAATTTTTATGATAAGGATCAGGAGGAGAAGAAGGAAGATAATTTATTTTGATAAGGATCAATACCAAGTAACAAATAAAGAGCCTTTTGTAGCGGCGTCCTTTCAATAATATTTTTTTTAATAAAATATCTCTTATTGTGACCTAACTGTAATAGTTAGACATATGCTGTCGCGAGACTTTTTGTAGATAATTATATGTTCTACAAAGACGTAGTACATTATTTTGTTCTATAATCAATAGTTTTCGCAGCGCACGCGATGCAAGAAAGTTTTTTGGTAATTTTTTCACACCTTGGTTTACATTATTGAGGTTTTAGTATGGATCCTTAACTTTTTTGAAAATTTTATATATTATAGCCTATGTTCACCGGAGATAGTGTAGCTTCCCAGCAGTGAAACAAATCGGTCAAGTAGTTTCGGAGCCTATTCATTTCAAACAAACAAACAAACAAACAATCAAATCTTTCCTCTTTATAATATTAGTGTAGATGTACAGAATTGACCTTTCTACAGATTTATTATAAGTATAGATTATGTGGAGAAAACAATCAGTAACTTAAATATTTTAATTAGTATTGTTAATTGATTTTTCATAGATGAAACAAAACACACAAAAGCTTGCCTGAAGTCTACTGAATCTAGATTTTAGTGAAATTTCAGTTTTAATGTCTCTCTAAATCTTTTTTTTACAAGTGATATTTGTAATTTCTTTTTAATTAACACGCTTTTATTAGCTTCACTTGTATGTATGTATGTATGTATACATGTATGTATGTAACCGACTCCTTTGGACTCGATTTTGACCCACTTTTAACGGACAGATTTAATTCAAACTTTGTACACTTATCAAGAATCAGCGACAATATAATAATTTCATCGGTTTATCTCATTATCCTGATTAGGGTCACCAGGATTAAATAAATAAAAAAAACAATAAAAATTTTTTTAGTCCACAAAGCAATACGTTTGAATTCAGACAACACGTATTGCTGCTAGGACTAAAAAGTGAAAAATAAATATAGTTTAAAAAAACTAAAAAACACGCTTTTAAAGTACCTACTAGTGTTTTTTGTTCATTACCAATTTCAGCTTACATGAGTTATTATTTTTACTTTTTTAGTTAGAAATAGGTACTTTAAAAGCGTGTTTTTTAGTTTTTTTTAACTATATTTTTCAGTTTTACTTTTCTTTGAGAGAAAAGTTACAATATTTCCAATAAACATACATTTTTAGGTACATATTTGAACAAGAAGTAATTTTCCATCTAGTCAGTTTTTATGTCTAAAATAAACGACGTCTTAGTAAAGATTTATCTTCTATAGCCTGCTAAAGAATGTAATATTAATTTGTGTAAGTTCTTGCTTCAAATAATTAAAAATGTTGGTACATGATTCTTAAAAATACTTCAAAGGCAAAAATCATTTATACCCAGTTAAATACGCGTTTTTCCATGTCCAATCAAGTTTACGGTTAAGAAATACAATTTTTTATTTCGACAATCTTTTTTTAAATTTAGCTATGTATAATTTCAGTCAGTTTCAGTAATATAATAGCTATAAGTTTTTCATCAGCCTTGCTCTAGTAACATTGGTTTTTGTGGTAACTGTTCTGTATAAAACATGATAGATTCTTGGATAATGCACAGTTTGCAACGGTTTATTTACCAAGTAACGACCACCATGCCTTCTCCCTGTGAACCGTGTAAAGGTAAGAATACAATATAATATTAGCCCTAAAATTTATTTTTGAAAACATATTATAAAGTGTTGTTATATAAAGTTTCGTTGCAAAAAGGGATAGTGCTATCTGTCTGTATAGCTTTGTCCCTCTCTTCACGGGAGCAATAAATATAATTACTGACTTCATTAGTTTGTAGTTCGTTTTTCTTTTGTTTACTAATTCTTTAGTAATCAGGGTTAGACTAACATAAAATCAGAGATTACAGATCTGATGACTACACATTTTTTGCAATATATTATGTTGTAATTAGGTAAATTTCAATACTTAAGGAAATCATACTTATTCCAGAATCGTGCAAGGGTGGTGCCTGTGTAGACAACTGCGCTTGCAAGGATAAGGGCTGCGACGACTGTTCGTCTAAAGGTTTGTAGTTATTAGTCGAGAACACAAAATAATACTCTTATTTACACCTGTAAATAGATAACTACTTTCAAATCATAATTATATTTCGATACGTCAGGATTATTTAATGTCTGATGAAGGAGTCAAAGCCTGCGCTCTGGCAAGCTGCATAGACTTTTAAAACAAAGCTACCTTTATTTTTGGCACTAAAATGTTCTGAATTCATCATCATAATTGGATGTATAAATAAGGAATACCGCGGTGTGTGCTATATACTCGTATAATAGTGTTTGGTACATAACATTGGCCTGTTGGTCTAGTGGTTAGTGACCCTGACTGCTAAGCCGGCGGTTGTGAATTCGATTCCCACTCAGGACAAATCTTTGTGTGACGAGCACGATTATTTGTTCTGTGTCTGGGTGTTATTTATCTATGTATGTATTTAGAAATATATAAGTGAATCACTTGTCTGGTAACCATAACACAAGCTTTGCTTACTTTGGAAACAGATGACCGTGTGTGAGTTGTCGCAGGATATTATAATTATTATTGGGAGTTCTACTAATTCTGTTTTCAGAAAATAAATAACAAAATTAATCTTGCCTCCCCAGGCGGTTGCTGCTAATCACGATGGAGCCAGACCGCCGGCCGTCGCTGTTCTCGCGCGCCAGCAGCTTCCTGGAGACCTGCTTCCCCATAACCTTCAGTATCGCCTTCATTGTTACCCTCGTCTTCTTCTACTGTCTAATATAAACCGCTTGATTAACTAAACTTTATATTATTTTATTTTGTCATCCTTTATGTAAGTGGAGAGCGATAAACGCGAAAGTTCTCATAGAGAGACGTACACTCCGTACACTATTTATAAGTGCCTCAGCACAGGTTACCGGATCTGGCCTAGCCCAAAACGGCGCGGCGTGAGGTTTAAAGGGTTTAGCTTCTAACTAAAAAAATAAATTAGAACCACATCTGTTTAATGTGGCTCATTTAGCTTCTTATAAACAAATTGAATGTTGCTAGATCGATGGCTTTATGGTTGTCATCCCGAAAGTAAAGGATTAGCCAAAATACACCAGCAGTACTTCAAAATATGTTAGACTAGCTGTGCCTGCACCTTCGTTCGCGTGGATGACGAAGCTTATCAATGAGTCTTTAACCATTAACCTCTCGTCTGTCGCAATAAATAAGACAATAGAATTCAATTGTGTCTCGCGTAGATCTGCGCTTCCGACATACAACGGGTTAAGGCTGCACACGTGACGGAAGCTTGAAAAATTGAGTATCTTCTCCCGTTTTCCCAACATTTCTCTTCACTGCTCTGCTCCTATTGATTGTAGCGTGATGAAAAGTATACTATAACCTGCCCAAGAGTATGAAGAATAATTATTGTACCAAGTTTCGTTAAAATCCGTCGAGTAGTTTTTGTTTCCATAAGGAACATACAAACAGACAGACAAAAAATTTACTGATTGCATTTTTGGCATCAGTATCGATCACTAATCACCCCCTGATAGTTATTTTGAAAATATATTTATGGCCAGAATTGACCTTTCTACTGATTTATTATAAGTATCTTAGTACTTATAGATGATTTCACAGTTACGTATTAATTAAATTACGCTGTGCCCTCAGCGTGGGTTGAAATCATAAGAGTTTCACCCCAAACAACAAACTGGATTTATCAAACACTGCTTTTGTCACAACAACTTGATAGATGAATACAAAGAATGTTATAATTTTAAATATTTATTTTAAACTTACCATATTTTTTAGTGCAATTTACGTTAGAAACAGAAATATTACATTGGCTTTGTAACCTCTTATTATTAACATTGGCAAGAATATCTGAGGAAATTGTTTTCTTGAAACGAGCATTGGGTTGAAAATTATTTAATACCAGCCACCGGTTACTTTGAGGTTGAAATTAAGTTGTTAGAAAATTTGAAGCTACGAGTTAACTTAACTGCCCGTTTAAACTAATTGTTTAACGTTTACAGAAATCACTGTACCTGGTTAAATTTTGTTTGTGTGAGAAAACATTATATTACTGTACTAGCTGTGCCTGCAACTTCGTTCGCGTGGATGACGAAGCTTATCAATGAGTCTTTAACCATTAAGGCTGCACACGCGACGGAAGCTTAAAAAATTGAGTAACTTCTCCCGTTTTCCCAACATTTCTCTTCACTGCTCTGCTCCTTTTGATTGTAGCGTGATGAAAAGTATACTATAACCTGCCCAGGAGTATGAAGAATAATTGTACCAAGTTTCGTTAAAATCCGTCGAGTAGTTTTTGTTTCTATAAGGAACATACAGACAGACAGACAGACAGACAAAAATTTTACTGATTGCATTTTTGGCATCAGTATCGATCACTAGTCACCCCCTGATAGTTATTTTGAAAATATATTTAACTAGCGGCCCGTCCCGGCTTCGCACGGGTATTTAACACATTATTAAAAAGTTAGGATTGAAGGTTTCTGTGTTATTACTACTATTACGCTCTTTATAATATTAGTATAGACACTCCCGTACCTCAGTGATGCTTAAATCGCATAGTTAGGCGAGCAGAGTGAGCGACAATCACGCGACTTTTTTCTAATTCTTATATTTTAAACTCGTGATATCTTTCGAAGGGAATGTCCAAAGTGAATAATTCAAAAAGTTACATAAAGGTATTGAAGCAGTCTTGACTATGAAGTTATAATTTTTATGATAAGGATCAGGAGGAGAAGAAGGAAGATAATTTATTTTGATAAGGATCAATACCAAGTAACAAATAAAGAGCCTTTTGTAGCGGCGTCCTTTCAATAATATTTTTTTTAATAAAATATCTCTTATTGTGACCTAACTGTAATAGTTAGACATATGCTGTCGCGAGACTTTTTGTAGATAATTATATGTTCTACAAAGACGTAGTACATTATTTTGTTCTATAATCAATAGTTTTCGCAGCGCACGCGATGCAAGAAAGTTTTTTGGTAATTTTTTCACACCTTGGTTTACATTATTGAGGTTTTAGTATGGATCCTTAACTTTTTTGAAAATTTTATATATTATAGCCTATGTTCACCGGAGATAGTGTAGCTTCCCAGCAGTGAAACAAATCGGTCAAGTAGTTTCGGAGCCTATTCATTTCAAACAAACAAACAAACAAACAATCAAATCTTTCCTCTTTATAATATTAGTGTAGATGTACAGAATTGACCTTTCTACAGATTTATTATAAGTATAGATTATGTGGAGAAAACAATCAGTAACTTAAATATTTTAATTAGTATTGTTAATTGATTTTTCATAGATGAAACAAAACACACAAAAGCTTGCCTGAAGTCTACTGAATCTAGATTTTAGTGAAATTTCAGTTTTAATGTCTCTCTAAATCTTTTTTTTACAAGTGATATTTGTAATTTCTTTTTAATTAACACGCTTTTATTAGCTTCACTTGTATGTATGTATGTATGTATACATGTATGTATGTAACCGACTCCTTTGGACTCGATTTTGACCCACTTTTAACGGACAGATTTAATTCAAACTTTGTACACTTATCAAGAATCAGCGACAATATAATAATTTCATCGGTTTATCTCATTATCCTGATTAGGGTCACCAGGATTAAATAAATAAAAAAAACAATAAAAATTTTTTTAGTCCACAAAGCAATACGTTTGAATTCAGACAACACGTATTGCTGCTAGGACTAAAAAGTGAAAAATAAATATAGTTTAAAAAAACTAAAAAACACGCTTTTAAAGTACCTACTAGTGTTTTTTGTTCATTACCAATTTCAGCTTACATGAGTTATTATTTTTACTTTTTTAGTTAGAAATAGGTACTTTAAAAGCGTGTTTTTTAGTTTTTTTTAACTATATTTTTCAGTTTTACTTTTCTTTGAGAGAAAAGTTACAATATTTCCAATAAACATACATTTTTAGGTACATATTTGAACAAGAAGTAATTTTCCATCTAGTCAGTTTTTATGTCTAAAATAAACGACGTCTTAGTAAAGATTTATCTTCTATAGCCTGCTAAAGAATGTAATATTAATTTGTGTAAGTTCTTGCTTCAAATAATTAAAAATGTTGGTACATGATTCTTAAAAATACTTCAAAGGCAAAAATCATTTATACCCAGTTAAATACGCGTTTTTCCATGTCCAATCAAGTTTACAAGGAGTTTCTAATAAAGAAGGCAACAAATTGATTTGGTAATCAGTAAGTGCAAACTCTGTAAATCTTTAATTCGCTTGTGAACATGTTCCCACAATCACTTAATTTGGAAAGATACTGGCAAATTCATAAAGAAACAACGATAGCTTTTAGTTATTAAAATCTAGAAGGAAAAGATAAGACCGAAATAATTTAGAACATATTTATTATGAACCGAAAAAAAACATTGACATCTCAATAATCACAACATTAAATTGATGACGGCCAATCCACGGTATCACGAAACCTCAGCAACAATCCCCTGAAAAGAAAAAAATATATTAATATCTTATTTCATACAAAATTCTTCCTTGAGCCTAAACTTTTCAAACACTAAGCAAATGCTTTTTCTCTTTCAATAGTGCCCAAAGAATAAAAGTATTCCCTATGTCATGTAAGTACTGGTTTTGGTTTATAATTCCATTGTTCTATCATTATGGTCACCACAGAAGCCACTGCTTTTTAAATGCATCCAAATCGTCCTTCCAAATTTACCTAGGACTTCGACGAGGCCTTCTTCTAAGCAAACGCCATAACATAGGCATCATATTCAACCTACAAACTACTTAAACATGGTCAAAATTCGAGCAAATGTAATAAATGAATACCTTCACAAGAAGAGCAGTCCTTGCAGCCGGTGTCGCAGTTATTATCCTTGCAGCAAGCAGCATCTTTGCAGGAGTCTAAAGAGATAAGAAAACTTTAATTTAATCTTTCGAAAATAAATTCTTTGAAGCCTGGTTGCAAAAGAACAATTACGTTGTAGTATTATGATAAAAGTATAGAGGAAAGAAAAAAGGTTTCTGTTGTATTTTTATGGAAAATACAGCCTATCAGTCTTTAGTGTTTATATTTACTATACCTAACTTGTTGAACAATAAGAGTTATTTTGATGACACAGAAGGTAGAGTCACAATACTCTGAAATATAAATGCAAAGCAAAATAAATAAAACGTACCTTTACAAACTTCAGTTGGGGCAGGCATTTTAAATTTGTTTTTTAATAACAAAATTTAAACAAGTTGTCAATTGAGAAGAAATGAGGTGACTATACTTCTTGGACAGACTACAGAGGTTTTATACCAAATACAGTTATTCAATAAAAATCATACAAAAACTGTAAACAATAGCGAGGTTGCCGAGACCTCGGATAGTTTTTGGATGGTACAATACTTGTAGATATCGACAAGAAAATAACAATAAAATGCTTAGTAGGTACCTACTTCTTCATCCTTCCTTTTTTTCGATAGATTTTCTCATGGTCTTCCTCTGCCGGACGTAACGGATCCTTAACCACTAGGACCACAATCGTTTTTGTACCTTCCGTTTATAAATTTAGTTAAATGCATTGGTGTATCTCTCTGTAGCTTCGTAACTCTCAAATGTATAAACCGATTTTGAAGACTAACTTGTCTGAAGATTATGTAAGTAATTTCATTAAGTTTTGTAGGAGTTTTATATCCACGTTTTAGTACTATGTTTACTAATTTTTAAGTATTAGCTATTTGATTCTCCTATTAATATGTTCAATGCTACATTGTAATCGTCATTTTCACGGCTCGTTAGCTTTACTTTGTCGATCGGTATCAATGCTAAACAGTTTTTACACTTTTTACTGAAGCCATTTTTTCCCATCTTCTATTGCTGATCAGGTTAAGTTTATTTCATTGTTAGTAACAAACTGTAACTGAAAAGACGCTTCTCAAAAATTGTTGATAAATATAAAAGATTAAGATGAAGATCTATGATAGACGAAATTGTAAGTAGAATAAAATAGATTAGTATATTCTTTACTGTACACCATTAAAGTTACATATTTGAAAAGTAGTAATGAAGTTATTTTAGCTATTGTTTTTACATAGAGGTAATACTTAATGAATAATAAACTGCAACCCAAGATGAGGAGTATTGAGGAGTTACCCGTGCTTTTGTTGTATATCTCACTAATCAGTTCTGTTATTGTGTGGAAAAATAAAAATATATTGTTTTCCTATTATAATGTGATAAGATTAATAATAATATACATGCGGTCGTATAAATCTTTAATAATTGATTACGCATAAACGTAAACAACAACCGACTTCAATGAAAAGTAGGTATATTAGACGACCTCTGAGGCATAGGTACTCTATCTATGAAATTTTCTGAAACGGATCCACTATAGCCAGAGATATCCCGTAACAAACATTATATACCTATTGTATACCTTTAGTAGACACATATTTGATTGAATAAATGAATTAATAGCAACCACTATTTTTCAGATTTGGACCCGGAGGCACCAAGCAGTGTCGACTGTGTGCCAGGCTGTGATTGTCACTGCATTTACATTGATCGTAAGTCCCTTTCTACAAAATGTTACGGAAAAGTATGGTCATATTTGAAATACTGCTTCGGCCCATAGAAATCAACCTTTTTTTTTTTAAAAAGTAATATAATATACAAGCAAAAAAATTGCTCCTGTACTAATTTTGTTCAGCGAATAATAATTTTGTACAGAAAGGCCAATTTTATTTGCTAATTGACTAAGATGTCCTTGAAGAAAGTCGTTCATTTCGACAGGCATTTCTGTAGCATGTGTTATCTTATATATAAAATTCTCGTGTCACAATGTTAGTTACCATACTCCTCCGAAACGGCTTGACCGATTTTTATGAAATTTTATATGCATATTCAGTAGGTCTGAGAATAAGCTACTATCTATGTTTCATACCCCTAAGTGGTAGTAGGTAGGTAGTAGGCAGGTGCTAGGTAGAAAAAATTGCATTGCAACGCATGCCGGGTACAGCTAGTTTATCTATACTTATATATAACTTATAATAAATCTGTAGAAGTGAAAATTCTGTACATTGAAAATATCGAAAAAATAAATGGCATAGTGTAAAAAAAAATGTCTGTCTGTCTGTTTTTCAGGTATCACGCATAAACTACCGGTTCGATTACGATGAAACTTGGTATAATTATTCTTTATTATCCTGGGCACCACACTGGGTAGTTTTTATCCCGGAAAAGTATAAACAATAAAAAACAAACTTAATTTTGCGGTTAAAAACTCATTGATAAGTTTCGTCATCCACGCGAACGAAGTCGCAGGCACAGCTAGTACTTACTATATTTTGATTAAGTTTCATAATCGTATCGAATGTTGAATGTCTCCCTATTGGGCTGCCATTCTTCGTAATAGATAAATTCTTACGTTAAAGTAATTAAGTGAAATTGGTCAACGTTGTAATTAGCATGTTCACAAGTTTAGTGTTCTTATTAAATGCATGATTGTTTTTTTTTTTCAGAATCCTGTATGAAGTAAACAATAACCAATATCGAATGGAAATTGAAAAAGAACAATGGACAATAAGCATTAAAAAACTAATTTATTAACTTTAAATTATGTAAATAGGTTGTAAAATAAAATATGTTATTTATGATCATGACTTTTATTTCTTTAAACAATGAATAATAAATGGTTTGAAAAAAAACTGCCATGAAAATACAATAATACAAATTGTAATATTGGAAAACACACAAAACTATATCATTAACACAAAATAATAATATCAGTGTTTTCACAAGACATTTATTGTAGATAATATGCTATGATAAAAACAAAAAATATATGTATGATTGCGTCATTCATCGTATCGTATCATAGTTATTATAATTGCAATATGAATGGATTAATTAATATTTTAACAGGTGTTTCGTTAAAGTAAATAGCATTTCCTATGCGAAGAAAATAAAACATACTTTTATGTTTTTAGACAAATGATATTTCGGTAATCGGTTTTGCTGAAAATTCAAATTAAAAACATAAAGAAAAAATTGTTTTTTCTAGTAAAATGTAATTCGGATATAACCAAATGGTTTATTTTTGTCTAAATGACAAAAATTCGGATATCTAGACATTTACAAATGGAAAGTTATTTTTTTTTTGTGTTTTTTTAACAGACATCTTGGATGTTACTTCTTAGGAGTTTTGGCAGTGTCTGATGTGGTCTCAGTCCTCTTGCAGGTGCATGTGCAAGAGGCATCGCACTTGCACGACTGGCAGCACTGGCTAGTGCTGCATTTGCAACCTGAAAAAGAATAAATAATTTTAATTTAAAGTGCCCGCCACGAGAAGCTATAATTTTTTAAACAAACAACTTCTACCAAGTTACGTAGCGACAATTTAATCAACAACCAATAATCCCAAATTCAATAATGTCAAAGTGACGTACGTGTTATACGAAACTAATGAGCAATTTCACTTGATCGGGTTATATTTTAGCGATATAAAGCGCTGTCGTCTAAGGTTTTGTGGTACTGGAACGCATCTGATTCATGGAACGTTAACATTTGGGCCAAGATTTTGAAGTAAGTTCACGCTGACGTTGTCTCTTTGGAGTTTCGAATGCGTCTGTTTGTTTGTGGTGTTTTCGCGGATTAGGTTATATTGTTTGTTATTATTAATTATTGTATAAGGAATTGTTATTTTTTTACTACCTATAATGGATCCAGGACCCAGTACGTCCAAGGAAATTATTTCGCCACGAAAAGAACCTCAAAAGATATGTGTTTATTTGACTGATTGCGTCAAAAAGAGAGTAATGGTTTTTCGAGTGTACGAATTTTATGAACAGAATATTCAGAATCTTCTGAAAGCAGTAATTAGATGTGTGTGTTAATATAATTATATCCCTGTAAAAAAATAGTACAAAACTGTTTTTATTTTATTCTACCCAAAGATTGCAAACCCCTGAATGTGTGTTTACAAAATTTATAGCTTCTCGTGACGGATACTCTAGAATGTCTAGACAGCATGTTACTTAATGTTACTCAATCGGCAAATCGCACGTTGTGAAGTCCTAACTTCTTGTACCTAAGGAGATATATTATGTAAGGTTGGTCAGTGTTTTCTAAAACGCCATACAAGACACATGCCCCCGGATTCTAAAACGTTGATCAACACAAAAGTCAGTGAGTGGCGGGGTAATAAACGTTCCAGTGTACTTGTTATTGTGCCTAATTTTCGTATTCAGATAAGATCAGTCACTTGCAATCCTACAATGACAACAGTGGCAAGTGTACCTACCTATGTAAAGCGTCATTTAGATCTTTGAACGTTGTAGTTTAGACGAGACACTTATTTATTGTTCTCAACAAAGTACTTAGTACCTTAGGATACGGATACAATGGAAATAGGCAATAAAGGTATTCGTCACCCGAGGCCACAGATAACTAACTAGAGATAAGGAGTACTAAAACTGCGTTAGAATACATGTTTGTAAACACGGTACTATCTTTAATTATCTATAAAAGACAAGGATCGTTTTGACTACAAGTTGCTTTCAATTTGGTATGTAACGTCATTAGAATATTTTGGATACTGTCAGAGATCAATAGAAAAAAATGTGCAACTTTCTTATTTCTGTGAAGATTTGTGCGTCTCTCTTATATGCAAAGTGTTTAAAGGATATTGATCAGAAAGGATTAGAATAAACCAATCAACAAACAATACAATTAATTCAGTGTCGTACTTCAAGCTTAATTATGTCAAAATCATGTAATTTTCTATCTCTATTGAAGCTCTATTGTAACGATATAATACAGATTAAATTGAATACTTCAACATCTACCTACACTCTTATATCTTTATACCTAGGTACTAACTACTAAGAGAATGACCTCGGACGCTAATTGAAGTAATCTCAACAATATTTCAATAACAAGCACACAATCATTATTACTTATCGATTGGGTTCTACACGCTTCAGTAAATAACAAGGTAATATACGAGTTTCTAAACTCACTCGAACTGAATGAAAACATCAGAAATAAGAGATATGTTTCAAAATATGTTCGAACGAAATGAATCTGCGGCATAAATATTATTGTTTCAATTTCTGTGTGAACGATGAAGAATTTGGTGAGATAACAAGAGTTCTAGAAGGTTTCGGAATATTGACGAAAGAGTAAAGATACAACATACTTACAACATTGGAATATTTCTTATTAATTCAGTAATTGAGATCTAGGTAAATTAAATTACACAAACAATACTGTTATACTGGTTATACATTCGTTATATTGTGTTGTTTTTGTATCAGGGGCCCGATGTCGCTATTTTAAGTCAGTGAGTGGTGGGTTAATAAAGGTTCCAGTGTACTTGTTATTGTGCCTAATTTTCGTATTCATATAATTTTAGTTCAATGACAAATGTACACCTGCTTGCCACTGTTGTCATTGTAGGATTGCAAGTTGTTTTTCTTATCTACATATATACACTGGAACGTTTTTAGCCCGCCACTCACTGACTTAAAATAGCGGCATCGGGCCCCAGCTTGTGTGTGTAAATGAATTATTAAATTATAAATTCTGAATCACAATATTCTATATCATATCGCGGAGAGGAACATTTGTAAATCGCACTAATTTTCCCATAGACATAAAAAAGCAGAATGGTGTGCCTATGTGCCCAGCGGCCGATGCCGGTATCGAACCCGCAATGCGTAAAGCTATCCTGGTAGAATCATTTTGACATTTAAGTATCGACGTCATTCAAAATATCATCTTCGCTATTTATGTACACGACATCGAACCTAGATAAATCAACTAGGTACAGACCTAAGTACATTATATGATCCTACATTCAAAACACATATGATTGAAAACAATAAAAATGTATCGATTTTGGGAACGAACGATTAACTAATTGTTGCTTGATAAATCAGTTTCGCAATTCGTAAATTTTACTTTACATGTCCATAAACACGAAAACAAATAGTTATTGTTATTGTATCGTTGACGCTTTTTTTTAAGAAACATAGCTGAGACAGTATGTATACATGTATGTACAATGCGTAATGTATTCCGTCTACTGTTAAAAGTCATCATAAACACGTACACGTTAATTATTCCACGGATTTAATGAATTTTTATTGCTATTAACACTTTTTGGTATTCTATTTCTATGTCAAGAAAATAACGCAGATTCGATACAGCATCCTCAAGAACATGTAAGTTTAAATCGTTTCTATGCCTAAACCGTGAAAACTGAAAAAAAAAATAACTTTGAAATTTTCCTAAATTCCTATCTACATTCTGTCGCTACGTGATAGAAACAATATAAGACTCAACTGCGATTAAAAACGTTTCAGTTTTCAAATTCAATAAAAATGCATATAATCTTTAGGTATTTTCCACTTCAGTAAACTAGATAATCTATCATGCAAATGTTTAATCCCTGCTTTAATCCCCTCACAATTTAGGTAAATCGGTTAATTTACAAAATTTTATCATAGTGTAGTATTATTACCTATTGGTTACGTAATTTATTTAAACAACTTGAGAAATTATTTAATTGTCTGTTTATTGATTGGCAAAGGCACATCAACTGTTTTTTTATTCTTTGCACCAATAAAAGAAATAAAAAGTATTGCAGTATAAACAAAAAACTTTGACTTTTAGACTTTACTTCTTAAATATAAACAACTGAGAGCTGATTTAGACAACGCCATAATATATAATTTTACCGAGGAATCATTTTGAATTTGAACAGTTCTTCAAAACAAAATCTCTCAGTCGTGAACTTTATCACTCGGATAAAAAATATAATTCAATTGAAAAACAGCCCTAAATTAAAAATAAAATAAAAAAAGAACACTCACTATCACCGCATCCTCCGCAAGGCATCTTGATTTAAAAAGAAAAAAACTCAAACTTTCAAAATTGGAATCGTTTAAAATTGCACGCGTTGTGTTGGTGCGACCGCTGCAGTAGTTATGCACTTTATACCTCAAGCAAGCGATTGTTATCGATAATTTAAAGACGGGCTATTCGGAAACACGAGAGATTGTTTATTTTATTTTTAGTGTACTAATGATGTGGGAAACCGAAACTGGTGAGCACTTTTTGGATGACTTCTGTCTGACTTTGCAATCTGAATTAAGATTAAAAAGTGATTGATAGTTTCAGCAATTTTTGTTTTTTAAAATTAGTTTAAATTACTAAAGCACTTTAATAGGACTTACATTATATTGTTATCTATGAAATTGTAACATTATCATTTATTATGTGTGTTATAATTGACACGTAACCTGGGGCCCGAGTCTACTAACTTAGTAGAATGCCAATTATCGTAAAATCGTCCCACTATGAGCCAACTATGAGCACACTGGCACGGAGTGTAAATAGCAGGCTCGGGCCCCTCCACCACCGATAGCAATAAATTCGCGCGCCATGTCTGGCGAAGTCACCCCGGAGGTAACAGAGCAGGAACTCCAGACGGCTACTGACCGGCTCAGAGTTCGGAATACAGCACCAGGACCGGACGGCGTCCCTGGTCGAGCACTCGTTCTGGCCCTCAAATATATGGGCCCACGACTCCTAAGGCTCCTCAGTATGTGCTTACGGCAGGGCCATTTCCCGGCAATCTGGAAGTCGGGAAAGATGGTCCTGCTTAGAAAGGAGGGGCGCCCCGCTGACTCTCCATCGGCCTACCGCCCTATCGTGTTGCTGGATGAGGTGGGCAAAATCTTTGAAAAGATAATTGCAGACCGCCTCGTCCACCATCTGACGCTCGTGGGGCCGGACCTTGCGGCAAACCAATATGGTTTTCGGCGGGGACGTTCCACTATCGACGCGATTTCACAACTAAGGAGCCTAGCCCAGGAGGCCGTAAGGCGTCGGGAGGTGGTACTAGCGGTGTCTCTTGACATCGCTAACGCCTTTAACTCCATTCCCTGGTCCTGTATTCGAGAGACGCTCGTGCACCACGGGGTGCCAGTGTACCTTAGGCAGATATTGGGCAACTATCTCTCGGACAGAGTTATTGTGTTTCCTAGTAAAGGGGGTCTAGGAACACATGAGGTGGCGCGCGGTGTTCCACAGGGATCGGTTCTGGGTCCGGTCTTGTGGAACATCGGCTACAACTGGGTTTTGCGCGGAGAGTTCTTACGGGGTGTCAACTGCATATGCTATGCTGACGACACCCTCGTCACTGCGCTGGCCAAAAATTATGAAAGTGCGGCAGTCTTGGCCACAGCAGGGGTCGCCCAGGTTGTGGAGAGGATTAGGAGGCTAGGGCTCCAAGTGGCCCTCCACAAATCCGAAGCCATTTGTTTTTACGGGCGACGGAACGCGCCACCTGAGAACGCTCATATTTTGGTTGGTGGAGTCCAAATTAGCATCAGGCCGACCCTGAAATATTTAGGGTTGGTCCTGGACAGCCGATGGAACTTTGGACCTCACCTCCAGCAGCTGACGCCCAAACTGATGAAGACCGCGGGGGCTCTTTCATCCCTGCTCCCCAACCTTGGAGGCCCTAATGCCGTCTGCAGGCGACTCTACGCCGGGATCGTGCGATCTATGGCCTTATACGGTGCCCCAATATGGGGGAATAGCCTGACGGTTCGCAAAGCGGCGCTGCTTAATAAGTCGCAGCGCGCAATAGCCGTCAGAGTAATAAGGGGTTATCGCACGATCTCCGGTGAAGCGGCGATGTTGCTCGCACAGACGCTGCCTTGGAAATTCGAAGCCAAAGTCCTGGCGCTATTGTACATCTGGCGCAACCAGGCACATAGTCAGGGCAGCGCTCTGTCGCTAAAAGAGAAAAGGGAGGACCTTCACGTGTCAGCTAAGGAGGAGTGGCGGTTAGAGTTACAAAATCCCTCTGCTGGGCACGACATCATAGCCGCAATCTGGCCTGTCTTTTTGGAATGGATGGAGAGGCGGCACGGAGACCTCACGTACCGACTGACACAGGTGCTTACCGGTCATGGCTGTTTCGGGACGTACCTGTGCCGGATCGGACGTGAAATCACGAAGGCGTGCCACCATTGTACGGCCCCAGAAGACAGTGCTCTGCACACTTTGCTGGCCTGCCCAGCTTGGGATTCGGAGAGGCGCGAGTTGATCACGCAAATAGGAGGGCAGACGCTCTCGCTCCGTGCTGTGATATCATCCATGGTCCAGAACGAGAGCGCCTGGCGGGCGGTGGTTGCTTTCTGTGACACCGTCATGACCGCCAAAGAGGCAGCAGAAAGAGTAAGGGAGGCGACGAGCCAGCTCCCTTCTCGCCGCAGACGCCATGGCCGCCGCAACACTGTGGTGCCGTTGGCACGCAACGACCTCAGACCACCTTGAGGTCGGGCCTGCAGGTGACCGGGAGGGCACCCCGTCACCTGATCAGCTGACAGGCCACGGAGGATACGGACGCCATGTCCCACGCGTCCGTCCTCGGAAGGAACGAGAGTTGGGCACCTTAGACCCACCCTCTGGAAGGGGTCCAGTTCAGGACCGAAGCCTGCCGGAGCCGCGCAGTGATTGCGTAAGCGAACCCGTGGCTCTGACTAAGGCTAAGACGGGACCGGGGTGTTTTTAGTCGGTGCAAGTCCGACATATCCCCACGCTGTGCCCTCAGTGTGGGTTGAAATCATTAGAGTTTCACCCCGAAAAAAAAAAAAAAAAAAAAAAAAAAAAAAAAAAAAAAGGCTCGGGCCCCTGGGCTGAGTTTTTTAAGAGTTTTCTACGTTTTTTTACGTTATAAGTACTATAAAAAGAAAATTTTCGAAAGATACAATTGCTTTTATTAAGGCTGAATAGTGACGAGCAATAAAACTGTATTGTTCTTGTGCTACTCACTCAGAAGTACTCTATGCCCAATGCTATGCCCAAACCTGGCTAAATTACTCGTCGGCAACTATGCAATAAATAATTAAAAAATAATAACCAAAACTGACATTAATATATCTTTAACTTTTTATCCAACTTTTAATAAAAAAAATAATTTGAGAATTAATTTCAGAATTGATACCTTGTAGCCAATTGTAAACTGGTCATACCTTTACCAAAAAGCAACGTATTACTAAACAAAAAATCATTTCTGCTAGCTAAATCACCATTGCTGCCTATAACCTATAGTTTCTTACACACTTCAGTTTAAGAACAGCAATGAAAAGCGTAATCATCGAGAATGAAATAATGAAAGTTAATTTATTGATGGCTGAGTAAAGGTAGGGCCGTGTGCCTCATTTGTTTTGCACTCGGTCGTACAGAAGAGCCCTTGTTTCGAGTGCATATTATTATGTATAAGTATTTAATAAGTATAGACCGTTCAACATTGTATCCTTTCAGAAAGTACATGTTTGTTTGTTATTAAGTCTGTATTACTGCGATAAGTTAGGCGTGAAGCTGACCAAATTCACTAGATTCTTCGAAATTTTTGTAGAAAGGTAGATGTAGTCGATTTCATGGATTTTATATGTTATTAAGTAGGTTTTTCATATAGACAGTAGACCTTATCGTATGTCTGTCGTATTTATAATCATGTGGTTGTTTTTTACCAATCGCTATTTCTAGTCTCTTTCATAAGGTTAAATTACTACAGGTTCAAAGTGTTCATTCCGATGGAAAAGTAGATGGAAAGAAACTCCAAAGGTTACTCTTTTAAAAAAGGCAAACGACGAAAAACCTACAAGCGAGGAAATACAAGTTGGCCGACCTACCTCTACATTATAGTGTAGAGATAGGTCACCTCTCGTGAATGCCGTGACACAGCTGTAACAGACGCTCAGTTAAGAAGATTCGTCTCTTATAATAGATTGCATTCATTAATTTTATGTAACTAATATCAATATACTACCAAATAAGTAGTATATTGACCTACCTTCAAAAAGCCATTCCAGCAATTAACTAAACGTTACAAGAGGCTGTGATTGCTGAGTTTGCTTCGACATTTTTTTTTTCAGCGCATCCCGTTTGGAAACTTAGAATAAAGCAAGCTTAGAAAAAAAAAACCGGAATGACTTTGTATCCTAATTACAACATAATTTATTTTAATTTCAATTATGTTGTCAACTGATTTACACACTGAAACCGGTCAATGAGCGAAAATATGATAACGTGTTAAGATAACTCAAATTCATAATTTACGAGTCAGTAATTATCAATTAAAAATACATAATTGATTTTAATATTATTAAATATTGGTTACTGGAGAAAAAGAAAGGTGAACAGAGTGCAAGCTGCAATGACTGATAATAATTTATTGAATGCAAGCAGTTATGCGAAGGTCAATACAGAGCGATAACATGCATTTATTTCAATAAGGTAACACATAATGTTACTCTGATCTTATAAATACATTCTTTCCAATACATTAACCCTAATTTTCTTCGCTTCGATTCTTTTTATTGTTATATTCATAGAAAGTTTTATGAGAGTCTCTCTCGGTTACCTAGGATATAAACGATCATGTGGTAACATTTTATTAAAATACATATACTTAGGCATACCATCGGAAATTCATCATTTGAGTCAGGAGAATATCGCTAATATACTCATATTAGCGATATTCTTTATATTTTACAGATTACACAATAGATTAGTTTTTAAAACGTCCCTCCTGAAAATGATTATGATGTTGTGAAAAGTGTGAGGTTTTATAGAATAAAGCCCAACCGTGGTTGCTACATTAGTTTTATTAGGTATACATAATAAAGCGCTATATAATATAGTGATACATAATGTACTGGATCCGTCTTATTTACTAGATTAATAACGCCTGTCTGTCTTCATGTTGTCGATGCTACGTGAATTGCTTTTCATTGCCTCAAGGCGCTAGAGCATAATAAAAACTAGACGAGTCGATAATTCTCTAGTACCTGTACGTATATTACAAAGGCATATTATTTTGGTCTGTTTTGATTGGTAGCGAGACAGGTTGGTCACAAGAGATCGAACTTTTCTTTTGATAATTTCCTTCCTTAAATTATTAGCTTAAATATCTTTAATTCTTTTTTCTATAAATTCAATACTTAAATCTAATATAACAACAAACACTTAAAGTAATATAAGTTTATTAATATAATATCTTTAATTAATCTTGTAGGTCAATAACGAAAACGGAGTGAGTGCTTAGCCAACCTTCCGATAGTCGATGTACATGGGATAGAAGGAAGGTTGACAATAGTGATGAATGTGACAATGTCTAGCCGCCATAAATAGCTTCGGGTGGCAGACGTAGGGAAGTATGCTGCTCTACCAAAAGAAAGAACCTAAGCGCTTAGTGGACGCTCTTAACCAATGAAAGGAGGTCAAGTGGGAAGCTTTACCTCCAAGTAAATCAGATCCGCGAGGGGAGCCTTCTAAAAGCCCCAGCCTTCTTCATAGTGAAGGTGGATCATGATAATTTCCCCCGCTAGAAAGGTTAAAGTTATGTTCATAAGTACTTACTATTATGTAGATAAAATAACGAAAGTGAGAGCAAAGGACATCAATAATGCGAATTTATTTTTATATTTTAGAGTAAGGGAAGCACAAAATTGTAGTAATACGGTATTTTTCCGTGAAAATTGCGTAAACAATCCGGAAATCCGGCATGACACATAAACATTGTTTTCGTGAAGGGACTTTACGGTGAAAATGCTATAATATAATGAGTCAGTGCCCAGTAGGCAAACGGTGAATAAGCCGGGCAAATAACTAGAATACAAACGTTATCTATCGATAAAACACAGGTAATACTTGATTAGAACTAGCAGGTACCTTGTTGAATAATACAAAAATAGAATTGTGTACTGCAGGCAAACCTGAAAAAGAGAATAAATTGGAAATATCAGACAATCCTGAAACGCAAATCTAGGGTGTCTAAAATAGTCGAATGAAAGTAAAATTGTTTGGATCCATTCGTAACAATCATACAAGGAGTAAGGCTTAAAGGTGTCTCGGACGCCAAAATGAGCTAAAGCTCTTGCTTCTTAGCAACTGTAAAAATAAACGTTCAATAGGTAGGAACAAGATGATCATAGTAAAATAATTTTGACAATATCATTTTATCTTGTGAAATGATATTGTTTTTTACAAAACATCGTGGGGGAATAGAATAGTACATTCTTTTACTTCAAATTCATATTGAAGTAAAAGAATTCATAGAAGCAACGTTTAAAAGTTACCTCATATGGGCGAACGTAACTCATTTAATTTATCACAAATTAAAACCTTTACAAAAGCCCTACATACAGGGCTGCGATTAGGACAAAGAATTTGGCACACCTAACGTTCCTATTTGCTATCTTATCATATCTCTAAAAGATAATACCATATCTTCGGGCACACAATGTTCCACCGCTCTAGTCGACCAGTACAATAGCGAGCCACCTGTCGCCGAAATTGATAAAAAAATAATGTGATTAACATTTAGAAAGTGTAAAATGGGTGTTAAAGTTCTAGCTTTAATAACACTGTTAGTTTTAAGTGCATATGGACAAGACAATGCAGTTGTTGAAGATGCTATTATAAACGATACAGTTGATGATGTGGTTAGTGATACGACGATTATAATACCAGTTACTGAACCTACGGAAGATGAGATTGATGAGAATGCTCCAGTCGAAATTATAAGTTCTACGGATGAGCTGCAAGTGAGAAGCGGGAAGTATCAGCTGAATGATGGGTTAGAAGGAGAGACGCCCGTGGCTGCAGATGCCGTAGATTTGAACATTAATAATGATATACTGCTAAGTGAAAGGCAGTTGTTCTCTCCTGGTTCAACTATTAACACTAACAATGAGTTTGGTAAGTTAACTTTTACTGATAAATGTAATGAAGAAAAATGTCTCTGTATTATGACTTTACTTTGTACATGATTGTACTTTTTAAAGACTACCTTTAAACTTTTGAATAAATAACGTTAGATACCAAATGTGACAAGAACTGGAGATAATAGCGACCTCGACGTCTACTGATACTAAATCAATATTGTAGTAAGTTGGCGTGTTTGTTTAAATTTTTGTTCAAGTTGAGATCAAAACAAAACGTTCAATTTACTCGAATTTTAGGATTTAATTTTTATCCTTCTCTATTTTTCCGAAGCTTTTCCGTAGTAAGCTTGTTTTATAGCATGATATCGATAGCCTTGTTAAGTGCAGGCATTTTAACTTTACAGGATATAGCTCTATAAGCTCATTTACACCAACCCCAATTTGATGTGATTCATAAAGTGTGTAACAATTAATCACAAAGTACATAAATTAAGTATGACTCACTTCATTGAACATTGTGTTATCTACTAAGATTTTGCCTTTTATTATCCAAACGAGGACATAAGAGGATGTTACTCTAAAATTAACCAAATGCAAAAACATATTTTCAAAGTAATAAACTTCTTTATTTAAAAGAAATTGAAAGCCACATTACTCATTTATTATATCAAATGGGATGTAGTAATCTTTGATAAAACCACACCTTAACGTATAATGCTACCAATTATAGAAATACCTAACTATTGCAAATGTTTAGTTTGCGGACTACTTTTGAAATGCGTTGGGTTATACCAATTAAGTACAGATAAGGGCCACGCACTTTATCTAGAGATAAAAAAGCCGGTCAAGTGCGGTGTGTGTTTGTACTGTGGGCCCCGTATGAATAGAATATACTGTTATATACTGCGGTTGGTTAAACTTACTACTACGTTATAAAACTTAACTGTAATTTAAGATATCAAGAAAATTATATATGCGGCACTCATTTTCTTTATAGCATATACAAAGGTACTGAGTTAAAAATAAGTATTTCCCAAGATACTATATTTTGTACTTACATAAGATTTATGTAAGAGTAATGAAATATGTATTACATACTGTAATCCAATAATGATTTTGTATGATGATTTTTTAGTCTTCGGCCTATTCGGAGACACGTACAGTGTAGGTGCATTGAAATGCCATACAATTTCGTATACCTATGATATTAGTTGTGGGCATACTTATTGGGCTTTATCAAAAGATCCATGCTTGCTCAAAAGATGAATATGGTTAATTTTTATATTGTTTCTTATTATACCTTCATTTATCATAGTTCCAACAGCTGTTGACAAAGTTTCATAATAACGAGTTTTAGAACACAAATGATTTCATCGCTGTTGATATAAAGATTAAAATTTTGGGTCAAATGTAGAGACCTGGTTAATGTGTTTAAAACATGAAGTATATCTGTTAAATTAAGTAAAATTGTCTATCGTTGTTGAGTTTCAGTAAATTTAAATAGGGTATTCTAGCACTAGATTTATAAAGTAGTCTAGATTATCTAGGTGTACTTGTTCAATTATTTTATCAGTCGGTTAACGAAAAACGATTCACCAATAATGGCACACCTTACCTTTATGATAAGCATACCTAAAAAGTAGTAGTAGGGGCAACTAACTAAAACCCAACTTAATGACGCATATCTCATACAAAACATAAATAACTTAAGAATGTTATGTCTTATGATAATGCAAGCTATTATTGTCTAAACAAATGTTCGTTTCTATATCAAACTTTTTTCAATAACATCTCAAAATCTCTTTGAGCCTTTAAAAAATCTGATTCAATTAACGAAAATAATATTTACTACTAGTCACAGCTATAGTAAGAAATAATCTAAGACAAACAGCCTAGATACCTTGTAGATACCAGCTCGCTTATTATGAAATCTTAAAGCCGGACTCTTTGTCGTGTGAGCGAGACGCAGCTATTCTCAGTGTAGAGCGCCGTCCCGCTTCCACAACAGCAACGGTAGTGCTTGAAGCATTCATGGTATAGGTACTGTTTGTGCTAATTATGATGAGTCAAACTCATTGTGCAAATGCGCCAACACGTGGATAAGACTAGTCATAAAGTAGATGTTTCCGGCCGAAATAGTTACCTACTCATATACAAGGATGGAAAAAACTGAAACTGTAATGAGGCTGATGATGAAAGTAATTAAAGCCCTAGGCAAAGCCTCTTTAAAAAAAAGAAGCTGAGTTATTCTACTTCTAATATTTTCTACAATTTTCCTCAATTAAATAAAAGATGAAATGCTTATTGTTTTGCTTATTTACCAAGCAAAATGTCCCTGAATCTCTATTTTATAAAACTGGTTATATTTAAAACAGAATTTAAAAAACAAAACTTTCCGTAGGATGTCATGCGTTGCCCTTTTATACACGTACATCTTCTGCCCAATATTTTCCAAGTTCAAGTAAGCCAAGGTGGGCGTTACACTCACCAAACAGTGATTGACGTTAGAAGAATTCTCCGAATACCTTTCAGGAACAAACATGACTTTATAGATGAATAAAACTGAAATTGTTTATTGTGTTGAAACAAAAGAGGCATAGCAAGGTGTTAATATGACATCAGCTTATACTAGGAATCTCGTGTCCGATATAAACTGATAGGTTATCACTATCGGGGCCTGTCGATACCGATCCACAAATACTTGCTTGCTTTCACGATGATATTAATGAATACTTTTGTTTGAATCATGGACTTAAACAATTCGTGGAAACAAATGACATCGTCTTAGTCTTAGATATGATAAAGAAGGGAAAAATAGAAGTAGTTACGGAAGTAGTTAATGCTTTGCATTTTGACTGCATAAATAGATAGCCAATGACACAGGGTCAAATTCCTTATACTGAAAGAATAAGACTTAACCATCAGTTGAAACACTACCACATCCTCATAGAATTGAAACTAAAAATAGCCAATCTTAGCCTGTTTTAGATCTAAGGCCTTAAATCGCCGAATGACAACCAAATATGATCTTATAATTAAATCAATTGTTAACTTGCAGCTCACATCGATGGCCGCGTCCGCCCAGACACGAACTACCAGAACAATGGGCAGCCTTACGTCATCACTCCCGCTAGGCTGACGCAGATCAGAGGCAACTTCATGTACTGGTTCTACGATCAAGGAGGCAGTGACAACCTGGGAGACTACCAGAGAGATATACATACTTCCACTCCTCAGATCCACAAGAACTTTAACTTCCAGTTGCCGTTCTTTGGATTTAGGTTCAACTATACCAGGGTAAGTAATAGCTAACTGAGAATCTTTTTTGGACATATTACATAATTATCCATTAGACCGATGTAGAGATTTTCTAATTATACATAACACATTACATAAAGATAAAATTATACCCTAGCATTTGATTAGGATCTAATTAGGAACAAATAAAATCAAAAGGAGAAAAAACATGACATTATAACCGTACACGTAATAGAAGACTAAGCAACGTTTTTTCGTCTTCACAACAAGCATAAGTTTAACATACAGCAGTTTGCCCGCGAATTTACATAAATAGTAACCATATTTTTCTTTTAGCTATCAATGAACGGCTACATCTACTTCAGTGACCCCCCGGACCACTACACGTACCCGCTGTCATTCCCCGTCAGGGACTGGCCCGACCTCAACGATCCCTCCTTCATCGGTATCTTCTTCAGCAAGTGCCGTATCGGTAGCCAGAGGCCCGAGGACCCTGATCAGAGGAGACCTGGAGTTTACTTCAGAATGGACAGGGATTTGCAGGTAAATATAATTTTAGTTGTGGAACCAGAATTGAGTTTAACTCGGAAATTTTGCTCCCCGGTGATGTTTCCAAACATATGTCATCGGGAGTTTCATAAACATTCAGATTTTTAACTAGTTCAAAGGTCGTGCATGTTATATGGAGTAGTAGCTTAAAATAACTAAAAGAATATAACGTAACTTTAATCGTCATTTTTTCGTTTAAAACACTAGTAAGGATTCCTTTAAAATAATATTTAACAGATCGTTTACCTTTTATCTGTAAGCTTTTTAGATTCGGACTTCATGACAATCGACACTGGCTTCTTTTCATACACCTTGTATTTATGTAACTACTCCACAAATAATTTACTAACTTCATTACTTTTCTCAGACCCGTACAGACCAGCTTGGCGTGGAGATGCGAGAGCGTATCACATGGGACATTCGCGAAGGAGTCATTGGCTCCGAGACCTTCTTCCCGAAACACGCCATCACCATCACTTGGAAAAACATGTCGTTCGCTGGAGGCATTGACAACTCTCTGTACATGGTGAGTTTTAGAAAATACTAGTGTAGATGACCAGTCTTCTAGACAGATTTTCTGATTATCTAAATAAAAGCTGTTCTCTCATCAGATAAAAGATCCGACATTCATGTGCCTCGAAAAAAAGTTGGAAAAAAAGCTTTTTAAATAGCCAATTCTTATAATTTTTTTCATCAACTATGACTTGCTTTTAGACGAACACATTCCAAATGGTGCTGGCGACAGACGAAGTATTTACGTACGCGATATTCAACTACTTGGAGATCAACTGGAGCTCGCACACTGAGGCTGGCGGTGATACTACCACCGGAGAAGGTGGTGTTCCTGCTTATGTGAGTAACTGAATATAATTATTCTGCATGTGTCTCCTATGTTACGGCTGGGCCGATTTCAAAAACTTTTTAAGTTTGGCGTTCAGGTTGGACCCTGGATGGTTTAGATTCCTAATTGCAAGTAAACCTGGTTCTACAATTTGTTTTTGCCAAAACAGCTAGTATAGTAGAATATTTAAAATTCCATGGAAATGAGCTACTACGCAAAAATATAAATGTTAATAAAAAAAGAAAAACATACATTCCATTATATAGAGTTGTTCACCATGATAAGGAGCATTTATTCATTATTTATTTTCAGATTGGATTTAACGCTGGTAACGGAACACAAAGCTACGAATACAAGCCGTACTCCCAAGCTTCAGTACTCAGAGATTTGACGGGCAGAGGTTGGGCGAACGGATTCCCTGGACGACACGTATTCCGAATAGACGAGAAAATACTCATGGGAACCTGTAACAAGGATATAGGTATGTTTTAAGCAGTTTTGCCATCGAAAATTTAAACTTAACTTTAGGATTGTACATCTATATATATATCTCTTCTATATAAAATTCTCGTGTCACAATGTTAGTTATCATACTCCTCCGAAACGCCTTGACCGATTTTTATGAAATTTTATATGCATATTCAGTAGGTCTGAGAATCGGCTACTATCTATTTTTCATACCCCTAAGTGGTAGTAGGTAGGTAGTAGGCAGGTGCTAGGTAGAAAAAAATGCAATGCAACGCATGCCGGGTACAGCTAGTATATATATATATATATATCTGTGTCTTACTTTGTACTTTACATCTTAAAGTGACAGAGAAAGCAAGAGACTTAAAGGTGGCTGCGTTTAAGTATTCAGATATTTCCATTCAATTATTTTGATTTATGTTTTTTGTTTGATGAAACCTGTATTAATATACAATTTTCTGATCGCCAGATGGAGCCAATCTTCCTCTAATGTTTGCCCCCGAAAGTGGAAACATGTTGGGAGGTACCATCGTCAATATCACTGGTCCTTGTTTCGACCTTAACGACAGAATCACTTGTCGTTTTGATACCGAGTCCGTCGTCGGTGCAGTAGTCGACGTCAACCGAGCTATTTGCGTACAACCCCGGTTCTGGCACAACGGTTACGCCAGATTCGAAATCGCGATCAACAACGAACCTTACAAATGGAAAGGAAAATACTTCGTCGGTAAGTGTTTACTAATTAAATTAGGTAAAGATTACCGATTTGATAAGAGCTTGTTTTTTATCTTTGGGATAAAATATGCCAAAAACATTATCATGTTGTAAATTTTTTTTACTCCTTCTAGAAACTCCTGCGACTGCAACG
Organism: Autographa pulchrina; assembly: GCA_905475315.1. NCBI lineage: Eukaryota > Metazoa > Arthropoda > Insecta > Lepidoptera > Noctuidae > Autographa > Autographa pulchrina. The sequence goes on from FR997775.1 coordinate 3,850,772, forward strand.
GAAAAGATCTTCTTTACCGACAATGCTATTCACGAGAGGTATCCACCAGAAATCAGAATAACTTGGGATCGCTTCAACTTGACCACGAATCTTAACGTCCAACTTCAAATCAGTTTATGGGGCTACAAGGAAATTACTATCAGACCACAATTGGAATTCATCGATATGATTGAGATCGGCGTCGCTAATACTGGCGAATATGTTATTAATCCTCAGAACTTTAGGAATAGGGATAACTTCTTGCACAACGACATGCAGTTTGGTTTCCTACAGATCAATTTGACTACACCAGAAGTGTTCAAAGGCGTTCCAATATCACCGTAAGTATTAGATTTTATACCATTAGTATATTAGGTTATTGTATGTACTCGTAGTTCTTTTTACTTTACGAACCAAATCAGTATGTATATCAAAGACCGCATAAAGTTTAATAAAAGATTTTCTTTTAGATTCATATTTTACCAATAAGTTTTTTTCGGAAAAATAGTATTTAACGTTATCTTTTGTTTTGGATTTATTTTTTTATTTATTTACTAGCTTTTTCATAATTGACTTTAATTTTTCCTCAACAGTGTTCTATGGAGTCGACCCATACCCCTAGGTTGGTACTTTGCCCCGCAATGGGAAAGGTTGCATGGTCAACGTTGGCCCAACGCCCTTTGCAACAACTGGCTGCGAACCGATCGTTTCCTGAAGAACTTTGCTTCTCAAGTGTGGGTCTGTCCTTGTACCTTGGAACATGCGTTGTTGGATAAGGGAAGATTTATGCCAGACGTGGCTTGTGATAAGGATACCAACCCGACCTGTAGATACCACTGGGGTAGTGTACACTGTGTAAGGAGTGGAGGACCTAGGTAAGTTCAAAATAAACATTTAATTCAAACTCTTAATGAGCTTAGAACCTAATCAGAAAATATTCTTTCCTATCCCTAATTTTTATAATTAATTTCGTTGAAACCAAGAGAGAAACCAGTTTCCCTGGGAAACCAGCCTGTAACGAAAAATGAATGTGTATTATTCTTCGCAGTCCCGAGGGTTCTGGCCAGCAGTGCTGCTACGACAAGAACGGATTCCTCATGTTGTCCTACGATCAGATGTGGGGCTCCCGACCATTGAGGTCACACGACTTCGGGTTCACTCCTTACAATGAGGCCAATAAGGTATGTTATCAATGTAATGACGATGGCCCAACACAAGAGCTACTCTATTTTAAATTGCCGTTAAGTGTCATGCTGTCTCTGTCACTTTAAGGTTATATATAGCGACAGATAGACATTTAAGAACGGCTCGAAGTTTAGTTATTTTTCTTTATAAAATAGTAATAATGTCAGAGACTCAAAGCAGAGGCGAACGACTGAAAGATGTATTAGGGTGAATTTCAACAAATGCCGTTTTTCTTATCATATCGGTGAACTTTTACAATTGTAAGTTTTTTGTATATTTTTCTGGTTTTATGTAATCTTTAGGATATCAAATATCCCCAAATTTAATATCATCAACGTATCATTTAAGACTAAGGAGTAAATTCAGTTTGAATTTTGGTTTCCACCGATATGAAAAACCGGCACCGACTATTTTTTCTGTACACCGATATGATAAGTATATCCACCGAAATGATGTAAATATCCAGCGATATGATAATCTATCCACCTTTGAACATCAAAAAGCAAATAGTAGGTACCTATACATTTTTACAAGGGTGACTTAGAACTGAAGACCTGAACTTAGGGTCTTATGTGGGTAGATCACGTCCAAAGAGAACTGAGTTCTTAGAAATCTTAGACTCACCGAGATGATAAAATGATCCACCGATATGATAAAGCAATCCACCGATGTGACAAAACTGTGCGTTGATCATGAATCAAAACACCGATATTAGACATAAGACACCGATTGATTTTTTCTTATCATTTCGGTGTAAATTATCACATCGGTGGTAATAAAGACCACCGATTACAGCGATATGAGAACACCGACGTGAGAAATAACACACTTTTTAGAAAATTAGAAAAAATGCATAATATCTAGGATAAATTTAATAACAGACAATGAAGCTAATTCACTTACTACATCTGTTAGATCCAAACAATTATAATAAAACTACTCATTACACTAGAAAATGGAACCACCGATAATATAAAATAATTGTCCGGGAGCAACTGAAATGGCGTACTTACGTTTTTGGTGGGCATATGCAGCGATTTGACACACTTCCATCCTGATTGCCCACTAGCACACACCAAGGAGGGATATACAATTGGGGTGTGGACGCTGTCCGACTCGTCGATGAAAAGTTATGTTTAAATTACTTTTGTCCAGCGATATGAGATTTTTTTTCAGGACAAGTACGTTTGTGCCTCTCAGTAATAATAATCGTCAATTATGTAAAAAAATATGCTATATATTAATAACAAAACTAATATTCTATGAAATAGAATAAGTTATATACTTATATTACTTATTTTTATTAGTGTATAAGCTGTTTTGTTTGTAAAAAAAGTAGAGGGACAGCACCGATGTGAGAAAAATAGAGGTTTATGTATTTTATTTCTACCTTTGTAATAGTCCTAGGAAAATTATATTTTTGCCACAACCCAATAACTACCTATTGAATACTAAAAAAAATAATTCAGAACTATATTCCTATTTTCAAATACTAATTTCACCGAAGACAAAAAAAAAAGTCGTCTGGGAAATTCACCCATTAGCATTTTGGGATCAACCTTTTAAATAGCTTTGGTTGTAAAATATACATGGTTAGAAAACTTGTTTTTTATTTACACTTATGTTCCTTTCATAGGTGCCATCGCTGTCCCATTGGTTCCACGATATGATTCCATTCTACCAGTGTTGTATGTGGCAAGAAGAACAGGCTGTTGGTTGCGAAACATTCAGGTTTGTTCTCTTACTATTTCCCATATACTTATTATCAACAATGAAATATGTAATATTACACATAGATATTATCAATAATAAAATATGTCCTGTTTTATTCATTTTGTAAACCAGTCTCATCAAGATTACTGGATCACCCTTGAATTGGTTGTGGATATCAGAAAGGTAGCCGCTCCAAATAAAATACCTACTGGTATTCGACTAAATCTGACCCCAACATAGCAAAAAAAACGCTTGATTGAATATGATTTTACTATGTGCTAATTATTTGCCTTGTTTTGTAAAACATAATGTTTTCTGTATAGGTTTGAGCGTCGTCCTTCTCAAGACTGCGTAGCATACCAATCGCCTGGCGTGGCCGGAATATTTGGAGACCCCCATATCATTACCTTCGACGATCTGCAGTATACCTTCAACGGAAAAGGTACGATTATATAAAACACAATGAACAATTTAAGGTAGATAAAGCAATTTCTCAGAATTGTTTACCGAGCCACTTTTTGGAAACCTTCAAGCGTTTTTAATCAAGACTCAACTAAATAACAGACATTTTGTACTCCCGAGCAAATCACTATATTTAACAAATATTTAATAATCAATTAATTTTAGGTGAATACGTCCTTGTAAGAGTGGACCATCCGCAGTTGAAGTTGGACGTACAAGGCAGGTTCGAACAAGTTCCTCGGAACATTTACGGACGAGTCAACGCAACACATCTCACTTCTATCGTCGCAGCTTCTAACAACTCCGTATCAGTTGAGGTAAGTTACAAATAACAGGTCCTAAGATAGATTCTTGTGGGACACCATACATCATATTTGTTTATTATCTTTGGATTTTGGACATGAAAAGTAAAGTTTCCTATAAACTATTTGTTTACCATTATTTATTTATGGCTATACATTTTTTTTATATATATTCAATTAGGCCGGTCCAACTTCGACAAAGAGGTCGCCCGAAGAATTTCGGGTTCAAAACAGCGTTCGGGAAACTACGCGACATTTTTCGTCCAAAATTCCGCAGTGTCTGAAGACGCAGGTCTTTGACCAGTGTGTGTTGCCAGTGATGACATATGGCTCTGAGACGTGGTCGCTAACGGTTGGCCTTTTGGAGAGGCTCAGAGTCACTCAACGAGCTATGGAGAGAGCTATGCTCGGGGTTTCTTTGCGCGACAGGATCCGGAATACGGAAATTCGCCAAAGAACTAGAGTTACCGACATAGCTCGAAGAATATGCAAGTTGAAGTGGCAATGGGCAGGCCATATGGCTCGAAGAACCGATAACCGCTGGGGAAGAAAGGTTCTCGAGTGGCGACCACAAACCGGAAGACGCAGCGTTGGCAGGCCTCCCACCAGGTGGACCGACGATATCGTCAAAGTTGCGGGAACCCGGTGGATGCAATTGGCGAGTTGTCGTTCATTGTGGCGTTCTAGGGGGGAGGCCTTTGTTCAGCAGTGGACGTCTTCCGGCTGATGATGATGATACATTATTTATGGCTTTTCTTTGATAGCCACTTTCTCAAACGTTTATCTATCCTCCCAATCTTTAACAATGATAATTATAAATCTGCTCTTCTATTAAATATTGCTTGTTCTATAATGTTATACCTTGGTTTGCAGGTGCGTCTGAGACCACAACACGCTCAGTGGAGATACAGGCTGGATGTATTCGCTGACAACAAGCGTGTTTACTTTGACAGACCTTCACTTAGGATGCAGTACTTCCCAGGTAAGAAATAAACAGAGAAAAAATGATAATTACAAGAATATGTAAGGATAAATATTTGAACAGTCCAGAAAACACATTAGTCGCGATATACTATCGGAGGTGCGAGACAAGTTTCGAAACCAACCTATTTAAATAATTAATAATGAATTCTCTGTTAGTCCCGTGAAGAAGAATGGCCTCTGACTATATTCTGAAAGTTAATTAATTAATTTTCTGTTGGTATCTAGACTATAAGGTGTAAAATAGATGTCGGTAGGTTTCAAACCCAATCTTATTTTCGCAAGGGCAATTTTGAATTCATGCAACACTTTTGAATCCATGATCCATTCCAACACATTTACAACTTGTATAATAAATTTGCAATAAACAATGTTTTTTATCTCTAGGTGTGACAGTCTACCAGCCTATGTACATCTTGAACCAGTCGGAGATCGTGATCATGTTTGCGTCCGGCGCAGGAGTTGAAGTGGTGGAGAATAAGGGCTTCATGACAGCTAGAGTCTATCTACCTTGGAATTATATGGTGAGATTAATAAATTGATTATATTTCATTCTTATTGTCAAAGTTATAGATAAGATAATTGATTACACATCAATGTAAAAATAAACCGACTTCAATGAGAATTTATGTGAGAGCACCCATAGAAATATTAAAGACAGACAGAATATTGACCACCTCTAAGATGTCGATTGTATAAAGAATTTTTGGAATCGATCCGCAATTGCTTTACATATCCCGTAATAAACTTAAAAACATACAGACAAATTGAGAACCTCCCCCTTTTGAAGTCGGTTAAAAATACAACACTTTATTTACAGAAATTTTATTGTATGAACGTAATCTATATAGAATCTACCTTTCATTACAGAATCAAACGCGAGGTCTATTTGGTAATTGGTCACTTGATATAAACGACGACTTCACGAGACCGGATGGGACGCGGGCGACCGTCGATCTTAACAACTTCCAAACAGCGCATCGGGACTTCGCACAATATTGTAAGTATTATAACTACGAAAGTATTACATGGTACCAATTTATTTCAAATAATTTGTTAAGTAGATCCAATCGTTAGCATTAAGACTTTAACCTACACTTCATAAGAAGTTTGATCACAATTTAACAAGCTTATCAAAAGGAGCTATTCTAATTTCATAGTATGTAAACAAATTCACTACTTTTTAACTATTCTTAATAATGCGGCCTATAAACGTCCCACTGCTGGGCACAGGCCTCTTCCCATATAGAGAAGGCAAGAAGAGCATTGATCACCGCGCTTGCTCTCTGCGGATTGGCGATTTCAGATCCCAAATTTTGGAATCCAGGTTTCCTCACGATGTTTTCCTTCACCGTTTGTCAGTAGTGTCTTATAATAATTAAGAAAGTACATATAACTTTGAAAAAGCCAAATTGGTACTTGCTTGGGTTCGAACTTACAACCTTGTACATACAAATCCGTTCATTGAACCGCTAGGCCACCACGACACTATTCTTAACTCTACTATATTCTGTTAATCAATTAGTCCTCTTAAGCTGGAACAGATACAACGAATCTTGAAACATAAACAAGTAAAAACAAAAACACATCTAATTCTTCCAATTTTTATCGTAATATATGGCTTAACAAAACGCATTCCTCAGGGCAACTAACGGATCGAGAGCAAAAGGACATAGGAGTAGCGATGTTCTATCGAGAATACGGTAGAACAGCTGCGTATTACAACGACAACCAGTTTATACCGAACTTCATACGAGAACCAGCCGACTTCCTTCCAGCCAACCGATCGCAAGACGTGGCCAGAGCTATAGAAATATGTCAGGATTCCTACCAATGTCGATACGATTACGGTATGACGTTGAATCGAGATATGGCTGAGTTTACGAAGAACTATTTGGCGTCTATTGTGAGTATTTATTTTGATAAATGATGATTAAGTTGATTTAGAGTCGTGCATTTGGTTCATCTTGCTCTTAAGTCAATTCTGCATAGGTCAATTAGTAGGTAGTAATTAATACCTGAACTTTTTTGATAGTGCAAATGTTATGTGCTTAGTCAAAGTTTTATACATTTTCGGCAAAAGAGCAATAAATATTTATGCCTCTGTTTTCAGTGCCTTAAACCTGAATTTGATTTGATTACACGTAATAGTTGCAAACAATCAACATGTTATACAAAGGCATGACGAAAATAATTTTGATATGACGTCATTTGTATGCAAACAAATCTAAAAGGGAATGATTCATCCGCCTATTAAGTCAATAACAGCCTTGATTGTCAACTAGTCATACAAATGATAGTTTCCCACACTTTGATTATAGCAATACACGAGAAAATCTATTTGTGCATACTGCATATGTATGGCGACAAAAAAACTATGGAGATGATGATGGCAGAAAATGATTACACCTGGCTGATTATTTCCGTTTTAATATGAAAAGAAGTTTTGTTATTGTTTCTATGATATAAATCACTTATTTATTGTTTGTCAAGGTTTCTTTTGATAAACTATCTAGGCTGACTTCTTTATTGTGACGGTAAATTTTCACTAGCGATAAAAATAAGTTTTTTAAAACACTCGTAGAAGTAAGACCGTCTATTTGAAGTGTGAACTCACTTTTGTTCATCTAGAATTCCACCTTTTATCAAATTACTGACACATTTTTGAAAGTATTTCAGATGATTTATTTTGGCACTTTTAAGCAAGTCCTTTCTGTTCCAGTACCTAGGAACATAAAAACCTAGACGTAGACTCGCGTGCAGTCGGATGCGTCTTGTCAGTCCATTGTTCTTTTAATTATAATGCATCTGCCAAGGTCCCTTATGGGACAGGCTATGGCTAAGTTACACAGTTTAGTCGCTAACATTAATCCATACATGGTTCTCGTATAACGCTAGTTAGTTATAGTATTTATTTCACACTATTTTCAAACCATTCGAGAAATTGAAGCACAGAAAAGAGAACTATTTAAGACAAGAACCAGAGAGTATTCGTGATTTTAAAAAGTGCGTCTTTTTCCTCCTTTAAACTTCAAAAAATACCTAAGTGATGAACCTTAATTAAATAGTTATTTAATTAAGTGATTTTTAGTAAGGAAAATCAGCTCTCAAAAATGAAGAAACTAGGATATTTATAGGCTTTTTTATTTACAGACGAATATAAAAGAACAAAACGCTCGACGAGTAATAAGTTGCGGTATATTGGAAACCCCGCGATTTGGACGAAAGAGTAATTTCTTCTTTACGCCAGGAACAAGGGTGAGTTTCTAATGAAACAAAAGCTTTTTAATAATTTTAATTAAATTTCAACTCTTTTTCATCTGATTTGAGAAAGACTATATGTTGGTATTACCACTATAACTTCTTGACATAAAATTATATTTTTATGCCCTTTTTAGTTTACAATGGAATTGGGACATACTTAACTCACAAAACCACTATGAGTCATAAATCGGGGAACCCACTCGTAATGTTTAATATTCAAATTTCCTTATGTGTCATCTATTGTTCCATTTTATTTAGTTGTTTGTATGGTCTAATTAATTAAATACTTATTAGAAATAAATTTCCATTAATAACTTCAGTATTAATTAAATCTTCGTCTGAATGAAGCGTCATTTTAACTATGAATATAGTTAAAATGATTATTATTTATTGCATAATAAGTTCATTTTGATGTTCTTTGTTTGACTGGTTTTATTAAGTTAATATTCTCGGTGTTCAGGTAAACTTTGAGTGCAATCAAGACTTTATTCTCATTGGTGACAAGAGAAGAGTGTGTGAGGACAACGGAAGGTGGAACTTACCTGACTATGGATACACAGAGTGCTTGCGTAAGTATTTAAGGAATAAATTCATCTTATTCTTAAGACTTAAAGCCTTCTCCTAAGTATAGGAACTTTCTATTTCTGCTTACTCATTCAGTCAAATAAATGAACTTATTTCGTATCCAGGTAACCAAGAGTTCTCTCAACGTGCACTATTTCTGACGTGGGGCATCATAGTGGCAGTTATTCTACCGTTAGGCTTGTTGATTTGCCTGCTGTGGTTCTGGTGCTGGTACAAACCCAAATCCGAAGGCAAAGAGGGATTCCATTTCGAAGACATACCGCGATCTAAATCAGCGTCTAGACTTAATCTTAGATCAGCATCAATGGGAAATATCACTGATACTATGAAATCGTCCACTTTACGTAGCCAAGATTCTGATAGGAAAGAGAAATTGCCTGAGACGCCTACTGAGGAAGCCCCGTTAGCTAGGTCTGCCCCTCTCACTAGGCCCGCCCCACCTATCCCACAAGATGGCGATAGCTCAGGAATAGGATACCCAGACTCAGGAAAAAGCGACTCCAACAAATCTGACAAATCCAATCCCAAAAAACGTAGAGCCTACGACAAGACATACCGAACCAATGAACCTTTACCTAATGCTCCCAATGAAGAGTTTCCTGAAAAGCTTTGGGATTTATCTGAGGAAGACTTGCTATCTATAACGTCTCCTTCTGATACCGAATCCAACCGAGATTCAACTCTAACCAGACCCGCAAAAGACATAGAGTACTTAAGCAAACCTCGACAGCTCGGTCGTAGAGCTCTTCCAAGTGACTCTGGCTATTCCACAAAGGAATCTGAGGATCCTTATTCACCAAAATACGAAGGACAATACAGTCCTATTCCGTCCCAGTACTCTCCTACATACTCCGAAATATACTCTCCCCCGATCAGTCCGACTTCAGACAACAGTCCTAGGAACACATTCAACAGCCCGGGTTTGCCTGAGCCTCCAAAAAGTGCTCCTGCTGACACTATAAAGACATTCACTTTACCTCCCCAAAAGGGCAAGTCTATGGAGACCCTCATAGACCCACCTAACGTCGAACTACCTACAATGAGCGGTCGCTCGACTATGGTCTGAAATATTATAGATTAGGAAAATAAGTAAGGTACAAAAAGGATTCTGTCATACACTGCCCATTCATATGACATTATAAAGAATAGATTAAGATTTTTAGTAGGCTGAGGTTTCGTTATAAGTGGCACATTTAGTTTAGTATTTACACTTTGTTTACTTGTTTAGGTTTAGACGAGTAAGTTTCCCATCGTTGTTGAATATTAATTAAATTATAATTATTGTAATAAATATATTTTAAATCTAACTCTGCAGTCACATTAAGAGGAAATTTCTGTTCCCATTTCGGTAGAATAACTTTCACGTGATGTTGTCTTGAGATTTTTCAATAAGAAAGCAAGTAATGACTTTGATTGCCACATTATGTGGAATAGAAATTTTCTCTGAATTGTGATGAGTTATTATTTTCCTTGTTCCTAATCTATAAGGTTATTGCTTGCTTTCTTATCTAGTCTGTTAAAAACCAGGTCACATGAAAAGGTAAGCGTATTTTTTATTTGCATTGTAGAGATAATTTATAGGGCTACGTTTTACTGATAGCGTATCTTCTTGTTTGTTGATAAATTGCGTTAGAAGGGTTCCATTTTTTGTTTTATCAATGGCAAACATTAAATAGTTGTAAAACTATGAGCCAAAGCATGCAAAATAAATTAAAACCTATCTGAATTGAATAAAGACCTTTTTTATACAGTATGATCACACTGATACATCGTTTATTCTTCAGTTTTAATTGACCTACTTATTATCGTATCAAACACTAGATAATCTTTATCTATATGTGGATACACCTCACAAAATAACAATGACACGTTTGCCTAACCCTTTTCCAACTGGAACCGAGAATTGTTACTTATGAGTAATGAATTCTAGTCTCACTGGATATAGCTAAAGAGTAGGGGCCCGAGTCTGATATTTACACTCCGCAACAGTGCGCTCACAGTTGCATCGTCCGGCGGCGCTCGGGCCCTCTCGGGTGCACTCGGGCCGGTTCGGGCGCGACTCGTGCGCGTTCGGGCGGCCCGAACCGGCCCGAGTGCACCCGAGAGGGCCCGAGCGCCGCCGGACGATGCAACTGTGAGCGCACTGTTGCGGAGTGTAAATAGCAGACTCGGGCCCCTGAACGCAAATATTAAAGTTAATGCTGTATTTAAATCTTTCTTCGTTCATTTGTATCCATCATTGTTCAAAACACGACCACAGATTTTAACACAACTCCTTTTCGAATTGATGTTAGAATGATTAAGGTAAATCTTACATAATATACAACTGTTCATCAATATAATTGATTGCACGTTAATGAATAATAAAAAAAGTTTAATCTTAATTAAAAACTGGATCGTTTTTGATGAAAAATTCAGTAGAAGCCATTTCGAAGAAAAAGATTTTTTGAAAACAATCGACATTAAAATTTGGCGTAGATATCGCTTTTTGAAATCCTCTTTTTGAAGTATGATTAACCTCTTCTTCCATTGTATAGGCAAACAGGAGTACTCGTCCCGTACCTTGGGCGCTACCTGGGGCATCATCAGTGCGGTCATGGTACCAATCGTGGTGGTCCTTATCTGCATTGGATGGAGGATCCTGCAGCGAAAGAAGGCTGATGAGAAGGAAGAAAACAACTTCATGAATATCAAGTAAGTATTTATTAGTAATTTTTGTTTTTTTTTGTGATTTTAGGTAGTTTGGTCTTATTCACATTCTGGTTTATTGGTACTTCTTTAGAACATTGTACATTTAAGTATGGCAGGCTAAAACATGCTTTAGCACTTCCCTCACTATGAAAACTCATTTGTGCATATTCTATTTGGATAACAACCACAAATCAAAGTAATGAAACAACGACAGAGTAGGTATTATTATCATTATCATTATACGATAGCGTAGTTTTTAACCAATTGTAGGTGGTGTTGTGCTGATTAAAGTAGATGAAAATTGATTGACCGATTTGTTAACCGTGACTATCGTATTGTCATTTACAATTTCCGCAGTGAAAGTCTTTATTTAATCATTTATGTACATGTATACTCCCCCACAAAATACTACAAAAGAGAGAATAATGTACAATCAACGGTATGTGAAATAATTAATTTATTTTTTCTTTCCAGGCGTATCGATCCCGACGAATCAGTCAAAATGAATTCCGACGATGAAAGCATACCTTACAAGAAGGATGTGTCGGAAGACAGTCCTGAACCGACAGAGCCAGTGAAGGTCGGAGAAGGTGCTCCTTACACGTACGGCCAGCCTTATGGCCAGGCCCCCGCTGTGCCCTATGGCCAGGCCCCAGCCGTGCCCTATGGCCAGGCCCCAGCCGTGCCTTACAACGCGCCCTACGACCCGACCAGGCAGGCCAAACCGTATGGCGAAGAAACCGAAATTAATTAAACTTAAAACAATTACTTTCAATTTAAAACCCAATAGTACAATAAAAATGGACATGGGACATGAAAATGGTTCCTAAACTGAGATTTCAAAAGAAACTTTCGGGACCGAAAAAGTTATTTTCGTCAATTCGTCCGTTTCGAATGAGTCCATTTCAATTTTGTTTTCGAAGTTTATGCAATATACTTAGTTGTGTCATTTATATACTTAATAGTAGCTAAGTTTAGTTCTATATATAAGCGCCTTATACATATGTATAAAAATAGGATATTGTATTTAATATTCACGTGATACCGTGATGAACTACTATTAAATACAATAAAAAATATTGTAGTAAATTATAATTTGTAAGTTTTATATTTCTTTGTATGTACCTACTAAAATCAATAAAAGCAACCAAACCCAAAACTTTGTGAAGTTACTACATTTAGTTAAAAAATGAGTATTGTCGATTACAGGTACCTATTTCACTACCTAATTATCTATTTAACATATTGTCAACCTTTTTTTCTTCGAAATTAATGAGTAATCCCACCATAACTTTAGTTAATACGTTATTTTTATTTTTAATTTTAATTATTTTATTTAAGTAGGTACAGTTTGTATAACATGACAAAGTTATGACATGTAAATTAAAAAAAAACATTTGTATCTACTTATGTCCCCACATATATTTTTTCTCTTGTCCTTTTGTTTGTTTATACTTTGTTACGTCAATAAAGTAATTAGTCTGTAAGAAATCTAGTTTTATTTCTTTTTGTGGAGGAATTCCGAATTTATAGTGCGATTCAAACTAAACGGCGATAGGGGGTAAAATGCTCTACATGCTCAGTACCGCTGGCGTTGTAATATTATTATTTTAAAACACGTACAACTCAACCTTTGAACTTTTGTAAGTATTGTATATTTGAAAAAAATAAGTAATGAATAAATATCTGATCAGCGTTAGTAGATCACGCATTCTTAATACCTCAGTACCCTCAGGTGTCTTTCCCAGTGAGTGGAACTGATCATTCCTCTACCTAAAAAACTACCCCTAATTTTGATGCTCACTACACATATCTCCACCAGCGATTCACGGGTTACTAAGTATGCTGGCTTACCTGGGTATGTAGATACATAATAATTGTGTTTGACGAAAAGAAATAACGTGAATTAATTTAAGATAAGTAAGTAGCGTCTATGTCGTGGTGGCCTAGCGGTTCAATGAACGGAATTGTATGCACGAGGTTGCAGGTTCGAACCCAGGCAAGTACCAATGTGGCTTTTTCAAAGTTATATGTAGGTACTTTCTTAATTATTTTAAGACACTTCTGACAAACGGTGAAGGAAAACATCGTGAGGAAACCTGGATTCCAAAATTTGGGATCTGAAATCGCCAATCCGCAGAGAGCAAGCGTGGTGATCAATGCTCGAGCCTTCTCTTTATGGGAAGAGGCCTGTGCCCAGCAGTGGGACGTTTATAGGCTGGATTATTATTTTTTAAGTAGCGTCTGAGTCACATAACAGTACCTACTGACTATCAAACTAATTACAATAGGTATCTACTATGTTGAGCGGTTTATTTTATTACATTGCTTTTACAGTTAGCTTGAAGTAGTGACATGCTGAACAGGAGGTTCCTAATTGTAAGTATTAAATGAGACTATTGGTTATTTATTACTATACTCACATTACAACTTACTAACTGTAAGATTTAAATTAACATTGGCAAAGAAATACACATACACAGTAGCCTACCACAGCGCACGAAACTTTTTTTCTTTGATAACCGTGAACATTAGGTATTTCATTTTTCAAAAATAAAAGTAATAAAATCAATTCCAAATAAATCTCAAGAATCAAAGCAATCAAGCATATATTCCCAGAACATGAACACGCATTAAATGCTGTCAAAATTCCGTGTTGTGGAAAAGTCACTGTCAAAGTCAATTTGACGTAATAAAATAACAACTGAAATAGCTGAAATCACAAATTGACAAATCGTTAAATATTCGTATACGGGAAATGTTCAAATTAAAAGAGTAAATACTCAATTCAAAATGTGTAATATTTAATCAAGCATGACTCAATAAAACAAATAAAGAACTAAAATACTCATATTACGTAGAAGACTCACCACACTACTTTAATAAATTATTAAGAAGTTATTAAGAAATAGTCAATAACACTGTAATAATTACTCGTACCGTACATAATAAGTCAAAACTGTTTAAATAATAAAACCTCATTTCATTCGAAACGTGATAATTTTTAACAGGCCTCCTTAATGACTTCAGTTTTATATACGTTGTAAACGGTTGTTAATTTATTTACGTTCCAGAATAAATAGCTGTTGTATTGTACATGGAAATATTTAAAATGATATAGACACTGACTCATTTAATGAAATGTTAAAAAATGAATATAAGGTCAAAGAATCTGTTGTCGTGCCTATTTTTTCGGCCATGGATGGGGGTGCCTTTTGGAATATGGATAGCGGTGTCAGTAATATACTACTGGTGGCTAATATCCAGGATAAGTGTTTTGGAGACTCAGAACAAAGTGTTCAAGAGCCAGTTAAGGCTGTCTCAAACTGTAATGAAGCAGATGAGTGTGGAATCTGGCTCCAAATATGAAGTGCCTGTAGTAAGACCACAATTTATATTAAATAAAAACTTTTTTAAAAGATTTTTTGCAGTAACAAGCATAGTCTGTAAGCTATTTAAGGGGGTATTATAAAATAATTAAGCAGCTAATGTATTTTTTTGTGCCAATTTCAATTACTAAAAACTGTGTTATAAAGTATTCAACATTGATTAACCATAGTATTATGAGTATCATATTAATTAATTACTATCTCAATTTCACAAGCATATGTATTCCAGATCCCAGATGCCATAGGTACTCTCTGTGAGACAGTACATGTAGCATTAGTGTGTATGGGCAAGTGTACGCGTATGATCACACCGATGCTGAAATCCTTGCTGCATCACCGTCAGAATCCCGTACACTTTCATTTCCTAGTGGATGCAAGCTCAGATCATACGCTTAGCAAACTGTTTGATACATGGGATGTTCCTGATGGTAAGATTTTAGATTAATCTAGTTACTCGTTAATTAATTTTAATTATTTCTTTCATTTATAAAATTTACATTATAGCACTCAAAATTAGGTACTTAAAAATAGAAACATGCTGTATAAAAAATACTATTAATGCTTAGATTCCAGCTAGTTCCTTCCATTGAAGGTATTTAAAATAATTAAATTAAATGTCTACTAAACTAAAATAACATAGTATTTGAATAAAATTAATTTGCGCTGATCCCCAATTATGTAATAGGGAAAAAAGCAGGAAGATGATGATTGTATTGTAATTGAAATTAATTGAAGAGTAAGGGTACTGGCATTCATTTAATATTGCCATCCACATACATGAAGCTTATGTGAATATGAGAGTTAAAACTATTCTATATCCTAACAATTTTTTTTTCATTGCCTTCATATCACCTAAATACAAATTACTCTGGCCTTGGGTGCTTATCTGAAAAACAAACAAGTTTATGTGTAACTTCAATAAGAACAAATAAGTAATACATGATTCTATGTTTTACTTATTTATTCTTATTAGTGTAGTATATATAGTAAAAAAACTACTTTCTCAGGTGGATTAATAATAATTCTACCAAAAAAACAGCTCCAAAATAAGACTTATATTATGGTCATTGGTCATAAAACAAAAAAACCGTGAAATTGAGTACCTCCTCCTTTTTTTAAGTCGGTTAAGAATATGAATCACATGTATATTTTTCTATTGATATGTAAACATAAACAAACAATGATGCAGTGAATGGAAACATGACAAGGAAATGACATAACATGTCCCTAGTCCAGTACTTTAAGCTTTAAATTTTAATATTTAGTATTATATGTGTATATTATTTTATTGGTTCAGTAAAAGGAAAATACTCATATACTACTTCACTTAATTCTCATTAATCTATCCATAAAAATTTGAAAATTTTTTCTTGTCATACCCAGCCATCATGCCTTTTAATTTATTACTGTTATTGTCTGTATATTTCCTTCATCATCCAATTTCGGGGTCTACAATTCCATTGAAGAATTCTACTTTTAAAGTATTTTATAACACTTAAACCCTGCATTAGCCGTTTTTTATATTTTAATATGTTTAATGTACTTCCAGTAAAATACTCCTGTTACAATGCAGAAGAGCATTTAATACAAGTGCAATGGGTTCCCAACAACCACTACGCCGGTGTGTATGCATTGGCCAAGCTACTGTTCCCAGATGTACTCCCCGACACGCTCAGCCAAGCGATAGTACTGGACTATGATATAACATTACTATGTGATATAGCTGAAGTGTGGAGCATGTTCAGAAATATGACTGAAGAACAGGTAAGGTTTACGAAAGTCAATGTTCATGCCCCCATTATTTTGAACTTTAAAAGCTTGATTTAAGGTCCAATTTCCAATAAAATTGGTCATATGCCTGATTATGGCTTAAGAGGAAAAGGAGGTGAACTTTTCGCGCCAGTTTTTTTTTCTGGTTAATTAACTGAGAGCAGTATTTTTTCGCAGTAATATGAAAATACGAAAATAATCTTGATATAGATATAGTTTAGTGGTTAATTTCTCAATTATAACCATACATAAAACAAAGATAAGATTCAGTATCATTTAATCAATATCATCAAACTTTTTCAATGTCATCATAACAAAGCCAACTCTTTGATCTTACCGCCCTTTATCACTAAGTGGTGGGGTTAAAAGCAAGATAGCTATTTTGGCTACCTTTGTCAGACATAGTGAAATAATGAGTTTAGCGATTCTGCCACTAGAGGCGCTAGTCGCACGTGCTGTCCAAAATATTAAAATTTATAGCTTGGTGGTGGGCTTTGACAGCTACCGTGCCAGTGGCGCCAACTGGTGAGCGCAATAGCGTTAGCCCCCACAAACTTGAATCTCAAACATAAAACTAAAGCATATTAACATCTTTATATAATGTTTTTTTCTTCACAGTTCCTAGGTTTAGTAGAAAACGAAAGCAACTGGTATTTGGAGGCTGTAAAGCGTTGGCCCGCAATCGGTAGAGGCTACAACACTGGGGTCATGTTACTAGACCTTAAGAAAATCCGTACAAAAACTGACTGGACTAGGCTCTGGCAAGACGCAGTCAATGAGAATATAGATAGACTGAAACTAACGCCACTGGCTGAACAAGATGTGCTGAATGCAATGATTAAGAAGGTGCCTCGATTCTTCTATAAAATAAGCTGCCAGTATAATGTGCAGATGTCTACGCAGTCACTGGCTAAGAATTGTTATGGAGAGAATACGAATAATATTAAGGTATATCTTCCTATTAGTAGATTTATAATATCATCAATAAGCGTCACGTTTATTTCAATCATTGAATGTATCATAATAACTCTCAGCTATCTATCTTATGGTTCATTTTCAATGGTCGTTAGCAATTGTATTTGGGGTTGCGGGAGATTTTTTTTAAGTACATTATGGTGACCGCATGCGGTTTCGGTTGATTAGTTTGAGGCCGCGTCCATTTTGTTCGTTGCTATTTTTTCGGTCGTTAGGCGGCAAGCGTGCTCTTAATACGGTATAACGACTAAATAATAGTGACCCTGTACTGATTTCACACATAATAACGATCATGTATGGTAATCATATAATTTAATATAAACAGATAATTCACTGGAACTCGCCCGGTAAGTACAACGTTCAGATCCGGGACGCGGACTTCTTCCGGGACATCCACCAGTCGTATGTCAACTTTGACGGTAACCTGCTGCGAGAGAAGCTGCATCGATGCGCCTTCATTGAACCTGTTACTTATAAAGTAAGTTATGACTTAAGACGATGCGAGAAATATGCAGCGTGAGTTGCAGTATATTGCCGTCTGTGATCGATCACTTATGTCACCTGAGTTGGTCGGCCCCGCAATGTACTGCAACTAGCTATACTATATACATACACCTTAGAAATAACTATTGATAAAACTGTATAAGAGGCAGATCAGGGGTCATAGGATGAAATTCTATTAAATTATGTAAGGTGAACTTGTTATGATTTTCATAGCAAAACTTTTCTAGCCCAAAGCTCACGCGCACACTAGTTGATCCCCTATAGTCGTAAATATTTGCTAAATGCATCAAAATTCGACTAATTTGCTTCGAAAGTTTCCACAATACATTTACATCACCCATCTCTTGAAGTAATAAACGTCTGATGAACGCAGATGAACCACTCCGACCTCTGCCTGAGCTTCCGTGCAGCACAGAGAGTGAAGCTACGCACTCACTTGTACTACATGGACTACAGCCACGTTGACGTGGACAGCTTCGACGTGACCCTCGCGCTGCAGCTGTCCATGGACCGCCTGCAATTCCTCGAGAGACTCGTCAAGTACTGGGAAGGTAAGGAACAGTCCCGATGCATGGACAAGTTGAGGTAAGGAACGAGGTTACGCAGTTCCTACGGCCTCCTTCTAGCTGCATCATCAGTCCAGCATGAACCATCATATGTTATTGTCACCGAATTTTCTGTTCTGTATGCAAAATTTTATCTCAATCGGATGTCTAGGAGTAGTTCTAATTTAGCTTGCAAAATTTATTCTAAACAAACACACATATGAACTTACATACCTTGCAAGTTGCTAAAAGGCTTTTAAACTGAGTCGACGCTTTACACGTAGAGATGCCTTACTAGTTTCAGGTCCAAAGTCCTTGACCATGAGGTCGCAGTATTTTCCACATTTTCACCTTATATTTTTACCAATGGTCGACAGGTCCCCTAAGCGTGGCGATCTACCTCTCGGACTGCGAGGTCACGAAGCTGGAGCGGTTCATCCGCGACTGGTCCGACACGCTCAGCGCCAGGAAGAACATCGGATACCATCTCGTGTTTAAACATGATGATGTAAGTTATTTATATGCATTTTTATTTAAGTGTATATAAAATTCGGCTTTTCTTTAGGCACGTTCCGCGGTAAATGGTAAACATAAATAAATATGGAAAACATCTCCTCTGAAACCAAAGAAAGTAGCTAAAGCACTTGTGTTATAGAATCAGAAACAACGAAGGTACAGATTGCAAAAATCCAAAGCTAGGAAAATGTAGAAAAGTGTTTTTTTCTACATTGATCAGTCTGGGGATCAGAGCTGGCGAATCCTTAAAAACCGATGTATTTGCCCGGGGGCCGTCAAAAGGAGAAGAACTCTGGTCGTTTTAGTCTTTCCTCTTTTCCAGAGCGAAAGAAGTTCATGAGTTTATCACCAGATATTTTCTATTTCTTGTTATAGGTACATTACCCAGTGAACTACCTCCGTAACGTGGCTCTCGAGAACGTGAACACACCGTATGTGTTCCTCATGGACGTGGACTTCGTGCCCATGGTGGGCCTTTACGACCATCTGCGGAACGCCATACAGCTCATCAATCCTTATCCCCAGAAAAAGGTAAGTGCGTTTGTGAGTGATGTCGTTGTTAACTTTGTTTTTGTTGACTGCCGTTATCGCACTGTCGTTTAATTATATGGTGGTATACGTTGCACCCTATGTAATGTTGTTTATATTTTGATTACACATATGCTGTGGGCATACCAAAATTACAGCTGGTCCCTTCTTTGAAACCCTATCTATTTCCATCAGTTAGCTTGGACCCTGTTCCCGACCTCGGTCGAATTAAGTTGCGTCGCGATTGTTTAGGATGAGACCGTAGTCGTATGTAGATACATCCCCCGTCATGTCGCTCAACGTTCTGTTTTCCTGACGGGAATTTTTGACCACCTTCAGGCCTAAAGTAGGTATTTTTGGGGTCTTTTGTTCAACCACGTATATACCAAACCAGGTCCTAGTGGTAGCGGCATTCGAGACGCAGCGTTACCGCGCGTCGCCGCCGCGCAGCAAGCCGGCGCTGCTGGCGCGCCTCGCGCGCCACGGGCCCGCGCCGCCGGACGTGGCGCCCTTCCGCGCGCGCGAGTGGCCGCGCGGACATCGCGCCACCAACTACACGCGATGGGCCGCCGCCACCGCGCCATACGAGGTAACAAACACTATTTCTAAGGTAGGCTCGCTGAGAATGCGTTCCTGACAGGTCGTGGTCAATAACTTTAATGTGGCGAAGAATTTGTCCTATAAACGAATAATATCAGTCAAAACTATATCAGTATGCAGGTTACCATTCATAACTGGGTTACACAGTGAAATGGCTTATGAAGGTCAGACAGGCAATCGCTCCATGCAATATACGGTATTCGACTGTGTCCGGTAAGACTGGAAGCCGACTTCAGCATCTGCCTAGCAGAAGAATAAAATGTTCTAGACGTCTATCCATCTGCAAAAAATTTTGCCTACATAATATCTCATCATAAACAGATTGAATTGTATGTTTCAGGTGGAATGGCAAACAGACTACGAGCCATATTTAGTGGTACACAGGTCTGTGCCGAAGTACGATACAAGGTTCTCCGGATTTGGCTGGAATAAGGTAATTAATCATGCTAAATTTACAACAATATTTTTTAAAATATTTACCGTTTTCAAAAGCAGGAGATTCTCGACTGTGATTTTTTTGCAATTTTGTGGCTCGATTTCAGAAATTGTTTTTGCCATTGAATATATAATCTTCAATGGCTTCAGAGGTTTTTGGATGGTTGCTATTGCCGACTGCCGTACTTTTTTTATCTTGGTTTTCCCTGTATCTCGTAGTGACCTTACGATTCAATGAACGGATTTGTATGGACAAGGTTTCACGTTCGAACCCAGGCAACTATCTGGATTCAGAAAATTGGGATCTGAAGTCCCCAATCCGCAATCAGCAAGCGTGATGATCAATGTTCGTGCCTTATTAATATAAGAAAACGCCTGTGCCCAGCAGTGAGTCGTTTATACCCTACTATCATGATTATATTCCTTGATGTCATGAATTTGTTCTGTAGGTGTCGCACAGCGTGGAGCTCCGAGCGCAGGGCTACCGCGCGGTGGTGTTGCCGCTGGCCTTCGTGCTGCACACGCCGCACGCGCCCTCGCACGACATCACCGCCTTCCGCGCAGACCCGCACTACCGCATGTACGTTAATGTAATAACTAACTGTGCCCCGCGAATTCACCCATAGTTTGTAGTCCTCTTCAAGACGAACCTAACAAATCAAAGACCATGAAAATCGGTTGAATTGAGATATAAATGGTGTAACTTACCCAACTTTGTTTCATATTTTAGTAAAGAAGTCTAACATAAGTTCCTACGCGGGTGCAACTACGGGGCACAGCGATTTATGAATGAAATGAACTTCATATCGG
Organism: Autographa pulchrina; assembly: GCA_905475315.1. Taxonomy (NCBI): domain Eukaryota; kingdom Metazoa; phylum Arthropoda; class Insecta; order Lepidoptera; family Noctuidae; genus Autographa; species Autographa pulchrina. The sequence goes on from FR997775.1 coordinate 3,872,006, forward strand.
CCTGTTTGTTACGATCTAGACACACGGCAGTGTGTCCGCCAAGTTCGAGCAAAAAAAGGCGACACACCGGCCGTGGGTTATATTACACGAACCATTTCGGGCCAATTTCGACCACCCTATAACTAAAAACATATTTTATCTACGCATATGAAATTTCGAGTGTCTGTTGACATCCCCTTAATTGTCTAGAATACAAAGTTTCATTAATTTACCTATAGCAGTTCTTGAGATATTGACGTCAGAAAATCGCTATTTTTACTATACACTCACTGACTCACTGACTCACTGACTCATCAAAAACCTAGACCACTTCCAATGGTCGTACTGACTTGAAATTTGGCATGGAGATAGGTCTTAAGGTCAAAGTAAAGGGAAAAATCTGAAAACGGCCAAGTGTGAGTTAGTTTTAAAAATAGCGAAGGTGTAACTTTGTTCTACTATGAAATCATGATGAACTAAATGGGGCTATCTGCCAATGGTCGTACCAACCTGAAATTTGGCTCGAAGGTTTGTCTTTGGGTCGAAATAAAGTAAAAATCTGAAAACGGCCAAGTGTGAGTCAGTTTCGAAAACAACGAATGTGTAATTTTGTTCTACTATAAGTAGGTATGGAGTGGAAATGAGATAAGACTTATTTAAATTTAGATACATACCAATTTAAGACAATACATGTTTGTCTTAAAGACAAGAACAATAAAATTGTTCACCACTCTGTGTGTGTCTGTTGCGGGAACCGAACCCACGATTTACGAAGTGCAAAGCAGGTCACTAGGTACACTAGGTGCGCTAAATCAGTCAAACAAAAATGAAAAGACTATTTTTTCTCGCATAGTCTAAATAATTTCTAATTTTACAACTAAGTGGAATGAAACATTTCCTAAAGCAAAAGTGATAAAAAAATAATAAAGAACCTACACCTAACAAAAATAAATGAAATCCCATCAAAAACATAAATGTGAAAGGCTGCCAAGTTCGATACTATGGGAATGCTTCGCCTATAAAAGAAGTGAGATCTGAATAAGTACCAAGTTCCATAAAAATACCTCAAATCATAAATAGTTATAGGAATGCACACTTGATTTCCAGCAGTTTTTAAGGTACATTTTGAATAAGTATCACGTTACATAGAAATACCTAAAATTATAATAGTCAGAGAAACGCACAACGGTTTTTTTTAGCAGTTTCCTGATAACATTTATTATTTTCAGTACTTTTTAATGATGTAACTTGGCAAGTTTTAATAGAAAATTATATACTTGACACATTGCAGTCCAAAGGTGTCGATTCATTGCATTGAAAAGGTGTGTGGTGTGTAAAAACTTGCCAAGTAACATCATTAAAAAGTGCTGAAAATAATAAATGTTATCAGGAAACTGCTAAAAAAACCGATGTGCGTTTCTCTGACTATTATAATTTTAGGTATTTCTATGTAACGTGATACTTATTCAAAATGTACCTTAAAAACTGCTGGAAATCAAGTGTGCATTCCTATAACTATTTATGATTTGAGGTATTTTTATGGAACTTGGTACTTATTCAGATCTCACTTCTTTTATAGGCGAAGCATTCCCATAGTATCGAACTTGGCAGCCTTTCACATTTATGTTTTTGATGGGATTTCACATATATACAACACTCAGCAAATTTTGATAAAAGTGTATATGATGAAATGTTTATCTATTTATTAAATGATTTATGTACAACACACAAAATGACAGAAACAACATAATATGACGAATATATAAAAATATATAAAATAAATTGTATGGAATGAGCTTAATATGCAAGAAAGGACTTAGGCTACCTTTGGCCGATATCCACGCGAAACCTAGTACCTCAATGTATATTGTTTAATTCCAGATGCCTTGCCTTATTAAAACAGGAGTTTATGGATGATCTCAAGAGGAAGTACAACGTGACGTTCGAAGAGGGCCCAAAGGCGGATATGTTTTTAGGACAAGCCAAAAGTCTGATTCTCAACCAAGCTAACGATAACGAGGTAAACTAACTTTGTATTGTAAACGCATTGAAGTAAGGCTCATTTTTTCATTAGTCGTTTGCACCTGCATTCCAGGGCGGAAGATTTTTGGAAAATAATGCAATAGCGACCGCATGTGCTAACTGTTTTCATTGATCCTTAGTACTAGCATTCGGGGTGCAGGAGAATTTAAGTTAAGGTTAACCCATGACTATCATTAGTAGCTAGGCCGCGGGCGTTTCATTCGTTGCCAGGTTATCGGTTCTTAAGCCGCTGCGGGGTTTCTGGCATGCGATATAACGGCTGAAATATCGATGGCCCGCTTTAACAAATCTTTATCTATACTTATAATAAATCTGTATAAGTGAAAATTCTGTACATTGAAAATATCAAAAAAATAAATGGCAGGGGGTGTTACTAGACCGACACCGAACCCAAAAGTGTGAAAAAAAAAAATTTTGTCTGTCTGTCTGTCTGCTTGTTTAGGTATCACGCAAAAACTGCTGGTTCGATTACGATGAAACTTGGTATAATTATTCTTTATTATCCTGGGCACCACACTGGGTAGTTTTTATCCCGGAAAAGTATAAACAATAAAAAATAAACTTAATTTTGCGGTTAAAAACTCATTGATAAGTTTGGTCATCCACGCGAACGAAGTCGCAGGCACAGCTAGTCCGTAAATATTAATAACGACTAATGAAAAAGAGCCTTACACGTAAACATCGGGTGAGATCGACTTTTGTCGGACATAGTCGGATACTGAAGGCTGCTCGTACAATCTATCACAGGTCGATTAATGTTAATGGACATTTGTATGAAATTATAAAAATGAAGAAAAACAACATCCAAAGTGCAGATTCATTCCTTGACATATTTTTTGCGAAGCATTCTACTGCTATAATTGGCCTAATATAGGTTTTTTTTTTAATTTTGAGATATATACAAAAGGCATAATGAAAAAATTAAAATTTCTTCTCAAATTATTTATGTACTCCTATGAGGATGATTAGATTGGTTAGAGGTTTTCTAAAAAGCTTTTGTCTATCTATTTTAGTATTGTTCTTTTTTGAGCTCACTATAGTGTGACAGATTTTTATGTTTTTGCGATCCGTGACGTAATTTTATGCCTTCTGTCGGTACATGTATATAAAATCAATTTTATTCTCGGTTTTACCAACCTTATTTTTATAGAAATTATAGGTAAACAAAAATTGTATAATTTTTATATTAATTTAATACAAATCAGTCAATTAATTTAGGTACCTAACCGATTTCTTAACCAGTTACATTTATGTACAAAAATAAATTAAGTAATAATTGTAGTTTAACTTTACGTTAGTAGTTTACATTCCTGTATTTTTTTAATACTTTTTGTGACAGTTTTTTTTTAACTTGGTGTTTGTTTGTATGATGCGACTAATGTTAAAAAAAAACAGAACAAGATGTTAATATATTATGTATCATGTTATTATGTGCATTGACAACCTTGCATATTATTTGCGTACTATTCAGCTAAGTTTAAGCATAATACGCACGTATAATAACGTGATTAACAGTATGATTTATGTATAACTTTCATTATTACCATCAGATATCGATTCTGAAAACGTCCCTGCAAAGATGGTTTTTGTAACACACTGTATAATATAACGCTAAAAAGCCCCAAATAGTGCTTTATTGATATGACGAGTTCTACAATGACATTGCTTCAGTATTTCCATTTGTAATTAATTTAAATCAGTATTATTTACCTTTAAATTATGTTATTATATACCATGAAATTTTCAAATGATTTGACTGGAATACTCAAATATGACAAGAAACACTAATCAATAGTTTATGCCAAGAATATAGTATACTGTATGTAAAAGACATTTACTATAATATTATTTATAAATATATATAATCACGCCTCTTTCCCTTGTAGGGGTAGGCAGAGACCACTTCTTTCCACTTGCTACGATCCTTACACACTTGTTTCGCTTCGTCCACTCTCATTATTTCCTTCATACATGCTCTTCTTATCTTCTATATTATTTATTTACTGTCATTTTGTTTCCCATTTGAATTAGTCACTCGAAACGCATAGTTGTAACACACGGGCGATTGAAAATATAATAATTTTATCATCGTACATTTAAGAGAATAAAATATTTTTGTGGCTACATTTATTTTAGTTAATATTTTAATATGGCAGCACAGCATAGTCTTAGATTTTAAGAATATTCATCATATTTACTGTTGTTTTACGCATATTATAATTTTAAAATACATACTCATATCCACGACAACTAGCAAAGTAAATACTGTAACTTGAACCCTATGTAGAAAGCTTTAAAGATTAAATTCAATTAAATCGCAAATTAAATCCAAGGGTCATATATGACTTATGTCATGAACCGTATGTTACCACGTTATAGAGTTTACTTTTAAATGCAGAAGTCGATGCTTGTTATGTTTGTGCATAGCAGCCCCATTAACCAAGTGATATTTCTCCTAGCTTTAACGCTAATGGAATCGCTCAAATGTATGGAAATGGCAAGTTTAATTTATTTAACGGGCCTGTTGGTCTAGTGGTTAGTGACCCTGACTGCTATACCGGAGGTCGTGGGTTCGATTCCCACCCAGGACAAATGTTTGTGTGATGAGCACGATTATTTGTTCTGGTTGTCTGGGTGTAATTTATCTATCATATGTATGTATTTAGAAATATATAAGTATGTTTATCAGTTGTCTGGTTACCATAACACAAGCTCTGCTTAGCTTGGGATCAGATAACCGTGTGTGAGTTGTCCCGGAATATTATTATTATTATTATTTATAAAAATGAACTGTCACTTCCATACATTTATTGCTTCTAGTAATGTCACTTGGCTACAGAGGGGCAAATATATTTGTGTACTCAGATATATAATATAATTTACTTTGTTGGTTCCTGTTAAAACCAAAAATAAGACAATTTATATCAAAAGCACTGGAAATAAAAAACTTATTGAATGTCAAAACAAAATATCAATTATTATTATTTTTATATCACAATACTAAGTATTTATTATTAAATATAATATACACAGACAGTTAAAATGGTTTATTACTTTACTCATTGTGTATTTAATCATTTCATAAGCTTTATTAAAACTATGAACATAATTTTTTTGGTTGTAAAGATGCATTTAGAGAATTATAATTGAAATCAAACTTAATTTGTACAGTAGGAGGTAATATGAAATAGTAATGTTATGCTTATGTATCTCAAACGAAATGTATGGCAGGAAATCCACCGAGATTTCTTAGTAGATATTTTATGTATGTCAAATAATTTAATACCTAATTTACTTATGGAGCTCGTATTTTTCTAAGCGCACTACTATCAATAATAAATATAAAAAAAATAAGCATAATTAATTAATTTAAGTTACCTATTCTATCATATAATAATATATCGCCAAAGATACTAATTGCCTACTTTAAGTATATGATTTTAATGTTACATCAATGTTGTATTTAACTATTAAGGAACAGATCGATTAATGTATTACCAGTTAAACGTTTTTACGTAATATTTTAATATGGCAAGAATAAAAATTCAAAATAATGTAATATAGTCTCATTCTGTATCACAAAAACCTCTTACCTGAAAAGAGACCATGGGCATTGTGGACCTAGTTTTTCATTTTTGTTTAACAGCTATGTGAAACTCAGCTTAAAAGTTCAAATCGAGCTCTAAAATTGTATTCTTATATTTAAAAACTTAAATCCACTAATGTCAGTTTATGCTGGCTTTGAACAGAATATAACATACCCAATGTTTTCATACAACATAGCTCCCATCGTTAGACAATATTGAAAAGGTGGGAGCAATTTAACCTATATAAGTTGCACATCGTCCTCTATAAGTATCCCTTAGGCCAACACATACCCTACTGCAAATTCGCATCGCATCGCATCGCAAATATCTGAAACATCGCGATCAATTTTGAACTTTATTTATATCAAAAGGAAATTTGCGAGAAAATTGCGAGCTCGCAAATATTTGCGGCGCGATGCGAATTCGCAGTTACTAGGAGCCCTTACTTAGAATTCCTCAAAAATCCTTATCTCTTTCTTGTTCAGACCCTGACCACCACGTACTATTAATTCCATCGAGATAGCAATGCCTAAACATGATAACTCTGCTAAGGTGTGGAGTTGGATATTCAGCAGATCATAAGTTCTGAGCTATCTGCTCAAGATTGCCATGCCTTGAGACCTACGAAGTGTGAGGATGCCGAAGAGATGGTAAGACTGTGTTGTCACGTAGAAAATAAGCTGAAATTAAACATACATATACATAATTATTGGTAGAACTAGTAGTAACTGGCAACCGAAATGGCAAAAAAAATGAGTTAACAAATATCATAACGCATCATTTATCGTAATCGGTTGAAAAGTTGAGTAGTCGTTGATTGGATAATAAATAAATAGAATAAAATAGTTACAAGCGGCTTCAGAAACAGACAAAGGTACATACATACTGGTGAAACACATTTACCTCCTTTTTTGGTTAAAACGCACCTTTATCTTATTTGTTACTGTTCTCTTACATTCAGATTATATTCGCAGATGCAAACCTGTGCTGTAATAATTTAGAAGAAGCTAGGAAACCTAAGTTTTTATATTACCCATCCTCCATAATAAGCTTAATTGGACAGAAACCCTATATCGAAATCATTTTAAAAATGTTAAGGAATTATTCAATTTCTCTTTAATTGACAGTTTTTTTTATAATTTCGATGATTTTATTAATCATAAGTTTGTGTACAGTACTGAAAATAAAGTATTTTTTGTTGTTCACGCTAGGATATCTCCCTAATAATGTAATGTATAGTAGACTTTTTTAATTACCTGTCTTGTTAACTTCGTTATCTGTTGTTCTCTTTTTTTTCCTATTTTTGTACGCCTACTCGGCGAAACAGAGCTTCGAAACTCACAAATGAGTAATAAAATAACCGCTGCATAATGTGTAAATACATATATGTATATACCTAGTCAAATACTTGTTTCACAAATCAATATATGATCACAGCTTTCATATGGAATTAACTTCAAAATCGGTCAATTTATCTGGAAGCTACAATGCAACACATGCAATAACAAAAGAAGCGCAGTAAGCGCTCATGGAAACGACGATGTAAAGAATATTGTATATAAAATGGTAGTTAGGTTCAATATTTAATGTATTTGTAATCAATAAAAAAGAAAAATACAAAGTTTTATTATCTTATTTATTTTAATTTCAATAAGTTTCAATCCCGACCATCTTAGATTCCGCATTAGTAAATAGATTATTGCTATTAGGATTCTCTTTCGTAGTCAACAACCAGAGTAACACAATGATTTGGAAGTCCATATCCTGGATGTCTTTCTTCAAGTTCGCGACCGCCTTCTTAGCAGTCACTAAAGGAGAGTTATCATTCATCGACGACCCTTTAGATTCCGTCCTCTGCTTTATATTTTCCACTTTCGAGGTCAATTCGTTTAGCATTTCTTGTCTGTCTGTCACTCCGACACTTGCATCCTTATATTCATTTGTGACCTTATTCAATTCGTCTAACAACGACCCGTACTCCCGAACTAAAGGTTCAAACTGTTCGTTCAATATATTCTCCCTTGCTGTAATCTTATCTAGGACTGAACTTATGCTCCCGTGTAGTTTGTTTAACTGGGAGCCCGTAGTTTTAAATCTTTCGAACAGTTCGTCTCTATAAGTCCTCATTTGAGAATGTCTAGCTCTCCAATCTCGTCCATCGGCTGAGATTTTCAATCTTAATGCTGGAGCCACTCTTTCTAGTTCTAACTTCCATTGCTCCCAATCATGAACCTTCTTTACTAAGCTGGATTCTTTTTCCTCTACCTCGAACTCTTGTTCGCTTTCTCCGGAATAAATGGCCATTTCTTCTTCCACTTTGTCTAGGAGGATTTCTGTTTCGTCTTCTACTTGGTCTACGTCATCAGCCGCCTCCTCTGGTTCAGCGATGTCTACAGTCGGCTTCTGCCACTCAAACTCTTCAGTCTTCAAAGCTTCGTCGGCCAGAACGTTTAGTATATAGCAGATTTGTTCGCCGTAGCCTTGTTTGAGTTTGTGTGAGGAGAAGTCTACAGCAATATCCTTTTCTCTTAGTATGTCGAGGATTGTGGCTGTGATACTGTTGGGGTCGTCTTCCTCGTTCGGCTGCTCGAATTCCTTCCCAGTCTTCCTGATGAGCCAGGCGGCAGTGGACGCAAACACGTAGAATTGCTCACCCGGGTTAGTTCCAGTAATGAAGTAATATCGACTCATTGGTTTCATCTTTATTTGAGGACGCAGCTCTGAATCGATTTTTAATAATCGCAGTTTATCCATTAGCCTTAAATCCATGATTTATTACAAAAGCACTACGAACTGCAATTACATGTATGTAGGTAAGTCAGAGTGACTTGTTGTTGTTGTTTTGTTTGATGACTGTTACCATGGCAACGCATAAACATTGCCAGTCTGAAGGTGAATATTTTATTGTCTATTCCATAAATGATGTTACATAACACCAACGTGATAATAAATTATTATAACAGTCCGTAATATGTTAAGCAAATGGCTCACTTTATTTTGAAGTATTTTTAGTTTGGTATGCGTAGGTTATTATCTTCCTCTTTTAGTAGGTAGGTACGTCCACGTTTCTACAGAGGGAGGTAAAACTTAGAAACTTATTTTGATCAAAAATAAATAAAGTTAATTACATTTAGATAGGTACCTACTTCAATTTGTGTTTACATAAATTAATGACATTAAAAAAACCCAACAACTAATTTACTTAATGGAGGCCTTATCACAAATAGCAATCTATTATACCTCCTTAGTAATTGAAATAAAACCTACATTGTGAGAAACTCATTAAACAAGTATCATTAAAAAAACAGATAAGTGTAAGTTAGACTCGCACACGAAGGGTTCCGTACCTACCACCGTTCAAGATTTAGTAAGCTGTATATAAAAAATATATATATACTTACTTAGCGTCAATAAGAATACGCATAAAAAATTTCAACTCTCTTCCTATTACATTTTGTGGGCTATACTGATCGACAGCGGAGAAAACACCTTTTGAGTACGGAACCCAAAAAAATACGTACTGTTCATATTGTCTTATAGGCAGAGCCCTACACAGAATGAAGTAAAAAAAGAAGGGTTCCATAATATAAATAGCTAGGTTACATTTTTCTTTATTCATTTTAAGTAAATAGTTAAATACTTGTTTTAACAACTTAACGCTATAAGAAGCTTATTAGAATCTCCTTTTTTCCAGGTCTATCAAGGTATTATTGTGCTCTTAAAATTTTGCAGCTAAAAATAACTTGAAATATTCACACATAGTTTCGCGGGAAGCAATTAATTAGAGAATTTTGGCAACTCGCGCGTATTATTAATGAATGTGGGGTTAGGCTTGGCGTCGGGCTAATATTCATAAAGTCGTGTATATAAAAACAATGGAAAATTCACGTTTAAGATACAGTCATCTACTTATTACTAAAATCGTTTTTATTTCAATAGTATTTTGAGTTTTTTATGATTGTGTTTGTTTTCGTAACTTATGCATATCTTTTAATTATTTTTTTCAAATAAATAAATAATTAATTATGACTTTACCGAAAATGCCGTAAATATACGCATAGCTATCTCTTAATCAAGGTTTTTAAAGTAGGTACCCTACATAGCATTATGTCTGAAAAAAACAGTTCTAAACACGCTAATAAAGCAGTTAAATCCAAAATATTACCTTTCAAACAATTTCCACATTAACGTAATATGTAATGGAAGTTTACAAAATACTAGATAATTAAATTGTAATGTTTATATAATTAAATTCGGTACGACCACGTTTTATTTATCTGTAAAGGCCGAGTGACTAATCCCGTGACACACGGTCCCCTTGTGCGTCAAGGAATACTACTATGTTTTTGTGTGCTTCGAATATTTTATATGAATTGATAAATTATTAATTACTAATGGATATACGTCTTTGTACGGTTGTAAGACTATCATCGTTCTTAGGTAGTATGGATTGGGTGATAAAAATTATATAAGCGTCGAAAAACTCAAATTTCACCAACAAAGTTTGTATGTGGTGTGTATGTTATTAAAAAAAAAACATTGTGTTTTCTTTGGTTTTGGAACTTGAAACTTCTTTGTACAAATCTGATTTTTAAAACATGAATATTCATATTTCATTACGATTCAAATAATAACAAAACTACTTACTTTATAAGGTGTTATATATTTGGCTACGCTGTTCGTTCGTAACTACCGTGTGTTTCACGTCTTGTCATCGAGACACACCCGTGATCACCTTGTAACGGAATCGCTTATTTTTAACGTATTCTTATGGAAAAATAATTAATACTGATTTTACTAGTTTTATAATTAAAACAAACAACATCTCTCCTATGGCTATTCCTTTTTTAAATAGACGAATATGGAGAATTCAAAATCGTCTTTGAACTTTCAGCATAGTTACTAGGTACTGATTATACTCTTATAAACTCCATTTCAATGCGTAGATACTATATTGGTAGGTACTATTTTTATCACGGTCTAGTCTTTATTATTCTATTAATAATAAATAGGTACCTAAGTCTGATATTAGCCAGATTCTTAATGAATAAGCAAGTAGGAAGAATGGGATAGATTAGATAGTGTGCCAATGCCAATGAATGCCAAACTTTGCTTGTTTCATAACATTGTCTGGAGCCATTCGCTGACCGTCTTGAAACTTGCCAATCGTATAGTTCCGTATGTTATACTAAATCCAATTAGCTAACTTCTTACAGAGTTAGCTTTGTATACCATCATCATCTGGCGGTAAACTCGTTAATGTCTGATTCATTTTAATCGTCCATTTCTTCAGTCTTTAGTAAGTATATTATAAAATAAAAAAAGTCTCAATAAAGACCGGCTTTATCTCGTGTTACTGGTACGATAAAATTAGAAACGTTGCTCGCCACTGGTTTTCAGTCGCGGGCCAGCGTTCGCGACGAGCGGACGTCACATAACACAAACGTAAATTAAAACAAAATTTATAACTGCCCTTAATTGTTTTTACTAAGTGTATATTAGTGACTCAAACTTTACTGTGTTAAAACTGTAATATCTGGTGTATGTGCATTTTGTGCGGTTTTTAATTCAAAAAACGGATTTATTTTGGATGCTTTCGATTGTAATGTGAATTTGTTTGTAAAAGGTGAGTTACAATTAAATATGTATCAAATATGTATTTAATACATATTTTATTTATAATATTACATATTCAACGGGAAAAACGTAACCTTGTTGCGGTTTAAAAACCTGTTGCATTAAAAACTAAACTTGCGCAAACATTTCAAAAATGTATGTAGGTTCTTATCCTAGACATGCAATGTACTCATATAAGGTCATTCAAGTTAATTTTGTCCTACACATAAATGTGTTAAGCACTAAAGTTTTTGCATGTGACCAAACCAAAAAACTTTCTCATCGTCCACCGCCAATCCAAAACTTGCAAGATTACGATCTTGTTTTATAGCTTTGACTCCAACTTTATGTGGATAAGGACACCAAAAAGCGACGGATAATAAAAAGAAACATCAACTTTTAGTACAAAGTTCCTGTAAATTCTTAGTTGGTATGTAATTTTTTTTTTTATGAAAGTTGCGCTTAACATGCCTCATGAGAAGAACTGGTTTGATATTCACATACGATACAGCCGCAAGTCATTATTATGCATATTATATACTTGACCAAACAATGCGCTATTCTAAACTATATGGCATGGCAAACGTGGCTTTTTAACTACAATACGAGCGCTGTCACATCGCAAGTAATGTACCTAGTCCTTTAAGTCGTTTTGCGTACGTCGTCTTGTGACACACGCGAAAAGGCCACGTTTTGCAGAACCACGTACACTGCAAGACCTACTTAAAAATATGTAGGTAACGTCGAAGCAGAAACAACGACGCTTCAAGATAAACTACTTGTGTTAAACTGTAGAATAAACAAATAGAACTAGACCCACTTTTAACATAATAACCGTTTATAAAAAGGCGTCATTATTTTTTTGTCGAAGTTCGATCCCTACAAAAGTCCTGTAAGAAATACTATGTTATCTAGTGCTAAACTATGTAAAAAGCTGTTATGCTTAAAGATACAGGATGAAAATGTCCTGCTTGGGTCATAGCTTCAAATTTAACGCTGTATACTAGGTATGAGGTCTTTAATTAACTGGGTCTGTTAGGCAATTCCTAGTTTATGCATTGCAACAGAAACACACGATTAGAAACTGCAAAAGTTCGTGTTGTCTTAGTTTGTGCTTTGACATTGAATCTTGAAGCAGAACTGTAGAATAGACAAAGCATTATTCAAGTCAGAAAAAGGACTAAAAGGTTCGTGAAAATAATTAGAAATCAACTATGACTTTCCAGGAGATTTTGAGGCAAAATTCAAATAATCCTATGTCCACAAAACCCGGTGAACGCTGTAATTAAGCTTGGCCTCGTTACGAATCCCTTGGGACTGTACAAATATTTTAACATCCTTTCAATATTTATCTAAAATCTTCTAAAAGATACAAAATTCATATTTAAACTCGAAGAGACAGGTAGCAGAAATTATTTAAAATACTTGCTCAAAACATGCAATCAACCACGTCGCAAAATTAGATTAATAGTGCATCGAATTTGATTAGATACACTTATTAAGTCGATATAAAGGCGTATCGCAAAACAATAACTATATCGATGAAACACGTTAGTCAGCTGGAATTTGTACTGATAGGTGATTGCTGGAGATTGAGCAATCACTTCCTTTATCAAGTGATGAAGGTATTATAACGCACTTCAGATCTGAGATGCATGTTTCGATGTGTCATTTTTGCCCTACTTTAGATTGCGGTGTGTTCATACTTTGATGACATGTTTAATTGTCTTCGGTGTAGAGTTAAGTCAGTTTCTTCTTTGAGTAAGCTTAAATCTCGGTGAAGAGATCAGTCACCCAACATCGACATCCACGAAGCGTTTACTTCTTTGATTAATATTTTCCAATTAGTATTAAGCTAGGAAAAAGCATCGGTACTAGCGGTATACAGTACATACTATATTTATATCTGCAGGACACACATGCTACGTCACGCGAGAAATCCTGATCAAGAACAAAGGTCGCTAAAACAGTCGGAATTCCATCCATATAGATCGACGGAGCTAGTTATTTATATACCAACAAGTGTTTATACTTATTATGCAAAAGATCACGGGTCTAACGAAACAATAGGCATCAGATATTCTTGTATGGATGTGTATGGGTGTATGAGTGTACTGTTTATGCGAACAGGATTTGTTTACGATGTGCCCGTGCCTAGATTTCCATTGACCATCGTAATGAACAACATTACGTTATAAGTAATGTTAATTCAAAATCTTCTGTATCTTTAATGTATTTTAGAACTAGCTAAATAGGTAGATTTTAATGAAAATTGGCAAAGAGAAGATCTGGGTATTTGTTTTCTATCGCAATAAAACAAGTTGGTTTTGGTCACGTGAACAGAACTACAAACGAAAGGCCGTGTACGTTTTATAAGTAATATTTGCAGAGATCCTGTTAAAGATTTTATTAAGGTCACACGGAAGACACCGTATCTCCCATATAGCACATAAAAGGCGCTTTCTAGGGCCTTTTGAACACTCATTCGGAAGTCTTATTTTGATACTAAAAGTCACCCACAAAATTGCATGAAACTCAAACACGCTTCAAAAGATATAAAAATTCATGTCAGGACTTCAATCGCATGTATCCTATCCTCAATAATACCAAAACAAATTGAGTATTGAGTCTATCCATTGCAGGAAGTCTGCATGTAGACACGTGGAATGTTTTCCACATGTTTATTATCTGGCTTCAGTCGTAAACCTAGTGTAAAGGGCTGCCCCACGAACGTCTTATCGCCAGACGAAATGTTCTCTTAAATTAAATATTAAATTTTGTGACACGTGCTAGGAAATGTGTGAAGGTTACGCGTTAGATCTTTTGCTTCTCGTGTATTACATATTAAATGTATTCAGTACTGAATAGTGTCGTAATTATGTCGACTCCCTGTCGATTCCTGGGGCGCTGAAAGTAATTTCTCAGCAGGAGTTCGGGGATAACTTGCTGAGTAAATTATACTTGCTATATGATGACCGTTAACGTAATATATTGCAAAAGAATCGGGACCTTTATTTGCTACTAATTATATTTTGGTAAACGAAGTGTTCATGCTCTAGAATTATCGATCATAAACATAAAATTATTTCAACTCCTGCCAATTTTCCAACACAGCACTGAAGCAACAAGAATAATTGAATGGTTAGTATTTAAGAGCGAAAAGGAATATAAATCATATCCTATAGGATACCACTACCATTTATACGATGAATACTTGAGAAACGATCTATATCCTGTCCTAGAACATATTCTAGTCAAGACGCATATTTGCAATAGCATTGTCTGAGCCAAACAAACGGTTGACGGATGCTAAGCACGAAAGTCTATTGTCTAGAAAGTTATTCTTTTAAACAATAGCGTAGATGTTATTGTACTGCAAGGATTATAATATACAGATAATCTTGGCTAATCCCATTTCACTCATGCAACTTACATGAGTTGGATTACCCGATATGTAAAAGAGGAGGTTCTCAATTCGACAATATGTTTTTTTTTTCTGGTCAATAGGGTACAGAAATGGTCCATATAGATTGCACCAAAATAGAATTAGTAGTTGTCGGATCTAGGCACGAAAATGTATCGTGTCTGTTGCAGACAAGACGAAACGATAGGATTCATTTTAAGTTATTAGTTCCCGTTTATTCGTAAAGAAAATTATACATAAATCTTATTTAATTTTTAACATTGTCGCCTACAGAAGCATCAAAGTCGCATAGGTATATTCAAGTAATTATGATCACGACTAAGCAAAAACTATTTTAACATAACGTCTAGAAAACAACCGCAAACTACTTGGTGTCAGTTTTCATATTATGTTATTCGATCTGTCACTACCTCACACAGCTGCGAATGCAAGACTATGTACCTACTGTATAATTATGTACATAATATGGCAGAAATATTATCCAAGCGTGTTGTATTTAAATACTGGAGACACTGAGTTTCACAACACTTTTTGAGCACATCGCACATAAAGAAGACGGGTTCGTTTCATTCGTACTTGAATTTCTAGATCTCTACAGTCCTTTTTAGTAAGTCAGTAGTTCTTACCCCCGAAATAAATACCGTTCTGTTTTTCTGTAAGAGATAGGATTTTACATACTTAAGTATGTAAAATCCTATATTTCCTTTCTTTTTTATCCTTACATTCCATGTATTTTTTTTCTCTATACTGAAAATCACCGATTGTAATGATAAAATCAGCTATTTTCATTTTTCAAAAAAAAAAAAATTACGTTTTCCCTAGCCCTCAATTTGCTTTCCGTTGTATTCAGTCAGAAAAAATATCGATATTATGAAAAGGAATATTTCCCTACAATAATATTTACACAGCCATTCTTCCTTTATCTCGAATTACGTTTTATTTTCAATCAGTATTTACTAACAGCACATCGCTGTCCGCTCTCAACATTGAAAGGCTCGTAAAAGTTACATAAACAAATAAAATTCCTTGTTGAATTTTCCTGACAAACAGTATTTATGTGGTGTATACTGAAGGCTGTCCTTGTTATACCATAATATTCTTTCAAGAATACTTTTTTATCTTTCGAAAAGAATTTGAGTGAGTACGTTAAAGATTTGGAGGTTAAAGACGTGATGATTATAATTGTTTCCGTTACTACTTAAAGTTTTATTGTCCATTGATGCATTTCTATATAATTACTTTTACGACTCTTTCATACGAAACGTTTAATGGACGATGTACACGAGCAGCAAGCCAAGTCCTTTAAAACTTGCGAGCTGCGACTTATTTCTAGAACATTTGAAAGCCTCAAGTGTATGACTCAGAATTTTGCCCAAAACGGTACACAGTTAACCAGTTGCCTTGTTTATTTATTCAGTTAAACATAGACATATTTTTAGACATCGGTTAGTATGAATGTGGGGTTTTTTGCAACGTCTCGTCGGGTCGGAAATAGCCCGTCTGGCTGTCGGCCTCGCCTCGGCTCTCGGGCGAGTCTCCACGGGCACAACATCTAGATTTACGGAACTATACTATGTCGATAGTAAGCAAGTCTATCTCTTGTCTATGCATTGTTGGGCCGACTTCAAAGTCTACAACACTATCTATTTACAAAACGAGATAGTTGAAAATAGTATTGGAACTGAATTTGTGAATGCTAGTTCGACCTTCGAATTGAAGAGCTCGTTATTCATAATTTGATACCGATCCAAGGCTTTTAGGACATGTCTATTTTCTACATTACCATTCTCCATTAGTAAATACCTAACATTTATTTTGCTAAATATAATTTCCTCACAACATCTATATGTGGAGTCTTCAAACTTCTGAACTGTTACCTACTCGATAATCGTATTATCGATACTTAAACGACATTTAGCGAGTATTCTCCTGATATTATTGATTCATTATGATGGTGTCAGATGTGTCGGTGAAATTATTGAGGTTTTTACTGAACCGAGAGTGAAAGCATGATATCTGATCCACGAGCTATGTCAACTCATGGCTCATCTGATGGGAATTCCCTTTGTATGAAATTAGTATTGAAGGTGTTTTTGTAGGCTCTTGAAATGAGGAAAATATAAGATTTATTAGGGTAAGAATGTTACTAATTTATAGTACCTGTAACAATGTAGCTACATACATAAAAACACTGTGATGTGTGAATGAAGACAATGTTGTCACAAAACTTTCAACCCAAGTAAGTTTTCGTGGCAATGTCATTGTTATTTCCGTCTAATTAGATGTATTACCTAAACCAAATTTAAACTTATGGAAATATAAATAAAAAACAATTATATACATCTATCTATTTCTTTTCGTTCGCGATTCATTTTTTTTTTTTCAACCACAAGTTATAAAAGTATCTATATCTTTATTTAAAACATTTTACATACGTACTCCATTAAGTTAAATAATAAGATTCAGAATACATAGTTCTCCATTGCGTCTTGCTTAAGTACCGTCATCAAAGCCTCCAAGTCTGCGTGTTTTGTTGTTCCCTACATGGTCGTGTACCATATTTGTAGGTCTATTGTTGTGCATATACACTAACAGCCTATCGCCGACTGCCTTTGTAAAGGATGTTCTTCATTATGAGGAAAATAAAGATAAAGGTGACATAAAGACGCATCAGATGTCTTTCGGCCTAAATGATGGTTAAATTCCGAAATACTTATTTAAAACTAGCTTATGTTCTTTCTTGCTGTTTCAGCTAACGTCATTATAAATTCTATCAAAATCGGTTGTTTGGTTTATCCGTGATAGCGTAACAGACAGGCAAACAGCGTTGTGGATTAAGAAAGAGATTAAAAGATTCTTGTTTCGATATAACATTTTTGGTTCCGCAGTTTAATTTTTATTCTTATTCTTGGCACTTATACTGAACAAATTAACTGTTACGACGATCAACTTTATTATGTCCAAAAGGCTAGACAAACAAATGGGTTTAATACCTCGTTGTCGCCACAACAATGTTTACGGCTTAAAAATTCTGGATCAAAATATTATATGTCATAATATGACATATAATATTTTGACTTGATTTTTACAAAAAGAACATATTATGTTCTTTTTGTAAGATACTATTTTGTTGATTTGAGAATTAAGGGTGCTTTTCTTAGTTCCAGTTGATACTTCTATGAATAGTATTCATTGCTAGGGAAAAAAGAGGTTGTTTATCAATCCAACTAGAACCGAACTACTAACCTATTGAATGAATCTAAGTAGCTAAATAAATATATAAAATAAACTATGCATATAAACCACGGAACTGTTTAGCAAGTCAATAATACACAAACTTTTTTCGTAACCTGTTTTTTAAACACGACTATCAATAAAGAAACAAACAAAATGGAGTTTAATGTAGGTTTCTCACAACAAAGAATACTGTTTTAACAATTCGTGTGTCGCACGACATTTGTGCTGGTCTCGGGCACATATGTAACGTGTTCTGTACTTCTGTGTCAGCCTTTTATCAGAAACGAGTTTGGAAAGTTAATTCCGGTCGATGAACCCGTAAACATTCTCCTATCGGCGTGTCGCGTTAAAATGGCAGCCTTCGCTCTTCTCTTCGGAATTAACGAATTTTGTTACTAAACTAACTTGTGTGTTTTTATAAATTACAAAAGTTACTTCTAAAAAGTTAAACTAAGTATACTAAATCTGAAACTTATAATGTAAATAAACCTTTTTTGATAAACCTCATCATCATCATATTTTTAAAGCCCATTTCTTTATGCCTCATTCTTTTTTTGAATTTAGTTTTATCATGTTTAATATAAGTACTATAATTAGTATACTTTATGAAATACCTATCACTATATCGAGTTTCTCTGAAGAGTGACATCCAATCTATTTCTTTCGTATGACTAGCAAACTATCATTTTGAAACGCGTATAATAATAAAAAGTATAAATTATTCGTGTATTTATATAAAAATGATCTTTTTTGAAGCATGTAGGTATACGCGAAATTGACGTCACGTTCTAACATTTATGATATTTTCGTGCGGATAAATATAAAAAGCTCGTCAATTGACATTATGATTTCGAGATAGGGTTCCGTTTCTACTTTATAAATATGATATATTTTTTGTTGTTATTATTTATCAAACAAATAGGTATATCAAAACAAAGTTGTTTTATATTATGTTCCTTTCTTGCCCGGCAATTATTAATGAATAGACTACAGAGCAACGGCAGTGTTACCGAAAATACAGAAACTTAACGACTTGCTAATAAAAAACAAGGTAAAAAAAAACACATAAGTAATAACAAGTAAGTTAAGCTAATTTAATTGTGGATTAGGACACTTAGAATGTAAAAAGCAAAAGAATTTAATTTGAAGATACAGTTTCTGCGGATCTATAAAAGCTACGACCTCCGTGGTCGAGTGGCGTACGCAGCGGTTTTCAAGGTGTCGCCAGCTCTGAGGTCCCGGGTTCGATCCCCGGACGGGTCAATGTAGATAACCACTTTTCTACATTGTCCCTTGTCTGGGTGTTTGTGGTACCTTCGTTGTTTCTGAATTCCATAACACAAGTGCTTTAGCAACTTACTTTGGGTTCAGAGCAATGTATGTGATGTTGTCCGCATTTATTTATTTTATTTACATGAAAATAAAAGTTAGGTATTTTCTATTCATAATTATGATATAGGTACAACTTTCGCTGAATTCTGCCAACGAAATTGTTACAAATCTACGCACTAGATTGCGAAAATATACAGAATTTGTAATATTTTTCTCACTAAAGATTAATGTTTACAATGGATAACAGAGGAATAATGAGGAATTAAATATAAATAACCTTTTGAACAACATAGTGCCACAGCGTAAAAAAGTTGCTTATACTAGACATGAAGTATACCAAATGACATACCTACTTTATACTATGGGCACAAAAATCTTATACTATGGTACCTACATTCAAGTAGGCAGTAACTAGTCAGTTAAAGCGTGCAGTTGGCACTAGGCTGTAGAGCTATGATTGTGGTGCCAAAATCGTTGCAAGTTTAGTTTATCTTTTATGTCATTAACTTGAATTTATTAGAGGCACTACACATAGTATTTTGTCGTTGAGTATCAAATAATATAACCGAATACATGTTGGAGTATGTAAAGCCACTGTTTTCTGGATTTAAACCAGAATTATTTTATTTATATTAAAGTGAAATAGAGCATCCTATACTCTTTAATAAAACATTAACAGAAACTATTTAAAAAAAAAAACTTATTTATACAAAGGTTCTTGTAGTACGTTGATGGTACAACGTAACATTGTTTCAGGGTCGTAAGGACAAAAATCAAAGCAATACATTATGCTAATTAAACGTAATAATATTAATGGAGTATCACATAGCGGACAATTGGCTGCCTCGACTCACAATGGCGTTCCAAACGCCGCATTCCAAGTGTGATGCCAATTGATTCGTCAGTCGATCTTATACGACCATCTTTAATCAAATCCCCACACTTATGTGACTTCCTTGTATCAAATAACCCGTGTATACTAAATTAAAAAATATATTTATTATCTGTGGTTACCAGTGTTTGGCCTTGGCGGGAATTGAGTTGTGTGCTTTCAATTACGTTCGATAATGTGTTTCTTAAATTTGTAATGATATTAACACTAAAGATGGACTTTTCACATTATTATTATTATATTCGCAAAATAAAAATCGACATTTTGTTTATCAATAAATACCTAGAGTAGATATATTTAAAAATAAAGTGTTCCAATTTTGAATATTCATGAAACCAATTTAGTACCACCTGTGCGTTCTCAATTACATTCCGGGTTATTCGCATGGAATTTATAGCAAGTGGTGATGAGATCTCATTTCGTTCTATTACTGTGATGCCAAATGTTTACACCTTTTAGTGAAACAGAGAACAGATTTATTGGAAATGAGTCCATTAGCAAGGATGAAGAAATTCAACAAACAGATGTAAGTTATCTTAAAGTTCAGTCATTTGGAACAAATGCGACATTATAGTATGATAATTAGTATGATAATTATGAAATAGTAGTTGTAGGAAAACTTTAAGCTATTAATTCATAATTATTTTTATTTGACAAAAGATAAGTAATTTTCTTTTTATCTTAACATACCATCACGCCTGTATCCCCGAAGGGTTAGGCAGAGGTGTACCAATGTACACCCACAGTTCGCCGGTATGTTTAGGTCCCATGTAATAGGGGGCGAGCCTATTGCCACTAACCGGGCACAAATCCAAACTCGACCTGCTACTGAGAATTTCATAGATAAACCCAATAATACCTTGGTCGACTTGGGAATCGAACCCAAGACCACTAGCGTTGCAGTCGCGCTTAGAACCACTAGGCCAACGAGGCAGTTTTTTTCTTTTTATAAAGGGCGTAAAACACAAATGTTATTGTCAGAATTTTAATTAAAAATAATTAAAGCCTCTTTAGTATTCAGTAATTAATTGTTTTCGCAGGCGTAATGTGCATAAATAATAATAAATATTATCAGGCTCACAAACCTACGTATTGGTTGTATAACATGGACCAAAAGAATTTCACCTTGGGTCGCGAAAGCTGTGTTAAATCGTTTTGTGACCTGCACGTATACCCACTGCCACTTAAGTCACACATCTTATTAAAACACACGATTTTAATCCTTATAACAAAGGAAAAAGGGTTGTATTGTAGATGATACAAGTGTTACGCAAAATTTGGGTTTTCGTTGAACCGATCAGCAGTCGAAATGCATAATACCTACCTAATTGGTGATAAAAGTAACAATAAAATGTTGAGAAATAAGTGTTCGATAATAAGATTACAAAAGGGTATTTTCGACATTAAAAATACCAAAAGGAGGTTGTATAATACTCATTATTGAAAATCCTGGCAACAAAGAACAATTATCTACGTAAGAAAGTAGATAAAACTATTAGCGTATAATTCGTCAACAAATCCTCTGATATCAAAGCTTATAAGATTTAAACATGAATCAAAACGGAAACGCAACTAAAATTAGCACAGATAAAAAAAGGCTAAACTTTATCGATATTTGATTAGAAACTAATTGTTATTTGCACCTAAAGTTTTTATCAATTAATAAACCGTTATTAGTTCGCATTAATTAAGTCTTTGGTGGCGTGCACTAAAAAGGAATAAGTGCAATGTCTGTAATAGGCGTTATATCCTGCAATAATATCGGACTTCATAAGTATAAGACAGAAATGGAAGTGCTCGACCATACGCCATTACTATTTTCTATAGGTACCATTTAGACCCTAAATAAGTAATTACGATTCCCTGAATTCTATGTATGGGTATTTATAAATCGGTACTTCAAAACTGGTTTGTAATTAAAGGAGAAAATGCTCACAAAGTAAATACAAGTTTGTGATGTAGAAAATTGTATCGTCATTTGAAAACGCAGGTAACCTCTGATAAATAAATGTCAGATAAACAAAGAACAAACAAAAAGGACATTTTGCATTATTTGATATTGCCGATATTTTAAAAATACCGAGTGGAACAAAACAACCGTTTTATACAACACCTTACCTTACATGTTAATTCTATAAAATTAATTTCGTTAAAGTATTTCAAAAAATTGTGCTCCGGAAAAGCCAGAACTAAGTTGAGAATAAAGTAAACTGTACGAGGTGTATTTTAAAATAAATTAACCTGATTTTATTTGAACTCAGCTTGCAGTCATGCATAAATCAAACGAAGTGTGCAAAACCTTATCTGAACATCGGCCTCCTTTCCTCACGTGGATATGTGTTAATCTAGCTAATTAGGCAACACCTACATACAAGCTAAATTTAACCTTATCTACCTGAAAACTAGACTAATTTTAAATAACCCTCGTCGAAATTATCTTGGAAGTAGATTCAGTTTAAAAACTGTTAATGATATGTAATTGGGTAATGTTGGGAAGTTAAATCAAGTATGCTATAGGTTTATTTATTAGGTCTTGGAACTAGATCCTATATAAATTATACCAATTACATTAGGTGCCAGTAAATAGACAGTTTAATGTGGTAATATGAATGCTTTAAATGTGAACGAGTATAAATAAATCAATCTGTACTCCTTTGCAGGTTTTACATCATTACAAATCCCAAAAACGATATCATGTACCTACCAACCCTTTTTTTCCAGTAAGACTATGTTAAGCAAGAATTTAATAGTTTAATAACTAGCTGCAACCATAGTTACGTACAGACTTTTTTGGTAAGTTCTTTCAAAACCACTAAATATGACAACTATTTCGAACTTAACTAAACTAAAATCAAATCAACTCAATAATGTTATAGCAGAATAGGTACTCCAGGTACGGACTGTCACTTATCTGTCAAATTTAGAACTCAATTTAAAATCACATCCTTCGGAATATTGCATGTGCAATTCCTAAGGAGTACATTATTTTCTTTTATGAAGATGCTATCAATATGATCGTCTTTTGGAATAAGAAGCAGCCACAAGCCACGTCACTTCCTTTGACAGTAGCTTCCTGTGTGTGTATATCTACGTCACTCGACAGATATTGTTAGCAACGAATATGTTTGGAATACTAACGCGTAAAACTAGATGTATTGCAAATAAATACGAATTTATTTACGGTTTTGGTATTTTCGCACTATAATGGATTTAGACTTTTAGACCAAGTTAAACGTATGCTAAGAAATCCTTATAAAGATATCTATGAGCAATCTGGATTTACTTTTTTTTTATCTGTTTTGGGGTATTAGATCGTCGATTTGAGACCGCATCCTTTTTTTTCAAATGAAAATGGGTCTAGTCCCACGCCGTTTCTGAACATAAGATGATGAAAAGCACAGTTTTATATAAAAAAATATTATTTTACAATTAATAGTCCCAGGTTCTAGTAAGACCAACCTTGATCTATTTAAAAAAAGAACGTTAAAATTTATCACAAACCTTTTTTTACGTTTCAATGTTCTTGTTTACGATCCGAAAATTGAGAATTGGCTGAATGTAATTTTTCAGCGTGTTTTGTTTAAAAAACTTGAAAAAATTGTCATTGTCTTGACAACGATATTTCTGAGTTGGAAATAAACAGATGTTTCTACGTTAAAAGATACAATTTTAAAAGAAAAATATTTGGCATGTTTCTAAACTGAACAGAATAAAAAGAAAATAACCTTGCCATATTTATATATTATATTAGAAATAATAATAATAATAATATAATAATATTCCGGGACAACTCACACACGGTTATCTGATCCCAAGCTAAGCAGAGCTTGTGTTATGGTAACCAGACAACTGATAAACATACTTATATATTTCTAAATAAATACATATTATAGATAAATTACACCCAGACAAATAAGTATTACTTAAATGTTAAACAATAAATATTGCTCATAGGCAGACATACTATGCATGATCATAAATTTTACGTTAGAAAATAGTAAAAAGTTTTTATTATTGGCATTATGTAACAACTTGTTGCCAGTTCATTGCCTTTCTTCTAGTAAAACAATATCTGTGCCACCCACACAGCTTTACGTTTCCCGCGGATTGACGAACAGCTGATTCATTCCTTTCCAAGTTTTACGTTACACGCAGAACACATAAACAATACATTTTTGTTTTACCAATTCCCTCCAAAATCCACGTGTTAACTTATAATTTACAACGTTTTTTAAGAATTTCTAGTAACTACAGTAACGAGTAAATAATTTGGCTAAAAATAAACACTTAATTTCATAATGAAACCCGTCCACATTGACAACACAAAACGAAACAAAAGCTTTCAAATACCAACAGTATAATTTAAAATATGAAATACAATAGTACGGGCCGATCGACACGATATAATAATGGCCCACAAATGTTAGTTCGTAAATAGACGACCCAAATTTGAGTGCACAGCGCCACTGGACTGCAGAATGTAGACAACTGGGGCCCGAGTCTGCTATTTACATCTGCTTGAATCGTCTGAGTGGGTGGGGTTAGTGGGACCATTTTACGATAATTGGCATTCTACTAACTGTCAAAACGTCACAATTGGCCATTGGAACGATTGAGCCGCGAGTTGAGTGAATATGACCGATGTCCGGTACAATTTCGTATTCCGCTATTTTTTGACAGCAGTTGCATCATATCTATGGCTAAACATTTTTTATTTTTCATAGACAATGTGTCAATTTCAACGAAAACTTTCCTTTTTTAAAACATAATTATCCTTATTTACAAGTTTTTAATAGAAATTACATATTGTATGGGCTTTTACAATTAATTAGTATTCAAAAAACAATTAATACAATTTTTTGCAACATAAGAAACGATTATTAATAATTAGTGCCAATCGGTGTTGCCTATTAATAATTACAAAATGTTTGATACTTTTATTTTTAATTTAAATTGACAACACCGCGTCCCACTCATGCCACTCATGACTCATGCCACTGATTGTTGTTGGCTTAACTGAATACGAAAATTAGGCACATATTGGGTTGACACTATCATCCCACTATGATCATAGTAACACGGAGTGTAAATAGCAGACTCGGGCCCCTGTTCCACGACACTGGCTAGACAAATGTATTCGAGGTTTGAATTTATTCAGCCAGTTAGTGTTGACGTTCCTTTTTAAAATTGTTTACATGGCTGTGTCGATTCTTGCTTTGTTTTTGAATTTGAATTTTGAATTACTTATTTGTTCCACATGATATTTACCGGCCAGTTGTTATATTTAATTTTCACAACCTGAAGAACAAAATGTATCGCTTTTTCCATAAGTTTAGTTAAGACTTTTCTATGTCTAATGCTTGTAAACTTGCATTTGAAACTGTTCTTATTTGCTTGCACTAAATAATCAGATAAAATTCAATGAGAAATCGAAAAGTTTGACATTGACATTTCTATCCATTACCGTTTGTAAAAGTAGAGTTGTCTAGGCCACCTGGTTGAGCTTTCACTAGCAAAAGCGTGACTGTAGACATAGCCTAGTGTAATATACAATGATAAAATACAAAGAAAGATCTCCTAAATAGTTACCAATCTTTATGTAAATGTAGTCTTTAAATGACTTTACAACAAGGCCATTTTAATTTCGTTTATCGGAATTTTAAGCTCTATATTTACGTCGTATTAAAAATTTAGCTGTGTAATTCTGGAAAATAAACTAATTATCTTGTTGCCATTTGCCGGCTCAATGTTAACTACAAAATAAATGTCTGGTCTACATTGGCACTAAGCCGAAATAAGTACCTAAGTGAAGAACAAAGTCTTATTAAAAATAAATTCCAAAATGCTTAAGTAAAGTTCATGGGCAGGTATTTTAAAAGTAGGTACTCCAAAGTACCTACTTGTTACTGTAATGTATTAAGCCCGACTAATGTTGCCATAAATAATTTCTAAATTTCTTGTTGAATGTTTTAATATATCATTTGCGAGAATATCGTCCCTAATTTGTTCATTAATAATTTCACAGGATTTATTTCGGCACAGGCGTTTTATAAACATTTTATTTTTCTGTTTGGAGTTTTTGTTGATTTTCGATTGTTTTTGTTTCAGATCCACCGAGATGATCCATGTCGACGAAACAGACCCGGTCGGAGGTAAATTTTATTTTAAATTTTCGGTAAATGTAAGCAAACTGTTTGCGATTGCATTATGAGTAACGGGTGTTAAATATCTCGGACGTCATAATGCATCGTTCGTTCGTTCTGTTGATTTTCTGATTCGTTAATTTCTGCGCAAACACAACAATTAACCCCTACAGAGTCATATCCATAATAATATGAATGCAAAAATGAATGTTTGTTATGTTTTAACGGGCATTGAGACTGTTTACACACGTTGCCCTTTCTGCATTGGAGAATCCATGGGTTCAATTTTAAACTTTTGTACCTTATATATTCTGCTATGCTTTTAGGTGTTTTGATAATACACAATGATTTTTAATAAATACAACCTACATTTCTATACTTTATTACGTGTGAACGAATAGCCAAAAACTAGTCAGCGTAAAAATAAAAATCGCTAAAATACTATATCAGCCAACATCAATATTAATCCTAGCTCTTAATCTGCAGTCAATTATTCCAGTTATCTAGGTCAAATGTAGACTTAATTATCATTACGAACAGTTAAAATGACGGTTAAAATAAAAATAAAGTAAACAAACACAAATTTTGGCAAGCGAGTGGAATCCGTCTTTATTTTCGACTCGGCCGAATATTTGGAATCGTGCGCTCGATGACAGCGGGATGGTCGTCATTTCGGTACTTGCGACTCGGCTATCGATGAGACTACACGTGACGTCACTACATGACGGTGATTACGTCATAGGTAGAGGTGCGACTGTTTAGTATTGAGTTTAGATGATGTAGTGTTGTTAAATTGGATGACTAACTTAAAGGTTCCTGGCAAAAGATCACAACTAAAAAAAAACAAAAATTAAGTCATGAGTTGTCAGCATCTTGTAGACCCAACTATGCTTCATTCAAGCACTGGAAATATAAAATAATAAAACAAGAAAAAATAACAAGAAAACCAGTAGGTATGTAATACCTAAAACACAATATTATTTTAAAAAACTGATAACATTAAAACATACACTTCCTTAAAAATAAATTAACTAATCGACCTAATCTAATCAACAGAATAGGGATACACAATCCGTTCGGCATTCGGAAACGTGCACCGGAATGTCTGGAATTCTGATATCACGGTATTCGAAGATTGCATGTCCGAATAATTACCGATTCGATCCTGTGAACAAAAAGGCATCGACCCTAGCCATTGAGGCGTGTAAGAAATATCTTATACTTTATTCATGATACATTTTTGTATGACTCACAACGTTTAGGTTATTTTATTTCAAAGTTAAAGAATGTGGAATATTGGACCTCCATGCTTGTTTGGCTTAACGGTCGAATTGATGTTTGTTAGCTTTTTTATCTAGAAAAGGGTAGACAAGTAATTGGGTGGATACGAATAAAAAGCAACAGTTTTTTTTTAAATTTCGTTTCGTATTTTTGGAAGGTATGTCTCTTAGTCAAAAAAATACGAAATGACGTTTTTTTTTTACTGTACAGAGCAATGCTTAAAAGCTTTGCATGACAAATAAACCTTTTAAGATATTTCATTTAATTTACCTTTCTTTCGAAACAATTTTTCCCTTCTACCCTCTTTCTGTAAACGTCTGTTTTTTTTTCATAAACTGTCCCACTGCAGAATTAAATTACCTACATGTTATTGTAACATAAGTAATACAAGATATTTATAAGCCTCGAGTTTTACAAACAATTGCAAAAGGTCAACGACTCTAAGGACGAAAACATTACACGTTACATTGAATGCATTTAATACATTACTTGTATGTCCTGTTCTTAAGCTTTTTGCTCAAAATACCACCACGTCAACTCTGGCGCCGCTCGATAGACAGACCTCCATTAAGCACAAGGATCTTTATAATGCTATAAATTATGAGAAAATGTGATAAAGAACACTTCAGCATCCTTTCCGTCATGCATTTGTATTGGTTTCAAAATTATTTACCGCGTATCTGCTTTAAAAGTAATTTAACTAAACGAAGAGTTACGTAATTAAATGTACTTGACTAAATGTGACTAAATTTAAAAAAAAATGTAAGTAAGTAAAAAAAATATATAAATTTACTCTGACGATTTTCCCTAAAATTATTTAAAAATCTGCATCACATGGTCACAGGACGTCAGTAGATAAACAATACATATTTTCATGGTTATCCTATGTCCTCAAATAAAAATTATACAGAATACGTTTATATTAATGTAGGTACTATTTTCATCGCGGATAAACATATAGAAAACTGGAAACAATGGTTATATTTTGGTTCTTATTATAACGTATATCTGTCTGGAAGTTTAATTAGGTTTACCTGTTAAATAGTTAAGTAGTGAGTAATTTGCCATCTATCTAAATCTATCATCATCATCATTTCAGTATGGAACCACTGCTGGGAAAAGGCCTTCCGTTTTTCCGGCCTTTGTTGTAATATTTTTGTATATAAAATAAATCCGGAAAAATAACGCTATTCCGTTTCATAACGAGTTTAAAATAAGCGTATAATAAAACTCGGTCTTATAACCACGTGCCAATGCAGTCAAATAACCGCACCCGGGTAGTTATGGCTAGAAGGTCTCTAGATCTTTGCCCAAAAGAGCAAACCCAATAATAACTATTTTAATTTAAAACCAAAACGAAACGACGAGTTATATTATACTGATTATGTTTTTGAAATTACTTTAACCCCAGCTTATTTGAACAGAACATTACCAGTATTTAATCTACATTTTACAAAATACCTAAAGGAATATTGAAATATAGTAGCGCGATCCTTAAAACTATTGTTAATAGATTCCAGAAAATAAATAATTAACACAAAATCTTCTGATGTGGGCGAAAAAAAATAGCTTCAGTGACACAATAAATTATTATCAACTGCAGATAAATTCGTTTAATCCAATTCTAAATTAAAACTAATTATTTCAAACAACAGATCAAATTAAAACCATTAACATTTATACAATATTAAACTCAAAAATAATTTATTAAATTACACTCAATTACCAAACTAAACGAGACTAATTCCGTAATTTAGTCTACAAATAAACATGGGCATGAAATGATATAACGATAATGATTGGTCTATATAAAATCGATGACTAATGAACATCTCAGAAGGTAGACGGACTCGTCAGTGGCGGCTGCAGTACATTCAACCCGCGCACTGTCCAACGGTGTAAGGTTAAACTAGATTAGTGCAATTGTGTCTACACTAATAATAAGTTTAATTTAGTTTAGTCAAAAATATTTGTGTTGATTTGAAATATTTAAAATTGTGAATATTTAAAATGCGTTTATTTTTATTAATTAATAAAAAAATAGCAGCGGAATAAATGTCTGTGTGTCTATTCTAGATTAAATATTATTAAAAATTATATATTTTCAATTTATGTTTTTTAAATAATTCGTTATAAATTAAATTATAATATGCATTGATCGGTACAGTGCACAATTGAACATAACCTTTTTTAAATAAAAAAGGATAACAACATTATTTTCCTGATTTATTTTTACAGGTTTAAACTATTTTATATTATTATTTAGTCCCTTATGAGATCAGAATCCGCATTAAATTCTAATAAAATGTAAAATCTATACAAAATAAGTTTACGTTGACCACTGACCCACAAATTCACAATCTTATTGGTTCCGTTCAACTACAGATTGACCAGACTATCCAAACAGATTGCAAAACATAATTCTTACAAAAAACAATCGACTTCAAACTTATATGATTTGCTTTATGGAGCCCACTGTCATAACTGGACCAAATTAAAATGGTACCACATGGGAAGCACCACCTTTCAAATAAAAAAGAATCATCAAATTCAGTTCACTCAGTCGAAAGTTCTGAGGTAACAAACATAAAAAAAAAATACATTCGAATTGAGTACCTCCCCCTTTTTTAAGTCGGTTAAAAAGTAAACAAACCAGATTTACCAAAAACGTATGTTTATACGTTTAAATGTTAATGAAACGTGCTGCTGTTAACCGGATACAAAAAATATGTTAACAATTACATGAAAAATGTTGAACATATGTTTGCAAGACTAAACAATAGGTGGCACTCCAAAAATCGCAACGGCTCGCACACGACACGCTTTATGTCTTGATTAGTTGCCAAAACAATGCATGACGCATTTAGTTGGTGCATTACTTTTTTGTTGTCATGGAATAATTGAGAAAATAATTAATTAAACTGATAGGTGTCAATTTGATTTGTTTGTGATTTAAATAGTAGAAAGAGGTATGAAAGGTATTTTCTCATAGACATTTGGACTAATAGCCACGCAATTTAATTATAAGTATATAGTATAGAAAGCGCTCATTTCTGCGATAGATGTCACATCCTACAAGGTCACGAACTATCTAAATTATGACTATGTACTTTGTTTACAAATCAATTATATTTATCAGTCTCGCTATCATAGTTCGATTAAGTAAGAGATGGTGCTAAAGGTTAAAATAAATTCGACCTTAAATACCTACATAAAGGCAGTACTTGTGTTTTTGGACATAAAATTAAATAAAGGTCCTTCTTAAGAAGGAAAACACGCAAATTTGCTTTTATTTTGGCCTATTAAAAACCTGTAAATAATTTGACTAAAGCTTAATTTAGTTTAAGATTTAACTTTTTGCGAAGGTTTCATAAAATATAGCCTAGTTCCTAGCTAAATGAATATTTCTGTTTATTAGTACGAGTACCTTTATTAAAATAGCAATTAAAAACTTAATCTACGTGACATTAATTACTTTAAGGTGTAATTCCTTATCTGTTTGTAATTATTTCTTTAATTATCGTTGTTGCATTTTTATCTGATAAACAAGACCTACCTACACTGTACCCATTTGATAAGTAGGTATTAAACTAAAAGAAAATAATAATCTTTGACGTCAAAAAATGTTAAAACAATATCAACATAGGTTATTTCTAATATGTAAAATTCTCTAGATGCATCGTAAAATTATTTTTACATTGGAAAGTCGATTCGTTAATTCAAATAAGCAAAACTGACTAAGACGAATAATAAAAATGAATTACAACATGACGAAAGTATTCTGAAAATAGATGTTTACGTTATTTTTATCGTCGAATAAAAACTAATCATAGTTGTTGAGTCAGAATCTAGGTTTCTCTTTAGCAAAAAATATGACACACTAAAAATAAATTCTACATTTCGTGAATAAATAAATACTAAAAGAATTTAGTATTCTGATGACACTGTCAAACAACAAAAATAATACTTGGTTTAGTTCCGTGCAAAATTCTTGACTGAATAGAGTCCGCCGGCCGAGCTGGATCCAATACGCTGACGTTTAGCTACGTAGCCAATCAGCGTCTGCGGAGCGTAGTGACACGCTATATTAATCGGCCGCCGAATGTCAGCCTCTACGGACTACGCATAGCGTAATAACGTATTGTCGGTTAGATGTGAACGAAAAAGTGAATATGTATGGAAAATACAATAAACTGCGTAACGTTCGCTCACTTTCGGCAGCTGACAGTCAGTTTGGTTTGAACACGGTAGTTTTATTAGTAACTAAACAGAATTGGCAGCGCGCAAAAATGAAATTAATACAGTATCATTAACGTCAGGAAATGAAAGGAAAACTACATTGTATAACTATCTTATCCTTACTAATATTATAAATCCGAAAGTTTGTTTGGATGTATGGATGTTTGCTACTCTTTCACGCAAAAACTACTGAATGGATTTTAATGAAACTTTACAATGATGTAGCTTATACATCAGAATAACACATCGGCTATAATTTATAAAGATAGTGTATGAAGTGTTCACGCGGGTGAAACCGCGGGGCACAGCTAGTATCTTATAAACGAATGTTATGAAATCAAAAGGGAAAATTACAAAGGTGAATGTCAAGACATTTGTAGTTTGTAGTACTAAGTGAGAAACAACGTGTTTTGATAACTCGGGTCAAGTGTTAATGCTCGTAAGATAAGGTTCACGGGTATAGATAATTGAGATCAAGAAAATACTGAGAGTAAATGAAAATTAGAATTAATTTCTTAGGAAGGTACAAAAAGAAAACATAATTTAAGTACCTCATGAAAGTTTATATGTAAAAGCATCGTAAATGCCTAAATTAAATAATTTATTTCGTTTATGTAGACCTAATAGTACCTACACGCCTTAAGACTGCTTTCTATGAATGCTTTTTAATATATTAGTTTAGTTCAGAACTTTAAACTAACATCATAGATTTAGCGCCGTAAAAATACCTATCTGTGGTGTTTCTGTGGTGTAGTGTCGGTCAGTGGGTCATCTTAGGGGCGGAGTCTCTAAAATCGTCTTACTTAAACTTAACATTAAATTCAATTAGAAAATATACACACAGAAGAAATGATTACAGGTATATTGTAACAATTCAACTGAATTTTTAAATCGAACACTCTTCAAGCTGTAATTTTTTTAATTCTAACATTATTTTTGTTACAGAGATCGAGCCTCCATTCCCCTGCCGCGATGTCAGTATCAAAAGAAGCACCGATGTCAACGAATTTTATGAAATGCTCTCAGAGATCGGCAGGTGAGTCTTAGGCGCTGGCCACACAGAAGAGACGTAAGACGCAGACGGGGCGCGGACATAATACGCTTCTATACAAAATGTATAGAACCGTCGCGCCCGCGCCCCGTCTCTTCTGTATGTTTTGCGTCGCGACGCTTCTATACATTTTGTATGAAAGCGTCGCGGTAAAGACAAATGTCCGCGCCCCGTCTGCGTCTTACGTCTCTTCTGTGTGGCCAGCGCCTTATAACCTACAATAACAGTTTGCTAACGATATTAAATGTATGTATGATATGTATGTATGAACAATGATTACAGCGATAAGCTATCGCTATTGTATCGGACATCAATTTATGTAGGTAGCACTGTATACTTAAATAGTAATATGTAGTTTTGTTTGAAGGCACTTCAATATCTAGTTCATACTGGTTTTTATCAAGTGTTTTGTCCTTGATTTTTTATGTAGGAAAGCAAATAGAAAACACTTGTAATTATCGCTATTCATTTCTTTATTTTGTTACATTTTCAATAGGTGGTGTTGCCAAAAATATAGCAATATCTGTGTCTATATTTAATTTTGAATGTAATATTATTATCTACTAAATACATTGGCAATGAGAAACAAATCGTTGATGACAGTTCCTATTCGTTTCATAATTAATCATTTAATAATCACGAGGTTGCCTTTTCTATTTCTAAACCTAATATTCCAAAAAGCTTCCTACTCCATACCTATTACATTTAAAACATGGTACACGACAATGCCAGCCACATAATTGTTGTACATTATACGTCCAAAAGTAGGTACGTCAGAATTGTTAGTCCACATGCTGGCATATTAATGTTCTTCGTTACATGACTCATATGAAGTATAATGAACTAATACTTAATACGATTCATCTAATACTTTATTAATACCCACTTATCGAGTGGAAGCGTTTCTGTTATGGTACATTAGTTCGTCTGAAAGGTTTTTTGTATTTTTGAAAGTAATCAATTATTGTATTATGTAATATCCTCTAAATCTATCATCTAAATACGTTTTAGTTAGGAATCTTTTGTCTTTTTTTATTTGATTTTCTCGGATCATATTTTCGAAAATCCCGGTTTATAAAGGACCTAATAGTCAGTCAATAAAGAGAATTAAGATAGACCTAGGGATATCCGAAAAAAAACAGTACGTGCCGCGTTATTCGATAGTTTAGGAGATATAAGTCAGGGACATCTTTGAAGATTCATGACTTTTTTCTACTAGTAATTTTCACATATGCATTACAGGTTATAGACTTTTCCTGGATCCCTTCAAACCTTGAACCAAATCTTTGAGGTCCACTTACTCCATAACCTATTTCAATATTTACATTAGGTTTTTCTTATTTTCAGAGGTAAATTCGGTACAGTCTACCTCTGCCGTGAGAGAAGCACTGGCCTGGAGTTGGCAGCAAAGCTGGTGTCTGTCAGCAGACGGGACGAGAGACGGAATGTGGAGCGCGAGGTCGACGTCATGAGACGGCTGCGGCACCCTCGGCTGATACAGCTGTATGACGCCTACGAGTGGGGGAAGTACATGTGTGTGGTGCTGGAACTGTGAGTACCTGTCCTTATGTCATCAGCTGCCTAGCCTTTTCCCAAAGTATGTTGGAGTCGGCTTCCATATAATATTTACATAGGTTCTAGTTGACTAGAACTTTAGAGGAACCAAAGAAATTTCTTCAATATCCACTAACATTGCACCAAGACCAAGTCATTATATCGACTTAAAGTCATTAAGTACACAAAGTAAATGTAGCCAGGTGTTTTGATTTACGATTAGTAGAACTATAAACTGTAATTGCTAACGTTCCTACTTATTAAGTGATGGTAATGGATCAATAAATTGTAGACCAAACTGTAATAACACGTAATTTATTTTCACTGTAGGCCATTTTGTATTAATATTTTGGAGTTGAATAATTTTACAGTAGCTAATAACTATTTAATTGAATGTATTAGGTTTGTAAAGTATCCTAATATTAATAGCATGATTTAGTTCGCTATTAGGTATCATTATAATTTCAATTTGCTGTATTTTCAAGTCGACTGGAACAGAGGCCTGAATCAAGTGTGAAGCAATTTTTTGTTAGCAAAGTTAATCAATTTTGCCGACATATACAAAATAATACATATTTTGAAAATGTCTTTACATAGGTGTAATAAGTATGTTGCCAAAGAAAACCATTTTTTTTATGTTAACCACAACACTTTACCTTTTAAACTTGTTTTTCGTTATATTCCGCTTTCGTGTATATCTCCTTTTACGGATAGAATATCAGAACTGGAAAATACCCATTGAATAACATTGAAATAGATTAAAGATTTAATCACACATTATTCTAATATCTTCCACCTAACACTTGATTTCGAAAGTCAATCCCAAGAAGTGTCTGCCCACTAAAACAAGTTCGCGTGGGACAAACGCTTATTTAATTTTATACAACGACCTTTCTTTCAAATAAATAGTGTACGCAAATAACAGTCCAATCATTTGTATCACACGACACTTGAGAAGTAATACCGAAGCTTCCGTCATACGTTTATTTGTATTCACTATTATTTTTAGTATGACATTACGTATGTATTCCTGGTAGTTTGATAGGTGAATAGAAGTAATGACGCAGGCTAGGGTGATTCTATTGGTAACCCTGGCATGGTTTTAGAGATAGGTTTACCTAGAATTATTAAGTAATAAACGAAAAGAATTCCTTTTAAGGATCTGCCACAGAACCTAGGGTAACCTAATAGTGGACAGTATACAAGATAAATAGACTCGCAGATAGGCAGTCCAGATTCCAGTTAGATCAGTTTTCGAAATTTCTGTGGCTTCTTTTAAAGTCTATCTTGCTATGGACCCGAATAAGAAGCGGGATACGTGACGGAAAAATAAAAGTATTACAAATCAGTTTGTTTTAGGGTATAAGAAAACGTTCCTTCTATTTTGGATTTGCACAAATTACCGGTATCCCACTGCATCTATCTTGACTCGAAGCCAACCTTAACACATTGAGAAAGACGCTCGATTTATTACCCCGACATACGCAGATGACATGCACATTTGTGGGAATGCGTTCCCTGCATTATGAATTTGCCAAATACCAATTCATTCATCAAAAACTCATGAGTCATGCTAAATCTGGACAATATTAGGTTGTGTTTTGACTCTGATGTGGGTTAAGGCCATAATTCTAGGCCGTTTATTTCCATTAATCATCAAACTAAATGATCTTAACTTTGCAATATTTATTACAATGTTCTGTCATTCGCACGTATTCCTACGTCTTGTTCTTTTTCGCTGACAGCTGTGAATTTATGGTAACATCCGTTTGTAATGAAATCATCTTTTAAAATGCACGTTTTCAAATACCCGTCTAAGATGAACTGTTTCATAAAACTGTTGAGATTATGAATTATAAAAACCCTTTTGGTATGAAAGTAAACTTTAGGTAAAGTGAATGTAGATAATGATATGATAGGCAGAGTACATAATTCAGAGTTTCTAAAAAAGTTTGATAACATTACATAACATAACATACCATCACGCCTGTATCCCCGAAGGGTTAGGCAGAGGTGAACCAATGTACACCCACAGTTCGCCGGTATGTTTTAGGTCCCATGATAAGGGGCGAGCCTATTGCCGGGCACAAATCCAAACTCCGACCTGCTACTGAGAATTTCATAGAAAAACCCAACACCTTGGTCAACTTGGGAATCGAACCCAAGACCTCTAGCGTAGCAGTCGCGCTTAGCACCACTAGGCCAACGAGGCAGTTTGATATCAAGATTCAATATAGCTGAGATGGGTCGAGATGGTAAACAGACTAAGTGCGACACCTGATCCTATTTATAAACGTCAAAAAAACACATCATTATCCATAAGTCTTCGATTACTGTTTATCTGCTGTCATCACTAATAATGAGGAAAAATATTTTGTAAAAATCGGGATTCCTGCCGATATAAGAAACACGAAAAACGACCTTAAAGCATTGGAATAAAGGCGATTTCGATGTCAGAATATTACCACTGATATGGTCGATTTTATGAAGACTATAAATAGTAAATTATGAATAATCCAGGTGTAATTAGGTCGGTCGTTGACAGATTTGAGTTTGACGACAGGTGTGACAACGCCCGCTAAGCATTCATTATAATCATTTTCACTTTTACTTGACCAGTGACGTCATCGTGGTAGTAAATACTTTGGAACAAACTCATCTGGATAAAATAGCCTTTACTCATGATGCTTCTAATAATTATATTTTAATTACCCCTATAATTATCTTATGTCTTAACTAAATAGTAGTGAAATTAATAATATTAGTCATTTTAGACAAATTACTTGGCATTCCCGAAATGACTTACACTTGTACAAGTGATATCAGCTCTGAAAATAACAGGAAAACACATGTCCGATTCATTAATTTGAAGCTTCATTTTTGGTGCACAGACCAAATAAAACGGTAGATAGGGCACCGAGCTTTTTGAATGACGCAGAAAAAAAAACAGTTATGTGGGTTTTTGTGTAGGTAATCAAGTATTTTATAAAATATGTATTTTTCCTAAAAAGTATAAAAATACAGGCTGTTTCCAATCAGTGACACATTTTGCGATCGGTCAGTCTATCCTTAACTGGTCTGCATTTGTGTTAACTTTTTGCACAAAACATACGTAAATCAGATCTGTGACATGTCAAAAAGGTGAAAGTCTTAGTCAGTGATGAGTCAGTAGAAACTAAAGTATTGGAAAGTATCACAAATGTACTGTTAGGCAAACATGATGTGGTTTCCTTATCGCTC
This sequence comes from Autographa pulchrina, assembly GCA_905475315.1. Classification (NCBI taxonomy): domain Eukaryota; kingdom Metazoa; phylum Arthropoda; class Insecta; order Lepidoptera; family Noctuidae; genus Autographa; species Autographa pulchrina. The sequence goes on from FR997775.1 coordinate 3,909,624, forward strand.
TGCGGTTTACCGAGAGGTTGGAATCGCACCATATTCGTCACCGCGTTTGTCAATGACGTTTCATTTATGGATGCCCAAATACGTGGGAAAGGAATATTTTTTGATGGAAAGTTATGTACCTATGGTTATGGTAAAAACTTTACTTAGGTATAGCAAAAATGAAATATTATACAAAAAAAAAACTATTTGTTGCGTGTTTGGTGTACTCCTAAAACCTTTAAATTTTTGTTAATTAGGCTGGTTTAAAATAAGGGCCGACTGAGTGATTAAAATTTAATGCGAATCTAAATTTGTGAATAGCACCCGTACACGATCTACTCGAGCAGTTCGAGATCAACGTACACGGACTACCAGCCCGGTTGCTTTTTGTCAAGCAGTCAATGTATGCGCTGCCTAAGAGACCACTTATTACTCATACACTATTTACCAATCTTTATGCCACCAATAACACTTGAATCTAGGTGTTTACACACTAGAAAGTCTTAAGTCCTAAATGACAACTTAAATCCTCCCAATTAACTTATCATGAATAACGTCTTTGTTACTCGTGACGCATATCCGAGTTGATATTAAAAGCGCGCCAAAGTATAACCCGTAAATGGCGACGGCGCACTTCACAGATACAAAATGAGTCGTGGCGTCAAACGTCAGTTATTACGGCGCATAGTTGGCGCACGGCCATCAGACGCCATTTTATCTAAGCAAACAGGGCTGTCATCACTCATTTAATTTATTTTATAACTATTTATAAGTTTGCTTTCGTAGAGGAAAGTTAGAAGTGAGTGATGCAGGAATAATTAACAAGTTTGTTAATGAAGTTAGAGTATATATGGGACTGCATTTCATTAAGGCACCTTACATGTGTACCTACCTAGTAGTAGTAGGTAAGATCCATCATCCACCAGAAGATTCATAAGGACCACCATATTTGTCAACTGAAGTGTAGGAAGAATAAGTGTAGGAAATAATGCAATGATCAATAAGAAATCAAATAATTTTGTTTATGTCCATTTAAATAAATTCTGTCGACATTCTAAAAATATTCAAAACGGCTCCAGTCCTGCCATACATATGCCCGGTGATACTACCATAATAATATCCCTATTCTGCAAGTTAGCTATAATTGTACCTTTTTCTTCACAACCCTACGAAACCATTCAGTCAATCAGCCAATCGGTCGTTGTACCCTAGTGCCGACAAATATTACACGCCTTAGGTACTTCAAGTCTTCCTGTCTCCACAACTACCCTGCCAAATACTCGTGACCCGTATACACAAAATTATATAAGTACCCACTAATTATATAATGAACCTTTTTGGCTGCACAAACTATTTCTTATTTATAAAGTTGGCAACCCTACGTCAAGTGGATGTGTACTGAAAATGATTAACAATAAAATGAAACGCTAATAGCTTTTTTATTTTATTTTTATTAATTTCTCATGACTTTTGGCTGACCCTTGATAAAACAATTACGTGAGCCAAGTTTTCTTCTAAAAATATATTATTAAAAAAACGTTATGTTTGTACACGTGCCATTTCTACTTTTTCAAAGGGTTCAAAGACTTTTACGTTTATATTTCAATTTGAATTGTATTACGTAATTAAATTAACAACTGTAATATTACAAAAAGTTTAATAACAAACCTCTGAGGTATTTAAAGAAAACAGTAGCTGGCCATTAATAACTTAACATAATTTGAATTTTAATAATTCGAATCTCCGTCTCGCAGACTATCACAAAAACTGAATGTAGACACACGGTATCCACGGTATTGATGTTACGACAATGATTGATGACCGTCTTAAGCTGTTTAGTTTGTCTGTGATACCTTTAGTAAGTAGGCTTCTAATGACGCGCCAACTGACTTTCATACAATTACGATAACGCCTTCTTGTTTACATGCCGACGCTACCATAGCCTACGTCAAAGAAACCAGCACAACATGTCGACAACTTTAGCGATTAGCGTAACCATGACGTCATTAAAACAAAAATATTAGACAGAATCAGCTGTTGACGTTGATCCCATTCAAACATTCTAAATTTAAACAGAGAAGTAAACATAACGTATCCGTAAACCGAAAAAATCGACAGAGATGTTCGGTTCGGAAAGTTTGCGAATATTTCATGGTACCAACATAAAGAAGGAATAGCTTCTCAGGAATGTACGTTTTTAAATACGGTTTATAGGTCAAGGCAAGAATTTGTCAGTCTCTGCAGACGGGTAGACAAATAACGTTATTTATAACGAACGATTCAACTTCAATAGTCACTGAACAATTGCGTTGTAAAAACTTCAAAGATAAAGTCTATAAACTACACTTTTACAATCTGATACTCAGAGGTCTTCAATAACAATTTTTGTCACTGAAATTCGTTATTTGGCATCGGACAACATTCCTTTACACTACGATTTGGAGTTAAAGCACTTGTGCAAATCACAGGCGGATCGTAACACGTAAATAATAATTAATGTCGATGTTAAATGAATTTATTTGGACGGTAAACAGCTTTCCGTACAGTGTTATGGACGGCAACGGACGGACAACTTGATTCATAAAATAATTCTGCACATTTCGACGTTTTCCGACACGACCAAAATGGCAAACATTTCTGTACAACAAGGCATCGAAATGAGTATTTTTTATTTAATTTAATGCTCGCTTGCGACAGCTTTTAACGTATGCTCACTGAACATTATTATTCGAAAATGATTTTACTATTTTGTATATTTTATTTTAAGTCAATAGGGTCTGGTGGATACGAACATCTGATTCGAGTAACAGTTTTGCTGTTATTCTATAACATTTCAAATGGCCATTCATTATACGCTGTGATTTTACTAAATAAACAATTTGGCATTATCCAGACAGTACTGGCAAAGGCAAACATCACATTTCATAGACACTAGACTTAAAGTACACGTGCTCGTATTACTGAATGTTCGAAATGAGGTTATTTACGTAGATCCTGTCTTTGCATAGCTAGTTTATCTTGTTATCTATATTTCCGATTACGTACATAGTCATACCTTACCGTACATATACTTTGCAAACCAAACAACAGTATATCCTTTGATTTTCTTTTGTTTCATACAATTAATTTCATGTTCTACGTTTCAAAGTGTTTAAATATCGAAAGTAGAATAGACAAAACAGATTCTTTAACAAAAATTTCCCCGCGAAATTCATATTTCAAATGCAGAATACGAAGAAACTTTTCGATATAACTTTGTACTTCATACATTGACCGTTGTTCACAATTACTTATATTTATGTAGGTATTCTGCGAACGAGCTTTTACAAATTAAATGAATATTATAATGTTTGAACGAAGCTTTCTTATTAAAACCTTCCTTTAAATAATAATTTTCTTTCACAAGTAGGTATCTACAGATAGTTAAGATGTTGTTAGGACATCCATAGACACCACTTTTATATTCGAGCTTAACAAGAAATAACATTTAAATAATATTGCAAGTCTTCTACCAGGACTTTAGTAAAAGTGTGTCAACAATTCTATTAAAATTCCATTACATTTTATAACCAATTTAGATTCAAAGGCAAATATATAAAATGTTTAATTAATTCTATTCACGTAAGAATGTTCAGTTTTATGCGTTCAAAAATATGAGTAACCACAAAAGCATTTTGGTAAAACCGTACAAAGTAAACAAATGAGGTCTTAAAAGGCTTATTTTAATCCCGGAAGTTTTCATTATAAATGTACAGCGAACAGACGAGTTATAATATAATATGCAGCAGTTAATTAATATTTAAGTTGCCCTCAACGACTATGATTGAGTTTACTTTCATAAAGGCCTCTTTATTGTAGACCTTTTTATTTCAAAGTAAACGTGCTGAAAAAACAGCCAAATTTTGTACAAAAAAAACCCCCCGATTGTCTTTTTCTTGATCCTGTTCTATAAGACAGGCATACACCAAAAAAAAACATTTTCAAAGACTTTTCTTCACAAACAAAAGACGAAGTCCACGCTAGACCAAAAATAAACAACAGTTAGTCAGCTTTCCAAGTCATTACTAAACACTATTAACGTATTCGTGCACGTGGCCAGGACATTGAATACTTGTTGCGTTCCATAATAATATAGATCTTAGAACCAACGTTTTAAAGTGTAAACCTTCTTCGAAACATTAGAGACAGGTTTTGAGTCAAAAGGAATGTCGTTTGAGAATGCATTAAGCTTACTTTAATGGCCTTTCGGGGACTTCGAACTGGCCTTTGATTATTTTTCTTATCTGTGCGTTGGAGGTCTCCGAAACGATAAGAATTGGTGGTAACAGGATTGGTGCATTCTATCCTGCCACATCAAATAGGCTCGTAATTGTGGGAATAAGTTAAGCCACAGAAATCGTCAGCTAGTCATCATTGTTCAATATTCAACTTATAAGTAATTCGAATAAAGTTTTATACCCTAAATGGAAAATTTTCGATACGTCTCCTGTAGACCCAAGAATTTGCAATTTACAACTCCCACCGCTATCAAGAGCTTATTTACAGAAAATCAAAATACTGTTATGGTTATCAATAAGTGTTTCCTTTTACACGTGACTGTACATAGTTAAAAACCAAAATAAGCGGCCTGACATCGACCTTCAGCACCTCTATTTGAGGATATTTTGGCGCCAACGCAAACGTCCATACTTATTTCGATCGTTTTATTTTTTTGGCAACCTTACCTAAACCACGTTTCGTTATTGCAAATTACAACTTTTTTCTACGTATATAATCTGTATTTTTGTATCCAACGTCTATTTTGAAGCGCGATTTTTTCCGTGTTTACGTAGTTGTGAAAGATTTATTTATTTTTGTAGATTATGTAAAGTAAATAAATAGTCTGTGTTATAGTTACCTACGTCACTTCTAACGATTTAGTCTTATATGAAATATTTATGTGTCTGAACAGTGTATTACGTCGCCTCGTCGCATTTTGTAGTTTAATCGAGGTTCTTGTATTCAATTTCGTCTTAAAATATTCGTACAACATCCAAGATTGATTTATATTTCCTATAATATCAGGGTATGTCTTAGCACAGAGTAAACCGCAAGACCTCACCCTAGCACTAGGCCAGTACCACTGTAGATCATATAAACCCGTAAAACATCGTTAGATCAATCATAACGCTTCTATAAATCTTCAACTGACTATCGGACCCCTTTAAAATCATGCCAATAATGGTACAAAATCCTTAACTCCACCGTATAAATCCAGACATCGCCTTGTCACCTAACTAGTGCGGTAATAAACCGTCGTTTGTGACTGTTTTACGAGGCGAAGGTGTTGACCAGCAACTAATAGCTGTAATGACGCCGCTCGTGTTTTGTTTCTCCGTCCACACAAACATTATGTTCACTGATTTCGGGGATCGAAGGCTGACTACACACTGGACGTGCGATTTCCTTCGAGCATGTCGCGCGCTGTCGCGGTTCGAACGCGGTGCTTTTCGTCGTCTAACTTTTCTCCCGAGATCGCTCGCACGCTCCAGGAACGCACACGCCCAATGTGTAGGAGGCCTTAGCTGTGGCTTTAAGTGGAAGAAATGTTTTTTTCGCTAGGAATTTGCTTTGATCGGGTAATTACTCGATCCAAGTTTTGTTTATCACCGTATCTTCTGTTATGTGTCGTACTCGTAATTTACGGATTATACCACCACGAAACGATCTCGATAAGTAGATATAGGGTCTATTTTGTATTGTTCAAATCCGACAAATATTTACACTACTACGCAAATCAAGGTCCTCGCATTGCACCTTAGGGGTAACTAGTGCTAACATGCCTATTCTATTGGTCCATAGAACCAAACTACGTGAAAAATATAACTATCTTAGCAAAGACGGTAAAGTAAGAATAACAATATGGAACAATAAAAGCAATGTTGTTTTTAATGTAATATATTGCATAGTAACATCGTTCTTTGCAGTTCTTTGTAAGGATCTTTCAATCGGTATCGTATAAAATAAAGAAATCTCACATTACATTGTATTTCATAATGTAGAGCATTACGTAGGTAACAATAACACCTGTACTAGCAAATGTAGCACAAACCAATTGAAACTACTTCGTACAATAAAAAAAGACAATTATAATTAATTTTAATTACCTTCACACAATTTTCTGCCTGTAGGTCACCTCATAAGCCCGAAACTACACACTAACCTACCTATATTTTTCTTGATTAGAGATCCTGCTAATGCAATAAGTGGACAAAAATAATTTGAATATGGTTGGAGAAAGCTTAAAATAAGAAAATATATATTATTATTTCCGCACAAAATCCCTTTTGTCCATTTCCAACCAATTGTTGCCATGAAGGTAACCAACCGAATAGGTTTCTCACACGTATTGATTTGAATAGAGAATGAGGATTATCCAACCTTGTTATAACGAAACTTTTTGTTTCCAGCATAACCGGTGGAGAGCTGTTCGAGCGCGTGATCGACGAGGACTTCGTGCTGACTGAGCGCGCATGCACGGTGTTCATGCGGCAGATATGCGAGGGCATCGAGTTCGTGCACCGCCAGAATATCCTGCATCTGGATATGAAGGTAAGGATCCTAGGGCTGGGGATTTGGGGGGAACTTCCAATTTAGTAGATGTTCTACTTTAGGCCTTTGCAGGGCATTTCTGTACATGTGCATTCTGCAGGCAGTGGGACAAAAATGGCGAGGAAAAAGTGCAAAACATGGGTGAATGCGGGAGTAATAAGAATATTCGATAAATTCCTGGGTCACCTTGTAATCTTCTTGTTTGATTTCGATACCTATACCTATTCCTCTATGATAATATCTTACATTATTTTTTCGTTACGATTATAGAGCCTTTCGCGTTACCTTTTCAGATTTAAACTTACATAATATGTTGTCAATATTATTGACGTTTAGTAAGAACACAAAAGTAAAATGATAATTATTTTTAAGTCTTTTAAGATGAAAAGTATCCATAAGTAACTAGCTCTACATTCCACAGATGATGTGTGGAAAGTCTTGGAATGCAGAATCGCCTCACCCTTGACTTCAACAATAAATACAGACGTAACTCCGGTTGTACAAACAATAAAGTAAATAAAGAAACGATTACATTGTTCAGCTGTTGCTCCCCGCCATCTTGGTCGTCGTCCAACTAATAAATCAAAATGGCGGAAAAAAAAAAGCCCGCGACTTTTATCATTACTGGCGCGTTGATCGTTTATTTGAAGATGTCCCTTTTGAATTTCGAATTCCTGTCAACTGTCGGAAACTGAAAAAATGTTTATTTTTTAATTTATCTACTCTTTTGCCATTGAGTTGAAAGCAAAATAAGTATGTCTATTCAGTTTGAAAGCGATCGTGATGTATTCGCTTCCGTTAAACGAATGTATGAAACAATAGTTGGCACATGTCACTGTTTAAATGATCTATGTATGTGTAGATATGCAATGTTTATAGATCACATGAAAACAGAACGATAGATTTATGTTTCTCTCGCAATACATACTTGCCGTTCTGAACCTGAGTAATTGTTTAGATACAAAATAAATTGTAGATTTAGTGTAGCGACCCAAAAAAGTACACTAACGAGCCAAGTAGAGAATAATTAGAGCTATCCGAATGACCCTTTTGTATTTACCGCGATGTTTTTGCATTTTAGAGTTACTAGGCCTTCCTTTCTTTTACAGCCTGAAAACATTCTATGCCTGACGAAGGCAGGCAACCGCATAAAGATCATAGACTTCGGTCTAGCCCGGTTCTATGATCCCGAGAAGAAACTGCAGGTACTATTCGGTACCCCTGAGTTCGTGGCCCCAGAAGTGGTGAACTTCGACCAGATTGGCTATGGAACTGACATGTGGTCGGTTGGAGTCATATGCTATGTGCTGTAAGTATCCTATGTTTTAAATCTCAACAGAGCAAAAGATTTAAAAATAGCTAGGATGAAATAGGCCTGCTTGGTTAACTACCTACCTATTCCAAAACTTTAAAGGAGGAAATTTTTTAATTCGATTATAAATTGATTCCAAAAATCTTTTTGCTATCGCTATAATAATAAACTAAAACTTAGCCCTATATAAAGTTAATTGAAGTCGATTTTGACATTAATGTGTATTTTTCCAATATAAACTAGTCATTTGGAAATAGAAACTGCCGAAGTAATTCCAATATCCAGCGCAGAGCAAATCTATAGGATATCCAGGAATTTAAACCTATCCTCCACATCGGTCAAATGATACCTGTTTAAAATAATAGCAACATTAAACCATCTACCATCTCTTTCAGACTCTCAGGATTATCACCTTTCATGGGCGAGACAGACATAGAAACCATGGCGAACGTCACGGTGGCTAAATATGACTTCGATGATGAAGCCTTCAACGAGATCTCGGACGACGCGAAAGACTTCATTCAGAAACTCCTCGTGAAAGACAAAGAGTAAGTACTTGCCTGAATCCGTTAGTTGTTGTGAGAATGGACTTTAATAGTCCTTGAGGGCCAACATTCTTTGACCGTTTGAAAAATATGGAATTTTTCGAGACCGATTTCTGCATGGAACCTTAATATGTACAGACCAAGATTTAGGATTTTTTGCATAAGGTATATGTAAGCCTGTTTATATTTTTTAGTTTTTAAATGAACGTTACTTCTATAATGATGAAGAATATAATAGAAATTATCAATTTGAGTTTGAGTTTTAATATCGTGGTCGTTATTTTAGACTATTATAGACTTTAAATATATTTCCGTTTTCTCGCGTTATAAATAAAGCTGTGTACAGACCAGCCTGACGATAAAGACCCCTGTTACTCGATTGATCCAACACTAGTAACTAACACAACATAATACATTGCACGATGTAGTCAAAGATAACTAACAATTACATTAATTCTCTAACACTGTACATATTAGTTAAGTAGTTTGTAGTTTAGATGTATGTAGCACCCGAATCCTTTTTGGTTCAATTTTTGAATGATACTTCCTAGTCCAAAAGCTAACCTGTTAATCCTATCCTTATGTCCTTTCACTATATACCTGCACGCATTCTCATATCCATCTCTCACCTACGGCGTAGCTGGGCCCTACTGGAAGTATATCAGTCCACGTAGCTTCCGTAGCCCCGGCGTCGCCAGTCCACTCCCGTAACTTGAGATCAGGTGTTGGGCGTTAGTAACACGGGTCTTTGTCGCAGGTGTCGGCCGGGCGCGACGGAGTGCCTCCGACACAGCTGGCTGCAGCGCCGCGCACCGCCGCTCGCGCCGCCCGCCCCCCTGCCCGACCCCAAACACGAGCTCGACGTCGCCAAAGACAACCTTCGATACTTTGTGGAGCGCTGGAGCGAACACCCCAACTCACCATACGTATTCGACAACCAAGCACATGAAATCACCTCCCTCATGAACGGCAACTGTGAGCGATCGTCAATCGGTGGCTGCTCACCTTCACCTAGAAGCTCCCTCAGCAGTTCTCCGGACGTAGTGTTCGATGAAGACGACCTGGAGCCACCGCCGCTCAGAGAACACAATTTCCTATCGGCACCTCGATACAATCCAGTAGAAAGGAGAGCCTCCGACAGCACTTGCTTCTTACACAAGAAACAAGATGTCCTCGTTAGAAAAAACTTAGCAGAAGAAATAAAGAAACTGTCCGACCATCTCTATATGCTTTCCACAATGAACACTGATCTCACAAATAACAATAGCATGAAGGAACTAGACAAAAATGTTACCGAAACGAAATCGAGCAAAGAAGAGAAACTGACAAACGGCTTCAAGAAGGAAACGAGGCATACAAAAATGGTGACCAACGGGGATGCGACCGGCAAGGAGAAAAGACTATTTACATCAAAGTCGACGACCAAAATATCATCAACATTCTTAACAGACAGAGAACCAGAGAAGCCAATGACGAGTAAAATGCCCTGGGTGAAGACAAACAGGCCAAAACGAGTGACGAACATGAGCAGGGATGTCCCCGACCAGCCTGTTGATGTCCGGAATAGCTTTTTCCAAGAATTCGACAGACGAAGGGAGAAGATAGACAAACTAGTGAATGGAGCAGAGAATGGAAGACAGATGCCTTACAGGAGAGGCGACGAAAACAATGCTCATAGGACTAAGGACCTGCTCTTACATCTATTAGAGAAATGGGGTGAGACTGAAGACGTGGAGGCTGAGAGAACTGCTGGCGGCACCTCAAACGGTGGCCGACACCAGTCCATATCCTTAGAATGGTCGCCATCCAACCAGTTGGGCCAGACCTCCATGTCCAGTCTTCATGCATTCTTCCAAAGGCAGACTTCTGACGAGAAGACGCAAAGGAAAAAAGCAACAAGTAACGTAGCGAAGTGACTTCGACTGTAAGGCTCTAGTGCCATGACACTGTGTTACCAAAGTATCGGTATGAGATTAATTTATGTTCTACTAAAGCCTTTGATACACTAGGGGACATGCAACATGTAAAGTGTTGCCAGGCAATACGGTTCAATGGGCAACATTTATACATTTAAGCGTTGCTTGTTGCTGAGCAATATTTTGTCCCCTAGTGTATTTATGGGTTAACGCTTAGCGCATACAAACGTGAGTCGACAAACAGTCCCTTTAGTTGACATATTGTAGAATTGGGCAAAGGAATTAAGTATACAGGGTCGTCACATATAGTTAGTTTTTTTAGAAACGCATGCATGTTTTTTGATGAAATTTGAATGATAGCGTATATTAGATATAATTAACTATTTTATAAAGTCGTTTTAATTTATTGTTTGTTCTATGTTATTTGCCTGATACCGACAATACTTTACAAGATTTCCAAAACAAGTTAGGAGTCTTTTTAATTTTTATTCCATCTACATTTTAAATAGTTGACATGTGTTGAGTGATGAATAAATTACTAGATTAAGAACCAGAGTGAACAACAAATTTAGAACTATACTTAATTGATTTCTGTTATTTTATAATGTAAGTATGTACGTACAACTGGCAATCCATAAAGAATTAAGTACATTTTATTTTGCAATTAAATTTTTTTAAATATTATGTAATGGCAGCACTAGGTCATAGACAATTTTTATAAGTTTTTTTTTAGTTTGTATGCGTTAGGCCCTAGGCAAGCAAATGACAATAACGAAATCTAGTCGCCAAAATTTTACAATCACATTTAGGTAGTTTAAGCAATGAGAATGAATTACATCAACTATTGAACATATTTTGGTAATTTTTTGTAACATTTTTGTAAATAAGACAAGTTTTTTAATTAGGGGGTTTTTATACACGTAAATTATGATTGTTCCTTATCTGTACTTATGTATAACTTTAATGTAATTTATTGTTATGATTCGTATGTTGTTAAATATAAGGCTTTATTAAAATATTTTTTGTTTTATTAAACCCCTGCTTATTATTACAAAAAGCAACTTTAGATCTTGAAAAATAATGTCAAGTCAACTGTCAATGTCAAAATTTCGCTTTTTAGTTCGATCGACTATTTTTGATCCTTATTTAAACTTATTGTCACTTTAACCATTCCACAGCGATCGTCTGTCTGCATCGTCTACCCTGACCCACCCATGGTTGATCCAGTCGGCCCTTTGCACAGAGCTGCACGTGACCAAGTCTAAACTGAAGAGATACGTCATCAAGAAACGTTGGGCCAAAGCCGTGTCAGCTGTCATAGCCCTCAAGCGAATGGGGGCCAAGTTCGAAGACCATCATGAATCAGTGGAAAAGAAGAACGGGGAAAATTGATTGAGGTGGTTTTTATTAGTTGAAAGTTGATTGGGCAGTGTTTGTGTAGTATTAGGCTAAAAAACGGGCCAGATTTTTTAATACAAGAACTGAAATTAAGAGGATTATCCACCTCAAAGGGGTTGTCAAACCATATTTCCTGCTACCTAATAAAAAGTATTAACTTCGAAAGTATTATAAGCGCCGGAGGCTCACACATTTCGACTTTTAAAATTATGACTGGTAAATTAGGTTTTAACACTGCCCATAAATTTCTTGAATAGAAGATAGCTAGATATTTTAGGGTTAAAATATTAGACAGCAGGTTAAACGCACATTATTATAAATAAGACGCACATACATGTCTAATATAAAGCATAAATAAATTGTTATTGACCAATAATTCAATTCTATAATCGTTGACCTATTCTGTACCTATTCCGTTAATTTATAGGTTAGGTACATTGTTTTTGTTTTTATCTTGTTGACACGCTAGAGTTCAATGTTATATAATAAACTGTGCATAATAAATAGCATTATATTCTCATTTGTCATGCAAGAACTAGCCAGTATAGTATGGCTACCTCGTAAACATGAAAAAAAATGTTCTAGTTAATATACTCATATCAATAATTATAATTTGCACAACGAATAGAAATTAAGTTCGTATAATTGGAAATAATTATCCCATTGTTGAATAAAGGTCATTCTTTGATTAGGTATAGGCTTTTGTGCCTGAGTGCTTAAAAATCAGGCAAGCAGTGGGGCATTAAAAAAGAAATAAAACAATCTCAAACTTGGGCTATTTTATAGCAACATATATATGTTGCTATAAAACAGCCCAAGTTTACCACTTGGGCTAGAAAATAGTATAATATCTAGCAACACTGTTAGTATATTGAATATTATACTGGTCTCTGGTGAATCAATATTGTTTGCGTAAATTAAGTTTTTCAAGCTATTAGAGGCAGAAAACCGTTGGTTTTACTTGACTAAAATGGTGCCAAAATATTAAACTAATCTAGTAACACTTAGGTGTAATGCAGTGCCTATAATAATAAATTAATCCCTCTCTTATTGAGATCTGTATATCAAGAGTATTGTGTACATCGAGTATTTTAATGTAAGTAAATAATAAAAGACATTAACTTCTAACCTTAATATAAGTTTTGTGCTAATTTAAAGGTTAAGTATTAATTGCAATCTCATAATAGATCTATACTTTATGGTCGCTATCGCCATGTTATTTGCCAGCCATATTTATTTTATTCATTTTATTTTTAGTACTTATTTAATAATTTCGAAAACTAAATTGTGAAATGAGTCGTACGTTTTAAATTGCATTTAATTTCCCATTAAAATGACTATTATTAAAGACATTGGTTTGTAAACGAAATTTTATTTTATTAAAATCTTGTTGCATCTATGGCCTGTTTTATTATTTTCCTCGTCCTTTACAGCTAACTGCTAATAACACATTTTTTTCTTAGATATTTTGCCCGCAGTTCGGCCTTATATGTCGCGGGTGAAGTTGATTATACTGTTATTGGAGATAAATTTCTAACATTCAAAATACGTTGTCAAAACATTTGTGATTTTTCAAAGTACTTGCTCGTCCCATCCATGCGGGAATCGAACCCACTGGAACCTAGTGGGTAGTCCACATAGTTGACTACCTACCCACCTTGTAACGTTATCCCTATTTCTTATTCAAACCAATTTTTCGAAAACATTTCTTTACAATACACAAAGGATTCACATAATAACAATAAAACTCACATAAGTCACATATGAATGGTAAGTATAATATGTGTTGAAGGATTTACCTGACATACTGAAAATGTAGTCAGTATACATATAAAAATGGTAGGTACCTATCCCGCCGGTGTAGCGCTGAACATTCGCAAGCAATTGCCCCGACTCCGGCACGGTGGAATGGGGCCGGGGTTTTAGTAGAGACAGTAGTCAGGCATTACCGCAGTAAGCCGCCAGAAGTCATTAGCTTTTCACGCCTAAAATACAAAACAGGTGTGACTACTTACAATGCCTGAAAAGTTCTCATAATGAGTTCCTGGCAATCCTAGCTAAGTATACCTAAAACACGTCTGCATTACCTAGCTATTTAGAAACGTTAAGACGCCACCCAAACACGTTTGTGCCTTGTGTGGGAAACAGGCTACCAGTAAACATTTTAGATTCATTTAATCAATACGAAATAAGACACTCCCTGCGCAGACGTAGACATTTTTGGTATCCCTTACACTGCACATAAACCTATCAAGTGTTCGGTGTCGGTAACTGGAAACCATAAGTTGATGACACAAGCAACTATAACTACCTAGGTACTAATATTAAACAGACGACCGATGTTCGTGCTTCGTGTCCTGTTTGCAACACTCGACACACGCACACGGGGGGCGGTGCGGCGGGGGACCGCCCGAAAACAAAATAAAATAGTCTCGCGTTTTACGTCGCAGAAAGAGGTCGTGTCTCAATTCGAGCAAACAAAATGGCGAAAGAACATAATGACGCCGAAATGGAGGCAGTTAGCACAGAACGCTTTATCGAGGAAGTGAGACAACAGCCAGCTATTTGGGATTATAGTTCATCGGAGTACGATAGCCGCATGGAAAAAGTAAAGGCATGGGAAAAAATTAGCTTGAACGTCATTCCCAATTTTTCAAGCTTGGAGTCTAAAGAAAAGTATAAAAAAGGTAACAAAATACTAAATAATCTTTACCCATAATATAATAGGTAGTTACGGTAGTACGGTTACGGTAGTTACGGTTTTTTTTTAACATAATTATATTTTATGATCTCGAGTGTTTATTGATTGTCAGATGTTAAGGTAGGTACAGTCACGAACAAAAATATGTATAGGTACACATAGCGAAATTGTTACACAAATTTTACAAGAACTTATTGAATCACAATAAGAAAAAAATTACATGATTAAGGAACTGTTTTCATTCATTTCTTCATTATACCTACGTTTTATAATACCAATCTAGGATTGAATATAAAGTCAATTAAAAATTGGAGAGTGTATACATATTTTTGTTCGTGACTGTACTTATATGAATTAGCCCAGCAGTGGATAGTCCTAACATAAGTCCTCGAAGCTGTATCATGATGACAAATTCAACATTTAAGCTTGTTTTTTCAGTGGTTAAATTGCAAAAACGTTGGAAAGGTTTGAGGAGCTGCTTTAACCGGGAGAAAAACAGAAAGAAAATTCAGAAAAAAGAGGCTGCTGCTACTGTTCGCAAAGAATACCAATTTTTTAATCAGTTGTCATTTTTAGCATCGATAAGTAATAACAAACCGAAAACAAACCTTCCAGAAAATGTCCTGCCGAAGTCCCCAATAGTTGAGACTAATTCTCAAGTAAATGGGGAGACACACGAGACTAACATTTTGAAAATGATTTCAGACAACATTGAAAAGCAAGACGCTGTAAACGACCACGACCTTAACTTCTTGAAATCACTGTTGCCACATCTAAAAAAAGTGTCAGAGGAATTTAAATTAGATCTACAGTTAGAAATATTGGATACTTTGAAAAAATATGTGAATTACAGTCGGCTAAACAATAATCGGAACCAATCGCAAACATTGGGCTATTTACCGAATAGTACTAGCGCTCTTCCTCAAAACATTGCTAATTCTGTAGACGAGGATAATAATTATGTATCTCAGGATCCTGATGTAAAAGAAATAGTTTTACTGCCCTTTTAAAAGTAATACTTAAGTTGAAGTTTTATTTTGGTACATTAACTAGTCAATACCACCTGAGTTGAATTTCATGTCCTAGTAAGTTGTCTAGTAGGTATAGGTTTGTTAAATTAAATAGGTAAATAAGTTATGTAGGTACGAACTTTTATTCTACAATACTATAGATAGGGTCAACTTAGCCATCTCTAGCTAGCCTGTATGTTAAATAATGAAAAGCTCAGTTTTGAAGTCGCAAGGAATAATTTGTTTTACAGAACGTAAATAACCTCTTTGAATAAACACTTCTCTAATCTGATAAAGATACTCAATTATATACCCGATGATCAATGGGTTTTTCGATACCTACCTAACAGAAGTGGCAACTCGTCAAGAAACTACATTGGCAAATTTTTCATCATATTTACTGAATTCATTATTGCCCTGCCAGTGCCTACATAATCATCGGCGAAAATGTTTACGTCGTGAACACTTGGTCCAATCGCCGCTACCAGAATCAGTAACTAGGCTTTCGGCACCTAATATGCTATCCTTTGACAGACGCATCTCCTTACACCTCCATCATAACATTGTATGAATAAAAATAAAACAAATCGATCAACTTTTTATACTTTTTTTTATTTTTAAAAACACGCAATGATATTGCACTGCTGTAACAACAGTAATGCAATACCAGTCCGCGGCACCGAGACGTGTATTAACGGTAAGACTTTTGGTAGCGAGCACGGGCGCCTGGACCACCAAACTTCTTGGGCTCGCAACGACGGGGGTCTGCGACCAGCAAACTCCTGTCGTATTGGACGAGGATGTCTTTGATTTCCTTCTTTGAGGCCTCGTCTACATCTGTAATGGAAAGATTTCAAATTAATTATTTGTTCTTCTGCCTTATTCAGTTTCTAGAAAAAGATAAGAAATCTTTGGGCCAATGAGCAAAATGTTTCCAAAACATGATTGGAGCACCATTATTTATATTTAATTAAATTGGTCTTTAAATTTTTTATTAAAAGACCTTCAGTTTCATAAATTAACTTTGAAATAAATGTTGTGTACATTTCAAACAAGCAGGGTATTAAAAACACATGCCGTTTGGTAAATGTCACCTTTATCTACCCTCCCTGAAATGACTGAGTTGCAAGAAAACAAAACAGTTTTGGAAGAAGGGATATAATTATTATTTATAGGTTATATTTTCCATGTCCATGTAACAATGTGTAAAAAAAACAGGTCTTTGCATGGATGGTTTTGAATAACTAAGGCTCTTCCATACATGTGGATATGCAAGTCTCTATGCATAGTATACAATTTAAGTCAACAAGGATCAGAAACTTGTATATCCACACATACTAAGAGTTTAACTTAATTTACTTACCAGAGAAATTTATAGTTACTATTGAAAGTAATATAACGATAAGTTTTCCATGTATCGTCTTATGAACAAGACGGAACACATACTATATGCTAAGATCTAAAACAAAAAAGTAACTTACATTTCTGGTAGAAGGCGATAAGTGCCTTGGAGATGGCCTGTCTGATGGCATAGACCTGTGCGACATGACCACCACCCTTGACCGTTACTCTGATGTCAACACCCGAGAACTTCTCCTAAAAAGATAAGGTATTTGTTAGTGTAAGGTAATATTGATGATTTATTTTAGAGTTAATGTTATGTTACGTTCAGAGTGGATCGTCACTTCACATATAATGATCAGGTTCGGAATAAGTGATTCATCATTTAAGCATAATCCAGTTTCTAATTGTAAATATAGTATTAATGTACATGTATGTTTTAAGACGAAATACCCTAAAAGATATTAATTATTTAGAATAGGCTAAAGAAACCTTAAGATTTTGCAAATATATCTCTGAAGTGGTTTAGTGACGATGTCTAGTCCAACCCGGTTTTCTAATAACAAACAATGGACAGCTATTTGCAGGTTATGATAATCAAAATACAAACAATGTGGTACACGTATTAACTAATGTTATATGACTTTTCTTTGAATAATCAATGAAGCTTTCAATTATGTATTACAAACTTCCTCAGCTTTACTGAGGTAAAATGAGGTAGCTAATAAATACTTATACATATTTTGATGAGTATAGTTGATTTATATTGAACTGACCTTGCCGAGCAGTAGGATGGGTTCCTGCAGTTTGTACTGCAGCAGGCGGGGCTCCACTAAGTCAAGTGGGCGGCCATTTACCCTCAACACTCCATGTCCGCGCTTACAGTACGCTACGGCTGTAGCGGTTTTCTAAAACAAAGTCATATATTATAGTAAATATTAATTTAACAAATTAAATCAAAAAGTAACGTGTTAACTGCCAATAATAATGGTACATATATAAAAAGTCAGGTGGATCCGTTAGTTTACATTTCGAGGTTATGTTTGATGTATGATGGCATAAATAACAATGAAAGTAATGTGAAAGTTCAGAATTCAATAGAAACATGACAGCAATTGTGTTTAACATCAAAATATCCGGATTAGACCGGTATTAAAACAATTTAATGGCAGACAAGAAAAATGACGCTGAACTGTCCCCTGCTCATCAAAGTCAATAGGCTAAAATTTCAACAGAGAAATGAAGTAATCAGACAATATAACGTTAATTCATGCATTAAGACCACAAATATATAAAGAAAATAAGGATATTACACTAAAATAGTCACTTTTAATTCGGCACTAACACGTGGATTGAAACATCACTAACCTTGCGGCCGAAAACTTGAACGGCCTGGATAGGTTCACGTCTCGCCTGAAATCACGCAACATAATATAAGAATCAAGTCCATTTGTTAGGGTTTGGTAAACAAGAAACGAATATAAAAAGGGGTATTACAGAGCGCAAATCATCACGCACCTCTTGCGGGGCAGCCATTTTGGCAGAGAAAGACTGAGAGAATGAACCACAGATGATGCCAAACTCAGCGAAATGAACGAGTTAAACGACCCATTCGTGAATGAATGATTTATATAAAAACCGACCTAAGTGAACATCGGACATTCTCGACATATTTATCGATCACTTGGTGAACACTGACATCTTCTGACAAGTAGTTGCACACTATAAGTTCTAAAATACTCTACTAGATGGCGACACCACTAATTAATACAAATATTTGTCACTAGATGGCTCTCACAATTAAACTTAGTTTACGCTACGTTTGGTGAGTCAACAGCCGATCCATCACGCATAGCGTAGCACCGTCGCCGCGCCGGGTTGTTTTGTATTCGTCGAACGTAATCGTTGAAGTGGAGTCGTACGGAATGTGCGACGGTAGTGCACGATCACGACAATGCGCCGCGAAAAACGCTAACATTCCCGCGCTTGTGCATTAGAAGTTGAAGCAAAACAGTGTGAATTGGGTGTTGTACCTACGAGAGAAATTTGTGTAAATTATTCAGTTTATGTAACAAACAGTTTGTGTTATATTTGAACTGGATTTCTTGTGAATATAAGTTCAAATAATTATTCTGAATTTGAAGGTAAGTTCACATTTATTTATGTTGTCCTACGTTCCTCATAAATTAACAAAAAACCACGTGCAAAATGTGTTTAAACTAGATCAAAAAGCAGAATTTAATAAAATGAGAAAATTAAATTATAGGCTTTGAATTTATTTAGGTGGGTCCTACTTTCCGACATGGATTTGTAACATATATTCCGTAAATGGTAAATGTGTGGTATATTATCAATTTCCCTGTTAATTAAAACTTCTCGGTAAACCCTTATTTAGAATTACAAAATATTTTATGACTCCTAAATAATAATATAACTTAATCAGTTATTTTATAAACTTAATGTGTGCACATTTATAGTTTCTTGGTTTTTATGTAGTTTTTACTTATTTGCGATCATCGCTTGTTAAGAAATATAGACGAACTTTTCTTGATTTACTAAGATTACATTAAAAATCTGTTTAAATAATAATGGTGGTTCATTTCAACCACTAAAAATTAAATTTTAATGTGTTCTTATACGCATACACAAGTGTTAAATTCTTCAAGAAGTTTTTGTCAACATTGTTTGTGAGCATGCGTCATTAAAAAAACAAAATGAATCATCAAGAATTTTACCTCACGCGTCTACAAAGCGGTGAATCCAGGAAAAAAATAGAAAATGGGAATTTATGTCAAAGGAACTCATTAAATGGTAAAACCAATACATTTGTTTAATAATATTTACCTGCATTATACTAGATAGGATGTTTTGCAAATTAATGTGTGACGTGTCTGGGTTGTGGTTTCCTTTGATAGATATTATTGTCACGTAGGATTCTTACTTGTTTGAATGTATTAAATAATTCAAAGAACCGCAGGCGCAGTGGCAAAAAAAGATTCTGTACCAGATTCCCAGGTTCGATTCCTCGCGCACATAGTCGTAGGATGTATACCTAATCTACTTACTTAGTCAACATAGATATATAATTCTATGTTAGTCAGAGTTATCATGGCCAATATTTATTATTCTTGTTCCGGAACTAATTGAGATTAACTGATTATTAAAAGGAAGCGATTTGTGTACACTCACTCTTATGCTATGAAATCACGTCAATCTAATCTGAAAGCAATCGGTTGACAACAATCAGGTCACTGTTAAGATATTTTTAGTACCTAAAAGCATAACTTATCGGAAGCCGTATTTTTAAGCATTTTCTTCATCTTTCAGCAATAAATACAACAACAAACAAAAACAGCTGAAATTTCTTTACCTATTTATATTTAGTACAGACTACTTACAACAGGTATCAGAAACAGTCAAATTTTAAGTTTCTAAACTGTGTTCGATGTATTTGATCTATACTCTTATAAGAGCATCTAATTATAGTATGTATTATTTACGTTTCCCATGCATACGCCATGACCATTAAATCGTCATATTTTGCATTTACGTACGTAACGTACAAACCCTTGACAGAAAATAAGTTAACTAATATCATGTTTACTGGCCAGGACTTACTTAAACGTCACAACATTTGAGAAGAACAGCTGGTTTATCCATAAACATTTTCCCTAACATTAACATAATTAAGAAGCTATAATATAATGTCTCAATTAGCGCTTCGATATTATTACATAATTAAACGAGACGAACTAGTTCACACAACATTGGAAACATTATAAATTACTAGAATTCTATCACATTATCATACTTACATAATTTGTCAAAATAACGAATAATTCCATGTCGGCGTTATAAACAACAACATTTAGAAAGTGTAATAAATAAAGGATTTATTAACTTCCGTAAGAGACTGAACTTATAAATCAATTTCGTTTGATTGTCATATTTTTAATAGGTACCTACATTCGGTACATTGCATATTCATGTACATAGTTAGTCCAAATTGACAACTATTAACTTGTCATTGAACAAAATAAACAATACATTGGTATTTGAATTAGTTGAATTTTATGAAAAGATATTAGTAACATAATAAGCAAAGCTGTAAGGCAAATGGAGTAAGAAAGCTACGTCTAGATTTGATTTAGTCAGCTAGAAGAAAGTTTATAGCTAGCAGATATGAAACAGACTAGGTCGTGCTAGGGTCGAAAACGAGATTGTATTTAATTTATTGAACTAACTTTTGTTTTTCTTACATAAATCCAGAGAAATCAAATACAGTTTTAATTACCCATTCATTCTTATACAGTACAAGAATACTAAGTACTCTGTAAAAGCCATTTAATCAAAATCAATCTTTAATATTTAATTGAGAGATGCGATACAAAAGATAGTAGGATAGCCTCGTCTCATCTCACTCTACTGCCTTACTTCTCTATGACATACAAATTGTCTATGACAGGTATAGTTTTTACTGGCTTCGGATCTAAGGCGTTGTTTATCGGACGACCGTTGTGTGACCGAGAACCACACTACGGCTTCCTGTCTTTACTGCAAACATTATCGTAATACGGTCACAAGTAATCCATTTAAGGCTTAAACGGTTTGATTATTGTATCTTCGTTATAACAGAGTTTATTGGTTTCTTGCGAATACTGTGTAATTAGCGGCCGAAGACTTGTATAACAAATACTTCTTGAATATAAACTAGGTTTCGGGAGACAAGAATATTGTAAACAACTAATAACTTTTAAACTATCGCGCTGCATGTTTATAGTACACGTACATGCTTAAATACCTTCAGGGCTTGACGTTTCGACCGGGTTACACAGGCCGTGGTCGCAATCAGTCTGCTTGCGACCATATTGTATACAACTGTTTTGATTTCAATAAAATATTACATGATGACAAGTAGATTCTTATGATTGTGTATGAAAGAGGCCAAGTACTCAACTGTAATTTTGATAATGACCAGCAAAAGAAAAAAAGCTTTTTGCATGTTACTCTACATGGTTTTAATACATTATTCAATTATACAAAATAATTTTAAATCTCTTACTATGGTCGGTACCTACTTACTGGACTACTAACATTATAATTCATCTTAAATAATGATAAATAATTGCAAAGTTGTTAGAGCTTCTGAATCCTTACCTAAGAATTTAATTGACCCTAATTAAATACTTTAAATGGGTAATTAAAGTACACATTAAGTTTTTATTGATTTTATTAAAATTCCGTAGTTGTTAAAATCTCTATAAAAACTAACAAAGTGCACAAAAAGTCGTTTAAATGGTTTCTGTGGGTATTTTATCCTTAGAAGACAATGGCTAATAATAACCAAAAAATAAGGAAAATATCGTTAATTAATAACATGTTATTCTGTATTTATTTCGTTTATTGCACATCATGGTTACAATGGTTAAAACTTATGAATACTTATTACAATTAATAATTTAAAATCTTAGGTAGAGTCTCTAACAGATATTTAAACATTGTTTTATTTTGTTTATACAAAAATAATCAACACCCAAATTACCTTATATTGGTAGCTATTACTTTAAATACAAATTAACATACGTACGTATACTAAAACATCGCAAGTTAAATAAAAACCCTTTAAAATGTAGTACAAGTAGAGTTTCTTTGAACTTCTGAATTTATGGAAAAACATCAAAGATTCTAAATTGAAAAAAAAAAAACATTATACTAACTTAATTCTTCCAGAAGGTTACAGGACTTTTTGTCTCCTA
The DNA here is from genome assembly GCA_905475315.1 of Autographa pulchrina. Lineage (NCBI taxonomy): Eukaryota > Metazoa > Arthropoda > Insecta > Lepidoptera > Noctuidae > Autographa > Autographa pulchrina. The sequence goes on from FR997775.1 coordinate 3,932,173, forward strand.
GGAGATTAAAAAAAACAATTGCTTTCAAACAATTGAATGAGTTGTGCACAGCTTGTAACCACATAATAAGTGTCCTTAAAACCTGATCAAGCATTTCGACAATCTTAACAACAGGTCTCAAATACCTAGGTCTAGACTCAAAGGTCTCAGGTTCCTAGGCTATCTAGATTTGCATACATAATTGAAACACTCGACACTCGCTTGTGTATGGTTACTTAACATGTAATTATTAATAGGCCCCAGCTAATGACACTGCATTGTTTTATTAATGTCATTCAATTCAGCTCTACTTTAAATATTATGTTCAATATTAGCATTATTTTCGTTCTCGGTTATTATAGTCTTAGAATAATACAAAGCCCTCCATTTAAGCTTCGCGACAGTTGGTTAAAAAAACAGTGAAACTTTCTTTCTGTGAGAATAATGTGAGTGTTTTATGTTGATAAGCTTGTTCCTATATCAAAATTTGAATTCCCATATCCATAAACAAACTGGACTTGAGAACAGCATTCTTTTGCTGTACAGACCACCAACAACAGTAGTAAAATAAACAATATGTCCTAACGATATTAGTAGCCTAAGTCTAGCCACATTAAAACACGCTATTTTCAACCCTATCCTTTTCAAATAAAGTGGATAATTGTATTTACTATTTATGTAATCTAAGTTGCATAGTTAAATGGTTGTAGGGCTTCATATAATATCGTTAGTAGAGATTAGTAATGCACTCGCAGGGAAGCACTACAAATACTAGGCGATGCAGATTTTTTACAACACGCATAAATAAAACAAAGGGATATGTGGAATCTTGTTTGCTGAGATAATTCAATTTATTGTAATCAAAACAAAAGGTTGGAATTCATGTGATGTTGTTATCTATGTTATTTTTATTTTGAATTGTTAAGATACATCTGATATGCAGCTTATATAATATTTTGAAAAGTTGGATTCCATAAGGAACTGTCTGATCGCAGAACGTAAATAGCATCTTTCATAAATTATTATTTACTATAGAAATTCCTAGCCCACATAACTTAGGAGTAACAGAAAACTTATCATTTTTCTCAATAAAGGATTGATTCAAACATGAGATTTTAATCTTCGATTATTTAATTCTAAACTATTTTAAACTTAATCCGAAAAAATCTTTTAGCCTAGATAGATTTTTCTAGAATAAAGAAATATGGCATACCCAATGTACTTTTTTTTGTTAGGTGTGCACAATACAAACACACAGTAACCTCAATTTAGTTCACAAGTAGTTCTAGTTCATAATCAGATAAGATACCAATTTTTTGGGAATATTGTAAAATGTTTTAGGCCAGTCGATATCTCCAACAAAATGTTTACTTACGATACATTATCAGTTTAAAGAATGATTTTTGAAGCTAATATTTACGTGTCCTGTCATTTCTTTGTGAAATGTTGATATAAATACTTCCATTTTGGTATTGTATTTTAAAATATCCACCACACACAAAACTCATATTGTTAAATTGATTTTACAACCGATAAAAAAGTAGAGATATAGTCATTCAAAAGTCTTGGAACCTTTTTAGGATAACTTGAAATCACACGAGTAAAGTAGACACTATATCTAAACTAGATCTACCCGCAACTATGTATTTGTATATTAATTATAGCCCATGTGTCAGAATAAGCTACAACACTGAAAAGTTTCGTCAAACTTTGTTCAGTTGTTTATGTGTGAAAGTGTAACAAACATTTAAAAATCATCACAAACTTTCACATTTAAGTAAAGATCGTAAAGTAATACGATATTTCGAAGATGTTTCCATCATTGGGTGTTAAGTAACAAGAACATGTGACATTAAAATGCTGCTAACATTTACTAAAGAAATTATTACAAGTCAATTGAATTCAATTAGGTTTATAGCAACCTGTTTGTAAGACTAAACATCGTAAAATTCTTGTAATTGATTTTTATTTCTCAATAAATACGTCTCAATCGGAATAATAACTTTCTACACGAAACGAAAACTTGTTATAACTAAACTATGAAACTCGATAAAGTCTCGTTTTCTTCAGTTTTTACACGACTGCCCAAAAAGGAGTGTTATGTTTTCAGGGTTCATGTATGTATGTATGTATGTATGTATGTATGTATGTAGGTATGTTTGTGAGTTTCTTTATTCCACCATAACTTCTAAAAGGCTTGACCGATTTCAATGTTTGTGGTATCATTAGAAGCTTTGAGTTATCCCGAGTGACATAGGATATGTGGACATTAAAAAATGGTCAAGTGTGAGTCGAAATTGCCTGCCGTTCCGAACAATTTTTTTTTTTTTTGCTCAGTATTGGTCATTATATCTCTAAAAGGTATGAAATAAAAAACTAATAATTAAAAGTTGCAGTCGGGGGACGGTTACTTGGAACAATTCATTACAAGGGACCCGACTGCAAATATTTGACTTGTTTTTAATTTTTTAGTTCACTTTTTTGTCATGGCAGGCGTGTTTTTTTAATCTTTTAATTATTAGTTTTTTATTCTTAACTTAAAGGATAGATAAGTATTAATGAGCTATAAAATTGTTACAAGCTTTAGTGGATTGAGTGTAGACACGTTTTAGAGAGAGTGCATTTATTTGGTTTAGATAAGCTTTAAGAGATTTTTTAAGCACATTCCACGTAAGTAGAGATAGAAATAAAATTTAAATTACCTTAGGTAATGGTTTTAAATTAAGATGTCGTTATGTGTATGTACGTGTATGTGTTGTTTACGGTCTAAAATAATATATTACATTATTGTGATTGTTTCCACCTTTCATTTAATAAATTATTTTTTACAAACGTACTTTTTACAAGTGTAGTAAATACTCACTACATTCGTAATACTTAAAAGTTGGAGTGTATAAAAAGTGATAGACTAACAAAAAGTTGTTTATGGAACTATTAACTTTTTGTTTCAAAAAGTATAAATACGTTTAATCACGTAAAAACGCCAACAAAAACAAAAATTGATTAGTGATTATAAACATCTATTGATATTTTTTGTTATTCAATCAAAAACTACACTCTTTTTAGATAATAATGGTGGATCGACAATCCTTTATCTAGAATCCAGGTATTAAACAGCTTTTTTTTAAGTCAGAATTTTCATAATCAAGTAAGAAAAAGCAACAATGGTAGGTGGTGGTGGCAAAACACAAAGGTAAGGGTTGCTTTCAAACCTGCACCCAGAATCAAAACCACTTAAGGTACCTGAAGTTACCTAACATTGTTACTTAACACTTAAGTTACCTAAAATTGTGTTTATCAAAAAGCTCTACTTTGTTTTTTAATATGATATTATTATGTGTATGTCTGGCATATGCAACATTTTAGAGCCCAGCTTACGGGTGCTACCTTACAACTGGTTTATCAACCAGTCGAGTGTGATAAAAGTTAAGTTGCATAACGTTACAATACATATTATTATAACCATGTAAATGTGCCCTATATGTATACGTTGTATGTAATGGAGAAGACGAGATTGTAATGTTGATGTTGGTGAAGTTAGAGCTGTAATAACAAATGTTATTAATTCTGAATACCAAAACTTTATAAAAAAACATCGGTAACAACTGGAGCAAGTCCATATTTAAATCACTGTGGCATGAAATTGCTTTTGGTGTACCTATTTCCTACTTATGACAGATTTTGGGCTAACCTTTGTAGATAGCATAAAATCTTATGTAGTAAGGTAGTACAATTTTTTTGTCCATACGTCCATTTATGTTTCCAATTTGTTCTTGCGGAACTTGAAAAAATTGAAGTGAAACACATCATACATATGCTTAATTCAACTGCAAAATGCATAAAACATGTTCTATTACCTCACAATAGCACAGATATAGTTTATCACTTTATTTTCTAACATCCCATGTATAGAGACGGTACTCGTATCACTCTACACGATACATAAACAATATCGTCTCCACCGCGTCTCGTGTTCGCGCCATATTTGCGATCATGACTTATTAACGAGATGTTTTACTGACTGAACAGTATATTATATCAGATGGAAGCTTGTGTGAGCAATTGTGAAATGTTATCGCTTAGTGCGATCATTAAAAAGTTGTTTACAGAAGTTAAGTTCATCATCAATTTGTCGTTGGTCGTATAACGGTATTTTGATGTTCTCTTTTTGATTTTCTGCGTTGGTCTTTCAAAATGTAATCTTTACGTATGTGTTATGAGACCCTTGCTTGTCCTTTTCATATAAAGCTAAGCTGTATTTCTAAGTTTCATGATCGAAATAAGGATACTATTTCTGACATTCTCTCCTTGCTTGATACACGAAGATGTTATACTAGCGAAAAGCTAATTTCCACACACATATCCTTATTTGTAGCCTAACTTGCCTATGTCATTTCATATTTATACATATCTAACGGGACACTTTTTATATTTGTCCATATCCTGACTTCTGCATTTACACAAATGAATATCTCATGCAGAAATCCCCTGATTCGTAAAGCTCATATTTAATTCACACATTTTTTAGTCCTAACCTTCTGTTTTACCTGCGATATGTACGCAAGCTCCTGATAATCCGACCTGTATTATATTTCACTGTTGCTTAAGTTACAAGTCAGCAGTGCTGGGTGGTCAATACTCCGGTAGCTATGTACTACTCATCCGGTCAGATAGTGTTTATGTCTCATGCAGATGATATGATAGTAATTCATGTAGCATGAGAAAATAATTGTCCACTGTTGGACGTAGGTCTCTTGCCCACTCGCAAAATGCGCCACAACACCCGATCCCTTGCCTTCCTTTTAACTTTTTCTTACCGCTACCGTTATTTCTCTTTACCTTTTTTGCAACTGTCTACAGGTTTATAAAATAAAGTTTATTAGTTAATTTAAGCAAATGGGAGTGCTGTTAAGAGCCAGAAACTTTTAAATTCTTCGTTCTTGACATGAACAGAATCCTAAACTAAACTTTACAAGCCTTTTCTAAACTAAAATTCCTTATGACCTGACAAATTCACTCTGATTGAATTATTAAAACCTTAGAGAAATTACTAAAGCAGATTAAAACCAAACAACTAAACCAACAGCCTATATAATAAGGACCATAGACAAATATGACTACATAATACCTCGTTACTGGTATTGTCACCGAGCTGTCAGTGAGTCAGCTGAGAATAACTCTGAACGCGCCCATTCCTCGCTTAACATACAATCAAGGCATTAAAATAATCATTATAAATAAAGACACGTCGACGGTGAAAATACAGTTTTGTATGTACAATGGCTAAGGAAATGGATAGGTTTGGTTCATTTAAATACTTGGCTCTTGGTGTAGAAACTTGGCCTCATAAGTTATTTCTTTTGTCTTGTTGTTGTTGCTATACAAACTAAACTTTGAACTTTAAACCAATAGTTAAACCATAGTGCATAGAGAAACTGAAGGTTTTTAAACATTCCATAGGAACTGAAAGCGTTTTATGACAGCTTTTTATTCTACATTGCTTAAGCAAATCCATAAAAATATCTCATATTTATGTGCAAACACTTGTACATTTAATAAAATTAAGGTTCCATCCAGCAAAATATGCACTGTCACATACCTATAAGTTCTGCACTGTAAAAAAGCTTTCTTTTTTAATTCTTAAATAAGCAAGAGTGTATACGGGGCTTTTTAGTGGCAGGACCGAAATGTATATTTACGGATATAAATAAATAAATAATAAATAAATAAATGCGGACAACATCACATACATTGCTCTGAACCCAAAGTAAGTAGCTAAAGCACTTGTGTTATGGCATTCAGAAACAACGAAGGTACCACAAACACCCAGACCCGGGACAATGTAGAAAAGTTGGTTTCTGCATTGACCCGTCCGGGGATCGAACCCGGGACCTCAGAGCTAGCGACACCTTGAAACCGGTGCTCACGCCACTCGACCACGGAGGTCGTCGAAAGAAGTAAATGGGTTGGGGAGATTTAATTCCCCTTATTTCTCATTTTGTGGTTCACATTTAGCGTGAGAAAGTTGTCCCCATGTAAAGATGAACCACAGATCGAAGTAGTTTATAAATAACACTGTATGTAACCGATACGAAGATTATGTTTTACATAACTATCTGCGTTTAATGTTTACAATATTATTGCATAACTTAACGTTTGCCAATTGCTTTTTAATTGATGTTATTGACTCATAATTTCGTTGTTATTTACTTATCCAGTTTCTTCATGGTGTGGTAAACAATTAGTGCCTATTGCTAAATCTCCAATGCTAACTTCAGTGTAATCAACATAAACCTTCTATTTTTGTATATTATTTAACATTCAATTAACCTTATATTCCAACATCTATTCTTTATTTTGGCCATCAAGATCAGTCCTATCAATATTTATAATTCATACTTTAATTCTGTAAATGCGAAAGTAATTCAGTCTGTTACGCTTTCACGACTAAACCGCCGAACCGATTTTGATGAAATGGATGGTATGGATCTCAAAAGCTGGGATCCCAAATAGGAGATAAGCTACTTTTAGACCAAATAGATTAAAAAACGCAGTTAGAGCCACGGGCAACATCTAGTTTTCTATGAATCAGTGTAAAAATTCGAGAGCAATGTAAAACAATTATAATGTTTACACGAATCAGGTCAATACTCCGCAGTCACAGTTTCCGCGGCAAATCATCGTGAAATATGCTGCACATTCAGCCTAACCATTACAACCGAGCTAATAGCTAAAGATACGGTAAACTACGCACTTGTTCTTAACTGATATTAACGGTTTACACCAATACAGTAACATGTATTGATAATATTATCATTTACATCAATCATTGCTAAGAAACCGTGGAAATAGGAAATAATGAATTTGGTTCGGTGGTGAAATTGGGACGCTTGGTTTGTTGTTCCTCGTAGATTAGCAGATTTTATGGCGCACTTCGTATATTTAATAGAAATCTACATCTCAATCTTCATCAATCTTAAAATACAAAACGGACTTAAAAAATATTTTTCTATTTTAATTTAAAGCCCAATTCTCGTATACATAGGCACAATTTCAAAGGTTTTACCATACGTTTTTAGCCATATAGCTTCTTTCCCACTTATTTATACACTTTTTGTAGTAAGTAGATTTCAGTTTTTCGTTACAACTTGAGACCTAGAATCTATTCTCACAAACCAATTTACAACTCTAAGCTCAATTCTCACAATACGGTACTATCTTCTAAGTATACGTAACAGTTAGTCATCAAAAGAAAAATAAGTTCTCATAGCACAAATCATAGAGCGCATTTCTTTTTTACAGTCGTTGTCTATGATACAAATATGTGGCCCATCTGAGGGCCATCAGTCAGCTGTCAGACTAGTGATAAAGACGTCCCGATAAGTCTTGACATATTTGTCCCGAACCATAAACAAAGTCTATTAATTTTGCGCAAAAGATGATGGAAAAAGTTACGATAAATGCAAGACTATGACATTGTCTATGTACGAATGATTTGTAGCTGATAGTATTGAATGTTTTTTTTACGTTCAAATAGCTCTTGATTACTTACACAATAGGAATAAAAAAAATACTTACACATTCAAAGTTTTCTTTCCTAACTTATGTGTATATATAGAGAATATATAAAAAACTTATGTGAGACAATATTTTTGAGCATTCATTTCTATGAATTAAATTAATCATGACGCAAATTTTACTAGACCTATGGTACTTACTATTAGGTCACCCATATAACAATCCTGCGCAATTGTAAAAGAACGCATGACGCTAATGCGCATATACTCACTATCAACACATTAGCATTTTCCAATGTTTTATAGAAACTCATGAATATGAATAAACCACAGTTTTCCGCGCCCGGAACGAAACCCAACACGATGTGCTATAATTATAATGATACAACCGCTAAACCCTTTCATTTCCTTTGCAGGTCCAACTGATATCGTTTCCGCGAAAGCCGCAGGTGAGAATCGGTTTCTTTTGTAAAGAAAATAAAAGAAAAGGTAGGTCGGTGATCAGTAGATGTATTGTGCTAGGACCTTTAAGATGTATAAATAAATAATAAGGGTGGACATCACATACGCTGCGTTGTAAAGTAAAATGAAATGTAACAAATGAAAGTCAAAAAGTCACAAAAATAAAGTGATTTGCATTTGTTTAAGTTAAGTGAAGATATATATAGAATTGACGGAAATTGTTATCGAATAAAATTTATAGCGGATGCAAATATCCAATATTATATTTATGTAAATAAAAAATGCAGTGTTTTGAATAAATATATTTAAATAACGGATTACGGAACTAAAATTTGCTAATCTTATTCAGATCCAATTAAATCTCGAAAATAAATACCCTATTGAATATGTATGTAGGTTAATTTGTCTCTTATTTATGAAGAAAATGATCGAATTACATAATTTTTATAATGCAGTGTAATAAATCGATTCTCGATGGTTCGATAGCAAGGCAAATATAATTATTGTACGTGATTGTACACGGTAAAGAATATTGCTCAATAAAATAAGACGAGTAACGTGTTGTTTGATTTGTACGCTTTCTTCGCAATAATCATTTACTTAAGTAAGATGAATTCGGGTTAGAATGGTAGCTTTACATGGTTATTTATTTGCCTTGACACCATTATCTATAGTTTTCATACATTATTTGTTTATATTTTCCTGTATTTCTCTTATATTTAAGTCAATTTATCGCAAATCAAAAGACTATATATTTAGTAACTAAAGACAATTCAATAAGAAATTGTATTCAACCTTGTTAAATCACTTTCGTTTAAAAAATAACTTGATAATTTCTATACTTAATGTTAGAGACATTTTTAAAGATTGCAAACAATAAGTTGGCTGTCAAAAGATTATTTATTTTACGTCATGCATACTGTCGTATTTCGCAAATACATAACTGGGACTCTTAAAATAATATACCTGTATCATAATAACTAGCAGATTCTGCGTGTACACGTTACAAGCCTGTAGAGCAGACATAAGGTGCTTTATTAAAACAGTAGCCACTTCCAACTGTCATGAACGTGGGAATCTGAACCCAGTTGAGTCATTAGAAAGTGATAAAATAATTTTTAAGTATTATCTCCAGAAGAATATTGCGCAATGCATTTGTTTTATAAAGTTTCTAATGGGACTTTCTTTATATTAAACTTGTTTTTTTTTGTATTGTTTTATCAGTATGTGGTGTATTGTAACAAAAGATTGTCTATGAAATGTCGCCCACACATTTAAAAGCGGTGGGAGTTTGTTTACATGAAAACTTAGATACTTGAAGAAATTCTTACCAGTAGCTTTGAGAATTAAAATCGTTTTATTATCGTCAATTTAATAGAACCTGTCGTGTATCTACCTAGTAACATCTCATGTAAAAAATAATACCGAACCAAGATGGAATTAAGACACATGCGCGATACAAATTATATCCAATTCCTATCTCCGTAAAACAAAAACAAATAAATAGTAGTAGATATAAGTAATGGATATTAATTTCAAATATATAGAAATGACAAGCGATCTATCTGATTCAAATGATAACGAATTTAAATTATATTAAGAGCTTTGAATATTTTAAAGTGTCTTGAGTAACGAAATAAGACGAGCCAAGTGCTCTAAATAACTAATTCACCATGTTATAAAGCCTACCAATAGATATTACCGATATTGGTACATCTATAATACAACACTGATCAAACATTCGTTGCGTTTGAAAATGTTGCTAATGATGATGGCAATTTAATTAGATTTAAATGTTATCTAGGTTAAAATAGTATTCAATAATATTCCATGTACATCGTTGTGGAGAAACACAAAAACAAACGATTTCTTTGACATAATATTTACTTACTCCTTCCAAAATGTTAACTTTTCCTTTGATAATTTATTAAGAAAATACCCAAAAAACAACTTCTTACCGATTGTTTGGTAGTGAGATGTTTAAGATATTTATTTTCACTAGTTTATTATACTTTCTATGTGCATTCTACCCGATTAGAAACATCTATTACGCATGTAAAAGTATTTTAGCTACCTTGACCGTTATATTTTTAGCAATAATTAGTTTTATCGTCGCGATCTTAATCCTAGCTAAGCCGGACATACGTAAATGTTCTTAATTAAGGATTATAGCGTATTATGACATAGAAATTTGCATATCTAAGAATAAATAATTATCAATTAGGTTCTAACATCGTAACACATTATAATAATGTCATATGCCCTGGCTATTTATTTTTAAATTTCATTTTAATTAAAACTTATGATGTTCAAATTGTTTGAAGATGATTATATTCAACAGATTCCAACATAAACTCACTTTTTATTAAGGTCAAACAGGTTTCAATTTTCTTGACATTGAACTCGATACAAGGTGTGTAACAAAACATGTTAAAATTTACATAACTAAATACTGGTTTTTGTACATATCAATAACCTTAAATATTCGCCATTGTAATAATTAACACTAATAGCCCTTGATTTTTATATAAACTGATGTAGGATCAATAGTATTTTTTGAGAAACTACGCTGAGAAATGCTAATCAATGCCCGTTTCTTCCCTGAATAAGAACAGAAAAGACAATTAAGTGGTTTCAATGCTGATATTATTTATCTACTAGCTGTGCCTGCGACTTCGTTCGCGTGGATGACGAAACTTATCAATGAGTTTTTAACCGCAAAATTAAGTTTGTTTTTTATTGTTTATACTTTTCCGGGATAAAAACTACCCAGTATGGTGCCCAGGACACTTTTGGTTTCGGTGTCGGTCTAGTAACACACCCCGCCATTTATTTTTTTGATATTTTCAATGTACAGAATTTTCACTTCTACAGATTCATTATAAGTACAGATTATGTCTTTCATCAAACAACTAAACTTCTAACTATTCGTCTTTAAACCCTCTAACAAGACTACATACGTTTGTTGACCCAACCAATATTCACTTCTTCACTAGCAAACTTATTCAGTATTTTAGTATGTCAAATGACTCAGGATGGAACTCAGAAGTTTTTGAGTTCCGAGATATCTGCCTTCTTAGAACACACCGACATTCTCGACGACTTTATGAATGGATTCGTCATCAATGACTCACTTCTACAACTTTTACGGTTTGCTTTTTTTTTGCACTACATTTACGAGTTGAAGGCTTGTTTTAAATCCGGTGTAAATATAATTGGATTGTTATAATTTTGTTTTGTCTTTGTAGTGTTTTATTGGTTCTTACATTCATAATTGTGTTGTATGAGATCATCGGCAAAGATAATTTCGAGCCTTTGGAACGAAAAAAAATTGATGCGATGAAAAACATGCAAAAGATATCTATAAAATATATTATTCGTATTGGAATTCGATTATCGATAATTTGAATATCTAATTGAATATAATCAATCAGAGCTGAAACATGAAATCAATCATCTATATCAAGACATGCATAGCTAGTATATAAAAAGCTTTTATCTACGTAACTAGTAATTTCCGTAACCTATTATTATTTTTAATAAACTGTTACAGACTTAATTAACAACTGTATTAGTTCTCCTCTATTTACTAGTATGAATAGCTGCTCTTTTATATGCTAAATTAACCGGATGAGATTCTATCTGTCACAATAGCATACCCAAATGTCAGTCGCATTGAAATCTGTGTCATTGTTGCTGACTGGCATAAAATTACTGTACTAGTTGGTGCAGACCTGATCCTAACGTTACTGGATCAAACAGATTTGGTCTGCAGTTCTTCTAGTGATAAACTAGTTTTACTGTCAAACTACCTAAGACTTGATTACAATGATAGAAGTTAAGGTAATGATAGAACTGAAAGAAAAAGAAGCCCACCTTTGATCCAAGCTTTTGCCTTGAAATGAGTAAGGCAAATTAACTACAGACTTTTCTAAACCAAAACTTGCAGGAATGCAGAATTGTTTATAACGTGCAGGATGTAGTAAACAGCTTATCTAAAACTTAATCATAAACCATAGTTTACATAATGACAAATGTTATCTCCTTTGACACGAATACAGTCATCGACAAACGTTGCCGATTACTCAGCCCTTCCCGTGTGTTATGATATATAGTGATATAAAAGAACATTTGTCTATAATAAATAATCAAAATATAAAGGAAAAAACTAGATGTTCATACTTCTATTAAGAAGATAAAGTCAAAGATAATGAGGTTGAAACAACTTAATTAGGATCGAATATAGAGAGTAATTTGGTCCACAGTAGGGCCAGTTCAACGGTCAACAATGGGTCAGAGACAATAAGGTGTGAAATCATCCCCAACTATTACAAATTCTAAATAATAGAAATAAAGCTAACCAAGTAACGGAAGAAGATCAACTGTAGTCTAATATATAAATAATGATGTTTTGATGATCTGACGGAGGTGTCGATCGTTAGTGCAGGAAGCGTCGCCAATTGGTTTTCAATACGATTCTTGAGAATGTGAATACATTAGTGATACGGTAGTCCGACGAATAGTTTATACAATGATTTACAATAATGGACCTTATTGCTTTGAAATAAAGACTACCAAAGTCGGTGTAATCATTGTTGTGCGATCGGTGTGCGTGTAAACTTTCATTGCTCGGGGCTTGCGTTTTAAGTATGTACTTTAAAGCTATAAGTTTGTTTTGTTAATAACTTAACTAATTGATGATACATCGTGACTCAGAGGAATCAAATCTAATGATAATGATTATGTTTAACTGACTTAAACTCCTCTGACAGCGGAACGAGGTGAATGCACTGTGAGTCAAACTTATCATGGTCATGGGGATAAAAAACGCAATCAATGAAGATTTAATGATTGAGTTTTGTTGTGTCTTGGTACAAACACCACAAGCAATCTATATTCTTATACAGCAGTATTTCAAATATGACCACACGTTTCCGTATCATTCCGTATAGTGTTGATTACGTCCATCAAGTAAACCCATCATTTATCTATACTGCAACAAATCTGTGGCTACATAGTACCTTTAAACTGCACCCACAGCACTTTATCAATTTCGGAAACTTCTCATTCCTCTTTAACATTCCATAAACAAAAGAAGGTCGTATATGTACACCGGACATTAACACAAAAAACGTTACCACCGCACTTAAGGCGTTAGATTTAACACAAGTGGTCATGGGTGTTGTCACGTTGTCAACCTCAATATGTCATGACAATTTCATGCTGCCGACTCAAGCAAGCACGACTTGTCGAGCCGATGCGTGTTGCATAATTGAAGAACTACTGCTAAATTATATGACACATTAAGCCTTGCTGAAGTGGATTAGGACTCCTTTGATATGGTATGGTTCATCACAGCCCTAGACTGAGAGAAATGGAAGGAGAGAGGCCTTTGCTTTGAAGAAATGGCTGAGAAAAAATAAGCGGATTAGAAATATAAAGAAAGAACAAGGGATTTAGCTTATTTAGATCCTCATTTGTTTTATTGGCAGCCTTTAACTTCTTCTACTTAGCAGTTTAATTGAAAACAAAGGTCTACTCATACGGAGAACTAGTAACATAGACCACCACGTTTGCTCCTTTGGTAGACAATTTATTTCCCATGATCCTGTTTTCTCACGATATTTTCGTTTACTGGTCTAAAGTGGTACTGTATTGCATGTTTCTGAGTGTCGGTAATTTCCTTCTGCTTGCATATATGGAAGTATATTGGAATGCCTTGGTTTTCGAGTCATGCTTTTACATCGGTTTACAATGCTTAGATGGGCATTACAGCTTTTATCTTGACCGTCTTTCCTGGCTTTTGTTTCATGTGTGGGAGTCGAGCTGATGCGAAGTTTTCAATTAGGAATCGATTTACTATATAGATATTTACAGCGTATAAAAGCAGCCTCAATTATTAAAATATTTCTTAACACTTCTTGCGTAGAGAGACACTTATACAAAGAGATAATTGCTGTTAACTACCTATATTAATTCTTTAAAACCACTGATTACATCAATTACATGATACCATGGATCTGCAAAAAATATATTTCCATAGATTACATAACTCACGAAAATGCACCCACGGCATAGTATTGTTCAATTGTTTGATTAAGTTACATAATAATACGTAGTACAGTTTACATTGATACTATAATGAAGTTATGCGCTAATCTACGCCTGTTAGTTACATCTGATCACGCAATGGACAGGTATTTAAGAAATTCAATCGATAAGGATGATTAGAAATTAACGTGTTTCGAACATTTGCATAAACTTGGTTTGCGTAATTGCGAAAGCATTTCTTGTTTGAATTATGCAAAGTATTTTTTATTTTATTATTTATTATTGGATAATTTGTTTTTGATCTAGTTTAATTAATTGACTACCTGTTTTTTCAATAAATTCATGTTAGAAACGTAAATTACTTAATGTAATCTTAGTTAAACGGCGCTCTCGTTTATTTGCGCATGTGATTTAAACTGATAGCTTAGTTCAAGCTAATTCCCTCGGACATTTTATAGACACCACAGAGGCACTATAAACAAGCTTCTAATTACCCGTAGTAGAACTTAAAACCACTTCCTGGTACATATTTACATGCACCGTGTGTATAACAATACTATGGTACCTATCTTCGTACGTAACACAGTAGCGACTGATACGTGATTGGACTCCACACTGACTCATCAGGATCCAATATGGCTGCCGTCATTCTTTTTTTGAATGCGTTTAGTTTTTAGTCGCCAGTACTGTTAAAATTGCTTCCTTGTCCGAATAGAAAAATAAATAATAGAAACTATTTACTGTTATCCTTTTGGATTTGGTACTCTGTAAAGGAAGGTCAAAGTAGGGACAAAGGTTGTATGAGACACGAACACGTCATTATCTTACTCATATTGCACTCTAGGGGATTACAAGTGCACAGTAATATGGTTAGTTACCTATTATTATTTATTTTACCTACTAATGTCTAATGCAAAAATACCTATTCAAAAAGATTTATGTTAAAGGCAAACTGCATTTTGTAAGTCAAGATAACCTAAACTTAATTTCAAAAACACTTTTCAAAGAGGCCCTCAACTACTAAACTTTTAAAGTCAGTTAAGGATTTTACTAGTTAAAATTAAGTGGACATCAAAATTTAATATATTTTAAGAAATGAACATTTTCTTATTTTGATTTATTTTCCGTAACTCATAGTTATAACTAACATAGGCTATTACAAGCTAAATAAATCAAACAACAAAGGCTAATCAAGGAGGCCTGTACCCAGGTCATCCAACTATTAAAAGAAGTGACAGAACTAATGAGAGTCCTTTGTTTTCTTAACAAAATGGCGTCACACTCGGTCTGGTGTCACGGACCACGGCTATAAAAGCGATCGGACAAATAATTGCTAGCGATTAGCGCTCGAAGAAATTCAATTGAGGTATTCGATTTAGTCGATTTGTTTCGTCACGGAAATTTTATTATGTGTTGAAATTAAAACGCAATAAGAGAAGTATATATTCTAGTGTTATTATACCAAATTAATACTAGCTAGATATTGCCCCACTGCTGCACTGCAAGACCAGTTTTTTTTTTGTCATTTCTCATCTATAGCTTTGACCATTGATCACCACGCCCATTGCGAGTTTTGTAGTTCATCATAAATTATTATATAGTTTCAGTTTTAAAACACATAATGCTATATTTAAATAAGTAATTTATGAGGAAAACTAAAAACCTAAGGTATGTAGAACTACGGGGCATAAACAAATAAGACCATAACTTGCATTTAACTAACGCTAACCAATATGACTTAATAACTGTGTTATATGGTCAAATGAATCATTCCTTTGTCACTTTACTGTATTTACTATTTTATTACATGTTATATTATGAGCTAGGTTTAAGCACAGAATAACTAATCGTTGGTATAAACCGAACTTACTAAGAGCTAGCGAGGAATGCTCTTAAACGGTGGTTTTAAGTACTTCAGAATGAAGAAATACCACATCATGTGCTAGATATTACTTATTTCATAATGATTTATTTTTAACTGGACTTCACATGCTTGCAATTCTTGTATGCCATGATTCGAGCTGAAGATATTTCTTTCAAGGAATGGGGCCCGCTTCTCATATCTGTTTTTTAAAATCTGGGTATTAACTCTATAAAGAAAGATACATTTTTTATTTAGAAGTTGCATACTAGTATTTTTTTATTTCATTTCTTAAGGTCACCAGTTTAATCTACTGTTTACTATTAAACACATTTGATAGATGTTAAACAGAAAATCAACCTTACACAAGATATTATACATGGAACCTTATCGCTGATTAGATTATTCCTACAATCAAGATTACACCATTTTCTCTTGATCATATAAATCCTGCTTACTGGCGAACTCTGTACGTAGACGTGAACGATGAGGGAACGCTAATGTATGATAAATCTGAAACACATGATCAGATGAGCGTGGCTAATTAATGACGGTGTCTTCAACCGTGGATTTATTGAGAAAAAGTTAATTTGTGTATTATCGAAGATGGCATATAATACTAATCTTCTATTCATAAAACGTTCTTAAATGTCTGCTGCAGTTAGTCTTAGAGGCAAGCTATTTACTGTTTCACCTGACTCAAGTCTGAAAAAAAAAATAAAAAAAAATTACATGACTGGTACATTAGGAATTACTAGTCATATAAAATTTTTCACAATGTATCTATTTCTAGAACTTCACAACGCAGCCTTCTACGATTACGCAGCTCTAGAGCAGGTATATTCCTAGCGATATAAATCGATGTAATTACCTGTCTAACTGCTTACTGTTTTTGTATTCCTGGTATATGTGTCGTCGGTTATAATTGATAGACCGCCAATACTGGGCTAATAAGTCTACTCTGCAAGGAAATTTCCGATGTGTATTTTCAATTTTAGGATCTATATTTGTCGGTAATGCGGTTGTTGTATATAAGATTTTCAGTTGCAAATTAGTATATATTTATCAGCATTGTATTATAGTGGTCTACTGCTGTCATTTATTAAGAATCGTCAAACGCCCGTAATTGTACAAAAGACTATCATCTATGTTTGTTTCTCTGCAAAACGGTGTACAAGTAAATAAAAGTATATACTTACTATATTATTTTTGTTACTTCATACTGAAACTAAATTATAGTAAGATAACTAACTTATAAGAGAGTATAATAAAAGACGAGTTATTAACATCAACGTTAGTTAGAAATACAGTCTTTATACAAATGCACTTATGTAGTAATAAACTAGGATGGTGTAGCAAACGAGTTATAAACAGCTGTCTTGCAATACGCAGTTCATTACAAAATGTCATTCGTATGTAAAATGATAATAAAATTGTAATCGGCTGAAGATACGTCGATACGGGGATTGATAGAACGGACAGATTAGATAAGTGAGATGTTTGTTATCAATACGTCGAGACCACGAGACGCGTGCACTTTGCGTTGTTAGAAAAACTTAGTACGAGAGACCCGAACGGCTGTTGCTGTCCGACTCATAAGAATCAGATCTTTGTACTTTTAGACGGTAACAAGAATAAAAATGACCACTGAATACTGTTATAGGGTCCAATACTTATAGTTGCTTAAAAAACAAATGCCAACACTCTACTTTCAAGAATAGAGTGTAGAGCGTTCTTTCTTTCAGATTTATGTTTTTTAGTTTTTTCAGTAGGTACGTCTTACGCTTTCCATAAAAATATTGGTAAAGAATATGGGCTTGAATCTTAATAATAAGATGTTTACCGTACATAAACTAAAATAAAACAAAAACATGTTAAGTCTCATATAAACTTTAAAAATATGAATCACTTTTTGATCAAACGTTAAACACTCTTATTTTCTCAAGCCTATTGCTCACATATTCTTAATTCTATAGAAAGCCTGAAGTGGAGAGACAAACAGATGTTTCTGGAACCATTCTCGTCTCTTTGTGATACTTACTGAGTAATTCTTTAGAATTCGATCGTTGTGTTCCATTTGTAGCAATTTCCGCGAATCAATTCTTGTTTGTCCGACGGTGCGCGTATCCGTCCATCCATTGATTTAATTACTTATGTTATTGCTCTGTCGATGGATTTAGTAGATTTTATCCATGACAAATAGATCGTTAATTTATAAGAGAAGCCTCACTTTTTAACGACTGTGCGATAACTATTTTGCTAGAAAGGTGAAAAAAACAAAAAACCTTACAGGAAATTTCGTAATTTCGAAATCATACTCGTACTGGCAAGACTAGACGAATATATGAGAATTATTTTAGTACAAGACATTTATTTGGGCAGTTCTTACGAGAAACAAGTCGAAAACGGGTAGATTCTCTAAGGTTTGGATTATAGTTCACGCTTTAAGCTCTAGTGATAAAAACTTTGATTGCTACTTCAATTAATGAAACATCTGGTTAATACTAGTTTACTTCGACAAAATTATCATGTAGGTAGTGTGCCATAAAGTAAACCAAGTATCAGTACCAGTAGTATCACGTATTAGTGGTCGAGCGCCATTTTCTTGTCCTAGAGGAAGTAAGAAGTGGCCCAAACCATATCGTTTATGGTAGCGTGGATAAATATTAATCACTACCGGACGCTTGTAAAATGTTTAGTATCGCAACTTAATTAGTCTGCAGTTCATTCATTAACTTCTTGAGGTTTTCTTGAGGTGACATAAAAGTTTGACTTTAAATTATTTCCTGCCGAGCCTCGGCCAAAGTTTATAGATTAAAATTGGCAACTATTCTAATGTAATTGAAGGATTGCTCTACAATTTTCAATCCCAGGAAAGAGATCATTCAATCACATAAAAATTAAGAGTCTTAACTATGCCATGTAACTACTTGAAAATAATCTAAATTATCCAACAGAACATTGGTTTTGGTATAATAAATTTTGTACTAGATTAAAAGCATTTTAGATGCAAAAGTTCTTTTCCTTTTACATCCATTTTCTATGTATGGCGTGTGATTGTAAGGAAAAGCGTGCACGTGTACTGAACATACCGAACCCATGATTAACTCTCCTAGTTTGGAAGAGATCGGACAAAGAGAATTCCAATGCATTAAGATAAAGCTACGTATACACTCGGACACTTATTTGTTGACTGTTTATACTGTGACACTTTTTGGTCGGGAGTGTATGTGTCGCAATAAAAGTCTGACATACGGACACTCGTGTTTAATCTTGTTCAGTGGGTGTAGAACGTGGTAGTACACATACAGTGTATGGTTCATAGTGTCTTAGTGTAAACATAGCTCTCAAGACGGGAACGCGTTTTTCGTGTTTTATTGGTCTAATCTAGACACAATATGACAAATAAATGGAAATAGTTTTATTCTTCATATTCAATAGTTATATTAAAAAGTTTTGTAACGTGTTTGGAAATTGAAAGAGGAAGTTTTTGTAAACTTTATTAATATTGTATCGTTACCACAAAGACGCAGAGAAAATCGGGTAAAAACGAATAATTGTGTTACTCATGAACGAGAAAACATGACAGTGTGGAAATTCCAAACTTTATTATGCAGTTTGTGGAATAGTTTAATTTGTGAAGTAAATAACAACAGCAACAGTTTCCGTGCAAAGAATTTGAAATTATATTAATACTAGCTGTGTCCCGCGGTTTCACCCGCGTGAATACCTAGGTCCCGTTCCCGGTGCCTTTGTATATAATAACAGACAAATAATTAGCAATAAATTAAAATTGCGACTATAATTTGAGATTTAAACTATCCTATCTCTCAAGTTGGATCGAACTGCACATGGTGTGCGAATTTTATTATAATCGGTTAAGTGGTTTAGGAGTCCATTGAGGACAAACATTGTGACACGAGATTTATATATATTAAGATGACGTAAAGGTTAATGTTTTGAATGTAACACATGTCATCTTATTTCTATCTTGTTATGTCATAGTGACATGTGGCTTTCATTTGTTTTACTTCTTTTCTGCACAGTACGAAAATAGCTTTAAAATATTTAAAATAGGAATTCAACAGGCATTATAAAAAATTGAAAAATTTCAAACGGCCAGTAGCAAACTTAAGGCTAGCCATACACGGTAAGACATCTGCCGCTGAAGTAAATTGTTAATTGCGCTGTAATTCGCAGCTGCCTCGCCGTTAAACTTAAATGTCAAACCTATAATCAATTCATTGCGAAGAACAACAAGCGACCGTTTAATCCCGATCTTCTTTATATGAGTAATGGTTTACTATAGCATCTTGCTACCGATTACCGGTAACACCTGACATATCGAATACATTACTCATGCTTTAGCTTACAAATTTATGGGCATTGTCTGATGTAAGAGTCACGCTTTTGTCCCTTACTCGGTAATGATGAATGAATAACTGCCAACAGGTTGCGATAAATAAACTATTACGATTTGACTGCAGGGCACTGCAATATCAATAACGAGAGGAAGAAACTATTTCTCTTATCTACACCTGCAGAATATATTATACATTAATAGAATCAATCGATTTCTAATGTCTATTTATATCGTGTCGTGTTACGTATGCACACCTTTATTAAAAAAACAATAACAAACAAAGCTAAAAGATCCAATTTCATACTTCACGGAAGAGCACACAAAAAACTAAATTAAAAAGAAATTAACTGCTGGCACGTGGCTTACTTTTTTAAGGCAAAGGCGTTATCGGCCATATGCCACGACGCGTGCCCTATGAACACCCTGCGCTCAACCAGCCGTATCCCGCTCGTGCTGATAAATATCGTTTTTTACATCACTACGTTCTTTTTTTAAAATTCTGCTAAAAGAGGTTTATACATAGGATTCTCGGAGAAAAACGGCGCGGCAAGAATTTAAACTAAGAACGCATTCGAAATATTAAATAGGCGCCCGCGTGTCAATGAAACATTCACATGCAAAACGATCTAAGATGTTGTTAGAATACATTTTCTATCGATTTGCATTCTAAAACAAGGTGAACAGACGTGTTCTAAGAAAATATTCAATACTTAAATATGAATAAATTATAGCCACAATCCACAGTGTTACATAACTTCCACACGTTATGGAAAATTAAGTTATTAAAGCTCATCTAAATTCAACCTTTTCTATAAACATGGCTTATTTTAGATTCGCTTCAAATAATAGTTGCAACATTGTAAAAAACCTTTGAAATTAACATACAATAACCTTTTTTTTTACAATTTACAAATGGCATCCTGTTTTCTAACCTACCCGTCATTATAACTTTCGATCACATCACTATAGGATACTTTTCCTTTCGCCCTGGGTACGGAAGTCCCTTCCCATATCTTTCAGTATCGAGTTATGGACAGATGTTACGAGACCGGTAAGTAACTGTTCGGAACTACGGAAAGGGGAATATCTACTATACAGGATGTTTCAAAATTAATCGTAGTATTCAAAATGCCAAGCATT
Organism: Autographa pulchrina; assembly: GCA_905475315.1. NCBI lineage: Eukaryota > Metazoa > Arthropoda > Insecta > Lepidoptera > Noctuidae > Autographa > Autographa pulchrina. Next base: position 3,953,546 of record FR997775.1, read on the forward strand.
GTATGGATGAATTTTTGTGTATTTTTTCACGTTATAACTTAACAGATTTGAACGAAGTTAGGCTCACAGTAAGGCTTACCGTGTAATTTGGATTAATAAAGGTTTTTAGATAAAAATATTTTTCTATTTCATGGTTTTTGTTTTAATTAGGGAATAATATAACATTACTCATTAATTGTTTACAATATTTGAATGTGCTTTATTCAACTTACTATACAAAATATGATCTAAAATTAATTTGCGACAAGTAACATTGCGAGAATCGACTCACGTTGGTTTCGCAAGAACAAAACAATAGCAACCGACAATCATACGCTGAAATGAATTATAATGTCATACACCTGTGAAACGGCGATTTGTTATACTTAACAATATCAAGATTTATCACTTAATAGATACAGCAAACTAGTAATGTATTGGTCTTTCAAAATGGCGACTGATTTACATTTATTCTGCCTAATGGGCAGGCATGTAGTGTTTATCTTGTACCGCAAATCTACATTGATGTGGGATATTAATTATCCTAGATGTTGTAGTAAGATGGTATCTAACTGTCACCATTTAGTGCCGTCGGTACCGTGTAGCGAGTTTTATCAATACGTCCTCCTTGTGTCACTGGTTTTCTGGTACCAAGAGGTAAAATGCGAGTTTTAACTACTTTTGATAAGTAATTCAAGGTTAATTTTAACATACCGATTAATTTGAATTAAATAAACTGTATGTCAAAATACAGAAAAAAAACTGTGTTTCTTCAAAATCGACTATTATACACAGAGTAAAACAGAAAAATTTTAGGTCGATTTTGAAGTGGCTAAATATGATGCTAAGCATGGAACTTATACACAGATCTTTAATACTTGTTTTTCCTATGTTACCTGCTCGTTGAAGCTATTTTAAAAAGCCTAAAGCCGAGTGGGCTCAGATAAGTCGATTATTTATTACATATATCCAACACAACCTTCCATACGTAACTGGCTTCTATACTTCGCAGTTATATCACTAATCTGATTACACCTTATTTGACCCTGATATAGTTCGCGTTAATTCGCGTAAACTACGTAAATTAAACACAATATTAGTACAGCATTAACTTTAATTAAATAATTAGGTTGTGAGTCATTATCAAAATTGTAAGGAATTTAATAAATACCGATTAATTGTATTATTTGCTCAAGTGTTATTTAACTCGTTATTGCTTTCCTTATAGGCCACGTTTTGGTACTTAAGTATTTGATATGTAAATAGCTTATTAAATGATTTCATATCTATGAAATAGAATAAAACTTGTACTTAATACGCGTAATTGAAAAATTATGTACTCGTTATATATAATTATGTAAATTATATAAAAATCAGCGAAAACTTTGATTTAAAAGTTAAAATTTAATTCAAATTACCAAGCACCATGTATATTAAACGGTGTGCATCGTTCCCGGGGCGATAAGGGCGCCTGCGATCTACCCCTGACACGCACAAAAACAGCTCACACCTGGCCGTAACCATAGAGATCAAATCACTACACATCGAACACTATTATTATCTACCTCGTTTTCATTCTAGCCTCTAATTCCTTGCAATAAGGTCTAATTTAACTGTAGTACTCAAAGATTGTTTGATGAAGCTCGTTCACAAATATCGATTGTTCGTGTGAAATATAACGGCTTTCTTTTGTTGATGTTTTGACAGGTTCGCGTCAGAAAAACGCCTATCTAGTTTTTAGTATTACACCCGTATATTGTGCAACAGTTACATTTTACATAGCCTACGATCATTGTACTCCGTAATTGCGTTAATAGTTTCTTGTCGTGTTTATAATTGAGACGCTTTGTTTATAAAACTGCAATTTAAATTCCGAACCATATTGCATTGGAAGAAAAAGTAAGAATAAATTGCGTTCTAAATTCCAAACCGCATTGGAATAGACCAATCATGGAGGGGCAGAATCCGTTATCTGTGCAAAAAAAAGCATGTCAAATAGAATTCCCGTTCGATTTTGGCGGCCGCGGGCTAGGACGAGGGAGGCGCATGCGCGTGCCGTACTGCGCGGCAGAGCGTGGCGTATGGGGACTGGGGAGCCGCCAGCAGATGACACGCGACCGTTACACCAGGTGCACTCGCCAACATATTTACACAGCGGAATTTATGAGCAGACAACAAGCGGGTGCGAAAGATAAGAGATGAACTCGTTACAGTATCTATCTATCTTTTTCAAGCGTGATCTTACGAGCATTTAAGGAGATAATTTAAGAGCCTTACAAGTTTCAAAAGCTGTATGTTTTTATTTACTTCACAATTTAGTAATGACGTTATGGTACGTTCCAGACATCATTCGATCAAATTGAGCTTGCTCAGAATTCTGATGTTTTACATTCACTTAAAGGTGACCTATCCTTGACTTCAATTTGTAGAAAGGAATCTGTCTATTTCCTTGCAGATGAGACGCAAAGCCTTATAAACAAACTTTATCTAAAATGTTTTCAATGGGACTCATTAGAGTTAGTTGCATCGGGTAAAACAAACTGCAGTCATTACCATAACTAACCGTGTCCATTTTATTATTGTCTAACGACCGCTGATTGTGGCCGTCAATTAGAAAGCCAATGTCCAGCTGTGACCAGACTGACTAGACAGAACAGACTACCTGACTCTTAATAAGCTCCACAGTAAACAATTTGCGTTTAAATATTGATTATAATTACTAACAAACGCAAAAAATCTAGCTCTATCTTCTGAGTGGGAATCAGAGCAAAGTCTTTTTGTACTGTTTTTGTAATATATCAGATTTTATGAGCGATTATCATATTATTTTTTACGACAATTACAATTCGTAAACGTTGGTCGTGTCTAATGGAGCGAAGTAAATGTGCGGTACACTTGGACTGGCTTTCTCTGGCCGTCAACATTTCCACTTATAAATATTATATCAGTGTCGCAAAAACTTGACGATGATTCCTCATTTCTTGTTGCCTGTTCAGCTGTTCTTTTTAGAAGACCTCCCCTTGCTGGATTCTGTTTTCCCTTATTTTAATTTCAATCTTCAACAGTTATGGTAATGAAGTGCGTTGATTCGGAATAGTAAAATATTAATATAAGTAGGTATACTAGTTTTTTTCGAAATCAAATATATACAAGTTTTGTCATATGCGGTATAATATAATATTCTAATATAAAATAAAAAATATAATATAAAAAATATAATATAAAAAAGTAAGTTGGCAAGTAAAAAAAAGGAAAGACAAAGTCGTCGTTCATCTTGAATTCATTTCCTTACCTGAAAACCCTTCACACTCAATTAATACTATTCAAAGTGATTACATCGATTGTTAATGAACCAATCGTTCATTGTTTCTTGAATGTCAGACAGAAATGAAGGAAATTGACAGGTGTATCGTACGTCGTGAAGGTTCGAAGATAACTTCAAGGTTTCACGAAATGTCACTATTTAGGTCGCCGATAAAATATTCAATGTCAAAGGAATGTTTCAGGTTTGAATTGTATGTTTTTTATATAAATGTTAAACATTCTAATAATAAGCGGATAAAAATAAACAACCTGTAAAAACAGCCTGTATATTAAAATAAAAGTATTTTAGGCAATTGACTTTTTTCGCTGTTATAATAAAGAACAATAATTTGAATTCGAAAATATCTGTTCCAAAAAAAAAAGAATCGCGAAGATCCGCCTCGTGTCAATATAAGTTTATTTGACAAGCCAGTTATGTGCTCAACCATAGATACCTTTAATAAAACATTTATATGGGCTCAACACAAAGTTGATGAAATTGATGTTGCCAGATAGAAGTTTCTGTCAATCCCTAGGATTTAATCCCTCAAGCTCGTCTTACGAGTTACGACACCCACACGGCTGATTACGTAGATAGTGGAGTTACATATTTCTGTGCCCACGGGAGAGGCAAAGTTAATAGAAAGTCCACACATTATGCCTATCTTATTTATGCACCTTACATATGAGAGGGATACAAAAATAGATTTTAAATTTGAATTTTGAACACTAACTAAACTTAACTGTCTAGCTATTGGGAAAACACGAGGTTATAAAAATTTTAAAACTACGGTTTATGCACAGCAAAATTAAAATAATAGTTAGTTCCCAAATAAAGAAACACAGTTTGTTTTGCTGTTTAAAATTTTACGCTACCTATAGGGGTGTAACAAAATTCGTTATCCCGCATTTCAAACGAAAAAGGAACACCTTTGCCTCATTTAAACGAATAAGAACAATAAAAAATATATATTTTTTAATATAGAATAGTACAAGTCCTGTAACGTAATGCAACTGCGTGCTTACAAATAGGTTGTAATGTAATGGTTGGTGTTTAGCGACAAAGTATTAATTATAATTAGATTCATACTGTCATGTCACAGTTAGTTGCACAATACTGCAGATTATAGTAAATATGCTAATTAGAATAATAGTAGGGTATATAAGGTGCTATAAAAACATCTGCCACGGCTTTAATGGGAGGTAGTATTGTGTTTATAGATTACAATAGTAAAGATAAATTATTGATTATTAATCATTTTTTTTTTCATACAAAAAAAATAACGTATAAATTTGAATTGATTTATTAATATAAAACCATCCCCAGTGTAGTTGCACTTTTAAAACACTTGTATGCCTGCGTATTATTGCGTACCTAGTAGATTATGTAGTGACGAACTAGTCAGCTGATTACAGTTTTCATTCACAGAAAAGATGGAAAGAGATAGCAGTTGTTTTCATTGACGAAGCGTCACATTGCGCGTAATTTGTGAACCACGTTACGCAGAATAGAGTCAATGTTAATTTAACTATTTTAGTCTCTCAAATTTAATTTACTGTTCCGGGGTACGAAAGTTCTTCACTATTGTAATCTATAAACATAATACTACCTCCCATTAAAGCCGTGGCAGATATTTTTATAGCACCTTATATAGTAAACACGTCCTTGAGTTATTAGTACTTATCTGTTATTTAAAAATGATGCCAATTACACTGTACTTTAACACGATTGAAAAGTTCCTAAACCATAAAATAAGTATATAAAAGTTCAAATAGTTACTTAAGCTATTTATTATTTAAGCTGCTTCTTTTCAAGTCAGTAAAGAAGAAGCGTTATAGAAAACACATAGGATAATTGTGACTTTTCTAATTGCTAAAAAAAAATATTTTGTTAATTAATTTACCCATGCTTATATTTTATACTTACTCTCCACCGCAAATAAACGGTAAAAATAAATTACAAAAACCAACCTTACTACATTGAAATAGACGCTATTAATGTCAAAATGTTACATTATTTGGTTTGTTGTACCCACGTTATCCGTAAACCTAAGGTTTTATTGCAACTGGTAATACTGGGTCTCGATATGTTTAGTATTACTACCAACGTTATTAAGTTATCTTTCCAATATTCTTATAAATTCCAGAATAAGCAAACACTAATATAGAGAGATAGATAAATAATAAAATCCAGCCAGACCACTAAGCAGAGCCAGGACCTCGATTCAGCTATTTTAAATGCATGTCAGTGGTCGGCCAGTATACTTGTCATTGTGCCTAATTTTCGTATTCAGATAAGCCTACAATAAAATCTCATTGAACTCTCGAAGGGAATGATCGTAATGACAGTTAGCAGAATGCCAATTATCGTAAAAATGACCAAATGAAGCAGGTCATTCTGTCAATTCAAGCAACTCTTAAATAGCTGAATCGAGGCCCAGTAGTCTTAAAATTTATAAGTACAAATACTGTGGTATAATTATTTAACTAACTTATAAAGTTATGGCTTAAATGTTATTACGTGGATTATGTAATGAGACTTTTTAAAACAAATAATTTTATTAAAAAACACGCTCTGTAACTGTATCTGTGAAAACTTTTTTGTTTGTCCGCTGAGCATTAGGTACCTGAAGTTCCGTCCCAAAAGTTCCAAACTTAGATGAATGATTGGTCGAGCGCGCGAGACCTAAGACATCTAAGGTTCCAAACTTACCCAAAAATATATGCCTTTCCTTATGCAAAATGAGCAAAGATCAAATAATAATTATAAGAATCTACTAGTTTTAACAAGCAAGATATTAAAAACATTCTCGTAGCCATTAGTTATCTAGTTGTCATCTTATGTAATGGCGGACCTTTAATCCCTGCATCCCATACCACCACTCACAGGTATTGCGTAGGTTGTATCAAAACCAGTTAAAATTAAAATTACCGTACATCTTACTTATCGATGTAGAAAGTGTTAGAATTTAATTTTAAAATGCTGAACACTTTCGTATTTTGACTTATATACATTACATCTGAACACTTTAAGTACAATTTGAAATGTGTATTAATATTGACTTATAAATATAAATAATTATTCATTTATCCCCTTTATATGTATCTTTCCTCTCTTTTTATTATTGTGATTTAATTCTGGGGATTAAAGGAACGTTATTAAGTAATTTTAGTCTCATAAAGAGGTTTTTTGTTTTTGTTTGTTGTTGATTTATTTCCAATAAAAAAAGAAAGAGAATTTACAAAGCTTAAGTTATACGTAACCTTATTAATTACTCGTCATAGTATCAAAATTCCTAGTGCGTAACATAACATTTACCTGGAAAATACTTGCTCCAGTTTTTATAGGAAAACAACTAAAACTGTGGTCATAACAATAGACTGATCGCCGTCATTCAATATAGTTCGTTCTTTGTTAGTTTTTGCGAACATCGGAAATGGGGGCCATCGACTCATTAGCAATTTATTGTAAACGTTCTCACAACTGATTAAAAAGCTTTGTAACCGTGCCTTTTCCTTTTGTAAAAAAAACTAAGTGACATTATAGCTATTACCATCTTCGTGATAACTTCAATATTTTTTTAAATAAATGTAAGATGTCAATTGGTTTACTTACGTGCGTCGTTTTCATGGGAAATATCCCACAAGTGTGATTACGAGTGTGGTTGTGTATTATAAAATCATCGCCTGTAATAAATTTATAATAATATCAATTTAGGTACCAATAACATGGTAGGGACAATAATAACGTGGCTTGTTGACAATTTATGACCCAAAAACATAGACAAAACGTTTTTTTTTTTTTTGTAGAGATCTTTGCAGTTAGCCTGAGCGCAGGCTTTGACTGCTTCACCGGACTTTTGGCGAGGACCTTAAGGCCTCCAGCCAGAGCAATGGGAAAAACTACTAACTACGTCAGCAACGTCCACTAAGGGCACCCCCTGCAGGGTTCGGACCTCGACTTAGTGCGTTGCTAACAATCTTAATAAGGCAAAACAACAAGGGATGGCTGGATCTAAGTTTTTATTATTTAAGGACATATTTTTATTGCTAGTTTGGCCGGCTCGGGCCAGCTTGGTCTAGGGACGGGAGGAGTATATAGACAAAACGTTTTGTTTAAGTTTTGTATGGAATTATATAATTCCTAGGCAATTTATTTAATTCAAAAGTCAGTCGCAACTAATAGAGTCTTTATGAATCAGCTTGACAAAAAAACGGCTTCATTAATCTTTTAAGCAAGTCTGTTTACTGTATCATGCTCAAACGAGGAGATATTTTTTCATAGAAAATTAACGTGGGTATGCCATGTATAATGTGTTAATCGCGATTAATCACATAAACATGACGTGATTGCTTGTCAATCATTATGTGAGTCACTCTCTACAAATATCTCGTAATAATCGAATAAATACTCGAGACAAGAATATCAGATTCCTTCAATAAATCGAGTTATCAATCAGCTAATATAGTTATCGATTGACTAACGTGTATTGGTTATTGTTACATTACTATGAATCAGATAGCAGTTGACTCAGACAACCGCAAATCGTAGCGAACTAACCTAATGTGCGATTGAAAACACATTGTTGGTATATCAATAAGAAGTTACTAATATTGTACCTATTGTATCGTGAATACTTAAATGGTAGATAGATTAAGAATTAAAGTCCAAGTGCGAAGTCGTGATTTCAAACCTCGCACTAAGGAAATATTAGTAACGTTAACGTGTTATTACATAATTAAAGCTTGTTTAGAGGCATCATTATATATTAATCTCCTCAACCCTTAAATCTATGAGAATTCTATTGTGTTGCCCAAAATAAACGCGTCCGGCACACAATTGTTTGTGTAATCACCGGACCGTTAAAAATCTCAGTATAGTCCAGAGCAAATCTCAATACTAACTGAGTTATTATTTATGTACGACGAATTGAAGGGGAGAAATCACAGTCTATGTGTGAACGCCCTTGCATTTTGTGCACAATAGCCTCTGCAACGGTTTTTAACATCTGCTCGACCCTGAATGAGACTTTCGTGATTTGCCACAATTATTATTATTTCAAAAGCACGCGGCATAGCGCCTTGGGTTGTGTTTTACTACTTTTTTCTTAGTATTGTAAGCAATCAACACAATAGACGTAACAAATTCCCATGACTATGAAACAAAAACAAAACAAACTTAACATACGAGATAATTTGGCCTCGACCGGCGCAGGCGGCCGGGCCGTCACGCGTCGTGGGCCACGCACCTCCGATACTCCTCATAATGGACCAAGACATTACGTCACTGACACCGATCATTAAACCCACCACCTTAGACACGGTATTCCCACGAGTCATTTACCTATTGATTTTTTTCTTTCCAGGATGTCCAATTTTCAACGAACTCGCAGCAAAGTTTGGTGGGGTGATTCACCGCCGCACTTAGGAAGTCCGGTGGCCCAGCCAGAGTGGAACCGAAACAATGAGGCTCGTGAAGATCCTGAGTGGGAGCCGCAGCTACCTCATTGGATAGCCAATCAGCCTGAAGCACCAAGACATAATGTCGCCGAAGAAATCGCGCCACCTGTACAGATTAACCAATGGCCTCTACGCCATGGGAGTCCCGGCAGTCACAAGAGCCAGGATTCCGGGTTTTCGGATTCAGACAGTTCCCCACCTCCTTCACAATATTATCAGTCACCAGAGACTGCTGACAGTAACAAATCATCCAGCAGCAGCGACTCAAATAACAACGAAAACATTACCGTGAAACAAGCTGCAGATTTTCAAAACACATCGCAGAGTAAAGATGTGAGTAATGTGCTGGTTGATAACGTCAGCTGTGGCTATCCAACACCGAAGCCGCGGCTGAGGAGCAGCAGCGTCATACAGACGCCGTATGACCTGCAGAAGTATTGTGAAATACACCGCGACGAGGAACACCTGGAACTATTCAAAGATAAAGACACTGAAACCAGAACAGAACAAAAGTACCCAAGTCCGAAGAACATCAACATCGACAAAGCTAATAAAGAAAACTTGAATAATAATTTAAACAATAAAGTTAATGCTAAACCTAAGGTTAAAATTGACAATAAAGTAGAAATTAAAGTCGCTCCTCCGAATAACGTAAGTACTAAAGAAAATAATATTAATCATAAAAGTGCAATATTAAAAGATACCAAAGACATACCAGATAAAAATATTAATGTTATAAGTCCATCGAAAAAGTATCCCGTCAAGAAGTCGTTTATATCAAGTACGGAAAGCGACAGCACCAAAGTTAGTAAAGTAGCTAAAGTAAAGGATTTGGAAACTAGTAAGAATAAATCTGATGAGAGTTTAGAATACTTGAAGTTAGAGGACAATAACCAAATAGCTGTAAACAATCAACCGAGAGTGAGAACACCGATATCAAACATAGCCTACGTACCCACTGAGAGAATATCCACATCTAAAGTAGAGTACGCCCGAAGTTTGTCGAATGAAGACAACATGCCTATATCCACGACACCGAAATTCCAAAGAAATAGACTGAACAAATCTCTGAACTTCGAAGCACAGAGGTTAGATCAGCAGATACTTGACATTCACGAAGGTTATCATTCCTTAGGATACATAGATGAGGAAGTTATACCTGCCATTGAAACTATTCCAGAACAAGAACAAATGCATAAACCAGCTAAGGCTATACTTGGCAAAAACATCATGGACAGTCTTCACTTAAAACCTAATAAGAAAGTAGGTCCTAAATCTAAACAACGCATGGCTACTAAAGGCGATAGAACTAAGGAATTGTTCAGGATATTCCCTAAGAAAGAAAAGCCAGGACTGGTTGATAGCCACGCCGGTGGTTACCTCAACGGTAGCCGGGTTCCATGTCTTGGTCTACCAAGAGCTAAAGACCAGGACTCGTGGGTTATTGTTGCTCATCCCGAAGAGATGTTGATACCACATTACAACGAAAGACTGGTAGCTACAGAGAGTGAATTAAACCTCAAAGCAAAAGATAAACCCGAGGAAGATTATCTCAAGAATGGCCGCGTTACTCCACCGCCACAGTTCCAAGACAAGCAGAAGACTCCTTACGAAGCGAAGTCTAGAATGAACAAGAATTTGACACATGACTCTAAAAGGGAGAAGTTAAAAGGGGAGTTGGACTTTGTGGATGTCCAGCTGAACCCGGCCTGCACCTCTACTCCTAAGATGCTGACTCCTCACCAGTTCATGGAAGAACCGAAAAGTGAGAGGAGGAGCACTCGAAGAGTCAATTTATTGGATAACTTTAACAACAGGTAATTTGGCCTCATGTAATTTAATCTTTTTATTTTAGAAGTATTTACTTTCCCTTCAAATATTAATATATAGAGAATAGTCTCAAAAATATGCAAAAACCTTTTATATCCTTCCGATAGTAGTATTAATAAGGTCACATTAGCTATTGACCTTACATTTAATTCAATATCCAACGTCAACTCATTACAAAAGGTTAACTACTAAAACCTTTTATCGTTTATGACAAACATGTAATTGTTTTTAAATGGCCTACATCATCTTCATGTTATGGATACGTTACTATTGTAGAACGTAATACGCTCGTGTTCTGTTTTTTTTTGTCCATACACTTAAGCAAGTTATCACCACCAAAGAAGTAAATTTATTCTAATCGTTTTTTTTTGTGTAGTTTTGGCTAAATAACTCATTGTTAAACTTTTTTGCAGCAACTTCCATTCCAGAGTAGTTTTAAACAACCAAGACGAGATCCTCTACCGCGAGCGATCTATCGACCAGACCTCATTAGAGCGCCTATGTGAAAGGAAACCAGAGCCTGTTCAGTACTGGCTGTGCGACTTAGTGGGGTCCTGTGAGAACGAGTGCATGACGACACTACAGAGCAAGCCGTTAGGCGCTGAGATGAAGGCTCTGGTGTCTGCCAGCTCGGCCACCATTACGGGGAATATTAAGAAGGTGCAGACACATGGACAGATTATAGTGCACCAGTATAGTGATGTTTTAAGGTAAGGATATTAAATTTGCATGGATTATTTGTGACATCAAGAGTATATAAATTTTGCATAAATTACGTGTTGAAGATTTTAATCAAATGCGTAAACAGATTTTAGATATCGATATTTATAAAGATAATCAACTGACGAAACTTTCACAATAAACTAATCACAAATTTTAATTTTCATTCCATTACTCCACATACATATTTCAATTCAAACGGAAACAAGTATGTCTACAATTATTAACAATTAGCATATTCAATCAACATGTAGTTATGTAAAATACTTTCACGTTTTGCAGGCAAATTGAATCTGGTAAACCAAATGAGGAGCAAATATGTTTGTTGGTTGCCAACATCAACGAGTTCGTGTTGGCTCACAGCATTACCTTGAATACTAAGCCACCGGGAGAAACGCCTGAAAGATGGGACAAGATTAAGAAGTCACTGCAGATGTACTTACAGAAGTTGATAGAAGTGGGAGAAGATATCAAGGTGGAATTGAATGAGAGTAATGCGGAGTGGAACTTGGTGATGAAGCATCTGGATACGCTGATCGAGATATTCTTGGAGACTACGAAGGCTGTGCTTGTTCAGCAGATGAAGGTGAATATCAAACTTTATACTTATGCTTTAGGAATGCTATTTAATTTTCTTTTTGTCACTTTGTGAGCGGAGTAAGGATAGGCGAATAAAGGTGCAATCTTGTAAATGTTTAAACTACTAGGTTTCGTCTAACTACAGTTTTGCGTATTGATTCATATTAAATTTCTACATACATTAGTTGCTGTAAACAGTTAAAATCTGAAGCCCTACTAACTAATACGATGAGAAACAACACACTAGGATTTCATTACAAAAACATTCTCTTCATTCCCAGACCCTCGTCTCAATAATCGAAGAGCCACCATCCGACATGATTCTGAAGAGCACTCTAACCTCCATCGGTCACCTCGCCATGTTGAGTGACGCGACAGAGAGCGCACTCCACGAGAAATGCATGAAAATCATGAAGAGTATTACGGAGCTGCCGTTTGTCGACTGTGCAGTGCCGAGGGCATTGCTGACAGCTATTATAGAATCCAACAAGAGTTCTATTAAAGCGCTGTCTTTGAGAGCGTTAGCGACTGTCTGTGTTACGGGAGAAGCGGTTAAGCAGTTTGAAGAGGTGAGTTTGACTTATGTGATATTATTCAAGTAGTTTTCCTGTTTAATGTTTCGCAAGGTTTAAGAAATATGCCATATATACTGTAAATTTGTTTCCCAAAATTTAGACCTGTCAGTACCAAACATAATATAATGTAACTCCTTATTTCTCTAGGGTGGCGGCATAGAGATAATATCAGACATTCTATCAGACCGGTCCAACCCTGAGCCTCAGATGAGAGAAGCCATCACCGTGCTAACACAAATCACGGCGCCCTGGCTGCGCGGCCACTACGACCTGACGCAGCTGCATGTATACCTCAACGCTATCGTCGAGAATATCACTGGTACGTAGTACTAGTAATAATAGTACTATTTCGTAAAATATCGCCAAACTTCACAACAGTTTGTTGGCGAATTTTTATTAAAGTTAAGTCGTACAAGTCAAAATGTTATAGTTACCGACCACTAAGTTAAAAAAAAATGTATTGGAAACAGTGTATAATTTCAAGGTCAAGGCAAATCGATATTCTATAAAAAGATTCTTGAGTATATCTTAACATAACTAAGTATAGTTCAGACAACAGACAAAATAATATATTAGTCGCAAAACTGGAAGTCTCGAAAAAGTTGAATTGGAATGCGCGTAGCGACATCTAGTAACGAGTAGGGCAAACTACAAAAATTGGACTACCGAATCACCGGAATCACCACATATTCTTTAATAGTAATCATAGTTTATTTTTCATAAAAACCTAAAATATTTTTAGAGGAAGTCCTTATTATAATACGTACTGTCTCTTAGAATAACAAACAACAATTTTCCGCTTCATTTCACAGCTCTGTAAAAAAAACTGAATCATTCAAATATTTATTATACTGCTGTTGTTAACTGAACTAAGTTTTTGTATCAATGAAACACAGCTTAAATGTGAGCTATGTTATATAAAAACTAAATATTCCATTACCAAAACATGTTGTAGAGTTTTTTCCGCAAACAAATACCAGTCGCACACAAAAAAAAATTGTTACATCTCCTTCAAAAGCCGCCTTATTAAATATCTTAATTAAAACCCTATTTTAATGTAATTGCATATCTTGTTTTTTGTTTTTCGCTAATATATAATTAACAATTTAATTGCAGGTATTCTTTCCCGCACGGAGTGTTGCCAACTCCTACTGCTGTGCACGGCGTGTCTCGTCAACCTGGTGCGAGAACTGGAGTTGGAGCGCAAGGACGATGACGTCACGCCTAAGTCTGACATAGTCGAGGTGTTCACCAAGCACAAGACTGTGGAGCGGCTGCTGGACGCTGTGAAGCGGAGGGGACCTAACATCTCCGTGTTCTTACAAGTAAGTAGTTTTGCAATCTCTATTTTGTATGCCTTTTTGTTTGGGTGATTTCTCATCCGGCTTTGTATAACCAACGTTTTTGGAAAAAAAGTTATTTGATTTTTAAATAAGGTTGAGGAGGATTTATTGCAGGACGACAGATAACATCAGCCACAAATTGTTACACAGAATTACATGCTAAATGGCCCTAATTAATTTATGCACTTTCGTTAAACTTATGTCTCTTTTTCCTTCTGAAGGAGCAGACAGCGTCCCTACTGGCATCACTGTCTCGCCTCCCGCGCAGCCTGCTGCTGCTGTCGCGGCAGGCGGCGGTGAGCGTGGCGCTGGTGTGCTTCTCGCGCCCGCCGCCCGCCACCGGCGCCCGCGCCGCCGAGATGCGCGCGCAGGCCCGCCTGCACTGCCACGCCGCCGAGGCTATTGCTAGGTATGTACCTACATAGCTATGGTCTTCCTTACTGAAGAAACAAGTAGGCTTCCCTTCTAGCGTCATTATCTCGTGCCAACATAGGAAGCGCTGCATTAATCCTTACATACACTGCTTCTCAACACATCTGACAAGCCTTTGCGCGATACATAATTGGGTCTAGTAGAATAATATAAGAATTATCTATTAAATCTTCTTTGAGTCGTTAAACGCTCCATAACAAATTTGTCATATGTACACAAAATAATTATTATGAAAAAACTGTCATATTTGATGCCAAAAACATAGACGGCAAAAAAGTTGTATAATTGTTATTTTTCTACGTTGCATGGGACCAACTTTATGTATGAGTCAACTGAACTACTAATAACAGCATTTTAAAGAACTTTACCTAACCACCAACATTTGTCACCAGGCTATCAGTGATGCCGGACGTGGCGCACCAGATCGTCCAGCTAGAAGGTGTTCCTCTCCTTACCAAGCTGGTAAGGCTGCAGCGAACGCGGCCGCACCTGGAGACCAACCCCGACCAGACTCTCATCCACTGCCTGAAGGCGCTGCGGACCATACACAAGCACCATCCTACCGCATTCGACAACCAGAAGGACCTCGAAGAGATGGTCAGGCCACACCTCATGGAGTCACTTATGTTGTTCTCAGCTAAACAAGAGAGCTACGTTTAGTTTTCTTGCAAGGAAAAACTAAACGGAATGGATGTGACTCCAAATTTGAAGATTCGAAAAAACCCATCAATTTGGACTGGTATGTGGTATTGGATACCGAAGATTATATGGACCAAACTTTATTTATATAAAGTGCCTTATCGTACCTAAATACAATTATTATCCAGCAGGATAAGTATGACTAATTTGGGTAGAAGCTGAAATGAAATCGAGACGAATTAAATTTAAAGATTTACAACATATAAATTTTATGCAAATGAAATTATTCGATATTATTGAGGTGTATTGTATAACTCACCAGTAAGAAAAATACTTCCTTTCTTTTCAAACTCGAATAAAATTCTCGCGAGACTGAATTGTTAAAATATTATATTCTACTTGATATAACGATATATCTAAAATTATTATTTATCTTTATAAATTTCATAAAAAAAAAAACTGAAATGAGTTGCAAGTATCGATTAGTAATCGCCTAAAACATCAATAATCGATTTAAAATTGAATGTTTATCATCAAAACTGATTGGATAAGAATTCAATTGGACAAATGATATTCTCATGCGCTATTACCTTATTGCATTGTGTTTTTAAACCTTCCTTTATCACGGTATTATTTAGATGGTTTTGTATATTAAAGATTGCCATACATTCCACTTGATATAAAAGTGTTGCTGTATATAAAATTCTAATGTTGAAATTGAGCACTTAAGTACATTAAGCTTTGTAAATAACGCGTACTTGTCTACTTAAACGTTTCCATTAAAACGTTTTACTATTTATCGTATGTAGTTTAGTCCAGAGGCCATACTATCGTGAAATTACTTTTACTAGTCCTTATTCATTCATATACTTAATGTATGCTATTTAGTGGTAGTTTATTAACTTAATCATGAATGTTGTAAAGCCATGACAATAAAAAAAACCGTAAAATATAAGAACTTGTGGCCAAAAGACCAACTGCCAAAAAGTTAAAATAAAAGATGGTGCGGATTTTGAAATAACCTGTCATTCTGCGTTTTCTTTGACTTCAAATTATTAACTGTTTTTAACCTTCTATGTTCGATTGCATGCATTTTCTTGATTGTAAGGTATTACAATCTATTTGTTTTGTACACAAGTTCACTCTCATGACAACTCTAAATAGTATCACATCGTCGATACCACCAGTAACTTTATTGTAAACTAGTATTAAGTGATGTACTTACATGTATACGTATTGTAAAGAAATTGCGATATGCGGCAAACGCCACTGTTATCTGTTTATAATAAAGTATATTATCGATTATATTTGAGTTTTATTGGAGTATTCTTATTAATTAAACACTTTTTTCTGAATTTAAGTCAAAGTGAATGTATTCATTTGATGACAAATTGTAGGTAGGTACGTTTTATGGACAAAATTCACGAAACTTGAGCAAGTTTATCTATCTTGCAAAGGCATATAATGCTTAAATATGTCTTGCAACCTAGCTTATAAAGTAAAACACTAGTCATCAAATTCCTACTTCTATTGTTATACATAAGTAAATATAAATATTATTGACGAACAAGGAAATGTGGACTATGTTAGGGTGCGTCCACATCTGACGAACGAGCATAAACGAGAAGCTCGCGAGCATGCCGCAAACGCACTAGTGTCAAAAACGCCGTCCGCCAAAGGTGCGCGCGCTGCTCGCGCCATGCTCGCGAGCACATCGCGAGCTGCTCGTGTAATGCTCGTTCGTCAGATGTGGACGCCCCCTAATGTAACTTTGCTTTGGAAGAAGATATTTAAAAATAATTCCAATCGACGAATAAATTAACAATTGAAATAAAGTCTAATTTACTGATAGAAATAACCTTTTATTGTATTTAATGTATCACTAAAGTACATAAAGCTACGGTTTGAAACTACTATAGGTTTTACAGGCTGTAATAATTTCAAACTTAGGGGTAGTCTATTATGGAAAGTAAAATAACATACCTCAAATCTACACTAAAATATAAAAGAGATACATTTAATTAAACTAGTTATATCATAAACCACACTTTTAAGCTCTGCGTTTTTCCTTTGGGACTGAACAAGGAGGACGAATATGCCACATTGTGTACCCTTTGGGGGTTCTAGACACATTCACAACAAGTAAGAAGATCGCTGTAAACGCCATTATACCTAACGCCTGAAATAAAAATATATTTGTAAAGTTGCTATTGCTCTACGTTAATAGCAAGGCGTCAAATCCGGAAAAGTACTCTTGATATTCGAATTTACAATGTTAATCTAAGAGTCAATGAAAGTTTAGGACTGATGTACCGATTAGTACATCAAAAAATACCCATAACTAATGGTCGTCGTAGATTACCCGTTTCAGCTTGTTAATACTCCGCTATTGACCAGACGAATCAGGATCCATCGGGAAATATAAAGGTATCGTAACCTTTATTAATACAAAACTTTGTGTATAAGAACTAAATAGCTACTATCATTATTATCAGTCATCAGTGCATATCATATTAGACTAAGCTACCTTTCGTAAAACGAAATAGTCAACAAATGTTATAATAATTTTAAATAATACTTACGTCTGACAGTTTAAGAAGTCTCAAAAGAATTATTGTGATTATAGTTAACACCAGTATTATCGCCAACATCCATTTATTCATCATCTAAAAGGAAATAACAATTAAATTTAATTATGACGTAGGTAGATGATTATTTAGAGCCAGAACTGTCCCACTGCAGGGCAAAGACCTCCCTTTTTCTCTCTCCACACGTAGGTAGATATATAATAATATAATTAATTAAATCTCCTAACATGAACCTGTTTCCTATCTAAAACTCAGAATGGGACTATTAAAAATATTGAATTATTAGCCGTTGATCGCCGTCGAGAGCCGCTTGTCGCAGTGCTTCTAAAAGGCGCCTTAATATCCGTATAGTGTCAACAAATCGCTTTGTCCAATAACAAATCCCAATAAGCCCTTTTTGTACATAATCTATTTAAATACTGTGACCTTTATTATATAGACACAAAATATATTTATATAGCTTACGGTGCTCATAAACTTAACTATATCCCGGCAAAATTCTTGTTGTTGTAATCTTGTAATTGTAATCAACTTCTTGTTGACTTGGATTTATTTCCACTATTTTATTTTGTTGCTATACGAGATGACAAGCAGAAAAAGTATGGAAATCCAAACTCTTTTCTGAATTATAGCCAGTATGTTTGTGTAAACAAATTTTAGCTTTGATTGGCTCAAAAACATGTTAATTGCAAATAATTGAAAAATAAATGTATAGATAAAATGACTAGCTCACAACAGTCACAACTTTGTAAATACGATAGGTATAACATTCGCCAGTGCAGCTTTATCAGTAACTCATGACTTATTGTTAAATCCTGTGATGACTCAGTCTGTTCAAGATCTAGGTATATAGTTGTTATTGCAGTGTTTAACTAAACTTGTACCTATTTGACATAAGTAGGTACCTACTCAATACTTAGAGACAATAATACAATAATAATTTTCTACAAACCACAAAATAAAAGAAGTGTCAATAATTATTTTTTTTTGTTTATAGCTAAAAAAGAAAGCATTGTGGATGTTGAAATGAAAAAAAAATAACAAAAAATTAAAAGCATGTTTCATGTCAGAACAGTTTATGATTTTATAAATTTCTTCTTAAACTAAGCAAGCATCATCAGATTTCATCCATAAGACTGCTTGACATTTTTAGAGTGAACTATGTCCACTGTAGTCTCATGACAAGGTCTTAAATCTAGGTCATAGACACCCAAACAAAATTTATTCTCCGGTGCTTTGTAGAAATCTAGCCCTCGTCCGATTTTTATTATCCAACCAGAACCTAACCTGTAATGAAGACAAAACAATTTTTTATAATGATGATTACATTTATGCCTCCTTAATTACTTTTCTCTATGTATGCATCTACAGTTACATAATATAAAGTTAAAATATAGACTAAATATAGACTTGTGAATAAAATGTATTGCACAAAGAATAGAGTACCTACTCATAAAATAGTTCAATTAGCAAAGCATGAAGAACATGGTTTTTACTTTTTTTACACAATGAACAGCTATTGAAATGAATCTTGACTTCATAGAAATAATCTACACCAATTTAAATGTCTGTTCAAGTAACAGTTATGAGTAAGCAACTTACGTAATCTGGCGGTCGTGTAAAGTCTCTGAGTATTTGATAACAAGTTTAACCCTGTATTTAGATAAGTCTGTACTTAAGTTGCTAAACCATTCTCTCTGGTCCCCTTCTGAGCGGCCATCCTTTGATGTGATTAGTTCAATTAATTGTAGATTTGTACAAGATCGGACCAGTAACTCACATAGCCTTAGGAAATTCTGACACTGAAAAATAATAACATACACAGTAATTTTTTTTTTTAAATTAACTTGAAATTTTTAATTATATAAGACTTGAACCAAAATATGGGAACATAAATAATTTAAATATTATGTGATCACAATGTATGATACACCTAGGCCTATTGTTGAGTAGGCTAGGTGTCTAAAGAAGTACAAGGCTATTTAACACTTACTTTTTTTGCATAAGAGTTGAATCACATAGGTCTAATTGCACATGAAACAAAAATTAACTTACCTGGTGGAAACTCCTAATATAAGGGTCCTCAACAGAAACATATTTTACATCTTCATCTAAAAACCTGCCGAACAGAGTCTTATAACTGTGTCCAGTAGAGTTGTTCTCTATGTGCACCTGTTCATGGAACTGGCCAGCTTCTTTCTGCTGCAGAACCAGTTTCTTGATTGATTCAGCCCTATTCATATACTCCTCCACTTTTTTTCTAAGATAAGTCTTGGCTGAATCATCCACTTCACCTGATAGAACAACACTCATTAAAAAAAAGTTGAACAGATAGGTAGATTAGGTAGTAAACAATGAAAGTGAGTGATTTGCTTACCTTTTATTTTGTCTACTAATATTTGTAACCCTTCTTGATAACAAACTAGCGCTTCTGTGTACCTTTTCTTTGTATCCAACTCCACCCCTCGCTTTAGTATGTTCACAGCCGCACTTTCTATATTCATGTTTGTAAAAATGTTATAAAACTAAATAAAAAACACAACTAATGCTTCCCCATTTGACTTTATCGAT
Source organism: Autographa pulchrina (assembly GCA_905475315.1). Classification (NCBI taxonomy): domain Eukaryota; kingdom Metazoa; phylum Arthropoda; class Insecta; order Lepidoptera; family Noctuidae; genus Autographa; species Autographa pulchrina. Next base: position 3,973,565 of record FR997775.1, read on the forward strand.
AACAAAACTTGTTTACTAAGCAAATAATGACAATGAGTCGCGATGGCTCTAGATTTTATTTCATTATTTAGAATTTTATCAGGTTACAGACTATCTCGTGCAGGATATAAGTAAAGTAAATAATATAAAGTAGTGGTTTGCACCGGAGCAGTGAGTACCGGAGAATCTCCGGTGATAAACCGGTAAAAGTAATCGATTAAAATCACCGGAGATTAATCGATTAATCTCCGGTGAATTAATAAACATATTAGTATATGATTGTTTTTTATTTTTGTTACATTTTAAATACTCTTAACTAAATTATTTAAATAATATTTTTAATACACAATTTTATTCATAATTTTTTAGAGCTTCTATAATTGTTTGTTAAGTATATTCTCGTTTATATGTTCTTGTTCTTCATCCCTAAATCCTAATTCCTGCATTTCTGTCATTACTGCTACATCCACAAACCGTTTTTGCGGGATCGATTTGTTACACTCGTAATCGATATTATCAGGGGCCCGAGTCTGCTATTTACACTCCGCAACAGTGCGCTCACAGTTGCATCGTCCGGCGGCGCTCGGGCCCTCTCGGGTGCACTCGGGCCGGTTCGGGCCGCCCGAACGCGCACGAGTCGCGCCCGAACCAGCCCGAGTGCACCCGAGAGGGCCCGAGCGCCGCCGGATGATGCAACTGTGAGCGCACTGTTGCGGAGTGTAAATAGCAACTCGGGCCCCAGGACTCGGCCAACGTTGTGCGTACTCTTCTGACTCGTACTCTTGACTGCAATTTGTGACTTCATCTTCTGAAATCTTTTTTTTTTTTATGTGGAATCATCAGTTAGATCAGAAAGAGTCTTTTCAACAACAGATTACATTCTCAATAACCGAAGAAATATGTTACGTAGTGACGCAGTTGAAATGTTAAGCTTTCTACATGAAAATCATAATTTATTAGAATTGTAAAATATATATTTAATGACTACAGAATATTTTTCAATTAAAATGTTTTCACCTCCGCCTTGCATTTGACCAGTTTTTTTTATAATTTTATAGGATAATTAAACGTTTAATCAATAAAAAGTGTGTGTTATCGTTTTAAACTCCTAATAGAACCTGACCAAGAAATCAAAACACTTGATTAGCCTAATTTAAGTTACAATTTAAATAAGCTTTATTCTCCGGTGAATCACCGGAGAATAACCGGAGATCGCTCAATCACCGGTGAATTCAATCGGTTGTCAAAAATTCGCTCCGGTGCAAACCACTAATATAAAGTTTTTATGGCTATATTAAGATTTCAATTTTTAATTTACAATTTTCATATTTTTACGGGCAAGATAAATATAGGTATAACTCGCGGCAAATAACTTGGCAAGAGTCGTTAGATGCGCAGAAATCGTTTTTTAGGTCTATTTGGTGGTCAAGCGGGACGCGGGGTATGCGGTAGCGCCGATCCGAGCGCGCGATTGGTGCGTTAGTCGACCGAGTCGCCGATCCGAGCGCGCGATTGGTGCGTTCGTCGACCGAGTCGATTAGAGATTGGTGAGTTAGTCGAATATGCGCGGGTTTACCCCCACTACGTCAAAATCTTGCCAAGTTATTTGCCGGGAGTTATACCTTGTCTCATGTCTGTAGCTAACTCTGTAAATGTAAATTACGTTTCAATTTCTTTAACTTCCCTTAACTGTAAAACGGTTATCAAAGACTGGCTCTCCACTCAAAATTATGAAGATGTAGAAATCCTCGTCAAGGTATAGTCCTCCGCACACACACACACACACACTCACACACACACACACACACACACACACACACACACACACACACACACACACACACACACACACACACACACACACACACACACATACACACTTATGTTAATATTTTTATCTCATAAATTACTCTGTGTTTTTCTTAGTTATAAGTAAAGTTGTTATACTTAACAATTTTATGTTGGAACAGTCCCCATCTCGGAGGTGGGCGCTAACAGTTGCGACACAGTTTTTTGTAACTAATGTGGCTGTTAACGCATAATTAATGTTACTTACTGGTTTTTGTTCCAATAAATGATTTTGATTTTTTGATTTTGAATTTACGGTCAGTTCTAAGGTCTCGGCAGTGGAGTTAAATAAGTAACAAAACTGATTCCTATCTAAGGAAGTAATTAAAAAAATCCTTTTAAGAAATAATTTGTATACGAAACTTTAGCTTCATAAACTGTGATTTTTGTCTTAATTTTTATTTTATTATCATTAACTTTATTCAGCAAAAACTTAAATGGAAATCTTTCAAAACACGCGTAACGGAATATCAAAACACTTGAATGAAAGGAATCAGGAAAGTTATTTTGTAAATATGTAATTATGTATGCGAATAACCTATACGTGTAAACTGCGGTGATAACTAAATATAAAACATGTGTTAATGTCTACCTTAGGTATTTAGATATAGTCGGAGTATATTCATATAGTACGGGAACACGTATTTAAATTAAAAATGTCGCATCAGCTGGGTCGAGTGGTGTCGGCTATCCTACAGCGATATTTCGGTGATATAGTGCAGCAGGTCGGCAGCGACTTGTTTACGTATGGCAGCAAGCCCATCGGAATGATAGTGAAGACCACCGGCCTCGCCCGCTCCCTGGTAAATAAGTTGCGATATGTTGAACATGAAATAGGTTATGTTATTGTTCTGTTGGCTTTAAATTACGACTGGATACTACTTGTTTTGGTTAACTTCTCTAAATGCCTTTAGAACATCAACATAACCCAAACCAAAAAAAGTATTTTAATTTTCATTTTTAAAAAGGAAAAAAAAATGTTGTAGGTTCTATGTATATGGCTGTGTATATGTATCCGTGTATCTGTGTAACTGAATGGCTGTGTATCTTTACAAATAGTCCACTAAAATAAAGTTGTGCCTCAATATCAATGTATATTTCAGGTAATAGACAGTCTCCGCACACTCCTCAAATTTGACCTGGCCACCTTTGAACCCTCGGCTAATGAAATGATCGCTGATTATAAGCTGATTCCTGACAATGTGCTGCTACTCATTAGATATCCTAGGTAACTGTCATAATGCTTGTTCTACATTTTGAGTGTGACTGTCTATAAATAGAGAAATTAAAAAAATATTTAGTTAGCTGACACTATTAAATAAAGTGTTAGAAAATTGGCCCATCTGCTGCATTAGTTACAAAATTAAAATGTTTTAAATTTCCAAATTATCATAATAGAATGAATGCTTTGAAAAAACGAAACCTATTTATTTCCAAGTCTTGTCAAAGTAGTGTGCTTTTTTCAATTAATATAATGAAGGTTAATTTTCTAAATGCTTAGAATTCTGTAAGTTTTGATACAACTTTAACTTTTTAATAAATTAGTAATCATATTTAATTTTCATACTACTTGAAACTTTATTTATTTAATCTTTCACACACATAATCATAAGATAAGAAATATACAAAGGCACTTGATATGAAATTCTTTTTTCAGGTATTTACTCCAGATGAAGAGTAAGTTTGGCAGTGAGGCGGAGTTGCTGGTTGAGGAATTGCTGCAGCAGGCCACCTGCACCGCCTCCATGCTGCTCATGACTATAGCCACCAAGTATAAGGATGACAAGGTTAGGCCTTTTCTTTGATCATTAGGTTTTCTTAACAATTCGATATTTTTTATTGTCTCTCTACAGTCCAAAGGTGTTTTCTCTATTATTAAAAAGCGATTCCTGCTGATCCTTATACATACATGCATAAAACATTTTTTTTTTAAATGAATTTATATCTATTTAAGCATGTTTTATAAACCAATTAGCTACATTTACCTCATAATTTACAGGAAAAAAACATAACAATACTACAATTGAAAGACATGTTCATAAGCCTGGTGACGGCTGGCTACATACAGCAAGCTCCCGTGGCTGAGCTGAAGGAAGGCAGCGAGATCCCCACGCTGGTGCCCGTGGCCACTATAGTACCGGATATTGAGATCAGGCCGCTGATGCAAGCTATGAGTACCGGTGATACCAGTGAGCTTAAGGATAGTAAGTTTCTGTGTAGTCTTTGACTAAGCTTTTTATTTAGTTACTAACATATACTAACAGCATTATGCTACACATACAAGTACGTTAATAGTATATGTATGTAAATAAAACTATGTTGGGGTGATCTTCAAGTTTCACCAGTTATCAACATTAACATTTTTCAACTTTAAATGTATCAACGGTTTCAATACGTAATTGTGTGTAATGTGTAGTAGGTGTGGACAAAAAAAAATAAGCTAAGATTTCATTTCATACACTAAATTATTTGTGGACCAACTGCCTATCTGACGACCAGAAACATAGTTATTTCTGATCTTTGATATTTATAAATGGCTGTCTTGTGTCATAACTAAGTCAATGTTTTTGTTACAGATATATATTGGAGAGTGAACTATGACAGATTTCACCTGGACTTCCGAGATGAGATCATGATCAAAGCTATCACTCGACGGATTGATGAAAACGGTCAGTATTTAAGTATTTTTCCAGCATCTTGCAGTTTAAGCAAATTATTTTCTTACTAACGCCTGGATCCGATTGAAAAAGAATAAACCAAATTTTAGTATTTTCTTAATTTAGCATTTTACGCTACAGTAACACGTTAGCGTGTTACGTGTTAGACGAAGCCTTGCCGTTGCACGCACAACGTCGATGCGGCGTTTGCGTCACGAATTGCGGCGAAGCGTACACTACTTGTTCGAAAAACTCGTTGCACCGACGCTACGTCGACGTTGTGCGGGCGCTTTTGTGGTGGGTCCCTTAAATAGGTACTTTACCTCGATTAAATTTTGGATTAATTTTTGAGTTTGGTTTGCTCTATCTTTATTTTTCAGGTGTTTGTGTTAGTCGATTAACATTAAGTTATGTATATGTGGTCAGCGGGCGAGCTGATGCGGTTCCTATTAGAACAAATGTACCTGACATCGCCGGCGTGGGCGGCGGCGTCGAGCCCGCTGTGCGCGCTGGAGCTGCGCGAGCGATGTCGCCGCCGAGCCGCCGAGCGCCCGCTGCTGCACCAGTACGTCGACCAGTACCTCAAGGTGCTAGGTATGTAACACATGTGTATAACATGGATATCAATTATTTTAATAACTCATTTCGAGCTGTTATTTTGAAAACTGCCTCTATAATAGACCCTAGACTTTATATGGATAGACCCTTTCAGTTACACACTGTATATAACAAAGTCGGGCTAAATACACCATACATAACTCAACAACAGGGTGGACCAACAAATTTTCATGATATTTGGTCTGTTGGATTATCTCTGAATAAGAGAATGACTTTAACAATATCAACAACAACTAGTTTATAAATGACTTGTGTGTGTATGGTACAGAGGAGAACGGCGACGGGTTCGTGCGTCGCGTGGGCGAGTCCGGCGGCGGGCAGCTGTGCGTGCGAGCCGGACACGCCGCGCGACAGCTCGTGCTCGCCGCGCTCGACCACACCGTCACCGAGCGGCTCGGCTCCAAGGCTGCCAGGATATTCCGGTATACACACACATCCATACATGAGCACACACATATACATCGGTATACCCACCCTTACATAGATATACACAAATACGCACACATACAGAAGATCGCTCGCAAACTCGCACGATTTACAAAACATCAAAGAGATTGAGTACTTCAGAATTTCAGATAGATATTTAGGGAAAACAATTCGGTATAATTTATTCCACGAGGCACGAGTATTATGAATTTTATTAAGAAAAGCTTAGTAAATCTGACGGCTAAAACACTTCATGATTATTATATACTAGCTGATCCCCGCGACTTCGTCCGCGTCAATTTCTGTTATTATGACCGCGATTAAGAAGTTCAAAAAAAGTATTTCTGCGTAAATGATAATTTTAGTTAATATTATGTTGATAAAACTCTGTAGCAAATAATTGGCAATAATGCATTAATTTCGACCAAATAATTACCTTAAAAAAGGTTATAGTGAGTCAATCTTAAAAGATAGACATATACCGTCGCGGACATTTTTTTAGATCATTTAAAGAGGAACAATTCGTTCTTACATATTTTTTAGGTAACTCTGACCGTTTACGTAGCGCACGCATCGGAAGCCTTAAAAAATGAATCGTTTTCCCAGTTTTTGCAACATTTTTCACTGCTGCTTCGCTCCTATTAGTTGCAGCGTGATGTTATATATCCTAAAGCCTTCCTCGATAAATGGACTATCTAGCACAAAAAGATTTTTTCAATTTTAACCAGTAGTTCCTGAGATTAGCGCGTTCAACCAAACAAACAAACTCTTCAGCTTTATAATATTATAGTATAGATATAAGAGCATAATTACTAAATAATTATGTGTACTTTACTAAATACGTGTACTTTTTCAGTCTGATTCGCGCTAGAAAGTACATAGAAGAGGACGACATACAAAAGAACGCGATGTTAGTGAACAAGGAGTGTAAGCAGCTCACTTACAAACTGTTGGAGGAACACTTTATTAGTGTACAGGTAAACAATATAACACTTTATTTTAAATAAGCAATGTGTACGTAATTAATGATAATCGATATTTTTTGTTTCTGTAGGTACTTATCAAAAAAATGTGATATAAATTATTTAATAAACTCATTTTAATATGTTCTTCAATCCTTTTGGATAGATATATCCTTTTGGTAACATCCTGTTTAACCAAGTACATTGAAATTTTAATCTAAAAATTATCTATCAATGGTTTTGTTTTAGCCCATGAGAAAGGCGGCGTCATCAGGTGGACTTGCGAAAGCTGTTTACTTGTACCACATAAAATTACACGATGTAAGTACCTAAATAAAGTTTTCTAAACGTTAGGATATAAATCATCATCATCATCCTCATCCACAGCCCTTGTCCTCCCACTGCTGGGCATAGGCCTCCCCTTTTTCGTGCCATATTCTACGGTCCTGTGCCAGCCTCATCCAGACTCGACCCGATACTTTATTGTTATGAGTTAAAAGATGTATGACTGTAGCCTTTTCATAATAGTACTATGTTTTTTTTTTGCACATATGACTTATTTATTTTAAGTAAGCTATTCTATATTCTACGCTTCTGTTTCCTACACAGGTAGGTCACGCAGCGCAGGAGATGTGTTACCGCTCGCTGCACAACGTGTTGCGTCGCGGCGCGCACGAGCGCGGTGCGCATGCGCGGCTCGTGGACAAGCAGCGCCGCGTGCGCACCATAGTGCACGGCATGCGCCTGCGCGGAGAGCCGCAACAGAATATCGATGATGTTAGTATATTTGTCTTGCTTTTATGGTTTAATGTTCGTTAGAACATTTCTTAGGTATAAACAGATTTTTACATGTTTTTGTATTGGTATTGTTCATGGTCAATGTATGGGCTTGAATCACGCTTAAAACATTTTGTTGAAGAAACAACGCCCATTTGGCTCACAGACAAACTCAGCTCCAAGCAACTTCTGCTTTAAAGCTGATTATATATTTTTAATTGTATTGTATTAATACATCCACTGCCTTATTTTAATCTTGACCCTATTTATCTGCTCTTTTGTCCATATGTATCAGTACTCAAAGTCATATTTTTTATCTTGTTCTTAGTCCAATTAATAACCTTTATTAATACCTGATCAGTATCTTCTTTATTCTTTATCGTACACATACACGTATATACATTACATTTATTAGAATAAGTTGATATACACAGGCGAACTTAACTCAAAATTTAGTTTAATAATTTGAGTTTAATATTCCCTATTTAGACACTTACAGTGTTACCATAACATTATGGTATTATTTAACTACATACTCTTCCTAGGTGGAAGAAACCCTAACACCTCCAGAGCTAGCAGTGCTACAGGGCGTTGAGAAGCGTCTAAAGCAGCTGAGCACCGCCGAGCTCGAACTGGACAGGAATCTATTCCTATTCAAATGGCACTTCATGTACCCTGAGAAGTGATCAACTGACACTAGATGTATGTGATGGTATGGTAGTACACCGGGTGTAGTTGAAATAACGCCAGTGTTGAGAGATGAAGAATATAGATTAGATTTTTTTTGGAAGAAATTATTTACACTTACTTAAGTACTTTTAATAACTTAACATAACATACCATCACGCCTGTATCCCCGAAGGGTTAGGCACACGTGTACCAATGTACACCCACAGTTCGCCGGTATGTTTAGGTCCCATGTAATAGGGGGCGAGCCTATTGCCACTAACCGGGCACAAATCCAAACTCCGACCTGCTACTGAGAATTTCATAGAAAAACCCAATAACACCTTGGTCGACTTGGGAATCGAACCCAAGACTTCTAGCGTAGCAGTCGCGCTTAGAACCACTAGGCCAACGAGGCAGTTAATAACTTGAACAACAATAAGTATTCTTTTGCGTAATGATTTTTGTAATAACCAAGATATATATGTCATTCGTAACTAATAGGCTATATTTTATGAATTGTTTTAAAGAGTTTTCCACAATGATTTATAGTAATATAAGTTGAAATATTATTTTTCCATTACTCATCCATTCTATACATGTTTTGCTGCTGCGTTATTTCAATTACATTTAAAAGTGATGTTATTGTTAACTTGTATATTCATATAAAACCGTTGTTATAAGTTATAACTGAAAGTTGTACATTAAACTAGGTAAGGAAAACGAATAAAATTCTTGGTATACGTTCTTAAAAGTTTATTTGACCCCATTAAAACTCAATAGTTGTTCAAACAATGTACAACCTATACTGTCGATCGGTTATTATAAAACATACCGGCTTTACCGACCAGCCGTCACACAATAAACAATATGGCGATATAATTTGAAGCAAATTCACACTACCCTCGAATTCATTGAGACAATGAAAACTGTATTTGTCTAATATTGGTAAGTCCACCGAGATATAGATAAAAGCTCGAACGATGAGTGTTTTTATGTAAATTAAACAAAGAAACTAAGAAGTAAATTAATTACCTAATAATAATAATAATATTCCGGGACATCTCACACACGGTTATCTGATCTCAAGCTTAGCAGAGCTTGTGTTATGGTAACCAGACAACTGATAAACATACTTATATATTTCTAAATACAATACATATTATAGATAAATTACACCCAGACACAGAACAAATGATCGTGCTCATCACACAACCATTTGTCCTGGGTGGGAATCGAACCCACGACCTCCGGTATAGCAGTCAGGGTCACTAACCACTAGACCAACAGGCCGTCAAATTAAATGGAATCAATGATAAACATAAATAAGAAAACTAGTATCAGCAGTAAATAGAAATCCCATTCAAATACTCTAAATTATACAGTAATTAAACAAAAAAGTACATTTATATAGTCTGATAGGTACATACATACTTTATAGTAACTAATATTGCACAAATTCTACCAACAATCACATACTACTCTCGGTGAACGAAACCATAGAACATTTCAGAACGAAATGACAATTAATCAACATTGTTATAATTATTAATTAATATTAACAAGTATATAGATTATGTACGTACGTAGTTAAACACCTGTTATACAGTGACATCTAATATTTTATTATTTAATTAACAGACGCTGATGTGTACAGACAAAGATTGTTTCAGCTAAGTACACACTACAAGTAGCTTTGAATTTATCATTGACTTTAAACCTATAATAAATTGCATCCTTGCATGTTTTAGACTACATTTTTTTATTAAAAAGGGGTCTCATCCATGCTTTCGTTGCATTTTCTCAATGACAAAAGTAAAATATTGTCGATATCCTTGTCTTTGTCAACACACACCACGTTTTGTTAAGATATTCCACTTCAAGCTAATTAAGTTTTACACTAGATTCGTCTAAATTAAAAGTTGTCGAATATTTACACAAAGGTCGCGGCTTGATGTCTCGTATTACACTAAAGAAGCTGTTTTACATCTAAAAGAACAAAGAAATAACTGCATAAAGTAAATTAAATACTATACAATAATAACGACGTGACATTCATTTCACACATTTGAACAGTGTCATAGCAAAATCTATTTGTTTCTAACTCAAGGATTACGCATTCAGTTCATATTCCAACCATCTCATTTAAATTCAATAATTCGAAACAATATGTAATTGTTGTATTAGATAAAAACTTGTGCGCATTTAATTTTGCTTTAGAATACCTAAATACTCTAGAACATAAAAGTGATATTTATTTATTATTGCAAATAATAGTAAATTCACGAGTAACATCAAAGCCGGGCCACAAAAACACCCATTAATTTGTAGTCAGATTATTTTATGAACTATTCTATGGAAATATTAAAAATACAATGAAGACATCGATCTATCTGGCCTAAGATATCACCTTAACGCGAACGAGTCGACCTACTTTATCCGACTATACATACTCGAGATGTTTACAAAAGCAGTTATTTTCATTTATCATTATCATATCAAATAGTGAATGTAACTTACATTTTATTTGCAACTAAATAAAGAACTCAAATTTGATATTTGCAAAGGACAAACCGTGGACATATTTGAATGCGGCAGCAAAGCTGACGAGCGTAGCGAATCATGACTAAAAAAACTAATATTTTTGCCAAAATAAATAAACCATCTACATCTATATACAAAGGTAAGGTACAAAGCGAAATAAAATAAAACATGCAAATTAAAATTGTATTTATTTTATTTATAAACTAGGTATTTTATACAACTTAACAAAATACATACATACAGTAACTAAACAGCAACCAAAATAAAACCATTCATACTGGCATTGAATGTTTATCAAAACACAACACAACACATATTGCTGCATTCATCCCTCGAGTTTGCTCGGCATGGTCACACTTGTTCCATTGGCAAGAACCACTTCAGTCAGTCATGTACTCATATCGCATGGGAATAAATGGAGCAACATGTACAACACACCCACATAACGTTGTCAATGTATTTCAGTTTCTATCTAATACTGTTCAAGTTTATGTTATCACTGAGTACTTTATTTCCTTCAAATGTATGTCTGAACGTGTAAATAATTTTATTTGTACTATCACAAAACATTTCGCATTTTATTACGGGATGGAAAGTCCAAACGAACACGAGTTTCAATTAATCAAAGATATTTTAAGCTTACAACAAAAATTAGGGCTACGCCGAACAATATTTAATGACAACTCATTCCTTAAGCCAATTTACTATAAAGAAATTTAATAACTAGATACAGAAGAGGCCAAATAAAGAGTAAGTAAAAGTGGATAGTATTGTGATGTAAAGTAAAATATAAAAAGCTCTAATCGATATTTACAAAAGTAATCAGACTGTGGTAACGGTAAGGTAAGACAGAGCATAGACTGGCGGAGACATAACGTGCTTCTCTAAGTATTGTAGCCATGTACCGACTTCATAAGCGAGACACAAACGTTCCAAATTTACTCTAGTGATTTATTACTAAAATTTCCCATCGAGAGAACCAGTCGCCGTGTCGTGTTGTTTAAGTTCCTACAACGTGTGGCGCCGCCACGCGGCAAGTTCCGGTACTACGCTTCGTTACAGCTACATCTAGCGCAGTAAACATCATAATTTAGAATAAAACAAAAATAAATCCAAATATATTGCAAGACCTTATCACAAAAGTAATCGAAAACTCCTCCTAATACAATTATACTATTTACAATGCAAAACAGGGTAATTTACACACTTCGTTTGTTTCACTAAATAATTTGTCATTTTTAGATAAATATCTCCATAATGTAATATAAATTTATATATGATGGCCTAAATAATAATACTAACATTTGTAAAGTAACGTGGATAGCCGGGGTAAAGTAAAATACGATGTGAAGCCAAATACCTATTACGTCCAGGAACTATTAAAATCATAGGCTTACTTATACCGACGAACCTTAACCCATATATCTACTAGTTAAACGTATTTGGGCAGCATGATGTCTATAAAACGAGCTATAAGTTACGCGGTGAGATTATACAGTATCGTTTTATAAAGCTATCCATAATTTTGTAGAAACGTAACAGCGGTGGTGTACACTTGCGACATTTTCAAACGAAGCGTCCATCGATGTGCGTATTTACATCTTTTATAGTCTCGTACGATTGTGCATTACTGTTTATAAATTAATACTACGAAAATTGACAATAAAAGATATCAGTGAGCTACGCAAACTTTTTAATTTTAGTTACTTCATTTAAAAACATCACAAGGAATGTTCTGGGTGACGTGGTATCGTGGCTTCTACACTGAACACATAGGAGTCCGTATCCCGGCAACGCTGTCGGCTGTCTCACTCGCGCCCGCTGCCGCTCGTGTAACTGCGTCTCCCTCGCACAGGAAGCCATTACAATATGCAGCAGGACGCTGAACAACAACTGCTTGAACCGCCTTTACTTTTTTGCCGTTGATCTGAAAACAACACAAAAACATTTATGTTCATTAATCTCTTTTGATAGTCTAACTGTCAACAGTAAAATCAAAAGCTATATTTCGATACATGGAGTTTACATCATTAAAAAGAAATCATTAGCATTCATTTTTGGTTTTGCCTTAGGACAGGCAGGTAAAAAGACCAAAGGGGTTGGTAATATCTATCCAAGGGATCGGTAAAGCAAGTGGTATGGGCACTAAATCTGACCAAACAACGTTCTAAATGTAACTAAACTAAATGATTAGTAGTAATTAGTACAGTAAGTAGTATAAGGTATAGATTGTATAACAGAGACTTACAAGGTTAAAGGAGGAGGAAGGATGGGGGTTAGGATATCGTTAGGTCCACCGTACTTCTGTAAAGCAAGTCTTCATTAGTTTTAATTCTTGTTCGACTATTTTCATAGACATAGAAAATAGCCTTGCAACTAATTACTGCACTAGGGAGGGGTGCCGAAAGCAGTTCTACGACTACAGAAACTTGAATGATGGTATGGTGTTACCTTATTGTTACAATAAAAACGAAAAACATCTTCAAATATCCTAGAATTATTAAATTTGGCCTGTTAAGAATGGCATTGTATGTATCAGTAATAGAAAGTAATGTTTTAAATAGTTTTAATATAGTTTGTGTACAACTGAATCAGCGCCACTAAAAGTTGCCAAGTGCCACGTATAGATGGCGTGATTCCAAGTAGCGTGTTATTCGCAGTCGTACCGTGTGAGTTGGGCTCGGGCAGGTGCTCGCGCGGCACCAGATGCATGACGGTGGTGCGGCCGAGCGGCAGGCCCAGCGCGCCCAGCGTCACCGAGCTGTGCAGGAACCGGCCCTGGTAGATCAGCCGCAGGATCTCGGCGCGCGACACGCACTCGCTCGCCCAGTCCGCTGGAACACAATAACATTTCACATAAGAAACAGTTATAACATGGTTAGTATATATCATTATCATGTAAAATAATTATCATTTCGATTTGTAATCAGAGTGTCAGCGTGATGCCGGAGTTTGTTGCGCTGTTTCTTAATGAATCGGGATACGGTCTGTTAATTACATTTTGAAATTGAGCGTAAAAAGATTTTGATTACATAAGAAAAAACTAAGATGATAATCCGATAGAAAGAAAATACATGTCATGTGAAAAGAAAAAAATATGTAGAGTTGACTGCCTACACCTATGAATATTTAATAGAAATATAAGCCTAAACAAATCAAAGTTAGCACAATACTAATTTGTCAATATTCATAATTCAAGCAAGATCAAAGGAGAATCGGAGTATTTAGAATTTGATCAAAATCTAAAATAGTTTGTAAAGGATGAAAAAAAATTGTTGACATTCGTCCTAAAGATGTTTATAGGAAAACACGAAAGCTAAATGAGTTTCATATTTACCTAATTAACTTTAATATTTACAAAATCACACATACGTAATTAGGACGATTAAAAGCTGATGATAAGAAACATTAAAATATTAGTATTAAAATAAAAAGCAGTAATTTTGTCAGTTTCGGAAAGAAAAATAAAAATATAAGACTTGGTAAAATGATTACAGAATAAATGTTTTTTTTTGTGCAAAACATTAAGATACTATCAAAAATGAATAACAAAAAGATAGCAACATTCCTCAGTGATGCCCCCAGAGAGATTTGAACTCTCGACCCCTGGTTTACAAGACCAGTGCTCTAACCCCTGAGCTATGGAGGCTGACAGTTGAACAGACGTAAATGTTGATACCTATTGACGGCGCGCACGTTTACACACACTGCTGTGAATTTACAAACACAGCCATGATATCTGTGTACATGGGTGCGTATAGTTACATGTTAACAGCTAGGTGGCGCTGTCATAAATATTGTTTTTCAAGATATAATAAATATTGGAGATTATTTTACCGTGATTATAATCATTTAAATAAACATGTTTTATACATGACTAATGAGTATTTTCAGTAATATTTTTATGTTTTAATAAAATCTGAGGTAATCTTTACATGTAGGTTGTGTGGTCAATCGTGATCCGGGGCATTAATTTAGCTCGGCGTGTAAACTCAACGGTGGTAATGGCGCGCATGGCGCTATCGCGTGATTTCTGGCACTAATAGGTACCTCGGCTAGGTATATATAAGCGTAACTAAACCATGTACCTAAGGATAAAATTTAGCTGGATATTTAGGTTTATATAGGTCTCTGTCTACAATGTTGGTGTGGTAACCCCTTGAACTACCCAAAACATCGGCAAAATAAAGAAAGCTTTGCCCAGCTGTGGTAAAAATAAATAATAAAGAGAATTAGAAAATAAACTTCAAAATTTATTTAACATAATTTTAGATTTTTTTTTACTCATAAAAATAATACAGAGCACACCATCATACGAAAAATAGTTTGAAACAAATGTTAGTTGGCAAAAACAATATCCAGATTCAAGACTATTACTACGTTATACTTACTATGAATTATTCCAATTGGTATGCCAATATTAGCACCCAACAAACCAGCTAGTCAATTTTAGTCCGACACTGTACTTCACAGTAGTGGTTGACCTAACAGGCACTACGAAGCTAGTAAATCACTGACCACCAGGAGGCGCCACTATCAACCGAGACGTATGGCGACAATAATTCGTGAACGAAACACGAACTGCGATAAATATCTACGTATCCAGTATATATCGCCAGTATTTACGTGCAAGATAAACTTAGACATTTTATTGAGTTTTACTTAAAATCTTTTCTAGTTAGAAGTATTTATTTAGAACTTAAAGTAACTTCATTTCGGTTGAACATGCGATCTAAGTTTTATCTATTTTTAAGCTCGTTATTTTAAGTAAGTTTATACGGGTTAATAAGATTAGACAAAGTAATAGTTGTTTTAAAATACAAAGGAATTGAGAGTCTTAATTAAATCGGCATGTCGTTATCGTCGTCTACAAATAAGTCAATATTATGTGGGAAGACTGATGCAATATGTAAATTGAATAGAAGGCTTGCAATAACACGCTAAACCACGCGTTTAACTACGTTATAGAATTTAAAAGGTATTTAGTCATAAGGCTAAATTGATCTTAGCAATAAAATTAAGGTAATTCGCGATAATTAACTAATTACACCAATTATTTCGCACGGCAGACATGTTGACATCTTTCCGGGCGCGGTAACTGACCTCAGACAATAATGGCGACGACATCGCATTAGCACTTAATGTTTTTTACAAGCAACGGTGTGTGTTGGCCATATGCTGCCGGCACGCATCAGTAGACACCATGTGCTTTTGAATGGCGTGCAAAAATAAGTAAAGGGTCACAGATAGTATTCAAATAATTCACTTTTATACGATAAATAGTCAATGGAACCTATTGTTTTTAGAATAATTAAGTAATAACTAATAAGTGTTAATCGCCCTATAACGATATCACGATAAACGGGTAAAATGTATGTATGTAATTGTAATATTTGCATATTAATCAATATAGGAAAGGAAGAGAAAACACATACATTATTTTTATCAATATATTATTATATTATATCATAAATATGAAAAAATAGAATATAATTTATGAATACAATCAAGAAATTCTAAAGCTATCTACACTTTCGTGCAATTAGCTATCCAAAAATATTAATTGGCAGTCGGGTAATAAGAAGAGGCATTTGCCCTTCAGCAGTGGGACTAATAATTGTTTTACATAGTGGCGCCCCGGATTACTTACCCAAACGCGTGTAACGAAACCATTGCGCGATCTAATTCGACGCCAACGCCATCTAGTTATGAATAGGGAAACTTTGAAACGCAGGTTGTAATTTTGTTTCTAAAGTTACATATTTTATAGGTGTTATTATAGAATATAAATGGAATGACAAAAAAACAGATTTTTTCCATGTGATATTGGCAGAGATAATTCCTATTTTAGATGACAAAGTAACGACCAAATTTAAGGCGTATCTTGCTTGAACCCCCTCGCCATACATTGTGTAGGAGATCGAGGGTCAAATAAGAATGGTTTTTACGTATGTTGAAGAACATTTACAGCTTTACAGTGATTCACGAAACATATTATTATTAATTATAGTTATTTAATAAATATTCTAAAAGTAACTATTTAAAAAAATATATTACATTATATTTTAATGTATTGACTTATAACACAATGTTTTCCGATACAAATACCGTTTCCCGTTTCACGCCCTTAAAAGTACAATTTCGTAAAATGATACTTATGAAATAAAGTGTACTTCAATCAAATAAAATAGCCGGCAATTGTAGAGCTTGAGAAGCAAAAAAAAGAAACGTTATTTCTGTATGAAGAGTTTTGTATTGGCGAGCGGGCATTGATCCGATTTAATATTTCAAAGTAACACTCGACGCGTTTCCGTAACGCACAAGTACGTACTTAAATATCTTTTATGGAAATGCGATAAAAGGAACCGACAAAAACATAATAAAATTACCATAACATCAAGTACAAGACATTTGCTAAGATATTGTGTGACATGTCGTGGTACGGTTACGTGCGTTTCTTTGAGGTTTATGATGGTATGATGTCTTTAAATGCTCTAGCCAGACATACAACATGTACCTACATATAGCTTATGTGTATGTTACCGAAAATTATTTTTTTATGTACTTATACTTACATATAAAAATGTATTTTTGTTTGTATGTTTGAAATGTATTTACCAGTCTTACTAAGGGATACTGTGTTTCCCAGTAAAATGGGTTGTGGAGGTCAGATAGGCAGTCGCTCCATGTAAAATACGATATATAGCTGAATCCGGTAAGACTGGTAGCCGACCCCAACATAGTTGGGAAAATGCTCGGGAGATGATGATGTTTGAAATGTATTTTAAATGTATTCTTCAAGGTCTATGGAATGCATGGAGATACATTGATTTTTAAGGGTTTGGGTATTGATATATGTACTGTATTTATTATTTGTATGGGTTGGGGCCTCAAATTAATTTATATTATCATAAAGAATAACCCCGTGATTACAGAGAAATTGGCTATCACACAGCTTTCAATCTATCCATGTTTAGTATGTACCAAATAATTTATAATTTCTTATTTCCATTAAATTCCAGTGATAATAATATTTACTCATGACCTTGTGCCGAGGTCACTAATACTGTTAATAATTGGTATTAGTCTCGTGTACGCTTTGTTTACTATTACGAATGTTTATAATGAGCGGAATTCATTACTTATTGTTTAATACTGCTAACAAGGACACTAATATTTAGGACAAGAACACTTGTTTACTGTTAAATGATTCGAGAAGTTTTGGGTATAGCGTAAATTGCTGTATCGTTGTCAAATTAGTATTTAATCATGTAATTATAAACTAGCACTCCAAGATCCCTACTACCAATACTCAAACTCAAAATTAAATTTACAAACACAATAAACAACCAATTTAGTACCACTACGTCAGTTTTCAGTACAAGAGCTTAACTCCACACATTTCTGACATCCTGGTACTTTCTCACTGTATTGACAACTTAGCTGCGAGACTTGGGAGGACGACCAATTAACCAAGACTTGATTGGATAGAGATCTAACAATATCTACATGTATGTACTACCTACATACATAGCCTTTTGTCAAAGTGTTAACTCAGATTTGCATTTCACATTAGAACTTGAAGATTATCTGACGAAAGGTACGACTGACTAATCTGACTATGCATACTGAGTTCGAACGTACAAGTTAGCAATTATTTTGTATTTGAATGAGCTCAAAGTTTCGTTAGAAGGTTTAGATTGTTAGTACACAGCACTTAAAACGTCAGTATAACTTAAGCCTCGTAAATACCCTTATTAGTTAAGTGTTTGTTTTACCAAAGAGGTCGCCACGTCTTTATAATCGGACATAATTTTAATTTACATCTATTTGAATTTTAATGCATTTGCACCTACTCAATTAACACTGAAATACAATATTTGTTATACGAAGAAATAAGATTATTGTTTTCTCATCTACAAGAAAACTGACTCGAGTTTGCAGAATTGCGAATGGAGATGACAACTTGTTTTGTAGGACAGCAAACAATGCTTACATTGTTTGTCATATTTACTCTGCTAATAACATAAATGCATCTGTCTAGAAACTTTACGGTTTCACAAAACTAATAAACACTACTGTAAATATGACAATGTAGAGACACACTTTACCTAGTTACTGAAAAACTTTCGATAAAAATCAACGAAACCGTGTCAACAGCTAGTTTTAAGAAAGTGCATTATTTTATGTTGCAATGACACAATTAGTTTGCACTTTTCATTGCCGAAACTTGCCTTAAGATAACCTACTTCGTATTAAATTTATGATATTTGTGTTAAATAAAGAAATGCGATCTTATCATTAAACATAAAATAACACTTGTTACCTACATTTTTATGTGAAAAACAAAGTCTTAAGTGTGCTATTGTATTATTTACAAAGCTTAACAAATAAAATAACAGTCATTAATGTATTCAACCTGACTTCTATGCCACTCGTGACTAACGTGAACGATTTATATCGCTTACTTTAAATATATTAAATATTCAACGAATAATTTTTAAATGAGGTCAAACCTATTTTTCCTGTATATTATTTTTGGGTATGTTTTTAACAGCGCGGCGGGGGATACGGTTCGCAAACTAAGTGAGTAAAATTTCCTAAGTAAACGTACGCTGTTCTGAAAACAGGGCGAATAAAATGGACTATCTATTCCTTATATTTTTGGAATAGCCTTAGCTGACTATCGGAACGTCGAGGTCAGTCATCATAATATTTTCATTAATTCTTACGCAAATAAGACCCGAATTAATTAATAATCCTAAAGTTTTATAAACAGTCAAAAGATTAGAAATGTGATCTAATGTGGCATTGAAAATTGTTTTTTCATTGTTCAGGTAGTTCACCTTTGCATAATATATTTTTACTTCTTCACACTCATCGTAAATTAAAATAGTTACGTTAGTGAGTTTCCTGTTCTGATATCTAATCAATAGTAAAATGTCTAATATGCATTTGAAGTTCTTTACTTAGGGACGAAATCGCAGTCGCCTGGTGTCCCTTTGGTTAAATGATAGTTCCAGAAACATACGTTTCAAGATCCTTATATGCGGAAAAACCATACAAATATTACTTAATTTAATCCTGTCGTTTAAAGCCAAACACATTGGTCTTATCACTACCCTCGCACCGCACGCACTGCAAACTGATTTCCATATCTGTCTGGCAGCACCCTAGCCACCCTTCACAATTTGTTTACATCTCACAAACATGGTAACTAACCACACCATGCAAGTTTTACAAACGCAGTTCTAAATTGAACCGAGGAACATTCATTAGTTTAAAAAGTAATTTTACGGTATTGAAGACGAAAGAGATTTACACTGGCTTCAGATTCAGGAATAACGATAAATTGAATTTCCGTATTTTAATACTCGTTAGATCTGACTACAAAGGAAACTGGGTGCTTCATTTCCAGTCTCAAGTAATGATTGGGCTGATGAAGATTTTGAAATTGGCACGTTATTTTCTGTAATAGATCTATCTACTCTATACTTGATTGAATTCCAAAATCGATTTAGATCCAAGATGGTATCCTCGACAGTTAACCAAGTATATTTAATTTTGGGGTTATCGCTCGTTTTTTTTTTAGTTTTTGTCATTTATAGTAATTTGTAAATTCTTATCGTTTCTACCAAACCCAGTAAACTGATTAAATGCTTCTTGATATTCCAAACTTATGCTCGTCTTTGTGTGACATAACTTGTCACTAATAGTTTGTCTTATACCGAGTAAATTATATGGTAATTGTTTAGAAATACCTAGTACATCTTATATTTTTCCTTACCTTCAGGCCAGTTGTCGTAGACATGTATTGCGATGTCACCCGCCGAGTCCACAGGGTTAAACACGAATTCCTTCGTCTTGCCGGACACCAGAATTAACCGAAGATTTATCTGTGAAAGAAGAAACAAAAACAATTAGAATAGAATATTCTTTATTGTATAAAACTAGTACATATAAATACCAAAAATCTGATGGAAACATTTCAGAATCAGGAGACACTGGCAAGAGTCAGAGAACGTTATATTAAATCCAAGGAGAGGCTATGCCCATTGCCCATCAGTGGGTTATACATACAAAGCTGAAGACAGTGATAAAGAGAAAATGTGTGTTGATGGCCCGCAATTTATATTAGTATCAGTATTAGTATCTCTTTAAATGACCAGGAATTCATAATTTGTTTGACACAAATGACAAATTTTATGTCTAGCAGTTAAAATCGCAGATGAATACAATATTAATTGCAGTCGTGCACATTGGAATTTAAAGGCGTGGTCATTGGTCAAGAACTGCAGCTGCAGTGTTTATAGGTTAACAATCTATAAACACTGCATATATATTAAATTCCAAAATAAAGGCTACACGTTGGAACATAAGAATCTATTTTTAACCTATTAAAATAATAAATCGTATTTTCGATTCACAAAGGGCCGTTAAAATTCAAGTGCAATGCTTACCACCGCATGTGATACGTTTTTGATTAAACGTTCTTTAGTTTAGGCAAGTACGTATATTTATGCATATATGTGATAAATGAAAAGCCAAGTAAATGTTCCGGCCTTGACCCGATACCGTATAGGTACGTTTTATTTTAACATCTTACGTTGTAAGGACGCCAAAACTCTATTTGGGTCAAGGACTATTGATTCTAGTGCCTACAAAAAGTATTGCGCAACTATAATTCTGATAGATCAGTATTTGCAAGTAATAATTCACTAAGTATATTAGTATTAATATAATTAGTGACTACTGCATAAAATATAGATAAACTTCACCATTATTACATATTTACATCTCGCTGAATAACCATGTTGACGTGACCAATAAAAAAGTTTATTTATTTATTTATTTATTTTATTTATTTATTTTATTTACCATAGAATACAACTATTATTACAGGGTAACCTAATGCAATAGTGTATTGACAATTTTTATACTTAGTCTAAATTACTCTAACAAAATTTATTCTAGTTATATCCTTCTTTAAAAACTAAGCTTGAGGTTAAGAAAAATTAAACATTAATTAAGTAAATGTAGAACAAAAAACATCAAGTAGAACAGGTACAGTACACGGCTCTTGTGAATTCATTCAGAGTACAATTAAATATATCAATTTGTCCCGATTCCGACATCGCATTGAGCGTCCGCAGCGCGCAGTCCGAAGTAAATCATTTTTACGTCTATTTTTGTAACACATTAAATATTCTTTTAATTCGAATTTAGAGCTCATTAAAATCCTGCTAAGTGTTCGATTTAAGACTACATCGAAATGCTGCGAATTTCCATGACAAAGCCACAAACAAGGTTTATTTAGTTCGAGCTCATCCTTGCCACATTAATATACAGTATGGAAATGCGTTGTGTTGCGTCCGTGTTGACGCCTTAATGCATGCCTAATCAGTCGACTCTTATTAATTATATCTGCAACTTTGATTGAGTAAACTGTTTATGAAAATAGATAATAGTAATCTGAACAGTTTGGTTTGTTGCCACAAGATGGCATTACTAGTATTTAAATGAAGATATAAAAAATCTAACGTAAACACGTTTGCTTTACTGATTTCAAAGATTTTGAAGTAGTTTCTGTCCCTTATTTTTCAGAAAAAATAAATATTTTGGAAATTCCCTAATGTATGTAATTTATTGACATAAATATGGTAGAAATTATTTTAATAAAAGATAAGGAAAAAATAAATTTCAAAAAGATTTCCGCGACCCTGCCAGGATTCGAACCTGGAATCTTCTGATCCGTAGTCAGACGCGTTATCCATTGCGCCACAGGGCCAGTTGACAATAAGGATGAAAATACGCTACCTAAGACGTTGCTAATACAAAGAGCCCAAGGGAAGGTTTTGAGATACAATAATCGGTATTTATTTTGTAGTTTATCTATAACATACATTCTTTACTATCATATTGAGGTTTTTTAAATAAGAAAATTTATATTCAAAGGTATCTTTGACATTCTCCAATGAGGTCATATTTTACACCTACGCAATGAACTAAAATAAAATTAATGGCTATGCCACCCTCCTATAGAAATTTTAGATGTAAATGTATAATAAGGCACATTTTATACGTATTTGGCGGGCTCGAGGGACGCAAGGTCTTGCGGCGGCCATATTTCATTTTTCCCGCCATCCTGGGAGCCATCCGCCATTTTCATTCTTGGATCAAAACGTGTGCAAAGTTTTTTTGTTTCCTCTTTGTCACATACATAAGTCTAGTAGTAGCTTTCTATTTGTAAAAATAGTCGAGTTAAAGTTCTACATCTCAATATGTGGTATTGTTTAGTTTATTCGTTTGTTTTATTAGTCTATCGCGTTACTAAATGATATTGAAAAAAATAAGGCCTACAATGTTAGCTTTTTGTTTGATCAATAGTTAGAATGAAATATCGGTCAAGCCTATGTAGGTAGGTCTGTCTGCACGGCATCCGATATTTTCACGAATATCGTGCTAACTGTACCGTGGCGATCCCACAGTTAGTTTCATCGAGGTCATTGTCGAAAAAACTTTATAACATAGTAAAAATTTATGTTACGAATATTGGGGTCAAGCGGTTTGAAAAACTGCCTTTTTATAGAAAATTCTGTTCGCGAACCCTGTAGGGGAATGTTATGGGGCCCGTGGTGTGTTTGCCTATGGGGATCGTGTTATTTATCGTTTGTATTGTTCAAACAGACATTTTTGGGGAGACGCCGCGCTGTGCTTTTCTTGTTTTTGCTCTTCCCACTTTATTTTATGGCGAGTAAATAGAGGGCGTCTGTGTATGCATTACTTATTGATTATATTAAGCGTGAATGATGATGAAGATGAAGTAAAGTGAAGTTTTATGGTTTGTAAATTATATATATTTAATAAAAATAGATGTGATGCGTCAAAAATGCAAGAATAATGGTTCAATACGTATTTACGGAAACTACGTCATAAAGGGCCAAACGTTATATTTAGAAAACATAAAATGACGTCAAATGACGCGTGTCGCCCTCGGGCCTCGGGCCGCGACTGGTAGTGGGCATAAATCCAGTCTTTGTGGCCGTTTTAAATGGTAGGAAATAGGACAGTATTAGCCGGCAGAGATGAAGTTACAAAATTATTTAGGTGAACCTCAATCGAATGATAACTAAATGTAATTTTGGATCTGGACATTTTCTAACCTAACCGCCATAAGTAATGATATTCCTACATAGAAAATTCATAGGTCTAATTAAATATAATAATCCTTACTAATATTATAAATGCGAAAGTTTGTTTGGATGTATGGATGTTTGTTACTCTTTCACGCAAAAACTACTGAATGGATTTTAATGAAACTTTACAATAATGTAGCTTATACATCGGAATAACACATAGGCTATAATTTACAAAGATAGTGTATGAATTGTAATTCACGGGGGTGAAACCGCGGGGCACAGCTAGTTAAATATAATTATGATCGAGACTATGTTCTATGTTCGTAGAGCTTACAAATAACAAAGCGAGGAGACAGCTCATAGCACCACTGCACCATACATAGCCGTTTAAAAGAAAATGAATTCCCATTAAAATTAATAAACCTTCGAAAATGTTCAGAAAACATGTAAAGCATTATATTTGGCAATGGCGAAGTGTGAACAGGGCTGTGAACTGCCAAGATATAGTAGTTGTTCCGTGCGCAATGCGGCGCGACGCCAGTGTACGGAACCGTGCACTAGGCCGCTTCCGCTGCATGGAGCTGCATACAACATAATTGATAACCCTGCTATAATTACTACTGCTTTTGAGTCCAATAATATAGATCAAATCGGAATTTTCAAGCGAGAGAACAATGTAGCGCTTTATGTTGTTATTTTGCTACTTGAAATCTTAATTCAAGGTGCGAGTTCAATCAGAGAGTTTTAATGTGAAATCCTTTCAATCATGATTTACATGTATTGTTATATCTTTACTACATAACTACCCAAAGCTACAGAAGTTAAGAACGAAGTAGTTATCCTAGTAACTAAAACTTGGCTCCTGAAACAGCCTCAAAATGTTCTACAAATAAACTCGAATAACGAAATGAGGAAACTGAGTCAAGATAAGAAAGTCAAGACTTCTGCATGTTCTATGTATTCTAACAAGAAACAAAATGTCGTGTTCCTTTAAAGTTCTCAAGTGCGGCCATATTAAATTTACGCGGTTGCGCGATGTCAAGGCAAAATGTCCGCGCCTTTTCAAATTAAACTCGGTGTAGTTTCAAGAACAATACCAGCTTTATTATAGTTAGAGTAATAGATAACTGCAATAAAACTTTTGTATGGATTCTAAAATATAATATTTATATTCTCTGATTAGTTTTTTGAGTGGGCTGGAAAGTCCTTATTTATTATGGCTTTTTCAAAATTTCTTCTAAAATTTCCTTGACACATTTTCATATTTTTTCTAAACAAGTTAAAAACCATTTGCCCTTGACAATCACCTACGACTTATTAAATTCTTATCTTATCTAATAACAACACGGAAAGTCAACAAAGGGTTACTATCAGATTTAGATGTGTATAATAACGTCTAACTTTTAATTGTCTCGAAGTAAACAAACATCTCAGTCTTGAGACAATAAAATGATAATCGGCAATTCTGTGTGAACAACTAGTTCGATACTTGTTCCTAGTTCCTATCCTTACTGAGCAAATAATACATGTTTATTTTATTTTATTTATTTATTTATTTAGCACATCAACAACATAAACACAAACATAAAAATAAACATTTATTTGATTTTATAACATAACATATAACATACCATCACGCCTGTATCCCCGAAGGGTTAGGCAGAGGTGTACCAATGTACACCCACAGTTCGCCGGTATGTTTAGGTCCCATGTAATAGGGAGCGAGCCTATTGCCACTAACCGGGCACAAATCCAAACTCCGACCTGCTACTGAGAATTTCATAGAAAACCCAGTAACACCTTGGTCGACTTGGGAATCGAACCCAAGACCTCTAGCGTAGCAGTCGCGCTTAGACCCACTAGGCCAACGAGCGTATTTGATTTTAACAAGTTATTATTAGTTAATATTGAGCTAAAAAACCAACCTTACATCGAGGATTTATAAGTAATCTTCACAATAGGCAGAGCGACGATTCTCAGTGGAGAAAAATATCTGAAAGCTTCAAATCTTGTCCAAACTTTCCAAATGAAGCATCGTTGTACAAAATTCAATTGAATCAAAGATTCATGTTATCTTTCAAGAAACAATTGGGAAAAAGAATGGCCGGCCAGTGTAGTGGAAACCAGATGTTTTTATACAAATACTTTCGCGATTGAACACGAATCGAATACTTTTCCTTAGCTTGCAATTTTATTTTATCTGAGGAAACGAAGACCCGTTATTAAAAACAATACTGTTGTCCCGCAACTTGTTTTTGATATACCTCACTGGGTTTACTGTCTGACCCATATTGATTTTTATGAGAATGATATAATTGATAATCCCTTTAGTCAAATTATCAAAACAAACGGTCCTGGGCCTTTCCGTTCCGGAATCCCGGCGACACGATTTATGCGAGACACAGTTGGTTCAACCTAACACCTACGATTTAGGGTTTCCATATGACTTACGTTGGCTCGTAATTCGTAAACGATCTTTGCTTTCAATACATCGTCTCGCTTGAATAACTTTGTGCACTTTATGGTAGTGAATATTCAAACATGGCGGCTCTGAGATTACAATACGGTGAAATCAAAGTTCAGAGTCGTGATTTTCTAATAATAGGGTTCCTGTCGGTATTATTTCAGTTGGATTATTGTATAATTATCCCGCTATAATGTCAACCGTGAATATGTCTCTAAATTATTATTGTAATTGTAACATTTTCATGGTTGGTACAAATCTAATATGCAAATAGAGTCAGCTTTCGAAACTTTAAGTTCGAAATACCAATTGGAAATTCAGGTCTTCTCATTACGAAGTAGGATCTAGAAAATTTCGTGCAACGGAAACGCAAAAAATACAGAAAAGTTCTTCTTTGTATGCTACGTGTGATGCTTTGTTTAAATTCCTGAACATCGTTCGGAGAGTGCAAAAGACAGATAACAAGCAAAACCTTAATGCTCGCTTTTCAATTTCGTCGTTGTAGTAAACGAATAAAAAAACAAAGGTATTTACTTAATCAGTGTATTATGGGTAGCGAGCGGAGTAGCCGGCAACATGCAAGCGAAGTTCCCTGGCTCGGCGCCAACTAATGTACGAACATGTTTATACTTTCCCGTGTTTGGGAGGAATTCCTCCCGGTGTGCGCGATGGTCGCAGCCAAAGGCCGTGTTATCAGCATTCTGCTTGTTTTATTAATGCAACGTGCACTTACAGCAACGTCCGGTTTTTGGGTCCCTTTCAAAATATTCTCGTCGTTTCCTTTGTTTGGGGACGTAATTCCATCGGATCGTTAGCTGATTCATTCTTTTAAGATCCAATCAGAGGACGTGGTCCATTAAAGCGTCCGAGGAATCCAATTGGCAATCAGAACAATATATTTGCATATTCATTTTGTTGTCTCCTTATACAAATATAAAGATTTATCGCGTACAACTCAATATCGGTGACGTAACTAGCAATCCCACTAGTATTGCTTGGCATAACCACTTGACTATTCAATTTAGTTCTGCCATTACGTCTAAGAAATGTTAAGTGAAAGGTAATTCTCATTCGAAACACTATTGCAGTTAATGTCGCAGTTTTTACCCCTGTTATTGCCAGTGAGTTCTAAGAATAGAAAATTATTTAAATAGACGTTTTAATTGTTTTCCGCAAAAAGTAATATTAGATTACTTTAATGGGCATACAAATACGTATATTTAAATAGATGATAAATATAGCAACGAATATAACAAAGCATTCGACAATTGCAAGCGCCTTGAAACCCAAGGCCTTGCGAACAAAAAAATACAGAATTCGATTCTATTCTTCATAATCTTGACATTTCAATTTGTTAATCCATTGTTGTGTGCCACTTACTTATAAATGACGTTCTTATTCCTGAGGCTTATTTGTGATAACAATAGGCGATAGAGCGATGCCTCAGCGGGGCTCTACAGTCCCCGAGCAGATAATCACGTTTAACGGCAAATAGAGTTTGCAATCTCCCGAGAAACACTCACGAGTGTATCATATGGGCCATTGCCACGGCATAATAGAATAATAGATCAGTGTAGGAAGCTATGATGACCATGCTGTTGTATCCAAGCGTACCACTTTTATAAACAATTGTCTATAGTGCTATAGTTACGCCACCGAGGCCATCTTCATACACTGGCTTCAAATCTCTTGGCGCAGTCTTTGTTTTATATTAAAGCGTTTAAAGGCTGATTTATATTGAGTAAATTAGTGTCTGTCTTCAAATTCGTGTCAAGTCGTTTTTGACCCAATGCTGCCAGCAAGTAAATTGGTCACGTCGGCCCAGACTTAAAAACTTTTGCTTGAATATTTTAGATTTTAGAGTCATTGCTCCCTGCGCTACTAGTGCCTTTTAATACCTATAATCCAAATTAGCTTTCGAAATGTTACCGGCCAAAAAAAAACAATTTTGGATCATTAAAGATGCCGCGAATTTAAAATAAGATCGGCTCAAATCTTGAACCATCGATCTCGATTGAAGTGTAGATATGTAATAGCTCTACATAATTATTTATCTTGATAATCTATACTTGACACTAGATTTACGATTAACTGTACTTAGCCGCAACTATCGAATTATGCAATATCTGTTTGATATTGGGAACTGATCCGATTTCGTATGAAATGGAGATTAAACTTGCTCCAATAAAGGTAATCTGAATCGCGCAGTAAATGGAAATATCCTCATACGATTAACATAGACTGTAAAAACTTAAGTTAATTAAACGTGAAATCACACTAGGATCGATTCCATTAAGCGTTGGATATCATCTGGATCAATTTAATTTTTAAATACAAACTTACATAACAGATTTACAGCTAAATAATATTTATTGGAAGCTTATTCATTGGCTTCAAATATGTCACTATAACGTCTAAGTTATATTAATAAAAATATGACGTAACCCAACTGAATAATAGGTTGCCATATTATGTAGACAGGTAATTATGACACACTGCTAGCAAGACCAAAAAATCAGTAATATGCAATACTTCGGTAAATAATAACAAAACGATTGCAGACTACCTACATCGCTACAATACGTAGGTAGTCAAAATACCCTCGTCCTACCAATATTAGATTCGATACGACATACCCTATAACAATAACATTTTACTGCATATTTTTAAGGCAACACAACCTTTATGGTGTCTCGCAAGACCAAAACAATCGAATGTACGCCATTTCTGAAACCTTGAGTGAATAAAAACGCGATAAAAATTAATAACCTCAATTCACTGCGTCATGTGAGTGATCTTGTGTGTTACATATATTTCTAAGGTAACATTACCTATATTATTGCATATTTTTTACGCAATATCACTATTATGAGCTTTTAGCTGTTATTAAATCAAAATCGGAAAACGTCCTAAGCGTCTATTGTAGGGCATTAAACAGCTTTCTATTAAGGATGTCCAAATTGTAGTGATTCACGTCAAAAAGTACGAAATTGACTACCAAAACAAATTGAATCGTCTAGGTTCTTTGTTTTCAACAGCGCCTATTTAGATTTCGAATAACATGATCTTAGTACAGAACTGCTTTGTAATAATTCCAGAGATGTTTAATATTATATTGAGAAGATTATTGATCCTATATGTAGTTACATAGGTACTATATGGCAACAGTGATGTCCTTTGACATCCAATAAGTTTGTTAATAGAAGCGTGGGCCGAGGGTAACTATTTCGGCAACAATCGAGCTACGGACTATTCCACTTTAGTGATCCAAGAAAAGGGGCAAGGGAATATATGGAAAAATATATCTTTGAAGATGATTATTATGTCTGGTTTTTATAACAGTAGAGAAATTAACTATTAATGTTAAAGACACAACGATTGCCGTCTTTAATGGAAGGTAATAAGTTAGATTGATCTAATACCTAATAGCCTAAATTAAGGTTAGGTCATTAAAATAATAGTGAGAAAACAACTTTTTTGCGGCAAAATAAATAAAAGCTTTATTTCAAAGATTGTAGATGTAAATTCTCGGGACTTGGGAAAAACAACAAAGAAGATATGAAAAACAATGTTAGAGATTTGAATACTTAATAGCATTTCACGTTTGCCTTTATTGCCGTCTCCCTAATTTAGAAATTATATAATAGACGTACATAAATTATAATCCTCAGAAAAAGCTCTCGAAGTAATAAGGCGATTCCTTAACAAGAATAGGAAAATTAAATGGTTTTATTTTGAAAATGTATCATCTTTGAAACTGAAATACAAAAAAAGCATACACTTACTTTAAGAATTTGATTTATTATTTAAAGCCTAAGAAAGGATATAATTTGCGACACGTGTATACGACCTTGCTGTTAATTATAATTACATATCCGCCAGCTGTGCTAATCTGAACTTTATATCAAGGGTATTAGGTGTATAATCAATGAGGTAGAAACCATTAACCTTTTGACCGATCGTCGCGATAACACGCCACATACCTACATGTATAAATATGTTATTATTTTTAAAATGTGACGCATAAAAAACCTAGTTTTCGCTAATCAACAGAAAGTTAAAGCCAAGCCTAGAATCGAATACAATTATGCGCTAGTTAAGATCCAATAAAAGTATTATAAAGTAAGAATATTGTCCGCATTGCCACATTGTGAAATAACCGCAACTCCGCAAGTAAACAAAAAGTTGTCGCTACATAAAACTTTTGATTTATGTTTATTGCTCAGGCTTTTAAGTGTTTGTCCGCCTACTTAATTCTTAAGCAAACGTCTTATTACTCACTATATTTTGCTTGTAAAAGTACACGCACATATAAGAGGATAATCTTACACGGTTGACGGTCAGTCATATGCGTACAAAGTTTCGTATTCTTTACGAATGTTTGCACGCATGTAAGTATCGTCACATTAATTCGCAAACTAACATATGAGTCCCAAGTTCGGGTTATGCGACCCACTTTTGGAAAAGCACGAGTGCCGCAGATACTTTCCAGGTTCGCCTCACAAATGCTTGCGTCACCTTATAATGTGAGTATAAATACTGTGTAATATGAGTATTTAATCGATAAATACCTAAAATCTATACTTATAATAAATCTGTAGAAAGGTCAATTCTGTACATTAAATATATTTTCAAAATAACTATCAGGGGGGGTGATTAGTGATCGATACTGATGCCAAAAATGCAATCAGTAAAATTTTTGTCTGTCTGTCTGTCTGTATGTTCCTTATAGAAACAAAAACTACTCGACGGATTTTAACGAAACTTGGTACAATTATTCTTCATACTCCTGGGCAGATTATAGTATACTTTTCATCACGCTACAATCAATAGGAGTAGAGCAGTGAAGGGAAATGTTGGGAAAACGGGAGAAGTTACTCAATTTTTTAAGCTTCCGTCGCGTGTGCAGCCTTAATGGTTAAAGACTCATTGATAAGCTTCGTGATCCACGCGAACGAAGTTGCAGGCACAGCTAGTACCTATTATATTGTGGAGTGCAATAATCTCCTAACCTCCAATATCATACATCTATATAAACTGCGATCAATACCTCGTCTAACAAAAACCACTATTTATAAAACGTTGATAAATCAGGCCTGAAGTTTGAACCCTGTTTGAACTTGACTGCGACCCTTAGTCACCTTGTGTCCTTGAACAAACCAGTACCTTGTAGAAGTAATCGACACTAGAAATCTTAATTCACTTGAACATGTTTTTACATTCGCTGCCAAGCTATTGAAAGGGTAACGTGTAATCATGAAAGCTTGAGTTACCTTAACGTTTTCGATGTCAAAGAAAGGTTAGTTTAATCATAATTTTCGGAGTTAAGGTGAATTATAGACTTTTCACGATTACGATTGACACTAACTGATTCACGTGAATCACAATATGGAGATCGATATTGTGATTCACCTGAATCTAGGTGTATCTGAAAAGAACTAAAGGATATCGTCGTCCTTAGACGTGTCTAGTTTTGATATACCTAATATTTTTTCAGCATTTTCTAAAAATACACAAGTTACTCAAAACCTTTGTTAGAAAGTAGTTTTCATTTTTGTAAAACCAAAAATTCGAATACCCTGATGCAGTTGCATAATAATATTGAATTCGGTCGGACTGTCGGAGAGTGCACTCTACAAAATTTGTTGAAGCTATACAAATTCAATATTTACATTTTTGAATCGTATTTGAAGAGTATATATTATATTAAATGTTCACATTCAATGAATCTTGTAACGCATGCAAGCAAACGTGTGCGTCCTACAAAGGCAAAGTGCGCTTTATTGGTGCAATAATTTAAAGAAGTACTGCAGAGATTGAGTGGACCGATAATGTGAACATTGTAGGAGTAAAGACTTTGTTTAACATTTTGAATTATTATGGTTCGTACTGAT
Organism: Autographa pulchrina; assembly: GCA_905475315.1. Lineage (NCBI taxonomy): Eukaryota > Metazoa > Arthropoda > Insecta > Lepidoptera > Noctuidae > Autographa > Autographa pulchrina. The sequence goes on from FR997775.1 coordinate 4,005,539, forward strand.
TAGTATTAAAAAAACATTTTTAGTAAGCATTACATTTTATAATGTGTTCATTTTTTATTAATAAAGCTACATTGGACATTAATTGGTGTTTGATTCAAATACATTTTGCAGTGCATTATCTGAAGTAAAACTAAAAAAATAAATGCTTGTTTTTTAAATTAGGTGTATTACTATTTTTACAAATTTGCAACAGTTGTTAAATAGATGCTCGTTATGACATATTTTAATGAACATATTTTGGTGCACATTCAGTATATTTGGTGGAACACAGACAAAATTAGGTAAATAAAATGGGAATAAATTGAAGTACTTTTAAATACCATCCATTAATAAATCTCTTTACAAGAATAAATTATCTCTCTAATAAGTAGAGGTATATAAATATCAGCCTTCCAACAGTCGATAGCTTCTGCAAACTGCATTCAATTCGTGCAAAATGTGAAATTAAAGGTAATTATCGGAAAATTTAACTACAGTTATCATTAAAATCATCATCATCTCCCGAGCCTTTTCCCAACTATGTTTAGATCGGCTACCAGTCTTACCGGATTCAGCTGAATACCGTATTTTACATGGAGCGACTGCCTATCTGACCTCCACAACCCATTTTACTGGGAAACACAGTATCCCATAGTAAGACTGGTTGTCAGAATTGACTTAACGACTGCCAAAGATCTTTGTATGACAGCCGGGACCTACTGTTTAACGTGCTTTCCGAAACACGGAGGGGTCTCAGTATGTTATAAATAGTCACCCATCCACGGACCAACCGCGGCGAGCGCGGCTTAACCTGTATTATCGGTCAAACCGCACGGCTTACACTTAGCCACGAGCCCCTCAAAAAAAAGTTATCATTAAAATCAAATAACTCGAATTTCATCCTTTGAAGTAATTTCTCGCAGGTTAGTTTCAGGAAATGCAGATAATTATGATAAATGACATCAAAAGGATAAATATTTTAAATGTGATTTCAGTAATGTATTTGTTCTGTTATAAATTACGAATCATCGTAAATATGAACAACGGGAATATTATTTAAAATATTGTTTGTTTCATCCGCCGCGGGCCGATGCGTGTTTGTTGATTAATTCTTGTTAATTGATACGTACTTTTGTTCATCAAATATTATTCAGCTTGCATGAATACTGTGTGTGTAGTCCAATAACACTTACACGTTGTTTTAATTGGACTTGATATTTCTCAATTCTTTAATTTAAAAGAGGTTATCAAACTTGACGACAGGTTAATTTGTCTCTTATTTGCTAACTGAAAGAAAATATAGCCTACCTACAATGTTTTTGCAGCGCCTTTGTGTCGTCGCGTAAATACCAGTATTTGAGCGATCAATAAAAACGCGTCAAGTGCACATACGGCAGTAACTTTCACTGTGGCCTTGAATCCTTCGTTCATACGTCGTTACAATATTATTATGTTAGACAAGCTTCGGTAAAAATAGTGTCCTAATAATTATAAGGCTTATAACTTGCTAAGCAACCTATTAGTCGGTAACCATTGCATATTGAAAGAAAAATCATACAGCAAACAAAGTAAATAAAACTGCATAATCATCTTTAATTGCTTAACAGGATTAAGTAAGACCACATGAGTAGATAAACGGAACAGAGGCAAAGCTTCGAACAACCGCTCGAATCGGTTGCACGCACACAAGCGCGCGGGGCATGTGTGCGTGACCACTGGCCGCTTGTCGCATACGCGGCGAGACTGGAAAAAACCAGTTTACGCTGGCACAGCCAGTGTACAATCTAAGGGTCAGTCCGACGCACGCTGTTTGTTTTGTTAGTTGCAAGTTTAAGTTTTTATAAGTTTAGTTGTAAAAACGTGGTATTATATTAATAATAATGGTTGTTTATTGTACCGTGTGTATGAATAATAATAGAGAAAACAAAAATATATCATACTTTAACTATCCCAAGGAGTACAATTAGGTAAGTAAATATTTGGTTATTACTTTTTCAAGCAAGTACCTTTATTTTATTGTATGATCCTTTTTATAATAAGAAGAGAGTAATTTGTACAACACGGTAGGTATTTTTTCAAATCAAATCAAATCAAATCAAAATATTTTTATTTCAAGTAGGCCTTTTTAAGCTCTTTTAAAACGTTAAATTACTGACTCTAGTTGCAGGTTCCAAAATGTCATTCCAATGGAGAAGAACCGGCAAGAAACTCCATAGGTTACTCTTTTAAAAAAAAGGTTAACATCAATGTAAAAAATACAATTATATATAAAAAAATATACAAATATGCGACAACAGCGTAAATAGCAAAATGTTTAGTTTATTGTAAATGATAACATCCAAAATGGAAGAAAAATGAAAAGGGACACGCAACAAATTTACATTGTTGTCACATTTACAAAGGTCGCCTATGCGAAAAGAATGAGAATAATAAAAAAGGACTAAACTCAATAATTAAAAAAAGAAAAAACAAATATCTAATTAAATAGCTTTACATACAAAAGATATGTAGTCCTAACTAAACCCTAACAGGAATGTCAAGGCATGTCAAAAGGTTTCTACGAAAAGAGACCGTGGGGAAGCTAATCGAGAAAGATAAAACAACAAGATGAGGCAAATGAACTAACGGACCGCCAGGGAGGCCACATGTGCAGAAGGTCCTAAATCCACGCGCTTTTATCCTCTACATAGTCACTGATTTTATAATAAGCCTTTCCTATTAGTTTGGATTTCACGCACGTTTTAAACTTCTTGTTAGTTAAATGAATTAAACTATCTGGTAATTTATTATAAAAGCGAATAGAATTCCCTAGGAAGGATTTAGTATTTGTTTTAGTTAGTCTAAACCTTGGGACTACTAGTTTATTTTTACTTCTGGTGTTAATGTTGTGATAATCACTGTTGACACTAAAACTATCTAAATGTTTACGAACGTACATTATATTTTCCATAATATAAAGCGATGGCAACGTGAGAATACCTATTTCTTTAAATTTCTCTCTAAGTGATTCGCGGGGGCCCATACAGTAAATGGCGCGAATTGCTCGTTTTTGCAAGATGAATATAGAATTTACATCGGCTGCAGAGCCCCATAGCAGAACGCCGTATGACATAATGCTGTGAAAATACGCGTAGTAAACTAATTTTGCCGTGGGAATATCCGTGAGCTGTCTAATTTTCCGTACCGCAAATGCAGCTGAACTTAACCTTTTCGTCAATGCTTTGATATGAGCGCCCCATTGTAACTTAGAGTCTATAGTAACACCAAGAAATACCGTTTCGTTAATTAATTCTAGTTTTTTACCATCAAGCATTAGATTTAGATCCAAATGCGATCGAACGTTCGGAAGTGAAAATTTTAAACATTTTGTTTTTGAAGCGTTTAGTAGCAAATTATTCGCTGAAAACCAATCTGACAACACGTTGAGCGTACTATTTAAATTGGAATAGTCTTGCAATTTTCTGTTAATTTTAAAAATAAGAGATGTATCGTCTGCAAATAAAATTATATCCGTTAAATTAGACATTGTGAAAGGCAGATCATTAATATATGCTAGGAAAAGAAAGGGGCCTAAGATTGAACCTTTTATTTTTAAAAAACAAAAATTATAAAAAGAAAATTCTTAGAGTAAGTAATTTGTAAACTATTCTATCATACTATTATATATTCTATTATACTGACTATTAAAACTATTTAAAAAACGTTTTGTTTGATTTGTCTTCACCTATTGTGACAACCCTAACAAAATAGGTAACAATTTTGAACGTTCTTAAGAAGCTTTGCCTCTGTTCCGTTTATCTACTCATGTGGTAAGACCCCAGGACGAAGTTTCCTCCAGCTTATTTACTTTAATAAACACAAGTCAAGTGCACAAGGCCGTAACTTTCGCTATTTCCAAGAAACTATAACCAACATACTCGTAATTACGTAGCACAATTACAATAAAGCATGTTGGACTAATGTCTAATGACGTCACCTGTCACGAACAGCTCACGACTTTTCTCTAGCGGCTAGTTTTATAACAAAAACAGCTCTAGGTTTATTACAATACCTACCATTATACAGACAATATTTCTTGGAAATTTCGAAAAATATTACCTAAGGATATTAAAATGTTGCGTAAGGTAAAACCGTGAAAAAGCCAAATGAACGTACAGAAGATAATACAATGGCAAATAGAGGAATGAAAATGGTGGATAACACTGTTACCTACCTATCGTAAAATCCTATGTTCTTGTAATAATAACTTAATCACCAAATAATATCAACTCAAATAAACTGGAGAACTAATCAAAACCTTTATTACCACTAAACCAATACAAGAGTTAATATAAACAATATTACGTAAGCAGTTAATATGTTACGACGCTTAATTGACACGTCAGCAGGCCTGGCCGACTGACAACTTTCTTTAGTGTGTCATAACTCCGAATATAGGACTCGGACGATCGATAAGCACATGTCAAGTTCACACAGCCAACGAATGTCAGTTTCCACAAACGAAAGTTGCGGTGGAAAGCTAATTGACGGCGCTCGTGCTCTTTACTACTTTTTTGTGGTTCATATTTACAGTAGAAAGAGAGATAAGTATAGGGTAAATACTGGAGTCAGTGTAATGCTGTGCAATTTTGTTTTTCACAACGTCACTTAGAAAAAGTATTACGGCATATTGTCCGTTGACTACCTGTACTAAAGTTCCGATAAATAAGGCCTGCTTCAAGGAGTCGGTATTGACTGCTGCAAGTTGCGACTGAATGGCGGATTATATCCATTACTATGGGCGCCCGGACTGCTTCAAGCAGTTCGACAGTCAATAAAAGAAAAGGCTAGCGGTCAGAAGGCGCAAAAGAAGCGTGAGAGCGGTCGACAGCTCAAGCAGTCCTTGTACGTTGGTCCCTGTCTAACTGCTGTCCGTGTACAGGTCTAAGATATAATTGCACACAACATAACCTAGGACCTGGGAGGATTATAAACGACTTTTGACCCACGAATTTGTATATTATAACATAGGTATGTGTTATTCCGTTAACAAAATTCCTCCAGCGGATTTTGCGTGTAAGAATATAAGAATTTTAGTATGATTTACGTCATAAAACAGCCTTTGTACTACATCATACATAAATAACACGTCATAGGTGGACTCTTAATCGATATCGAGACCTTCATTCAGCTGCTATTACTTCAACGAAACCTATGAAGTATATTACTAGCCAATCGATAAACACATGACAAAGTCTCACGGCTATAACGGCTGTAACTTTCCCTTGCCTTCATGAAATTAAATGCTGGTTTACACAGTACTACGTTATTGACTTTAAATTCGAGGAAATTCACTGCTAAGCCAATATGGCCAGTGTTTTTATTGATCACATCAGTGCTGACTTATCCTGACCCATGTAAATCATCTGAACAGTGCCATTGGCCGAGTCAATTTTGACGCAAGTCAGTGCTAAACCAACACTTCCACAGAGAAATTGGTCGCATCAGAGCTGACTTGAATATTCCCATATGAATATTTTAAAATCAGTCCGTTTGTTTCTAACTCATGTAAAATTCTAACAGACGTCATTTATAACATAAAGCATTTTAAATTACATACTCTATTGCCAGACCCTAAGTACCCATGGTAGGTATATGGCACCTAAGAGGATTCTGAGCACAAATTACCCTTGTTTCGCGAAGTAACCTTGCCCTTTAGGTCGCGTGTCTAAATGCTGTTGGTAAACGGAACTGTTGCGAAAAAGGAAAGTTGCTAACATCGGATCATTTGTTTGAATGTTACAGGAATTATTAAAGTTGCTGATTATCGCATACACCTAACATTAAATAAACGAATTTGTTTCCATAAGGTATGTAACATGACAAGCTTTATGCTGGAATATTAAAATAAATTTAAACAGAATTCTACAATATAAACTTACTCTTTCTGTTATTTTTATCGGACTCTAGCTGTAAACTTTTAAACAATAGCATAGCATTCAGGAAAACACAATAGCGAGACAACTCTCGTCCTGTTTCTGTTGAAATCGATAAGTTTCAACTTTATTAATAGTGACCCATTGCCTAGGGTAATGCACCCTTTTTCCTGAAATTATGATGACGCAGCAATGTCACCAACTCACCATGACTCAAACACCATAAAAACTAACATGAAAAACGAAAGTTGCCAAATCGCGTGCAAAATAATTGTGTTTGTTGCCCAAAAAACTGCAAACCACACAATTTTTTGTATACCGCAGTCATTTATTTAACTTTCGGAAGTAAACATTTCTTACATGGTTGCTAACCCAATAGTTTAATGCGGTAAATCAATCTAGTATGTTCTTGGAAGCACTCGGATCTTGAATACAGATCAGAATATCTAGTAGCTCTCTAAAAGTGGGTGACCTATATTCAACCGAAAACGATACGTCCTTGATAACCCAGACTAGCAAAATAATCAATATACAATGTAGTTTGTAAAATGTGAATATCGGGAATTGGAATGTGACGTCACATTACACAACAAATTATTCTCGAATGTGGTAAATAAACGCTTTACATGAATGTTTAACACGAGCAAATTGTTCGTACATTTTGCTGTTTTTCGGTTTTGTTACTCCAATCGGCATTAAAACCAGATAGTGCGGCTCAAAGTTATACATTAATCCCAGTTTCGAGCAAGAGCAATCTAGTAAATGGCGCGCATACCTACGTTTGTTTGAACTATAAACAAAAAGTTTTCATTTACAAATGGAACTTAATTAAATATTGTTGTCCATACTAGGAATAGTCAGCGAGGTTCTGTAAAGCTGCAGAATGGACGAGGATGTTATATTAATACATATACTATGCTGTTATATTGTAACGAAAATTGTATCACTGTGAATGAATCTATTGGTAAATCTTTCATACACTGTCTTACACATAGGTGTATTTATTGCTTATAAAAAAAAAAAAACTAAAACTAAAATAAACGTGGAGGTATGCCGAACACCACAAAATATACCAATAATCCATAAGTATTAATAACACTACACACGTTTCAAATATAATTAATATAAATACAGATTGTACGTTACAATGTGAATGTCAACAAATTATAATAGCCTATAATAACAGGTTGCTGCAAAACGGTTGTTAATAATAATTAATTGCTATTTTACAAAGGTGCTCGTAAATCATTAATAATTACAATGTAACGTATCTTACGACTGCTTAACGCGAGGTGTATATTAAGCCCCGAAGCAAACAATAAATTAAAAAAAGTAAGACCGAAATAATACAAAATATCGTCCCGCCTAATAACACTTAGAATTTTTTTTTTACATTAAATATTTTTTAAAAAAAGAAAATTTTAAATAAGTCCATGTTGGATTAGAATGACGTCCAAAATTTCAGGTCAATCGGTTCAAGATCTGCATCCAAATTGAGTTGCAAGATTACACACGAAACTAAAGCGTGTAAATATTTTCAATTATTCATTCATTTTCAATTTACAGAAGATTGTTGCAATGGCTGTCTCCGCAATTTACACAATCGGACGATCGGTCCTGTCTTCATGCACATCTAAGTATTATCTAGGCTTTTCTTTAAGAAGACAAAACTTATTCTTAAATCAAGAGGTACGCTTGCGTTTGACTTTGATTGACTGATCGCCAATTTATTGGAAAAAGTTCGAAAAGAGCTAAAATTGGAGGAGCTAAATTGATTGACGAGATTCAACGGATTGGATTTAAAGTCATCGACCATCGTAAAAGGTAATATAATCAGTAAGAGTAAAATATAATCTTTAGAGAAGAAAAATCGAGGCATATCATGCACCAGGTAAAGTGTCATGTAGGTATGTATACTTAGCGTACTGTGACATAGAAATCTATTTTGTTCGCAAATATTTGTTCATAAGTAGTGTCAGTGTTTGTTTATTTGTTATTGCGTTTATACTCTCACTAGAAAGTTTGATACTCAACTGACGCCCGGATCATGAAAAAAATATATTTCCAAACCCTTCAGAATTAAATAGGTAATCAATCCTTACTTACCCTCAGTGTCGTTAAATGTGCTTACAGTTAGTAGGCAAAAACTCTATTTACTTATGGCCGTATACACCGTGTAGTCTTACAAATGACCAGTACAATGACAACGACCAAATTATGTGGTGGCTCAATATTTAAGGTCATTTTGAATTGCGGACTTTTGATACGGGTGGCTTATTCAAGGTACTTGATTATTTGCTTTACTTGTGATTTACGAAGGGCTTAATTTCATAGATTTTTAATACAAGACGCTAAGCCATCTATGTTAAATTTATGTGCACTGATTTTTATTTTTATGTAAGGTTTTAGTTTCTTCTTGTCTTGAGAATATGTCCATGTAGTTACAACTGTTCATTACCTGAAACAATATAATAAAAGCATATAAATTAATTGCTTGAGCGAAGTGCATTGAATAATGATAGTGTTTTCTAGAACGATTTCAAAATAAAATGCTGTAATTAATTCATTGCAAAACACGTAGTTAACAATGATATCTAGTTTTGTAATTAATTGTCCGTATAAACTTGGTAATGCCACTTTCGCAATGATTTTTAATTAGGTTATTTTAATGGGGCGTTCATACAAGTATGAATAAATAAACTAGGACATTTTTTTATTTAAATTGGAGGTAAAATTCATGTTTGTAGGCAATAAGTAAAACAGATATTAATCATAGCGATTGATGTTCTGCATTTTTTGTTTTTTTGTGAAAACTATCTGTCAACAAGAATTATGTTTCTTTATTTATTAATGAAAACATTAATCAACATCGCTTTAATTGCACGAGACCATGCAACAAAAAATACTAAACAATAATTGATAATAAGTGTAATATTGCTAGAACAGAAGAAAATTATGACATAGAGATTATATCTTTGTGAATTTAATAACGATGACAAATTGTAAATGAACCATATTTCATTTAGTTAATAGAAATCTCCTAAGAATTTTAGTACCCACTTGCAATGTCTGAGTGCGCCAACGAATATAGGCAAATGAGTAGTAAAACTATTTATTTATAGACAAAGTACCTTTATAGTAAAGTTAGATCACTAACGACCCTGGCTTCGCGCCAATGCCAGTTTAATTACACCCGGAGACAATAAATTGTGAGTACACACTACGCAAAACATATCTCTCAAATTAAAATCAGGTTAGAAACATAACAATGTTTTAATAAGGCTGGCATTGTATTGGGCAGTTTTGTGGCTCGGGCACCACAATTATATCGTACCGCAAGGTCCGCAAGTAAGAAGTGAATTGGGTGATAAGTACCCACGGTATAGCAGTAAACATGTGAATTGAGAAAAGTGAATGTAGGCAAAGAGCAGTTGATTTGGTCAAGTATTAGGGGAGCATATTATGTAAAAAAATGCTAATGCATTATCGATAGAAGAAGAAGTACTTACCTACATGTGCAGTGCATCATGCGCAAACTATTGGTACTATAATGCGATATACATATGTATCAGAAACTAATAGGCAACAAGTTCTTGTTGATAATCATAGAGATGTGATACATGTATAAAAATAATGTAAATTCTTTAATATTAAAACAATATTTGTGCTTATCAGCGGAGAAGTACGATTCACAATATTGCACCGGCAAATCCACAACAAATTCTGCTAACGCAACAAATGCGGTAAATACACAAAATTTTAAGGAAAAGCAGCGTTATTTCTTCAGAACATTCTAACAGGTTCCTGCAAGTTTTTACTGTCAAAAATATTTAGTGTGAAAATCTTATACAATGTTCAAGTCAACATGAGTTTCTTCAAACCGCCTCGAGGGATGTTCTCAGACCTCGGATGAAGTGTCATGCATTTAAATTAACATTTTTCGCAAATTAAGTCTGCAAAGTTAAATATTTTTACCGCTATTCCTCGCAAAATGGAATATTACAGTATTTCTCCTTCATTTAGATAGCATTTTATGAAATAAAAGTAGCAGCAATCTCAAACGCGATGGTAGCTTTCTTTCGCTAATTAGAGCACGTACCGAAGTAAAAAAGAAGTCAATAAAAAGCACTAGCAAAGAAAACCGAGCTAGTAATCAAGAGCTTATTAATGGTGAGCTAAATACGATACTTGCATTTATTCATTTATTTGTTTTTGTCCATATTTCCTTAAAGGATTTACTATGTAACTGTACATAGTTAAGGACAATGACGATGTGGCCGCATAATTAATCGTCCTAATTATGGTAATGGTCATAAATAATTCTGAAAATAGAATAAGGACGAATATAGCCATATTGATATCGCTTGGCAAGCGGATAGGCGTTAGTAATGACTTGTAATAGTTGTCCTTACTCATACAAAAGCCTTGTAATTCACGATTTTGGCTACGGTTCTGTTTTATTCTTTAGAACATCGTTTGCGGTAGGTAGCTGTATTCAGGTGACCGCTTTCACACGCTGTCGGCTGGCTGTCAATAGAATATCAATGACAGTACGGTACAAAATTCGATAGTATTCTGTTATATTTAAATAGGCATTACTTGAACCATGTCATTTTGAAAAATATGGGTCATTGAACAACTTACTTTCTTCTCACTTCTTACGAAAACATTCTAATTGGATGACTAAAGCTCTGATCAAATTATAAGCATGCATCAGCCAGTTAACTCAACAGTGATACCAATCTAAGTTAAACTTGATCTTATTCAGGAAGTCTATTTATTACACTAGCACCGTTATCAAAGCTTTAGTATCAAAATCCGTGCAATCCCAAGTTATCTGGCCTACATCCGGTCAAAACGTACGCAAAGTAGTGCAACAATCTTCAGCAAGTTCTGACCCAATTGTGTGTCGGTGTCGGATATATTTCCAGTGTTAATTAAATATAGCCGTAGCACTACCGACTAGCGCCGACTAGTGCTGACTAGTGCCGACTAGTGCCGACTCGTGAAGACTAGTGGGGCGATTTGTTTGTGAAGCTCTAATTGATTCGCTAGACTACAATGAGGAAGTGTTATGCAGTTCTGCTTTTAACTTTGTGATATTAATCGTTTTGATATGTAGACGGCTGAGATAGAGGTGGATATATTTACAAATTGGTTTGGAATACTAATGTGTCAGTCAAATAAGCGACTAGTTAGTTTTCTTTAAATAGGAGTATGTAAGGGTATATCGAAGGCTACACCTAAGCCATAAACATAAGCGAAGCAACATTGCCTAAATATTTTGTAATTGTTGAAATTATAACCAATTAATTTTTACACACTAAAACTTTAAATAACTAAGCATAAAGCTTGAAATTTAATTAAACCTCAGTAAATAGTACCTAGTGCTAACAACTAAATTACCTACATTAATTAAGCTCAAACATACCCTTACACAGAGTGAGGTGACAAAATCCCGCCTCCACTAATCCAGTATCCAGTATTAAAATAAATCTTTCTGTCACTCTGTGACGTCACAGGTGGCGGCCGTAGGGTTGCCAGCAACTGGGCCAAGGACCCATGTAATTACTATCACTGTCCAACGCAATTACATGGCTTCCGGGAACTAACGGTTTATGTAAAAGTTACAACTTGCTTTATTTATAGCTAAATTGTTAAATTATTGTAAATGGGACCCCTGGGAAATTATGAGGTAGGTAAGGTACCTGTCTCTTTACATACATAATGTTACTTTAATTATGTTATCACTTTACGTGGACACGTGTATGATTGAGTACATAAATTAATAAACTCGTTCATTAAATTTTTTGTCATTTATTTTAATTTATCCTATATTTTCTGGACTTCTATATTAAGATCTGCTGTCAAGATCTCGTTTGTTAAAAATTAATTAATTCACTTTTTGTATTGATTTTAAACTTATCTCAACTTAAATAAAATATAATACATGATGAGTCACATCATTTTCGACTTATACGTAGCGCGTACAATAAACATTGACTACACAAAAATACAATACAAAAAAGTATCTTTTTGCATTTAAAACATTAGCTAATCAAGCCTAGCATTGTGAAAGCGAGAACAAAAAGTTTGCGGCTGATATTTTTGGAAAGTTTTAAAACTACTTTCTCAGACGGCCATTTGAAATGATTATTATCTAGTGAATGTTACTATGTGTGTTTTATGGATATTAGAAGATAGGTAAAATTGAGTTAAAGTGCCATATATGCTATTAAAATGTAATAAAATACTATTGTTTTAACATTTCACGATAAGTCAGTATTTATAGAAGTAAAGATAGAAAGTTCCTCGCCATCGCTTTATAAACATTTGGTATATAAGCATTCCATTTTTACAACCACGTCAGCTTTAATATGACTATGTAATATGGGCCTTAGATCTGAATAGCTTTCGAAGTGAATGAGTACTTTTTGAAAATATAGCTGAAATAACCTATTCCAAAGTATATAGTTCCAAAGTAAGGTGAAAAGTTGTTGGTATCCAATCATGTGGCCATGAAGGGGACGTGTTCAAGTGGCTGCAGTGACGCCAACTCGGCCGGCCTCCAGCGACCACCGCATTTTACTATCCCTACCCAAGTGATGAGAAAACAGCGGATTACAAGAATTATATGATGTTACACGTTCAAAAGATGAAGACAAAGAGCCTACCACTATTAAAAGCCGGTCAGACAAAACGAAAAAAAAGAACAAACATACACATTACTTGAAAAGAGGTTTCGACCTTACCGTAAAATTGATTTCAGGATTGGTTGTGAGACTGTTAATTCTGGAAGCATAATATAGCTCTTGAGGCGAGGGTTACTCATTTGGTGGTACAAACAGAAGGGAAACAAATAAATAAACAATTATATCATATCATTTGCTACTTATTTCATGTTCTGAATACGAAATTTATGAGAAAAAAGAATTACATACAACAAAACTTGGATGCAAGAAAAATAAAGTAAACTATAAAATGACAAAGTTTGTTTAGTTTTAGTAGTTTCATAGTTATTACTTACCATAAAATATTCAGTGTCACCAAATTCCTGAAGTTAAAAGCTAAAATGTCATTTTCCGTCCATCTAGCTCTAAAACGCAGTAATTTATTCCAGTTGCTCGTTTAAAACAAAGATAAAATCACAGTCCACGTTTATTAGCTTTAAAGGATCATTAAATTTGAAATACTCAAGTTTTTACAACTGCAAACCGCTGTTTTCTCGTAATTTGGCACGGGACCATTAGACAACCGGTGCTTTGTAGTTTTATTGGTGCACAGCGTTTGCAATATGGTAAGAAATGGGCGGGAAACGTGACCGGAGTTCGCATTTCTAACATAATGCTATTGGAACCAGCTCCCCTCGCACTCAACTATTCTTTAATCTTATTTGTAAGTCTTTTTCACCTTATATGTCGATGAAGGTGGCTTTGTCAAAGCCCTTTTATGGTTATGTTTATTCTACTTAAATACAAAGTCTCATTCACATTTAAAGTTTTTTTTAAGGTATATCTAGCGTCTTTAACCGCATAAATATATGTACAAGGCTACTTATAAATGATTTACAACCAACCAAATCAGGCACGAATGCAGGATAGGATACATGTACGAGTACAACTAAGACAAAATAAACAAGTTCTTACAAGTTCGTGTCAATTTATTTGTAGTATTCCCAATAGCGCACAACTTACCCAAGACCAGTCGAAAAAGTGTTTTCTTATTTCATCTCGCACCAATACAATCAGTTAGTCATACCAACATTTATTACTACAAAGTATCTTTATAGCAGTCTCTATGAATAAAAAATATTTCTGTTTCAATGCCTTCTAACACCGGTTAACCCGTAAAAAATCTTAAACGACTTAAAAAAAGGCAAAAGAGGCAACAGTCACGAAGTGTGAATTTAGAAGTCGCGCACGAAAAGGTTAAGTTCCGTGAGAAAGAAAAAAAACTATTTCCGGTCGGTCGGGTCACGGAAACAAGATATCCGGGGTAGAGATGGTCGGGAAATAGTCGATCGCGGCGTAATGAGAGGTCTGGAGGGATGAATGGAGAGGAGAGGCCCTCAGATCCTCTCACACGGACTTCTTAACGTTAGGGAAAGGACAACTCGTTTAACTTTTGATATACAGCCCTGGAACCGTGCCTAATGAAATTAGTTCAGTTCATACTGGATGTTAAGACCACTTTGTGTTTTAGTTTGAACATGGTATCTCACTCTCGGTTCTAAAATGGTGGGCATTTAGTAAGGATTTTTTATGTTTCTTTGATAGCGGTCTCGTTTTAGAACCGCTTTGTGTTAACTTGAGCGAGGTAATAAAAGCAAAACAAAGAGCCTTTTACCTGTCTTCAGTTTACCTGGCAGCTACTGTACCTATATCTTATCTACTATTTACCTAACCACGCATATGCGCAGAAACTTTTGTACTCTTTATATTTGCACGCATATGAGCTGTCGTCACATTCTTTCGCAACTTTGCTTATGTGACACTAATCAAACAACACAAATACCTTGTTTATATAATAAAATCATTTGCAAATATGGTCTCAAGTATTCGTTTAAATGTAATTGACTAATATAATAGTTACTCATAACGAGGTCTTCAGACTGACAAAGGGAAGCAATAACCTTTGTCATTTGAATATTTAATTTACGTTTCAGGTTTGAATGATTGATACTACCCTCTTAGGATGGTGATATTTATTGAACATGTCAGAAAGCCGCTGCAGTGTTACCTGATATGCCAAATTTCGGGGGGTTGGCTTGCGACAGAGGGTTGTCTGTCTAAAAGCTTAAAGAAATTAAGTTACGAAGTTTATACATACAACATGCTTAGACGCTTTAAAACAAAGAAAGCGAGAGATTTTCTAAACAAAAATTCTGATTTTATCTAGGAAAATAACACTAACATACTTGTAATATTTCGAAAAATATGTATAAAAATGTCTTAACCGCAAACAGCTCGCGGTCGTAACGACCATAACGCTAACTTATTCTTATAGGTACTTCCGTGTGGGGTACAAACCACACCGTACTATTATAGCCCACTTTTAACAGCATTACTGTGTTATGGGGGTTTAAAAGCCCCCGTGGGTAATAATGGTGTCACTTACAGCTGTGATATCAATTCCAAGTGTGTGGTATTCGAATTAGAGTGTAATGATGATTTTCTACATTATCGTGTCACGAATTCTGGTTTAATGTGGAAATTCGGAGTGAATTGAGCTGTGCTGGAAGTTAACTTAAAATAGTATAATGTTGATAGTAATATTTGATGAATCACATTGTTTTGTTGGTAAATCAATTTTATTTAGATTTACTTAAGCATTTTTTTTTTATTAAACCGTGTTTTGAAGTTATGATTATTTGTTTTTTATGCTACTTTTTTGTTTTAGAAAATACTTCTTGTTTTATTTTTAACTTTCTTAAGGCATCATCGACACATAAAATCCCAAAAAACAACATCAACTACGTATAGTATAAATGACAGTTAATCTTAAAAATCTTCATAGGATAACCCTACATTGTTACAAGCTAAGACGTGGCAGATAGCCATCCGATGATGGATAGGTCGAAACCTATCTCGGGGTAATTTGCTCCGACGTCTTTCGACGCCTTCCGGTCCGTCGCGTTGGAGGGTTAAGGAATATACGGATAGATTAAATTAAATTCGCGAGCTTTGAAGTGGGTTAGGGTTAATAATGGAATGCATTTTGATGATAGGGTTTCGGATTACCTTCCTATGGATCAAACATTTACTAAGAGCTAAATTTCAATAAAATTTATGGGACATGACCGATGAAGATGAGATTAGCGCACAAAATTGATTCAGCAACGCTTTCGCCAAATCTTATATTCAAGGAATGCTGACGCTCGCTTTAATATACATTAGATACTTTTTGATCAGTGACGTGACATTATTCTTTACA
This sequence comes from Autographa pulchrina, assembly GCA_905475315.1. Lineage (NCBI taxonomy): Eukaryota > Metazoa > Arthropoda > Insecta > Lepidoptera > Noctuidae > Autographa > Autographa pulchrina. Next base: position 4,021,366 of record FR997775.1, read on the forward strand.
GTTGTACAGAACTGTAAGTGACATTTTTCCACAACTAGAGATTTAACATAATATATGTTCCGTATAACATATAGCAGATGTATGTACACTACACACTACATAATGAATGTCAGTTCTGAGTCAGATCGAACAGGGGTTACCATATCCATAATATAAGTTTCAATGCTGAGCTCCAGTGGCCTAGTTGGCGCGCGGTGCGCCCTCGAGGCGTGTGACGTCACCGGCCCCGTGCACTTGCACTAATGGCCCAGCCGGGACCCGTGTCTACATGTCGGCTTTCGAGTGTTAGCGTAACACTAAAACATTTTAAGATAAGAATTGGATTGCAGCATGCAGAGGTTTATTAAAGTTTGTGCCTTTGTAAGTTTTGCTGGTTTAAAATGGGACGGGAATAGATGGTACGTAAGTTTTATGAAGAGAGGTCTAAATGTAACAGAGCATGACTGAGTAGACCAGGATAGATCGAGTTGAGATGGAGTTTTGGATTTATTAAACTGTGCAGAAGTGAGTTATTGGATACAATAAGTCGTCAACTTTTCTATACCTGAGTTGGTCCAAGTTGTGGCACTACTAAATATAGCACGGAATCTTGACTGAATCACTAGGTAGGTCGAACCCTCACTGATTATTTCTTATCTCATCGCTTATTCCAGAGTAATTCAAAACTTTCAGGAAATACTGTCATTTAAAAAGTAATCCTCTCAGTTGCAATTATCTTTTATTGTAAAGCTTTATATACGTAGGGGAGGATAAATGTATGTTACGAATAATCCCCGTTCCTCTAAATGATATCTAGTTTCCGTGAATTCAGTAATTCGTTAGGATTTATCTGGAAACTGCTATGCGGGTATTTTTCGAGTTTTCCCTGTTTTTATGTTTTTTGATCCGTTTACTTGCTGTATGTCGTCTGTATATATCCACTTCACAATTCTCAATTTTAAAATTCAAAATGGAAGTTTAATTAATACACAATTTGCAATTAAAACAACTTTTAGGAATCGAGCTTTAGGACATATATTTTACTATAATAATATTTGTCATTTCGTTTTATACATAAATAATTCAGATTCTTTTTATTTTACGAAAAGTGACGGTGACAGGAGATGGGGAAGGGGCAAATCAAAACGTTTTTATAGGTAAAGAAAAAATATCAGTATCCATGTAGAGTTGTTCTTAAAGTTCTACGTACCTAAATCTTTAACGCTCGTAATTTGGAATTGTGCCCGATGAATCAGAATAGGCTCGCTTGTAATAACGAAGGTCTTCTTTTGTTCGATAAAATGGGTGTGATTAGTGTAGAATATAGGCAGACATGATTTATATAAAATGATATAAACATGCACATACTGACGTTCGGCCAACTCTACAATAGTCTCGTTACATAAAGAAAAGAAATAGGTTCTCGGTTGGTCTTTAAGTAAAATTCAACATCTATTTTCGCCAATTTTTTATAAATCCAATTAATTTTGGGATGCCGACGCATGTCTCTAAGGGCTTTTAGAACCCATATAATCAGCAAGCCTGTTGAGGCTTATATTAGATTAGTCTGGTAACTAGAAACAAGCTCCTAAAATAACTGGAAGGTTCACTCAGAAATTGCAAAAAAAATATTCTCTTCTTTTTGGATTTTACTATTTCCAATCACTTCGTTGATTGAACACATATTGACTTGCTCGCGCATATTGTATTTCCTGATTAATAAAAAGCTTTCTACACAAAGGGCATAAAGGAAAATGATTTGATTTGATGAAATAAGGGGGACCGCCCATCGTGCCCCATGCCTCTGGTGTGTCGCAGTATATGGTAGAATGGTCTCCAATGAGATATGAAGAGACATTAATTTTATTGAACACGTGTGAATGGACTGGTCTGTAAATGTGATATACATTTATTTAAAGTTAGCTTTCTTGTTTAATGGAAACTTGGTTATAGAGTAGCGTTGGATGTGGAAGCTAAGCTTTATGGAATATAGCACCTACTATGACAGTGAGTATATTTGTCGGAGCAGTTTCCGCGGTGGTCTTTTAGGAGGTAATATTATTTCCTCCGTGTGCAGATAGTGACATAAAGCAGGTCGTTTTAGTGCGGGAACATTTCTAGCATACGACCGCGAATATCTTACAAGGTTTTGCCAAATGAAGAAAAAAAAACCTAAGTTGTTGTAGTTCACACTAGCACAGCAAGCGTTTACGCTTTCCACATTTTGTATTTGTGATTGAATGACCAGTGTTTTACTATTAGGTAGCAATATTATTATATACAAATGCTTATTGCTTTTCGCATTAATTAATGATTGAAATCGTAATTGATTTTGTTTAATGAGAGGTACTCGGTCCATTTTAATTACGGTTTCGTTTGTATTACTGTTGGAGTAAACTGTGCATGGGAATAAAGTAAACAGAGAACTCGAGCGGCTTAATCGGTTCGATTCCCGGTAACGAATAATATTTGCCTGACCTACACTCAAAAAGATATTTATTTCGTGAAATTGAACGTGCAATGCAGATAAAATTCTCAGTAAAAACGCTGCAGTCAAAAAACTCGAAATACCTCAATTTCACCTTTCATTTGGTGGGTTATTTTATTCCGATGAAAAACTAGGTGAAGCCACTAAAAGAGATTTCGCATAGATCTATCTTTGAGTAAAAAATGGTTAAATTTCACGCAGCCCATAGCAAATTCAATAATTTCACAGTCAACAGAGCCTTTACAAAGTAACCAGAAGGACACGGGATTAGCTTCGGCCCTCGTCGGCCAATTTCGGCAACCTTCGTATCTAATTAAGGCCAAGCCAACCATGGATTCTTTTGCGTAAAAATCGTATTGTCTGTAACGACCTCATTTCATAGACACTTGTAATTGCAAACGGTAGTTTTAATTACTTTTTGGTACGCTTATTACTTAACAAATGTTGTGTTTCGGCGCGAATTGGGGTTTTGTGTTAGCGTGAGTATATTTTAAAAGGTAAAAATAAGTATATTTTTAGGGGTTATTCGCTTTTTTGCAAATATAATTTTTTTATGGTTTTAAAAGGAGGAGGTTATATAATGAATTACAGTATATTTGCGCTTTTCAAAACCTTTTTTCACCTCATATGTATCCAAGATTTTAGGTACTGTTAGTATAAACCACCAACGATAGAAGAAAAGGATAGAAAACGACGCGATGATTCCGAGTTTACCCAAATATTTTTTGGAAGCTACCAAAAAGGTTCAAGCTAAAAAATAATAAACAGCGGTCCAAACAAAGCCAAGATATTTGGTACGGTTTTTGTGTTCCGTACATTAAGCCAACCAGCTTCCTCCTCTCACATTTGTTTTGTCGTTCGTATTTCATTGTTTTTTGTTCAGCCCTGAATTACGTGCGTTTATCTCAGTTGTTTTTCTGTTTGTTTGTGTTATGTTAATTTTAAATGAATAATTTCTTGGTAAATGTCTAAAGTGACCTTTTTGGTATGCCGTGGGTGATATCGAAGGCAACCCACGGGATTAGTAGGTTATTATTGGCCATCACGATACTGCCCGAGCTTGATAAATAGGGGATCCTTATAAAGAGGTCTTAGCAAACAAAATTACGTTTAAGGTTCACTGAAAATCCTTACACAAGGGAAGACCTTTTTTTACTGATTGCCTGTAAAGTCCGATCTCCTTTCAATTTGAGAATCTGTACCAATTAAAATGTCTACTGATTTTGATGGATCTCGATTGCTCATTTAAGTTAGTCAACCAAAATTAATTGTTTAATCACCTGAGGCACGCTGCAATACTGCCAAGTAAATTGATACTTCAAACGCGTCTGATTAAGTCCTAATTTAAGGCTATGTAAACATAAATTATAAACTGTAAACCAATTACGAGAAATTAAAAGTACAGAAAATAAATGAAAACTTACAAAGCTGTCTAGACAGCTAATTAAGGTTGATCGTCAATGTTATTAATAGTGCAATATAATTAGCATTTCATTATGCTATTATATTTACATGTTATGTTCTTGCCAAGTCCTTTGAAGAGTAATTATTCTCTTTGTATAAGTACGTTGGTTTTGTTTGTTTGTCTTATCTCTATATTTCATATTTTTCTTTTACACTTTTCTTTGTGTTTTATGAAAGGTCTACGAACTGAACTGACAAGGTCAAAGTCAGATATATTTATTTCTAAGATTTCTTATAAATAGTCTAGACCCTGAAATATATTTTTCATGGAAAAGTAAGAACTAGCTAGAAACTATGGACGTTTAGTAAATCTTTTATAGTATTTATTGTATCTTTATGCAAATACATATTTAATTTATTTTGGTTTGGGTTCTAAAATCTTGATCTGACGACTTTGCCATATCTAGTTTTGTTACATGGAAATGAAATTTTAAGATAGTGTATAAAGTTACAAACTATCTTTTATTTATTTGAGGAAAACCGTATTCCGAAAGTAAGCAATAAAAAACGCTGAGAGCTTTTAAAAGTGCCATATAACACGGAAGCGATTTGCAAACCTTTTCTATCAAACCGTCAAAACGGCATAGGAGTTCGCAACCATGTCTGTCTATCACTAGACATACAAACAAACAATTAGCACTATAATCAGGTCCGGGCCGCGTCTACGATTAGCACTACGTATCTAAATGTAGCTAGAACACGCGTATTAAATTTGCTTAGCTTGCTCAATTAGTGATGAGGTGCAATTAACATTGTACTTAACACTAAGGAACTAGACGACAACTGTTGAATCAGAGTGCAAGCCTGTTGTTGTTTTACCTGGAACAAGAAATGTTTTGGTTAGAAATGTAATAAACAGAATTGAGCTTATTTATCTTAATATATATAAATCTCGTGTCACAATGTTTGTCCTCAATGGACTCCTAAACCACTTAACCGATTATAATAAAATTCGCACACCATGTGCAGTTCGATGCAACTTGAGAGATAGGATAGTTTACATCTCAAATTATAGTCGCAATTTTAATTTATTGCTAATTATTTGTCTGTTATTATATACAAAGGCACCGGGAACGGGACCTAGGTATTCACGCGGGTGAAACCGCGGGACACAGCTAGTATTTATGTAAAGTAAAATCATAGAAAAGACGAGTGCACTTGTGGATATAGGCCTTTTCAATTTCTGCTATACCGGGTTCCCACAACAAATTTATAGCCTGTACATATTTCTTTACCACTAAATACAAAATATTTAAATGTAACATAAATTTATTAGGTTACCTAATGAACAAAAAAATATTGTAACATTATTTTAAAGGTTCAACTAGTATTAACGTAAAATCTCTAAAAACATGGAACAGTGGAAAGAGCGAAGCTTCTTGAATATAATTTAGAATATCGAGACAGAATTTACTTCTAATAAATCTTTCGTACCACTTCAAGTTTAAGAAAAGTAGTAAATAGCCGAACTACTGGATCGCATAATACAGTGTCGGTTCAGAGAGTATTCACCCTCCTTTCACTTTACCGTCCACAATTTTACCATGTTTATTACTTTTGTAAGGTCTTGAAGCTAATAAAATAGAAATTCATAGTGAAGATATCAATAAAGTTTTATTTCGATGTTATTGCTTTTCACTGCAGCCATCATCAGTTAGATATGGGTGGGTTAGAATTTATGTACACGTTGTATTAAAAAGAGAGCCAGTTGAACAGTTTCCGATCACATGTGACATAGTTAGCAAATTATCATTCTACGACAAGAGTACTTGTAAACATTTTAAAACATAATTATATTGTATGTATATAATTTATCAACTCAGACGGCTAAGGATTACAGGACCTATCTATATAGCTTGAAATAAACTGAAGAAAGTAATTATTTTTAAGCTTCTATTTCGAAGCTAGGTTGTTCTGCACTTTGAGTAAAAGTGTCTTGTGGAAGTATTATAGCCGAGCTTTATTTACTTGACTTCAGATAAACTTATAATGCTCACAAACAGAATAAATAGCTGTAATAAAACAAACAGGCGCCATAGCTCTCAGCTCAATGAAAGATTCTAAACTAACCAATAGTGATTCTGGAAACGTTTTTCAACGAATAATTTAAAATAAGAATTCGAAATTCAATTCCCGCGCTCAATATTTGTTATGTCGTCGTGCAACGTTCGGAAACCGATTGCTGGCCGATATGAAACGAAGACGTGAACGAAATACTGGAAAGGAGGTCCAAACGGTTTACATGTGAGGGGTGGAGGGGGGAGGGGGAAATCATCTGATTGGGTGGACAAGTTCATATCATGTTATGCATCGACACGCTCAGTGCCCTCGAGAGGTGAATCTGAAATGGAATCAGTAAGTAAATATCCTGAGAGTACTCGTTACATACTATGTTCTAATGGAAACTTTTCCGTGATAGTGTCACTGAATAATCTCGCTAAAGAATTTTACGTTCTTTGAAAGTTTCTAGCTAACAAAATTTAAAATTACCAAATTGCTCTAACCGTTTACTTTGGCTTGGAAGTGTTACGAGAACGACAATCTGAGCATCTTATCAATATCATAAAATGAAGCATAATAAAGCTTCTCATGAATAATCATCAAACTTTATACGAAAAACTCTGAACGAGTGAAAGAACTAACGTAAATATTTTATTACAAAAAAAATCAGAAATAAGATTCAAGCAAAAAAGTACTAGATCAAGTCATTTAATGAAGCAAGTTGTATGCAATGAAGCCTGTAAGCTTTTCGTAAATAACATGTTAAACATTGTTTAATAAACAAGGGCATGAAATTGTTTTCAGTCTAGACAAAAGATAAGCAATTCAGATATTACAGAAAACAATTCATAACGTGAATCACAGTCTACAATACTTGAACATCTATTATTTAAATAAATGTCTCTAGGTACATAGGAAAAATGCTGTGCATTTCCAACTGTAGAATTTCATTGAAATTCCGATGAGCGAGCTTACAAAGTTTTATTTATGCGTGTTATTGTGCTGCGCGTTTGTGTAGCGTGTCGGCGACGTGGCGGCTGCGTGGCGGCTGCGTGACGGCGGCGCATACTTAACGCACCGCAGATAAATAGCGCGGGCTAAACACGCCGCGTCCCGTATGCATGCGATGTTTTTGGGTGTTTTCATAATTTGCAAAGGATTTTGGTTGCCTTCTGGCTTGTGAGCAGGAATTTTGAATTGCGTAGCGTTATTATAGCAGGTACCTTTTCAAAATATGTTATTTTAGCAAAAGCTAGCTGCCTAGTACACAAATCTGTTCATGAGCCAAGTAAGTTTCAAGAAGTTAGTTAATTCCACTACTTTTATTCAAAAATTAAAATCAATGAATTCCTAACATAAGGCGCTAATTAAACACCTATTTGACGAAACATTACTATAAACCACAACATCCAAAAGCCTAGATAGACATCGAAGCTAGTTCACCAGATAGAACTGTCAGTATTACCATATTGGATAGGTTTAAAACAATTTGCGGACAAATGGTAGTTTGGCCGGGATTCAATCGTGCGTCGGTGCAGTATTCTATTAGATGCTGCCATCGGCTTGCTGTAACGGTGGTCGGACTGTGTCCCGTTACGGACTTGCGGTACAAGAGAAGAGATGTGAGCGGGTATCTTAAGACCTATGTGAGTTGGTATGTTGGAAAGTAGATCACGAATGCTAACATCAGTATGTCTATTCTGTTAATAATTTCGGTGACAGGTGAAAGTGAAGTGACAATAAAGCTCACTTCAAAAGTGAACCCAATTGGCCTTGATTTAGAATTCAAATTCGAGAAATAATTTCGGTGACAGGTGAGAGTGAAGTGACAATAAAGCTCACTTCAAAAGTGAACCCAATTGGCCTTGATTTAGAATTCAAATTCGAGAATACGTATTTGACATCTCACTGCGGATTCCGCTGTCGAGACATGAAAATAATGTTACAGAATAGCAAGGCAGGAACAGTGTTTATGTACAGTGATGCATTATAATATGGCTGGCCGCCAGAGATTACACACCATCCTCAGGTGACGAAGGTATATGAAATACAGGATATACATTTCAGATCGCGAGAGCCTTTGCATTAAACTGGTATTATTCCAACGAAAAACATTTTTTTAATAAACTAAACTAAAGGGCTTCCCTAGATACATAATAAAAGGGCTAATAAAATAGTTACATTATAAAGTGGCTTTCCTAAGACTAATATTTTCCAACCAGACATTTTTTATGTTCTCAATTACCCCTTAATCTCGCAAGACTGGATCGATATTTTTTTATTTTCCTCAAAAGAACGTTAATAGCTCTTTATCGGGTCCCTAGCAAGGTAAACCATTACGACTTCCATTAAATTAACGACACATCGAGTTTTTGTGTTTTCCGCGGTACCCCATGACTTGGGCGAACCAAACGATGTTAGATATAACCGTAACTGCTCGATCTGAGTCAGCGTAAACTTTAACGATTCGATCGTTGCTAGCGAGATAACTGGCCAGTAATGCCTTACTTATATCAGTTTGTTTGTATTTAGACCCCATTCTAATGTTATGGTCAGATTGTGTGGTCGCACGAGTTTTATTAAAGCTGTTAAATATGATTGTTATGTTATTTAACAACTGTTACCATATATAAAATCAGGTACATTTTTTCTACTGAAGGTGAAGAAAGACTTTGAAAGCTTTCTATGAAGACGCTCAATATGAATAAACACAAAGAAAGAACTTACATAGTTCTAGTGACCTTGTTTTGCGTATATTTTCGAAAGGTCAAAAGCGAAGAATTCTGTATCAAAGAGTATGTTTGCAACATACGCAGTATGTAGATTTGTAGTTTCTGTATACGTCCATAGGGAGCGTCCTTACGTATGTACCGAGGCTTATGCTAGCTCCAGTCCAGTCCATGTGGACTGTTAAAAGCCTTTTATGTGTATCAAAACCCATAACATTAAAAAAAACTTTGTACAGCTATTATTTTATTTAGCTTTGGGTATCTATATGGTTTTTTACGTTAGTATCAAAGTTGATTAAACTGTGCTATCATCAGTCTCATGTATATTCCATATCGGTCCTGTATCACTTTATAGGCAAAGGAAAAGGTCATATCAATTAACTGCTAAAGAAAACACTTTACCTATGTAGTAATAATAAAGTAAGGTAGGGCCCACTTTGGTCAAAACATTGCTTTAACTTTAAAGTAACAAGGTTCATTTCTGTACTTATAAATTCCACTTACTTGCAAGTATCAAGTGTCGGCAAGATAAATTCTTAAACAAGCTGATATAAATTAATCTAGAGTTTTATATTAGTTTTAAAGAAGTACACGTTTGCCCCTGAGACGCGTCGAGCGCAGTTGATTAAAGAAATTAATTGTTTATTGTCGCTCGGGAGATGTGCCGCGAATATATTTAAAGAGACACTGGCAATTTACAGCAAGGTTGCTACCCTTTACTTGCGACAGGCGACTAATTGGAGCGAGAAGCTTCTTGTTTACAGCAACCTTTTATAAATTTGCTTCAAAACGTTTTAGATTTTTTCTTGTTTTACTGTAGGTTGTTTACTAGGTATGGTATTATCATTGTAATAGAGTAAAAAACAAAAGCGTCCAAACAAGCGTTTATACAAACAATGTATGTAGTTATTAATTCTGCGATGAATAATGAAAATTAAGCTGATAAGCCATTATATTAGCCACAAAACAATGCCGTACGGTACATAATTATTCGGGACATTTTGCCATTGTTTAGGATGCACGCATATCAAATTTAGCTTGTCTCATATTTCACTGCAGCACAAAGCTACTTTTCTCAATGCACGTCGTTTTCACACATTGTAAAGCAACAACGTTAGCGACTCGCACTTGTCATAATATCCATTACACATAACGAAAATATGGGACTGCACCTGTTACCCGGACATTTATATTTATGTTCAAAACATGATTCCGGGAAATATGGTGACGTAAACCGTTTGTTCCCGGTAAAAATAGGACATCGTTTTACCGTGGACGGAAAAGGTAAATAGGGAGTAACGATCGGAGCAGAATACTGGTGGTTATGAGATCAATGTTCAGCAGTACGTACGGGGTAGATATGAAAAGTTATAGCGAAGTGTCAACCCTAAGAAGCTCCGGGGTAGTATATTCAGTCGTGGAAAGTTTCGATGTCGCGCGGACGTGACGCTTCTTTGAAAGAAAGTAGGTAATATTGTTATGGGAAATTTTACTGGTGGGGCGACGAACACGGAATATATGAAGAGCTATTTATTGAGTGTGAGGTAGCTAAAGTAAATCAGGTGTTTAAGGAATTGTGGGGTAATGAGCTTTTAAGCGTCATGTTAATGTACTTTAAAAAAACTGTAGATAACATAGATCCTTTTTAGCGTTTACGATACACCACATCACAGTATTGTTGTGAACAATTTCAATAAAACTCTCTTAGGTTCACAAACGCTAGAATAGTTACACAAGGTTGGCGTAAAATATATATATGCAAGATATAAAAAATAAAAGTTCTAAAGATAGAACGAGATAAATTGCAAGAAATATTTAATGCAACTGATTGAAAACAAACACTAGAAAGTTTATTTATGTTGGTTGTTGAAGTGTGATCTTCAATAGCATTCATTTGCATAGTTGCTTCTGACGGATCGTTAAGGGTACAAAGAAAAATATGGAAAGCTTAAATAGATTATTTATTTAAACCGTTTGAAGTTCAATGTCTCAGGTCGTGAACTTCGACTTTGGTGTGTATAGTATAAATTATCTAGACGAGATCAATATTAATTTACGATCTTAAATTTAAACTTAACTTTATTTGTGTGTAACAATAAATTATATGTGAATTGTACGCACTGTACACAATTTCAGAAGCATTCATATGAATGATTTCCATACATCAACAATAATATAATATAAAACTTGTCTCGAGCACAATGAAAATTTTTTTGCCGTAGACAAAAAATGCTTTATTATTTTTATACTATAAATGAAATGTCAATTTGAATAAAAAAAACAATGCACACCTTACAATACACGTTACTTGAACCTACACAGCAAAAAAACACGAATAATCAGTACTATTGAATATATTACAGTTAGCTATTCAATTAGCACTTCCTTGAAACAACAACCAGTAGAAAGGAAGCGATTTCACAGCATTGTTTTTTATGCAAACTGTAAAGTAACAGTTTTCTCTTAACCCTAACGCTGCAGCACGAAATAAAAAGCAATGAAAATTTTCGGAATTAACTCGAAAATAATATCTTCGGAAAGAATTTCCCGAAGGCTTTATTCTGGAACCGTCTCGTAGTACATATTTACATAGCGGGGGACTTAATAACAAGCGTTGCCGCTTCATGGGCATTGTCTAGAGAGACTGTCGCTCCCTTCATTTTTATGTGCTCATAATTCCCCCGCCTTTTAGTAACAGAGCAGACTGCCTTTATTCACGTATTTGCCTCATCCCTTATTGTCCTTTTTTCATATCTACGCTATTACGAGAGCGTTGTTCATATTCATTGTAGCATGTGCTTTCCCTTTGTTACACGGAGATTGACGAACTGTGACGTTGTAAAACAATGATATCAAATTCTGAACGTAATTGTTGAGTGAAAAGTGATATTTTGTTGTTGATTTTCAGTCTTTTGATGTTTAGATATTATGTTCATAATTAAATCAGTTCGGAGAACAGACTTGGAAGTATTCTTTACAATTAAATTATGATTTTTATTGCGATCATTAAAAACGAAGACTAAACCAACAAAATGTAATACTGGAACAAAGAACAATACATATAAATTTTGTACAATCCTGAATTCCCATTAAAACAAAAGGGGACCAATTTGCGACTAAATGTCACTCGTTCTACAATTGAGCAATAATTTTTACAGCATGTCCTAAATCCAATTTAGCAGGAAAATCCGGGCTTCTCTCGTATATTTTGTTACTCATACATTATTCAAAATTATTCCGAGTGAATTACGTGTTGCTTACGTTGTCTTGCGACTTATTGTGGATATAGTCTTATATGTGTTTTATTGTAAGTTCGCATAATAAATGTGGGCAGGTTAATGCCGCCGACCGCAGGCGAAGGGTTCTACGTAAAGCCATGTATTTATTGTACATACCTGGCCCATATTGTATGTTTTGTATGTAATATATTTAGTTTGGGTTTATTCCTGTTGTTCTAGCAAGGTTAGCATGAAATATGATTTTCGCTAATGATTATTCTTAACTATTAATCACAAGAGATTATTAGGATAAACCTTTAGAATATGGGAATTATTTCGTTCCTGTTTTGCAATAGTAAGGTGTTAGGTTTTAAAATGATGATATTTGCGCACGCCAATAATTGAAAAATTCTGTATTCAGAGTCGTTTTCTTTTGTGAAACTAAGCATATATTAAGAAAGTCTTCTAGTACAGTTCTACTACTGCATGTACTATACACAGTACATGCAGCTCTATTTGCAGCAATCGTGGAACATAGCATGCACAAAATTGTGGTGCTTAGAATTCTCCTTTAAATGATGAGTTGCAGAAGAGAAATGTTCTTAAATAGATATTATACTAAAATCTATGTTGAGTACATACCTATTCTGTTTTAAGCAGTTTTTATTTACAAGTTACGATCAAAAACCTTTTGCAGGACTATTAATATTTTATCTGCCCTCATTAAATCCTTTTCAATACAACTCATCCTATACAATTCAATATTGGCATTTCATAAGCAACAGAATAAACAAAACGAGCATCAACCGCGGGGTATTTTCGACCTGGTCGAGCGGTCGCATGTGATGTTTTCGACCTCACGACCAATAGATGCACATACATAATGAATTGTGACCGAGGATATCGGGTTTGCTTCCTGTTCTGACAAAATAAAGATAGATACGAAGGTTCACTTTATAAGAATTCCCGGAAAAGTAACAATACATGTGAACAAAATAACTGAAAAAGAGATGGATGGATTATGCGATTAATACTACGAGAATGATGACGAGTAGTAAGAATGAATGGAAGAATAATACACATTGGGAATAGGGCAAGAAGAGGAATTACGAACATAGAAACACTCAGAAGTAATTATCCAATATACGACAACTTCAATTTATCTTGTCTTTTTTATATTTCCTTAATAAAACTCTGCAGATGTTGGCTAAAAAGATCCAGTGACCGAACGTTATCTTCCCAACCTGGCCTAATTACCTGAGGTAATCCTAATTACAAACGTGCCGTGACAAGAGAGCAGCTGGCGTTGCAGTCATTAACTCAACAAGGAAAGGCTTTCGTTAGCATTCAACATGACAATGATGATGCATAATACAATCCTCAGTTACGTAAAATCCGTAGGTCTCCGTTGTTATGGAATATGGAAAAGATCTTTATGAATTTGGCACTTAGATGTGCCAGGGATTCGGAGAAGGACATTCAATGGATGTGTAACAATTTACCTATTGTCATGACAACGGACTACCATCCTAGCGAACGAAAACATTTATTTTTACTACAGATTCTTCTATACAACCTGCTTATATATAACCAGCTCTACCTATTTTCTTGTATGTAGCGTCCATCTAGTACATAATCGTTTTTTACGAGTGGATTTTCTGTACATTTTTGTGCTTTAGATCTGCTGAACAAACATGTAGGTCAATATAATTAATGGGCACCAACAGATGGCGTTCGACACGATATTTATTTCAATTTTGAGTTTCCGTGCTGATTTCGAATGGAAATAATGTGTCAGATTAATTTCACGTTAAACTTATGATCGGTTTAATTTGCGACGATAGTTGTTGATGACGAGTTCAATTGATTAAAGTTTCCTGTGGAACGTGTATGTGTTCTGGTTTGTATTGTTACCAAAAAATTTGATTGCTCGGAATTAAGTTTATAAAGTTAAACGTTTGGGTGATAAAGTGAAGGAACGATAACGTAGACCATTAAAAAGTAGTGTCTACTAAAGAATCTTATCTATAGCGGAAGAGACGTAAAGTGAACACTTTTCAACTAGTTCACCACTAAATAATATCACTTCTAAGGAAAAGTAAACAATTACAGCCTCAGTAGTTCAGTTGTTCCTACGCAATAGAGATACATATAACACAGGTAGATTTATTTGTAGCATGTCTGGTTTGAACGTGATTGCTGAGTCGACATGTCTTATCTGAATGCTCATTAATTACTAAAGCGAAGCTCCTGACAAACAATTTAGTGTGATATTCATGCTACTTACACATTCCTTCGCGGTGAATGAAACGTTGCGTACCATTATTATTTACGATTAAGTTTTCTACAGAAATATATGGAAGATATGTTGAAGTATACGCACAATGTATATGGGGTCGATTAATCCCTCGACAAATTTTAGTCACGGCGCAGCCCGGGGTCCCAACGGCCCAGGATGACGATTAATTCTTTAATTAACCCTACGGCGGCGAGGGTCATTGGCGTCGCGAATTAGAAGAAATGGCGACGAGATAACTCCGCAAACGCAGCCGCCATTTGTCTTTATTCAAGATGGCATCCAGTTAAATAGAATGAAAGGAATTCTGGACTGCTGAAGGAAATATTATTAACTCGCTGTGTAAACTGGGCGAGGGAGTAATGACATTTCAAAGATAGTTGAGGCATAAGAATTTCTGAGGAATGCCTGATCCTTGAAGTGACCCTAGAACCCTCTGTAGGCATTAGCATTTTCTAGAGCACAAAGTCCTACTATTATCCCTAACGTTGTCACTTATCTCATATTTATTTATACTAACTCCAGCGATACCTAGATTCGTAAATAGGTATGATATAATATTATTTTGCAATACGTTAGTAAGAAATTCCGCAGGGCCCGACACGGCCGGCGCAGCTACCGTGTCGCACCGATATTCCAGTATGCGGAAGTTGTAACGTAATAACTTTAAACATGTCACAAAGATTTATTGCTATCGCTAATATTAAGAAATACACCTGGATGTATAGCTTTTCAACAACTTGAATATTTCAGTCTAGTTTTAATATGTGCTTTCGTACATACCGCCATCCCTTGAGATCCCGAGGGAGTTGCAATACTTAGCTATGTAAGTAGCGCTAATTAACGTTTAGTCTACTCCACAAGTGTGTAACACTTGACTCGCAATTTGCTACGCACAGTAAATTCTTAAAGACATAATACATGCTTAAAGTACTAACCGTTTTAATGTTAGACACACTCAGGCATCCAGTTGAGAGCTTTGTAAAAAATACGAAGTCGCATTTAGTCGACATTAAGACTTACGAGATTTATTTAATCACCTTTCATTTACAATCCTTATATACAAGGTTGTACATGTAGAGGAAGACCAAAAAAAAGAGGTGGATGGATTGTGTGAAAGATGATATGAGTGAATTTTGAGATGGCGAGCAGTAGTGATGAATGGAAGCTGAATACGCACTGCGCTGACCCTAAATAATTGGGAACAGGATAGAAAGAGATAATATTTACATTCCTAAAATGTGAAATAGATCCTATAATATATTATAAGATCCTTTAAGTTGTTCTATAAATAAAATATAATAAAACGTGAACACGCTGTTTAATAAATATCACGCCAGTATTGTCAAGTAAAATTAGAGATCTCATATCAAACGATAATGAGAACTATAATTGTATTGAAAGCTAATACCACATCACACGTAAACAATTACAAGGCTAACAAACCAATATAAATGGAGTATTTTATGAACACACCTAACGATCCTTCCGTTTAACATAATTATAATTAGTGCGAGACCCGGCGTCGCAGCGGAGGGTTATAAACGGGACGTATTACGAAAACGTGGCTCATGTTTGAAGCACAAAATGTAATAAATTTTAATATACAATTTTATCTTGGTTATTTAAAAACGGTGTGAACGATTAATGTTTTTATACCTTTTATGTAAGAGTCAGTACTTAGTGGATACCTACTTGTTTTATTTTATGAAAGATTTTTAGGTTGTTGTTAAAGTATAAAAACAACTAAAGTGTACCTTTTTTATTATAATGGCTCTTTATAAAATACTTAACTCGGCAGCTTTTTTAAAGTACCGTTACTATGCTACATTTTTGTAAATAAGTCCAGCTCTTTCAGTTCAAATTAAAATACAATTTTATGATATTGAAAAGAAATAAAACATTCCCAACAAAACTGACTATCATATTCGACATTTTTTTACCATTACGAAAGTTTCCAATACTTGTCAATCAGCCATCATACATACATAATTAAAAGCTCTTGAAACAGCAATAGAACAATAACAACAGAGCTGTCGAAGTAAGCGCAATAAATTGCACAGGCTAAGCGCAGCGCGAAAGTTGGCAAGATGTATACGAACCTAGGAACCCAGATTATATTGCTATGCAAATGTTCCTCGATGCTAACTTTCTTAACTTTGGATATTAACATAGCTTGTGGTGTTTCCAACGGTTTTCGTTGGCACGTGTGTCGGCTTGTTTCTTTTATTTCGATTGTTATGATGTATTGAGTATTGATATATGGTTGCGGGAAGGTTGATTGAGGTGAGTTATGTTGCCGCCTGTAGGCGGTTGTACGTGGGAATCGTGCGGTCCATGGCCCTGTATGGGGCTCCCGTATGGGCGCTCGACCTGACGGGCAGCACTCTCGCCATTCTGCGCAAGCCGCAGAGGGCGATGGCCGTCAGAGTCGTCCGCGGGTACCGCACGATTTCCCACGAGGCGGCTTGTGTCCTGGCCGGATCTCCGCCCTGGGACCTAGAGGCGAAAGTACTCGCGTCATTGTACCGATGGCGCGAGGAAGAGCGGGCACGGGGCTCGATGCCGGTGCAGCGGCAGATCGAGCTGCGCCGGGGAGAGCTCCGTCAGGTCTTGGTGGCGGAATGGCGGCAAAGGCTTTTGCGCCCTGCCGCCGGCCTCGCTACCGTCGAGGCGATCCGGCCAGTACTCGACGACTGGCTCGGGAGAAGGCACGGCTCCCTGTCGTTCAGGGTGACGCAGGTGCTGTCGGGGCATGGATGCTTCGGCAAGTACCTGTGTCGCATAGACAGGGAGCCGGACGCTCGGTGCCACCACTGCGTCCATTGCGGGGAGGACACGGCGCAACACACGCTCGCAGAGTGCGTAGCTTGGGAGGAGCAGCGCCGTGTCCTCACAAATGAAGTAGGAGACGATCTGTCGCTGCCGGCCGTAGTGCGGAGTATGGTCGGTAGCGCAGAGTCGTGGGACGCGGTGGTGTCCTTCTGCGAGGACGTGATGTCGCAGAAGGAGACTGCGGAACGGGAGAGGGAGATCTCGACTCCCTTCCCCGGCCGCAGAAGACGCACCGGGCGCAGGGGAAGAGCGGACAACGCCCTTCTCCGCCCCCCATGAATGGGTCCAGGGGCGAGGGACTTGGGGAAGTCCCCGCCCCCTATTCGATGGACCCGAGGCGGAGGCGCGCGCGGGTGTCGGCGCGCGCCTCTGAGGCGGTGCACGGGGTAGTTGTACACCTCACTACCCCGTGCAGGAGCTGAGGCCCGGACAGACCGGGCCGGCACCAGTGTGGGGCTGCGGAAGAATCCGGATTCCCGCGGCCCCACGCGCACGTGCGAGGAGGAGACACCGGGGGGTTTTAGCCGGTAAGAGTCCGGCACGCCCCTCCGCCTCTCCCCAGGCGGAGGAAGTCCATGAGGATTTCCCCCCGAAAAAAAAAAAAAAAAAAAAAAAAAAAAGGTGAGTTATGTTGAACTCAACTCTGTAGACCATTGACGTTCGATAGAAATTGATTAGAGCCCTGAATTTAAGCCGAAAAAATTGTAACAATTTCCATAAACTATTACCATGTGCTGTAACTAAGGCTGTGACTAACATACGTTAATTTATCTTTTGTTAGAACAACAAATTTTAAGTTAGGTGCAATAAAATAGATAATTATTTTTGAACACAAGCCAGAAAAAAACACTAACCTAAATATTCCAAAAAGGCTAAGTTTCCATCCATTATAATATCTGCAATGCTGAGCGCGTGCACTTCAAGTGAGACCACAGAAGAATTAATAGTACTACTGTGATACCAGTTGGACGCGGCATAAACTGCGCCACTTGAATGCCTGATAACTTCCGTGGTTTTAGATATACCTTAATATAAAGCTTCCGTATATACAGGTATTTTTGGATAGGATTGTAATTCCGTTTCCTATAGAACTTGGTTTATTATCTTTGGCAAATTACTGGCCTTGGTTGTTTCGTATTCGAAATGGCGTAACCCATGTGGTAATTAGACACATAACTTGTTTAGTCAGTGACAACAAATTAGGGTCATTAAGCAACATTATTGACGGGGTTGACCTAAGAAAGAAAGTTCAATGGAATTGTAAATTTTATAAAACTAATGTAATTATTCAAGGAATATAATATAAATAGTCTTAGGTTTAAATAAAATTCGCTTTTCTGCAAACATTTAAAGAGCTGAAGACTTATTGAAATCATTTACCCAGAACTGTTATCTACTCGAGAATTCATTTAACTATAAAACCAATCCCGTTTTTACGAATGACATCAAATCTCTTCGCAAAGTTAACTCGTTTTCATTTGCTTGAAAGGATAGAACTTTAATAGGTATTAAGTCTTTAAGTAAATCTCGGTTCCAATGAGAAACAAGGTATTTGCTTAATAGTTGGCACCCTTCACAGACTTGAAATAAATGCAAATCCGATAAGTGTTAATCACTTAAGATAGTTGCGAAAACCTTTTAAATTAACTTTAGGGAACAGACATCTAAATAATCAAACGACATATTACTTGAATACCACTTTCTTTAAAATATAAAAATAACAGAATCTTCGAAAAACTAAACTGAAATTATACGTGCCTCGTGGCAGTAAGTTTTCCATATATTCTTAGTTTGAACGTGAACCATAAATAAGTACCTATCAAAGGAATATCTCTAGGTCTTGTCACCGCTCATACGTTTCCTCATTAATTTATAGCCAAAGGTAACGAATTAGTTTAAACTTGCGGGGGATGGGGTATCATTCAATTTCAATCTGGTAAGAGTAGTAGAGCTTGTTAGGTACAAATTGATATTGACTCGATTGACGGATGGGGTCAATCACCAATTAGAACGAGTTTTTGCAGCAGATGTCGTTGACGCGTAATCAGGGATCGAATGTTGGCAACGTGACAACGTGTAAAAATTTGTTTACAGGTTTATCTGGCGGAATTATGGTTTTTTTTTGGCTATAGACATATGCATAAAAGTTTGACCAATCGTTTCCTAAAACAAATAATGCTACGGTTTGATGACAAAAAGAGAGACGACGAGAGAGAACGGTTTGACGAAAAGATGGGGAAAATTGTATATAAAATGAGATTCCATATTATATTATACACATATCTGTAAATGTGTAAATGTAGGCACATAAGACTACAAATATTTAGATGTCAGATAACCGACAGAAGACCTTATAAGACATGGAATATCTCCCTAAGAAATACCCCGTTATCACCATTGGAGAGCATCTGACCGACGACATATACTGCCTGATAACATTTTCAAAGGGGACCCCGTTCACTTCCGAAGGCTTTATGTATGACATAAAAAGACAATCGAAATAACCGCCAATGGCTGAACAAGAGATAAGGGTTAGATGGCGTTTTTAAATGGAATTATCTGTTGTTATCATGTTTGGGGAAGAGGCTACTAACAGTTTACGAATTTGAAGGAAATGTAACAATAAGAATTTTTATAAAAAAATACTAAGTTAGTTCAGTTATCAAGTCTACTAATTATTTATCGATTAATAAAAATAATGAAACAAAATCAAAACACATCTGCAGATATCCACATAGGTCAATTTCAAATACAAACATCAACTGCCAAAATTACGCAAAACACATTTAATATAAGTAATGCTAAAAGCCCTCCGGCGACGGCAATAAAGCCATTAGACGTTGTAATGCGATATTACGTTAGTACGGACTATGGACTCAACCCTCTCAGAATTATAGCTACGACAGATACATGATGCTGGTAACAATTTTGACCTCTCACATTTGACCGGTTGAGATACGTGTTCAATCAAGCATTTGATACTAGACTGTCAGATTACTGACGTCTTAGCAAATGTCAGAGCACTAACCATTGGATAACATGGTTTAGACACAGGCTAGCAGTATTCTCTCGTAGCCAATGTATTTAGTATCAGGGATATAACGTTCTATCTGTTCAATGTGATCAGTTAACATTGTGGCATATATACTAGGGTTACAAAGGGACGACTATAACACAACCTTTGATAACAAGATTACTCAGAACTAACCCGTCCCTAGGCTAGATATATTCAACAGAATATTCCAAGTTGATATTTTGAGGTAGTAGAATCACCCATGCCATACGTAGCGGTCATGTAAAAAGTTGTTCTCTATATTATATCGTTACAATGGTTTTCAATGGAGTGGACCGAATTAGGCAATTAATGGGTGCGGCAGTTCGACCGCAGTGCCAATTACATTGTTAGTTAGTGAACACAATATAGGTAATTGTCGAACGATCAGGCACAGCGAACTGTATAAAGGGTGAATAGATAGGAAAATTCAAAATAGTTATGCACTATGAAAATTCTAAGGTGGATGCTAAAAGGTTGAATATATGTAGGTACCTAGTTTTAGTTATAAAATCAATCTCCTTCTTTAACATCTATGTATCAGTAAGCAAGATGATTTTGCAAAGCTTTGAGATTTGTTGGTGAGTCATCTGAGAGTTCAAAACTGTGATCACTTGAACGGGCTCATGCTGTTTTATGATCGTTATGAATACCGCGACTGCTTATACAATAGGACAACTATAATTACGCGTCAAAGAGCTTGTCAAACGGTTATTGATCATGTTCATGGTACATCGATATCAGAAGATAAGGATGATGACACCCATCTTTTGCACATGATCCCTCAGTTTCTTTTAACGATGCTCCGATAAAGGGGAGGGCTAGCTTATTCTTTTTTGGGTTATACCAATTTATTGATAAGTACGAACACGCCTATTTCCGCGACACTTGACTATGAGACAAAAACTGTGGATATCCATTTGAAACGATCCCAGTACTACTTTTCAAGATGACATGAAGTTTTTTCGCTAGTATCTATCTCTATATACCTACCTCTCCCAGTCGTCTAAAATAGTTTTTAGCCTGCACTTCATCTAAAATCACTTAGCCATACATAACTGTTGTTAACTTTGGCAGATACAATAGTCGATCCGACTTCACAATTTAGGCACCCAGCAATTATGTAACATTGCATAGACGGTGTGACGTCACCGGGCAACATCCAACACAATCACGTATGCGTGTACTAATTGAACTTCAGAAACACATGCTGCGGATGGATATTGCTCGAGGCCACGCACATTGCTGGCTAACTGCGCTTGACAATCTGTATGGAGAAATGACATCAATACCATTTCAGTAAACGCATTGTATGAAAATATGTTATACTTAATTTTAGTATGTTGGAGACTTTGTTTGTGACACTGTGTTTGTAACCGGGTGAATTACCTGCAACAAAATAAATAACAACGAATTAATAGGGGAAAAGTATGCAACATAATTTTTAATTAAGTACTTGCTACCACAATGGGAGTAACAAGGTCTTTTTTTAGATTCCATAGATTCCAAAGTGGTTTTAAACATATTGTATTATTTCTGGACGTATGGACTATGTTTGGCTAATCTACGCAAAATGTTAAATAGAATAGTTTCAATAAAACAAATAATAATCTGAAAAGTTCATAAAAATGAAACCAATAACAATCCACCACAAAACCATCTATATCCAAAATTTATCGAACAACCCTGACTGGATGTAGATGTATGTCGTACAAATATTTGTTCAGGAAAATTATTAACCACGTGACCCTTACGTGAAAGCTACGAACTTGCTAATGGAGTTATCAAATGGATGGGACTATGGAATATGGATATTACCCAACCAAATATAGATATTCAAATGAAATTAAACAACGAGGATCTAGAATATTCATCCATATTAATTGGTACTTTTAGATATGAATAGTATAACTTTTATAAAACAAAAAGGAGACAAAGAGTTGGTTGCTTCAGTCACCCGAAAGGACCTAGTTGGGTTGAGGCCAAAAGTTATGGAAGAAGATAAGAAAAGCAAGAAAATGAATTAGACTATACAAAATGTGAAGTTGTGCCTACCAAAAATTTCCGTCTAAGGCAGCCAAAAGCTATTGTATTGAGATATTTAGTTTCATGCTTGTAGACTTAGGTACAATAGTAGTATCTACATAATAATATATTGTTTTCGCTGGGTCGTTCTAAGTTTTAACTTTCTCCCTTTTCTTTCTTTTGAGGTTCTTATGTAAGTTAGATTGAATTTAAAAATACATCAGCTTTATGTTTGTCATCAAAGACGGTTTCATTTATTTCCTGTTACTATTGAAATACGCTCCAGAGACATATTTCTAAGAGACAGAGTATACGCTCGCACAATAATAAGTAAGTGAACCCCTCAAGTTGCGTCGAGAGCGGAAATTGAAAACGTAAACTCTGTACATGGATAGCGAAATATTTTACGTTCCCTCGTAAATTTGTAACGACACGACGATATCGCAAGTAAAGTAAGAATTATTTGACGGCAGGCTTAGCAAATAGTCTTCTTGCTTAGGCTGATGAGATACCATAGAAACGACATATTCATAGCCTTCAAAATGATCTTACCAGTTACATATAGAGTCCAAGTATGAGAAGTATTGGGAAGCAATTGATCATAATACATATGAAGTTATAATAGGCAAAGTTACATCCAAAGCAGGCTTGTACCAGCATTTCAAAGTCATCAACATTTATTGTAGCCATAGCTACCTCATTAGTCCAACCGTATCGAATGACTGAAAGGCCGTCAATAGCTGTTAACTTGATGTTTTGTTAAAGGAGTAATATAAACCAAGCTCGCATATTATGTTTCCCAACTAATCATGAAAAGACAAAGAAAAGATGTATTAGTTACGGTAAGCCACTGAAGTCTTTAGATAGACGTGATATTATTAAGCCAGAATGAAAACTAAAGGCATCGTTATCGATCCAGTGTGGACCAAACTAAGTTAGTGTTTCTTGTAGGAAGATAGAGAAATTTCAGTCTTAAGGTTCATAAATTTGTTGAAATGAAGCGAGAATCCTCCATTGTCTCCACAAACACTAAGTGTGCCGTCATTTTCAGTCTCTCCCCGCAGTCTACACGGGATGAATTGGGTGTCTTCCAGCCAGTTTTAAGAGGCAATTGAGGAAAATAGGTCAGTAGTGTAGTCCGCTTGTTTACTAGAATAACCTGAGTTATGCTTAGTCATGGAGGGTGCTATGTGTAGTTAGTAGACCCAAGGCTTCTGGGGGTTATGATAATTAATTGTTGTTATGGGATAAAGTAGGATGTATGTTTCAGACACATAATAAGGATCTTGAGTAAACCATTTTTTTGCGTAAATGATTCATTTATGAAGTAAAATAAACAAAAATGTGTAGAGTCTAAATATTTTTATACAAAATATTTTATTAATTAAGTACCAAGCTAATCACATAAAAAAAATAATCAGTAAACAAACAAATTGCACTACACTTCTATTAATTGACTTCGTTATCATTTTTCCTCAAACAATCAGGAGAAAAACAGGTGTAAATTAGCTAATCCTCATAAAAAAGCGATAAGAACAATTAATTATGATTACCACGTGTTCCGTAGGGGCGGAGAGTACGTCGCTTGTAATCAGGCCTGACCTGTATACTTCTTTGTTCGTCGCTGAATGAGAGAGCGCAGGGTTAATTGCGTGGCTGCTACACCCCGCCTTTGTACCTACTTCTAATGCACTAAATGCGTATGTTGACATGCTGCCTTGTTTACGGAATATTTTACTTAGGGAAGGAACGAATGCAGATATAGTTCGTTAGTAAGCTCATTATTTGAGAAGAGATATATACCGCACAGGATATAGTTTTAATGACTGTATGGTAGAAGAAGTTGTATAGAACATATATGCTGAAGAAAAAGGCAAGAAAAAGTATGTCGACTAGATCAGCTTTTAATATTAGGTACTACCTATATAAATAAAAATTATCTATTTATGGTCAAAATAAAGTAACTATTCTAAACCTTAAGATAGATGAGAGATCACTTTTGTATTTAATGTCGCAATATTAGAAAAAAGTTATTATAAATCTCTACATAAACCTCTCAGCTAAGTCCGCTACCAGGTCAACCTTTTTATATAATTTCGGAATGGTGGTAATTGAATAATATCCACTATAGCTTATTCGTAATTCATCAGTCTGACACCCACGCCACCTTACACCCACGACTCATGAAGATTGAATGAATAACAAACCAATCAATGTATTAAATGAGGGGCAGAGAAAGCAATGTTAAAATCCTTGAGTGATTTTCATTTCAACATTTCCAAGTCGGTTAAAAGTAATACTAAATCAGCTTGATTGTACTTCCAACGTAATTATTTAATTAGATTACATTACACAGTAAAACAAAACGCAACTGGGTTTTATTTTTATGCGAGTTCAATTTGAAATAAAATTTTGTTATTTGATAGATTGATTCTCTAATATTATAATGTGTAGAATATTTGACATCACGCTGCAACCTATGACGAGTCAAAATTACAACCAGGCATAGCTGGTGGTCTAATAATAGAATAATCGTATTAACATTATCGCTATATGGAATAAACAATATTCTGAATTTCACGTCATTACGGTAGCTCTGACCGCAGCATACATAGACTATTTATAGTCTCAAATATTCGTGTATTAAATTGATAATCAAACAGAAGTTATTAACAAGGCGTGCTGCCATGTAAACATATCGAATATCTGTTATTAATTTGTAACATTATACGCACGTATTTTGATAATACGATCGTCTTACAATGAGATGTCTTTAGTTTATGCATCTCATTTTTATAATAAAAGCAGCGACCCGTGTCCGGGTAGACAAAACATTAAAGTATTATACACAAAAACCTTCCTCTTCAATTACTTTATCTTTTCATGAAAATCATATTAAAATTCGGTTAAAATTCGAAACACAGACAGACATTATAATTTGTAATACATGTAATTGAGATGACCTTATTTGACCGTAGTTGAGATATATAATAAACATGACTATGTAAGGATTTTGTATCATGTAATCTAATCCGGTTCATGCAACTATGCACATACTGTAGCTTCTGTGTAGGTACCTACTTTATTAAAAGGTAGTATTACAATAGAGGTTCACATGCATGACATTAATTAAACAAAAACAGGTACAAAGATATACATTTATACTACGATACTATTTATACATCTTTGAAATACCTACCAACTTTTAATATGTGACATGTAGATACATCTAAAACAGTGCATAGATTAATAATTGGGTTATTAAAAACCTGTTAATATTCGTAAGAACGATTATGCAATTCCAACTTATGTTTTATTCACAAACGTATGCACACGCAAACTTTTTTATTCAAGGTGAAACATAGAATTAATTAAATGTAAATAAAAAAGCTGGCACAATCAAATTTTAATAAATTGGGCCAATTAAGTGTCATAAAAATGAATTTTGGCGCACAGTCTATCTAATGAAATCCTTAACTCATTATTATATCATATATGACATACATATATTATTTATTCTTTGTTTTTTTTTTTTTTTTTTTTATCTTATCAATTATTTGATGAGAAACCTGCGTTTTCAATTGCATTAATCCACTTCTTAGTACCGTTAAAGTTAAGCAGCGACAATCGTCTAAAACAGTATCAGACTTCCAAGAGCAAATTCCAGCCGATCTCTTGAGTATAGGCCTATAAACGAGGCGTACTCAAACATCAAATCCTGAGGATGCTGTATCCCCGGTGGATGGTCCATTGACAGCCGAGTTTCCGAGTGTCTGGCGATCAAAGGATAAATATGGCTACCACTCCGGTCTGTCAGTCAGACAGTCTGCAACCAGCCGGCGTTACGGCGCACTAGATATTTAGTTTCTCATTTGACTGACTGAATGCAAGATAATTTAATTGGGTGCCCGAATGTTCCATGAAAACGAAATTCTAGGAATTTGTAAGTGCTTGTTCTGTTTCCCTTGGTGTTTTTAATTGAAATGGACTTTATGCAACATAATGTTGCTGTATGAGTAATTTATATATAATAATCTGAGGATTATTATATCACTTAACTCAGTGTGCAATGTTATAAAATTTGTACTGTATTTTGCAATAAAACTTATTTTAACGGCGCTACTTATAATATCGTGGGTTAGGATTGCACAATATACCTACCTAATTGGCATTATTTTACACCAAAATAATATTTTAAATTCTATCCTATATCGACGATAAATATGACATTATATAAAAACAAAGTATGTACTAAAAGGTGGGTGCTTTCATCTCATGGTCGAAAACCGTAAAAGAATTAAGTAATTTTTTATGTAATACAAACCGCAGTGTTAAAACACAAGTGTTTCGACGTGTTAGCCACCGCTAAATAATGACGATCAAGTCTTCGGTGATATTAAAACTTTCTTCAATTTTGACATGATCCGTATTGAACGACTTTGGGTCGTCCAGATTCCATTGATAGTCTGTATACATCGAGAATCGAGATATAGGTAGATATATGAAGTTTCTTCAATCACGATACTATTGAGTTTTATAGGGTTTCCTATCGATTATTTTATTTTTTTAAGACATAGCGGCAGGTCCAGACTGAACAGGCGGGGAAAAATTAACTTTTTAAAAATAGAATAGCTAAAAATACTCAGTATAGCCATAGACAGCAAAATAAGAGTCCTGTTACTGAAAATAGGGAAAAAGGAAGTAACGGATAAAATACAGAAAATGACGACACACAAGGCCTCAAAATTTAGCTGTGCTAATACCTACTACTATCAAGCCTTTAAAAGGTATGAAAACTGATAGCGGAATTCCCATTATCGAAGGTAACCAAAAATATGGATTTAGGTCGTTTGGCAACCTTCATTATGAAACGGGTCGCAAAATGTCAGAGTTAGATAAAAAGGTAATTTAAACAGAAAAAGCCTCATAACCATTTATCATTAAAACTAAGTTATGAGAATGTAGAAGTAGATATCAGGAAAAGTAATTGGTTTTTCAGTACATATTATTCTGGAAGTTAGATGAGGTATTATTAGGCAGACGTAACAATGAAGACTTAATAAGACACTTAAAATTTAATTAGGATTCAAAAAATCGAAATTAGGGCAAGTAAGAACAAGTGTTTTAATATGGTTACTGTAACATATTAATAAGTTAAAATGATTCAAATATCTAAGCCAATCACCTATACATATTTTTAAGAGACACCACCTATCCGCTAGACACAATAGATAACAATGGACGTCTACTGTACTAGCCAATCGATGTATACTCAAAATACGATTTCCATCACAATGTTTGGCAAGTTATCAGTGATTGTAATCATCGTAACTTGTTATTAGTTCACTAGCAGCCATAACTTTGCCAATATTCCCACGCTCCGCACCATATTACGTTTACGGTGCCCATGAGACGAGACCGGCTGTGTGGTTGGGTTATGTTATACTAAGTTGCATGCTGAACCCTAACTATTATGCTTATGCCAACGATGTAAATGTTTTGATGTACTTCTTTATTGATGAGCAATAAGAGACTGAATATTCTGTTAGTGGTACGGTATATATAAAAAAGATTTCGATAAAAATAAAACATCCTGCTAGGAGGTAAAGCCTATCTTCATCGATATATATAAGAGATCGTCAAAATCTATCGTATACTTTTACCTGAGCAGTAAAAAAACATACATATATGCTAGTCTTAAGTTAACATCAATCATGGGTAACGCTGGTAGACTCACCCACAAAGACAAACATAGATTTCAAGACAAAGTCTAAACAATACTCAGAACGTACGTGCGACAATTTACATAGGGACAATACAAAACCTGAGGTTAACAAATTAAATTTTCCGGGCAGTTTAGAGCCTACTTCTAAACTGGGGCGTGAAATGTAAAATATAATTAGGGGTCGCCGGAGGACTGTGGGAACGCAGATTGTATTTATTCTAACCCCTAACGTGTCGCCTCAAATTAACACAGGGTTTTTATATAAAAATACAAGTTTTTGAAGTAAATGTTGGCTTGCTGTTTCGTTTTAATCCCGCAGATATTCTAAGAAAAGTCTGCAACTGATTATAATCTATACTAATATTATAAAGCTGAAGAGTTTGTTTGTTTGTTTGTTTGTTTGTTTGGTTGAACGCGCTAATCTCAGGTACTACTGGTTCGATTTGAAAAAATCTTTTTGTGTTGGATAGTCCATTTATCGAGGAAGGCTTTAGGGTATATAACATTACGCTGCAACTAATAGGAGCGAAGCAGCAGTGAAAAATGTTGCAAAATCTGGGAAAACGATTCATTTTTTAAGGCTTCCGATGCGTGCGCTACTTAAGCGGTTAGAGTTACCTAAAAAATATGTAAGAATGAATTGTTCCTCTTTAAATGATCTAAAAAAATGTCCGCGACGGTATATGTCTATCTTTTAAGACTGACTCACTATAAACTTTTTTAAGGTAATCAATTTTGGTCGAAATTAATGCATTATTACCAATTGTTGGCTAGAGTTTTATCAACATAATATTAACTAAAATTATAATCTTTGCAGAAATACTTTTTTTTTTGTTTTTACACTTCTTCATCGCGATCATAATAACAGAAATTAAGGCGGACGAAGTCGCGGGCAACAGCTAGTATTTAAATATAATTGAAGGAAGTACTTTGTTAAAGGTGGTTTTATAATGTAGCTGTACCAAAAGATGTTTAGATTTTTTTTTATTCTTGGACTCTTGGTATTGAATTTGCCATTGCACCAGCTGTGTAATGACAGGCATAATAAAATTGGTGATTAATGCTACTGAAAGGTTCCCATATTCAGTGCCTAACTAGTAAATTCGACAACATGTTCACTCCTTAAAGTTGTAAATGCGAAAGTCTGGTTACGTACTTACGTACGTTAATCTCCACGGGCCTAAGGAAGACGATAAAAACTTTGAGGCTGAAGAAAGAAAAAAAAGAACAGCATACTTATTTACTTTTTGTTTTCACAACGAAATAGTCTACCTGACCTTTGGGATTTTGCATATATATTTATGCTTTTCTTGCGCTGGCTTGTATTTAAAAAGGTTAAAGGTCAAATTCCCAAGTTATATATCCAGGGAAACATAAGAACATCAACTAGCGAAAGTTTTGTTCAAGTATATAACATTATTTTGAATTATAGAAAGGTTTTTTGAAGACAAACTGCTCCCAGCCATTTCAGAAATAGACGCTGTAAGCCGTACACAATTGACCTTTTGGCTTTATCAGTAAATTGATCCATTCATCCCCTACCTTAAGCGCAAAACAAAACAAGCTCAACTAAGAGCCTCGTATCGGTAGGTTTATCAAAACACTCCATTTCTCAAGTACACCAGGTTTAATGAAATAAAAACAGGAGAAAATGAGAAATTATACGATCTTCTAAGAATAGTTACGAGAAGCCTATATAAAATACGAAAATAGTTCAAGCGAGCCTTGTTCTTAAGAAACCTTACCGTGGACAATAAAATTAAGATTGACAAGCATCTATAGAAGAAGAAGGTTTTTTTACTACGACGTATATACAATACTGATCGATATATAATTGTTAAGCACATTGACATTAAAATATTCAACTACTGCATCTAATAAACCATTTGTTTCTTTTCTGGCTTCCTTCCTCTCTGATAAAGGAGAGGAAATAGTTTTTATTATACTTTACAAATACTGATACACAAATATATATTCTATCCGCATATTTTCAAAGCTAAATATTGAAAGGCAAAATTCAAATGGAAACATCCTAACCAAATATTAAAGAAAAACAATTTAAAATTTCTTATAACCCTTTCTTCTTTATTTTTTAATATTTATTCATGTTTCCTGACCTTTTCGACCCCCGGTCTTTCACCGCCAGTAAATTACCTTTCTGATAATGTTTCATGCTATTTTAAGCTTTTGACATGAACAATAATAATTTTTGACATAATCAGTTGACAGAGAAACGCATGAGTGATTTTTTAAGGGTTTTGTTTTATTTTTGTGTTACGAACCCTTGAAGGAGTTATTAAATCCACGAGAAAGTTCTGAAACTTAGCGAAACATACCACGACCTTCGGAATTGGATTCATAAGGATTTCGAGACCCCGCCTTTAATTTACATAGGAAGGCTTTTGTTGAAGTTCTTTGAGTTCTTTTATATAATCAATTGTAAGTTTATCCTTTTTGAGTAAAAAAGGCCGAGACGAAATGGTTTTTGTCTAAAACAAACGTTTACTGACTATCAAAATTGTGTTATTTAAGTTCAAAAGACGGAAGAAGAAAAATTACCTACTACAATTTATAATTATTGAAGATCTTTCTCTTTGACTTCATAATTGTCTTCTAAACAGAATTCTTTGCCTATATTTAGGTTTTTCTTCATTCTACCGACAACATGTTTCCATAACTATTGACTCGAAAATTCTTCTACAACAAAATAGAAAACGATTAACATAAATAAACAGTAACTTCTTCGTTGAATTCAAATAAGGCCAGTCATTCTTACTCACAAAACCCTCATCAAAACATACTTAATCCATTTTACGTCCAAACGTGGTAGGAAACTTCGTTAGAAGCCTTTATCTATACATTGATATTCACTTGTTTTAATACCCGTTTTGTACTAGGATCAAGAATTGTCCCATTTCTGAGATAATATTACTTCATCGCATTACCAAGTTTACTTAGGCAGTATAATAAAAGGAAGTACCTTAGAAATCTATTGTACATGTGTATATCTTAGAACGGTTAAGTGAATATACAAAGACGGGGTAATATAATCGTTTACATACACATATGAGAGATAATATACTATAAAGTATAAACATTAAACAACAACCTTTGGTTATTTACATAATGAGACCATACAAAGCATAAACTAGGCTCTATAGCTGATAATATACCACAAGACTTTTTTAAATAAAATCGATATCACTTACAATCGAAATATTTCAGAGCGATGTTAACTTGAATGTTACTATAACCATTTGTAAGACAAAGATATCTGCTACTATTATTTTATTAGGGTTCCCTAATAAAACAAGCAACCCTTATAAATTCGTCTTGTCCGATCCTAAGAGTAGTAATTTCACAAGCCCATAATCGTAGACTAGCAAGTATTTGGTGAAATGTAAAAATAGAATTTTCTTCAGAAATCAGGATTTTAGTACACGCTCATGTCGCCTGCATTTTATTACTATTTCTAAGAAAATACTTAAATAATCTCAAGGGTCAATAGTTATACGGCTTATAGTCTAGACTTACTAAAAATCTGTAGGTGTAAACCGCCTCTGTCTGTAAAAATAATATCTACAAATTGTGTTAAGCTCAAACTCAAATAGAACTTAAATCGCCATTAAGTCGTATGTGGGTTGTACTTCAAGGTGTTATTATCGACAGACATCTTTAAAATATGAAGACTTAAGGTGTGTTTAGGTATAAGGGATAAGGATTACAGTTACCTTTTATATCTCCAAACAAATAGTAACTAAAAGCTAAAACAGGACGACACAATTTTAAATTTTTCAGTTGAAGCCACGAACTTGGCACTCATATTGTCTCGTTAGCAACACACCACTTTTATCACAATTCAAGGTAAGATTCTTTTGTTTTAACGTAAGGTAATACAAACTAAGGTACGTTAAAAATATTTTAATAATTAATAATTAATTTAATATATGAGCGTAAACGTTTGCTAAAGTTTATGTAAGTAATGTTCTTACCGTCTTTCTACTACGTACAAAGTTAAATAGCCAAGTCATATACAATAACTGCCTAGGGTACTTAAGGCATTCAAAGGAAACTGGAAACGTTCTTAGAATTACCAAATTTCACCTATAAAACAATACTGCCCTGAGTACCTTCACAAAACAATTAATTAGTCCCTATTACAGTCAGTAAAATGTATTTCTGTTTAATAAGAATTTAGATTATTTAAAAAAAGCGCTTATTACACTACGCAATTTTCTGTCAGGCCTAATAAGTCTGGTTTCCAGGCTTGATTCTGGCATGATAAGAGAAAGACTCTTCGCGTTCGGTCCGCGTTCAGACAGCGAGAAGAAAAAAAGCATGCTGTGTAAAAGCGAGCTTGCCAGAGTTATCCAGTAAGATAGACTAGTTAGATCATACTGAATATCGGGTAGTGTAATAAGCGCTTTATTATATAATTCTCTTAGGTATTTTCAATATCCGTCTGAATTCGCGAACTGTAGGCGATCCCCGTTGATTCATTAAGCTTTATTTATTAGATAGCCTCGTCGAAACTTTGCTCGTTTATATTAAAATTCGTAACAACTTTGTAAGTTTACAATTTTTACTTGAAACTTGGTAATATCGATTGTCTGCACACTGGCGTAATTTCTTCAGTAGATAGCTGCTTGTATTACGCGATATCTTTTAAACTTTTCAAGTTTAAAGTGCATTAGAATCCTTTATCGTTAAGATAGTAACATTCCCTTTTTGTATTATTATTTACCAGTCTTTATTTCAATTTTTTTCAAAGACATAACTATTAGTTTTTAATTTTAAACTTGCTTTTCAGTGCGAATCTCTGCCTAAATTATGTATACCTAGGTAAAGACTTAAATTTGTTTGTTACAACAATAAAATACCAGACTAAAAATACCCATGATAAAATTTGTCCACCTCCCTTAGTCAGTGACGTCAGGAGCTATCGTGGGGAGGCATCAGGTACATAGGCCCTCTTCCTGACGGTGACGTAAAGCCAACAGATTGTATCGAATTATTTGGACGGCAACCTTGTGAAATGACGTCATAACAAATCCTATAAAGGTTAGATAAGACGCGTATTAGGTGGTTCTTATTTTTTAAAGATGTTTAAAAGTTTGTATGTGAACAAACTCATCATATTCATGAAGCGTTTTGGTTATTGGTGTTTAACTTATTCAATTAAAGAAAGTTTCTTAAGGGACCACAGTTTGCTACTATCAAAACAAAGTCCTATTGATTCCATTATTAGATATGGTTATTGGTTGTGAAAAAAAACACTAGTATTAGACAAGAGAAGTCTAGACAAGTCTTGTCACTCACGACAGCCCTGAAGGTCCTGTTGATCTTCCAAACTGATAACTCTATCCACAAATTCTATAAACATCTAGACAAGACTTCACACTCAGAAGTTGACTATTGGCAATTTTGTAACGACAACCGTTGGACGCTTTCTCAGCTTTGGGAAGAATGAAATAACATTAAATCGACACAGAACAAGTAACAATACTAAGAGACTACAAATAGAACAATACAGAGACTATAAAAGCTTCGTAAGTACATAGTTACGTAGTACCAGCAAGAGAATGTAAAAGTATTATAACGTCTATCTTTTACTTGGGAGTCGATGATTTAGAAATTAGCAACGGTCTTTGTTCATACAAATAACGCCTGCAAAACAGCATATTTTTTCTCCGATAATACACTATTAGAGTCTGATATTATAGTAACGTAACCTTTTAATTCACCTATGAGTACAAAAAAATCGGGTATTTTATTTTATTTTATTTTATTTTATTTATTAGGGAAAATAAACAGTTACACATTAATAGTTACTTACAAACTAACACAACAAAATGAGTAAATGTGCAACCAACGACATTTTCCACAGAATACATATAATGAAAACATACTAGTTTAAATCATCATGCAAATGCTAACTTATAAGTAAAACCTACATACCTACAATAAAAACAAAAGTAACTTCAAATTAAACAGATTCATAATTTAGCACTAATTAATTCAGTTATCTGCTTCTTAAATTGTTTAGCAGAAAGAGCAAACATATCAACGACATGGAATTCTGTATTAAAATGACTTGTCAGCCTTCGCAGTGGTGCGCGCAAGCCCGCGTTTGTGCGACAGGAAGTAACAGCAAACAGGGGGCGAACGCGCACCCCACGACCAATGGCTGTTCTGGGCACTATGTAACTAATTTTGTTTCGGACATCAATGCAATCGTACACACTACTGCATAAGTCAAACAAAAATACCATTTCCAGAAGAGAGCGTCTAGATTTTAAGTTCAATAAATTATATGTTTTTAGTAATTCCACATATGAACTACGAGTGCGAAAGCAGCGATAATGCATAGCTCTTAAGAACTTACTCTGCACACTTTCAATGCTATTTGAATATTTGTCATAAAAGGGGTTCCACACCGAAACTGCATATTCCAACTGAGATCTGATTAAGGTTTTATACAAGTACAAGTAGGTTGAGGGGCACTTAAAGTCTTTAGCGGATCTCATTACAAAGCCGTACATGCGATAAGCCTTTTTTGTAATTTTATCCACATGAGCGTCAAGGTGAAGTTTTTCATCGAGAAGAATCCCAAGATCACGGACGAGAGCAACCCTTGATAATAAGGTGTTGTTGAGTGAGTAGTCGTATTTAAAAGCGTTTTTATTTTTCGTGAAACTTATGCAACAACACTTGGGTAAACTTAGTTGTAGCTTATTCCTTCTACAATAATCAGTAAGTCGATCTAAGTCTGCCTGTAATAGAATACAGTCATGTAAATTCTTAATTGGCCTATATATTTTTAAATCATCAGCATAAAGTAGCAATTTTGAGTTACTGAAACAAGAGATGTCGTTTATAAATATAACAAACCATGTTTAGGGTATACCAAGTTTCCATAAAATAGTATCTGAAATCATCAACCCCCAAGTAAGCGAAGTGATCAATGCTCGTTCTTTCTTTACATGAGAACAGTTTTTGCTTAGCGTCATATACGGCCCGATATTGTATATTACCAATCTCGTAATCACTGTAACTCATATTGATGTTAGAAGGTTAGGCAACGAAACCATTGTTTTATGATTGGGCAACACTAATGTTATATCAAATCAAACACTTTTGTAATGCACTTTGATTAATATTTACGTAATTCAGATACAAAAGTAAATCTCTCTAATAATGAATATGTATCATCATCCTAAAACTACTAACTTTCTAACCCTATGATATAGTTTCTTGAAATAATATTATCGTAATAAATTATTAGGTTGGATAGCAAAAGGCTGAACAATACCTACTGTTAGTACCTACTTATAGTCTGAATATTATATAATTATTGTATCATAATTAAAATCTGTTAACACAATATCGTGTGCATCATTTAAAAGCATTGCTAATCCAGCCTGTATAATTACTGTTATAATATTTATGGCCCAGGCCCTATTGCCAAAACTCTTTCGCATTTGCTTTTATTAGTTTAACGACAAATATTGCAATTATTACAGCACACATGGTTCTTTCATCGTACAAAATCTATACTTTATAATAAATCTGTATAGTAAAAATTCTGTACATTGAAAATATCAAAAAAATAAATGGCGGGGGGTGTTACTAGACCGACACTGAACCCAAAAGTGTGAAAAAAAAAATTTTGTCTGTCTATCTGTCTGTTTGTTCAGGTATCACGCAAAAACTACCGATTCGATTACAATGAAACTTGGTATAATTATTCTTTATTATCCTGGGCACCACACTGGGTAGTTTTTATCCCGGAAAAGTATAAACAATAAAAAACAAACTTAATTTTGCGGTTAAAAACTCATTGATAAGTTTCGTCATCCACGCGAACGAAGTCGCAGGCACAGCTAGTAAATAAATAATTACTGCTGTATAATAATGGAGGTATCGATTATTTAATTAACGTAATAATGGCTTCACAAATATAATGAATCTAGAGAAATATTTCTATGAAACGAATAAGACATCTTACAAGGAAATATAAACGTACAAAGCATTACGAAGGTATTATAGCATAATTGTATTATTATAGGGAAAATCCTCATGGGTTTGCTAACAGAATACGTATACTTGAACCGGATTTCAAAACAGAGTTCTTCCCATAATCTTTTGAACGACAGGGTCCATAATGAGCTGTTAACTTACTGTATTGACCACCTATGTAACATTATGGTATGCAATAAAGAATTGAATTGAAACGTGATACACTAACGACATTATAAATTTGTGCTATCTGTATAAATTTATAAAAGCAATCCGTTCACTTTTGCCTTTCATTTACTTTTGACAAATATATTTCCAGTAGATTATATAAGTAGTTAATTACAAACCTTCCTATATAAGCACATAGCCTACAAATAATGAGGCGATCGCTCTGCAACTCCTTTCTTCATCTCGAGGCTTAACCCGTCAATACTTCTGTATGAGCTTGTTTCAGCGAGCTCCAGTGAGCTCAGGGCGATACATCTCTCGCACCCTCGTTCGCTTGTCAATTATTTGGAAAACTATACGGAGCGCAGGTGACGTGGGATGGTCGATAGCAATGTATACGAGCATTGGTGGGTTAATTGAGGTAAAACCAATAATACTGTTAAAATTTTAAATTTATAGACCTTAAAGTAATAAAATCAATGAGATCAAAAGTCTATAGAAAGATAAATACTGGTGCTATGATAGAGCAGGCCTTCTTCTTTTTGAGTCGATTGAATAGGTATTTAATTTAAGTTTAAATTCGGTGCACCCATTAGTTGGCTAACTAAGTGCGGCGTCATTGACAAGGTTTAGATCCTCCAAAGTGCAGGTGTCCGGACACTTTGGGCACTCTAGGAGGTGTGTGAGAGAATTCTAGAGTGCTGGTTGGTAGTATATTACTCTAACAAGGTTTAAATATAAATTTTGCGTAGTATGCTATCTCCCTATTATAAGCCAATACACTATATCTAACACAAAATGCAATTGAAACATACCAATTCCATTGTTTGTGTAACTATTTGTAATTTGTTTAAAAGCAACCTCTACCAATTCATGGTTTAATCCATTACCAAACGTATGGTCAGAAATATCGGAATGTGTAGTTGAATTTTTAAATATTTTTCGTGCATGTTCGCATCGGTAAAAAAACGTTAGAACAATTTGTTTTAGGCGTTGGACTCAGTCGGACATATACCGACTAGTGTTACCGGATCAACAGAACTGGAGGCAGAATGACGAAATATACAGATTGGGGCCAACTTTAAAGTGGAAAGACAACTTTAACAAACGTTGGACATTTGTAGTGACTAGTGTGAAATTGTCAATGAATTTCTTATACATCTATCTTCAGCCGATAAGCATCATTCTTTTGAATACAGCTTTGCATTCTGACCAACTTTGAGTTTGTCAACCCATTAAATGTTTATACATTAAAGAAATGGCAAAATGGACAATGCGCAAATCGGCAGATGATTACACTTGTCTGGTATAAATGTTATAAGAAAAGCTTTAACATTATACAGATAAACGGTACGAAATATCATTAATCCATTAAAACTAGGCATGTCGATGCGTCTATGTATGTCTTACGATCGACATTTATTAGAGAAACCTTTAATACTTACGTGGGAGTACAAACAGCTAACTAATCATGTGTTATTTTACATAATGTCACCGTCAAGTTTTCCATGTGACCTACTTTTATAAATATAAAATAAATAAATAAATGCGGACAACATCACATACATTGCTCTGAACCCAAAGTAAGTAGCTAAAGCACTTGTGTTATGGAATTCAGAAACAACGAAGGTACCACAAACACCCAGACCCGAGGCAATGTAGAATGATGATTTCTACATTGACCCGGCCGGGGATCGAACCCGGGACCTCAGAGCTAGCGACACCTTGAAACCGGTGCGTACGCCACTCGACCACGGAGGTCGTCAAATATTACTCATATACGTCTTCAAGAAAAAATATAATTTACTTATCGATGTATAGGAACGAGGCTTTATATGTCTTCGTTTGATTGTCATTTTTTGAAGTTCAAGGTACGCCCACATAATACCTTTGAAGTTTTTAACATACATACATAAGAAAAAATCGACCAATTTAAGAAAATCGCTGATAAATGTCAAAATACTGAAGAGATCTTTATGGCTAAGAACCACCTTGATCACGCCACCGTTTAACAAAAATACATAAGAATCGGTGCATTCGTTTACGTGCTACGATGCCTCGATGACACTTCAAACTTTATAACACTCTTTGAGAGTAGAGGTTTCAAAACAATGAAATATTTATAATATCAACACCTGAGAGGGCTAGGGAATCTTGTCAGATGATATTAAATCTTCGCTAAAGTCAATTTTATAATTGGTTTGGGACTTTGAGAAAGG
The DNA here is from genome assembly GCA_905475315.1 of Autographa pulchrina. NCBI lineage: Eukaryota > Metazoa > Arthropoda > Insecta > Lepidoptera > Noctuidae > Autographa > Autographa pulchrina. The sequence continues at coordinate 4,059,584 of FR997775.1, forward strand.
GGCTTAAGCGTTGGCAGCGCCTTACATATTATTTTGTTTCTTTTACGTCTGACCTTAGGGATGTAGCCAGGACATAAGACCTATTTTTTTATCTTACCTATTATAACGTGTAACATTAATTACTATTGCAGACATGATAAGTTAATTACATAGAATTAAAGTTTTTACGTCAATTGTAGTATTCGTTACAGAATTACACAATTCGTTGTGACTCGGATAGTTTTCTTAAGCTTTTATTTTTATTACATTATTTTATGATTTCCCGAGTATTATTTACAGAAAATGATGGCGGAAAACAGCTATGTAAATGCAAAATATGAAAGGTACATGCTAGCAAATAATGGTATATGTTAATTTGGACTGTAATCTTTGTATAATATAATTTTCTCTTCCTGCTCAGGATTTCTTTCATGTGAAAAGATATTTAATATATATCTTATATGAATGGTACCATAAGTAAGGTTTACTTAGACTTTAAACTAAATTTAACATACAAACTTTAACTAAACATGTGACAATCTTCATTAAAATTCCGTCTGTAACTTTACAGATCCTAATAACTCCACAGTGACTTAAACATTATCGATCAGCAAATAATCATAGGACCTAAAACTCGTTACTCAATAGTTACAAGCAGATACATAAACTAGTAGAGAACCATGATTGCGCCATAGTAGGCCTCGCATGACTATCAAATATTCCATGGGATTCATCTCAACGTCCATTTTCGCTTTGACGGCTGTTTAATTAAATCCTGGCGTCGCGCGTCGGTTTAACACAACAACACTAGCTTCAAATTGTGAGTTTTATCTGTTCGTTGTATTGAAGGTTTTAAGCTGGCTGCAAATTATGCTATAATGCTACCTCAGATCTCATTATTCCTATACGTCCTTTCTATTACGTTAGTTACTGTACATGTATAGGAACATATGTGCAGTTTATTATTATTTTACTACATTTCGTTTGCATCTTTCGATAGGTACTTTAATAAAGTATAAGCCTATATCCGTGATATGTTACAGTTAAAACTACTTTAACAAGTGGGTTTAATAAGAATGCTCTGTGGACTATACGCCGCGTTCCACCGACAATACCGGTTTAAAAAGCTACACCGAATGGTGCGCGAGAGCACATGTCACGTGACCGCGCACGGCGCATGCGTCGCGGCGTTCCACCCGCACATGAGTCAGAGCGCGTTGACCCGCGACGCGGGCCGGACGCCTCCGACACATTAGATACCGCTTTAATAACACACTGCGATAATTTTACAACCGGTTCTCAACGTACATGGGATTGTATTATTATGATAATTGAACTACTAGTACGGTTACTAGAATGTAAACAAGATAACGGTAAGGCTCACGTTTATGTACAGCAAATATTGTTGTTAAATATTTGAACTAGTGTCATTATTTATTGTGTTAAATATCATAAATACACAGTTTACGTTGCAATAAATTTTCAATTGGAGAGACGCGTTTTTATACGGTTGTTAACGGATGACAAATTCATTGTAACAAAATTCGACTTTCTCTTTTGCCCTCGTGATTTGTTCAATAAAACTTTCCAAGGAGACAATTGAACAAAGAATCCAGACATGAACCAGACGGATGTATGGCTTTTAGCGTATTTATAACAATCAAGCTTTCTAAATGTTGTTTGTATCTTATCAAAAACAGATCATAAGACGCGAAATGGGGAAAGTTGAAAGTGTAAGATACGTGACTGACGAATACGTGAGGACACTAAATGACGTAGAAAGTGACGGTCATTTAGCTGGCTCAGTAGTTAATGAGGAAATTGTTTCATTAGCTAAGAGGATGAGGATATAGGTTCCTGTTAACCCTTGATGACTAAACTGTCTGAGTAAAGTTATTAACGAAACTAAGCTAAAGTGCCCGTCACGAGAATCTATAATTTTTGTAAATAAAGAACTTCTACCAAGTTACGTAGCGACAATTTAATCAACAACAAATAATCCCAAATTCAATAAAGTCAAAGTGACGTACGTGTTATACGAAACTAATGAGCAATTTCACTTGATCGGGTTCTAAGGTTTTGTGGTACTGGAACGCATCTGATTCATGGAACGTAAACATTTGGGCCAAGATTTTGAAGTAAGTTCACACTGACGTTGTCTCTTTCGAGTTTCGAAAGCGTCTGTTTGTTTGTAGTGTTTTCGCGGATTAGGTTATATTGTTTGTTATTGTTAATTATTGTATAAGGTTTTTTACTACCTATAATGGATCCAGGACCCAGTACGTCCAAGGAAATTATTTCGCCACGAAAAGAACCTCAAAAGGTATGTGTTTATTTGACTGATTGCGTCAAAAAGATTATTAATTAATTAAAATAGTAATGGTTTTTCGAGTGTATGAATTTTATGAACAGAATATTCAGAATCGTCTGAAGACAGTAATTAGATGTGTGTGTTAATATAATTATATCCCTGTAAAAAAATAGTACAAAACTGTTTTTATTTTATATTACCCAAAGATTGCAAACCCCTGAATGTGTGTTTACAAAATTTATAGCTTCTCGTGACGGGTACTTTAGTTCAGACACTCAAATAAATTAAAGTTAAGTAAAACTCATCAAAATAGAAGAAGAATGGATTCTTACATGACATTTTAATAACCATTTATATGTAGATAAGAATCTATTTATACTAACATTCAGAGAAATTTCATTTGTGTATCTGCGATTTAATCATTTTTATATTAGGAGAAATAATGTCTATAAATAATATATAAAAATGTTGCGTCAAAGGTCACAGTTCAAGCCTGGCTTCATAAGCCAAGCAAATACCTTTGCTGAATCTAATATTGTCACAATAATTTCTGCAAAGTCTGTCAAGAATCCATAAATAGACTGTAATTAACTTATTTTTACTGAAAAGCCATTTTCTCATTTTCTGTATTCAGTGTAAGAAACCTTATAGAGATATCTCTCTATAAGGTTTCTTACATTATAGGTTATCACCTATTTATGTCTTTACATTATTTTTAAAGTAAGTCTATGTACTTGTCGTATACTTTTTGGCCTGACTTACGTAATATTTTAAGTAAGCTCGTATAAGACCCGACTGCGTAAAAACCTTAACTCTCCAAGCAGTAAAATTAATAACCCAACAAAATTTTAAAACTTTTCTAACTATACGAAACCGAAAATTGTTATTAGAAACTATATAAGTTAGAATAGGGTCGCAATAACGCAATCTCGATACGGTTACGTCGAAGTTTCCCAGAAAGAGTCGTTCTTCTTTCACCTGAACTTTTTACGATACAACTTGTGTGAGTGCCTGTGGAAACTATTTTAAAACGACTTTTATATCACTATTAAAAGTTTCCAAGGGTGTCTAATAAACGGTTGCCGTGATTTTATCTCTAGAAGGATTCTGTTGGGTATTAATTTTACTGTAGGTATTTGTTATTTGCCTTTATAGGAAGTGGTAATAAAATAAAATTCTATCCATGAAATATTTAAAGTCACCTATTTATAATAAAATTTTCATTCTTAGTTGTACAAAGTTCCATATATTTTTTACATCACTAGTCTCCATAGCTGCTGAAACAAGACTGAAGAATGAAATACCATAATTTGTTACCATTAACAATTGTGGCTATAAATGAATCCTAGTGGTATTTATAACTCTATTAGATATTGGGTCATAGAACTGTTGAGATTCCAATGGCGACCTATATTGACCCTAATAGAAGGCGATGAATGAATCATAATAGACTTTATTTGGCATAGATCCTTTATTGAGACACTTATATTTTTATGGGAGCTTGTGAAATAATCTAATTCAAACAAACATACAATCTGAGATAACCAATAAAAATTAATGACACTGCCCTTAATTTTTTTTCTAGTGAATATCTAGTACCAATTTATGTTTTTAGAACCTAACTAGCTGTACCCGGCATGCGTTGCAATGCAATTTTTTCTACCTAGCACCTGCCTACTACCTACCTACCTGCCTACCACCTACCTACTACCACTTAGGGGTATGAAAAATAGATAGTAGCCGATTCTCAGACCTACTGAATATGCATATAAAATTTCTTAAAAATTGGTCAAGCCGTTTCGGAGCAGTATGGTAACTAACATTGTGACACGAGAATTTTATATATAAGATAATCTTTTGTTTTTCAGCTAGCTAACCGTCCGCGTCGGCTACTATTTCTAGTAAAGAAATATAATGATAAATAAATATTAATTTCGGATAAACGAACCTTGGGATATCCTCAAGTAAACAAATGAATACCAAAACGAACGGATCACGGATACGCATTCTTTCCGCTATATATTTTAAGACCTATATTTTACGAACGTCGTTATTTATAAATCCCAGATCGGCATAAAATTCAAGAATGTTTATTATGCTACACCATTAAGATTTATAAACATTTCTAGAGCACATATTTCCGTTTAAAGTTTATTTATGAAAAGTTACGAGCTGACTTAATAACTCAATCTACGTACTGCGGCTTGATCCAATACTTTTTTATAGTTTATTGGTAATTTTATGCGGGAACTGAATCGAGTAAGATCTCATGGCGTACATACATAAAAATTTATGTTTAAAAAATTGAACTACAAACAACATTTTCTGTTTTTATTTGTCAACGGTGTCGCCAGCATTTTAATTGGCTTGCAAATTAGTTTTTAAAAAGAAAATACACGAATGTTAATGAATCAGCACATGAAACTAGGTTAGTGGAATGTTTCTCTGCAACTGATTAATATAATTAACTTGTACATAGATCCTAGTTATGAAATGTAAGGAAATGTACTAATCCTTCAGTAATATAAAAAGTAAAGTAAAATATAATGTAAACTGGATTACAGACTATTAAGTAGACGTTTGCTTGCAATACATAAATAGTGTTATGCTTTTTAATATTTTTCTTTAATTATTAAGTGGCCTTCATAATCTTTATCAAGGCAAATAAAAAATGCCTATAAAATTCTATATATTTCAAGCAAAACCTTCTGAAAATGTTGGCACCACTTGAGAATAAAATCTGAAGGCTTTGCCAAAGGAGCCAAGAGTCGTATTGCAACATGTTACACTAACATAAGTTGTTGCAACAAACAATTTAGCTGCATATCAACACTAAAATGTATAACAGTCTGCTGCACCTGTACACACATTATGTGAACTGTGAGAAATGTATTATTATGTCTTCTTACAATGTAAATGTTGATGATGTTAAGTGTTTTCTGACTTGATGTATTAACTTACAAAATTATGACGTCATTATTCATGTTGCCTGTATTTTTTTTTTGAGGATTTTCATTCATGACTCCACCTCTTCAAAATTTATTACGTAGAAACGATTCGGTGATTTACCTGAAACAATAAAGAAATCTCATAAGAACAGAATAATAAATTGTTTTTGTGTAAAGAAATTTAAGAAATCAATAAAAATACTGAAGGATGCATCGATATAACAGATACTCCTATCTATCTGCCTCAAAGGAGTTAAAATACACATAGAAAGTCGAGAGTAGTTTTACATACAAACGAACAACAAAACCAAAGCTACACCTACATGTAAAATACGCAATGCAGCAATACAAGTACATAGGTACATCTGTGGTCTGAAAGAACGAACATTTATTGAATAGTAACAGAAACTGCGTCAGGGATTCCATTCATCCGCTTCCATTGCAGAGGAGCCGCGCGCCGCTCAGGTGTGGTCCAAGTCATAAAACTGCGATATTTCATACATAAACCTACGGGTATTGCGGTTTTCTAAATTGAAGTAGTTTAAAATTTTTATAGCTTGGCGAATGGTATAGTTTCGGATGGCTGTCGTTGACGTTAATGTGATGTCAGCAAGATGTAGCAGTCATATGGCATAGTTTATTATTAAAGTTATATAAAAATAAATTCTGTTTTGTATAAATAAAAATAGGTATTTAAAAAATACTGTTGTTTTTTTTTATAATTATTTGTTTTAAGTAGATAATGTTTACATTTTTTATTAAACACATAAGATTCGCAAGTAGTGTTGATGCTCGAAACAATTTGTTCAGGCAATCTTAGAACCAAATGTCCAAATCAACTATGTATTTATTATTGCAGCAAGTCGCTTATGCCTTACACTTGTATACATCACATCGAAGTGTCACAGCGAGTTGACGACTTTATCTCGGAGCGCAGTTTGTGAATTCTGTGGTCGCGGACAATGAACCACGCGCTAATGCAATTTTATTTCAACGCCTCGCCTCTGAAGTAGACTCGTCTTTGTTTTCAATGTTATGCAACTGATATTCGATTTTAGACTGTATGAAATAAAGTATAATGATTATAATAGTATTCATGTATGAATTTTAGAAATCATTTTTGTGTTATTTATTTATTACATTATTTATTTATTACATTTTAAAGAAGGCTTACAGACTAACAGAAAAATGTTATAATGAGTGTAATATTATCAAATAGCTAATAACAAGCCTCCACACATAGATATAAAAAGAATATATATATCGAAAAAAAAAGAAAGTAATTACACAAGTATAAGCCAATTACGAGAGAAAGCTATTTAACAATCGAAAAATTTTTGTGCCATTTGCCGTCGCAGTGTGACCACACTGGTACAGAACAAATCGATATCAAGGTCCCCCGAGAGTCTATTAAAACCAAGTGCACTCCGCATAGAAAAAACATTCTTCACATAATTGGTCAATGCGAAAGGTACACTCAATATTGGTCGCTGACGTAATCCCATTAGGTTTGTGCGTAATGCCAAATTAGCGACAAGATCAGGACAATCAATGTGGCCGTTTGCAACACCCATCAGCAGACTTATGTCCCCAATGTGACGCCTCAACTCCAGAGGAAGGAAGTGGTACCGTTTACAGCGGTGTTCATAGTCCACTGAGTATTGCCGTGCCTTATAATCTAGGTAACGTAGAAATTTTCTTTGTACTCCCTCGATACGCGACTTATAAATTTCGTACTGCGGGTTCCAAACCTGAGATGCGTATTCTAAGTGGCTACGCACGAAAGAGCAATACAAGACTTTTACTGGTTTAAGTGAACGGAAACAGGCCGTGGTGCGTAGTAGTAGGAGCTTTTAAACTGACTTCAAAGTATGGCGCCATTTTCGCAGATGTAAATCGATTGTAAAGATTCGTATTCTTGATGAGTAGGGAGATTATTTATTCAGGTAATTACAATACATAGATATAATATTCTAAAGTGTTTATTACAAATTAATGCAACTAACATTATAACAGGAATAATAAATTTTAATAAGGATATAATACAGGATATAATAAAGTTAATCATTATTCTAAGTGTAAATTGAACGATGTATGTACTTCAAAATTAGCCGTGGCAACAACAAGTTCATTTATCTTTACGTTCAGGATAATTAGAACAGTTTCTAACACCATGCACCACCACGTCACACAACGTTGACAAGTTTATCTGGGCGGACAGTATCGAGTGGCCGCGGACGATGAACTACGCGCTAATGTCACGTTCACACCTCACCTCACGGGTGCACTGTGAAGTGCTTTCTTCGACGAGTACATTACGTTATTTACAGGAAACAATAAATGTTTTTTAAATATACTACGACAACAGATTGTTTCTCAATGTTTTTTATTGTAACTTTAAACAATCCCTTTAACAATTATGAGGAATAACACGAATTCATAAACATCATACAAACATAAATTCACAATGTTCATTTCTGTTAGACACCGAAACGTGGCGTAAACCGCTAACAACTTTAGGTTACAAATGATTACCATTCAGTATTAACATACATAATCTAAGCTAAGAGTATAAGATACTTAGAATATTTCCGTAACACAGTGCCTTCATTACATACAGAGTATCTTAGAACCTATTAAGCTATTCAATTTGAAATTCTATTCATAGGGTACAGTCGCGAAGTACACCTATACTCATGTATTTGTGAGCTCATAACATGGTACCACATTGATGTTGTTAACGCCTTTATTAAAAGGCAGTAAGGTTGGTTTTGCAATTCGTTGTTAACTTTGATGTGTGGTGGACTGTACATGGTACAGTCGAGTAGGAGATTGTGTACAGGACATAGATTAGGTTGGCGCCGGCCGAGCTTATCTGAACACAGCTGTGATGTATGTTCACATGATACATGTTGATACTAGATATTGTGACAACGTACTTAGGCTACCGACTCGTAAATTACACTGTTTATTATTCAAACTGAAACTGAATGTTGAATAAATACTTCTTTGAATGGATAATTTAATTTAATTGAGCTATAAAATAAGTATATTCTTGGTGCTATTCTCACTAACTGGGTGGCAAGAATTATCCGAGAAGAGACATGTATGAACTTCACAGATCATGACATGTGTACGTTTTATGGTTAGGTAACCATAAAATCATCTATTTAAAACTTTCCCTTAATCTTTGCCTACATCAATCTATACACGTATCTAAGTACATTATCAACCAGCATTAAAATAAAAGGCGATCTACATAAAACAAAAAAGCTTAGTAGGCCTGTTATAACTATAGTTTGAATTCTAAACAAAAACCTCGACCGTCAGTCGTCACAGCTGAATGGCTGATCCGAACAAGTACGGATTGAGCGCAAACTTCTAAACTGCGACATCAGACATGCGGGGACATTGTGTTCGGTTCACTTCCCAGGCGGTACTGTTTTATGTGGTATTCAACGTTACGTGGCACTGTTATGTTGTGAATATTGTTGTTAGTTTTTATATACAGTATATGAAAATATAGGTATATTTAATATGTTATCGCTTAGCGGTTTCAGCCGTGTTATTTCCTTAAGTTACCAGTATAATAAGTATCCTATGTATTAAAACAGGTTATAAACCAACTCGGTGCCAAATTCTTACCTAATCAGTTAAGTAGGTTTTGCATGAAAGAGTACCTGACATCTACCACTTCGTTCTATATATTAGTGGAGTAACCTGTAGGCTGTAGCACTACTCGTGTAAGGACCTACAATAAAGAACATTCTACCGTTTTTTGTAAGGTTTTTAAAGTTGAAACAATTGAATGTTGTAGCGTAATTGGGATAGACAAAGGTGTACTCTAGTCTACTTTTGTCTAACCCAATTATAACAACGAGAGTATTGTTCACGGATTTCAATTTCGGATTTCATAGAATGTTGGCGTGGATCTAAAAGTAACTACAATTCTACATTTTATTTAAATAAAATACGGATGCTTCCCGAAACTGTCAGTATTTAAAAAACAAATTTATTGCAGACTAGCTGTGCCTGCGACTTCGTTCGCGTGGATGACGAAACTTATCAATGAGTTTTTAACCGCAAAATTAAGTTTGTATTGTTTATACTTTTCCGGGATAAAAACTACCCAGTGTGGTCCCAGGATAATAAAAAATAATTATACCAAGTTTCATCGTAATCGAACAGGTAGCTTTTGCGTGATACCTGAACAAACAGACAGACAATTTTTTTTTTTCCGCACTTTTCGGTTCGGTTTCGGTCTAGTAACACCCCCCGCCATTTATTTTTTCGATATTTTCAATGTACAGAATTTTCACTTCTACAGTTTTATTATAAGTATAGATGAGTATTTACATAATAAATAATTGACCTTGTAACAACCTTATTAGATTAAATGTAATTCGTTGCTTACTTACCTACACATATAATTTGGTAAATGTTTGTGACCTTGTCTTACTTTACCAATACTCATCTTGACCTTAACGTTACTTTTGATTGTACGACCCAAATCCATATGCTTATATTTACTTAACGAAATTCGTTATTTTAATTATGTTGCTGTACCGTCGCCCGTGGTAAAATGGATTTTTCTAGCTTTCTGCTTTGATATAGGTATGGCCAACACGCTTCCGGAATCCAGTCATATGTTTTTTTTTTGGTAAGTTTATGGTAAGATGATGATTTAGCCAATAGATAGAGTGGATAAATTACTGTAACAATACTTAGGTGCACTATCCGGCGATTAATATTGTATAATGACCTTCTGCATGAACGCTAGCAACTTTCATAAGAAAATAAATGAGGATGTTTCTCAGGCAACGAAAATTACGTGTTTAAAAAAGTGCGCGCTAATGAAAATTATATCTTTCTGTTCGATAGGTCGGTACAACATTTATAGCCAAATCCCGTACGTATATCACATAACAAACACCAAGTTACACGTTACACATGCCGTCGCCACAGCCAACGCCCGACAGGTAAAGTTGCACGTGTGCTGTGTATTGTCCCGTACAGTACACAGCGGTGCCGGCGGGTTCCGGTGCACAGCTCACTGAACACCCACGATAACGATTGCGGACGTGTCTGGACATGTACTTATGTATCAGCTGTAGACTGCAGTTACGGTAGACATGCCATTTCGTGGACTACAGTTGGACAACATTGAGTGATTTTGATAAACTAACAAACAGCTTCATTGATCGAGATTATGTAAAACTTAGAACGAATCATAAATAAGTTATTGATTGTAACGACTGTTTTGACAGTTCCTGGCTGGTATGTAAAAATAATAAATTGAATAAGACAGTTTTACTTGGTATAAGATATAAATGTATATCTTATATAAGATATATATAATTATAAGTGGTTTTGTTAACCACTCAAGCACATAAATAATTAATAAGCACATTAATTTGAAAAAATGTTGTAGCCAAAAAAAAAAACTAGAACCGAAAACAAAATGTCTGTCTACAACATAGAATCCCCGTCGTAACATAAAACCCCGTAGCAACCAATATTCGAGGACATCTATTACTCGTGGAACATAAAACGTCAATATTAATTTGTGCCGCCATCGTCAATCGAAGGCCTAGCTTTTATCATGTTTAGAACCTATCACATGAATTTCACTGGCAAAATCAAATCAACGATGTTTTGACCACATAGGGCTAGTTTATGACTAGCATTCATATTTAAGTAAAAAATAATTAACACCAGGAACTTTGTACTTATTAGGTATGTTTGCGGTAATTTTCTTCTTCAATATTGAATGATAAGCCAGCTTGTGTGGCTACGATATACACCGACTGTTATCATTTCAATTTAGATATGCAACGTCCAATGTCGCAAAGTATTTGAAATGAGTTGTTACAAGCCGACAAACTCAACCCAAACAACAAGTCTAATCATTGACTTTTTACTTTTCCTCCTTCCAAAAGAGAAAGACAACAGCTTACCCCAAGAATGCATTGACTTATCGCCTTCCGTAACTAATTAAAAGATCCCCACAAAAATCTCGACAAAAGTCTGGTTTCATGCGTCAAGAATGGGGCACCCCAAATCCAAAGGCCGTAAAATGTATCCCCAACCGTCCCACAGTCCAGGGCATTTCGTCGCTCTTCCCCTCTAGGTGAATTTAATTACAGAGTAGCGAACGATAAATCGCCCTGGGGTAGCGACGACCAAACGGGACTACTATGTAGGTACTGTTTCATTATAATATTGAGCTTTAGGGAATTCGAGGGGGATGACGACGGGGGGCATAAATTAGCAGCCTGAGCTGTTTTCGTAAAGATTTTTATGTTACAAAGTTTTTCGGTTGAACATTTTGCATGGACAATCAGCTAATACTTCGTTTGGAACGATGTTTTATTTTTCAATTTATGAGGCTTAGTTTTGAGCCGTTGAGCCTGTTATTTTTTAGCAATATTTTGCTAAAGCCATTTAAATAAGCCAGGATTAAATATAGCAGCAGTTCATGTTAAAGTAACACTGAAAACTCAATTTAATTTAGCATCATACATTTATTTAGGTATAGGTAAAATAAACTTTATGAATAAATGTCAAAACGTTTTGCCAGTCCACCAGGAATCAATGAACATTTAATGGAATTAGCTTAATGGGTAAATATTACATAATGAATAAAGACAATTAATTACGTATTCAATTGTCGTTTGCCTTTGGCAGACTATGGAGTAGTAACGGCTGTCCACTGTTGTTAGGGCTGCCGCACTCCATTTATAAAATCCCGCACACACTGTAATTTAATCATCAGGATTTAGGCTTTAGATATGAAGCTTATGTAAAAAAAATATCATTTTTCAGTTAAAACGCCAACTATATTCATGTTGTTTTAGTATATTTCCTCTCCTATTTCCATTTATAAATACACATTTCTATGACAGCAACATAATAAGGTTTAAACCAAAATTAAGCTGATTTACATACGCGATCAAATTTAGACTGACAATCGCTTTAGCAAATCCTATAATCAAAGGTCATTGAAAATGTTCAACCCTAATGAGACGTGATAATATGATTTCGATGCTTGGTGCAGATTTCTGCGCTGAATAAATTTTAATTTACGAGAATCGCGGTGCAAAGCCGTATGATATATTGCTGTAACATGACAATAGTGAATTTCGTGGTTAAGATTTATACATATTTTTAATGTAAATGTGGTGAATGTCTTTCATTTAATAATTGTTTTATATTATATGTAATATTAAATAATAAATATCTTAGATATTTAAGTAATAAAAAGGTATATTCGTATCTGCTTTGGTTTGATCTTCGCCATAGTCATTAGGATTCACATTGGTGTTGGCAGTGTAACAAAACTGAGATGTTGCCAATTTCTTGGCATAATAAGTTCAACCATCTTTCACTACATCGATAAAAAGAAAACGAACATAATCTCCTTTTATTAAATTAAATCCGCTAACTTTTGCAACTTACTATAGAAGAGAAGTTGACTCACTTAACTACTTAGAACTTTTCTTAGACCAGAACTGACCTTGTATACTAACAAACTTAAATTAGAAATGTTACAGGCCCACGCTTTTCTTTACTTTCAAATGAAACTATTAAACTTTTGGGTGTTCTGTATAAAAGGCTAACGAAATAACGGACATTTTGACACAACCTAACTTAGACAACTTTCACTTCGAATAAGCAAAAACTAGTCACGGCAGTTTTCAATTTCAACAATCTATGAATCAATAGATACGTAATAGGCTAATACGACACACATAATAGCTTTATCTAATTGCTGCCTAATTACTCTGTAAGGTTTCCAACCTCTAAAAAACAGTTAATCATACAGGTCTAAACTAAAACACTAGCTTCAAAACCTTTACTTTGTATGCTAATAGTCCAACTCGAAACTATACCACTTAATTATATGTGTTAATTAAACCAAACGCGCGTGTGACGTAACTACTTTAAAACACCGTAATTATGAAACCTGAGAAATGTTATGTAAAAGGGAAATTACTCGAGTAAATAAAGCGAAGGCTTTTAGTGACTGTGTTTGGTAAAATAACTCTTTGTCTTGTTGTATCCTGGAGAAAACAGTTATACTAAATGTTTTAGGGAGCTCAGTTTTCGAAAATTCGCTGTAGGGGTCCCCTCGGTCACTAGCAAAGACCCTTAGAGTCCCTAAGTCCCATACCAATTATAAAATTGACCACAGTGTGCAGGGAAGATCATTTGATCTCGCCTATATACCTACCCCAATCAGGCAAGACGAGAAGCTTCGATATAATAAGAAAACAGGGTTTATTTTTTTAAATAATATTCACTTATTTATTTCCTTTCCAGTTTAGTTGAATATGGTAAAGCGTTATCAAGTTGTTTGTTGACTTCATGGATGTATGCCTTAACACCATATGTGCGCAGATTATCTAATTAGTTTCCTAGACAAATAAGGTTAATCGAATCGTGAGTAAGGTGCGGTGGTTCTGGTTGAAACGCGCTCATCCAAGAGTCAATACCAGTTAGCTGTACCGCCTACCTAGTTAGCCATTATTGACACTTCTTCATTGAAGCAGATACTAAGCTGTGGGTACTTACGGGACTTTCCAAGATTAATCAGTTAGGCTCTATCCTGATAAAAGATAGTTAATAGTATTTTGATTGACGTTAAATAATATCACTAATTAAATACTACAACTATTTTCTTTTGGTTCACAGTAATCCAAAAAGCAAAATAGCTAACGTATTGCGGTCACAAAAATATAAAATTCAGTTTTCGGACACAAGCACCCAAGCTATATTGCTTGGAGGCCCTGTTAAATTGTATTTTTTGTACAAAGTCACGTACAATATCGAAGTATTTTTGTGGCGAGAAAGATCAAACGGACCTTGGTGTTATTGACCTCTTCACACTAAAGGAATCTTTAATATCTACTTTTGGGCCTGCACGACATCTTTGGAATGGTTATGAGCAGGTGCGGGTTTCATCTGTACAAGTATGCTTGGAATGGCTACATTCAAACCTCTTAGAAAGCTATAAACAAGTATAGATAGCGACATATTTGTATTAAAATTTTAGTGTTTTTCTGATAAGGTCCCACAGATCAGTATTGAGATTAGATCTCGTCGTTTCTACGAGTGTTTATTAACGTGCTTTGCTGCTTCTGTCTCAAAATTGAAACTTGTTAAATATCTGTGTGAATAGGATGCAGCATCAAGAGCAGTTTTTGAGTTCTGGTGACTGAAACACGTATTTTTATCAACCTCTCTGTTTTACTACTAACATAAAATAACTAGAAAACACCATGGCTGCAACATAAATAATTTGATATTTTTCTCAATTTAAATTTCAAATTACGTCCGAAATTACACTTGGCAACGAAAATGAAATAATCTTTTAAGTCTGTTTTTATTTTCTTTTGGATCAGAACGTTCCCTTGACCTATTAAAGTAATATAATTAATTTACGAGTGGTCACAGAGGGGACCGTTAAGGAATTCATTGAAGTGGACGAATTTCAGTTTGGGATCGGGAAGCAATCTAAATTCTTAACGCAGTGTGTACCCTCATAGATTATCACACCATGGGGATATAATTACTTTTAGTATTGATAGTAAATGCAAAATGCAAGTATGTTTTGCCATAGGAAAATATTTCTCAAAGTAAATATTGCGAAACCTCATATTTTTTTGAGATTAAACGTAGTAGTTTTGAGTAATATAGAAGGAAATCTTCATGTAATACTCTTGTACTTTTACACTATGGATATTATAAGTAACTTGTTATTGATTTGTATTCATGATCATGTTCAGTTAATGTAACATTAATACTAAGGTGATAACGTAACTATCTAAGTTGCAATACATACATATCTACCCTAGTCTACCAACATCTCTACAAATATAGACAATAAATAACTCACAATTTTGTATACACTCACTGCTTTTGCTACACAGTGAACATAACAGCAATATATCTAAAACTCATTTTGCACGTCTGAATCTCACGCAAACAAACTTTCCCCTTAAACGTATACTCAAACATCTTTAAACGAGCTTTATAACTAGATTCAATTTTACACTTCGCTGAAGTTTCAAGAGATTTGATATTTTTCATTAGTAAACAAGTGATGGAGCGTTGCTCTGAACTCACCAGACAGTCTGTGTTTACCGCGCTGGATCCAATCTAGATATTTGCTGGGACTCTGTCGCATCAGTGGCGGATTAAGACATTTGCCGCCAGTAGGCTATTCAAATTTTGCCGCCCCTTCTGACCTCTGCATTTCGATACCCTACACGATCAAAAGACGGTGGAAGAAAATGTTTTAGAATTAAAAGACTAAAAAATTATTCTTTGTTTAAAAAAAAATATATCTTGTGAAAAATAAGAACTGATTACAGTCATTCTAAACCTGTCCAGTAAATTTTCTATTCTTATAACATTTATTCTAAACCAGTTTAGTAAATTTACTGAGCTTCTAAATAATGTAATCCATGAAATCAATACATACAGTTTACATACAGCAGCAACGAATTTCTAGTAACTTAGCATGATACTGATATTTAAAGACATTGGATTCCAAAAATAACTGCATAGTTTCTAAACAATTGGTATTCTCATCACAAATATTAAACTATATAAGAATACATACATACATACATATAATCACGCCTGTTTCCCGTAGGGGTAGGCAGAGACCACTTCTTTCCACTTGCTACGATCCTTACATACCTACTTGTTTCGCTTCGTCCACTTTCATTATTCCCTTCATACATGCTCTTCGGTTTACTCTTCGGGTACTCTTGACCTGGCCTTTTTTCAAGACGTCTCCGATTTGGTCTCGAAACGTCCGCCTAGTTCTACCCCTTCCAACACTTTCATTCACACTCGCCTTATACACTTTTTTCGTCAATCGTTCTTCATTCATTCTCTCGACATGGCCAAACCATCTCAGCCAGCATACCTTTCTCAATTTTTGTCACTACATCTTCTTTCAGACCTAGTCTTCAGACGTTTCCTTATCTCACTATTTCTTATCCTGTCACTCAGTTTAACTCCTATCATACTTCTTAACGCTCTCATCTCAACTGCATTTATTCTGCTTTCATGTTTCTTCTGCCATACCCAACTTTCACTTCCGTACATGAGTGTCGGGACCAACACCCCCCCGTGCACAGCCAAACGAGCCTTGTTAGACACCTTCCGACTGTTCATAAAGGAGTACTGTTCAATAAGAATACTTGTACTAATTTTGTACTAATTTTTAATAAATGGTTGACAAAAAAAGATAAATAGTTTGTAAATTTACTAAGCCGGTTTGTAATTTTTTGAGTTTCCAGTAAGTAAAGTTTAGTAACTTGCGAAATAAAATTTTTGCTGAAGCTTGATAATTATTGCTACATTTTATTCCTGATTCAACATTAGAAACAGAATATGACAGTTTTTAAAAAAGATAATAATTTTTACACGACTGCCCAAAAAGGAGTGTTATGTTTTCAGGGTTCATGTATGTATGTATGTTTGTGAGTTTCTGTATTCCACCATAACTTTTAAAAGGCTTGACCGATTTCAATGTTTGTGGTATCATTAGAAGCTTTGAGTTATCCCGAGTAACATAGGCTATGTGGACAATAAAATAATGGTCAAGTGTGAGTCGTAATCGCCTGCAAAGGGTTCCGAACGATATTTTTTTTTGTGTTGTGTCATGTATTTTTTTGTTGTTCACTAAAAGGTATTAAATAAAAAAATTATAATTAAAAAAATTTAAAAGCACGCCTGCCATGTCAAAAAAAAATAAAAACAAGTCAAATATTTGCAGTCGGGGGACCTGTAATGAATTGTTCCAAGTAACTGACCCCGACTGCAAATATTTGACTTGTTTTTATTTTTTTTTGACATGGCAGGCGTGTTTTTAAATTTTTTTAATTATAATTTTTTTTTAGTATAATACTTTTCTCCGTGTAGTCATAATCAATTAATCATATATTTTTTTTTGTCAATGAAATTGCAACTTGTATGGAAAACACGTCTTTTCTCATTGTCTTTATTTTATTAGATTTTTTCCGTTATCGGTATGACTGTAAACTAGGGATCATATCTAGGGAATATTTTTACAACCCACGACTTAGTTTAGGTTAAACAAGAAGTAATGTTATTTCTGAGCTAAGAAAAGCTCAATCATGTATTGCTTATAAGATGGACTAAAGTTCGCCTTAATACCATTACACAATATGAATGAACACAGATTACAAAATAATTTACATTCGGTAAATGTTGTTAAATATTAGAATTTAACAACTTAACCTGTCATTGACAATGGTGCAATCTGTTAACATTGAGGTATTTATTTATTTTTTATTTCTGTAAGAAAAAAATTTTTTTTGGGACAAATTTGCCGCCCCCCAAAATCCGCCGCCCTAGGCTCAAGCCTACTCAGCCTGCTGGTAAATCCGCCACTGTGTCGCATACTGCATTACCAACCACAAATAAACATCTTACTACTTTAGAGTTCCGTCTGGAATTCTAGATTTTACACTCGTATGCGCAGAATACTAAAGTTATTTACATTGTATTGAAGTAACTCGATGAATCTTTACTTGGTTGGATAAATTTGTAAACGAAAGTATTTTCGAACATCAAATAATATAAATTCCTAATGTATGGCCAGTTTTTCCAACACCAGATAATTTTAAAGATTTGTTATTTTTTCAATACAAAAGATTTCAGACATGAATTTCATCTGTCGAATAAAAATTATTTGGTGTTGAAAAACCGGAGTCTACTGTCTACCTAAAAAGTGCCCAGAAAGTACAAGACACGTCTTTTTCTTTTAGAAAGAAGATCGGCACGAGAAATCCAGGCTAAAACTACTTTTTTCTATGGCACTATTTATGACTGAGGCGCAACGAGTTGTATGACATTACAGCTACCACTCTAAATAAAGTGAAACAATAACGGAATGTCGTATGATAATGTTTTGTTATTGTATGCGACGTTATTTGATAGTTGCGTCGTGAAATAAGATTATTTAGAATGGAGCTCACATTCGGCGTTTTTTGTATAAATATGTCGGAATATAATTCCATTTAAAACATGCAGAAAGGTTATGTGTAGATATTTAAAAGTCAATGTAAAACGTGATCATGCGTATAATATTATGTACTGGCGTCAAACATCGAACAAAACGGACAACGCCATATTAAAAACCTATCGTCGAGCATATAAAATCTAACTTCTTTGACTTTGTATAAGTATATTACACGTGTGAAACCTAAGGCGCTTCATATTTATAATCTATTTTAATATCGTTGTTAAGTAAATGAATTGAGTTCCAAAATTTATATAAACCAGTTACGAAATTCTTGTCGGAAGTTTCGTTTACTACATTGACTACAGTAATAGCTTACAGTTCCAAGAATAGTATTAAAGTGTATTTGTGAGCCCACTTGAAGACGTCAGGCATATTGCCGCTACATTGATAGACAGACTTTCACAAGAGAAAGGTAAACTACAAATGATTCGTCTTCGAAGGCGGACAGTTCGAGGAAAACTGTGGGAAAAGCTAAACATGCGCATTTCGATTTCTTATGGATTTTCCATCAGGAAAAACATAATATAAATGTGGAATTGCGTAACTTACATATCGTTTGTTATTTATGTGTATATTTTATATCTGATACAAAATAAAAAACATTGATACCAAGTCTCGTTTCTATACCTACATGATATAAAACCGAGTCCCCCGACGAGTCTGCAATAGCATCTCTAAAAGCAATGAACTCAAAACCACCGAAAGGATTTTTATATATGGTGCACCTTCTACCGATGTATAGAGCGATCCGGGAGGGACGTCGTCAGTATGTATTAATTTATGTTTTGTCTACAGTGTAGACAAAACATAAATGAATACACAATAACATAAATGTGTAGACTCTACACAGAGGCAGGGCATGTCGCTAGTATTAAATAAATCTAAGCCTCAACATAGCAGTATTATTAAATCATTAATAGTAACGTTTACTCGTAGTTTACTGATAAGCGAACAGTACTCACAAGCCACGGACATAATCACTTATTATCTTCGTCGTTAACTAATTAGTTAGAATCACAAGACAAACCAGTTTGTCAAGCATTATTAAAGATTTCCTTTGACATGAGCGGTGCGATGAGCGAGCACTGAGCCAGCGTTGTTTTATATCGCTTATCTATGTTTAATGTCTTTTATGATGGTGAAATGACGCATGGAGTTTGTAGCTTAGCGGTTGGTTTCCCACGACAGCACAGCTGAATCGAATACCTATGTAAATAAAAAACATGGTGATTTTTACGTCAACATAAATTAAAATTTCACTCTTTTGCTTATCTTGATTTATAAAGCTTATCGAAATAGCGTTAAGCAGTCATGCGTTTTATATGCGTCTAGACTTAATACAGGAAATCCGTAACCATGTGTCGATACACGTGCTACTCTGCGTCAATCAGACGCATGTTTATACACACAAACCTATAATTACGCGCCTAATGACACGGGGTCTGACAACGATAACGTAAATAACAGGTTTATTCAATGGACAGTTAACAGTGTGTGACATACGTGACATACCGACACAGTATACTCAAAACATGTCAAAATTATACAAAATTGCGGATAGCACGCGACGGTAATGGCTCTTTCAGTATCCAATTAACGTATTAACGGAATTCAATCATCTGTTCATAACGTTGTACAATTTCGTTTGGTACACAAGTGAATTTAAACTGTATAGTCATGCTAATAAGATTGTCGTTAACAAAGCATTACAATCACGGTCGATAAATACGGTAATGAGAACGAAAGTTGTGATGCGTGAACCGTTTTTGCAGCATTCAATTTGCAATTTGATACGTCGAATCGTTTCCGATTAATAATTAAGCAGATGCAGCATCTAATTACCGGCATTACTAGTCAGCATACTGCTACTGGTTTACGCAATCTCTATCTATATGTGTCCCAATCTATACCCAATCTACTTTATACCTATAAAATCTTTATTTAATCTATATATATAAAAGAAAGTCGTGTTAGTTACACCATTTATAACTAAAGAACGGCTGGACCGATATGGCTGAAAATTGGTGGGGAGGTAGCTTAGAGCCAGGAGACGGACATAGGATACTTTTGTACATTTAAAAAAAAAAAAAACAATTAGGTAGTAGGTAGGTAGGTAGGTAGTAGGTAGGTAGGTAGTAGGTAGGTAGGTAGTAGGTAGGTAGGTAGTAGGTAGGTAGGTAATAGGTAGGTAGGTAGTAGGTAGGTAGTAGGTAGGTAGTAGGTAGGTAGTAGGTAGGTAGTAGGTAGGTAGTAGGTAGGTAGTAGGTAGGTAGTAGGTAGGTAGTAGGTAGGTAGTAGGTAGGTAGTAGGTAGGTAGTAGGTAGGTAGTAGGTAGGTAGTAGGTAGGTAGTAGGTAGGTAGTAGGTAGGTAGTAGGTAGGTAGTAGGTAGGTAGTAGGTAGGTAGTAGGTAGGTAGTAGGTAGGTAGTAGGTAGGTAGTAGGTAGGTAGTAGGTAGGTAGTAGGTAGAAAAAATTGCATTGCAACGCATGCCGGGTACAGCTAGTTAAGGAATAAATTCACTCTAAAGTGCCGAATAAAAATGGGTTTGTATATTATCATCCACACACCACAATTTAGCTTACAATTGTCAAATGCTAAATAGTTTTTAATTATTAACACAAACTTCTCACCAACAATAAATTCCAAATTATATCGTCAATTAACAAGTTTAAAGTACAAACAATTGTTCTAAATTAAACAATTACTATTCCAACTCGGTTTGTTGACTTTTAATCTCGCTACAGACAGACTTCGTACTACACAAACAGTCGAGTCGCGTATTAATAAAACATTACAGAGATAGATTAGCAAACAGTCTGCTACATGTGAAAGCTTTGAATTTAGCATAAACCTAGGTACTAGGATTCATTCATAATTCGGCAAAACCGAAATAGTACAAAATCGAAACATGCTACAAAAACTCGATCTCTCCAAAAAAATCTATCAAGTAAAAAAATTGCAACACTCTCAATTTTTAATATCATACGACATCTATACACTAATATAGTGTAAAAGTGGGTAGGGAAGGCTCTATCCATCTTACAAATAACACGTCTTCAAGTAAATCCCACAAAACTTATAATCTGGACACGTTCCTGAGAATATCCCACGCTTATTTCGTGCTCATGCCCATTTGACAAGTCTGTGATGCCAATTAGCCTAGCACCTCACGTGTAAAGTATTCACTATTTTGGTATCTACACCACCAACTACATAAATACAGAAGTTTCAGTCCGCAAATAACTGAAAGTGTCTATTTTACCTTAAGCAATATTATCTCCCTGCTCTGTTCCCAATTATTTAAGGTCTACAAAATGCGTATTCAGCTTCTACTAGCTACTACTAGTCATCTCAGCATTTACTCTTTCTCATATCATCTTTCACACAATCCATCCATCTCTTTTTCGGTCTTCGTATATACATCTATTCACATGCAATATATTTACATAACATGCAAAATAAAAACTCAATAATGTAAAGCAGATCATTTAGGTACGTTATGTGTGTAAGATTATGTAACAGACATGACGTATATATATGACATAGTTTATTTAATCAGTAATGCATTTCCAACATAACATTATATCAGGCAGCTGGTGCCAGGCACTACAAGTATTACAACGACATTGTTTGTTATGTCGAACATCAAAACAACGGTGACATTGATCGGTCGCTAACTCATCTTGCATGCTAACTCTTTGGTCGTGGAAAAGCCATCCACAACGAAAACTTGTTTAGTTACTGTTAGAAACGTCTTGCCTTACAGAAATGCATTTTTATAACAACTTCTTTTGCGCAATAGCTTTCCCCTCTAATGGAATATACCATGTCAATCATTGACAGTCAATGAAAGACGCCATTGATTTTAGAAACAGTACCTATATTATTGCATCAGCAAATAAATAAAGAGACTTCCTGTTTCTCAAGGTTTTTTTTTGCCATGCCAAGGAATAGATTGGTTAACCAAACGGCTTACAGACAACAGTCTTACATGCGATTTTACAAACATTTATTGATCGGAAGATCAGGGTGAAACTTTTGAGTTTTATTTTCAGGTGGCAGTTCCTCATCTTGTCTCCATTCAACGTTCACGTCACGTAGAACACCGTGACGAGTGACGCTGGATACACCATTCTCATATCTCATGTCAAAGGGGAGATATTTATAGGCTTCACATATTTGTTTAATAAATTTAGAAAATTAACTTTTCGACCGATATTTTATGGTTACTTATGTGCAGGCCATTTCGAGGCTGCAGAAATAAATGTCATGTTCAAACGCTTCTAATTCATTTACCTTTCAAATCAGGTATTTTTCAATAACATTTATTCAATAAGTGTTTCACTAAATCGCTA
This sequence comes from Autographa pulchrina, assembly GCA_905475315.1. NCBI lineage: Eukaryota > Metazoa > Arthropoda > Insecta > Lepidoptera > Noctuidae > Autographa > Autographa pulchrina. The sequence continues at coordinate 4,082,244 of FR997775.1, forward strand.
AATGCTAGTATCGTAACATAAATTAAGGGAAATCTACAGAAAATCTTCCATATTTTGTCTAGATGAACCGCTATCGATTGTACAAAGAGATATATAATTTTTGTTTCATTTTCTCTTCGTCCGATCCAAGTACGCTTGATCCTTTCAGAAGTGGCCTCTTCCCCTATTTGATCAGTGTACCGGTCTAAACGATCTCTAATTTACGAGTTGCAGGCCGTTTCCTAACGAAAGCACTCGCTTTGAGCTGGGCCAAACGGTCTAAACATTATGGCAAAAGATTAAAGAAAGAACGTTTGTTATTTACAACTTTGTTGGATTTAATTACGTCGATTTGTTTTGATCATGATATTTTATACGAAAGAAAAATATAATAAAACATTTTATGATTGACTTAATATGACATAACATGTTTAAAGGCCGAAAATAAGAATGATATTAGGTAATTAATCATTTTATTCGTGACACAGTGCTAATAATATGACAACGCTTATGTAAACTGTACGTCCAATGTGGCAATGTCCGTACATGTGTAATATTAACAAGAGAAAAGACCACCTATAGGAATGGATTAACTTTATGTGTATCAACTTTAAATAATATAGTAGATACATTCCTCTAGTAGGCCAGATAAATAATCTAGTAGGAATTAGTATAAACTGGTTGTTTGGAATCTAACTGGGACGTAGACAAAACCTCGTGACACGATTAAAGACTCGACAAATTGTACCCTAGTTAGTCTAGATACAAATACATTGAATCGATATTTCGAAGGTCTACCTAAATGTACTGAATTGACGCAGTTAGTCTAGACATAATTGTTAGCGTTGTATTCTCGTTAAAAAACTTTTTCGACAATTCAATTGTTATAAATGTTTACTCTATTGTTGTGATGCTTGTAATGAGTTAGAAAACTTCTTCACCGAAGTCTTATTATTCGTCAGTTTGGTGATGTTGAATATTATTGAATTTCAAGATTTTTGCTTTCGCTGTATATAAATATACAGATCATTGTATAACACTACCATTTTCAACTGCTTAACAATGTCAAATTGCTTATCAACGCAGGCTTATATAAAAAGTTTATTTAGCTTCATCCCAGCACATTTTCTTTTTTCACGCCCATATACCATAGTTGAAGGAATCTTAAGAATGTCTCACAAACGGACGGAAGAACGTGACGAAATTATACGCATTCCTAATGATAATGGAACCAGTGGCGTAACTATACCATCTGGGGCCCGTGGCAAATTCTTTTGATGGGGCCCGTGGCAGATTCTTCCCTATTAGTACATTTTTTACGTTGTACTTAGTTAAATTTTAAAAAACTACTAAAGTATTTTTCCAACTCGAATAACTATTTTATTTTCAAGAGCATGGATTTATCCCTATATTACATTTCTTTTTTTAATCATATCAGATCTTATTTTTGGTCTAGAACACGGGAAGTATAGGTAAACTGAAAAAAAAAACTGATAGTAATAGAGAAAAATGTTTGGGCTATATCGAGGAAATGGTAAAACAGTCCAGATACCACTTTTTTGTCCTCATCTTTATTTTTTACTTTCCCAGGAATGAGTCGAGCAAATCGACTCTACCCATATACTGATTGTAGTTGCGTATAATTTGCGGGAAATATATTTCTTTTGTTTTATTATAAAACCTCCTTAGGGTGCGTCCACATCTGACGAACGAGCATTACATGAGCAGCTCGCGAGCCGCTCGCGAGCATGCCGCGAGCGGGGCGCTCACGTCTGTCAGATCGTGATGTTTTGAAATGCATAACCAAATTTGAAATTGTGTTATGGTCTTTAGTCAACTCACTTTACTTGATTTTAAGCAGAAAGTTTTCATGGAAAATAAAATCAGGGGCATTTTTACTGCCGTATCTGCCGTAACAATTATACGGGGCTGCGGACCACGGGCTCCCAACGTGCGTAAACCAAAATTTACAAAATGTAAATAAGAATAAAATAAAACTGATAAAAAATATATAATTTTGAACTTTAATGGGACATGGACACCTGACAGACCTGTGACTATTGTCCATTGAGGCAGAAACTTAAGAAAAACTTAAGTCCTCATCAGCTATAAATGATACAATATAAGTTTGCCGAAAAAAGGCAAGGATGTGTTACATACTTAATTTAAATTGCTTGTATTTTTTTTTAAAAGGGACAAATTGAAAATTATGATAAATAAGTATTTCTTTTAATATTATGCAATTTTTTCTTTCTTTTGTGAGAATTCTTTACCCTTCATAAGGGCCCCAAAACAAATTTGTATGCGGGGCCCCACCAAGTCACGCTACGCCACTGAATAAAACACTCAGGTATAAACTTAAAAAAAATAACTGAGCTCGCAGCCTCTTGGGCCGGGGCCCTCTTGGGTCGGGGGCCCGTGGCATTTTGCCAGTCCTGCCACCCTGTAGTTACGCCACTGAATGGAACCTTAGAAGATTTGCAGTTAGGTACAGTTACGTACGCGTTGCCATGGGCATGGCACGTATGAAACGCATATAGCATATCCATAAAGTAACGTGTAACAAATTGGCTAAGAGAAGCTACCGTGAGATTCCCGTGTGCTTCTAGAGACGAAAACGAATCGTACTTTTTAAAAGCTAAATAATGGTCTATTTTCAACTGACTTCAAACTGAGGAGGTTCTCAATTCGTTTGTATGTTGTTTTTTTGTAATTTCCTTAAGCGATATCTCCTTATAGGTGGTTAAATATAAATTACTTCAAAACCGATCCAGTAGGGTTTTTATAATGTCGACGGTTTTTTTTTACATTTATGTTCAATCAATTATGTTCATAAATAAATAACGATTGTATAGAGGTACGTTGGATAAATGTTGACGTAAAACATGCTCTTCACGAACATCGACTCAGATGTTTGCTCAGCAATTTGTAAGTCATTACTGATGTGTGTAAATCAACTATTCATTGTTAATGGCTGCTAAAATACGCGACGTTTCGCCAAGCGGATAATACTGCATTAGGTATTAATGTATTTGGAATTCACAACACGCGTTCTGTCGAGTGAGTCTTGTTCGTAAATTATTTATTAAATACAACATTATTTCTATATTTAGGAAAAGTCTTTGTATTTAGTGATTTTTTTTTAAAGTAACCATGCCGTTTACATCATTTCCTTTGTTGTGATATCACTGTCCATTGAAAGTTCATCTTAAAAGTTCGTACAAAATGGATACCAAAGAACCAGACCAATCAATGAAATAATCCAATAAAAAGCAAAGACACTTCCAACTAAAGATTAAATATCGTACAGCAAAACTAAAACTTGTTTACAGCAAACACAATATTGGTCGAAGAAGCCCCTGGCCGCAATCTCGGCGGTAATTAAAAACTCGCCCCTGAGGAACAAACCATGAGGAAATGGCACAGAACAAGCGACAGAAAGGCTATAAGACTATAAACTTCTTGCAAGAACTCGAGGAATCTTGGATCTGGGTCTCAACTTGGCTAACAGCTAGTCTCTCGGCAGCAGTGGTGTAATCAGCCCGTCACTGTGCTACTAAACACACTTTTTATTAGAATTATCTCTTTTAATTTATTTAACGCATACACGTATCAGGTTTTGTGTCACAGGTTTACCTACTTTCGAAACCATTACATGTTTTATGATCGACTAGTTTATTTTTATTAAACTTCCACCAGCTGCCACATACTAAACTTAAGTATTTTTACAGTAGTATAAAAGTGCCGTACTGTGAACCATCTTTAGTCAAGTAGAATAAGAAAATAAAAAGCAACGGGTCCAACGGCCGACGAAGTTAAAATGAGTTGTAAATGTGAGGACTCAGTTACCAACAGGTGATTATGAAACAGTTTACAGTTAGTAAGAACTTGACAGGTTTACACAAACAACGTTCAACTGCGCATTCACTTATAAAAGTAGTGAGAAACAATTGCTGCATCAGCAGCGTCCCTACAGGGTGAAACCTCCATTACTAAAAAAAAGGTGATCTATTTAAAAAAAAAAAAGAGTTTATTTTCATAATGAGTTTTGTTCGATTCCTACCTGAGGTAGAAGGATAAGCGTCAAATCTTATTACTATACAAGGTTCCTGGGGTCTGCTAAATCACTTAGATTCAAATCGTATTTGATGGCTTACTGCAACATAAACTGAATCTAGCGCAGACTGGATTTTGGCTCGAGCTAAGCGGATGTGACCATTTTGGCAAATGATTGCGCAGTTATGTCTTCTTGAAGACAATTTGGAGATTTTATCATTATTAAATGAGGGATATTTCTAGTAGATTCCAGATATTAATGCAAGGTCAAGAACAAATTGATTGTCTTCGGGATTACAGATAAATTTTGATTACAGATACCTAATTACTTCTATGAAGTAAATATTGTTATAGACACTAGTTGTTAGCCTTCACAATTTTATGTTTGTTGAGGTGAATTATAAGGAAAAAAACCTTATGTTTTGTTTACATTTTTCTATTGACCTGTCATGTATTTTTTTTGAGTCGATTGTGCTAGTATAATATGGATAAAACATGTTTTAGTAACACAGGTATCTAATAAATAATGCCTACAATTATACCTTCAAGTTTACGTACATAAATTCCCGGCTAGATATTATTAATAATGTATACTGAGAGCTAACGGTGTTGGGTACACAAGCGTGCAATAATCCTTAGCTAAATGGGGCACTACATCGCCGGCTGATGAAATGCCTATAGGGAATGGAAAGTCTATGAAGCATAACATAAGTTGTGTAGAGAGTTTGAGCTATTAAATAAAAATGTATAAATATTTTTTTTATCTATTTACCCTAAACATAGCATAAGTTTATATGTCTCTCTGTCCTCTGAATTTACATAACTGTTCTACCTGGATACTTAATACAAGTTTTAATTATGGTTTCACTGAACACTTTTTTTTTGTCACCGTCGATTTTTTAATTACTTTAAGTAAATAGGTACTGATAATTATTCTCTAAACTCAATTTGTTTGTTCCTAAAATAACCTATTTCTTACAAGATTTCTTCGACCATTGATTTTCTTTAGTCTTGATTGAGTCGATACCCTGAGTAATTTCCGCGTCCCCTTACCTGAAAGAAAACAAAACACACGTAAATACAAACAGATTGAAGGTTCGATGTCCAACTAAACAAGAGCTTTGTAAACAATGAGAAAGAAAGACATTACATTATAGGTGAAAAACTAAAGTTCTACCGAGAGATCAGAGCTAAGTTTGTCACATTCACTTTTTTTTTATTTGACGCATATACACTTACTTGGCCATTTTTTAACTCAGGTACATTTACCCAAAAAAAAAGGCCAGGAACCAGACTCTTACTGTGTTAAACCACAGAATTGCTACCTAAGCGTAACATATAAAATACATAATATAATATGAAACACAATTACAAAATTAACATTATCATAGTATTAAAAAAAGGTAGTAGAATGGCCGAAAACATCTGTTTCCAGTTTCTACAAATTCGATTAGCGACCCCAAGAGTTTTTCGGTAACTGGTTGTACTGCGTGTACGTTGAATGAAGCGTTCTTTAATTCTAAAGGTAAACAACACGGCCCCTGCCTCAGTCCCTTACGATAATGAAGATAAGTTTCCGAATTGTATGTTTCCTTAAAGGAATTTAGGTCAGTAAACTCGCTACCTGTATTTACGAGGAACAATAAAATAATTATCTTTACTTTTATCTTTTCCTTTTTCGTAAAGGAACCTACGAAAGCGTTAATGTGTGTGTAGAAAGATTACGCTGAAAGTATACTTAAATTCACAAAAACATCACACTGTTACTGCTTTATTAAAAAGAATAATCAAGAAATTATTCACACTAACAATTTTTTAGATTACACACTCACAAAATTCACACAACAACAATTATTTATCTAAAAGTAAATTCCACTAAAACTGGCTAGTAGATACAAATTCTTAAGTGTGTCAACCAAAAATATGTTTGACACAATTAGAAGCTTCGTAACGTTTGAACAAAACTTTGTTATAATAAAGCCGTCGAAGAAAAATCGATACGTTATAAATTAACCAATAACATCAGAATAGCCATTCGCACTGACCCGATGACCTAGATACAGTTAATCTGAGAACTGTCCGCCCATTACCGAAATAGCATAATCGTTATTATAGAAAATATTTTTATGGCGTTATTTATGCATGCGTGTTATTAATAGTTGCAAACATATTAGGTTTTTATGCCAAAATACAATTTAAAATAAAAACTATTTTTAATACAACAAAGGGCTTAACATGTAGGAGTAGAAGATATTATTATCTTATACTGAAAAAATATCCGACTGTTAAAGCTTTAGGTACCAAATTAAAAATGATTAATTTCAAGATCATATCACAATAACCAACAATGTAAGGTTAGTTTATTCTACAAGTAAGTGTAATGTGTACGAACAATGTATTTCAATAAATAGCACCTATCTTATGATCAGATGTTTACAACACATGGTAAGTCTCAATATTGCAGTTTATAGGTAAGGATTGTATGTATGATCTTCATGAAGATGTAAATATAGGTAACATTTAAGCAAATACATACCACAATAAACTAGACATTATGCCGTTGCCATTGGATGGTCCTTATGTAAGAAACGGCTTATGTTTAACTAACAAATAAAAAGCCCTGTATGCATTCGAACTACGTAAACAAATCATAAAACGAAACAACAAATTTCTAAATAAAAACAAGCAGGATTTGTACAAAATAAAGAAAGACGACCATTACTCGGAAAGCAATCAAAACTATCGAGTGATCCAATTCCGAAATCGCGTTGTTTTTCGTACGGAATCGCCGCGGGCGCCAATCGTGAGCTCCCGTAATTTCCGCGCACTAACAACTATGGAGCGCGCCATTGTTTCCAATCTTTTTCACGATTTAGCAGTTTCGCAACACGCTCCGCTGGATTCCAACATTTGAGCACTGCATTTAATCAACATTAAAAGAGGCATCCTTGGAAAAAAAAAGCGTTTACAAAAAGATAACCTCCAGCAAACGCAGTTCCTTTTCTCTGTGTACTTGCGCTGCAAAAAAAGCTGTAACTAAATTACGTTAATTAAATACAAGTTCTCCGAAACTTTATTTGGAAAAGACTCCACTTGTATATAACAAGCAGATTTGAAATGGTCACAGTATATACCGCCAGTTTATAGCTATAGTATCTTGTAATAGCTTTAACCAATATCCAAAAACAGCGGCATTCGGATACCAATAACACGATATGGAAAACAAGATAGGCCGTTACAATAAAATTTCTAGTGTGACATAAATTGTAATTTTATTAGAGAGGAGCTGCGCGGTAGACATAACGAGACATAAAAATGGTCATACGATCGACTGACTAATCTAGAGATCCCGGCCAAGATAATCGGAACGACAAGGGTACTGGGCTGATCGTGACAGCGATCTTCGGAGAAATTTATTACCCGAGAGGAACAGTTTATTTTTCCTGACATAAAAACTTTGTGTATCTTTTCGCAAGCTTACCAAATTTCGCAATTGTTATTCAGATCACACGTGCCTTCTAAAACCATTGGCCTCTAAACCTTTGCAGGAAAGAGGACACTCAAGGAGCAGGGACCCGAAAGGGTTCGGTAATGAGTCTAAAAGCACTTCAGTTTAGGTTCGTTTCAGGCTTAGGAAGTTGTGTCGAGAGGAGAACGACTATAAAATTCTGAAAACTTCTGGTATTAGGTATATGCAAAGTCCCTTTAATCGGCTAAAGTTTGATGGATGTTTTAAAAGCAAAATGACACTATATACCTACCTTATTATTATAAATTGCCAAACACACTTTTACATAAAGTAAAATGTTAATATATCCTGACGTATTTTTGTCTTAATAATATTTACACATAAATACCAGAAATTAATTAACTACGGCAGTGAAAATTTATACAATTCACTTAAAACAGAGACATAGATACAAATACCCAGCAGTGTTATAAATAAATAAATCAGTCGATCAAAAGCACGTCACCGCGACATCGCCCAATTGTTTCCAATTGAATTTATCTGCATTAACGTACAAATTTTCAAGCACTCAAGTAATTTGTAAACCGTGCCATGAGATTATGGATAAATCCCATTCAACTGTGTAGAGTAAGAGGCGCAAAATCGCGAGACGAGTCGTCGGATCGATCGGTCGAAACAGCTCCGTACGGATGGCACTGTGACCCATTTTCTAAACGGGGCAACCGTGTCGACGTATTTCGCCTATTTTTGGTTATGTATTAACTAAAAACTGGGTTTCCAAAGTAGCTGTCACTGTTTAGTCAAGCTTTCGTGGACGTGTGTCGCAATACAGGTGCTGAATTGGAAAGTTTTTGGTATTGTTGGAATTTTCGGTATTTCCTTTGTCTTCAATTCTCGACTGCAGAAGTAACTAGTACCACTACATTTATCGAGTACAACATACTGAGAATATAAGCAGTCCAAATCACTTATGTTCCCAAATATAAAATGCAATGACCCATAAAATAATATATGTCCGGTGACTTGTCGACCTTTCAGCATAACTTCTACAATGCATTAGATGAAGCTATGCATAATAGTGGGGACACGGACGGGAAATGAAATACTAAAAATAGATGGGACTGTTACAAATGTTGAGTTGGAATATTAATACCTAAACCTGAAATGCCACTACATGGTACGAAATTTGAGTCTAGCTCGGTTGAAGAGAGCTCTGAAACTGTAGTACGATTTCACCGGTTAAATCTGATCACACGTGTAGGTGCCTGGTGAATGTTCCTTGTCCTGTGCGGAAGTCAAACTCAACGATATAATCGTGTCGTTTAAAGTCAGTTACTCGATCAATACATATTCATCAGGTCATTGTCTGGCTGTTGACAGTTTTTATTCGATCCTGTATCGGCGTGGGTATGGGCGGGTCACATAGCGGCGTATGCCTCTGGTACAGATACAGCGAACTTTGTTTTTTTAGGGCCAATATAAATATCAGAAAGGTAGATTAGTCGTATTGTATCGTAGTTACCTTAACATAAAAAAACTCCTGTATTTTTTGTTGATAGTATTTTATTATATAATTCCCCCTACCATAAGTATTAAGACGAATTCTGTTTATTGATTTCCCAGTAAACGTATTCCTTCATTTGATTGTCTAAATTCCAGAGAATAGTACGAGTAAATGTATAACGCAGTTACTAGTATTTCGAGCAACATCCGCCAATAGGTATTTTTTGTTACTTTTTAGAGCAAGGAAATAGTTTTTTCTAAGCCTCTTAGAACCAGAAATGCCACAAATTAAAAGACCTTTGGAATTGAAAAAAATATATAAGCTTGGTGAATCTCAGAACGATGTTTGTGTTATTTTTACATAAACACAAAGTCTTTGTTCGAGTGATATCTGTTCTTAGAACTCGCTTGGGCCGCGGGAAAATACCGCATCGAATCCGTACATTTCCTAAGGCTAAAAATATTCCATCCTCATATAGTTGTTATAAAAGATTAGTTTACACTTCCTAATATTTTAATTGTCTCCCTATATCGATAAGAACCCATAAAGAACAAAGCAAAGTCCCGATTGTTACTGATTATGTCTCGTTACATGAAATAGATGTTTCTTATAGTTAAGCTTAACATTAAATGATTTATTAAACACCTCAAAGAAGGACCAAATATGTCCTAATTTTTTTTACGTTAGTCTACAATAAATTGTGGCCACAAAGACTCATCACAAAATGGCAAATTTCCCGTAATATTTGTTGTCCATCACACAAATTGAATTTCTCGTCTAAACTGGGCGAATCGTAATAAGCTGAATCGAATTATGAGTGTTTTGAAGTGACAATTGATTCGATGAAATCAAATCGCATCGAGTTTTCGGTAAACAATTATTGTTTCATTCTGTGACGAAACACTGCGTTCCGAATACGCAAATAAACCGCCGTTTGTGTGAAAATATTCATTTACAAAACGCGTGGAGTTTGTCGGTCTACCTATGACTTGGAAGTGGAATAGTTACACCTTATATTATGGTGAGGAAATCTAATAAATACTTAAAATAGAACAATGCTATTAAAAAAGCACTTACTCGTATAATCTATAATATAAAAATGAATCGCTAAATGTGTTGGTAAGCGCATAACTCAATAACGCCTGGACGAATTTGGCCAATTCTTTTTTTGTTGTGTTTGTTATTGTCAGGAGAAGGTTCTTATTAAAGAAAAAGTTTGCAAAATTGCGCTGAAAATTAGGAAATTAAAGAATACTCAACCACCAAATTAAGTAATCCTGACTTTTGTTACGATAGTGATTTGTTGGATTCATCACCACCCCTAATAATACAAAGGCACCAGGAACGGGACCTAGGTATTCACGCGGGTGAAACCGCGGGGCACAGCTAGTTATTAATAATATTTGCTTATATATATGCTCTGTAAAACTTATTATCGGTATCCTTTACAGAAAGCATTCACCATTGAATGCAATATCCTCCGACGACGGCAAATCTCAGGTCCCGCAGTAGATTCGATATAAATAGCATTCATTGCAAGATACCTTTGACTTCCCTACATTCCTATGCGTCTCCTATAATATTTTGATAATATTAAAGGATTCACAGTGAAACTGCGGTAAAAGATCTTATTCTATATAATATAACCAGACCTCTGACGTGATGTACTGAAATGCCACAATGACCTCTTACGAATAGTTTGGGCTCTCAAGTCTCGACTCTTCATAAACGTCAAAAATATTTGACGCAACTCTAACGTCATTATTAAGTAATGTGTCCAATTAAGTAATTGTTTCACTAGTTTGTATTCACTAGAATAACGGGTAGCCTAATGGTATGCCGTCAATGCTAAGCCAGGCGTGTAGGGCGGCGACATTGTGCGACCTTGCGCTGCGATCCGCGGCCAATCGATACTGCGACACTGGCACAACACTACACGATATCCATCGAATCGAAAAAAACAGTGCAGTTCATCGTTTAAGAGATTACAAACCAAGCATGTACATATCTACAAGCCAGTAGGTACTTCTGGCCAATAAAACGCAAAGCATTTAGTAAAATTGACAGAGTAATTATAATTTTGAATTAACCAAGCGATGATGCAGCTCATAGGTTATGTTTCCTCCCATGTAGTAGTTTCCTTAGAAGCTTATTTTAACGTAAAGAAAGGTAATAAAAAAAAAACAATTTCAAACCCACGCAACAGAAAGAGAAACAAGAAAGATTAAAAACAAACAGCTTTTTCTCATTTTGAGGTATAACGAAATTCGCTTTTAATATTAATACGTGGAGTATGTAATCCACGTATTCATATTAAGCGAATTTCGTTCAAAGACACTTCTGAATATAAATTCACTGTTTGTAACCATCCATACATATGGATTTTGCAGTCTCATTAGTCCACGATTAATGATTTTCTAACATAGTTAATTAAGAAGAGTAAATTCAATCCCGAATACAGACCATCCGTACATACATCCGTGTATTTATCGCATCATAAAATCTCAACGTAAACTATGCTATAAAATAAGGCCATTCTACCGATCTTCAAGTATAAAAATAATCAAAGACACCGAGTCTACAAACTGGTCAATAATAAAAACAACATTGGCACGTAACGCAGTGAAAGTCGAACTCAACTTGATAAATAATTTTGCTTTATTTTCATTGACGTTTTACAAACACAATAGCTCTCAAAAAAAAACATTAAACACAAGCTTTTACACCAGCCAAAGTACTAGTAAAGACTAATGCATAAAACCCAAGAACGATAGGATCCGTCGTTTCTTCACAGAGTTCCTATTGCAAACAAAATTTGACAATCAATTATCAAAGTAAAAAGTAAAGTTATAAATCAAGGTAAATTATTTTTATTACAATCAAACAGTGCACTGGAGTATACCGAATATACAGATGATAAAAGTATTTTGGAACTTTCGAACCGAATCCCTGGTGCTTTTAACATGAAGGCGAATAAATGAGAAGCGTTCACTCACGTCTGACGGGTCGATCGGGACAAATCGTCGTTAATTGAGGTTGGCAAACCTTTGTAACCCATTTTTGGCATACCCATATATTTATTTTTGATCAATGACATGAGAAAATGTCTGCATTGGATCAGTTTAATTTTGTTTAGAGTTAAGTCTACAGTGGTATTACGGATAACAAAAAAAAACAAATACATAATTGTTCTTTATAATCACAGATAAGTATACTTTATTTAATTATAATTTTATGCATTACATTGGCAGTAATATAACATTTATGTACCTAATTCTATCTAACTTATCCTATTGAAGTCCTATGTAATATTTATTCTCTACAGCTAAACACGTACACAAATACCTTACTTAATTATAAATCAAACAAGCATCTGCTAGTTTAATAATTTGAATATTCCAATCAACTACACATTCCCACATAAAGCAGGTGAGCATTGACTTTCCTGACACGTACTAAGAGCAAGGTTTAGAAGTGTCTATATTTAAATGTTCTGCTATAAATCATGGCTGATCATCGAAGCGGGTTAACACGTCTTCCGCCCTAATTTCGACTCAAAGGGCAACTGCGCAGGTCTCGTCACCATGTTCCACCCACTTTGATTCAATATACTATAGATAAGGGTCATTTGTGAGGCCCTTTTTAAGCGATTTATTGTCAGTCATATTAGACGAGTTAAGGTTCTCTTTTCATCTTAAACTTGGCCTACTTTACTAACAAGGTTGATGCTTGACATAGATTTCATGTTTTGAACTACATCATTATTATATCGTTTGGACCGAAAAATTACAAGGAGTAAACTTTTAAGACTTCGTTGGACATAAGTTAGATATTCATAACTCTGTTGACCTAAATAGATGTTTATCTGGAGCAAAACATACGAAATCGATGTTCCGTTTTAACAACTTGTCCAAAATCATTGTAATTATTTGAATACTCGTAACATTGTATACTTAAAACTATATTTAGGCTCGAAATTACTGGTATGCTATGTCGCAAAACATAGATATCACAAAAGAAATAACTAACACATAAATATACATTGGCCAATAATATTTTTATAGTGAACATAATATAACACACCAATTCGGATCAACAATATGTATACTAAGTTATTGCACATATAAAGCTGTTATCTCGTTCTGGAATATAACAACCAGTTATTTTCCTTGTATGAGACTAAACAACAAAGAACGGGAGGGATGTAGTAAATAAGTTCCATATTATGCAGAGTTTCTTGTTGTCTAAATAGTTCCAAAACTATATGATATGAGCTCTGAATCCTGACAAATACCAAATTTTGTGTTCTTGGAAAATGCAATTTCAGTTGATATGATTTTTACCGTTTTTTTTTAGTAATTAGCAGTTGTGTGATGATATTCGTTCCTTATTTTAATGAGAGGTCATTGCCTGCAATGGTATATTTACCGGTTGGTATTTTCCTCCTACCAAACTTCAGTAACAATAGACTCAAGTTCTAGTACTATTATTCACTTCAAAACAAAATTAATCTACAACATAACTTATGCAATATTCTTGGACAGTACTCGATGCGCAAATAAACCTGAAGTATGTGGAATACCTATATTGCTAAAGTTGTATAAGTACTCTTTATATTAGTTGGGTAATAAAGGACACTATTAGACGGGATAATTCCGTTATTTATGTACTAAATTAATGTCAAACTACTAGATCGTTATCTCATTGGATTATGAAAGACGACACGGTATAATAAGCAAAGTCGTTGGTGACACTAACTTTGTATCGAACATTTTTTTTGTTAGACAAGGGACGAATTTTAGCTCGAGAAGTAGAAAATACAATGATAAATTGTTAGATAAAAGTTAGAAGGTTGTGATAGATGTATTTAGTTGTTCGAAAAATTATGTTACCTGTATAAAACGGATTAACAGATCGCTTATAATTTTAGAATTTACGTCACTGTTAGACAGTCTAACAAATTAAAATGTTAGACAGTCTCCATATAAATTATTTACTTTATAAAAATGCAGATTACGGCAACAGTTCATGCATGGTCTAACATTTTAATAGAGTTTCGTCCCATGCTCCCTCGTGCCTAACTCGTTTACTGGACGGGATAGAAAAAGAACCTTAGTTTTATTTTACGCAGCTACATAATTTAGGATTAAACCGTTTTTTCCAACGTGATCCGATATTTTGTTAGGAACAATATGTTGGTAAGGAAATATAGCACCATTTACTTTGTTATCGGTATTTTTACCCGTTAATTGTCTTAACTAGCAACTTTATAAAAATGCCCTTTAACCCACACAAAACACCGCAAGTACTTTATTTACTTCCTACAACAAGAAAACACAAAACCAGTTCGCGTAATTTAAATCAGAAGCCGCAAGCTACATTTTACACCTAACCCGTATCAATTCTCACTTCCGCAATGCACAATAGTATGGGTATACAAAACAGCGTAGAGTGCTGAGTCCACAGTGAGTGCCGAGAGGGCAAACAACCACCTTTGGTGAGGATCCAAGGTTGCAAACCTTGCTATGTTTGTGAACCTCCCACCTTTGCGATGCAGTTACTAGGATATTCGCTTCTTTGGTTAGACGCGTCTTTGAAGAATGTTTGCTCAAGAATTTGTAATGGATGCTGTATCAACCACGTACATCTTACGGATATGTTATTTTAAGAACATGGACATAGGTAATAATAATATCTACTTACTAACAAAGGAAGTCCTATGCCCAGCAGTGAGTTATACAGGGCTGAAGATGATGATGGTGATGATAAAAACAAGTACGTACAGAATATATACTTTAAAATATATCGTCATAAAAGTAAATTAATTAATATTAAAGTCATAACTTCTCGAACGATAACTTATTTTCATAATGGATTAGGGTTTTGATAAATTGGTAAGTAATGGATGAATTATTATAATCTACTTTGAATAAAGCCCTAAGGTAAGTACTCCGTTCTGAAAATTAAATTTAAATTGCTTCTTGATAAATGAGACCATTTTCAAAAAGTACTGAATGAAATATGTAATTTAATTACATGAATTTTTTTTCTAGGTTCGCAGGCAATTACATTATTTTTTGTTGTTTTACCTATACGAAATAAACGATATATGTTCATTTACGATTAAAACGTAACCATGCAAAATACGGTCACAGGAACCTAATTTAAAGTTTCAAATCTTTTTTCCTTGCACCCCGTGTTTACTGATTCAGCCACGTAGCAATTTCCAGTTGTAATTAAAGCATTCTCGATCCCCAGTGTCCCGGTCTTGTTCAGTATTCATGAGAGGGCCTACCGCTAGCACATTACACCCAGATCTGCTTGCAAGTAGTTTCGGATTAGGCTGCCCCACTCACGATTGCGTTTCACTTAGAATTAAGTAGTTTCGAGTCCTCGTAAGCAATTTGTAAGCGTGTTGCTTCAAGGAAGTTACGTAACTTGTGAATTGTCAGTTCCTTTGCAAACGTTTGCATGCTTCGTTTATCATAGTTTTGTTTCTGTTTGTAAACAAAGGCGGTATTGCTTCATATTAATTAAAGCTAACACGTGATAGGTCGGAAAGTTGGGAAAATGTGGTGTGTATCGTATCCGCACTACCCACAACTCATCAGTAACTCATCTTCCAACACAAGCGAACCTTGTGGTGTTTATTCACAACAACTGTTTATCACGTGCTCAAGAAAATGTATGGAATACACAACTCATCAGTAACTTATCTTCCAACACAAGCGAACCTTGTGGTGTTTATTCACAACAACTGTTTATCACGTGCTCAAGAAAATGTATGGAATACTAACAAGCCTTGATAAAGTCGGAAATCAATTTCCTTAAAAATAAATTATAAACAAACAGATACTGAACTGTTAAGTCTATGTCGTCTCTTTGCAACATATTTATGAGTCTTACCTATTCTACCTTAGTCCACAGATCTGGACCGTGAATCAAAGGACACTTGCTTTTGAAGGCAGATTGGATTTTATTTGCATATATATAATATAGGAGTGTAAAATTTTTAAGGGAGTTTAATGCTTAGTTATCTACATTTTATTTCCGTTAGCAAGAATGCGTTTTAACCTAAGCTGCGTTTTATCTTTAACTGTTGTAAATTAGAGACAATTTAGTGTCGCCTTTCTAGAAAACGGTACCTATAATTTATATTATAAACAATGGCAACTTGAACTTTCTCCCGTCCATTGAATATTGAAAATGGTATACCACTAGCGACACTTGTGCAATAGCGAAACTTGTAAAATCAGACGGCATATTATTTATCGCCATTGCGTTATTCGAAAACATAGCATTGGCTAAATATTTTTTGTTTAGGTGGAACTATACCATAGTATTCAGAATTTATTTAAAGCTTTTCATCGTTAATTTATCCTAGTATTTATTGTATCCTAGTATGTATCATGCGATGTGATGATGTGTTTATAACACATCATCACATAATCGAAGTGAAACAAAATAAATAAAAAAACAGTGTCAAATAAATTTAAAAACAGTTGTATGATAATAGTGTTGGGTATTATGGTAAACTAGTATAATCCCGGTCTTTATTATGAGGGTTGGGATCCCAATCAGACCTCCTAGATCCGATACCGTGGATTACGTGATACCCGCGAAAGTCCTATCAATATTCATGAGACATCGACGTTGAATTGTCGATGAGTACCGAACGTGTCGATATGTCGAGCCGCTTTCCATATTGGGCATCACTACCAAAAAAATATAATTAAAATAAATTACTTAACTATTAGTTTTGTATTTTTTTACTGCTGTTCACATTTAGCCATTTATCAAGTTGCTATTTATTCTGATACTTATGTTAATATTTACTCAACTGTTTGTATTAGCACATACATGATACCTACATAATATTAGGTATGCCAACTGGCAAGCTCAATGTTAAATAACAGGTTTCCATTATGAGAGTTCCCTCTGGACCTCTGTTACATTAGTATGCAAATTTTTCATATCACCCCGCGACGAATGGCCAGACTATCAATCTAAAGCGTCCAGGTGTCGGCCCGTTGTCATGGTAACGATCTCCTTTGTTCCGCCGCTTTTAACGATGTAACTTGATTTTATTAGGGACGTTCAAGTTTTTGTCCAAGTAACGAATGCGATTTATAACCCTTTTATAAATGAACAATTGTGGATAACTAAGGGCGGTTGTACGAGTTTATTGTTTGCTGTTCAACAAAATAGCTTTCAATGAAGCTGTAAGGATAAAGTACTCAAATAAATTTAAATGATGCTAGCAAAGATTGGCTAGAGTAATGAAATAGAGACATTTAAAAATGGGGCATGATAAAATTCGCTCATAAAATTCACAAAAAAATCTAGGAGTGTTTTTAACGGGAGCTCGTCCAATGCGACCTGACAAGCTCTTCACGAAAAAACCCGTCAAATTCGCAGATGTGGGCAGCAGCAATTATTATAAAAACGAAATGTCCGTTTGGCCGTCTGTCTGTTAATACCCCTCAAAATCCGCTGGAATTCCAGCCTCGAAATAGACATCCAGGTCAAACTGAGTCGCGCAAATTTTAAAACAAATTGACCTAGATTTAGTGTCCCATAAATATTAAATTTTTGCCCCGTTTACCCGATAAGCTTTTGTTCTGGAGTTATTCCAGTTTCATATGTAAAATTGGATTGCTATATGATATTGTTTACGGCAACAGGATTAATAACGATTTACAATGGTACATTCGTTGCGGTGACGCTACAACAAACGTTATGATGAGGATTTACTAGTATTAAATTGATTGGCAATGGTTGTGTAAGTACGTACGTTCATACATTGTGTAATATTTTAATTACTTGGCTTCTAAGTATTTGTCATACATAAAGCGAGATAGGTGTAGGATTGGTAATGCGCGGAACCCACGACTTTGGTTGTAATGTAATTGACGTCACACACATGAATGCGCAAAGGCACGACGTGATTCAAACGTCCACCGTTTCGAATCCCACTTTTGTTGATCATAATTCATAATCACCCCTACACGCTTTCTGTGCAGCTAAAGCATTTAAAAGACTGCCTGGTGTGTTTGCTTATTGAGCCCTATGAATATGTAAATAATATGCGATTTCATAGCTATTAAAAGCATTATACTTATCGGGTCTTAACGAGGCCCATAAAGTGACAGAAAATATGAGATTTTAAGCCTATATGATGCGGCAGCCCGCCCGCAGAAGACAAATAATATTTTGAGAAAAGGTGTAGATAGCTTTTCACCAAACCAATTTACACGGTACATAATCTAGTAAATAAGTACCTAATTGGACGACAGTTAGGTACTCTAGTTAAACAACATTAAAAATTCTATTGTCATGTCATTGCAACGAACCAAATTAAACGCAGGCACAATGTTGATGAAACGTTACTAAGCCATTAAGTCGTTTTAAAAATTAATAGCCCATTCGAAACTAAGCTGGCCGGTCGTTATTCACGGTTCATTTCGAATAAGCGTGGAAATCGCCTGTTTCACGTTGGGTGACAATTTTTTACGCCATATTGTACTAACTTTCTAATGCAAAACCGATTATTATTTCAATTTCTAGTTATACCAGACTAAAGACATTGTGTTAATGAGGAATTTTCTGCTTGTTATAGGTAAGAATTTTTTATGAGAACCAATTTTTTAAGCCATCTATGTAAACATAAAGGTTCGTACCCATCTATAGCCTGTTTACTCTCCAAACACTATTAGGTCTACGATGTTTTTTTTAAAATCTGCATACCACCCATATTCACCGACCTTTGCATAGAGTTCTAATCTAAATTTGAATATGCAGCCACAAACACCGCTCACACAGCCACATAGCTTACAGCTGCATCGATGCATCGCTCTAAATCATCCCACTTGCTGTAAATGGTATAAAACATTGTTCGGGATTTGCGTTATTCCAAATTTTCGCTGAGAGCACGTTTCAGCGCGTTGCATTATGCCACGGTTGATTTGGTCCCAACCGCTTTGAGGCGGTTCAGGCATGATTTACATTATAGTTAACAGCCTGATAAAATATTAATAACTTGATTACTACCGTTTTCAAGTTTCGTTCGGTGGTTAAGCAATTTCAATTAAATGTATTTAAAATACGGATTTAAGTATGATTGGTTTAAGCAGCACACCATTTACTCATTGGGTTGGCCGCGAGTATCATTCTAGTAATGATACTTAAATACTTCATTTACTTAAAAATCTGAATAACGTTCGTTTTATTTTCGTTGGCGCAGTAGCTCATTTCGTTCCTCTTGGATTAATTAAATACTATATTGTTATGCATTTATGATGTTCTTCATTAGCGGAGCAACACATTGTTATATAAACTAATTAAGCAATGTACTTATTCTGTAAATTTTATAGAAAATACTGAACAACAGTGGAAACATTTGGATTCGGGGCACTCATATTATATGTATATGTTTTACAGTCATGGATTCATTATCAGTCTAACCAAAGGATTCTGATTACTCCCCAATAAAATGAATTGTGGAGGTCGGATAGCCGATCAATCCATCTAAAACCCGAAATTCATTCATTTTCGTAATTGCTTATTACTGACACATGTTCTGGCCAACTAAAATCTATCACAAAACAGACCCACGTGCATCACAGCGCATATCAGCGTTGTTTAACAAGCGGCCATGTTTACATGACGAAACAATCGAGCTCCTGTGTTTGTGATTCGCGTAGTAAAGTTGTTTCACGTTATCGATGTATAACGAGTTTACTTTCGTAACGTGAACTGCATGTCGAAAGAAAGAAAGTACGCGTACCTTGTTGAGACGGTAAGATGTTTGTAAGGTTAGGGGGTGTTTGTAGGGTTAGGCCCTATCTAGACGGGATATCGGGATATGAAAAACCCGGATCTTGACACGCTCGTAACCAGCATTAAAGTGTTATCTACTGATTTACATTAATGCCACTTACATATTTTAATATTGCATGAACAGAACGCAACTGACAGTCATTTTATTTGCCTTTCTCACTAGATGCAAGATTCTTTACACAGATTTTCATTTTTCTTTGCAATAAAGTGCTAGATTGTTAATACTCCCGTACATAACAATTAATTTATTTTAAATTGATACAAATTTACTAAATAACATCTGTGTTGTGTAGTTAAAGTCGTGTACAAACAATACATGTACTCATTAGACTAGAAAACAGAGTAGCCATACAAATGAGACCATAATCTGGATTAAATCGGCAAATACGAAGCTACATACATAACAAGGGGGTCCATAATGGAAATCAATAATCGATTCACCTCAGAAGCATGTCGGAGAGCGTGACAAGACTGCGATGGCAATTTTTCATCGGCAATCGCTCGAGAGTTAATCGAGTGGAAAATGCAAGAATATCGAGCCGCACCGTACGTAGACCTGTCTGTCCGCAGGTCGATACGTATCGATTATGTCGACTCGATTTAATTCACAAACTTACCGGTTATTTCCGTTTAAATCTGGTTTGACGCAAGCGGATATTAGCGTTTTTGTTATCCTGATTTCAAAATGTTAATTTACACAGTTGTAGTCGTGCATGCTTGGCGTTGCACTGTCCTAATTCTACATGTAAAAGGTATAGATTTAATATGAAGATAGAAGTGCACATATTTGTTATTTATCTTCTTAACTACATAATAGGTACATAAATCACCATTAAATATTTAGGTACGTTAAAGTTTTATCAGCATTAAACGTTTAATGAAACTTGCTATCAAATTATAATTTAACAAGCTTGGAAAAGAAAACATTTCAAAACGTTATCTACGGTTGTTACTTAAAGTCAGCCATCGTTATAGCAATCAACTAATGGAAAAACGTCACCCAATATTTTTTCTCGCTCCATTTCCAAACACTATTATAATACAAAAGGTGTTTTTGTTCGAAATTAAATCTTATTCTGAGGTGAGTAAAACCTGTTATTGGATACCACCACTGAAGTTCACTGTATAAAATGGGATTTTTCACATGCAGTTATTTTAAGGAGTACGAAGTCACAAAATCAATTACAAAGCGGTAGATGACAAAGAAAAATGCACCCTATTTTTTGGTCCACTGTGTTTACAGTTGAAAAATTGGATAATACGAAGTGATGCGGCTAAAATGGTATTACTTGGACTCTGATCCGGATATCAGTTCCTAGCCAAACAATAGAAAAGGTTTATTATAGTCGTAAAATCACGTGTTAAAATATTTTGGTTTGGCTATCTTGCCTAGAATAAATGATTAAATATTCATAGGCACTGTTGGAAGTTATTATATTAGAACATCCTTTACCATATTTAAATTTCAGCTATTATAATAACTTTATTGAATGTTCAAAGTTATTTTTGATCATTTTAAAGTAGGTACCTATATTTATTACTTTAAGGGCTGTTTTTTCCAACGCCAGATAATTTTATCAGAGGAATAATTTAGAATTTTTGACAGGTCTTCAATACAAAATCTGTCAAACACGAATTTTATCTCTCGAATAAAAATTATCTGGCGTTGGAGAAATCGGCCCTAAGACATGTAAGGAATAGTAGTTCTATGCAAATGTTTATACAACGTGTATGTGCCTTTAAAATAAGATATTCTTGTTATAAATAGATTTTTTTGTCAAATTAGTCACTCATGCACTTAAATTGTTATCACGTTCAGGAAAAAGGTAACAATCAAACTCTAATAAGAAAGAAAAGTAGAACATACAATTCAAACAACACCATAATTCAAACAACACCATCATAATAATAATGACAATTACACAAAATACAACAATTTCGTGATTCACCGCCATCACAGCCCGCGTCAAGGGAATATGAGCGACAGACTAATAACTCGACTATTTTAAAAACGTAATAATTATTAGCATAAACAGTATATCAACATAATTAAGGTTCAACGTTTTGTTTAGCAATGATTTATGAGCCGTGAAAAATTCTTCTATAAAGTGGGAAATTATTTATTGTACTTCGAGTAATTTATGGACCTAATACAACATAACGTACATACTTTTTAGACTTCGTTCCAAGTATCTACAGAGCTTTAACATGAAATGCAAGTACTTAACATGGCCTAATTTAAAAATTATGTTAATAAGCTTACTTAATTTCCTGTAAACGAGACACTAATTAATTATCCAAGCGAGAAAAACGCACATTAAAGTAATGATAAAATGAAGGTATTTAAAACAGAGATACGTTCGTTGTTTTATGTTTAGTGTTCCGACATTGGCTTTTATGATCTTAAATGTTACGAGAATATCACAGGTATAGTAATTACGAGTATTTCGTAATATAATTTATTCTTAACGTACAAAGCCAGCGAAATAATAACAATTCAAATAAATTACACATATTACGTCGGCTAGAGCGATTTTATCATAACGCTCCGAGCCGCAAATCTAATTTCCTTTTAATATGTCAAGCGACTTGCAAGCGTTTTAACTAAATCTGTTATCCTTGTGAGTATGTAGGCTGAATACTAATACGCACTACCGATAATTTTAGGCGCGTATCCGACTTAATATTAATACATACTCGTTATGGTACCGAGTACCGACGGTATGAATAACTGTTATGAAAGGTGTTTGACTGTGTTAATTAAGTCCTTTGTACACGGGGCAACGCAGTCTCAGAAACCCGACGGCTTTAGCCTCGAATGATCTGTGCCTATGTCCGGACCTTGTTGAGTTTGGGTAACGATAGTCGTTTGGATACTAAATTCATCGGGTATCGGTGATTTGCGTCGCCTCGTGTACAAACGGCTTAACACCACTACATCTTACGCTATACTTTATCGTTCTGCCTTAACGTTGATTTATACCTGAAACAGAAGAAAAGGAAATTAGTAGATATATCAACGGGAGGTTATAGATCACCCATAATAATGAAGATGAAAACAAATGTCGTCAATAACTTATTCAATGTTTACATACACTTATTGCAGAATGTCTGTCCGGTAAGAATTTACAACAAACTATTTCTTTCTTTTGATTATAAATGGAGAAATTATACAAACTAAGAATGAATTACTTTGAATAATACGATTTATGAGTTGGTTTTACCCGCCCTACACGCGTAATACAGTTAATACATATTTCATTTCTTTTTTATACTTTGCCGCGCGCTGTGATTTTATCTGACTGTGGGTGCGTTTGCTAACATAATAATCCAGCCTATAAACTTCTCCACTGCTGGGCACAGGCCTCTTCCCATATAGAGAAGGCACGAGCATTGATCACCACGCTTGCTTTCTGCGGATTGGCGATTTCAGGTCCAAAATTTTGGAATCCAGATTTCCTCACGATGTTTTCCTTCACCGTTTGCTAACATGAATATCAAAAGTTAAAGGAAGAATCAATAAACTCTACACTAATAGAGCAAGTAAACGAAACATATCACTTGGAGACTTCGTGCCATATTTATTAAATAAAAGGCAAATTAAAATGTTGAAATGGACATCAAAGCGAAACAAGTATGTAAGGATCGTAGCAAGTGGAAAGAAGTGGTCTCTGCCTACCCCTACGGGAAACAGGCGTGATTATATGTATGTATGTATGTATGTAAATGGACATCAATACCCGTACATAACATAATGCAGGTGCAATTAAAGAACAAATGCAGAGGAAATGTCCTAAAAGCTTCCAATTAAACATTTCAAGTGAGATTCCTGGAATCGTTCTATATTTAGCCTTCCAGTACAAAGGGACACGACCACTCAATAATTCGTCTCTCTAATTTAGCGCGAAATTGGAATACCGACCTTATATTTGCAGACCAGACACCTTTATCTTAGGAAATGGATAATACTTTCCTATATTCAAATAGGAACTGCGATAACATTATCTAGTATATTTATTGAAGGGTGACCTGACCATCCCGGTAAGGTCACTTTACCCGCAGAGATTAAACTAAAAAAAGAGTAGAGTTTACGTAAACTATTTCGATTACACAATACTGTAAACCCGGCTAATGGTAATAAGCTCATCGCTCATCTAAGATACTTATAATAAATCTGTAGAGAGGTCAATTCTGTACATGAAATATATTTTCAAAATAAACATCAGGGGATGATAAGTGATCGATACTGATGCCAAAAATGCAATCAGTAAAATTTTTGACTGTCTGTCTGTATGTTCCTTATAGAAACAAAAACTACTCGACGGATTTTAACGAAACTTAGTACAATTATTCTTCATACTCCTGGGCAGGTTATAGTATACTTTTCATCACGCTACAATCAATAGTAATAAGTTCGTCATTCATTGATAAGTTTCGTCATCCACGCGAACGAAGTCGCTGGCACAGCTAGTATATAATATACGACACTTACGTATGACATGACATTTATAGCCAACCCTGAAATACAGTTATGTCACAGGTACAGCGCACAGCCGAGGTTGAAATATAGATATGACAACAGAACACCTGTGTCCATCATTTTCATCTAAACAAACAATATTTTGGTTAAAATATAATTATATTAGGCTGTAGCTGTTGGGCTATCCTCTTTTCATTTAGATATAGGACAGGCTTAATTACAACTTCACTCCTGCTAGCTTAATAACTAGTTGAATTTCAGTACGGCCGCTGAGAGACCAACAGGAGGATATAACTTTAATGTGGCGAAGCATTTACTACAAATACAATCCATTTCATTACAGTCACTTACTTAATTGTCCTAAAAACAACAATGAATAACATAACACGGTTTTTTATTTCCCAATACAGACCAACTGACATGTGTCAGGTACGAATTTTCTCACCGGCTGCGGTATATTATAAATAAAAACTGGCCAAGTGCGAGTCGGACTCGCGCACGAAGGGTTCCATACCATCGTCGTATGAGAGCCCCCCTTAAATATTCATTTTATGTGGTTTTTAGTATTTGTTGTTATAGCGGCAACGGAAATACATCATTTGTGAAGATTTCAGCTTTCTAGCTATCACGGTTTATGAGATACAGCCTGGAGACAGACAGACGGACAGACAGACAGCTGAGTCTTAGTAATAGGGTCCCGTTTTACCCTTTGGGTACGGAACCCTAAAAATCTTCGCAGTTCTTGTTTTACAACAATCTTTAATCTAAAGTTTGCTTTAATATGACTGAAGCAAATATTTCATTGTATAGAAGGTACCTATAACAAAAATACAAATTCAAGCCCGTAATGAAAGACGCTTAACGAGTCACATCCGCGTCGTTTAATTAGCTCGACGAGGTGTGACGTCATTTTATGTCCTTCGTGTACCTACGTGTGATTAAAGGACGCATGCGTTCACGTTATTAAACAGAAAGTGATGGAGGAGGGTTTTTGTTATTTTACACTTAAACGTCATTGGCACGCGTGATGTTTAAGATCGTGGTTGAAGAATTTGTCATGTAGGCTACTTTCTTAACTTATTTTATACTACGGATTGGAAAGCGGTCAGGTATACTTGTCTCGTTGTGCGTGTGTGTGTGCTTTCAGTACGATACGATACGCAAAACGTGGTGAGGTTTTTTTTTATATGGGACTGTATCATGTATCTTTGTTTTTACAGCTGTAACCCGGATGTGTTACTCAAAAAACAAATCGAAATAGTTATAGTTTTTGTTTAATGTATAACCTATACATACATTAGGGTCGGAGTATGCACACCACATCATCATGGGCGATTTCAACACTAATCTCCTTGTCCTTGATTCCCATCGGTCCCGCAAACTAAAATACCTTGTGGAGTCAGCCAGCCTACACGTTTTACCATTGCAAGCCACACACCACAATGTAGCTGGTGAGGACACATGGCTCGACCTTATCCTCGTCTCCAAACTTCCTCTCGTATATTCCCACGGTCAATTTGATGCCTCCGGTTTCTCCCATCATGACCTAATTTATCTATCATACACCGTGAAACCCCCCAAACCCAAGCCTAAAATCCTCTCAATGCGCAGCTTTGCCCGTTTGGATGTAGAAAAACTGCAAAAGGATGCGGAAAATATTTGCTGGGAGCCATTGATAGAGGCTAATATGTTGGATGACAAGGTGTCTTTTTTTAACCAGGTGGTAACAAATCTGTTTGACGCACACGCTCCTGTAAAGAAAATAAAATTAAAACGTTTACCAGCACCTTGGATGTCAAAGGGTATATCGATGGCTATGAGGCGAAGAAACCGTGCTTTTCGCATCTTCAAGAGGGACCGTACAGATGACAACTGGGCATCTTTCAAAATTGCTAGAAATCGGTGTAACCAGATGATACGTAACGCTAAACGCCGTTATATTCACGATAATATCTCTTCAACTTCCGCTGCCGATATCTGGAAGTTCCTTGGAACTCTCGGTATCGGCAGAGCGCGACATTTAGACCTTCCTAGCACTATTGGGTTGGATGATCTGAACAAACATTTCTCCACCTCCTCTGCTCTTGATCATCTAACTCAGTGTGATACAAATAACTATATTGCTGGTTTAACGCGTCCTGATATTAATTGTTTTTCTTTTTCTCCAATCGCTTGTGGAGACGTTAAAAAGATTATCCTCTCTATTAAATCTAAGGCAGTGGGCTGCGATGGTATCAGCCGCCGAATGATCGTACTCATCCTGGATCAACTTCTCCCAGCCATTACCCACATTATTAACTCCTCACTGGACATCGGGGCTTTTCCGTGTTTATGGAAGAAAGCCCTCGTTCGGCCTTTACCTAAGATCCCTAATCCCTCTCTCCCTAACCACTTCCGTCCAATTTCTATCCTTCCTTTTCTATCCAAAACCCTAGAAGCCTGTGTCCATAAGCAGTTGTCAGCCTTCACTTATGACAACAATCTCCTTAGCCGTTTTCAATCTGGTTTTAGACCTGGACACAGCACCGTTTCCACCCTCCTCAAAGTGATTGGCGATGTTAGGTCGGGCATGGAGGACTCCAAGCTTACTGTTTTAGTGTTAATTGACTTCTCAAATGCCTTTAATGCCGTCAATCACAATATCCTTTCCTCTATCCTGTCCTATCTAATGATCTCTCAACAAGCGTTGGACTGGTTTTCTTCTTATCTTCGGGACCGCCAGCAGTCGGTCCGTGTTGGTGACTCTTCGTCAGCATGGAGTAAACTGGAATGTGGCGTCCCACAAGGCGGTATTCTTTCTCCTCTTCTCTTTTCTATTTTTATTAATCTAATAACACTCAATCTTCAGTGTTCGTATCATCTTTACGCTGACGACTTGCAGCTGTACTCCCAGTCCAGCGTGGATGATATTTCCGATGCTGTCGGCAGAGTGAATCGAGATCTTGACGCTATTAACAACTGGTCGAAGGCGTTCGGTGTGGCTGTGAACCCATGTAAGTGCCAAGCGTTGATATTGGGCAGTCATCGGGGTATCAACAAGTTGAGTGGTGTCGTCATTCCTCCAGTAATCTTCAATGGTACAGCCATTCCACTAAGCTCTAGTGTTAAGGATCTCGGTTTACTCATCGATTCTACACTGGGCTGGCAGACACAGGTTGCGAATGTAAACCAGAAAGTTACAGGAACCTTACGGGTACTGTATCGCCTCAAAAACTTTCTACCATCTACTACGAAGGCAATGCTGGTGCAATCCTTAATATTTCCCATAATCGACTATGGTGATGTGTGTTACTATGACCTGAATGCAGATCTCCTCAACAAACTTGACCGGCTTCTGAATAACTGCATTCGATTCGTTTTCAACACTCGGAAATATGACCACGTTTCCGCCCACAGGTCACTGTTAAAATGGTTGCCTATAAGACAGCGCCGTTGTGTGCGGGCCCTGACGTTTCTGTTTTCTTTGCTTAACTCTCCTAACTGTCCTTCTTACTTAACTTCTCACTTCAAATTCTTGTCTTCTAACCACTCTAAATGTCTTCGTTCTTCTAACAATCGATTGCTACTATGCCCTTCCCACCGCTCTGACTTTCTTCACTCTACCTTCTTTGTCCAATCCATACTTCTTTGGAATTCGCTTCCTACGGAGATCAGGATTAGGGTTCAGAACCGGGAAATCCCGAAACCGAAAATCCCGGGATTTCCCGGTTCTTTAATAGTAGTCAAAGAACCGGTTTTCAATGAATAAGAACCGGGATAAACGGTACTTTCGGGAAATAACGAATCATGTTAACTATCTCATCATTTCACATTCACTTCTCACATCTCACATTCACTTCTCGGAAAATGAGTGGACAGATACCTATTGGACAACTGCACGAAGTCCTGGATATAATAAAAACAGTTTTGGAAGCGTTCTGTCGCAGAGATGCCACATTACTCACTGCAGATGTAGCCATCAAATATGCTTTAAACAAGTTAAATGACATCAATTCCTTTCTAAGCAGAAAAATGGCATCAGCTCTGAAAAAACGCTATTCAGAAAGACGTTTAATAGAAGCTACTATTCTGAATTACTTGCATTACCCTGAAGAATATTTTTTATCGATCAAATGTGCAACCAAATTGTATCACTTCTAAAACGCACCAGCTGTCCGACTTCAACCGAAACACCTCAAGCCTCATCTCATTCAATTCAATTGGAAGAACAACATGAACCTGAAATGCAAAGAAGAGATCTTACGAAAAGTGATGAATTAAATGTGGAGCTCCAAAAGATAAGAAAAGAACGTGTAAGATCAACGCACAATGACAGTCTAGATCAAAATGTTAAAATCGAGATGGCACTCTTTGAAAACGGAGGTGATCGTGGGCTTTATTTAACAAAAGCTTACGAACACCTTTTCACAATTCCACCTACTAGCGTGGAGCCAGAGAGAATTTTCTCCTCAGCTGGCCTTTTTTGTAACAAAATTAAATCTCGTTTAGGTGATGCAACTTTAGATGCATTGATCTTTTTGAAGACAAATTACCAAGAGAACAAGAAAGTTTAATCATAAAGACCAAAATGGAGATACTATTTAGGAGAATCGGCCTACGATATACGTTGATTACCTTTATTCAAAATCTATGTACCTGTGATTTTTATTGTAATTGTTATATTGTATATTTAATTTTATTTGAAACAACAATAAGAAAGGTTAACTTTATTTACGACGTTTTAAAAATAATTTTGACTGATTAAGGTAGAGACAGACTGATTTTATTATAATACCTATAAGAGAAGAGAAGTTTAAAAGCTGCTTTAAATTTTGAAAAATGTTTAATGTGTACAACTTCAAATCAAAAGTGAATTTATAACTGTATTTTAACGTGTTAAAGCAATTAATGCTTATCTTGTCATTCCAAAATGCGCAATATGTGTGATTAAATATAAAAATATTTTTCTAAGCCTTTGTATTTATTTTTAAGAAAAAATCCCGAATATACCGAAAATCCCGGGAAATCCCGGTTCTGATTAGAACCGGTACCGAAAATCCCGGTTCTTTTATCTATACCGGTTCTCGATACCCTAATCAGGATGGCATCGAGCCGCTATTCATTTAAAAAGAAGATTCGTGACCACTTTTATGAACAAACTCTGGCAGAATCAAGTTAGCGGTTTTATTAAAAAAAAAAACCCTACTTCTTTTCATCAGTTTACCTACTTACTTAGCCGTTTTTACTATTTATTAGAAGTCTTTTATATATTTATGTATTTATATAAATTTATATATATATGTATATATATTGGTTTTATGTTATATTTGTGTATATATATTTTTTTTTTGTCTTAAGTATACATAATTTACACTTTATTTTCAATTTTGTACTCGTGCATCTACCACGATTTTTTTCTGCTTCACCCTAAGGTTGACTGGCAGAGAATGCCAATTGGCATTAAGTCCGCCTTTGTGCAACAGTGTGCAAAAAGTATTAAATAAATAAATAAATAAATAAATTCCGGTAAAAGATAAGCTTACAAAACAACAGACATTCTGCTATCAATGTTATTTACGTTTGGAAAGGCATTCGACGCTTCGATATAAACTTATATCCGTTTGACTTGCGCCAAAGGTCGTGAGTTCAATCGCAACACTTAACAATTATCTGTTGATATGACCTACAAACACTATGTAGCTATAATGTAACTGCACAGATAGCGGAGTGGTATAGGTCAACGCGCCAAATACCACGAGAGACAAGCGGTTTCCATTCCCGCACAAACATTTGTACGATCCACAAATGTTTGGCCAATGATTGGGTGTTATTTCTGCATGGGATTTATTTTTTTGTAAAACCCTCAATTAATTAGAGAGACGGTGTATTTTTTTTTAATAAAATTTACGTTATACTGATTGTATGTATACACGTAAATTTTTACATGTAGGTAATAACAGTGTGGAGTGTGTATTGAATTACTTTGTAACCTTATGTTTATAATCTGATCGCACCACACTAGGTATTGTTTGACTAGACAAACAAGTAGGAATACTTAACAATTGACACTTTAGATTCTATTATAAAGCCGTAAGTTTAATTTTAATTATCCTCCTACGAATACATCCATATTAATGCAAAAATGAGCTACGTAAGTAATATGGAGCCTTTGAAAACGTATTCGGCAGTCATTATGTACTATTTTAGAATACCCTCATAAATTTAGACGTCGAACGGTTTTTAATCCCTGCAATCTCAAATTACCTTTCAGCTTTTTGGATGCATGGGCGCTAGTTAATCTTCATTAGGTGAAAGCTGCTAACCTCAGGGAAAGGCAGATATTAGCAATGCAATGGTGGAAAAATAACCTTTTCCAACAAGCTCCCAAATGGTGAAATGGAATCAAATAATAGCATGGAAACGTGCATTTTGTATCGTTGTTAATTTACGTAAAGTAAGTTTAGTAATAAATGAAACTTTGCGTTATGATTAAATGTAGACACAAGAAAGTACAGAAACATGTTTTATGGTGCACTTAACATTGTTTTGGTGTATTTATTGTTTTATGTATATTGTGTTTAGGGTTGTAAGATTGTTGTCATAAGTGAAAAGGTTAGCTCTTAGTAGTTAGTTAGGGCAATAATGAGTTTATCACAAGACTTCATAATACTACCTTTGAGCATTTCGAGAATAAATAACTAAATATATATGAACATAATCTAGAACAAATACCAACCCGAGATACGGCTCTACGCAGATACACGTAACCAAGTACACTAATTACGAGTAAGGTCAAAAGATCAGTGTTCACAAATTATAGCAAACAAGCTTGAACCATTAATGCCCGTATAAATAACAGTTTACTTGTAAACAATGGCCGGGGCAGGGTCACGGAAGTTTACAGCTGTTAGTATACAATGCTGGATCTAATTTACCTAGTTACCGATACACTGACGCATAAATACATAAAGCAAGAATCTGTATGTATAGGTAACAAATTTAATTTCTTTTTACTTAATAAAAACCGCGCAAATTGATAAAAAAGTATTTTTGGTTGATTTACGCAGACATCCTGAGCGCAGACTGACTGCTTCACCAGACCTTATGAAAACAAAAAATACACGGTACCTACTAAAAGATTAAGCACTTGATTTATCGTCTGTAAAGGAAAAATAATGTCTATGAATTTGTTGTACAAACATTACAATAATAACCCTCCTTTTATTAATTTGTCTAACAATAAAACATAAAAAACAACTGCGTAACATATCGTTTATCCTGTTAAAATTAACTTCAACTTTGTTCACGCAAACCTCGGGTGTAAAACAACAACAAGTATTTAAAACTATCTTTTTGTGATAAAAAATCCAGACAAACTTGTTTAAAGGAGAACCAGTTTAACAGGTAGGCTTAGTCCTTCGCGCAGTGGTCCAGAAAATAGCCATATTTTGGATAATAGTGTGCAATTTACGGGTGCATTTAACGAAGATTGTAGGCACTTAGTAGATTCATTAGCATAATAGTTATAAGAATTCTTTGTTATTAGTTAAACTTCTTACGTACATATGCAAAAAAACATAGGTACCTACAGCAAGTATTTACATATCAAATACTCGCCATAACATGATAAACTCAAACGTTTCGCCGTCATAATAGGTATGTCTATCGGTAAATCTGTCTAGAACACCAAAAATGAAAGTAGATACCTGCACTTTCTTTTTTTGCATCTAAAAACAAAATCAAAACTTGTTTCTCTGTTAACTTGACGAATTTGCATATTTAGAAATTATGTAACATGTTTAATGATATTATTATTGAGTGCGTGTGTTTGTTCATAAGGCGAGCAAAATAACCGCGTTCCATTTTAACTAGCAACACTTTCACAGCCAACAATAGTGAGATAATATCATAGTGTGGCAACGAGTATCATCAATGGACGTGTGACTAAACATTGGTTACGCAACCGGTTACTTTAACCACAGTTTATGTTACACAAGTGGACTTCTAATGACCGCTGTTACAAAGCTAATTGAGATGAACTTTTTCAAATAGAAGTTGCTAAACAAAACATGTGATAACCAACACAAGTGTACTTGATGTATTTATTGCTGGACTTGCGAATATAAATTTAAGTCGTAAGTATAATTTAAACATCAATTACTAAGGTTAAGCTTACAAATTAAAATAATAAATAGATACTAAATATAATTCGGTGTACAAAATCAAATAGGTCTTGTAATAATATTATCAGTCGGGCGCAATGAAAGAATTGAGCAATTTTTAAGTGCACTGTATCTCAATGAAACTTTCGCAATTCGTAAAGACCGTATATTTAAAATCGACTAAAACGTTGAACATTGTCCATTCAGCTGTAATCAAATACGTTCTTGTAAATAGGTCACTTTAAAGTGTACAGACGGTTTTATGGCAACACTACTCATAAAATGCATTTTGAATTTTTGATTACGAGTTTATTACGGTGTACAATAAAAAGTTGCCTACTAACAAATAAAACGAAGCAGTAGGTATTACTAATGCCGTTTGTCCACCACTGCCGCCTCTAAGAACGACATGACGCACCGAGGAATCGACAACATCTTTTTACATGAGTATGGCTGTCTGTCCACCGCAAGCCCGTAACGTCATCTTGATTTTGGCGAGAAAAAATCTTCATTCCTCCTTGACGTCTAGGTTTAGGCCGCGGTGGAAAAACGCCCTAAGGCGTTTTGAAAACTCTACCGTAAAGCAAGGAGTTGTGTACAGTGGGTAACACAAATTAGAATTTCTCTCATAAATCAGAATTTCTTCATAATTTATTCCATGAGTCTTTTCGACGTGATTTTCAATATTTTTGCGGGATTATGAAATGTGTAGATACACCGACCCAATGACCTAGCGCACGACCTTTCAGACAAAGAGTTCACAGCCCATTGCGACGCAAGTTCGCTTTCATTGTGGCCAATTGAATGAAAATCCTTTGTTTTGTAACTGTACCGAGATGGTATCTTATTCTAGCAACGTGGGAGGCAGTAATTAGGTATGTAGACCTGCTTTATAATACTCAGACAAAGCTTTGATGGTCTTTTTAGTTTTTGTTTTGGTCTAGCCAAACTAACTCTGTAATATTTCAGACGAAACGAAGTGTATAAAATATGTGCATGAAGTTGTTTTTATATTATTTATTTATTGTTTTGCTAAGGTAAATAAATTCGACCTCCGTTTCATCACATGACATTAATAAAAGATTTTGTTCCCAATATTTATCTCATCACCCCTACTCCCAAAGCTCCGCGTTGGTATCAATTAATGCATATAATCTAGGAAGAACCAAAAATACCATAATTACATGTCAACACGTGTGAACGTCTATTCAAATGCACTTATTACTATGCATGCTGAGCATCCACTGGGGATACCACCGGCATCGCAATAACATGCAGCTGTCAATTGTATTCACGGAAATATGAACTTTATACGCTTAAAATAGGCATGACTGTGGCTTGTGGTTGGTTGGGTCGTTGAAAAGCGATTTAAACCCCACTTGTAACAGATCCACGGTTAGGTGGTTTCTAGATGTGGGCGACACTCGGCTTGATTTCTATCCAAAGGCATTGAAAGGTAAATAAGATACTCGAAATATAACTATACTATACAGTATACATTAAAATTAAAGTTTGTAGTACTATTCCCTTCATAAATTCTTAGCAATAGGTATTTAATTAAACGCCATTTAATACCGCTCCATAATTAATGAATGCATCGCAAAATATGAGACGAAACATTCACATCAAATTACATGATACGCAAGCAGTATCATAATAGCTTAGTTAACAAAATTGTTTTTGCAAACAGCGCAAATACTCAATGAATTTCCACAACAGACAGTCTAACTGGAAGATTCACATTTCTTCAGCAATAACTCACTGTAATCAGAAGTGTTGATAAGGAGTTTCAACGTAAAATAATAATAAGGAGTATTTTAGCTTACAAAAGGGTCGAAGATTGTTATGGTCGCTTTATTGTGGCCAATTGACCAGATAGCTAACGTCATAAGTTTCTTGTCCTCGGCCTAGGGAGTCGTTTTACATTTGCAAGAACAAAGTATCATATTAGCTCGATCAATTGATATGATTAGTTTATTGTTAGTGCATACATAATGGAACATATTTCAATAATAATGTAATGAAGCAATTGCTTGAAGAACCTGCAATAAATCAATATTAAAGTTGCAGGATTGATCGTTTGTACTTGATTTAAAAAAAAAATACTAATGCATGTTTTTAACCCTAACCCTAAAACTCTAAAGACGTAATATAAAATTCCTTATATAATAGTACACAATGACGGGCACAAATATGATAGGTTACGCCATTTTTCTCAATAAGAACACCATCCTGGTAGAACCGAGATAGATGGAGGTTTCATTTTAAGATATTCCGCTAGTAAAAGGTGTATAAGCAAGTAATCGATATAATCGGCAAATAAATATTTAAGCAAGTTGTGCCAACGACGACGACGACGCCCAAGTATGTCAAGATAAGTTCTAAGTCAGCTTGTAAGACAAATATTAAAATGAAAATTAAATAAAAGCTCTTAAATTTTTAGTTATTTCTAGATATTTTTCACAGTAAAGCTGATTAATATCAGTTTTAATGGTACTCATAATGATTTCAGATTAAATCTCCCCGACTCCCCACCTTTTGTGTAGCTTAGTTTTACAAAACAGTCGCACAGCTAAAACCCAAGGTTGATTGCAACAGCGTTGGACGATAAGATTTCGCGTTTATAATCTTACGGAACAATCAAGGTTATTTTATTGAGTTCAGATTATGTTCCAAGACTCTAAGCGTACTGTATTGTTCAGGCCACGACATTGGGTTTGGCTGTATACGTTTTTTTATTGATTTAAGAGGCATTTCGATAAAAAAAAAAATTATATACAAAAGAAACGTTTTAGTGGCTGCAAATTATGAAGTCGGTCATATCTTCGTAGATTTTTAGAAGAAATATCATTGGAGTCACAATAAAGACGTTTAATTTTAAAACTACATATAATTAATAAGTACTTACCGGTTCAGCAAGTCTCAAATAACATTAAAACCTGTTTAATTATGAATAATAATAACCCACACGTCATTTTAATGTCATCAGGAGTTATAACATAAAATAGTCAACACAAAACTTCAAATAAAAATAAACTTATCATTTTAAGCACACACGAGCGATCCATCATAAGTTGACGCTAACCTCTATGATAAATCGTTTCGTGAAAAAACGATAAAACCAATATGGCGACCAACTGTCTGGTTCCTGTGTTTGCCGAGATAATAACTTAATCTATTTACCAACTATACTAACTCTGATGCGCGTTTAGTGTGAAGTTTTGACTAAACTATGTCGATGAACTTTCGCGTGGCTTCAACGCTATCCATGTTAATTTTGTACCGTCAAGAGAAACGAAGATACCAACGTCTCATAATAGAATAAAGACTATTTCTAACCACGCTAGCGTTTGTGAAATATTTCTTAATCTCAATTGATAAAGATGTTTTAAATGTTGCTACATTTTAAATATGTATACCTTAACACATCGCGATTGACCAACTTTCAGATGCTTTCAGGGTTATCTAATTTTAACCACAAATATCTGTGTTGTCTTTTTATTCAATAACCAGGCTTCATAATCATTATATAAAATTACATTTTGGAAACAAAAAAACTTGATTGGCATAATATGTCAACGAATATTCATCGATATTGGCGTTATTCGTGATATACGGGGTTCTGTCAATGATAACTTTACAAACTGTCGCCATACAATAGCCCAGTGCCGCAAAATTTGGCACAGAGCCGAGAACACTATTCAGTAAAGTGAATGTGGTCTGGATAGATAATACCGACTATAAATAAAAAACCAGTAGTATTAACACCTTTATTCAGAATAAGAATCATTTATTTGCATGAAATATGAGTACATATATAAGGTACAAATAAAAGGTATTACATAAATCAAGAGACCGTCAAATTCTACCAATATTTGGTGTGCAAATGTTAGGTTTAGGACTGGTACATCCTGTTTAAAAACTACTAAGTTATATGTAAAGTTAAAAAAACTAATAAAAAATAACAAATAAAACAAATATGTTATGTAATAAAAAAAAATAACTAAGGCTTATCTGATGAATAATCTAATATAGTATAATAACATTTAACAACTAGATAATATTTAAGTTTTTTCTTAAATCCATCTACATCACTGATGATAATGACGAAAAAAGCTTATTTGATAAAGAGCACTGTGTTACAGTTAATTTATAGTTGTGTGTGAAGCCTATTGATTTTGTAACGCTTGCTAAACTTCGTTGATGAACGTCAAAAACACTAACAATCACACCCTCAAATCACTAACGAATGTAACGTGTCATTTCCAATAATAAACAACACATGTCGCCGCCATAACATAACGCGAGGGTAAAAATAACGAGGAAAAAAACAAGTTAATAGCATCATATTTGAGCAGAACGAAAACACTTAATATGACAGTACAAAAGGTTAACTTTGAATAAAGGAATACTAAAAAGCTCAAAACCTTTGATACGCTAGACTAGGTATTACATCACACAACTGTCAAAAAGAGTGTTGTACTTGCGCTACGTCTCATATTTTTTTGAAATAGGTACCAAATATTACATATTATAGTTATACATAGTATAGTTCCAAGGAGTTGAACAACCAAATATTCCAAAGTTTGGTAAGTCAATAACTCTCTTACTTAGTAAAATGCTTTGAGTAAATTAGTACCAGCAAGTGTGGACCTTTTGTTCGACATATTTAGTGAGGAGTATTCAACCGTGACTTTCAATTAGTGCTGTGCGTTAATGTAAATATTATCTCCAAATAATGCGTTAAGTGCTCGTTAAGATTTTAATCATAACGATTTAATATCTTAAAACGTTAAAAAGCTTTTTTAATTAACATTTTGCGTAATAATTATAAATTGCTTGTTTTGAGTTCTTTCGTGCTAAATAAAGGTTAATGAGAGTATTTTTCCCACGTTACTCGTTTTACTCGATAAGGATATAATGATCCCGGTTTTTGTTTACTTTATAAATATTTAAATATTTATAAAAATCCAATAATGATTTACCTCTTACAACAAATTAAATAACCTATAATAGTGTGTATCCTCAACCCCAAAGTTACTTAATTAACTAAAATAATTTTAAATGTAGTTAGTTTCTTATTGAGTTGCAAAGCACTAAAGTACATAAGTACTAGAATAAAATATTATACTAAAGTAAAGAACTCGATTCAAGAATATGTTTATAATGTTTCCTTTGAAAGTGGCTACGTAAAATGTTACCAAAATAAAGCAAGTTAATATTATTCTAGCAACTGAGATATGAAAGGGTTTACATAATTTAACGTTCAACTTACATATTTGTATAATAAGTTTTTTGCTTTAATAACAAAATTACATACTTTCATAACTTATGAAATAATGTTGGAGTTAGTACATAAATTACTTTAGAATAACTTAATTAATCATGAACTAAAATTTCATTAATAATTACTTTGTTTATTTTAGCCTTACCATTATGTTGATAACATGACTTACTCTTACTATGTATGTATATTCGTAGGATACTTACAAACTTCCAAACTTACCTACGAAGGAAGTTAGTAAGTCGAGCACGCGTCACAACGAATTTCAAACACTACCGTACCTAGCTGAGGTAAATGTCTGGAATTATCACATAGAGTACCTCTGATGCCGTAGAACTATGGACTATAAGTTTCTGGCGTGAGGATGCTGCGGCCCCAGTTAAGCCATATAAAACAAAAGCCGGTCACAGGTGCCACCCACACGTGTGGTTTTCTTATTTAATACTATCAACACATGTTCCCCTTTATAAAAAACACCATAAATAGACGGTCCCTAGATGTTTTATCGACCATAAACAGGCGTGCGGACTCTTTCGTCGATAGATCACGTTCACGCTAGGGAATACACTTTTTTTACACACCATATTTTTTTCTTAAGGTATGGTGGAAAGAAATTGCTTCAACTTTACTCCGTTTCGTCGTATTTTTTGTTCTTCCGGTATGGCTGGAATATGTTTGCGGCATAAGCAAATACCATAAAGCTTTAGATATCTTCATTGAAAAGGAAATGTTGTAGGTTTTCTTTCTGGTTTGAACATTTCACAGACATTGTGTTCAAAGGGGTATAACGTTTTACTCTTTCAAGTCATCCTTTGTAAATTATTATAACAAGATGTTTTTCATAAAGTTTTGATAGTCCATAAAACACCGATGATCACTTAACCTTATAAAGCCATACCAACTGTCATGGTGCTGAATCAGTAAATTTTGACTTGTTAACCGGTAAGACGATCTAGAGGCGTGTCGAAAAGATTTATTAACAACGGTTGGTTCCGTGTGGGAGCCATCATGGAGATTTGTAACATTACACCCACAGCCGAGGGACAGATACGCACTAAAAAGCTGTTTTAGAAACCGCCTCTATTCCCGGAATGGCGGGAAACTATGCCCCTTATGAGGATATTTAGCTCTAAACAGGGTTTGTTTGTCTTACACTATTTTCGGAATACGATTATGATGTAAGTACTGTGAGCTTGTAGGATATCCCATTCGGGAGTCTCTCTTTGTTCTTAGAATAAATATCGGTGCTCAATAAAGGATGTTTATTAAGGAAGACTGGTGTTTCAATTTGTAACTTCTAAAACGTTGGCTCCCTTGTTATTTCTGTTGCTTCCCTTTGTCAGTTAATTTACACTTAGCGGGTTTGTTCGTTAAGATTTCGTAAATTGTAGACATTGTTATTATATTTATTTAAAGTTCTGAACACCTTGTCAAGCATGTCTCCATAAATATTCTTCATCTATTCTTCGTTAAACAATTTGTTTAATTTAGAAGAACATATTTCAATCTAAATCCACTTAGTTTTAAGTGTTTAAACTATGTTTTGACAGTTTATTTTTGGTTTCGTTTTGAAACTATTTCTTCTATCTTTCTAATATCTTCGTATATAAATCAGGGGTTATCTAGAGTAAATCTGCCTCACATTGGCGGCACGTGATCCGATATCGTAGTTAACATAATCCTGTTTTGCAAAAATGAAAAGAGCACCCTCGTCTTATTCACCTCATTTGAATTAGAGCGCACTGCTCCTTGGGGAGGCATTAGGCCCCCAAGATTATTACACAGATTATTATGGTTATTATAGATGTTTGTAGAGGTTTATACATAAGTCAAATAAATGTACATGGTTATAGTGGATGCGAGGACTTGTTCCACGAAACAAGATCTATAAAACGAAAAAATATTTAAGATAAAATAAACCTTTCATACTTACCTTGCGTTATTGTTATCAAAGAAATAAAAGAACACAATTTTCATTATTACAATAGACACTGGCTTTTCCAAGCCACAAACCATTACGTCTCGTTATCCCCCAAACGCTGCATTTCATAAATTCAGCAAAACATAATTCAATTGAAGATCCTCGCCAATCAGTTGACGATACCGATACTCCCTTTGTTCTAAGTAATTTGCTTTCAAGATGAAGCCCGTGGGACGGCCCAGTGAATAATTTATTTTTGCCGAAATTCTATACGGAATACGTTCTCGTCAATTAAACAGACTCCTGAATAGGTAGTGACGCAATTTTATGTCTATCTAGTTCTATAATTATGAGCTGTTTAATTAGTTTGGAAATAAACGTGCTTTTATTTATTTTATTTTTGATGAGTCGGCACACAAAAAGTAGTTCTTCTTCTTCTTCTTCTTCAGCCTGTTGTCACCCATAGTCGGGTATAGGCCTCTTCATGAGCACGCCAAAGTAGTTAATAATCTTTAATACATTAGCAGATACGTAATGGAAACGCCTAAAAAGGAGCCCACATTTTTAATAATAAACTGTATGCCATCTAAGAATTATATATTGAAGCCGTTTGAAGCTTAACCGATCAAGGCCCAGCACAATAGGTTTTAATATGGACCGAGCTTCCAATATCAGGATCTAACGGCAACTAGCTGCCTGTCAATCTAAAATTCAATTTGTCAGACCGTGATTCTCGCCAGCCACTATGAAGGCAAGTCTAGGGAGGCCTGGAAGATATTAGGAAGTTTATAAAGGGATAACAATAAAGTGTAGTATGTAGTGTGGTTTAAGATTTAAAGTCCGTTGTTTTCCTAACCTAAATGGCTATTATTAGGTTTATGTGCTAGTATAATGGTTCAGGTCACGTTTAAAGGGACTGGCAATAGGTACCTACATTAGTAATGTGTTGGTCATTTATAGCTGAGGTCACACGGCATTTTGATATAATCAATAGTGAGTTTACAACGACGCTTTTATTTTATGCTTTAGTTGCACAAGTACATTATAATCCTTATTTACTATATCAGCTATATGATTTAAGTTAGGTACCTAATTAACTTCACACGAAATTTACAGTTTGTTCCAAAAGATATTTCAAGTAATGAACCAATACATTTAGCACACTCACAAAAAAGTAGCCAAAGTAAATCTTCGAACACATATTTTAACGTGCGGCCGAGCCGGTCCGGGTGTAATGGATTACTTACCGTTGTTCGACGATAGCAAGCGCCCGGGTGCTGCTTACGTTGTAAAAGATACAATCTTGCCTCCATACATTACTATAGTTCACTTGGAAACGGATCTACAAGCGGTTTCGAACAAAGCAAGATAAAAGGGGCATGACTAATGCTGCACCTTGAACTTTGGGATTTTATTACCACATAAATACTAGAATGTATTAGACGCCGCAAGTATTTGCAACGACTGTGACATCAATTTGGAAATACAGCAAAATAGAAACTCTAACTGTATCAAATCCGAACTCCAAACTAAACTGCGAAACTCAGTTTCGTGATGCGTGACACGAAGTTACGTTGAGAAATGTGATTCATCGCGTAATGTATTAATATATCCAGATAGATATGCATTACAATGATAACTGTTCGAAAAGTGGAATATATCACGGCGAGGCAAGTTAAACGTTAACTCGGCACGGTAAGTTAAACGCTTGCTTAGTGGCTCACGATGCGGATCATCGGCGGAAAGTTTAATGACTTCATACCTAGTTAGTTCCTAACTGTACCGTACTTATTGCCGGTTGGAAGTTCTAACATTACCAGTCATGCGATACCAACATTTATAAAACGAGGCTTTGAATATTTCAATTCCAATGTACTAATAGATTTTATATGGTTTACTTTAGATAATGTTCGAAACATTTAGACGTTCTGCGCTTCCGCACTTATTTGTAACTACCTGACGGTATTAGAAACAACTTACCCATACATACCTAATCAAACTTTACTAAGAACATGAAACTGGTTTATTTCTCAAAGCCGAACAACGAAGACTATATATATCAAGATAATACTAACCAACGTACTTAAGTAAGTAATTTAGACGTGCTTTGAAACATAGCCAATAGTAGGTATTAAGCGTGGCACTTCACTAACAAACGTAAGAAGTGGCCACTTTAAACATAGTTCCCCAGGGGCTGGCTTCGAACGTCAAGCTTAAAGCCTTTAAGAATGAAAGGCGCCTGATTTAAGGCCCCCTGTCGGCGATAACGAGGAAACAGGCTGCGCCAGTGGCCGCTCAATAAAACTTCCAACTAGCCAGGTTTTATCGGCGCTCACCATCTACCCGCATCTCCGCAGTCTAAGCGTGTCAGTGTAGAACACTCCAAGCGAATTATGTAGCCATTATACCTGATGTACGACTCCTTCGTCAGATGTTCCAATAAATCGGACGGTTTATATCTTTAGTGACCAGAACGTTATTCTCATTCGTATGCAACTTTCATATTGACCTAACTTTAAAATAGTAGCTAGTACTTCTGTTTTCTTGTTGTACCTTTCTCTTATTTCAACGATATACTTATATGTAAACGCAAAATAGGAAAAGGCGTTTTCTAAAAACAAATATCGACAGCGTTCAAAATACTTAGGTAGGGGAAAATGGCTTTACTTTTATATTAGGTATGTCAGTAAAGCGTACCAATACAGCTCATATTACATAGGCATGCGAGACGCGAATCCCGAGCGACTTGCGACGGGGGCGAAATAAAATTACACAACGTCCCCTAAGGACGCAGACACGCGACAGTTACGATAAAGAGGATTATTGCCTGCACTTGAGAATGCACCCTCGACGATACGCCATAACGACACATATCGGACTAAAGGGCGACAACCCCGAAACGCATTAGAGAGGATTATCTTTATATCTTTACAAAACATTAGTCGATAAGTCACCTTAATCTTTACACTCTTTGTCTTGATCAATACTATTGTTAATAATCGTCATTAGATTAGATAATACAAAGACGATTTGAATAACAATTGTTGGTATCGTGTAAGCCATCTACGTATTATGTCCGATGTCAACATAGTACAGTGACAAGTATAACAAAAACAATAATCTAGTAGTAGCATCGTCCTTTTATTTTGAAATCGTTTCATTTGATGGAGGGGTCACGTGGTCTTTAGTCACGGTCATCTGGTGGGACCATAAATTATGTAGACGGACACCCTCAACTTTCCGATGAGTCAGCGGCACGTACAAATGAGCAGGCACGGCGAGCGAGGGTTCACGTCAATTAGTTCAACAGCAGGTTTCATACTTAGACGATACAACGATTTGTTAAAATCCCCCTGCATGTCCTGTCCATTCAATTTGTATTCCGTGAGGGAGAAAATGTTTTTAATTCAATTTAGATGCTTTTCATCCGAAGAATTTCCTATCTACTGTAAATAATAATAAAACTAGAAGAACACAAGTTGAAAATAAAACAATGTGTGTCAGGTTCCCCCGATAAACTTTTTGCTAAGACAGCTAGACTTGAAATAGAAATTGCACTGGAAACTGGAAAATGGGTTGCAATAGACAAATACCAA
This sequence comes from Autographa pulchrina, assembly GCA_905475315.1. Classification (NCBI taxonomy): domain Eukaryota; kingdom Metazoa; phylum Arthropoda; class Insecta; order Lepidoptera; family Noctuidae; genus Autographa; species Autographa pulchrina. Next base: position 4,125,513 of record FR997775.1, read on the forward strand.
AATGTCTTAGAAGTGCAACTAAGCGGATAACATAAATACTGTTTACTTAACAAAATTCTAAGAGAATTAGGTCAGCTTTACGTTCCCAATTTTAGAAATGTTATTATACCAAACAATTCCCTTATGAAATCCATTCCTTGACATAACATATTCTAACAAGTAGTTACCCTGTTACCCAATAGTCAAATGGTAATCGGATAGTAACTAGTTACAGGTCCCAATAACTCCTTGTAAGACAGAATAATCGGATTACAATATTACAAAGAAAAGTTGAGCGGCTTTTGGAAAACTATTGGTTATAACGAGCCGACGAACCGCTTAGAAACCATGTTTTATTGAAACCCAATAACTATCTGATAGGATTTTAAGGATTTTGAATTTGAAGGTAAGATATGTAGGTTTTTAGTAATATTTATTTATTTCACAGGAACTCTATCAAGTAATAAAAAAAAAGAAATTATATTCTTATTATTTTGTTATATTAGCAAAGGCATATGTGACGTATAAGTGCATTTAGGTTCTTGATACAGAATTTAATATGAGAGGTCTTGGCAGTGGTATTACTAGTCTCTAATTCGTATACGCTTCGTAATGCTGAAAATAAGTATTTGAACCGGCCTTCAAAATTGTAAACTGATTGCCACTTATGTAGGTTATACGACCAATTAAACTGTTGGAAATATAAAATGCTATCCGTAACCATTGCACGAAATCACCTGTTTTAATTCAGTTCAATTCTAGACGCTCACAAGAAAACTGTTTCAATGTCACACAACCGAGTAGTTGATTGAAGAATTATGCTAAGTGTGTCGCTCGTCATATTCAAAGGAAAATAAAATATTCAGCAGGTTCTTTATACAAGAGAATCGCGTGAATTCCGCAGGCTCTTGCTCGACCCATTTGCGACGTAATGGCCCGAGTGAGTCTGCCTTCAGGATTCTAATGGAAAAACGTCTGCGTCCGATCACAGCCTTTCAACTCTTATTTCACTTTGGCGTGTAAGCACTAACGCTGCTCGCGAAGGTAATACGCTGAGAGCTGCTAAATAGATATGAAAACGTTTTAAATTGTACACTGTTTACAAGCTTTTACTTTGATAATACGTGCATCGTTAACGTCGAAATATTTGCCAAGTATGAAACGTGGAGTAAATGTTTCACGTATAATTTATCATGACATTTATTTTATAAATAGAAGCTGCCAGTTTCCCTACAGTATTTTCTTGGCTAGTCATGGTGTAAATTCTGTTACACACATGTGTAAGATTACAAAGAGGGGTTGGTGTAAAACTAACAAGGGTGCAACAGTCTTATTAACGGCTTGTCAAAAGTGTTATACCCAAATCCTGTATGGATTATGCCGCCCTTCAAATACCATTCGCATGGCATATTGATTGCTTGATAACCGATGACTCAGCTGCGCTCTTGTAAACTTGCATAAATACTAAGTAATGAAATAAAAACTGAAAAAATCTTTTACTTTCATAAAACGACTAACAATACTTTACAGAAAAGCGTTTACGAAATTGAACAATAACAACGAAGAAAAGTCAGTCAATTACAACAGAAAACAAAGACAACCACGAAAAGAGAGTATTTTTTAACGTCAATAAGTAGATAGGTACTAAAAAATTAAAAGAGCTTATACATTACAACTATTCAAATAGGGATTTTAACGAAGCACTTTATTAACTAACCCATAAAAGTCCTCATATATCTAAGAATTAATCATAGATACTATTTAATTGTATGTTAACAAATTTCCGAAATTTAGATCAGGCAGAAACAAAGCTAGGTCCAATTTATTTATTGTAGTTCTTACGAGAGGTGAGACTCGGGAGCTTTGGGTGGGCCATCGGGCGGCGGAGGGGTTTGCAACCCCTGGGACATTGGGCAAACACTTTAATACGGCACGAAGCAATTCGTCTAATATCGAGTAACAGATAAAATAAACATTGAACCACACGCCTAATAAAATGGTATTTTAATTTTGAAATTACGTCATTTGAAATTCGATAACATGTTGTACTTAAGAGTTTAAGGAATAGGTACATAAATTGTTCCAGTCCAACCAGCTCAGCTCAGACTAAATTATGAAAAAGTAAAAAAAAATATGTAAAATTGCGGTATTGTTAGTTTTCTCAATAAAAGTACACGGTAAACTTTAAAGTTACCCTTTTCGTTGCGATAACAGAGAGGTACGTGACGACTAGGCAATCTCAGGAAGCCGGGCGTTAATTAAAAATGTTTCGTACCCCTGATGAGGAAGTTTACCTAGACTGTGGTCGGTTTCCAACGACTAGTTAAGTTTTTTTACCGTACCAAACTCCGACCACGTAATACAACTTTCTATTGGTTCCTGATATTAATCTACTTACGTAACTACCCAGTTTTAAGGTTTAGAAATGCATTAGTTAATTTAACCTATTAATTACAAACATGGTAGGAACGTAGAGGCCTTTGCCATACAGTGGAACAGAAATGGCTACAAGACGAAAAATTGCAAACATTTTTCTCTGTGTAGGTTAATTAGAATATTTAATTTTGTAAAGATTTCTTTTTAATATAACGAAGTATGCATTTTAATTTATTTCATCCAAAACACTAAAAACCTTCTTAAATTTAAGTACAGAATCTACCATAAAATATAAGTACAAAATAAAAAAGTTTAACAACATGATAAATGAAACGTCGTTTCTCTGTGATGTGATTAGAGTTTTCACAACGCTGATTAAGTACAAAGAGAATAAAGAACGGTACAAGACGGAGGTTACAAAACCGAGTCCCTCATCAACAGTTTGAAGAGATTATGTTACCTATGAGTCAGCTTTGTTATATCGCCCACGTACTCTACGTGTCTTAGCTACGTATTCTCAGATCTCATCAATCTTTTATACTGTAAAGCCGTTTTCATAACTAGTGTCAGTACCTAAATATGTAAATTATATGTATGTGTAAATTAAGTATGTATTTAATTACGAAAGCCCTTCCTAATTTAGAAGGTACTTATATGGTGTGTATGACTAAGTTTAATAGTCGGAAATTGCTAATCCGCATATAGTCGGAAATCGAAAAACGCATTGAGAAATTTTTATCAACGGATTTTTTTTTTCTGTACCTATTGACTGTCCTTTCTGTATGATTTTGCAGGCTGATATTAAGTTATTATGAATACAATAGATAATTTGGACATATAAAAATATGTACCTGCATGTATGTATGTACATATAGATTGTATGGATATAATAAAATAAGTATGTAACATATAAATAATCAGATATCAAATCTGAATTAGCAACATCGTTTTAATCAATAATTCACACTGACAGTTTGAATAGCTCGTAAGTGTTAATCGAAAATGATAATAATTTTTATAAGGTACCTTTACAAAAAAAACGCTTTGTTAAAGAGTTGAATAAACTATGTGGATAGGAATATAAACAGTAATCGTTATAACACGTCGAGATCAGAGCAATAACCATGCGGTACCGTTAGGAACTTGTCACGCCCAGCGCGAGTACCAAATAAAGTGGAATGAACAGTAATGTACGGAGATAACTGAACAATGTTTCAATGGAATCTGTAGTGATGTAACCGTATGATATCTCCCCTAAGCTGGGGTTTGGGTTTAGCATAACCGACTTCTAAAAGAAGTTGGTTACGCGATATATACGGCGATTTAAGATAGGTAATTCATTTTAATTATTTTTGCATCGAAATGGCTCAGAGGTGGACCCGTATAAATTTCATTGAAGGTTCCTTTTCTGATTCAGGTATGTGTAATACTGACTGTTATTTAAATAAGAAATCACTAAGTTAGCAACGTCTAGTGGTTAGATGTAAAGACAGTGCGTCTTGAAGAGCGTATAGAATATGAATAGTTATTTAAGTATAGGTAATAAATAATATTCATCCATGTTTGGAGGAATTTGTCGGTATCATCAATAGCCCACGCAAAAGGTCATCAATGGATCCGACCGCATCCCAACATAAAATTTTACTGTACATTGTTTATATACAAAGAACTATTCTACTCCAAATGACATTAACGACTAACCAGCTTGATTTACAACCGTATAATTGAACGCTACAATGTATTACTAATTGTAGTACAGTCAATCCCATATCAATGACAATCTTTTGACATTGTAAGGACCTTATGTCAAAGCAGTAAGGTTTATTTTCGTAATGCTTCGTTATTTCTGATGTGCTGTTTAATGTAGGTACCTACATTTGGGAAACGGGAACAATCATCGACCCGGAACCTATCTCTAACAGCGTTCAACTATTACATTTAATGGGAAACAACTTGACAACTGGAGGTTAATGATAATCTAGTTAAATGTAGAGATACGTTTATTTAGATGTAATCAGGTATACGTGAATATAAGCTGCCTCACGAATAGCGAAAGCGTGCGTACTTAAATACCTTTATGAAATATTACCTAGGCTCATGGACAATCTCAGCCGAATAGTAATAGATCAAAATAGTAATGACTTCATTACGAACATAACCGTTTTCATTTTTAAACAGATGAATTATCTGGCGCGATCTAGCTGTTTAAGTGATTAAGCACTTAAACCTAGTGAATGGAAAAATGGTATTAATAGCAATACGTCGAAAAAAAACTGTAAAGTTTTTGAAAGGTATTAAAGCAGTAAATTACGCGTGCCGTTTCGCATAGTCGTTTGTAAAACGTAATGTTTCGCGTTAACCGTTCGGAGATAATTACGTAACGGCATACAACTCTTACGTTCTGTCGAGTCATTCGTCTAATTTGTGAACAACTGGCACTTTATGTGTTAAAAATATTCTAAATATCCTGTCTAGATTACAAAAGTGTATTTCCATAAAGACTAGCGCTGTGTATGAAGCAAGCACCAACTTATTGTAATAAAACAAAAATATTGCCTATATCCTTTTCACGGTGAATCTCACGGGAAATAGGCTGTCAATTTGCGAAGAAGGATGTGTTAAAGAAACACCAGTAAATAATAATTTTGTTGGGATATAGTTCATGATATAAAGGATAGGTGTTTACTACTGGGATAATACTAAAAAAATACACACAATATATGTACTTAAGAAGTTTTGACCTCTCCAGTTGATTTAAAAAAAACTTATATTATATTTTTTTATTGAGTTCGTTTCCACCTCCAAGTTGAAAGCATTCAGATGATGCCGTGATTGCGCGATATTAATCAAAAATAAACGTTACATTTCGAAACAGCGAATCCAATCGGATAATTGTGGTAGAACATTAACCTAGTACGAGATCGACCACCATAATGTTGCGGAAAGTGGAATAAAGTAGATCAAGGGGTTTTAGCAATGGTCGGCGTGACGAAACTACTGTTTTACATAGTACAGTTAGCGTGCTATTGTTCGGATTCGTGGAGTGAGACAGCGACTCATCTAGACGTCATAATTGTAGATCGTTAACCCCTGGACTGAGGTCGCCAGTGAATAAGCTGACATGGTGCCCGAGCACAACAGATCTGCAAATTGTACCGCATTCGTACACTTCGAGTTCGGGACTTGTGGAAGCTTTACAAATGTTGCTGATTTATTTGTTTCGGGATTTCGTTGTTTGACTAAGTAGAAGCTGGGTTTAGCGGCTATTGTTTTAGCTAGAGTATTTCGTTTGGTTATATCTTCTCGATTTCCGTAAGCAAGATAGAATCCGTGTATTTGACTAAGAAACACATTTATCGTCAGTTCTGCTTTAACCTGGATGGCAAACTAATTTTTTACAGCGCGATTTTATCGATTTACATTTCGCACATGACCGATTGTAGCAGCTACTGGTGAATAACGAGCAATTATTGTGATTTAAAGAAACACCGTTAGGTCCGGCGCGACTAAAGAATTCTACTTGAACTAATAGTTCAACTAGCCGTGTAAGTGAATGTGTTGTAATTATGAAATTCTATAGCAGTGCTTATAAACGTAATTACAAGCAATAAAATTCTATTAAGCACGGTAATATCTCAGCGATACTAAAATTACACTTAATTGTAGGACATCGAAAGAGGCGTGCAGGGAATTTTCCTAACTTTTATCTCTCCTAATTGCGAAAAAGCTCATTAAAACAATTAAGTTAGCCAAATTCTAATTTCCCTTGCCATAGTTAAGATTGATCGTCTTCAACTTTAAAGCCTGTTTCTTGTCTTAAAATAGAGCGATCACTATTTATCTTTTTAAATTGACTTGCCAGTTTTATAACAAGTTAATAGTAAGACAAGCGAGCTTGAAAGTAATTAATTTAGTTCTCGATAAAATCGAATTGTCTTTATTCTGAAGAATCTGTAAGAAACTGTATAAAGACGCACCGACTCTATTATAGTGTTGCAAAATCATAATGAGTATAGTGCGTAATGCAAAACCTAAGATACGATCGTAGTCGCACAAAGACTAACTTGTTTCGAAAAGCAAATTGAAATGTTTAATTAAAACAAATTAGACTAAAATATAGTTCGAATTACCTACATTTGTGAATGGATAACAAAACCGGTACTCGCGTATTTTAGTTTAGAGGCATAACTACGGCCTAAACGGATCCATTTCACAATTGAAGAATGGTAGACAAAAGGCATTGTTTCAGAAGCCATAGCTATAGAGTATCAGAAAAGGGGTGAAAACATAAGCCTATGAAACAAAACCTAGCGACTGGTCGCCGGTCGGCCGCTGTTCTTTGTTTTGACATTGTACTGAATTGTGACATTCAAAGAAAAACGGTACGGTATCCCGTATTTGTTCGTGTGCGCAAATTATTCAACGTTGTCTGCAGTTTTTGTATAGAAGGAAAAACAAGGAACTCGTCTTGAATAAATGAAATTGAAACAAATTAACTTTCAACTTTATCATGATCATTTATTACTTAGTTCTTTAGTGTCATGAACATATTACATTTGTGACAACATATATTTTAGTGCCGAATTAAACCCGTAGCTAATTTTTATCTTAGTTCTTGAAAGATTAAACCAATTCTATACACCTACACTAGAGGCTACAATTAACATGCCAATAACTAATCTTCACAAAAGGTGTCACTTAATACAATCAGCTGAATAGACTTGATTTTTCACACATTTTATGAAACCAATAGTTTATGCAGTTAAACAACTATACTACAAGAGATAAGGAACGTAATTGTATGGTAGTAAGTTTCAATTTCCAATAAAATAGTCCTTGCAACAACGTGAAAAATTCGTCGGACAATATGCTACGTTGACTCACGCAAACCCCATTGTATCACTCAATTTCTCCTTTTTCCGTACGCCTTTTGTTTCGGTAATGAAAAGTATTTCCATTCTGATTAATGAACTTTTGAAATCGAGACAATTTCGCTTTTATAGCACCAATTAGTTTCAGAACTTTAAGATCTGTAAATAAATTGTTTAGCTGTGTATCATAATAGGTTTAACTGAAAGCTGGGAGGGGAGAGTTTAGGTACCTACTACTCAATATACTAATTATAGATTACATTTTCTTCCTACCTATAACTTAAGTAAGAACATTTTAATTAAGTTTCACAGTTTATTTAGTAAAACATCATCGTTTATTTTCATAATTACAGAGCACTAGCACAGAATAACTTAATAGTACAAGTAGTAATAGCGACGTTAATATTATATACATTAGTTAGTACATACATTTATATTAAGCTAGAGTTTATTACATATTCACGATAACAATAGAATTATGAGCGTTGCTTAGCAACAGCCGCGTAGTTTCCACGTAGTAATTTATACTCCGTTCACAAATGTGTAACGATAGTGAATTTCATATTATTAATTCAATAACAAACGCAAGCTTGCATAATTAATTACTAGAGAAAGTAATTCCGTTAGTCTTGTTAATGACCGCATGTTTTCTAATACACACATTTGCATAAGTGTCTATCGTTGTAAGACACAAATGGCATTTGATTGCACTGCGAAATCTCAACGTTGTTCTTTTACAAACTAAAATAACTGCTTTCATAAAATAAAATTAGGTATATCGTTTTACATATTATTATACCGACTTCGCTACTATCTGTTCAAATACCCCTAGACTATACAAAATAACAATAAAGAAAACAAGTCATTATCTACAATACGCAAAAATATTTTAAGTAAAGAACAAAGGATTACCTATTCCTAATAATATTACGAAATGTACATACAAATAAAATATTACGAACCCTCAACGAAAGCTTGATCAAAGACATCAAAACTGTGACGCTGTGTTGCATCGCATTTAAATGCTGCTCTCGTAGATAAACAAAGTATCTCTCAGTAACTTCCATAATTTGTTTCCGTTCGTGTATTTACAAAACAAAGGTTAAACAGTACGACCGGAGAGAAGTGAGAAAGTACTGCAAATATTCTCATAGCAATACAATACAAACAATATTGGTTTAGAGATGTCGCGTAGTGTGTAGTGAAGCAAATATCCTGAGGTTTATCATGACTTCTACAAAGAGTTTGATAACTTGAATTTTCGTTGGATGCAAATAACATGACCCTGGCTGGTAACAAACTCGTCTATTGTTCTTTTTGAGAGCGGTCGACGTGAAAAATTCGCGCCACGCTTTGAATTTAGAATGTGGCACTCATATTTTCCTAGCTGAATCTATTTATTCGAGTGGAAACGCGGATATTTGTTGAAAAGCTTGTTTGTGCGAAAATCGATTATGCTTCGGTGACCTTATCGGAGGAATATTCATGGCAGCTTGTTGCTAAAATGCCTGGGTATTTAGATTATTTTGTAAATAACCTGACATTTTAATCTTTTATGATAATGTTGGAAAATCTAATTATGTACACGATATATGTAATGCTGTTGATATACCTAATAAATAACTGTAGAGAAGTTCTCAGTCTAGGTAGTTTTTTTGGCTCTTTTATTCAAAAGGACACATCATTCTGGACGAATTCCAAGATAATGTCATTGTTTCATCCTATGTTTCTGGTTTAGCCTCTCAAATTAATGATACGCAACCAACGTGTGATATGCTTCGCGCCAACTGCACAATGTGAGCGTTGATACACAAAAGTTTGGCTATTCATTCTTTTAGATTCGACAAAAATGACAAAGAAAGCATAAATAAGACCGCAAATCTTCGTGCTACGACTCGTTCTGTGGAATTTGGAACTATCCACAAATGTTCATAAAGCTTGATAATGTTAACGCAACATGAAAGCACGCACATATTTATTTCCCTTTGCAAATTCTGGTAGATATGTAATAGGACCTAGGATTCAGGATTTCAGGGGTGCAAGTAGAGAATTTCTTGTGTGTCGACGAGCCAAATTAAGCCTTTGCTACTCAGCCACATTCTTGACACGATTTGAGCTATGATGAATCGCTTATATCGACAGAAAAACCGAAAATATGCAAGTATTTAACTGTCTCTAATCATGATTCAGTACATCGACTTAATTCACAATTATTGTTCTCACAAAAACGTATGTGCCAGTAAGGCTAATTCAACGGTACACTAACTTCGTTTTGTAGCCTGTTTAATCGCAAATATTTGAACAAGAATGTGGAGTAGGCGACTTGTATCATGTTTCGTCCGCGATAATTGGGATTGCAAACTTAAATAGCTATTTCCGTTCTTAGTGTGCTTCGTATTCGCTTCGTCTTTTTGCCAAGCTCTTTTTAACCTAATCTCAATCGAAGGTCTTTTTTCCCACTAAAATAAGAATTTGTTACAAAAATTACGAAACACGCTAAACCGATTATCTAATAATGACTACGCAACTACAGGCGAAGTAGAAAACATAATCCGAAAGAGAAAACGACAAAAAAGTATTCAAAGAAAAAAATAACCGAGCTCAGAAAAAACTGCAAAATTGAGCGCAGATTGTCGGAAACTCAAATTGCATAATATTTGGACGAGCATCAGTAAGCCAGTCACTGACTAGATAAAGTTATGCCTCTGCAACAAAAGAAAAAAACTCCCGCCAAATGGTGCTGGATTTGGAAATTTATGTCCGTATAATCTGTAGTTACGTTTCACTTCTCTTTCATACCCGCAAATGTGGTCTCACCGGCTTATTGTATAAAAGGACCCCCGCATTTTGGGTCTTTTAAGGTCTGATTTAGTGGGATGGCGAATTTTGTCGAGTTGACCTACTTTGTGAGGAGATATCGCATAGCCTTTGACCGTCTGTGCTCGTCACTTGAAGTGATCAATCGGGGATTCGCATAGTCATGTCTGATATTACGACTGCAGTAGAGACGTCGGTTTTACGACTGCAATACCGCTGAACATGGGTAAATGTGATCAGATGGCATTAGTTTGTTCCTAAAAGTTATTGATAGCAATGAAAATAGTTTGTATGTTCAAATGTGATATTAAGCTGAGTTGGTGTCGCTTCGTGAAGGTGGCGTACCGTAGGCGGGTTGCTCATCGGTGCGTTCAAACGGAAGACTTGTCGGTGTCACTTTAGTTTATTATTGTTCTTACTGCCTGTTCAGGTTCTATAAACGTCTATTGTAACTATTAGCTTCCAAAGGAAGCCGTCAAGACTTTAACTTCTTGTGCGTGGGTGTAGGCTGGTTTATGATAATAAAAGGCAGTCCTAATGTAAATGTGGTGTTGAAGGAGGATGGACTGTTTAAAACACAAATATTTACTTAACTAAAACCATAGCCAGATTGATTACTCTTTGATAAGCCTCTTTTAAGTTTTCTGCTGTGGAATTAATTGGGCACCTTAATTTGGTAATTTGTTCCACCTTGCTATGGTCTCTTAAGCACCTTGCATAAATGAAAGCATGTGAGATTTAATATAATCAATGATTTTTAACTTTTAAAAAGCTATAATATGATTTTCTAGAATCATGTATGTTCCAAGGACAAAGTTTCAGACAGATATGTACCAAAACCAAGTCCAATAATGTATAACTATATAAAGATAATTATGATCTTGATGTAGACCTTACATAATTACATTCTTGAAATGATACGCTAAGGCATAGCTCCTTAAGTTCTGTGTCTCATGGTTATTCCGTTGACTGCTAGTTTTGAAGAATTATTAGCAATATTGAACTGAGATTTCATATCGCTGTTTTCAACCAAAAGGGTATTATTTACAAACATACAAGTATTTTAATGGAAATGAGATTGGCTTGACTGTTTGATCAAAAATTTGTGGTATATTTAAAAAAAAACCAAAAAAAAACATTTATTTGAAGATATAATTGATATTGGAAACTAATATTTTACCTCATTAGTGTTACAAAATAGAGTAATGTAAATAATATGAACTGTTGGAATTTCAAAGAATTAATTTGCTTTTCACACTATTGGTTGGCTTTTGTTTCTTATAAAGAATCTACATCTACACCATATTGATAATTATTTTTTAAATTAACTCATACTAGTAAGCAATATAATGTTAAATTAGTAAATAAGACTATTATTATATTTTTCATAAGTACCAATTTTTTTAAAGGGTATTTGGAACATCAAAATAATGTAAAACAATAGTATAATTACTTGTTTATTTAGAGATCTTATAACTATTTAATTGAGCATTTGTTGGTAACCTTTGTCTAACGGTAATGATGTGTAAATTTTAATAGTGGATTCTAATAACTGATGTGTTACTATTTGTTAATTTGTTTGAGTATTTAAAGTAACAAAAGGACCGACTAGTAATATTTATATAAAGTATGACTGTATTTATCAAAACCAGCTGAGCTAATGACAGATTCCATAATATATTAATTTTATGAATTAAATTATCTACCTACCTGCCTAAGATTGTGTGCAGGAGATTTTGTTGAAATTATAAAGTCATTTTAAGAGCTTATTTTCATCATTTTTATTAGTACATTTGCTTAAATTTTAATGAAGGTGAGAATACGTGAAATAAAGTCTTGGTTAAATCATGTCCAAAGTAAAAGATTAAAAAAACATTATTGTCTTTAAAATATCGATACGTGTGTATAATACCTACATCTAACCCACAAAGTGGTAGTCATGTAATTCGTGTGGACGGTGGCCACAAAGACGAGAGAAAGGAGCGCGTTTAGAAACAAAAAAAAATATGACCTTTACGGCCAAAAATGCTCGGCAACGTCGACAAGTCATAACATACCTTATCTCCTGGTATGTTTTTCGACGACATGGTGTGTCACCTTTCTGTTCTGTGTTCTGACGTCGTCTTGGGGACGATTTATCCAGAGAAAGGATCTCACTGTTGCCGTGAGAGCCCAGCATACGACACAAAACACTCCACTTTACCAATCACTTGGCCATTATCACTGATCGAAAGATGCATCAAAGCCACAAACACAATAATCGACCCATCGTTTGGAGTCGTAATCAGCACGATTTCCCATTGAGATTCATCGACACAGATAATTTTTCACAACACTATACACAAACACAGCGACTGACAGAAGCTAACTTGATTGAGTTGAGCTTGACGGAAAATGGCGAGGGATGGATGACGTCCCTCCCGCCTCTCGCCCCGCGCATGCCATCTATGTCACTATTAGTTCACAGACGATGGCTAGAGGGCAGCTCTTTACAATAACAAACAATGTCCTTGAGAAACCTAATATATTTAACCAGTAGATGGCAGTATTTTAAGTATTAGGTGGTGGAAAAAAGTTCTAAATAAACTTTTGAGCTTTTTAAAGACGTTTTTTTTATTTTTTTTATCGTAAATAATCATTATATTAATGAGCTATCTAGTCTTTACGACATGAACTCATATTAATCGCAGTTAATTAAAAACATTGTTGATTACGGAGACGACTTTGTCAGAAACGCCATCTAGATATGTAAATATAAAACTTTTATTACTAATTACTAACTACGTTTAATCAATTGTCGATTCCAATATGCCACAAGTTTGTGGATTCAAGTAAAATCGACTAAAAAATAAACATTAAAATAAATCAACTTAAGTCAATTTTACATTAAAACACTATTTATTAAATGAAATTTATTAAATAATTTCTTATTTGAAATTTATTAAATATTTATCCACAATAGTTTACAGAAAAAAAAAAATAATTATTTAATGGAGAGAACGATTTAAATTTTCATACATAGCAATATATTTCTTAAAATATTTGCCCGAGAATTATTTTTTCTATAGACTTGGTTTGTTTATTATTTATGTTATATAAGAGTATATTGAGGGACAGAATTAAAAATAAATTAAGAAATAGAAAAACTATTTTACGTAATCGACTAAGTTACAACGATATTAGATAGGAAATGGTTATGGAACTGAATATTTTAAAACGTCACTAACATCCGCCCCGCAAAGAGAATTTGCAAAATGGTGGAAGGAGGCGTGGATATAGATTTATACGCCGACGATATTGAATCTGATTTTAATCGCCAGGTAAGGAAATATTTTGTGTGTATTATTGACATTCTTTTAGTTCCGGTAAAATAAAATCCGGCGTTTTATGATCTGGCGTCGGTTTGGTAAATAAATTTGTTTGGTCGGTTTCCTTCAGGACGATTTCGGCGGTGAAAATGTGGATTTATACGACGATGTGATCGCCGCACCAGCAACAAAACCCGATGACGGCGATGGACCTCCAAACCCGGCACCGCAGCACCAGCATCCTCCGGAGGAAACCAACGGCAGCGTCCCATATCACAACAACGCATCCAACCACGGCCATCATGGCCGCCGTTTTCAGCTTTACGTCGGCAACCTAACTTGGGTTTGTACATGATTTTGTCTAATTTAGATTATAATGTAAATATAGGAGTTTATTGTTTTCGATGTTTGTTTTCCTCTTGGTAACGAGTAAAACAGATATCTACAGGACTGCCTTCCCTACTCAGATTTTGTTACTTGGCGTTAGGTACCCGTCATTGTAATTTCATTGTTTTACATAAGCTAAAATATATATATTAATATATTATGTCAATAAATTTGTTTAACAGCTAGTTCTGGATTGAGTTTGAACTAAGTAATTAACCCAAATATTTATAAACACTAAAAAAACTTGAGTACTTAGATCAAACTCCCAAGACTTTGTAGAAAGATTATATAAAATTTACAAAGTGTCTATTATGAATGTTGAAATTGTTTAAAACTCGTCTATTTTTATGTTGTATGTCAATAGAATAAAATATAAACCAAAATCCTGTTAAATCTATTATGCCTTGTATGTTCAATTATTATTTCGTTTAGCTCATACTTGAACTGCAAAGTCCAAATTTGTTGTTATCTATAGTGTTAGTAAAGAATATTAAAAGAATTGTATTTTGACGAGTACTCATATTCTAAATTCTATTTCTTATTTATTTAATGTTACTGAAATGAAATCATTTATAATTACTTCAAAGCTAAGTACCATTATCTGAGCGAAGATGGCAAGTCCAAATAAGACCACATGAAAATTTAAATATAAATAATGCTGTTACTTATCTGTTAATACAGCAATTTAGCTATGACAAGTTTTTTTATTAATTGAAACAATCATAAACTATAACATTTAAGTTTTCATTTGGTTGCTGTACTGTTTATTTAGTAAATGTGCATCTGTGAATTTCGAAATTAATATTGCACAGCCGCACATATCAGTCTTGGGCCTTATTTTTATTGGTTCTGATTAATTGTGTCTAAAGTAGATGTTCTAGTGAAATGAGGCCCTAATTAAATATTTGTTTGGCTAAATATCTTAACTAAAATGAAAACAGTATAGCAAAATTATGTGTCATAATTTATAAGGAGAAATGTATCTTCCTAATAATTGCATAAATAATATGATTGAACTTGGCTATTGTTGACCATGGGCAAAATGCGCGCTAAAACCAGTGGCCATGAGTGGGCATTTCTGTTTATGGATAAACTATTTAATGCCTTAAAAAACAAAATATAAATAAAAATTAGAACTAGATGGTGTCCTGGACCTCTCCTTCCAAGCTATATTGGCCAATTATAAACAAAGTTATTAAAATTTCTGGCTTTTGGATCTATAATTTTGCTATACTTTACACAGAGAAGCAAAAACAAGGTCGTGTTTTGTAATTTTTGGCAATCTAATTAAGTTAAAATTGTCAGCTTTAATTCATTTAAGTTACATGTGTGAAGGTATTATTGTTTACATATAATTAATTTAAATGTAGTGTCAATTGTATTATGATCTCTTCCTACTTGTGGTTTAGGATTTATTGTTGCCTAATACAATAGAAAAATAATTTGTTTATAGTGTCAGAATAAATAGTTAAACAGTTTGTTAAATGTAATCTTTTAAATTATTACTGTATACCTAATACACAGCTTGTTTTTGCTTCATGATTATAAAAAAGATATATATTGAATATTTTAGTAGTAAATTTTTCACACAGTTTTTGTTTCACCCAAACCATCATCATCATCACAACTTTTTAGAAATTCTGTGTGGACTAATTTACAATACTACATGAATATTTTTAGTTTATTTTTGCACTAATCAAGGAACAAAATCTTCAAGTAAAGATTTAATTCCTAGATATAATGTATTCTGCTTTTTGCAGATGTTTAACTTGTGATATTTTTATTAACTTGTTCTATTGTTTTCATATTTGAAATTTTATAGAAATTCATATTTATACTCGAGTTATATTTTACAAAGAGATATTTGCACATAAAAACATGAATTATGTTATGGCATGCACAACTATTGAAATAATAGAAACAGTTGTGGTGATCAATAGCAAAATGCGAATTATTTTTGTCTAGCCGTTCACCTGAATTAAGATATATTTAATACTTTGTAAATGGTCGAGTTTTATAATTTTTTATACATTCCACTATGTCGATTCAGTTTGAGTCTTACGTTAAAAATAAGACAAGTGAGCCAGTTTCTCCTTTAAGCTACCTTGTACACACTTGTTGCTTTTCTAAGTGTTAGCCATGTTAATTACATTATTGTAAATATCTCTTTGGTGTTTTGTTCAATCAGTGATGAACATTGGAGGAGGAGGTTGCCATTTGTTTGTTCTTGTGATATTAGGTTTATATTTGGCATGATTGATGATTGTTTTGTGGTATGACTTGGGGAAGTGTGGCACTAGTATAAAATATGATAAGTTTCCATTTTTTTACCAATTAAGATGTTGATGAATTATATGGTATAATGCCTATTTAAAGGTGGAACTGAGAATCTACATAATTTTGTACACCCCCAAAGTTGTATATTATGAAAGATGATGAATGGTTGATGAATATGTATTTATGTATTAGCTCATGTAACATACTATAGATATCCCTCACAGTGATTACATGTTAAGTACACATTTTCTGAATACTTTGCTTTATAAAAAAAAACACTATGTCTTTGCACATATTTGGATAAATATGAGTGTTCTGTTTGACATCACATAATAATAACTTACAAATATTGTCCAAATGGTTGTCTGTTATCGTCGTCTACATGGCTTTAGTCAATAACATAGAGAATATATGTGTCACATATTTGTCTAGGCTATTAATTAGTTAGAGGGGCATAGAGAGAGCAGTGAGTTCAAAAACATAATTTCTTACAAGTAGTAAAATAGTGTTATTTGCCTGTTTAGACAAGCTTGTCACTTGATAATTGGAATCTTGGGGCAAGGACTGCATGAATGTCTGTAAATCTTAAGGCGCTGCCCCGAGCAAATGACCTTCGGTTAGAAGTTTTAACCTTTTTTTAGTTTTTCTTTTTTTTTCTTCAATTGTAAGAGACATTTAAAAAGAAAATGAGACGTGCTCTCACGTTGAGAGCCTACGGCGGCCTGCAGCCTCGCCTCCGCGACTGTATTTCTGCAGTAAATTTGACCATTTTTTAGGAATAAATTGAATTATATAATAAATCTTAGGTCTTTAAAAAAAAAAAAAACGTATAAAATGTTTAGATTTAAATTCTCCATCAGTTGGTATAAGTAACATTAAAAAAACACGTGTACCTCACGAGGACATGCAAGGAATAAATTTTGATAGACCATTTTTAAAATGAGTACTTACTAATTAATATTTGCTGCATTAAAAAAAAAATCCGGATATTTTAAAGTCAACATTATTAGAGAATGATTTGCTAGAACAGTGCATTTGATATGTGTTTCAAATATCGAGTTTATAGCTTAGTAAAACACGGCTTTTGCGCATTTTGCTCGGGGGAGCGCCTTAAATCTGGTGTTGCCCAATATTCTGGTTTGGTTGACTTATGTATTTTACTTGACTAATGTTTTTCTTTATCAGGTTTTCAGAGGTAAGATGTTTGAGCTTGTTTCGCGTAATTATGTAGCCAACTTTGTCCTATTTTTAATATATTTTTTATTGTTTCCCTTCCTTTTTTTGTTCGTATAAACTGGACAGATGCGTAACACATTTTGTCTGTATTGCGGTTGGAGCATGTCCACATTTATGTGTAAACTTTAATTTACTAATTTTACAAATTCGTAAATTGTTCAAATGTACTTTTCTAGTACAATTCCTAATAATGTACCATACTTACTAAACAATTGTATTCATCCGGGCGAAAATGAAAAGAGGAGTCGCAATATTTCAATAATATTATTATTGTAGTGTTTAGTTTCAGTTATGTAAAATCATTATAAAATTATGAAGATTCGCGTCGTTATACGTACCTAATTTATGTTTTCTGTCGCGATTGTGTTTCGTAATTTTTTATAAAATTACAAGGTTTGTAAGTAAAGTAATCCGTATTGTTATATTCCCTGTAACAGGTATAATATTATTGGCAGATGTTATATAGCATATACATACATTGTAATAATGCTAAATTCTATATTACTGATGTAATATCTTCCTGCTTAAAATATTTTATTGTTAGTTGATACTTATATGAACCCTGTTTAGTTTGGTATCTGTCACTTAAATTCATTATATTGGTTTGAATAAACTAAGTCGTTATACGAATTAATTATGTAAAAAGTTTGTACGAAATGAGTTAATTATCCTTCTTTGCTGTTTAGAAGGAATTCCTGTCCCGTTTGAGAGCGATGGAGTCTGCAGTTTTGCGAACTGCCTTATTTATTTATCTTGATACTGCCAATATCTGTGATAAATTGATGAATGATAATAAAAACATGGTTACAAAGAAAACTGTTTCCTTTCTCCCGACGTCTCCTGTTACGCAAAACGAGAACGTACTTACCTACCTTTTAAAAGAACTAAGAAAGTGATACATATTCCTACTAGGCTTCATGTTGACGGACTATATTGATAGGTTTCGTACTGACGGACTCTACAATAAAGTAGATTAGGCTTTACAGACGCTTCGAAGTAACACGCTTGCTTTATCAGTTCAACACAGACAGAATTTAGGTGCAATATGTTAGAAATATCGGTGTTATAATAGGCATAGGCGCTTAAAAAGGTATACTATTGGACGTGCAGATCCATTCGCCAAAGTTGCGGATGGCTTCATCACGTATGTATGCAACATGTCGCTTAGTTGCTCTTTGTATCGTGGTTTAGTTTTGGATAACACCTTTTACAGTGGGCGACGGATCAAGACATAGCTAACGCCGTCGGAGACATTGGCGTTACCGATTTCCAAGACGTGAAGTTCTTCGAGAATAGGGCGAATGGACAGTCGAAGGGGTTCTGCGTCATATCCCTCGGCTCTGATCAGTCCATTAGGATGGTAATGGACCGTCTGCCCAAGAAAGAGATACACGGACAACATCCAGTCGTCACATTACCCACTAAACAGGTAAATAAATGGTTGCACTGCCTGCAACTTACTTTAATTTTATTTTCATATTGCCAGACAGAATGTTTGGGAAATTATATGCATGTAAGTTTTTGGGTTCCAACAATCTTAACAATTTGTTAAGTTGTGAGTTATGTGATACATAAATGGCTTATTAGATTCAAGTCTCAGTCACGGTAATAAAAATAAATAGACGAACATCAACAAGAACAAGAGTTTCTAACTAATAGCATTTCGGGATATGATATTTAAAATTACTCGTTACATAAAACATGTTGCTGGGATGAAAGAATATGTACGGAATTTGAAATTCTTGAGAAGTTACTTTGTTATTTGCAGGCTGGAAGATTTTTTATCTTATACATAGGTCATCACGGAATATATTGTATTTGATTACGTTCCTAAGTGATCGAAGAATTCTTATCGTAGACACTAAATCAGGCAAAACATCTGTTATCGTAGTTTGCGAAAAACGTTAATTATGATACAATTTTTCTTTTTAATCGATTTCTAAAACCGAATAATTGTGATCTCGATGTTGTAGATGCATGTTTGTTAGCGTACAATGGGCGTATATTCCACAGGCACTGAACCAGTTTGAGAGTCAGTCTAAGACTAGATCTACACCACCCGGACCTAACAATCCCGGTATGAGAGGACCCCACCCGGGCGGACCGCCTGGACCACACCCTGGAGGTAAATATCACAAAGACATACAGATTCAATTATAATAGGTAACAAATAAAGAGTTGTTTTGATAAACAAAGAGATCCTTTAATATTTATTGAGCACTTAAACAAAAGTATCAAGTGCGATAATAGACATTAAATTTTTTCAATAAAGCATGTTGTTTTCCCTTCCCGCATTGCGAAAATTTATCTGGGAGTGCAGCAGAGTAAGAACTCATTTTGGGCAAAAGGGAATTCGTGTAATTAGCAATATTTAAATGCTTGTACCTTGTACTAGCTGAAGAATACTTTTAGTTGAAACAATTAAAAGTTAGTATAAGGTGATATACAGGGTGTCCGGTAAATAGTCCGACAAACTGTGGTGGCTGATACCCTAGGTCAGGTCCTATCAAATGAACACAACATATATGTTCCCCGAAAAGTTACAGGTTTCGAGTTACAATCGATTTTAGGAAATTTTAGAATTTTCTACCTTTCATCAGACTTTTCCATTTTTCTTGTTGATTAATAGCTTTCGTAATAATTTTTGTTCATCCAATTAATCTTGAATAATTACTCTACGCTTTAGTAAGTGTCATATTTATCTAAAAGAAGAATATATTGACGAAAACGCCATTCGTTTAACAATTTTCACTTTTCGTTTTTCTAACTGCTCAACTTTGAGCTGTAGTGGTGAAAAATAAATGTATGTAGGAGTTTTGTACAACAATCTTAAAAACTTGCTTGAATATTGGTGATTTTGGGAAGATATAATACTTGCGTATTTTCCTTACTAAATTTGACAAAACAAGCTGCTGAAGTACACATGGGCTTATTTGTTGAAATATTACTAATGTAAATCTGAGGAAATTCAATTTTGACATTTTACCGCGCTATTTTGATGCCAGCATGACATGGTGAACTGGTGAATGCAAGTATATTGATAGAAAACCTAAACGAAACCTAAATTTTATTCGCTAAGTCTGTCTCTAACGTCAATGTGCAGACTAGTTAGGAATACATATACAAAGAGGGCACGAGACGAGAGACTTTATTACGCGATCTATATTACGATGTGGTGGTGGAATGTGGTTCCATGTCGTGGTGGCCTAAAGGTTAAATGAACGGAATTGTATGAACGAGGTTGCAGGTTCGAACCCAGACAAGTACCAATGTGGCTTTTTCAAAGTTATATGTACTTTCTTATTCTAAGACACTTCTGACAAACGGTGAAGGAAAACATCGTGAGGAAACCTGGATTCCAAAATTTCTGATCTGAAATCGCCAATCCGCAGAGAGCATGAATGGTGATCAATGCTCGTGCCTTCTCTATATGGGAAGAGGCCTGTGCCCAGCAGTGGGACGTTTATAGGCTGGATTATTATTACGATATTGTGTGTATTTCGGGTAAGTCTATTACAAGATATAGGTAGTTTTAAAAAGAAATGTTGAGTTCCTTGGCAGATAAAGAGTAGCACTAATAGATTACATAAACTCAGACTTCTTCGGCGGTGGTCCTAACGGGCCAGGCCCGAACGGCCCCCGCATGATGATGGCGGGCGGCGCACCGCACCACCAGCTGCGCGGGCCGGCGGGCGGCGGCCACCACCCGCACGGGCCGCACCCGCACGGCCCGCCGCACCACCTGCCGCAGCACCAGGGCCCGCCGCCGCACCACCTGCCGCACCAGGGCCCGCCGCCGCACCAGGGCCCGCCGCCCAGGGGACCGCCCATGCAGGTACACACCACCACGGAGGCCAAAAGCCTACCCTCCTACCATGCTGTTGTGGGTCAGCTTTCTGTCTCACTGGGTTAACGGAGTACCCTGTTCTGTACAAAGCGCTTATCGTATTGATTGTCAGTAATTATACAACTAGAAAGATTCTTCATTTGTTCATTGTGTTTGTAAATAAATAAACTATATCTTCGTTCTTTGTTCATTTATTATGTAAAACTCCTGTCTCTTAAAGTTACATTTCAGTCAACATTTCCAATTAAAATATTTTCGAAAAGAAGTGTAACAACAACAAACTCTCTATTTTTTTATTACCAGTTTAAATTTTGAAAACATTCTGTGTGTCCTCAGTTCCAAGGTCCACCTCAGCTGCAGCGCGGTCCAGGTGGTCCTGGCGGACCGGGTGGTCCGGGAGGCCGTCCGGGCCCGGACTGGGGCCCCCGCGGGCCTCCACAGCAGTTGCCGCCGCACCCCGCGCCTCAGTACGGCCCTCCGCAGCACCAGATGCCGCATCAAATGCCGCCGCCCCATCCGGTAAGAACATTTAACATAATATATGGTTTTTATGGTGAAA
Organism: Autographa pulchrina; assembly: GCA_905475315.1. NCBI lineage: Eukaryota > Metazoa > Arthropoda > Insecta > Lepidoptera > Noctuidae > Autographa > Autographa pulchrina. The sequence continues at coordinate 4,147,170 of FR997775.1, forward strand.
CCGATAGATTTTGCTTTAGAATTTATGCTTGTATAACGGTAATTTGCTATACATTGACAGTTCATTACTGCGATTATATCATATACCAAAAACTTTATAATTTGTCTACTAACTTATTCTCATTTCATCATTATTCGTATTTAACTCTATATTCCGTTATTTGTCGCACTCAACTTATCCATATTATTGGCATATTGATACTGACGAGATGGGTTTCCAGGGCGGTGGGGCGGGGCTCCCGCCGGGGCACGCGGGGCTGGCCGTGCCGCGTGGCCCCGCACCGCTGCCGCATCACCCAGGTATGCCTCCCTACCAAGGTACGCACACTCATTTTACCTATACCTTCTCTAGTCTTACACCTAACACACTAACCCATTACAAATAAGATCATGCTTCACTCAATACCGCTCATTTTTCATTTACGCTAACCCAACCTAACCTATCATTTGTGGCTTATCTTTTATGTTATCATTATGTTTTTTGAGTAATTCGTGCTATTTACGCACATAACTTTATGTTGTACATGTCATTTGTACATACATAATAACAACTTAATAATGCTCAGGCATAATCAGAATATGGGTTATTTGCTATAGGAGCATAATATGCTTCTATAGCAAATATTATTTTCTATAGGATCTTATGTGCTATAATATGTTATGTATTACGCACACCTTAAAGGAGACGTAATGTCTATAGAAAATCTAAAATTCTTGACCACATAAAATAATACACTTGAGGTGTCATTATTATTATAGGATCACTCATTATCTAAATCATATTGTCTTTAAACAAAAAAGTTAACATACTAATTATAGATTAGATTTATATAGAGATATGTGAATCTTAATGCCTTCACTAATTAAAGAGGAATTATAAGAAGAGAGTCTGTTGACCAAAGAAATATCCAATCCACTTTCTAACTAAAACAGTTCTAATAAATAATTTTACAAGGCTAATTTTCTCTTTACTAAACTACTAATTGGGAAAGCATATTATTAGAAAAGCTGTTAATTGCTGGCAGCTGACACATTTGATTTTACATATTATTACTATTTGAGCCTCAATCATCCCACTACAGGGCAATATCTTCACCTTCCCCATTTAAGTTTTTCATCTCCTCACATATAATATCTTTAAGCATGGGTATAAGCAAGCATATAAAGTGTCGTGTCCGTTGCCTGCAGGCGTGGGCGGCGGGGCGCCGGCTCCGCACGTGAACCCCGCGTTCTTCGCGCAGCAGCCGCCCGTGCAGCCGCCGCCCGCCGTGCAGCCGCCGCCGCAGCCTGGCCCGCCTGGTAACACACTCACTCATCACTGATCTAAACCAGACCTTAACATCTAGCTAAATCATACCAAATATTTCACTGGGGTTGTACCTCGATGGGAGTATGCAATTTTTTTAATATTTACACGATAAAAAAGACCAGAAATAAGAATGCTGAATAAACTATAGGACACCTGGATTTTGGCGTACAAAAAAAACATCCTATATACTACTGTTTAAATCAATGATTTTAAATGAAGAAAGCAGCAAGGATATGGCAAGTAATGAGGAAGATGAGCATGTTTTTTTTATCATCTAGAAAAATCAAACTAAAAATTAGAAAAACAATGGTGAAAAAATTTTAGCGATATCTCAAAAACTCTATTTTTTACGAATTTTTAAAGTCGGGCATTCTTAAATGTAGTTTTGGTTCGCCCGATCAACGCGTGACGTCACAACGCCCGTCCTCCGCTCCCGTACATACGATCTCGTGCAGTATTTTTATGTTACTCGCATATTTTTCTAGATTTTGCTAAATATGGAAAAAAGACTAGCGTATAGTTACTGAATAGTCTTCTTTGTACTAAAACAACAGTTAGCACGCCAAAAAATATATCTTTACAAGCTTTTATTTAACATTCAATGTATACGTTTGTACCTACAGCTACGAGTGGAATCTTGCAACTTAATTTTGAAACAGATATCTTTAACCGATTGAGCTGAAATTTTGTATATCTGTTAAGTTTAGATGACAATATAATTTGATAGTACTTTCGAGCTGATCTGATGATGGCGCCAGAAGGTGGCCAGAGGAACTCTCTAACTAAATGACGTAATCGCATCGCGTTTGGGCTTGTTTCATAAGTCTACACTATTACTGTGAGCTTAGCTAAATTTGAAGCTTGTGTTTAAAATTAATTTAAGTATATTAGAAACTGAAAACCGATTTGTGCCCGAAATGACAAAAAAAAAGTATGTGCTCGTGTACGTATGTGTACGTGTTGTAAATTAATGAAAAGGAAGAACAAGTCGTCATTGTTGCAAAGATCGTTTCAATGTCAAAAATAATGCTTAAACTTTATTTCTATCTATAGCGGCCCGTCCCGGCTTCGCACGAGTATTTAACAAACATTTTAAAATATATTAATTTTAATACACACACACACAAACACCTTTTTGAATGGGGTTCAAAAAAAGAGTAGGTACATTAAATTTCATTATAAAGAAAATTTGATTATTATTGTTTTTTTTATTATTGTTTATGTATCTTTCTATTACATTTTATATTTTATTATTTCTTAACGTTTACTCCCTTCCCGTATTCCAGTGACGTCTACATCGCATAGTTAGCCGAGCGGAGAGAGCGGCCACCATTAACCAAGCGACTTTTTTCTAATACTTACACTTTTGAAAAACACACTTACGTAAAAAAACATGTTTTATTTTTTTTGTTTGGTTGTCTGCCTGTTCCGGGTAATATCTGAAACGGCTGGACCGATTTTGACAGAACTTTCAGTCACAGATAGATAATGCAATAGGAAGTTTAAATTTTATTTATTTTTCAAAGGGGATTTTGTAAAACATTGGGGCACATATACTACTGAATATTTAGCATTCCGCTGCTTTTCATGTTCTCGAACATGAGCAAAATGTTCAACATGAGAAATCTACCTATCTATACTGATATTATAAAGCTGAAGAGTAAGTTTGTTTGATTGAACTTGCTAATCTTAGGAACTACTGATTCAGACTTTATAACACTACGCTGCACCCAATAGGGCGAAGCATCAACGGAAAATGTAACAAAAACGGAAAAATATCCCTATTTGTGAACTTCCGTTGCGTGCGCAGCGTAAACAGTTAAAGTTAGGCAAAAATCATGCATGACGAAATTGTTCCTCTTTAAAAGTTCTAAAAAAAAGTCAGGGACGACATATGGCTATCTTTCAAGATTTACTTACTATAACCGTATTTTTATGGAAATCAAAGTTTTAAATTAATTAATTATTTGCGAAGACGTTTTCTCAAAATAATATTAATCCTTATACAAATAAATGTGATATTAATCACAAGTATTTAATTGTGAACAAAATTGTCTTCGACATTACTTGATTTCAATCAACATCTTAGGAGGTATCATAATTTTAAAATAACTACCGGCCGGCCCGAGCGCCCGTCGCCTGCGGTAGGGTGATGTGACGTCACGACAGATTCCGGCCGGCTCAAAAATTTATCGGGAGATACGAAATTGAAAAATTTATAAAAAAATAACTATTTGAGATATCGACATAATGTTTTCGCAGTTATTTTTTTATTCACCTATATTTTTCGATAAGCCAATAAAAATGCGGTTTTTTTTTATTTACATCTTCCTCATTAGAGTATTTTCCAAAATCAATGTGACTGAGCACCATTATGATGTAAAAGTATTTTTATAACAAAGTATGTTAGTCTGTATTATGTCTATAATAAATTGCCTGTTCAGGTCCTGGAGCACCATACGGGCACCCAGCGCACGGCGCGCCGCCACCCACACAGGGTCCGCCACCTACCGCGCGGCAACCTTACGGAAGACCTCCACAAGTCAGTTATATTTTATCCTTCTAGTTATCAAAGTTACGACATAATATATACGAGATATACGTGTATGTAAGATGCCATAATAAATATGTGGTTGTAAGGGATTACAAAGGGTGTTAGGATACACCATGCTTCCTTTGTTAAATTGGATTTGGAACGGCTTAGTGACATATTTATATAGGTGTAAAATTTTTCTTTAATTAAGGCTGAAAAGTAGGGTGTAACATTGTACTTCTTTGGTATAAAGACATTGTGCATCCTTACATGGTTTATTGGTGTGAGAAGAGTTGTAATTAACATGGTTATGTGTGTGTGTGTTCAGAGTTACCCGCCGGCGGCTGAGGGCGGTCGCGGCGGGCACCACGGCGGCGGCATGGGCGCGCACCCCGCGCACGCGCCGCACCCCGGCCACGCGCCGCACGCCGCGCACGCGCCCCACGCCGCGCACGCGCCGCACCCGCCGCACGCCGGCATCAGCGAGGCCGAGTTCGAGGAGGTCATGTCGCGCAATCGCACCGTCTCCTCCAGCGCCATCGCCAGGGCAGTCAGCGACGCTGCCGCCGGAGAGTACGCCTCCGCGATAGAGACGCTCGTCACTGCCATCTCGCTTATTAAACAGAGCAAGGTAACTGCTGCACCTACTTACTTGTACATAATTATACTTTTTTACTTTCAGTATATAATTTTTGGCTAGTTATTACATACAAAGAAATTTTCTTACTAAATTTGAGATTTTTGGAAAGGATATACTATGTACTTGAGAAAGTAAAAGAAAAGTATAAAGTTATGTAATATTATGAGCATATTGTCCAGGTGGCCCACGACGATCGCTGCAAGATCCTGATCTCGTCCCTCCAAGACACGCTGCACGGCGTAGAAACCAAGTCGTACGGCAGCGGCGAGCGGCGGCGCTCCCGCTCGCGCGACCGCGACGCCCGCGCACATCACCGCGCCCCCCGCCGCCGCGAGCGCTCCGCCTCCCGCTACCGCGACCGCAGCCGCGACCGCGACGACCGCGACAGGTACGCTCCCTCCGCACTGCGACCGGAAGACACTGCGCAACACCTGCAGACAAAGTAATCCTTAACAACCTGATTATTTATTCAATAACACGCCGTTCCCTCACTATTTGTAGAGAAAACTACACGATTTCTAGGGTTTTCGCGATTAAACTAATCCGCTAGATTTGGTAGTCATGACGTCTCTTGCGCTAGAAATTTAGCATTAATGAAATATTGCGAATGCATACAAGTTTCCGCCTCTGCTCACTGCTTATGGCTGTTTAAGTGCAAAAAATAAATTCTAGCTAGTATGTTATGTATTGTAAGTGTAAAAAAACTAGGTAGAACGAAGAAACTTAGGTATTACGTAATGAGCCCCGCTCGCGCCATATTTAATGACCTGATGCTGATCGGGCAAGGATCAAGCAGTGAAAATTGTTTACGTGTGTTCCGACCACTTCTAGATGGCCTATGTTGTCGTATTGTCAGGATTGTATCACCTCAAGTGCAGGACCGTAGCCTAATACAATCGTAAAGTATTACTGACGCTATGCCCTTGCTTGCAGGTACAGGGAACGGTCGAGGGAACGCGATCGTGAACGCGACCGCGATGCGTAAGTGTCGCGTATTCCATAACACTGACGCTTTACACACGCACGTTCACCTTCTTGCGTGAACTGACCTATGTTGTAGGGAACACGTAAATAATACATTCTATGTTTATTTGCCTTGGTCAGCATTCGGTCAAGGTCTATTGCCTTGCAGACTTATGTTTGTAGAACATATTTAGGACAGAGTGACTTCGACAGGCTTTAGTACCGTTACCGTATTTTAGGGCTCCATTTAACAATATTATTGTCAGAATTTTAATGTAAGCATATCTTTGTTTCAGGTATTACAGGGATTACCGTGACCGTGAACGCGACAGGTCCCGCTCCAGGGAAAGGGAACGTGCGGATCACTACAATAGGGGCCACAGTCGAGAGGAAAGGTAAGCACATTATGATGTTGTATTTTTGTTTGGAGGGGAAGATTCCTGCACAGAAACAAATATATGCATCAGCTGGTGTGAGGCGTGACACCGCGCTGGACTAAGCTCAGTTAAGGTCACAGCACATATAAACGTAACGTAAACGGATCGTAACCGTATAGCCTTTCACCTCGCCGTCAACCAGGCGTCAACCTTACGTAAGCACATCCACTCGGCTACGGATAGGTGACGCCGCGCTTACGACGGGGGACGCCTCGACTTTGTCTGAGAAATGGCAATAATTAAATTCAGCCCCCGTAGGTATTCTATAGTGCTCTGATGAGGACAGCACGTTCGGCAACGCACGCTGTGGGAGGGGCGCGGAGCGTGGACGAAGAGACGTAAGCTAGGTAACGGAGTGATGTATGCGAGGCGACGGCTATCCGTAAGCGCGGCTACGGATAGCGGTAAGCGCGGCGTTCGCGAGCTTGTCCCGAGGCGAGGCGATTACGTTACGATTCCCATTAGTGTGCGTTGCAGTAGGGAGTTTCATACAAATAATACTGAACGGCTCGAGTTGATACGGTTACGATCCCTTTCCGAGTTGATATATGTGCTGTGACCCTTAGCCAGCCACTTGCGAGCACGAATAATAGCGCTATACATAATGTATGATTCTAGCAAACATTTTCAAATAATGCAGCTGAATGCAAATAAAAAGCTGATTACATGGCAATGTAACTGACTCCTATATAGTTTTCATGTTTCTGAACAATGTTGTGTTGTTAGGCCACGCAAGTCGCCCGTGGAGCCGGCGGCGGAGGGCGGCGCGGGCGACGCGGCGGGCGCGAAGTCCCGCGCGGCGGCGGCGCCCTACTACGACGAGCGCTACCGCGAGCGCCGCGAGCGCGAGCCGCCGCCGCCCGAGCGCGAGCGAGACCACCGCCGCGACGCCAGGCACTAGCCGCACGCTACATACCACACCCACGTGCTGCGACCCATGTACCACAACACACAACTAATCATTCTGCTCTGCGATGAACCTTACTGCACGGAACCGCAACTTCTGAACTAGTATCTTTTTGTCGATTGGAAAGCGAGTACAGTAATCGTGCAATGGATATTTTCACGTTACTGTCGGAAACCGGTCTGCAAATTTTATGTGAAACTGTTTATCGGAATTATTAGTTGTGTTTAATTGTATATGCGTCGTAGATTGGGTCACTGAACTCACTATAGATCAAATTCTCGGAGCAATAAGATAGACAATCATAGATTCCTGTTAACGCTGAGTGAGCAAACGGGTGACGGATTATATATACCTGAAAGTACACAATATCGTGTACATAATATAGTGCAACAGAAAAATATATTTTATTTTTGCAATGGACTGGAAACTGGCTTTTGTCTTCTCAAGACCAGTGAAATAACGACGATTTTTTGTCGTATTTAAGCCTTATAGAATTGACAAAACAATTTATGTAAGTTGACATTATATATTTCTTGTTGTTGGCTTATATCTTGTTGAATTATAAGCATTAGAACCAAAGGGTTAAAGAAAGTCGTTTTAATAAACTATTATTGTATAAATGCTATACCTACTCAATGGAATTATTACAAAACTGTGTCAATGTTTTGTTTTATGTCTTGAATCCCGTAATTATTTTGAACAATAATAAATAATTTAACACCAAAATTAACATTCCAATTTTCTCGCCCTTCGCCCAGCTACAAATTTGTGAATTTTGTTTATTCAACCATTGATTTTAAGATTTTTAAGTTTAGACTGCATATTTGTAAGCAGTGAAAAATTGTTATTCAAAATTACCTTCATTCAATTCAAATAGTGAAATTCCATGATTACAATAAAATCTTAGTCTATCTTATTACTGTTTATTAATTTCCTAACGGTTTAATCATTGTTTTTCAATAGGAAATCTATCAGTAATGCTGTAAGGATTAGTCATGTAAGTTTTAAGATATTCACATATGGTTTGTTCCATATGATTAGATTATGACACTGATTTAGATGTTAATTAAATAAATTGATGTAATAATACTAATTGTTGTTTGTTTTTTCCGAATCCATTAAGAATATTAATGTCCAGGTAACACGATTTTTCACATCTATAGAATATACACAAGAATTAGAACATCTCTTCACAAAAACATACATTATATTTTATTTACCTACACACATCTCTACACACAACCTAATTTTAAGCGTCATGTAACAAATGTAGTGATGTAGTACACAACTGCGAGGGTGCTATAAACATTAAATACATTTAACTATACACAACATAGATGGACTTAAATTTTACATAAAATATCAATTATCATTTATTGTTACATATCTATACATATAATAAATCTGTAGAAAAGTCATTTTTGTACATTGAAGAAATTGAAAAAAAAAAAATAGCCAGCGTGTTAACGGAGAACCCATTTCCATCATTTTTGAAATTTTTGTCTGTTTGTCTGTTTGTATGTTTGTTTGTGCACAGATGTCATCACGTAAAATCTACGAATTCAATGCAGACAATGTTTATATACAAAAATTATACACAACTTGAGGTATAACTTAGTTTTTGTTTCATCGAAATCGGTTCACTCTATCAAAAGATATGATTAATTTAGTGAGTTCAAGAAGTAAAATATTACAACACGCAATTCAGTACAGTACTTGCATTACAACTCTCTTTTGCCGGGGGTCAGATTTCATGTTACAGTATCAAACATAAACTACTTAATCGAATGGTGTAAAAAATTGAGAGGTTGTTTTCAAGAAATCGTAGATGGTTGTTAGCTATGTTGAAACATGCTATTGAATCTAGCTGATAAGGGGTGAAGCTTTAAATTTCCAAAATAATTTTCTCAACTGCACACATAAATTGGCATTATTGACAGATAAACAAGAGGGTAACCATGGCAGACTGAGGTAGCCATAGCAATCTTCAATTTGATTAGTACCTATATTTTAGTGAACTAGCTATCGAAGTAAACAGCTTGGCGGTTGAACGATTGGAAATAAGTGATCTTGCTGCAAGTTCAAATCCAGTTGTTAATGTTTGTATTTTTTTTCATGCGTCCATTTTCTTATATAAGATTGAATTTTTTGATACCCAAGTTCAAATCTCAGTAGAGCTAACTCTTTTTGTGTTTTACTACCGTATCTTTTTTAAGTAAAAAAATATTTGTAACATTTTGTTGTATTTTTAGTCGCAATAAACGACATCTTTAAGTCGTGAACTTTTTCTCAACCGATATAATTATAAACTTACAATTATTTAGTGTTTGTATTTACTAATCTTCGTAGGTAAGTTTGTTCCTCATTGCTGATCATGGAGGAACAAACGTGCCTGGCATATACCGTAAAGTGATTCACCGTGACTTGAAAACGTAAGCTTCCCCATAGATCATTTTATAGTTGGTTAAAAACTTTAATCCACTTTTAAACTATTTTTCCAACATAATGTGTAATGTTTTCTATTGGTCATCTATATTATATTCCATGGACAAGATCTTTTTGTATTTGTTATTTATTTTCTTTTACCCAAAAACCCAATGATCTTTTTATCACACAATCTTTAGTATGTACTACCTCTTTAATATTCATTAAAAGGTAGCTTGCTTCTCATGTAGGTTTTTATGCGTAGGTATATGATGTTTTATTTATGTGTTTAAATTTCATAAAGTTTTTGTACCCTTTTGTAACCAAAACCCTAAATAAAATAAACTTTCTATCGCATTCTCTACATTTTAAAATATATACGTACGGTATTTATTAAGCCCATCACCTTATGCTGCACCTTACGCTTAATTAAGCGAATAGTACAGGATACAGCCTCTGACTTTAATCAGGGTAGAATGAGATTGTCCTTGGACAGCTATTACTTAATCTTTCCAAACAAATAATTTTAAACACAGTTTTGGTAATTCTGCCACTGCGCCTCTCAAACCGTACGTCAACTTTTTGTAACTACCTCCTCTTTCAGTTTCATTGGTCTCATGTCAGTCACTGCCTATCTGATATCCACTCTCAATTTAACGGCGTAGTTCAATTTCGAGGTTTCGCACCAAAACCTCGCGCCCAGTAGTCTCACTAGGGACTACGGTACCAACGAGAACTATAGCATAAAAAATGGACTAATTTGTTTTTATGGATGCGGTTTTTGGGTGCCCTTTGCCATTTACTGCCTAGAGCGACAGCTGCTTTCAGTAGACTCAATACAAAAACATTGACCTTCAATTATTGTAACCAATTGTAACCAACTGGGCAACTAAAGCACAAAAGAGAAAACATACTACATATATAAAAAAGAAGACAAAAGAGTCAGTTCAAAACTGCCCAAGGTAGACATATTTTGGACATTGACATCGAAAGCCACCATGAAAATGATAATTTTTTCTCACGGTTCTGGACTTGGAAGATAAATCTAAAATTTTTAAACAAAGTAGCATCAAAACCAATCCTTAAAAGTTTTAAAGGTAAGCTAATTATAAATTATGACGATGGTACTTTTTTATTTTGAGAATTTATACAAACAGCAACATTTGTGACAAAATTTACTCGGCAGTAGGCAGTTCGTGTTAGTGGCCCTCTATATCACAGTCAAATATTTATTCATAAAGATGAATGATAGGTATATAAGCGAACAACGTCGCGGGTGCAGCTAGTTGTTATACTAAAATTGATTATAATTATTGATATTTAAAAGTAAGAACTGACTATTTTCGACATAATAACATACTTGTTGGATTTGACTCTGCCCCGAATGTAAAAGTAACTATCATAACAAACATGTTTAGCGGGAACTAGAACTATCTACGCTGTGGAAAACTGCGAAGCAGCGCTAGGTAACATTTATTGAAAAGAGTACGTCTGTGGCGGATTCGTTACTTACAAAACTAGCTCATTAATTAAATATAAATAACCTTTTTTTAATCGTAGGTACCTATTAGTTTTCTGCAATACTTTTTTCATTAAAGTCTGTTTTTTCTCATGTATCCTAAAGGAATGGGCCACCTTAGTATGAAAACTAATAATTAAAAAAATTAAAAAACACGCCTGCCATGACAAAAAAGTGAACTAAAAAATTAAAAACAAGTCAAATATTTGCAGTCGGGGTAATGAATTGTTCTAAGTAACCGTCCCCCGACTGCAAATATTTAACTTGTTTTTAATTTTTTAGTTCACTTTTTTGTCATGGCAGGCGTGTTTTTTAATTTTTTTAATTATTAGTTTTTTATTTCATACCTTTTAGTGACATAATGACTAATATTGCGCAAAAAAAAAGTCGTTCGGAACCCTTTGCAGGCGATTGCGACTCACACTTGACCATTTTTTAATGTCCACATAGCCTATGTCACTCGGCATAGCTCAAAGCTTCTAATGATACCACAAACATTGAAATCGGTCAAGCCTTTTAGAAGTTATGGTGGAATAAAGAAACTCACAAACATACATACATACATACATACATGAACCCTGAAAACATAACACTCCTTTTTGGGCAGTCGTGTAAAAACTATACCCACGCTGTACAGAAACAAAATAAGGTGAAATAGTGTCTCTAGCTTACGATAGTATGGGTTGCAATACTGTGGGTATAGTCTGAAGTTACGCAAGTGAAGAGTGTCTGGAAGGAAACGGGAAAGGCCATTGCCCAGGGGCCCGATGCGTCAGTGAGTGGCAGGTTAATGAACGTTCCAGTGCACTTGTATTTTTTTTGTCTTGTATTTATACCTAATTTTCGTATTCAGATAATTTTAGTTTAATGACAGTGACTGTTCTTATCTGAATACGAAAATTAGGCACAATAACAAGTACACTGGAACTTTCTAACCTGCCTGTTATGATGTTGATCATCATTTTAAATAAAACATATTGCAGTGTCTTCAAGTATATAATTAATTAACAGTCAACATACCTAATCAGTTACAACATGAGTCCGTGATTCTATCTCTATCATGTCTTGTCTCTGACTCTAGGGATGTCCACACTCTCATAGACTATAATTAGTCTACTCGACTATACTTATAACATCCTTCCCTTTTACATTATATACTTAATCTTATATTAAACTGAACTATTGACATATATACTTACAATATGAACAGTTTTACAATTACAATTTTCTTAGTAAATATTATTCAACAAATATTCAAAGTAGGTACTTACTAGTTATAATTTAGACAAATATTGAAATCCACTAATATATAAAGTAATGATGAGAACTCACATTTTAAGTTACAATCATACAATGCTAAGATACAAATTCTTAATTATTAATTAAACAAAATCTTTAAAATAACTTGGTCTTTTAATCAATCTACCTGATCTTGATACCCTACTATCAGTTGCATTATTATTAGACATCAATTGTCCTGAAGAACCATTGTTCTCTTTAGGTGTAATACTAGTTTGTATGTCTTGTCCTTGAATTCTCTGCTTCTGTACTTCTTGTCCCTCACTATCTTCATAATTTCCTTGATCCCTACTCCTATCATAATACCTTCCTCCTTTAATTAACATTTTCCTATTCCTTGTTATAACATTTCCTGACTCATTTTTTACTTGATATGATCTTGGACCACTACCTTTTCTTATCACTACTCCGCTTTCATAGGGTTTCTTAAAATTCTCATCCTGTATTTTAACAATTTCTCCTTCTCTCAGCTCCGGTAAATTTCTACTTCCTATATTATAATACTTTTTTTGAATTTCCTGTCTTATCAAAAGTTCTTGTTTATAACTATCTTTCTTATCCTGTATTAAATTTAATTTTGGCAAAATTGTTTTAATATTTCTATTAAATAGCAATTCTGAAGGTGATTTTCCATCCATGGTTACAGGAGTGTTTCTATACATTAACAAACCTAAGTATATATCTTTTTTATCATAAATTAACTTTTTTAACAATTTCTTTACAGTTTGTATGTATCTCTCTGCTAAACCATTACCTTGGTGATGTTTTGGACTTATTATCTTATGTTCAAAATTCCATTCTCTAGAAAAACTTTTAAACTCAAAGCTGGTGAATTGAGTTCCTGCATCTGTATAAATTATATTTGGTATACCATGCCTTGCTAGAATTTCTTTAATACTGTCAATTGTACTTTTTGCATATAAATTATCTAATGGTTGTATTTCCACATATTTACTGTATGCATCAACAATCAATATGTATGGTTTTGAATATAGAAAAAATATATCTATAGACAAAATTTCCCATGGTATTTGTGGAATTTCCTTCTCAATCATTGACTCTTTCCTATTTATATTCTGAAAACTTTTACAAGTGTCACAATTTTGTATCAGATCTTCTATCTCTTTACTCATATTTGGCCAAAACACTGAATTTCTTGCTAACACTTTACTTTTTTCTATTCCTAAGTGTGCATAATGTATGTTTTCTAATACTTCCTTTCTTTTAGATTGTGGTATTACTATATTTCTACCTTTTACAATTAATCCTCTAATATTACTCAACTCATCTCTGTAACTATGAAAAATTTTAGCTTTACTATCTATCTGTGACTTATTTTCCGGCCATCCTTCTAGTATATATTTATTTACTGTCATTAATTCCTCATCTTTTGCTGTTTCTAACACTAATTCTTTAAGTTTTTCATCTGATATTCTAAAACTTTCCATAATCATGGCTACATGTGTTTCTACTTTTAGATCTGTATTCTCTTCTGTTTCTAATAAATGAGATCTACTTAAATGATCTGCTACTAATAGTTCCTTACCTGGTTTATAATTTAACTCAAATGAATAGGGTTGTAAAGCCATTCTCATCTTTTGCAATCTTGCTGGACATCTATTCAATGGTTTGGAAAAAATTGATACCAGCGGTTTATGATCTGTCTCTACATTAAATTGACTTCCATACAAATATTGATGAAACTTAGTTATTCCATATAAAATTGCTAAACATTCTTTTTCAATCTGGCTGTATTGTATTTCTGTTTCTGTCATTGCCCTAGAACCATAAGCTATTGGTTTTCCTTCTTGTAAAATTACTGCGCCTAATCCTGCCTTTGAAGCATCTACACTAAGTACTATCTGTTTATTTATATCAAAATAACTCAATACTGGTGGTTCAATTAACAATTTTTTCAAAGTCTTATAAGCTTTATCTTGTTCTTTCGACCATACAAAGGGTACATCTTTTTTAATTAATTGTCTCAATGGTGCTGTTACCTCTGACACATTGGGAATAAATCTTGCTACATAATTAATCATACCCAAAAATCTCAATAATTCTTTTTGAGTTTTTGGTTCTTTCATCTCTACTATAGCTTTTGTTCTGTTATGGTCTATCTTTATTCCTTCCGTTGTTAGTACATGCCCTAAATATTTAACTTCTTTTTTTTTTAAATTACACTTTTTCCTATTAAATTTAATATTATATTCCTGAGCTTTCTTAAGTACTTGTTCTAGTATTTTATCATGTTCAGCTTCTGTTTTCGCATGTATCAAAATGTCATCAATATACATCTCTACTCCATCAATATCTTTAAATATTTCACTAAAAACTCTATGAAAAACTTCTGGACTTGAAGCTAAACCAAAAGGTAATCTATTAAAATGAAATCTTCCAAATGGAGTATTAAATGTGGTTAAGCTTTTACTATTATTTGTTAATTTTATCATCCAAAAACCTTTATTTGCATCTAAGGTACTAAAATAATTGCTTCCTTTTAACTTAGCTATTATTTCGTCAACATTAGGAATCATCATTTGTTCTCTTTTTATCTGAGTGTTTAAATATTGTGGATCTAAGCAAATCCTCATAGCCCCATCTGGTTTAGTTGTCATAACCAATGAGCTTACAAAATCAGTTGGACCTTCTGTTTTACTTATTATTCCTAATTTTTCTAATTTACTTAATTCTTCCTTCAATTTATCTTTCAATTTAAATGGTATGTGTCTAGTTCTTTCAATTTTTCCTTGCCAACCTTCTTTTAACTTAATATCATACTCATAATTTTTTATCTCACCTATCCCGTTAAAGGCATCCTTATATTTCTCTAAAAAATTGAAATTTTTAGTCTGAACACAGTCAATTTTCTCATTATTTGTCCTCTGAATTAAATTAAATGTAATCAAAGTAGGCAAACCTAAAATAGGTACGTAATTACCTTTACAAACGTGAAATTCTATGTTCTCAACCTGGTTACCTATTTTTACTGACAATTTTATTTTACCTAATGTCTCTATTTTCTCATTACTGTAACTAGTCAATTTACAATTAGATTTTTGAAAATTACTTATTCCAAATCTATAACAATCGTTTACAGATATGACATTACACTGTGCACCCGAGTCTAATTTAAATTTTAAGTTTCTATCTAATTCTGTAAAATATACATATTCATACCAGTTCTTTTCTGACTTTATGCTACTTATATTTATGATATACATACGACATGACTCTTCACTATCGCTTGATTCACTCTCTTGAACAGCTTTTACATCTCTTGCTCTACATTTTCTCGCAAAGTGGTTCATCTTACCGCATTTCTTGCATTTCTTTCCATATGCTGGGCATCTTCTCTCGCTGTGATGAAATCCACATCTCATACAGTCAAACATCTTCTCAGCTCTCGGACCTTCTTGTCTCTTATACTTCTCTGAACTTCTATGTTCTGTATTCCTCTTATCTGATCTGTATCCCGATTCTCTGTCTTTCTCAGTATGTCTCTTCTTATCTGTTGAATTTCTTGTTTCTTTCTCAGACTCTGTTCCTCTTCCATTCTTCTTTTTCACATGATGCACTGCACTTGTTCCTGGTTCATTCTCTATTTTCTTCATCTGCTCCTCCGCTAGCTCTGCTGCCTTGCATATCTTAATGGCTTTTGTGAGTGTCAAATCACTTTCTCTTAGAAGTCTGTCTTTCAGCCTCTTGTCTAAGATTCCAGTTACTATTTTATCTCTTAACATTCTTTCTACTAAGTTCCCAAAATCACATTCTGTACTAAGTTTTTTAATATCAGTATAAAAACTATCAAAATTTTCACCTTCTCTTTGATTTCTCGTAAAAAACAGGTGTGAATTGACACTTTCATTCTTTCTGGGAATGAAGTATTCATTAAATTTTTTTATAACTACATCATACTTGTATGTTTCCTCTTTTTCAAAATCAAAAGTTGCGTGGATATCCTGGGCTTCCTCTCCCATACAGTGCAGTAACAGTGCTGTTTGTACTTCAGTTGGTTCGTTTTTAGCACCCGACGCCAATCTATATATCTCAAATCTCTGCATGAATTTTTTGTATTCTTCCATTGTCAGGTTTTTTAGACCAGTTGGGGGTTTCAATCCCATTATTCCCTTTCTTGTAGATTCCGCCATTTTTTTTTTTTAAGTTTGAGCGTCTTTGTCGTGCGTCGAAGAAGTCATTCGCCCAATACAATATTGATGATTTTTAACTGACCTTATCGCAGCGCCATGTTATGATGTTGATCATCATTTTAAATAAAACATATTGCAGTGTCTTCAAGTATATAATTAATTAACAGTCAACATACCTAATCAGTTACAACATGAGTCCGTGATTCTATCTCTATCATGTCTTGTCTCTGACTCTAGGGATGTCCACACTCTCATAGACTATAATTAGTCTACTCGACTATACTTATAACACTGCCACTCACTGACTTAAAATAGCTGCATCGGGTCCCAGCATTGTGACATTGTTCTTTGACCTATTAGTAGTTCAAGGTCAAGGTTTAATACCGCAATAAAAAAAAAAAGTACATGGTATTAAAAGTAGGTATATATATCATGGTATAACATAACAATTTAAATCTAGTTTGGTTTATATACACAAGCTTTCACAAACCGGGACAGATTATGCCCAATGACCTTTTATGCTATTGGCCCAACGATCAAACGTTAAAACTAAAAATTAAATATGAACCTATAGAGGTTATAAGATACAAAATGATTATTGCAATAGTATTCCTCATCCTATGTATGTATTCCTCAATAAATTACGTTCTTGTATATCCAAATTGATATTTCTGTGTAGAATGGTTACGTAGTAATAAACAAAAGAACGTATTACCCCATACAGGCTTACCCACGTCACCAGTCGTCAGGCGAACTCTTTGTGTGGCAAACGGTTTCCTTTCCCTTCTGCGCCAGGTATCGTGTTCAGAAATCCGTAAAGAGAGAATCTATGGAGAGGATTTGACTGAAAAAATACACTCATTATTCTGTTGTGTGGGTACATTTAAATTATGTCTTTTTTGTTTATAGTCGTTATACATACTCAGTTGTATTTGCATGTTTTGTATACAATACATTATTATATTATTCTATTTGAAACAGTTTTATAGTTAACCTTCGAGTTACACTCATAGAATTATATCGTGCCTATTGCATAATAGCTACCTTTTTAAAACATACTTACATTTGACCCTATATGCGCTAGGTATCGCAAAAGTAAAGATCAGAGTACCTTTACCTACTATCATATACCCAATATTTCTTCTAATTTCGTAAACGTAAAACCCTTTTCGGCCTAAAACTCGAAATCAACCCTTAAAAAATAATTTAAATCTTTCAACTCCATAGCATTCCTTCTTCCCCACAGCTGCAAAAATGAACGGCGTGTGAGCGCCTCAGTGAACTCACCAACAATGGTATTGAAACAAAGAGTCTCTATTAATACAGACACGTTATTGATGAGCTTTCTCTTACGTGCTGATCGAGCACAGAATTAATTGTTACTAGGTATTAAACTGAAACACTCGATTGTTTTAGTACGTTGTTTTCATTGATTAGATGACAGTGATGAAATTAAGTTTTGGATTTGTTTTTCTTCTAGTAAAGTTTGGTATTAATCGATGATTTGAATGATGGTCAATCGATTGATGGTGGTAACCTGGGAGAGCCTGAAAAAGGTCTTTTTCGCACTAAAAGAAGTAGTCCTTACTACAGTGTTTATTAAAATCCACATTACCCATGTATGTATCTTACCTTTACATTTACATTGTTAAATGTATCTAAATGCCTATTTACCTACGTAGCTCTCCTACAATCGTTGCAAATAGCATTGAAATCTCCTATTTCCGCACCAAATTTACGTGCGTCCACGTAATACATTTAGTGATGTAATCACAGACTCACAGTGAATTTAGTGACGCGCTTTGACTGTTTCGCGAACTAATTGTCTAATAGTGACGTAGGCAGAAATTGCGAGGGTTGAACAGCGCCTGTCTTGTGCGTAAATGATGACCCTTTGTCAATTTATTTTACGCACGTTTTGTAGGACACTCATGACTTTAGAGAATTTCAGCAAAACATTTTTAATTGAATGCAGATCACTGATTTGGGATGAACATGAAGGTCATTTACCCTAAAACCTTTGAAATATGTATGCACTAGATTCAACTTTAGTTTTGTTACATAAAAGTCTACATACCTACTTATTTCTAATCAAGTGTTATTTATTTGTTACCGTCCCTACTGTAAGTACCTGCATCGTTTTAAGACTTTAAGACTGTATCAGGGCATTGTCTTAATAGGGTCAGTTTAGCATAAAGTAAGCTTGCTTTCGGTCGGCGGCTTAATATCTACTTCGACGCTACTTATTATATTAAGTATTTAAATCATTCTTAAACTTTTAAATGTCAACGTTTTCAGCCTTCGTCGTTTGTTTTATTCTTATGTTCTGTGATTTGAATAAAACTTGTAGATACTTAAACATCATAATACGAATCTGAAAATTATATCATCATATCTACCGGCTACCACGGTTCGCAACACAGTAGGTAGTGTATTAATGTACGAAATAAGGGCGAAACTATAGAAAATATCTAAAACATAAAGTCCAATTAAAAATTAAATTCTAATACAGGTAATTATATTTATTTCGGACTGATGATTAATTTTAGCCATTCGATTTTCAAATAATATTTTGCTTTACTTTTACTACTGGCCGAACATAATTTACAAACCATTAAAAAAATATATCGATCAACTATGAAAGAGCGTTCTTCAAAAATTCTACACTATAACTTTGAATAAAGAACTAGCGTCTACATGGTGAATAATATTGAACACTACAGATGGAGTTCGTGATATTGTAATCGTATTGGGGATAAACTCGTTATTATATCCTGTGCTTTAGTGAGGTGCACGGCTCAAGCCTTTTAGAGCTCGTTAAAACAGACTGAGCCGTAGAAAGGAACGACCTTTGCGGAGATATGCAAAATACAAAATGGCTTCCATTTTAGTTGGACTTTGATTTACAGGTACGTTATATTTACTACACTATGTTACTTAAAGGAACGTGATACTTTATGGTTTAAATATTTTTTATTTTTATTTATTTATTTCGGAAAATATAAATTATGTTATTAAGAATACCTATCTAAAAAGCTAATTTTACAATACTGAAATTCTTATCTTCGGTTTTTTTTTATATATTGTTGCGTATGTAGGAAGTGTAGATAACGCACATACCTAGTACTTATACACACACGTCTTACAAGTATGTAGGTATGGAAGATAAAATAATAAGTTACAAAAACTGAAAAAGTTTGGTTCAGGAATAAAATACCAGATCATACTCGCAGCAGATGGAAACCAAATATTTTATTGACAAAACCTTCGCAAACTGTATATACCGAGTCACATAAAACCCACTTTTCTCCACCTACTGCCATATTGTTTTATAATACCAATCGATCGTATAAAGGGCCTTATCAAATAACTCAGTTTACAAGCATCGGGTTATACGTTTTATTTTTGGAGACAATTTATTTAGTGCCCCGACAATACCTTTTTGGCGGTCAGAAAGAATATATTTCCCGCGCTGTAATATAATATTTCCCGGAGTGTTGGCTTTATAAATGTACCGGGAAATGTGGGGGCAAAGGGTAGCACACACTGCGTAATCATATGGGAATTGTGACTTATTTAATTTACTCTATAGTAGAATGTGTTTTTTGTTATTCACGTGCCTGGATATGTTAAAAAACATACATAGCATAGCGATTCCTAATGATGAGTCCTCTTAACACGTTCGACGGTTCGACGCACCAAAATAAATGTTTACTTGCTTAGACAGCAAATTGGCAAACGTAGATAAGTGTAGAGACACTTCAATCAGTCACAATTTAACTTGCTGGTCGACAAAAAAAAAACATCTTTTTTCAACCAATCACGTCTCATAGATGAAAAACGTTCACATTTTGAATTTAGCATTCAGTCGCTCATTACTTTATCCTATCAGGCGTAAAGAATACGTTCCAATTTTGAATTCAACTTATATTAGGTACATGTAGCATTTCGTAATCTGTGCTTTTCTTTGTATAGAATACGTTATTAAAACCAAAAATACATCAGGCCAATAATAATTATAATCTATACTTATAATAAATCTGTAGAGAGGTCAATTCTGTACATGAAATATATTTTCAAAATAACTATCAGGGGGTGATTAGTGATCGATACTGAGGCCAAAAATGCAATCAGTTAAATTTTTGTCTGTCTGTCTGTATGTTCCTTATAGAAACAAAAACTACTCGACGGATTTTAACGAAACTTGGTACAATTATTCTTCATACTCGTGGGCAGGTTATAGTATACTTTTCATCACGCTACAATCAATAGTAATAAGTTCGTCATTCATTGATAAGTTTCGTCATCCACGCGAACGAAGTCGCTGGCACAGCTAGTGTAGTGTAAGTAAAAGCTATTCCATCGTTTTGTAAAATAAAAACCGCTCGCATCCCTTTCTGCGGGCTAGAACTAATTTCATAACATTGCTTTACTCGTTTTTACATCCTTTTCCCTCGAACTGGGCGCTTTTACAGGAAAGTTTATCAATAGTAGATACCAACACAGTGCGAAGCGTTTGCGTACACAGTGAAAAGTCTGATTGAATTTCACTGTTAGTTCGAATAGCTGTGGTTTATTTAAAACAAAAGGATTTTTATTTTACTATGTAAAAGAGATAGTTCTAGCGATCGTGAATAACGAAGAGAAACTGGAAATAAATAAGATAGGTATACCTTACTCATACAGGATGTTACTGAAAGGTAACTAGACTGCTGAAGCGATGTATCTTAATACTTAGGGGCCTGATCCTCGTAGTGCTTTAGTATGATTTTTGTCGTCGAAAAATTGGATCAATTATATTATAACGTAATTTCATAAACTGACTTTATACCAGATGCACTCTTCAACCATTTTCAATAGATACAACCTTTTGGTAACACCTGTACAATAGTGTACAAGTATGACCCCGTAAATACTCGAAAAACTACTAAAAGCAAAACTTTTCTAGTCCATTCGCTTGTGTAAACACAGAACAACAATAATTTATTTGAATTATAGTCAAGAACAATAGGCGAGTTGTCTCCGGACCCGTGTCTCTAGGTCATTCACCCCGCCTATTATTTTACAACAGCTTGATTTAAGGGGTACAGATGAAAACTGAAATTATACCAATATTGCTTTACTTTTTGATATATTTCACTCACAAGAGGTCAGTAACCCGAATATCTATAAACGTTATTTCGCAGAAAGGTACAAGGTAAGGTAGATTGAAATCTAATGATTATGCCTATTAGTGAGAGCGATGTAATCAATAATGTTCTTAAAGCAATCATTATATTTTTATCAAATTGCGATATTGGTTTGATTGTGTATCGCGTGTAGACAATTGACCATTATTAGGGTATGATTTGGATATTGTGAAATGATTTTATTCAATCTTTTAAGGTATAAATACGAAAATTAGGCACAATAACAAGTACACTGGAACGTTATTAACCCGCCACTCACTGACTTAAAATAGCGGCATCGGGCCCCTGAAGTGTATTGCAATTATAATTTAGAAAATAAATGGCAAATTTATAGGTACTTCTTTTAATTCAAATGGTTTTTTTTTTTTTTTTTTTTTTTATTTATTAAACAAGATATAAATTTGACATGGTTGATCACACAAACATACCACACAAACCATCGTGGGTTTAACAGTGGTATGTCAGACACAACATCTCGGTACATAATTATACATATAGGTTTAGTTAGCCTAATAAATGTTTTTTTACAACAGTTTTACACATAATTTTACAATTTTCTGCATTTATAGCGTTGCATATTTCAGTCGGTAAACCATTCAGTATAGTAGGCAGCATGCATTGCCACGTTCGTGCTCCATAAACATTGTTGTAATGAGGTACCTTGTATGTTGGCAAATATGAGAGATAACGTAACGACTTTGTTCTTATATTTTTTTCCACATTTACAAAATTATGGCAATCCTCGCTAAGTACACAAATACTGACCTTGTCGAAAACATTTACAATTTGACAGTATTTGAATAGTCCAGATTCATCGTCATGAAACTGTAATCTTATTTTTTTGGGAACGATTGTTTTTAAGATGCTTAATTGTAACTTGTAAATGCTTTCAACATAAGTTTTATACGTGCGGCCATAGCTACTTAGGCTGTAGCTAATCACGGAGTCAGCCAGTGCTAGATACATGGTCCTAAGAGTTCTATATGGTAGTTTATATTTAAGTATATATAGCTTTGATAAAACAGATCTAAGTTTATTGCATACGTGATCAATGTGCGGCCTCCAGTGAAATTTACTATCTATAATCAGACCTAGGTACATGTGCTGTGACACCAACTCTAGTGTTTGACAACAACATCGGTTACCCGTTTGGTGTAGACACATATGCTCATGGGCAACAATAGATGGCACACAGGGCGATGTCAGGTAGGATGAATGTATATGCATTAGTTTAGTTTTTTTTGCATTAATGACAAGACCAACATCGTGGGCCCATTTGCACAAAAGGTCGAAATTACACTGCATTGCCCTCTGTGCCTCGCATAAGTTTTTATGTGCAGTAATTAGACATGTGTCGTCAGCAAATTGGTATACAGAGCCCTCTGTGAATATGTTACACATGTCGTTCACATACAGTAAGTATTCGGTCGGGCCCAAAATCGAACCTTGCGCTGTGCCTTTGTCGGTTGGTACCATGTTACTCAGCGAGCCTGCAATACTTACCGACGTGCAACGATTCTTGTGGTAATTTTTAAACCATTCTAAAAGTGGGCCCCGTATACCACTTTGCCCCAATTTATTAAATAGCGTATTATAATTTAGACTATCAAAAGCTTTGCTAAAGTCAATAAAGACAACAAGTACATGTTCACGATTGTCCAGGCACCTATTGACCTCATTACTAAACCTTGACAATAACTGCGAGGTATTTCTATTCTTTTGAAATCCGTATTGTTTGTCATTAATCACATTATTATTTGTCAGGTATTTGCTAATTTCTTGTCCGAGATACCTCTCAATTATCTTATCAATACATGATAATATAGTAATTGGCCTGTAGTTGTTAACATCAGTGTACAGGCCATTTTTGTATATAGGTCTTATTATTCCAATCTTGAGTTTATCAGGATACAAAGACGTGGCAATACATGTGTTAATTAAATGTGTAATAATGGGGGTTATCTCTTTATTGATGTATTTTAAATCTTTGACACGAATACCATCGAAACCTGGACATTTTTTTTCAAAATTAAATAATATATCTGTAGGTATGTTTTTGGACTTACTTGATGCCTTATGATTTCCTTTTAATAATCAGACCTTGACATATTTTGTGAAGGACAATTATTTATTAACACTCCAGCTTTAATTACTTCAGATATACAAATAATAAATAATTTAAAAACCAAAATAAAACAGATTTTTTTATTTCGAATAATAAGATAACGTGTTTATATTCGATACAATGTAGGTATGTACCTACGTGTAGATCTGTTATGTTGAATACTAGCTGTGCTCCGTGGTTTCACTCGCCTTGCTTTTTTCCAAGGCATGTAACATGATGTTAAATAAATAGCCTTTAACCTTCCTCGAGAGGCCTGCAAAAAAGAAACTAATCTGATTGGTAGTTTCAGAGATAAGGACGTTCAAACAAAAAAGCTCTAGCTTTATTATACTCTTATTAAGATAGATAGGACTAGAAATTGTTTCTTATCCTAGAGTTCACGGGACGTTACACACATTTATGAATACACGTGTTTTAACAGTAAATAACACAATTACGAGCACATTCACCTTGTGCTATCTACTCTCTGGTTTTATGTTTACAAAGTACCAATAGAATTGTAACCAATTTTCTCTCAAAAATAATTTATTTTGCATATTATGTGAAAGTGGGACGCTTAAGACCAGAATTAAAATCTTGACAGCTGTCACACCCAATATGGCGGAAGCGGAAAGTACCTAATTCCCATTCTAATTTCAAAAGCACTAGACTTATATACCATATTGTATTCAAACAAGTAATTTGACGGGCCTGTTGGTCTAGTAGTTAGTGACCCTGACTGCTATACCGGAGGTCGTGGGTTCGATTCCCGCCCAGGACAAATGTTGTGTGATGAGCATGATCATTTGTTCTGGTGTCTGGGTGTAATTTATGTATGTATTTAGAAATATATAAGTAAGTTTATCAGTTGTCTGGTTACCATAACACAAGCTCTGCTTAGCTTGGGATCAGATAACCGTGTGTGAGTTGTCCCAGGATATTAATTAAATAAACTTGACGTCTTTATTCATAATTATTATTTGATTTATCTCAAGTGAAACTTTTGCTGTTAGTATTAATTTTTGTATAAAAGTTTTTAATTAAAACGGGAACTGGACCAGGGCTTGCTTCCACGTATTTCTTCCAAATGATTAAGACTCTGTTATATTAAATTCAAATATCAAGGTTACTAGATTCCAATTTAGTTTCATAAGGTTTCATTGTATTCGTAGAAATGAATATAGGTTTCCTTATAAGAAGAAAAAATGTTCAGTTATTTTAAAATTCTGAGTAGTGTTTTATAGCCTTCAACATTTATAATTGAACTTTAAAAAGAGGTTGTTATTTTTTTATAGTTATTCTTATTTCAGGAAACGAGAAATATAGCATATTTCGTGGTACTACAAGTTTTACAATTTAACGTTAAATACGGTCATTTTCAACGGATAAATAAATAATAGTTACAATATTTTGTGTCCGATAAATTTCCTCTCGTTTCTTGCAGAACAATGTCTACATACAATTTCCTCCATTCTACTCAAATCATGACGAGGGTTTTATCAGTAATGTCCATTTACATCCATCGCTCAGCTCTATTATAATCAGTAACCTTAGATCAAATGAATTGTGACGTAATAGTAGCTATGTCGTTTGTCGCCTTTGTAAGGACATGTCAAGACTTTGCTACCTTATGTCTAGTTAGTTCAGTTATGCACGATAGAAAAAGTAAGGCGACAAAGGAAATAAAATACACAGACCAATTTAAAATGGTGAGTATGGGTATAATACCTGAATCAGTACTAAAAACTACCTAAAAGTAATATATTATATAGGTAGGATAGACAGATATATATATATATAGAAGATTATCTTATATATAAAATTCTCGTGTCACAATGTTAGTTACCATACTCCTCCGAAACGGCTTGACCGATTTTTATGAAATTTTATATGCATATTCACTAGGTCTGAGAATCGGCTACTATCTATTTTTCATACCCCTAAGTGGTAGTAGGTAGGTACCAGGCAGGTAGGTAGTAGGCACGTGCTAGGTAGAAAAAATTTCATTGCAACGCATGCCGGGTACAGCTAGTATATATATATATAAGAGGTAGGATACAGATACCTACAGGTTTAAGTTTATTTTTTCTTTCGCTAAAATATGTTCAATACTAATACCTATACAATATATGATACATAAATTCAGTTTCAATAAAAAAACATTTATTGAAACCGAAAGATTTGAGATTTAGTGCAGGAAATTTTGTAAACGTACTTGTGCTATGTAGGTAATTTGTGGAAAAGTTTCATATTTGACCCATTTCCACAAACAAAACACAATTTTTT
Organism: Autographa pulchrina; assembly: GCA_905475315.1. Taxonomy (NCBI): domain Eukaryota; kingdom Metazoa; phylum Arthropoda; class Insecta; order Lepidoptera; family Noctuidae; genus Autographa; species Autographa pulchrina. The sequence continues at coordinate 4,172,930 of FR997775.1, forward strand.
TGGTTATTTAACTTATACATATTGTAATTTATTTGCTCCCTTTCTGGCGAGTGTCGTATTTTCTTATTACTTATTGTCATTGAGATACATGATGTTAAAACCCTTTTTCACCCTTTACTTGTGAATATTCATGTTATTTGTCTTCATAAATGTTTCTTAGATTAAGGTTAATCTTTTACTTTATAGATCCCTGTGGTAGTCATATATTCCACTTATCGATTAAACTGTGTCAGTATTTAATTTCTTCTATCTAGATCCAACAAAATGCATGCTAATAAATTATTATTTAAATAATATAATAAAAAGAGTGGCAACAAACAGCAATCATCAGAGACCTGTGGAAAGAAGGAAGGGAGGCCTTTGCCATTCTGTCGGAGCTGCGCTGAGAATGCTTAGCGATCCCGCGGTTTCAGCAAAGGCGAGAAGGGAACCGGGGTGTTTTTGGTCGGTGCAAGTCCGACATATCCCCACGTCGTGCCCTTGACGTGGGTCGAAATCATTAGATGTTCACACCGTAAAAAAAAATTATAATTAAAAATTAAAAAACACGCCTGCCATGTAAAAAAAAAAACAAGTCAAATATTTGCAGTCGGGGTCGGTTACTTGGAACAATTCATAACAGGTCCCCCGACTGCAAATATTTGACTTGTTTTTTTTTTTTACATGGCAGGCGTGTTTTTTAATTTTTAATTATAATTTTTTTATTTAGTACCTTTTAGTGAACAACAAAAAAGATGACAAAATACATAAAAAAAATTCGTTCGGAACCCTTTGCAGGCGATTTCGACTCACACTTGACCATTTTTTAATGTCCACATAGCCTATGTCACTCGGGATAACTCAAAGCTTCTAATGATACCACAAACATTGAAATCGGTCAAGCCTTTTAGAAGTTATGGTGGAATAAAGAAACTCACAAACATACATACATACATACATACCTACATACATACATACATGAACCCTGAAAACATAACACTCCTTTTTGGGCAGTCGTGTAATAACACTCCTTTTTGGGCAGTCGTGTAAAAAAAAGGCCTTTGCCATGCAGTGGGACAGTTCCAGCTTTAAATAAAATGAATATAATAATAAAACTTGCTTTTGTTTTGGCTCCGTTCATTGTTCATTCAGATCATTATGTTCAGTCATTCGTTCATGTAGGTACGTCGGGTTATCGCAGCAAAACGTGGCCTATGTCCTTTTTACCCGACCGCAGACAAAACCAAAACAGAAGGGTTACTTACACACCTACTCGTAAAGTTATGAAGTTACAAAAACACTAAAACTTAACAGACAGACAGTTAATTTAATATACAAAACTTTACACTATAGTTTGACTCAAGAATTTCATTAGAAAAACTGGTTAAGAATTAACAAAATACAGCCATTCAGTTGGTACTCAGTTGCATTGAACGCCACAAAAGCTTCAGTTTCACAGTGTTTTCAATGTTATCAGTAGATATTATCGGAGCGGCCTGTAAAAGCCAATCGAGCGTGAATCGAAATTCAATACTCTGTGTACATAAGCGTACATCTGTTTGGTTTGTGGAAACTGCGCCGAATATTCGAATACCCGCGTTTTGATGTTGATGGTAATGGAAATATTTCTTTATATGCACCATTTATACTCCAAAAATGCATGAAAATAATTTTTAATTAAAACCTTTTTAAGCTTGTGTTTCAACAACTACGACATCACAATAAAGAAAAAAAACATTAAATTCAAAACTAGATTTAGTTAGTCATAACCATTATACGTTTTTTTTATTAAACTAAATCCTAACACACTAGACAAAAATATATTAAACTGTAATAAAACATATCTAGCTAAAAGATATAAATGATTCGTTTTATATAAAGATAATAACGGTCGCGCGTTTTTCTTTACTTTTCCTAGAGCGCCAACGGAATGAGAGAAAATGGACAGATGGTCGGCGAGGTGCGAACGAATACTGAGGCACGTGGAGACTTCTGCATAGTCTACATATTTTTCTAGACAATAAATATTTTCCTGGTTGTAACTAATAAATTACAAAAATTTTTATTTGTGCATTTACATATACACTGAAAAAAGCATAGTTGGTTTTCGCGTGATTTAAGTAAGACAAATTTACTAACTAGGTATTCAGTTTCAAATTAATTATTACTTAACCACCTTATGACTATTTATATAAGAAAGAGAAATACAGATTATATATTTTAAGTTACTTAAGTACCTAATGCACTAGCTTGTTTAGGATCAGATACTACATTGCCATTGTCAAACTTAATAACTGTCTCACTATCAGAATTAATTTTCAGAAATGTCAATTAAATTATTTAAGTACCGATCTATAAAGTCATAATTAAATATTTCTCCATCTTCGACTCCATTCCTTTCTTGTCCATTGTCAATTGGTATTGGAAACATTAAAACGAGAGTAGTCTTGCTTCCAGGTGACAACACAATAGCTGTCAAGTCAGTGGAGCTGCGATATGATTTAAACGACTGGCAACACTGGCTTCCTACCCCCACTTCTTTACCTTTGTTTGATGTTACATGTTGTGAAATTTGACCTTTCAATTAACCGATTCTGTTTGATATGTAGTTAATAGGTGCACGTAACTTAACTAAATACACAAAATTATAACGAAAACAAAAGAGCTAAAGTAAGTTAGGTATTTTACCACCTTGATTTTTTCAATATGTTTTGGGGTTGTCATCCATTCTTGTTATCTGAGGTTCTGTATTTTATATGTAGAGATTGTATATTTTATTTTAGAACAATCACAATCCTTTTACTAAACCCATTATAGAGTAAGTTTATTTATTTGGCACAAAGCATAATACTGCAGTTTTTCATGCCATAATTCTTGAGTTTTATTAAAGAAATGGAAATGAGGAATGCAATTATTTTGTAATATACTTTATTCTTACCTACCTACATTAACAAGGTATAGAAACAACACATCATGCAACATTTCACGTTTAGTACATGGTTAATAAAAAATCCTTAGTGAATTGATGATATACAACACATATATATACAACACATATGTTTTAAGAACATGGCTTAAAATAAATAGGTAGGTACACCATAACACCAGGGGCCCGATGCCGCTATTTTAAGTCAGTGAGTGGTGGGTTAATAAACGTTCCAGTGTACTTGTTATTGTGCCTAATTTTCGTACACTGGAACGTCTTTTAACCCACCACTCACTGACTTAAAATAGCAGCATTGGGCCCCAGTAACTTTGTACAAAGGTCTACGACACATAAACTGATAAATAATATAGGTTTTTTTTATATGACTGGATCTCAATTCCTTACTGAAATTAATGTGTATTTTCACAAAGATAATTTATCGTTGGCTGTCATTTTCTCACGCGTATGTTTTACAGAGGTACCTACTAAACAGATGTTCATTTTCGTTCACTAAAAGCTTTTCACATCACGGTATATTGTGTTTTGTTTTATTGCAATGCTGAAATAATCTCATGTTACATTTTAAAAATCAGAATTAGCGCTACTGTTAAGTAATACTGTTTCGTAGCCTTTTAAAGACGAGCACAATTTATAAAGTACCAATATAGATGTGCTCCGCGTATTTACTCCCCTTACTTTCGTTTTTTTTTTAATCTTTAGCTTTATTAAATTAGTATAGTAAAAAGTAAATAATAAAATGCTACCTTTATAATAATATACCTTTATACAACATGTTATTTTTAAGATTGATGTTTGTTAAAATCCGCAAATCTCTGGAACTACCGGTTGGATTTTAAAGGGACTTTCTTGGCATGTAGCTGGGGCAATGGGGCATTATATAGTTTACTTTTATTCAAGAACTTAAACTTGAATTTTGCAACATAAACCATGAAAAACACCAGAAACTAAAACACGGACCGAGTTGCGGGTGACAGCTAGTTATTTAATACAGCATTAAAATAATCTTGTAAACAACCTACATATTAAGTAAGTCATTATAATCCTTCCATACACTTATTACTTCAATATAATAATCTGTGTAATCCGGGTGTTGGGACATCGTAAACCGGTGTCAAGGACCGGAACCCGGGTAATGGCGGTTGTTTTAACATCTTATCTGTTTCTATACAATATAATAATATAGAACAATTATCTCCCAAAGGGTTTGATATTATTATAACGAGTATAATGAGGTCAATGAACTCGATATTAACTTACAATGTCTTAAGAACATTTAAAAAGGTTTTAGAAAGGTAGCTATTTGTTTACACTTAAGTTTAGTTATAAAAATACCTGAATTTATTTTGAGTTGATAACTTGATTGTTTTTACACCATATTTAACTTTAAAGGGTATAAAAAATGTGTAAAAATCTTTTTATAAATAGGTAATAATTAATGACACCGTGTAGCCATCAAGAATGTATCTTATACAAAAATTTTTTAATCAACGATTTCAATTTGGTTTACTTATCTCAGTAGAGTTTATACAGAAGTATATTTAATACAACATAACAGCTAAAAGTATCGTATCTAAACACATGTTTTCAACTCGTTTACCTAACAAAGTAACGGATATGGCTTGTTTCAAACATAAGAGCGCTATTGTTTCGAGATAAATGCATCACATTTGTAGCTTTACGAGAGAAACAACTATCATGCACATTTCTGCATAATAGCTGCAGCGTCCAGTTTTGTTGTCTCTAGATAAAGCTAATATTTTGTGCATAGTTTTAATGTATCCGCATACTTGTATAAACATTTTGTATTTGAAGCTGATAAATTTGTTCTATGATATTTTGGACAACGAGTTAGGCGTCTATGGATGGCGAAAATGTAAGGAAAAAAATAATAACCACTTTTATGAAAATGTTTGAAAAACCAGATTCAGCTAAACACTGTACTTTATACAGCGACTGACTATCTGGTCTAACGAACCCATTTTACTGCGTAACACAGCGTCGAATGGAAGAATGATATTTATGTTAGGTATCTATATATTATATAAAAATGAATCCCTATTTCCCTTGGTCACGGCATCACGCGTGAACGGCAGGACCGATATCGCTAATTCTTTTTTTGTTGCGGTTGTTATTGCCAGGAGAAGGTTCTAATGAAAGAAAAAAAAACGAAAATTGCGCGAAAAATTAGAAAACTTACGAATACTTAACCACCTTATAAAATTATTTCTTAACAGACCTAAACTTTTTTTATTGTAACATTATGACGTTTGACATAGAATTGTCAGAATCACAGAGTACTTTTTAATATTATGAAAGTCAGAATTCAACATGCATAGATAAGACAGGACAACATCTGTCAGCCTGTCTATTCTGTTAATAATTTCGGTGACAGGTGAGAGTGAAGTGATAATAAAGCTCACTTCAAAAGTGAACCCAATTGACCTTGATTTAGAATTCGAATTCGAGAAATAATTTCGGTGTCAGGTGAGAGTGAAGTGATAATAAAGCTCACTTCAAAAGTGAACCCAATTAGCCTTGATTTAGAATTCAAATTCGAGAATACGTATTTGACATCTCACTGCGGATTCCGCTGTCGAGACATGAAAATAATGTTACAGAATAGCAAGGCTGGTCAGCTAGTTAGTTATAATACTTAACGTAAATATCATTTTAACTTTGCAAACCAATTATTAGAAATGTATTTATTTTACAGTTAAATTCTACAGAACGTTGCAGTGAGTGCCTTTTTGACTGCTCTATAAAAACAGAGTTTACTATTGGCCACTTGACCTCAAGATACTATAGCCTAATAAAATCGAAGCAGTAATAAAAGTAACGTTGTTATGAGAGCCTTCATTATTGGTTCATAATGAAGTTATTTCAGCTAAGCCTAGGATTATTCACCGTTGAAGGTCGACCAATGGCGTCTATATTAAACCTTATTGATCTGAGCCTATTAAGGTGCACTTACACCAGTGCGAGCTAGCACGAACCAAGTCATTGCTAAAAAGGTTTTTGTGCAAAGCCGAAATCAAAAGTCTTGTTTTAATGTAATTATGGCGCTTGTATCTGCGTAAATAATAATGAGGGGCTCGTGGCTAAGTGTAAGCCGTACGGTTTGACCGATAATACAGGTTAAGCCGCGCTCGCCGCGGTTGGTCCGTGGATGGGTGACCATTTATAACATACCGAGACCCCTCCGTGTTTCGGAAAGCACGTTAAACAGTAGGTCCCGGCTGGCATACATAGATCTTTGGCAGTCGTTAAGTCAATTCTGACAACCAGTCTTACTATGGGATACTGTGTTTCCCCGTAAAATGGGTTGTGGAGGTCAGATAGGCAGTCGCTCCATGTAAAATACGGTATTCAGCTGAATCCGGTAAGACTGGTAGCCGACCCCAACATAGTTGGGAAAAGGCTCGGGAGATGATGATGTATCTGCGTAAATAAAGATGATAATTTGGCTTTGCTTGCGTTGGTCTGCGCGGTGTAAACGCGCCTTTATAATTTATCAATAGGTATAAAGTCCGTAACAGTTCAAATATGATATTATAGGTAGCTATTAATTAGTAACTAACTTTAGATTATGTTAGGTCTTTTAATGTGTCACCACAAAAAAGTGCCATTCTTGAACTAGTGTGTTTACATTATGTAGTTGATTATATTTTTTTTTATTTTTTTTTTATTTAAAAATTATTTGTTCAAAACATGAGTTAACATACACAGGGCATGCAAGATGTTACAATAGGTAATAAAGTCCAGTCATGTTTTGCCTTTTCGGCGTACAAATATGGCTTAATCTAACTTATATACTAATAGACTATAACAAAAGTAACAAAAATTATATATATATCATTTATAATGGACGGCAACAATTTACATTTAAGGTAGGCAGAGTTAAAATATTATAGGTAACACTTTTGTTTTAAGAAATTAAATTTTATCATTAAGAAATTCTTCAACACTGTAGAAGGATTTCTCTATTAAATATTTTTTTAAATAAATTCTTAATTTTGTCGCAGTTAATTCTTTCCAACATTTTGGCAGTTTATTATAGATATTAGGTGCCATACAATATATACTTTTCCGTAGTAGCGCAGTTCTCGAATTATGAATACATAAAGTGTTATTGTCCCGTCTATTTCTTTTAAACTTATCACATAGCCGGGGGAACAGATTAGGGTTTAATTTAACAAACATAATAGTTTCTAAAATGTACATTGACGGTAGGGTTAAAATTTTATATTTCTTAAAATATGGTGCACAGCTATCAGTAACATTAAGAAAAAACATAGTCCTAAGACACCTTTTTTGCGCTTTAAAAACCAGTTCTCTATTGGTTGAATTGCCCCAAAAAATTACTCCATATCTTAACGAAGACGACACGAGACCATGATAGGCAGTTAACAAAGAATCAACATTTAGAATTTTGGAAAGTTTATAAAGGGCGTATGTACAATTACTAATTTTTTTGCTTAAAGCTTCGGTATGGGCTTTCCAATTTAGTTTGCCGTCTATTGTTACTCCAAGGAATTTAGCAGTATCTACACTATTTATTTTTTTATTACAGTAATGAGCATTAATATTTGGAATGGTTGACCTTTGGGTGAAATGTATTATATGTGTTTTATCAAGATTAATTTTTAAATTATTATTATCCAGCCATTTTATTATTGAAGTTATAGTATTGTTTATATCAGTTTCATAATTATCTCTATTTTTACAAGCTATTGTCACTGTACTATCATCAGCAAATAGTGTTACAGGATTTTCTATATATTTAGGTAGGTCATTAATATATAATATAAATAATAAAGGCCCTAAGACACTACCTTGTGGTACGCCATAATTGCATATACGTTCGGAAGATTTATGTGTAACTTCTTCTTTAGTATTTTTATTTACTGCTGTAATTTCCGTTATTTGTTTTCTATTGCTTAGATATGATCGAATAAGACTGGAGATGTTACCGCGAAGGCCATATGCTTCTAGTTTGCTAATGAGTATGTCATGGCGTACATAGTCAAAAGCTTGAGTCATATCGCATAGTATTGTACAAACAGGTATATTCTTGTCAACATTAAGGATAACATTATGCAGAAACTCGTATATAGCCAAATTTATTGATTTACCATTTCTGAACCCTTTTTGTTCTGTAGCAAGTATTTCATGTTTTTCTAGGTAAGTATACAACTGTTTATAAAAGTACTTTTCAAAAATTTTAGATATTATACTAATTAACGATATTGGTCTATAAAATTGCATTAACTCTTTATCTTCCTTCTTAAATAACGGCTTAACTATTGATACTTTGAGTGCGTCGGGGAATGTACCTGTTTCTATGCAAAGATTAATTAAATAGCTCAAATGAGTAGATATTTCCTCCGCAACTGATTTTAAAACTTTGGTTGATAGGCCATCATGACCTACACAATTAGTATTTTTTAGCGCTTTAATGATTTGAAATACTTCAATTGGTAAGCAGGGAGACATAAAAAAAGATTTATCGCGGTTTTGTATCATTGCAGTAACGTTTTTTCCGGAATCAGGTATTGGAATAACTTTATCAATAAAATAGTTATTAAAAGAGTTAGCAATTTGATTGGGACAAGTGATAACTTTGTTATTGACCTTAATTTTATTAATACTATTTTTCGGAATACTATTTTTTGCGTTATTAATTATTTTCCAGGTAGCTTTTGACTTATTTTCAGAAGTTTTTATTTTGTAGTTATTTTGAGCCCGTTGAGTAAGATTTACGATTTTTTTAAACAATTTAGAATACGTTTGTAGTTTTTTCTTGTTAATTTCATCCGATTTAATTCTATACTGCCATAAAAGTTGTCTTTTCTTTTTACTACATACTTTAATTCCTCGTGATACCCAAGTAGGCTTTTTAATAGTATTAATACGAATCTTTATTTCAGGAAAGTATAAACCGTAAAATAATGAAAATATGTCAAGAAAAGAATTGTATGCTGTAATGGGATCATGTGTTTTGTAAATTTCTGCGAAAGATAAATTACCAATACAACTTTTAAATTTATCTATATTTTCATTACAGTAGTCTCGTCGTGTAACATACCAATGTTTAATGTTACACTGTTTTTGTACTGGCATCTTAATTAACTGTGCTGTGTGATCAGACAGCGCAAGTTCAATCACTTCTACCTTACATGCTTTATGAAAATTGTGAGCAAAGTTATCAATACATGTTTGGCTTTTTAAGCGTGTAGGTTGGCGTATTGCTAACTTTAAATTATAGTTTAGTAAAGTACATTCAAATTCGATAGTTTGAGGATTATTTTTTAGGAGATCAATGTTGAAATCACCTGCAATTATTACATTTTTATAACATTTCCTACTTATCACATTCAAGATATTTTTTAATTTATTCATACATTCATTGAAATTACTTAACTTAGGTATTCTATATATACATACTAAAAGAGTCTTATGGGTAGGTAACTCTATTGCACAACATTCAAATACTCCTGTTTCAGACATGTTAGCTATCTTCTTTAATTCTACATACTGTAGTCCATTCTTCACCAGGATGCATGCACCACCTCTCTTACTTTGTTTTCTACAGTAGGATGCTGCCAGTTGATAGTTTGGTAAGGTTAAGTGGGATTCGTATCCCTCCATAATAAAGTGTTCTGTGAAGCATAGTATATCCACATTTGTACCTTTTTCTGACAGTTCATCTAAGCATACTGTGACTAGATCGGATTTGTTTAATAACCCAGCAATATTCTGGTGCATGACATAAATACTATTAGTCGAGAAAAAAATTTGTCAATTTTTCATCACTCATATCATTTTCGGTATATTCAATGTCTTCCATTAATTTAATTAAATTGACAAATATGGTTCTGAGTCCTGTGTTATTAATCATTCCAGAATATTTATGAAACATGTGATAATCTGCTGTTAAATGTAGGTTTGAATCTAATAGGTGTGCATATTCGTAAGATAATATATCCTGTAATAACATATTATTAAATGACTCTATTCTCCAATTATATATATTAAAATGGTGGCCAAGTTTGTAAGTAGGTGAGCAGATAACTATGTTAGTATTATTAATATTTTCTAATAGTTTTCGTATTTGAGTAATAATCATAGAGTAATCATTACTTGTTTTAAAATCCTCTTCTCCAATTAAAATTACACAGTAATCTTTCATAGTGTAATTACTTAACTTTGTAACTAAGCCTTTAAGACATTGTTCTGTGTTGGCATTTGGCTTAATGTAGTGACACAATTCAATGTTTTCTTCAAATGTATTTTCTGCGACTGATAATACTTTATTTGTTGGATTCGAGCTTATTATGCATATTTTTTTCTTCATAATAGAATTCACTTCTTGTGTTTTAGTATTATTATTCTTTGGTACCATTTCTTCGGCAGAGGTCGTCATAGTCAGGTTATTTATTTTACTGACGCTGATATGCTTTGACCGTTTAACTTGACTATTTATGTTAGTTTTTTTCTTTGGTGAGATCAATGTTTGTGTTGCTCTGGATGTTTTTTTATTTACCTTGTTTTCGTTTGTAGTTCCTAAATTTATTTCTTTCAGATTACTATTTTCCGATTTTAATGTCTCAATTTCTTCGTGCGCTTTATTTAACAGTAATTTGAGATTTTGAATTTCGTCTTTTAATGTTTGAATTTCATCAAGTTCATCTTCGGACATTTCAGGTAAGCTATTAGTAGAACAATGCAGCGTTTGCGATATAATATCGCCTTCGTCCATTGCTGTGTCTGATTTTGTTCGCTTTCGGAAATTTCTAAACGTTATATTGTCTAAACAGTTCATTTTTCTTTATTATATTATTTTTATAAATCAACAAAGAAAATGTAATTATTGTCATATATTTGTTATAATGTGTCTAATTTCTCATTTAATATTAACAAACATGAGAAAAAATAATTGAAAAAGATGCAAAAAGAATACTTCAATGGAGGATTTGATCGCAGAACTCTTCGGATACGACACGATACAAATCAGTCGCTACTACCGTTGGGCCACGGCGCTTACGTATGAAATCACCAAATACTGAATATGTATTTACGTTTTCTTGATTTTCAAAACAGTCGTTAACTTTTGAATTGTTGGTTACTTTGTTATTATTTTAATGTTTTTAAAAACTGATAACTTTTAAGTGCGCACTTTACTTAAATCACTTGTTATTGTCTAGTTCTATTGCAGAAACTATAGTTTATGTTAAATTTGGAAGGATTTTATTTGTTTAAGTCACTTTCTTGTTGCACTTTAAAATCTTTATTTATTTCACAGACACTACTTAGTTCAAGCTGATAACAGTTTTACATCAGTATTGGCACTAAACACACAGAATTAATTTAACTTTGAGTCATATAACACAGTTTTTGTATTTTTAATTATTTTTAATACACGGAGCCGATATAAACCGTGACAGTAGCGCCACACACGTATATCATACCATCACATATATTTTTCTGTATTTACTTTATAAGTAAGTTATAGATTAACGTTTAGTATGAGAACCCTCTGTTCCTTAATTAATCAGTAATAGACTGGTATTGTTTAACTTAAAGTCATAGTTTTATGCCAGGTTGTACCTATGTACTTGTATGTGAATCAGTTAACAAATTATTTCAGCCTATCCTCAAAGGTATTACTCCTTCCGAGAAACAGGCTTCGGAGAAACAAATATTCGTAATATTGAGAGGTGAAGAAACCCGAACTAAGGTTGAAAAGGGTTCGGCAGTAAGTAATTTACAATTAGCTGCGTCTGGCCCTTAATCCAAACTTTAAGCCTCTAGAAAAAGGACATTAGAAAATAAAATAATTAAAAAATATATGTCCTTGGATATACCACCTCAATTTATCATAAAACGTCAAAAGTGTTTTTCGCACATGGGATTATTGGTTTAACTTAGGGATATGATAGAATATGATTGCTATTTTCTATTAGGGATATGTCGAAAATAATTCAGGAGCTTAAATACCTATTTGAGACTGTATCCTTCTATACCGTCTTAAATGATTTTACCTTATCTGAAATAGATAGGTGTCTGTGTACTTAATTTCTTTTAAACACAAAAATACTGTGTGTTGATATTGTATACAAAAAAAAACTGCAAAGTCTTATTTATTTAGTAACTTATAAATACTAACAGCATTGTACTAACAGTTGTAGGTCAATAGTATATGTAGTAAAACAGAACTTAACATAATAAAATTAAACATATAACACAAACTACCACCACAGATTACTAAATACTTGCTGCTACCACTTGCTTGTAAACCAAGAACAAGAACACCAAAGAAATTAAATGCTAATGAAATTAATTAATTAGTTTTTCTTGGCGTATAATAAAGAGTTATCAATCAATCAATCAATCAATCGTCTATAGTCAACACAAACAAAACTTATACTTTAACAATTTAGTTGATTAAACAGTGGTCAAGTGCAGTAATAAATAGGCTGTCTAAGTTAATGTAACTGTAGTGTCATCGGCAGTTGAACAGCCTCCAATAACTTTAGATCATTGTAAATGACGAGAATAGATGAGTTTGTTGACTGTTCACTGACACATTAATAGTCTATTTTTGGGAAATATAAGTTAATATTCATTATTCTCTTACTGTTTTTCTTGTTGTTGTTTTTACAATATAGTCGCATCATCTGCCTAGCCTTTTCCCAACTACGAGTATGTAGGTGTCGGCTTCCAGTCTTACCGAATTTAGATGAATACCGTATTTTTACAATATAATATCTATTCTAGTATACAAAGTTGATACGACAGAGGAGCTTTTCTTTAAACTGCCTATACTAGATAACATTTTCAAGCTCCGTACCAAATATCAATTAAATAGGAGCAGTAGTTTAGTCGCAAATGATTTTTTAAGATTTTGCACCGTTTCAACACGATGTATCTTTCCTAACAGCTGATTATGTCTAAGCATTGACGCATGTCACAAGTAAGTAAGTCAGTCAAATTTATTTACACAGGGTGGTTTCGTTTTATTCTAATTTGTAAGCTAATTAGTTTGTTTGAAAAAAATATTTTCTCATTTTTGGCGCTTTTTATTTTTATACCGTATCGAATTAATACTAAACACGTATAGTATACGTAGTGTAATTTAATGCCCCTCTGTCATATCAACTCTGTATATGTATTTAAAAAGAAATAAAAAATATTTTTTATATCCATCCAGCATTTATGTTCATGTTTTGTTAATTAATTTATAATTTTAGCATTTACAAACTATGCTATAATAATAATCCATTTATTTCAGGCATCAAGGCCCATATAAATACTATACAATACTATACTAATACAACTTAAAATACTATAAATATATATTACATAATGAACTAATACTAATGTACACGAAGTATCGGTATGCTATGTATTGACCTTAATTATGAATTGTATTATCCATGGTTTGATATTTTTTACTTTGTTTTTCTTACTTATTATGTAAAAAGATTCCTTACTCTATAATTAACTCTAACATTACAGCATACTTTCTGTTAATTAGTTGTATTAAACTTTGAACTGCAATACCCTGAATGAAAATGTAATACGCTTACAAAACAAATATTCACTTCATGTCGAAACCATTAATTCTTAAGAGAAACCTAGAGTCAATTAGTTAAATACACCTTTACTTAAATAATTATTAAGTAAACCATTTATTAACTTAGTGTTATAAAAAATCATAACATGCAATCATAAAAAGTTTTCTTTATTTTATCTGTACACTAATGCAATCCCTAAAGTCGTAAAAAATATATGTTTTAAAAAGTGTCAATAAAAGTGAGCTTTAACTCATTAATTCAAAGTTCATAATTGCCTGCTAATTTCGACCCTCGTCAGGCGAAACTTCGAGTGTTTTGAGTACTTTCGAGATTATTGTTAATCCTTTACCTTGGTCATAAAAGTCGAGTAATAAAAACAACACTTTGCATACAATTCATCCTAGCGTCGCGTAGGAAGCTGGGTTTGTTGGCAAAGAAAGCCTCTTTTATGGGAAAAGTTCATTACATTACGCGATATCTTAGAAACGATTTTATGGTGTGTCAGTAAACAAGTAATGGAATTAAAAATTAAATTTTACATACTGGTTGGTTAATGCAGTTGACCGTACACTCTTAAAAATATAGTAGGTGTCGCTAACTCTGAGGGCCCATGTCGTGGTGGCCTAGCGGTTCAATGAACAGAATTGTATGCACAAGGTTGCAGGTTCGAACCCAGGCAAGTACCAATGTGGCTTTTTCAAAGTTATATGTACTTTCTTAATTATTCTAAGACACTTCTGACGAACGGTGAAGGAAAACATCGTGAGGAAACCTGGATTCCAAAATTTGGGATCTGAAATCGCCAATCCGCAGAGAGCAAGCGTGGTGATCAATGCTCGTGCCTTCTCTATATGGGAAGCATGTGCCCAGCAGTGGGACGTTTATAGGCTGGATTATTATTTTATTTTATTTATAGCTCTGAGGTCCCGGGTTCGATCCCCGGATGGGTCAATGTAGAAACCAACTTTTCTATATTGCCTCAGCTCTGGGTGTTTGTGGTACCTTCATTGTTTCTGAATTCCATAGCACAAGTGCTTTAGCTACTTAATTTGGGTTCAGATAAATCTATGTGATATTATCCGCATTTATTTATTTACATCGTGTAGTACATAAGAATGCGTAAATCCCATGTAATATATGCAAACTCTTATGATGATATCATTAAACAGTAAGTAAGTACACATTAATTAATTAAAGTAAGTAGGTATATCAATTTTAAAATCTAATTTTATTAAATTTCAATTTACAAAAATAATGTTTAATTCCATACAAGTTTTATACGAGTTTAAAATTGCATAAAATCCGTTTCATGATTCTTGAACGCTTTATATAAGTTAATTTAATTTTGAATGTCTGTTTGAATGTCAACTTTTACGATTTCGCATGAAATAGCTATTTTCTATGCCTTTTGAATCAAATTACTTGCTATTTTGTATCAAATTTGAACTTAAATCTTATTAATGTTTATTGCGATACAAATAAATAAAATATTTGAATTCTGTGACGATGTGTGGGCCGATGTAATTGTGTAGTAAATGTTTTTGATGGGTAATGACATGACGTATAAAATGCCTGGCACATTTTATTGATAAAATACAAATATATAAAAAAAACATTAGGATTTTGGTAGAGTTAAAAAGTAATCTTTTGGGTTGTGTGATGCAATTCCACAATCCATTTATTTTCTTTATTTGGTTTGAATGTAAAATAAATATTGAAACAAATCCCGAGAGCGGAAATACTGTTGATAAAACAAAACACGTCCGATTTAATCGCTCGGACTACACTTACGAGTCTAGCACGAGCAGAGCACGGGCAGAGCACGGGCAGAGCACGAGCCGAGCACAAGCTGAGCATGAACCGAACTGTTCGCTTACAATGAGCCTCTAACGATAGTATGAAGAAATTGATATATAAATTATCCGTAAAGTCATATCATTTAATACATTCGACCTTAACCTTTTGATATCGGAATAAAACCAATCAAATATTCGTCATAACAAGGATTTTAGTTTTGTAAATGTCAGACACAAGAATCCTCTTGACATTTACCATTACAGTCCTATAATAATAATAACGTTTTAGTTATAACTTTACATATTTCCTGCACGAATGTTATATTACATGTGACTATAAGGGTCTCCGCCCACTTGAGTGTAACGTGTGGGGAGATACACTTTAAGGATTATGCAAAAATAATCCTGTATTGGATTTCGTGTGTAACTTTCAAATCCTTTTCACATCCCGATATGAGCGATCAAGTATCGTCAAATATTGACTCAAATCCGATGCTTCGTTACCTTACTCGATTTGTTTTGTTTGATATGAATTAAATTGTTGTATGACGAATGACAAAGAAACACAAATTAAAATTTTAGCATTTATTTCTACGGATAGTTAAAAATGACCTTTTAGTATGCTTAATATGAAATATAAACATGGAAATGGTTTTGTATACAATGTCAATATAATCATAAAGTCATTTTACTTCTTAATTAACTAAAGGTGAGCCCAAAAGTGTAAAGTAAAGATTTTTGTTTCTCTCCTAATATTTATGTCAACGTAACTTTTGGGTTCGAGTTAATTTAAATTAAGCTCCATTGATATCAATCAAAAGGTCCCGTCACTT
This sequence comes from Autographa pulchrina, assembly GCA_905475315.1. Lineage (NCBI taxonomy): Eukaryota > Metazoa > Arthropoda > Insecta > Lepidoptera > Noctuidae > Autographa > Autographa pulchrina. Next base: position 4,189,062 of record FR997775.1, read on the forward strand.
CAGTTTGCAAGTACCTTCCACTTCAAGGCCGAGAGCGGGTAATTAAAATGTAATTTGAACACAAATGTTGATTTTTAGGTTTCAGCAAACAGGTTGGTGAACCCTGAGAAGGCTACAGTTATTTAATTAGTCTACAAATATAGTTTTGTACCTTTGGTATATATAAGTGTTTGTGTAGAGGTGAATGTTTCCAAGGAATTGAGTTTTGAGGAAAAACTTTTGTTTGCGGATAGTTTAAGAGAAATGAGAAAGAGTGTGCGAAAGTTATTATTTAACTCGTATATTGTAATAGTATTGTTGTAAATTAATAATAGGTGATACAAGGGCATCTTGATGTTAAACGAATTTATATATAGGTATTCAAAACATTACATTTTTGGAATGCTTTTTTTTATTCTTTAGCCTAGTAAAACTCGAATCTATCGAGCTACTGTTAACTGTGTTTCAGTAACGCTTCAGTTTACTCAGTATAATTGTTTTCAAGCCACGTGTGACTTAATTAAACCCTTGTTTGCCCACAAATATCGGGTGACAGCCAACTATATGCCGCAAAATTGGTTATAAACAAATCAAATTTCGATAACAGTTTTAATCAAAATTTTCGTCGATGCTAATTAAAATTTCCAATTAAATATTCGTTTAAGTTATTTGATCGTGGAACGTAAAGTTTCGTTTATGAATAAAATAAACGGTTAAAATTATTGTGGCTGTTTGGTTACTGGTCAAAAGTTTACTTATTTATTTTATCATTTTAATAAGGAATTTAAATAAAGGTAGTATTGCTAACAAATATCACATACAGAACTGATTTTATAAAATAAGTAAACAAACAAGTTATGGTCAATAATTTTGTAAGCTTCTGTCTGTAAGATGACTTAAGTTTTAAGATAGAATATAATATATTTCAGATAAATACGGGAAAAAGCCTTTAACAAAAAAAGCAAAGAAAAAATAATTAAAAATGTTTTTAGTAATTGACAACATTGTTTTCATATTGTATACCTATTATTAGCAATGTAACAAAAAAGTTGTTATCAACCAATCTCAATTCAAACCGTGGCGTGGGCTGTTTTCATGTGATTAATTTTCCTTGTTTTCATTGTATATCTGATGGCCTAAAAAATAATTTCGTACGTTTTAATATTTACACTGCGCTTACAAAACAAAAATATCTGTTGAAGCAATTATTTTTATCAAAAAATCTGTTGTTCAAGTAGCGAGAGCATTTATGCTAATATTGGCAATAGGCTTAAAAACTAAGTGATTTTTGATTGATTATTTAATTAAAGATATGAGTTATTTGTAATTAATCTCTTTGGTTTTATTTCCAATTTGTTCGCACTTGTGTTTCTAATTGTTTGTCTTGACTAGAACAATATTTTAAGTCCGCTTGTAATTACAAGATGTGCTCAGTGTTGGTATTCAAACACCCCTGAGTGGTATTTAATTTGTTAAACTTTATATAGTTAATCAGCTTTGAAGTAGTGCCTATGACCTTTTCTCATGTAAAGGAGAAACAATAATTGATCACCATACTTGCTTAAAGTCTCCTTACAATATTTTTTTAACTGTAAATCAGTGGTATTTTAGAGCATCTTAAATTAAATATTTCTTCTCAAATATTTGCCTTAAATAAATTAAGTTAATGCAGTAAGAAAATACTCCCGACGTTAAGTTTTTAACTTTGTGATCTAAATTAGCATAAACTTGTTCGTTTTTGAGACAAGTGCCCACCATAACTCTAAGTTTAAGTTTAAGGCTTTCATAATTACGTCTTATTTGAGTTGAACGTAGGTTGTGCCTTAGGGCAATGAACTTCAATCGTAACGCCTTTTTTTGAAAAGCTGCAAGTGTTGACGTGAATGTTAACTACCTACATAATTTTTATATATTTTGGTTGCACATTATCTAGATATTATATTCAGAAATAGTTTGATTTATATATTATAGCAGTAGAAATAGTTCGATGTAAGTTTTATTAAAGTACTAGCTGTGTAGTTAATAAATTTAAAAAGTTTTTTTATACCTTGATTTCTTTCTGCGTCTTAGTGATAAAATAAAATATGTTAACGATTAACTATTGCTTCGTGTAAACCCAGTTTGATTAAAAAAGGTGACATTTACATCGAACAGTACGTAAAGTAACTGAAACATCAATCTACAAGAGCACAAGCTAGACGAATCTAATAGAAAATGTGATTAAATACAAAATGGCGTTTGTCTACAATTCGCGAATTCAATTTATTAGAAAAACAAACCGTTTTGACTTGACCTTTGAAAATTGAGGTTTGAGTGTTTTCCTTTATTAGTGCTTAAGTGATAGGAGCTGTGGTGTGGGCGGCCTGTTATATGGAGGTAGGTTCTGGCAAAATATGTAGTTACGGAATAATATTTTTCTTGAGTTCTGTAATTTTCAAGGTAAAACTATTAATATGAGTGTCGGAAAAAGAATTTTCTTTTTTTTTAGTTATTATATAAGTGAATTTATACCTTTAAATCTAATATATAGATACGTTTATACCTGAATTCAGGTTTTTTATAATAGAATCAGATAGATCAACAACTTTTTTGCTCAATCAAAAAAAGGATTTGAGCCGAAATTTGGTTATTATGATAGATTTGTAGTATTTAGTATATATAAAATGATTTTTCAACGATTCTGTAATTACCATCGTATATTTATTTCTTAATTACCTAGGTAAGACATAACATCAGTTTATCAGAAACTAAGCTGATTATAAAAAGTAGTTTAAGTTAAAACATCCACTCGATTAACTTATTAACGTAGGTAATTGATCAGTGACACGATTTTGATCTGCTGTTTCGAGAAAAATGCAGTAACACGTGTCTAGTCTGTTTTGTTTTTTTCGTTCAGGCAGACTGAGTTATTTTTCAGCTGGCCCAAAATAAATGCGCTCGAATATGGTGTAGACTACAATTTGTTTTTGATGTATGACAGATATTCGAGTATTTTTCCTCTTTTTACGTAACCGGAAACTCAATACTATACATTGATTAGAAATGTCGCAAAAAGTCACAATTTTGCACATTTTTCGAAAGCATGACGATATTTGGTCTGAACTGTTTGTCATTATTTTTAAAAAGAAAAATAATACTTGTCTTATTTTATTATTATTTAACTGACGGACTAAATAGATTTCGTCTTTTTATACCCTTTCATCTATGACAAGTTATCAAAATGTACCTTGCTTGCCCAGCATCTTGCGGTTACTGCATAATATGATATTACACTAATATTATAAAGAGGAAAGATTTGATTGTTTGTTTGTTTGTTTGAAATGAATAGGCTCCGAAACTACTTAACCGATTTGAAAAATTCTTTTACTGTTGGGAAGCTACACTATTTCCGGTGAAAAAAGGCTATATAAATTTTTTATATAGCCTATGTTCTATTCAGTTATCTATTAGTATAGTTATGGCTATTCAAAAAAGTTAGGGATCCATACTAAAACCTCCATAATGTAAACCAAGGTGTGAAAAAATTACCAAAAAACTTTCTTGCATCGCGTGCGCTGCAAAAACTATTGATTGTAGAACAAAATAATGTACTACGTCTTTGTAGAACATTATTACATCTACAAAAAGTGTCGCGACAGCATATGTCTAACTATTACAGTTAGGTCACAATAAAATATATTTTATTAAAAAAAATATTATTGAAAGGACGCCGCTAGAAAAGGCTCTTTATTTGTTACTTGGTATTGATCCTTATCAAAATAAATTACTTCATAGTCAAGACTGCTTCAATACCTTTATGTAACTTTTTGAATTATTCACTTTGGACATTGCCTTCGAAAGATATCACGAGTTTAAAATATAAGAATTAGAAAAAAGTCGCGTGATTGTCGCTCACTCTGCTCGGCTAACTATGCGATTTAAGCATCACTGAGGTACGGGAGTGTCTATACTAATATTATAAAGAGCGTAATAGTAGTAATAACACAGAAACCTTCAATTCTAACTTTTTAATAATGTGTTAAATACCCGTGCGAAGCCGGGACGGGCCGCTAGTATCTTATATTAAGGGTCCGTTTACATGAATATCACGTGCACTAAATAATCAGACTGTGTTAGATATGGTTCAGACGAACATGCAAATTACATGCAAGTGTTTGTCCGGAGACGAATATTAGATTAACAAACATGATTCGTCATGATATTCAAACTGAAAGGTTATTGTATCAAAGAAGCATTATTTTACGATTGTACTTTAAATAAGATTAGAGAAGTGTTGCACCACTAACATTTAAACAACGAAGATATTTTTATTACTAGAGAAGGCCAATAAATATAAACATGGCTTTTCTTGGAATTCAACCTCTTTTTTTACAAAAAAAAAGCACCTCAATAATAATATTCCGGGACAACTCACACACGGCTATCTAATCCCAAGCTAAGCAGAGCTTGTGTTATGCTAACCAGACAACTGATAAACATACTTATATATTTCTGAATACATACATATAATAGATAAATTACACCCAGACACAGAACAAATGATCGTGCTCATCACACAAAGATTTGTGTGATGAGCACGATCATTGTTCTAGGAATGGAACCCACGACCTCCGGTATAGCAGACAGTGTCACTAAGCACTAGACCAACAGGCTCGTCAATATAAGTTTAATGTAACGACGACCTCCGTGGTCGAGTGGCGTACACACCTGTTTCAAGGTGTCGCTAGCTCTGAGGTCCCGGGTTCGATCCCCGGACGGGTCAATGTAGAAACTCACTTTTCTAGATTGTCTCGGGTCTGGGTGTTTGTGGTACCTTCGTTATTTCTGAATTCCATAACACAAGTGCTTTACAGCTACTTACTTTGGGTTCAGAGCAATGTATGTGATGTTGTCCGCATTTATTTATTTATTTATTTATAATGTCGTCTTTTTTGACAACAACATTATTCATGATAGATACATGAGACTTAAGATGAGGATTACCCTTACCTTATCATAGGTATTTGTTTAAACAGTTCTAATACACAAGAAAAACAAATGCCTAAAACACAAGTTTCTAATACATTGCTTGTATAACAAGTACTGTATCAATAACTAGCTATTTCTAGAGGTCAAGTTATACTATTTACTTTTATTCTGAAGATATTGGAAAACGTTGACCAGGAGTGACCCTTGGCTAATGGTGGTCGTCCCATAAAAAGTAACGTTGTGGAACGCAACACGTAGAGAATGGTTATAGAGTAAATGGATATATCTTATATGGCTTGTGATAGACTAAAATATCGTTATCGGACTTCTAAAAGATATTTTTTTTGTGTGTCGTGTGTGTGATAATTCCAACAATTGCAGATCGATTAAAAAAATATATATGTTTTATTCTTTATAAGGAGTTACAACTGTTACATGTGAATTTTATGAAAATCGATTCAAAGTTTTTAAATTTTATTGAATTCCGTTTTTGTTTACATTTTCTTTATTTTCTGCAGTTTATCTGTTGTATTGATTACCTTTGAATACATTTTCTTTTTATTTCTTAATTTAATCGGTTAACTCCAGCCTTAATATCCTCATAAATGTTAATTACAGTCCCTTATTCGCATCCTAATTTACAACTAACGTAAAGTAATTATTGGAGGCCCCAAAAGTTTATACATTTACAATTCGTCATGTTCAAATTAGACACGTTGAGTTTAATTCCAATTATTTCATTGAATAAATGCGTTTCAATTCAATTTAATTAAATATATAAAGAGATATTCGATTTAATTGAATATTTCAATTTACTTTAATATTACGATATGTAAAGCCAGTAATTGCCTCATTAATATGAGAGGGATTGTTTGTGGTTGCATCTTAAGTCTTAAACCTACAGGAAGCGTTTGAGACGCGGCTTTTTAATATGACCGAACGAAAATGAACCCTATGCTGTTAAAACAAGGTTTGTATCGTATATTCTAATTGGAATACATTCGACGGGCCTGTTGGTCTAGTGGTTAGTGACCCTGACTGCTATACCGGAGGTCGTGGGTTCGATTCCCACCCAGGACAAATGTTTGTGTGATGAGCACGATCATTTGTTCTGGTTGTCTGGGTGTAATTTATCTATAATATGTATGTATTTAGAAATATATAAGTATGTTTATCAGTTGCCTGGTTACCATAACACAAGCTCTGCTTAGCTTGGGATCAGATAACCGTGTGTGAGTTGTCCCGGAATATATTATTATTATTTGTAATACTCGTGAAGAGCTTCAGCCATCACACATGAAAGTCAACATACATGTGTATATTTGTGTATGTGTTTCACACACGTGTAGAGGGTATTTTCTAAAGTAGCTTTATCTTTCATTGGTCTGGCTTGCATTATCATGTACAAGAGGATTATTTCGTTAGGTGAATGTGAAATAGTCATTCTATTTATGCTTTTCATGATCGCGCATTTCTGAGTGGCATATAAGGTAAGTAAGTAACATTGATTCCCAGTTAAAACCATAAAAAAACATGTCGTTGTGATGTGTGATGTGTCATAGTTTCAGTATTTTATTATTCATGTTTAGTTCAAAGTTTTGAATATTGTAAACAATATCTTTCAATCCATAGAGAGTCTGTTAAAAATAAAACAAATATAGGTACTTATAATACGTCAAAAACACAGCTAACGATACTCTTATAAGAAAAAAAAATTGTCGCTCGCCAAATGTCACGTTTTATTGGATCATTTCATTTATTTTCGAAGGCAAAAGTATTGTATTGCACACCCACGTCCCCAATCAGTACCTTATGTAAGGTACGAGCATGTGACATTTATATAAAAGAAATTACTAAAATTAGTGAGGTGTCTTTGAAATAACGAAAAAGTAATGACATAAAGACCAATTTAAGGAGATGGGCTTGTGGCTAAGGGTAAGCCTTCGGTTTGACCGATAATACAGGTTAAGCCGCGCTCGCCGCGGTTGGTCCGTGGATGTGTGACCATTTGTAACATACCGAGACCCCTTCGTGTTTCGGAAAGCACGTTAAACAGTAGGTCCCGGCTGTCATACATAGATCTTTGGCAGTCGTTAAGTAAATTCTGACAACCAGTCTTACCATGGGATACTGTGTTTCCCAGTTAAATGGGTTGTGAAAGTCAGATAGGCAGTCGCTCCATGTAAAATACGGTATTCAGCTGAATCCGGTATGACTGGTAACCGACCCAAATACAAATTTTTATGTCATAGGAAAATCCATGTGTTATGTATAAAACCTTCCGGGCTGTTTTGTTCTTTGTAATTATTTATTGAAAACTTCGTATACTGAAAGTTACATAAGCGGACTTAGTACCAAAAAGTAGCTAATAGTCAGCATTAGGGCGATGCACTGAGAGGAACGTGTAAATACTATTATGCCACTGCTGGGATAATGCCTAATCTGCATCTTATTAATCACTCTTTTCAGGACCCTCCCGAATTGGCATTCACAATTTTTACGTCCAGGTCGATTTCCAAGTAAGTTCTGGTTTTCCAGGTCATCTTTCGGGGTTAAAACATTAAAAAATTCATTATTAACTTACGAAGATTAATTCCTTCGACCTCGTATACAAATCCAATTCATAAAACTACTTGTCTGAAACTATAACTTTTATGTTTGGATATGATAGTAGATGTTGTGTATCTTTGCTCACGGGGTAAAGCAAAGGGGAAAAGGGAAGGAAACAACAAACGCAAAGGCTTTGGAAAGGATATTGTTTCTGGAAATCTGCTTCAGAGAATTTCACAGTCGTATGATACAGAACGTGTAATATTATCAGTTGACACAAGGTTATGTATATTTATTATGTTATTATTGTTGCACTGTTTAAGGAAGTATATTGGTTCAAAGATAGACAAGAACCTTTAATATTACTTAAATTAGGTTGGTACTTAAGGATTGGAAAAAAAAGTGTGAAAAATATTATTTACTATATGTGACAGTAATAGGTAGGTGTTTATTAAAGCACAAAATTTGGCCCTTTTAAGCGTAACAGACAGACTGACAGATATCGTTACTTATATGTTTATAGTATCAGTATGGATGGTTGGATATCTAGTAAACAAAGCGATAATTTACGCATTGCGAACCGCACAGAACCTTCTAGAAATGATCTTAGAACTACGCAGCTAGGCCCGAGAACAATTAATTAACTAGCCTTGTGTTTCTCATCATTTAAGAGTATAATTTAATTAATTATTTACATGAAAATTAATTTCTATTGATTGAACTTTTCAATTACTTTTACAGGTGAGTACTTTTGTTTCATTAGACTAGTATATAATAAGTGGCTTTGTTAAAAATGGCAAATGGCAAATCGCTGCAAAAAACCCCGCATGTAACACTATACGAAAACAAAGAACGTAAATATAAATGAATTAAAAACCAAAGGAGATGGAAAAATATTCAAAAAATACAAAGTATTAAAATGTTTTCGTAGAATCAAAAGCTAACCGAGGTCGAAATTAAAAGCCTTAATAATTACTCAGTCTATTTACCCACAAATGTAAACGAAGGCTTGATAGTATCAATTTACACGAGTCAAGCTAACCTTGATAAACTATCTTATATACAAACAAACCATCTCAAAGAGCTACGGAGCTACGGGGCTACGTCGTAGCGCTACGTTCTACGAAACGGAGATACGCAGGTGCAATGTAGAATTTATGAAAACGTTTTGTTGTTTAATTATGTTATAATATAGACGATTTGTAATGTAAGCAATTAGTTATGTTCAGCTAATTAGAATACAGTTTGGGAACCAAGAATGCATGTATTTTTCATAATTAATGTTTGTGTATAATTAAATACCGAGTCATATTTTGCTGATTAATTTGTATGACATGCTATTTTATTCTATACCTCCTACAAGCATGCATTAAAAAAATACACGTGATTAATTTATAATTTGAAGGTACAAAGTTTTTTGTGCATTAAATAAAAAAAAAATTGAATTACACCAAGAATTGACAAAACGTCTCTACCTTTGCAACATTTTACTAGAAAGTAAACAGAAATTATTCCGATAGAAACGTAATTAAAAAATAAATCGTGCTAAGTAATCCACTCAAGTTAGTGAACTAAGTCAACCAGTCACTTAGGTTTCATAACATTGTGCTAGAGCTTAAGTAGCGCGGAACTGCGCTAGTTGGGCTTAGTCGACACTGACGGACACTAAAAGTACCGCGTAGTGGAATTTTATGTAAGGCTTTATGTGTTTACGTTACTATACTTGTTTATGAGCTTTCTTGTCTCTTCGTGAACTGAAGAGATTCTCAAGTGAATTGAAAAAAGTCTGTTTGTCGCAATACTCGACACAAGCCTTTTCTCGTGCAAAGAAGGTTATTAATAAAAATATTTAATGGATTTCATTTCTAAAGAAAACTTTTTTGCTACATTGTATGTTTCGATCCCATGTTAGTCTTATTGGGCTCAATTGCATTTCTCAGTGGACTTATAATGACAGAATAGAGAGCACATTTGAGTAAATATTGTATGATATTTAAAGTTTGCGTTAACGTACTTTGGGATCAATTTATGTAACCAAGTTTAAGAAAGTACTAATAAAGTAAAAAATATCTATAATTTTTGAAACAAAAGGAAAGATCAAATTAATTTTAAATGTTTTAATTTTTCAAGGCAAGTAATTTTGATGTTGTACTCATTGTCTATACTATTTTCTATGTTTATGTCTATATTATTCCTCGCGAATAGGGCTAAACATTTTTTAAATGCTTAAGTTAAGAAATATGCTTTATTATATTAATGTAAATGTACTACAGTATCACATGGAAAGTAATTTTACGCATTATTATTTTAAACTCGAGTGTATCTTTTACCTTATTTACTTACATTGTATTCCCACCTTTAATAACTTACCTTCCAAGTGCACTCAAAATATTATTCCAAGATACATTACAGCTTAATTAAACTTGATATGCACTAAGGTCGCCTATGTTTCTGATAAACCTGGAACATGTACAGTCGGTAACAAAAGGGGTTGTCTTGTGTAAAGGGTTTGACTGATAATAAAAGTTGACCATTCGTTACGTACACCGAAATTCTATATGAATTCGAGCTGTTGGTCCCGATTAATATACTAATCTTTTAAGTTGTTAAATCATTTCAATTCTGAGTGGCAAGAATCGAGGTAATCTTAAACTATATTGCCCCTTTTTATAATTTATATTTGTTCACTGGATGAAAATCAAATGACTGCTACCCATGCTGATGGCATGAAGTGGTATATGTAAATTGATGTAAGTATTGTGCCGGCTAAAAAACACCCTGGTCCTCAATCATCGTTCATCACGATCGATCACTAAAGCATGCTCAGTGCAGCTCCGGCAGTTTCCAGCACTCCGTTAAATCCACCCCAAAAATCACTGAGCATTTCTGACAGTTTGTTTCTCTAGCTTTTGTTTCTGACTGTACATGTGCTACCTAAGTAAACATAGGCTTCTCGCTTGCAGTCTCTTTGAGCGTCCATGCATTTAATAGTGGTAGTCTTATGGTAATAGGTAGTAACGTTAATTAAACGTTGTTCTATTGCTCTAGAACATGTATGATGGTGAGTATTACTAGAGTATTTGACTGTATACAGCGCAAAAATAAATGCCTACATACTTCAGGCCGCTGAGAGAATAAGTTCATCAGGTGGTCTACAAGACCATATAATAATAATAATAAATAAATAATAAATGCGGACAACATCACATACATTGCTCTGAACCCGAAGTAAGTAGCTAAAGCACGTGTTATGGAATTCAGAAACAACGAAGGTACCACAAACACCCAGACCCGAGGCAATGTAAAAAATTTTGGTTTCTACATTGACCCGTCCGGGGATCGAACCCGGGACCTCAGAGCTAGCGACACCTTGAAACCGGTGCGTACGCTACTCGACCACGGAGGTCGTCATATAACTTTAATGTGGCGAAGAATTTACTAAACATAAAATACCACCACTTATTGGCAGTACAAACGAATAATATAATAAAAAAAACTATTTATTATGCCCGGGTACAATAAATAATATAACTCGGTTATTTATTTCCCCATACAAATCAAGCATAATTGACATGTGTCAGGAACGCATTCTCCTAGCGGCCGAATTATAGTAAAATATAGTAAATATTTGATAAAGAAATGATCATGTTATTATTTTTCCTTATTGAATGCTGATATGTTTTTTTTATTTATTATTATAGTACTTATTCAACCTAAACTGTATGGAATGAAGAGCTAGACTTTTTGGCATTCCCTTTGACAGCCTGACAGTAAAACCATCAGTAAATTGAATTGCCCCTCTTGAATTTCTTTGTCCAAACATTGCTTGTTTCTGGGAGATTCCTTTGCCCTGAAATGCATACACAAAAGGACCATTTAATTTACAATTAAAATAAATTTAGCCATTTAAAGTTGTACTACACAGGATTTCCTACTATTGCGATAAAAATCTTAACGTTATTTACATCTTTTGTTTGACAAAGAAAAATTACTGTCTAACTTTATTTTGCAACGTAATAGTTTTTACATCACAAACGTTTGGTTAAGACTAAAGTAAGACAAACGGGTCAGGCCAGCTGTCTTAAATCCAGGAAGGAGGGTGGGGGGAGGTTGACCCCGAAATCAGGGTCGCTTGTAATAACTACGTGGAATATTATAATACACGAGAAAAAAAGATTTTCCCAAGAAAAGTAAGAACTTTGCTTTTCTTTCTGTTACTTGGAAAAAGGTTTAAAGTCAAAAGGTTGTTTCGAAGGCCTTATTTTTGAGGTAGAACCAATAACAGTTCGTTGTCAAGATATTAACAGAAAAATGAAATTAAAATGATATTTTTCCATACTTAATACGTAGGTACATAAAGAATATATTTTTTGTATTAAATGAATATTTTTTCCCCGAACTATTATTACGAGAAAATTTATTTCACAAGGTACGCATGTATACATTTTACACTGATACAATTTCTTGTATAATATACCTATAACAAAAGTAAATTAGTTCCACAAAATGATATAATACTTTACAAGTAATCTTAAAATAATTAATTAGGACAATTAGTTTCAAAATCAAAAGAAAAAATCTTTTAATTTCATAAAATGTTTGAAACCAAAGCTCTTTGTGGAATTAAAATTCATCTCTTTTTAAGATTTTTTAATTACTCCATAATTTAAAATGACAATGTCACTGCCTATTATATTTCAGAGGTCAAAGTGACTAACGTAATAACGTCTCATATTTATTTATAGATTTACCAAATAATCTATTATACAGGGTGTTAAGAAATCCCTGTCCGACCCGAAAGGGTGATATAGGGTTCACAATCACATGCCCAAATAAAATATTAAATTTGGAATATTCATAATAATAACAATAATAATGAACTTTGAAATAGCCGCCAAAATCCCTAAATTTGAAGATAAATAAAAAAATACACCACCATTTTCGTCGGTGTTAATGCTACCATTATTTATATGCTATACCTTTTGTATCATCATTTGGCAGACCCTGTGACGACGCCGTCACTCTCACTCGCCATTTAAGAAAAAAAAAATTAGGTTATAATTATTTTTTTTCCATTATATTTTACATTAATGTAATCAGATATCAATACCTAACAACCCCTTAACAGATCGGAGAGGGGTTTCTTAACACCCTGTATATATATATTTAGGATCCTAGATTTTCATTGCCAAACGATTATTTTCTACACAGGAATAGGTTAAAATACAAGATGACTGTTTTTTTAGATGTAGCAGATTTTTTTAAACCAAAAAACACAGGAAAACGGCCCTCAAAGTATTTCAAAATCATCTTTAAACATTACTAAAATCTTTAAAACTGTTTTATTCAAGTTAACTGCGTCTACAAATCAACAAAATAAACATTATTTACTTTCTAGAGTATTTTATTTTGTTTTCAATGTCATATCATCCGTCCGTCAACGTCTGGAGAGACATAACGGAAATTAAGCCATTTGATTGGTGATAACAATCCTCATTTAAATGTAAAGGAATATTTTCATTACAACATCATTTCTTAAAGTGCTACGCACGTAGCAAATTACGTAGCCCACACAAGACACATTCAATTATAGTACGTCGAACACACGCATTATTTGGCCTACGGTTTCAGTAATTATGCTACGTCGAATATAACAATTGTGGGCGAAAATCAGCATTAATGTGAGAGCGATCTCCAGAACCTTCCATTGTTCCCTATATATTTATTAGGTAGTAGTTACATTCAATTATGGATCGACAACACTAATGTAAGGCGTGTAAATAAAACTGACATAGACCCTTGAAACGTCGCGTTGTAATAACTATCGGCCTTACAATCGTTAAGAACTAAGCCAGTGTGGCTAAAAATCCTTCTATTAATCTCTATCAATTAAACTGGCATTTAAACTGTATTATCCGTAAGAAACACTAAGCTAAAGGCGTGTAAATAAAACTGACATTGACCCTTGAAACGTCGTAATAAGTATCGACCTTATAATCGTTAAGAGCAAAGCTTGTGTCGCTAAAAATCCTTCCATTTATCTTCATCAATTAATTTGGCATTTAAACCGTATTATCCGTCGAAAACAGTTCTAAAGCGTGTAAATAAAGCTGACATTGCCCTTGAAACGTAACGTCGTAATAAGTATTGACACTATCGTTGTCAGGTACAATCGAATCGAAGAGAAGCGCAACCCTACTGCAGCACGCAGGTAGAAGCTTCCTCGCGGGTCGCCGCCATTCGCGCCCAGACTGCCGGCCGCGATGGGCGTTCCCTACGTCGGTACGACTGTGTCTCCCGCCGAGCCAGCGCTCGAGCGACCGCGGCGGCCCCACCTGTTGATCGTCGACGATTCCAGGGAAGCACGGGCGGCAGAAGGTTAGTTCGAAATTTAAAATATTTTTTTTAATCAGTGAATTTTTTTGAAGTGTAATTTTTCTAATATTTATTCGCGGAGATTTTTTGTCATTTTTGAATGAAAATAACAATTTTGTGATTTTATTCGGAGAAATAATAAAACGGTGATATATTAAAGGCGAAAAAAGTGAGTGTGATTCAATTAAAATTAATAAAAACAGAATTTAATTCATATTTTCGAAATAGAAACGTGAAAATATTTTTTATATGCCGCAGATAATGTGTGTAATTAAATTGATTAATGCTAAAAGCGTACTTATATTATGGTAGTATTAACAAACTTAATTATGTACCTACACGTAAATAAATAACACAAAAATCTATTAACCAATTAATCCCTAAAATATCGAATTCAGCTATTTTTTCTGCTTAATTTAACGATCCAAAAATAATACAGTAAATAAATGTACTTTAAATATTTAACCATTTAATTCGACAAATAAGACACATTTTCATTCCAAGCCAACCAACTTTCAAATATGTTATATTTCTTTTTAACTATTTTCTATACATAAATTATTAAATAAATAAATAATAATTAAATCACATCTAAAAAATAACAAATTAAAATATAAACACAACACAAAATAGATAAGAAAATTGCAACATAACAACCGGATCCCACTATCAGCGTAGTGTGTAGGTTGATCCGACGAGACAATTCCATCCACATTACTGGCAGTTATTAGATAAAACCGCGGTAGGCCTGTAGTGTGTTATATTGTTACTTTACGATGTAATAAACTAACGTGTCATAAATTATATTTTGTGGAACATTTTTCTCGTGGATTTGAAGGTCAGTTTTGCTTATTTATTTTGTTCTTCTTTCTTTTTTTGTGTCTAGTAAATAATAATAAATAAATAATAACAATTATTTGTTGATTGCGTTTGATGGGAGTCAGGTGAATAAGTTCTTTTGTAAAATATCTATACATACTATAGTTAACCATTACTAAAAATACTTCATGTGCTTATGAAAAAAGTGTTTACTTTTTATTAATCTGTTCTGACACACTCAATTTTCTTAGCAAAAAGTGTATTCATTTATAATAATTAAGTCCCAAAAAGTCTAAGAATACCATTATGCGCCAAAATATTTGAATTTTAAAATTTATTCAGTACCCATTACTCCTTAATTCAAAATACATAAGTAAGTCGTCAAAAGTCCATCGCCATCTTTTATTCTCATAACAAAAGTAAAAGTAATTAGAATGGCGATTTATATCCGTTCTCTAGGGACAGTCCAACTGAATGCGGCCATATTAAAACTCTATTGTCTCTGATTCGACATTTAATTTTAGAATATTTCATTTGTTTTTTAAACAAAGAGTTTGCAGTTGATATAAAATAAATGATATCGCATCTTTATTTTCAATCGGATTAAAGTACGTTCTGACTTGCCAGTATTATTACGCTGAGGGATTCTTTATTTAAATGAAAATGCTTGTGTGTTTTTGCAAATGTATTTTTATGTGTAGAAGTATATGACTACATATTTCATTTAGCCATTTGTTTAGTAGGTACATAGTGTTTGCTTAATTCAGTTTAACACTAGAACATATTAAACAAAACGCTTTAGATTTATGTCAGCAATATGTTCTTCCAATTAGTATTTCTAGAAAATTCCACAAACATTGAAGTCCAACATTGATATCAAAAGTTTTCCTTTTGCGAAAACTGGGATCGCAGTTTATTGGCAGAGCAAAGCGGCTTAGTATTTCAAATAAATAGGAAGAGACCGCGAATTATTTGCCCTTTTCAATTTTAATTGAATGGTGTGTACAAAACTTATGAGCAAATATTAATTGTTCACTTGATAATTCGATTTTGTACTAAGTGTCGATTTCGCCTCTTAGTATCTTTTTATTAAATTATTATACATAATGCATCTTAGGATCTAAAGAAAATACATTATCAGATACACAGAGACAACAAAAATTAGACACATTTTGCATTATCTTTTTCTTCATTTAAATTTGCTATACAGGCCATAATATACAAAATTCAAAAATTTTTATTTGACTTAGGCTACAAAGTAGCGCTTATCAACGTCAACACAAAGACAAAAAACTTTACTTAATTAAATTAAAAGAATATTTAAAATAAAAAATAGAAAAATAAATACCGTAAAGCATTTTAAAATAGAATGCTTATAAATCTTATATTACGGATGCTTTTATACAACTATTGCAATCTGATAAAACATAAACAAAATAAACAAAAAAATCAGGAATTTCGCTACTTGACGGAATCATTTATTTGTAATGTTTATTTTTAATTAAATCCTTTACTTTACCAATTGTAAACAAAATTTTGTGTAACAATTTCATTTATTTTCCTACATCCCACGCGAGTGGAAAAATAGGAATTGAAAATCATATAGGTATCTACGACTTTTTATTTGCTTAGTATTCTGTTTTAACATTTATGTATGTTATATTAAAATAGCATTTTGATAGAGTTTTTGCTTAATATAAGAAGAGGATCTTAATTCATTAGTTAGATTGGGAAACCTGTTAGAGTGATGAGTTTGGGTTCATTTTATCTTAGTGCTTGTAAACCCTTTGTTAAGGTTTTGGAAGTACACGACCGTACGTGAATAGTTCGTCTTTTATTACTTTACATTTGTATGATGAACGTGACTATATTTTATGATATTTCAGTATATTATGAGCACATTAAGTTGTAAATATCGGTTACCCGTAGAGAAATGATTTTAAAAAGAGTAGGCTTTCTCTATGTACAATAATTATTACTCATATTGTTCTGTTTTTTACTTTTGCAAGATAAATTATACTGCTGACGGTTTTCCTTCTAGTTTCCTATTTCCTACATTTCGTATTTTCCACACCTAACTTTAACTTTGTTGTCTGGTTACCATAACACAAGCTCTGCTTAGCTTAGGATCAGATAACCGTGTGTGAGTTGTCCCGGAATATTATTATTATTACTTTCGTTAGTCTTTATCGACTCGAAAAAAGTCATTACAATTTTTTTTAAACTGAGTTTCATAATTTTACTCAGTTTTTTAAACAACCTGTGAATATAATCCAGCCTATAAACGTCCCACTGCTGGGCACAGGCCTCTTCCCATATAGAGAAGGCACGAGCATTGATCACCACGCTTGCTCTCTGCGGATTGGCGATTCCAGATCCCAATTTTGGAATCTAGGTTTCCTCACGATGTTTTCCTTCATCGTTTGTCAGAAGTGTCTTAGAATAATTAAGAAAGTACATATAACTTTAAAAAGGCCACATTGGTACTTGCCTGGGTTCGAACCTGCAACCTTGTGCATACAAATCCGTTCATTGAACCGCTAGGCCACCACGACACTTACCTGTGAATAAAACTTATTAATTATATAGACAAAATCCTTGTCATTTCATGTAGCTATTTTATACAGTTTGTTTTAAAACAAAAACTCTCTCACTTTCGATTGATTAAAACAAGTTCGTCGAAATATCGTTGGAAATAATTCGTAATACCGTTGAACTCTGTTTCGTATTTTCTTTTGAATCCCAATAATTGGCATAAAACATGGCAGGTTCGTTAGCTGTTTGTATACTAAGACTGGGTGTATATAAGCGTGTATATTTCAAAGAGGTAGGTAGAGCTGTATAGTACAATGATTGTGACATTATTGTATAGTAATGATGTATGTTCAAGTATTATCAGTTATCACTATTTGGTTAATAATAATAAATGCGGACAACATCACGTACATTGCTCTGAACCCAAAGTAAGTAGCCGAAGCACTAAGACTTGTGTTATGGAATTCAGAAACAATGAAAGTATCACAAACACCAAGATCCGAGGCAATGTAGAAAAGTCGGTTTCTATATTGACCCGTCAAATATTTTCTTACTTTTTTGAGTTGACTTAAGATACATAGTGCGTAAGGGTGAGGGAGTAGAGCTACTGAAGTATTAAAAGCCTCTTATAAGCCTTTTCTCCGAATACCTCAAGGATTTTAACTTTAAAACGTTTTTGTTTATCTGTCGCTATTTTATACCATGAAGTGATAGATAGAGCATTAACGTGGATAAAAAATAAATTGCGTGTCTTTTAAAAATAATTTCCGTGATGTCATGCAAAAATTCAAATCTATAGTCATCTAATATATTGTTGTCTAATATATAAGGTGCTATAAAAATATCTGCCACAGCTTTAATGGGAGGTAGTATTGTGTTTATAGATTACAATAGTGAAGAACTTTCGTACCCCGGAACAGTTAATTAAATTTTAGAAAATAAAATTGTTAAATTAACATTGACTCTATTCTGCGTAACGTGGTTCACAAATTACGTGAATTCGGTGCGGAGCGGCAACAGCTTAGGACACGGGATGGTTTTATACTAATAAATCAATTCAAATTTATACGTTATTTTTTTTGTATGAAAAAAAATATGATAAATAATCAATAATTTATCTATACTATTGTAATCTATAAACACAATACTACCTCCCATTAAAGCCGTGGCAGATGTTTTTATAGCACCTTATATATCGGTGGCTTTCTGAGAAATGTTTTTATAGCATTCACGAGTTCTTTGAATATAAATTGTAAATTGATATTATCTTGATGGAAGTGCTTTAAAAATGATATATTGTTCTGAATTTCACAAAAATACATATTTGTACGCTCGTAAGAGTAAAACATAGTGGACTGTCATAATTTATTATAACAACTTTATATTTACCTGTGTTTGGGTCAAATAAATGATTATTATTATTATTATTAAAACATCTGTTGAACTAAAAGACATTATAAAACTTTTTAATGTTGGTATAATGCAAGAACAATTTTCAAACGTATCGATTCACAGTTCTTTGTAATATTTCCAAGCTAAGTGTTTTTGTAAGCGTTTCAGTTTCGAAGAATTCAATATGTTTTTATTTACGTTTAGTGCATAGAGATCGAGTTTTCTATTGTATTCAGGATTCCTAGAAGTTACAGACTTTGTAAGTGGGTTTAAAAGCAATGAGAGATCACTTGCAATGTGTTTTAATGTTTAAAACTTTATTTTAAAATATAATTGGTATAATGTGTTCACGTGAATCGTTACGTTTTCAAATTGGATTATTAGAGTGATACCATATTGCCTTCATACTCATTTAGCCATAAAACATATATATAAGTAAACATTTTAAACCGAATACGTAGTCTATGTATGTATATTGATTGTTTTATAAAACACTCTACTAAACATTAAGCTCTATGACAAAAAATTACAGTTACTAACTTATTTAGTTATCTACTTAACTCTTTTTAATTACTTTTATATTTTCACAAAACTCTTCCTAACCTAAGAAGGTGTCTATTTAACCAACTTCAAAAGTTCTACTTCTTCTACTGTATGTACATTGGTTTTTAAATCAACACACTTTTTGTTGATTTTTTTTTTGCAATATAAAAGAAAATACAACAACATACTTTAATTTGATTTATACAAAACTTTATTTTCGTGGTAACAACGTAAGTTACCAGTTCATTGGTAATTTATTCTTACTATCGTATTCTGGTTTATTCGCGCTGTATTGTGAAGCAACTGGTTGCTCATTTGATAGAACAGTGTTTAAACTCGGGGTTGTAAAACGGTTGTAAACGGTTTATGTGTACTTCAATTGAATATATAGGGTTATATATTCTTTTAAACATAAATCTTTACATTCTGTACGTATTGTAACTTTGAGGTCAATGACCGAATTCTTATGCAAAAAGTTGTGAGTTGGTACTTTGTAGGCAAATAGAATTATATTTAAGTCACTGAGTATGAGTAAAGTTATTGGTTTATAAAGGGAACTGAGTATGAGCAAATAAGAAATAATAGGTTCCTAAACGAAAACGATTTGATTCAAATTAGATTTTATAAATCTGCGCGCTTTCTACGAGTTCTTAAAGCAGGAATTGCCGCGTGGAAGCGAGACACTGCTATGCATATTATATGCTCTGTCTCGCTTCCACAATAGCAGAGTCCTACTTTAAGAACTCATTATTCAAGCACTGTTCTCATGGACCCGTAGTAAACAACTATGGTGACTCTTTACTGGCTGAAGAAACTTTGCCCTACACCGAGCCAGTCAACCTTATTTTTTGTTACTATCTAAGCTTTTTAACAATAAACAGTCTGAAACATGGAGTAATAATCTCTTATCGGGCATTGAATGTGAAATGTCAATGTTTTTAATCAAAATTAATATCTGTAGTAATACTGAAAAGATAAGGCTGTATTGTTTTAATAATATTGTACTGAGAAATGTTTTTGTTTGTGTTACACAAAAACAACTTCAATTAATGATAATGTATATTTTTTAAATCTATGGAGATACTAGCTTGCTATGCGACTTTGTCTGAATGTTTCTCTATCTATATAAATTGTAGGCTAGAATAGGAGTTAAGTTAACAAAACAAACTAAATCCCACCAAAAACATTAAATGTAAAAAAAAGCCAAGTCTCTCTATGCAATTCTTCCATCGTAAAAAGTTTTGAGATCGCATAGGAGCCAAGTCCTGTTCAACTTAATTTGTAATAATAAATCAATATTTTGTGACTATATCAATAGTTTTGTTTACATTACAATAACAGTGACTTGGCCATGAGCACAAGTTAAAGTCGTTTGCTCCTT
Organism: Autographa pulchrina; assembly: GCA_905475315.1. NCBI lineage: Eukaryota > Metazoa > Arthropoda > Insecta > Lepidoptera > Noctuidae > Autographa > Autographa pulchrina. Next base: position 4,209,604 of record FR997775.1, read on the forward strand.
GTAATTACGTGCAAATACCGTTGTATTTATATATTATATATATATTATGGACATGATTTTGTAACTGATTGGAATTTGAGATCACTATGGACTAAACATGCGCCATAGTGCATGTGCAGTTCACTGATCTTAGATGATACCGACTGTCGGTTAAGGTGTCCTGATATTATTTATTATTTACTTGCAACTCCTCCAAATATGCCGTTTTATATTTGTATCTTATTGTGCTCATGGCCAAGTCACTATTATTGTAATGTAAACAAAACTATTGATATAATCACAAAATATTGATTTATTATTACAAATTAAGTTGAACAGGACTTGGCTCCTATGCGATCTCAAAACTTTTTACGATGGAAGAATTGCATAGAGAGACTTGGCTTTTTTTTACATTTAATGTTTTTGGTGGGATCTCATTTATTTTTTGTAGGTCTCTTTCTTTTCTTTTTATAAATAAACAAAATTGCTATAAAAAATATTTGCTTTTTGTACATAAACAAAGAACAAAGTTAACAATGCAGTCAAAATTCATATACCATGTTCTTGTAAAACCGCAAATATAAATTTGTTTCATATTTACTAAGGTATATAATTTATTACCGTTTTTATAATTTTCCCTTTACATGTAGCTAAAAACCTATCTTGGTGCCAAATTTGAAGGTTCTAAGTTTGCTAGAAGTACCTTAGATTTTTGATGATCGGTCAGTGAGTGAGTCAGTGAGTGACAAAATGGTGTAACTTTGATCGCTCATAACTCGTAAACTATTGGTTCAAATGTCATGTAATTTTGAGGCTGAGCTTGTTTTAATACTTACTCTAGGTCATCGAAAACCTAAACCCCTAGCTTTGTCCGTATCGATGATACAGGGGGGGTGAAATAGCCGCGAAACGCTTCGAGAAAAGAATGGTACGGCCGTGCCCGTTTTGCTCGATTTGCTCGAGACTTGGCTGGGGCACTGCCGTGCCCCCAGATTAAGCTTAGCTAGTAATAAGAAGACATGCTGCAGCTACCTTATTTAATAAGGTCACGTAGATATAGTTACTTCTTTATGACCTGTGTCTGTACTATGAGCTCTTAAAGCAGGACTGTCGCCATTGTGGAAACGAGACGCCGCTAAGCGCAATGTAGGGCGCCTATGGAAAATGGTAGAACAACAGCATATCATAAATGGTTTTAATGAATGTCGCTAATGCTTTATTTTTTTTATTTGATTTAAGAGTTAAAGGATCAAACTACACTATAGTGAAGGAATTTTACGTTTATACTTAATAACTATGATTTTACAATATCACAAACTTGATTGTTGTTGCGGACGTCCACGTTAAGCTTGTTGAGTTCAACATGTTCAAAGTGATTTTAAAGGTAAATTTTGTAGGAATATATATAAACTATTATATATTTCTAATAGGATCCTTTAGTGTAGATTGTAAATCAATTAATAAGATTATAATCATATATTGATTTTCCGTTTAAAATAATTAATAAAAGAAAAAGGGAAAATAATAAAGTTTTTATAAGTTCATCGAGACTTTTGACAGTTACCCACGCTTCCCCACGCTTTACATTTAATGTTGATTAGTAGCCTAAGTATTCCTTAGAAACATATATAAAAATTAGCTGCGATTTTTTGCGAGTTTGGAAGTTATAGGTATAATTGTGATAGAAGTCCGACGACGTTTACATGCAATCTATTGCGGTTTTTAAATTTAGACTTGTACAAAGTGATTTTAAAGGTAAAATTTTAGGAATAGATATAAAGTATTTTACATTTATAGAAAGCTATATTACTGAAGATTTCAGTACAATTAATATTTTTATAATTTAATGTTAATTATCCGTTTAAAATAATTAAAAAATGAAAAAAGGTGCAGCAAAAAGTTTTTATAAGTTTAGTGACACTTTTGACAGTTACCCACGCTTCCCCACGCTTTAAATTTAACGTTGATTTGTAGCCTAGGTATTCTTAAGAAACATATATAAAAATTTGCTGCATCTTTTTGCGACTTCAGAAGTTATAATTATACATGTTATAGAAGTCCGAAAACGTTATTTGCAATCTACTGCGGTTTTGAATTCAACTAATTATATGAATATTTCTCAGTATTTTTTGTAATTATTATGGCTTTTATTATTTATCACATATCACATATATATTTTTTTATCTGGACAAAGTCCGTTTAATCTGGAAAAACTCCCAGGAGCCTGATTGTCAGGCCTGAAAATGAAGATTATTAAAAATTCTTCGAGTCTACATTACATGCCTAGATTCGTTTTTTCGAAACGCTATCAAGTATTTCCTACAATTTCTATCTTTTTTGACGTGGGTAGCCAAAGGCAAAAAAAAAATACACGAGAAAAAAGGGAAGGAACTTGATGAAGATAGGATCTTCTGTAAGAGAGCAAATTAAATGATTATTATAAAGTTTAACAAGTCTAAAAAATCATACCTATAATTAGGTATAATGTAAATATTATTAACTATTAAAAAATAAAAAAATAAGCTTTCATTGGCTTAGTTCATAAAGCTGTTCGTGATAATTTTTCAAAAATTTTCTTTATTTATATGGTTCAGAATTAAGTCGCAAATTAAAGTTTTTATTACATATTTATTTGTATTTCAGGGTTATTTATATAATAAAATACGTTTATGTACAAGTTACATAAAGAAACAATACTTTAAGAAATAAATAATATTTTTTTTTGCTAAACTTGAATTTCAATTGGCTTTTTAATATATAAAATTTAAATAACTTACAATAAAAAATATACCAGTCAAAGCGCTATACATTATTTTATATTAATGCAAAATTTCACAGTATTATCTTTATTAATAAGAAAGTTATCGATTTTTGATCCGAAACAGGGTTCTATTTTCCATAGTGCGCGCCGTCTCGCTTTCACAATGGAAATTCTTGCGTTAAGAGCTCATAGTATGCGTGTTGCACTAAAAGACGGAGAAGTATTCATCATACAATAACATGACAATGACAAAAATATCGATCTGTAATTCTCGCACTTTTGAGCAAAATACACTTCTCATTTGTACGCTTACACATAAATGTAAAATAGCAAGGACTGCAAATGAGTACGTAAAAATATGGCACCACTTTTGAGGTATATTTTGGTAAGACCATAGATATCGCGTAACAAGCACACGGACGAATTGAGCACCTCCTCCTTTTGTAATCAGTTAAAAACGAACAAACATTGATCACCACGTTTATTTACTTGCGGGTTTTTACTAAACAATTCATTATTCCTTGCTACAGAAATTACGTTCTAGCCTATGCCAATGTAGTCACCCAATTATGTAACATAATAATTACGTTTACGTTACGAACCTTGTTTTATAATGTTATTTACCATATTCATTTCGTTCTGTGATGTTTTAAAAGCCTTGAATAATTTTGATACCCGAATCTAAAGTTTGAATTTAATGTAAATCTTACGTAAGATAATATCGAGTTTTGTTTGGTTAGTAACTACGTATTTGTTGGGAATTAATTGAGGATCTTGTTTGTAGGTGTTTATTTATTTTATGTTTAAAAATACAGGCTTCCAGAGGATTTGTGAACTACGGCAATGGGTATTATGCAGATTTTTTTGTGTAGCATATTATCAGAATTTATCAAAGCATTATCGTATTTCACGTGATCATGCAATTGAAGAGATATAAAAAAAGTCCAAAGAAATGAAATACGAGGGTAACTTTTATTCAGCAAAAAAAAGTTGAATAATCCTTACATCGCGTCCTTGAAAACACGGATACTGCTCATCCGGGTAACTTTGGCCCGGTTACATCTCAAGGACAGGTAAAGTTCGGTGGAAACCGGAATTAACCGGTTGATGATAGATGAGCCCTTTGGCTGAATAATTTATTGGTTACCGTCGTTTAGGGGTTCATAATGACGTCATAATTGATTCGGTTTTGTTGTTTAATTGTGGTGTTTGTGATTTAGTGTCATAGCGTTTTGTTATTGCCTCTGTTTTAAGAGAGATAAGGTAACAAAATAAAGGGAAAAATGTGTTATGCGTTTAATAAAAGTTCAAGTGTTGTGTTATACAAACAAAATACCAACATAACAACATGATGGGTAGGCGATAGTTTTTGATATGGAAATTATAAATAAAAATCAAGATTTAAAGAAATCTTTTAGAAAAAAAAAATTTCAAACTTACCTTGATTTTTCATCATTTACTGTATTACGATATTATTTTAGGTCAATGCCTAATTGTCAATAAGTGCTTAACAGCCCTGAAATTTTATTTTAAATTGATTTTAATACCTAAAATTTACTTTTATTTCATTGCTTCCGCTTCTAAATAATCGTTAGTATTTCCTGGTGAGATTGATTCCCGGGATTATGTTTTCGGTCTTCTTTAAAATCCTGGCTTATTCGAGTGACAGTGATGTGTTTAACGTGGTTTCGGATTGTTTCCACTTGGGTTATGTTGATTTACCTGTTTTTGTTTTATTGTTAGATAGTCCTTGTAAGAAGGCATTTAAATAAATTTAATTTATTTAATCCAACATACCTACTCTACTCTAAATTTATATGGAAAAAAATATATATGATTAGAAGCTGCTTTTAATATTTTTATGTTCAGAAGACATCAGAGGGCTTAAAAATGTTGGAAAATTATTCATTACAGTAAAAAAACATTATTTAATAAATTTTACATAATTATTCGATACAATTATTATTTGAATTATTCGGTTTCGCACAAAGTTCTTTAATAAAAATAATAGTATTAGTATTTCTATGAGTGATATCTTTGTTACGATTCTACTTTACTCAGATCCATAAACACGCTACTCTGAAAAAACACAATCCAAAAAATATGAACAGCAAAAATAACAGTAGCTTACGATAACCAAGAAGGCACAAAAAAGGATAAATAGCACTCTAGATAATAATTCTCCGTTCCAATACATTTTCCGGAAGTTTTACAATCGTACTTGTACTAAGATCTCTAAAAGCAGGATACTTGCCTTTGTGGGAAAGAGACGGCGCTCTACAATGTGTATAGCGGCGTCTCGCTTCCGCAACAGTAAAAGCCTTTAAAGAGATCATAGTAAGCGAGCATCTAATAATATTGTCAATATAAGTACCGACGGTTATCCCTAGAACATTCTTTAGAAAAATATCGAAACTTGTTTTATTATAGAAACATTATCTTTTATGTATGGAGCCCTAAGGAAATAGTTTTGATAAATAAAAGGATATCCTGGATACGATATATTATATCGGTACTTACTTTATGTTTTCATTTATGTCTGTCGAATATCACTAAAAATGCTGAAACTGTAAAAGTATTGATTATTACGCTTGGTTATAGCATGAAGTCTGTTGACAAGAAAACCTCCCGTGAAAAATTAAATAGTAACGTTTAATACCTGTTGTCTCCCAGGTTAGGAGATTCTAAGTATCAAGTAAAAAAAGTTTTTTTTTTAGGTAAGTTTCAGAGTATGGCGCGTCCAAACAAAAATATTTCAAGCTTTTAATACAGCTTGAAATATTTTTACTATATAAGTACTTATATCCCACCAAAAACATTAAATGTAAAAAAAGCCAAGTCTCTCTATGCAATTCTTCCATCGTAAAAAGTTTTGAGATCGCATAGGAGCCAAGTCCTGTTCAACTTAATTGTAATTTGTAATAATAAATCAATATTTTGTGACTATATCAATAGTTTTGTTTACATTACAATACCAGTGACTGCCGTGCCCCCAGATATCTACATTATCTAAGAAGTTAATAACATTACAGACTCCCATCGTAAAATGTTAGCTTTTAATCCCAATCTAGTACTTACGTAATCCAATGATGTCATTAAGTCACTACTTTGCTACTTATAAAAACTATCTCCCGCAACCAACCTCGATATTTACAACCTCTTTACTACGCGTACTACGCACACCCACACACGTACACACGCACGTTATAAACAGCTGAAACACACACACATAGAAACGCAGACAGTTATCAATATTTCACACATGTAAACAAGTCTTCCCCGAAAGGTGGGTGTGGCTCGTACAGTCGCCAACGCAATGTTTAACCTCGCCTACTCATGCGGGATACTAAAAATAGTACGTTGTTACTGAAACGCTTTTGAACTTGGTAGTACTTTCTTTGAGCTTAAGGATTTTAAAAGAATTTTACTTTTTTCTTTTTGTGTAACATGCCTTTGTTCTGCTCTCATTGTTGCTCACTGTACTTAAGTGTGCTTGGGGCGTGGATTGTAACATACATTGTTTTCTTTTGTAATTAAATTTATCGTGTATTAAATGTTCTATTGCTATTAGAAGATTTTTCGTTACTTTTAGGTTACAAAAATATGATATTTACGCATTAAATAATAAAGACTCATTTTGAAGTACGAATTTTGTGTGTTAATATCGTAAAAGAGTATTTATGCTTTTGCCATAAGAAGGCAGATATAACATATATTTATAACAAAGATAAAATGACGTACTATAAGGCCTCCGCTTACACTGTATGCTTGAAACATGTCAACTGGTTCGAGCGGTCGACAACTCGCGCTGTCCGTGTACGTTGATCACTGACTAATTACTCGAAAAGTTCGGGTACAATAGGCGCCTAATAGATCTCGAAAAGACAATTACATGAGCGTAAAATAATCACACACTGTTAGTTACTGTAACAACAAGTTATGATAGATACATACCTACTTTTATGTTTAAAATAAGGAAAAATATGATATTAAATAAAACGGAACTGTATTACGTAGAAAATAATAAAACCCTTTTACTGTATTAAATGAAATTAATGACGTGGAACAAGCTTTGTATGTTTTTAGGGTTCCGTAAAAGTCCCTTTGCGGAATTTATTATTTTTTGTTACTATGAAGTTTTCTCTGTCCATCCGTCATGCCGTCTGTCGGTCTGTCTATAAGTGTACGGTAACATATGAAATATAAAGTGATAGTTTACATTTTTACAGATTGTATTTCTATTGCATAACAACAAATAATTATATCACAAATAAATACAAAAATAAGGCGATTTTCCTTTTGTTTAGTTTTATGTTTAAGTTTAATCCTTGTTCTATGGTACGGAACCCTTTATACACGAGTCCGACTCGCACTTAGTCAGTTTTCCTTGTTTCCTTTTAATTAGATAATAGTATTTCAGCTCAGTAAACCTCTAAGGGCGGGTTATTTCTGTTTAAAATAATTGTTTAATGCTAAGTTAGTAACTGATTTTATATTTTTGACGACCTCCGTGGTCGAGTGGCGTACGCACCGGTTTTCAAGGTGTCGCCAGCTCTGAGGTCCCGAGTTCGATCCCCGGACGGGTCAATGTAGAAAACCTCTTTTCTACATTGTCCCGGGTCTGGGTGTTTGTGGTACCTTCGTTGTTTCTGAATTCCATAACACAAGTGCTTTAGCAATTTACTTTGGGTTCAGAGCAATGTATGTGATGTTGTCCGTATTTATTTATTATTTTATGTTGATATATACCTTTTGTGAGATTAATGTGGTTTGAGAGAGTTATAGTGTTATGTTTTATGTGGAATATGTCTGAGTGGTTATTAGTTGTCTACTGAGTTATGACTAACTGTATATAGAACATATATAAAATGTAAGATCACTTGTGGTGTTCATAAACTTGCTCATATTTTAGTCTTTATAGACTATGATTATAAAAGACATTAAATTTACTTTTTATCTATCATAAATTGACGTCTATATGCACAGAGTTATGATATTGTAATTTTTGCAACTCACACAATTTTTCTCTTTCAATAAACTTAAAACTTAGATCTCAAATAAGTACTTCACTTAATGATCTCTATAAAATTTTGCGATATAATAAATAAATAATAAATAAATGCGGACAACATCACATACTTTGCTCAGAACCCAAAGCAAGTAGCTAAAGCACTTGTGTTATGGAATTCAGAAACAACGAAGGTACCACAAACACCCAGACCCGAGACAATGTAGGAAAGTTGATTTCTACATTGACCCGACCGGGGATCGAACCCGGGACCTCAGAGCTAGCGACGCCTTGAATCCGGTGCGTACGCAACTCGACCACGCTGCCGTCATAATTGTAAGTGCAGTAATCGACATTTTTGCAATTTGCACTTTTTTGCAAAAATGACATCTCAAGGGGCTAATCTATACATAAAAAAATAATTTTCATGTTTTTTTTTATTATAAACATGTTTTTTATATAACAAGATACGCAGTACTTGCACCAAATTATTACTTTTGCTAACAGGATATACAGTACTCAGCATGTGCTAGAAGGTTGTGCAGTACTTGCTATGGTTACTGCAACTTTATTTAACGTTCTAGTACTTTGCAACGAATACTAACTAAAGCTTAACGCAGTATTCAACATTGCTGCGTGTGAGAGTAGCAAGTATATTATAGAGCTTTTCTTGTGCTACTAAAACTAAACGCAGTATTCGACAATGCCGCGTTTGAGCGTAGCAAGTATAATAAATAGCTTCTATTGCACCACTAACACTGAACGTAGTACAAAGTAAAAGACTACATGTTCCTAAAGTGTATTTTAAAGACTGATTATAATTAGTAATTAAAAATAATGCCATGTTGATTGTGATATTTTATGTAGAAATATAACAAACCACTTTTCTAGTACCTATTAAGGTCTGTTTTATTTCGTCACATATCCTCTCATAATAGTATCTGATAGCTGAAGTAAAAGGTTAATAAATCTTTCAACTAGTACCAGGCATGATAATAAGACACGATTAATAGATAGAAACGCAGTATTGAACACGTGCTAGGTGATTTTGCAGTAATGAACACAAATACTGCCTTTGGGCTTAGTGATACTTTCATGTTCACAAGTCTAGATGGTAGAACAAAATGCAGTAATGCGCATTTTATCCAAAATAAATAATAAAGTAAAGAAAAAATTACATCAATACAAAGTTTGATTTTTTTCTTATTTTTCTGGTATATTTAAAACATTATTTAATTCAGACTTGTTGTGTAGATATCACAAAACACGTTTACCGCGTTTATCTCGGAACCGCCAATTTGCAAGTACTGCATTTACAATTATCAGGGCAGCACGGAGGTCGTCGAATATCTTGTCTTAATAATTATATTTCCCATGCTAACGACAGTTTATCTTACGATTAGTTAATCACTTAATTGGGCACACATTAGTTCTTAGTCCCCTGACTTGACAAAACCTTGATGAGACATTGGTATGTTTAGATGTGTACACTTTATACTTTTGGACGGGCCTGTTGGTCTAGTAATTATCTTCACATATATATAAGCATACGTATATGTTATATTACAAGCAATCGTTTTGCAATAAATTATACCACTATAGTAATTAATCTTACTAAAACACCTATAAAATACCGACACATCTAAACTTGTCAGGGGTTGTAAACATAAATCGTAAACCTATAAACAATATGCATTGGAACGAATGATATGTTTCATTCATTTATCATTCAGAGTTTCACAATGATAGTTCGTGAATGATTGATTGGTTTTACACAGATCACCGAGAGCGTGGTTTTATATCAAGTTGTTTGTGTGTTTAATTTATTTTGTGTAATTGAGCCATGAAACACAAGCGTTGTAAATAATATATGGATACAAACAGTGAATAATATAGATATGGTAATAAATCCTATAAATAACAGTTCCTAGATGGAAAAACTATATTAAATTTTGGAATAAAATTACAAAGTAACTAAACGATTTATATCTTAAATCGATTTCTTGTTTAAATAAAAATTAAATTTAGTTATTCGTCAGTATTGAATTTAAAATTTATATACAAAAGACTTCTTAATTTAGATATTTAGATGTTAAACTAATATACCTACACTTAAAATACAACTAAATGATTAACTAATAAAAAAATAAAACAATGTGTCAAAAAATTCATCTACATCACTGGCGACTAGAAACGTGCACAAAAAAATTGGTTTTTAAGGATTTGTGATAGACGCTCTTATTGGTATCATATTAATTGCAAAATACATTACACACAAAGAAACCTAAAGACAAGCGCAGAAAAAAAATTTCTATAAATAAGAGATCCCTTCATTCGAAAATAATTTTCAAGGTCTACACGGAATTGCGAATGCGTCAGGAAGCAAGGTCGGAGGCTGCGCGGGACCCGGTCGTGACCTACACCCGGGTCAAGTACACCCGGGTGGGGAGTGACGTCGGCGTGCGCGCGCACCACAAGCACTAACTGAATGAATTGTTTAGTGATACGTATCTGTTATCTGGTATCCGGATGGGGTATTTTATATCCGGATGTAGGAAGGAAAACGTGACACGTTTATAGTTGGGGATACTATACATCCATCTTTATATAGAGTATGATCTGATTCAGATCAATATGATTAAGAATTTTTATGGGATTGTGTGGTAAAAACAAAATATGCAATTTATTTGCAGTATTCTATTCAGTTAATGTGAAAATAATGTACCTAACTTATGTTATTTAGTAATGGAGAAATATATTCGTTTGTAACATTTGGTACATGAAAATAAAACCAATTTTGTTGACACACTTTTTAAATACGCTTAAACAGATTTAAGTTTTAAAATGACTTGAAGTACCGTTAACTGCTTTATAAGTAGAAAAACTCATTATAAAAAGCAAGTTTAAATCTGCAAGGTATAGAATTACATGGAAGCACCTTGAGAGCGCAGTAAAAAATTAAAAAGTTTAAGATTAATATTGCAGTACTTCGCTCATTTCCCCACTCGGGGATTATCCGGATGCCAGGTATGATCTAAAGTTTTCTATGGACTTGCATGTGCAGGTAGTGTTTATGTTGTGAACTAGTTACGCTCTGCGGTTTTACCCGGTTCTTGTTTACGTGGAAATATCGGGGTTTATGTCACCTGTTTGTCCCTTCTATAATTTTCACATTTAATATTATTAGTAGGAAGAAAAATAAAAGAAAATATTTTGTTTGCCAATGAAATACAAATGAAGAAAAAATATAATATCAGAATTTCCCCTTAGTAACGAGAATTACTATTATTAAATGATTGGTACGTTTATGTTTTCTTTTAGTTGTCGAAATAGATTTGTTTTTAATGCATAGGTTGATTGATGAGTTATTTGGAAATTGTACAATAATAAAATCTTACGTAAAAATACTATGAAAAATGGGTCTATGTAAATAATCACTGTAAGTGTATGATTTCTATAGAAAGTTTGACGTGTCTAAAAAAATATTGTAATGCGAAACTCTTGTAAAGTAACAAAATTGACTATTTAATGGAGGCTTCGTTTTAACGAGGCCATAAAACACTTGGAACTTTTTTGTTTATGGTCTTGATTTTTCTAATTAGTTAAATATTTCTAGTAACAGAATCGTGCTTTTCCTTAATATATTTTAGTAACTATCGATTATTATATTAGTTAATGGTGTCTTTAAAAGTATTCCAGACTCTCTTGGGCATCGCTCACATAAATTACGTTCGCCAATCTATATCGATTTCAAAGGAATAAGATCAAATTACAAACAAAATATAATTTACTTTTAAAAAGTAAAATACGTTCGCAGTATTTTACCTAAGACCAAAAAAAAAGAAATAAAAAATTGTGGTCTCTTTATTATTCTTATCGAAAAGAGTTCTATTTTTTTAGAGTGAGTTTTTAATTTAACAAGGCTGTCTGTATCAACATTGTGTAGTTTTTTATTTAAATCATGTTGTAACATCAAATTCATACGATATTTAATTCACCAATTAAATTTTATTACTTTTATACTTATTATTATTATTAAAGTTGTATGAATACCATGATTGACAATTGAATAAACTTTTACACGACGCACTTAATTGGTTTGCAATTAATTATGCGTAAATAATTTGTCACAGACTGACAATTTAAGTAACAATCAATTTTTAAGACGGCTTTTCTTTCAGTATTTACGATAAGTGTTCAGTCATGCATCAATGTATTTTGCCTAATACCACAGACGAGACTAAAAAATATATGGACCGTACGTAAATACAAACATTAAATGAAGTGAAGCAACAGCTATATACATAATTATAGGCAAGTATCAAATATTTATTCAAGGACTTTTCAGAAAGACATTTAATTTAATTTACCAAATAATATACTGTACTTAGTACAGACGAGGTGCTGCGTATAGTAATGTATACCCACCTCAAAACATAACAGTATTATGACAAGAATTAAGGCTGGTACAGACTTGCCGACGTAGATTAATGATGTGTACCCATCCTATACCTTAGTTTTATTAATGAACACTCAGCTTTATTCGAAGCGAGTATCGCGAGCGTTGAATGTGAATAATTAATGTTTGAGTTAAAATGGATTTTCAAATAACTCGTCTAGCACTTTCTAGCAACTTCTTAACTTCAGCATATATTATTAAGTATATAGTGCCATATTCAGAAAATTGTGTGACTTAGGGCCAGTTTCACAGGTTACAGATAAAGTGTCGGTTAGTTATCTGATAGTTAATACTATCTACCACTTAGGGCCGATTTCTCCAACGCCAGATAATTTTTATTCGAGAGATAAAATTCGTGTTTGACAGATTTTGTATTGAAGACCTGTCGAAAATTCTAAATTATTCCTCTGATAAAATTATCTGGTGTTGGAAAAATCAGCCTTCAGCTGATAACTTAACCAATGCTTTATCTACCAGATATCGCTATCCGACACCTGTGAAACCAAAAGTTGTAGTTTATCTGGCAGATAAGTTCCTAATAGGCTATCAGAGACTTTATCCGTAACCTGTGCAACTGGCCCTTAAAATTTTAGAAGGATAGAACGTAAAATAATGGAAACTTGCGACATCTGTTATTATTACTTATGTCCTAAGTAAAAAAAAAAACATTTTAAAAGGATAGTACTTTCAATAAGAGTTCTGAATCCAGCTTAACAAAACATTTTGAGATAGATAGAAATATGTTATCAAGATGTTATTTTAAACCATTTCAGCCAAGGTAAATCAAAAACCTAAGGTATATTTTTCTTTTTAATATGTAACACACCAAAAGCCAAATAAATAGGACAGACGAGGCAGCTATCATAAATTATAAATACAGGCTTTAAAGTCGAATTTCTTTTTACTCCGTTTTATTAGGTTTAGCCTTAATGGAATATATACAGCCTCGGCAAACTTTATTGCATGGTAAAAAATACGACTCCATTTTGGGCGATGGCATATTTTCCTTTAAATTTTAATCGAGCATTTTACAAATGAAAGTAATCGAATTGTTTTTAGAGAGATCGATTTAACTTGTTAAACATATCCAAGTAATTTGATATTATTTCGTCATATGGGACCAAGTGATCCGTAGAATACTCCTTGTAGTAAAATATTGTTCATTTGAAATTGATCAATAATTATAATAAATGAGCCCAGTAAAATTTGTTACGTCATCAATCATCAAAACCAATTTAACAAAACTTGAGTACACTTTTCAAATCTTAATTACCCAATAAAGCCCCCACTAGGAAGGCGCCCAGTACTCGAGGAAAGTGAGAAAGGCTTATTCCAGGTGTGCGTAAAAGTAAGGCCTCCTTAAGGCATCCTTGAAAGGAGGAACAATGGCATTGACGAGCATTAGGTCAAGATCACGCCCGGGCCGACCCGCTTTCGGTCATGATCAATTATGAGCACACCTCTTTATGACAGCTCTCAACAATTAGAGGTTACAAACCTTTTTTAAATGGCGGCGACTAATTGTGGACCCGGCGGTTAATTTGTATTTAAAACGTAATGTTTTACTGCTTTTTTTGTTGAAAGTAGGAAAGTTGCTGGGTGGCATTGCCTTTGACTGTATCACATTTTTTTCGGTTTTTCTAGTAATTAGTTATACCTATAATATATATTTATCATGTAATTTCTACTATTCCTAGTGCAGTAAGAATATTGTCAGATTATTAAAAAAAACACTTACCTACCTAAGTAAACTTATAAAAGTTGGCTTTTGAGGGTCATATAGAGAGTAACAGTTAATTCTACGAATAAATTGTTATACAAAATATCTATTGCCATTGGCAATCCCCGCTGTAGGTCACGATCACACTCCAGCCAAGTGACCCGGTTACCGGTCATGATCAACTTTACTCTAGGGACTGGCGAAGCCAATGTTAATCCAAATGCACCAAAAAACGTACATGTGACATTACACGCAAAAAAATGTTTACTATCCCTGTTATATTTTACGGATAGGAATTTTAACAAAATTCCATGTAAAAATTTTCGGCATGTCAGTTTCCGAAAATCGAAAATCAAATTACGAACGATTTAATTTTTAAAAAAGTTTTTACTCTTTATTTAAATTGTGAGCTTCGTCCTTTAATTTAATTACGTTCGGCCATGAACAAAATTAATTTCTAATAACTGTGCTACTTATAAACAATGAATAAAAAATATACTTAGAATAAAGTCAGAATAAGCAAAATGTCTACTTATAAATTGGGTATAAATTATACCTAGAATAACATTGGTATAAAGTTCTAACAAAAATTACGACACCCTTATACCAACCCTCACCCTAGTTTATCTCCGGTATATCCGTGAGTGACGTTTGTCATTAACCTAACTTTGTATTTACATTTAAGAAAATTGTTGTAATTATAGTTATAACATCCTTGGCAGTTAATTTTTAACAAAATGGCCTTTAGATCAATACAAGAAGTTGCTAATGTAAATAATTTATTAAATATGATGCAGCAATCTACAAGAAAAACGAAAAGATTTAAAGCAAGAAAAGATCCTTTAAATTTATACAACGATGAAGAGTTCCGCATTAAATATCGTTTTTCCAAAGACGGCGTCTTATTTTTAGATCGACTGTTCGGTAGTGCTATAGCAATGGACAAACGTGGGGGTGGCTTCTCTTCTATTCTTCAAATATTGATAGCTCTAAGATATTGGGGCCGCAACGAAGTAAGATACCTACAATTCTATTATACAATTGCACAGTAATATAATCACCTAATTTCATGTACCTACCTATCCTTATTCATATTAATTAATTTGAATTCTTTATTTTAGATACAAGATGATGCTGCAGATATTCATGGCTTATCTCAGCAGTCTGTTACTAGAATATGTAGACGAGTTGCAAGGGCAATATTGGAGAAAAGATATGATTATATTAAAATACCTACTTCAGTCAATGAACAGCTAAATATTATGCAAAAATTTGAGGGTTTAGCTAATTTTAAAAATGTCATTGGTGCTATAGACTGCACTCACATCAAAGTGCCTAAAGTACAAGGACCTAGTGGCCAATTCTACATAAATCGTAAAGGATATAGTTCCTTGAATGTTCAGGTAGCTATTATACACATATTTTCCATCATGCTCTGCACATCTACGCTGCTATGAGAGCCAGCATGGCTTATGGTTGTTTTCTTTGAGATATTAAACCAGGTTACCTTACCACATTCACAACATGAGTAAAGAATAGACATGAGTTTACTTTCATACCCAAAATCTGAAGCTGAATCTAAACATTTTTATATACTTATTATTATACTTTTCAGGTGGTTTGCGATAGTCAATTAAAAATAATGAATATTGTTGCACATTGGCGTGGGTGTACTCATGACTCAAGGATTTTCAATGAAAGCCGTCTAAAACAGCAGTTTGAGGAAGGAAGATTTCATGGTAGATTATTGGGAGATTCTGGCTATGCATGCACACCCTATTTATTTACCCCATTGCTGCGGCCAATTACTCAAAAAGAAGAATTGTACAATTATGCACATATTAGAACACGCAATACAATAGAAAGATGTTTTGGTGTGTGGAAAAATAGATTTATATGTTTACTGACGGGATTCAGAACATCATTGGAGAACACCAAAATGTATATTGTAGCGCTAGCGGTTTTGCATAACATAGCCATTGAATTAAAAGAACAACATTTCAATGAAGATAGTGATATTGATTATTCCTTGCCTCAAACATCAATAGCACCTTTGCAGCAAAACACGTTGCGTGGAGCTGCAGTTAGAGCTGTTTTTATAGAAGAAAATTTTTAGGGTGGGCAATAATAAAACTAGGTATTTTTATCTTGGTAACTATTAAGGTAGGTATTTAATAAAAAAATCTTTTTATTTATTTAAGTATGTTTATTAATTAAAATAAACTAAAAAAAAAATATGCTTCATTTTTCTAAAAATTTGCGGAACACATCTTCTTGCAGTTTTAAATTAACCATGATCTGACTATGTATCTCAGCCATCGATTTCATTCTTAATTCATGTTCCTTTTGTTGGCGTTCACTTTCCAGAACTCTTAACTTGTGCATGTCCTCAAAGGAAGCTTCAGCAAAATTAAACTTGTCAGATAACTGAAATAAATAAAAATGCATTAGAATATAATCCATTAATTTAGGAGGGTTTTCACAAAAAAAATTGCTAAGGTGTAGGACAGTTTAGTTTAACGCAGGTTATACTTTAGAACACCACCTACACACCTTATTGCAGAACATAAATACTGACCATTCTTTTTTTTGCAGAACATTTTGGTGTCTGCTGACTTGGTATTGGTTCCCTGATGGACAGCACTGGCTGGCTGGTAGACGCTGTCGGCTGACTGGTAGATGCAGTCTGCTGGATGTCAACTTGTATTTCCTCACTGATAATTATTGGCTCGCTAGTGAAAGGTGTCTGCTGGCTGGTTGATTCCACCATTTTATTATCATCTATTAAAATAGTCTGAAAACTCACAGTTCTTAGAATGATAACTTTTTAATAAAACCATACTTATAATTAACGGCTTTCTTTTTACTTACAATATCATTTATATTGTTGCGTTTGTTCAACAACTTTTTGTTGACTTCATTGGATATATTCTGAAATAGGCAACAAAAGAATTGATAATAGTATAGTAATTTACAGTAGTAACTGCTTCAATGACGTGACATGTATTACAACACCTTATTCAGCTACAAAAAGACTCATGGGAAGATGTTGAGGTAAACATTTTCCTTGTAACATTCATAATACTTAATAACCACACTTAGGCTAAGCGGCCAGGGAATGTCATAATAACTAATACTAGTAACATAAAAGAATACACTTCACCCATGAACAAACTATGATGTTCTTTGTTAGAGCCATGAAGCATTTTATTAAATTTTAGGAATAATATAATATCTGTTGTAAATATTTACCTTTGCACCATCACAGTCAAATTCATTATAATCTATTTCAAATTCTTGAGGTAACAATTCCATTATTTGTAATGTCTCTGGACCAGGAGATGGTGGTTTTGGCCCACCACCAGTTTGTGTTGTCCGTTGTCTATACAACGATAACTCTTTTTTAGAATTCAGCTTTGTGACTTTCCATTGGTTTACAAGTTGTTTTTTGTCCCTAATTCTTTTATTAGCTATGTTGAATCTGAAATACATATTTTATTTAATCATTTAACACATGCCGTGTTGTTTTTCAATTCGGCTGTCGATTAACAGAAATAAAGAAATAAAACTTTGCTCACTGTTCTGTTATTTCCGTCCAAGCATTGATTTTTGCTTTGTTTGTGTTGGTAGAAATATCCTTGTTTTCGATAATGTGTATAAACGGTCGAATTATTTCCCTTAATAAAGCCTGTAATGAAATAAAAGCTATATAAAATTTTCAAAGTTAACTAAAATACCACGCATGATGCTCGCACCGTAGTTTAGGGTACATACCTTTTCTTCTTTCTCCCAGTTGATTGATCGGTCTCTCTTAGCCATTTTAATATTCACTTTTAAAAGTATATTTCTCTATCCACAAAAATAAACGAATATAATTACAACTGTATTGACTCAGTACGCGCTCAAAGAACAGAACAAACAAAAACAAAACGGACAAAACGGTCGAGAAAGAAACGTCAAGTTGCCGTTTTCATAGACAAACTGCTTTTTTTTAGAAGTTTCTCTTTGGTCGCGCTGTTGCCAAATCGTGCATTTTGACATAACGTAGGAGTTGCTACACCAAAGTTATAACTGGTTTATTTGTAAAAAAATATTCTCGAGTTATTCATATGTTATATCTGATATAACTATACCTAGTATAAGAATGGAATAGACGCGTTATAACACATTTTTATTTGTAAGGCTGTAAAAGTATAAAAATAATACTGCTGCAAGTTATTATTCTTGTGTTTTTTTTTTAATTTTCCTTAAACTGCAAGTAACGTAAAAAATATTTCCAGAACATTTATTATCGAAATTGGTAGGTGTGTTCCGGGACACGCTTATTGGGTCAAGATCAGGCCCGGGTAGAGCTGACCCGGTTTTCGGTCATGATCAACATGCGCCCGGGTGGGGTGATCAGCGTTCGCCCGGGTGGGGAGCTGGCAGATAAAGCTTTTGTATTATGTATGCGGTATGAAGGTTACGTTAATCGAGGATATTAATCATTTCGTGTTTTTACAAAAGGAGGGGTTTTTCCGGTGAGTTGTGTTCCGATACTTTATATAAAGGCAGTTAAGCTTCCTTACTTAAAGCTCGTTTTAATACCAGATAAATCGCCGTGTATTTTTTTAACTTACTTCGTAAATATTTTTAAATAAAAATCTGATCGGTAATACCTGATGTATATTGTAAATATGTTTTTGGATGGTTTACATTCTCCTTATAATGCCATACGAATGATTTGATTGGGTTTAATCGTAGATTATGCAATAAATATTTTTTGTTGACAATAAAAATCTATTTATTTCCATAATTCAGTCAACATCTCTGCCATTGAAAATATATTTTAATACCGTCGAACCACCATGTAATAAAAATTAAACACTCTTTTTCAAACATAATTTTGTCACGCTTACCTATACATACACGTAGGTGGCTTTCGTGCAGGTAACGGTAAATATTTTGCGAAAGTCTCGCACGTGATAAAATTACCGAAGGAGGGTATAATCTGTAGGTACTTTACTAATCAAGCCACGTATTTTCTATTAAGACGCGTTTTTGTTTTGTTTTCGGTTTTAGCCGCACTAACCCCCGAATAGACGCAACGTAAGTTTGAGACGCTCTTAAATGTAAGTCTGTATGTATTTACATTATACATACACCGCTTTGGAATTGAGTTGCGTTTAAATAATTGGCGTAGTGAATTGTGAAAGGTAAGGCCTTATTTGAATTATAATCATTGTTCATTGGTAAAGATATATTTCAGTTGTGGATGTCAGCATCCACATCTGAAATGTATTGTTCATGTCGGATATGAATCCGACTAAGGGAAAATATTTACCTTATCTCATATAGATATCATTAGAAATATATGGAATGTCATACCTACTTACCTCGTAAAGAAAAAGTTGCAAAATTGACAACATAATACAGGCCACTTATAATTTTACACCTCAAAAAATTGCGGCGATTTTTACCTCATAAATTTACACAACCATACTAGGATATTTTCATTATACTCCAACCCTAAAAATGTTCTCAAAACACCTCATTAACTAAGTAAACAAAAAAGAATCCCCGCGCGGCGTCGCGGTCGGTTCGTAACGTGGTTCGTAACGTTCCATTTTCAACAGGTTGGGTTTGAAATGCGTCGCGTGACCGTTATATGAAAGATTTATAAAGTTCGTTTTACGAGCCAACGCCTTTACAAGGTCACGTTAGATAGAACACCCCAGTCACGGTTGTGTGCAGACTATTTTTAGTTTTTATTTATGTGGCAATAAAAATGCGGTTTATGACAAGTGCCTGTTTGTTGCTAATTGATCTTCGTTGCGTTTACTGAATTTTTTTCTCTTACACACATGCGTTACAGTAAAACGTTATAAAATATATTAAGTGAAATTTATTTTGGGGTAACAATATGCTTCTAAACTTCCTATTTCCTAAAATTTCAATCAAAAGTCATGTCACTTTACGGCCAGAAAGGCTGTTAGCAACACCAGTACAGCAAACATTGTTACATCAATATCGACAAATACCGTAACATGAGCGCACAAATATAATAAAACACACATAATTTTGGCGCTTTAACAAGGTCACTCCCCTCGTCTCCCCTTATGACGTCAAGTGTGCATTCAAGTTGAAAATGGAATAGGTAATAAAGTCGTAGATCTTGAATATGTTGGTCTTTAGTTATTGTGTGTTGTAATTGGAATTTTTGGAATGGGCGGTAGGTACTTCTGATTTGATAATACAATGGAGGTCTTATGTGACTTAATGACTGACTTTCATCTTTATTGGGTGCTTTCGAACATCATTTAAAAAAGGCCATTGAAATTTTCGTGAAATAATTAAATAAATATATTTCTGGTGCACTGCTTTGACAAAAAACAGGGCCTGGTTGTAGATCTCAAATTCGACACCAGTCGATAATTTTAATGTCGTAACCAATTTTTTTTTTTTTTTATATGTTTGGTGACGTGCAGATTTAATTCAACTTTACAATCTGTTATGAATTCTGCATAAAAGGTACTTTAAGTATATTCAACGTTTTAGTTATGCATGTTGATATCAAACCGTAACAAAATACTCGTCATTTTAGCTTTCATAAAGACATCTCTGGTTTACGAGATAATATATAATTTATGTGCTAATGCAGAATATTATGTTTCTCTGTATTTGAGTTATCTACTTATGCGAATGAACCCAGGTTTGACGAATTCTTGTATAAATAAGGATACGTTATTTTGTAATACGAAATATTCAAATTTGATAATCCTGTAATTTTACTTAAGGGAATTTAAATAATAACTGAATAAATTTTTGTAACTGAAAAAGTCGTGTATACAACTATACATACATACAACTCAATTATATTACCATTTCATAATGTAAGGTTGTAAAGAACAATTTTTTTATAAGACATGTCACTCTTATGATTACCTAAAGACGATTTCAAATACAAGGTTACAACCGACATCTTTCCTGTTCATCCCGATTTTAGTTTTTTTTTACATAATAGAATTTTTTAAAATATTATGTTTAACAATAAACCCATGACAGAGTAATTTTGGACCCTCTTTAACAACAGGTTATTTTCCATTACGCTCTATAAAATACAACCTTCTAACCTCGTACAGCCAAGAACAAAAAACCTTCACCAATCAGAGCTAACTTCACCTTTATGTCAAAGACATAAGGTTTATAATGGTCATTTGTTGGGACTATAGCTGTGTGGTGGACTGGTCTTATCCCTTGTATTTCTGACAGTGATGAATGACAATGTTTTCCGTTTGATCGGAGATTGCAGTACAAACCAAACGATAGGGTATTGTTATGTATTGATTAAGACGTTTGTTTATTTATGTAAACTAGCTATTCCCTTAATATCGTTGCAAAAAACAGCATAATATATTATATATATTACATAACAGCATTTACATTTATAATATTAGTATGGTCGTGGTGCTTTTATAGCTACACTAGGCCTAGTTTACATTAGTAAAAGGCCAGTTACATAGGTATTACTATGACTCTTTCATGTTGGAAACATGAACACACACTTACAGTAATAATTTTACGTTATTAGTAAAATGTTATACTTACACATAACATAATACGAATAGTTGATGAGAACACGATCACAATTTAATTTATTTAATCATACATCTCAAAAAAACTGCATAACAAACCTCGCACCAAAAAAATGTTTTAAAAAAAACAATCGAATCTTTAAAACACTGGATTTTTTCAACGTCAGAAACAGTGTTCATAGGAAAATAATTTACTGTATGAGCAATTGGGTCAAATATGTATCTTCTGAAGACATGCTTTATTTTTTGGCAATATATTTTTTGCAGATCATTAACTTTGACTAATCTTCCGTTAAGCTTTCAGTGGCGGGTTAACCGAAAATAACTTTTTAATGGCGTTATGAAGGTATTTAACCTTCCTGTAAGTATATACTATTAACATGTAGTGTTTTAGGATAGGCGTGAAATTGAAGTCAATATTACAAACGATTTTTTTTTATTTACTACATGAAATTGGTTCATTTATGTTTTAAATAAACATCACGTATTAGCTGTCATGTTTTTTCGTCAACATATAACATGATAATTTAGGAACTACCAAAGTTTTGTTAGTTGGGACTGTTGGGAGCTACCAAAATAATCAGAAAAATAAATTATACAGAAGAAAAATATTGTCTCTACATGTTAACAATGATCCAAAAATTATGGCCTTATGTCGCATCGGTTCTCTCCCATTTTCTTTTATCGTCACTTTGACATTAAGGTTCTTTGACAAATCAATATTCTGCCAACACAACCGATTTTAAATTTGGAAGGAAATGTTGAATACCGCTAGTAATTCCTGCACCATTAAATAGAATTCATAAGGTATGACGAAAAAAGAATTACTTCACTGCTGTTACAATGTGCTTTTTTTTCTAAAGTATTTGGGCAATGTGCATTTTGTATTAAGTTATGAATAGGACATAAAAAATACCCATTTCTTTCAAAAAATTATAATCCTATATATAAAATTCTCGTGTCACAATGTTAGTTACCATACTCCTCCGAAACGGCTTGACCGATTTTTATGAAATTTTATATGCATATTCAGTAGGTCTGAGAATCGGCTACTATCTATTTTTCATACCCCTAAGTGGTAGTAGGTAAGTAGTAGGCAGGTGCTAGGTAGAAAAAATTGCATTGCAACGCATGCCGGGTACAGCTAGTATTGTATAACTTTAAATCGTTTAAAATTTGAAAAGTAAAACCAGCGGTTGTTTAGAACGCAAAAAATGGCTGTCAACGAAATTGGCTGTCAAAATAAACCGTTCTTAAGAGCATCAGTTTCCACATGAATAAAGCAAAATCCGGCAAAAAATAATATATGAAAACGAGAAGCAGCAATTTGGAATAAATATTTCCTTCGAAGATTAGTAACGTATCGTATGAGCAAATCTGTGGAGCGTTTTTGTAATAAAATGTTCTGTGTTGTCCTTTTAATCTTGGAGTAGAATGTAAAAGTATTTGCTTGTAAAGTTTACGGAATAAGTCCGTAAATATGACAATTCGTAATTTTGTTGATTTTTGATTTGTTGTTGGATTGGATTTTTAGTTTACTTTTGATTTTGAGTATTTTGTTTCTGAGTTACGTCACTATAACGTGTCAAATAATAATTTAAAAGTTTTATTTATCAAGTATTTAAACTAATTTTAATAACCTTAAATAATGTACGCCCTTTAAACAATATAATAATTGTGATTGATAGAATAATAATTCTCATACTTAGAAGTATGAACTATACATGAAATTACTCTGAAACGAAAGTCCAAGAACAAACAAACTTCCAACGAATATGAAACACCTCAAAGTTAACAAACCCGGAACATCAATTTGAATACCCATTAAAACATACCCATTAGTTCCGGGGACGGGACAAAGTAATTATTGAATAAATGGTGGACCCTCCAGGCTTTTTGCGACAAGACAAGTTGGGACCAATCAAGCAATCCCTTCTGAATTACTTGCTAAAAGCGTTTTATTAAATCACTAGTTGTGCCTGCGACTTCGTTCGCGTGGATGACGAAACTTATCAATGAGTTTTTAACCGCAAAATTAAATTTGTTTTTATTGTTTATATTTTTCCGGGATAAAAGCTACCCAGTGTGGTGCCCAGGATAATAAAGAATAATTATACCAAGTTTCATCGTAATCAAACCGGTAGTTTTTGCGTGATACCTGAACAAACAGACAGACAGACAGACAAAATTTTTTTTTTCACCCTTTTGGTTTCGGTGTCGGTCTAGTAACACGCCCCGCCATTTATTTTTTTGATATTTTCAATGTACAGAATTTTCACTTCTACAGATTTATTATAAGTATAGATTAGTGATTTGAACAGGGATAGCTTCTGTGACCATGTGTTGTTAAATCGTTTTGAAAAGTCACTTAAATAAAGCTGTCAAAAGAAATGTGTACCATAAAAAATAATAATAATTTACATTAATTATAAATGGCCAGTAACTCGGTGACATTAACAATGGACAGAATAAAGTTAATTTTTAATCACCGGAATTTAATTGTTTAATTTATAATATACCTATTTATGTACGCATTAATAACAAATAACTAACAGAAATGTTGTGTATTTACCCATTGTTTATTTTTAGAAAATTTTCGTCTAGCCTAATAAGGGGTGGGACCCTAGTACATTTCATGAGAAAACTATGCTAATGACTAACTACCTCCAAAAGTCTGCAGACAAATAAATATCCGGGATTTCAAGTCACTGAACAGCAAATTGGGTAAGGGTGACTGACCTTAATTCAAGAAAAGGATTTATACCAGAAAAGGTCTGAATCTTTATCTGGATTAAATAGGCGTTCAGATACGCTGAGAAATGTCCTAATTTGTCAGACTCTTACGCATGTTAAGCGTAGTCCCGCAAATTGATGACGGGATAAATATACTAATGATCACCTATTTGTTTTGAACCCGAACCGAGGATTTGACAATGAACCTTTTTGCGCTATTGGGAAGTATATAAGTGGCCTTCCATGAAAAGGATAGCGGTTTCAAAAATTACAATGGCAATACAATATTGCAAATACACAGAAAAGTGTCCTTACAAAATGCATTGATTTTCAAGGCTTAAAACAGTTATATGTTTGATAGTTTAGTTCTTTCTCACGCCATGATGGTTTTAGCCTGTGTCCATGTTCCGAATGGTCGTTTAATTTGCAAAGAACAGAATGGACGCCTTGTACATAAACACTAAAAACTCTGCAACATTTATAATCCCGTAGCTTAAAAAATCCGCTATCTAGCAACTATGACCAAGTCTCATCACAACTAAATCCTTGACATATAAACTTTAAAGGCTTCTAATTTCAGCGCCATAATAAAATAAAATATTCTAGAACGGAATCATAATGTTTTTGTCATTTTCGTGCATACACACTGTAATGTCAAGGTCCAGCTTACCTGAAGTAATTATTTAGTAGCCGTATTACGTAACTGTTATGAGAATTGTTCTAAATGTTATTTTAACATAAACTGTAAACTGTGCTGCTTTTTTAAGTCTATATCGGTATTTTTTATATTTAGTTTCCATTTGTTATCAATTCGAAGGGTCGTATGTTTTTGTAGGCCCTAAAGATAATATAAAAGCAAATAATTTATACGATAGAAATAGATCATGATTTTCAAGTTGAGTGGAGGTTTTCATTTGAAGTCTCCAATACGTTTTTATAATGCCCACATAACATACTTTAGCGATTGATTTCCTTATTTACTGCTAGACTTGACTAAATTATAACCTGTTTTATTTATTACTAGCTGTGCCTTCAACTTCGTTCGCGTGGATGACGAAGCTTATCAATGAGTCTTTAACCATTAAGGCTGCACACGCGACGGAAGCTTAAAAAATTAAGTAAATTCTCCCGTTTTCCCAACATTTCCCTTCACTGCTCTGCTCCTATTGATTGTAGCGTAATGAAAAGTATACTATAACCTGCCCAGGAGTATAAAGAATAATTGTACCAAGTTTCGTTAAAATCCGTCGAGTAGTTTTTGTTTCTATAAGGAACATACAGACAGACAGACAGACGGACAAAAATGTTACTGATTCTATTTTTGGCATCAGTATCGATCACTAATCACCCCTGATAGTTATTTTGAAAATATATTTCATGTACAGAATTGACCTTTCTACAGATTTATTATAAGTATAGATTACTATAATATTACTTTGAAGTCCTTTAGAACTAGTATCACTTTGTCATGAACGCAATATCGCCGCGTTTAATATGACAGCGTCCAAACGCTTGTACGAAGTTCCGTAGCCGCGGCGCATAAGGAATTTCATATACGCCTTGCACAATGCACGTAATAACATATTCCTCCACCTTTTTAAGTCGTTGAGACATTTTAAATATTACGAGAATGTATTTATTTTGAAGTAAATTTTGTGCTTTTATTTTTACTTGCAATGCCAATCATGTGGAACAGGACCGAGTATTGATCACCAAACTTGCGGATTACCGATTTCCGATTCCAATATTTGGAATCACGATATTTCTTTCTAAGATTATCAATGATTTTTTAAACAATTCAGAAAGAATATACTACTTAAAAAAAATGTACCCGTTAAGGAATTCAAAGCTGTACACAAATCCGTTCATTTAACCTCTAGGTCACCACGACTTTTATTAAATCTACTACTTTATTATATGTATGTATATTTCTAATATTGTTAAGTGCAAATCCCTGTTACTATGATTAATAAGTTGTGTTATTAAGGTATCGTATGAAGAGAATATAACATATTTAAACACAAGTAACCACCTCTATTCATAACATTCAACTTCAAATTCTGATTAGATAATATCGTAGATGAAATCGACAAAACGACCAAACTTTTGTGCTCCACTCAAAGTAAGAAGCCATTTGCATAATGCTTCGAATTAAACTGTAATCTCGTTATACGTCGAAATGGAATGATCAAAATACGGTATAAATAAAAAGATTAATCCTCGAATACTGAATTTCAACTTAAATTTAAGACGTTCTTATGTCTATCCGTCGCAACTTTACGTCTTAAAGAGATAGAGACAGCATGAGACTTAACGGCGCCTTACAATTGAGTGGCGTTTTAGTATTTGGTCATCAGTCTATCTCTAATAATGCATTAAATGTACCTACACAACATGCAAGTAAACACGAGATTTAGGAAAAGAAACTGTAATGTTTAAACATAAGGTCCAGTTTGCCCTACATGTTTACGTTTTCAATATTTTTCTATAGTATAGTCATTATAAAATTAACTTCATTTACTTTATATATTTAGTATTGATTTGGTTTTTGTTGAAGTGATAATGACAGTAATTGGTACAAGAATTTAAAAAGACTACGTGTGATTATTTCCCATTCTTTATAGGAACAAAATGTATGGAGATGTTCGCGAATTGCTTGTATTTTACTCTTAATTTATTTGTTCAGATATTCAAAAGACGTGTAAACGAGGGTATTATTTGTTGAGAGGGATATCGCTCTTCTTGACGTGTTGAGTGAGATTTGAAGATTTCTACGTACCTTTTACCGGTATTGTTTCCGAGGAAATCGTTTATTGAGTTTTTTATTTAGGTTAGTGAAATTGTATGATGTTGCTTGAAAAGTAGTGTAATTTTACCGCTGAGAAATATTAAATTAATAGCCACAATAGCTTTTAAATACCAGGTGAATCTGCGTATTTCTTTCGGCTACTAAGTTCCTACTTTTATTCAAAAATATATTCTAAAAGGTATTGATATTAAAAGATTACTTATTTGTGTTTCCGAAAGAACTATTTTTCTCAGACTAAATTGTTCCTTTCAGAACGGTATTTAAAAAATAAAATCCGCATTTCTGTTACCACCTGTGTGTATGTTTTTCTACTTGTACGTATTGGCACACGTGAATTTCATACTGTCTTCATGGCCGATTGATACGTATTAATTTGATGATATTGATGGATTACTGTTGTAATTACATGAATGGAACAAACTGTGCACCGATAGAGGTGTACCCACGGCCATTAGAGACTACTCTACTCATCCTGCACTGGTATATCAGTTTCAAACGTCTAAATTGATTGTTGAATAAGTATTTTATCCTGTGTAAGATTTACTGTATAAGTTGTACATGTTTTTACAACAATGTAAAGCAATCTCACGTAATACCAAAGACTACTATTAAGATTTAAAAAGGTGTTTGTCTTTTTACCATTGAATTAAATGGGGACAAAATAGCAGAATAAGGTTTTTTACTACATTTCACAGGTATACAATAAGTTATGTAAAAACATTTTAATAGTTTCCAATAAACCGTTAGTCACAAACTTTGTACTTAAAACATTTTAGCTACACCTAAAATTAGGACGAACCCAAACCAGAATCCATTTTTCATCATAAACTCATACGTAAAGTAATTTATTTAAAAGCCGCTAAACAACAGCTGAACTAAAACATTTAACTTCTAGATAACCTTTATATAATGATAATTGATTATACATAAATAAAAAGAATAGTATAGTAGTCTTAAATAAAAAATCCAATTACAGGAAAGTATTAGTATCTAAAAGTAATTAGGTAGTGCCCAACTAGTTTTTGTTATTATTATTTTCTTCTTGAAGACGAGTTAAGGATTTAAACCGATTCTCAATTCAACCTTACGTTTTTTTAGGTTTTTCATGTGTCAAGAATCGTTTTTAAACACATAAGGACACAAATCTTTATAATTCATAATACGTGGATCCTGAATCGATTTCCGAAACACACCCAAACTTTTGCCCCTCAGAACATAATTCTGTATAAAAACATACAAGGTATGTATTTTATGTTGTATATTTATACATATGTTGCGAGATGGGATAGTAAGTGTCCCTGTTTTATGGGCGAGCGAAGACTTTCAAGGATATGATGTTGGGCCAACATTTGATGTTGGTATATTGGAAGGTTGGGGCTAAACCAGTAGCTGTTTGCAGGAATACATTTATTGCGACACCAGTTTAGATAACGGCATTTTCATAATCTATAATTACTTTTTTTTTAACATAATATTTTACGTAAACTTTATAAGCATACATAATTACTTCCTAATATTTTAAAATTCAAGGCTATATCACTAAATCAATTTTGATGAAACTGCTTGTTTTCTCGGTGTGTTATTACACTGTTGAGCTTAAGGTGAATTGTATTTTCGTGTAAACATAGCATTAGAAAAACCTATCACATAATATAGTAGACATGAATTTTACAATAATATTTTTTTAAAAATGACAATCAGCGGAAACTGAACCTTATATCTAAGAATTATAGTTGTTTTTCCTAAACTCGTGTTTGATTTGTAAATTGTAATATGACAATGATATTTTTTGTCAATCGTAGAGGCATGAATTAATGCGTAAGACGAACGATGAAAAACACGTATCGCCTGTAAAAATAATGTATTATTCAAACACACATTACCATGATTCAAGCCGCCTTTAATGTTCAGTTCAGAGATCTATATAAATACTAAATTTAAATTACAATTTGATCAACAATTTCGTATCATTTAATATTGATGGGTATGGAAATGATGAAACTTTTATATTGTGCGTTATACGATATCGCGACGAAATGTGAAAAGTATTTTTCTGTACCTATATTTAGATCTGACTTGAAAAGATTCCACTGTATACATACTTGTGTAAGTCTTATTTGGAGAGATCATAGAGTAAATTGGCAGTACGATCTTATTTATTGCTTACTAACATATAATTTTGCGAGATATCGTCTTATACAGTCGTCCGAACATTTTTTGATAAAACACTGATATAACAGAGTCAGATCAATGGTCAATACGGTCTTTCATAATAATTTCATCATCTCCCGAGCCTTTTCCCAACTATGTTGGGGTCGGCTTCCAGTCTTACCAGATTCAGCTGAATACCGTATTTTACATGGAGCGACTGCCTATCTGACCTTACATGGCCATGCCATACAAACCATTTTTACTGGGTATTAACACAGTATCCCACGGTAAGACTGGTTGTCAGAATTGACTTAACGACTGCCAAAGAAAGATCATAGTATGGCAGTCGGGACCTACGGCTTAACGTGCTATCCGAGGCGCGGAGGGGTCTCGATATGTTCGGAAATGGTCACCCATCTACGGACCAACCGCGGCGAGCGCGGCTTAACCTGTATTATCGGTCAAACCGTACGGCTTACACTTAGCCACGAGCCCCTCAATCAGGTTACATATAATTATCATTTAAAACGCCAAAAATGTCTTTCTAGTCTTTTGTGACAACGTTCTTCTATTTACCTTTTTTATTCGCACCAGCTTAAAAGCACCATAATACTGTATTGTCACTGAACTTCTATAAGTATGTGAGGAAAAGTTATTAAAAGGTGCCGATAAAGTTTAACACGGTTTAATGTCCAAGAGAAACGGAAGCACAAAGAATTTAGATTTAGAATATTAGACATTTATTTAGGATGACAGCAGATACAAAATTGAAAAACGAAATTGACAGCGCCACAGTGGCCAGGAACTAATCTAGCGTTCAGAAACACTATTTATGTTTAGCATTTCAACAGTACCTATGCAAATGTGAAAAATGGTTCTAATTCACCTTCCAAACAAACATACATTCATACATTCTTTATTAATGATGAGCTTGTATCAAATATCAAGAGTTTTATAAAATGACAGAGTTTTCCCGACTTTTCCGCTACATTTACTCTACCATAAATAAGAGACTCAACCTAATGGGTCCAGGAACAAAACAAACCTTACAAATGCAACGTGGAAATGCATCCTTTATTTCTTACTAGCCTTCAACTGTTTTAGCCTTGGAAAAATGTCTGGCAGTATTTCTTCGGTAAAGAGGTATTCCTAGTATTGCGTACTTAGAGTTTCTGAGTAATATGGAATATAACTGTTTGTTTGTTTGCTCGTCATACAGAATCTTGGTACCTATTTATATGAATCTAGACGGCAATTAATAGATACATATGATAGAGGTACCTACCTAAATTAGAATGATTTTTTTATCAGCGAGCTTACTATAAGCTTTTAAAGCAAGACTGTTGCCGCTGTGGAACGAGACGCTGCTACGTGCTATGTAATGCAACATCTCGCTTCCACTTGATACAGATACAGGTTGTATTTATCGCAAAAGCAGAAAAATACCTTTTGTGAAATCTTATCAATCTTTACTACTTTTTAGGGTTCCGTACCCAAAGGCTAAAACGGGACCCTATTACTAAGACTCCGCTGTCCGTCTGTCTGTCTCCAGGCTGTATCTCATAAACCGTGATAGCTAGAAAGCTGAAATTTTCACAAATGATGTATTTCCGTTGCCGCTATAACAACAAATACTAAAAACCACATAAGATGAATATTTAAGAGGGGCCCTCATACGACGGTGGTACGGAACCCTTCGTGCGCGAGTCCGACTCGCACTTGGCCAGTTTTTTTAATAGCTACTTCTGTTTTTGTAGCATGTGTATAAACAGTTTTAGTTTATGAAGCCGCCTTAATGTTCATTAAGCGGTTTAGTACCTTTCTTTTTTTAGAAAATAACAGCCTACTACAGTTTTCCTACCAGAGTGAAAACCTCCAATATTTTTATCCGCATCCTACATCTACGCTCAGCTGATCCGTAAGGCATCGCTTTTATCCGCTCAATAAATTATAAGAGCTATGAGATATGGTGGCGTACCCCACAGAAACTTTCCTTGTTTTTGTCAAAACAACCTTCAACTTAATGTTTGTTTAGCGACTGTTTATTGCCACATTTCTCATATAAAATTCCTATGCCATATGTGTTTTAGAGCATTTTCACCAAAAAGGCAAATCATTTATCATAGCAATTTGGATGACTTGAGGCACGCTAACGAAGCTGCCATTAATGTCGCAGCTTACTGGGCTAATGCAATATAATGTAAATCTACCATCGACACGAAAAGAAGACGAAGATATATTAATATTTTTAATTACATCTGATCTGATCATCTAATCGTTTAAATTTAAGGATAAAGAAAAATAGAATCAAATAATTCAAAATACCTTTTTACTAAGATAAAAATCTGTTTCCAAGAAAATGTTTGGTTTTTTTTTGTACAATTTAGTCATGATGTTACTCACATCTATATATTCTGCGTATAAAGAACACATGGTGCACAAATATTCAATAGATCTTCTAAGAATGCATTCTTTTCTCCCAATATTATTTCTAGGGGGTCATTGATCCGTCTATAATAAAAACAGAACATTATCCCCATTTTTCACATTTCTTGACTATACAAATAAATGTATTTTCAAATTCAAAATTTTATTCTAGTTTTACAGCAGTCGTAGCTAAAGTTTTTAATGGTTTTCGAACAGTCTAGCCAAGTCAAATATGTCGTAGTAACTAGTCCATACGCGAGGTCAAATGCAGTGGAAAATCAACTTTATGAGTCCCATTTCAGACATACGTATTTGCATAGAACATTTGTTTGTGTAAAAGTGTGATTTAAGAGCTATAATCGTTTGCAACTGTAGGTAATGGGCGTTTTGTGTTTTGGGATGATCATTTTAAAATATCAGTAAATCTCCTTTAAAATTAATGGTTTATTTAGATGTGAATTAGGAATGAATTGTATTATTTAATTTAGTCCGTATCTCTCCTGATTTTCCTTTATGTGATTTGTTAGATTATGTGATCCTTTTTAAATTCAGCGGTTAATATGTAGTCCAAGCTATTTCGAAAGGGACATTTTTCAAGTCTAAATGATACATTTTAAAAGTAAATCTCAATAAAAAATAATGTGACTGACATTGGTCAACCAGACATTTTGACAGTGACGTATAAAACAAATCTAAATTGTCCACCACAAATCATATACCTAAAAAACATACCTTTTGTGATAAACAAATTGGTCTTCATAATATAACATGTTCATATGAGTCAGTCAAATAATTCCCGCTAAAAAATTACAAAACATTTGTATTTCTTCTTTTAATTTGAGAGCTTTAGAATTTGTAAAATGAGAAATGTTTATGTTTATGACAAGTACCTTCATAGCCGGCAGCTTTACTTTGCCTAAAATGTTTTAGACCTAGACCTTTTGAAGTCGTTAAATGTGTCTATGTATGTGTATATCGTGTTTTATGGCCGTTACATGGCTGTATCAGTGTTACTATGTGTTCTATTCAAGGTTTCCTACCTAGCCTTTACTCATATTACGATGTCTAATTTTACCAGATACTGTTTAGGTGTATTGCCTTTTTAAAATAGAGCAACTGTCTATCTTATTTCTACAAGAATACATTGTCAGACATTTTATAAATAGCCATAACTAAACGATAAGCCATAACAAACTTAGAGAGGTTGGTCAAAAAAATAAAAAAAACATGGTGGCCAAGAATGGCGTAATGATACAAACAACAACAACAAGGTACTATCACTTTAAGTTATTACAATTTGAGCTATATAAAGTTCATTTCTAACGTGACTTCAATTTTGTTTAGGAATATGTTGAAAAGCTGACAAACATCTTAGAAAGTTATCGTTTTTAGGGTTCCGTACCCAAAGGGTAAAACGGGACCCTATTACTAAGACTCCGCTGTCTGTCTGTCCGTCTGTCTGTCTCCAGGCTGTATCTCATAAACCGTGACAGCTAGAAAGCTGAAATTTTCACAAATGATGTATTTCCGTTGCCGCTATAACAACAAATACTAAAAACCACATAAAATTAATATTTAAGGGGGGCTCTCATACGACGGTGGTACGGAACCGTTCGTGCGCGAGTCCGACTCGCACTTGGCCAGTTTTATTTACTTGACAAGTATTGTTTGAGTTTCCATACATTTTCTTTAGCTTTGTGATCGGTTAAAGGTCTTATTGCTTTGTACTTGTATTTGTTGTTATTTCAAATATAAACATATTTATGTCATTAAAACATAGTTATGTACATAATATATATTTCTATTTAATTCATAGCACACAATCAATATTTAAATACTCCTAAAACATTGCTGTGTTAATATGTTATACATAAATTATTGTTATTTATAGTTTAGAAAAAATTATATATGAAATTAACCTTTTTACCTTTACAGAGGTTTCATCTGAACCTGATTATATATATAAACGAACCAATCTTATGAAAATAAGTACTCTTCACGTAAGAAGCAAAACGAGGTTTGAGAACAGACTTCAAGTATTCTTAGCTTAAGTGTAAGCATAAAAAACCATTAAATTTAAGTTGCTTCACAATAATTCTCGTACCGTTTGTCATAAATAAAGTTCATTACTCACTTGCAAAATATGATGTGAAACAAAAGTTTTTGAACTCACAACCTTCGGGTAATGGTACGGGAGCTAGCAACGTTTGGAAAGTAAGAATTTTAGGTCAGCTGATTTTGTGATAATATATGTCGTCCTTCTTGCTCTTTCGGTTAGAGTCTGGGCTATCTGGCTGGCGGTAGCGGTTGCGTTCATTAGTGCGCATCCTACCTGTCCAGGTGATAATCCTAGATTTTAAAAACATTTTAAGAGGCGTATTTTTAAATTTTTTGTTTTTAAATAAGTCTACCTGACATACTCTTTTTATTGCCAGACATTTTTGACAATGCTAATTTTGTGCCATACGCATTTTTTTTTTATAAAAATTTTAAAGTATTTTATAATGTCTGTAATTTTAATATTATGTTATTTAAAGATAAGAAAAACTTAAAATTAATTTGCCAGACATTAATTCAATTGTTAAACCTTGAATTAAAATAAGAAAGTCATTAAAAGTATTGGATTGGATGCGCACTAATGAACGCAACCGCTACCGCCAGCCAGATAGCCCAGACTCTAACCGAAAGAGCAAGAAGGACGGCATAATAATATCACAAAATCAGCTGACCTGAAATTCTTTCTCGAAAACGTTGCTAGCTCCTATACTATAAAGAACTCCCAATAAAGTTGGATTTAAAGATTAAGTTTAAATGAGTATGAAACCCCAGTCTGGTCCTGTATGCAACAATAGTCATAAATTTGAGAAAGCCAGATTTTACGACTGAGTATTTTTCAATTGAAATCTTTTTTGATTTTGAGTTACATTGTGCTGTTTTTAATAATTCGATGATATTTAAAACATTTTGACTAAAATCTATCTAGTCATCTAAATCTAATTTACTTTTAAAATATATTGCGTAGCCCTCTTTATTTTTGCGGTAAAACCCTGGAGTCATAACGTGTATATCTAGCTATAGTCAACAAATTACATACTTTAGCTAAATAACTACATTTAGAACCAGCACAAAACTATACCCCCATTTAAGACAGAAAGTAAAACACGTCTTGCAAAACCTAACGTTAAAAGAAAATACTTAGGAACTCATTTTGTTTTCAAGATAAATGGTACCTAGACCCAGAAAATGAAGTTTATTAATTTAGGTCTCCCAGTCTAGACAAACGACTGAAGTCTAGACTATTGGATACGTTTAAAATTGAAAAAAACTTGTCGATAAATTGGTTTTAAACATTCAGACGTTAGGGAAAAAGTTTTAGTTGAATAGAATATAGGTTGTTCAGTTTCCTACCCGGGTTTTCTAATTTACTGCTGTGTTGAAATTATTTAATATCTATTCGCGTGTCAATTGTTTTTGTTTTATAAAAATAATTCTGATATATTTCGTATACGTCTATACTGGCAGCCATTGGCAAAATGGCGTCGTAAGGACATACATGCTGGCGAAAGCTAGTGTAAAATAAAACCCTTTCATACCACAAATAAAAAAAAACCTATATATTTAGACAATTTTATTTCAGTCATGATTCACAAAATTTTATTGTAGACAACATGTAAAGCTATTCAGAAATCTCCTCCCTAATCAGCCGACTTAACTAGCACACAGCGCTCATAAATATAATTTAAGACGATACGTTACAATCAACAAGATTCATAGTAAAAATAACTTCGCAGCCACAAACTAAGACACAGTACGATGCGAATCAGCATAATTTTTGTGTGTGAATATTATGTACTATTATGAGAAAACACATTATTCATGGTATTATTACTTATCATTGTAATTTAATCGTAATTCTACGTAATATCAAAGTACAAAAAATTAAGTTATGTATATCTATTATTATTATTTATTAGCCTACATAAGATCCCACTGCTCGGCAAACGCCTGGGCAGGCGTTTTGAAGGAAAGAAGGGCTTATATTCTTTCCTCCAAACCTGTCTGTTTCTTTTTTGCGATTTATTGATAAGTATCTGTGGATAAAAAATAAACGTAAGTATAACCTTTCACGTTTAGGTATACATACATAATTAGTAAGATATATCAACCTAGTAATCGACATACTAATATTCAAGCCATTACAGTCTAGGTCCAGGAAAACAAAAATAAAACATGTATAGAACCCATATTTTTTCATAATAATGATTTACCATTTTCGTAACCTCTATCTTTCATCATTCTATACAAGCTTGTGAATATTTAACACAATACTTACTCTACATGTTTTGCGGTGAGAATTCAACCCTATTTGGGGTGAAAGTACGAATAACGAGGTGGAGTGTTCCTTGAATACAACTTTGAAATTTTAGGAGATGAGCCACATAATGTGCTCTAAATTTCCTGAGGGATTACTAAACGGAGGAGTGATTAATTGTAGTCTTGATTCTGAATTCAATTATTTGAATTTGTTTTGTCTTTTAATTAATGGTATTACTTACTATTGGTGGCCAGGGAATTTTATTGTTACTCTGTTTGAAAATAAATGCAAAATTGTTAAGTTTTTAATGATAATAATAATATTCCGGGACAACTCACACACGGTTATCTGGTCCCAAGCTAAGCAGAGCTTTTGTTATGGTAACCAGACAACTGATAAACATACTTATATTTTTCAAAATACATATTATAGATAAATGTATATAGTTTATAAAGGGTGTTCATGTTTTGTGTGGTAGGTAATTAAATTAAACCACATTATAGATTTTTGACTATTAATTTCATATGACACATATTTTCACCTACTTGAATTATTAAACGTCACTATTTCAATCACATTGATTTTCTACTTTCATACTTTTAAACTAATATCCATCTAGAAAATAAATACTATGGGTATCTATCTATAATATAAAAATGAATCGCTAAATGTGTTGGTAAGCGCATAACTCAATAACGCCTGGACCGATTTCGCTAATTCTTTTTTTGTTGTGTTTGTTATTGTCAGGAGAAAGTTCTTATTAAAGAAAAAGTTTGCAAAATTGCGCTTCAAATTAGGAAATTGAAGAATACTTAACCACCAAATTAAGTAATCCTGACTTTTGTTACGATAGTGATTTGTTGGATTCATCTCCACCCCTAATAATACAAAGGCACCGGGAACGGGACCTAGGTATTCACGCTGGTGAAACCGCGGGGCACAGCTAGTTGTCTATATAGGTTGTATTCTACAAACATTTCGAACTCAAAACAAATATTCTACGTCCAAACAAATTTTAGTCCTCAATTCTCAGTTTAGATCGTTTGTATCGAGCTTGCACAGTGGGCTAAGCTACAGCAAATTGGGTCAACAGACAAACAAACTGCAACTGAATAGGAAGCTAATTGTATGCCCAGTGTGAAACTTTACCTCAGTCAGTGGTGTTGTTGTAAACTGCATGCATTTCTGCAATCCCTTATGTACTCGTATGAACGGCTAGATTTATACCGTTAGTCGGATTACGTGGGAGCCGACTTATTACACTAAAAATCTTAAATTAATTTATCATTAAAAATCAAATCAATCAAATAATAAATATAAAAATAGGTTTATTTATGAAAAATGTATTACATACCCAAAATAATATTTTTATGTCATTTTATTTCATATCGCTTTAAAATTTTAAAGTTGGATCCAACAGTATACAGCCAACTACATACTTTGTTAAAATTATCTAGTTTTTCTATGTTGGCCTTAATTGACTGGTCTATATTTCAAAATACAGGAAATCATGTCTCATTTAAATTCTTTTTCTTATTATTTACGCAGCTTTTTTTTAACATTTTAAATTTTAAGTAGGTACGTATTTTTGATATCATTTTCATTACGCTTAAACAATCATACTTAAATTCAATTCGGTGTTTACAATTTTCCCAGTAATGCAGATTATTGTAGTATCCCAATTAGCAGTTTCAGCGAACGGTATTTGTGGTAACACTGAACTTAATCAGATGGTCAGAGAGAGAATGAGAACATTTTGGTTTGCCCGAAATTCTCGGAATATTATTGAAAAACAAATGAAGGTGCAATATAATCTCAACTATTAACCTATTCAGGGATTTCTTAAATTTTTAAATTATAGTTATTACATTAAAGATTTAAGACATTTATTTGACGGCCCTGTTGGTCTAGTAGTTAGTGACCCTGACTGCTATACCGGAGGTCGTGGGTTCGATTCCCATCCAGGACAAATGTTGTGTGATGAGCACGATCATTTGTTCTGTGTCTGGGTGTAATTTATC
Source organism: Autographa pulchrina (assembly GCA_905475315.1). Lineage (NCBI taxonomy): Eukaryota > Metazoa > Arthropoda > Insecta > Lepidoptera > Noctuidae > Autographa > Autographa pulchrina. The sequence continues at coordinate 4,247,561 of FR997775.1, forward strand.
TATAATATGTATGTATTTAGAAATATATAAGTATGTTTATCAGTTATCTGGTTACCATAACACAAGCTCTGCTTAGCTTGGGATCAGATAACCGTGTGTTAATTGTCCCGGAATATTATTATTATTATTTATACAGCCATCAGACGTACTGTTTACGGCTAAATAGGCTAGTAAACAAAAGTACCGAGAACTTTGCAGTAAAATTCGCAATTAGCAGGCAGTAGCCACCGCATTTTTAGCGAGCGGTCTTTGTGGCTAGACTCACCTTAATCAGATTGTCAGAGAGAGGCAATGAGACTCTTTGGTCTATTCGAAATTCGAGTAAAATGGTTTTAAAACAAATGAAGTTGCAATATATGTGTAGAAGTAGTAGTATCAAAATTGATAATGAAATCATTTATGTGTTTGTCATAATATATTGATTTAAATGAAATAAGAATAACAAAGAAACCAAAATAATTAGGCAGCGTTTTACTATATTAAAGAGGTAGGAGTAATCAAGAATGGAAATATGAGTTCATGTTTGTAACACAAGATTTTTAAAACAATTTACAGGTTTTTTATAGAAAGGCTTATAAAGTGATAAATAAACAGGCTACTAGGTAAATAAAATTACCTGCGAAATTGTCCAGTGAGCTTGAGTTACTTAGATAAGACAAGAAATAAGAAAAATTATAAACTAAATAACACTAATAACTAAAATAAGGCATCAAAAAATTCATCCACATCGCTGTCGACTGGGAGTAATTTTTCTTATTTCTTGTGTAGGCTTAGTTTTTATATAGTTAATTGTAAATATTTTAAGAACGCTTAAGAACTAAATACATAAAACAAAATATTTTGTATGTACGTACCAAATTAAATAGACTCAACTATATAGCATTATTTACAAACACGATATCAGCTTAAAAACTTTTCGATGAAATTTAATATCAATGAACTCTAACCTTTATTTAATGTACAGATAAACAGTTATTCAAAATTCACACTTTCTAAGTAGGTTGGTACATTCTAAAATATTTGAACAAGAGTTAACAAACAATAAATAGCTTTGGAAATTTCAAATTATAATTTTATAACACTTGTATATGTATGTATTCCGAAGCTTATTTTACAACGCTAATATCGTCTATCAGTGATCACTTTGTTTACCTATATCGTAATCTGTTTTGTTTCGTTTAATTAGTCTTTAAAGTTGACCTAGTCTGAACCAATTCACAGACAATTAATAAAATAAATAATATTATAATTTTTTAAAAGCAATACTGGCTAAAGGGTGGAGACCTGGTGACCTGAAATGGGCTGAAACACAGGCCCATAAAGTCTAGCTTAAGCACCAGTCTCCCACATTATAAGTATGTTTTAATGAGACGCTAAAATGTAAATAATGTGTACATATTGAGGTGAGAAAATAAACGTTTTATTATTATTAATTACCAACTCTTGTGAATGTCCATTATTTAATTAAATTTTATTTTTACTTTGTATATCATTATATACACCATACCAAAAGCTTAATCACAGACAAAAAATATGCAAGCCAACTGGAATATATTTCTGCTCCAAATATTAGGACGAATTTCAGGCAAAACTGTCACAGAACTAGCACTGGTTTTGGCGCCCGTTTGGTCTAGTTAATCCACTGTGCAAAGCTAGGAGGGAATTAAATAAACTGATGTTGAACCAGAAATTAAATTTATATTAATAAAAGCACCTATAGGTAAATATGTAGCTTTTTGTTGAAGTCAAAAATAATACTTGGTATAGAAATAATTTGCGAATTGCAACTTCCACCACTAAAATTTTATTAAGGCCTAAGCCTAGCATTTGACAAAATCTCCAACACGTAATGCTGGAGATTTTTTTATCTACACCGGTTTTAGGCATAGTCCTGTAAAGCCGTAATAACTTAGCTCAAGGCTAACTTACTTCTATAAAAACACGAAGAACCAGGAACTTATCGTATCTTATGACGTATCTTATAGATATTTGTTTGTTTTTTTATTAAAAGAATACGTGAACATTCACATAATGTTAGTAACAAATACCGCTTTCAATAATAATTATCTTTAGTTAGGAACTCTTAAATTCATTTCCTCGAACCACTGCCAAGTTACTCGTACTCTACAATCAATAGAAGCACATTTTCTTCTTCTATAGGTACATTCATGGCTCTGTTACTAACAACAATATCACAACAGACATACCCAACACAAACAAAAGAAAGCTATCACACCAGACCTTAGAGTATAGATAAGAAACTAAAGAGTGAGCCTATCAGGGTATGAACTGTAAGCACTAGTATGAACTAGTTTTCTCGTAAATTTAGTATCAAGACGGAGCGCACCGTTTTAATAAAACTATCTAAAACCCTAATATTATCCTAACAATGCCGAAATCATCGACATTTTTGCATATAAGTCTGTCGTTGCGCGAAAAATAACTTTAAATCAGTAAACGAATGTACTAGATACAGACAAAAAGTGCTCTCGCTTGGTACGAAGGAAAATTAGCGAGCTAGCGGTCTATAGTATATCTAAAGTCTATGAAGCTATCACACTAGACAATGCATCTGACATTGATATTCACATAATAGTCTATCAATAGTACTACTGTTATGTTAAGCAAAGCGTGTCATTGTCTGTTTCATCAGTTACGTGTAACTAATTAGTGTTAACAAAAGGGATTTATTTAAATGGCTTAGCCTCGGTTTGGGTCCATGTTGACGCAATGTGATGGTAGAGTGTTGTGTATAAATAAATGCCATTATGGTTTTATTTAGAATGAAAGTTAAGGTGGTGGATTCAAACCTTGAAGTATTATTTTTGTCTATTGAAAGCTTAATACGTTCTTTGTCAACATTTGGTAATAGTATTCGAACAGTACATGATTTCTGATGCTTGTTGATAAAGATAAAATTTTTGGATATTTATTAAATAAAACTTATAATAATAATAATAATGTTTATTTGCCAAAAAAAACAGTGTTTTACAATTCCTTAAACTCTACGTTACTATAATTATAGGTCTACGAAGACAGGAATATGACGCAAAGGAAACAATTTGCTTATGAACTCCACACTAGGTCGAGCCTAAAATGTTAGGTTGTGTTCCAAATGTTAAGATCGATTTAATATCTAAATTTGTAAACAATTATCTTCTCTAGTATAACTTTTTTTGTTGAAACATCTCTAGTAGGTAATACGAAACAAATAAACCCTATTTCATCAACAATTCTGCTTTTGATATTTGTTTCACAATTTTAAGTTTATCACTTAAACTCAACTTAAATTTTCCAAAAAATATTCCAATAAAGTCGTTTAGTCGTTCACCTTAAGTCAGGCGATAAACATTAGCAATATTCACAAATATAATTTAATCCAAAGTTTCTCTGCGTAGGTGAAATTCATGCCTCTGTTCACAACGTAGGTGTCAAGCCCGCAGTGGGACGGTTTATTAAAAAACAAATTAGTTTTGATAGCTCTGTAATCTAAGACGGCGATTTATTACTAAGAAAATTAAGCGTATATAAATGTTGGTAATTTAAGATAGTAAGTAGGTAATTTTGAGTCAATAATTCACTGTATTTTTATGAAAATTTACTTCAGCCTAAATTACTAATCTTTGTGTCGCGGTGAGTTTTCCAAATATTCAGCTCATATGCACAAGTAAGTACCCTGTTAAAGCATTGTTTAGCTATGATATTCAAATTATTATGTTTTTACACAGTGTGTAGTTTTAAGCAAATTGTTATATAATACTCAGACCTCCAGGTTATAAAACTAATGAAGCTTAGTTTATTTATCGAGCCTACAATATTAGGCTTGGTCGACTATCTCTATTAAAATAATATTGATACTCTACTTTTCAAACTACTTTATTATTTTTATCTATTATCGTCCCACTGCACGGCAAAGGCCTCCCTTTCCTTCTTCCAATTCTCACGGTCCTGGGCTATTGTTGTCCATAATATGGAAACTATAACTTTGTTAAAAACACTGTAAAAAGGCTGATCAATAATTCTTCAGTTAACAACGACATATTTTATTTAATGTCTTTGCCAAAATGCTATTATATCATAATAATAATCCAGCCTATAAACGTCCCACTGCTGGGCACAGGCCTCTTCCCATATAGAGAAGGCACGAGCATTGATCACCACGCTTGCTCTCTGCGGATTGGCGATTTCAGATCCCAAATTTTGGAATCCAGGTTTCCTCACGATGTTTTCCTTCACCGTTTGTCAGAAGTGTCTTAGAATAATTAAGAAAGTACGTATAACTTTTAAAAGTTACATTGGTACTTGCCCGGGTTCGAACCTACAACCTCGTGCATACAAATCCGTTCATTGAACCGCTAGGCCACTACGAGATCTATTACATTAATTTTATTAAATGCTATTACATTAATTTTATTAAATCGTCAAACTTGCGCAATAAACTAATTAAAATTATTGGAAAACTAATTAGAAAGCCATGAAACGAAGCATCTTAATATTATGACTGTTAATTATTATTCCCCAGACAATGCTACAAGCATGATTGGAGGACTATTTCAACAGTCAACTGCATTTCTACTAACTATATAATACTGACCTATAAATGTCCCACTGTGGGGTACATGCCTTTTCTAATGTAGTGAAGAAACGAGTATTGATCACCACGCTTGCTCATTGCAGGCAGTGATTTTAGATCCAATAATTGGAGTCCAGGTTTCTATATGATAATATTTTCCTTTACCTATTGTCAATGTCTAAGAATAATTAAGAAAGTGTATTTAACTAACTATAAAAAAGTCACATCCGAATCTGCAACCTTGTGCACACTAATCCGTTTACTGAACCGCTAGGCCACTACCGTAGTTGCTATTAAGTAATCTGAGCCACTACGTATGTTACCTACAGTTTATATAGTGTAGTACGAATTGGAACATTGAGGTTAGTTAATTGCGAGAACCGTGATTTCTCGAGTCAACTGATCGCGTTCAAGTCACCCGTGTAATCCCCTGAACCCCAAACTGGACTAAGGACCAGTAATTAGCATTTTGAACAAGATCTATGTCAACTTTATCTTCCTCTGTATATTTGAACGTTCTGATATTCAATTAATCATCTGAGTTTGTCTGGCGTTGCTAATAATCGGTGTAATAGTAATACATACTGTATTTATTCGAAATTATATTAAGAGAGAAAATTATCATAGTGAATTGATCGATATTGTGATAGTGGAGCCTTAGTTTAGAATCATACTTATTTATGGAGTGCAAATATCGTTATTAAAAATATGCTTTCCTTAAACTTGACCTCTTGCCAGTGGACTCACGTAGGCCGTGTAACCGTTAAACTTTAAAAACATAAACATCATCATCCATAGCCCTTGTCCTCCCACTGCTGGGCATAGGCCTCACCTTTATCGTACCATTTTCCAATAAACATAATCTTTATAAATTATATTTCTAGTGTTCTGATTGAATCTCGATGTAAAATCATGATCTTCGATTTAGACGTTATCGATCATTATGCGAAGAAAATATTCCTCAGCAGAGTATCCAGAGTTTCCTGTCTATGGTATTCCCGGAATATGATACCTCTATATATATGCTATACCTGTATATCAAGGCTTTCTAAAGCGCAATACACACTGAGCCCGCCGGGCCGCCCACAAAGCCCGGCGACACAACCCGGCGGCCTGTATTCTGTCCTATATCCTGTATATACAGGCCGCCGGGTTGTGTCACCGGGCTTTGTCGGCGGCCCGGCGGGCTCAGTGTGTATTGCGCTTTAGGCATACAACTTAAGCCAATATCAAGTAACGGCAATTAATACGATAAATGCATGTAAAGAAGTAAAACATTAAATTATTTAAACTTATTCTTATTTACCTTTAATGCCCTTTTATGGTCCAGTGGTTAGTGACTCTGGCTGCTAAACGGGAGGCTGTGGGTTCCATTCCCATTCAGGAAAATTGTTGTATTGATATGCATAGTCACTTGCTTATTATTTTTCACTTAAATACTATGAAACCTAAACTCTGATAAATGCTCATATATTAAGAAAATTATCCTTATCAGATTGCTGCCTAGTTTGCGATCAGGTAGTATCAAAATATTATACAGGGTGTTAAGAAAACCCTGTCCGACCCGGAAGGGTGTTCTAGGGTTCACAATCACATGCCCAAATACAATATCTTTGGAAAATTCATGATAGAAACAATATAATGAATTTTGAAATAACCATTTTCTGCCCCGAAATTCCCTAAATTTGAGATTAAAACAAAAACTACAACACCAATTTCATCGGTACTTTTGGGGGCCTTTTGTTTGGTAATTAGGTAGCATCTGTGAAGACGCCGACTCTCTGTCTCGACTTTTGAGGAAAAAAATATATTTTAGGTTATATTTTTTTTTTATTTTTTTCCATTTTTTTTTCACATTATTGTAATCAGTAATTTACCTAACAACACCTTTACGAATCAGACAGGGTTTTCTTAACACCCTGTATAATGGCCTGAAGTTTCGACCACATTGCACTAGCTTAACTAGTAAACATGCAGCGCGATAGTTTAATAGTTAATATAAGCCAATATCTTGTTATTTAAACCCAGTGTTGGTTTAGAACAATTAAAACTTATTAGTGGTACGATAGTTATTGATAGTTTAAACTGACCGCTTTCAACTTCTTGAATATAATTGCTATTGAAGTATACTTCACTTCAAAACAACTGAAGTGGGTTATTTAGAAAGGATTTACAAAGGATTCGTTTTGAAGAATTATGTTGAAATTAAAATTGAAATAAAACTACTTTTACGGATTTTATCGCGTGAGCTCATATTGCGTAGGCCGGAACACAAATAATTAATAAAAATATGAAGGTAGAACGAGCAACAACAACCGTCAAGACGAACACCACCTCAGTCTGCCCGTGACCATGATACCTGCAAAGGTGTCGAAACGTCGGGAACTAAAATCAAAATACAAACCGCGATAAAATCCGTAAAAGTAGTTTTATTTCAATGTCTAACATTCGCGTAAACCTCAGAACTCAATGTGAAATTAAAATGTTTTGGTTTTGCTTAAATTAAGTTGGCATATTAAAAGTCAAATTTTTTAGGTACTCTTTTAAACATGGCAGTAAGTTTGATATGAAAAAACAGTAATGCTAAATAAAAAAAATGTCTCTTCGATTTAATTAAATTGGTACCATGATAAAATACTTTTATTTAACTATTTCTAAAACATTCCAAAGACAAATATCTTTTAATGCTGCCAACAATCAGATATGATCCAAGATGGATTATATTATGTATGTAAGAAAAGTAGGTATAATTTTGTTAGTGTATAAACAAGCCTAATGGAGAGAATAAAATATACTTAATAGTATACTCACTAACAAGCACTCTTACATCCAAGATAATAGCCAGACAGTAAATTACTAATTCTAAGACAAAGAAACAGCAGACATTGTTATTAATTCATTGTGATCATAGACTTAAAACGAAATTCATGAATATATTCAGCACAATTAGGCTTTCTTAGAATCATTATGTCGTGTATATTAGAGACAGCCAAAGGCATAAAATAAATGTACAAAATATGTTTATTCCTTTGGAATGTATGATTTTTGTCGCGCCACACCGGTTTTCAAGGCCAGCTTTAAAGTCCTGGGTTCGAAGCCTGGACTGGTACAAAATTATTTTCTATGTTGTCTTGGGTTTGGGTGTCTGTCGTACCTTCCTTGTCTTTTATAGTATAAAACAATTGCTTTAGCTACTTACGTTGGTTTGGTTCAGAGCAATGTATGTATGTGATGTTATCCATATTGAATAATATGCTATTTAACGTCATGTTAGCCTTGGAATTTATATCTCCGTAAAAGTATAATTTTATTCAGGTTAACCTTTATTTATTAGAGTACGAAATAGATGTAATTCTTTGAAAAATATTACCCTGTATATGACAAGTTAACGTCTAGACAGAACAATCCATTTTAGCAATAGCTATACAAAGCTATCAATCAGCAATCCACATGGAATACCTACCTATTGGTCCCTTATCACAATGATTCTTATGACGTAAGCCATAAGGTTCAAAATACAAATAAATTGTTTTCGTATACGAATCATGTACAGACGTAACATTGTTATCGTAACAATTATGTTCAGTGAATTGTTATCATTCCTCGGTTACGTTAGCAACGGAATTTGTACTTAGGTATTGAAATACAAGACAATCCCTTAGATAGCTTTGATTATATTATGTAGATGTGTAGGTAGAGATTTGTTTGTCACTATATGTAGCGAGTAACTTTTTTTTTTTAATATTTCATCATCATCTCCCGAGTCTTTTCCCAACTATGTTGGGGTCGGCTACCAGTCATACTGGATTCAGCTGAATACCGTATTTTACATGGAGCGACTGCCTATCTGACCTCCACAACCCATTTCACTGGAAAACACAGTATCCCATAGTAAGACTGGTTGTCAGAATTGACTTTACGACTGCCAAAGATCTATGTGTGACAGCCGGGACCTACTGTTTAACGTGCTTTCCGAAACACGGAGGGGACTCTGTATGTTATATAAATGTCACCCATCCACGGACCAACCGCGGCGAGCGCGGCTTAACCTGTATTATCGGCCAAACCGTACGGCTTACACTTAGCCACGAGCCTCTCCTTTTTTTTTAATGTTTATGTATAATTATTTTCTAAGAAATATCGAAGACAATAGGATCTTTATAAAAGCATAAGTCGATATAAAACAAGTAGGTTATAAATTATTTTAACATTGAAAGCACAAAAACATGTACACAACATGATTACATAATAATACCTACTCAATAAAATAATGACTTAAAAAACCACTATTATCGACCTATTTGGTATGAGATTTATAAAAAAAAACTACCTGCAAATATATAGTGCAACTTTCAACTGTCTAATTATAATCTACTTATTGACTATTTTTTCTCAAAAAAAAAAAAAACATAAATAAAAAACCGTATGACTTATTATACTTATCACCCTTGACACTTATCAACGAGCCCTTCAAATGTTAATAATTAATGTTTACCTATGTCTAAAGAAAAGGCAATCAACAGCAAAATACTAGTGTGAGATATAATTTTTATTTATTTTATTTTAAACTAAGAGTACGATTTGCTTCAGAAAAAAGATTATATTACAATTTCCTACTACGCACATACAGGGTGTTAAGAAACCCCTGTCCGATCCATTAAGGTGTTGTTGGGTATCGATATCTGATTACAAAAATATGGAAAAAAAATGGAAAAAAAAGAAAAAAAAAATTATATCCTAAAATAACTTTTTTTCTCAAAAGTCGAGAGTGAGTGTCGGCGTTGTCACAAATGATACCTAATTACCAAACAAAGGCCCCCAAAAATACCGACGAAATTGGTGTTGTAGTTTTTGTTTTATTCTACAATTTATAGGTTATTTCAAAATCCATTATTATTGTTTCTGTCATGAATTTTCCAAATTTGATATTTTATTTGAGCATGTGATTGTGAACCCTTTATGACCCTTTCGGGTCGGACAGGGGTTTCTTAACACCCTGTATAATTCCGGTTTACCTTCAATCGAGACTATAAAACAAATATTAGCAACAAATAGAAAGAACTTACCATTACCATAGAACAAGGTTTTCTTTTTACCTATGACAAGGGCTGTTTAAGGCCGTTTCACACTTAACGCGAGGCTACGTGAGGCTACGCGAGGCTACGCGTTAATATGTTTGTACTGGTTCGTGGCCTTATCAGTCATGTGTCTCGATATTATTGAAATAATATAATAACTTCCTTATTTATTCCTTCCATGTGTGTGGTAAGGGTGTATTTAAGGGTATGGTATTGAGATGCGAATTAACAGGGGAAGGAAATTGCCATTAAACTGGAAATAATAGTTTTTCGTAGTGTATGCAGAATACTTTTATAATAATAATATAATAATTCCAGCCTATAAACGTCCCACTACTGGGCACGCAGTATTGATCACCACGCTTGCTTAATTTCGGATTGGCGTTTTCAGATCCCAATTTTGGAATCCAGGTTTCCTCAAGATGTTTTTCCTTCCACCCTTTGTCAGAAGCGTCTTAGAATACATTTATGATATTTTTTTTGATGTGCACCGTAGTTAAGTTTTATGAAGTCAAGAAGTGCTCTTTAAAAATAACTGTAAAGAGGGTAAAACTGAACTTCCAAGATTTTTACCTAGTTAGGTAAAAGTGAAGCAAAAAAAAAGATAGTAAAAAGAATATATCTTCTAGTACACAAAATGTACTAGTTACTTGTGATATCTGCAAAAAAATCTAAGTTATTCAGTATACCAAATTTTATATGACACATCAATGTCACAAATAATCTACCAAACTGCAAATAAAACAGACGTCCGAAACACGATTCAAATAAATTCAGAAAACCATTTCACTCACAAAACTAACTGAATAAATCTTTCATTTTAAATCTATAATTTTCAAACTAGACCAAGATGAAGCTAAATTGAATCAATATCCTTTGTATGGTCCATACATTTAAATTTAGCAAACAAATAAGTTGAGAGATTTCTCCGGATATACCCGGATCTATCCGGTCTGAGATATCGACATTTTATACCGGGTACGGTAACCACTATTTACATAAAGTATGTAAATTTTTTTACTGGTTCCGGTAGCTTGTGAGATATTTGCAAGTTATGAAATGATGTTTTACTTTTATAACAATGCGATTTTAAGTAAGAATTAGGCGGAGCAGTCGTGCATTTTGCATGTTTGTGATGTTTTTTTTTGTATGATTGGGTGTATTTATTCTAATGTGGGCTATGTTAGATCGTCGCTCAATGTATTATAATATTTTGAAGACATTACATACTGAACTACCCTAAAATTTGACGGTTGTAACTATGAGCTATCTATAACAAACTCCATCGTACTAATAAATAAAAGAAATTCTCAAAAATAATGAAACTTAAAAAAAAAACCTGTGTTAACCTACATTTTATAGGGACGCTAAACTCGCAAATATCAAACCGAATTTCGGAAATCGGGGCTATCATATTCAAGTTACAAGAAAAGTACCGGTTTTGGGCCTATTCTTCTCCATTGCAATGTCTTTACGCAGACATAGAAATGTCGTAAGCGACATTAACGTGTCAAACAAAGATTATAAGCTTATGTTAAGTTATTTTATGGTGAACGGGTACAATCTGTTCTGATATATATATAATATAATACGAAAAAGCTTTTTTGATTGTTTAAAATTAATCGAGCTAATGTCTGGAATGACGCGTAGTAATAGTCGATTTTAATGCGACTTTTACAGTTAGCATATAGGGCATAATGTAGGCAAATTATTACTTTAGAAAAAATTATAAAAAATAGAGTTCTTAAAACTTGGACTATCCATGAAACTAAATCACATGGTCATTAATGCGACAACTAGCATGATATACCCCTTGCTCAATCCGAGTCCAATAACCACAAGACAATAGATTTATCCTGTAATCCAATTAGACTAAACATGGTACAGTCAAATTGGGGAATGCGTGTAATACGAAGCGGCAGAGTTAGGGTTAAGGAATTAGGTTAGTGGGACAATTTACGGTAGTTTGTAATATTAGATACTGGGAATATGAGCTTATGTTTAAAAAGCACTGTTTATTAAAGATGGCAGGTCCAATTTTTTTATCGGATTTCTTGAACAGGAATACACATAACACTACTAAAAGATGTAAGTAGATAAAAGTTTTTTTACTACAGATGTGTAAATGGCTTCTTTATTTCGAATAATGCCAATTATTCTGCCTTTAATGCATAAGTTTTGGCAGTGTTGAGCGCTGACTCGAATATAGTCAGTATTGACTTTTTTTTTTCGAGTCAGCCGAATAATTGACATGAGCAATGATTTTGTTTTTCAGTCGATTATAGACACATAGATTATAATAGCCATCACTTTGATGTCTAAATAAAGGCGACAAAATAATGTCCTATTATATACCGTTGAATTATTTTAAAATGTATGTATGTGATGTATGTATGTGTTGTATGTATTCAGCGATCTAACCTCATAAGGTTGTATTCATGAGTTTATTATGCGGTATTGTCGCGAGTCAACGGGGGCGTGACTTATGACCTTAAATCTTTTTCTTATACATGATCGATGGTTATTATACATCGGCTAAAGGAATTGAGAAGAAAATCTCGAATAATAGAGTCTTAACAATAATACGTTTCATAGTTCTGATAACAGAACATTAAGGAAAGAATTACATTATTCTTTATCATTTTAAGTTGTAGATTTAAAATATAAAAAATATTTAGAATGTTATGTTTTTATCAAACTTCAAGACCGAGTCCGTAATGTGGATATCCGAAAACGAACCAAAGTTCGAGACGTCGGTACCACAATAACGAGACTGAAATGGAGCTGGGCAGGCCATTTGGCCAGACGAAGGGACCGCAGGTGGACTAAGGCGGTGACAGAATGGTGGCCAAGGCAAGGCAAAAGAAGCGTCGGTCGTCCGGGAGCAAGATGGGTCGACGACATAGTTAAAGTCTCGGGTCGAGTCTGGATGAGGCTGGCACAGGACCGTAGAAAATGGCACGAAAAAGGGGAGGCCTATGCCCAGCAGTGGGAAGACAAGGGCTGTGGATGATGATGATGATGATGATAATGTTTTTAGGAAATAGATTATACAATCTGTAGGTGTAGTTCTATCATATTGAATTGGTGTACAAATGCATTACCGACATGATTTCGATAAAGTAGGTAAGCAACGACTGAAACCAATTTACAAAATTAATGGCATAAGGGGTTGAATAATGAATAAAACAATAGTTTTAGGATCCCTTTAATTAATGTGTTAATCAACATAATTTAATTTAATATCCAGTATAAAACATACTTTTTACAGTTAATTCAAAGAAGGTACTCAATAAACCGACTGCAACTTTCACCTAACAACACCATTATTAATTAAGACGTAAAGTCCAATTCACTTATCGATTTTCGATTCCTCGGTAAAAATAAACGACCATGGCAAGCCCTTGACTTGTAACTACTTACAATGAATATTTTATTCAATGTGTTACGTGGTGAAGATCAATAGAGGTGTATTGGACTAGCAGACCATCGGATATTTGTGACCTCATGAAGGTTGAATGGTGAATATTATCTGATATTTTTAGATGATGAAATAAGCCTATTTTGAGTATTATCTAAAGCGAAGTCTTTTGAGCTACACCATTCAATTTTAGAACTTAACAACAGGCGGGCCTATTTTTTTGGTCTTGAGTTCCAGAAAAACTATCAATATTTTTACAATGCATCAAAACAAAATTAAATTCGGTAATAATAACGGTCACATACTAAGCGTTTATTTTATAATATTAATTATTTAATGTTTACAATAATATAAAAACTAAGCTATATGTACACTAGAAATAAGAAAAATTGTAAACTAAATAAAACCTAAAAACTAAAATAATATTTGATTTCATAATTATCTTCTCCCTACTTCTCACTCATTCTGTCAATTACGAACTTTTCAGCATGCAAAAATTCTAGTACTGATTTTCATGCAAAAATAGGATGAATAATTTTTATGAGGGTTGCTGACTCGTCATAAAGATTTTGACCTTACCAATAACATTGAATAATTATTGTTACAATCGATATTAGTATTGCTTGTCAATCTAAATTATATCGCTCTAGAGTGTTAGATGTTTTTCCTCCCACGCAGGCAACTAACCCTCCTACTTAGATGATCAGAGTAAATGAGATAACTTATTAAATCTTTTGGATAGGTCAGTGATGGAAGGTAATAGTCCAATGACTTTTTACTGCCTAGGCCTAGGGTAATTTAATTAATTTTGCCCCTAAATTAATATAAATCCTTGTAAAGATAATTGAAAACAAAGTGATATAAGTTGGTGTATGCCTAAATCACACTAAATAACTGGATATAACTTGTTACTTTTCTGAAACAAATAGAGCCTTAAACAAAGGATAATAAATAACACCGATCTAGTTAGACATTAAAAACTCAAAAACTTTTAGGTCACTATTTTATATTCTACATTCAGATTTTTTTGCGTACTATCCACATAAACTTTTTATTTCAACAAATTCCTTTACTTTTCCTCAACAGTGCAGGAAGTAGCTGAACTAAATCAGCATAACTAAACCAGATCTTCAGTCTTTCCAAAATGATACCCAATTCTTAAAAAAAAATATTTCAAATAAAGTTCTCTCCTCTTTGCTTCCAGACTCCTTACAACAATATCATCAGTTCACCCTGATCCTTCACTTCTCAGTCTAACTTCTTCATTGTTTCAGGAGTGTGGCCAGCCGAGAGCCTGGAAGGTCCGTCAGCGGTACGCGGCAGCTCGGTCGACTACGCGGCGGCACTGCTGCTGGCTGCGATGGCCGCTGTACTCCTAGCTGCTGTGGGCTACCAGTGCGCTGCCACATGGAGGTGGATCATGGGAAGGTGGGTTTTACCTACTGATTGAGGAAATGAAATAAATACTTACGAATGTAGTTGGTGGTGGAGAAATTGGGCAAGTTGTTAAATGCAATGATGAAGGTTGAATGAGGTGAAAAACAAAAAAGGGCTAAAGATATAGACACAGTTATAGATCGATTAACGAAAACAAAATTAAGGAGATACCACAGCTTTTAAGGAATTGGTGATAAAAAAAAGATTGTAAGCTTGAACTTTTTTCCAAGAACTGACTGAACTGAACTTGCTCCTAACCAATAACATTTATGTTGTGATCTTGACATACATTTTTCAAACATGACCAAAGTTATATGGTTATAAAATTTGGAGAAAGGCAGCACTCGGACACGATAAAAACCTACCTGAATAAATATTTTCAATTTCGACTAAAATCTTTATTACCTTTATCTCACACAATAGCTCACTTCATAAATTGGCCAGTCTGCCCATTCTGTGAAGGACTCAATAATAAAGGCTCTTCAAAACGCTCTCCATCCATCCCATTATTTTTCATTCAAAAATTATTCAGTTATATTCCTGACAAGTTATTCAGCTCACCTAAATTCTCTTTACTTGTATGAGGACATGAATATTTAAAATCTATTTTACCGTCGGAAGTAAAATGTTTACCGTCAAATACACGTTTAGCGCCAACAAATTATATACGAAACGACATTTTGAACTGCGCTGCAAACTGAGTTCAAGTATGCAGTTATGTAATGTTTTAACATGTTTTGGAGCAGCATTCAAATTAAGTTTATTGTATAGTACTACTCGTTACTTTGCAGTTGCCTTGAATATGGTATTTTTAGAGCCGTATGCATCCTTGATATAAAATTTGTATCTAAATATTTTTGTTACAACGTTCTAACAAACATAGTTAAGGAGTTTCAGAGCCAGAAAAATACATTTCTGTTGGATTAAAAAACCAATTGCCCCAAAAACGGGTGGCAATACGACTACAAAATGTATAAATCAAACGTATCTTTACTATTCTATCATACAATCTGTTCTTTTTTTGACCTGAATTTTCTATTCAACTACTATAACTCACACAAACTTTTCTTCTCCTTTATTAACTTTACTTCAATCACTTTCCGATCCATACCGGTTACCACCACACTATTCTTCACATGACTGACGCTAAAGGTTTCTTACCAGATCCGTTTGGTGCAGGACCCGGCGCGACTCGGAGGACAGTAACTGCGACTCGCTGTCCCGACAGGCGGCTATCCGCATCAGCCACTCGCTGCCAGACCTGCAGACTGAGCCCCTCAAGCAGGAGTACGTGCAGGAGCATAAGGATCCTGCTAAGAAGGTAAGAGATCTTAAGTATATTACTAACGGGTGGGGGCAAAGCTTTGAAAAAGAGGAATTATGTCAAGATATATTTTGTTAACCGACGGTTAAGGAAGAGTTTGTATGTACGGGTAGTGAATAAAAGTAATAATTAAAATCAATACAGTATTTTTCATAAAAGTAAATGCTTAAAAAAAGTTTATATTGAACCGCAGAAAAGAAGAACGAGTGGGTGTATAAGAGCTGAAGAACTTTGTTTTATTGGCAAGGAAAGTAGCTCTTTCTACATTATTATACATGAGTAAAAGACTAAAGAAAATCAAGTCTAAAAAAAAAATAATTGATTACGCAAAAATGTAGAAAATAACCGACTTCAATGATTTTTAAATAAGACCATCTCCAAAGTATGTATATCCTATTGATAGCTCAATTGCCAAAGATCTCGTAATTACCAAGGAATATTCCACATCCAATCCATCCGTCCAATTCCAAAGTGGAATAAACCAATTAACAAACATAAAAAAATCATTCCTTCAAATTATGAACCGCTTATTTTTCGGAAGTCGGTTAAAACAAAGTTAGCTTTAGAAACAAAAGCCAGACTTCAAGACAAGCAAAGTATCCTTCCAAAAATAGCAGTTCCTTGCAACTGGTTTGTTGATCTGGGAATTTAGTTTGTAAGACCCACGCAGTTCGTACTCAAGAAAATGGGTCAGTGTGCCTTCTAGGTTAATTTTTGCTACAGTTGCTACCATAATTAAGTTTCGAAAGAGTGGGCGTTTGTATCCCGCCGCAAGAGGGATAATGCTTTTATCTTTCTTGAATTAAATTACGGTCTGTGCGACGATTTAAGGAAGATTTGTTTGGGATTAAAAAAAGTTTTAAAGAAGTAAGAGTGTTGTTAGATTTTAAATTGATAATATATATAGTACATTCACTTTGTTACGGCATGGCAGAGTGTGATGAAGTTGACACCCTATCTGATTTCGTACATGGCGACTTCTTTTATTCTGCGGTTGGTAAAACTCATAAACTTTTCAAAATGTGAAGTACATTGTTTTTTAGCAACAAAATAAAAGAGTGTAGTCTTTATGTTGGCATAAAAATACCATATGTTAAACTCCGGTCTTTCACCTTATATAATCCGAACATTGTTCACACACCAACGACAGAGTTCAACTCATATATCATGATGAAGCACAATTCCTTGAACCTTACCGTTGAAACAAACAATCTGTAGCAGAAGTGAGATAAATCTACATAAAGCTTTCAATACGTGGCCCTGCAAACATTGACTGCCTTATTACGTATACAGCAAAAGCAAAACAACAGCAAAAATTGCGCAATTATTGCTGTTGAATTGCTTATTCGTATTACGTATCGCTACAACGTAGTACGAACGAGCGATTTGGCAGCAATCATTGCACATATTTTGCTATTGTTTTGCTGCTGTAGAGACGTAATATTTCCGCGGGTTCACGCTGTGTAAATAATTTGCCAATTTCCTTGACGTTATTGGGGACCGATCATCCTGGATTTGAGTAAAATGTTTGACGGTAAATAGTTTCTGTGAAATTGAATTTACTGTTTCGTGTTTTGTCATTATGGATTTCTAAACTGAAATAAGCTAAATCCAGGCAAATAAGGAAAACACACAGATATTTTTGCTTGAATTATTTGTTTGAAAACCGGAATGGAAAATCGAATGCAATAATAATTGTATTCGGCGTTAACTTTCTTTGCGTAAAATAAGAAACTGTAAGTAAACGTTTTCAGTGTTTCCAATATTTCAACGATTTACCTAATACAAGATTTTGAACTTATCTTCTTGAAATCAAATATTATTAATAAGTATAAAAGAAATAAGATTAGTCTAGTCATTCTAGAAGCCTTATAAAAAGTAATTTATACATGGGTCTTAACATAACTTAATGTTTATGAAGTATTAACACACCTATGCTTAATCTTTAGGGAAGTAGGAAGGTTAAGTTTAAATTGTTGCTTGTATTGAAAATAACTCAACTGACAAATATTTAAATACATGATAAGCCTTTTTGAAGTATTGCAATCTTCTTCTTAGCGTATCGATCAATGGCATAGTAGCTAGATTTTTGTGGAACAGTACTCAGCCACGCGGACAGCGTTATCTGTAGCGTTGTACAGGTCCTCGCGTGTGCAGGTGGTGGGACACGCTGGGCAACTCAGCAAGTGAGCCATGGTCTGGGGAGAGGTACCACACTCACAGGGCTCGTGTGTGCTGTAACCCCACCGATACATATTTTCTTTGCAATATGAAAACGAACTAAAAAGCTACATATTTTAATACAGTCCATCACTTAATAAAATAAAAAATATGACGCCGATTCAATTGAGAGCTGTTGAAATTAAATCAAATCTAATTACGAGACGCTGCGATGGTATAATAATTGAGTTAAGTGGATTAATAATCGAATAAAGTTATGTTAGGTTTATGTCAGTCTGTACCTAACTATATTTATAGCATACGTATAGGTACAGAAAACAGGTGATTCTTGACTATCGGGCTTAATAAATGCACTTTCGTTAAAGTGTTTTCCTTTGACGCTGTTAGTTCATAAGTTATTGGTTTAACCTACAAACTTTTGCACGGAAATACAGTTAGTTATTTATTTTACCTTCGACAGTTTCATAATTCGAAAGCTGTAACTATAACCTAAGTAATGTCGTAATGGCCTAACGGTTTAATGAACGGATGTTTGTGCACAAGGTTACAGGATCGCACTCAATACAGGAGATTCCAAAAGTTATCAAATACTTTCTTAATTAATCTAAGACTACCTTGACAATCGGAGGAAAACATACCAAGGAAACCAGGATAAAAAAAAATGGAACCTAAAATCGAATAATAATAATAATAATAAGATTTTTTCTATAGACTTTTCTTAATGGAGTATTTTATACCACCCGCTGCGTGTTGGATCTGTATCCCCACGTAAGCCTTTCAAAGGACCGGGTCTCTTCTTCTGAAGATATCCCGTGAATGTAAAGAGATACATAATAATAATAATAATATTCCGGGACAACTCACACACGGTTATCTGATCCCAAGCTAAGCAGAGCTTGTGTTATGGTAACCAGGCAACTGATAAACATACTTATATATTTCTAAATACATACATATTATAGATAAATTACACCCAGACAACCAGAACAAATTATCGTGATCATCACACAAACATTTGTCCTGGGTGGGAATCGAACCCACGACCTCCGGTATAGCAGTCAAGGTCACTAACCACTAGACCAACAGGCCCGTCGAATGCCCATTCCTTTCCCACATGAGAAGAGGCCTATGCCCAGTAATGGGACATTTATTACACAGGTATTATTATACCACTACATGCAAATGCATTAAATGCAAATATATTACATTCATATGACATTTTTGGTACCCTCATTTCATTATTCGTTTTTTCGGAACCATAATGAAATTCACACCGGTTCGCGTCCGGTTACCGCGATACGTACTCTGAATTTAAATATCGGATGTATTCATCGAATGTTCTTCACACATTTCTTCCAGCCAGTGCCCTCTTTTTCGTACAATAAGGAGTTTGATATATGGGTTTGCTTGAGGTTATCGACCTAGATGCTTATATGCTACTGGGCGTTTTTTTCTTTTAAGGATGCCTTTTGTAAGTTTTTGATTAAAAACATATTTCCATCTGAACTCTTCCTGCGTGTGTGCTTGTTGGTATTAATTCCGAATTTCTCATAAACTTGCTCAATTTCAAATGATAATAATTACTAAGTAAGTACTAGTAAGCATGCTTGGTAGATTAAAACCAAGTCCAAATAGACAAGCCAACACACGGATTTGAGGGTGAAAATGTCTGCATTTACGGCTTGTGAGAATGAGGGAATGAATTGTACTTGTTGCTTCGGTGACGTAATCTTTTCGTAGCTGAGAATGTTTCGTCCAAATGAAAAGGTAACGTCCCGCTGTTTTAATTGTCTAATTGACGCAACAAGTAACCATTGCTTTGTTTTCCTTTCGTTTTATTTAGGTGTTTGTTGATCTTATATCGGTAGGTATATTGTTTACGCAAGTATTAGCAAAAGGTACAATTAAAAAAAAAAACAGAAATAGGGACTAAGTCTCTTACAAAGCATTTTTTATTGTATTGTAAGGGTATTAAAAAAAACTGCCTCGTTGGTAGTGGTGCTAAGCGCGACAGCTACGTTAGAGGTCTTGGGTTCGATTCCCAAGTCGACCAAGGTGTTATTGGGTTTTTCTATGAAATTCTCAGTAGCAGGTCTGAATTTGGATTTGTGCCCGGTTAGTGGCAATTGGCTCGCCCCCTATTACATGGGACCTAAACATACCGGCTAACAGTGGGTGTACATTGGTACACCTCTGCCTAACCCTTCGGGGATACAGGCGTGATGGTATGTTATGTATGTACTAAAAAAAAACCTTGTAACAATACATGTATTGTAACAAGATTAGCCAAAACAACAGTTCTTTTCATACATAATGTAACAAAGATATAAGTACCTATTAAAAGTTTGGCTCGTGAAAAAGTTTGTACACTGCCAAAGGCAATCGAAGTGGAGCCGAGACGGTTCGCAGACGGGTCGATTATACCAAAAGTAATGGAAAAAGATGGCGTGAAACGTGTTTATACATATAATACACTCATCTCTGAAAGGGTGAAAGGGTGGTATAAACTACTCCTTTAAGAAAAGTCTATGGAAAAAATCTTATTAACTCTCAGTCTGTGTCTTGTCTGTTGCATCTTAGATCCTAAACGCATGCACTGATTTAGATACGGTTTTTTTTTGTGTTCACCAAAGTTTCAAAGTCGGATTTTCATATTTTTTAAATTTATAGTTAAGTGTTAAGTTGGTTTTCTAACATAAAGTACTCACATAATATATTATAATTCTTATTCAGATAGTTAACTTCCTTCGAGGTTAGTATTATTAACTAATTTTCCTATTTTATTGGATCATTTTCCTCGAAGGACGAATCTCGAAAGGGTCTTTGAAATTGACTGTGAGTAGCCACTACAACGGTTTGTTTGTTTGATAAGAGGCCTTTAGTATAAAAGGACAGTTTGAAGGTTGTATTACTTATTGAAATATATTATTCAAAAAGTTTAATAGGTAGGTACTAAATAATAATAAATTAATTCATATCAATACTTTTATTATACATTGAAAAGCAACTCTTTCTGTCTGTTACGCTTTCACATCTTTGACGTAATTTTGATTTTGATGTAACTTGTTATGAGTTAAGCTCGGTCCCTAATAAAGGACATAGGCAAGTTTTTGCCGTAATTATCTGCAATCACGCAGGCGGGGCCAGAGGCAACGACTAGTGAATAATAAATCGTTTGGTAATATTGAAATACATTTTCTTGGGTATACAGTCTACTAAGTTTTTGTGGACATAAGAACGGGTTATGTATCGTCTAGTGATTTTCTAGGCCTAATCTAGATAGCCTGACAGTTTTATATATTATTCTGACAGATTTGACGAGGATACAAACCCTTTTGAGTTTAGTATAATAGTTATTTAGTTCATTTTCAAATCAGATTAAGAAAACTTGGTGATAATACTTATAGATATAACAATCTAATACATATATGTTGTTAGAAGTTAAGTATTTAAATTTAATATGGAAACTCAACACGTTTAAAGCGGTACCTGGCCTTTCATATTTTTAAAGATGTTCCTCGTTTTTGGTATGACACATTTACAAAAACTGTTTGCATAGAGAGTTAACCTTTCAAAATAAATAGAGAAAAAAATCCCTTATCCTTTTTCAATATGCGATAGTAATCGAAAATACATTAACCCTCAAATACCAGAACTTGCCAACAATTTACGGGTTAATAGACACGTAGGCGTATCAAAGTATTTTACCACACTCCAGCACTTTTTATAAAAGAATTCGCCATTAAAAATTTGCAAACGACCTGTGTAAACATGGCGGGTAGTTCATTGAACCTTGCCCATGGGTTGAGGTCAATTCGACCCCTGTCGTGCAAATAAGGGGTTGGATGACAACGAACTGTTAGGTTTATGAATGGGATGTGGAAAAATGATTGTAGAATTATTTGTGTGGCATCTGGAGTTCATGTACTGGTTTTGAGTATTGAGATAGTGTTTTGTTTTTAAACTAGAAAAGGTCATTGCTCTGTGGTTTGTGGGACCGATGGAAATTAAAACAATTTTGTGTGAAGGAAAGGTTTTGGTTTCCGATGTCATATAGGCGGCCTGACGACCTCCGTGGTCGAGTGGCGTACGCACCGGTTTTCAAGGTGTCGCTAGCTCTGAGGTCCCGGGTTCGAACCCCGGACGGGTCAATGTAGAAACTCATTTTTCTACATTATCTCGGGTCTGGGTGTTTGTGGTACCTTCGTCGTTCCTGAATTCCATAACACAAGTGCTTTACAGCTACTTACTTTGGGTTCAGATAAATGTATGTGTAATGTCCGCATTTATTTATTTATTATTTATATAGGAGGTGGGTCTTTATTACATATCTTAATAATTATACTTATAGGTACTATAGCCAAAAAAAAAACACCTACATTTATTATATTATTTCTTCTACTTTGCGGCGGTAGCTTGTGTCGACGAGACTTTCATACCATTAACTGAACATCTAAAATAATATGCTTCGTAATGTTCATCCAAGTTGAAGCATCCCTTTGATCAACTGTCCTTTAACTAATTTAATAAATAACATGTAATAAAGTTAAGTCCTTTCTCCTTGTTTTGCCAGTTGACTTGTTGTCAAGGATGATTGGACAAAGAACTGTACAATGAACTTCATGTATCTACATACCTGTATATATTTTTTTTTTACTGTGAAAATAATTTTTTATTGATGAATATAAACTTAAAATATTTACAATATTATAAAAATTAAGCCTACACAAGAAATAAGAAGAATTATAAACTAAATGAAACTAAGAACTAAAACAAGGCATCAAAAAATTCATCCACATCGCTGTCGACTGGGAGTGTGCCCAAAAGGCTGGCAACATTGCCACGTTGTATGGCTATTGTGATAAATTTTGAGAGAGAATAATATTCTACATATATTATATTAAAATACAAAAAACGTATACATCAAAAAATACAAAAAAAGATTATGTGTTGAGACCATCATGGTATGAATAATGTACATTTTGTTTATGCGTATAAGGTGCATTACATAAAACTCAAGAAATTGCATCAAATCGTGGTTGATAGAAGATTATATGTAGCAAATTCATTAGCCTCCTAAAAACGTTGAACTCAAACAGAAGCTGTATTTAAACAAAGTTAAAACGCTGCTGTTCAATTATTTATCGACCTTAAAAGTATTGAAAATATTTTAAAAACTCAAACAAAATCTAAGGGTAAGCTTAAGCAAGGTATCTAAAAGAGTTTCATCAAATTACCGAAAGGTTCAGGTCAATATACCAATTTCATTAGTTTTAATGGAGGTAACTCGTACAATGAACATGGGTAGACACAGTAAAACACACTGTATTAAGTTTATTAGGGTAGCAATAAGACAAAACTAAGATACTTGTAGCTTACTATATATATATACGTTCCGTATTGACTTACCGTGTCATTTAATTGCCTATATATTATGTGAGACAATACTGACTTTTATTAAAGTAAAAAATGTAATACGTTTTAATTAGATATACCGAAGACTGATAGTAACTATGAGTAATAAAAAAATCGTCGATTTTTTTTTAAATTAACTGACTAAACCGATTTGGATCAAACATAGCTAAGAACAATCGCGACAAATTCATCTTTTAAACAAAAAATACAACATCAAAATCGGTTCATGCATTTGGAAACTACGATGCCACATACAAACACACACATACAGACAGGCACGTCAAAATTATAGTAAGCCGTCGTTTTGGCGTCGGGGGTTAAAAACAAAAATGTATATACCTAACAATATTACAACGGCTATAGGAATACTAAATAAAAGTTTTGATCCTCGTCATTTGAATAAACAATGTCTTGTAAATCTGTAAGCTGACATCAAAATCAGGCCTATATTGTCAGTTTAATTATAACCGTGCTTTGACGTCATGAGGACAATGACGTAATATATAGCCTTGAGCACAGGCAGATCTGAATACAGCCTATATTTATATACAAACCTTTGAACAGCCGCCCCCTTATTTAACAAAATGCCTCGGGTGTACACGATACCTATATTGGCATAATAATCTTATCCTTATTTTTTACTATTTCAAGAAATATGAGCATATTCAATTTCTACTAAATTTCGGTAGATTTAACTTGCTTTAGGAGAAATTACTCTTTGATATTTGGAAATAGCAAGTCGCCGCGCCGTAGGCTCCCTGGCTATATCTAAGAGATATTACATTTAATTTTCAACGTTGATTAAGATGAATTTCCGATTTATGTATTAATTTAGATTCTGATATCTAGTAGTTCAAGAATTTAATGTACGGATATAGTTAAAATCTTTAGCTAATTTACGGTAAACATGTTTATAAAAGTACGATATTTAACAGACGTGACTTTTGCTACCTGTACTACAGTTTGAGTCAATTAACTTATACACATATTTTGTATGTTTTAAAATGAGATTTAGTTAAAATTCAACCAACAACAATCCCTACAAATTACCTTTATTAAATTTTCATTTTGTGTCTTTCTACTTATTTCTATTTACTACGCATTGTACGTTGTACTTATAATAACGTTATAAGAAAAGTCGAGACTTATCCCTAATGCAGACTTAAAATAAAGTTAATAAGGAAAACGACTTGCGCTGGTTCGCGGTAAAAACCACCAAAATTTGTAAGGACTGGATATGGCTTATATGTTTATCTAATTGACTAAAAATTGTTTCGTGAATTGAACGTTTTTTTTTTAAAGTATGCCAAGTCAACAAACACCATAGAATATAACATATTGTTTATAAGGACTATTACTAGGTCTGATGATTATTTATCTATTTTAAAATTACGTTTGTCAACTGCAATTGCTGTTTTTGTCGCATAATAAAAGAAATGTTAGACACATTTTTTGCTTTTTAATACAAGTGTGAGAGAATGAGAAGATAAAGCGAATCAAAATCATGAGTTTTTGGTTACGTAAATACAGAAAAAATGTGTCTAATACTTTTAATCAATTTTCCTAAGGGCTACAAAAAACATAATAATATAAACGTTTACAGGAAATCACGCTCATTTTTTGTATCGTATCCAGTATAACATGATCTCGGTTTTGTTTACGTTGCGAAATAGTTAATCGTCGGTTAGCACTCAAAGTTAAGTGTTATTTACGGGCAAGTACCGCTTAGCTCAAGCCAGAGCTGAATATATGTAAACACTCGTTAAACTGAGCTCTTTAAATACAGTTTAAGTCGCCGACATCTTCAGGGTTTTACTGTTTATGTGAACCGTGATTAGCTTTAACTTTAACCTTGTTTTCAGCGTGTTTTCACGCTGAAAACAAGGTTTAAATGTATCAAAGAATATAGTTGAAAGTCTCCTACTTGCTAGAGATTAAAAAAAAAAAAAAAACTGGCCTATATACGTCCCACTGCTGGGCACAGGCCTCTTCCGATATAGAGGAGGAACGATAGCATTGATTGCTAGAGATTATGTGACTTATATATCCATCATCGTCATCATTTATTCATTTATTCATTTGGTTAACTAACAAAATATACAGGGTTGTTATTTTGTCACTAGTGGTTATCATCATCTGCCTAGCCTTTTCCCGAGCTATGCTGGGATCGGCTACCAGTCTTACCGGATTCAGCTGAATACTGTTACTAGTGGTTATATGTATGACAAAACATATTTTTACTAGAAAAATAGAAAATCATTGTATGTAATTTCATTCAAGGTTCGTTACTAGCTTAAATACTACGTAATTTCGATTTATATAGATAAAAAAGTCGCAGAAATTGTTAAAATTAAATTTCAATAAAAACCGGTTGTAGAAATTATTGAAAAATACATTCCAATATAATTTCCAAAATTTCTTGAAGAATAAACCCTCACGATACTATCAAAATCAATTGTAGTATAAAATATCACTTCCCAGAATCTAAGTAACACGGCCGTCCTAATTTCGTATTGAATCTTAATCAGAATTCGGAATCACTGAGCATAAATTTGTTCAGGCGTTAAAATTTAATTAACTGGCTATTAAGCGGTGTTTTGTGATTGGCTTTTCCTATACAAATGGCTTAAAACAATAGTGTTATCGTAAAACAGTGGTTAATTACATTACGAAGGGTTATTAGGCCTATTGAGAATTAAAGGAAATGTAGATTGAGGAACATTTGAAATGAAGGCCATTGTTTTTGGTGATTTTAATGTTTTGTAAGTCGGTTGATAAAATGTCGTGGTAGCCTAGCGGTTTAACAAACGGATTTGTATGCACGAGGTTGCAGGTTCGAACCCGGGCAACTACCAATGTAAATTTTCAAGGTTATATGTAGTTTCTTAATTATTCTAAGAGACTTCTGACAAACGGTGAAGGAAAACATCCTGACGAAACCTGGATCCCAAAATTTTGATCTGAAATCGCCAATCCGCAATTGAGCAAGCGTGGTGATGACAGAATATTTCTTGTAAAATTCCCAAAATTCTTTGAGTTTGATCATACACAAAGAAAACAAGAAGCATTGATGATCACACGGACACATTGTACCTGAAAATCGCTCCGTGAGTTCTTAGCCTTACAATCAGCTAACTAGTTGGACGTTGGATTCAATGGACGCGCTAGTCATTCAATCAAATAGCAGATTCACCCAGATGACGGCGACATATAATGTAGTTTAAATATTCCATTAAATAATGATCATTTTGTTGTCAGGTCCTCCGCCAGACGACTCTCCCGATCGTCCCCACTCGGCACCAGACGTTCCAACGCCAGCTCTCGCACAGACTCGACCTGCCTTCCATACAGTTCAGCATCTGCAGCCTGGAGCGAGCGGACTCCTCCATTGGACTGATTAAGGTAAGATACATTATTTATGGTCGAATAATGAAATGTCAATCAGATTTAAGTCACCTTTAAAACTCATGGTCATCATTCAGCCAATCATAGTCCACTGCTGGACATAGGCCTCTCCCAATTTCCCTCCCCTCCGCATCCAGTCCCCTCCAGCGACCTTTTTCAGGTCGTCAGTCCACCTGGCGGGGGGGCGTCCTACCTTACGCTTGCCGAGTCGCGGTCTCCATCCTAGGACTCGTGGTGCTTCTGTCATTTTACATCCTTTAAACGACTTCCAATTGTACCCATAGTTACTATATATCTTAACTTTTTATCTTATTAGCAAACCTGAACTACAGATGGATTTTAAATAAATTACTATTAAACGAACAAAAGAGTTTATTCAAACCAAGAAGTTCAAGAATTTAGTTTCAGGTATTGTGAAACACTCAATCCTTGGATGAAACTCTACGATCAAATTATATTTTTTGTATTCAATTAGTACCTACATTTATTTAGGTTATTAAAGTGAAGTTCAGTTGTTCAATTTATATACTATACCATATTTGATATTTTCCCGATCCCTGACAAGCGTACAGTAGGTTTCGTTGTGAAAACTGATATCCCATCTGACTTTGACAGTGCAAGCTAACGAGAGGGTTTACTTGTTAATTTGTTGGACAAAGGATACTGTTTGACAGTTTGTAGCTCAGTAATTAGAGGCTTGTGCCATTATATATTGATTAAGATTCATAATTAACCACCATCAGAATACGTCAGATATTAGAAACTGTAAAAAATAGTAAATTTAGATTCTGAGGAGAGACATTTTTTTTTGTAATAAAACAATGACATAACTACCTAACGTAAAAAAAACAATACAAAACTGTTTAGGCATAAATTGAATTAAATGAGAAAACGGAAACATTACTTCACCTGTTCACAAAATATGTGTTGTGTAATGTTTCATAACTCTTAATCTGTGAAACTATTTCTTATTTAGTTCTCCGAGAATTTTCTCTAGAAACTAAATTTATTTTATTTGTCCAGCTTTCTTTCAAATCTGAAACTTAATATTATTTCTAATTTATAAAAGTCAAATAACACACAGAAAACGCCAAATTGAAACATTATAAAGAATTCTCTAATTGAAACATCAAGAAAATGAAATAAAAAGCGTAATTTAAAAATGTACACTGAACTACAAAACGGTTTCGCGGATTATAATTTACTTTCTACTTAGAAACGTATAAATCTTATTCACGTTGTGACAGTCGCCATTTATGAAGTAAAATGAATAATGAGGCTAAGGTCTGAAAAGGTCTGTCGGCGACTGTACCTACATTAGTTGTTGATGTCAACATAAAATTCTTCTCACGACTTTGTTAGATCTTGTTCTGAATATTTTAGGGTTAATATGGGTCCATTTATATTTTAGACTTAATTTCTTTGTAGGAAAGTTGGTAAATAAAATACTTTTATTTGCTTTGGTTTGTTGATTCTGTAAAAAAAGTTTTTTTGAATTCCTACCATCATAATATTAATAAGCTTTTAAACTAAAATATTATTCCATACGGTTGTTAGTAAAAGATTCCTCTTAGTTAACAAAAACAAATAATACATACAAGGTAATCATCTAAGCAAAAATTCCAAACCAAAGAAATACATTTTTATAAATTATTTTCATTTCTTCTAAATTAAAACTTTTCTTCTGAAACGGATATACCTACCAAATAACTAGAACGAACTATTTACGTCATACTGTCATTAAAAAACATCTACAACATCTACATCTACTTTATCCAACGAAACTTTTATTTGTCCCATTTTTTAATTTGCTTTTGTAACACAAGACTCCAGGGGCCTGATTCCGCTATTTTAAAGTCAATGGGTGGCAGGTTAATGAACGTACCAGTGTACTTGTTATTGTGCCTAATTTTCTTCAGATAAGCCTACAATGAACAGTCAGTGGCAATCCTACAATGACAACAGTGGCAAGTAGGTGTACATTTGTCATTAAACTAAAATCATCTGAATACGAAAATTAGGTACACACTGGAACGTTTATTAACCTGTCACCCACTGACTTTAAAATAGCGGAATTGGGCCCCAGTCATTACACAAGCTTTGTCAAAAGGCACTATCTCTACAAAGGCATCATAATTATGGCTCCGGTTTCTTAATTATCAGACCTTAGTCTTTGTTCTTGCCTTGTATTTTTTGTTCCTAATTATTGTAGAGTTCGCTACTTTTTATCAAACAAAAATTCCCGGATACGAGGAAACAGAAATTGGAGGCAAATATTTCAGTTTTTAATGAAAGTTTCGTAGTTTTCTTTTTTTAATTTCGTGACGCAATGTATTTGGATTTTTAGTAAGCTGTTACTATATGACAGCACTAGGTTTTCTGACTGGAATATTTGCTTTTGATTTTAATTAAAAAGTTATTTTACATTGGAATAAAACTACTTTTCACTATTAATTATTTTATTTGTACACTCAATGGACATTGTGTTACGCATCTTTCGTGTACGTTTTACCAAATAGTTTTTTATAATATTTGATTAACTTAGATATTCTGTTAGCGCTTCTGTTTGCGCTAGCGCAGTAAAAAACATTGAAATATTTTACAAAGAAATTAAGTCGTTGTTTTGACTTAATTATTCCGAATTCGTGTTTATTATTTATCACAAATCTTAATAGATTTAATATAATATAAAGTAACAAAAATATTATAATCCATTAAAAGGTCAATGTTTGTTAGACATGAGATGCCTATTAAACTAAATCATACCTACACGTCAAATGCACTGTAAGACAAACAGGTAGTAAATTAAGTTCATTGTTCTCTCAGACTGTCAGCCTTGTCATGTAATGTCTAGCCAGTGGCTGACGCGCCAATTCCACACGATTTCCGTAACTATGTGGAGTCTCATTAACAGACTAAGGACCGATTTCACGAGTCCATTTAAACGTGATCAGTTGTAGCTAATCAACGTTTTTGCGTTCAACTGAATTCAATTCTCCTATGTATGTATATTTCTTCAAGATAACTGAATTCAGTTTGGGGATAAATTAACGCTTGGATTCGAAAGTTCTAATCTCTATTATGACTAAGAACTTAATTTATTGTTCCTTAATTACTCTGTTTTTAATGTGACTGATGAAATCACCCCTTGTAACTTACTTTCCTTAAACTACGTTGACACATTATTTGGCTAGTGTCTGTTCACAGTAAATAGCATATTTTAAACATTAGAGGGACGCTCCTTTCTATTTTATCTATGGTTAATAACCACACTCGGCCATCCGTCTTTATACTACGTGAAAACGCATAATGATCTGTCTAGTCGGTAGTAGAAGTGTCATCCACATGATTACCGAAACTATGTGGAACTTTATTAACAGAGTTCGGAGACCTCTCTGGCCTTAGGCTGAATTGATCATTTTGACAAAAAATTGTGTCAGTACCTAATAGTAGTAATAAAAGTAATATTAACAAATACTCACATTATAATAAATTCTTCACATGTCAGTAACATGGTCAAGTTTTTACTAGACCAATAAATAAGAGCCGATATTAAATAGCCTACTTTACTTTTAGTCTAAGATCCCGTTAAGACCGACCTTCACCGAGATGCTTATTTAATGAAACGTATTTTATATTTAATTTAATATGTCAATAAATATAATGCATATGGGTTGCCTAGCAAATTTCAGTCCAGAGTATATTTAATTAAAAATTAAAAAAAAAAAAATTTTTAAACATTTCACCGGTATGATTATTAGATAAATTCTATACCAATCGAAAGTATGAAGCCCATAGAATAAGCAAACGTTAGGTCGCCTATTCTTTTCCGGTCACAACTATAGGGTTGCCATAGTATCTACGAGTCTATGGGCTTCATACTTTCGATTGGTATAGAATTTATCTAATAATCATACCGGTGAAATGTTTAAAAAATTTTTTTTTTTTAATTTTTAATTAAATATACTCTGGACTGAAATTTGCTAGGCAACCCATATGCATTATATTTATTGACATATTAAATTAAATATAAAATACGTTTCATTAAATAAGCATCTCGGTGAAGGTCGTTCTTAACGGGATCTTATACTATTTATATTATAACGTAATAAAAAATAATTTTAATAAGCTACATTCAATGCTCGTGTAAGCTACCGAACCAAGTTATTTTTCTGAGGAAAACGACAACGACTTTTCTTTTTCATATTTAAACCGCCAGTTACAAGATTCATAATAAGACATTTTGAAAACAATTTTCTGAAATAATCTAAATGAGTTGTTTTTTATAAAGAAATATGTTGTTACAATGAGTGAAGGTAAAAGCTTATTGCCTACATTTATGTAAATAGGTAAGCTTTGTGGCTTAAATTTGACAATGTAAATGTGACGTTTATGTACAGGTATTGTGAATTTACATAACTCATCTGTTGTCATATAGATTAATTGTTTTTGCTACACGAATCAGTAGCTTGTCTGTTTTTGGTGGAAATTGACAGTTAGATCTCATGTGAGACTAGTTAATCTAGTGATTTTTTTAGCTTGTTTTTATATTATAATAAAGTTTGTTTAGATGTTTATGACAAAAATGAAGATAAAAGAAAATAAGGAATCTAGCAACGTTGTAATATCACTTAATTTTGTATTTTATAAAATATTTAATTTTTGTCAATTGAAGAGGCCCTTCTCAATTTAATAAAATTCTTCACTCCCAATACAATTTGTTGGCTACGAGTATTTCAACGAGACATCCTACATTTATTTATTTGAAACATTTATAACACCATTCTTTAGCGCTACGTGGTCATTATTAACCTCAGACTAAAAGCCTCATTTTTGGGGTTTTAAAGCCGATGTTATAAATGATTTTAAGCATGATCGGGGATACATATTATTATTATTGTTATTTTAATCTACATTTTTAAGACAGTTTGGCGTTATATGAGAGACATTCCTTTAACATAAATTAAATTGTGTGGTCCCCATAACCCATTTGTTTCTTTGAAATTGTTGAAAACGAAACAATTATAGTGGCCCGTGTAAACAAACCTTCGGCCCACCGTTTATTATTTCGTCTACTTAATAGCTGTCTATAAAATGATTTTTGTTGTAAAGATCATGGCTAATAGAGCATTTTTATTGGTTCTCGTTAAATGTAAATTGCCGAGATTTAAAGTAAATTAAATTTTATTTGGCGTTATAATGTTTCATTGTTTTTGTAATAACGGGGTTTTTTAAATTGGTTATAAAATATTGTTAAATTAAATTGTACAGGTTGTGTATATTGAAGAATGTGCGAGTCATTTTGCAGGACAGATATTTATGCAAAATATGCAATCGTTTGGCAAATATTATTGCACTTAAAGTAAACACTAACACCTGAGGTTGTTCCATTACTTATATCAAGAGGCAGTTGTGAACATAATATTTATCAATTTACACATCATTATTTACGTCAGGTTCCTTTACATATTCTAATTTTTAACTGTATTTCGAACAAAAAACTATACTCAACTAATAAGAATCGTTGAAGACGTGTCTTCAACAAACTTCACTTAAACTCCATTTATGTAACTAGTGAAATCGCCCATTAAAATTGTGTTACTTTGGAGTACTTATATGGCTATAAACGTACAACTAAGTTGAGGGCTTATTTTAAGCATTAGGCCATGATTCACATAAACATAAACTAACATAAAGTCCATCTTCCAGCCGGAGCTATACAAGAACGAGCTAGTAAGGCAGTCGTCCACCGACAGCGCGGAGCTGGAGTTCTGCGGCAAGCTGCACTTCGCGCTCAAGTACGACCAGGAGGTTGAAGCTTTGGTTGTCAAGGTATGTCACATTTATTAACCGACTTGTTTCCGAGGTTTTTCGAGGATTTTGAATACTATAAAACATGTTAAAATAAAGCAAAACACATCAAAAGTAAAGATTGTGTTTTGTTTTCTGTTAACATTATAATGGACGATAGAAAAATAGAAACGTCTTTATTATTGTGAAATAAAAGTTTAAAAATAAAGAAAAAAGGAAAAATAAGTCCAAGTAACACTCGATCCGAAAAGTTGAAACTTTTGACAAGAGCCTTCGGCGATTTGAAAAAATACACTTTATTCTTGAAACTTTTGCATCTTTAATTTTACGGCCATATAACAATTAAAAAATAAATGTTTAACAAATTCTAAGAATAAATATTTTAACAAAAAGGTTTGAAACTAAACTTTGCTTTGATGTTTACTGAGGTCGTTGACGTTTTAAAATAATGCAAGTTTCAGTCATAACATACAGAGTAATTAATTGCTACAGAGAATCATAAAATATGATAAAAAATATATTAAAAAAAAAGCATCACGGCTTCCTAAGTAGTATTGTTGCTGTCAGGAACAGAGCTTTAAAATTCCTTATATAAAAGTAAAAATATGTAAAATATTTTGATTACGACCGACAAGAATGTATGGAGCCTGGCCTATCTATAACATTTTTCCCACACCGATCTGAAACTTGCCGCCATAGTAAAAGTTATAGAGCTTGAAAAACCCTGTCCGAAGACATACCGCTCAACCTTAGTGCTCGTTAGGCCAAATTGCCGGTCCTCCTACCGATATTTCATAGACTGACGTATAGCTTTGATTCCTGATTATATCTTTGTCCCAACAATGTTTCGCTTTTGTCACAAAAACAACTGAAAATCTATAGGCTTCTACTACAGTTCAGCCTACCTGTTAACAGATTCCTAGCTTCATGATACAACGGATCATATTTGCGAGTTTTATTACTTCAACATAATCCGTAACTAGATACTAGTACATTCATTTGAGCCCCAAAATTGGGCTTATTACAAAAGCGCGAACGACGCTACAAAAGCCTTAATTACCCAATTAAAACTAATTAACAGGAGTACGGGTGCTTCATACAGATATTATCATGAAGAACAGTCTCTTTATAGCAGTATATAATTACGTACTAGGTAACGTGAACTTGTAAGCAACAAGAAACTAAAATAATTGGTTACTTGCTTTTCTTTTGTAGGTATTTTGGTAGATATAAAAGTAATTTAATGGTTAGCCAGTTTACTGCCTTATGGAGCAATTGGTTAATTTGTGTTGACTGCAAAATTTTGAAGCGGATGGACACATGTCTTAATAAGTAGTAAAGATAAGAAAATTTAAAAAATACGTGGACATCAGACATTGCCTACGAAAAACGTATTAAGAGTATAAAACGTATTATGATTATTGCGTAAACTACAAACATAATAATATTTACTGTGTTTAACATTACACTGCGTAAATATTATTTCCATTACTTGGAAAAACAAATTGCTTAGTATAAACGCGAGAATAATTTATAATAACACTAATTTTACAAACATAATCATATTATTGTATTATGTACGCAATCCTAATTGTGTGCCTTTACAAATTTAAAGATATAAAGAACAAATTCAATATTGCTGAGGCCAGGCCACTGTTGAAAGATAACGAGGCCACTCACCCTAAGGCCAGAGACTGAAAGCCACAGGCTACAGAAATGTTGTAAATTAATATTGTTTATCGCTTTGTCCCTTACAATTTATCCCTAGTTAACTTCGAAATTAATTTTAATAAATATTTTGGAAAATGTATTTAAAAGATCTTAGTAAAAATATGATCTGGCGGTTTGTTTACATATCAGATTTTCTATTGAATACTAAGACTCTTTTGATAAAAAATTGGTAAATGAATATTTATAATTTTTTTGCGTGTGTGATTCAGTTTTTGCCAAAAACAAGATACTTTAAACATTAGTCATAGTAAAACAGTCGCTTATGAATCAATTAAGAACTTTTAAGCTAAAAAAACATAACATAACATAACATACATAACATACCATCACGCCTGTATCCCCGAAGGGTTAGGCAGAGGTGTACCAATGTACACCCACAGTTCGCCGGTATGTTTAGGTCCCATGTAATAGGGGGCGAGCCTATTGCCACTAACCGGGCACAAATCCAAACTCCGACCTGCTACAGAGAATTTCATAGAAAAACCCAATAACACCTTGGTCGACTTGGGAATCGAACCCAAGACCTCTAGCGTAGCAGTCGCGCTTAGCACCACTAGGCCAACGAGGCAGTTTAGTTTAGTTTAGGCAGCTAAAAAAACAACTATCCTAATGGGTCAGATTATCCAAATGCGATAACTTCAAAATTGATTTTTAAATCTGGGCCAAAGAAAGTGAAGGAAAGAACTTATACAGCTTACTTTAGATTAAATATTTTTCTTAGACGAGGAAACCCAATCTTGAAGGTTTAATTGAATTCGGCAACGCGCGTGTAGAGGTCATGACCTTTGGCTCGAGACATTGAACCCGATCGAACACACCTGATAATATTTACATAAGCTTTTACGAGCCTCAATATCGTGAAGTATGAAAATGTTTATAGTTTTAAGTGGAAAGTAATATTCACTTTTACGTAGGTTTTCTCGTAAAAATATAGGAAAATGTAGAGTCTAGATAGGCTCTAATGGTTTGTAAACATAAAAAAGTCTTCTATAAAAAATGGGCACATCAGAGCGTCCCTCTACTGTAGTTTCAGTTCTAATAATTTTTCTCATATGCTATAAAACTCATACTGCATTCTATTGACAAAGAGTTGTTAGTTTTTCGTAAACATAAAATTTGTTTTTACCAAAGAATTTTTTATGATCTTCCTGTTTTCAGCCACCAGGATATTTCCCCTTACCTAAACCAATAATTACCAATCGCTAATGCAATGCACCGTGATTTCTAGGCTTCTTGTTTTCTCTCAGTTGACATAAACGCGATAATATTATACATACATACGTGAAGTATGTGTGATATGCCACTTTGAATGAAATCCTCCACTTTTCCATCAATCAGCTCACTCCAACACAAGACCACACTCATTTGATTCCACTCGAAATTAATTGGTGTGTTGAGTACCTTTTATATATCAACCAGTTTAGTTAATTAATTTATTAATTGCTGATAAATGTAGGGAACGCGTGTATAGATTAACTTGGAGATTGATGTGGGCTATTGTTCCTGCACAAATTACATCAATTATTAGTAATTACATGCCTCACATAATAAGAGTAGCCTGTTGGTCTAATAGTTAGTGACACTGATTGCTAAAGTGGAGGTCGTGGGTTCGATTCCCACCTAGGATAGATCTTTGTGTGATGAGCATGATCATTTGTTCTGTGTTTAAGTGTAATTTATCTTTAATATGTATGCGTTTATAAATATGTATATTAGCTTGTTTATCAGTAGTCTGATTACAATAATACAGGCTGCTTAGGTTTGGATCATAATTGGCACTGTATGAGTTGTCCCAAAATATTATTGTATCATTAATATTGTATAATATTGTTTATATACTTGTGAGATTCTACTGAATAAGTTCTAACATCGTTTAATTTGAAGGTCACAATAACTTGGGCGGGAGATGTTGTTTGTTGATATAAAAGTGATTAAGTAATCTTGCCGTTTTATCGTAAACAGTCAACAACTTTGCTCTAGCTTTTATCGATAAACAGATTAGAAATGGTTGGTATTGATCACTAACAATTCCAGCGAGATTAAGATCCAGGGTATTTACGCAGGTGTGTTTTTGCTCACGAACTACGCAAAATCATGTTTAATTGAAAGTAGGCTATTTTCCCTTAAGTCGTTCTGATTAAAAAGTTTTGAAGCCAGTTGCCCTGATTTCAAAATTTACGACTATTAGAAGTGTTTATTTTTCTGTGGCCCAGATTTTAGGTTCAAAACAATAACAAATTTCATAAAACTAAACCTTTATTATTCACGCTAAAAAAATAATCCTGAAATCTGGGGCAAGTATTCACAATACACCCAACTTGTACAAAACTATAACTTATGAAACTCGTGTTGGACTACATATTTATTATGATCCCCTAAAACCACAACATTTTAGGGAATTCAGAATTTCTGATAAACCGCCGTCGACGTAACTATTTTACTAATATTATACTGGCCAATATTGAGCATATATATTATGTGGCTACTTACGTATACCCTAAAAAGGATTACGGAGGTTTATTTTGTGATATACAAACACTTTTCTTGTTTAAGTCATGTAATATGTAAGAAAACGATGTGTTCACATTAGCATTTCAGCATCGCTCTTAAAATTTGATTGCTGAAATGTAAACGTATGGGAATTTGGAATTTAATTTTGTTAATTACGCTAGAGACTTCGAGATCGAACGGGAAGATGGTAGACTCTTAGTATTTTTCTGGATAGTTTAATTTAAAATTACATTAAAAAGATTCGTTGTCGATCCTCGTGGACCCAGTAGATGTATTTATTCCATATCATATACTTGTATAGCCGAAACATTGATCCAAAAAACGACCTCAATATTCTTGAGACGCGTTGGGTAGAAGAAAAAATCCTTTATATTATTATAACAATTTACACTTTGTCTGTTTTGACCATTGTCCCGATTATCTACAATCCTAAAATAATGTAAATGCTTATATGCTTTTTCTGCACTTCTAGTAAATCTTCTGACAAACAATCGTATCTTCAATTTCAATGTCAACTTATCTTTTACGAGGTAAAAAAATGTATAATCCCTTCCTTTTTTGGTCTAGATCTTCGAAGCTCGCGACCTGCCTATCAAGGACGTGACCGGCAGCAGTGACCCCTACATAAAGGTGTTCCTCCTTCCTGACCGCAAGAAGAAGTTCCAGACCAAGGTCCATCGCAAGAACCTTAACCCAGTGTTCAATGAGACCTTCTTGTTCAGGTGAGTTTTGAGAAAAATCTTTCAGAAAATTTCTAAGAAAATTATTGTCAGTTCCAATGTAGCATTTTGTTAGTTAAATAATTTTAAATAAACGTCAATGATATCGGTATTTACACCAATATACAAACTTAAATATTCTTAAAAATTATATATATATGCATAAAAAAACACGAAACTAAAATATTGTAACAGTTACCACTAAAGAAATGTCGACGTAATTAATAATACTATTTAATGTAATGTATAGTAGTAAATAGAACCGGGAGAAATACAATGAATGTTACAAGTAAATTATGTTCCGGGACATGATTAGCATATAGTATTGAAAGTTTTTTTTTTAATAAAAAAGGCCCAAACCTTCATTAAGTTATACTAACTTATCGACGAAGGCTGTCACACAAAAAATAATAATACTAATACGTATTTACCTCAAAATTGATTTACCTGAAAATTTCCAAAAATTAAGGTCTCTTCTGTAGATCAATATTCTTCTAAGATTGAACAACATTTTACCAAAATATTAGTTTTGTCAAGTGTTCAATTTCTTGTAAGTTGACGTTGAGTAGTCTCTTCAGATGCGAGAAAATTGAGTTTACAGTTTGTAACCATTTCGACGTTAATAACACTTAACATTTAAGTTTAATTAAATTCCTGTAATATTGACTACTTATTAATTTGGTGTCTGGCCGCAAAATGTTTGCATTAATGAAGTAAATTAATTAGGAAACAAAAACAGTATACATGCGTTAGTGTATAAACACACTATGCCGAAGTTACGCGACCGAAGTTCAGCACAATGACGCCTGCAATGCTATTTAAATTACTGACGACACCCTATGCCGAAATTACGTCGCGTCATAGCGTACAGCCTAACTTCTGTCGTAAGTTCAGCGGCAACTTATTCTGTGAGCGCACATTACACGCGAACGGAGTTCGGTTCGATTGCCGACGAAGATGGGCGCGTGGAGCAGCGGTGAGCTACCCGCGCCGCGTGTCCGCCCGTAATAACTGAATGTCTTCCTAAGTTCGGCCCTTATGGTATGTCATATCAGCCGAATACGTCGGAACGTAAAATCAGCCGCCCAACTTCAGTCGCGTAACTTCGGTATAGTGTGTTTAAACACTTAGAACTAGTACGTCGTGTACTAAATCATTTATTTATTTATAAATTAGGCTAAAGAAAGATTAAATATTATTGCAGATTTATTGCAAGGAAATAGAAACAAAATATTTAGGTAAACAGATTTGTCTTGCAATCAAATCCTAAAGTCTAAAAAACTTCATCTTATTTCCATAATTACATCCGACCTTTTGAGGTGAACGACCTTTAGCCATGTCCTAGATGACGAAAACCCT
Source organism: Autographa pulchrina (assembly GCA_905475315.1). Lineage (NCBI taxonomy): Eukaryota > Metazoa > Arthropoda > Insecta > Lepidoptera > Noctuidae > Autographa > Autographa pulchrina. The sequence goes on from FR997775.1 coordinate 4,286,526, forward strand.
AATTTGAATGCAAAACAAATAAATTGCCTTAACTTTTGGCCATTTTTATTAAAAGTTCTGGAAAGGCCTACCTGAAAAATGAAAATTTTCAAAGGCAATCATAAATTTGGTTTCGAGAAGCGAGAAGAGTTTTAAAGGTAACATTTTGTACCTCACCATGTTTGTTTTTTTTTGTTATTTCATAATTGTAAAAGGGTTTCCTCAATTTTCTTTTCGGGTATATTTCAGCGTTATTTCTTTATCCAACACCGTAAGGAGTCGATTTCAATATTTTTCTCTCGAAAAGATCAATCTCTTATGGCAAGCCGTCTTGATATTTCAAAACGTTTATTCAATAAATTGACATCTGAACTGGCATTACACTCAGAATATTAATGTTGAATAAGCACTGTTCGCCTACGTTACCTTTAATCTGAAAATCCTAGATATTCTTTATAGTTTTTCTTAATGCAAAAAACAAAAAGTACTTTAATTAGGGTAGATCCCGCTGTACTTCTGATCGAGGAGTTAATCAGTGACCAACGTTCACTTCCGCCCGATTGCTTTTGGTTTTTTCGACTGCTTAAAACAGTCGAACTGCGTCATTGTGTGTCCGATATCCACTTGAAAAAGTACCTAGGAAATGTGAAACACACTAAAATTTAAGAAAAATAAAACCATAAATATACCTACAAAAAATATTATGCTAATTAATATTGTTTAATGTGGCAAATATATACCTTTCATTCAATTTTCACCGAAAACCCCTTTCTCCTAACTTAATACCTCCAAATACCAACACTAAATCCTTTCTTGTTATCTGTAGCGTACCATACGAGGAACTGCGCGAGCGCTACATCCAGTTCTCGGTGTATGACTTCGACCGGTTCAGCCGCCACGACCTGATCGGCCACGTGGTACTCAAGGGCCTTCTGGAGTCTGCTGATCTGCAGCAGGAGATAGAGTACACCATGAACATACTGGCTGCTCCTCAGGTAAGGAAACTGTTTTTGAGATGGTTGATGAAATGGTTGTTTTTGGGATGTTCGCTTAGTTTGGGAGAGGATGTAAATGTCAAGTATAGAAAAGGTTTTTATTTACGTTCTACGTGCACAATACATGTAAAACCTGTGGCTAGGAATAAATAAATATATCATACAATTTAATTCGGTCTATATGGTTGTTAGCGCATCATTCAAAAATTAATGCATATAATAATTTGGAACCCGGTGCATTTTAATCTTGATTAATTGGAATTCGACATTACTTCGCAACTCGTACGGAGTGTTGTGGGAAAATAATTAAATCTTTATAATCTGCCAGATTTTTTATTGGTGCCAAAGTACACCTAGTCTCCATGTAGAGACATATCAGATTTTTTACATTATATACATTCTAATTCTAAAGATTAATTCAGCGTCTTTTATCATGAACAGATGTCTAAATTAGTCACATAATAAGAAGCAAATTCTCTCTTCAAATTAGTTCTCTTATATTTGTGAGGAATTGAATAGGAATAATAAATGGACGTATAATTTACCTAAATTTTGTGATTATCTAAGTATTTTGTCATTCAGATCGACATCAACCTTCATCAAATACCAACCTTCAGGTTTTTGGGAAAAAAATCATAAACAAACATTGTAAGCACCGAAACTTAGCAAAAGTTAGTCATTATTGAATTAGGTACAACCTGAGAACTCTAGACAATTTTGCTACCAACTTCCAGAGTTTTTTTTTTTATAAAATCATGATTTATGTTTTTATTTTGTTGAAAACCTGAATGAACAAAATAATATCTCCTTACATCGGTCATATTTATCTTACCTTTCCTACTTAAAACATAATATATAAGTAGTATTACATTTTTACACAGCTTGTTAGACTTAAAGTCGTGTCTTCTAAAGAAATATTTTACCTTCTTTTATACAAAACATTTTTCACCAATCATCTCGTTTCTAACCCTAATTTAGGAAATTCATCAAACAACCAATTCCGTCATTTCAGTAACTATCAATCAATCATTGTAACTTAATTGAATTTGGCCCGTATAGTGAACAATCTGATTTGGTCTTAAGCGGGGCCCAATATCCATTAATCATCTGATCTCTGACTTACGTTCCTTTCCTGTGAACCTTTCCTTTGGTCCTTCGAGTCCGAAACAAGGCCAAGGGGTCCTTTGCAGCCTTGAGGCCTTGAGGTGTATAGTGGCATGAATATAAAACGGGTGACCTGATTTTAAGATATTTGATGGGTCCTTATGGAATTTTGGCTTCCTTTATTGTGCGTGTAGTTGGTATGATTTGGAATAGTTAGTTCTGCCCATCGCTTTAGCTTCTATCTCATTGTGAAATCTACTACTTTTTATCGACTTCAAAAGAAGGAGTTTCAGGCAATTGTGAATCAGTTTTTAAATAATGTTTTTTCATCGTATTCATGTAAATTTCATTGAAGTTGGTTGTATTTTTTCAAACATATTATGTGCTATTAATGATCGTCATTTTTTCAAGTAGTATTTATTGTTAAACAAGAATCAGCACTGGACAGGTTCTAGTCAGCTCGTTAACACCTTAGTTGAGCCATCTCCTTTTGATACTAACACTGATAAACCTCATACGTATAGTATTTTTTTGCAGTAGCAATAAATGTACTTTTATTTGAAATCGATTTGAATTTCAAATAGCAACTAGAAGTACTCCTTCTGATGATGACAGCTGACAATATAAAATGACTGTTTTTAGATATTTTTTCAACGGATTTTCACAATGACCTTTAAAGTTAGATCTATTATTAAACTAATCACGTTTTATTCCGCCTGTCAGATACGAGCCTTATTATAAACGCGTGACTCAGACATACAGTCACGTGCCAAACTATTTTATATTATTGAATTAGTGGAAGATTTGAAAATGAGAAAATTGAAAAAATAAATAGGTATTGATTTGGAATTGAAGAATTGATATCTTAGAATATCTGTTGAATTTTTGATAACTTTCTGAAATGGGTAAGTAGATGAAAAAAAAAGTTAACCGAAGAAATAGTACGTGTATTTATGTCAAGAGAGTTTATGTTTGATCAATAGGTAACATATTGGATACAAAATCAACAGTTAGATAACGGTACAGCAAAAAGATACCAAAAAAAATATTTCAAGCTTATTAAGTAATATATGAATCTATTTAATCAAGTATTTAGCAAACGTTTTCTAAAAGTTTATATAGGAATTTCTCGTCTTTTATTTGTCGTGATTTTGTGGAAGCATTGGTACTTTGAAATTGTTGATTATTCGAGAGCAATATAGATACGCACAATTATGTATTTGGTCAATGACCTTTGCAGCTATAACTCTTTAAATCTGAAAATCCTTTTTCGTTGCGCGAAAAAAATATAATTACGTCGTTAAACTTTTATGACTGGGACTGAAACTTGTTTTCTTTTATTATCTTCCCTTTGTATATTTTGGAGAACTTTATTACCATATTGTTTGGCCTAAAATCTCTTCTTTAAGAATCCTAAGTTAAGAGTTCTTATAGATAACGGTCTAAGCAGTTTTTAAGTACACTTTATGTGTCCAAATTGTAGAAGTTTCTTTTTTTTTTGTCTGTTTGTATCAACGTGTAGTTTTAAAACTTTTTTATACTTTTTCATCGCTTTGACATCAAACGAAGCCTGACCGTGTAGCACTCCAATATTCGTGTGAACTTTGGAGATGACCTTGACATTTCGTTTGGTTTTGGATGTTCGAAGTTAGTCAGTTGAAAATTGTCGGTAATGGATGAAAACTATAATGCACTGCTGCTATGGCGAAGTGATAATAGTAGATTTAGCCTGGTAAATGTTGATTAATATATACTGTCATGTATCCCTATATTCTATGCTTTTATCTAATTGATACATAAATAAGTAAATTTAGTATGAAGAATACAATAAAAAACTTATTGATATCGATTGAATGCCTGTGATAATCTTCAATATTGAATGACTCACTTAAAATAGAAAATTATGTTTAATACAAAAATATACCCCAGCATATTTTCAAAAATATTTCGCTCCACAAAAACCTGCAAAATACAAGTATCGGAGGCACAGGTGGTATAAGTCCTTTTACATAATCACGAGTGGGGCCATGCATCATTCAGTGACAGGTTAATTATTACAGAGCCTTACCCAGTAACGTTGCTCCCACATAGAAGTAAAACCAACAAAAACTATAGAACACTTGTTGAGGTTATTGATCAGGTTCTTTAGTTGATACACTGAAGTTTTTTTGTTAAAGAGACTTTTGATGAAGACCTTATGGTGCATTATTTTGGTGTACAATTTGGTGTGTAAAGACAGAAGATATCATAATTATGTTTAGGATACAAAAATAAAATGTATTAGGATGTGCACATGACATATCATATGCTAAGTACATATATAATGGACGGAAAATTTCAAATCTTCAAATTTAGATAAAGCTTTTAACTATGTCAGTAGGTATACTTAGAAGTTACATAACATAAAAAGTCACCCAGTCAAACTTAAGACTTTTTTACTAGACACTAAAAAGAATTTTCTTTGTCAACAGGAGAAAAAAGATCTGGGCGAGTTGATGCTATCGCTGTGTTACCTGCCCACTGCTGGCCGGCTTACGGTCACCGTTATAAAGGCTCGAAACCTAAAGGCAATGGACATCAATGGATCTTCAGGTAAGTCTTCATGCAAAAGTTACAATCAAATTACTTCGGTAGGATTGGAATGTAAATTTTGTTGTATAATAATATATAATTTCGTTATGACAGGATTTTTATGATAAATTGGTCCCTAAATTTTATGCTTAAAATTAGTAATGCATACGTTTGGATTAACTAGATTCGGATACCATTTGGAAACGAAATCCTGGATTATCACTTAGATTGGGATGGAAAATGGTTTTGAAAAACACCTACGCATGCGGTAGCGTAGTCATCTCGGTAAATGAAATGGGTTTGGAAAGCACAGCTTTTTCCAATAGTGAAAGAATTTTAAATTTTCACCGAGTGGCGTTGATTCTTTTTGCGATTTTTCGCATTTTTTAATTACTGGCATATCATGTTCATGGATATGTTCTATGTCGTTTAACGTTCGAGTTCCCATAATATAACGTCCCATAAAAATTTGGGAGAGCCTAGGAAATGCAAAAATAAATGTTAATAATGTACAATTCAAATTTCTGCATATTAGACTAAAGGACAGCTTTTGATACACTAATGCACCACGCCTTAGAACCTTAAACTCATCTCTTTGTTTTCCTTCCATAAACACATAACCTTCATAATCCACATATAAGACAATACAATACAATAAAAGCATATAACGCCCCGCGTAAAGCGAACGACGGAAATTTTAAAAGTTGTATCGGAAAGACATCGGCAGAATACTAATGCTTCCCCAAGGAGCGGTATTTGGGCCAAACAATTCACTGATGAACTTAGCAATAAACTGGAGTATTTTCTCAAGGACTTGTTTATTAAAGGTGTTTGAAATTTTATTTGTTGTTGATTTGGAATTTCAATAACAACAATTTGAATTTGTTTTTATGTAAAAATTTAATAACAATTTTAAGTTCTTGTTGATTAAATCTTTTGTCATCTGGTAAAGATTAGTCGTGATGAACCTAGATAATACTGGCATTTATTTACAATACTTATTTTAACACAATGTAATAAAAAGTATGTTGATAAAAACATTAGCGTCGTGTTTTGCTGAGCGTTGTCGCATATTCGAAGATGTCAATTTATGACACATTAAGCAGAACGCTTCCTTGAGTATGGTCTCAGTTTAAAGATTTAAACCCACATTTGCCATTAATTTTGTCTGGAAACTATCGAACGTTATTGATTGTCATCATATGAGTAATTTACTATCTAATCCTCACTAATCACTTTATCTTTATGTAACCCTAGTCGTTCATCAAGCGAGCGATTTTGTCCGGGAATTAATTTAAAGATTGATTGATATCATTATATTTATTTAGAGATTAATGGTCCGAGTTTCGATGACAAGGACCAATTTGTCATAAGTTTGTTATCGGCCGCACGCAGTTAGCCAACCATTTGTCAAATTTTCAAAGGATATCATTAGTTTGAGGGTAAAATATTGGCCGTTTCAGTTGGTTAATGTAGTGTTTTTCATTACAGGTGCACCCCCGACTGCAAATATTTGACTTGTTTTTAGTTTTTTTTGACATGGCAGGCGTGTTTTTTTTTTTATTATATATTTTTTATTTAATACCTTTTAGTGATAAATAATATTTTATAGAGCGCTCAAGGTGTCACAAAATATAAGTTACTTTTCTTTTCAGTGTCGCGCAAATAGAATTGCAAAACTAGTTTTCTAAAATTCAAAAAAAAAAGCAAACCTTAGTTCCATACCAATACAATACAGAAAAATCTATGAGTACATAATGTTACAACACAAAAACATAACACAACACAAAAAAAAAATCGTTCGGAACCCTTTGCAGGCTATTTCGACTCACACTTGACCATTTTTTAATGTCCATATTTTAATTTTTATATCCTATGTCACTTGGGATAACTCAAAGCTTCTAATGATACCACAAACATTGAAATCGGTCAAGCCTTTTAGAAGTTATGGTGGAATAAAGAAACTCACAAACATACATACGTACATGAACCCTGAAAACATAACACTCCTTTTTGGGCAGTCGTGTAAAAATGGGTATCATGTGACTAAAAATATGTAGTAATTAGTATAAATAGTAATTCAATTCTTCTATTGCACACATTACACGTTGAAAATAGAAAGGACATTTTATCTTATGTAACACAAACAGAAGTAAAATCAGATACTTGTTAGATACCTGTGGTCTTCACATATAAATCTCTGTGAAGAAAAATGTAGCGAGGAAAGCCGCATCGCACGAACCCGCTGGGTTGACAAAATATTAGTATCGTATGACGAATGAGATACATACATTATTCTGAGAGCAGAGGATGCGCCTTATAGCTATATATATGCTGTAGAAAAACCTTGCTTCTGTAAGTAATGCGATGTTTCTTCCGACTTGCCTTGGGATGCGGGAAATCTTGAGTATTTCTTTAAACAGGTTACATTTGTCGCAATGAAATGTAGTAGCAAGAATGTGATGTTACACTAGGAAGATTAGATACATGTGGAATTTAAGCTTTTGTGTCGCTTGAATGTCATTTATGTCACAAAATTAGGTACCTATTCAAATAGTTTGTGATACATAAATTAAACTAGTTGAATTCATAGTGTTAAAATTGGGCATGCATCGAGAATGGTGGTGAGGTTAGTGGCTCATGGAGCAAGGTGTAGTCGACAAACTTGGGTGTTATCACTTGCCGAATACTGGCACCAGCATAATACGCACTTTTATTTAAATATACAAATATACAATTCTCGTAATTATTTTATTCTCGTTAAAGTATAATACTGTCATTTAGATTTATTATGATACAAATAATAAGTCACAAATCTAACAAAGTTGCAACAATGAGCTTATCTTTAAACATAACACAAACGTAATTATAGCGTTATTATTCTTTTGTTATGTAAGACGGAATGAACCACGGAGGTCGGTAGCGTCCTGATTACTATTCCATGCAAATACTAAGAGCCAATTACAGAACGAGATACAATAGTAACAAGCGTAGTTGACATATTTTCTTTTGCTTTTACAATCCTGGATTAATGATTAATGCATTAACTTAATTAAACACTACTTTATCTAATGAATAGTATTAAATATGCTTAAATACTATACGGTGATAGAAATCGCTTAAATAACATTAAACATATGGGAACTATTTTTTCCTTTCGATAAATCGCGTGACTCACACTTGAAACCACCATATATTTGAGCGATTAGATCATCGTCAACGCGTGTAGAAATGTCACGTGGCAAAGATGGATCATATAGGAAAAGAATAAGTATTGCTCAGCACACCTGATCTTAGTCAAGGGAAATTTATAAGAAACAACTCTGACTACCCTTTTGAGGATAAAAGTTACAAATGCTACATAGCACGAAAGTAAATGAAAGCAAGTGGCAAATAAAGTAGCCACGATAACGCCGTAAGAAATTGAGTGAAGCCCAACGTGTTTGTAACAAGACCATCTGAACAATACAATACAAAATAAGATTATTGCTAATATAAAAATACAAAAAGCCTTTAACAATAGAATCAGCATTCACCCTACCTATGATGTCATAAAATCAACGATTCCCAATATAATTCAAAAGTTGTTACGGTTCAACGTGACTGGGTTACGAAAATTGCCGATTTCTCCCGAAGTTTTCCGATCTCCTCCGAGTTTTGCCGAATCCTACAAAAGAGAATGTAGGACAAACTACTGAACTTATATTAAGGGGACTCTTAACGACCTTGCCTATAAAATCTGGACTAACGTAAAAAGTTTGATAGTAAAGAGGTTATAAATTACCTCGTATTTCTGACTGGCCTGTAGGGATTGTCTGAGTAATTTAAGGTTATGTAAACAATTCGTCTTCCTACGTGGTAGAAAAAGTTTGGATGTTGAAGAAATGAAGATAAGATTTGGGACAAAAAGTAATCAATTGTAAGATTTGAGGTAGTTTTTTTTTTCCTATTCATCAATTTGAATGTCATTTTGAAAACCAACTAGGGTTATTTAACCTTTTAAAAGTGCCTGTACTGAAAATGCTTGGATTTGAATTTTATTTTGTATATTTTTTATCAGGAAAGAGTTTTTATTGTCACTAATTATTATTTTTGCACTACAATTCAGTTTTATCTGAGAATATACTTTTTTTATTATTATCTATAAACAAACCGTATTTATTATGTATTTGCTATCCATGAACTTACACAGGACCACGTCTTTACCTTGTAACAGCATGAAATGTCATACAGCTTCAGTTTAACACCTAAAACCGCAAATGAGTTACACAAATTAACCAAACATTCTACAAGTGGTTTGAAAACAAACACCTGTACAAATGAATTTCAACTAATTACTTAATTAGTGATTTCCTGGCGTTCACACAAATGATGTTAATTAGGCCCAAATGGACTTAGCTTTGGGTAATTCATTGTATCGTTAATTTGTTAAAGGACTTTTTTTGTTGGAATTATATTGTTTTATTTTAAAAGTTTTTTTAAGGACGGATAATTTAAGAAAAAATGTATTTTGAAACGATTTTAATATAAAAGAAAGGAATATATTTCACTAAACACACTGTAAGTAATAAGTAATTAAGAGTTTCCTTTTACTTAGTTAAAAGTGTGTTAACTAGTAAATACAGAACAGGCTCATAGCCAGGTAAAAACTATTAACATCAATTCTAGTAGTATCCTTTTATTAACTGACTAGCTGTGCCAGCGACTTCGTTCGCGTGGATGACGAAACTTATCAATGAATGACGAACTTATTACTATTGATTGTAGCGTGATGAAAAGTATACTATAACCTGCCCAGGAGTATGAAGAATAATTGTACCAAGTTTCGTTAAAATCCGTCGAGTAGTTTTTGTTTCTATAAGGAAAATACAGACAGACAGACAAAAATTTTACTGATTGCATTTTTGGCATTAGTATCGATCGCTAATCACCCCCTGATAGTTATTTTGAAAAATATATTTCATGTACAGAATTGACCTCTCTACAGATTTATTATGAGTATAGAAGAAAGTTCTTGAAAGAATCTTACAGCCCAATTTCAATGCACACAATACAAAAAAATATAATAAAATATACAAAATAGGTCGCTCATAATCTGAATACAGTTTTTATTGAAAGCCTTAGCTGTTAAAGACTTGTATTGGAGCCATTTGTCAAAGTAACAAGGGTTGTGACTCGGACATTTATGTGACGATATCGATAACGGATAACCTGGTTCTTTAGAAAGGCTTTACTCTTGTTATATCGATACTCTTTGTTAAGTTATAAAAGTCTGGATTTTTAATAGAGAGTATTTTTTAGTTTAGATTATAACCTTTATTTTTTTTCGTGTATAATGTATACGCTATGTAAGAAATATAATCGTGATGTACAATTATTAAGAGTGATATATTTTTCTCAACTACACTTCTTAACTTATTTGATGATGAATCTAATTTGAATAAAAAGCCAAATATTATCGGCTTTAGTTCGTAATAAACTTGAGAATTATATTACCTACCTGCCTATAAAAAATCTAATGTAAAATACACAACCCTATTTCTATCTCTAGAACATAGTTCTTCTTATGCAAAACTAATCTTTTGTTGACTTTTATCTTTTTCCGTCTGATTATAATAACAATAATCAATCGTCTATAACGTGCTACGTTACGCTTGAATTGGACTGGATCTGTTAGGGTTGGCACTGACTTGAATATGATTTGCATACGAATTTGTTTGAAAACTAGGATTTTTGTCCGTAAATGGGTGATTTTTTTATGAATTTGTAGCGGCTATAGGCTGTAACGATAAGTGGATGTAATTTGAGAATTATACTTAAATATTGTAAATACAAAAGTGGCTGAGAATGAATGGAAGTTTAAAACTTCGTCATATAAAAACTATTTAATTCATTTATAACTTGAGTTAATAAATCGGATGAGGTTATTTTTATCGCTTTTATATTATGCAAACAGACAAAACTGTGGGGCGTAGCGAGTCTATACTGTATACGGTCTAACAGACTCATTTGAAGTTTAAATAACCGATACACTTTTGACATGAACTGTACTAGTGATGGCTGACTCATTACGAAAGCTCTTGTACAATCAAGCTTTCCTTTGACGTATCAATACTCGTTAGCGCAAGATTGGGAGACAAACATTGGTGACTGAATAGAGTCACAGAACATCCTAGTGCCTAATACTTAGTCCATAAACAACAAATCCTTTTAAATCTACCTCTCTTTTTTACTCTTATAAAATAAAAAAGACGGAAATTCAAGAACTAAAATCAAAATAAACAGCGCAAGAATCATTTTATAAATTTGTCTTATTTTTAAGTAAAGGGACGCAAAAGAACTATCAAATTCTTTGTATTACTGTACTGACATTTAAAACCGGCAATCTCTTTACTTGTAGTTGCTATCGAAAAACACCTGGTCCGAACCTTTGACGTCCTACACTTTTAGTATTCTGTAAGAAATCGTAAAACGTTTGCCTAACCTTTGTATTCAAGACGAGTCCAACAAAAAATAAAACGATACAGGAATAAATAGGAAGGGAATGGGATTTCTTCTTTTCAGGAATAAACGACTTATGTTATATAAAGCAGTTTCGAATTTAATAGTAATGTATAAGTAATGATTTAAATCTATTTGGAGTTAGCATAATTTTATTTTGAATTATTTAATTACATACAAGTCTTCCTTCTCTTTTGCCCGTCTTTTTTTGATCGAATCGATTGAATATCATTTATTAAATTTACTAATTTTAAGATGAATATTTGTAAACTGATTCTATACCAGATGTACTCTTCGCCCCTTTGGGATAGATATACCCTTTCGGTAACACCCTGTAAATGTTTCTTTTCTCAACTTCTAATTCTCATGTTTCAACCTCTAGATCCGTACGTGAAGGTCTGCCTGATCTGCCAGGGCAAGCGCATCAAGAAGAAGAAGACGACCGTCAAGAAGAACACGCTCTCGCCCGTGTATAACGAGGCTCTGGTCTTCGATCTGCCGGCCGATAACGTCTACGATATCACCCTGCTTGTTAAAGTTATCGATTACGATAGGTAAGGAAATTTTGAAGATTTTTAGTCGTGTGTTTTGTGTAAAAACATTTTTTTTGTCATGCTTTTCGTCTAGTACTAGCTAGCGGGACAAAATTCATGACGTTATTTCCAGGAATTCGTGATAACAACTTGTAAACAACCCTTCCCAGGTAAGGAATTCTAAGAAATCATTTGTTTGTTACTTCAACAAGTAATTCAAAACAAACCATCGAAAATTACACAACATACCAAAGTAAATGCGGCGCAATATACATAATACGCTATACTTGTATAATATGCACGCAACAGTATTGATCCGGCTTCATTATTGGGGCTGCGGCCAGACGCTCCTATTGATCATCTCATCTACCTTCCACAAATATACTGAGGAGCTGGGGAGCTGGTATTAAATTCAAAGGTTTCCGTATGTAGCAATATAGTTGCCTAGAAATGGTATTGATACATAAACTAAATGACGCTTTAGTATTTGACAGTTTTCAGTGAATTCTTTTGAGTATAGAAGTTTTTAGAACCTGGAGAATTGATGATTTAATAAAATAACGTTACAAAATATTTTGAGATCGGTTTGTTAACTTATTTAAAATATTTGATTAACTGAATTTTTACGTTCCTACCAAAATTAGAAACATCACGTCTTTCTGTAGAAGAGTTTTACAGCAAGAACAAGAATTATAGTAAATATTTAATGAAAATATTAATACTAAATGAAATTTTTTATCCCCAGGATTGGTCCCAACGAGCTGATCGGCTGCACAGCCATAGGATCCACGCTGATAGGCACCGGGCGCGACCACTGGCTGCAGATGCTGGACAACCCGCGCAAGCCCGTCGCGCAGTGGTACCCCCTGAACAAGAGCCCGCCGGCGAACATCACCTTGCCCAGTAAGGATGCGCAGAACTCTGGACTCAGCTGCTTGAATGGAAGGTGAGATTACTGTTTATTTCCAAACGAGCTGATCGGCTGCACAGCCATTGGCCACGCTGTTTTGAAGAGATTTACAATAACCCGTGATTTCTGCTGTTACTCCGAAAATAAGCTTATAAAACTTACGACTTTTTAAATGTAACAATAAATATTAAACTTGCTCATCTAAAATATAATCATACACTTACAACCTTATCACATTGTATAATAATGAGACTTTTAATTTAAACCATTAAAAATAATGAAAAGTCAACATACCAAAAAAGGAAAGAAAGAAAGAACTGAGACGAAAATAGAACCACTTTCATACAATTAGTGGTCTTCCCTTAATAAATTTACTCGAGAGAGTGTGTCAATACAGTTTTATATAAAATTTAATTATAAACCTTAAAGGCTCCCCCACACAGGCGCGTTATTATCGGACGATAAAATCGCATGCGGTATTGCGATAATGCGTCCCGATTCCTTGCACATAGCTGCGTTTTTGTCGTCCGATATTTCTTACGAGAGAGCGCCGCGCCGCGACGGCACTATTGTACCATCTCTCTCGGGTATGAATGTATCTTCTAGAACTCATATCGGAATATCGCAGGACGCAGAAACGCAACGTCCTACTTCCAATGCGGCGTTATTATCGCAGCAGTGTGTAACTACATGACCATCCTAATACAAAATGTACTGAAAACAGATATCGCAATAACGCATGCGATATTATCGACCGGTAATAACGCGTCTGTGTGGGGGAGCCTTTACTCAGAGTTGATTAACAAAAGAAAACGATGGAAACATGTTCCTTAAGTGTAGTTAAAAGCCGTCTGTATATTTTTGGACGTAAGTGGCGAGACTTGGAAGTGAAATTAGGGCTCTTAACTTTGTTGATATTTCCTTTCATTTTTAAGAAATATGAGCCATTATATTCATTGGCTTAAGAGCAATGGTTTGTTGTGGGATGTAAATAAGGATATAAAACATAAGAGGAACAGAGATTCTTTACAAAGTTGTGTAATTTATTTGAGTTGCTGATGTCTTGGTTAATTAATACATACATACATACAAACATATAATCACGCCTCTTTCCCTGTAGGGGTAGGCAGAGACCACTTCTTTCCACTTGCTATGATCCTTACACTTGTTTCGCTTTATCCACTTTCATTATTCCCTTCATACATGCTGTTCGGTTTATGGTACTCTTGACCTGGCCTTTTTTCATTCACACTCACACTCGTTTGTATTAATTAAACACGATAAAATAATATACTTGGTAATTTTATACATTATAACATGTTTGCAGACGTAAAAGAATAAGAGCTCCTTTTGAGCCATCCAATATTGTTGCATTTGTCGTTGTATTAGATTTAAGTATTGAATTACAAAAAATTTAATTGTAATTGAAATTGTAAAGTATAGCTTCTATTTATTTATTATACCGAAATACTATTAGTGTCAGCTTGATTTTTTTGCAACAAATAAACATTACGTAATTTGCCATGCTGCGATTAAAAAACACAGTTTCAAATAAAGTCAACAGAATCGATAAATAGTTCAGAGTTGCTTTCTCGAGAATGTTGATTTTAATCCAAGATAATTGTATTATCGTATAAAATACGTTAGCACATCTTTATCTGCAATTGCTAAACTAATTTACATTCCAACCTCAATGCTCTTAAGGGTGCGTCCACATCTGACGAACGAGCACTACACGAGCAGCTCGCGAGCCGATCGCGAACCGCTCGTGGCATGCTCGCGAGCCGTTCGCGAGCTGCTCGCGAATATGACGCGAACGCACTCATGTCAATTACGTCATCTGACAGACGTGCGCGCGCCGCTCGCGAGCATGCCACGAGCGGTTCGCGAACGGCTCGCGAGCAGCTCGCGAGCTGCTCGGGTAATGCTCGTTCGTCAGATGTGGACGAACCCTAAGAATTACTTCAAATTCAATTGTTTTAATTTAAACTTATATGTATTAATGACTTTAGATCGTAAGTTGAATCCTAAAGTCGTAGTTTATGTAGACTACAAAGAGAGAAACAATAATTGTATATAAGTTGCAATTTGTAACACTTGAAGAAAGAGGTCATTGACACTTCGGTGTCAATTTCAAACTGTGTACAGTATTTTGAAACCATTTAAAACCATGGTTATTCTAGTGACCAGGCCGACCTATATACATTTTTTTTATTAACAGTGATTTTATTTTAATTAATAATTAATTACGAACCTTATCTGACCTATAAATGGAAATTTCACATGAACCAGAACTTACAAAGACAAACCGCGGAAAAAATTCTGTCAAATCTTCAAAACAAAAGTCATTGTCTAAGAAAGTTGTGTAACCTTTAATAATTCCACTTCAGTTTAAGCCTTTAAATTTCTAAGCCGTTTTAAACGAAATTTTCTTTCCAGATGAAGAGATGGCGAAGAAAATGACTGAAGATATTACCATCAATTTATTGAACAAGGCTATGGACGTGAACAGGTATTCTCCTGATGCCAAATGCTTATAGTAAGTAAATGTGATTATAATTAACGGTTGTATGTCCATTTACTGTAGCGAACAGAAATCAATGTTACGTGATATCGAGTAGAAAGATAGAATAGACCTGTTGATGTAGACGAAGAATTTATTCAATAGTAACTCTAATTGTTTATAGGGAGTGTATTTATTTGTAGCCGTAGTTTCGATACTAACGTATTATCATATCATTGTCATACATTTCTATCGTCTATACTTTACTAACCCCCTTTATCATGTTTGTATACAATTCTATTTTTACACCTTGGAACGCACACTTTGTATTCAAGACTTGTCTTATCACATCATGTACATATTATATACTTAATATAAATGTTGTATAGTTGTTGTCTTTTACGATAAGTGTGTAAACTGTCATATCTCAATTCTTACAACTGCAGTTTATTTGTTGAATATGGATGAATGTTACGAACATTCTTTTGTCGGACAATAATGTAGATGGGAATATATATTGCAAATATGCGAAATAAATAAAAGATACATAAATTATTTTCACAGATAAAGGCACAAATATATAATTTGTTATGATATATAAAGTATGTATTTTACATAAAAATTGTAAGATGAAAATGAAGCTTTAAATCGTGTTAAAATTAAAATATATCTAAAATAATATCAGTGTATTAAAATATATATTATATATAAATAAGTTAAAAATATATAAATGTTTTTAAATGATAAATAATGGATGATTTATGAGCTGTTTCTGCAGCTTACGCTTGGAGCGGCTCGACGTACTAACGTCAGTTTTTTTTTAATTGATGTATTTATTACGATGTCCTACCAATAAATTTATTATATCGCGTATTGAAAAGAGATCAAAAGTAATTAAAATTGATTAATTTCTGACAGCCCTTTGTCTTTTTCAATAAAATATAGCTTAAAGTAACTTCGATATTATTCAATTAAATTGCTATTTTTGCATAAAGAAGATTTAAATTGGAAACCCATATGAATGTATACTTATATGATATATAATAATAAGATTAGTATTAAGATTAGATACCCTGTCGCCTGCTAATTTTCTACTGAAGTTGTATTTCGACACTCAAAGTCCCAGATTTCCTAAAGATGATATTTTTCTGTCAAGTTCCCAAGATAAATGGTTTACGTAGTTGGATTGGATAAGATTCAGATATAAATTATTTGGTAAGGAAGTGATATTTATGGATTTACGGTTTTAATAATTTCGTAGAAACAAATGTA
Source organism: Autographa pulchrina (assembly GCA_905475315.1). Classification (NCBI taxonomy): domain Eukaryota; kingdom Metazoa; phylum Arthropoda; class Insecta; order Lepidoptera; family Noctuidae; genus Autographa; species Autographa pulchrina. Next base: position 4,302,894 of record FR997775.1, read on the forward strand.
TATTTAAAAGAATAAATAATTGTAGACATATCTGTGCGAATAGTCGTATCTTGCGGTTTTCAGTGTAGTTGGACCTGATACTATACAGAGGTCGTTGACTTTACTTCCTTTTATAATAATACAGTTCGTCCTTAATACCTTGAGATAAGGACTATAATATATCCTTTGGAGCACTTTGAAGTTGCATTTCTTTGACCGCACATGAGAAAGTTTTCAGTTTTGTCTGGGAATCCGCATTTACGATCTACGACTTAGGTACATTACCCTTACTATGAGCTTTTGAAGCAGAACTGTTGCCGCTGTGTAAGCGAGACGGCGTACTATACAACACGTAGCGGCGTCTCGCCTCCACACCTGCTTGAATAGCTCATAGTACGGGCACAGAAGTCACTGAACCCTTTGATATAATACTCCGCGGTGACAAAACATTATGATATTAAACCTTGAATTTACTTCAAATGACGAAGAATATAGAAAAGACAGTACAAGGACGGTTGAATGAGAGCTAATATTTTTGTATGAGACTAGGATACTTGTCGTAAACGTTACTGAGTCTTTATACTGTAAAACTGTGTAGATGTAAGTCAATGTAAGTACTTATACTGATTTATGAATAAAATGTTGACATTTTTATAGGTGTTTCTTTTACCCTTTCGATACAACCTCTGTACTTAAGTGTTTTTCAGAAAAAGAGCAACAACAGAAAAAATATTTTTTTTTTCGAAAAGGTATATATCGTTTATTTTTTTTAACCGACTTTAAAAAAAAGGAGGAGGTTCTCAATTCGGATGTTTGTATGTTTTTTTTTTTTTTTTTTTTTTTTTTTTTATGTTTGTTCGCGCATAACTCCGTTGCTTTCCAACCGATTTGAAATATTTTTTCTTTGTTGGAAAGGGTATACTTCCCAAATGGTCCCATAGTCACCAAGTCGGGATCTGATGATGGAATCTTGGCGAAATCGAGGGAACTCTTCAAATTTTATAGGAAAACGTATAGCGATTTTGGTATTTTCTACAACAAGTGAAGCATTTACGTTCAATAAGAACCATTCTACTATCAGATCTGATGATGAAGCCAAGATGACCTTGTGAATGTAGCGGGAATTCGTTGGATGTGAGATGCGGGGCACTGGATTTCGTTTGATGGAAATTATAATGAGGATGATGAAAGGGTGTCAGCTGAAGGCCTACCCATATTATCTAAGATTACAAATATGACACTAAAAATAAACAAATAAAAAAATTTTTTGAAAAAAAAAACCGACTTCAAAAATCGATAAAAGCACTAAAAAGTTAAAAATAATTCTATAACCTACCTATATTAATAAACCTAACCTAAACTACGATTAACCAATAATACAATTTAACATTTTTTTGGAGTCGGGGCCAAGCAATATACAAAACTTACAGCTTCTAAATATTAATTCTAATCGGAAAACAACAAAAATACTTTATGACAGATTACCTAATATTAAGACACAAAGACAAAAGATTCTAACGTTTACACTTAACAATATTAATAATATATTTTTACAAACACAATACACATCAATATACTCAGGAATTACCAGTCGTTTCATTACTTAGCTTGGCACCGACTCCAAAAATTGTTAAATTGTATTATTGGTCAATCGTAGTTTAGGTTAGGTTTATTAATATAGGTAGGTTATAGAATTATTTTTAACTTTTTAGTGCTTTTATCGATTTTTGAAGTCGGTTTTTTTTTTTCAATTTTTTTTTTTAAATCAGGCATTTGTTCAGTAGTCAATCACAACGGGTTTACTTTAATGAAACAATCTGATGGCTATTTACTATGCAAAACGCAGTCCGTAAAAAACAATTGCTGACGAGTTAAAATGCAAAGCGCGCTCAAATTGATTTTGAGCAAATACAATTTAGTGAAAACAGAAATATCAAGACTCTTGGATTTGAAACTTGAAAACAAAAATTATCTTTTAAAAAAAATATTAAGAGATTCTGCCAAAAGTTATTTAAGATCAACTCAATCATATATCAGATGTTAATTTTTGCATGGCAACTTGAACAAACTTGGCAAAATGACCAATATGAAAGTCACTTACTGTTGTTTTTGTAGGTAGGTAGGTAATTTTCGCTTATTTTCCCTTTTTTTGTTTTGCTCTTTCCGATAGTCACTTAGAAAATTATTAATCTCATAAATCATACTCAAAAGAAATACTCGAGCCTTTTGTAAACACATAACGAGATATAACTAAAAGTCTACCTACATATAAATAAGAGTAACAAAACACATTACCCTCACATCACAGTGCTACTCAGATTCTTTTCGACCATAATATAAGATAAATCTCTACGAGGTAACAGGTACGGTAATAGCAGTCACATTGACAAACGACGAGCGACACAACATATTGAATGCATATTGGATGCAGAAGATGTAATGCAACGGATCTGGTTATATGTAAAGTAAGTATGTTTAGGTAAGTATATGGTAGAAACGTAATGTTCTAAAATAAGTTTTATCATAAGACTAAGACTAAACGGTAGGGATATTTTGAATTAAACGTACCTAATTGGAGAGTGCGTCTAGTAATTGAAAACAACTAATATTGTGTTCAGTCATATGCATGGACTAGCTGTGCCTGCAACTTCGTTCGCGTGAATGACGAAGCTTATCAATGAGTCTTTAACCATTAAGGCTGCACACGCGACGGAAGCTTAAAAAATTGAGTAACTTCTCCCGTTTTCCCAACATTTCCCTTCACTGCACTGCTCCTATTGATTTAAGCGTGATGAAAAGTATACTATAACCTGTCCAGGAGTATGAAGAATAATTGTACCAAGTTTCGTTAAAATCCGTCGAGTAGTTTTTGTTTCTATAAGGAACATACAGACAGACAGACAAAAATTTTACTGATTGCATTTTTGGCATCAGTATCGATCACTAATCAACCCCTGATAGTTATTTTGAAAATATATTTAATGTACAGAATTGACCTTTCTACAGATTTATTATAAGTATAGATTATGATTCTGTTACTAAATGTGTTTAAATAAATAATATTTTTGATCTACCTAATTCTGATTTTATTTTCACAATTTTTTTGTGACAAATAACTTAGCTAAAATTAAAAATTAAAAGTAAAAAATCCAAATTGTTGTAGAAAGATGAATTTATTTTTTCTCTGAAAAAAATTATACTTCACATACAGTTCTTTACTACTTACCTACAAAGTGCCTGTTAACTTACCTCTAAAGTCACGTGTCTCTACCGCAATATTTTTAAAATAATAATCCTTAGCCGCACGGCAACCGGATAACACGTTTGAGATGCACACGATAATTAAACCTGGATTATTCCACGAAGGTAAAACCGATAGGATCGTATTCATAATAACCGATACGACATGATACGGACACCGATACGATACCTCGGTAGGTTAAGACTGTTTTCACAATATCTGGCACGGTATCTCAAACTAAAACGATATGTTAGTACATTTACTTGCTGGGGGTATTTATTAAACATATACCTGTCTTTCACATTATCCTGTCCAAAATCGGATACCGGATTCGTAGTTTACTTACATTTTACTTCAATCCGAAATCGTGTCGGAGTCCAATACCGATATCGTTCCGAATAATGTGAAAACAGTCATACAAGTATTAAACTTACGAAACCGATATCCGATATTTTACTCATTAAAGTTGCCCCGATATCGTATCGGTGTCCGATACTGATATCGTATAGGAAAATGTGATAAAACTCTAATATCGATCTCTTATGATACTAGTGTATGTAGAGTATAAAGTGTAATGGGCTGTAATAAGTTGTCTACATATTACGTAGTCGGTAACTATGGGCTGGTTTGTTGTCTTTTGTTTTTAATTCTCAAAGGAAAAATAATAATATGGATTGTGTTCATTATAAAACCGACCAACACAAAGTATAATAGGTAGAAAAAAAGTTTTTTTTTTCTATAAAATTGAATGCTACGATTTAGGTTTGCAACGTAGCCGAACCGTACATATATTATGCAAGATACAGATTCCAAGATTTAGAACCATTCTAATTAGCTCCTATTATATCATTCCTCTTTTCATTGCATTATTATGTCAAATTTCGTGAAGGAACGTAGTAATTAGCATGCCAATCGATATTGGACCTTATAAGCAATGTTAGCTATGAAAGAAGGTTTCGAAATAGATTGGAACCCGTTTGAAAGGGGAGTCCCTCATTAAGGTAGTTTTTGCTTTAATGCAGCCTCCGAAGTTTCAGAACTTTGCTTTTGTCTCTACGGAACACTAAACACCGAAGGTTTAATTTTGTTGGTATAAGTTTTTATAAGGGCATTCAACTGCAAAGGTTTCTTTCAAATAAGTAGAAAACAAAACTTTGTAAAGTAAAGTATAAACAAAGAATATAATATTTTGTTAAAATTTTGTATGGAAATTTATGATCCTGCTGAGGTATTATATATATTTATGTGGATTTGTAAATTGTGCGCACAAACATATGTGTACACAGACACGTGTGTCTGTCTGTGGGTATTTGTTTCATAATATAAGGCTATTAAATGATTTGCGTAAAATATTATAGGCATTGATTGCACTAAGAATTAAGGCTGTTCGAAAATTATGTATACATTTACGTAAATAATCGATTAGGCAGCAAAACCCTAAGCCAGGCCAGAGGACATTGCTGAAACTAACGACTCACTATTATCTTATGAAGTAGATTAATTGGCTTATAGATAGCAGCTGATTACATTAATCTAGACTCAATCCTCTTTCACCTAACCGTAGGCAAACTTAGTATTTGACGAATCACTTGCTACGCCGTAGGCGTTACGTAGGTCGTAGCCGCTTACCACCTGCCACCTCTTTCACAAATTAAAGGTTACTTTAATTAAGTTTCTCCAACAAAATACTCGGCACCTAATAAGAAAAAGTTTAAATTAAAGACAGATTTCCAGTTTCACCTTAGCGAAAGAAATAAAGGTTGTTTTTACACGACCTACATTTAAACAACAGTATCGGATTAAAACTACAAAGCTTGCAAGGTTCGGGTTCCGTACCCAAAGGGTACCAACGGGACCTTATTACTAAGCCTACGATGTCTGTCTGTCTGTCACAAGCTTCTACAGACCAAACGGTAAAAGTTAGACAACTGAAATTTACACAAAATACTTGTTACTATGGCCGCTATCACAACAAATTTTAATACTAAAATCATTGAAAATAAAATAAAAGTTAAAATCTAAGAGGAATTGCCTTATAATTTATAAAGACATTACACACAGTTAAACAAATTGATATGTTATAAATGTGAGGCGTTTCGTATTAGAAGCATCGTATCATGTTTTGTGTAATTTAAACTGATGGTGCTACGGAACCCTTAATTCGCGAGTCCGACTCGCACTTGGCCGGTTTTTTAGTATAAGGCCAAGTTCAAATTGTAGGGTAACAAAGTAACCTGACGTTGAACGAGTTTTTCAGAACTTTTCCCATTCAAACTAACGAGAGAAGAGATCTATTCTTATAATAATGGAGCCTTTGACATCGAATATGGGAGTTAACAAGCGGATTCAAGGTGACATAACCTGTGTGTTCGGTGACATTTATATTTGTACTTCATTTTGAGCGTCTAGGTTTCTAAGGTAGTAGGTAGACTTAAGGAATATCATATTCCTTAAACTCAAATTCAAATTGTTTTGTACTCATGACTTGGTTTTACCCGTTTTTAACCGACTTTAAAAAAAGGAGGAGGTTCTCAATTCGGATGTTTGTATTTTTTTATTATAGATATTAATTTCAGAGTTTTAGATATTGCTTATTAAACAATGTTTTGTGTTTTTTTTAATAATGAATTATTTCAATGACATATGCTTTATGGTGATTGCCGGAACTTTTAAACTAAAATTGCTCAGGGAGAGAATACACCAATAATTTTATTTCTGAATGTCACTCAAGCTAGTCTGTAGCTTAATTTTCAACAAAAACAGTCCAAAATATTCGAGAATCTATGTTACACTCTAGTATGATCGGATGGATTCCTAGTATACTTGTATGTACGTTCACTGATTGGGCACTCTGCGAGCCCCTAATTGAAGTGATTGGCTTTCTGCTAAATGTCACAGGTTTAGGCTAGCACGAGACAAATATTTGGTACATACTTATGAACTCAGGAAATGGGTTCTGAAATAATTGCATGAAATGCTAGGTATACAATTTAAAAAGTACATATACATTTTAGATCCTGTACAAAAAACTAATAAAAAAACGAAAAATAAAACAGCTCGCACAGATTTTCAAGTTACACATGAATTGATATAAATTATTTTAGGTAGATGAGAAGATGCATGAATATGTCTAACTTTCCACGGTGACAACTCATTTGGTACGACGTCTTTTCTTTCTTATATAATAGTTACTTATTTGACCATCAACTTTAAAGATCAACTCGACAATTTGTTCAACATTTATTGTTCTGCAGTTATATCACCAATGACCTTAATTTGCCTTACGTTTAATATTTCTCAGCAACACAATAATTTCCATAGCCAATTTCCTTTGATATCACCTTGAAGTGTCCTTGGAAAGAATTACAGCTGTCCCGTGGAAACGTCCTTTTTATACTTTATCAGTCAATCTGAGCTTAAAAATAAAAGGTTGTTTGTTGATGCGGGAAGGATGAAATATTAAAGGTAAGTTTTTAATGAATAATAAATGTTAACTGCCTCGTTGGCCTAGTGGCGCTAAGCGCGACTGCTACGCTAGAGGTCTTGGGTTCGATTCCCAAGTCGACCAAGGTGTTATTGGGTTCTTCTATGAAATTCTCAGTAGCAGGTCGGAGTTTGGATTTGTGACCGGTTAGTGGCAATAGGCTGGCCCCCTATTACATGGGACCTAAACATACCGGCGAACTGTGGGTGTACATTGGTACACCTCTGCCTAACCCTTCGGGGATACAGGCGTGATGGTATGTATGTATGTTATAAATGTTAAGCCTTTTGACATTGACTTTAATGATTAGTTTGAATGTGTGAAAAATTATGTGTTCCCAAGTTATGATTTTGATCATAAAAACCATAACATGAGGGCATGGGTTTTGCAAATAATGTAGTTGTATATATTTTTGTTATTATATATGCTTGTTTGTAAATAAGCCAGCACTAAGAGTAAAAAATGGTACCACATAAATAACCAGTTTTGAAGGACTTCAAGTCATTTTAATTACCACAAAAGGACAAGCCTTTTTTTATCAACTAATAGATTGCCTTTTATTTGTACAAAATAAAAAATATTATTTATCTACAAAACAAAACCTAATCTTTTGACTGAAAAAGTAAATAAATAGGAAATAATAAATCAACATTAACTCTTATCTTTAAAAATTACGTCATGAAAAGATGTTCTGAAAATCCTCTAATTTCTTAGACTAAGTCCTTATAAAATGCTGTAACAACTAATGTACTAAGTTCTTAACTTCCTATCTTCACCAGTTTTCACAAACCCCGTTTAGTCTTATAAATCAGTGGCAATCCAAAAAAACTGAGAACGAGTCGGATTGTACAAGAAGGGTTCCGTAGGTATACAGTAAAGGACATTTTTTGTTTTTGTTGAAGTGGCCATAGAAATAATACAGCTTGGAAATATACAGAGTGGACTAAAAAGACACGTTAATGAAAAATATGTAAAGACTCATTATCTCCTAAACTATCAAAAATTACGGAATATACATGGGGTTTTTTCGGATCCTATGTTTGAGAAAATTACCTTTTTATTCATTTACGCGTCTACTTGGTACAACATGTACTATATTAAAATATATAAAGAAAAAAAGAGCGAAATAAATATTCTTCATTTGCTACCTATTGCAAATAGAGGAGGCTAGTAATAGAGTCCCTTTTGGCACTATTCGGTTACGGAACCTTAAAAATCTGAGCAATTTTTCAAGACCTTAGCAGAAAATATAACAAGCGGGGAACTGGGTCTTATTTTTATCGCGCTAAGTAATCTAATAAATTGTACTGGAAAACCATGTCGTGTATTTTATTTTAGATAGTGTATTTAAAGGTTATCGTTAATATAGCCGAGATATTGGTTTACTTATAAAAGAAATTTATATATTTGAGTCTGCCGACAGATTGTGGATAAAAATTAAATTAATTTATTTTTGTGTGCGTGTGTATGTCAAAATAAAAGCGAAGAGAAATACTAAAAGAAAGATTATTTTCTACCATTAATTAATTTACTGTGAGTTGTATGTAAAATACAAAATATTTATTTCATAAGTCAGTTAAAAAAACGTGTTACCTATTCCAAAAATACCCTTAATTGTGAAAATGTGGTTATCAATACTAGCGCTTCTACATAAGTTAGTCAGCAGAGGGACAGTTACATTAAATGTAATCATGTGTTTGTTATGTATTTACTAATAATCAGATTAATTTGAGTATAATTATATGATGCGTCGATATCATGCTAATATCGATACAATTATCATTATCTGCCATAGTGGCAGTTGAAAAGCACATGACTGTCCAATAGTTAATACTACTGTATGTAACTGATGCATTTAATTATGTCAGTCTAATTATGTGAAAATGCTACCTACTTGTCAGTTCATTAAATGTTCAAATAAAATGACGGGCCTGTTGGTCCAGTGGTTAGTGACCCTGACTGCTATACCGGAGGTCGTGGGTTCGATTCCCACCCAGGACAAAAATGTTTGTGTGATGAGCACGATCATTTGTTCTGGTTGTCTGGGTGTAATTTATCTATAATATGTATGTATTTAGAAATATATAAGTATGTTTATCAGTTGTCTGGTTACCATAACACAAGCTCTGCCTAGCTTGGGATTAGATAACCGTGTGTGAGTTGTCCCGGAATATTAAATTATATCATATTATAAAAATATGATTTAAATCGTAATTTGGGGACTACTATGTTTAAATATGTAAAGCATTATCATAAATAGTGTTCTTGTAAATTTGGAATTATATAACTATAAAACAAAAGCTTAAAATAAAGTTACCAAGCTTATCTATATTCTAGACCTCATTCCCGTCACCATAGCAACCAATAAACATTCATGGTCAATGTTTCCAACATCCTTAATACCAAAGAAGGCTACGATTGTATAAAGGTACGTTTACACAGCAACAAACATGTTGTAAGTAAGTGCCGCTTGTTCGTCTAATAAACGAAGCATCTGCTTCTTGGCGTGTCGATTGAATGGCAATTATTTTTTTCCGAACCAATAGCCCTCGAATATTATTGTTACTTGCTATACAGTTCCTCGCGTTTGCTGGTGGTGAGAGACAATAGAGAGCCCATAAATAGAGCAATTTTTTGAAAGTCTGTACTTATCAAAACATAGCTCTCATGTGATTTAGGTGTGCTGTAACTACTTTAGCAGTATGTTATTTTGACATCTCATATAGATTGCGTTATTGAAACGGTGCGTGGACTACGCGCTTTATACATGACATTGTCATGTTTTGATAACTAACCTATTTTTGGCAGGGCTGTCTTGTTTTTGTTTTAGTTACTTTTTTATTATTGTGTCGGATTAAAACGCGTTTTGAAGCATTGTTTAGTGTAGGTATACGCACCTTAAGGTCTATAAATAGAAGCCGGGAGACGCGTCCTTCACGACGTTCGTTTTACAGGAAGTAGGTCAAACTGTTGCCTGTCTTGTAACCAGATGTGAAGGAAAAAGGAAATGTTCGTAGAATGATTATGAACTGGTATACATAAATTAAAGTGAAGATACATTTAAAAACTATATAGAGTTGAAAATCTTCCGCTTTTCGGAAGTTAAAAAAGCAATTCTGAATGTCTTGTTGACTCGAGTACGACCTGTTTTAATTTCAGTAAAATAATGTGAAATACAAAATGGCCACCCTACATTATAGAGAAATGTTAAATAACTTCAAATAATTATAAGGTATAGTACAGAATTGACAAATTGATACACGTGTAGAACTTTTAAAATTCATCAGAATTATAGTAATATATTCTGCTACGGTAGGATCTAACGCGTCTCTACGAAACTCATAATAGGAGAAAACGAACGAATACTTGTCAAACACTAAATTGCTGAGCAAAATTGAATTTTCATAGTCGTATGATTAATTTTATTAATTTAATATCAGCGAGGCTTCACGAGGTTAAGCACACAGTTTCTCGACACGGATGTTAATTTGCATACATTTACTTCGACGGCTTCATTATCATATTATTATATAATTAAATAATTTTTGTATAAGTTAGTATAGGTGTTTCGTATTTAAATAACCACATACACATACTGCGTTCGTACATACCTACATAAATAAACATTTAAGAAATTCCTGACGTATAGAAAATTGCTGATGAAATAAAAATAAATTGTACAGATCTTCATAAATTAGCTAAGGACTATGTTGATCACGTAAGTTAGCCGTGAAAACCTAACAGACAGACAGATAGACGAGGATACTTTAGCAGTTATAAAATAAGTATGGATATGGGTTGTATCAGTTATAACTAGCTACTTTATGCATTACTGAAACATAAAACTCTGCATCATTATTTCAGTATCATTTGACGACCTCCGTGGTCGAGTGGCGTACGCACCGGTTTCAAGGTGGCGCTAGCTCTGAGGTCCCGGGTTCGATCCCCGGACGGGTCAATGTAGAAATATCACATTTCTACATTGTCTTGGGTCTGGGTGTTTGTGGTACCTCGTTGTATCTGAATTCCATAACACAAGTGCTTTAGCTACTTACTTTGGGTTCAGAACAATGTATGTGATGTTGTCCGCATTTAAAAAAAGAAAAAAAGTAGGTATCAATTAAATATTAAAATATCATGAAACTTGATCAAATGTCTTTAACAAAATGTTGAATCTAACAATATGTTCATAATGACGAAACAACGGCCAGTTTTTTTTCTATTAATTAAACCCCTATTTACTCAACATTACAGTTAACAAAATCAATTGCTTGACCTTAAATAGTAATAATGGGAGAGAACCACGGGAGGTGGTCGATTACACAGTAAATACATTTACAGCCAATGTACCCACTCTCAATACTCAGAGGAAATCAAGCAGTGTACGTGAAAATAATTGTCCTCACAGAACTTATCAAGTGAACAATATCTTTAGCAACGATTGAGGAAAATATTTGAAGGGCAATATAATTTATGTTTCTGTAGAACAAGGTAAGCACGTAAATGCCAAAAATAATTAAAAAAAAAAAAAAAAAAATGTTTCAGTGTCGCCAGTTAATAGGCACATATGTTTGGTTTAGCGTTATCTTAATTACATACAATTTCATCGTATTTATGTACTACACAATAGGTACTGTTTCTGATTTCCGAACTAAGCTTAAGCTTGTATTTTGGAAAACAGTGTTCAGCCGCAGATGGTAATACATTGGTTTGATGTCTGAAAGTCGCTGCTGTTGACTTACAATATTTGTGTTAGAAAATTAGACAGTATAATGATAATCGATCCATAATTGCCGGAGATGCCGCGTTTGTAAATAGTAGATATAATATAGGTATAAAGTAATCAATTGTGCACCCAAAAATGTCATGTTATTTTTTTTTCCTATTCTGGCCAATTTTTACAATACAGCTTACCTAGAGAGGCGTTCATAAAATAACTATATTAAAGAAAATAAATTAACTGCTCTAGACTCTTCTAAGCTCTACATTTCACATTCGCAGCACGACTCCTACTGACACCCATTGCACTAAAATAGAGCTTAAGTGTCGTGCTGTTAGAGACTGTTTGTTTACTATCAAGCCTTTAGTATCAAAGATAACCTAATTGAGTAAATTAGAAATAATTACTATACAATCTATACTTATAATAAATCTGTAAAAGTGAAAATTCTGTACATTGAAAATATCAAAAAAATAAATGGCGGAGTGTGTTACTAGACCGACACCGAACCCAAAAGTGTGAAAAAAAAAATTTTGTCTGTCTGTCTGTTTGTTCAGGTATCACGCAAAAACTACCGGTTCGATTACGATGAAACTTGGTATAATTATTCTTTATTATCCTGGGCACCACACTGGGTAGTTTTTATCCCGAAAAAGTATAAACAATAAAAAACAAACTTAATTTTGCGGTTAAAAACTCATTGTTAAGAAGCGTCATCCACGCGAACGAAGTCGCAGGCACAGCTAGTACTTCATAACTTTATATGATGTATCCAACAAGCAGAATTGTGAAAATTCAATTCTTTTTTGATTATTTTCTGTTTAATTTGTATGAAATCTCTATTAAATAAGGGACTTTACGTTTGTTCGATTTCAAAAAGTTATAAAATAAACTACTTCCAATCTACTCCCGTTTAGCCGTTGTAGAAGCGAGACGGCGCACAACACTGCACATAGCAGCGTCTCGCCTACACGACGGCATAAGTTCTGCTTTGTGAGTTCATAGTACAGGCGCAGATAACGACTTTACAAACTTTTAATTACAGAAACAAACTTTCTTCTTAAAGATTTATTTAATTAAGCAATTCCTCTAAACAGCTCGTCGATAAACCCTTTTGACCATTCACTATACAGTCTTTGATCTAATACATCATCATTCGAATCACGTTATAAGTCTATTATACCACAAACTTCATCTAAAAACGTAACTATGAGCTGACCTTTGAGGAAGGTACATGAAAGGGATGTAACAAAAGGTATATTTTACTTTCCCTATGACCTGAGGGCATGAGCTTAATATAAGCAGACAAAGGAATATGCATAAGAGTAACCCTGTTAGCCAGAACTGGGGAACTAAAATGGTGCTTTTGCAACATTGTAATAATATTTAAAACATTTTGATTACAATATTGACATTCAGCAATTAATCTTAAAATCTTTAAGAATGATTATTTGAAAGATTAACATAATTAATTTTCAATAAATCTTTTAATTCATTCATGCAGAAGGAGGAGAACCAGGTCATGAGGCCTAGGTCCAGCAGTGGACCGCGATAGGCTGAGTTTTTATGACTTTCATCTATTCAACTCTGTAACAGTTTTCCAAATTAAATCGATAATTAGATATTATATTATCTAATTATTCATCGTCTATATATTATAACGACAGAAAAAAAATTCATTGCGTGATTCAGCAAAAGTACCACTTTAGGCACCCCGGTCAGGTCCAGAGGTATGTAAAAATAATGACATGCTTAATGTGTAGGAGACTAAAAGTTACATACAAAAGTGTTTCCTAGTTATGGTAGTGGGTGTACTTTACTTTGTAAAGATGCGTTTGAATTTCTGAAAAAAAAAAAAAAACAAATTTCCTCAAATAATTCATTTAATAGAAATTGAATACTCCAAAAAGGCTTACAAAGAAACAAGAAAAGCTTTCAATGCTTTCAGTTATATCTATACTTAATATATAATATTATAAAGCTGAAGAGTTTGTTTGTTTGTTTGTTTGATTGAACGCGCTAATCTCGGGAACTACTGGTTAGAATTGAAAAAATCTTTTTGTGTTAGATAGTCCATTTATCGAGGAAGGCTTTAGGATATATATCATTACGCTGCGACCAATAGGAGCGAAGCAGCAGTGAAAAATGTCACAAAAACGGGGAAAAATATTCATACTTGAAAGCTTCCGTTGCGTGCGCTGCGTTAACGGTTCGAGTTACCCAAAATATATGTATGAAAGAATTGTTTCTCTTTAAATGATCTAAAAAAATGTCTGCGACAGTATATGTCTATCTTTTAAGATTGACTCACTATAACCTTTTTTAAGGTAATCATTTGGTCGAAATTAATGCATTATTGCTAATTATTTGCTACAAACTAAAATTATCATTTACGCAGAAATACTTTTTTTTTAAACTTCTTAATCGCTGTCATAATAACAGAAATTGACGCGGACGAAGTCGCGGGGATCAGCTAGTTTTTTATATTGCTATAAAATTTTCGTAGGTCATTATAAAAATCCTTGCAGTCACGAAAATTGTTTTATTTATTAAATCTAGATTGTAAATAGGAAAGACATGTTAGCGTTTTTATAATCAAAGTAATACAGGAAAAGCTGAGCTCATACAATTACTACACTTTTGTGAACACCCTTGAAAGTTGCTCATCTGCGCACCAACTGAGCATCATTTCCTAACTTTACTCTTTCACACATTGTGGCTGAGAAAATATATTATTATAATGTAGAAACTAAATGGTCTGATGTTTTCTTTTAAATGTGTACTATGAAAAAAAGGATTGATGTACGAAATGTTTCAAACATAATATTCAACATTACTTTGATTAAACTTTGTATAATCCATTTTTCATTACAAACAATAAATTACAAAAGTTTATATTTTATTTTAAAAATGATTTAAGTACAAATATTAATTATTGAAAGTAAAACTATTTTCAAATGTATTTTTTTGTTTGTTTTTTTTTCTACACAATATAAACATCTAATATTTGCATAAACTACACGAAGTTAAAAAATTAATAGCTTCTTTAAGTGAACAGTAAGTAATCAACTTGCAAAACTACTTGTCTTTGTCCACTAACGTTTCAAAGCCCTATTGTATCTCTATCACATACGACACATCTCATCCTTTAACCAAAATAAACCCCATATAAGCTATTCACAATAAAACAAAGCGTATCTACATACTGTCCTCAACTTTGTTCAATGTCTGTCCTTCAAACAAATGAAAGTCAGAGGAACATTAGGCCGGGACTCCACCAAAGCGGAGACGAGACGAGCGGAGAGGAGATGTTTTTTAAACAACCAATAGAATTGCGTTATTGACACATCTCTTCTTCGCTAAGCTTCAGTGGAGATCGCTGTGCGGAGATTTATAATATTTGTATGGCGCGATGGAAGCGGAGATGTGAGCTGTGCGCGGACGACGCGCAGTGGAGACGAGAGATGCGAGCGGCGTGCAGTGAGCGGTGTCACCCTCCCCCCTCTTGCCCGCCAAAAATCAGCAGAGCTTCGTGACATCGTCTACCTTTCGTGTCAGAATGCGTACTGAGCACTCAACGCCTCGCACCCGAGCTGAAAAACATCTCTTCTCGCACAGCACACAGCACACCGCACACATCTCCGCTTTGGTGGAGTCCCCCAAACTGAAAAACATCTCTTCTCGCATAGCACACAGCACACCGCACACATCTCTGCTTTGGTGGAGCCCCGGCCTTATGGTATTGTTATAAACACCGCACTTCAAATCTTTCACACCGTAGCGGAGTATATCTTAAGTAAAGAAACTTGTTTGACAAGGATAACACAATAAAAAAAAAGAAGTCTATTCTTTACGATGATTGATGGTGTTATTCGAAAACCAGGAATTTATTTAGAATAGGGTAGATGACTAGGTATGAAAAGTCAAAATTTATTTAGTCCGCCATTTAGATAATCAAAATATAATAGACACATATTTTTTCTTTTCTCAAATAAATTACAAAATACGAAGATAAACCGCTGTAAAGTTCAGGAGTGGGGGCTTGCGACGTCATGGCTAGGTACAATTTGTAGTCAAACGTGACGTCACGCAAGAATTGTACTCGCTGTATCTTCGTAATTCTTTGTTTACGGGACTAAACAAAAAATACGTGTCTAATATTTTTTTTCTTATCTAAAAGATGGACATAAAAATAAAAATTAGTCATCATCCCTATTAAGTACATTTTTTTTCCAGCCAATTTTGACTCCTTGAATGGTGGTTTTAATTTTAGGTAATATTACAATATTGCTTTAAAGTTTGCCTATGGTTTATACATAACAGCCCCATTTTATTCATAACAGTACAATTGTACATATTGTACATATTTTTCTTTTTTAGTTTTAAGACAAAAATCTGGCTAAATACGTTTTACAATTTCGCTATGTGTATTACATACAAGTTTTTGCTCGTGAATCTCTTGCCCATTGCCTTAACCATCTTTAACTATAAATGTGTGTCCATAAGTCTCAGTAAAGATTTTCCAACGAATTCCCAGGCGTAATTCTGTTCATTCTACCCAATTGGTTCTTTCGAATGTAAACAGCCGAATTTTTTGGAAACTGTTCAACTTTCCGGGTTATTTACATAAGAAAGTACTAAGAAGGTTTTCGTTAAGTTCGACCTTGTGATGTGACCTCTTTAGTCTGTTTCGACCTTAAAGGTGCATTCTTTGCATACTAAATGTTTTGGCTTTGTTTTTTTGGATGAGCCTGCAAAGAATATAGAAAGCTTTTGCGAGATAAATGGCTGTAATTGGTGGTTTTCAGCATGTTTTTAAGGCCCTATTATGTATCCAATAAATAATTTTTAAATTGTTCGTTGAGATTCAGTATTTTTTTTGATATTATGTAGCTAAAATTCTATGGTTTTCCAGATCAAAAATGGTAATTAAGATACAAAAATCCTCGATAACATTTACAAAATAATAAATTATTTTAATGGTTAAATAAAATCGTTTATTTATTCATTCAATACATTTAAAACAGTGCGTGGCAGCGATGCTTTTCACTTTGTCTTTGGTAATTTACCTTTACCGTTTCTACATGTTTTTGCAATGGTAAAAAAGTATAATCAACAAATTTAAAATAAATTTAAAATGTATTATTTTAGTATCTTACACAAAGAAAAACAACATATTTAACATAAATATAAGCTAAAACATCTGTACAGTTCCGTTTGACTATGCAGTCCTTCACAGCATCTTTGATCTCAGTTAACGAGACATAACAAGCATTCTAGACTTGCAATTGTCTTTGACGCTCTGCTCTGTGGTTTCCGTACGCTTGCCAAATTATTTTGATTATACTGTACAACACTGATAGATGCACTATAATTGCTAACGAAATTGTCGTAGATTTCGACAAAGACTTCGCTGTAATAGTATTTGTCTAGTACGATAAACTGCTAAACCGTAATTAATATTATTATATGATAGCATTAGATACTTAACATAACATAGTTAGGCAGAGGTGTACCAATGTATACCCACAGTTCGCCGGTATATTTAGGTCCCATGTAATAGGGGGCGAGCCTATTGCCACTAACCGGACACAAATCCAAACTCCGACCTGCTACTGAGAATTTCATAGAGAAACCCAATAACATCTTGGTCGACTTGGGAATCGAACCCAAGACCTCTAGCGTAGCAGTCGCGCTTAGCACCACTAGGCCAACGAGGCAGTCATTAGATACTTGATCATTAGAAAGAAGATATGTTTGATCCGGGACAAGTTTGCTGGCAAGCCTATACTTCAATAGAAACATTTCTGAATGATATAAAATACGCTTCACATATCTAACAATTTTCGAAAACATCCGTTTTTTTTAAGTATAGAAACTGAAGTTCACCTTTCTTGTTTGATTTTGCCGCAGTCGGGTAATAATAAACATATACGAAACGACTAATTTAAATAACATTCTCGTAGCATTAAAAATACTCTTATCCTAATTCAGACTTCTTTTTAAATCAACTTCAAAGAGGTTATTAAAACAATGTCGACGTTCAGAAAACTTGGCACTCTACACAATTCTGAAGGAATAATTGAGCATAATTAAGTATTTAATTAGACGTTCCACAATGTTAATTAATTTCTGTATCGGCTGTTGCTAAGGGGCTAACAATTTTGTAATTAAGCCAATGAAGATTCGCAAGTAGCTTTGTTAATCTCATTTCAGGTCGTTGTTTCATGCCAACTTTGGGTTTTATTGGTGTCTGATGTATCTGACACCTGTCTTAATACTTCACAGAAAAAATAAAAAAAAATAAAATATGATTTACTAGTTATAGTTATACATAAATACTATTTTCTTACGACGTATCGCCATATCTCCGGCACTTGTTGGAACCATTTGAAATTATTTCCTTTGGCATCGATATTTTGTCTTTAAAAAAAAAATGGTCAACAGTCATCAGAGGTCACGCATTTCACACAGGTTGAAAATAGACAAGATCTAATTCAAGTTTATCACTTAAAATAAAAAGTACTGAAATATTATTTCCATGACCTTCAACAATTCTCCTTATATCACTTAACATCTGCAACAAATGGCTCTCAACAATTTTCTGAGAAATCGAAACACTGAAACACAAAAGATAATCCGTTATCAAAGCACAACACAGATTTGTAATCATCTAGTTTAATATGTTTCCTGAAAAAGTAACAAAAACAAACTTGAAAAATGTTTAATAATTATGTAATTTTTTTGCCCAATAAAT
Source organism: Autographa pulchrina (assembly GCA_905475315.1). Lineage (NCBI taxonomy): Eukaryota > Metazoa > Arthropoda > Insecta > Lepidoptera > Noctuidae > Autographa > Autographa pulchrina. The sequence goes on from FR997775.1 coordinate 4,321,075, forward strand.
GTAAAAACCTGAAAAGCATTGTCATATTAGTTTACCATATTAAAAGGAAAATAATTAAAATCATAATAAAATTGGCACGGATGAAATACAGAGAACAAACGCTCCTTCCTGTTAGATATCTAAAAAAAAACAATGATTATTACACGTGTATTGCACAGCTGTTCGTATTCACAAGCTCTCCATTGTTACAAACTTCGTAATAATGTACATCCATTAGTTACAAGAACATGACCCTTACTATGAGCTCTTAAAGCAGGACTGTTTCCTATGTGAGAGCGAGACGCCACTATGCGCAGTGTAGAGCACCGTCTCGCTTCCACAATAGCAACAGCAAAGTGAGTTAATATCCAAAATGTATGCTGCAAAAAAACAAATCCTGGCCATTCAAAGCGTGGGTAGTAACAAAATGAAGGCTTTAATTACTTCCATAAAAGTTAAATGTCAAATCGAGACGCGAATCGATTAGAAAGAGTAGAATTAATTACTTATGAATATTAATACCGACTAGTCGATATTAATTAATGATTGACGTAACTTCAGTTGACATTATCATCTGACCTCCTTCGTTAAAAGGTTAGTTTTTACTCGAATAATTAGTTGCTAGGTGGTAACTGTTGATATATAGAGTACTATGGTCCGGCCGCTGAGAGAATGCGTTCTTGACACATGTCAATTGGTCTTCATTTGTATGATGAATAAAAAAAAACGTGTTATATTAGTCATTTTAACCTGGCATAATTAGTAGGTGTGAATGATATATGACGACCTCCGTGGTCGAGTGGCGTATGCACCGGTTTCAAGGTGTCGCTAGCTCTGAGGTCCCGGGTTCGATCCCCGGACGGGTCAATGTAGAAAATCACATTTCTACATTGTCTCGGGTCTGGGTGTTTGTGGTACCTTCGTTGTATCTGAATTCCATAACACAAGTGCTTTAGCAACTTACTTTGGGTTCAGAACAATGTATGTGATGTTGTCCGCATTTATTACTTTATTATTATTATTATATTATTCGTTTTTAGGACGTAATAAGTGATAGTAAATTATTTGATGATAAATGACGCACTGAAGTTGTATTTACCTGTTGACCACAACCTGTCAGGAAAACAGTCTCTTAGAGGCTGGACCACAACTAGAACTTTGGTTTGTTGTGTACTCGATTACTAAATCACCACCAAGAAAGTTGTTTTTTTATAAACAATATGGATTTCTCCTTTTCCTACTTTTAACGTGCAAAATATAACAGTGTAATAAATAACGATGAACCATTTACAAGAATCTAAATTAACTTCGCTTTTTTAGTTTTCAGTAGAAATGAAAGATTTTTTGACACAACTGGATTTTTCTTCGCTCTATTGTTTATAACAGTAATATTAGTAGTACTAGTGGTAAAAGACTATCTTTTTACAAAAGGTTTTGGATAATATTAGATACACACTATTTCACAGTACATATTGTCTTACGTGATACCTACCCCCATGTAATACACACAACCATATGTGATATATAACCTAGGAGGTATTACAAAGGTGTAATGTAATACGTACTGTCTTACGTGATACATACCCCTTGTGTATTACATACTGCCTTATGAGATACATCATCATCATCATCATATCAGCCTGTTGCAGTCCACTGCTGGGCATAGGCCTCCCCCAAGGAGCGCCACAGCGCACGATCTCCCGCCCTTTGCATCCAGTCACTGCCAGCTGCCTTGAGATACATACCCATTGTGTATTACATCTGCCTTACGTGATATATACCCCCTATGTAATACATACTGCTTTACGTGATACACACCCCCTATGTAATACATACTGCCTTATGTGATACAAACCCTCTATGGAATTTAAATATTAAAGTAGTTATATGAAAAATACTGTGTAGTAGATTATGTTACATAATTTACTGATAATAAACGAGTCCTAACATACTACACATTACCCTCTCTTTTTCATTTTGCGGTAGTCGGGTAAAAGATACCGTACGAGATTAGACACTGAATTTTCAATCTCTTACCTAAGAACGTCAGAAACGTTTATCCTGTAATGTTTAACTTAATATTTCTTCGTAAAATATTAATAAACTTTTATTGTTAAGAAACGTACCACGAATTTCGACTCAACAAATATCGTGGGTGGATAATGTAATACTGTTTCAATATCATCTAAATATAGAAAGCCCAAATTAGTTGTTGAATTAGGTTAGTAGCGTATTGTGGTTTGAGACGCCAACGTAAAAAGTTATGATATTGCGTATTATTACGTTTACTTTGAATGTAAAGATTACGTTAAGAAGTTAGTTCCTTAGTTACACTTTAGAAAGTGGGAAATTTTGGATATGATAATCAGTTATTGTGGAAGCGAGAAGTTATGCTTGAAGAGGTCGTAGTAAGTGCTTTGTTGCTTTAGCAAGTTACCTTTACTAAAGAAAACTTTCAAGTTTATATTACTTTAATGAAGATATACACGTAATTTAAATAACGACCCAATCGCGTCTAGTTGATATGTAAAATGCATAAAAATTTTTGACTCTCGTTTGGATATATTTTCTTAGCACTAAAATCGTTACATTATGGTATTTCATCTTCATCATCTCCCGAGCCTTTTCCCAACTATGTTGGGGTCAACTGCTAGTCTTACCGAATTCAGCTGAATACCGTATTTTACATGGAGCGACTGTATATCTGACCTCCACAACCCATTTTACAGGGAAACACAGTATCCCATAGTAAGACTGGTTCTCAGAATTGACTTAACGATTGCCAAAGATCTATGTATGACAGCCGGGACCTACTGTTTAACGTGCTTTCCGAAACACGGAGGGGTTATAAATGGTCATCCCCGTCACACATCCCATCCACGGACCAACCGCAGCGAGCGCGGCTTAACCTGTATTATCGGTCAAACCGTAGATACGGCTTACACTTAGCCACGAGCCCCTCCGTGTGGTATGGTATGTAATGGATATATAGGATAACACTACAGAAAACAAACGACTGTCTTCTCAAAACCGACTTCTAATTAGAAGTCTGTTAAACGAACACGGACTAAACTCTCCAGTTATTATGTATGTATATACTTTGCAAAATAAACCTTCAAACAGCTCTATCTACTCTACCGGGAATACAGTTGTTTGTACTAAATGCATACAAACATTTACATGATCACAATCCGGCCCCTAGCGAATAATTCAGGGCAATACAGAAATTCACATTATTGACAATAACAGTTTAATTAACATTAAACTTTAATGCCTCGTTCACACTACGTGACGTGTACTACCATGGAGTTTATGCATGAGTACACAAGTGTCTGGGCGTGAGACAATTATTACAACACACAGACAAAAACAGAACTGTTTGTCATTGCGGAAGCGAGACGGCGGCGCCCTACTCTGCGAGACACTACTACACTTTAACAATGGCAGCAGTCCTGCCCTGTCCCAGTAGTAAGCACATTTACTATTTTTTTTTTTTTTTTGGTAGTGATCTTTGCAGTTAGCCTGAGCGCAGGCTTTGACTGCTTCACCGGACTTTAAAGCACATTTACTACTTGATGATTGATTAAGTGCAACATACAAAAATGGTAGTACATAGTTCTATATAAAATTCAGTAATTAACTGAATCCAGTGAGACTGGAAATCAACATAATTTCGACTAGGCAGAAAAAGACACCATCTAGCAAAACAAAAAAAAAAATTACAAATTGGTTGGAAAGCAACGGAGTTATGCGCGAACAAACATAAAAAAAAAACAAACAAAAAAACATACAAACATCCGAATTGAGAACCGCCTCCTTTTATTAAAGTCGGTTAAAAAGAGAAGCAAAGTAAACAGTGGAGAAACTAGTGTTCAATATTTGTGTCATAATATTGGCTGATTACTAAAACGCAACTCAATTTTAGGTCGCTCTTAATTCTCGTGTCGTCTCTGTCACTTTAACGTGTAGAGACAAAAAAACATTTGAGAAAGTCTAAAGTTAGATTGCCTTTAAGTTTTCGGAGGTAAGTGTCGGTGTGTACACACAGCTTAACAGTTTGGTTAACATTAAAGTTAAACCAGAAACCGTAATTAATTATTAGTTGTTTGTCGAATACAATATTCAAAGTTTACTTACTAATTATAATATCAGTGCCTGTACTTTAAACTCTTGAAGTAGGACTGTTGCCGTTGTGGAAGGGAGACACCGCATACACTGCGCATAGCGGCGTCTCGCTCGCAAAACGGCTAAAACAGGACGCTTTAAGAGCTCATAGTAAGGGAGCAAGTTTGGGTGTTGTGTAATTATATTAGTAAAATTGTTTGTTAAGGTAAACCTTGATAATTCGTTACTCGGCCACTTTTGTCAATTAGCTTTATTTAAAAGGGAATTTTAATGAGCGTATTTTTGTTCACAAATTTCAATCATTTTATAACTGAAATAGGAATGGGAAAAAAATAAAATATTTACTTGAAATTCAATCGTTATTGTCGATACTTAAATCTAATACAAGATATGAAATCAATTTTGTCTTAAGTACTAATAAAAAAGGAAAGGCATGTTTTAATATCTTTCGTGTGAATAAGTAATACTTTATGATTTAGATGGTATTTTATTTGCTAAGCCCTTATAATTCGCCAACATTGACTAAAATCTGAATACATAAATATTGATTGGCTTAAAGGAACGTTGACTTCAACAAATTATTAAAATATATTGGTTGGGTGTTTATATACTGGTTTTATGATTTCAGAAAATCTGAAGTTGACATTACGTGGAAGGTACCTATCTATACTTTATACATTTTATATTAAATAACACTATGTTTACAAATGAATAAATGATTATGATGATGTAAACAGTGTAAAATATAATACTAAAAATGTTCTTAATACACATAATGAAGCAAATAATAATATTCAGTTTGAACTTGCTTATTTCTGAAACTACCACCGGATTTGAAAAATTCTTTTCGCATTTGGAAGCCCAATTTTCAAGAAAGCTTATAGTCTAACAAGCATGATACAAGCAGACTAATTAACTGTATTTTTAGTAAAAAATATAATACACTTAAATATAATAGCATTATACCCATACCTATTTATATTACGTAATAACAGCCTTAGGTCCAAATTATAACAGGAAGCTTCCTTTAAGGACAAAATATTTTAATTGTATATTAAGACCTAAAAAACAGCTGGTACCTGCTGGCCGCAAATAGAGCCGCAAATGGAGTTCTTTAGAGGAGGCCTTCACCTTCACTTGAGGAGGGGTTCATGCAACCGAACAATTTTTTTTCTTTCAATTGCATTATATACAACTAGATTTTAAATACACCATTAATTTATCCTTTCACTTCTATTCTTTAAAAAAATGTAGTATTTAAGTGAGCATGAAATAAAAGGTTTTTTATTTTTATTTATTTATTTATTTATTATTAAGACCAATATAATTAAATTCCTTTATTATTTTACTTACCACCCACTCAAAGCACAAAGAACAATTTATTTAAGATATTGTTTGTTTCTTGTTATTTTACTTTAATGACAAAGTAAGCTTAATCTTTCATTCCCACGCACGAAAAGTTTGAAAACCCAGGATTAGATAGATTCTCGAACTTTGTTACCAATCTCATTATAGTTCTGTGTCCTTTACAAAGTATATAGGATCCATTTAAAAGTAATTAAGAAGATAAGAATGCTGATCACTATGAATATGAAAACCATTAGAAGTCGATTAATGTAGAATAAATTCCGGAAAATACTGTCGAGCTTTTTAGTTCCACTGTGTGAGAAGATTATACAATACTTTTAATTAACTTATAGTTTATGAGTTATGTTTATTAGGTTTTATGAGGATGATTGCATTTGTTTAAAAACATTTTTAAAAGAGGTAACACTGTTTACTATCATCATTTTTTCAGTTTTGTTAACAGGTACATTCATAAAATCGTAAATGAATTAACGAAAAAAAAAACATGTTGTTATTTAATACAATTTAATATAGGTAAGTAGTTCTTCTGCTGAGTCCTATTCAATATAACCAAATTAATTTAAAAATAAATGTTTTTAGTAGATTTACATAAAAATATTTTTAACGGTAAATGTAAAATCAACATAAAGATATTTAAATTAAACAAATGAAGACATCCGAATCAAAATATCTCTTTTTACAACCCATCAACAGACGTAATTTCACGAAAGTCGGTAAAACCGAATCCCTATGTAATTAATGTTATAATGAAACACATTAACTGACACGTAAACCGTATTAATGGTGACATTAACACGTGTCTATTTCTGTAATCATGGACTGACGCAGGTCTAGCCGACGTCATCATTATCAGAATTTCATATTTGGTCATTCTGGATTGGCGATGTTTGGTGCAAGATAAAAAAAGGAAGAGTTTACTTATAAAAAACTATGTTTGTAGAAACGCCTGATTCTGTGTGTATCATAAATGAAGCACACTTCATATGATCTGTGTTTAAAAGGTATATCCCATCTTGCCCACTACTTCCATCTCGCACTCAATTATCTTATTATATACTGGTTTGAGTGATTTCTTAGGCTGTATTTTCATTATTGTCTTCCTACGAAAAGCTTGATAAATTAAAGGACTAAGTTTTTCTGCTCAAATAATCTTAGGATATGGAATTGTCTAGGAACAGTACAGAAGGTTCTTCCGGTTTTTTTTTAGTTTTACAATCGAAAACAGAACCTAAGTAATAATATCGACTAAGCATTTAACAGTCTCAAGAAAATGCCCATAAAAAAATAAGATTAATTATCAAAATCGTTTTGATAAGGATGGTAAGATAATTATTATTAATAACTGTATCTTAATCAGATCCCAAATTTTGGAATCCAGGTTTCCTCACGATGTTTCCTTCACCGTTTGTCAGAAGTGTCTTAGAATAATTAAGAAAGTACATATAACTTTGAAAAAGCCACATTGGACTTGCCTGGGTTCGAACCTGCAACCTTGTGCATACAATTCCGTTCATTGAACCGCTAGGCCACCGCGACATCACAACTCTATCTCATTAAAAAATATTTAAAAAAAACATGTATTCAAATAATATTCTTATGTAAAACGCCAAACTCTCCTAACTTAAACTAAACATAATATGATTACATGTATCTGTTCGTACATCATGCCCTAACTCGTTCGTGATTGGGTCTCGTAGGTTTTTCCCACTCAGTGGTAACCCCAACATGCGCAGAATCACAAGTAATAATATACGTGCCTAAATTAAAACAAATGATTGGGAAAATAATGGAAGCCCTTGTAGAGTAAAAATCATACTTCAAACATTTAATTTGAAGACATTTATAGCGGCCCGTAGACCTACGTAGGTATCTATAATTTTATGCTATGTAAATTTTGTCGTTAGAATATATATGTAGGCGTTTTTTTTTTACTTGTAATTTATTTTTTATTATTGTTTTTTTTTTATGTATAAGTTACGAAATATATTTTAAGTGTTCTGCCTCTTAAATACAGATTTCCGCTGTCTTACAAAAAACCTATCACCAACACCGACCAAAATATCTATCTCAAAACATACCCAAATTCCTGGTTGTTTGTGAATAGGTTCATTTACTTAATTATACTAACACGTTTGCATCCCCTAGAGGAATGCGGGTTTGCAAATTTTCTAATAGCAGTAACGAGTCACATAATTCGTCATAATGAATTTTAACATAAAAAAACTCAATATCAATTTAAAATGTTTTTTTATTTATTAAAAGTACACATCTAGTTATCCACTATTTCCAAAAAATATAATCAATAACATAAATATATTAAAGAAGTAGGTATACACAGTGCTTACGAGTGTTGAGCTTACAGTACAGAAAAAAGCTTACTTCAGCTAGTTATTTTAAGTGAAGTAATTTCTCATTTAAAGATTATTCTTTTTTCACCGGAAAATAAAGTTCAACAAAACAAACTCAAATAGGTACGAGTGAACTTTTGTACACTTAACATAAGCCTGCACGCATATGTTCGGTAGTCACATAAACAAGAAAATTCACCATAGGCTTGAAAAAGCACGAACATCACAAAACTGCTCATTGATCATTTGCACATGTGTTTCCGAACGTGAGACGTATATACTAGCGAGTGTTAGCACATGAGTAGATAAACGGAACAGAGGCAAAGCTTCTTAAGAACGTGCAAAATTGTTACCTATTTTGTTAGGGTTGTCACAATAGGTGAAGACAAATCAAACAAAACGTTTTTTAAATAGTTTTAATAGTCAGTATAATAGAATATATAATAGTATGATAGAATAGTTTACAAATTACTTACTCTAAGAATTTTCTTTTTATAATTTTTGTTTTTTTTTTTAATAAAAAATACCTACCGTGTTGTACAAATTACTCTCTTCTTATTATAAAAAGGATCATACAATAAAATAAAGGTACTTGCTTGAAAAAGTAATAACCAAATATTTACTTACCTAATTGTACTCCTTGGGATAGTTAAAGTATGATATATTTTTGTTTTCTCTATTATTATTCATACACACGGTACAATAAACAACCATTATTATTAATATAATACCACGTTTTTACAACTAAACTTATAAAAACTTAAACTTGCAACTAACAAAACAAACAGCGTGCGTCGGACTGACCCTTAGATTGTACACTGGCTGTGCCAGCGTAAACTGGTTTTTTCCAGTCTCGCCGCGTATGTGACAAGCGGCCAGTGGTCACGCACACATGCCCCGCGCGCTTGTGTGCGTGCAACCGATTCGAGCGGTTGTTCGAAGCTTTGCCTCTGTTCCGTTTATCTACTCATGTGGTGTTAGTAACCGTTGCCATTAGGTTGCAGCCAAAGTTTGTTTCTGAACTAATATATATCCATATTTCACCGGAGGGTATGCAATGCAACGAGACAGTTGTCATTTATCAGGTATCACGGATGATATTGGTGCATAGAAACGGACACAGATTTTCAAATTATTTTATACTGTTTGAACCCTTGTAAGATTCGGCAATAAAAATTGATTAAAGTTTTAGTTATATTGGTGGGTTGGCGTCTTTGAGTATTTTTTTAACTTTAAATTGTAATCGCAACGAAAAAGTTTAAAGTAAAGGTGCGTATAGACTATATAACATAACATGTTTTTGCTAATGTGGACACTGAATGTTATAAAACATTTTATTCTTAAGTACAATATTGTTTTATGTTGCAAGGTTGAATAACAAGGTTGCATAATGTGAACGTCTTATAAAACATATGTTACATTGTCTGTACGCACTTTAAGACATTCTTATTATTCTGAAAGCTGTAGGGCTAATCATGTCAAAAAAAAACAAGATAAAACAATCCTATTAAAAGTGGAGGTATTTCTGTTCGCCATAAGTCCTTCCTAAAGAAATGTCGTCATTGAAAAGTACAAAGGTTTTTAAAATAAGTCCCTGAGGTAAGCACGTGACTCGGATTGACATTATCTTTTCCGATGACAGTGACACTGTCGTCATTCAGCCTTGTCGAGAAAAACAAGATATAGGGTTAACAAAAAAATCTTTAATATTTTTTTGTAAAAAAATAATTATTTTAAATCAAATCAAAAACTGAAAGGAAAGTAAAAGTTATTAGTCGTTTGAAGAATTTGCAGAAAAAATTTGTTCAGTTACTCCAAAATATGTTTACGTAATATAAAAATACGTACGTTTGTATACGTATATGTCTAGTCGGGGGATTAATCGGGGGAAAAAAATAAAGAATAAATAATTTCTTACTATTTAGCTCGTTTTCGCAGTCGGGTTTAATTTTATTTTATTTACCAGCAGAATTTCCCACTTCCAGTCATTTAAATCTACGGATCCACGATTATCACGTGGGGTCCAATTTGAGCCTAACCGCACAATTTGCGGTCATTTTGTGCTAACTGAACAATATTACGGGCGTATTTTATTTTAATTAGTTTCCAATTATTTATTATCAGCTTCACCTTTGTTTAAAACTGTGATATTTGAAATCAGAATAAAGGAAATTGATTTTAAATCGGTGTTGAAATAAAATAAAATGTAAGTACGGACATATTTTTTAATACTTTTAACCATTATTCGTTCCTAATTATTTAATGGAGGAAGAGTTTTATAAATATAATTATATACTACTCTATAAACAAAATGTATTAGCTTAAGAATAACAGACAGCTAAAATTATATATTTTTTTTTAATAAATAGAATTAAATCATTATAGAATGAATTTAGAGTTAAATTCTGCCTATACCTTTATTATGTTTTGAATTAACGTTGTTTGGCAATAATTTATTCTTATTTTTATTGCGTTATAAAGAAGTCTCAGACTTAAAATAAAATTAAAAAAGTAAAAAGCAAGAATGAACCAAATCATTGGCAGCGGTGGGATTCGAACCCACGCCTCCGAAGAGACTGGTGCCTTAAACCAGCGCCTTAGACCGCCCGGCCACGCTACCATGTGCTGTAAGATCTGAAATACCTATTTCATAGCCATATCTTACGTCAAAGAGGTAACAGAAAAAAAAAAAGTTATTTTCGTCTTATCTGTAACAGTTTATAAATACGATTATTTTAGGTTTTCTCGCAAGAAGATTTAAATGAATTGTAAAGTGAAGTCACGCTGTACACTCACTATATTATTATGTTGTGTAACACAAAAATTATGCTTAATTAGTAAGTCATCGGAATTTCATTTAAAAAGTAAAAATTAAAAAAAAGGAATGCTTTATCAAGTAACTAAAAACAACTTATTATTCTGTTATAAACACTTTATTTATGGAGGGGCTCGTGGCTAAGTGTAAGCCGTACGGTTTGACCGATAATACAGGTTAAGCCGCGCTCGCCGCGGTTGTTCCGTGGATGGGTGACCATTTATAACATACCGAGACCCCTCCGTGTTTCGGAAAGCACGTTAAACAGTAGGTCCCGGCTGTCATACATAGATCTTTGGCAGTCATTAAGTCAATTCTGACAACCAGTCCTACTATGGGATACAATTTAATGCACTGTGTTTAACGAAGAATATACAGGCATGAACCCGAAAGTATACTAAAGACAATAATTCAAATGGACATTTTAAATTCCTTTAATGATTTTCACTCCTGGCCATTTACAGTGTATGATTTCGAAACGCGAGCCTATAGACAGATAGCAATATTGATCGCCTCTATTTAGGCATACCTGCCTATACATCTCTCATTTGTACAGGTCCGAATTGAGGAACGTTAGGGGTGCAAAAGTGTTATCTATACTATATATCTATACTAATATTATAAAGCTGAAGAGTTTGTTTGTTTGTTTGTTTGGTTGAACGCGCTAATCTCAGGAACTACTGGTTAGAATTGAAAAAATCTTTTTGTGTTAGATAGTCCATTTATCGAGGAAGGCTTTAGGATATATAACATTACGCTGCGACCAATAGGAGCTAAGCAGCAGTGAAAAATGTCACAAAAACGGGGAAAAATATTCATACTTGAAAGCTTCCGTTGCGTGCGCTGCGTAAACGGTTCGAGTTACCCAAAATATATGTATGAAAGAATTGTTTCTCTTTAAATGATCTAAAAAAACGTCTGCGACAGTATATATCTATCTTTTAAGATTGACTCACTATAACCTTTTTTAAGGTAATCATTTGGTCGAAATTAATGCATTATTGCCAATTATTTGCTACAGAGTTTTATCAACATAATATTAACTAAAATTATCATTTACGCAGAAATACTTTTTTTTTAAACTTCTTAATCGCGGTCATAATAACAGAAATTGACGCGGACGAAGTCGCGGGGATCAGCTAGTAATATTATAAAGCTGAAGAGTTTGTTTGTTTGTTTGTTTGGTTGAACGCGCTAATCTCAGGAACTACTGGTTAGAATTGAAAAAATCTTTTTATGTTAGATAGTCCATTTATCGAGGAAGGCTTTAGGATATATAACATTACGCTGCGACCAATAGGAGATAAGCAGCAGTGAAAAATGTCACAAAAACGGGGGAAAATATTCATACTTGAAAGCTTCCATTGCGTGCGCTGCGTAGGTTCGAGCTACCCAAAATATATGTATGAAAGAATTGTTCCTCTTTAAATGATCTAAAAAAATGTCTCTAACAGTATATGTCTATCTTTTAAGATTAACTCACTATAACCTTTTTTAAGGTAATCATTTGGTCGAAATTAATGCATTATTGCCAATTATTTGCTACAGAGTTTTCATAATATTAACTAAAATTATCATTTACGCAGAAATACTTTCTTTTTAAACTTCTTAATCGCGGTCATAATAACAGAAATTGACGCGGACGAAGTCGCGGGGATCAGCTAGTGTTAAATAAAAATGGTTTTCCCAAAATCTGTTGCAGTCAGTGACTTTTTTAGGATCAGTCCAGTTTTGAAAAATAAAAAAAGCGGAATTCGTAACGTTTTTAATTTTGTTGTTATAATCATTATATGTATGGTTTTATGTGTTTCATAATTCTTTTTTTCAATTTCTGACCATAAAAATGTGTATGAGCAACTAATTCTAGCTCCTTTTCCTGTAATGCTGTATACCCACAGTCAAACCATTGAACCGGTTTCGTTAGATGTTGTAACATGTACACGTGCTGTAAAATATTAATAAATAAATAAAAAAACTTACATAACAAATTCCCTTTAACTTTATATAAAACCTTTTTGCACCCTTGCATCGGTACCCCGTAAATAGCCAGTCGCAGGTAGCTACGTGCGTCCATTGTCCCGTAATGGACCGATTTCACAACCACAGTGAAATATCGAAGCGATTCTAAATGAGAAAAGCACGCTTTAAAAACTCTCTGGCTTGGAGTCACAAAATAAATGCTGGAGTGCTTTATGCATAGACTTTTAATTTTCGATAGTCGAAGGTCGAATTTTTTTGATTGAGAATGATTTTAGACACAAATAAGATTGGAACTGTATCTAATTAAAAATAATGTTTAGAATATCTTATGTAAGTAAATAGGTATATAGGAAAATAAAGTCTTTAGTTGATATAAACAATAATAATAATAATAATATGCCGGGACAACTCACACACGGTTATCTGATCCCAAGCTAAGCAGAGCTTGTGTTATGGTAACCAGACAACTGATAAACATACTTATATATTACTAAATACATACATATTATAGATAAATTATTACACCCAGACACAGAACAAATGATCGTGCTCATCACACAAACATTTGTCCTGGGTGGGAATCGAACCCACGACCTCCGGTATAGCAGTCAGGGTCACTAACCACTAGACCAACAGGCCTGTCAAAGAATGTGTAAATAGTTTTGAAAAATTTAAGATTGAAATTGAGTATTGAAGCATACTGTGGCTTTCTTTTTTTACACAAATGTTTTTATTTTGAAAACTACATAAGTCGTTTGAGAAATTCAGATTCAGTTATTGACGCCTATAATTTGGTTATTCACATACATTTTCAGAACCTCCTCTTAAGTAATTAAAGAGTTTATAACGAACAAGTATTCAGTAAAAAAAAACAGTTGAATATAAAACACTCGTTCATTAAAATAATTGCAAAGTTTACGCAAGCTTCAATAATTCTAAATGCGAGTGAGGTTGCGAAACAATAGTTACCAAGTTATATGAAATGTTCAGTTATTTTATATTTAATTCCAAAGGTTTTATTGTTTAGCTATTATGACATCCTGTTATGCAGCAGCCATTCTCAGAATTCAAAATACGTAACCAATATTCACATAACCCAAAACACTATCGCATAACCCAATATTGCATTAATTACGATGTTATGATTACCATTTCATTGGAATCCCTGAATACTTTAAATTCCGTAACTCGGCACTATTATCCGAAATTACAAACGAACTACATTCCTCGAAAACACAAATAACTGACAAATTACATGGCCTTTCAAAATACACACATTTAGCTTATACGCTTTTTAACCGACATCAAAAAAGGAGGAGGTACTCAATTCGACTGTATTTTTTTTATGTTTGTTAGCACAGAATTTTTGACTGAGTGAACCGATTTTGATGATTCTTTTTTATTTGAAAGCTGGTGGTTCCCGTGTGGTCCCATTTTATTTTGGTTCAGTTTTGACAGTGGGATCCAAGAGAAATAAATATAAGACAAATTTTGAAGTCGGTTTTTTTTTTAGGTATAATTATTAAAGAGACAACGACTACGGGCTCGTGGCTAAGTGTAAGCCGTACGGTTTGACCGATAATACAGGTTAAGCCGCGCTCGCCGCGGTTGGTCCGTGGATGGGTGACCATTTATAACATACCGAGACCCCTCCGTGCTTCGGGAAGCACGTTAAACAGTAGGTCCTGGCTGTCATACATAGATCTTTGGCAGTCGTTAAGTCAATTCTGACAACCAGTCTTACTATGGGATACTGTGTTTCCCAGTAAAATGGGTTGTGGAGGTCAGATAGGCAGTCGCTCCATGTAAAATACGGTATTCAGCTGAATCTGGTAAGACTGGTAGCCGACCCCAACATAGTTGGGAAAAGGCTCGGAAGATGAAGATGATATTAAAGACACAACGACCTTTAAGAATGTCTTTAAAAACTATTCAAGTATTCTCAATACAATATCTCAAAGTTATGCCTTACTTAAGAAAACTTAAGTAAAACTTGAGTGCATTTACCTTAACTTGAAAGTTGGGCGCCATTTTGTTTTTTCTTATATTTGTGGACGTCGCAGACTGCAGACACATTAGTTAGAGACAGGTGTTTGGGATGAATCGTAAAGTTGATGGTTTTACGGAACCTTGTCAATTAGTGATGGTCCAGACGCTGTTATAACATGTGCTCTTCATTGCGAGAGATGAGAATGTTGGTTGTGAATTGTTTCGATGAAATATTACAATGGTTTAAAATAATAAACCCGAAATTAATTTAATGGGCCATATTTTTTTCTGAACATTTTTATGTAAAAGACAATGCTTAAAAATATTACATTGTTAATATAATTATATAAAATAACCATGGTTCAATCGTTTTTTGAGAGGGAACACTGGCTTTAAAAACAATGAGCGATACCAATATGTACCTGAAGATGAGTTTCCATACTAAACAAAGAAAGCTAACGACATGATAAATCGTTTATTTTTATTATATCCCCAATACAAAAAAACTACGGATATATACCTCTCGAGCAATAAAGAATAAAACCTTGAAATTGATACAACATTTCCGCATAAAGGTATTGTATCCATGACTCGCTTGCGAACTCCCTACACGCTTCTGTCGACAGCTACAGACCCTAGGGAGACCCTGTCTGATCCCCACACAAAGCAAAACCAACCTTAGGATATACAGAATAGGGTGGAAATTCATTAGTAGTGTTGTTTTGTTAGTTCCCTCCGAAATAACGGGACAGCTTGTCTTCAACTAAATGAGTGACGGTAACATCGTGTCGGGTATTTGTATTGCGGTTACAAAGTTAATAAAGGAGAACAAATTACGCTTTTGTTTTTAATAAAAGGCGGTATTTTGATAGTGGTTTTTGTGGGTGAAACTTTAGAATACAATACAGTACTTGAGATCAAAATCGTTTGGAAATAAATGAAATAATTTATGTTCATTGTTTGTTTTGATTTGATGTTCTATCTGCGAGTTCAAGAGGTATGGCTAAGAGGATCCTCTCAGAAATTAGATACCCGACTCCTGGAATACCTCCTACCTATCAGAAATCTGCAGTCAGTATTTAACCTAACTGATATATCCCTGTAATTGAGGTTACAAGAAGGCAGCGCTCAAGAAAGAGGTCTGAAAAGCGCGAGTAGTAAATCCTCTGCTAGTAAAAAATAAAAGATAATTGTACCTAATGTTTTCGGTGAAAAATTTATAATACTTAAATAAATTAAATATTTATTTTCAAAAAGTCAAACACAATTTTTCTATATCAACAAATATATATAAGAAATTAATTATGAACGTGTTTCGTACATAGTTTTTGTGTAATACATACGTGCATAATTTTGTATAATTGTGGTTCTGGAATTACTGCCGGAAATTCCTCACATTTGTTATCGAAATTATTGAGAAAGATTATTATGTAACTGTTAATTAGCTGTTGAACAGGAATTAGGTAAAGCTTGCCATATTTGTTGTAGAAAATTTAAAGAATTTTCAATTGCTGTTTGAACAATATTATGATACCAAAATAAATAATTTCGAATATATAGGTATGTATACCTACGTATATTTATAAACATATTCTTTCATTCCTATGTAAAGTACATAATCATGAAAGAAATAGGTAAGTGAATAGAAATAACATTTTAATGTAACGAAAATCTAGTATTCAATACAAGTTTTCAACGAAAACAAAATGTTAAAACTACATAAAATATGTAAAGGAAAATCAACAACGAATTCAGCGAACAAGAAACTGAGAAATGAACGAATATTTTACCTCAGAAATACATTATAACTTTATTCAATATTCTCTCCCATTTTAACAAATATGATCCGTTAAATCCAAGTCCTTGAGTTCAAAGCGGAAACTTGAACGGATTAAACGCAGTCAAAACGTTTACACGACTAAATCACTGTTGATTCATATTCAAATTGTACGCGACTGTACAGATGTCGGCTGCAACGTTTTGTAAATCGATATTAACATGAGCTCTATCTGTATGCGATGCGAATTTACTTTGTGCTCGGATGTACACATAAAGGTGTGTCTACACGTGACATGCTGGTACGGAACGATCAAAACCCCGAATGCTGTGTCAGTTATTCTTTTTGATACGAATTTTAAATTCCAATTGAGAAGATACGTTCCGTTTTAAAACTAAAATCTATACTAGCCTTTTAAATAACAAAAGAACGTCGTCGCATTTAATATTTAGATTAAAGATTTGTAAAATTAATTTGACAAAAAATCTTTTGTATTTTTCTAAAACTTAATTAAATTAAAACGAGACGAAAAAATCTACGCGTCAACAACTTTACAATTCTTTCTGAAGTTGCTTAAATATTCATAATGATAGCCGTGCTTTCCAGAAACATGTTGATCAACGTTCGACTTCCCCAATTTCGTGGAAGTCATAAAAAAATGGACGTATTCAGTTACGGACATAAGGGACATTATCAAACAAACCGCTAAAATAATGTTAAAACGCCTGAAACTAACGGAAAACTTCCAGGAAGTTGTATATGGCAGGTAAATTACTCAGCCTTTTCAGAAGCGTAAAAGTATAAAGGATGCCTTTAACTAAAAGCCTTTCGCACACAATCGACCTCCGAGCGCGTGCAACCCGCGGCCCAGACGGGACGACGAGCCCACTGTGCGAGGGAGACAGAAAACAGACTCTCAACGCGTTAGAAGAGTACAGAATAGTGATATTGACCTTGCGAGGACTGACGTCATTCGCGACCTAGCTGCAGCTTCCCTTGTATTCGTGTGTCTATGTGTGCGTGATCCAGACCCTGAAACTGTGTATGTGGGTGCGTTTTCCTCGAACTTGTAAATGTAAGCGTGGGGTGCGTATGTGTGAGTATTCCCGTGTTATTACAGAGTTTCGTGCAACAGGCGGATGTGTGTGTTGTGACATTGATTTCTCGTCTGAAGCAACAAGCAAACTACATTGTTCATGTCATGTCTTAAGGCAAGCATAAAGACTTTATTCGTGTAATATCGCTTACTTAGTAGTGTTAGTTCGGTCTCAAGGGAATTTGTGACTGATGTATTAGTTGCAAAGTTGGACTTAAACTGTCCACTTGTTAGCGTTTATTGTTTGGCCGTAGTACCTTTATAAATTGTATACACCAATAAAGGCAAAACTTATGAAAATTTAAGGTTTTTATTTAACACCTTGTTATTCTGTCTTTTTTGTTTATGATTTATTTATTTATTTTAGTTTTAAATGTTACACAGCTAATAAACGGAAATAAAATCTGACGAACTGTTTGATGGCGAGATCAATATTGTGTAAAGTCAAAATTAAACAAACATTTTATTAAAAAATTACTCTACCTACTCTTTACGTTCATAGGTAGATAGACTCATAACATTTTTTGCTGTATCGGACACGGGATGACTATTGATTATTCAGTGTAACTGTGATATGCACATAGCCTTTAGGTTTCTCGAATTTTTTATTTCAGGCAAAATATAATGCTTCGGAAATGTAAATGCTTTTTTAGTTTAGTTATTTTCTGACAAAACATTTTTTTTAACGGGTTAACTGTCCCGCTAGTAGACACAATAGTTAAACAATGGAAATGTTCATATGTGACTCACGGGACAGGGAAAGGGTTAAACACACCTCCATACGAATAAAATCTTGAAATTTTATCTCACAAGCGTTTTAATTTATGCTCCGAAAAATTCTTTGTAAAAATATAAAATTTTAGTCACATTTCTTTAAAAATGAGTTTGTTTTTGTAAAATACATATTTATTTTAGTCATTTTAACACGATAAACACAACGTTCCATTTATTTATATTGTTAGTTTATCCCTGGGGTTAGCTTAAATGCAACAAGGGGATTATAATGTTATCATTTGAATTTCAAGCAACAATTTACTAAGCATACATTTATGCTGTGTTTTGTTTTATCTTATTTTATTTATGTTTGTGAAAACATATGGAATATGAATTATTTTACTAAAGAATAATGACTTTATGTTGCATTTGTGTATTGCTGGTACAATAGGTAGGTACATAAACGTTTTTTGGTTTGGATTACGCGTGGTTAGCTTCTAGTATTACCGGATTTAGTTTAATCCCATATTTGACTATGTTTTATCTATTTTTGTGATCTCACATACACGAATTTTTGCATATACATTGTACACACATGTTTTAGCAAATTAATATATTATTATCATTATTAACTGGAAAACCGTCAGAACAATCTTTTGTGGATTATAAAAATGATTGCCTACACAGGCGTCGAACCTGCAGTATGTCGAGCACAGCTATCATGGTGGCTAACTGATCACTCATCTATCTCTGCAGTCTATTACGTTAAGTAAATAAAAACCGGCATTAAGTAAATGCCTTTGCATACTAAGTTAATGAAACCCAAAATAGTTTACTCTTTACTTAGTCTACATACATAGTAGATGAAAATGTTTTCACCTAAAAACTGCATGTTTAAAGGCGAGTGCTTTTTCCGTACATTTTCACTAAAATCACTCACAAGGGTTCACTCTACTATGCAAAAACTTGAAACCTAATGGAAATAGCTGTTTTCCAACCATTCTTGATATTTCAAGTCTTGGTACTAGCAACAGGTGAACGTGTCAGGTGAATTCTTGGTACTTTCAAGATGGATTTTCCAAGTTTCTGCAAAGCAATGTTAAGTGAGTATATTTTATGAAACAATGGTATTTACTAAGCTTTTCTTTGTATGTTTGCGTCTGTGACTTGTGTAAAATACACAAGTCACATTTTGTTGATGCTCTTTTGTTTTGTTAGTTAAGATCCCTTTGATACCGAATGCGAGTGTGGAGCTCCCAACCAAACCATGTCCCACTTGTTTAATTGCCCAAAGTCCGTACACCTGCACTTTGGAGGACTTAAAGCACGCAAACCATGCCGCCATTTATATCGCAACATACTGGGTCCATGTACATGTTCCAGCTTGAATCTACCATCGACACGATAAGAAGAAAAGAAGTTAAGAGCAAATATGTGCTAACTAGATAACAATACATTCGTAAGGAATTGGTACTAAAACTTTCGTTAATGCTTATTTGGAGGGTGCAAAAAACATCATGCAAGTTGCAGTACATTACCGGCTATTATCGATTACTTTTGAAACTTAAGCCACGAGGCACCGCAATATATGCGAGATATACTTGCATGACATATCTCGCATCGTCTGAAAAAGATTTAACCCTAAGACCTTAGTTTAGTACTGTATCTAAGCTCAAATATCTTTCTACATGTGCCAGAAAGAGACAAAAAAACAGTCAAGTGCGAGTCGGACTCGCGCACGAAGGGCCCCGTACCACCTTTGTAAGAGATCCCCCTTAATATTTATTTTATTTTGTTTTTAGTATTTGTTACTTTAGCGGCAACGGAAGCAAATAAATAATTTGTGAAAATTTTAACTATCTAGCTTTCGCGGTTCTTGAGATACAGCCTGGTGACAGATGGACGGACGGACTGCGAAGTCTTAGTAATAGGGTTCCTTTTTTACCCTTTGAGTAAGGAACCCTAAAAATATTAAGATATTGACAACAAATAATGAATGTATGTATATTATTGACTTGACGGGCCTGTTGGTCTAGTGGTTAGTGACCCTGACTGCTATACCGGAGGTCGTGGGTTCGATTCCCGCCCAGGACAAATGTTGTGTGATGAGCATGATCATTTGTTCTGGTGTCTGGGTGTAATTTATCTATAATATGTATGTATTTAGAAATATATAAGTAAGTTTATCAGTTGTCTGGTTACCATAACACAAGCTTTGCTTAGCTTGGGATCAGATAACCGTGTGTGAGTTGTCCCGGAATATTATTATTATTATTGTTTTATAAATCTAAAAGTTTCTGTATTTACCTCCAAATCTTTTACATAACAAAACAAATATCCATCCATCACGGTCCAGACTCTTACTAAACAAACAGCTGATACAAGGTTTTAGCGAAACTTATAAGTGAATTTAAAAACTTTTGTCACTTTTGTATAAAAGAAATCGTTTTCCGTGAAGCTGGTGACAGAATTTGCTCTAAAATATTGTCAACGGGGAACTCTTGAAAGGTAAATAAAAAGTTACTCAGAAAGAGTGTTACTTGACTTTGTTAATCTAAAGGTATGCACCTAATATTAATTGATCTAAAAAAAAAGGTAAAATTCCTAACATAAAATGAATTAAGATTTTATAAGTAACACAGCAGATAAAGCTCAGATGTTATTTAACGTATAGGATTTTTATTTCTCCTTAGGAAATTAAGACAAAAATTAGTTACATAAACATATTTAATGTAAAAACTAAACTACAATATTTTAAACAAGCATACTTCAGCTATCTGCTATTTATTT
The DNA here is from genome assembly GCA_905475315.1 of Autographa pulchrina. NCBI lineage: Eukaryota > Metazoa > Arthropoda > Insecta > Lepidoptera > Noctuidae > Autographa > Autographa pulchrina. Next base: position 4,342,056 of record FR997775.1, read on the forward strand.
ATTATCAAAAGACATGCACAACATAACAGATTAGACAAAAGCTTTGTACAGTTAAAGTAATACACAACATGTAAAGAACATAATGTGAAACATTAACAAAAGATAAAATATTCATATAAAACAAAAAAAAAAACAGAACTAAAAAAAAAGAAAAAAAATGTCAGTCATTCATCATCTCGCAAAATCTCAAACACTCATAACACGCTAACATAACACGCTCATAACAAGCAATTGCTACTACCCTAAAACTTTAACAGCTTCTTAACTAAACCTCACTAAAAAAGAAAGTGCGAAACAAAACACATCACTCTGCTGACTTAATCAACGTCTGGCGAACTTACAGTGGACCGAACAATATATATTAGTTCAGGAACTGCGTAGGCATTAAGTAATGAAACTATGTGCGTGAAATTACTACCGAAAAGAATCAATATGGGTCCTTTAGGTGTATTGGTTCGGTACAAGGTCACGAAAATTAGAAAATGAAGGCAGTGGGGAAGAAAATGGGATTTAGTAAATATAGATAGAATATCATGAAACAGGTCGAATTCAATACATGTTTGTGACAGATATTCATTAGATATACGTACTGCAAAAAAACTTAAAAGAAAAATGTTTTTAAAATCTGAAAACATAATTACATGCAAAAAGATTTGCATGATAATTATTACAATGTTTCTGTTCGAGAACTTAAAATTAATGTTAGGAATAAGTAGCAAAATAAGTGAACATATGTTTTAAAACCAAGGAGCGTTTATGAATAGATCACAGCAGCTTAAATAGAGGGAGAGAGAGAGAGAGAGGGAGAGAGATAGAGGGAGATAAATCGTGCGACAAATGTTAGCGGTGGTTTCAACAAACAGCAACTTATTAGTAATAAAGCTGTATAGTTCCAATATTCGAATTTTATAACAACCTTAAAAGTATAATTGAAAGTGTAACCGTCTATAATTTTAACCTTCAAACACGTAACTGATCCAATTTACCTTGTAACAATGTTGTCAGTTACACAAGGTAAATTGAATCCGTTAAGTTCGTACCACAAACTAAGTTAGCTTAGAACTTAGACTATTGTTTTATAAGCTCTCAGGTATACTAGAACTAATCGTTGTACACTTATCTTACCCTTTAGACCTTGTTCAATTTCGTTCAAGCACTATTTACTGGCAAATTAAATTGACGTAAATAATACAATATGTTAAGTGTCAAATTGTTGATGCGAAAAACTGTAACAAACAAAATTAGGCCCAAAATGGTGAGCTTAAATTTTGTAAACTAACTCTATACTAGGAGTATTTTTCACCCCTTTTGGATTGATATACCCTTTCGGTAACACCCTGTATATAGAATTCGATTGTAAATGGACTGCTTGATGCAATTCGACTGCTTCGAGCGGTCGGCAAAACAAACAAGCGGGTGGCAAGCGCACGTGATGCATGAGAGCAGTCGACAGCTCGAGCAATTCGTGGACGAAAAAATCGAAAACTTTAGATAGATACAAAACTACTGATACGATTTTTTTTAAATATATAAATACAGTTATTTGGCCGCTGGTAAATATGACCAATAACATAGTAAAAGTGATTAAAGATAAATTCACAAATCCGAGTCCCCTCTAGCAAACTTAACAGTTGACTGAAAATGACATAATTTGCCTGATAATCTGCATCCCCGCTTGTGGAAATCAGATTAATTTGTCGCTTCGTCTGGCCAGATTGTTCGAGCGGTTGACCTCTTTGCATTTGCAGCTGAATCCAATCAGAGCTAACTAGGCAATGCCTAATGGTAATTGCCAGGAATATTAAGGAAAAATTAAACAACAGAGTTTAAAATCGTTATTCTTTTGATTTAAAACCAAACTATTGAAGAGACTTAAGTACCGCTAAAGGGTTTATAATATAATATAAATATAATTAAAGAAATTTATAAGAAAACTCTTGCCCCAACTGCTTCTGAGAAAATCTTAAATCGATGTCGATAATTGTCAAAGGTATAACAAACATGCCTAAAAACATAGTCGAATTGAGAACCTCCTTCTTTTCTTGCCTTGCTTGTTGAGTTATTGTATTATCAATAGACCTCGTCGACTGAAACGTCAGGTTATCTTTGAAATCATTGTGGAGAAGCAGACTATATAATTAGTAGAAAGGTTTCATATTTGAACTAAATATATTTGAATTAATCTACAGAACTACTACTACTACACTAAATACCGCGGTAATTACTATTTTTCTTTTATAAATAGTGCAATTCTTAAGGATTGTTGAAGGTTATGTTGACATAGCACAATATAAACTATCGTCAAAGGAGCATATATGATTAGATGATTATAGAGGCTGGTCTGCTAATATCAGAAATGTGATCTATTATTATTTTAATACTAGCGGTGCCCTGCGGTTTCATTTCCATTTATACCGAATCCGCATAAAAAATATATTTCTAAAATAAACGGCTGTCACTCTTTATAACATTAGTAGCTATCTGCAAGTGAAAGTCTTGTCAAAATTGGTCCAGCCATAACAGAGATTAGCCAGAACAAGCAGACAGAAAAAAGTTAAAAAAAAAAAATATTTTCTGATATGATCTGTATACGGTTTCATATGCATTTAGTAAAAAGCTGTTATGTTAGATTACAAACAGACACTTCAATTTTATTTATTGGTACAGATGTCTAGATTGAGTTTATAGCAGAAATATAAACAAGAAATAGATAATTGATTATTAGAAAGTAATTGCTTGTTGACAGTTAATATTTATCGAACATAGTTTTTCAATTCAATTAGGTTCAGTCCGTTCGCAAAGATGGGTAACGTAGTCAATTTTTTTTGGGAGAATGAAGCTGTAGAGTGAGTATCCCCTGGAGTATTAAATATTATGTCTTTATGATAAATACAATGCACCAAATACTTTTATCGTGGTGATACTTGAAATCGTGATAGTAATTTCGTCAATTTAGGTGTCAGGTAAACCATGCTGGTTTTTTTCCTTTTTCCTTCATCCTGCCTATTGCTCCGAAATATCCTCACCAGGACACTAGCAGAAAAGGTAAAACCTATCAGGGTTAGTCATTTATATAGATATTATTATTTTAATCGAATCTCAAACATAGCTCAAGCACTATCCTACAAAGTCTGCCGTCGTGCTACCTCGCTTCCACAATGGCAACGGTTCTGCTTCAAGAGATCATATTTATTTTTATTAATCACTTATTTTTATTAATTGATTTATTACTTTTCAGAGGCATCAAGAGCCCCGAAGATTACTTCTACATCAGGACCGTGGGGCTGGCCATGAAAATCAAAAGCTCTTGGCCTATAAAGGAGTTGGGGCACTATGAGTCGCAAACTAAACTACTTATGATGAGAATATTTTATGTAGTCCTCAGCATTGTGTCATTGACTTTAGGGTTCATGTACATTAAACTACATTTCAGTAGCCTACCTTTCTTCGAGTTGGGACACTTGTATATTTGTATGTTGATGAACCTCGTCTTTTTTGTAAGTTTACCAACCAAACATCATTTTGTTGCTTATTGAATGTTTGACGACCTCCGTGGTCGAGTGGCATTAGCACCGGTTTCAAGGTGTCGCTAGCTCTGAGGTCCCGGGTTCGATCCCCGGACGGGTCAATGTAGAAACCAACTTTTCTAAATTGCCTCGGGTCTGGGTGTTTGTGATACCTTCGTTGTTTCTAAATTCCATAACACTAGTGGTTTAGCTATTTCGGTTTAGAGCAATGCATATGATGTTGTCCTCATTTATTTATTGGTTGTACTACCAGAAATACATAACTTCTCTGTAAGATCTTAGGTTTGGAAGTAGATGTCATAACTGAACTGATTCCGCACGTCGAGAATCCTACATCATTTGTTTTGTAATTAATGTTCAAAATAACTGGCTTAATAATGTTGTTTCTTAATAACACCATAACACTATTGTTTTTATATTTTCAGTCCAGAATCCTTACTTTGTGTCTGAATCAAAGTTACCGAGACGTGGCCACAGATTTTCTTACAAAGTTTCACCTATTCTTTTTCAAAGACGATTCGGAATATGCTATGAAGGTAACACATTCCTTGCCTTATGATTGATTTTAAATAATATAAGTAATAATATAAGTATCTTCTATCTTAATGTATTTCACGAAATTAAATTTACCTACCTATTATACTTTTTTATTATATGTTACAGACTCACATACGGATTCACCTGATTTCACATCGCTTCACTCTGTGTTTGACAGGCCAAATGATATTCGGTATTTTAATGTTTAATTTTGTACCGATGTACAATAACTACGCTGCAGGCAACTACAAAAGTGGCGCTACCAATGTCTCCTATGAACACTCAATTTATTATTCCTATCCATTCGATGTGACATCAAACTTTAAAGGATATGTTTTTGCAAATTTAGTTAACTGGTAAGCGTGACTTTTTGATGTTTATTAATAAAATGAAATCGGAAAGGCCACACAGGGATTGCTTGAAGTAGTTCGACTGCTTGGAGCGGTCGAGAAGAACAAAAAGACAGCGGGAGGCACAAGTGACTCGCGAGCTGTCGACAGCTCAAGCAGTACGTCTACGTTGAACACTGAATAACTGCTCGAGCAGTTCCTGTAACTTAAATTCTTCGGCTTAAATGTTACTGGCTCGTTACAAAGAAAAAAAAAAGGAAAAATAGTTTTCTTCAGTGCTTTATTTCTCTTTATTTCTCCCTTTTTGTACATTATTGTTGGATATAGTTATTAGCCAATTCGTTTTGTGATTTAATCACTCGTCATTTGTTTTTCAGGTTTATCAGTTACTTATGCTCCAGTTGGTTCTGTATGTGTGATCTTTTCCTATCATTGATGGTATTCCATACGTACGGCCACTTCAAGATCTTACTTCACAAACTACATACATTTCCAAGGCCAGCTAACGCGACAACTATGTTTGTAGGAAATAGCAAGTTGAGTTATGAAATGTTTGATGCCAACGAATCAATTGACATTTATGATAAGTTAACCGACTGTGTTAATTATCATCGGCATATTGTAAGGTAAGTAGTTTGTTTAAAAATATCTTATGTATAATACTATAGTAACTATCAAGTAAAAACATGCTTGAAAATAGAGTTCGTTGGTTCGATTCCCTCCCAGGGCAAATCAATATGATGAGCATGATCATTTGTTCTGTATCTGGGTGTAATCTATTTGTGTCTATTTTATTTTATTTTACTTTATTTGGGAAACAAACAGATATAAATTACAATTATAAGTATGATAAATAGGTATTACAGTATCCAGAGACAGTTTCCACAGATTAACAAACAATCATTTTTTTATCTCAACAACAGTATTCATAATGTATGTCTGTATTTAGTAATATTTATAAGTATATTTATTAACTGTATGGTTACTATAGTACAGGTCCTGCCTAGTCTGGGATCAGATGGCCATGTATGCTGGGACTACCAAGATGGAATATTTTATAATTACATTAATATTGTTTATAAATGTGCATTATTTGTTTTAGTTTCACAGATAGAATATCTAGTGTGTTCGGTCCAATGCTGTTAGTGTATTACATGTTTCATCTGACCACCGGCTGTTTACTACTGCTTGAATGTTCACAAATGGTGAGTAGCTTATCCTGGTATCACGTATGTGTTAATGTAAAAGCCTGAACTACGGTAAATCTTAAGATTTTGTGGATGTCAATCTGATTATATGTTTTTTTTTTATGTTTGTTTGTATTATCTGTATATTTACCTATTTATGTTTTTAAATCAATATCATTGATTTTAATTCCAACGTAATTGCGTATTCTCTAAAATTGTATTTTTTTATTTAAGTCGGTTTTTAACATTTAAGAAATCAATTATTATTAGCTAACATACTGTTTTATTTTCAGACGACGGCCGCTCTTATTCGTTACGCACCCCTTACGATAATAATATTTCAACAATTAATACAATTGTCAGTCATTTTTGAAATTATTGGTAGTACGGTAAGAGATATTTTATGATATAATTGTAAAACAAAGTGCCCCGCCGCGAATGATTGTCCTACGCGATAAACTAAAAAAAGGACCAAGTTACATAATAATATGTTTCCCGTAAATCATATTACTTACTATAAACATGCAGCGGGATAGTTTAAAAGTTAATACTCTAAACTTTTACTCTCTGCGTCACTAGGTGTCTACGCAGTACATAGGTTTAGATTTAAAGAAATTTATACTAAAAAATACAGTCACTTACATGAGAACATAGTTACACAAAAACAATTCTGTTCGTCGTCACACTAACTAAACAATACACATTCACAATAATCAAACAATATTTTAACACTTAATTAGCGATAATATACTGAGCAAGTTTATTTTTGAATACATTAAATTAGTTAACACTTTTGAGGGTTGACGGTATTTTGTTATAAATCTGTGCTCCTTCAAACGTGATCATCGACTTGCCGTAATTTGTTCGGGGCTTGGGTAGAACGAGAAAACTACATAGTTCGGCGCGTACTATGGTTGGTAACTTTATGTTTCGTGAAGTATATATTAGTGTGGACATTCCTATTTAATGTTTTATGAAAAAATATATAGAACTACATAGCAAATGTGATACCTAAATGACGTGGTGGTGAGTGGCGTATGCACCTTTTTCAAGGTGTCGCTAGCTATGAGGTCCGGGGTTTGATCCCCGGACAGGTCAAAATAGAAACCAACTTTTCTACATTGCCTCGGTTCTAGTTCCATAACACAAGTGCTTTAGCTACTTACTTTGGGTTTAGAGGCATGTGGGTGATTTTGTCTGCGTTTATTATTTATTATTATTTAAAAAATGAGTGTTATTTCCAGAGTGACAAGTTAAGTGACGCAGTGTACGAGCTGCCGTGGGAGTGCATGGACTCCAGGAGCCGAAAGATGATGTCTTTCCTTCTCATGAATGTGCAGGCGCCGGTGCATGTCAAGGCGTTAGGCGTCGCTGATGTTGGCGTCACTTCTATGGCTACTGTAAGTACCTATTTACACAAACACATTGGCATATTTAAAAAATAAAGACTATATTTAATTTTGAAATACTATGTATTATACTTATTTTATGGTGGCATCATAACTAAGCATAGTTTTTAACCATCTTCAAAAGGAGGAGGTTCTCAATTTTATTACGTTTTTTTGGATGTTTGTTGCAACTGACGAGATCTTTGCATTTATGGATTAAAAAAAAAACAACCTTTGATGATTCATGTACATAATACCTTCAAAGTACAAAATAAATTTTATTTCAGTAGTTTCTTTTCTAAATTTACATAAAATTAATTATGATACTTATTTTCCTTTTCAGATTATAAAAACCTCGATGTCATACTTCACATTTCTACGCAGCATGTGAATTGTATAGTTTATACAAGGCATTGGATTATTGAAAAATGCCTTTATTTCATCTACTTGTTTTATTTTGATTTCATTTATTTAATTATTGATCAATTTAGTCATGCTATTATGTCACTATGTAGTGGAATATGTTTTTTTTATAGGATCACACAGTTTTAAGACTAGCACATTATAACGCATTTTTTTTACTCCTGACACTGAAAAATATTCCACTAGTTTGGATAAAATTATTTAAGTTTTCGATCTTATTTATTTATTTATTTACTAGCTGCTTTGTACCCGGCATGCGTTGCAATGCAATTTTTTCTACCTAGCACCTGCCTACTACCTACCTACTACTACTAAAAATAGATAGTAGCCGATTCTCAGACCTACTGAATATGCATATAAAATTTCATAAAAATCGGTCAAGCCGTTTCGGAGGAGTATGGTAACTAACATTGTGACACGAGAATTTTATATATAAGATTACACACCTTACTTGTTTTGACTTTTCTCTCAATTTATGTTTGTTTATGGTAATTGGTCTAAAAATAAACAAAACATTAGTATGCGTGTGATTAGTATTATTTAGTACCCATTTTCCCTTTAATTCTCACCTGCATTCACAAACTGAAATAAAACTACTTTTACGGAGTTTTTCGCGGTTTACATTCAGATTTTAGGTCCCGACGTTTCGACACCTTTGCAGGTATCATAATCCGTAAAAAGTAGTTTTATTTTAATGTCTAACATTCGAGTAAATCTAAAAAATCAATAATCATTTACGGATTTTACTAACCCTCTCTCTGTACCTTAGGTATTAGTTATTAATCGACCCATGACGGGGTTTGGTTATAAAGGCGGTGTATAGCAAGAATGTACGTATTGAGAGAATTAGCTATCATATCTGAGTTTAAATCAAAGCGATGTCTAACTTTTTTTTTTACTTATTGTAAAAATAAATAAATAATAAATAAATAAATAAATGCGGACAACATCACATACATTGCTCTGAACCCAAAGTAAGTAGCTAAAGCACTTGTGTTATGGAATTCAGAAACAACAAAGGTACCACAAACACCCAGACCCGAGGCAATGTAGAAAAGTTGGTTTCTACATTGACCCGTCTGGGGATCGAACCCGGGACCTCAGAGCTAGCGACACCTTGAAACCGGTGCGTACGCCACTCGACCACGGAGGTCGTCAACAAAGAACTGATTGGACTAAAGAGATTTTTATTTTTTACACCCTGTTAGCAAGCCACCATCATTGACTACAAAAAAATTTGGGACTTCGGTGCTTTTCCAAATGACGTTGGTTCCATTGTGAATCTAGGTTTATGAAGACCAAGGTTCAAAGCTATGTACTATGAAAATACTTTGACCTTGGGTAGCTGACATCGGTATATTTAATGAGGCATTATAGAATCATAATAAATTAATGTTTAAGTGGATAATATGTTTATGTTTGCAAACATTGGAAATGTGCTCTGTTATTAGTTGAAAATTATTTGTTTATCAGAAAATTAAAGAATGAATTAATAATTGTGGTTAGTAATAACTGGTTGAAACAGTAAATAATAATATGTTTTGGAATTCTTATGTCAGTAGGTAGAAAGATAATGGTTTCAAAAATTATTATATACTAGCCATATGTCACGACGAGCATTTATCACAAGGCTAGCTCACTTGTTCCGATTTTAGATTTCATCATCATCATTGTCAGCCTATAGCAGTCCACTGCTGGACATAAGCCTGTCCATTTGCACGCCACTTAGTTCTATCCTCGGAATTAATTTAAATAAGTTCTCTTTCTCTTTCTGAGAAAATTAAAAATGTAGAGACATTAAAATTAAAGTTAATTGGTAGATGCCTGATGCCTAATGTCTTTAAACCTGCAACATTGTGCAAATAAATTCATTAATGAAACCGCTAGGCCACTACCTCATACGTAATTCATAAAATAAAACACTCAAATATTATAATCATGCAAAATTTTATTCCCATAATATCGAGAATCTAAATCACCATGACATACTTAAAACTAATTTATCCACATTTATAAAATAAATACAATTTAAATTTCATGCTTCATTTGTTAAGATTTAGTTACATACATAATGTATTATCCTACATTAAAAAAAAAATCTATAAACATTTGTATAAAAAAAGAATAAAATATTGCAACTAATTTATGGCATATTATTATATCTGTACCTTAAAAACCTTATTTTTTAAGGAAGGTAGGTCTACTTATCCACTATAACATAATTATTTTATCATTGTCTAGTTTCGTATAAAGAAAGCAGGATTTAACTAGTACCAACATTTTAATAGCTTTTTAATATCCACTAAAATGTATAAAAATGGTTTAAAATTTTAACTTGATCAATACATTTCATTTACTTTTTAGAACTCATGCCATATTAGTAAGAAAGTACACTGTATGACAAAATAACAGCCAAATGAAAATGCCGTTTTCATGCAAACAAGACAGTGAATTCCTGCAGGTATTTTTTTTTATTTAGTAACTTTGTTTGCCATAGCAGATTCTAATAAGTTGTTCATAGTTGTATTTTTCAATAGATATATTTATTCACTTAAAAATAAATTTTGTAATTCTAATTATCGATTCTTTTCTTCATACGATAGGTTACCATAACAATCGTGTAAAAAAACAACTTTAAAGTATATCTTTAAAATTTACCATTTTATGTCTGTACATTTTTATTTTGAAACAAACACATCTTATTTTAACTTACTTTTCCATTTTATTATTTAGAAGTAAGGAACAAAATATCATTTTCAACCAGCCAATTATTATGCTCGCAAGTGTAAGTGTACAAGTCACAGACATTTACATGCTAGCATTTTCTGTAGAATACAGTGTAAAAATACCTGTTTAAGTATAAAAAACGAGGCTATTTTTTCATATTTAGTCTTAAGAGTTTTAATTCATTACCTTTCAATTACTCTCATACGATTAAACTGTGAAAATATTATTAAATGAATTTATTCCAAAAAGTGTCGACCTATTTCTTTATATACAAAAATATAATTATGTTAAAATAAAAGTCAACTAAGGTTAATTTCAGTAAGTAAATAACATTACTTAAAAAAATAAGCTAAACATTGATTTAAGAATGCCCATTTGAGGGTAGAACTTGAGCTAGAATAATAATAAACATAGAAACTACTTGCATTACTCGTCTCTCATTTAAAAGTATATGTTTCTTAACATACTTTAATTTTGTATATAGCATTTGCTTTCTAACCTAAAAATAATCTCAAACAATAACGCTAGGTGGCGCTGTTTTTAATTTTCTTTTTAAAAGCATTATCTAGCAAAGCATTTATCGCTATCTATGCAATATTTTTAAGTACATAATATAACTGGAATTTCATTATTTAACGAAAAAACAGTTAATCTTAATTTTTGAAATTCGATATCGAACAAAAACGGCTCGCTTATACATTCAATTTTGGAACATGATCCAAACATCATTCACTTTGTATTTTTGTAGAACTAAACTATTTAAGCAACCTTTTTTAACCTGTGAATGCTCAAGAGACGAGACATAACCCTTAGCAGCAAGCTTCGCACCTAACAAGGCCGACCTCATCACAGTTCATACATTTGAGGGCCACGAATTCTGCAGTGAAATGGTTTCGATGGAGACTCTTCTTGGATCCTTTGCAGATCCTGCACGGCAGGAGCCGGAAGCCGCCGCACATTTGGCAGGTGTTGCAGGCGTCTGGGCTCTGGAATCGAGAGATTTGGAGTTAGTGGGGATGCAATATGGCTATAACTATGCCTTCAATTAAAAGAAGGGAAAACGTTGCTCGAACGGGAGTAAGGTGTACTAAATATTAATCTAAGTTTTTCTTCATTGCTGATAAGTAGACCCAGAAAGAATGAATATTGATATGGTGTTGGGGTATTTGCTTGGTATAGATCGGAAAAATTTAAAGGCTGCAATAAATATGAGATGGTGATATTATATCTTTCTTCAAAATATGACCCAGTGTATCTAGCAGAATATACAGTAAATGGCTCTATGATGACCTTCTGTGTATGACATGGAATAACGTCAAATAGTGATAACATTGATTGACTGACGCTTAAATAACATAAAAGAGAAGGTTACATTTGATACGCCTAAAGAAGATTTACACCTGATTATATCGCCTTTCTACCCTACAAAATTTAAAGGTTATCCCAACCAATATTTATTACAGAAAGGTGCTTGTAAATTCCTACTTCAACCTTTTATTTCGAAGTCTGTTTGTCTAGACAAAGATATAGGAATTTCAGCGTGTCTACGATAATTTTATTATAGGTTGAGAGACCCCTGATTTGTGTATTTAGGATTTAATATATGCTATTCCTCGTCTAGACAGTTCTTATCCTACTAGTATCGGGCATAACTTTTAAAGTCGATGGAATGCATACATGATCCATTCGAAAGGATATCGAAACTTTCCTTTTGTGCAAAAGTGCTAATTTTGCTTAACGGGAATTAAGAAGAAGCTTCTTGAATAGATTTTAGTTTAGTTCGTTCGTTAGTGATGGTAATTAACTTAAAATTAAATCTGCTATGTCTCTAGTAATCACTTGTATTTTTTCATTATAGTGCAGTATTGTCATATATCACACACATAATATATGTCACACACATACAAATACGAGTGCTGTTTTTTAAATGTGTTTTATTTTTCTGCTTTATCTACAGGAATAAAAATGTCTTTGGTTACTTTATTTAGCCTCAAAATCATTCCAACAAAAAGTATATTTCATTGGAACCACATTTATTTTATTTATTTGATTCTTTCCATTTTTTATTTACTTCTTCTTTCTCATTTTATCTTCATCTAACAGTCAGCTCTACATATTATTATTTCTCCTTCTCCTTGACAAAATGCAATAGTCCTACATTCCATAGCAAAATTGATTCCGCTGTTTTCTCATACATTGTTCCACCCACCGGTATAGGTAAACTGTCTTGGATGTCAACATGTCTCCAAGACTACAGAGTTCCGGCGGTTGCCACGAGCGCTGACGTACGAAATGGAAACTGCATTTTTAACTGAGGTTTGTATTGTTTGTATTGTGTGTTGTGTATTGAACTATTGTTTTTATGTTTGATACTGGTTTTAAAGAAAGGTTTGTGTGTTGAAAGTTGAGCGTAATTAGGGAATGATAGCTTTGGAAATTCGTAGATATCTTAGGTATCAGAATTCTCAACGACATCGTTGCAGACCGAGAAGAATGTGGAGACACCACTTGAGTTCTACCAAAAGGCATGGCCTATCCTGGCTCAAGACAAAAGTGCATGGAAGAGGGATATAGAAGCCTTCCCAATGCACTGGGACAAAGTGGGCTAATTATATATTAATCATTGACAAGCTTTCTACTTTTCGTTAACGTTAACTTTCGTCGTTTCGTTCGTTACTTATTTTGGTGAATTAATTTTAGAAAAAAATGTTTTAAACAACTTTTTTTTTATTAAATTATTATTAATGTTCGGTGTAATGTTAAAGACAAAAATAATTAGGTATCAAGAAACGTGAATATGTATCAAATTCACAGCTTGTTATCTGTTTGTAATAAATTAAAATTAGAGAGTTTTATATCATAAGTATAAATAAATTAGATGTTGTAACAGACGTGGAAATTTTAACGTTATGTAACACATTTTAATGTTTTGTTTTGAATGTATTTTTAATACTTTCATATTGATATTGACATGGATTTTATTTCCACACCTGTCTAACATTCTGGTAGCTTTGATCCTATAGTAGTATGCAACTAATACTGTTTATTTGCTATTATTTGAAATTATAATGGTAATGACATTACTATTTTTTAACCTACTCCAAAAAGGAGGAGGTATTCAATTCGACTGTATTTTTTTTATGTTTGTTACCTCAGACCTTTCGACTGGTAAACTGATTTTGATGATTCTTTTTTTATTTGAAGGGTGGTGCTTCCCGTGTGGCCCTATTTTAATTTGGTCTAGTTATGACAGTGGGATCCATAAGAAAACCATATAAGACTTATTTTGAAGTTTTTTTGTAAGAATTATGTATAAGTATAAAACTATTTTGTTTTTTCTGAACGAAATAATCTGTGTATGTGTAGGTAAAAAAATTAAATAGGCAAATTTGAAATACTTCTATTTTAGAAAGAACATTCCGTATCAATATTGAAGAAGAAGACATCATTAAGTAAGCATAGACTAGGTTATTTACACGTTTAGCAATACGCACACGTATCTACTTTGTCTGACTCAATGAAACCTACAAGATCTTGAAATCACCCTTACAAAGAAAATTAACAACTCCAATGTTTATTTGCGTTTTCAATACCAAAACAAAACAAACATACTTATGATGAAACCAGTTACTAAGTGAATGTAGTTTTTAAGTCACCTTTAATATTTTTTGTATGTTTTTTATCATGACATTATATCTCTTGTCTGTAAATTTATTGAGCGAGAGACGAAGTAATGATTTATTAATCGCTTTTTTAATTAATGTATAAGTACCACCGGCTTTTTGTACGTGTACAATTATGAATGTATTAATTAGTGGATATTAATATTCAAGCCTGACTTTTTATTGCTATTATTGAAATGAACAGTGACCAAAGTCTTCTCGTCTTTGAGATGAACGAAAGAAAAAGGAGTACCAAGCACAGTATGTGTAAGTGTCGTGGTGGCCTAGTGGTTCAATGAACGGATTTGTATGCACAAGGTTGCAGGTTCGAACCCAGGCAAGTACCAATGTGGCTTTTTCAAAGTTATATGTACTTTCTTAATTATTCTAAGACACTTCTGACAAACGGTGAAGGAAAACATCGTGAGGAAACCTGAATTCCAAAATTGGGATCTGAAATCGCCAATCCGCAGAGAGCAAGCGTGGTGATCAATGCTCGTGCCTTCTCTATATGGGAAGAGGTCTGTGCCCAGCAGTGGGACGTTTATAGGCTGGATTATTATAAGCACAATATGCATACCTGAGTTTGACTCTGCAGACGTAATAGGATGACAACGGGACATTTATTTAGGTTTCGAGACTAGTTTAGTTCTTTTTTATTTCGTCCTTCAATTCCATTAACCAAAGTTACGTGTCAAAGCAACAAAGCAACTAGGCCAAATGGTTTCCATTACTTCTCACATAATATCTAACGAGTGTGTGACACGCTATTGACAAAAGTAATGAAGATACATACTGAAGGTAATTGACGAAAGGACTGGAGATTCGATTTCACTTGTTGACGTCTCATTTCCTTTACGCGCGAACAAAATGTTTGGTGTAACAAAATGAGTATCATGTGGACAATAAAGAGTTGATTTTAGTTTACTGTAATGTTTTGCTATAAATGTAATGTTGTTTCAAGTGATCTTATAAGAAATATTTCCTGGCAGAAAACCTACCACGGTTCTTTTCGAACAATTTTTTAACACCCAATATTAGGTTTAAACATGTGTCTAGATTTTGGTCTAGTCTACGAAAACTATAATAATAATTTGCAATAAAATTCTCCACCACATTTTTAAAGCCCTCAAAAAATTGTCATGTGGCATATTCTCGATAGCCGTAGTAACTCATTTAACTTAATAACTATGTTATATATAATTAACACAAATTAATAAACCCTAAAAGCAAAACAATTCACTCAGTCTACTCAAAATTACGCAAAGTAAACTTTGGCTGCGGTCCCATGTGGCCAACGGAACAAACATCACTGTCGCTATGTGCCAACCTGATGGATTGGTCGGACAAATTCGTGTGTATCATATCAAGTAAATATTGTCATGTATGAACCCCGGGAACGATGTATTGAGTTTTAGTGGAATTTTGGTCTCTGGTGAGTTTTGTTTCCTTTAAAAGTAGGGAAAAAACGTTGGAGTTATTCACAGAAAAATGTGTCGAAACTCTTTGGTTGTTTTTTTATTTGTTAAGGAAATAGATGAAGATTGGTTGATAGAGGATCGATTACTTCAATTTTTTTCTGCCTATTCTGACTGACCTAATCTCGAGTCCCTAAAAATGTTTTTTTTTTTTTTTTTAGCCTACATCAGATCCCACTGCTGGGCAAAGGCCTCCCCCTCCGTCCTCCAAACCTGTCTATCTTTTGCGATATTTGGCCACGTGCGTCCCGCATAACTGACTAGATCATCACACCACCTTCGCCGCGGACGACCGAAAAATGTTTATCTACCTTTAATTTCATTATATGTCTTGTCACAAATTTTGTTTTTGTCCGATGCTAAGGAAGTCATTTTTTAATATAACTGCGTTTGTTAATGTTAGGTAATATTGTTTAGATTAAGAAATATATTTTAATAAGGAAAAGATATGGTTTTAATCATTGTCTCTTTATATTAATCAATCCTCAAACAATTTCGGTTAAAAAAAGTACAATGTTCCATTGTAGTTCTAGTAATGTCACTAGCATTTATCTAATTACATCACATCAGCGAACAAACAATAAGTAATTGGACAAATAATACATTTTAATCACGTCCATAGCAGTAAGATCTATTGTTCTAACGGACGACGATTAAACTCAGAAGCGTTTAATATCGTAAATCCTTTGAGACGCCATTTTATTTGCAGTAGACAGTAAGACAGGTTGTTAACATGACAATGTACCTAACAAATAAAGAGGCATCCAATTGGATCAGTTTTAATAAATGAGAAATCGGTCTTTATCTATTTATTTTTCTCTTAAATGCTGAAAGTATTAAAGGTTTTTTTGCCAGGCCTTGTAAAGCAATGGAATAGTTCAACTCAAAAAAAAAATATTGGTCGACTATCATGACACATTGTGTTGCTTTTTCTTCTCTTAGAACCTAGGTTGTCTGTAACTTTATTTTATTTGAGTACCATCTTGAGAATATAAAAGTAATTTTTCAAAACAGAAAACTAACAATATTCATATCTGAAATTTGTTTTTATCGTATTAGGTCAGTTAATAGTCACAGAGATTCGGTAGCAGATGAGTGTTGAAAATTGAAAATGTCTGTCTTAATCTCTGTACCAATAGCATAAAAAAATACCAAAAGAATGCATGGGACCACAATTGATTGAGAATAGGACAGGCAAAATAATGTACAATATTATTTACCTTATAAGGTTTCAACATTTTCCTAAGATCGCCACACTCGTTCAGTTTCTCCACAGTGTCAGCATCCTGAAAAGAAACATTAATAAAATTAATTAAACTTCTTAATTAACTTTGTGACATTTCTGAGAAAACTCGCGGAGAAGAAATATGACGTCACAAATTAAAAATGGAAGTTTCGAATAGTTTTTGTTTTATTTTTTTGTTGTTTCATTTGTTTTTCTTTATATACCTAGCTATTTGTTATTAGTTCTGAAAAGCAAATTAATTACGGTACCTTTGGCAGTTTTGTACTTTATTGTGTTGGAGTTACGTAAGGCTGTATTTGATTGTGTGAATTGTGAATTTTCTTGCCTTATTTTTATATTACTTAGGAAGTAATCGAAAGCGCTGAAGGGTACGTTTTGTGTTATATAGGATGTTACCAAAAGGGTATATTAATCCAAAAGGGGTGAAGAAAACGTCTAGTTTAGAGTAAGTTTACAGCATTTCGGCTCAAAATTACTTAGATAAATAAGTGTTACCCAATTTTTTTCTGAAAATTATTTGCCACAAACAATCATAAGCAGACCACTGAAGCGATGTATCTTTAAATTTAGCAAGTGACGTAATAAGATATTGACCCTTGCAGTTTGGTGACATATTTATTGTGATTTTTGGTATCAAATAATTAAACTCCTCATTTCGAGTTGTAAATTTTGTAAACTGACTATACCAGATGTAAATACTTTACTCCTTTAGGATAGATATACCCTTTCGGTAACAACCTGTATATTGTAACTTCGAGAGAACTTACTTCTAACTTAGGTACCTATAGATGTAAAATTTATTTTTTGTAGTTATCTATATACTTATAATAAATCTGTAGAAGTGAAAATTCTGTACATTGAAAATATCAGAAAAATTAATGGCGGGGGGTGTTACTAGACCGACACCGAACCCAAAAGTGCGAAAAAAAAAATGGTCTGTCTGTCTGTCTGTTTGTTCAGGTATCACGCAAAAACTACCGGTTCGAATACAATGAAAACTTGATATAATTATTCTTTATTATCCTAGGCACCACACTGGGTAGTTTTTATCCCGGAAAAGTATAAACAATAAAAAAACAAACTTAATTTTGCGGTTACTCATTGATAAGTTTCGTCATCCACGCGTACGAAGTCGCAGGCACAGCTAGTAGTAATAATAAAACTGTTTTTATTAATTAATTAATTAATCCATTTATTTCAGGCATTAAGGCCCATATAAATATATACAATACTAAACTACAAGTAATACATTTATTAATATTTTATTTTATAAAACATTGAATCAGTAAAGAGCTACAAAACACTTCGCTTCGAAAGTCCTATTGAGATTTGTTACCTGTCTAGTATTTCACGTAAATCGGAAAATACGATACGTTTCTTGTACAACGCAGATTGAAAAATTACATTTTGAAATATGATTGCCGATTATGACAGAGACGAGACCGTTTTATATGGAAATATGTTTCGAAATAAATATGGCTTCTTCTATGCAATGCATTTATGTCGACCCTATCGTAATACAATATTATTATGCATTTTTAGTAAAGAAATATTGTGCTTGGATGTTAATTTGATTGTGTTTTGTTTTCGTGTTGTGCGAAACGATAAAAATGGTTTAATTAACCTTTTCAAAAAGGAGGATGTTATCTGTTCGAATGTAAAATTGTGTTTATTTGTTATGCTGTACCTCGGCAAGGGATTTATTTCTTTTTTTTATTAACAGGGTATCTATGCCTCTATGTAGTATTTTATAACGTACTTAGGTATATTTGAAGTTAACAATGTTTCGTTAATAATAAAACCACTGAAATGTCAATTATAGTTTTACGAATCCTTTTTTACTCATGAAAAATGAAGTATATTCTAAGAACATTTTATTAAAAATGGTTAAGACGTTAATATTTCGATGTTACATTGATAAATGTATTTTTGAAATAAAAATAATGGCAAGGGACTTAATATCACAGTTACATTTTTACTATAATCTTCCAAACACTTTTTATATTTTTAACGTACAAGACATTATTATTTCTTGTCAAGATCTGTATTTTTAACGGTAAATACAGTTATAAGTTGTGACTTAGATTTATATTTCGATCAAATAATAAAAAAACAGTTTCATATACAGAGTTTTTTTATACATAGCTATTAATATAATTTAAGCTTTAGAATATCTTGCCCAGCAGTGGGACAACAACTACGACAAAAAAAGCTTCATTAAAATAATAGTTATTCCCTAAACTATAGAATAAAACACGAACAAAATTACTAGGATAAGCTTATTAACACAGAATCAATTGAAGTTTAATGAGTTGCGTAATATTACTGTCAAAATTATTCAGAGTCCGGTAATCGTATTAAGTTGATTAATTTTTAATCAAAATTACGGAAAATTTAGTTATTATACAAAATTACTATTTTGATTCTTCAATTAACGTTCAAATATTAATTGCCAGCGATTTTCAGACCATGGTTAGTTATTAAAATTCTAAACTTTTTTACTTATTGCTACCTAATTTTTACAGGTACCTACAATATGTTTGACCTTTGCAACTAACACATAAAAAAACCTTTATTTGATCAATCCTATTTTTGAGCTCCCACGTCCGGTACTAAAAGGGAAGAATATAGCCCATAAAAATTCACCTTTAGATAAAACTAGGACAAAATTAGAATAAAAAAATTCTGTGGCTTTTAAGCAAAGTAACTGCCGCACTTGACACTTACCTTACCTACAAGCCTTAGAGGATAGAAGAGAAACTACAGAGTACGCATATCAGGGTATGAACCATAAGCGCTGTAAGAACTAGTTTTGTTGTAAAAATAGTATCAAAACAGAGCGTACCGTTTTAATAAAACAATCAGAAAACCTAGTATTATCCTAAATATATTAGAATCATTCATAATTTCACATACAAGTCTGTCGTTGTAGGAAAATAACTTAAATCAGTAAACGTATGTACTGAATAAAGCCAAAAATATGCTTACCCTCGGAGCAGTCATCTTTTAGCGGTACTCGCACTCTATAGTTTGAACTTTTTCATACTCTAACAAGCTTTGTAAAACAATCTAATAGGTATATCAGTTTATAATCATGTTATAAATTATGTGACTATTGGTTTGACATTGCAATGCCGTAAGATAATAATGATTTTAAAAACAAAAAATTGTTTTCCCACATTACACTCATGTGTTCATTGTTTGCGATTTATTAGTAAAAATTAAGGTTAGTATACACGATGTACGAGGCTTAAATATGCAGTAAAATATACTTAAACATTTTTCATTCTTCAGATACGAGTACATGGAATGTTGGCCTCTTATTTGTACCTAATAAGTAAAGTTACATTTTAATGTACCCGAAGTACTGTATTTATGGTCAACATGTTTTCAAAAAAGAAAACATTTTTAAGAAACATTAGGTAACAATATTGATAGCTATACTGCTTACTTGCTAGACTGCTGGACTGCTTACTTAGTAGCAGGTAAAATTACTGCTAAGAAAGTAGCTTAGGTAGTATCATAGATTACCTACAAACCCGAAAACCTGTCACTTCTTCGCCTCGTAGCCCAAAATAAACTTAGGTTTATTATTCTAAGCAAATCCAAAACAATTGTTCTTAAGTATTCCACGTTGATTATACCTACTAGATAAACATGTGCTAAATAATTCAATTGATACCTAATTATTTTGCAATATTTTAACTAAAATATATCTCGTCTAGCTACAAAAGTATTGACAGCAGATTTGTACGAAATCGCATTTTGAAATTGTTAAACCGTTTCTTGGATTCAAAACCAGAGTGTGACGTGTTTGCGAGGGAATCGAGTGCTAGACGATTTTTCATGTTGGAATGTTTGAAGTTTTGTGCGATGAATAATGGATGAAATAATTAATTAGACTACTGTGTCTTTTTTTATAAATCTTGTTTGGATAATAAGTTTTAAAATGTAACTTTTTAAGCAAAAGTGTAAGTGGTATTATTTTATTAGCAAAAGTGTATGTGCCGTTCTTTTTGTGAAATAAATAAATAAATAAATGAATTAATTATTATCACAAAAACTTTCGACTAATTTTGTTGTTTGACACATCTCCCATATAAAATGTAACATTATAATTATTAATAAATAGTTAACTTGTTTTGTATAAAACTAGCCTTACATTATGTTAGTAGATCCCTCGGGAAAATTTCTAATAAAAACCTTGCATGTTCTCTTTGTAAGTGATAAACGCACGAGTCAGTGGCGCAGATTGTTTTTATAGTCACAGATTCATCTGGAAACAGTGTGTAATTAGCTTTTTGGGCTATCTTTGAAATATTTACTGTAGGTACTGAATTAAGAAGTGGAGAACACTTACATTTTAATTTTAAACAGTTTTTTTAATAAAATTGTATTGGTTGGAAACTCCTTTTTCGATCCTTTTACGAGAATGTGTGAAATAAATAAAAATTTAATAGTATATAATATCACTGATGCCCTCACTAAAGTTACTAATTGAAGGAGTAAAAATACATACTATTCCTTTACTACACTAACTACCTATACCTATACTAATATTATAAAGAGTTAAAAGCAAGTTTTTTAGTTTAATTTTTCCCCCTAATCTCAGTGATAGAAAAGTTCATTACTGGTACTGGCAGCAGCTAGTAGTTATCAATACTTTTCAAATGTTTATATACCAAACGCTATATCTATAACAAAGTCAATTTCATCTGTCACAAATGATCAGCCATCAAAATGATTGCCTATACTTTACCTGCACGTCACCAATTTACTTCTAAATGGGTCATTTTATAAATGGCAACATTTCAACGTGAGAAATAAGGCTTGATACGATCGCTTTTTGGACTACCGTCAATTTAATAGATATACCTATATTATGCGCTGTATATATATAACGGTGAAGGAAAACATCGTGAGGAAACCTGGATTCCAAAATTTGGGATCTGAAATCGCCAATCCGCAGAGAGCAAGCGTGGTGATCAATGCTCGTGCCTTCTCTATATGGGAAGAGGCCTGTGCCCAGCAGTGGGACGTTTATAGGCTGGATTATATATGCGCTGTATTGTATACTGTATTATGTCCTGTGTCACAGGCAAATAGCAAAAAAAACAAGTGTTTAACTTTGAACATATTTAAGTCGTTTTGATGATTTAATTATTATTCGTTAGACATGACACCATTGCTAACCTCTTCGTCTGTTTTAAGCCCAAAACCATGAGATTATGCATTAACTAAAAGTTGTGACAATCTTTCTCACTAAACTACACTTCAAGAAACCAATTGGGAATAAAATGAAAAGTAAATGAGTTTTCAGACTGATTTCAACTTTCCCATGTAAGATCTAACTCTCATGTTCGGCCTAGATCGAAACTAAAAGAAAACGTTGGTACATCTGTCCGGGAAGTAGGCCTACAGAAGATAAACTAAACATTTTATTATAAAACCAACATATATTGACCTACTGGGAACGAAACTTATGGCGACAGAGCCATTAACTTTACACAACAAAAAACACACCTTAACCCCTTCTAATAAGGTGTAAATTACAGTGTATGTAAATAATCATTTCCCAAGAAGATTTTCTTGAATGCTCTCATTATGTACAATGTAAAGAAAGTAGGTAAAAGTTTGTAGTTAACGTCAAATAGATTGAGATCTTGAGTCGGTTTAAATGAGTTTTTATAAGAACTCAAATTATAGATTAGTGGAATAATCGTTTTTGGTATTAATACTAAGGTAGCGGTCACTTAAGTTTGGTTATTGAAGAAAAAAAAGTAATTTGAAAACTTCTAGATTAAGGATCTGATAGGCACTGATGTACACTAAGGTCGGGACTATAAAAAGGGTCATCAAAACCAAGAGACTACCTGATAAGATTCCTCAATGATTTTCAAATTCAATTATATATTGATTACCAGCATCGATATATCTATTGAACTTTAAATTAAAGGTTATATGTGTAGAGTCGTATATTGGAGGTCATATTATAATATTTTGCAGTGACGTCAAAGATTACAATTATGTTTTTCATGTATTTCTAACTAGTTTTCACAATTGTGATGGAATCCGCTTCCAGTGTTACCAGTATAAGCAGGAGTTAATTAGAAGTATTTTTTTATATATATATGTATATGACCTTACTAAGAACCGTTGTTACCCATTAGGTAGCAAGTTACAAATATAATACACTATATAATATTGGATACTTGGGTAAGACAGACTAACAGTTTTGGGACACTACCGATGGCAAAGCATAGAACGCAGCAGAAAATTGACTTTTCGATCAGTACCTTGAAAATACGAATATTATTTTTTGCTGTCACCTCGCTCATAGTTCAAGGGTACATATGCAATTGCACGGCCGATGTAACTTGGCGAGTGTGGAAAGAGCTACCAAGACCGTTAAAATGAGATGCAAATATACATAAACGGTAGGTGTAAGAGAGATGGGGATATGTTGGGTCTCTTTTCAGCCGTGCCAAGTTATATTGGAGGTATGATATATAATGGAGTCTGTTTTCCGAGTTTACCGGATGTTAATCTTAGTGTTTCGCTCCCTTATTTCCGCGAGCGTTATGCTAAACAAATTTTTGATTTCCGATGCATTCCCAATAGGTACAGGGTTTCGGAAATATTTGAGTAGACTTTTAGAACCATGGATTTTACATTCCTTTATGTATAATAATAATAATAATAATATTCCGGGACAACTCACACACGGTTATCTGATCCCAAGCTAAGCAGAGCTTGTGTTATGGTAACCAGGCAACTGATAAACATACTTATATATTTCTAAATACATACATATTATAGATAAATTACACCCAGACAACCAGAACAAATGATCGTGCTCATCACACAAACATTTGTCCTGGGTGGGAATCGAACCCACGACCTCCGGTATAGCAGCTGTTAGGGTCACTAACCACTAGACCAACAGGCCCGTAAGGTCCCTTTTGTACAATCATTTTGGTTTGAACACAAATTTTCTAATTTTGTGTCTTATGTTAATGTTTGTATGTACCTAAATAGTAAGGAAATACAAATGCATAGGTAATGTGGGTCATATAGTATGTTGATTGGGTGACCAAATGATAATAAATGAAAAGAAGGCGAGGTTCTATGAAAATTTGAAAACTTCCCTAAAAATATAGCAAAAGCTACATTTTTCAAATTGATCGCAAAATCAAAGATGACATGTATAATTTACTATAAAGGTAAAAATATTTGGACCAAAGGAGAATGACCATTTCCAGTATCGCTTCAATCCAAATTGTGCCATAAGTTGGTGATAACAATAATTCCTTTTTTTAATTTAAAAGCCTAGATCAATTAGTAGATAACCATAACTTCCCCGGACAAAAACTGATAAAAATAAAAGTTGTTTTGTATGTAGTTACCTCTATACCAACTTTCCGTACATTCCTATCTACACTCTAATGTCAATCATTGACACCTCAAACATGTCAATCAATATGTTTAGTTGCTACATATTTTAATTTTTCTTTGTGGTTATTACTTATCGACTAAGATATAAGGTGATCGTGAGACAGAGACTCCACATTACTATCATTGTAATTTATTTTATTGTGAGATATAGACTCTATTACTTAATTTCATTATGGAAAGTTCAGTTCGCCGGTGTATTCATTGTTCACTTCGACTGCGGCATTTGAGCTGGCAGTCG
Organism: Autographa pulchrina; assembly: GCA_905475315.1. Classification (NCBI taxonomy): domain Eukaryota; kingdom Metazoa; phylum Arthropoda; class Insecta; order Lepidoptera; family Noctuidae; genus Autographa; species Autographa pulchrina. The sequence continues at coordinate 4,366,274 of FR997775.1, forward strand.
TTGAGAGAAGTCAGTGACGAAATCTTCAATACTCTGGCCTCTTGGATTTCACCCACAGCAGTAAGTTATAATAATAATATACAATTTTACGCGAATATTTTGAGCAAAAAATAAAAGTGACGGTTACCCACTGCATTTAACCGCACTTAGTCATATTAGGTAAACTACGGCAAAATGCGGGGAATTATTAAAAAAAAAATTACTACATTTAAAAGTACCTTAATTGTACTTTATATTAAGATATATTACATTGTGGCACAATATATTTGATAGTGATACTAAGTGCCATAGTCACTTGGTCATTCTCCTTTATTTGAGATCTTCATATTTATTCACTACGAACTTGGAATATTAACTTCAATGATTTTGCTAGACTATTTATGACATTTACGTTGCGACTTAGCATAACCTGCATTTGTAATGAATTGACAGATTTTTGAACACGCAAGTGACAACTTGACCTCAATATTCGAAGGTCACATACCATTCTAGTGCATGTTGGCGTTTTTCCTCCTACTTGTTATTTGTGGAATGCAATGTTATAGCTTTCCTTATGGGAATTGGTTTGCTTATTTTGTCATTTGGTATCTCAATTTAGGAGAATTTGTATTTTTTCTTTAAATAATATACCTACGAAACAGTCCAATCTGAATTAGTTGCTATTGCAAATAGTTAATTTAATTTCCCAAAAATTATGCTATAACTAAAAAAATATCCGGACCTATGTATTTTTTATAATATTCAATAACTTAAACATTGTATCCAAATTCAAGTAATGAAAAATACAACCCAAACAAATAAACAGATTCATCATCGAAAAATTTCAACAGCACAAACTTTTCAATTATAATTTTTCAGTAATCCTCTTTGCCTGAGTACTGTCTGAAAAACAAAATAAACAGGGACAGGCATCGCACGAGGGAGGTTAAGGTCGAGCGTGCACGTGGACACAGGCTGGATGACGCGTGCTACCCTGTGCTATGCAGGAGAGAACCAAGAAAGAATACTTAAATTAAGAAAAGGATTTTTGAGAAAATGTGATTTAATTTAATTAAATAGGCTACATGTTTTTTTTTTGAGGTTCGGTTTGGGATTCGAGTGAAGAAAAGTGTGGAATGGGTAAATATGTTTCTTTGTGAAGTGGGAATTTATTGTCAATAATGCATTTTGAAACCTGCCTAGTGATAGTAAAATTCATAACTGAGCACGCTAATGATGCAGCGTCGCTTTGGGCTTAAATATTTTAAAATATTCACCATCGACTCGAAAAAAGTCTAAAGCTTCCTGTCTTGATTGAATAGTGACAGTTTAAAAAAGTACTAAAAGTCTTGACTTTTTTTTTAAAAAACATCATTAAATATTAAAAGTTCCTATATTTTTTACTCTAGGATATAATATAAAGGTTGTTGTTCGTTCTAAAAAATAATAATATCCAGCCCATCAATATTAATCAATCCGTGACAATGACAGGAAAAAGCTTTAGAGAAATCCTATTTAATGAAAATTTATCATCAATAACGTTATCAGAGTATGGCCAACAGCTAAAACTTTGGTTTTATATTTTCTTTCACCTTAAACTTTTAGGTAAGCCCACTTAATGACGTTTATAATTTATTGTTAATTAGGAAATAGGTGATGGCAGTTAGTTTTTTACATTTAGAGTACCAGAGTAGATAAAATAAAAGATTAAATTGTATATTGCCAGAAAACACGTATTTCTATTCCATTTATGTAAATAAATAAATGGACATTATTGAAAAAAAAAACATAAAATATCGCCAAACTGCAAATAGTTTGTTGGCGAAATTTTTGCTCTTCTGACTTTGACTATTTGTATATTGTTACGATTTCATACATTTGTTTATTCTTAAATGTTAATAATATTTTTGGTAAAGTAGATTACGTATCTATAGTTTATTTAAGATATTACGTATCATCACAAAAACCTTTTAAACGCCACCTTACCAACCTAAAGAATAAGTCAGAAAATGCGCTAAAATACTGGTAAATAATATTTTAGGATCTTGTATTCTTGAAGTGTCCAAACGTGTTAGAAGAAACTTCTTAGAAATAATAACATTAGACAATTTTCCTCCATAATTCCCGAAACTGAAGGCCTTAACGTAATAGGCTTTGCGGTGTTAAAACTGAATTAGGAGGTAAAATTGGAAGGCAAACGTGAAACACGTGTATTGAGAACAAAACCTCCCCAAAATACGACCATAACCATTAGTTTTTTCTATTTGGAAATATTTCTAATGGGTGGACTTTATGAATTAAAGAATCTTTTGAATGCCGATTAAGAAAATACAGAAAATATGGATTGTGTAAGGTATAAATGTTAATAATCTTATCTATGAGGATCCTTAAATTTTTCAAGACCCTAAACATGATAAACATGTAAATTGTGACTATGCTCGCATATATCAACGCCGTAACACATAATGGAAATTGTTCACTCTTTGAATCAAAGAATCTATAGTATGAGGATTCATAAACAAATCTGACAATATAAAGGGTAAAGGGTTGTATAAGTTATCTGTTAAATTAAAGTTAGCTTTGAGGGCTCTGAGTTTTTCAAGACCTAGACACAGTCTTTCCAATCATCATAACAATTCCTAACAATATTTCTAAATTCCAATGATCCATAACAATACCAAATCTAGTATTGATGAAAGCTACATACACATCAGTAATAATACAGAATAACATTATATTGTTGTTTCTGGTAAGAGAAACATCCCACAAATAAATAAACATAACAATATTGAAGGTTAGTAGGCCGTAACAGATGTAGGTTATCACTCTGCCCTTGCTATCGCGCATAAAAATAAGCTAATTTTCTCCATTCTGAATAATTTTGACGTGGCAATGGTAATTTTTGTGACAGGATTATTAGATTGAATTTTTGGGCTAGTGGGATGAATGTCAATGTCAATTATTGTATTATTTAGAAACTTGAATTCTTCAATTGAGATCCTAATTTTCATCATTTACGGGATTATATTATGACTTATCTTCGCTTTGTACGATTATTAACATAATTTTGAAATTCCGGAACCATGCGTTCAACGTTGCATCATTTGAAAATTACAGTGCTATGTACCAAAATGTATATTTCCTCTTTATTCTTATCTTCATTCCAGTGCATACTATCTACTAAGTCTACATTTTCTTATTCCTTTAGAAAACTGTCTTCCTCTCACAGCACGCGTTCACAGTAATCTTGCTAAGCAATCTGATCCTCACACATTCCACAAGCGTTGTGTCCGACACAATTAAGTGTATTTTTCTTAACACCTGAGCCGGTAGGATCTCGTGTTTATTGATTACTATTTCCAAGATTTTTATTAACATCGACACGTGATGTCGTTTTAACTTAATAACGTGGGTTATGTTATTATTTTTATATTCATTGTATACTATTTTTTCATTCCAGTGATTTCGCTATTTTTAAGGTGTCTCATTCATTATTCGATATGTTGCAAAGTTATGGGCCAAGCGAGGTGTAATTAAAAAAAGTTCACATCTTTGCTTGCATGGAAGTCAGTTATCTAGGCAAGTAGTTGGCTTGTAAGTTTTAGCATTCAAACTGAGTAAAATTTTCTTTTACAGATGATCAAAGAAAACATTAGTAATTTAGCCCAGAAAGCTTGACAAATACATTCAAAGTTACTTTCGCATTCAAGCACAATATTCAAAATATATTTTAAGAATTTTATGTTTCTATAATAGAATTCGTTGACTATTATCGAAGAACCGTTAGTACAGAAGGACAAAGGCCTATAAAGGGCAATGTCCTATCAACATAAACATTTATAATATTTAACTCTAAAACGAGTTTTTAAACACACAAATGAGGTTTATTTCCCATGGGTCGTTGGTCGGGGTCATCCGTATATTTCGCACCATTGTAAGAAGCTAAGTTTATAATTATATTTAAATGCAATATTTGCCTAATGCGTACCATCCAATTAGTATACGTCCTAATGAATGTACAATTATTTAACGAAATGAGTATTTTGGAAGGGTGAATACTAGAATTCTCTCTATCACTCTTATTTGGGGCTAAGATTTAGGTACCGTCAAAAAGACTTAATTATTGGATCTAAGTCAATTTACAACTAGAACAATATTAATCATTAAAAAAATATAATTTAGTCTGATAGTTGTACGTAAATTTAACAACATTTTCAAAGACACGGGGGGGTTGCTATGACTATTTAGTCTAAATAGCCCCTTTAACGTACCTATTTTGTCGGTTTGTCATATAATCGAACTTTAAAATACAATTAAGGGGCAAAATAAAAAAAAATAGAAAATATAATTTCACAAAACTGTCTCCGGTGGAAAGAGAAGGAGGCCTTTACCCTGCAGAGGGACACCAAGAGGGTTCTCCTAATATATGTCCTATGTCCAGTGGAATGAGGGGAAGCAGGCCTTTACCTCAAAGAGGCACTGGTGTCCTCCTCTTAATAATAATATGTCTAGTTAATAAAACTGATAATATGATTGGTTGGGCCTATCCCGTATAATATCATTACTCATGTGGCTAGCAACAGTTCACTACAAAGTTATAACATTGCAACTTTAAACGATACTCTGTTACAGTTAATTTTTAACGAGCTTTTAAACTGATTTAAAGTCGTTCACGTGTTTAATGATGATACAAAGTTTGTTAGCCCTTAATGTGTTTAGTGAATAAATTATAGGGTGCAATTTATTAGAGATAACAAGTACCTATGATGTTTTTTTACAAACTTTTAAGTACCTTTTTTATTAATAAAACTTAAAGTATACAAAATTGCTCTTATTTTTATTTTTTGTAGTGTGTATAAAATTCAGTCAGTTATTTTTTTAGGCAACACATTTAGTAATAAAAGTGTTTGCATTTAGACATTACAATAGACGGTGAGTAAATTTTGACTACACATATCATGTTTAAATTATGTAATTTCAATAGTTTCTTGATAACTCTAGGAATTGCATATCTAATTCATTATAATCTCCCGAGCCTTTTCCTAACTATGTTGAGGTCGGCTACCAGTCTTACCGGATTCAGCTGAATACCGTATTTTACATGGAGCGACTGCCTACCTGACTTCCACAACCCATTTTACTGGGGAATCCAGTATCCCATAGTAAGACTGGTTGTCAGAATTTACTTAACGACTGTCAAAGATCAACGTATGACAGTCGGGACCTACGGCTTAACGTGCTATCCGAGGCACAAAGGGGTCTCGGTATGTTTAGAAAATTGGCACCCATCCACGGACCAACCGCGGCGAGCGCGGCGTAACCTGTATTATCGGTTAAACCGTACGGCTTACACTTAGCTACGAGCCCCTCTTGCAATTGCATGTCTAATTATATCAAGTAAAAAAATCGCTAGTCTAAGTACTAGGCTAGGTACTTGCTTAAGCTAATATCTATTTACTACCTCATTGACAACATAACTTTCTTAATTTTCTATATTAGCAGAGGGTATATTATATTATATACTAAAGTGCCGACGTCTGGTCGCCCAGACAGTTGCAATAAAGTTGTAGGAGCGCGCAATGGACGCATGAAATATCCTACCTGCGGTTATGACTGCCAATCTAGGGTTGCCACAGATAAATTAAATTACGGTGATGCCACGAAGATAATTTAATTTATTTATTTGTGTTGTACTAACACGTGTTAAACGTCAAAGCTCTTGCATTATTCGTAGGTTAATTGAAGTTATTTTTTGTTAAAGTTATTTTTAGCAATGATGATCTTAAGTTACTTAATATTAATGTAATTATGTCGTTTATTTGTGTTTTTGCTTTCACACTTGAATTCGAGACAGTATGCTTTTCTTAATTAAAATGCAGAATGAATCAATTACATATTCTAATTATTGATACCCTGCGATAACGAAGCGAATTAAAGACTGATTACAGGAATTAAACATTTTGGTATTTTTTTTTATTTCTGTTAGTCATGTAATCTAAGCAAGTAACAACCCTACAGTAATACGATGATAGCTGGGTGTTACGAGCGGTTTCATTCTGGGTAAGTTTATTTTTTATATTACAGCATTAATTGCAAGCTGGATGTCATGTACATCATATTATTATTTGCTCATGAGGCCGTTATGTTTTTTGATGCAGTGATTTTTGTTGGACATAGTTAGAAAAAAAAAGAGAAGACGTAATATTACGTTATTTCTATGATTATTTATTTAAAAAATCACACAAAGACGAAAATCTATATTTCCTAGCAATTCGTTTTTCAAAAACCTCATTTTACTTAAGTATAATGAGCTTTTGCTTAGCTTTGACTCAGAGGGTCTTCATAGGTTAGGTTTCTTTATTAGTATTAGATATTAATAGATATTAGTAGTAGTCTTATGTCACTCGAATAAAGATATTTCTATTCTATCTATTTACGTAAGTCACCGTCTATTCGGCATTTCTATTTCATAAGGAATCCTTGGTACCTAGTTTACTCCTTTAGAAACTGGCGTTACTTGATTTAACCAAAACAGAAGCCTTTAAAAACAAAACTTATTATTACGTATTGTGCTCGGAAATATTCCGTGCCTTGTATGTTTATGAACCCATGGCCTACAAACACCATGGGTTTTGAAATAAGAGACACTTTGTCACAGCTCACTGCTTGGAAGGCCAATGTATTGCAAGTGTTGCGCAAATCACTTCAAGTAGGTTTTCTTTCTGCATCACTAGTTTAATATCCACGATTTTCTTGCCTGTAATAGTGTACCTACTTTACTTAGTAACTACTCTCTGTGGGAAACCTAAAAACAACAAACAGAACAACAAAATATTATTTTCTTCGTATAAAAATACTGAGGAGAGTAAAAACATAAATTCATCATCTCCAACATCTCCTGAGCCTTTTCCCAACTATGTTGGGTTCGGCTACCAGTCTTATCGGATTCAGCTGAATACCGTATTTTTACATGGAGGGACTGCCTATCTGACCTGCACAACCCATTTTACTGGGGAACACAGTATCCCATAGTAAGACTGGTTGTCAGAATTGACAACGACTGCCAAAGATCAACGTATGGCAGTCGGGACCTACGGCTTAACGTGCTATCCGAGGCACGGAGGGGTCTCGGTATGTTTATAAATGGTCACCCATCCATTGTATTACATTGCCTGCCTACGACAGATACCTTTAGATTTATTAACACAATTCAAGTAAACAATTTTAATAACAATAACTCTTATCGCTACTTAGTTTAAATTATTTAAATTGTATAAATTCTCACATCGGTACGTCTAAACAATAGATATTTGAAACCCCGAATGATGCGGGCTTCACAAACAAAACAGGTACATTATAACAAAGGGAGGGTAGAAAATACTGATAAGTACTTTAACCTATTTCGTGTACAAACCCTTATAAAATACTAAAGGTTTTTCCGAGAAAACCAGCGTTTTTTGTTTAGTTTCAGTTTCATCATTAACTAAGTGTGCCTTACGGTTTCACACGCCTTCTATGTGGCTCTTAATTGTTGTCACATGGTGTGATTAGCACTATAACTTCCTTAAGAATTGAGTTACCACATAGATTTTTTTAATCAGACAAACACTTCACTTTTGTAAAAGACAATTTCGCCTAAAATTTAAACTATAGATCATGCTTCTCTCATTTAGCGATGAAATTGTAACTTGAGCTAACAGGGATAACAAACCAAAAACTTGTTATTGAATAAAAAAAATATATCCAGTCTAATAAAGCGTCCTATCGTCCTTTCGCTATCACATCTATCAAAATACAAAGAAAATAAAAGGAGATTGGTACAGTTCATTCCGAATAACAATTAAATATTCTGAGAACAGGGCCTCGATTCAGCTATTTAAGAGTTGCTTGAATTGACCGATGATCTGCTTCATTTGGTCATTATTTACGATAATAGGCATTCTGCTAACTGTCATTACGATCATTAATTGGTCATTACGGTCATTCTCTTCGAGAGTTCAATGAGATTTTATTGTAGGCTTATCTGAATACGAAAATTAGGTACAATGACAAGTACACTGACCGACCACTGACATGCATTTAAAATAGCTGAATCGAGGCCCAGGGGTAAGTAAGAATTTGACGTTGTTTTTTCTATCGACATAGAGACCTATTGATTGTGTTCAGCGGTCGTTAGAGCTAGTGGCTAGTTGCTAGGGTAATAAATTAAATGTTATCCTAACCGTCACAGGACCCAAACCTTATTGGACGGACCTGTCTAGAAGTTGTTTTTGTTCGTTTTTAATATATTTTGGTCTTTTAAATTATTTGTATGTGGGTCATGTTTGATTCTTTTTGAAAATTGATAAAACTGAAAAAAAATGTATTGATAGTGTACCAGTGTCCGTAGTCCGAGTAGCAGACATACCGGTTTTTAAGGTGTTGCTAGTTTTGAGGACCTGGATTCGATCCCTGGACGGGTCAAAGTAGAAAACAACTTTTCTATATTGTCTCCGGTCTAGGTATTTGTGGTTTCTTCGTTATGTCTGATTTCATTCACAAGAGCTACATTGTGTGTCTACATTTATGATTTTATTTATCTATTCATCAAGATAAATAATTTTGCCTAGATCTTCAAACATATCTAACAAAAACCATGACTTGACCATGAAACCGGTTTTACACGTATTATTCAAATAATATATGGTAATCGATATCAATTACAAACAAATAATGAACTATCACTAAATTCCCTTCAATTAAAATTAAATTGCTTTAAACTTTAATCCGAGGTTTATATTGATAACATTTTAAGGTAATCATACCTTTCAGCTGACTAATTACTCGGATTCGGGTGTTACCTTGAAACGTCTGAAGGGTTTTGAAAGACCTTGGTTATTGTAGGTACAGTCACGAGCAATAATATTTACAAAAGCAAAAAGTTATTATTGAAACCTCAAAAAATGAGATATACAAATCATTGGAGAGGAGGATTTGAGAACCCTTTAAATTTGTTTACAATATCATGGAGAATTGAAGGGAAAATAAATTAACAATTGCCAAGTGGTTATTTTGCAGCTGACTGTACCTACCTATTGTTTTGAAGGGCGATATTAATCTGCGATTGTATTATAAGCTGACATCTTGAAACCTTGAAATATTATTTGAGAAGGATTTAGTCCTACAAAATATGTTTGCGAGGCGACTAATTGATTGGGTAAAAATATGCTTTTACAGTTAAAGAAAATTAAACGTATAACCCCGTGACATTTTTTTTTATTTTCTCGTGACTTTTTTTGGCACCGTATTTTTATCATAAGAAATGTAGTTTTTAAATACTACACTCCATTGCTGTGAGCAGGACTGTTACCGGTTTTGGAGCGAGATGAGTCTACGAGCAATGCAGAGCGCCGTCACGCTTCTTCAGAAGTATTCTTATACTACCAAGTAATCTTCATTTAATTTTGTTGAGAAAAAAAAAACATGATACTCATTTAAAAAACTCTGAACATCCCAACCAAATAAATGTAATTCACCACGACAATATAAAGCGAAACCTTTTGTTAAGAAGAGTCTTATAGAAAAAGCCTTGCCTCATTTTCGTCTAATGAAAATCCAGTAGGTACGGTTTATCAGAAAACCTGTGTACTAACATTAAACATCTTTTCACGGAAAACTGACGCTAAGAACATTATTAAATTTTCGAACCTTGCAAGTATTCAGGTGACAAGGTATTTGACCTCATTTTGAAATTACCTCAAAACTCTACCTAGTTTCGGCAGCCATTTTGTATAGAAGCTTAATTTGATTCTATATTTTAGATCTAGATCAGTTTGAAACCGTTAATTAAAACGTCAATTAGTTTGAACAGGTTGAATGTCAGTCTAGCCTACAATTCCGTGAATTTTGGTAGTTTTGGTAATTGGAAGATACTTGATAGTTAATTGGTAAATGCCTATTTGCCTGGCGTACATATTTAGGTACATTGTACTATTTCTTTTATACATTAAAAAGAAAATTTAGCATTTTTTTAAATACATGGTTGTATCACCACTGCCTTCTGCAGCTTTGAGTCAAAAATAATAATTTTGGTTTTACGTCTTGACTGCACAAAGTTAAGGTCACCAATCACCACATTACGTGGTGCAGGTTCGATCCCCGCAAGAGAAGTATTTTTGCTATTCTTTATGCATAATTATGATCTGAAGTGTATAAATTTGTAAAACCTCCAACAAAACAAGGATTAAATTAACTAACGCGGGTCTAAAAAAAAACTGTTTTAATTTTTCATAACTCACCCCAATATGCTGTCCATCAACAAAAAGCTGCGGAACCAGGATCTGGTCGCTCCGCATCCGATCCCTGATCTCGTCCTGATACTCGATGCTCATGAAGACATCCCGTTCTTCGTACTTCACCAGTAAGTTTCTGAGGATCTTCTTCACAAGTACACAGCGTTGGTACGTACTCCTGACAATACCCATCGTCGTTGTATATAAAACAACTTTTCCAGCGTCTTTTTCTTTGTAACTCTGTAAAAAGGAAAGAAAATGAAATGAAATTAAATAAAAGGTATAATTATTAGGTTCAGATAAAATAATAATGCAGAGCCCACAAAGTTCAAAATAGCGCCATCTAGTTAAGGACTTAAGTACTAATACAACTTTCACTAACGTGTTACTATAAGTTATCAATCTGAACAATAGTGCAACATTTGATTGATAGATGTCGCTATCATAAATTGTCATTTTTATTGTTTTGTGTGTACGATAACGCGCGAAAATATAGACAGTACAAATAATTTATTTTGTAATAACACACCTAATTGTTCTAGAAACGTGTTGCGCAACTAAGTAACTAACAGATGTAACTGTATTGTTAAACTGTCAAGAGTCAACCGTCAATTCACATGTTTTACGATACACATTGCGTAACTTCCTATTGGCTATTAGGTACAGGTGGGCACAAGAGTGTGTTATTAGTGGCCAAAGAAGCGTGGATTTGTGAAAGTCAATATAAGTATCAATAAACTGGTCACCATCACTGCTAGGTGAAATGAGGGTCATTAAAGTGTCTACAGTAATTTACTGGAATAAGACGTAATGCGAGACTGTCTGGTTGTTTTATTTCGTCTTTGCTTAGATAACGTCGTATTTGTTCTTTGTATTGCAGTCACAGGTGTTTACCAGCCGTCTAGGTTCATATTACTTTCTTCATATTGGATGTTAATTTTAGAAAATATCTAAATACTTCACATTATTTGGGCCTTAGATAAATGCTAGGTGCTTAGTAAATACTATCTACCTATATGTAATGAACCCTCGTATAAAAATAATAAAAATGTCCTGGGAGTACCTAACAATAATAATATTCCGGGACAACTCACACACGTTTATCTGATTCCAAGCTAAGCAGAGCTTGTGTTATGGTAACCAGACAACTGATAAACATACATACATATATATATTTCTAAATACATACATATTATAGATAAATAACACCCAGACAATGGATACAATGGATATTGTTTGAACTATCCAAAAAAAAACAACAGGAACATCGGTTTACCTACACTTAATCAAGATATCGCGTACATAATTAAGCGAAAATTATTTTAAAGTTTCAAGTTATTTATAAAGTATATAAATAACTTTAACCATGATTTGAGAACTTCCTCCTTTTTGGTCGGTTAAAATTATGCGTTAAATGTCACTATAATCATAGTATAAAGAGAGAAGAAGTAGGCTATCTCCGGCCCAATTCGCGATATAATTGCCTACTGTCTCAGGGTTGTCACTTTTAGCTTAATTTTAATTCAGTGCTTATAAATTGGCAAGGGTCGGGAAGTTGTATTTTTTTCTTAATTGTCTGGGTACAGGGTTTGTGAGGTCGGTTTTACCTAAACGATGATGAAACCTTTCACTAATCTACTGTGTTGGAAATAGGAAAAATGGGTTCAGGAAAAAGTAAAACAGCAACTCGCGTCAACCATATTTTATTTCAAGTGAAGCATAGTAATACGTTTATAAGAACGTTTGAACAATGAAGTATTGGCTGATTATTGACTGCCAGTAAGAAGTCAATGCAATGAGGTTTTATATGTTGAATGAATATTTGTATATTCCAACAGTCGCCCTCAAATATTTATTTAATATTTATAATTATATCCATTTAGAAATATATAATTTAATCATGACTATACCATTACTGTTTTGGTATTGACATTTTAAATTTAAATGGATTGATAATAAAACTTTTGAGTAAGAAATACAATCGTCTTATAAAATTATACAGTTAAGAATTATAATTATTACAAAGAAAAACACTTAAAATTATAAAGTCTTATAACACTTAAATAATTAAATTAACTTTATCTTATTCTATATCCAGGAACTAAGTTTTAAATATTAACCATTTTCATGAAATATCTAGTAGATTTCCTATGGAAATATGTTCTTATTAGGGAAGGTACGTATTTACGCGACCAGGTTTTTACACCAGGTATTTGCTTCCAAGTACGTACATGACCGTACTGACCCGAAATACTTGCAAGACTTCAAAAGTATTTTATACGGCTGTAAGGAACAAATTTCCAATTTGATTTTTATTTTTAACCTTGAATTTCGTATGCAAGTCTATTCTACTTTACTGGTTTGTCTTTGCAAGTATTTATATGTGAACGCGATTGTGCTTCTTATTTATAAGTAGCCACGGTTCAATTTCCTATGCAAATAGAAAATACTTGAAAGTATTCTGAGCCCTGGTTTTAGGACCTGGTTTCTTATGATAGACTTACTTGAAAACCCTGGTACTCGATTTTGCAAGTATGACCCATGACTAGTTCTTATGAGAAATAAATTTCTTTAATCCGAAACCGAAATATGTTTTGGGTTTATTGCTATAATAGTAATTTGTCCTTCTAAAATTGTACTTAATATCCATCAATAGTTATGAAACTATTGTGATTTGTGGGGTTATTTATAAAACTAATGCAACTGATATTGTTTCCAAAAATTACAATTTGAAGTGCAATTGGAATTAAAACGCAAAGACTTTATGCAGATTGCTTTCTTCGTTGAAAATGCAACGATATTGTACAATTATCAAACGCTTTAAATATGCGCAGTTCTGTACTTTTTCTATATATTATAGGTACAATTATTGAACAATGAGTATGTGCCCCTTTCTAATTATTTTGTCAATTAGTTCACCCCCTCAATCGGAAAATGCATAGCCAACTATACCTTCTACTAAATAAACTATCACATTTTAATTAATTTAATTAACACGGTTCATAGATTAATTTTAAGCTAAGCTTACTTTTAATTATTTCATAAAAGAAAAACAAGCATTTTCTCGATTGTACGTTAATTTTACTCTGTTATTGACTTAGTATTTAGTACAGTATAGTATCCGGTCGCTTACAAAACATTATACCTGATAATTGTCAGAGTTTAACAATAAACATATAATTAATTTCGAATAAAAGATTCAGTAATTATTGAAGAATTTGTGTAAAAAATTAAAATTTAACACGAAGATCTTATACGAAGATCTTCTATTTTAAGTAGCTATATCTAAGTTAATTTTGAAGTTCAATAAATTACCACCGCTTCCTAAGTGCTGTAGCTGTGGAGAAGAAACGGCGCAACAAACTCCCCAGCAGCACCCTATCGCCAAGTTGAATATGAAGGTTCTTGATTGAATATCAATTTACTATCATTTCATTTAAAACTATCATATTCAAATGCTTTATTAAACCTTTTCCATAAAATTGTAAAGTTAATCTATGGTACAAAAACGTTAACGTTGACATAAAGGACAATATAATATAAACTTTCCGTAGAAAATTAAATACATATTTCGTAAATAAAAAAAATACAGAAAATTACATGTATTTTATGTAATTAAATATCTTATGTAGAACTTTTTAGACATAAATCAACTTTGAAGTTCTTGCTTCAATAATTTAAATATTTTTGACTTTTTTATTGAAATTTATTTATTAGTACATACTAATATTAAAATCAAAATTATTATCCCGACCAACTAGTGCAAACGTTTATAAATAAGACTTCAAGTTTGATTTCCATGCTATACTGTGTTGTATGGCTTTTAATTTTAACCATTTATAAGAATCAGTTCTATTATAATCGTTAGTATGTTTGAATTTAGTATTTATTCAAAAATGCAATTAATAAAATAAAATCTAGATCAATATTTTGTTTATAATCTCTTTATAAACTATTTGTATCCTTTCTCTTCTAAATTTAGTAAATGAATCTGCGTCTCAGTTTACTAGACAATGGTCCAACATCTGAGCTTTCAGCAAGGTTCTTGTGTTCGTTGCCTTTTAACATGCCTATTAACATTGCCGATTTATAATCGGACTTGCTAATTTCGGCGGGAATTTAAACATCTACAGACCTACAAGAATCATAAGTAATGATTCGTCAAAATATCTTGAGCAACGAGAAATATATAACCATTTGTCTCGTTACTAACGATGTTTTAGTCAAATTTCTATCGACAGACAAATAAAACTAGGAGGGTTTTGTTTGTCTGTTATGTCACATTTTGCATGGTGTTTTATTATGTTCTGGCGCTTTTCTGGAATGTCTGTTTTTAAAATACGTTGCCGTATTATAAACACCTTTATCAAGTAAAGATTTCGCACTTGTTACCAATGCTTGAATCATTTTGGTTAACGTACGATTTATGCACGCAGCGACACCATTTTGCTGTGGACTATATGGTACCATCAATTGATACTTTTCCCTTTATTAAAGTTATAGTAATATAACTATGATGTATAGAATTGTATTTAATAGCAATGTTTACATCTTCGGTTGTGAATGTAATCAAAACACAAACATCAAAATGAATAAGAAGTACCTAACGTTCGATTGGTATTTTAAATTATCTTTAAAATAAATTGTGATTGTTTACCAAAAATACAACACATTTCTTACACATTTAACTTAATAAGTAGTAATGTATATATTACCAATCATTTTACCATCATACTTGACAATAACATTTTTTGAGAAAATTATTTATTTATTCTTGTAGAATAAATAAATAATTTATTTAAAATTTAATAAATTATGTATGTACTCACAATAGTTTAATTAAATGTCGCATAAAATTTGTTTATAATTTAAAACATCTTGATCTACGCAACTGTTTTAAATAATGTTTAAATATCGTCACGACTCATCTACCTCAAAAATGATACTGAAAAAGCTGTTAGTTTTATCACTGGTCATATAGCATTTAGTTATTTTTATTTTATATTATTGATAACCATTATTACAAAAATAACCGACGTACCTGTCTGTTAAATGCTATTTATTAATAACAAATTTTACCGTATTTCGGATGAATATGAAACGTCTTCAATAATTCTTAAAATGCTTAAAATCGTGGTCGCAGCGCTCCTCTCTCTTTGGGTAGCTTAGCGTAAGATGCGAACGCCTCACAACTGATCAGCGGCATCAGAATCTAAAAGAAAACATATTTCACTATCAGTTTACCGATCAGCGGCAATATTGGTTAACTTTGGAGAACATAGTAACGATACTGTCCTTGTCAGCATTTCAGGGTTAAACATTGTTTGTCGTTTTCTCATAGCTGGTAGATTCACCATTTTCCTGCATCGTCTTGACTAAAACGGTAGTTCTTTTTAGCACGGTTTCAACGCCCATCATAGTAACTCTATATTTAGCAAATGTATACTGAGTATTTCTGGGTTGAAATATTCTCTCTTCTTTGAGTAGTTTGGTTTTTCTTAGAAGGTGGGTTGTGAGTTGAGATTGAGAACCGTTTGCTGTTAGCATAGCGAAAAACCTGGTTTAGGCGTAGGTTTAGCTTTCATGATATACATCAAGCGTGTTTTTTATAAGCTGAGGTGTTGCTCGCCGAGTGTTATGAGTTATGACATCGTCGCACATCGTAAGCCTTTTGCAATCTTGTTGTTCTTCATTTGGGAAATCTTCATTTCCTTCATTCTTCGTGTGGGGAAATTGTAATCTAGTAGTAGGTATATGTAGCTAAATATTTATTTTATTCCAGAACAAATCTTTATGTCATGTGCATGTTCATTTGTTTTGTCTAGATGTAATTTTATCTATATATGCATGTATTGAAAAAATATATTAGTATACATATCTGTTGTCTGGTCCCCATAGCACAGACTCCGCCGTAGTTCAGGATCTGATGGCCGTGTGAATTTTCACAAAATATTTTTATTTCGTAGAAATATTATCACAACACTTACATTTAATTTTGAACTAATTAATTCGCGCAGTTACTAAAACGGCCTGGGCCCATAACCTGTTGGAAATAGGAAAAATGGGTTCAGGAAAAAG
Source organism: Autographa pulchrina (assembly GCA_905475315.1). Lineage (NCBI taxonomy): Eukaryota > Metazoa > Arthropoda > Insecta > Lepidoptera > Noctuidae > Autographa > Autographa pulchrina. The sequence continues at coordinate 4,382,602 of FR997775.1, forward strand.
TAAAACAGCAACTCGCGTCAACCATATTTTATTTCAAGTGAAGCATAGTAATACGTTTATAAGAACGTTTGAACAATGAAGTATTGGCTGATTATTGACTGCCAGTAAGAAGTCAATGCAATGAGGTTTTATATGTTGAATGAATATTTGTATATTCCAACATACTGTCATCAATTCATTAGTTTAAAGCCCGGCCCTTGCCAAAGATAACACATCTCTGTATAACTAATTTAACAATGATTATTGTTGATTTTAGTTTAACAATGATTTTCCTAACAAATACAGAAATGTATTCAAGATTCAGAGCAGTATTATTTATAATAATATTATTTATATACAATTATCAGTCATTTTTCATTCGTTTAGCGGTGCCGAAAATCCGTGACGCGCGAACTTCGTGCGGTGTTAGCACGTGTTAGCCCCGACTGGCGCACTGAGAAACGGGTCGAGAATTTGTTTAGTGTGCGTGCGGCGACGCGTAGGTACTATGGCGCACACATACAAGCCACGCGCGTTGCGTTTGTATGAAGATAACTTACTGCCCCTCTCTTTATACTATGCTATAATTTACAGTCGATCTGAGATGACGCAATCAATTACGAGTTCTATGCATTTGACGCAACGTCCGCCATTTCGTTGACGCGCTTTAAATTTTATTGATGGCGGGAACCAATTGATTTGATGTGTAATGTCCCTCTTTTGATACGTGGTTAGATCTTCACACCTTGTCGTAATTATAGTTGAATTGAATTTTCGACCAGGATTCAAAAGTGTTGGTTAGGTCAGATAAAAAATTTGATGTCAACTTCAGTACTGATTTCGTAATAAGTTTGTTCACTTTTTTTAATTCAATTAGTTGGCACTGTTAGGTAACAAAAAAAAACATATGTGATCGCTTTTGTAGCAAAAATAAATTAACACTAGTATGGCACATTATCTATGTCTTTTATAAGGTCCTGTGTAAACGCATTGGCTATAAATATGTCCTATTGTAGTTGACCTAAAGCTTAGGTCTACAGCGATAGGTGCTCAATAGTTAAGGTCCCAATCTAATGAGTATTACAATATCATTTACTACCTATTGCTAGAATTAGCTACAAGCATCTCTTAAACAGATCCAAACCAACTATAACGTCACAAATAGTCTGAACCACCTGTCGTCTCACCTGTATCAACAGATGTTTGTATAATTACGTCACACCTGCTGTAGCTGCTCTTCCTCGACCAGCGACCTTTACGTGTGTCGAAACTATCCGATAACTTATCGATTCTATTTTAATGTTATCGATTAACTTGGTAGGCTATAGACTTTCTTTGTTTGAATGGTTGGGATACTACGTATGTGGTGGTTATAAACCTTTCAAAATATAAATTTAGGTATTTGTAGAATGCAAGGAAGATAACCTTATTGCTTACTGGACCAACCCTTAGAGATTAGAGATAGGTTTAATATTTCCGTGTATTGTAAAGCTTATAAATCGCAACTAAACACTTTTCAGAGGTAACTAACGTTTGCATATGAATATAATTGCATTAATTTCGTCACTTCTACTAACTGCCTTTTCGATTACTCTCCCGCAATGATAAATTGAGTATCAATAATTTCCGTGTCTGTACTATGAGCTTTAAAAGCAGGACCAATGTCGTTGTGGAAGCGAGACGGCGCGCTACATTGAGCATAGCGGTGTCTCGTTTCCACAACAGCAACAGCCGAAGCTCATAGTTAGAGAGCAGATCAAATAAGACTCCAATCATGCTGACTTAACGAAAATCTCTTTATTTATACCTTCACCAACAGACCTACATTTTACGGTCACGCTAATACCCAAAAAGGTATAATTAAATACGAGTTAATACATCAATACCCTTAACAGACTGGTTATATTATCTTGAGACCAACTGACACACTGTACCCTTACGTCATAGTCTCAAGCTCATATTAATCTGGCCTTACCAGTACTTGTAACACTTATCAAAGATCATAACCAATTTTGGTGCAGAGAAAATTGGTTGAATATTTTCCGGTACACAGATTGTTTGCATAACGTTAATTTATTAGTTTTCAACTGTTTATTTATAGTTGACACATTTGAAAGCGTTTTAGTTGACGATCAATCTTGATATAAAGATATGTACGCATTTTCTCACGATAAAAAGTAGAAAGTAGGTATTTTATTTATGGAAACTTAAGTAAGCACAGTTTTTTTTCAAGCCTTTACATAACTATAGTTTAAATATAAGAAGAAGCTATTGCAAATACAGGTACAAACTACAATAAATGGATTTAATCAAAAAGACTAAAATTACTCTCGAAATTTCAATTTTATAACTAAAAAATGATAATTTTGGGTCGCCTAAGACGATGATCTGACTACCATAGTAAATAAGGTGTCATAATCGCAAAACACGCACAAATAACCAATAAGAAAAAAACACTGTCACGACAGTCTAAATTAGTTACAATGCCCTAAAAATAGAAAACTCTTTAAACCTCATTACTCATTGAAGCATCACCATCTTGGAAACGAACAATTTCTCCAAATGATTACGTCAATAACCTCTGACCTCACAATTTAGCTTTTCCCAGTTTACAACATTTCTTAGATTACAACATTAATAATTTACTTGTTAACGCCGAGAAAATTACTAGAAAGGTTTCCATATCTCAGAATTAAAGGAATTTTGTTATGCAACAATTCTGAACGTATTTTGCAATTTGTGTCACTGTACCAACTGCTTTTAAGCGTAAATATTATTAATCTGTTTAAAAGGAATGCAATTAATATTATATTAGCGTATAATCCATTATCTTTCATGCTTTTTAGATCATTGAGATCACAAGCAACAGTGAAGCGTAAATTAATACCGAAAACGTGACCGACAAATTGAAATATTTACGGCGGAACAAAAACTATGGAAGATGATCCAGAACTTATGTATCTTGCAAAGCAAAGCGACAGCCAAATGAATACAATTATTGCATTTAAAATTAAAATTTGTATTAGACATCAAACAAATTACAAATGTTGACAGCAATAATTGCTCAATTTTCGCTATCAAATACTATTGCATTGCTTTTTCGAAGAAAAATAATACCACTGTTTGTATCACTTATCAGTACTGTAAGGTATGTTCATTATAAGCAACTGTGTAACCAGCCATTAACATTTTTATTTTGGGACAAAATGTGCTCTTCTCATACAAATTCTGAATACAGTAATATTACTTCAAGTAATCTCACACAAATTGGTCTGATTTTAAAATTAAGTCAGTTCGTTCTTTCAATAAGTGTGCAAAGTGATGAAAAGATTTAGTTCGTTTTAAAACCACAGTAAGCAGTGGTTGATTGCTTAATGCTAATGATTCATTTGGTGTTATTTACGCGATTTCTGAGCAACAAATTACGCGATAATGTTTTTTAAGTGCTGTAAAATGTTACTAATGGAGTTTAAAGTTTACTTGTAAATGTTTTTACCATTTGCGTGAGTTACTTTATAATGTAGGTACTATTTGATTTAGTTAGTTGGACTTTGTTGAGTGTCTAGTGACTCTACTTTTAACATGCTTTCTAAGTGTCATTAGCAACGACGGAACCTTAATAATTACCGGTAATTTAAGCGATCAGTCATATTGATTTTTTATTACAAGTTCTTTCAAGAACATCAGTCAAATATTTATATTCTTTTTTGTTTGCTTAACCATTATTTTTAAATAAATCTTAAGTCTTGGTCGCTTATTTATAGCAATGGGGATGGAGGAGGGAAGTTAAGAGCTTTAAATTATGAAAATTATGTTTTATTATTTTACCTTACAAATGTCATTACGTATGATAATAATAATATCCTGGGACAACTCACACACAGTTATCTAATATCAAACTAAGCGTCTAAGCGTAGCTTGTACTATGGTAACCAGACAACTGATAAACATACTTACATTTTTCTAAAATAAAGATAAATTACACCCAGACACAGAACAAATGATCATGATCATCACACAGACATTTATCCTAGTAGGGAATTAAATCCACGACCTCCGGTATAGAAGTCAGGGTCACTAACTACTAGACCAACAGGCCAGTCTGAGTATCTTCATATCATCCTAATTAATCTTCAACGGCTTTGTGACCAACCCAAATTATTGCATCCACTTAGTAAGTGTTAACCGTGAACAAACACACACACATACACACAATGCTAACCTCAACGAATCAATTGACCTCATCAATTAGCCTTGCACAATAATTGCCAAATATTCACACGATATACTATTTCAAAACGCATAATTCATCTCAAATTTTTATGATTATGTAAGTTGAGTTGTTGACGTTACCTGATATTTTTAGGCAATGAATTTGGTAGAAAAGTTATTGTAATTCTCTTACGTACCTAAGTGTGTTACTGGGTATTGGGTAATAGGGTTTGGCTATGTTTTTAGACGGTTAAATTTAAGTGTGTAAACTGATATCTAAATCTTTTTCTTCTTCTCGAGTAAAAGATCCAACTTTCAAATTCGATCTGACCAAAAAGATGCCACCTGGATGGCTGGGTCGCTGGCCTTCGTCACGTCCTGGAGAGTGCAGGTGATAGTGATATGTAAGTCTAAGTTAGGTATATGCTATTAGTATATTTATCTACTTTAAATAATATTCACTGTATAAAAAAGTATTTCTTATGACATAGGTAAAATATTTTTCTATAGACAACCCAATTTGAGTAAACACTCAGGTTATGTGTAACTCAAGTATTTTTTTCCTGCATATAACTTCGAAATACATTATTTACAAGCACTTTCCTTCAACTTTCTTAAAACAATCCATGCCTAAAACTAGAATAAGTACACAATACTATTTAGGCGAAGATCATACCATAACAAAACAAAAGAATGCTGTAATGCGATACACCTGTTGTGTTTATGGCCTAATACCTTATACAGGCTGTTTCCGGTGGGGTATATCTATCCAAAAGGGGTAAAGGTACATTTTGTATATAATCAATACAGGGTGTTACGAAAAGGGTATATCTATCCAAAAGGTATGAAAAGAACATCAGGTATAGAGGTCTGTTTAAAGGATTTTAAGTGGTCTGGTTGCAATTTTGTGTCAAATAATTGATGCACAAATTTGGGTATAATTTTTTTTATGTAACTCATTTTGAGCTGAAACTTTATAAACTTACTCTGTACCAGGAGTACTATTTACCCCTTTTGGGTTTATATACCCTTTCGGTAACACCCTGTATACGGTAACCATAGACGGTAGTATTAACGGAGTTATCTTGCGTCACTTGCATCCAGCTTAAGTGGACATTGCATTGCACACTCAGTGCGATTAAGCACATGCTTTTAGCGGTATATGTGCATACTTGCAAAATATGTTGGTAGATCGTTTTCATATTTAACGGTATTTAAAGAATGACTGAATTATGTCGAATGGTATAGATTTTTGGTACATTAAAAAAAAACATATTGTGATCTACAAGATTTGTTTCATGTTTCAGTTTGGTTTTAAAGAAATGGTTCAAATATATTGTACGTTGTGAGAACCATGTTTATATAAGTTCAAGAAACTCCATCTTTTATCAGTAACGTATGTAAGAATTTGCAGAAACGAAATAAATAGTCGTGCATTTCAATTCTAATTACATTATCTGAGGTAATTAAATAGATCTAGAAGTACCAGCTGATTTTGTATTGGAATTCGTCACCACCCATTAAGCTATAAAAAAATAACAAGGAGATCATTAATTAATCTAATTAGAAGACAGGCGCTAAACACCGATGAAATCAATTGGATGCCTTTCTCGCACACTTCTATAATGAACATTAATTGGTAATTGCTTTAGTTAATCACAGTACGCGTTTAATTACCTTTATTAATTACCATAATCTTTTAATTTGATCGCACATCATCAATGCCTGATTTTGTACAAAGATATTCTTCCAGCGTTTTACAGTATATTATCGTTTTTATTTTTTACATTATTTATTGGTGAATTAGGATTTAAATATCTAGGTAGCAATATTTTCCATGAATTCACTACTATCTAATTTAAATAACATAAAAAATAATAATTATTCAACGTGGCAATGCTGCCAGCCTTCTGGGCACGTTTCCCGCCAATGACAAGGATGACGACGAGTTTTTGACGCGTGTTAGTTTTATTTATTTATATATGATTTAATTTTAGTATAGTTGTAAGTGTTTGTTCTTGTATTAGATTTAAGTATTGAATTGTACATAAAAACATATAAAATATATTAATTAGTACCAAATTAAGAAATGCTATCCTGATTTTAACAAGTAGCATTTTTCATAAGATTACGATTATAAAGACAAATAAGCGAATAGCCACTGCGTTTTAATACTGAATAGCAAAAAATCATAAACAATTAAAATTAAAGGTTCTTGAAAAACTGTATTGCTTATTTGCATGTATGACTACCAATTATTAAGTAGGAAGCTGACTTCGTTACGGCTAACGATTGTGAAATTATTGGCTATTGATAATAGCCGGGAAATAATAGCAAGGGGTAACCAAAGTCGTGGAATAGTAATTATTGGTTTGTCTGTACCTAATAAGCAGAGGTATTATTTAGGTAACTTGGGAAATATCCCATATTGTAATTTTCATCAAGACCATTAGACCGGTCTATAGGCATATTTTTAAAATTACCAAATTACAATAATGCGATTTTTTATTTTCTCGTCCCGTTTGTAATGTAATGAATAAAAATAGGTATGTCGATATGACTGCACCTATTTATGATTTTGAAAGATCGTTGTAGTCTTCTAAAGGTTATTTTTATGTGAATTTGTAAAATGCAGCAATACTTCACCAACATCTACGTTATAATTTGCGTATATTTTGACCATCAATTTCTAAAGGTCACCGCATAAATCAAAGCCTTCAATGTCGTAGTTTAACACATCAAGTGTAAAGAGCTAAGTTGGCACGCGTGACTAAACGAACCAACATTTACATAGCTTATTACCATAATCCCGATTAATACTAAAATCAACGCGAGCTATCACTAATGTAAATTGTAAACAGCTAACGGCTATTCAAGTTTCAGATTGAACAAAGATGGGGGCTTGGAGATACGAAAAGATGGATGTGCTTTACATTGATGTGGAAGAAAATGGTCGTAGAAGGCATCAAAAAAATTGGAAGTAAGTGGCTCTGTGTACTATTATTTTGTAATTTACATACAATATTTTTGTTTAAAGAATAATCGTGTGTTTTTGTGGAACAGTTCTTGATTCTTTTTCATCTGCTAAAAGCGTTAAGCTTATTTATTTATTTTTTCATGTTTTATTTCTTTATGTTTTGTTGTAAATGCTTAGCAACATCGTTAAGTATTAACTATTAAAAAAAATACACAAAAAACTAGCCGCTTAAAACAAATGCCTTGGTAAGTGTCTTATAATCCTATTTTCCAATCAAAATAGAGCAATTTAATTATCTTCAATCCATTTTACTTTAAACTGCGATCAATTTGAAGCTACTTATCTAAAAGAGATCTTCTATGATCCCCGCATACGACCTTGTGAGGCGAACCGGTCCGGTACCAGTCCGACACGGACCGGTCCGTACCGGTCTAGGGAAACTGGGGAACCGTGGATATCATTAATTTGTATGTGAAAGTTTGTATGAGACCGAGGAATGTTGGGATTTCATATTATATTGTGTAGTAGGCCTTTAAATAAATGGGCTTTAAATTAGAATAGCTTCTGTTTAATTATGCGTGGGTATGTCGAAAACCTTAATAAGAGCGTGGTTTAGAATACATTTCTAATTTGTCTATAAAAAAAATAAATAACGGACGTTTACTGTACAAAAAATTACACCAGCGCCCTCTAGTTTCAGAAATAACTATTTCTTGAAAAGTTCGGAATAAACTTAGAAATATATTTTACATTACTTCGTTTCTGTATACACTAACAGTAGGTAACTTCATACTAAAAGTATCTACTATCTAACAGCTTAATAGTAATCAGTAAACTACCTAAATCCAAGTAGTAGATATAATCTAATAAAAACATTTATACACACGTACAATAAAACTGTCATTCCTTTCCTACCGATTAGGTATACTTTCTATAGGGAAATGTATTACAATGACGCTCTAATGTCATAGCATAAGTAAGGCACCCGTCATTACTTGCCGACAGTTTGTATTAGGCCTCACGCTACCTTCCTTAGAGGATAGAGAAATGGATTGTGATTCCTTATGTACAGTGAAAACTACTTGAATACCTATGAGCAAGAGAATGTGAAGATTCTTTGTGAGCGATTGTCTTTTTAACCGATTTTAAATTGAGGAGGTTCTCAATTCGAATTTATGTATTTTTTATTGTATGTAATTGTGATCCATTTTCAAAAATTCGTTTTGTCATCAATAGAAAATTAAACGTTTAAATTTTTGTGTGACATTATATAAAAAAGTTTTTATACGTATATATAAATACCAGCTAAACATAACAAGCCCTCTACTCTGAGGAGGAATTCAAAAGAGGAAATCAAAGTTAAAGCATGTTTTTATAATTATTTGAACTAATAATAATAATAATAATAATAATAATAATAAGCACTACTTAACCCCACTATACGAATCCTTTATAGAAAAATACCCAGAAATGCAAGTTAGTAAACAAAGAGTAGGAGACCAGCGTAGAGCAATAGTTCGTAACAAATTAGTGTCTGATGAAAAGGCTAAACAGATTAGATTAGAAATCCAAACACACTTAAAAGATAATCCTCAAGCGAGCTTCACTCCAAATAGTAATTCAGAAAGACTTAGTTGGACTAATGACATCAACGAAACGATAATGCGGTCGTATTATAAGATCACCAACCTAGAAACCAATGTAACTGGCTACAGACAACAGTTACATCAGCAAGTCATAGCGCTATGCCCTAGTATAGCACATGTATCTGTTCAACGAGTTTCGGATCAGAGACGAGTTATTGTCAATAACAAATACATTTCTTTAGATAGGTTGAACACGATAAGGGAAGAAGTAGCTTACGAACTAAATATGAACCCAAATTTATCAAACAGCCCTGAACGTATAAATCTTACTCCTCCAATTGTAGAATCCCATAGCCAAAGGTCTTTAACGCCTACATTTACACAACAATTAGAACAGTTGACGAGTCTTTAACTCAAGTAGTAGAAGCCGATAGTGAGAGGTTAATACCTTCTTTAGAAATCCAAAGTCAAATAGACGAAACCTTTTTGGATATTTTTAAGAAATATGAAGCTACTGACCCTACTAAACGACCAGCAAATCCTAAACAAAAGACCTCCAAAAGGTTTGGCTGCATTGTGCACTACCTTAACTCATGTCTCATACCGAAAGTAATTTCAAATGAAACTGATTTTGAAACTGTCCAACTAGTTATTTACAGCGCTGCCTACACAGCCGCTAAACACAATGGAGCCAAATTTTATGAGACGTCGACGGCAAGAAAACCAAAGGATAGAATACCAAAGTGGCAAGAAAACATGCAGAAAAGAATAGAAAACCTTAGAGCGTATATAGCTAGACTGCATGAGTTCATGAATGGAAACCAAAGCCAATATTTGCAAAAGAAGATAGAAGAAATTAAAGATAGATTTAAAGTTCACTCTCAGCATGAAACTCCTAATACAGACCTAACACATTTTCTAGATACCCTTAAACAGAAGCTAAGCGTTTTAGTCAGTAGATTACGTAGATATAAACAAACCACGCTTAGAAAAACACAGAATCAATTATTTATTAATAACGAAAAAGTGTTTTATAGAAATCTAGCCCAAAATAGTATAAACAACTTGCCGTCGGATAGAAGGTCCACACAAACACCAACAAAAGATAGCCTAGAAGCTTTTTGGTCCAATATTTGGTCTAACACAGTAGTGCACAAGGATAATCTATGGTTAGAGCAAGACAAGGAGAGAGTTAAAGACTTACCAGAAATGGAATTCCAAGAAATAAGCTTAGATCTCCTGAAATGCATAATCAATAGAACACATAACTGGAAAGCCACAGGATCGGATAAAATACATAATTATTGGTACAAACAATTTACTAACATTCACACTCTTCTTTTAACTCACATAAACCAATTTATCAAATCACCTGAAACATTACCGAAGTACTTTACGGAAGGTATAACATATATGTTGCCCAAAGATCAGTCCGACACCGGTAATGCAGCCAAATATCGCCCCATAACTTGCTTACAGAGTATTTATAAAATAATAACATCTTGCATTTGCGAAGTCATATACAGACACGTTGACGAAAACAACGTCCTAGCTGAAGAGCAGAAGGGTTGCCGAAGAAGTAGCCAAGGGTGTAAGGAGCAGCTCACTATCGACGCAATCGCCTGCAAACAAGCTCACTCGAAGAGTAGAAATATTTACTCAATGTATATTGACTACAAAAAAGCATTTGATTCAGTTCCACATTCTTGGCTTATCCATATATTAAAACACTATCACATTCATCCTTCACTAGTATTTTTCTTAGAAAACACAATGACCTCCTGGAAAACTGTTCTTAAATTATACAATAAAGAAGAGACGATAGAAACCGAGTTTATAGATATTAAAAGAGGAATATTTCAAGGTGATGCCTTAAGCCCGCTTTGGTTTTGCTTAGCTTTAAATCCACTGTCAACATTGCTCAATAATACTAATAAAGGTTTTAAGATAAAATATGACAACACTAACTACAATCTGTCACATTTGTTGTACATGGATGACATTAAATTGTTCGGTACTACTCTTAGTGACATTCACACCTTAGCAGACATCACACAAACATTTTCGTCAGACATTTGTATGGAATTTGGGATCGATAAATGTAAAATTCATTCTGTTCGAAAAGGCAGAGTCGAACCCAATTCTTACCAACTGCATGACGATAGGCAAATAGAACCGGTTGATGAGGGTGAAGGTTATAAATACTTAGGATACGCACAATCACGGCAGATACACCAGAGCCAGACTAAACTGACCTTGAAAGAAAAATTTAAAACTAGACTCCACAAAATTTTTAACACTCATTTGAACGCTCGCAACACAATAAAAGCAGTTAATAGCTATGCCATACCCATACTAACATATTCCTTTGGCGTTATTAAATGGTCAAAGTCGCAATTACAAAATATGCAAAGAATGGTCAACACCACCATGACTAAGTATCGTAAACACCATCCACGAGCATGCGTACAGCGACAAACACTACCGAGAGTAGAAGGAGGCCGAGGAATTATAGACATTCAAAATTTGCATAGTAAACAAATACAAACACTGCGAGCATTCTTTCACTCTAAGTCAAATAATTCACACCTTCACCTTGCTATCGTCCGAGCAGATAATAAGTACACTCCACTTCATCTAGCAAATCCTTCCATACAGCTTGAACAAATTACTAATCCACAGAAACTGGACACCTGGGCTCAGAAATCTCTCCATGGACGGCATCGCCTCGACTTAACTAATCCTACTGTTGACAAAGTTGCGTCAAACATGTGGCTTAAACGTGGCGAATTGTTCCCCGAAACGGAGGGATTTATGATTGCCATTCAGGACCAGACAATTGACACAAAAAATTACAGGAAATATATAATCCGAGACCCGAGTGCACAGAATGACTTCTGTCGACATTGTCACAGAAGTCCTGAAACTATACAGCATATCACGGGAGCTTGCGCATCTATTGCTCAGTCGGATTATAAACACAGGCATGACCAAATTGCAGCAATAGTACATCAATATCTAGCTTATAAATATAAATTGTTACCAGAGAAAACCGCCTACTATAAATATAAACCACAAACTATATTAGAGTCAGCTGAATTTAAGATGTATTGGGATAGGACAATTATGACCGATAAAACTATACACTTCAATAGACCGGATATAACATTACTTGATAAAAAGAATAAAACTGTATTTCTGATAGACATAGCGGTACCTAATACCCACAACTTGCAAACTACATACACCGAAAAAATTGCTAAATATACAGACCTAGCCATTGAATTAAAAACTCAATGGCGCGTAGATGATGTCCGCACAGTACCGATAGTAATATCTTCAACTGGCGTGATACCTAAATCCCTACACACTAGCCTCAAAACTTTACAGATTCACCCCCTCACATACATCCTCATTCAAAAAGCTGCCATACTTAACACCTGCAGATTAGTCCGTAAATTTTTGTCAATTCACACCTAATTTTCATCAATTTCGTTTTGGCCACAAGCCCGCGAAATTGATTTATTCGCCATTGGAATGGTAGAAACCCTTTAATAAAAAGTATAAATAATAATAATAATCATTTATTTCAGATATAAAGAATCCATATATTAGTTAGTAGCACTTATACTATATTAAAAATATCATTAAAATTATCATTTAATATTAAAAATGGCAGGTCGAGACACATGTATGAAATTCCAGTGTCTAACAACTGGACAATCCACTCTCTCCACAATAGTCTTCAGAAGGCTGCTGGAGCTGTCCCGCACGCGACGCATCAGGGAAGCCACCCTTTTCCTTAATATTGTTCTAAAGCAATCCGTATTGGCCTCAGCAAACATACCTGATGCGCTGCAAAAACGAGGCAGCCCCAGCAGCATCCTAAATCCATTATTATATAGAACGCGCAGGGCATTGACAGATTTCTGCGTATACCGAACCCACAGACTACAGGTGTAAAAAGTCTGACAATAAGCCTTAAAAAGACTTATTTTGACATCCCTCGTGCACCTTGCAAACCTGCGGGCCAGCATATTGCACCTAACTGCCAACGCCCTACGTTCCCGCTCAATATCTAAGTCATCCGAAAGGTCTTCAGTGACCCAGTGTCCCAAGTATTTAAATTTAGTGACTCTATTTAATGACACTCCTCCCAGCTTAATTGGTGGAATTTGTTTAGGTGATTTATTCCCAGCCTTAAAGATAAGTAGTTCACTTTTATTACAATTATACCTGAGACCATGGGCCTCCGCATACTCTTCACAAATTGCAATGAGCCTGTTGAGGGCCTTGACAGATGGGCTCAGTAGCACCATGTCATCTGCATAACTAATATTATTAACACATACACCGTCTTTTGAGCAACCAACTCCGGTGCCACTGAGCTCATCTATCAGTCCATTCACATATAGGTTGAAAAGTCGAGGTGACGTCAGACCTCCCTGTCTCACTCCACATTCCAACCCATATTCTGCTGACCAAGCTCCCGCCCATTTAACTTTATTAGTTTGGTTGGCGTACCAAAACTTAAGCACTTTTACAATTTCTGGGGGTGTGCTAGTTTCTCTCCTAAGCTTGTCCCATAGGATATTATAAGATACCAGGTCAAATGCCTTCGACAAGTCCAAGAAACAGGCATAAATAGGCGTCTTTCTAGTTGTATAGTACTGGACCGTGTGCTTGAGCCGCAAAATTGCAGTTTCTGTCGATTGTCCTGTTGTAAAACCAAATTGGGCTTCATGAAGATGTATATTTTTTCTCAGCACACGATCAAGCAAACCATCCAGCACCTTTGCAACTACGTAGCCAGCGAGATTGGTCTGTAGTTGTTCTTGTCGGAGGCATCCCCTGTCTTATTTTTTACTATAGGTACTACTATGGTTTTCATAAGCTCGCGGGGTAAACTAAGCTACTATCAAAATTAGATTAATGATTTCAACTTGATGGGTTTGCACTCAATCACATCTCATAGGACGTACAAATATAGAGGTACATTGACACAATTATCGATTGATAATGTTACTCTCAATAAAACACTTCCAATAAAATCCTAAAATCGTGATCTTGATATTTCAATTAAAAACTTCAGCTAATCGATACTAATATTTAACGACTGCAAATTATTTATATCGAGAATAGTAAACCGATTATATATCGATTTAAATGCGGTCGACCTGTAAACAATATTAAAAACACGTGTAAGTTCGTGGCAAAAAAAAAAGGTAAACTGAATTCTTTTTTTTATATTTCGCTTTGAACTTGGCTCTACATTCAATGTTAAGTCGGGACTTCCCCATTCATCGGAAAGCCCCTGCTATTATAGATTTTTTTTTGTCATGACGTTCATGTGGCAAACTTATCTCATGAGTTGCAATGACAACTCCTGTAAATTATTATATTCTTAACAAGGAAATACCTATAAACTTTAAACTATCGCGCTGCATATTTGTAGTAATATAATTCACGGGAATAAGCGCGTACATGCGTAAATATCTTTTTTGGGGCTTGACGTTTCGAAGGAAATACCTTCTAGAAACTCGGAAATACCCTATTTGTAAAGAATGCTGGGTGGATTTCGGAGGAAGAATATGCGTCTAAATTTATAACTTTTATATATTTCAACTTAAAAAGCATTAGCTACGTTTATGTTGGTTTTTCTAATATAGAACATAATCATAGCGAAATAATACATGAGAAAAAAATTGTAAAGTCGTACTACACCCCTAGTTATTTCAAACATACGTATTTTATGACTAAGCATGTCTCGAATTACAATACACGTAAGACAAGGACTTAAATAAAGATATTATATTGCCAAACATATTTGTGAAACAGACACCTCGTAACATAACACTGTTACTTAACGTTTTCTGTTATTAATATTCAATTGAAATACATACAAAAAAAAAACAAAAGATAAGAGACTATTTGTCTGGCGCTGTGCAATTTTGTACGTTAGCTCATTGTTTTGGTGGCTAGCAATGTTAAACAAAAGGCACGGCAAAAGGTCATATGGTCAGATGTCAAGTCGGATAAAAAATTTGCTCGTATTTAAACTTTTTGCTGTATACCATTTAACGACCCTATATTATACATAATCTATTGAAGAATAATAATCGGTAATATGTATTATTTCATGGAAATTAGACTATAATTTTGTTACTTATGATATACCTACTTGTATCATAAGAAAAGCAAAAACGGTTTCTTGCACATGCCTTTTTCTTTTTATATCACCTTTTTCTTTAGGGTCTGCGCAAAAGTTTAATCATTTTTAGGGTTCCGTACCCAAAGGGTACAACGGGACCCTATTACTAAGACTCCGCTGTCTATCTGTCCGTCTGCCTGTCTCCAGGCTGTATCTCATAAACCGTGATAGCTAGAAAGCTAAAATTTTCACAAATGATGTCTTTCCGTTGCCGCTAACAACAAATACTAAAAACCACATAAAATGAATATTTAAGGGGGCTCTCATACGACGGTGGTACGGAACCCTAAATGCGCGAGTCCGACTCGCACTTGGCCAGTTTTTTAATACTTTGTCTATTCAAGCTACATTGACGCACTGTTTGTCAACTCTAACTTCTTGCGCCACACCACTGTCACACACTTTACTCAATATAAAAAAATACTCGCTCAAAGCAAGAACAGAAACAAATCGATTCCAATAAACTCCTTGCGATAGAAATGCCAACAATAGCATACATTGCGCCCTTCCCACGCTTTCTTGACGTTTGGCAAGAATGCTGCATGTGTGATGAAGTTGTAACATGGATCTATGACCGATCAAGGTTATAATGAGTTTTATTTGGCCTTCTCAGGGTATCAATTAGTTGCAGGGTAGGTACAAAGTAAAAAAAAACCTAATAGCTGTGTGGCATTTTGAGGTAATTTATCTGGATGACCGAATGCCAGGGTATGTATACTAGTATCGTCCCATATCCAAAAAAAGCTGATATCTAAAGACTGAATGGACTTGGTCATAACATATTACGTAAACGTCATTTTTATATTATTAATGGTGGCTTATTTCAGCTAATTTGGTCAAGAACACTATATTCCATGGTAATACCAGTTAAGGAAGCTTTTATCTTAAAAAAATATGCTTAATCCATTCAAATATGTTCCATACTCATTTTTAAAGTGTGATCATAAAAATGAATGACTGTACCACAAAAAAAAAACGATATTTTATAGACATAATTCTCCATTTTGAGGAATTTATGACCAAGTTAATCTGTCAATAAGTCTAAATATTTGCTTTTTTGTGAAGCCTTTTAGGACAAAGTCCGTCTAAGTATGCAAATTTTAATCAACACTATAATAATAACATTTAAACATTGGTCGCCACCATTTGGAAATGAGGTGTATTTTAATTCATCGGACCACTAGATCACGGATGCAAAGCCTATAAATTTATGTTTATTAGGTTAAGACCGTAGAATATTATAATATATTGAAGACATTTTTAAATATTTCTGACAACACTATTTAAATCGTATTTACCTTAAAAGTGTATCAAGTGTGTTCATCCTTTTAACGGAATAAGATCTGATTATTTTAATCGATTTATCGAAAACAATCGAAACAATTTTAAAGAACCTTTGAAAACCAAATCGGCCGTGTTTCGTGTCAACCTTCATATGAATAATCGAATTTATTGAGTTTTTAGACATGTAAATTTTTCGATTAATATCGATTTAATTATCAAATTTTTTACCGATTTAATATAGAGTAGGTAAATGCTACGTTCACTTGAATTAATATTCAGGGTTATTTAGTGCCATGGTTATTAATTGGTTTATAAACATGTGTTGCTTTTTAATAATAGTATATTCGAAGTGTCATGATTTATTACTGTGTCAATAATATTGCAACACGAATCTACATTTTGTTTATACAGCCTACATTTTTTGTTATATCTATAAAACTTGTGAGTAAAAATAACTTTGAAATTGAGAAATTGTTTTCATCCTACATGAATAATGTGTTTATAATATAATATAATATTCCGGGACAACTCACACACGGTTATCTGATCCCAAGCTAAGCAGAGCTTGTGTTATGGTAACCAGGCAACTGATAAACATACTTATATATTTCTAAATACATACATATTATAGATAAATTACACCCAGACAACCAGAACAAATGATCGTGCTCATCACACAAACATTTTTCCTGGGTGGGAATCGAACCCACGACCTCCGGTATAGCAGTCAGGGTCACTAACCACTAGACCAACATGCCCGTGTACTGAAATCAATCAATATTTTTAATCGCA
Source organism: Autographa pulchrina (assembly GCA_905475315.1). Taxonomy (NCBI): domain Eukaryota; kingdom Metazoa; phylum Arthropoda; class Insecta; order Lepidoptera; family Noctuidae; genus Autographa; species Autographa pulchrina. The sequence goes on from FR997775.1 coordinate 4,399,643, forward strand.
AGACATCTTTCGATTTCAATTTACAAATGGTCCATTTCCTTATAATTTTGTTCTTGATTGAAATCAACTGTTTCTTCTTTCTATAATCGCATATCAAATGTTACTTATTTTTTGTTGTACAGAGACGAGTATACAGTTTTTTCTTATCAATATTCGGCAAAAAAGTAAGCTTAGTCATCAATGGAAACGGTACTCATGATTACAGTTCTAACGGATCTCACCAATTTTTAGGAACATAACATGAACTGCAATCAATCATTCGATGTATAACAACTTTATGATTTGTGTTGGTCATTGTTTAATGTTAAAGAAATATAAAGACGTAGTAAAGAAAAAAAATGTGGACAATAAATATAACATACATTGCTCTAAATCCAAAGTAAGCTTGTGTTTTGGAATTCAGAGACAACCAAGGTATCATAAACACCCAAAGCCGAGACAATGTAAAAAAGTGATTTTCTGACGCGGAGATCGAAACCGGGACCTATGAGCTAGCGACACCTTTGAAAACCGGTGCATCCGCCACTCGACCACGGAGGTTGTCATCAAAAGTACAATGAAAGCTCATGTAATAATTAAACAATTAATGTAACCCAAATAATGTAAGCGTAAATTGTCTTCCCAAAGGAAACTGTAAATATGTGTGACATACAAAGATGTATATCTGTTTATACCCACGTAATTAAATATAATAGTAAGGTGTATCGTGCTTAATTATCGTAAACTATTGTAGCATGAAATTGTCGTGGTGGCCTAGCGGTTCAATAAACGGATTTGTATGCACAAGGTTGCAGGTTCGAACCCAGGCAAGTACCAATGTGGCTTTTTCAAAGTTATATGTACTTTCTTAATTATTCTAAGACACTTCTGACAAACAGTGAAGGCAAACATAGTGAGGAAACCTGGGTTCCAAAATTTGGGATCTGAAATTGCCAATCCGCAGAGAGCAAGCGTGGTGATCCATGCTCGTGCCTTCTCTATATGGAAAGAAGCCTGTGCCCAGCAGTAGGACGTTTAAAAGCTGGATTATTATATTATTATTATTGTAGCATGTGTAGTTTTTAAATCTACCTTCTATGTAAGTATTGGTTTCTTGCAAAGATTATATCAAAATGATACCATGTATTATTAATAAGTTGTATTAGTGAATAACATAACCCTTCCTTGGCAGTGGGTTAAAGAGGTCAGTTTCGACAAGACATTTAAAATGTAACACATGACTACAAGTTAGTTTTACATAAAATAATAAGCTAATGATACCCAAGACCTAATAATATCTACAACTTTTTTTATATACGATTAGTCTTAAAATAAATTAAACTCAAGACAAATCAGCACCACAGAGCCGAACACAAAAGTAATTCATCATTTGTCTGTTCAACAAAAAAACCGTTTTGTAATAATTAGTGAGAAATGAATTTCATTCGCGTAGCGTGCCGGAATGCGCGGCACATGGATGATACCGAGATTCGTTGCCACTCCGGTAAGCAATCTTGATCGTTGATAACATGTATGAATGTAAGAGTACAATTAGAGATTCTGTTAGTAGTACAGTGGAGACAGTTTTTCGGACCGAAGAAAGCGGTCAAGGGCTAAAAGGATAGTAGGTGTATGTATTTTTTAGCTATATAGAAACCGGTATGCTTTCGCACAAAATGTTTCAAATTACTATAAGCGGTATTTAACATCAATGGTTGGTTCGAGCATTTGGTTAGGTACGTAAAAAGAAAAATACATAATAATAGTCTAATATTTTTTCATTATCAGTCTGTCGAGAATATACAAAATAAAAATGTCATCTACTGAATTACAGCTAATCATGAAAATGGAACCGCAATAAACAGGAGACCAAGCATTAAATAGGCGTATGTTTTTGCCGTACGGAATGATCATTACCAATATTTTGCATAATAAACCAACTATTATACCTAAGTTACGACATCACGTTCTAGAAAATTGATTAGTAAAACTTAATTAAATTATCGCCCTCAAGATCAAGAATGATTAATCGAATTTTAACGTTTAAGCTACGTGTAAGATTAGCGCTAGATGATTAAAACTTGCGTGAATTCAATACGAATGAAGCTATCATTGAATGAAAAAATGAATGAATGAAATGGTTGGCATCCAGCGGAGTGAATTGAATGAAACGGTTATTAAGGTGGTTTGAAGGCAGTACTTTGCGATTTCATGCAATCTTACTTGCGTTGAGTTTTTTATTATTAGTAAAGAATTGTGGCTATCGGTGAGCTAGTTGGTTGGAATCACATAGAGACCAGTGCAAAAATGGCATTTAGTTGCTCAAAAGAGCATCCAAAAAAAAAATAGATCAGAAGGGTTTTCAATCTTAGAGCGATGTTTGAGCAAGCGATTTGATATTTGAGAAAGAAGAGTTTCAGACATACATACTATAAATAGACATGAATTTTAAGCGTATCTGTTAATTCGTTTAATTCAGTATGAGAATAATAACAAGCAAGCTTCTTATACTTTTCAATTACATCGTTGGTTACTTAAAAAACTAGTAAGAAAATCATTAACGATCTTACATATAAACTACTCCAATTCACCGATGTGTGAAAATCTTAATCTACACCGCAAAAAAATGAAGTGCTTTTCATTCATTTGTCATTTCCTGATAAGATAATTGAAAGAGGTTTTAGCACTAATTAATTTCTACAACGTTGACAGTTCTCGCGTGTTTAGATTATATATCGGATATACCTAACTTAGTTTTACGTTAATAACACGTGTGTTATTAGCTCAACGATAGGAAGTTATAATTATTGTTTTGTCGCTTTACGCTTTTTGCTTTGCATGTTGTTCACATTTGGAGTAGGGATGTATTTTTTTGTGTAGGCATACTAATTGAAATTAGATCGTTTAGCAATTTTAATTACATTACGAATATTTGACTTTGAATTGATTAAGCAACACGACCTTGGTCTTAGGACGTATTTTTGTGACTGTGATATAAATGTATTTTAACTAGTTTTATCCTTCTGTATCACTATGATTTTTAACCTCAGAAAATGTCCATCTTAGGAACTAATAAAAATAATAGCCGTAAACACATAATTGTGAAATAAATTGAATGTGGTTTGAAGCATGGAAGAAAGACACTACTGTCAAAGCCAAATCACAGAACAAAAAGTAGAAATTTTGTGGACTTAATTGATAGCTACTCTTCCCTCCATAAGGCGAATAAACAAACAGTATACCAACAAACAAAAAATAGTCAAACCAAACACAATACTCCATAGTTTATTTAATCTTAGCTAACAAATCTGAGATTTAATTACAGCCTTCGTTATAATGAATGCGAATTAACAATTATTACTTAATGCTGGCCAGTAAGTCATGGTGCGGAGTTATGACAAGAACGCCGCCTGCCTTGGGACGGTTACATCTAGGGCTGTCAGTAACACAAAACATAGATTTTTGCAGGTGTATTTAAGCGGGGTTATATTTAAAAGTTTTTTTTTATATGTACTTTTATTAGACTTGGAGTTATGTCAAACGCAGATAAATCAGATACATATTGACGTAATTTCGTACGTTTATTTATTTATATAACCCACAAATCATCTATTTGTATAGTGGTAAATGAACTAAAAACGTAAAAACTGGTTTTAGTTTAAGATGATTAATAAAAAAAAAAAAAGCTAGAATCCCTTTCGCAGTCTCTATGAGTAAAAAATACTCTGTCCCATACTATTCCAGTCACAAAAATAAACAATTAACCACGCAGTATACGTTGACATTTTACACCTCCTTAAAACTACTTAACTACAAAGACAACAACTTCAACTTAAGGGTTATTTTCTATCAAGTATCAACATAAATAGTTCACACTATTTATCACTAAAAGAGAGTGCAGTTGACAGCCCTACTCGGCGCGCCTACGTCGTACGTCGATGGGATCTATAACAGTGAATCGATAAGAAAATGGCCGCCGTAGAGAAGGTATTTTACAGATATAGATTAAATTCTTTAGTAGTCTCTAAGGTGGTAAACGTTGGAGGTTAGGAACAAAATATAACGTTATATTATTTTGCCATCTTTTATGACCCGCGCTTTAAACGATGCTGTTGAACGACGCTCTATAGTAATTATAACTTTCTTGTACCGTGAAATAGAAAATTCCTTTTTTCTGTAACCTAATTATGAGCCCCCACTACTGGGCAAAGGCTTTTCGTAAGTCTTTCCATAATTGTCTATCATATTCTCGACCAATTTTTCAAGTATAATATTTTCTTGGATGTCATCGAAAAAATAGAATCATACTGAAAAATCTTGGTTCATTTTGATTTCTATACCTATTATTTATTCGCCTACCAAAACATACAAAACAAACCCAATTTGTCAAACCCAAACAATTATAATTGATCTGTTCTATATAGAAACAATACTACAACAACCACGGTCAGTAGCTAGCTTATGTAATGTCATTCCTTCGCCCACGAAACGCCTACAGCAACGATAGAATCTTACAAAGGTGCTGATAAATAGCTCAGCCATTATTTTCCTTTGATTCTTTGATAAGAACACTTAATTAATTGATACGAGTTAACGATGTCGCATTTTTTGTTTTATTTATTGTTTTGTAAGGTGATAAATTGTTGTTATCACTTGTAGTGGCGTGCCTATTACTTTAAGTTAACTGTTGTTGTATTTTAATCCCAGTTAACAAGCGCATTGGAAACGAAGTTTTTTTTTTTTTTCAAAATTTTAGTTATTTAGAAAATGTGACTGGAATAAATTGTATTTTTTTTTAAGCATCTGCTGGTCTTGCTAACTTAGGGGGACGCTTTTGCCTAGTAGTAGGATAAGATAGTATGTTATATAAATCAATATTTAGCTATAATAATATTAAAATGTCAGCCAAATTCATGTAATGATACTTTTCAACATGAAAAAATAAAGCCCTCGAAAATAGATAAATAAAAATTGCCGCATCCTCTTCACCTACTCTGCGTCTAAAGAAACAGGTGTTCGAGCCATAAAGCGACATTCCTGCGGTGAATGGCCCACTGGATGCTCCTAGATCCCGTAACGATGACGCCTATAAATTTATCATAGCTGTTTTATAGTGATCTTCGCGTAGCTGTACGTGTGATAAATGCTATCGCTCTATCTTAGACTGGTTGGCTTCATTGATAGAAGTATGGAGGTAGTTGATCAGGGAGCGCGGGAGTTTGCAAAGTTGCTGGTATTGTGTTTAGGGATGGGAAAAGCAGTCCGGTGATGTAAGCAGAAACAAAGTCGGGTAACCAAAAAAAGTACAGTGGTTAAGCAAATAAATTGATCGGTGCTTTTATAAAGTGCCAAAGTATCTTACTGTAATTATTGCCTTTAGCTGATTAACATCATTATTTATTTTAGCTGATGTTCTTTTGTTTTTATTCACTTCTATTATTCTTACTCTAGTATTTTTACTAAAAACATAAGATCACAAGATCCTATGTTTTTAGTAAAAATACATTTTAATCAAAAAATCTGAACAAATATTTTTGTAATTTCTCTTATTAGGTAAGTATTTGGACATGATCGTTGTTCAAGTTACAACAACAAGCAATTTGTCAAGCAAGAGTAGTATTTACATTGAATTATTATCATATCCTATTGTTCACGACATTACGAATGCTGATCCCAATCGTTAGTATACTGTGCACATAGAGTAATAAGAAGTTAGAACTATAGAGAGTGCGTATCGCTAAAAGCCGAACGTAAGCAAATTTTTGGCTGTATGTAGTACATTTATTTACTGATTTAAGTTATTTTCCGTACAACGATAGACGTTTATGCGAAAATATTTATAGTTCCCATATTATTACTGCAATATAAGATTTCAAGATAGTTGTATGCAAACTGCGCACTATGCTATGATACAATTTTTACGACAAAACTAGTTCATACTAATGCCTGCGGTTCATACCCCGATATGCGCACTCTGTAGTTTCTTATCCATCCTCTAAGATTGTGCACAACTTGTGACAGATTTAATGTCATCGCCCACAGTTTATAAATAACTAGTTTATGAGGAACTAGTTGAAAGGAACTAGTTATTCTCAAGTTAAAGTCGTGTAGGATGATGAACGTAAGTAGGCTTGGCAATGGCCGTCTGACTTCACAGTTAGAAGTTTAAGATAAGCACGCTTATACAAGGCTACTAGGTCTAGTAAAAGATAAATGTTAATGGTCTAACAGTTTTAATTGGTCAAATATCGATTTAAAGTCAACGAACTGGTCCTAATAGTTATACATAAGAATGATAAAAAAATACGAACGAAAAAAAATGTTTTCTTATATATTTTGTTATCATTGTAAGACTGGCATGTCTGTTTATGTGTTTTATTTTTGTAACGCACACAAGATATAAAAAAAGAAATGAATGCTTTCACATCAAAGTCACTCATTTTCATTTTAATATTGGTACTTTCAACATCAACCTTCTTTTGTTAAGTATAATAAACAAAGTTATATAAGGTTAAGTTTATACCATTTATTTTCATTAGGTGTTTATAATAAACAAACGTTATAAGTACCGTAAACAATACAACAATTTACGTCATAACAAAAACAAATAAATAAAACAAAAGATAAATAACGTTATTTATTAAAGCGATTTATTTGCCTTTTGTTTGAAATTATTACCATACTTATAGGTTATACACAATGGGCAATGGCAGGTGCAATAAATGAGTAATAATTTGTAAGTAACATAACATAACATACCATCACGCCTGTATCCCCGAAGGGTCAGGCAGAGGTGTACTAATGTACACCCACAGTTCGCGCGCCGGTATGTTTAGGTCCCATGTAATAGGGGGCGAGCCTATTGCCACTAACCGGGCACAAATCCAAACTCCGACCCTACTGAGAATTTCATGGAAAAACCCAATAACACCTTGGTCGACTTGGGAATCGAACCCAAGACCTCTAGCGTAGCAGTCGCGCTTAGAACCACTAGGCCAACGAGGCAGTTAATTTGTAAGTAATGCATTTAATAATAATAGGTAATAATAATATTCCGTGTATAATATTAAGTGTGGAACTAATTAGGCGAAACGTTTACCCAGCAGTGGGATAAATATAAGGCTGGACAATAAAATAAGAACGTATGACACCAATTGGGTCACTGAACTATAAGTAGAAATAATACTTTACAGTTAGTATATAATTATTCATATTTATAATATTCCTATACCTACATGTAATTGACATTCACCGCGTTAGAAATTCATATTTTGTGAAACAAAACGATCTCACACTTGGTTTTAATGACGAATGTTTTGTTTTTGCATCCATTTTGTTCAAAAAACGCTAGTATTTAGATAATATCTTTAAGAATCGCACCTATTTATTCCGTTTTACAAGTTTTAATTGTATTAAGAGAAAGTTTACGCCGTTTATATTTTTGTGTACTCCTTTCGTTTGACTTAGGAGAATGGTATTGTATGATTATTGCAAGTAAAATTGCAATGGAAATTTAATTTGATCTAGACGTTTATTTATTTATTTATTTATTTAATAATTTATGTACACACACAGAAGTTAAAAGGACAATAATTACATATTTATAGATGATGTACAAAGGTGCCGCTTATTTCTTAAGAAATCTCTGCCAGCAGACCCGCGAAAGGAGAAGTCGTGAATATTGGCAGTCATTGTGTGTGACTCAATTAACTACAATTATAAAATAGTCATAAACAACATACATACACGTACATAAATAAATATACACAAATACTATATATAATTAATATATATATAAATAAATATAATAAGAATATATATAATTACTCAATTACAAGGAGAGATAGTGCTCTTTTATGCGTTTCTTAAAAATAGAGAGAGATTTGGAATCACGGATGTTAGGCGGAAGCGAGTTCCAAAGTCTTACTGCGTGAACGGTAAAGGAGTAGGAATAGAAGTCAGTGGAGTGGGATTGGAAGTGTAACAAGGATTTAATTTGCGTTCTGCAAGGGACATTAGGAGGACGGGTAAAAGTAAAGCGTTCGCGCAGATAAGAGGGATATGTCGGGTTGTGTAGGACATTGTAGAGGAGGCATAAAATGCGAGTGTTCCGGTGAAGACGGATTGGGAGCCACTTGAGCTGCTTGCGAAGGTGAGACACGTGGTCATATTTACGTAGACCGAATACAAAACGAATGCACAAATTTTGCAAGCGCTCAAGTTTATTGAGGAGCTCCTCATTAGCATCCAGATAGCAAGCATCAGCGTAGTCGATAATAGGTTGAATGACAGATAGGGCTAATGAGATCTTAGTTTGGAGAGGTAGGAAGTGTTGAAGTGATTTAAGGGAATGAAAAGAAAAGTGAACTTTACGGCTAACTTCGGCAACTTGAGGACGCCACGAAAGATTCGCATCGATCATAATTCCCAGGTCCTTTACAGTATCCGAGAAATCGATCAGGATTCCATCAAAGTACAGACGCGCCATCGTTTATGTAACATCTAAGTGTTTGTTATGCGCTAATTACACTAATCTACATTTTTGTTTATTTATTAGTTCTCATTTAGGAAGACTGAATGCAATTACACTTTTCTAAATTCTGCAACGAATAAATTAAGGATCCTATATTTATTATGTAGGTACACTAAAGCATAAATATTTTTAGGTTTTCTAAACTTCCCGTAATTTAACCATTTGTATTTACTAATGAACAGACATCATATAGGGGGCAATCACACCCCACAATTTTTAGTCAGGTCTAACTAGCCTGGCTGACAGACTAACTTTCAAGCTCGCTATTACACCGGACTGAATATCGCATGCTAAACCAAAAGAAAATAAAGAAAATCACATAGAAACGCGATGTGTCACCCTCATTGACAGTCAATTGTTTACATTATGCCGACCCCGACCTTGCTTGGCCTTGGCGTGCCGCCAGGACTTCAACCTAATTAAAGGTGACTTACACTTGAGGAGTGCTTAACACGTGAGGCACTAAAAAGAACACTTAATTACACGATTATATTACAACGACTTCTATAGAAAAGCATTGACTTTTCTGATAATTTTTCTGTCATTCAACATTTCGTAAAACAATTTTACTAAGTTAATTTGTTATTTACAAAATGAAGAACATAACTGAAAAATGCATGGTATTATAGTTTTCACGTGTAGGTATTAAATTTTGTATTGCATCACAGGTGTCAGAGCATTCCTGTTATTAATTCACAGACACGAATAACAAAATAAACTCAATACAAAAATAGGCTACGACTAAATAATCTATTTAACGGATTTTGATAAAACTATGGCAATTCTGCACCAATGATTTTGGTGACAACTTACATGATTACAGGTTACATCTGTATAAAACAAAGGCAACACACAGATGTGTGTGGTCGCGGGTGGTCGTTAGGACAATACGTATTATGTAAACGACCCGGACTTAAAAATCTTGCTACCACATAAGTATTATCTAAACACAGTCACAAATTTATACAACACTGACCATTTAACATGTTTTATGCAATAACTCATAACAGAACATTTACAGTTTTTTTATACATTTGCAGACTTTCTTGAAATTATCACTTGAATCTAAAATAAAACTTTACGGCTTCACAAGTTAGACTGTGTTTACACTTAAGATTACAATCATTGCAAGTAGACCAGAATAATTTAAATGACCACTACAGAACCACTTTGAAATAATAAAACACCTATTCACCATGCTTAGTGAATTTAGTATTTACTCGGTTTTTAACGGGTTTTTACGCAATGACTTGAGACAAATTCTTTTGTAACTGTAAAAATGTGAAACCTGAATGAAGCTTTTTTAAGTAGCATTTAGCTCGCTAATGTGTGTTGAAGTATGCTCTTATATTTCAAGTATAACTGCATTATAAAAGTATGTTAGTGTTAAACTAATACCTAAATGAAAAAATATTTAAGGCCTAGTCTTCCATTTTTTACAGTATTTGTTTTCATTTTGTGCAATTTTTTTTTAATTACGGACCCAAAAATACCTAAGGATTTATTTTGGATTCAATTCCCTATCTTTAAATAAAATGACATCAAGATGGTTTAACTGTTATAAACTAACAAAGGCTTTCATGAAAATTAATTGTTTTTTTTTTAAACGCCTACCCTACATTTGCAATTCGTTGTAATTATAATCACAATTAGAATCCTTAATACTTAATAAGTAAGAGAAAAAAAAAACTAAATATCTAGAAATCTTGTCTAAGTAAAAAACCATAAATCAAGAATAAAGTTATTTGTGTAGTTTGTATGTTACCCAACCGCAGGGTAATATACAAACCATCATAACTATGATATGCAATCTACTGTTGTATCCAATCTACGTAATTTTCATCGAATGTTTGTTTAAATCTAGGGTTGGTAAATGTCAATTAAAGCTATTTTATTAAAATTACTTTGCCTGAAATTACATTAGACTAAATGTAAAAATAAAACAATAATTTAAATTTATGTAAAATTCAGTTTTTTAATATTAAGAATTTAGACTAAGTTCCTAATCCAATTAACAAGGATATATATACTATGTAAAAATTAAAATGTTTAATTAACCCATAGTTCATTAGTAACAAAAGTAGATCCCTATTTACTATGTATTTTGAAACAAGTTTAAGTTAGCGAGATAAAAATATTTTCTACATATTTTAGTTTCTATAACAAAGATGTCTGAATTTCACATTATCTAAATGTGACAGCCCTAATCATAGAAAACCAAAGAATCTCTAACCGCAGCGTCGGATACTTTTGATCGTAAAACAGTTGAAACCTGTCCATTCCACAAACCCACTTATAGGTGTTTACCAAGATTTACAAATATATTACATTATTATATTCGGAGAAAGCTTATCAATGATGTCGGTTAAATCTAATTTGTGTGATCAAGTGAGAAAGTTGGTATTAGCGATAATTTATAAACTAAGTATTATTCGAGGAATGTGATATAATTTAAACTGCCTTGTTGGCCTAGTGGTTCTAAGCGCGACTGCTACGCTAGAGGTCTTGGGTTCGATTCCCACGTCGACCAAGGTGTTATTGCGTTTTTCTATGAAATTCTCAGTAGCAGGTCGGAGTTTGGATTTGTGCCCGGTTAGTGGCAATAGGCTCGCTCCCTATTACATGGGACCTAAACATACCGACGAACTGTGGGTGTACATTGATACACCTCTGCCTAACCCAACGGGGAATACAGGCGTGATGGTATGTTTTATGTATGTTTTTTTATGTAATATAATTTAAATAGGTAGTTGTACAAAATTTCTAACAGTTCTCAATATCAAATAGGTACCTATCTACATATTTCTAATCTAATAGGTACTTATCACCAGGTTTCATGTGTGTAGTACTGTAATTTTCTCAAATGCACTTGAACTTTGCTTGATAATTGAATAAATTAAATATAATATAAATAATCGGAAAAAAGGAAAATAAAAAATAATAGTCTGAATGACTGGGCAATATTTGAGTTTTTTGCTTTCATTTCTTTTAAGAAAATGCGGCAAAATAGACTAAATTTAATGGAGACTATTTTGGGTGTGTTCTTTTTAATATTGAAACATTCTTAATAATAACATAGTATCCACTGCTTTACGGGAGCTTTCTTACCCACGTTTTCGGTCTTAACAAAAACAATATTTTATAATAATACAAACATATTTTATGAGAAAGTAAACGCGGGTTCGTTGTAACATTTATTATATTAATCCCAAAATATGTGTAAAGCTAACATTCACTTTCCAACAATTTGATAACCATCTCGTAAGCGGGACATTTTTCATTACTTTTAATTAATAATTAATTAGTGTCATCGTAAATTTGGATTAAATTGATTACTCAACGTATTAAACTATAATTTATTTATAATGCAAGGCTTAAAAATATATCTGACCAAGTATTTTAATAATAATAATAATATTCCGGGACAACTCACACACGGTTATCTGATCCCAAGCTAAGCAGAGCTTGTGTTATGGTAACCAGGGGCCCGAGTCTGCTATTTACACTCCGTGTTACTATGATCATAGTGGGATGATAGTGTCAACCCAATATGTGCCTAATTTTCGTATTCAGTTAAGCCAACAACAATCAGTGGCATACTGGCATGAGTGGGATGCGGTGTTGTCAATTTAAATTAAAAATAAAAGTATCAAACATTTTGTAATTATTAATAGGCAACACCGATTGGCACTAATTATTAATAATCGTTTCTTATGTTGCAAAAAATTGTATTAATTGTTTTTTGAATACTAATTAATTGTAAAAGCCCATACAATATGTAATTTCTATTAAAACTTGTAAATAAGGATAATTATGTTTTAAAAAAGGAAAGTTTTCGTTGAAATTGACACATTGTCTATGAAAAATAAAAAATTTTTAGCCATAGATATGATGCAACTGCTGTCAAAAAATAGCGGAATACGAAATTGTACCGGCCATCGGTCATATTCACTCAACTCGCGGCTCAATCGTTCCAATGGCCAATTGTGACGTTTTGACAGTTAGTAGAATGCCAATTATCGTAAAATGGTCCCACTAACCCCACCCACTCAGACGATTCAAGCAAATGTAAATAGCAGACTCGGGCCCCAGACAACTGATAAACATACTTATATATTTCTAAATACATACATATTATAGATAAATTACACCCAGACAACCAGAACAAATGATCGTGCTCATCACACAAACATTTGTCCTGGGTGGGAATCGAACCCACGACCTCCGGTATAGCAGTCAGGGTCACTAACCACTACACCAACAGGCCCGTCGAATTTTAAAAACATGTGAAAAAAATTGTGGTTGTAAAATTTCAAATAGCCAAACATATTTTAGTTTTAAAATCACTTCGTTAATATCAGTGTTTCGTGACTGTTTTTTTTAACCCTAATAACATATTATAATAAGCTTATCAAAAAATTCGCGACTACAACCGGTTGCGACCGCGATCACGATCAGTCGCGACTCGCAGGAAGCGTACACAACCGTATAATCAATTCTTCCTATACTCACTGTAAAAACGCACAAGCTCGCGCATGTAATTAGATTATACGCTGCGCAGGCGCCGAGTAACTTATACAGTAGTTTAAGTAATATGTTTGTGGAATTTTTGATGATTGGGAGATCTACTATGATTATTTATTTTCCTAAATACAGTACACAAAGGTTGTGTGTGTATTGTGTTATAAAAATACAAGTGTTACCTACCGAGATTTGGACAATTTAAGATACAGCAAGTTCTAGGTAAAATTTGTTGCTCTTAGTACATAGCATAGGTCTTTACAAATAACCATTACATGATATTTGACACTAATTTTTTTTGACGGCCCTGTTGGTCTAGTGGTTAGTGACCCTGACTGCTATACCGGAGGTCGTGGGTTCGATTCCCATCCAGGACAAATGTTGTGTGATGAGCACGATCATTTGTTCTGTGTCTGGGTGTAATTTATCTATAATATGTATGTATTTAGAAATATATAAGTATGTTTATCAGTTGTCTGGTTACCATAACACAAGCTCTGCTTAGCTTGGGATCAGATAACCGTGTGTGAGTTGTCCCGGAATATTATTATTATTATTTTTACTATAAACATAACCTTTTCTATTATATTTGTTTAGGTAGGGCGATTTGCCAGTACAAAAATGTTGCATAGAAAAATAATTTGAATGCAGTAGCAAGTCTAAATCTAACCATTCACACCTAACCCTTCTCTTCATATAGACTTAACACAGTTAAAGAGATGCCATTTATCTCAAGCGACTCATCACGTAACAAATTACACCTGACAGTTGTAATTGCCAATTGTTTGGCAATCGATGTCAATTGATGTAATCATGCGTCAATACTTACATTATGCAATTTAAATCTTGATTATATGGTAACTTTATTAATTTATACAGGTTTAATAACAGGATAATGTGATGGAAATGAGTTATTATGATACTGGTGTTGGAAATTATAGCTAATATTCTCTTTTAATCCGTTTTATGTGGGATTTATTCGCGTATAAGCTGAAGGAATCTTATTTACGTTCTGTAACGGATACGTTTTTTATTTATTTTATTTTAATATATTTATTATAAGTTATAGTTTAATCTATTTATTTAGTTTTTCTAATCTTATGTCGAAAAAAAATATTTTTTTAAAAGAAAAGAGACAATACGGTCGTTCAGCGGATTTTACTACCTAATTATTGCAAATTTTTCAATGATTTAGCGAAAATCTTTTTGTTCAAAATTAACGTTTCAATATCTAAGGTTAGGATTTTTTCTTTTTATTGAACAGTTGTTTTGTGTAAGACTACTGTTTATTACCTTTACAATATGACCAACAATCTTAACAACTGCAGTAAAAAACATGCCGTTTGCGTTTACTCGATTATAATTAGCAAAATTATCAAATTAAGACTATAAATGTATATGCTATGGTCCATTTGTGGGTGAGTTCCGCTTGATTGAGTTGGTATCACTTTCTTATGATGTTAATGGTGGCATAGTAAGTGTTTTAGACGCTATTTCTTTGGTATATTGTAGGTTTAAGTAAACTAGGTAAATGATATACTGAAGAATTCATTCTACTCGATCTTATCTACCTTTCAATATGTTTGAATATACCATGGTTAGGAACTTTTTTACAACACTAAATAGGTATAAGTTCCAAGGATAAACATGAGCGGTCACTGAACTCGATTTTTTTCCAAATTTATATAATGTTTAATAGGTACATACATTTCATTTATAATTTAAACTGCAGCTTACTTGAGCTGAAACTAAAACTGAACCTTAAAACAATTAAAAACAAAAAATAGACGTCAAATTATAAGCTGATAACTTAAAAATAAAACTTCACGCTCTGTACTTTTAAATCAGATCGATTGCATTAAGTCATTTTGTTAATACTCTATAACAAAACCTTATCTATTCCAATCTTTCTTCTATACAAAACAAAATGAAGATCAAGTCATTTTGTAAGCCATACATTATGACGACAGTGAGTAGGCGCACTATACATTAGGCAATGCATGTAAAGTAATGCAAATTGCATTTTTGTATCGAACGAAAGTACGCAAGGAGAGTCAAGGTTATTGAACAGAATTATCAGGGAATGTTAATGTATTTATTTTATACCTTTTTATAGGCTAGAAGACAGACACGATTATATTTAATAGTTAACCTTTGGGTGGCATTTTTTACCGAAAGTTATTGAGCGTTGATGCAAAGCAAAATTATGTACTTAATAAACCTTCAATTTCTAGATAGAGTGTAACCTTTGATTACAAATCATAACAAAAAGAAAAGATAACGAAGTTAAGACTCTAGGTAACTACTAGGTACATAATATGGCAGTTGAAGAATTAAATAAATAAATAAATTTTTCGTTGCACATAGTTAGATCAAGTAATTATACTAACAGACTAATCTTAATAATAGACTAGATATAAATTAGTCAAACAAACTAAAGCAAATTCTCAAGGGCAATAATATCATTAATCAGCAACAACAAATCTAAACAATCTCAAATTACCTTTTAATAAACATGAACAAAACATACTATGTCTAATTACTGTATGACTTAAAGACATACAATTAATAATAAGTAGTTTAATGAAGCG
The DNA here is from genome assembly GCA_905475315.1 of Autographa pulchrina. Classification (NCBI taxonomy): domain Eukaryota; kingdom Metazoa; phylum Arthropoda; class Insecta; order Lepidoptera; family Noctuidae; genus Autographa; species Autographa pulchrina. The sequence continues at coordinate 4,415,267 of FR997775.1, forward strand.
AAGAGAATGTATGGAGTCAAGGCTGTATGATACGGAAGGCAGATTGAGGAAGTTAAAGGTTGTGTGTATATAAATACATAGTATGAATGTAGTATGAATGTAGTGAAAGGTATGCTGAGATGGTTTGGCCATGTTGAGAGAATGAATGAAGAACGATTGACGAAAAAAGTGTGTAAGGCGAGTGTGAATGAAAGTGTTGGAAGGGGTAGACCTAGGCGGACGTTTCGAGACCAAATCGGAGACGTCTTGAAAAAAGGCCAGGTCAAGAGTACCCTAAACCGAAGAGCATGTATGAAGGTAATAATGAAAGTGGACGAAGCGAAACAAGTATGTAAGGATCGTAGCAAGTGGAAAGAAGTGGTCTCTGCCTACCCCTACGGGAAACAGGCGTGATTATATGTATGTATGTATGTATGAATGTAGTATTTTGGTATATGTTGAGGCCAGATCTGTAGAATGTATGGGTTGAATTTAAAGGCATTTTTGTTGATTACACTGGTTATAAATACAGAGAGTAATTTAAGTCTAGTTACTGTATTTAAGTTTAGTTTTTGGCGAAAAACTCTGTATGTAACAATTCATGTAATAGAGTTTTTACAATGAAAAATTTTTAAAAATCTTGGTTAACTATTTTAATCTTCCGGCTAGACTTTTGCCAAGCTTTGTTGTAGGGTTTTATTTATATAGCATTCTTATCGAAAAAAAAAATCAAGTAAGTAATTAATTAGTTACATTTTAAGGAAAAAAAAGTCATTTAAGAGCTGATGCCAAAACATGTGAAGCCTATTCAAAATCAATAAACACAAAAAGCACTAACTTAGTCTTACCAGTCTAGTATTGCAGTCTACTCTAAGGTCATAACTAGGCCAAGTGCAGCACGGATATTTTGCGTTATACAAATTAACGGTCCACGTCTTATAATTTGTGTAAGTGTTACAGTAAAAGTCTAGAACTCTAATGCAGAACGTTGCTTTGTATAAATTGGATTATAAGTAAGAAAGTTGGTACTTCTAGCATACCTAAGTAAGACTTGATTTCTTTATGAATATATATTTAATTTGTTGGACTGGATGCGGAAGGAGGACCGATTTTTATTGTGCTAATGTTTATTTTGGTTAATTAAATGAAATATTTAAATTAAGGAGCGTATGAAATAGAGAAAATGAGATACGGTGATAGTGAGATAGATTTGTGTAACAAAAAATAAAGTTTTTTTTAAGTTATAATTAAGTATTTTATTAAGTTCTAGTTAAAGCCATCATCATTAATACTTTACGTTTCATTCAGTTATTCAAAGAAAACGTATTAGTTATTTTTAATCAACGAAGCAATTTTGTGCTATATACAAAGGTTTTTAACATTCCAATCAAACAATAGTTTATTTTTTATATTTTTACGGCATTAATTTATTTTTTGCAGACAAAGGTGAGACGAATGTTGAATTAAATTGATTTGGGCGAAGGTTTTTGTCTCAATTTAGAATGCTAGATTTATGAATCACTTAAGGTAAAACTATTCTAAGAATTATTTACGAGCTTAAGACCTGAGTCTAGAATTTTATTTATAGGAAATATTGTTTTTTTGTAGAACAGTTTGAAGGAAGTAATGTTTATGCTTGAGCAATCTATGACAGATAAGTCACAATATTTTATCATTTTAACTAAACTGCGGAATAAAGAATTATGTATCGGTTAGCGACTTATACTTAATAAGTTGTTAATTTGTTCCCAAAATATTAAATATTTATGTTCTTTTAAATGTTTTATTTTTAAGAGAATTTTCATATTATTATACTCTAGAATAAAACCTAACACTACATAATAAATTATAGTAATAACTATATGCGCCACAAACAACTCATAAAAAATAAAGCGCAAAGTCACACAATAGATCGTAAGTTCGTAACAGAAAACTTGCAACAAAATTAAAAGTAACATAACAACAAAAACAAACTACAACTCTTCATATTAGTAAACCTTTACTTTCAAACACAATACTTCCATTAGTACATAACAAATGACAATCGCCCTTAGCAACCAACAAAGGTAAGAAAAGTTTGTAATATTTTTCTTAACTTTCTACTCACTTCAATGGAATCGTTTAGAAAAGTGGCAGTCAGACTTCCGATAGTCTACGTGGGACCCCAACAGTAGGAAACGACGACTTAACTTTAATTAAAGCCTAGAAAAGCGGAAGATGCTCGAAGTCGAGGGATTATAGGCGTGGAAAATGCTTTAGATGTCTGATATACTTTTATGTGAAAGATGTAGGCTTTGTAAACAGAGAAATGGGAGCGAGTAATCAAACGAATGCCGCTGAATAGAATATTCTCTGTATCGTAGGTGGTATCACAAATATTGAAATTACATACTCTAAAAAGCAGGATGAACACAGTTTGTATTAAAATTTTGTAAAATATTAGTTTTGCAATTTTATTATTTTTGTAGTTCAACAAAGTTTATTTAACGTGTACGCAATCATTATGTTTGATAGATATGCAATTCATACAGGCAAATAGATTATATATGATACTCGATCAACAGCTTTAATCATTATAAAGTTTTTGCTTAGAACACTGCACCTACTTAGAACCTACTCTACTGACTCCTATAAGAAACGTCATCGAATAATCCTTTTATTATTTCTTGACTATTGTGAAATGTCAACGGCGATTTCAAAGGGAAAAGCATTGATTGTCTACGAGTACAAATTGGGTGTGAACTATCAACACACGTTTCCAGTAATTACATCACACGATGTCTTTACAATGACAATTGTTGTCGTACAAAAGCCTTTGGACCACAACACGGCAACGTCCGTTCATAATTTTCAATGGTAATTAAAACTGCCAATTGTTTATACATTTAGTACCCATTTTGTTCTATACCCTTCCATTGTTCTCAACAATCAACCATGAAGGTTTAATATCGAACATTTTAAGATCGCCATTTAAATTGTGAATTTAATAAACTAGAATACGTGCTCGCGTGTGATACTTTCGAATACATTTAGTTGTGACCTCTAAAATCAGTACGTGTATAACGAGGTAGTCGACACAAAAACAGCCAAGCAAAATTAAAAAGTAAAACAATCATAAAAAATTACCTTTGTCGTGCTCTGCATTTGTAAAAATGTCGCTATGCCCGCCCGCACGCGGTTCTTCACGCCTCTTATTGTTCCTTTAGAACTTTTTATCGTAGACGGCATCTCCTCGTTTTTGTAATCCTTCACACCGGCAAAGTATTCCACTTCAGACACTTCACTCTCACTCTTGACACCAACACTAACACTTTTCACATCATCAAATTGTTTCTCGTTTAGATGAAAATCGTAAAACTTGTCCGTGTCAAAGTAATGGCTACTGTAGAACATTTGTTCTTGTTTCATCTTGTCCTGTTGTTTTCGTTCCTCGTAGGTACTCTCGCTAATCAGCGGTGATTTAGAGCACAGGTTCGCGGGCAGCGATTCAGGCGCGTTCTTTGACTCGCTATTTAACTGTGAAACTAGACGGAACGATGTGAGCTGTGTGCTTTCTTTTGAAATATTAGCATCTTCATTAATATTCTGGTTCGTTTCTTCGTGCGGTTCTGGCTTCGGCTCGCTTTCAGTTTCGACCGTATTTAGTTTCGCTGAACGGTCTCTTATGTCTTGCAGCAGACCTTGTGGTAGAAAGCTACTGTCTTTATTGTTCGCTTTGGCGAGTGTCTCGGGCACGCCGGGTGATTCCGCACTCTGTTTCTTTTCCTTTTTACTATATTCGCTATGACTTTCGTCGGCGTGTACGCTTACGTTCAGCTCACTACTATTCAGCGAATCACATGATATATTTGAATCGTTGTCTTCAAAATCAACTTCGGTTTGGCTGTTCCCGTTTCTCGAGCTGATTAGTGTTACAGATACGGCTTTCTTTATTGAACTAGATTTTGACGTCTTCTTTTTTGGTAGCGGCGGCGGTGTGCCGTCAAGGTCGCTACAAGTTCCGGAGTCTAGCGTGTCGCTCGGAGAGCACTGCCCGCTTGACATTACCATGTTTGTCAAGGAACTTGTGAAGGAATTGCAGTAAATGTAAGGTGCTTTGTCGTTTTTCAGAAGGTCTTCGTTTTCTATAATTTTCGGTCTGTTTTCATCAACATTGATTCTGACTAAGCTGTTGTTTTTCTTGCATACGTCGTTAATCTTGAAAGTGTCGAAGTCGACGTCACTCTTGAGGTGTACGCTGGATATTTTGGGTGCCTTAGGTTTGTCTGCGTCGGTGTTTATTCTGATAGTAACCACGTGTGGTCCGTTGTGAGCGTCCGCACTAGGCGTACTCGCGGGTCGGTCTGACTGGGTCGCCGCTACGAATACCGTTGCAGATGGTGTCTTAGAATTAAGGACGAGTGAGTGCATCGAACTTAGTGAGTCCATCCGGACGTCGGTAGCGTTGAACCCGTTTGTGTTGAGATTAGCATCGTCGCTAGTTATTTGTGTGTATGTGGTCGATCCTCTTTGCTTCACCTTTGGGGGCAATGCAGGGATGTATTCAACACTGGGGCGCGGCGTTACTTCTTCCATCATTGTGGTTGCTAATAAATTGGCATAATTAACGGTGCTTCCCGTTCTCAATGCTAGTCAGGTCCGCTCAGATAGTGGCAGATGTATAAGGCATAATGGTTCCGGTGACCGATCGTGACTGGGTCAATAATCCGCTCAGGTGGCCTGTTTTCCTGCGCGTTGTTTATTTACATCTGTAAAGAAAAAAAAACATTAGTATTAGAAAGTCCAAAAATAAAAATTAAAGGAACCTGATAGTAGTTTTCGTTCTATGTCCTCATTTATTACTAAAACATGGGTGTAAAACACGATTAATTGTGAAGTCACGTAAATACATAAAAACATATCAATTAAACCTGTAATATCAGTTGCTCTTGTAATTTTTCAATACAATATAAACATGTTCATAATAATTTACGTAAAAACTTGTGAAATTCGAAGTTACTTTAACTAATGTGTTACAATTATTTCTTTAAACAACGTGATTTTATTTGACTGTGACCTTAATTGCATCTGTACCTTATTACCTAAGCAATAAAGTTTGGTTTTGATAAGCAGTTGCAATCCAATATAATTTTTGGTTTACATAACAGGAAATTGAGTTGTAATCAAATTTTATTTAATGTCTTCGTATAGGCTCAGAATAATGATTATTTCTGTGAATTTCGCAATAACTTATTAAACTGACGAAGGGAAGGTATCATTGAAGGAAAAGTAAAATAAGCACTAAGTCAATTAACAATTATTACTTTACATAAAACACAGGATGTACATAACAAATAATTGATGTGAAACGAAAACATGAAACGATTTTGTACAGTCACCGTTGTTAACTTCGGACAGTAAAGGATCAAGGCGAAAGTTTATAAGTACGGGTTAACTGTACTTTATTAGGTAGTGTTTAAGTTTCAACAATACACTATTTATTGCTAGACACTGCTATATGGAATCAAAATGTAAACAATTCAATACTTAAATCTAATACAAGAACAAACACTTACACACTAAAATTAAATCTTATATAAATAAATAAAACTAACACGCGTCAAAAAACTTATCGTCATCCTTGTCAATGGCGGGAAACGTGCCCAGAAGGCTGGCAGCATTGCCACGTTGAATGGCTATGCCGATTCTCTGTGCAAGGAACAAACCAGCTCTCTGATTACGAGTAGAGTCTACCAAACGTTTTGACAGTTCTTTAAAAAGATTTCGTGCACTCGGACCCCATGACCCGAGCGTTTCAACCCCAAACGGCTCGAAAATATAATTACCCATTAGGTTATTATACTTTCGCCGCTTAAGGGTCTCCGTAAATGTAAACATAATTTAAAAAAGGGATCGACTTCAATGTAATTTTCATAGGACTACATATGTGGCATACTGTATAATATTTATTTTTAACCTATGCACTTCCATTATCATGCAATCGTGTAACAAACATACAAAAAAATATACTGTCAAACTATAGAATTTAAGGAGTCAATTTACCCCAAAGATGTACTATTATTAATACTGTATTATTTAGACAATAAACGCGTTCAAAGTTGATTTCCCGTAGCTACAAAACATACAGTTTATAAAACTAAGCAGTTTGTTGAAGCCACTAATGATGTCAAAAATATACAAACATTAAATCGTAACGAAACTAATGAAGAAACATTGTAACAACTCAAAGAAGAACATGAGGATTCTTCACAGACGAATTACAGAAACATTTACAAACACAGTTTGGTAAACAAAGCGTAGGTAACATTTCGTCACAACACTAAAACCGTGAACGTTTTATTTAATATTTGTTTGTACTAGGAATCAATGATGTAGAAAGTTTCTATGAAATGGTTGGCGCCAATTTTAAGGAACTAGTTAAGGATCTTTTGGGTGAAAATAATTTGGCACTGTGCTTTTACATGATTTGTAAATAGAATTGCTTGGGCATTATCGAATGTAACTTGAAGAAGTAGATGTTTACTAATAATTATTTAGGTTAAATGTATAATAAGTTAAATATCTGTAAAATATCATACCAAGAACAGCACTAGTTAGTAGTGTTATTCGAGAGTTTTCAAGATTATGAATATACTATCATAAAGAAAAACAAAAAAAAAACTACTTTATAAAGAGTTTGAATGGTCAAAAACATTAAAGTAAGATTTAAATTATTAAAACTGGACGCAGGAAACGTAATCTAGAACATGATTTGCGAGCAAATAAAAGAAGTTAAGATAATATTGTTTGTATAGGTAACATCACTTTAGAACCTTGATAAAGATAAATCCAAGAAAGATTACCCAGCAGTTTAAACTGCATTGTTAAATGCATACCTTGACCTTGCAGTCTAAGAACAAACAAAAGTCAGTGCACTTCTTAGCATTCAGTAAACGACACACGGTCGCATGTCTTCACGTAAGTGATACGGTAAATCTAGACGTCTGATTACCAGATCAACTGGCGGATTTACATGTACTGGGCTTGAATCGATTATGGCTTTATAAAGATCGATTGTGTCTCGATTCGATTCAAAATAATTTTTAGGGACTCTATTTGTGGAAGCTATTGTAGTAATGTGTGGCCTCGGCCAATGTTTTTTAAGTTTTTGGTGAATTTCAGGTCACGATCGAAGAAGATTTTTTCTTGAATACTAGCTGTACCTACCCCGCGATTTCACTCGCGGGTGTACCTAGTCCCTGTTTCTGATGTATTTCATGGTTATTTTGTTATTGTGGACGGAGACACATCTAACAAACCCGTTCTTGAGTAATAAATGGTGTTACTAACCGGACTTTGTGTTATATATAATCATTATTTATTTTTATTCTCTCACATCTAATCAAATGTTTACTTGTCGATAATTTTAGCGGCAGATGAAAGAAATTATGTGACGAAAAATTTTGCGCACACAAATTATCCCGTAAATTGAGTTTTGATTGATTGCTGACAGAGCGAGAGTTCAGTACGTACAGTTAACGGACATCTCAATTATCATCAGGCAATTGCGAAACGGTACAAATCATTTGTCAAAGAAGAGACCATAAAAATACTTTCGCTAGATCAGTTGGTATGGATTTTCTAATGAATTATTTATGGTCGAAACGATTCAATGTGGCATCAGAAATAACGTAAAGATTGCTGTATTATATAATTATGTGTTGATTCTCTTTTGTTTTTGTCGTGGAAATTTCTATCGCTAAGTAATATTCTATGTTTCTTTTTAGGGTTCCGTACCCAAAGGGTAAAACGGGACCCTATTACTAAGACTCCGCTGTCTGTCTGTCCGTCTGTCTGTCTCCAGGCTGTATCTCATAAACCGTGATAGCTAGAAAGCTGAAATTTTCACAAATGATGTATTTCCGTTGCCGCTATAACAACAAATACTAAAAACCACATAAAATTAATATTTAAGGGGGGCTCTCATACGACGGTGGTACGGAACCCTTCGTGCGCGAGTCCGACTCGCACTAGGCAAGTTTTTTTTTCTATAGTGGTATTTTATAGATGATTGCAAGTACGACTTTAAGTAGTGAAACCAATACAATTAATAAAGTTGTGATATTTAAGAGAAATCGCAATTACTAATTAATTATTTACGGTTAAAGCGCATCAGATTTTTGAGGGAATTAATTACGACTCATCCTTTTTGTAACTCCTTTATTTCTTATAATTTTTGCAACTAATTATGGTCTGAGACACAGGCAATCTAAAGCACAAGCTTGCGTATAATTACTATGAAAAGAAGTAAAACGAAACAATTAAAATTTTCCACCCACTTAGCTGTAATTGTAATGGAATCTTAACATGCATTCAAGATATAAATAATAATTATAATAGTTTGCCTTTTGTTTAATATTATCTTTTTAATAATTGTGTCATTGTAACCGTTTTGTCTTCAAAATAATAATATAATAATGAAGCAGTTGAGTGACTTTCAATTTTGTGCAGGACAACAAAAAAATGCATCATATCATTATTTTAATGCCGAATACTAAAACAACAATCAGTTTTAAGTCACCGTTAAGTATATTGATGTTTCTGTCTCTTTAAGGTATAAAGTATCAACCGATAGGAATTTAAGAAGTTGATGAATGTTGACAAAATAATTTGAGTTAAGTTTAATTGACGATGATAAATCTGTGAATGAATGAACTTATGTTATTGTTTTTATAACGTTGAGTGATATCTTTAAGTGTAGAGTTGATCTTATGTAATTTAATTATATTTGCATAAAGAATTTATTCTTGACTATTTGGAATGCGGATCTAATATTGGTAAAAATATTTAATGAAAGGTACAATTAATGGTCTGCTTGAAATAAATTGTAAACACACCCGCTTAGTTACGTTCACGTTTAGTCTTAAAGAAGTTTTGAAATCAAGCTTATTCCACACAAAGCTGCAAACTGTGATGATACTTTACTATACATGTCATCAGTAAGTATTCTAAATTAGTCTAGTTGAAAATGACTGTACAAGAGCTGTTAACCCTATCATACACGAGGCGACGCAAATCTCAGATTCCCGAAGACTTTATTAGCCATAACCATAGAGATTTGTAGATATATAAGCACGCGTCGTTGGAGACTAAAGTCTGTTGTGTGTGGTATGTCTTTATTGTGAATAATATACCAAAAATACAATTATAAAAATAGGATATAAAAAATTATATCAGATACTTGCGTCGCCTCGTGTGCGAATGACCCTTGTGAGTGTGGTATCTCTCCCCAAACCATGGCTCACTTGCTGAGCTGCCCATCGTGTCCTACCAACTGTACACGCGAGGACCTGTACAATGCTACAGATAATGCTATCCGCGTAGCTGACTACTGGTCCGGGAAAATCTAATATTGCCATTTATCGACACGCTAAGAAGAAGAATGAGCTTTCTAAGCCCATTCGCACACGAGGTGGCTTTAGGAGATTGGTGAGATTATTTTCAATGTGACAGTGATAATCATATCTGCAGAATTATATAAATAAACTATCAAATTTAATTTAGATATTCTGTAGTTATGTTATATCCTTAGATGAATGATTGGTCTCGCGCGCTCGACTAGATACCGCACTGTAAACAAACAAAATGTCCGTCGCTGCGGCGACAATTGTGCTCCCAGTGTCCTTCTTATTATGTGTAGTATTGTTTTTACACCATTTTACTACGCAAGTCGGCATTTTACATCGAATTGCAAACACAATAAAATAAAATGTTCCGGAGGTCTAAGTCAAACAAAGCTGTCAAAGCTGTCAACGTGACTAGCACGGGTACGCCGGGCGTACTATTTTCGCCGCATTTAACGAGTACGACGGCGGTATCTAGTCGAGCGCGCGAGACCAATCATTCATCTAAGGTTATATCATTATAAGTATGTTCTTATAAGACCTTACCTTATAACATGGCCTCTCTTAATTTAAACGTCATTGGGTATTCTTTTCACTTCCAATTTAAATTAAAATGTAAACTTTGCGAACTCTAATCAATTAAAGATCGAAACTACAAGCGGACATAAAACGCGAAATTTCACTTTAACAGAAAAACTAATGAATGCTAAATTATGTTAATAGGATTAAAGTCGTCATTAATAATTAAACTGATTCTAAATCGATTTAGTTACTGATCGAGATTATATAACTGATTAGTAATTGAATATATAAATCAAATTGTGATGTAAACATATGAGAAATTTCTTTTGATTTAGTGAAAGTTTAGCATTATTTCCCGTTTTATTTATAAACACGTGGTTTTGATATAAATAATTGTGACAATTATTGTGACGGGCCTGTTGGTCTAGTGGTTAGTGACCCTGACTGCTATACCGGAGGTCGTGGGTTCGATTCCCACCCAAGACAAATGTATGTGTGATGAGCACGATCATTTGTTCTGTGTCTGGGTGTTAATTTATCTATAATATGTATGTATTTAGAAATATTTAAGTATGTTTATCAGTTGTCTGGTTACCATAACACAAGCTCTGCTTAGCTTGGGGTCAGATAACCGTGTGTGAGTTGTCCCGGAATATTATTATTTTTATAATTAGTTGACGTATCAATTATAAACTCCTACAAATTATGGAAAGTCAAAGAAAAACAAGCTAGTATTTATTATTTTATCTCTAAATAAACTGTTGTTTCCTAGAACTTATAGACTTTCTATTTTTAATTTCCCTTTTTAGGACTTTTTTAGTAAATTTTTTCAAAGTTTTTTTTTTAAGTTTTTTTTTTTCCATCATTCTATTGTATGCAAAGCGGTTTCTTCTTATCTTACGCAAAAAGTGCCTACATAGATTAGGTACACGTAAAAAGCATATGAAAGTATACAATACTCAAGACATTCAGTTTCATAAAGACACTATTTAAGGTCTACCAAGAAACAAAACCTTACACATCAAAAGCATCACATAACACAGCAATAAACAGAATAATAATAAAACAATAACTTCATCTTTATTACTATCGTTATACAATACCATTTACTGACAATCAAACTGTGTTGTTACGTAAATCTCGTCTCTCAAGCATCGGTTGTTGACAAAATATGGCACTTAGTACTTTCACTACGAAGTGCCAGATGTCCGAAGTGGCCTGCGGTGGCCAGTAAGTGGCACGCCAGTGGAATTTGATAGCCACAGGTTACTTCGAGTTGTGTGGTCAAGTTATTTATTGATGCGGTATATGAAGATCATGCAGGCTATATAAAATTAACGCATCCACTTATTAGCGGATGTAGGCTATGTGTAATCGACCCTAACCTATTTTCGGAAAAGGCTAAGTAGATGATCCTCAATGAGGATGATGATTTGTTGTAGCTTACCTTTTTTTTTGATTACATCACACCTAATGGAAAATACGTCGTTCTTGTGTTTCTCATCAGAATTCATTATTCTTTATTTTTTTATTTAAAATTCCAAATATATTTGAAGGTTTTACCAACATTTGCACAGCAATTTAGTGAGAGGTGGACTTCAATTCTAAACTTAAACAAGTTTTTTTTCTTTATTCACATGAAGAACAAGCCAAAGGAATACAGCCTGTCAACCCACACGAAAAAGGCGTGATGCGACGAATGTTATGCAAAGGCAATGCAAAGAAAGTCAAGTGTTCGTTATATGGGAATTTCGCTTTCTATATGGCCAAGGTTATCTGAAAAAGGTTTCTGTCAAGAGCAGGGAAACCGAGACTAACCTACCATAATCATGTAGAAAGTATAAGCTCTGCAAACGCAAAAGCTTGCAATAACAGCCTAAAAGTGTGAATGACGAAAATATGAAATAAGATAATAAGAAGGTAAGGTATAATAAGGATAATATAAGAATAAGGTAATAAGGATATACAGAATAAGGTAATAAGGATATACAGAACGTGTGTTGAACGAACATGAAAATGTTTCTTTACCAATTTTCAGATTAGAAAAGATATATATCAAATTATCAATAGATCACTCATAAGTTTACTCCGTTAATCTTATGTTCATCACGTTCTTCAAACAAAAAGGCTTTCTTCCAGGACTGATGTAAAGTAGTTTTTTTCGTCTCATTTTTCATCCCCTTTATTTGAATATTCAGGCATATTTTTTTCATTTGATTTGGGTTCTCTACGAGATTGACTAAAGCGTACTACGTATATATTTCCTTAACTCTAACATTATGTATATATTTTATTGCACCAATGGACCGAATCATTTCAAACATGTAAAATCTCATCGAGTAGGTATGTCGAATCGAATCAACCGCGTGATTTGTTACAAAGGAAAATATAGTCATTATACACAACGACTTATTGTCACGAGAACAACGTGCGTAAACACTGAATAATATTCACAATGTAAGTATTGCATGAAGGAAAAACCGGTCAAGTGTGAGTCGGACTCGCGCACGAAGGGTTTCGTACTACCGACGTATGAGAGCCTCACTTACATATTTATTTGTTGTAATAGCGGCAACAGAAATACATAATTTGTGAAAATTTTAACTGTCTATGTATCGCGGTTCTTGAGATACAGCCTGGTGATAGACCGACGGATAGACAGCGAAGTCTTAGTAATAGGGTTCCGATTTTACTCTTCGGGTACGGAACCCTAAAAATCACGAAGAAGACGAACAATGTTTCGAATGTGGATAGGATGGTGTAGAAAGCTGAAGCAAGTTCCGTTGTCAATAAAAGAAAGAAAGTGTTTGTGTTTTAATGTTTCCTTATTTAATCTACAATCAAATACATCCGTCAAATATGCTAATAAAAATAGCTGACAATGTGAGACATTCGTTTTATAATGTCTTTTTGAGGAACTGTCACAAATTCACTTCCAGCTTAACCTCAAAATCAACATCTCAATGATATGTTCCCAATTATTTAGGATCAATGCAATAAGTATTTCGTTTTAATTGATCCCTACTACTTATCATCTTAGCATTTACTCATTTCTTTTTCATGTCTAGCTTATTTTAAAAATATCAAATTCAAACTAGTGATGATGTTGCAAAATGATTAATACATTAATTTTATGGATGATTTTAGGGCCAATTACATAATTAGTTACAAGAATATTACGATCTATAAATCTGTTTATTAAGAAACGTGACCTAAAAACATTAGAACCATGTCACCATTAGTAAGTGACATTTAAATTCTAATTACATCCATCGTCTAGAACATCAATAACTCATAGACTTTTTATAGCTTAATGCTTGAATTGCATAATACTTAGATACCAAGCATCATTAGTTATAAACCATCAAGTCTTAAATATTTGATATAAATCAACTGAAATGGTCAATTTACTGTCAAACGGTCAGAACATCCGGTCTTTAAGGGATTTTCTAGTAATTATTATGTGTCTTATATGTCGTAAAATATAATGTCATTAGGTTAGTAATAATACTGTAAATCCTAGTTGCTGTGCTTAAGAAATTACAAGTATTTCATGCTATGTAAATAATCTCATTAAATGCGAAAAATATTTGTTACAAAACCATTAAGATTCTTGAAAAATTGTTGGAATGCTATAAATGCACTATTTAGACATACGTTTTATAAACTGTGTAAATAGTAATACTAACTGTATGTGTAAGTTAAGTTATATTTAGGTCATAAACCAACAATGTAATAACAGTTTTGAAATATGTATCAACGAGTATTAAAACCCGAAATCAAATTTTGAAGTTTAGTAATAACAATTTGTATGCACAAGGTTGCAGGTTCGAACCCAGGCAAGTACCAATGTTGCTTTTTCAAAGTTATATGTACTTTCTTAATTATTCTAAAACACTTCTGACAAACGGTGAAGGAAAACATCGTGAGGAAACCTGGATTCCAAAATTGGGATCTGAAATCGCCAATCCGCAGAGAGCAAGCGTGGTGATCAATGCTCGTGCCTTCTCTATATGGGAAGAGGCCTGTGCCCAGCAGTGAGACGTTTATAGGCTGGATTATTATTATTATTATAGTAATTACAAAAAATAAATTATGTTGTCTTACTCCGTTGAAAATAAATTCGATCTGCGCGCCGCTTCAAAATTACATCACCACGATATCGGGGCAAAATAGTGAAAATCTTTTAGGGCATACCAATTACAGAAAAAATGGTTCAGCTCTGGTTCATTTAAAAGTGGAATGATACAATCTCGCTAAAACAGCACAATTATAGCATTTTTTATAATTGTGCTAGTTTTTATCGTGAAGCTTTGGATTTCACTTTTCAAATCTCGACTGTGAAATTACTATTAACACAAGTATATTCAAATGAGTAAAATGTATGTAAATTAGAGCGTTTTCACATAATCCGATATGATATCGGTATATATTTTACTTGCCCCCGATATCGTATCGGATCTTGTGGAAACGCTCTTATGACTACAAATATTATAAAATTAGTTAGCATCAAAAAATTTTATGTCAGGTTCTGTCCAAAAGAACGCACTTTTGGTAACGTTTTTTAAACCGCGTACAATAAGATCAAAGCCATGTGATAATCAAAGATTAGTCAAATAAATAAATAATTATCGTTTCAGATATAGATAACATTGAATAATTAAACAAAACAATACAAGTTCAATTCCACATCCAAACAATGGTGTAGTTCCACGTTTTTCCAAACTCACTTTGATTGCCAGAGTGAAGAAAGTTCTCATTAAGAAAAAATATAGCAATCATGAGATCGGAACTTTTTATATAAAATTTTCCAAGTCGTTTCCTATTCTCATTGATTTTACAACACAATGGTTATTCCTAGAAATATCTAAACTTCCTAAATCAGGTTCTTTATGAGAAAAAGCAGTTAAGAATTTGTTTCTGTAATTTGACTTTCTTTATCTCTCAAAGGCACACACTACACTTCCTCTTTCAATTAGGAAAGAAGAGGTATAATTCTAATTGTTCTCTCACTTCATTGACAATAAAGATTGTTGATGGGAAATTTCTATTTCCATCACACTTTTTATACAGGGTTCAATAAAAAGAGAAAAATGAATTTGGATAAATCACTTTATTGATGGTGAACAAAATATCTTAGTGTACAACATGACATCTAGAACGTGCTACATAATTGATCATCCATTTGGTTACATAGATCGAAGGAAAGTGAAATATGAGAGCGATGTTTTCAAAATCTGAAAACAAAAATAAAATAGTATAGGTTGTACCAAATCGTATCGAATAGACCAAAATTATTCTAAATATCCCTAAAAAATATCCGTTTATTTCTTTTTCAAGCACATTCCAGTGAAAAAGTTAAGAAAGCAAGAGTTAAGTCTTTATTTATGTAGAAATTCTCACCGCGGCCATAGACGTGACCCCGACATCCATCATACCGAGAGCTTTTACATGTATGGGTTCTTGAACGTTGACAAGGAATATACACACAGTTTTCCTATTACTCGTGTTCATGCATTGCCATGGCATACTGTAAACTGCATCTTTCAGTTTTTCACTCTGTAATAACATCAAGTATTTTCACTTTTTGTTCAAAACTTTTAGATATTTTTTTTTACTGTAAACATAACATAACATACCATCACGCCTGTATCCCCGAAGGGTTAGGCAGAGGTGTACCAATGTACACCCACAGTTCGCCGGTAAGTTTAGGTACCATGTAATAGGGGGCGAGCCTATTGCCAATAACCGGGCACAAATCCAAACTCCGACCTGCTACTGAGAATTTCATAGAAAAACCCAATAACACCTTGGTCGACTTGGGAATCGAACCCAAGACCTCTAGCGTAGCAGTCAATTTACTCTAAAGCGTGTTTTTTTTAAAAGATGGATGGATAGTGTGAATGATGGTATGAGAAAGAAGTGAATGCTATGACGACGAGTTGAATGGAAGCTGAATACGCATTGCGCCGAGCACAAATAATTTATGAACAGGGCAGGGAGATGATGATGATGAAAGAGTGTTTTTGTATTGAACTTGTTTTAGGCTTATATTGCTCACCGTACTTCCTATCAGTTCAAAAATAACAGATAGTTGTATTAATTGTTGACACATAATTACTGACAACGGCATGTAACGAATTAAAGCTTCTGCGGTCTGAAATATTAAATTAAAAAAATATATATTTTAATGTGGAACTTCTGAATTTAGAATCTTAAATAATATTTACTGACCATTTGCGAACACTCGAGAAGCAATAAGCACCCACACGCTTGGTGAAACATGTAATAAATGAATAGCATTGGTCCAAAGGCATCTGTCATTTTCTGAGTATAACTGTAAAGGAAATTTCTTTAATTTTGCAAAATAAGGAATTTCTCTAATTAATTACAAATTTTAACCACCCCTTATGTTCGTAACTAGCTTTTAAGGTGCTCCTAACGAGTTCACAAGAAAAATGATATAATGTGCATTAAATAATCAAACTTACTCAATAATCAGTCGATGGTAATCTATACATTTTTTTAATTTATTAGAAACCTCCTTTTGTTCCTCTTCTGAATACATTTCTGTTACAATATTATCTCCATTGAATGTTATTATTTCCTTTTGAGCTGGTAATGGAAATGATTCAATGTCATGTAGTAGGATCTTGATATGTCCCCAGAGATGGAATACCATCAGAGAAAGTAATAGGTCGATCACACAGAATAGTGTTGAGGTTGCATAGGATATGAACCTGTATAAACAGACAAAGAAATGCTTTAACTGTTTAAAGACTGTGATCGACGAGCGAAACACGAGCTGACAAGATGAAGTTTTAGTTTTTCTTAACCGCGATAAAGCTCGCGTGGCGAACATTCAATTTTTGACAAAAATTCCCAGTCTATTTTTGTTACATCTTTTACCCCGTTTGCACCTACTTTAACTGTGACTGAGACCTCAACAAAAAAACAGGACACTGATACACTGACACACGGTGGACAAACGGCCTTAGATATTTGAGGGTTTTCTTCCATCAAATAATAAATATAAGTTAAAGTGAAAAGAACTATGGTTGTGCTTTATGTATTTATAAAGTATTTAACTCACCAGTTAACTAAACAAAGGACAATGTAAGCATCCCAATGCGTGTACATATAATCAGGAAGATAGAAGTAAACAGAATATTCATACGTAGCGTTCTGAAGTACTTTATGTTCGAAGTTTCCTGAGGCATAGTTCATCCACATCGGTATAGCGTTGAATAGAATTAGACCCATTAAGGTCTGGCTTAGTAGATATAATGTGAAGACGTGGCAAATAAAGTGGATTCGTTTGTGAGTCTGAAATATTTAGGAAAAAGGATTTTGTTAGTTGAAACCGATTTGTTTCTTTAACGTCTGTACCATTCTGCTTAATTATATGATACAAAAATTATTAAGAACTTGATGAAAGTATCACATTTGTATTTTAGCGTCTGATATTAAAGTTTGAGTATCTTTTTAATGGATATAGCTGTTTATAAAGCTTACCTGTTCTGCAAATTCAGAACCTTCTTTATAAAAAAACAAGTGCATTTTATTTAGAAACAATGATCCAACTTCCCTGTATTTTGTATCACCAGGTAATGTAATGGTAGTTCGTGACTGAAAAATCATATTAAAACGAAGTTAAAAATTCTATCTTGTTTCTTTTTGATATTCAAAAAATATAAATCAGCTAGATGATGCTACATACTGATACGTTTCAAATTAAGAATTTAAAATATAGTGAGATAATATCACACTTTGGATAAGATGACGATACAGGTTTTTTTGAAATTGTTGTTCACCGCCAAGTCTGAACATTTATTTTTATTGAAATAAAACTACTTTTACGGATTTTATCGCGGTTTGTATTTTGATTTTAGTTCCCGACGTTTCGACACCTTTGCAGGTATCATGGTCACGGGCAGACTGAGGTGGTACATTAGAATTGATAAGCCACAGATCCTCGCTAAAGAACCTAAATTCCTACCTAGGATGTTTCGCGAGGCTATTGAGATTAAAAAACACCCTAATTTCAATAGAGAAGACGGCTGGAAGATATCACCTACTTGGGATCCGATTATTAACAAACTCAAAATCAAACCCAAGAGCAGCGCTGCAAGACCTCAAGACACCGTGAGCTCATATTGCGTAGGCCGGAACACAAATAATTAATAAAAATATGAAGGTAGAACGAGCAACAACAACCGTCAAGACGAACACCACCTCAGTCTGCCCGTGACCATGATACCTGCAAAGGTGTCGAAACGTCGGGAACTAAAATCAAAATACAAACCGCGATAAAATCCGTAAAAGTAGTTTTATTTCAATGTCTAACATTCGCGTAAACCTCAGAATTTATTTTTATAATAAATTAAATCCTACTAATACGTACAATATTGACAATGGTCATAAACAGCACAATGTATGTGTGCCCAAGTTCGTAGAAATCCAGTTTATCGAAATTCTCTCTCACGAACATGAAGATATTTATCCAGCATACTATGAAGAATGTTAGTAGTGTGTAGTTTAGGAGTCCGATGTATTTTGAGCTTTTTTCATCTTTCACTGGCCAAGCATTTAGAATTCCTAAAGTGTAGCGCACTAGAGTTAGGTACTGATATTCCGACGGCTTTTTAACTTTTCTGAAAAAATATATCACTGATCAGATTTTTTTATAATTTAAAATCTTTGTTTGATTATAATAATATAATAATAATAATAATAAGACTAAGACCCTCCATAATCGCGAGGTATGTAACCTCAGGGAGTATTTTCTCGAAGTCGACGTGGGGATGCATCGAGATGTGGTGGTAGTGGATAAGGGCCTCACACCGCTCTCCTTGGGCAAAGAGAACTGGCACAAACCTGTCGTACTGAGCGTCAAGGACCGCAAGGATGTATGGCAAAGCAAGGAGCTCCACGGGCGCTACTACCGGACCCTTCATGGGCCCGATGTAGATTTCTTAGCGTCCGTAGCCTGGCTACGCTTCGGTGATCTTTTTGGAGAAACCGAAGGGTTTGTATGTGCAATTATGGACGAAGTTATCATGACGAATAACTATCGGAAATATATCATAAAGGACGGTACAGTTGACATATGTCGGGCATGTCACTGTCCAGGTGAGTCCTTAAGACATATAATTTCGGGTTGTTCTCGTCTTGCTAACGGCGAATACTTGCACAGGCATAACCAAGTAGCCAGGATTATCCACCAGCAGCTTGCTTTGAGATACAAACTTGTGGAATCCGAGGTGCCGTACTACAGGTATGTGCCCGACCCAGTTCTCGAAAGTGGTCGTGTCACACTGTACTGGGACCGATCTATCATCACTGACAGGACTATTATAGCAAATAAACCTGACATAGTGGTGATAGATCGATCGGAGCGTCGGGCAATCATTGTTGATATCACAATTCCTCATGACGAGAACCTCGTGAAAGCTGAAAAAGAAAAACAACTAAAATATTTGGATTTAGCGCACGAGGTTGTCGACATGTGGGAGGTGGACTCAGCAATTATTGTCCCGATAGTCGTTACAGCCAACGGCATAATAGCCAAGAGCCTCGACCAACACCTTAAGAGGCTCTCGCTAGGTGCCTGGGTCAAGGGTTTGATTCAGAAAGCGGTACTTCTCGACACGGCGCGTATTGTGAGGAGGTTCCTCTCTCTGGAGTCCTAACCACCGGCAGCTTGGACCCCGTCCCGAGGCCGGTTGGAAGCTACATTTTATATTTTTAAATGTATATTTTTAGTTTTTATTGTATATATTTAAAAATGTATTTTGTATGTATTTAAAGAAATAAAGAGAATAATAATAATATTCCGGGACAACTCACACACGGTTAGCTGATACCAAGCTAAGCAGAGCTTGTGTTATGGTAACCAGACAACTGATAAACATACTTATATATTTCTAAATACATACATATTATAGATAAATTACACCCAGACACAGAACAAATGATCGTGCTCATCACACAAACATTTGTCCTGGGTGGGAATCGAACCCACGACCTCCGGTATAGCAGTCAGGGTTACTAACCACTAGGCCAACAGGCCGTCTAATGATTTAGAAGGTTTTGGATGGTTTTGGAGAACGTCAACAAGATAATTTGTGACTTTTATCGGGATAAGTAAGATACGTACACAGATTAAAAGGAATTCATTAGGGAATTTGATCTAAGTTTTCTTGAGAGCTATAATATCTAGGTATCTATTGGTTTAACAGTAACTTACAAATCAGCTTCATTTTCTAAAACCGACTTCTTAAAACGTTCCATTATTATAAAAATAACAACAAATATCTTTGTATCTATGGTATGCGTTTGATGTTGATTTGAATAAAAGTGATCAGGCTTCAAGAAATACCTGTTTTATAAATACCTGAATTTCAGTGAAACTTATTTTAAATTGGCTTAATTGATATTAATAAGTAAATGGCACAGTATAATTAATTTTCTTTAAATTATTGAATATTTTATGAGATAATTATTCTTTTTATTTTATCGTACCAACGTCAGTCAATACTTTATTTTATTTGGTTTAACAATATTTTTGCACTACAAGAAAAGCGTGCACCAAAATAAAAATTTCCATTAAAATTCTACAAGTTAAAAATCTATGTCCTAAGAGCCTTAATTAAGAGCGACACGATTTAAATTAAAAAGCCTTTACCAACATATCTTTGCACAAATTAAAATAAATGGTTGCTTAGTCCATATTAGTTAGGTAATTAAAATAATGACTAAGGAAAAAAACTTAAGTATTCGCACCTGTTAAAAAGCCTTGACCCTAACTTAATGAAACTGTTAACTCCGCCTTAATAATTGAGTGAAACTCGTGTATGTATACAAAAACTTTATTATCTAGCCTGTTTGATGTAGGTATACATTGTTATGAAATAAAGTAACAATGTGAAAATCCTAAATTTTCTATCTACTAATAGACAAAATCTTAAGTTATAGAATCAGGCGTTACTTTGCGGAAATCCATGACATTAAATGTTATGAAAGATATTTAGCTAAAAAAAGTTTTTAGCGGAATTAAAGCTAAATATCTTTCATAACATTTAAGACAAAATCTTGTTTTAATATTCTTATAAGAAGTATTTTTTTTAAGTGACTTTTCACTACTGCTTTGATCATATCTTAATTTGTGAATTAACAATTAACTGCGTTAAGCTAAAGCAGTGGTTTGTAAAATGTATAACAACGTATAACCATAATATTGAACAAAAAGTATTCCTATAAATATCCATGTCTGTAAATTAGGGACATATTTCTCATAAATAAATTTTGTGCGCAAACGCAATAAATAATCTCTACACAAGGTCTAAACACGTAGCATGTACACAACTATTTTGTAATCAAACAAACATAAGGAAAAAGCTTAATAACATAACGAAAAGTAAACAACAGTAGTCATTGCAATATCAAATTGTAATTTACTTTAACAAACAATTCAATAATAAACATTAACAAATGTCTTAATAACATTGTGAATAGGTATAATAAGCCACACATCTGCAGCAACACTTTTGACTGATATCGCCTTTATTATAATTATGATAAGGTTCATATTCGTAAGTATTTGTTACTAAACACGAGCAGTTGACTGTATATTAGAAACCTTGAAATACCTACACAGATAATTTCAATTACATGACCGTTATTTGTAATAATAGTAATGACTTGTCTATCTTGTTATATTGTAACTGAGATATTAGTTTGAGGACACACGTTTCAATAAGTAGGTATGAAGTCAAGTACAATGTAGGTTAGGTCGGCGTCCAGTCTCACCGGATTCAGCTGAGTACCGCATTTTACATGGATCGACTGTTTATCTAACCTCCCCCACCCTAAACCCCATGGTAAAACTGGTTGTCAGAATTGTAATGGGGTGGATGCATTGTTACTTAAATAACTAATTTATACATGGACAAAAATAAAAACGATGAACAAGATCACGTTATGTTGCAGATTAATTATATATCTGTTTGCAATGAATGTCAAACCAAATTATTTTGGGTAACATAGTTCTCATCGAATCACAGAAGCAATATCATATTTTGTTTATATTTTTCTAATCAAGAAAGCTGCATAAACCGCTTGTCTCACGTCAATCAGTGGAAATATGTCATTACAACCGACAGGCTTACTTATAACCTTAGAGTAAACAAGTAAAAACTATAGAGTGCTTGTATCGCTAAATTTTCCTTGTGTCAAGCGTAAGCAAATAAGCTTTAGTGCATTCGTTAACTGATATGATAATATAAGGTATTTTCCTTGCACAAATATAATGGTTTCGATATTATTTGGGTAATAATAAATTTGAAAATGTTTTAAGATATTGCATAGCTTTTATCTTGGGCTTTGAGCGCGGCGACTGAATGAAGAAATTCCGTAACGAAAATAAACCTAACACCCCCCACTCCGACCGGCACAGCAGTGCAGCGTTGAAAGCCGTGCATCGTCTAACGTCGTAACCGCGCGGGGTTTTGATACTATTTGTACGAAGAAACTAGATCATACTCTACACACGGTTCATACCCGGATATGCGCACTCTTTAGTTATTCCCTTAACGTATAACCCGTTCTAACTTCGTCAAGTATAAACATGACATCTCATTTACGTTGTGTTTATCTTAGCGTGTTAACCACCTAATTACAGTTTACGTCAACATGCTGGATTAAATTCCTGAAGTGTAATATACGTGCCAAGCTCTATTTAATAATTAAGATCTCTTCTTTTTAAGGTATCAAAAGGGAAAAGAAATATTAGGTATCTTATGTACATACAAACTTTCCGACAATGTCAATCATATATGTATTTAAATAAATTATTTAGCTATAATATATTCTTATGAATTTCATAATAAAAAATTGCATAAATATTTTGTTTGCAACATTTAAGAAATAATTATTTACTGACATTAATTTGATAATTGATCAATGCAGTATTGCTAACATTGCAGTCAAAGAAATACTTATCAGTGGAGTAATATAATTCTAAGTAAAGTAACGTGACATTTTGATTATGAACACAATTCAATAATTTGTAACGTTACAAATATTTTTAATGAATAACTTTGATTTTGTTGGGTTGAACTCAACGTTTGATCACACTAGTGTGATTAACAGGGAAAACGTTGAGATAACCTAGGTTAAGAAATGGTTATTAGGGCATCTACCTAACTTTATAATCATTATGTATAATTAGTATAATTATTTGTGCATAACGCGTATTTAGTTTCCATCCATCTCTAACATTCTTCCTCTCAGCATTTCCTCCTTTCTCATATCATCTTTTACACAATCCATCCACCTCTTTCTTGATATTACTCTGCATGTATAATTCTATGCAACCCCTACCTTACTTTTAAAATTATTAATAGAAACTTAGTAAAGATCAAAGATGATCGAAATACCAAAATTTTTCAAATGGTGATTTAACAAGACAAATTTTATTAATAATTACATATCCATTCAAACGGATGTCCATTTAGTGAAGATACATCAACAACAATACATATTATTAGTATTATGATATTCTAATGGCTTTGGCCTTTGGTATTACCGATCCCGACATTTAGTTGGGTCTCAAAAGTCACGCTGTCAAGGCCGGCGATGCGCACGCGACGATCCGTCGTACAAGGAGGTGCCGCATTTTTTAGTTTTATTTAGATGTAAGTTCGAACTGGCTGTTTCAAGGTATTGATAATTATAATTTTAGTAATACCGTTCTGTGTTTAAAATTATAGAAACAGTTTTGTTTTTTTTTGTATTTTATATTTGAATTCTAAATAACTCAGCATACATATTTTAATTCTAAACATTACTCGTTACTAATAACCAGGTATGATAAAAATTAAGAAATACTTTTAAACATACACAAAAAAAAAGGAAAAAAACTAATTCTTACTGCATTCAACAGAAAAAGTTGGATGGCTCATTTTACCTGAGCTTAGTTTTTTGTGGTGATTTGAAGAGGCTCAGAGTTATAATCTACACAGCCTTCTACACAAAAACAACCCTTGTCAACAAGTGATCCATTAATCCATTAGTACCTACTTAAATTTTACTTTGGTGTAAATACCGAGCAATGGAATGTACAATGTAAAGATTGGAATTTGAAACTCGGGATGTGAACTACCTTTTTTTGAGTTTTTATTATAATTGTCTACAGAATATTAAAAATGACCGGATTTTTGTATTCTTCTTTTCGTGTTTTGATTTATATATATTTTTATTTGCCTTTATAAAATTGTATGACCTTAAAACAACTTGTTTCCACAGCCTTGTTACTGTCAATCATTTGTATTTTATTTCTAGTTGCCTGTTTAAAGATTTAATAATAGAGTGATTATATCTTAATATACACTTCTCATCAAAAAAATCGAAACACCTCGCAGTTTATGATTTGATAAGGATTATCAGAAAAATGTGTATATTTAGGAATAAATGTAAAATGTCATTTAATAGTGAGTAGTATGAGGTTTTTAAATCCTAATGTTAATGTTCTAAATTCAAATTAAGTCTTCATAGGTTTCGTATTTTGTATAATGAGTAATTTTTACCCTGTATGGAATATGAAGGAAATGGGTAAAACAACACGCGTAAATGAAAAAAAAATGTAAGAAACGTTTATTTAATAACTTGTATTCCCTCCGCGAGCTCTTATTACTGCTTCCATACGGTTCTTCATCGATCGGATGAGAGTCACGATCACATGTTGTGGTATATTATCCCATTCCTCTTGGATTGCATTTTGCAGCTGGCTAAGTGTTTCTGGGGCTGGATCTCTTGCTCGAATTCGTCTCTTTAATTCATCCCATAGATGTTCAATGGTCTCGTACGACGCCCGCG
Source organism: Autographa pulchrina (assembly GCA_905475315.1). Lineage (NCBI taxonomy): Eukaryota > Metazoa > Arthropoda > Insecta > Lepidoptera > Noctuidae > Autographa > Autographa pulchrina. Next base: position 4,440,028 of record FR997775.1, read on the forward strand.
GTGTGAGCTCTAGCATTGTCGAGCATGAATATGAAGTCGTTGCCAATAAAATGTGCATAGGGCATCACATGAGGTTCAAGACACTGTTCGATGTACCGATGAGAGTTTAGTGCAGGCAGCCGTGGCCCAGACACAAAGGCAAGTTCTGTCTTACCGTCGGCGCTGATTCCTCCCCAAACCGTCCACGAACCGCCACCATAGCTGACCTTTTCTTCAATGCAGCATTGTGCAAAGCGTTCTCCATCTCTTCTGTAGACCTTGTTCCTTCCGTCGTTACCATACAGCATAATTTTACACTCATCAGAAAACAGTACTTTGCTCCACTGAAGGTATGACCAAGTTAGGTGCTCGCGTGCAAAGTTAAGGCGCGCTCTTCGATGGTCTGCATTTAATTTCGGCCCATTCGCTGGCTTATGCGGTGCCAATCCGCGTTCCTTCAACCTTCTTCTTATTGAAGAGTCACTTACAGCTACTCTTCGTACAACGCGAAGCTGCTGCTGCAGTTGAAAAGCGTTAAGGCGTCGATTTCGTAAAGAAGTTGTTACAATAAATCGATCATCTCGCTCAGAAGTGACCCGATTCCTGCCAGATCCTGAACGGCGCGTGAACGAACCAGTCTCCCGATAGCGTTTGTAGACTCTATGAACAGATGAAAAGCTTAGATGCAATCTTGCAGCCACAACACGCTGACTAAGTCCAGAATCCAGCAATGCCACCACTTGGGCGGCTTCTGCGGGCGAAGTATCCATATGTTTTAGAAAAAAAAGTTTTTTCAGACGTCCCAAAGTCACAGTAAATGAAATAAGAAACAAAAAGTTTAAAGACAAGCGCTAATTTTTAGTTTTTAAACGAGAAACGTACTCCAACCCTAAATACACATTTGTCTCAAAACAGTGATTAATTTCATTTATAGGATAAAAAAATGAAATTCTAATTTCGAATTTTGATTTTCTTCTTCTTACTGTAATGACCAAACTGCCAGCTACACAATAATGTTTTTTTTTTCATGGAATTAATTCTCTTTTGTAAAAAATTAGGACAAAAACAATAAAAACGAAAGTGTTTCGATTTTTTTGATGAGAAGTGTATATAAATCTCGTGTCACAATGTTTGTCCTCAATGGACTCCTAAACCACTTAACCGATTATAATAAAATTCGCACACCATGTGCAGTTCGATCCAACTTGAGAGATAGGATAGTTTAAATCTCAAATTATAGTCGCAATTTTAAGAAATTGACGCGGACGAAGTCGCGGGAATCAGCTAGTAATTTTATAAGTTTTGTAATGGCAGGGCCACGCAAATAATTATTAGGCCTCTTTAATGTGAGAGATTCAGAACCCTTCTTAAAGAACTCTAATCCACAAGCTCAAGCGAAAATCGACCTTAAGACATTCTGGAAACTCTATCTGTCGCAGTATTTCCTTTTAGAGTGAGAGAGACAGCAGGAGAACTATCAGCTTCTTTAAAATAAATTCCGTCTTAAAATTAAGTATATTTTAAGATAAGATGTCTATAATTAATACGTTATATCTTCATATACCTTGACACGAGACTTTCGAAGCGATCTCAATGTCCATAATATATTACTGACGTGACCAGTTACCATATTAGTAGAAGTTTCCATCTTGATTTTAACGCCGGTTTGACGCCTTGATCGTTTGATAACATGTTATAGAAAATCTATAGGTTTTAATATGAGGTATATTATAAACGCTTACGATAATTTTGTTAATACGGAGACGGTGAGACGTTGTGGCCTCCTGCGATAAAAAATTGGTTCGTCACAGAATAACAACTTCGAAAGCACTAGAATCTTTGTATGGTGTACAAAAACCTTTGGAACATCAATTATAACTATAGGCCATCCAGTAATTTATATTAAAAACAACCATGATACCAACTGTCCTCAAGGGAGTAACAGAGCTCGGTAGTTTTAAATGTAGAGAATCTGTCTGAATTGAAACGTAACTTTTAAGTTAACGATATGAAAAACTTCCAAGTCCATATTATTTGTTAACCATTTAGCAAGTAACTATGTTTTAAATTATTATTATTATTACCTAAACTAATATTTTGTACAAGTCGTAAAAAAAGCCAGCCCTTCAAAAACCACATTTATGTTTTTCAACATAAGGTTCAAAATCAGCTGTTACATTATTTAAGCAATGTAAGAACTATACAAGATTTACAGGTATTGACAGCAAAACACGTCTGTCTGTTTATCAAATACCTGTTTATGTATAATTGTGTTTTTCCATTCGAACTCACAACCTTTGCACGCGAGATTTTTTGCTTTTTAATGTCAACAATACAACCTTCGTTGTAAACTGGACCTTATGAGCACGTACTTAGATTTGAAAGTTGCTTGATAGGTTAAAATTCTTATTTTTAGGGTAAGGTTAGTATAAACCTTTTATGTATTGAAATTGTTTTGTAAACACTGAGTCATTATAATTAAACGTATTGCAAAACTTTAGTACTTACTCAAACAATACCTACATGTAAATAAACAGATCTTAGTACAATAATTTAATTTAGTAATATTAATTAAATTAACTGACCCGGGTTCGATCCCCGGACGGGTCAATGTAGAAAACAAATTTTCTACATTGTCCCGGGTCTGGGTGTTTGTGGTACCTTCGTTGTTTCTGAATTCCATAACACAAGTGCTTCAGCAACTTACTTTGGGTTCAGAGCAATGTATGTGATGTTGTCCGCATTTATTTATTTATTTATTTATAATTATTTGTCACTGAACCCACATAAATTTAATATATTTATTTAATTTGTTATTGGTTCTTCATAAAGTCGTCATAGAAACCAGTCCGCCATAACTTGGAAGTGCCTTGAAAGCGCACTTCGGATGTATTCGACTCACGCGCGACTTTCATCGACACTGACCGACTTGTGTGCGTGTGTGTGTGAGACGTTTGTATGTGTGCAGCTATGCGCGTGCGCAGTGAGACGGAAGCAGTGGACAAGTGATATGTTGTGGTAGATCTAATTGTTGATTATACTGATCTATTTATGTTGGAGAGTTTGTCTTTAAGCAATATTTTTGTCGTAGTTGGGTAGTATTTCTCTCTACGCCGAATACTTTAGTAACCAAACCACGATAAACTTAATTACGTTTACAAAAAATATACTAATGAAAAATTTAAAATAAGTACCACTTAATCTCGTACCTATATTTCAAACCTGGTTACGAAAATATTAGTGAAGTTAAGATAAGTTTTAAAACGGTCTATTGTAAGTTAAGTTAGTCTTTCGCAGAATATAATAATTTTTATTAAAACTAATTGAGTAAATTCTACAGAAGTTATACTCACACTCTTCATACTTGTCTATTTCATTCTAGCCGTTAACAATTTGAATTTTAAAATAGAAACACAAAAAAAAGCAATAAAAAGGTCCCTTCTCACAAGAAGCTCGTCCATTGTTAAATGTATGGTTTGTAACAGGCCGGAAATACCGTCTTCCTGTAGCATGACCACTAACCATTTCTTAACGTTAGAAAAAAAAAAGGATGAATCACATTTCTAAGGATGACAGTTGGTTGGTGGAAGCTTTTTTATTGTTTATGGTATTTGTCAGTAGCAGGTTTGCTGTTTATAAAATATTTTCGAGGTATGTACATTATTTTATGTAATTAATAGTCATCTTCCTTTTTTAATAAAGTTAAGTTCTTCACTTCTTCTTCTTATCGAGTCGGGCAATGGCAGTTAATTTTTTCCCGACCAGTATTCAGCCACGCACACGGCATTCACTGTAGTTAAAATTTATATAATTCAATATTTTTTTGTTCTCTTCCGAAAAATGCACTTCCTAATTAAATTATACATGTAATGCATTCTAAAGATTACTTACAGAGTAAATGTAGTAATAAAATTGTAGAATGAGTAACAATATTATGTACTGACATTCTAATAAATTACATAACAGAGTTGCAATGTATAATTATTATTTTCATGCGAAATTTCGATGTTGTGATATTTCTTACTTAATAATGCCGTAACTAAATGAATTTGTATGAAACAAACGTTTATAATCAACCTTGAACTAGAAATAAAAAGCAGAATAATCGACAGTTTTATAAAAAAAAAAGTATTTTTTTCTTGCTGAAATAAAAATAAAATATTGCCTACTTTTTTGACCTAGTGGCCAAAATATTTGAAATTAAACTAAATGTTTTGATTGACCGATGTTCAGGAGTCTTTACCTACTCAATGTAAATGATCTTGATAAAACTATTATCTATAACTAGAGATCAACTGAATATTGGTTTGGTATTCAGTACAGTTAATAAAAAAAAAACATAAACATAACACCATCACGCCTGTATCCCCGAAGGGTTAGGCAGAGGTGTACCAATGTACACCCACAGTTCGCCGGTATGTTTAGGTCCCATGTAATAGGGGGCGAGCCTATTGCCACTAACCGGGAACAAATCCAAACTCCGACCTGCTACTGAGAATTTCATAGAAAAACGCAATAACACCTTGGTCGACTTGGGAATCGAGCCAAAGACCTCTAGCGTAGCAGTCGCGCTTAGAACCACTAGGCCAACGAGGCAGTTAATAAATGGTACAAAAATATTTCTTTTATCAGAAAGTCCCACTAAGATTACAATATAAAAGTATTATTCTTACATTAAGCCTTCGTACTTCTCCTTTATGTTGATTAATTTACCCGACAACACCAAAGAGGCAATTCAAAAATCTGATTTTAATTTACTAAGAAAAACTCAATTTTGTTGTAATGTGTTGAGTTTTCGAGTTAATCACCACCATTGTGAGTTCATCTGTGACCAATGGCATTATAATGAATAACCAATTGGTTTTTAATAGTAGTAAATATGACTTTCTCATCTATATTAAAAGAGGGATATTTTAAATTACTTATCGTTAAAAAGCGACAATGTTTATATTACATAACATAACATACCATCACGCCTGTATCCCCGAAGGGTTAGGCAGAGGTGTACCAATGTACACCCACAGTTCGCCAGTATGTTTAGGTCCCATGTAATAGGGGGCGAGACTATTGCCACTAACCGGGCACAAATCCAAACTCCGACCTGCTACTGAGAATTTCATAGAAAAACCCAATAACACCTTGGTCTACTTGGGAATCGAACCACTAGGCCCTAGTGGTTCTAACCGCGACTGCTGGCCTAGTGACTAGGCCAACGAGGCAGGCTTATTTCGTTTATATTGTGCCGTCTTTAATTCTTTAAAAAACCTTATTTAGGAGACAATTGTTCTTTAATGCCAGACTTTGCATTTAAACCGTGTAGCAATTGCTTTTAAATGAAAAAAAGGAAACATAATTACACCTAAAAGGTGTATGTCGCCCGCATACGTACTGCTTGAAGTAGTTTCTTCAAGGTACTACTTAGCAAAAAAGTAAACTAGAGACTTTAGCCGTCCATGTACGGGTGGCCTTAACATTGGTATTAGGTACGCCTTATCAATGTGCTCAAAATTTGTCATTACTTACGAGTATGTGTTAATCATTCACTCTGTAGCATATTCACATTAAAATAAACACGGATTTGTCATTTTTTAACAGTTCTCATTTAGTTTATACCATTTGCGCAAAAAAAACAACATGATAATATTGTTATAGCGATACTATTGTGTAATTTTTTATTGTTATTCTGCCCTCATTTGTACATGACTTGATAGTTTTTATTTCCTTCAGAAGTTTGTAATTTTACAACATAAGTATTATTTTTTATTACTAATACTTTTGTTGGTCTTTATTACTTTAGTAACTTAACTATGTCACATAACAGTAGTCAGTTATATGTAGTAAAACCTTCAACTTTGTTACACGATAAAGGAATGAATAGTAATAACTAACTGGTTAATAAGTTTACGAAATTGCCTTAAATGCTTCCCTCAAAAAACAAATGACGAAAGGTTATGTGTACCTCCTCCACGTCCTCTTAATAATAATAAATAAATAATCCAGCCTATAAACGTCTCACTGCTAGGCACAGGCCTCTTCCCATATAGAGACGGCACGAGCATTGATCACCACACTTGCTCTCTGTGGATTGGCGATTTCAGATCCCAAATTTGGAATCCAGGTTTCCTCACCTCCTCTTATACCTCCTAAAAACCACCAAATCCTATTCATTAAATCTAAATGAAGTGACCTAAATGTGATTAAGTTGTACGTTGCGTGTTTTAGCAAATGATTCGATACGTCTCGCATAACACCTGTATTGAGACTTTCACCTCAAAAATCAAGTTTGGATATGAACGAAACAAGAAATCTGTTATACAACTACTGGTGTAATGAAGCTGATTATTCATCTCAACATTCCTGGGAAGGCATTCCTTTGATACGAAACAATTAATTATGCTAATTAGTGCTTTTTTTTAATAAAAAAAGGTTCGAACTTAATTATTCTGACTAAACTAATTTCATAGATCTTCTTTAGTCAAGTTAGCTTATCATAATATTCCTATTTCTTTTATGTGGTAGTATTTTTATTAGGTGGACGGGGGTTGTGAAAATAATTTGATATTTTATACAAAATAAATAATCTTGTGATTATACATTGTTACTCCAATTTATTATTTAGAAGAAACATTTTATGGTTTCCAAAAAAAAAGAACATATTTTTTTGTTTCTTAGTATTTGACCTAAATAATGCAATAAATAAATGAGGTTTTTTGTTTATACGCATAACACCAGAAAAGTATAGTGTAAAATCAAAGTCAACGTAACTTGCATCATTAAAATGTAGTTTTTTTTAATGTTTTTATTTTTGGGCTTATGAAGAGAAAAACGATAATTTTAAAAGTAAAATTAACCCACTAAAAACTTACCCATTTTACTTTACTAATCAAAATTCATGTTCTAATTATTCTAAATCTTATACATAAAGAAACATCTTTTCAGTAACCTGTAAAGTATTTTAAATATGTTTTAACTTACCACCATTTTTCTTTGACTGTAATCTATGTAGACATAAGATACGTTCGTTGGATATTAAATCCGTCAGTTAGTTGATCACCCGTCACTGCTCGTGAACAAGGTCAAACGCGTTCGTGATTGCTCGATTCAAAATATTTTGAATGTAAAAACTTTATGTGGTACTATTTAAGATACAACAAAATAAATTTTGTAGTATATTGATTACAAAAATTGGATAAGTAACGTTTAAATAAGTATGTATAAAATTGATCTTACGGCTAATCATTTGGTGGTATTTTTGACACATTGGTTTAGTTGCTATGACGATGGACCTTTTCAGTTAAATATAAAAGTAATAAAAACAGTCATAAAATTGAATATTAGATAGAATTAATAATACGTATTTGTAAAACGAAAAGATACTGTTTATAGAAAATACAATGATAGCTGTATTCTATGATGCTATTACGAAAGCAAGTTTGTAAACACTAATTCGTGGTGCGTGATGATTTAGCACTACGCCCCCGAAGCATAGTCTTATAAACTAATTTAATACGGAAACCCAAATACAGCAGTTAGGCATTAAGTTACGCAAAAACTGAAACAAAAATTACCGTGAAAGTATGAAGTAAGACGTTTTTGTGACTATTAAACAACAATTAGAAGCATAATTGGACCATAACTCAAAATAAACTTAATTATATTTTCTTTAATGAGTCAGGTCGTTCTTTCAACATCGCCGCCTAGATTTTTATATATTCGCAAGAAAGTCAATAAATAAGAAAGTTGACAGCGCCATATTTGAAATTAAATAACTATTTAGTGAATGGATCAGATAATCATTCGGTCAGCGAGGTCATTCACTCGGTCTAGTGAAGTGAAATATCCGTGATCGATATAAATATGACGATAATTTAAAGCCTTTTAAAGTCATTCATCATTTTTAACTGGACTCATTGAGACATTATTATATGCTTGGCAACGCTTTTCGGTTGGCAGAATGGCAATGGCAATTTTTATACACTGTAGATATGCTTTTCAAGGTTTATTTATAAGTACCTAGAAATCAGCTTCATGATGTCGAATATAATTTAAAGATATATGAATATTATACAAGGGTTTATGAAAATATTCAATAAGACGCCATGTCCTGCAATCACGAACATTATTAAAACCTTCCAACAAAGATGATTCAACATCAAATATCGCCAATTCAGTTTGTTGCAATTAAATTTTGAAATCGTTTGAGTTTCGGCGAAATGTTTGAGTCATTGACAGAAAATAAATGTTTTCTATATTATAAATCTGTAGATGATTAAGATATCTCTTTCTAGATATAGGACTTGATGTAGTTTTGAGATCGGAACAAATCGATGAGTCGATTAAGGAAAAAAATGTGTCTATATCTGATCAGGCGTTCATCTCATTTTGAATTATAATATCAGGAAATATTTTGCATAGTTATAGAGCGAATAAGTAATACTATTACATCCTAAATGCTTTGGAGCTGTTTCTTTAATTATCGAGTTTCTTACTTTTTTTCAATCAGATTTTAAAAAGCTATCTCTCTACTCAGACTGCATCAATAATAATAATAATAAATAATCCTGTGCCAATAAAATTTTCCTTTTTAACGAAAATGTCAATTCAGTAACCTTGGCCACGGTCATCTTTGTTTGAATCGGGACCAATTTTACAAATTACATCTTAACAAAAACTCTTCCGCGGCTAACAAGGAAATTACGGCGACAACAGCTGTTTAGTACACAAGACACGAAACAAATGAAAACGTCAAACACTTTCACTAAAGAATGAATAATAAAAATATTTGGTTCGCCGGTGCGTAACGTTGCTTTGACAACCGACCAATAAAAATGTAAATAAGCGGAAGTTTTTGTAGGATACAAGAAGTGATTGGTCTGTTTGGCTTTCTGGTTCGTTGTGGCCTGTAATTGGTGGTTGTTGACTAAGTCAGAAATTTCGTTTTCAGTTGACTATAAACCAAACAAGTCACATAACTAGATAAGTTATGAGCATGACTGTGAATGGATATACATGCAGAGGAACACTAATAGATGGATTGTGTGAAAGACAATATGAGAAAGAAAAGAGTGAATGCTGAGATGACAAGAAATATAGATGAATGGAAGCTAAATATTCATTGCACTACACACAATAAATAGCTAATTGGAAACAGGGCAGTTTACAAGCAATACTTGTTTTCTACAGTAAGATTTCATGTGTTCAGTCTATATCCTTATAGACTGAACCTCTACAGCTAAGTGTACCCTATTAGTTTAGTATTATTTCAATGGACCTGACAGCATTGATAGTTGCAAAGTTATTCAGATCAAGTCTGAATATTACATAGATCGCAGACAATTTGCTAGTCACGATAGATCGTTAAACGGCATTGAACTTTTGATGTGTCGAAAAATGCAACTTCTTATTTATATCCGATCTCTCGTTTATTTCAGACATGTCTGTGTTTGTATGTGTGTGTCTAGTTGGTTCATTCTTTTTCATTTATATTGGGGTCGGTTTCCAGTCTCATTGGTTTTGGCTCGAGATTTTTTTTGGCATGAACAGTCTGCCATGCGGAATCTCCACAGACCATCTTCTGGTTAATATGGTATTTTTTTGATAACTATACTGTCTTTGCAAACCTCTTTCCTAACTCAAACAATTCTCTTATTTCCACATTTTAGTTTTAAATTGTTACTTGGATCGGGGGGCACGGCAGTGCCCCCGCCAAGTCGAGCGCGAAGCAAACACTGCCGTACCATCCTTTACTGGAACCATTTCGCCGCATTTTCAGGCCTCTATTTGAGAACCTCTGGATAAGACCAGAACGCAGAAATTTTCGTCATCCAGTAAGCTCTAATCATATACTTAAAATCCAAAATTTCAAGTCTGTAGGTCATTTAGTTCCGAAGTTAAGCGAAAGCAAAGTTTCGCATTTACGACACTCACTCATGATCATCAAAATAGAACTAGTAATTCCCATAAACTCAGAGAGCTGAAATTTGGTACAGAGTTAGGGTTTAATGGCCACATAAAGGGAAAACTATAAAAACTAGGATAATCGAAGATCTGGAGTACCTGGTGACCCTGACTAGAAAACAAAAATTTTTAGAAGTTTTTGCTAATTTTTTTACATGACCTCATGGCTTTTGAGTAGAGCAACAATTTCTTTCCCGAAAACAATCTCATCCGAGCTACCATTTTGGAAATATAAATTGTTTTATATAAAATAGAAAACCGGTAGAAGGCTCATATCTCGGAAACGGTGCGTCGTAGGGCCATGCTTTTCAGACCCTAAATGGTTGCTACAGACAAGGTCAACCCGATACTGCAAAAAAATCGGAAAGATTCCGAAAAAAAAAACTTCGAAAATTTGACTAAGTCCTTGCTCCATAGCGCCCCTAGGCTACACTCCAACCCAATCACAAATCAATATACCATAAATTATTCCTTGTCAAAGTAATACTATAGATGATGCCACAGATATAACATAATCAACATAATTTTTTTACGCTATAATTCACTCTTGGTCTGCAATGGGCATCAAACTTAACTACGGAAATATAGTAAACACAAACACAAAATAATCATTGTTTATGCATAGGTCGAGTTGTGTGAAAAATGCACGACAAAAATATAAACAATCAAAAATATTCTTATGTCGTACAAAGCAACAAAATTTAACTAAAAAAGATTAGTTACTAAAACTCAAAAAGGGTGTCTCGCCTAAGATTCGAACTTGCAGCAAGAATATTAATTCCCAATCATACTACCACTAAGCTGTTTACTACTACGGCTATTATTTCAAAAAGTTCATCATATGGCTACCTTGTACTGTCATGGTTACCCCTTGTTTATACGTCAATAATGCCAATTAACGTGTGCAGATGTTTAAAATGATTTTGGTGAGTAAGTAGACAACTACATGAAACGAGCGCGCTTTGACACTCACACACTGTCAACTTACGCACACATTCACAAACCTTGCGATAGAGCGACAGCGCTACTTTCTTCAAAAACCGAATTTTCAAAAGTCTCTCCGTCCGCCTTTCCTCTTTATACGCATATAAATAAAATTAAAGGAAAACTCTGGATAAGACTAGACTGACTTTTATACTTATACTTACAAGTTTACAAGAAGTTTTTTTCGTTGTTTCTGAATTCCATAACACAAGTGCTTTAGCAACTTACTTTGGGTTCAGAGCAATCAGTATGTGATGTTGTCCGCATTTATTTATTTACAAGAAGAAATAATCGAACGATTAACTTTATTCTACTCGAACATTACACAAATTAAATAAACAAATTACACTAAATAAACAAATTACACTAAAATATTAATTTCGTACAAAATTTGGTCAAAATATAATGCATTGGACTAAGAGTGGCAGTAATACCCGCACACGTCGCTAGATTAGCAAGTTGTTATTATAACAATTCGAAGATTTGAATACGTTAGGCTTTTATGATTAGTGACGGATTATATAAAGAAATAAAATAAAAAAGAAAGAAAATAATAAAGAAAGATTTGTAATAATAAAAAAAACTACTCCTAAAAAGAAAAGAATCTGTGTCAAATAAGAAAATCTAATAAAATAAATCAATATGCCCACGTTTCTACAAAAAGAAGTGAAATCCCACCAAAAACATTCTGTAAAAAACTAGCCAAGTCTTGATGGAGCTGCTTGTTTATCTCTAAAAATTAATGAAATCTAGACAAAGTCGTACCAAGTCTAAGGTTCCTTACTGCGATTTCTTTATTATTCTAGTTAATGTTGTGTGACTTGGCCGTTGAACGGTACACAAGGGTACAAAACCAGGTGCTCCATGACACCATTGCACCAATCTGTCGCGTAACAAACAGTATTAAAAATTATTTCCAGTACAGACGGACTTCTAATCATTGATAGAAGTCTGTGCGTCTATTTTATGTTAGATCGGTGGTCGATTTGATGCCACAAAAAGAAGAGAGCAGAAGTCAGCATTGTCAATGCTGAATGCATGTTTTGCACAATCAACAACAGCCTAAAATGAGATACTAGCGGTCAATTACCAATACCAGTATGGGCTATTATCTCGCTTAACAAACATAGGTAGTTACAACAGATATAACATTACGTGTAAAAAAATTGACTTGTACACACTCACGTATAAAGAATGTTCAACGGCCAAGTCACACAACATTAACTAGAATAATAAAGAAATCGCAGTAAGGAACCTTAGACTTGGTACGACTTTGTCTAGATTTCATTAATTTTTAGAGATAAACAAGCAGCTCCATCAAGACTTGGCTAGTTTTTTACAGAATGTTTTTGGTGGGATTGAGTTTAGATCGAGAGTCGATTTAAACAGTAAATAGGTATCCCACCAAAAACATTCTGTAAAAAACTAGCCAAGTCTTGATGGAGCTGCTTGTTTATCTCTAAAAATTAATGAAATCTAGACAAAGTCGTACCAAGTCTAAGGTTCCTTACTGCGATTTCTTTATTATTCTAGTTAATGTTGTGTGACTTGGCCGTTGAACATTCTTTATACGTGAGTGTGTACAAGTCAATTTTTTTACACGTAATGTTATATCTGTTGTAACTACCTATGTTTGTTAAGCGAGATAATAGCCCATACTGGTATTGGTAATTGACCGCTAGTATCTCATTTTAGGCTGTTGTTGATTGTGCAAAACATGCATTCAGCATTGACAATGCTGACTTCTGCTCTCTTCTTTTTGTGGCATCAAATCGACCACCGATCTAACATAAAATAGACGCACAGACTTCTATCAATGATTAGAAGTCCGTCTGTACTGGAAATAATTTTTAATACTGTTTGTTACGCGACAGATTGGTGCAATGGTGTCATGGAGCACCTGGTTTTGTACCCTTGTGTACCGTTCAACGGCCAAGTCACACAACATTAACTAGAATAATAAAGAAATCGCAGTAAGGAACCTTAGACTTGGTACGACTTTGTCTAGATTTCATTAATTTTTAGAGATAAACAAGCAGCTCCATCAAGACTTGGCTAGTTTTTTACAGAATGTTTTTGGTGGGATTTCACTTCTTTTTGTAGAAACGTGGGCATATTGATTTATTTTATTAGATTTTCTTATTTGACACAGATTCTTTTCTTTTTAGGAGTAGTTTTTTTTATTATTACAAATCTTTCTTTATTATTTTCTTTCTTTTTTATTTTATTTCTTTATATAATCCGTCACTAATCATAAAAGCCTAACGTATTCAAATCTTCGAATTGTTATAATAACAACTTGCTAATCTAGCGACGTGTGCGGGTATTACTGCCACTCTTAGTCCAATGCATTATATTTTGACCAAATTTTGTACGAAATTAATATTTTAGTGTAATTTGTTTATTTAGTGTAATTTGTTTATTTAATTTGTGTAATGTTCGAGTAGAATAAAGTTAATCGTTCGATTATTTCTTCTTGTAAATAAATAAATGCGGACAACATCACATACTGATTGCTCTGAACCCAAAGTAAGTTGCTAAAGCACTTGTGTTATGGAATTCAGAAACAACGAAAAAAACTTCTTGTAAACTTGTAAGTATAAGTATAAAAGTCAGTCTAGTCTTATCCAGAGTTTTCCTTTAATTTTATTTATATGCGTATAAAGAGGAAAGGCGGACGGAGAGACTTTTGAAAATTCGGTTTTTGAAGAAAGTAGCGCTGTCGCTCTATCGCAAGGTTTGTGAATGTGTGCGTAAGTTGACAGTGTGTGAGTGTCAAAGCGCGCTCGTTTCATGTAGTTGTCTACTTACTCACCAAAATCATTTTAAACATCTGCACACGTTAATTGGCATTATTGACGTATAAACAAGGGGTAACCATGACAGTACAAGGTAGCCATATGATGAACTTTTTGAAATAATAGCCGTAGTAGTAAACAGCTTAGTGGTAGTATGATTGGGAATTAATATTCTTGCTGCAAGTTCGAATCTTAGGCGAGACACCCTTTTTGAGTTTTAGTAACTAATCTTTTTTAGTTAAATTTTGTTGCTTTGTACGACATAAGAATATTTTTGATTGTTTATATTTTTGTCGTGCATTTTTCACACAACTCGACCTATGCATAAACAATGATTATTTTGTGTTTGTGTTTACTATATTTCCGTAGTTAAGTTTGATGCCCATTGCAGACCAAGAGTGAATTATAGCGTAAAAAAATTATGTTGATTATGTTATATCTGTGGCATCATCTATAGTATTACTTTGACAAGGAATAATTTATGGTATATTGATTTGTGATTGGGTTGGAGTGTAGCCTAGGGGCGCTATGGAGCAAGGACTTAGTCAAATTTTCGAAGTTTTTTTTTTCGGAATCTTTCCGATTTTTTTGCAGTATCGGGTTGACCTTGTCTGTAGCAACCATTTAGGGTCTGAAAAGCATGGCCCTACGACGCACCGTTTCCGAGATATGAGCCTTCTACCGGTTTTCTATTTTATATAAAACAATTTATATTTCCAAAATGGTAGCTCGGATGAGATTGTTTTCGGGAAAGAAATTGTTGCTCTACTCAAAAGCCATGAGGTCATGTAAAAAAATTAGCAAAAACTTCTAAAAATTTTTGTTTTCTAGTCAGGGTCACCAGGTACTCCAGATCTTCGATTATCCTAGTTTTTATAGTTTTCCCTTTATGTGGCCATTAAACCCTAACTCTGTACCAAATTTCAGCTCTCTGAGTTTATGGGAATTACTAGTTCTATTTTGATGATCATGAGTGAGTGTCGTAAATGCGAAACTTTGCTTTCGCTTAACTTCGGAACTAAATGACCTACAGACTTGAAATTTTGGATTTTAAGTATATGATTAGAGCTTACTGGATGACGAAAATTTCTGCGTTCTGGTCTTATCCAGAGGTTCTCAAATAGAGGCCTGAAAATGCGGCGAAATGGTTCCAGTAAAGGATGGTACGGCAGTGTTTGCTTCGCGCTCGACTTGGCGGGGGCACTGCCGTGCCCCCCGATATAGGTTTATTTTCAATTCTTTGTCTTGCAAATGACATTTAATTTTTCTTGTCTTGATTTCATGTTTATTTTATCAAGATTTGCAGTTACAGGTCTGGCCTTGGTTTACTGTATTATTGAGCGAGTGGTCAATGTAACTAATGATTGAGTTAAGAAATTGATGACTGAGCAATTTCGTTTATCCGTAGATATGTTGTGCCGTACCGTATTTATTCTGATAACTGTATTATGACCGAGTTTGGTTCGAGTTTTGGAAACGAGATTTGGTGGTGTGAGTCAGAGAAAAGTATGTGTGCCTTGACATTCGTGCATTTTACGGTTGGTATTATGTAGTTTTATTTATATACAGATTTCACTTTTTGTGTTTTTATTTTTGTATTTTATGTCGGCACAAAACTTAACTAGGTTTAGCAATCATGGAGAACTCAAATACACGCAAGTATGTTATGCAAAGTAAAATAACGTCGGTCTATGTTTGTCTATGACAGTGTCTACATAACTAGTACCAAGATTTTTCACAATACAGGTACACAGTGCGAAATTGTTTTGTTTTAATTACACAATATGTCATGGTCAAATCACATAAATAATTTTCTTTTTTTTTTAGTTTTTTATTTATGCAGTTTTACCTTATTTACTGACACTATATTTCACACTAATTTATTATTATTATATATAATAATATATTATTATATATATTTATAATATATTATTTCCCTTTTTCAATCTCAAACCTATCTACTACTTAGTTAAAGCTATTTTTACCTCCACTTTACCCCTATTGATTTCATCCCGAACAATTATAAACTTTCTACAATCCATGTGAACAAAAAGTCCCAAGCTATTGTTGCTACCGGCCATGGCGGCTCCCGGTCATTACCCTCAGGACCAAGGACCTGCCACCGAATCAGTACCGGTTTTGACATCAATAAGTAATTACGGGAAAAAGTTGATGCTGGATGATGCATGTTATATCAATATTAATGGCTTATAGTCAATGGTAGTGGCTGAGAGAGTAAATTTGATAATTTTGGTTTTTTTCGAATAAAAATATTTTTTATTTTGTAATTATTTTCAGACTCTGTATTAAATTATTGTGAACCAAGATTTCTAGGAATCGAAAGGTCTGATAAATAAACGAAAATAATAAACAAAAAACTGTACGTAAAATAAATGATTTATTTTTTCTTAATTAACGAAGCAATTAATTTACCTGTTTAGCTATCAAAAAATGATTAATGACTCCTATATTGTTTAGGTTAAGTATTAGGTATTAGATAAGTCCTATTTCAAGTAGGTCGAACAACAATTTGAGCAAATGGTTTTATTTCAAAATAAATGATTACGCATGACCATAATACATTTACTTCAGTCGGTCAGTCAGTTATTTTAGACTACTCACATCTTAAACTTGAATATGATATTACAAGTGGCTTAACAGTTACTTACGATCTAATAAAACAATTCTGATTAGCCTTTTGTTCTTATTTGGTAGTAAAATAATAAAAGAGGTATCAACTAATAACGAAGATACGACTGCATCAATTTGTAAACAGTTCTATGTAAACATTAAAAACACATTATCAAGATCACATTTGTTTAAATTACTTTAATAATTAACCTGAATTTGAAGATGATACACTAAGTTTCGTCTTAGAGGTTCTTAAATAAATGACGAGTTTTTTTCCTTAACCTATTTTTTTTTATTCGTTTAGGTCTGTTTCAGAAAGAATTGTACAAGAAACAGAAACAGCGTAAGACGACAACGACTTAAATTGAAATGTTACATGATATATTCGAACAATTGGTCCGAAGCATTATAATATCCACTACTGTACTAGAACCCGAATACAGCCTTAAAAATACACCCAAATGCTGTTAAGAGAAAGGATGTTAAACATTCTTAGAAAGCTGTTACTGTTGAAGCAGGCTCAACCATTCATGTTTATAAAGCAGGTGTGGTCCTCCATTACCCAACATACAAAACTTTGGGAAAACACGACAATAGTCAGGGTGTGGCCCAAGCCTAAAAAATCAACAATCGAACACCCACTCAACTGGAAAAAGAGAATTTCCGAATAAACTATGCCATTGTTATTTAAGTTTCCGCGTTTCATAACGGGTTCAGTCAAAGTAAAATGCATGCAAATTAAGTATTATAACGACAGATAATTAGATATGGTTGGAACGTAACAGTATTGCAAATATTGACTGGAATTGGCTCACTAGATCAAATGGGAGTTGTTGTCGCAACTGGCTCTTTATTTGCTATAGCAAATTAAATAAGTGACAACACAGTTTAATAAAATTACCAACAGTTGATAAATGAAAAATTTGCTGGATAAGAACTTCTTGTACTTAATGATAAAGCCTAACCAGTCTGCCCTACACCTTAAATAGATGTGACGTAAATCGGTAATAACTTACAAAGAAATCTTGACACATCCAACAAAAGACGAATGGCTGACTACAAAGACGAGTGATGCCGACCGTACCTTGAGGCGACGTAAGCAATCAAGAACAATTTATAAAAGGTATCGGACGATCTGCCTGAGCTCCCTGTATGAGGCTTCGTTAGGATGCTGAAAATAAAAGCAAAACAGCCAAAAGATTCGCCTCGCCGCCCTTCGAGCCAGCCGTTCTGGGAATCGAGAAATAAACTGGATTGTCGACTGGACAAGGCAGGTTTCAAAGAACACGTGATAAAAAATCTCTTTACAAATTATGAAGCTGAAATTTCGAAGAACATTATGTTTTTTATTCTTGTTATAAGCAATAACTTCGTATATATTTTTGATCATCCAAGAATCAGTTGCGTAATTTTTAATTTTGTCATCTTCAACATTTAAATAGGGAGCTGTACTGATTTCATTTTCAACAGTATCATCTTT
Organism: Autographa pulchrina; assembly: GCA_905475315.1. Lineage (NCBI taxonomy): Eukaryota > Metazoa > Arthropoda > Insecta > Lepidoptera > Noctuidae > Autographa > Autographa pulchrina. The sequence continues at coordinate 4,457,857 of FR997775.1, forward strand.
TTCTATTACGTTGAAGTCAACAAAGTAAACATTTTTTCAATCAAGATACCATTCTGCAATTACGTTTATTTTCTGTCTTGCTTGACTGATTTATTACTAGTTATGATGCAATAAGTCTTTCCTCTTCCGCATTTATAAAAAGGGTACCCTTTGCATACATAAGCAGATACCGGGCAATGAGCTCTATTCTACTATGGTGGATGAACTGCATAGTCTTAGCTGCAGGTTGTTTAATACAAAGTATATTGAGTCTTATGTATTTAGTGTTAAGGTAGAAAATCATATAAACGTGTAGTTCACGAAATTGTAAATTAGGTAGTAAGTAGGTTAGGGCAGTATATTATTACTATCAAATAAGGTAAATGTTATAACCAAAAACATTCTCATAAGCTTATTAAAGAACAAGTGTATAAGCCTCAACAATATCACTATTCAAAATGATGAATGAAAAAATTATTTAGCTTGAAGTACACACTAGTCCAATAATACGACCATTAAAGGTGTTTCTTGCTTGGCAAATAAAAGGAAACTCTAAGAGTTCTCTCAAATGTTCAATGCTCAAAACTTTGAAAGTCGAGGCTTTGTAGTATGATTGGTTTCAAATCATATTTTAAGCTTCCATGGTCTTGTAGCTCTCAAACCTTCAATGCTATCAGGGTTATACATTTCGCCGTTAGTCAGCCATCCAATTATCACGTTGGCATCTTCAGGCGAAACATATTTATGCATCGATGGCGTCAACCTTAAAGTTATTGCTTTTCGGAACCAGTTTGTGGTCGTGCCTGCACTTGCACAAAGAGCCCGGGGCGAGAGGACAATATCAAGGACAAAAGTATACTGAAACTAAAGACTTCGGACAATTTGGAGGAAAGTTTTTGAACCTAAGTTCCTTGATAGTGTAAATTCTTTAGATATTTAATTTGCAAATATTTTTGAATTTTAATATTGCTATGCACTGGAAAGGTCTTCAGTCTGGTTATTTTTATAATTAGAAGATACTACATTCATAGGTGATGTGATCATTGAATTTGACCTTTGAACGTTGTCATAATTTATTGTATAACTTTGACCTCTTGCAGCCAGAATATTACTCGCTCGGTTTATAAAACTCCTACACCGAAATAAATAAGTATTATCGGATGATATGGGTTTAAATAACATGGACACCTTGTTTGACGAGTGGTTGGAGATCATAAGCACTCATATTTTAGTTACAAGACTGGCCGAACTATAGCATTATATTTGGTTTTTCAACATCGAAATTATCAATGGCTGCAAACTTTATTTGATTACTCTTTCGGTCCAGTAGATTAATAGTTTTAATCTGTATTATGATTACCCCAAAACTTAAGTTTCACTTTTACTTGTTTGACATATTTATTATGTTTAACCCAAGATGTAGTGGCAATCATTTATCAATTCATAATCTACCATCCGAAAGCCAAAGATACAAATTGGCTTCATTAGAAAATGTCCAAATACATTCTTCATTATTTTTAGTTACAAATTAGTATCCATACAGAGTTATGTTATTAGCAGGTCTGTCGCTATGGCTAATCGTGTTGATGAACTCAGCCTTTGTTTGTGCGCACGCGCATTGCTGTATCCGCGAACGTTTTATTTATTTGGAGCTTTGAATTTTAATCAGATGCTGATGTGGTTCGCTATTGTCAATTACAGTAATGCTAATGTTGGTTTAGGTTGAGAGGTGTAAATATTTTGCAAATTTAAGTTGGCTAAAAATGCCGTTATATCTTGGCTTTTCCATTACTGCTTGGATATTCTTATTGTGTGTCTGACATACTTGTTGTTACGTCTTTCTTTTTGGTATTATATGTGATGGCATACAAGGCATCTTTTTAAAATTATTACTTGGATAATTCTGTATTTTCTAAATCGGACTAGATAGTAATCTAGAATTTGTCTAGGACGACACATTTTGTTGCACATATTCATTAAAATAAACTTCTTCATTGACAATTCTGGAAGGTTCTTTATAAAACTATTCCGTTTCAAATATCACTGTACCAAGACACAATCTCATGTAACATTAGCCTAGATTTTATTACTGCAAAGTAATGACCAGTGCTTTCTTGTAATCCGTTTCTTGTGGTATTCAGTGTTAGTCAGCGTAAACGTTTCATTTCACCACAAGATATAAATGTGGTTGTATGTACTGTGAAACCAGCCGACAGTACTTTATGTCTGTTTTGGTATTATTGTAAGTTAATCTTACGTTAGGTGGTATGGATAGTACATACTTTGGTTAAATGAAAAGTCCATGAAGTGCAAAATTAAAACATTTAATCAAACTAAGTTGTTGTTATCACTTTATAAGGGATTGGTGTCAAGTGGCTCAGGACAGAAAAGTCCTTGCCTTTTTGCCCAGCAGTGGGACACAAAAAAGGTTATAATAAAAAAAAAAGTTGTTATGAGTAAATAAAATCCGTCTTCCTCACAGTTTTTAAGCGTAGGTATAACTTTCATTTAGTACTTCGAATAAAAACATACCACTAGATCCATAACCGTTGATATCAGTCTATACAAAATTTTCCACGAAATACACAACATAATACCAAAAACGACAAACAAAAACATGAAATACCAGACAACACGCGTTCAGTTTCACCTCATACATCGAAAGTAACAGCCAGTATGACTGCCTTCAAAGTTAACTTTTTCACAAGAATATTCAAATTGTTGTCGTTTTACTACTTTCCATGTGAGAGTGCATTCATCGTTGCCTATCTTTGCGTGAGGGTGTATGAAATATAGCTTGATGTTGTTTTCATGTTTGTATTAGAGTGCTGTAAATTAGATCAATTGTAAAATGAAAATAAAAACGTTTTAATTTGAACCCATTTTATTATTGTCGGCCATAATTTAATTCACACAATATACTTACACAGGTAATATAATTACACACATACTATAATTTCAAAACCTACAGAATCAACTCTTCCTCTTATAGACTTACTAGCTGTACCCGGCATGCCTTGCAATGCAATTTTTTCTACCTAGCACCTGCCTACTACCTACCTGCCTACTACCTACCTACTACCACTTAGGGGTATGAAAAATAGATAGTAGCCGATTCTCAGACCTACTGATTACGCATATAAAATTTCGTAATAAAAAAATCGGGGTCGGTTACTTGGAACAATTCATTACGACTGCAAATATTTGACTTGTTTTTATTTTTTTTTGACATGGCAGGCGTGTTTTTTAATTTTTTTAATTATAACTTTTTTATTTAATACCTTTTAGTGAACAACAAAAAAAAACATGACACAACACAAAAAAAATATCGTTCGGAACCCTTTGCAGGCGATTTCGACTCACACTTGACCATTTTTTATTGTCCACATAGCCTATGTCACTAGGGATAACTCAAAGCTTCTAATGATACCACAAACATTGAAATCGGTCAAGCCTTTTAGAAGTTATGGTGGAATAAAGAAACTCACAAACATACATACATACATACATGAACACTGAAAACATAACACTCCTTTTTGGGCAGTCGTGTAAAAATCGGACATGCCGTTTCGCAGGAGTATGGTAACTAACATTGTGACACGAGAATTTTATATATAAGATATTGCTCCTTAACTTTTTTTAAAATACATTTACAACTTATATAAAGCTCCAATTTTACACTTAAACATGTTTACAACGAACTAAGAGTTATTTCTTTGACCATACCTCACTTGAAAGTTACGATCCTTAGTCGGACGTTCTGCGAATCCTAACAAAAGGCCTGCAGCTATATAATATACGACTAAACCTAATTAATGCAGTGACTATAAGCGTGCGTGGTTTTCTACCCATATGAAAGCATATAACATATTGAAATATATTCTGGTATTTATATCAATCACCTTATAAGCCTGTTCTTTTAGTGGTTGCCTATTTGAAAGGTAAAAGAAATTTAGGTTTACTGACAGGTAAACCTTAATTATGAGGTCCCATTTTTTTTTTCTGGATTTTGTAATCAATGAATGGCACCTTCACTCAATCATTCTTAATGAAACTCATCATTCTCGGACAAATGGAGAGGAAACGCGCTAGAGGAAGAGCGCCAGCTAGATGGGTGGACCAACTCAAGGAGGTGACTGGATACGGGGAGCGGTACATATGCCGCGGAACCGGACCGAGTGGAGAAGATTGACATACAGTCACGATCCTCAGCATTGAGAGAACGACCAGAAAGAAGAAGAAGAATGGCACCTTATAATAGCAAAGGCCGATTTTTCTAACACCATTTAAAATTTGTGGTTGCTAGATTTTGTATTGAAAAACTGTAAAAAAAAAATCGAAATTATTCCTGGGAAAAAACTGTCTGACGTTAGAAAAAACTGTCCTTTGTGCAATAATCAAACTAAAGATACTGTTTGGAAACCGCTATTATCTATAGGACTTGCAGTCGTTGCGTTGATATCTCAGTCAATAATTATCACTGAATATTTAACGTTACTATCTTAGAAATTGCAATAAAATATTTCATGCTTAGAACATCAATCTCTAGTCTATATCGATGATAACTATCATAAATACGCACAAGAATCTTGCGCAAACGCATTGCTATCGTCACACCTAATCGTTGATATTGCATTTTCTAAGAGAAATCATACACGGAAATGATTGGGGACAAGATATATTGATGATTGCCGTTACTATTGCTATCGTATCGATAATTTATTTTTTAGATAAAAAAAAAGGATCTCGAGAAAAAACAATGAAATATAATAGCAGAAGAAATACTTAGTGCATACTTTTTAACCGTCATGTTGTGGTAACTTTTAAGGGTGGGATGTCACCAAAACGAGTACAGGAATTCGTTAAACACACTGCCTGAATACCGAATTACTATTGGTTTTTAAAAAAAACTTCTCCGCTCCGCTTTTCTCGTCTCCTCTTTGGTGGAGTCCGACACTTATTTCGTGAATATCGAGTAGATCGATTTATCGAAAATCGATAGAATGGTCTAAGACATAATTTTCGGCCTTAAATATCGGTTTAGATTCCCATACTCGTTTGTTTTCAAAACAAATATGTTTGTTACTCTGTTGTGACTTGTAAAAGTGTACTTGAGCTCGTGTTTGTAAATCATACGGACTCCCACGACACAAAAGAAAACGCAACAATAGAATGAAAATTAACAAATTGCACGCTGTTTAAACACGTCATTTTAACTTACTACTTACTTACAAATATGATCCTGTATTTACTTGGAGAGGGGAAAAAGTAACATTGACAGAATACTCGTATATTATGAGAGCAAAAAAATATAATGAGGTCAATAGCTTTTTAGATTAATCTAGTATGTTTTATAATACATTTTGTAACACTATAGTTACTGGATAACAGTGAATAACATAATTATTTTTGTAAAACTCGTACAAATATACAAATAAGTGTGATATAAGAAAAAAAATAAAGTAAGGTATCGTTTAAATGTTTTGCTTGTTACCCCTTCAGATGCAAATGACTCAATGAATTGTAATAAAATCTATTACCTAATAGGTAGCCGAAATTAATATATTGTTTACTTTTAATCATATAACAAAATGCCGTTTTGGCCTAGCAGTTCAATGAACGGATTTGTATGCACAAGGTTGCAAGTTCGAACCCAGGCAAGTACCAATGTTATATGTACTTTCTTAATTATTTTAAGACACTTCTGACAAACGGTGAAGGAAAACAACGTGAGGAAACCTGGTTTCCAAAATTTGGGATCTGAAATCGCCAATTCGCAGAGAGCAAGCGTGGTGATCAATGCTAGTGCCTTCTCTATATGTGAAGAGGCCTGTGCCCAGCTGTGGGACGTTTAAAGGCTGAATTATTATATTATTATTACTATTATTACTTTAAATCATAGTTGTGTGTATGTATATCTTTCATATTGTGTCTCTTAGTGCTGTGACACTTATAGTGTAACATCCGAGAGATAAGCTTTCAACGTTTTCTATAGCCCGCAAAAGTGGTAAATAATACAAAAACTTTTATTTACTCTTATTTACGATCAAACTGAGAGACATCAGTGTATTTATAAACATCCTAATGAGTTGTAATACTTCTAATTACGTGCTAACACGCAACAATGAAAAACAAGACGTTTGAGACAGTGTGAAAAATGACTAACGTAAGAGAAAAATACAGATTCATGTTTTATTCATTACGAAATAAATTAGTAACGTGTTGAAGTAGCGTCGTAAATATTGCTGATTTTTCAATTATTTTTATAGTATTTTGTCAACGTTTCATGAGTTATAGGATTTTTTTCTTGTATTTTAGAAAATATAAGAAATAGAGAAGAGATAGATAGATCTATTGACCATACTTTTTTCAATGCTGTAGTAGTGAATTTATGTATGCACAAAAAGAAAACAATCAAACCAGTCTTACTATGGGATACTGGATTACCCAGTAAAATGGGTTGTGGAGGTCAGATAGGCAGTCGCTCCATGTAAATTACGGGATTCAGCTGAATCCGGTAAGACTGGTAGCCGACCCCAACATAGTTGGGAAAAAGGCTCGGGAGATGACAAAAAGAAAACAATCTTCTTTCAGTTTGGAACTTGTTGTTGCCTTTTTCGTTTATGAACAAAATTGATGGGATATTCATTTATAGTAAGATTTATTTATTTACCACAAAATACAACTATTATTACAGGGGAACCTAATGCAATAGTGTATTAACAATGTTTTTTTTACTTTGTCTAAATTACTCTAACAAAAATTATTCTAGTTATAAATACTTGAATTTGTCTACAATCTATGTTATAATTATATTCCCCTACATTAAAAAACTAATAATATTATTTTCCTTTTTAAGGAGCGGATTACCCTTTACTGAAGGTCTGATATAGGCTGATATAAAATTAGTATTCTATAGTATATCCTTCAACTTCTATATTATAATAATAATTAAATTCAGTATATAAATATACATGTATATTAAACCTGTATCTAGGGAGCGCCGCTTGTAAGAGGATATTTAAATAATACATGACATTTAATATTCATTAAAATTAACACAGGTAGATATGTTAATTTTGTTAAATGAATTAAGTGTTAGCAATATTATATTCTATTCACTCATCCTGAGGTGCAATCAAGTTTTTAAGACTGATTCTTAGCAAAATTACTCGGTGCTTAATATGTTTGTTTTTTTTTTTAATTTTCATTTATTAAATTTCACAATTGAAGTTCTTTACACCACACTTTTAATCCTTTTAGTCTCAAATTAAATTGTTTTATAATTATCAATAAATCATTCATTTACGTTAATAAAATAAAACCTTTTAACAAACCAAACCTCATTCCTCACAATTCTAACTTTAAAACAGCCCAATAAATAAAAAACAAAACACAACATATTGACATTCCTACTTATTTACTTTTCTCTATGTTGACATTACTGCAACTCGCAATCACAATCACGACGAATAGTAAAAAGTTGCATCACAATTAAAACTAAGGTTACATAACCACTGATAATGTCACAACTAAGAAAGTATGTACGATAAGAAAGCCTTTAAATAAACCTTTCAATTGACAAAAGATCTTTACATGCCATTGATAATTACGTCACGGTACAACAAAAGACACAATTGCTAGGTGTTACAACTAGACGAAAACGAACCAAAGTTCGGGACGTCGCGCGTCGGTACCACAATAACGAGTATGAACTGGAGCTGGACTGGCCACTTGGCCAGACGAAGTTATGGCAGGTGGACTAAGGCGGTGACAGAATGGTGGCCAAGGCAAGGCAAGAGAAGCCTCGGTTGTACGGGAGCAAGATGGGTCGACGACATTGTCAAAGTCTCGGGTCGGGTCTGGATGAGGCTGGCACAGGATCGTAGAAACTGGCACGAAAAAGGGGAGGCCTATGCCCAGCAGTGGGAGGACAAGGGCTGTGGATGATGATGATGATGATGATGATGATGATAACAACTAGACTGTGTTGTGGTGTGTATAGAATAGTAACTTGGCTTGTATCTTTGGTCGGTGGTCAAATAACATAAGGGAACAGATAATTTTCGCATAGTGAGAAGACACATGCGAAAATTATCTGTTCCCAGCATGAAGGAGATAATCGAAGATGATTAAGTCGGATCATTTTAAACAACACAAAAATTATGTTGTACACCTGCACTTGTATTACATAATTATTGTTTCGAATTGAAATAACCATTCTTTTTTAATCGATTTAATAAATGAAATCATAATGGGAGCCATGAACATTATTGTTCTATATCAGTTAAAGGTATCGCATTACTATTTCAAAGAGCTAAGTATGTATACATGTCTATAATAAGCATTTCATTTTGTAAAAATAAAAAGCATTTAAATCTCGTTTTTAAATCGAGTGTTGTCGCTTTTTGTGCTGACGTAAAAAAAAAAGGATAATGTTAAAGTAATAACAAGGTTCGTAAAAGAACATTTACATACATTAAAGCAGAAAATGTGAATTTTAATATCAAACATTTTAAATGTCATACAATTATTTTTATACTTTTCAATAACCAAGGTCATTAGTTGCTTAATGAAGATGTCACAATTAACATTTGTCAGCTGCTAAAATGGACGAAATATTCAGTGTGTACAGATGTTAAAATGCCAACGAATCATTAAAGTGTTGTGCAAATGTGACCTCTATTTTGTAAGCGATACGGCTTGATGATTAGATTTTCTGATTACTGTACAGGGTCGTTCAAATTTGTCATGTTTTTGAAAAGGTGAGCGTCAAAAATGATTGTATTATCATGAATCAAAGTACCAAAAGTTTAAATTAAATATTTTTTTCTGTTACGGATTTCAACACTGAAATACATTTCAATACGTTAATTAAAAAAAAAATCAGTACTTTGAAATTGCTAACCCACAAATGGGTATACATGGCCAATGCTTGTTTCTTCTCTACATGAGAAGAGGCTTGTACCAAGCTGTGAAAAATCCTATTATTTATTTACAGTTATCTGCACTAATTATTATAAAGAGGTAAAGTATGTAAATCATTAACCTTTAGTGTAGGAGGCAACCTTCAAAACTACTGATCTAATAACTAATAACTATGCAACATATATTATTATGGCATAGTGTCATTAGCTGCGCTGAGAATGCCTAGCGATCCCGCGGCTCCAGCAAAGGCGAGAAGGGAACTGGGGTGTTTTTGGTCGGTGCAAGTCCGATATATCCCCACGTCGCGCCCTCGACGTGGGCCGAACTCATTAGATTTTCAACCCGCAAAAAAAAAAAAAAAGTTTCATTGAGAAGGTTTTATACTAATAATATATGTCAATACGAGCATCGCCGTGGGTGAAGACTAAGCTAGTAATTACATAAATAAAAAAATATTGTGCAAATGTATTTAATTTATATGATTTCACACGTCTGCTCACTGCCTAAAGGAATAATCGTAACTATCAAGGTTACAAAAGTTAGTGTAGTAATGTTTAATTAATTTTCCTCATTCCTGATACGTTTTGGACACGTGTCAATTACAAATACACATGTTTAGTGTAACTCTGACACTTATACAAATGATTACCTTACTTTCTGGGTCGGTACTTCGAAGTGGAACATAGACATGGTATGTGGGGTACCAGATGGCCTTAAGGATAGGCTGTAAGATAATTGCAGTAATTAAAGATGTATGAATCAGTAACTGTTGTTGTGTTTGCTTGGTAGGTAGTTCAACCTTCACCTTTGACTGTTTATAGCGTTTGCAATATGCATACATGCAAGATTTTCAGGTGCTTTTAAAATGACTTCAAAAAGAGGTTTTCAATTTAACGGTATGTTTTTTTTGTATGTGTGTTTGTTGCGCGGTATTTTCACCTATTTCAAATATTTTTGTCATTGCTAGAATATACTGAAGAGATGATTTACATTTATGTGTTATAATATATAAAATAAAGAAAATTAAAAATTATACCATGTCTCGTTAACACCTCTAGATAATACAGCCAGTGTATTTATGTTTATTGACAGTTCTTGTTATTATATGATATTAAAACTATTAACAATCAGTTGTTTAATTATATCCAAAAATATTCTATTGATTTCAGTTTCCTGAGGCGAGGCAGTCGTGACGTATGTTTCTCAGTCTTAGTTAACTATTTAACGTTACCTAGGGTTTTTTTATTGTATTTTACCAGTCAATAAAGTTTATTTTTTATGATTTCGGTTGGTTTCGGGCTAATGAAAAAAGAAATACTTAGGTTGTCTGTAGTCTTTATGATTCAACAGCATATTGAAAACTATTTGAAATAACTTGATCAAAAGTTGAGTTGTACCTACAGTTTCTTGTCTACTCTGACATTAGTAATGACAGTTTCTCATTGGCAACTATACGTGATTATTTAAGTGTCTGTCTGTCAATGTCTAATTAGAATGTATTTGTTAAAGTTAAGTTAGCTAGTGTCAATCAGTTGATTGAAAACTTCAACACAGCTGTTTTGAAACCAAACTAATTGCTGCAGCTCTTGACATTTTTGTTCAAACTATAATTGGTGATTTTGGGAATAACATCAACTTATCCATAACAAAAAATAATGTACTACTTAGACATAGGTACCTACTGGACCAAAGTTTATTGCCACAATAATAAAAAACAAAAAGGTAAGAAAAAGCTATTACAAACTATGATTAATTTATACTTGAATCGATGTTGTTAGTAAAACATTGTACTTAGAATCACTAAAAAGAGAAAACAAAAAACTCTCAAATCGAAGATAACAAATCATAAATTAAATGGTCATAGAAAAAGACAATACGACTCGAACAATAGGAATGCAATAACTTAACATAAGTCAGAACTTTACAACATTCTCACTTGTTTTGTTGATGACGTAATCACACCTGTCAACTTGTGGAAACGTTTATATTAAATTAATTGTTGTAAAAAGGATTTGTAGATATTATGGCTCCTAATCCTACAATATATTAAATCCCATGGAAAACATAAATAAGGATCGCTAGAAGGAAAAAATTGTTGGGGGGAATTTGTATGGGTCAAATAAAAGAAAAAGAGATAAGTACTAACAGTCGATCATATAATCTCCTTTTTTTGGAACTCGGTTCAAAAGAAGAGCCAAGTTATAACCTACAGGTGTATTAGAAAATAAACTGTAGTTGTGTGTTTAAAATTCCACACTACAAGTCTACTTGATCTATAAAACGATTGCTGATCAAAAAGTTTAAGTTTAACGACGAGACATTTTTCTATACATGGCTTTGAAAAAACACGTATGACGATAACGGATAAATATAAATTGTGAGATCGCGTGAGAGAGGCGAGAAATGACGCCCATACGAAGCCGACTTTATTACAACAGGTGATGCCGATGCGAAGAAAACTAGTGATACTCAATAAAATTGGTTCATAAATAATAATTGAGATACAGAAAGTGTATGCAAATTAGATTTTCATTTCTACATAACACATGTTTTGCGCGTCACACATACAATTATATTTTGTGTAGTAACAAGTTGCCAATGCAAATTAGAAATTGCGTTTAGAAATATCGGTAGGGTAATAAAATTGTTACGTAAATGATTGATCGGCCTGTATTTGAATGATTAAGGTAATAAAGCCATTATCACTACGCTTTGCAAATGAAATGAAGATTGAAGTCTTGTTATAAAAGCAGAAACTTACATTAAGGTTTCTTTGAATGAAGAAAGGAGTCTTTTGTAGGATAAGTTAAAGTTACTAAATGAAGTCGACCACTTATGACATGACGCAAACGAAATTAGTCAGGATTGCGTAAATTGCAAAACGGTAATTTCGAAGAACTTGAAAATATTCAGAAATGTTTGCCAATGTTCACGAACACTTATGTGAAGGTCAATGACATTAGACTGGGGTAAAACCCCTTAACCTTAAGATCGTCAATCACACTTCTATGTCGTTCTATAGACGGTTAACGAACGCAGTCAGTGATGCGCAATAGTAAAACTTTTTATTACATACTCATGTGAACCTGATATAGCCGAGTCTCATGCTGAGGTCATTCAAAACCGTAGGTATTTAAATATCACGTTTTACCGACCGGTGATCTCAGAAAACATATTTAATCATTCATTCGTATGTATAAACTTAAGACCGCTAAATCAATATTCATCTATCAATATACAAATTTAAACACCTACATAAGAAATTTCAAGTTTTATGTGAAGTGACGGTAGTCGGAAAAAATTTAAACCGTGACAATGAACTGTCGTAACATTTTCAAAACTCGAATAGCTCGAAATTCGCAACTGCAACGAGCAACAATCGTGTGAATGAAAATAGGAGTCATCACACAAAAAGTAGACGAATGATACAATTAAGAGTAACTAGTGATATCTTAAATATCTTACCAGAAAACGTGAGAAAACATCCGACCTTCTGTCACGAAACAATCAGCCGTTATATACACTGTCTTCGAATGTCACAAGCACAGGTCACGTTAACGGAACACAGCGTACATTCATAAAGTGGACGCAAAAAGAAATCAAACGATCGAACGAGATTGGCCGGTCAGTTAGAACGTTCGAATCCGAAATTCAAATCGGCCAATGGGAGGGGAGCGCGCATGCGTGCAGCAACAACGGACGCTTGACGCGGACTAAGGCAGTTTCTCAAATGAGTGGTGGTTGACAAGCCTTCTCCATTCACACTGTCAAGTTAATTGCTAAACCAACACACGATTTTGAACCTTATGTAATACACTAAAAAGTATAAATTTCTTTCAATTTATTTGTCTGTTATGACGTGTTGTTGCACTTGGAAACGCATTGCCACCTCGGTCGCCTTCACATGCGCAGGAGTACACTTTTTTGCAATGTTTAGTTTTAATTTTGTTCGTACATTTTTAATTTTTGTGTAAAAAAAGTAAACAAATTATTGCTTACACAACTTGGTTGTGTATTTAGAAATGGTTACGTAACCTAATGTGCTATGAATTATAAACCTTGCATATATTATGTATTACGTGAAAGAAACTTTAAATATTGTGATGAATTTATATGAGAAAGTGTTTCCAGGCAGAAAATTATAGTATTACACAAAAAATATTATATGTCATGTCTAGAATAAACAACTTCAGGTTAAACGTAACCAAGGTAACAGACTTGATAAAAATATTCATTAAAATTTAGATCCTAACCTCATTATCATAAAGTTGCATTTAATTCACATACCATTTTTGATACCAAACAATGGACACACACATTTCTTAATAAAGATTTTTCATAGAATAAAGGAAATAATTCGTGTGAGAAAGAACTACATTTTGTAATATTATTTAACCTTTTTATGGGGTTAAATACCGCAGTAACAATAATAGGAGTATTTAACACGGTTAAAAAAAGCATTTTGTTTTAAACAATGTGAGAAATATAGAATTAAATTAAGTAGCACTATTAATAATTATGCAGGAATGAGATAATAGTATGAAATGATGTCATCTCCTTAATCTTATTATTAAAATAGGTACCTAGCTTTTGTTCTTGCTTTACCTATTAAACAAAAGACTACAACATTCTTTTAATAATAATAATAATAATAATATTCCGGGACAACTCACACACGGTTATCTGATCCCAAGCTAAGCAGAGCTTGTGTTATGGTAACCAGACAACTGATAAACATACTTATATATTTCTAAATACATACATATTATAGATAAATTACACCCAGACACAGAACAAATGATCGTGCTCATCACACAAACATTTGTCCTGGGTGGGAATCGAACCCACGACCTCCGGTATAGCAGTCAGGGTCACTAACCACTAGACCAACAGGCCCGTCAAAATATTATTTAAAAGGATTTTACCCCCTAAAAATAATGACATGAATTGATATGCACCCTTGAATTTAGTAGCTACCTATAGGAGACAGTTCACAAATAAAACTTAATCTTACCAACTCTGTATAGGAAACATTATAGAAATATTGTTTAACGGGAATTAGCGCGTACATGCTTAAATACCTTTAGGGTTTGACGTTTAGACCGGGTTACACAGGCCGTGGTCGCAAGCAGACTGGAGATGCGGTGTCATCGCTCCGTGCACGAAGTAGATGATTTTTCATCTATCCCCTGTTCTTCAAGTGCCTTACACACTACACTGACTGTGTCCGTATTCTGTTCACTAACCGACTTTGGAAACAGTATTGTTACTAAATCAGTCATCCGGGTGAATCCGTTTAAAATTTAAGTTTTTACTAAAGCCCTTTAGTAAAAACTTCAATTCAAGGTTCAAAAGTTCAAAGATTAATGGTCAGAAAGGTGCAACGAAAGTTAAAGTTAAACGGAAGTTTAACACCAATAAAGTTAACTAACACTTTATATAATCAGGGTTTAACATACCTGTGTAATCTGTATTCCATATTATTAGCGAACTGATAGATCTTAATAGCGGAAACGAACTTTCTTAATTAGCAAGATTTAAGTATTTTATGACATTGGCTAGTACATTATTTTGATCGCCGTTTACCATTATGCAATAGAACCTATCTCGAAATTTATATAAATACATAATATTATACATTTACTACCCAATAAAATTATTGACTACAAAGTTACGGTGTTTTCTCTAAAAGATTCAAGATTCTAAGGCGCAGGCCAGACAGAAGAGACGTAAGACGCAGACGGGGCGCGGACATTTGTCTTTACCGCGACGCTTCTATACAAAATGTATAGAAGCGTCGCGACGCAAAACATACAGAAGAGACGGGGCGCGGGCGCGACGCTTGTATTCATTTTGTATAGTAGCGTATTATGTCCGCGCCCCGTCTGCGTCTTACGTCTCTTCTGTCCTTTAAAATATATTATTATTACCGCGACGCTTCTATACAAAATGTACAGAAGCGTCGCGACGCAAAACATACAGAAGAGACGTAAGACGCAGACGGGGCGCGGGCGCGACGTATTATGTCCATTTGTATAGAAGCGTCGCGGTAAAGACAAATGTCCGCGCGCCGTCTGCGTCTTACGTCTCTTCTGTCTGGCCTGCGCCTTAGGTACTTAAACGACTTAACTTCCATACATAGATATTAAGTTCTTCTCTTAAGGTATACTACCATTTTCAGTGCAAACTTGTATGCTATTCGTTCAATGTCATCTACAGAAATGGATAAAAATATTTGAGTCACATAAAGGGCTATGTATCTAATTAATAAAGATTTTTATACGATTTTAACCCGTATAATAAACTGTATAAGGATCGAGCATTTTAGTTTTAATATGTAATGATGTCTTGCATTGACCAAGATGGGGTTAAATGAATGTTTACGATACGATAAAATTCAAACTCTGGTATGAATCATAATTATAATACTGGCCTTTAAATGTTCTTCTGCTGGGCACAGGTCTCTTCTCATGTAGAGAACGGCACATAACGGTATTTAACATAACAACTTTAAATAAGAATCTCGTATTTTTTTACGTACCTACCGAATAGTTATTTTTTTCGAAAATATCTTTACGATAATAGCTTTTAAATTTTGTTTCAAGTAATTTGCTAAACTCCACACGTTCAGAACCGATAGATATAGGTTCACCTATATTTGGTTATTGAAGATTTGTATTTCTTCAATATAGCTTCGTCAAGAAAAGTAATAATGCTGAGCTCATAAAAGCCCTAATTGATAAATGGTAACAAAATACGATTAACTTGATTCAACTAAATACCAAATAAAATTCCTGTATAAATACTTAAAAATATTATTACCTAAAGGTAATCACCATACAATAACAGTCATTTACATAAAAGTGTATGTTATATTTTTAAACATTGTAACCTCAATCTAAACAGCATTCAATAATATTTATTTCAATAAAAATAACAGACTTTATAAATAAACTTTTATTTCGTGATTCAAAACAAGGAAAAGGGCCAAACAGGTATCAGTGTCGACCAGCCAGTTTTCTGAATCGTCAAAGCAGAACAGTAAAACAAATCGAGGCTTTTGAGGCCGGCAAGAAAGGTTAGGTGCGACTACATATATTATAAATATATTAAAATTTTTCCCATTGTGGAGAGAGAGCGGAATTCGTTTGAAGATGATAAATTTGGAAAACTAGCTGTTCCAAAAATACCTTCACTGTTTGTAGGTTGTGATGACCCAAGATATCGACAGTCTAGGTAAAATTTAATTTTAGGATTTATTAAATTTTGTTCAATGCTTATTCACTAAACAAAAGCTGACCAAAAAACGAAGCCAAAATGTAAAAAAAACTTTTGCTTTCTTTTAGCCAATCTTGGCATTTAAATATCGTTTTGAATATGTAAAAAGTATGCCGACTTTCCAAAAAAGTTGAACTATGTAGCAGTAGCTATGTTGAAATATTCAGAGCAATTTGAACACGATTCGATCATTTAGATGCTAGTAGACAAAAATTTACATACACGCACTAAAATTGCAAAAGATTAAGCTAAGATTGCTGACTAAAAAACAAAACAAAGAATTGTAAGGCACCAGGATATGGTTGATGGAAGAAATCTTGTTTTAAAACCTTTAAGCAAGAAACAGGACCTTAAAAAGGACCCCTAAAGCTCGAAGATTACAAAAACTTGTTTCGTTCGTCGTCAAGTACGAATGAGCGGATCGTGGAGGTCACCAAACAACATTCCACATCAATGATTATTTTTTGCAAAAAAGATTTTTGTAGTTCCCAGAAGAATGTTAGCTAACAATTATCAAATTTATTTATTAAAGATTTCACACTGATATCTAAAAGATTATGTGTTCTTAAAAACCCTTAGCCCAGTTTATCTATAGTTGATGGTACATACGTTATAACACTCATTGTCAGCGTCTTTATGTCAAAGCAGTAAGGTTGATTTTCGGTTAGAAAGTCGGGTTTAAAAAGGTTTAAATAGTCACTATATAAAGCTAAAAGAAAATGAAATAGGAGAGATCAACAAATTCTTTGTCTATCTGTCCGATACCAAAAGTCATCACCATCTTCCCTGCCCTGTTCCCAATTATTTGGGGTCGGCGCAATGCGTATTCAGCTCCTATTCATCTCTACAACTCATCATCTTAGTATTCACTCCTTTCCTTCTCATATCATTTCTCCGATACCAAAAGTACGGAACATTATATTTTTATGTGATGTTTTTTTTTTATTTTTCCGTTTCTAAATTTTCTGATTTCAAAAATAAACCTGCTTGCCTTCCTGTATATTGCAACCTTATTGTTTATCAAAACTTCCATAGCTTGTATTCGTTTTCTCAAAACAATGGGTCAATCAACTCGTACATGATAGTTGCGTGCTGAAAAATACGTAACTCGATCACACTGCGACCGTTAACTTAACTGTGAACCACTTTTGTTATGGAACACATCGGCTGTTATAGATTCGTATAGATTTTAAAGGTTTTTAGTCACTTCCTTATTATTAAATACTTTTTTTAAGAATTGCATTTGTACCGTTTCCCCATACTATGATATTTATCTCCTGTTTAAAAGATAAGTTCTCGTATGATCCACATTGCTGTTGATAATATTAATGACACTACATTTTTTGACGAATTTAAAGAAAATTGTTTTATATTCTCTTTATTAATCTACACATTAAATTTGACATGGATATTTATCACAATAGTGAAAATAATATTACATATTACAACACCATTCATAATCATTAAATAGAATTAACTTCTAAAACATTTAATAACATTAAAGCTCTAACTAAATACAGATTGACTAGATTTCAATAAACATTTGAGATACTAACACAATATATAAAGCAACATTAGTAAATAGAGAGATAGTTACTGTTATCAATATTATTAAAATAGAGTACTTTAGACCCGACATTAGGCAAAAAAGGTAGAAAAGATTAGACCTCATTTAGGAATGATAAATATTCTATAATAATCTATAAAATCTATTTAAATTCTAAAAAAGTAAAAGTAAGTATCAAAAAATAATAAACACACATATACATAAACCAAAATACTTGAACTCACTGCCTTAACAAACGTACGAGTATATAAAAGAATATTTCTATAACAGACCAAAACAAGACTTAATAGAAAAGAAGTATACGATTACATACTAAGCATGTAGGTACAGAGTACAATATCCATTACACTTCCTAAGTTACCCTTTAAGTACTAATGTACGACAAATATCAAGACAGATCATTTTAGGCCTAATAACATCAATGGTGCCTACTAAAGCAAAGGATTGCCGTCGAGACAAACAGGTACTAGCTTCATTATTCAAGGAGTGACGTGATAATCTTTAAAAATACTTCAAAACAAACCCCCAGTTACTAAAAGGCTGATCAACTTAATCTGTTGTCAAATTAAGCACGACTGTGATTGGTGGACATAGAGACTAACAACCAATCGCTTAAAATGAGATTTGATAGCTGATTAACAATTTTCAGAACCCGGGGGACAATGTCTAAAACTCATTTTTCAATATAAATGCATTTTCTTAACTATCGGAATCGGTATAGGTGGTCTGTGTGTGGAAAATACTTCACGTTTGTTCAGAAATTTTACGGAGTTTAGATAGTTTAAATAGCCTTTTTGGTAAGGAACCAAGTTTGCATGGGCTCAGCCTTGCCCTTCATGGAGACATGGCCACGGTAGGTTAGCTCAAACCTTTCGTCGTAGTTGTCTTCACGCATCAGGTATCTGAAAAAGAACATTAAAATTAAAATATGGTCATACAATAAAATCCAATATTTTCAATTAGTGAAATCCATTCTTGTAGGAGATTATAAGAAAAATCATCTGGATTTATCCTATAATTGTTTATTTACGATGGGCAATGTATCTTTTATAATTGGCACATTTTATGTTAGCACGTTATGTCATACAAAATAATTTAAGTAAAGAATCGTGGACCCTGTTGGGCACGCAAAATTTAGGAGAGAGGAAGAACAATGGTAAGTAGGTACTTATAGCATTAATCTGAGTAGTGCTACTATCGTCAAACGTATCAGATCAATATAGATACTTAGGTATGGCTTCCCTAGCTAAAGGTAAAGGAGATTACGCGGCACTTGAAAGTTTTCTACGTTAAACTGTAGGGTGGAAAAAGATTTTAAAGCTATTCCTTTGCCAACTATCGTATTGTCTACTAGTCGTATAAAGCCTTTGTTTAATCAGATAAAAACATTAAGTGTATTTTTATTAAGCAGTGATTAAAATAGTTCTTTACTTATTGTGCTAGTTCCTTCATCATCATTAGAACATGTATTTACTTCAGTGAAAATCCCATTTAGTGCAATTTCGTTACGAGGAGTTTTTACATTTCCAAATTAAATATAATATCTGGTCTAAATTAAAAACAAATTAATCAAAAGTCAACGTGATGTTTATCGAGTAATATTATTTGGATTTTATATTGAATTTGTTCAAAAGTTTTCGTGTTAATATGGATCCGTTCATGGAGTGTTATTTTGAAGAGGTATTTGTTAATCTGGGACGCGACTGTTTGAACGAGAGATTAAAAAGGCGGGAATTGGTCGAATACTTCAGTACTGTCATAGCCGGTTGTGCAAGAGGTTATGTTTTTATTATTTTCATAAATAATCTGAATAAATTGTTATTAAATGTTACAAAAGAAATGGGATAATGAGGGTAAATTAACAGTGACACAATTTTTCGTGTTTAAATTTTTGAGGGATGTGGTACATAAAAATAACGCTTGGACATGGGTTAAGCTACACGAAGATAAAGTTTGGAAAAAACTAAACTGATTGTTTGCAATCATACTTCGTTTATTATACCCCAATAAAAGCTTTCTCCATTTCACTTTTACCGCTTATCTACTTGATTTTAACAATAATCAACTAAGATTTTATGAGCATTAGAAACTCGTATACAAGTCAAAGTGGATTTACAAACATATAATGCATAATCAATGTATAATACCTATTTAATTTCTCTTAACTATAAATAACATTTGGATGAAAGACAAACTCTAAAAATAAAATCATAAGTGTTCAAATGAAAGTAAAACCAGAATAGACAGCAATTAAGCCAAGACACGGCATAACGAGTCTTGTCACATGAGAAAATAATATCAACACACAAAAGTACTAACAAGTTCCAATTAATTTCAGGTCAAAACCATTCGGACAACACATCATGCAAGAACTTTGTGATGTCGGCACTAAGGTACCACAACAAATGCAAGACAGGCAACGGCGATGTGTGTCTTATGGGAAAGTACCACAACCTTCTATACATTGCTATGAAGTTGGCCTTCGACTGGAGCCTACAGGATAATGGGGTTGTGGCAGCCTTACTGGATGAACTGTACGCTTGTGAACGAACTTTTGAAAGAATATTTTTAGGTAAGAATTATAATTATGAGCAAGAATTATAATAATATATCACAACATGTAAATTACGATCGTACCTTGACAAAAGGCGAGGTTGAAAATTACTCGACTCTCATAAGAAGTTATTTTAATTTTTCGAGCGTAAAAAAAATCCCAAGTCTTTTGCTAGTTACCTGATCCTTTAATGTTACTTAACTGGTGTGAATTACGATGTAGTAAATTCACAATTATTTTATTGCAGGTGCTATATTTGGCACATCAGCACCATATTTCCTAGCTGGGTGGAAATCAGACTTCATGGATAAAGAAGAAAACGTGCATGCGTTAGTTTTCTTCCTAGACCATGCAACTAACGCTAACCTTGAATATAAAGAAAATGGAAGAACATTCCGTTTCATAGATGTGCCTTTAGAAAGCTGTGGGCATGCATCTCCAGTAAGAGTTGTAATACAAATGGGAGCAGCAGAAATGCTGATGATATTACTTAGATTTGGAGCAAGAATAACTGCCGATAGAGTATCCACGAATCCAATTGAATCTATTTTGGATAGACTCAATGA
This sequence comes from Autographa pulchrina, assembly GCA_905475315.1. Taxonomy (NCBI): domain Eukaryota; kingdom Metazoa; phylum Arthropoda; class Insecta; order Lepidoptera; family Noctuidae; genus Autographa; species Autographa pulchrina. The sequence goes on from FR997775.1 coordinate 4,478,729, forward strand.
ATACAACAGAAAATATCCATACGAACTAGTGACTTGCCTCAAGCTGGCTATGAGAGCAGTTCCTACTATTTGCTTGACGGTCGATAAAAATGTATTGAAGCATCTTGAATTACCTGACGATTATAATTATCAAAGAAAACTGATGTTGGAAAAGTATGGGGATATTTTAGAAGATCATTTAGTACCAGCCTCGAGGTGTGGGTTGAAACCAGTTGAGTTAAAGCATTTATCTAGATGTGCAGTAAGACAAATACTTTGGGAGAATTTTGAGTTACCGTTAGGTATACAGAAATTGCCTGTTCCGATTTCTTTGAAGCGTTATTTAGATTTGTGTGATGATTAAAAGTTTGAAACGATTTGTAAGAATTGTTGTTTTATTTACATAACTTCTACCAGAATGTACAGTGGTTTCGATTGTATATCGAACAAGTTTTCGAAATCCCTTGTCTAAAAATGGAATAATTAACACTTTTATAATGAACATTGTATATACTCAGTATTCTTAATTCTATTATAAGTAGGCACAGCGTAGTATGCGTAGGAATAAAGTATGTCTTAAAAATCCTAATAAGGCTGTATTAGGATTTTTAAGACAAACTTTATTCCTACGCATACTCTACATTTTCCGACTGGAAAATGTCTATTTGTTTATATATTTCTACAAAAAAAATTTCATCTTACTATTAGCTGTTTTATAACAAATCGCCATCCATACTTGATTACTGACGATCGTAAAGCAATTTCCAATAGCTCCAACAGAAAAAAAAACATTACCCATAAGTGTCCTCGCTGACATTAATAGTGCCAGGCACGCCGGTGGTCTCGCAGCGGCTGGTCAGGTTGACAGTGTTGCCGAAGAGGCAATAGCGAGGCATGCGGTGGCCGATCACACCGGTTACCACCTCGCCAGTGTGGATGCCGATGGTAATACCCTGGGGAAAGAAGAAAATTATTATGTAATGACACATTTACAGGTAGAAGTGGTAAGGCAAATAAAATATTATATGATGATGCGATTTTAAATCATTCAGTTAAAGGATGCAGTCAAAAAAATAAGGTTTAATTATTTTTCTGGAATTTTCAAGTTAGGTAAAAAACAACAGTTTTTGAATAATAATTCATAACTCATTATTGTAATATTAGCAATAACCAGTTGTTGCAACAAGTTACAATATATTTTTCCATTTTAGTATAGCATTGTATGGAGAGGTTATAAACTCAAACATGTCGATAATAATTGGCTGCATGTACTTACGACTGGTTCTCCATCAACAGTTACAGTTTGGGAGAGATCCATCATCTCAAGAGCCAGGAGTGAGATGTGTTTGGCATGGCCCACCTCGTATTCCGGTAGACCAGACACTGCCATGTATTTATCACCTACTGTCTCAACCTGAAATGAAACAATCAATAATTAAGATGAGTTCAAAGTTATATCTGATCTTATAATTAGTACACATGAATGTGAAAACGAACCGGCTACTATAAAATTTGATGAGAAAATCGATGATTCTTGTAATTAATTTACAATTGGTGAAGATATCTCGTTACAAACGTACAAAAAAACACCGTCAAATTCTGAACCTAATTTTTAACCGACTACACAAGATGAGGTTCTTGTGTAGTCGGTTAAAAATTAGGTCTCTGTAAAACATTTCAACTTTTAGTGACCAAGTGCTATTTCGTCTTACCTTGTAAACATTAGGATTCCTCTTCGGATCAGTCAGCACATCGAAAGCCGTATACAAATCGTTCAGCATCCTCACGATCTTCATGGCACCTTTATGATCAGTGTGTCTCGCACAGTAGTTAGCAAAGCCGACGATGCCACTGAAGAGAAGAGTGACGGTGTCGTATCGACGAGCTGGTACCGGTCGCTGGTGACGGAGCTCCGTGGCTACGCTGATTGGTAGAACCGAGTAGAGAAGCCTGGGAATTGGGTTAAATAAATAAATAAATAAACAGACTACATCACACACATTGCTCTGAACCCAAAGTAAGTAGCTAAAGCACTTGTGCTATGGAATTCAAAGACAACGAAGGTACCACATACACCCAGACAATGTAGAAAAGTGATTTTTAACATTGTCCCATTCGGTGATCGAACGGGGGACCTCCCGTTGAAAACCGGTGTATACGCCACTCGACCACGTAGGTCGTCACAACCATGTAATTCGTTATGTTAAGCACAAAGCGAAGCTGACAGATGAGGTAATAATGTTGATGATCATCTAAAGTTAGGTAGTGATTTTTCGATGTAATGTAGGTATTATTTAGATTTGGTGAGGTCATTAAATAGGAGATGGCTATGTAGCGGGAAACAACTGACTGTCTATTATTTAAGTTAAAACTGATTTTTTTTCGTGGTGGAGGAGTGGGGAGATCTATTTTTCCTATACTTCTTCATCAAGTACCTATAGAGAACTATATATTACTATATGTGATTTATGAATCACATATAGTTAACATAACTAATAATAAATAAGTTAACATAACTTATCTACTCCATCCGTCCATGAATAGTTTTGTCTTAGTTCCATATAAGGTTTATACATAGTGGCTAATTAACGGTCGGTCTTTATACATAGTGGCTTTCAATCATATAAATTAACAAAGCCAAGCAAAGGTATACACGTTATTATAGTGATTGATTCCAATATGCAGCTTATTTACCTGTCGGTCTTATGTTTCTCAGAGTCCAGTTCCCGGAAGGTCTGTTGCAACTTATCCGTAAGGACTTCCAGGTTTTGTGTTAACTTGTAGTCGGCCTCAAACTGTTCCGACATGAGGACCAGGTCTCGGGTAGCATCGTGGAGAGGGATGTCCGAAATGCAGAGGCCACGGCTGAAATAATTTGAATTTATATTATTAAAATTGACGGGCCTGTTGGTCTAGTGGTTAGTGACCCTGACTGCTATACCGGAGGTCGTGGGTTCGATTCCCACTCAGGACAAATGTTTGTGTTATGAGCACGATCATTTGTTCTGGTTGTCTGGGTGTAATTTATCTATAATATGTATGTATTTAGAAATATACAAGTATGTTTATCAGTTGTCTGGTTACCATAACACAAGCTCTGCTTAGCTTGGGATCAGATAACCGTATGTGAGTATTCCCGGAATATTATTATTATTAAAATAAACTCAAATGTCCAACGAGACGAGTTGTATAGTCAAAAAGTACTGGATACGATCTATGAGACTTTATAAACCACAGAATTCTTGAAATACAACTACTTTTCGGTAAAAAGTAAAAAGTAGTTTTATTACAATGTCTAACATTCGCGTAAACCTAAGAAACCAATACTTTTTAGTCATTATGTCGCGGTTTATTTTATTAAAATATGAAGGTAGAAAGAGCAACATCTATTGTCAAGACGAATACAACCTTAGTCTACCCGTGACCATGATACCTGCAAGGTGTCAAAACGTCGGGACACAAAATCTGAAATAAACCGCGACATAATCCGTAAAAATAGTCTTATTTCAATGTCTAATATTCGCGTATCTATTCTCTATACCAAAAATCAATTAAATAAGAACAGTAAGTAGTTTTGCCTTTTATTAGTGATCGTTTTTTTTTAATGTGATAATTACTTTAATTTCTTTGTAGTGCCGAAACACGCAATTAAAGTGTGAGTACCCGCATTTAAATTGACAATGTCGCCATAATGCCTTGTGCCGGCGGCGTCAGAATACCTACCTACAGCAGATCGGTGAGTGAAGTTTCTATTATGGTGTTTGAATTTTATTTATGTTAGGTACCCACTTAATTAGATTGAAAATTGTACTTTTTAAACTTTTAAACTATCGCGCTGCATATTTATAGTAATATAATTCACAGGAATAAGCGCGTACATGCATAAATACCTTTTTTGGGGCTTGACGGCCGGTGTAACCCGGTCGAAACGTCAAGCCCCAAAAAAGGTATTTATGCATGTACGCGCTTATTCCCGTGAATGATATTAATATAATTGTACTTTTATAGCATAAGTTTTATTTTGTCGTTAATACTAGCCAGGAATAGTAGGTATACGTAGCGCAAAGGTTCTATCATTTTATTATAAGACGCCTATAAGTTTATTATTCTTACCGTGTTAAATCATCCAAGTTGGTCACACTAGGGTAGCACTGGAATACCACCACGTCTGTCTCCGGAATGTAAAGCATTTGCCCCTGGAATAAACCACATGTATGAAAAAAATTGAAGAATATAAAAATAAATGAGTTTCTGACTTTACGAAAACCAGCCCTTAGACTACTTTTAGTCAGACATCTAACTTTCAGTTAGTAAATATTATATTATTCGAATAACATCTAACCTTCAATCGTAGGGAAGCAATATCCTCATGAGAATCAGTAACAATCATTTCTTCTGGCTTCGTCTTCAACACATACACGGTGTTGATATGCGCTAAGACATTAGCGAATGTCATCTCCAAGTGAGGTCGAACCTGTAATATATAAACCAGTATTGTAAGAAATGTTCGTAAAATATGATCTGCACAGTGACTTAATAAATGGTATTTAAGTAGAGCACAGTTTACTTGAATGTACTTTATTTGAAGTAGAACAATTTAAGACTTGCTTTTTATACTTATCATTTTAAGATTACGTTCATGGGCACAAGCGTCAATGATTCTAACGGTTTTTTGTTATAGTTGGTGTAAGATTCATCTTTAGTTAAGTGAACCCCGAAATTGGCTCTATTGCATTTTATCTTAAGCACCTTGATTTTTATGTGCATTGGGATAAATGTCTTGTTTTTCCTCTCAGTCGCCTTGCTCTTGTCAGAGATATCGTCGTCACAATATTTCACGGTCCACGTAGTTGGCAGAGGCGGTCGACGATACGACAGTAATAAGTATTACAAATAGCATACCGTATCCAGTACATCAGTGATCTTGCACCCAGGTCTAGTGACCCTCGGCATGAGACGGGAGACAGTGCGTCCTGCTTGCACGATGTTCAGCTCGCGGTCGAACATTAGATGGAAGGGGAAGACTCGGCAGAATGTTGCTGGGCTTACTTTAGGCTCTGTTAAAAGGGAAATACCGATTAAATAACAATGCTTAAATCATATAGTTTAAACGATCAGAAGGCCTCTTAACATGAGCTTAAAGTATTTGTTAATTTAAAAAAAATATGGTCACATAAAATCTTATAGAAGCAACATAATACAACAAATGTACTGATTATTTTTAAGGTATGTTGGTAAGATACTATTTTATGTGTTTCACTCACCTAAATATAATTATAAATCTAGATTAACTGCAAACTTAAGTTAACGTTCAGATTCATTCTACATAAGAATTTTTAAAATTCAGGCTCTCAGAGACGTCAAACCGTCTTATAACTCCACAAAAAGAAATCGGAAACAACTAATAATCTAGTTTTTGAAGTTACACTTCTTACCCAAAGAAAGAGTTTCGATTTCCGCCATTTCTGGAGCAGACACGCGTCCAGATGTCGATGTCTCAGTAATAAGGAATTGCACGTGATCGCATTCCTCCTTAGTCTTCAGTATTTCCACCTTCACCTCCGTGTCATGGAGTTTCCTGGCTACCGTCTATAAAGGGAATGCAAAAAAACATATACGAGTTAATATAAAAAGCCAATACTACAGGTGATGGCAAAGATTACTCCGGTACACGCATTTATGTCGCCTTAGTTTCAATATTCTTTGTGTTTAGGATTTCGTTTTTTTTTTTATTTTAAAACAGCTAGTTGACTAATTGAAAAATGGTGCTCAATATGATTCTGCGAAATTATCATTTTAGTCCCACTGATCATTGAGATTTTTGCTTCTTTTTAAATTCTGAATATACCTGCATTAAACTCTCTCTAATATGTTTCAAAAATTTTAAAGCGACCTTAAGTGAGTACAAAATTAATTAAGTCACAGAAATAGTTTTTTCTGATTTATTTGCTTACCTTAACGATGCCAATGACAATATGCTCCAGACCAGGTCTGTCTGAATAATAGTGCAGCACTAAAGCTCCGTCTTCAGGTCTTTCGGTGCATCGGAAAGACGGAGACCGCATCCCAGGGTACAGGGTACCTAGGTGATCGTGTAGACCGTCTAGATTCTGAAATACATACAAAAATTGATGAAGCAAAAATAAAAATGTTGGATTTTGGACAGATTTTGTTGTTTCATAAAAAAATATAGGATCGGTAATAAAGAAATAGGAAAACTATTTTAGTTCTGGATAATTTTATATTGGAGACTTAAAAAATAATAGGATCAGATATGCTACAAATGACTGATAACATGAATTGAACGTGGACTACATTGTTTTGTGAAATGATATTAATATTTTTTGCAACTTAATCTTACCTAGTCAATTTATTCTTCATATGTATATTATTATGGTTACCGAATAGGTTATCAGTAGGCGGTAAGAAAACAAACACAACAGCGCTCTACGCGGCTAGAATTGTAAACTATTATTGATCAGCACAGACAAATTTTAGTTCCATATTGAATTCAAGGATTTTAAATACAAACTTCATGTATTAAAATACAAATACCTTACTAACCACAAAATATATTTACCTATTTCCTGCTATCATTTCGTTAGTTAAGCAAAGAAATATCAGAGGTAGCTAACAGATGGCGCTATTTTCAGTTTCAATCTAAGAACTGTCAAATTAGGTTTATATTGATTTTTGTATTTATACCCGTATCAAGATAAACATTTCCCCGGAAATTCTATCGTTAGGTTAAGTTAGGAAAATAAGAATTTGTTATACCTGCAAGAAATCTCGTGGCGTAGCTCCAAGGACTTGCAAAATCTTATCGTATCCCGAATCCTGGCAAAACTCGAAGAAGGTCTTGCCAAATAACTCCAGAATAGCGTCTGCTGGTATTTCTGTAAAATAAATATTTAATTCGATTAAATAAAATATGAACTAATCATTATTTAGGAATTTATACTAATTTAACACTATTGGAGGTGTGTATAGGTGTCAAGATTTACGACTTCTAAATATTATTAATTATGCTTGAAATTGCGGCCCTAAAGTAAGTCTTAGTGACTTGTTTTTATTCTTTTATCTACCATCATAGAAGAAACGAGTTACTAACATAACTTTTTTAAGGAATATTTAATAAGTAGGTACTATTTATATGTACTTTCTTAATATTTATTCTAAGAAACCGCTGATAAACAGTAAAAGAAAACATGGCGAGGAGCCCAGCACTGGGATAGTTATTGGCTGGTAGTGGTAATAAATCGAAGAAACCACGTAGTTTTTATTACACTTCCGCATGGTCCCCGGCAAGATTGAACGGAGAAGCACTCCGGTGCTGAACACTAGTTCTGGGGCCCGAGTCTGCTATTTTAAGTCAGTGAGTGGCGGGTTAATAAACGTTCTAGTGCACTTGTTTTTGTGCCTAATTTTCGTATTCAGATAATTTTAGTTTAATGACAAATGTACACCTACTTGCCACTGTTGTCATTGTAGGATTGCAAGGGACTGTTCTTATCTGAATACGAAAATTAGGCTCAATAATAAGTACACTGGAACGTTTATTAACTCGCCATTCACTGACTTAAAATAGTGGACGCGGGCCCCTGAAGAAAGTCCATGGATAGCCACCAGATAAAAAAAAAATACGTTTAACTTGTGAAGGAAATAATGAAAGTGGACGAAGCGAAACAAGTATTTAAGGATCGTAGCAAGTGGAAAGAAGTGGTTTCTCTGCCTACCCCTACGGGAAAGAGGCGCGATTATATATATATGTATGTTGTATATGGAACTTACGTAAGACTTCCACAGCCGCATTTATCAGATGGTACGTGATCTCGTCCTCGTAGATCTGGCGGACCAGGAAGCTGCCTTCCATTGTCACGTCCGCTTTCTGCCTGTATCATTAAGCATGACATAAGACAGATATATAAGAAAGTATGATGGAAGTTCATTAAAGACAAATGCAATATGTAGTAGAGTGGTATACCGAGTTGCTGCGTATGCTTTTTTGTGGAGACTGTACTTCCGTAACAAAAGCAGTATTGTCGTTTAATCGATAAAAATTGCTTAAGCTTATTTTGTTTTATGAGATAAAGCCTCTTATTTTGCATTTAAAGGTTGAATGGCCTTTTTTTTCAAGGTCAAGGACTCAAGATGAATTATGCCTGATCTTTTGTATTGACGCTGTCTTGTATAAAATAAAGGTACCTATGTAAAAATTATAATTGCTAAACACAGTACCTAATAGATAATTAACAGTAATATCCATAAAAATACCGATTAAAATTTAACTTACTTGATAGTCTCCCATGTCTCTTCATTAAATGTTTTCGTAACAAGCAACTCAAGGGCATAATTCACGAACCCGTACTGAAAAAGAAACATTATCAATGAAATAGTTTTTTCTCTACGATATGATTTGAATTATAATTTAAATCATTGTTTAATATGTTAGTAACTCACCATCTTGAAGTTTTAATCGAGGTCTGAAACAAATGCTTATATTAGTAAAATATATTATTTAAAATGTCCACCAAAACAAAACAAGCATAGGTGGTACATTTAACAAACATCGGGCACCTATTATAATATATTTTTTATGAATGTCAAAACAAATTTAAAGCTCATGTCGAATTTGCCTTTGTATAAAACAAAATTTTAAAGTTTATTATGTACCAACTTACTACACAAACGCATTAAGCCACATATTCAAGTGTGCAAGGATCAATCATATTATTACTAACTTCATACGATTACAATTTCTTCTACTTTCACTCTTACGAATTAATTTCGTAATCTACTCGCATCAAGATGGCAGCATCGTAGACTAGTGCTATACATTATTTTTAATTCATTGTTGACAGTTTGTGCTATTCGCCACTAGAGGCCGCTGTATAGCGGGCTTACCAGTAAAAGTAATAAAATACATTAAAGTAAATAAAACTATAGAAATAATACGTATTATTTTCAGACATACATTTTAAATTATCTTAAAGTAAAATAGGAAAATATTAATAAAACATTGTTCAAATAATGAATTATATTATTTAAAAATGTTGTACTGTAATTTTAATTAAAAAAATATGTGTATTTAACATTACAAGTTCAGAATATTCCTGTTTATAACAATGGAAGAGCGTATTTGTAAATCATCATCAAAGATGAAAACAAGTATAAAAAACCAATCAAACAATTTCGCTCTACAAAATTAAATATTATGAATAATCCACGATCTTCTTCCACTTACCTTCTTTATATTTCAAACTCACATAAACAAATAATTCACAAGGTTTTGAAACTCGGTCGTTCCGAAGCCATATAAATTAATACGTAGTGTTTGTTTTTGTATTAAAACGACGCGGCGACCTCTCACATAACTGTTCGCGCCGAGAGTCCGGCGCTAACTGACGTACGGTTACGATTGGCTAAACGACAAACGCATATAAAAATATACTCAAAAGTACTAAAACCTGACCATAAATCGTGTAGAATTACTTCAAATAATTTTCTTTTGGGTTAAATTGCGTTTTTATTAACAAAAAAATCTTATTTATAACGCTTTTATTGAAAGAAATACGATATCGGTAGTGACATCTATTGGCATTTTCTAGAACTAATTGTGTTTGGCTATTCACTAATAGATGGCGTTAGTAGTCTTCACACTCGAGGTTTTATTATTGTGATTGATTACATGAGTGGAAATATAATTGGATGTTATATACTAAGTATAACCCGCGGCTGCGCTCACGTGCAAATTAATCTTCTACCGTCTCTAGGGTAACGTAACATGAAAGGGGAGTGAAAATAGCTGTCCTTGAAATGTTTTTAATGTAGATTAGGTGGTAGGAAAGTTGACCATGAAAAACTGTAAACGAGTAGGCGTGAAGCCAAAATATGATTGATTGAGACATTTCTTGTTGTAGTTTGGTCACTTCCTATATCGTGACTACATGCGTTTTTATATTTATTTGTTTAACTAAGGGCTATTTGTTATACCATAACAGAGCTCTTTTTTTTGCATGGCCGTCAAAGTCGAGGTCATTGTTTCGATTATTTAGGGTTACATAATGTCTAATACCACAGGACTAGTAACACATTTACAGTACATTGTTAGTAAAATAGCGTAGGTACCATAATTATTGCTTAGACGATATCATGTACCTGGAATGTAGGTACAGTTAGTGTGATTTTCTGAAACTGCGAAGATCCGAAATTCGGGAGCAGCCTTTGTTCAACAATAGATATATAAGGGTTATTAAAATTTGATTAAAGCATACGTAAAGGTAAAAAAAATTGGAGAAAATTAAAAAAAAAATCTGAAATGTCACACAACGTCAAACGCGTAACTGAATCATCTTAACCCCACCCAAATTATCTATAACGTCTATTACCAACTATTTTATTAGATTACCCTATGATTTACAAGGGATCCTGTCCTAATACGAGTTGGTACCATATTGGTACCATGTTGGCACTATGACATTTCACTGACATTTTCCCTTTATACCCGTCGCGTACCAGCGGCCAAGCACTTATCGTTCGCGCGCTATTCAAATTGTTTATTTGCATTTCATTTCCATGTATATCAAGTACTCTTAAATCTATTAAAGCCATTTCGATGGGTTGTTGTTAGCTTTATGGTAGGAAGTTTTATTGGTTTTATGTAATAAATTTTTGAAGTTTGGAGCCTTTGCTACAAAAATTAATGAATAGTGAATTTAGATTTTACTAAAATAACAGCATAACACAGACTGCCTTTGGACATACTAACTAACTGGTAACTTTTAGCTCAGAATTCTACTTCATTTACTTATTTAGGCAAATCCAAAATAGTATTTATGGTAACAAATGTAATGTAATTATAATAAATAATATTTACAGTTAAAAAAAAATAATGACTTTGATTAAATTTCTTTATTTCCACACATAATAATTTCATTTGCAGTAAAATGTTGCAGCAGTGACGTAAATATATTTTAAGATCCCATATTATATGGAAAAGCAAGCTCAAAGAGTGTGTTACACGCTAAAAGGTTTGACAGAAAATGACACAATAATAACAAATGTAGATATAATAAAGCCAAGTCAAACTATGACCACAACTGTTCGACTACTATACAATTATCCACATAGAGAATTAATTACCAAATGGTGGGCAATATTAATCCATTTGTGTAATTACTACCGCACCTACGCATCGTGTCAAATCAGAAGGCAAGGCTCGCGTGTTTTGGCACTACATCGCCAACTTTTTAATCATTAGCTTATGGTAAAATGTACCTTATTTGCTGGTAATGTTCACAACATTGTGTGGAAAGAATGTTCTCGAATTAGAGCCTTGTTGAGTACAATGTTTATTGTTTAGGTGTGTTTGTTGGTTCCTATGTTTATTTATATATTTTACTCTTGGTACTTACAGTTATTGCAGGGCTGGGTTTAATTTGAGGACACACTTAGTTACTGTGTCATTTTATTAGTCCACATTTTTTTATATGGCTATCATAATATGGCTCTATTAAACCTGTTAGTGGACATTGTAAAAAAAGGATTCGCAGGTAGTAATTAAAATGATAATAAAAAAGTGAAGAAACAGTTTTTCACAATTCAAAATATTTATACCGTACTTTGCTCTATACCACTACCGGGTCAAAAATGATCTAAAATTAATTTTTACTCGGCGAATGCATCAGGTTTACGAGTAAGAGGAGAGCTTTTGCATAGTAACGTAAATATTTAATATTGCAGTTGAGGGTTGGATGTTTCTACTCTCAGGTCGGCCGTCAAAGCGTCCGTTAAAAGCAGTATGCAACATACAGTGGGGTAAGCTTCAGCGGAACTCTTAAGTTTTTCCTTTAGGCAATACCGTTAGGAGCATAAAGCAGGGATTTTATAGTCCAGAGAGATCATGTAGAATGAGAATTAAGTAATTCTTTTTTGGTTAGGTGCAGTATCTAGGTAACTTTTGGTGGTTAGGAAAAATAATTGCAGCCCCTGCAAGATTTATTTAAGTACAAAAATCGAAGAAGACGTTCCACAAGTATATTGCTGAAAATACTTTTGAAATTTTAAATTATTTTTTTGAAAAAGTATTAATTAAGCGTGAATGATCTAATCTTTGAATAAAAAGCACTTAAATCGATTGAATATCTTTTTAAACCTATTTTGCCTGATTAAGAAGAAAGTGAATTTTGCATAAAACCTTCCTAGAACTGGCGACAAAGAAGTTTCTTTGTCGACACTATTCCAACTGATTCTAGCAAACTTCTTTATTTTTTGAAGGTGAGTCGTCTGAATCAGCACGAGGTAGTTGAAGTTTTCTTTGCAATAAGAACTAGCGAATAAGATTCTTTCATCATTATATTTTTTGCTAACCTGATTTCATTTCACTCTGCTGAATAAACACTTTTCCTTGAAGCTTCAAAATACCTTAATTACCAAAGAAGAGAATAATAAATTACTATTATTATTAGCCATTAGTGTCCTACTACAGGGCAGTCTTCCCTTCCCTCTTTCTATTTATCCCTGTCCAAAGACAACAGGGTCCAGTTGCCTAAAAGTTGTTGATTTCGTCTCGCCATCCCCTTCTGGGTCTGAATAAAAAATGAAATATATTTATCTAACAAAATAATATTGGGGCTTAATCCATACTCGGAAAAATTTCAAAAACAAATATCCACCAAAGTTCACACAACACCTCTAGCATTTTCTTGCAAGTCTACAAATAGAACTAATATTCCCGTAGCAGTTCTCCCTTTTCTAGTAAAACCTTCAATTTGTATTCACAGCAGGAGCCCCAAGGGGTCTATTAGTAGGGTGTAAGATCAATCGGTTTTCAGGCCGGTAGGTACTTAGGGTAACTATATGGGAGCTTGGTCAGTAAGTTTCTTAGTAATTTTCGTTAATTGTAGGATAAGATTATGGAAGTATAACTATATATGAGTAGCTTGATTTGCTCTATTGATTAATCCTTGTCTCTAATACTAAAAGTTTTCACACATAAAGCTTAATGTACTGTATACATAGTGTATAATTTTTATTTTTTACGTGCATACATAAAGCTTATATCGTTTTTGATATACCTTTATAAAATATGTAGATAGTAATCTGTAGATTTATTTCACTGCAGCATTCTTCCTATTTACTGTAAATTATCTTAAGATTAATATGAAATAGACCACCAAATTTTCGCAGTGACTTGCGTTTCAGAATTATCGAATTATTATTTAGTTCCTGTCATTAAAAAATAAGTCATAATTTTAATTTCGGTCAAAATTAAATTTTTCACATATCCAACGACTAAATTAGTTTTACTTCCGTTTTCATTGTTGAGTCTAATTTAATTTTATTCCAACCTTTTTTCTGCCCTACTTTTACGTTCCCCTTTCAGAAGCCACATTTAATATTTTATCACGTCCTCTAAGTGTAAAGTTTTAACTTTCTGCTTATCTTTTCGTGGTAAGTAGAGTTCTTAGTTGTTTCTTTGACATAAGATCGGGTTTCATGCTTCTTTTATTGAATTTTTCGGGGAAAGTTCAAAAGATTTCACATAACTTCGATTATCGGGCAAATATTTTATTCAATACTGACTTTTGTATTTTGAAACTGAGTACTCTACTTAGTTATACGCCTTCATATTTTTTTCAATAAAATAATTTCAGTCTTTTATATTATGAACCTTTAACGCTGCCTGGTTTGAAAATATAACTTAGTGTTTTCAACATACTTTGATAGATATAATCTATATATATAAAAATGAATCCCTGTTTCCCTTGGTCACGGCATCACGCGTGAACGGCTGGACCGATTTCGCTAATTCTTTTTTTGTTGTGTTTGTTATTGTCAGGAGAAGGTTCTTATTAAAGAAAAAGTTTGCAAAATTGCGCTGAAAATTAGGAAATTGCAGAATACTCAACCACCAAATTAAGTAATCCTGACTTTTGTTACGATAGTGATTTGTTGGATTCATCTCCACCCCTAATAAAACAAAGGCACCGGGAACGGGACCTAGGTATTCACGCGGGTGAAACCGCGGGGCACAGCTAGTAATATTATACTATCCAATCACAGCCAACATAATTCTATCGACATACAATTTGAAAAATTATTCCTACCATTTTTTGTTTCCCAGAATTAAAAATCCACCTTTCACCCTTTAAAAAGCCAAGAATAAAGTCTTTTTCGCAGAACACTTATGTCCTTAATTCCAGTATATTAAAGTTACGACCGCATTACCATACTTATTGTGGTTTGGAGGACTTAACAGAGTAGCGTGACTTTCCTTCTACTCACGGCTGGTACTTCCATGGTTAATTGCATACATAAAGTGAGGTTTTAATTGGTTTCTTCACGTGTTTTCAAGCAGTTTGTTATTTTATTTTAAAGGCTAGTCTAGTATATGTGAAAATTTATTTCTGTTTTCTTGAAAGAACATGGTCTTTTAATACACTGTATTCTATATCTTATTTGCCCATTCGGTTATTAATTGACGGTTTTATCAATTTCATAAAAAATGTTTTACAAATAGGTACTATAATTTTAAAAGGAACATTTTAAAGTCTGATTTAACCTTAATTTGCCTTATTTCCATTAGTGAAACAATGAATAACTCTGGTGTGAATAATAAAAAATGAGCTTAAAAAACAGTCATGGTACACAGCAGCAACAGTTTTCAAATTCCTCAAATCTTCAACTACAAAACAAAAACATGTCTGAAAACCTTCCCCATTCAAACAATTCCCAAAGCAAAAAGAACAAAATCAAAACCCGGGACTTCTAATTTGATTTTCCGTGCATGCACTGGATAGCAAGAAGTGACAGAAAACGGGTTCACCTCTATCCCACAACCCGCATCAAAGTTCCACGTACAACCAGATGCCATACAAAACACAAAAGGCTCGCACACGAATTTTCCCGAGGCCCACGTTGCTAAATAAAAACAGATCTTAGCTAGATACGCTAGACAGATTGATAGGTACACCGTTTTCCCGATGGCCGCATTTGTAAACAATGTAATGTATCTAGGGTAACTTAAATGCATAGGATATATCACGGCTGGCTTTGTAGCGTCGAACGTCAATTAGGCTGTTGTTTAGTTCGGGATACAGTTGGTTTTATACGGGTAGCGTTGTCATAAACGCATATTTTGTTCTTCAGAATATTATTGTATTACATGGGTCAGCACAAGGCCAAAAATATAAGTCCAAATTGCACACTCAATGCAATATATAACTCATTTTTGACCCTTATCTGCATCCAGAACCAAAACTAATCATAACCATAAAAAGTTTCATCTTTTTCGATTAAATACTGTTTATTAAAACCATTTGCAACTGGAATAAAACGAACCAATTATCCAGTGCACCGAATGCAAGAAAGTGCTGCTGGTTCGATAAAGTTTTTATTACAATGTGATTATTCAATAGAAACTGTGGCACTGATGTAGTTTGAAAAGCAAACAAAAACTGCGAGAGCACTGCGTTAGTCCGACTGACGGAGTTTGAAATAGCCGTTGGCGCGTCTTTCAGTTCAGATAGATTTGTATAAATGGTTCTTACAGCTTTATAATAACAATGTCCTTTAGAATGAGTTTCGGACAGTGCACAAAACTTTTGCGGACTGGCTAACTGTGCAGTATATACAAATATAAAGCAAACAAGATGTGTTCTTCCTTAGATGTCAATCAGTAATTTGGCTTGAAATGGGACAGTTGCTGACAATAGATGCAGTTAAGTTTTGGAGTATTGTCAATTTTTATATTTAATTAGAAAGAAAAAAAGAAAGAAAGAAAAAAAATATTTGTCATAGCTACACACAGGCACCGGAAATAAAATGAAAAAAAGTTAAAACAAAAAGAAAGAAAAAAATACAATAAAAAGTAAGACACAACACTTTGCTCATGGGTGCCTAGCAGCTGTGCCAAAAAGGTCCAGTTCAGCATATGTCAAGCAGCTAATGCTTGACGCAATTCTATTCTATAGTCGGCTATTATACGAATAAACAGCTGTTTATAGCCACTGTACCACTAAAGTAATTGACGTAACACAATGGAAGTATGAAATTGCAGCTGGTGTTTTTGGGAGAAATTTTCATAAATCTTCCGTAAGGTACCTAACCGTTATAACAAACTTTTAATTAACATTGTCAAATGTCTTAATTTTTTTGAAAATGATATCAAGGAAAATAATTACTTGCTTAATTTTCTTCTTACACATTTCCTAAAAGAATCAGAACTTTTCACAATGAATGCCCGTTTTACTTTTCTTGCGTGTTTTTCCATTGCATGGCCGAGGTCCTTTAATTAATGAGGCCTTATTTATCTTGTCCCATTAAAATAAATCGCTTACACCGTGCTTCGGTGTTAAGTGTAGTTTTTATTGGATGTAGTTAGATGTTATCAGTGTAACTAACATGGTTCGTCGCGTGGCTTTATTGACACCGTTTAATCTATAGATTAGATTTAAAGTTCAGTGTGGTGACAAGGTTAGGTTATTAGTTTTTGTTTTAGGTATTATTCTGAGTGTATTTTTTAGAAGAGTAGATCCATAGCATTTTCTCTAAACTTACATAGTCCTGCCTGTGTCTAATGCAGCATGGTGGGCAAAAAATACCTAGTCGACATGTAGGTAATATACCATTCTTATAAATAGTCGTTTTATGCTTAACTGTTAGCATATAAACCTTTTATAAGTTCAATTCTTATTATTTTCAGCTGCCTAGCCTTTCCCAACCCGTATCGAATTAGAAAATCTTCACCGAATTCAGTCAAACAGTACCGTAAGTGAAGTCGTGTCTTATCTTACTTCCACAACACATTTACTGCATAATACTCTTGTGCTTCGCTCGATAGCAAAGCGAGTCATTAAAACCACCTATTATGCTACCAGAAATTGAGCTTCCCTCGTTATAATGTTCTTGAAATTAGGCTGCATTGGGTTGCGGTACGGAAGGCTTGGTTCCGATTCTCATCGCTCATTTAAAACGCATCTTTATATAGGAATATGTGTTTATACACATTCTCATGTAGGTATAATTACCTATTACCTACTTGAGAATAAGCGTTGGTATTCAGTGCATGCACGGAACTTCCCGGGTCAGAACATATTTTCTGGGTTTTTGACGTATTTTATGCGATAGGTATAATTTGTGTTAGGGTTTTAACGGTTTTCGGTATCAGAAAAATGGTGATCAAATAAAGCGCATCAAGGCGAAATGAAATAAGAATAATAAGTATTGTCTCTTAAACTAAATGTCCACAATTTCTTAAGTCGGAAACATAATAATTTATTCATATTATTAAAGCAAGTTGTCCTCAAACAAAGCCATCAGAAATATAATTTCAACCCATCTGCAGAGCTATATCCTATTTTTCCATAACCTCCAGTTATCGCAACCGTCTCTAACAATGGAAGGGATATTGATTTCCGCGCTCAACTCGCATGAGTGGGCATAACTTCAATGCTTTGTGCTAACGCTGTTTATAATTACTTTGATTATGTGTTGTTGTATTAACAGTAGTATATTTTTATGTGGTTTGTTGTGAAACATAATTTATTTTTAAGTTATATAAATTACACAAGAAATGCAATATTTGTTTTTGTCTATATCATACTAGGTAAAACGGCAGTCGTCTTCCTGTAAATTTTTAACATTTCATATATTATATTTCGTAAATAGTTTAAGCATACCTAGCCCTGACTGGCTTTTTTTTTAAACCTTTGCCTTTCCAAAGGTTTTCTGTCATTTGTTACATTATTATATTCCTTTTTTGTCTTGAGAGTACAGAAGCATAGAGATTACCTTAGATTAGATTAACTTTTCTTCTGCCTACCCTTTTCCCAAGCCATGTTGATGTCGGTTTTACTAGATTCAATAACACACTAATATAATTATACAAAATTATTCCCAAATACAGGGCTCAAAACTAAATTTGAACCTAATTAAATTAGCTTTACTAACTTCATAAACTATTATGATATACAGGATATTGTGCAGATATTAATACATGCTCTTCATACATAGTGTCATAGCATGAAATTTAAGTACCGTATAAGGTAATAAACTACATTACAAAGGAAACAATTAGTTCGTCGTAATTAGGTCGTGACAGGCATAAAAACTGGGTGCGAGTGTGACAAACGGACATTGGTCACTGCGACTGATATTCAATTAACATTTCAGCTCATGACACTTTGTACGTCGTCACTTGACTATCAACTTCAAAATTAACGTGACCGAAAGATTAAAACTGTTTCAGGAGTTATGAAATAAAATTAACAATGTAATGTGTTATAGATTAAAATGTTATGTTTGTATCGCTGTCTGTATTGTATTTACTACGTTACTGTGATATTTTTTTATCGCTTTTAAAATATAACTTAGTTCTAAAATAATTGATTACATACAGGGTGTCCGGTAAAGAGTCCGACAAACTATAGTGGTTGGTACCTCAGGTCAGGACCTACCAAATGAACACAACATTTTGTCGGACTCTTTACCGGACACCTAGTAAACAAAAACTAGTAAACAAAAATACTTCAAAAATTAGAAAATTTATACGGCCCCCCTTAGAGGTGTGTTATATCGATGTGGTATACCTCAAATAAAAAAAAATATACGATCAAGAATCAAGAAACATCCCTGCAAATCGGGAAAAATCCTTCTTCCTCCTTTAAATCAAAAAAATATGTTTTCAAAACACCTTTGTCCAAAAAGAAAAAGACAAAAAGTAGTACTTTTTAATATCCGAGTTTGGAACAATTCTTTATACAAATCCTTTCCATAGCCCTCACTCACCACTCCTATCTGATGACTACAATACATGCTTCGACCATCATTTGTTTAGCATCATTAACTCCAAGCAACATCGTTGTTTTCTTACCCCAAGGCAATTTGCATCCCCATGTTTACTGTTATCAACAAAAAAGTATATTTTTGTTATGATGTTTTGGAGAAACGAAGCCGAGCGTGGCATACAATATTATTGACACGGTTTATCTGGCGCGGGCTGCTTCGGTCAAGGTCAATTGTTCCTTCAGATGTAACGTTATGTAGGAGTAATTTAGTTTCTTTGGGTAAATAAGGTGACTAAATAAAGTATGTGGAAGCATGGGAATAGATTCAGCAGGTTTCACACAAGATGAGCCAGAAGTAAAGGAAATGTTTGTATTATTGTGTGTGTGTGTGTGTTTGTGGTGTGTTTTTTTTTCATCTTTTTACAGTTTGGATACCTTAATTTTAAACAATCATAGTTTTCCGTCCTACTCCAGTTTACTCATAATTTTCCGTAAATTTTTTAATCATAGATTTCCGTACTGCCTTTATGCATATGGTAACGATTATTATTGAAATAGAACAAGAAACGAAAAAAAAAATCACCGAACTACAATCCCATAATTGGTACACATCACATCGAACGATAAAATTCCGAATGAATTGCGCGTATTTGCATAATATCTCGATCGAATATGCAGCGATTGTCATTGAATTAAACGCATCAGCCATTTACTTTTATTGACGGGTAAATGTATGGTGATGCGAAGTTTTGGGATATTAGCACATATATTAATGTGTGGGATTGTGAAGGGTTGAAAACAGCTGATTTTGCTGTGCGGTTTGTAGAATATTGTGCAGGAATGTGATTTTTATAATAGTCTAGACAACTAATAGAGAAAATAGAGCATATGCATAGTGCTCGATTATAATCGACTTCTAAAAATGAGGAGGTTGTATGTTCGACTATATATGTATATTTTTTGTTTATTAAACGTGTGTTTTTTAGTAGATATAGGTTGGTATCAAGCTCGCGTAAACTGATTTCACAGTTTTTGAAAATGGTCAAACAAATATTCACATTATATCTTCAACAAAACATTAATGCTTCAACGATTTTTCCGATTTCTTAAATATTATTTCTATAATTTAAAAAAGTAACAAAAAATTACACAATTTAACATTTAAGTAAGTATATTACGATTGGCTCATAATGTATACCTCCGTAAGTTAACCTACTCTTAGTTACAAAAAGTACATATCTGTACAAACTAAAGTATATAAAAAAAAAAAAACATACAAACATCTGAATTGAGAACCTCCTCCTTTTTTTAAAGTCGGTTAAAAACAGGAATCCAATAACAAATTCGGTTGCCATGGTTACCAGATAAACAAATAAAAGCTCCACAATTTTATCACAGCATAAAGTTTCACATAGGAGGAAATATTTTGAAAAAATAAGGGTAGCTAGCTGTGTTATGTATCGTAAAATCGTATTTATGACCAAATATGGCACTTGGATAGTCGTTTTACTGCTCAAATGTGTTATATTTCTGGAAATTTCGAGAGCTTAAGAGCCTCTTAACTTTAAAGATAAATATCATCGTGAACTTAAGTACCTAATAATTTGGAGATCAAAGTATAATCAACAAGGTATTTTACTTAACGATTATAGGTACTTACTAATTCCATAAATTATCTGTTATCTAAATTATGTAAACATGAAAGCTTTGAAATGGTAATTTTGTTTTATATTTTTTGCCCACCCAATTTTATATTTGTTTTCTTTATAAGTTAAGAACCCACGTTGCTTTTGTACTACTAGCCACTTTTTAGCAAAATATATTAATAACTTGACTTCAATAGAATAGAAGTAGGTATTCTAACTAAATAGAGATTGACACAACCAAAGTGACTTCAACACGAAACTCGTAAATCCGAGATAAAGCGTTACGAAGTAAACTGGAGTGTGCAATTAAACGTTATATTGTGAGTTAAACCATTTGCTCGTCGCAACTCTAAGCATTAGACGAAGAAATATAACAGAAGGTGAACTTTGTTTAGTCCAAGAAATAAACGTTAAAAAATAAAAAAGTAAAATTTTTAGTACGTTTTCCTGATTTTCAACTGAAATTTTGCGGTTGTGATGGGTATAGTTAAGGTTTATACAAATAAAACTTAGCTTGTAATTATAACATTATACTAGTAGGTACAACAATGTAGAATTTAGGTAATTATTTCATAAGGGTGCGTCCAAAGCGAATGCACTAGTGTCAAAAACGCCGTCCGCCAGACGTGCGCGCCGAGCAGCTCGCGAGCAGCCCGCGAGCTGCTCGTGTAATGCTCGTTCGTCAGATCTGGACGCACCCTAATGTTTATGTGGTATTTATTAACATTTTAACTTTCATTACTTGTATAATATACACTTTAAAAATGTATAGATTAGATAATTAAGTAAGTTTATTAATGTGTACGTAATAATATAGTGTGTATTTTGTGTGTGATTTCTAATAAAATAGAGGTAGGTATAGTTGGATGCCAGTTTCAGCCACAGCAAAAGTAAATACTTTTTAATCGCTTATTTACTACTTCTACTAAATCATGTTTTTCTTTTTACCTTCTGTATATAACTGTTTAGTGGACCCACTGTGCTCATTAGGAGAAGTTGTGTTTGTCAGCTCGCAAGTGTATGCGGGCTTTTAGAAATATTTGCAGGAAATATGTTCGCGGGAACTTAGTTTGTGGAGTTTATGATTACCGTGTTCGCTGATGCGCTTAAAAAGGTTTTAAATATTACATGTTAACATGCTGTGGGTAGAGAAGATAGGTACATATGTGGTAAAGAGCGAGATGGATTTTAAGAGGGGTGATGCTTTAAGTACCTGTTAAATTTAGGTAAAATACGTAAAACAAAAATTTGTTGGGTAAAAAGTGAAGGTAAAATTAGGATGTTGACGACGCATTGTGATAAACACAATAATTCTTACATAGTTTTTTCTCGCAATTTTAGTATTTACTTAGTACCTTTAAGGAAGTAGTTAAAAATCGGAGAAATCCTTTGTTTTTTTAATTGGGCTTCATTTACATTTATTCAAAGACAATAACTGTAAAATGTAGATTTATTAGAAAAATAATTGCTTATAATTTTTTGTAAAAAAACAATACCTAATTACCAATATTCAAATGTAGATCATAATCCGTAATGCTCTATACTCTTAAAAATAAGTACGTTTAGTACGTTTTAAACTATTCTTAACTCTAGAAAATAATAAAATAATACATGAAAAACAGTTGAAATCCGATAAAATGATGTTTAAATAAAAATTAAACGAAACTGAAAACTGATTGCCGGTAAATTATTCAGAGCTAGACGATAATTAAAGACGTTCTCCTCTCTTAAGACTGAATGTTGAAAAAAGTGGAATATTTAATAGCGTCCGTCGTTGAGAATCTTGGTTGAGAAGACCGCTAGCGGTATTAAGTATCTTGCAAAAGCAAAGCGTCAGCAAAACTTGCACAATTATTGCTGTAAGATAACTAATTCTAATCACGTATCGTGATACCTCCTAAAATCAGAAGTATGAAAGCAATAGTTGCACAATTTTTTCCGTCAATTGCTGTGGCTTTTTTTGCAAGATATGGAATACGACTGCGGCGTCATTATGCTTAAGTGTTTAAGTAGGTGTTTACCAAAGTTTATGACGCAAAAGAGATTCCTTGAGGGTTTTGATGACGTCGATTGAAAAGAAAACTGTTATTACAAGTTGATGAACGCGTTGTTTTTTACATATTTTGGTTTTTGAGACAAATATCTCTAGCCCCGGAAATTTGAAAGAAACTGTGTTTTTTAACAGAGTATTAACTTAAATGATTTGCTAAAAATGAGTTTTTATTTAAGTGTTCAATAATTGGAAAAACCGAATCAAAATATGATGATTTCATCACTTTAACCCGTTTTTACAATACTAGTCAATATGAGTCTCTAAAAACATACCGGAGCGAATGAGTCAAATATATTTATCATTCCTGAATATAACCTAATAACATGAATACCAACATTCCCCAACCAAATGAAATACATCAAAAAATTTCCACTAATCTACAACCTACGTAGGTGGTCTAGGTTATTCCGATATTGAAAAATTCTCACGTGGTAGAAGGGAAGGTGCTTCGAGAACCTTAATGAAATTCCTTAGCACCCCCGCTGCTGAAGGATACGGTAATTAAATTAAGGGTGCAAATGCATAGAGAAATTTAAACGTGTAGGCGTTTTCGATAACTCGTTTAGTGGATTTTGAAGTTATGGTATTGCTAGCTAATATTATTCGTCCAGTATAATAATGGTTTCAGGATGTTGTTAAGACTGCCTCGTTACTGCAGCGCATCACAAATGTTTGCGCAAGCGCGTACAGATGGGTTTCACGCGCTATTGCGTAAGAAAACAGCTTCTCTGTTAAGAAGAGTGAGAGACAGTCGAAACAGCATCCTGAAAACAGTAGCGGAGAGCTTCCACTCTCCGATCATGAAATTCTTTGTGCGAAGGGTGATTGGTACTAACACTAGATAATAAGTTATTACATGTACTACTAACATTATATGGATTCTGTTGTCCGAAATAAAAACTATATTATTATATTATTATTATTATAGCTAACGATGGACCTGTTTTTTTTATTTATTGTTTGTATCATAATATCATAAATGGAAAAGCTATGTTGGTACGTAACGCCATTATTTGTACCTATTAAATTTCAGGTGATATTTTTTAAATTGGTTTCTGTGGTTCACGCTAATGTGATATTTTGATGAAGTGATATATTTTTTCTTTTTTAGGGGTTAGTTTTTAATCTATTGGATATTTTGGACAGGTTAAGACTATTAGCAGTTATTTAACCTTATTATTGTTTATGAGATCACTAATATAGTAGTAATAATTACAGCAAACCATAAAACTCTTAGTACACAAAACAAAAATGTTGTAAACAATTTGGAAAAATAACAGAACAACAAATGAAAAGGTAGACTATGAAAGTAATATGAAACTAAGACATTAAGAAAATAACCAGGTTTGTAACACCAGTTATTATTTTCGTAGGTTTTATAAAGAAACGTCACTGTAATCAAAGTTATTAATCACTAGCTGTGCCCGCGACGTCGTTCGCTTGGATGACGAAACTTATCAATGAGTTTTTTGTGTAAAGTGCTATTTGTGTAGAACGTTATTTATTGAGCATACCTCTGGTTAGTCTCATAGGTAAGGTAAGTGTACTAAATAACTCTACCCTAAAGATGACGTAACCTACGACAAACTTATTTTTTGCGGTTGGTACAGTAATCGGGTCTAGGGATCGAACCGCAAAATTAAGTTTGTTTTTTATTTTATGTACTTTTCTGGGATAAAAACTACCCAATGTGGTGCGCAGGATATTAAAAAATAATTATACCAAGCTTCATCGCAATCGAACCGGGATTTTTTGTGTGATGCCTGAACAAAAAGACAGGAAAAAAAAAATTGTAATCACATTTTTGGGTTCGGTGTCTAGTGTGTGGTCTTGTAACAACCCCCACCATTTATTTTTTTGATATTGAAAATATCAAAAAAATAAATGTACAGTATTTTCACTTCTACAGATTTATTATAAGTATATAGATTTCTACCAACGATTTATAACGTTTCTTTGATTAAACTTAAGAAAGGTTTTTTCACACTTTTGGGTAATATATGAAGGAGAAATATTATTATGGTAACGAAAGCCAAAGTAATAGCTTCGAACGTTCAAAGTTTCTTAACTTACATGTTCAAGAATATGACGTGGAAACTCTAATTAAAACTTTCTTGATATTTTCAGCGCCATTTAAGCGTATGTTAATCACGTGGGTAATAATTACAGTTGAATGATTTCGTAATTGCGATGAAATTAATTTACGTTTTTTACATTTTTTATTTTGTTGCGAAATAAAAAATGCGGACAACATCACATACATTGCCCTGAACCCAAAGTAAGTAGCTAAAGCACTTGTTTTTTGAAATTGAGGTCCCAGGTTTGATCCCCGGACGGGTCAATGTAGATACCAATTTTTCTACATTGCCTCGGGTCTCGGTGTTTGTGGTACCTTCGTTGTTTCTGAATTCCATAACACAAGTGCTTTAGCTACTTACTTTGGGTTCAGAGCAATGTATGTGATGTTGTCCGCATTTATGTGTTATTTATTTATTTAGTTAGACAGAAATGAGAATTCATTTCGTACAGTTGAGTTTAAACTAAACTAAAAAAAATATATAATGGTATTTCTGTTTTATAAGTGGATATGCGGATTATTGTATAAACTCGTTATATTATGCGCCAGTATGAACGTATTATTAAATATAAAACCCCATTCGTTGCTTCCATCGCAGGTATACCGGTAATTAATTCGTTTTGTGCCAGCCATAACTAAGTTATTGCAAGCCAGTTCACATCCCGACACAGAATACTATAATGTAGATAAATGGAGTGATCAAATGAGTGTGTGTGTGTAGATATATGAAATTATTCGCTTATGAGGATTTGATAAAACAGCTGTCAATTTAAGTGAAGTTCGTAAGTATTTATTTTTTTTATTACGGAATGTTTGATTATGTCAATTTTTTTTCGTCATACTTCTAAAACACAAACGTATTGTAATTTAGACCGTTTTTGAATGTATATCTGTCACGATATTAGACTAAAGTGTGATAGAGACAGCATAATTATACAGATGCGTACCTAGCTTTGCCTATAACTATTAAGTTACACCTTAATCATTTGCCCATTACTGAGCCAAATTAAAAAGGTTAAAAAGATCAACGATTTATAAAATTTCAAATGTTACGCTCCCAATATTTTAGTATTGTTGTATCATTTCGGCAGTCTACCACATACTACTGCATCACTCCATTAGCTAGCTACTCTGTGTCCTTACTAGTTTATATTGCGCTGTAAAGCTGCGGCGTGTGTTAGAGGTTATTATGTGGCTGCAGTTTTGAAACAAGTCAGTCTGAACTGAGATATGTATGTGCATTTGTTGCATATAATTTGAATACATAGAATTAAATTAAATTTTGTATAAAATAGGTAGATTTATATTATGTATTTTATGATGCATGCATAAAGGAAGATCCAGAAGGGATACGTCGTGCATCTTTTACATGCATAATGCATGTATGCATTCAAATGTATTTTGAATTCCAAGTTTTGAATATAGATAGAGATTTTCATAAATATCGGTACTTATAAGTCTATTTACATCTTAGATTAAATTTATAGTTTTTTTTTTCATACATTTTCAACATATTTCCTATAAAACACTGTTTAAATTATTAAGAAACTGAAAAGCTTACCTGTTTCACAAACATTCTTAGATGTGTGATTGTTTTACTTTCTTACTTTGGACACGCAAAGGATCAAGGGTGGTACTAAAGTGGATTTTTATGTAAGCTACTGGGTCACGTCACTAAAATATATTTTATCGTGGTCGTCAAGTATATTTCAATGTCGCATACTATAAGGATATTTTAGTGTTATGGAAATATTAAGAAGTATCTGTTATTGTTTAACTGCCTCGTTGGCCTAGTGGTGCTAAGCGCGACTGCTACGCTAGAGGTCTTGGGTTCGATTCCCAAGTCAACCAAGGTGTTATTGGGTTTTTCTATGAAATTCTCAGTAGCAGGTCGGAGTTTGGATTTGTGCCCGGTTAGTGGCAATAGGCTCGCCCCCTCTTAGATGGGACCTAAACATACCAACGAACTGTGGGTGTACATTGGTACACCTCTGCCTAACCCTTCGGGGATACAGGCGTGATGGTTTGTTATGTTATGTTTTGTTATTGTTTCATTGTATCTTTATAACCGTTATTTCTGTGTATCTAATTCATCATTGTAAACTTTTAGTGAAACTTGAAATAAATATGTACTTACAACTTAAAGTAAATAATTATTTCATATCATCTTCAGCCTTGTGTAGCCCACTGTTGAGCATCCTCTTCATAAATAATTATTTAATTTAAATTCATAATTGAACCTCGAAACACTATCTGATAACTAAGCTATTTTCTGCTTAATAAATCTACGATATAATTAATTTCAATACGTTACCCATCATATGATAGGACTGTAGTTAATTGAAAAATTGAATGTAGTATATGTATAGAACAAAACTGACTTATATCAAATCAACGTTTGACGGGCCTGTTGGTCTAGTGGTTAGTGACCCTGACCGCTATACCGTAGGTCGTGAGTTCGATTCCCATCCAGGTCAAATGTTCGTCTGATGAGCACGGTCATTTTTGTTTTGTGTCTGGGTGTAATTTATCTTTAATATGTATGTATTTAGAAATATAAAGTATATTTATCAGTTGTCTGGTTGCCATAACACAAGCTCTGCTTAGCTTGGGAT
This sequence comes from Autographa pulchrina, assembly GCA_905475315.1. Classification (NCBI taxonomy): domain Eukaryota; kingdom Metazoa; phylum Arthropoda; class Insecta; order Lepidoptera; family Noctuidae; genus Autographa; species Autographa pulchrina. Next base: position 4,505,887 of record FR997775.1, read on the forward strand.
CAGATAACCGTGTGTGAGTTGAAAAATAAAACTAACTTACATTATATCAAATATTCAAATTGCTTTTCCATTAAAAAAAAGGCTATATATATTGGCTGGATTAAAAAAACCTTTTCCTAAACACCCTCTACCATTTCCTTATGTACAACATACGCCTACCTACATAATGCGTCTGACGAGACCCTGTTAATCGGGCGGCCAGTTAGCCCGGATATTAGTCTAACACAATTAATCCGGGCAAGGTTTCACCCACTTTGCTGTTATATACGGACCTCTAATTTTCCTTGATTAAGACCTTGATGGGTTGGTGTTAATTGAAAAGCTGGTTAATGGGTAATCGATTTCAGTTTTTTTTTAATCTATCTGGATTCAAACAGCTATGAATTTTGTAAGTACAAGTAGATATCGGAGAATTTTAAAGGTATTAGCAAAATTAACAGCCCAGACGTGCTTAGTTATCTGAACTCGGGAAGGGTTTGTTTTAAATTCATTTTACACAAATTTCATAATAAAGCGACTTTAATAATATTTATATGGGAACACACACCTACGGGGTATAAACTATCGATGACATTTTTTTTTAATCCAACCACATTTGTCGGTCATATCGCATTACAAACACAAATAAACCATCCAATTAAAAACCTCTAACTGCCTCGTTGGTCTAGTGGCGCTAAGCGCGACTGCTACGCTAGAGGTCTTGGGTTCGATTCCCAAGTCGACCATGGTGTTATTGGGTTTTTCTATGAAATTCTCAGTAGCAGGTCGGAGTTTGGATTTGTGCCCGGTTAGTGGCAATAGGCTCGCCCCCTATTACATGGGACCTTAAACATACCGGCGAACTGTGGGTGTACATTGGTACACCTCTGCCTAACCCTTCGGGGATACAGGCGTGATGGTATGTTTAAAAACCTCCGCTTGCTGTCCGGTACATAAGAACTCAAATTAATCAATCCGAAAATCCAAGCAAACGCAAGACTTTTCCAATAAACGGCTGGCAAACAACACCATCAAAATTAAATGGCCATCTTATAATTTACCCGCCTCTTTCCTTTCTCGACTTTAAAAGTCAATAAAAAATGGCGCCTGAGGCGAATAATAACTTGAAAACATAAAACAAAGTTGCCTATCAAAACAAGTACACGCTTTGAGTAATACTCTTCAAAGTCCAAGTTGTGAACTTAAAATTGAATTTAATCAACCCATCGTGCTATCAAACTTTCATAATTTTCAGATAAAATATTAGATAACTAGCTGTGCCTGCGACTTTGTTCGCGTGGATGACGAAACTTATCAATGAATTTTTAACCGCAAAATTAAGTTTGTTTTTTATTGTTCATACTTTTCCGGGATAAAACTTCCCAGTGTGGTGCCCAGCATAATAAAGAATAATTGTACCAAGTTTCATCGTAATCGAACCGGTAGTTATTGCGTGATACCTGAACAAACAGACAGACAAAAATATTTTTTTTTACACTTTTTAGTTCGGTGTCGGTCTAGTAACACCCCCCGCCATTTATTTTTTTGATATTTTCAACGTACAGAATTTTCACTTTTACAGATTTATTATAAGTATATAGATTTAATTAAATAAATGACGTTAGTTCAAAAGGTTATCTGCCCACTTTGGATATGGACTGATTGTGATTACGGTAGGTATAATTAAGATAAAAATATCATCACCTCCCTGCCCTGTTCCCAATTATTTGTGGTCGGCGCAATGCGTATTCAGCTTCCATTCATCTCTACAACACGTCATCTCAGCATTCACTCCTTTCTTTCTCATATAATCTTTCACAAAATCCATCCAAGATAAAAATACATTTTCTTAGAAACATTCGTATTGCGGCTGTGGCTTATAAATAACTGCAACAATTATTGGACCAAATAGTGGCGTGAAGTGAAGTCAAACAGACTGGCTTTATCACTGCAAAGAGTCGTCAATAATATGTGGATCTTCTATAAAACCTATCTCTCTTTGTTAGTTTTAAATAATTCACCGACACACAAAAAAACAATAATAAAATAATAACAGTCTCCTGTCAGGTTAAGCCGCGCTCGCCGCGGTTGATCCATGGATGGGTAACCGTTTTCTAAACATACCGAGTGAACGTGCCTCGGATAGCACGTTAAGCCGTAGCCCGACTGTCATACGTTGATCTTTGACAGTCGTTAAGTCAATTCTGACAACCAGTCTTAGTATGGGATACTGGATTAACATAACATAACATACCATCACACCTGTATCCCCGAAGGGTTAGGTAGAGGTGTACCAATGTACACCCACAGTTCGCCGGTATGTTTAGGTCCTATGTAATAGGGGGCGAGCCTATTGCCACTAACCGGGCACAAATCCAAACTCCGACCTGCAACTGAGAATTTCATAGAAAACCCAATAACATCTTGGTCGACTTAGGAATCGAACCCAAGACCTCCAGCGTAGCAGTCGTAGCACTGGATTACCCAGTAAAATGAGTTGTGGAGGTCAGATAGGCAGTCGCTCCATGTCCAGCACAACTGCCTATCCACTGAATTCGGGTAAGACTGGTAGCCGACCCCAATATAGTTGGGAAAAGGCTCGGAAAATGAAGTCTCTTGTCAAAAGAAAATGCATAAATACTTTGTAATAAAACCATAAATTAAATAACGCAACTGAAGTAACTAAAAATCACAGCCAAAGAAAAAAGCATCAAAGAAATAAAACTTCTTCATAAAATGATACAAGCCAAGAAAGGAAAATGCATTATTTCACTTTTATCTTTTTTTAGCTTTTAGTAGAATGCAAGTTGTCTTTTATTGCTTCAAGTCAAAGGAAACTTTTGCGGTTAAAATTTCAAATATAAAATTGTTTGTTTGTAAGTGTTCTTTTAAATATTTAAGTGCAAGTTTTTAAAGGAAACGGTTGTTAAAATTTTATTTGTTTGCTTTTACACCGTCCATTTGGTACTTGTCTTCAAAATAAAGTAATTAAAAAGTCAAAGCGCTAATACTAAGATGACGTAAATTTAACTTATTTCGGTGTTTTAACTTGGATTTATATCATAGAATTTCACGTTATTTTCAATCCAACTTGATCTTTCTATCAACAATCAAATATCTTTTACTCCTATTAAGTTTAGTAAAAATATAGCAAATATTCAATAAACTAAAAAAAAAAAACATCTAAGAGCTACTTACATAAAACCAATCTTTTAAAAACAGACCACCAAATAAACACTCTTATACAAAATTACGTCCACATTAAATATAATAAAGTTAGGCTTAGTACACAACGACCACAGCCTTATATCGTAAGCAATGGTGCATCATAACACGTATCAGTTTAAGAGCCAAAAATTATCTCCTTTGGCCATCAGTAAGGGAAGCACGTTCGGGATCTCCGCCGTGTGAACCTAGCTTAAGGACTAAGCTTATATTTTAATCTAGACCGCATTTTTAATGCGATAATTTGTTGGAAAATTAGATCGGTATAAGGATTTTTAAATTTGGTTTTATAATATGTTAGCTGGTAGATCAGTGTTATATAATAAACTTGACAACAAGTATTGATCGTATTGTAAAACAAAAATGGTACCTTAATTACTTATTCGCTGACTTCATATCTACAATGGATTTGATAAAAATGACTGAGCTTAAAGATGTTATTTAAATTTTAAAACAGGCTGTATTCCAAAAACCATTCATCAAAATAAACCCGACAGATCCTTTCTATGCAAAACAGGAAGCTCATTCAATTTTAACTCCTTTGTATCACTTCAAACGGTAAACAAATAAACCTACCATTCAAAGTAGAATACAAACATCAAATTTAAGTCAAAAAGCGAAATTTATTTTAGTTCACCTCCATAATTAATTCTGTAAAGAGAAAAAGCCACAAGGTTGGAAAGCAAACCTCGTTTCCCGGTGCGCATTTGAAATGAGTCGGCTTAAATTTTGTAATGCTTTCCAACTATACTGTGTCTATATGGATGGACTTGACACAGTGAGACACAGTGTTGATAAATTGTTTTGTCTCAAATCGCGTGTGAGGTAAGGAGGTATCATGTTCATTTAAGGTGTAATTAATAGTTGGTTAACACACGGCGTGTGAACGATGGGGTTTGGAAAGGGTTTCCTTTGTTGGTTCGTCAACAGAAGATTGGAGTTAATGGGATTTGTTTGAGCAGTCTAATAGTAAAATTTAACTGTTCTTGACTTTTGGCAATAAGCTTGAAAAGAACACAAGTTATTAATACAATAGATAAAATATTTGAGAACAAAGTAATCAAGATATTTTCAGACACAGAATGTGAGTGAAATATTTGGTTTACAAATAAAATATTTTTTGTGCTTGCTTTCCGACCACTTTCGAGCCTTAATTTTCATATCTCACATAAAATAATTTTATTATGTAGTTAGGCTTCTAAGTAATTAGTACCTAAGCTTATTATAACGATAACGATAAGCGATTTACAATTCTGTTTGCGAAAATTTGAGTTTTCTCCCATTTAGAAAATTATATTTGATTTTTATTTAAATTATATTAAATCCTGTTATACAAGTACTCCACGACACACGTCCTCTTTAAGTAAATATTTTATTTCAAAGAAGTAAAATTTCAAATCCAAGATCCCCACATTTCCGCATTAATTAAATAAACAGTTGAAAGAAACGAGCTAATCCCGATGCAATCGAATCCTTTGAACTGCAATACAAACACAATATTTATCCTATTCCATTTGCTTGTTACCAAAAACCTTCTCAAATCTCGTAGCAGTTTGCTCAGAGTATTAAACGTACCCGCAGGCGAAGCCAGGCTGTTTGCTTGAGAGTAATTATGTTTGTCTATGTTCATGTTTATTGAGAAGATCAATAGATTTTGTTGTTAGAAGAAACAGGATTATGAAGAGGATTTTTGATGGCTTATCGGATTTTTGGGTTTCTGATTTTGTTTTCTGTTTATTTTTTATTATTCTGTGTGAGGTAGATTATCGTTATTATTTGAGGACCTCTGCCGGAAATAAGCCTTTATTTTTGTCCAACATTCTACTTCACGTTGGGTTTCTTTACTTGTAATGTGTTATGCAACTCTCGAGCATAGCAAGGAGATCTTAGTTTAGAAGATGGCGTAGAAACTAGAAACATGCAGTTTTTCCAATAACCGAATATTTTTGGTAATAAGTTATATTTTATTACTTTACAGACTTAACCATCCTTCATTGACTTTTGTTACAATCCCAATATCGCATATTTTTTTCGTTTATATTTAACACCCTGTATTTTTTCCGAATATCAATTTTTTAATCTGGATTTGTTGTACGACGCAATAGCTTTCGTGTTTGCACAAAAAATGTTTTTCATTTCATCACGCGCCATTTTGACGGCTTTGTGTTAGCCCATGGCAGTTTATGGCATTCGTAGTATAAAAAAATGTGTATATTTTTAGAGGTTACGTTATAAATCTCCTATATTTTCTGGCTCGTTTATTTAAAGACGTAAGAAGCTAGAATATTTTTTATTAGTTGAAATGATATAAATAGGTAGTAGGTACCTATCAGCTTATTTTTAGTGTTTTTAATTTTTACGAAAACTAGATTTAGTATTGAAAAAGAGAATGATCAAATTCACATAGAGTAGTTAAAGATTCGGACGAAGAAATCTCAAAAAGCAAACTCTAGTAACAAACAACTTCAGATAATTTCCCAAATAAGAATAACCGAAATTCTTTACCGAAATATAGCTGTTAAGCCTAAAATTATATTTAAATACAAACCCAAAATTCGAATAAACGCCAACCAAAGAACATTCCTCGCATACTAAACCAGACCGCGCTGATCAACGAACAGAATGCAGAACTTATTTAAACAATCAAGAGAAACAAAACAATAGAATTCAAACAATGTTTAGCTGAAATGAAACTGAAAATACTTCCAGTTGAAAGACTCGAAATTTGCTTACCTAAGAGTATAAATAAGCAAGCATAGAGTGCTCGTACTATTAACTATTAGCTGAGTACACCCTTGTTTTGTATTTTTTAACGTTCATGTAAAAATACCGATGAGTGTTGACATTAAATGTGATTTTACCGGTATAAAAAGAAACTACATGTGTATCAATTAAATCGAATAATGAAATGTACGAATGTAATTAAATGGTTTTGAGATATAATTTACTAAACTGCGCGCTCTGTTTTGCTAAATTTACTTTTATCTTGAAGACGACGCATGCTCATACTTGTGTTTACTGTTCATATTCCGTTAGGCGCACTCTACAGTTTATTTGCACTCTAAGATAGAATGTGGTAACTTGTGGTCGGTATTCGGACGTGATCGTCGTTTATTTTAAAACAATACTTCGTAATTTTGATTCGGGATTTAATGACTTATTGTTCGAAAGTTTCCGATAAGATTTAAGTTCGGTGTAGTTTATACTGAGACAAGGTTTAGTTTGTCTCTAGTTACAATAATAAATTTTCCCTGTCTGACTGAAGAAAATTTTTGCTTTGACTTTTTAAAGCAGTGAACTTTATCCTGTAATACAAACTAGTTTTCATGATTCTCGTTTTGGGTTGTCCTTACTTGCATTTAAATATTGACTATGATAAAATTAGGATTGTTGAGTCCACCTCATCCGTGTTCGACTCATGTCATCTTACTTTACACACGCGATATGTCAATTATGTAAATATTTAAAATGAAACGTTTTTGACGAGTATCCGTTCAGACTCCAAAGTGTCTTCTTAATTGTTAGATTTTAAATTCAGACTATTTATCTCATATGTCTAATTGAGTTTCTTCCACATCATTAAATGCAGCCATAAATGAAAATAAAACCCATTATTTCAACTACATTTGTGTCAAAGTAAACTGTAGTAATATATTTGGATTCACTTGCGCAATACTATTTAAACATAAATTAAGTTCTAGCCATGAATTTAGTTGTAAGTCCAGTTTCAGCTAGACTAAGGTATTTTAGCAATTCTCGTTTAATAGTATTAGTTTGTAACTATATTATTAATTGTTGTACTTTGGATCTGTATTGAGTTAACTAAAGATTTAGTTTTCCCTAAAGTATGTAAGGTAAACTATTTTGATATAAATTAAATAGTCTATCTATTATGACCATCGCGAAATACCCAGTTAAGTTTAGTTAAATATTTGAATGGGGTATTTACAACAAAATACAAACTTAACTATATATGGACAATGGACATGGTAAAAAGTGTTTTGTTTAGGTTAGTCGACTAGATATTTCCTAAATGGTTTTCCCCATAACATTTACGTGTTAATGAATGGAGGAAAAATCCTTATACGGTGGTAAAAACCAATAAATACAATATGTTTAATGACAGTGTTGTGACAATGAATAAGTTCCCTTATAAGGAATTTGTGTCCGCATTTAGAACTGAGAATCATGAATGATTAGCGTCGGTGTTTGTTAAATGAAGCCAGTTTTACAAACCTTTACAGGCAAATAATACAGGATTTTTTTATTAATAAAAGTGACTTCAAAATATGTATATATGTATAAGGAAGGGTAGGGAGGGCGTCGACGGTCGTTGCTGTTCAGCTCTCCTTCCATAGTGAATATTTTCTAGGAACCCAGCGAAGTCGGTTTCTTCAGTTAGCTTCTCGTGCTTTTCACCCGATGTCAAACCACACCGCCAAATTTGGGAGCTCGCACGATGTTGCTAACATCTGATCCCGAATACATCCGAGTCGGTTAAAACTTGACGCTCCTTTCTACACTCTCCGACATGTACCTACTTAACCCTAAAAACGATCCTCAATTAGGTAATTATGATGGCTTCTTGTCACCGAGGATATTATCGAGACCTATTATGATAAATCTCATGTAATAACTTTATTACAGAAAATAATAATATTGTCCCGAAAAGTGAGGTCATGAGAAAGTCGATAACCTCGCTCAAATCCCTTAAGGCCTTATACAAACGACCTGTGGACATACGATGGCGTATTTGCTTTCAAGGGTAATAAAAGTAGAGTACTCATATAATTTAATATCCTTAGTACAATATGGTGGTCTATTCCTAAACCCTGATCATATTCTAAAGCTTTCTGTTTTTTTTTTCATTCATTGTATTTAATACTTGCAGCACCCTGTGGTTAAAACTTCGTAGTTTACCATTTAGTTAAAAGTTTCCGGTTAAAGGCCTACCCTGTGTTAATTTAGGTTTCAAACTAAATTACCAAATTCCATTCATATCCTATAAGTTTTTTTTTGCAGAAAACAGCATCAAACATACATACGTCTATCTATCTATCCTCTAAAACATTTCTATTTATCTAGAGCCCGCACGTTGCCACTGAAAACAAAAAGACCTCTAATTGAAAACCTATCACTAGTCAACCACCTTTCACCGTTTATTCACCGCCACTGTCACGTCAACGTAAACGATATGACACCCTGAGATCGACACTTATTTACTATGTCTGCTTGAACACCGCAAGCCCATCACGCCATCTTGACCAAAGCGAAAAACAAAACTCGTTTTTGTTGACGTCTCGGTGACGTGTCGGTGATGACCCGGTGACGTCCCAGTGACATACGCGGTGGACACCGATTGTCCTTTACTCCCTCGAAACTGTAAATCCGTTTACATAGAACTGGAACAAACAGCTTTTATTTATTAACATGAAAATTACACATGAGTGATTCCCAATTTCATTGTGAAGGTTTTCAAGTAAAATACCGTTATTGTATCAAAAACAAATAGATTGCACTTTCAGTGAATGGTATTGTTTGATTAAACTAACAAAGCGTGAATTTTTCAGGCGGGCTGTTTTAGTGTTTGAAATGAGAAACTATAGCTCAAGGTTCAGTTTCATGGAGAGTGAGTGACGGAGTTACAGTTATTTTGTTTTTACAGATGAAGGTTTTATTGAAAAAGGAGAATGAAAAGGAGATTATCAGATTGGTCGTTAGACTTTGATACGTGTTTCCTACATTCTGCACCCCCCTGTCCTGTTCCCCATTATAATTTTTTGGGATCGGCACAATACGGGTTTTTTTTTTCATTCATCCCATTCATCATATTTACTATCAATAGATACTTTCAAATACCTTTAATATGTCGTTTTCCACCTAATAGTTGTCTGGCAGAATATACCGTTTACAAATTACGGCTTTTGTGGTACCTTTCTGCACGAAATACTGTTTAATTCTTTGAAAACAATTGTTAATTAATAATGATAACAATCTTTATATAATTATCTTTATCTTCTTTTTTTGTTTTTAAGTAACGTATCTAAAACAGTGATAAAGATAATACAACAAAAGCTGCCTGTAACATTCATTTTTATTCCCGTAAAAATACCAAATCCAAATACATTATTTGGGAACATTCTTACGACCATTTGTCGAGGCAATTTTCCGATACAAACATAAAGAAATATTGCGTCTTACATTATTGTTAGGGCATGTCCGTTATAACACATAAAAAGTTAACAAGACGGTCAATGACGCGTAACTATATGACAAGACGGGTCGGATTCTCTTTACAGAAATGTAGGCTGTTGAAATGTTAGCTATATTGGCAAGTTAAAAATAAGCTTAACAAGAATGAATTCTTATTTATAAAGAACTTCATTACATCGACTGATATTACAGTGTGTATTTCTGTTGCCACTATAAGGGTGCGTCCCCATCTGACGTCGTCTCATTCGTCAGATGTAGACGCATCTTAACAAAAATAATTTAAAGAATATATTTTTTTATATATGTCCCTTTTCTCTTATATAATATCTTGTATGATGAAGGGAATCCTCCATTTGCGAGCCCGACTTGTGTTTTACCGGAAGTTTTGTAACAGCCAAGGTTAATTCATTTTGAGTGTTAACTGAAAAGAACCACAACATTGTGTACCTATATGACGAGCCTCTTGATCTAGTGGTTAGTGACCCTGACTGCTATACCGGAGGTAGAGGGTTCGATTTTCACCCGGAAAATTCTTTGTGTGATGAGCACGATCATTTTTTCTGTGTCTGGGTGTAATTTATCTATAATAAATATATAAGTATGTTTATCAGTTGTCTGGTTACCATAACACAAGCTCTGCTTAGCTTGGGATCAGATAACCGTGTGTGAGTCGTCCTGGAATATTATTATATATATATTTTACAAAGTTAAGTATTAAAGTATAGATTTGTTTGTGAAAATGGTTTTACTAAACATTACAAACCTTCTAGGTAAGTGAGATACAGTACTTACATAAGGGGAGAGCCCTTATATAAGTTCAGTATTATATAAGGGCTCTCCCTGTATTAATAGTAATAACACTAACTTTTTACCCTTCGTCTATAGTTTTCCTTTTGCTATAGTACATTTTTCTTCGTACCTAACTAAGTACGTATGTCTCGCTAAGGGTCGTCTCAACACATATGGGGTCGATCGTTACATTTATCTTACCGCAGTGTCATGTACCTAACTATTTGTATCTAGCCTTTTTCTATCTTACAACATATTGTTTTAAACGTTAAGAGTTTGTGTATTTCGGTTAAAACAAGATTTGAATAACGATGAATATCAGTGATAAAAATCTGCTTATTACTAATATTATATTGTATTTTAAAATAATATAAAAAACTTAGCATTTGGCTAAGTTTTTTATATTATTTTAGTAGTACACTAAAAATATAAAAATTATAAACTAAATAAAAAATATACCAATGCCCACTCACATAGCACACTCCCAGTCAACAGCGATGTGGATGAATTTTTTGATGCCTTATTTTAGTTTTTAGGTTATACTTTATTTAATTTATATTATTTACTCCGAAGACACCCTTGATAGCACCGCATTGTGAGAAACCCTAGAGATGAAATGCTAAAATGGACAATCACATGCAGCACCATCGCCAATTCATAAAAAAAAAACTATGATTAGCTTACATAAAAACTGGATATAAAGACTACTTTTTAAGTAGACCCGTAGATTATCTTCGTGTGAAACCCAAATTTCGCGCTCTCGTCTACATTACATTGGCTATTTACTTAATAGATAACGGACGCAGGTAAATGACGATACGCCTTGCTATTCATATTATTATGATATATATATCCCACATTAGAGGGGTTAACCTTACTATGGAATTTAGGAAGGTTCACTATGGGTTCGCTACGGTTTCGTAATGACACGATAATATACACCTGATTTTATTTTTTCGTAGGATTTTTTGTTTGATTGAACTAATTGCTCATTACTTTTAACATAAATATTGAAAGAAGGTAGAAATTTGTTTTTGCGCATCTTCGAAATGACTACTGATATTACTATCACGAAAAGGTTTTAGTTAAAAACTGATGACATATATCTATTTACTCGTTGCGCGTCAGGCCCAAATGATTGGTAGAAAATACTTATTAATAATATAAAAGCTTATTTTAACTTATCTATTACACATATTTAAAATCATAATTCAAACTAAAAATTCACCTCCTAGGTCCAATCTCATTTCAATCTTTACATCTCCAATAAACATTAAACTACAACCTCATCAAAACCAGACCAACAATTAGTAACTCCATTAATTTATAAGCGAACCCTAACTGATTGGGTTCATTTAAACCTCGCACCTTAACCGAAGTCTAACTAATGAGTTCACCCCATTAGTTAGGGCGAACTATTGTGGACGGTTGAATTAAGCCTCCCACAATGCCATTCATTCTTACTATTGTGCTAAAATGGGAGACGTAACCGCGAAATAGTTGGGCTGGACGGAGCTTCAATGTTATAGTACTTGACTCCTTTGTGTGTGTGAAAGGTTTTGAGTTATAAAATGGTAAAAAAGAATAAAATTTATTTGAAATTCTAAAATTAAGTTTTTAACTGCAAAGACTTTGCTCTTCAGTGAGACAATCACGGTTGTGAATATAATTTAAAAAAACCGGCCAAGTGCGAGTCGGACTCGCGCATTAGGGGTTCCGTACCACCATCAGAAAGAAGAGCTTTAAAATTACACAAAACATGATAAGATGCTTCTAATACGAAACGCCTGGGAAAAGAGTAGGTAAATTATTTTATTCTTTGAGTAACATTTATCTACTTCTTATATCTTTATTTTTCTAAAATACATATTGACAATTTAAATAAAACTACAGAGCTGAATAAACACAAACACTCGATTTATGTTTCAAATTATACACATTTCAGAAACAAATAAAATCTTAAGTAAAATTAAAACTTTATAAACTACAAACTTACCAGATGGTAAAGTTTAAGAATAACGGAACAATGCACCGAGCGGCTTACTTCGAATATCTTTACTTTATGGATGACCACCGGAGGTATTGCTACTGGATATGACATATATAATTTCTTCTTTGTTTTGAAGAGTTAAATGGAAATGTAGCGTTGTGGATTCGGAGGGTAAAGTACATAAAAGTTTTTGAAATTTCTGCGTGTTGGTATGTGAGATTATGTTTTTTAGAAGGTTCTCTAAAATTACTGTCTAACCATTGAATGTACCTAGTAGTCGTAGCTTTTCCACGATTTTTTGACAATCTTAATAAACCGGTTATAACACCAGTCCATTCCTTGACGTTTAAATTTGCGGTAATATGATAATAATAATATATCCTGCAAAATAAATCTTAGTTTGAGAGCCAAACTCTAATTAAGGCCAAATTTTCAATATTTTAACGTGATTCAAAATAAACAAACTTCTACACAGCACTATTTTAATCAATTTAATATTGAATACCTTTTACTCAATTTTAGGCTAAATGAAACACAAATCCAGTGCTTTCAAAATTCAAAGCGTCAAAGACGTTCTGTATAGACTAGTAGCAAACTCGTACCAGTCTACAAGTTTCTGAAAGATTCCAATCTTGATTAAGAAAGACCCCGTCACTACCTAAAAGACAAATTGACTGAAGTTTTTCACAGTTTTCATATACCTTACGCCTTAATTAATGTTCAGTAACTGGATAAGTAGCTAAATTGAGGTTCTTGCAAGATAGGATTTTAGAAAACTCGTCTGGAAGGATATGGGGAAGGCCTTTGCCCCGCATTGTGACATTCTTCTTTGACGTGCTAATGTTAAATACCGTAATAAAAATAATATAAGTATATTTTTGTAATATCAGCCGGACTGAGTGTGTCACATAAATTGAGAGCGCTGTAGCTGGTACCCTGGTAGCTAACAAAAAGAGCTCACAGCCAGTTTAGGTTGTTTAACTTTTATTAAACTACGTATAATTTACTCACAAAATCTTTAGACCTTTTTTGTGTGACTTCATTTCCCCCATGGATTAGAAAATGCACTTCCAAGTAAATATTTTGTCGCGTAAAATACCTTATTATGCCTTATATCTAGCTATAATCTAATAACATCAACCTACACTCTATCGACCTGGCTTCAGTACAGCTAAGGTTTTAAAATTAAAGCCTACTACCGACGGTAGCCTGTAACATTTTAAATGTTATTTTCCTTTATTTTTCATTGTAATATATCACTTAATTTAAAAAACGGTGAGCCAATTTACAATAGACAATGGCGTAAAGAAACAAAATTAATAGTCGTTAAACTAATGATCATTTTTACATAGGTTTACTTAACAGATGTTACCTATCTTAGTCCAGATGAAAGATAAACAATATTTGTAAATATTTTTTTGAGTTTCCTTTTATGTGACCTACTGCTGGGCAAAGATCTTACCCAATTCGCTTCCGGCTCTTCTGACTGGAGCCGCCATCCACCAATCCGGCAAATAGCGATCAATGTCATCGCGTCTGTTTATACAAACATTGTGAAAAATGCATCAGATAGGTGCACAATTTTTAAATAGAACTGACTTCCTTTCCGTTCAATTCTGATACTATTCAAATGTTAATAGTTCCAAAATACTTCAAGATGTTATCAAAGAATCAAAACCGTAATAAGTAACCCGATCCTAATTAATTACTCTAATTACTTGTTACATAATCTTCTAAGTATCCATTTTAGGATTAAATTAATGACTTACTTAATTTTAATCTTCGTTGAGATCGGGGTAGGGTCCACAGGTTAGATATTCTAATATGGTGTATTTGAAGATTAAAATTACATAGTTAAGTAAAATTGTTTTACACATTAGATATTTGATGAACTTAGCTAGTTGCAAACGATTCACTTTATATCTATAATTAGCACAAAGTAAGCACTCTATATTTAAGACCTATGTCAAATCTTTGTGTGATGAGCATGATAATCTTCTCATAAAATTCTCGTGTCACAATGTTAGTTAACATACTCCTCCGAAACGGCTTGACCGATTTTTATTAAATTTTATATGCATATTCAGTAGGTCTGAGAATCGGCTACTACCTATTTTTCATACCCCTAAGTGGTAGTAGGTAGGAAGTAGGCAGGTGCTAGGTAGAAAAAATTGCATTGCAACGCATGCCGTACAGCTAGTTTATCTATAATATGTATTTATATTTTTAGAAATACAGATATAAGCATGTTTATCAGTTGTGTATTTACCATAGCAAAGGCTTTGCCAATAATTAATTAATTAATGTATAAGTTTAGGATCAGATGGCCGTGTGTGAGTTGTCCCCAGGAAATAAATAATATTGTTATTTAACACCTTTTCTATATATTTTATCAGAATTTAGATCTTCAATAGTTTAATTATGACAAGGAAACAAGCAGACTGAACAAATGGTAATTACTATTTTTCTCCAGCGCTCTTTGAAGTATTTTTATGGAACAGTAACTCTTCTAGCATAATAATTTGCAGCTGCTGCTCTAAAGCCACAAATATTAAGAGAGATTACTCGAAATACTAAAAGTCGTCTTGCAGACTTTATCTTTAATTAAATTTGAAACTGGCCTAGTATTTGTAAATTATTTTAAAGTTTCCAGTTTTGTTGCCTTATCAATTTTCCTATCAAAGTTCCAATTTACTTGACTTCATATTAAGTCACATAGTTTTTAACAGGATTAAAGAAATAGCCTGAGAAGTTTTAGAAACTATGAAGTTGAAAATACCTCTATAAAAAATATTAACAACTTTAATCATTTAATGTAATAAATGTTTATTAACAGCAATTGACTAAAAAGGTTTCATTAACGGGGCTTCAGTCTGAAAATTAGAAAGAAACATTCACTATAGCAAATAAAACACTTCATTTCTTGAGTTACATTTAGAAAACATTTTAAGAAAAACAAAAAAAAAAAAAACACTTCTCCTAGCACCAAAAGACTTAATACTACAAAAACCTTTAAGTACTGAAATACAAGAATTAGGTGAAGAAAGAACACTTAATATATTTTCTAGTCTACTCCGTTTTACAAAAAAACACATGACATGTACTAACCTTTTTTAAATAGCTGAAGAAAATGTCTATTTAATTTAGTTGTAAAAGGCAGTTGTATTTATTTAATGAATTTCAGCATCAAACTAAATGGCTTGAAATATGTTTTATGAGAAGTATTTTTTCTGTTAGTGAAATAGTTGAGTATTCAGGCTACCTCTAAAATAGGCACATCACGTAGAGCCTTCTTGTTTGGAAACCTTTTTCACTTATGCTATTACGTATAAACGTTTAGCTTTTTAAATATATTTTGTTTTTTCTTTAAAACTAGGTATATGTACCGTAGATGAAAAAGAGAGACTTTGAAAATAGAGAGAGTTTGAAAAAAAAAAGTATTTTTAAAGAATCCAACAAAGATATGTTGTTCCGATTTGAGAAATTATCAGTAACTAGAAGAGGTAAGTTGAAGATCGTGCTCAGTGGTGTGCCATATGAGAGGCACATGCCCAGCAGTGCACTTAAAAGGGCTGATGATGATGATGAAACTTTCGTAGCGTTAATAATATCAACAAGAAAATATCAATCTTTCTATTGTTTATCTTTGAATATTAAATCTCTGGTAGTTGTTTTGCTTTTTTATTAAATACACCCATTCACAATCCCACATCCCAAAATTGTAATCCAACCAATCATCACACGCCATTTCCCTAATATCCCTCAATTCACACAAATTACTAGACAGAAAAATGTCAAAAAAGAAAAGAGCAATTTCTACACATAAGACCCACAAATCCGAAGGTCCAAAGCCAATAAGAATACAGTCACAATATTTTATCGTATAATAACGAGTGGATATTTGAGTCACATTTTTATTCGGATATACTTCGCCTAGGGGTTTTCGGAGGCCTTATATTATTATTGTATTGTATGACACACCTGTATTCCCGGAAGGGGTTGGCAGAAGTCTGTTGTTTATTTACCTATATGTTTTTTTCTTAGTTAAAAGACATATGATACGTAAGGAACAAGGTACGAATATCGTCTTTCAAGTGTTGCCAGAAATTAGTTTCTTTTTTATCTGTAACTAAATAAAAGTAGTAAAATCTAAACTTTCTGTTCTCCGTCTGCAAACAATTTTGTTACTGTTAATATTTTTAAATAAAAATTCTAGTGAAAAAGCTGTCTTGTGTCACTTTTGAAAATGAATTATTTAAAAACAGACGAAAAATAGATAATTGAGACCCTTTCAGTTCTAAGCGCCTGAAGAAAAATGTACACTATTTAAACTTAAGTTGGTCTTAAACTGTACAGCGAAGATAGATTATCTACAATTTCACACCATTACGAGCCTGTCATTCACTCACTGGAATTTGCCATTACTTCAACATATGAGCTTTTTTGTCTAATGTAGTCTGAAATATCTCACAAATCCAGTTATTTTCTCTCGTCTAAATTGCAGATAATACTAGTAATAATACTTAAGTGCGCTTACTATGAGCTCTTAAAAGCTGCTATGGCTAGGGCTGTTATGGATGTGGAAACGAGACGCCATTATGCGCAGTGTAGGGCGCCATCTTGCTCCCACTACGGCGACACTCGACAGTCATGTAAGAGTTTATGGTACAGGTAAAGTTTCTGATATTAAGTAACAAGATTACTAAACTCGAGCACTTACTAAAAGCTTCGTATTTTTATCTTACCTTTTATATGAAATCACTTTGGGACAAACTTGAGGCAATTGCTAGCACTGTTCTGTATGTCTACTTTTTTATTAAAGTTATTGAACTGTATTTTTGTGGTCCTTCGAGACTGGAGCGATATGAACCATCATCTCGGAACACTATTTTCTAGTTAGCTTTCCTATATTTTTATGAACAAAAAATACCCGTCGATCATATAAGAAATCACTATTTTTATTTGTGTAAATTTTTCGAAAAACATAAAATACTCATCTGAGTAAAATATAAAAAATATGAGGATATTATTATTATGCTCATATTATTTTGGTCAACAAAATAGTTTTGATCTTCACCTTACAATTTACATGCAATTATATTCAGTCACACCCCACATGACATCCTTAGATTAAATTCTTTACAAAACTGTAAAACCACTATATTTTTTCATTCATCCATTCTATTCCTTATCTTCAGCAACAACTCTACTAAAACATTCCTCAGTACCAATTCCCCAACTATTTTTACTCGTCCGTTTATCACTGTAATTCGGCAAGTTAACGATCTGCCCGTAATTGGTGAGATTACTCCGTGGCTCTCGCTAATACTGGTGCTTAAGACGAACTTCTCGAATATTCCACAAGCCTTGTCTTTTAACTGTTTGGATTGTGAGCGATTGTCAGCTGTTATTAATTTCAGTGCAGAATGGTTTTGTAAATTGAGTATTTATGAAGAAATGATGAAATGGATTAATTTTGTTTGATTTACACGTTATGTATGATTACGAATTTAAATATTTAAATCATATGGCATAGTTTTTAGCAGAGCCTGAATATTCTAAAGCATGTTTTTTACCTGTAACAAAATAAAATAGTGTCAGTATGGGCTGTTCTGATATATATAAATTATTGTCAGTACAGGTTGTTTTAATAAATATTTGATGGTGTTTAAACCTTATTTAATACATAATTCTCTTAGATACAGTAAATTCTAAATATTCCATTAAAAATCTATTCTAAATAGCTACGCCTAGTCTCAATAATTTACCAAGTATTTTCATATTCGATTACTGCCGTATCTAACGATCTTTTAGTAATTGGTTGGCGTTTTAGATTACTTGGCGGCTCTAGCTAATACTGCCTGTGTTTTGGTCCTTCGAGACTAAATATATAGCTAGTGTATGTTTTATGAGTAGTTATAATTTGAGTGGATTTTGTATCGATAGTAATAAATAAAGTTAATGAATAACGGATAAGGGTATTAATGTAATAGAATATTGACTTGATAGGTCAGTTTGCAAAGGTTTATTTAACTATTTTGATTTATTGTAAAGATTATTACAACAATTGACGACCTCCGTGGTCGAGTGGCGTACGCACCGGTTTTCAAGGTGTCGCCAGCTCTGAGGTCCCGGGTTCGATCCCCGGACGGGTCAATGTAGAAAAAAAAAACACTTTTCTATATTGTCCCGGGTCTGGGTGTTTGTGGTACCTTCGTTGTTTCTGAATTCCATAAAACAAGTGCTTTAGCAACTTACTTTGGGTTCAGAGCAATTATGTGATGTTGTCCGCATTTATTATTTATTATTATTATTAATTACATACACAAAATGTTTAATTTCAAGAGCTATTAAAATATATTTTGTAACAATTATGGTTTTCCTGTGTAACACCAAAAGACATACCTACATAATAGCATATATTTTTCATCATAACATTGTATTAAATAAACAATATTTACCCAAAATTACACTTAATTTTAAATAACCAATCTCTTCCAGACTCGTCATTAATAATTCACGATTTAATCAAGACAAATCAACTGCAAAAACGACCAAAATTACTTTTTCTCTTTAAATTTAAATCCGTAAGTCATACCTTTGATGGCCGGGGGTCTAACGAGACAGACTTCATTAATCAACCGTTCATAATTACCGAAAAAAGCTGAATAACTTCAAAAGGAACGATTAATCTTTCGAACTACTGAGTAGCTTGGAAAATAGCGTTATCTCTCTCTAACTAATTAAATATAATGAGTATGAAAAATGAAATAATGTAGTCATCTTGTTTATTTCATTACAACAAGTAAAATAATTTATTAAGACTAAACATTATGTTATGTAAAGCATAATAATTTGCTGTGCAAACATGGTATAACAAAAATGCGAAATATTTTACTATGTTAAAAAAACATCGTTTTTTTTCAAACCTTAAACAACGAATAATAATATGAATAATTTGAGAGTGTATACTATGTACCTAGTAGAAAAGCATGTATACTGGAGGATTTAGTAAAAGCGTCACTATATTTGTACATACTTTCTTAAGCTGTTGGGTTCGGCTCCCAGTCTCACTGGATACAGATGAAGCCCTATTTTACGGACTGGACGCTGACAGATTTATGTAGACTGGAAGCCGACCCCAACATAACTCTGGAAGAGGCTAGAAAAAGATGTGGACAAGCTACTTTGAAAAAAAAAAACTACAACAGTACAGTAGAGTTGTAGCAGCTGTAGTTTTAGATCCTGGCTTAGAAGAATTGCAAAGAAGTTTTTCGGGTTTGTTCCGAAATAGTTGATTGCCCATAAATGTAAAAAGGAGACAGCAATATTCATGGGAAAAAAATGTTTAAATCGATCCTCAATTGCCGTAGATATCGTGCAACTTACATTCCAAACATACACACAAATGAAGAGCCTCCTCTGTTTAAAGACCGTTAAAAACAGTCAGTCTCCATCAAATTTCCAAAATTCATGCAAAATGAACAAGCAAGTCCCACAGGCAATCACTATACAGAATGCATCATCCACCTGTTTAATAAGACGCCTGCAGTAATCTGTAACACCGGTGGTTATGTAAATCCCCCGTCGGGAGTGCATTGCGGTGCACTTGTTCAATAATGCAGGTTTTTCAGAACTAGTAGCGGTATATATAATATGGATGAACGCTAGCAGCATGTTCAATTTTGTACGGATTGAAGGAAATTGGGATACGTTTTTGATCCTTTGGTAGAAAATTGTTACCGTTACTGTGACGTCAGACTTATTCTTAGGTATATTGATATTTATCAAGAGTAGGTATATTAATTGGTCATTGGCAGGAAGAAGCAAAAGACTGGGGCCATTCAAGATAATGGAGGGAGGCCTTTGTCCAGCCGTGGGACAATTAAGGCTAAATCTAATAATGATAAGGTATATTAAGAGCTATTAAAATTAGTATAATTTAGTAACATTTACCTCGAAAACTGTCATGAAAGATAATTCTCAAGATTTTCTTAAATGTCGCTACTTCACCTTCGCCTTAAAGTGACAGAGACTACATGATAATTAACGATGGCTTTAATCTGATTGAAGTTTCAGCATTCTGCTAACAAACTATAATTGTATTTAACTAAGTATTATAAAATCATATTAAATTAATCTGCTTTAATGTGACACACAAATGCTCATATTAATTGAATGATTTAACGCATTTTATTTCACTGAACATAACATAACATATCATCACGCCTGTATCCCCGAAGGGTTAGGCAGAGGTGTACCAATGTACACCCACAGTTCGCCGGTAGGTTTAGGTCCCATGTAATAGGGGGCGAGCCTATTGCCACTAACCGGGCACTAATCCAAACTCCGACCTGCTACTGTGAATTTCATAGAAAAACCCAATAACACCTTGGTCGACTTGAGAATCGAACCCAAGACCTCTAGCGTAGCAGTCGCGCTTAGCGCCACTAGGCCAACGAGGCAGTCTGAACTGACAAACTGAACAACACTGAACCACTAATTAATTATTAAAAGATTCAAATGCATTGTGGTTATGTGATTATATTGCTAAATAATGCAGGTTTTTCAGATAAAACGGTAAGCTAAATCTGTGTAAGTTTCGATATAGGATCATACGGATTGGCGATCATACGGCCGTCTTGACCCGGATTGCAGTTTCGTATTTGGACCTTTGATACAAAATATATGATTTAAAAACATAAGAAAACTCCACTTTGATCAGGAACGGGAGAATTTTTCAAAACTACTCAACTTTGCTCTAATACAAGAACAAACAAAGACTAAAATTAAATCTTATATAAATAAATAAAACTAACACGCGTCAAAAAACTCATCGTCATCCTTGTCAAAACGTGCCCAGAAGGCTGGCAGCATTGCCACGTTGAATGGCTATGCCGATTCTCCGTGCAAGGAACAAACCAGCTCTCTGATCACGAGTAGAGTCTACCAAACGTTTTGACAGTTCTTTAAAAAGATTTCGTGCACTAGGACCCCATGACCCGAGCGTTTCAACCCCAAACGGCTCGAAAATATAATTACCTATTAGGTTATTATACTTTCGCCGTTTTAGGGTCTCCGCAGCTCCAGCAGCAGCGCCAGGAGAGGCCGCCGAACTTAAAACGTGGGATGGCGCTTGCTCTGCTATTCAATGTTCTAAATAAAAACTTTATATTATCTCTTAAGATAAAGTTTTAATAAGCTCAATAGGTTGGTATTGCAATATCAAACGTCATTGGAATTTCTGTATCGGTTTCTTTTAGTTATGATACCTTTTAGCTTAAGTTTATAATAAAAAATCAATGATTCCAGCCTATAAACGTCTCACTGCTGGGCACAGGCCTCTTCCCATATAGAGAAGGCACGAGCATTGATCACCACGCTTGCTCAATTGCGGATTGGCGATTTCAGATCCCAATTAAAGGTTATTAGAATTAAAATCTATATTGTGTAGCTTTCCATGGACCACTTTAAATAAACCAAGTTCATGTATTATTTACTCGACCGTATCTTGTTACTATCATTTAATTTTGTTCGTTTTCTTGATTTTTTATTATTATTTTTACCCAATGCAGAACTTCTGATTTATGTTTTTGACCCTGTATTCGTAAATCGTAAGTTTATTACTGTACTTTTGTGAGACCTGACAATAATTAGGTATTATAGAAAAATCTATGTATAAAACAAGAGGTCTGAGAAATACATTGCCAACCTTGTTTTTTTGTGCCTGTAAGCAAATGTACTCGTAGTTTCAAACAAACAGTTACATACAAAACTCTTACAAACAAATGACTGTACATTGCTGGCCTATATACATAAAACGAGAGGATCCTTTTAAATAAATCTCATTCGCTCCAAGTCACGCACTTTAATTTATCTACTCAGACAGCAAGAATGGGTATTGGCTGCAAATGGTTGTATTTTGTGAAAGGAATCAGACTCATTGTACGAGTAATAGGCGAACAGTCCATCAATGCCGTATTGTTACTTACAGCCTTCGATCAAGATTCTAGAAAGTTAAGTAGATACGTGTAACGTTTGAAGACCATAGTCTGAGATTTAATTTAATTTTTATACATAAAAGTGTTATTTATCTGTATTCAGAATAAGATTGATATGTAATTTTTTTGCTAGAGGTATCGTGTAACAAACATACAAAAAGAACTTACCGTCGATTTAAAAACCTCCTCGTTTTGAAGTTGGTTAAAAGATTTAGGACACACGCATGCTTAAAATAAAAACATATGATCAATTATTATTATTTGATAATATTAACATTTTATCAAGCTATTTCAATATATCTCATATCATGAAAATAAGCCAAGTACACACTTTCTCCGATCCGTCATTTTGTAAAGAATATTTAAACTTTTAATTGGCATGAAGTTAATAAAGACTGATTTGTGATGTTATTTGAAGTAGAAAGAAGGCAATTAAGTAAGTTCATGACGTCTATTACTCAGTTATTTAGTTTTAAATACAATTTTGGGTGCCTATAGGTACCTACTAAAATATTATTGATATTTCTCTTTGAAACGAAACGAACAAATTCTATTTGGAACGTGTCAATCCAGCTGTGGAAAGTTAGTGGAAGACCTCGTTAATAAACTTTATTTTCTTGAGGTATAAATACAGACATGACGAGAAGTATGGATAAATACAACTAGACCATACATTGCTACAAACTCAAATGGTTGGGAACAGGGTAGGGAAAACTAGAAATAAAACAATACTACTTCTGCCTTACCTAGGTACCTATTTTTGTAACTCCCAAAACTCCAAAAATATGAACATATTAAATGTCGTATTTCAAACGACAGGGACCGTTTATCGTTTAAAATATTTAACGAAAAAACCAGGTGTAACAAACAACGTATACAGCCTTACACATAATGCGTCACAGATTATTCTTTATACCGTTAAACACGCGAAAAATAAGGCGACTAAGTACAGTAACGGACGGAGACAAAGAGCCTGTGATAAGTATGTGAAGACAGATGAAAATACTCCGTGATTCCCTTAGAGGATAGATAAGAAACTATAGAGTGCATATATCAGAGTATGAACCGTAAGCACTAGTATGAACTGCATTCTTTGTAAAAATTGTGTGAAAACAAAGTGCGCCGTTTTCATAAAACACTCACAAAAAATATAGAGTGTAATAACTTAAATCAGTAAACGAATGTACTTCATACAGCCAAACATTTGCTCGCGCTCGGCACAATCGGCTTTAGCAATGCGGGCACTCTATATTTTTTATTTTATTTACTCTAAGGTTCTGCTCGTATCCAGCCTAAACGTGAGGTATTTATGACGTAATATGTCTGCTTTGTTGACCGAATAACGTTGTGTGGGTGTGATGTGCTTTTGTTTTTAGGGTATAGGTACCTATCAACCTTTTTGGATTGTGGGTTTAAAAAGAGATTACGTAGGTGAACTTTTTGATACTGCTACGGATTTGGTAGCCCAGCGACAAGTTTAAAAGGAGAGATGTATTGAACGTATCGGAAAAAAACATCGTATTTGTATTATTTCATATGAATTATCAAATATAAAAAAAGTAGTCATTACTTTGAATAGCACTTGGGGAATGCGAGAACTGTACTCTGTTTAGGAATATTGCAAGTTACAAAATACGTTGAAAATGATTAAAGTATGTAAGCCTTACCACACAAGTCAACAACTACAAATTACTTCTAACTCAAACATGAGCATCTTTTAAACTAAACATTAAACATCAAAATTCTACAACAACACGAGAATAGAATAGAACACACGTATACAGGGTGTTAAGAAAATCCTGTCCGATCCGTGAAGGTGTTGTTAGGTATCGACATCTGATTACAAAAAATGGAAAAAAAAAATAATTATAACCTAAAAATTTTTTTTTTTCTCAAAAACGTGAGAGAGATTATCGGCGTCGTCACAGGCGCTGCCAAATGATCGAAGAAAGGCCTCCAAAAATTCCGACGAAAATAGTGTTGTGATCTTTGATTTAATCGCATATTTATGGAAAAAAGTGGTTATTTCAAAGTTAATTATTATTGTTACTATCATGAATATTTCAAATTTAATATTTTATTTGGGCTTGTGATTGTGAAGCCTATAACACCCTTTCGGGTTGGACAGGGTTTTCTTAAAACCCTGTATAAAGAAATTCTCACCTTCGAAGGTATTTCTCAGCCCCTGAAGCATTAAATATTGATGGCAATCCGCTTACGAGGCTTCGACTCATGACGCCTTGACTATAAGAGTCTGTAAACAGATAAGGAAGGGAAAATATTCGAATGTTTTTATTGCTCTTGACTAACTTTGAGTGATATGAGTGTTTGTGTTGATAGTTTGTAAATAATCGTAAATTATGCATAACATGTTTTTTTGTGTTTCTTCAGAAATATTAGCTATACATCAGTATCAGAGCATCATAGGTATAATATAATCTGCTATCCCAAAAACCAACATAGAATTTCGAGAAAATCTAATATCCCTTAGAAGTCAACTCTGAATTTTACGTTCGTTTTCATGAATTTCATATTTTTTGCATTATTTGAACAACTAATCCTTCGACATAAAGCTTAAAGTAAAATAATAAAGCATAAGAGCCTAAGTTATGCTTTATAATAATTAATAAATAATAAATAAATGCGGACAACATCACATACCTTGTTCTGAACCCAAAGTAAGTTGCTAAAGCACTTGCTTGTTGTATAATTGTCCTAGACAATTTCAGGAATACGGTACTTACCCAAATTTGGTGACCAATACTTACGAAATTCGATAACGTAGTTAAACTTATTGTATTAAAATAAAGTAAATTAAATAAAAAAAAGAGATCTACAAAAACTCCAATACTATTCAGACCACGTAGAGATTTTATCGTCTGTACTGAGAGGACAATTTTACATCGGTGAGATTTTCATGATAGTATTTAGCCATTTTCTCCCTTTTCACTATACTTAGGTGACTACGTGCTTGGACTTCTATTATTAAAATAATATATAGATCGATGATTGGTCTCAGATAGTAGGCAAAATTATTGAAAAAGTTGTAACTGGCCCTATATTTATGTGGCTACAATCATGCTGAATATTATTTTAATCTCATTTTCTTATTTGAATTTAGAACATTAAAACATCTGTTTTATTATTTATTACAGCCTCTTTGATACGTACATGAAAATGATAAAGCTAGAACAAACTTTGAAGCACTCTGTAGACATAGTTTTGATTTCATTAAGTTTGATAACAAAGATTGCTTAGTGGTCGAGAAGTTTACGTGTAATCATTTTATTAGCACAAAATATATCATGCTTGTGTATTTAAAACGAACACTCATTCATAAACTTAATATATTGCTTATTCTTTCGTTCTTTGGTTCATTAATTTGTGCATTAACTACGTAGTAAATAATAAGATTTTATGATGATTACAATGTGTAATATTTTTTTTTACTTTAAATGATGTTATTATTAAAACGTTTACCATAAAAGGCAGTGCTGTTCAACCATGTCAATACTTACAAAATCACAATTGTACATGGCTAAGTAAACGAAGCGAAAACCTTCAAAACTTTGTTTGACCTGAAACACTTCATTTGCTTTTCAGATCACGAAAACAATGAAGTAGAAAACACTTGTCATTTTCACTTATTTAGGTCAAATTTCATCAAAACCCAAGTCAAGTCGACTAGACCGATATTAACGCTTATTAAGACCAAGTGCCTTGAAAACATTCATTACAGCAATCAAGTTTTATTACCTAGACCAATGTTTTCATTTGTAAACGACATTAGAACCATTACAGAAAACATTTCAGTAAGTAATTCTGAGAAATAATTACCGTTATTTTGCCTTTCATAGGTAATGTTTATTTAGATGGCAATAAATGTTAAGGTATTAATTGAATTAGGATCTAAACAAGAACGTTTTCTAGATAGTGTTTTGTTCAAGATTCTTGATGAATCCATAACCATTTATAAAAGCGATAGTACTCGGTCTATTACGCTTGCACATCTAAACAGCTGTAGGTTAGGAATATATATTTTTTATTTTTTCTATATATTTCTGTGGGTAAAATACTTTTTACGCATATGTTTAAGAGTAGATTTTACAACGCCAGATAATTTTGATCCTGAGATTTTTTTTAATCTGATTTGAATCTGTCAGACATGAATTTTATAACTCGAAAAAAAAAATTGGCATTGAAGAATTCGGCATAAAATGGATATCAATTACTTAACTAAAACGTATAATTATATTATTGTAGTCTGCCCAATTATGACATTCTGACATAAATGCCTTATATTTTTATTCAGGTACCTATTTTCAAACACATTAACCAGCCTTTCTGGCCCACTTCTAATCTATACTTATAATAAATCTGTAGAAAAAATAAATGGCGGGGGATGTTACTAGACCGACACCGAACCCAAAAGTGTGATTTTTTTTTTTTTGTCCGTCTTTCTGTTTGTTCAGGTATCACGCAAAAACTACCGGTTCGATTACGATGAAACTTGGTATAATTATTGGGTAGTTTTTATCCCGGAAAAGTATAAACAATCAAAAACAAACTTAATTTTGGGGTTAAAAACTCATTGATAAGTTTCGTCATCCACGCGAACGAAGTCGCAAGTCTACAATAAAACTGTCTTCAAATAATGTCTGTAATCTTGTCGGTCCTATAAAAAAAGGTTTTTAGTGTATTTGTGCGCAAGTCACGAACTGACCCACTATAAGGCGGCAATTGAAGTCTTTAGGATGGTGTTAAAATATAGTGCCAATAACGTTATGATTTTAGTTATATTCGTAATGTTTTCACGATTATAAGGCTTTTATCACGGCGTTATACTGTTACTGAGGTCTTAAAATATGCTATGTTAGGTTTAAGAATGATTTTTGTTACAATTTCGTTCCGTTTTGCGTTTGGACTGTCGTTTTCTGATTTTGTATGTTTTAATCGAAAAGTAATATCTATAATAGTTATTTGAGATCAAATTGCCACCTTTATGTATTAGTAAGAGATTAGGTGTGTGGACATAACATTATGATACAGATATCACACCTGTTTGTTGTCAACTTACTGTACATACTGTCAACTAATTAACATGATAGCATAAAGTAGATGCATTACTATTAGCTTTATACTTCAGGGCAGCTATATTCTTACTTCAATATCATCTTCCGAGCCTTTTCCCAACTATGTTGAGGTCGGCTACCAGTTTTACCGGATTCAGCTGAATACCGTATTTTACATGAAGCGACTGCCTATCTGACCTCCACAACCCATTAAATTTTACCTACTGGGTAATCCAGTATCCCATAGTAAGACTGGTTGTCAGAATTGACTTAACGACTGTCAAAGATCAACGTATGACAATCGGGAGGGGTCTCGGTATGTTAAGAAAACGGTCACCCATCCACGGACCAACCGCGGCGATTAACCTGTATTATCGGTCAAAACGTGCGGCTTACACTTAGCCACGAGTCCCTCCATATTCCATCCTCTCCTCCATATTCTTACTTCAATATATAGGTATTATATTCACAAAATACAAACTCACAACCCTTTTGTACTAGTAAAATGAGAATAAATTTTAAAATTAATTATTATCCCCATGTTTACAATAACTGAAACGTTAGAAGTCCCTGAAAACTTCCAGTTAACCTTGTTGTTAATTCATGTACGACATTTTATTTGCTATGCGTCACAATATGAATGCCCAAGGTTCCTTTTATTGCAGACCTTGTGTGTTATGAGAATTGCCAAGTTGGTAGTATTATTGGATTTAAAGTTCATGTATGTGCCTATTTTTGTTTTATTTCTTCCGTTTTAAACTTATGTTTAGTATTGTTGTAATACTTTTGAAGGCTAGTTTTGGAGCTCGCAATAAAAAAAAAGGTGTATTGTGATAAAAGAGTTTTATTAAATAGTTGTTCATACCTTGACACAATTTATTTGTTCCTTACAAACCAAGACTTTGAGTAATTATAATTCTAACTATGAACTAAAATAACACGTTGAGTTCCTTCAATAGTAAAGATTACACAATTATTAAACTAATTGACAAATTAAGTTAAAAATATTATAACCAAAGTATTGGTAAGGAGAAAATCTAACATAGGCATTTAACAGAATCGATTTTCATTTAAACCGAAAAATCCAGTGTAGGTAAATAAAATTATCTAGAATTTCTCTTATCACTTAAGAATATTTTAGGAAGGCTGATTACGTATTCTATATTCCTTAGAAATATTCACAAAGCTTAGTAATTTCCTTTAAGATTTTTCCACGAATCTTAGTCAACTGTATTATTTATTAGTATTTCTGAGGATTTAATCTCTTTGAACCTAAAAGATAATCTTTTAGATACACTATGAATACATTACATTCAAGATTTATTCTCCTTAACGTCTATATTCATTTTTACATGCCTTGTTTTCTGTAGGTATTATAAAGTACCTACCGAGTTCAAGTATAGGTATATATTTTTGTTCCATAAACATTGTCACTGCCTACTCACCGTTTGAAGGGTTTATTTTTGAGAACTTATTTTCTCACTTTTTTTGCCATTTGTTTCGACCATCAGAACACAACTATCTCATACCTAAAATCAACACTCTTACAATCAACCTTTAAGTAAAATTACAATAATAAATTACAATTTAGAACCAAAAACAGCGATTACAAATCGCATAACATGAATAATTAATCTAGACTGTAATGTTCTCCGATGACCCGTCTCGTTTTCACGGGAAATTATGTAAATTTGTGATTGCTTATTAAGAAGAAAATAAAGAAATTCTCTGAACCTACTTTGGTCCTTTCAGAGATGTAAATTTTTGTCAGTATACATTGTTGAACAGATTACACTTTGAATAGCTGATAACACATTTACATTTTTTGCAATTTATTTGGTTTACGTAATTGTGTCATTATTTATGTCAAATCGAGCGAAATGCTTTTAATGTTTTAGAAATATTCAATTAGTTGGAATAGCCAATTAAGTGAGCCTTTAGAATTCACATTTAGCATTAGTTTAATATAGTCTATTTATTTACTGGGCGACCCAAGTTTTAAAAAAGTCGGTGATAAAATAAGACCGTAATATGGCCCAATTAAAAAAAAAATATTAGCAGATAAGAGTCAAACATGTATGTCAAAAATTTAATATCATGAACAAGCTGTAATTTTTACCAAATACTGTAGTACCCGAATAAGAGATCGTCAGGAGATGAATAGTCACTCCGCATAAAATGAAGCTGAATCTAAAAGGCCTTTGCAGTCTAGCTTCCAAAAATCCCAATATAGTCTAGAAAAAAGATACTACATCGACATAAATAAAATGTAATCACAAAATAACGATAAGTTAAAGTTTTTCTAAAATTATAATT
Organism: Autographa pulchrina; assembly: GCA_905475315.1. Classification (NCBI taxonomy): domain Eukaryota; kingdom Metazoa; phylum Arthropoda; class Insecta; order Lepidoptera; family Noctuidae; genus Autographa; species Autographa pulchrina. The sequence continues at coordinate 4,535,472 of FR997775.1, forward strand.
GTAAGCGGTAGATACCAGCCAGTAAAACAGTGAATCATACTATCTTTCAGCTTTTTCATAAGGTTTATAAAAACAAAAGACATTCAGTGGCATCTGTCGTCACTATAAATGGGGCACGTGCTTACCAGGCGGGTACCACTTTATGGCACTTTTAAAATACGTTGTAAGGGGGTTGGGAGCAATCGGGGACGAATATAAAATTGTGCCCGAAATGTTGTTTGTGTATTTTTTAGATGTTTATGTTTTGCTTTGATACGGGTAAACGTTTTTGATACTCGTATGGATAATGAATAATAATAAATGCGGACAACATCACATACATTGTTCTGAACCTAAAGTAAGTTGCTAAAGCACTTGTGTTATGGAATTCAGATACAACGAAGGTACCACAAATACCCAGACCCGGGACAATGTAGAAATGTGATTTTTCTACATTGACCCGTCCGGGGATCGAACCCGGGACCTCAGAGCTAGCGACACCTTGAAACCGGTGCGTACGCCACTCGACCACGGAGGTCGTCAAGATATATGTATAGATGGATATATGTATAGATTAGACTTTAAGACTATAACTTTGATAGATTTAAATACCAGAAAGTATAAAAGTGTCGTAACGCTCCAGTATATATATCTAAATAACGAGCGAGTGATAGTTACTGCCAACAAAACATGCTTATCCATGCGGGATGATTGAAGTCTTTTGATATTATATCATTTATTATTCACAGGTTAAGAGAAAAGATTTTATAATAATGGTTTCAGAATAAAAGAAATACTAAAATATTTAAAAAAAAGATTTTATTCGACTTTCCAAGAACGGAATTACTTTTCCAATCATTTTTAATCCGTCATTCTAAATTTAGATCTGCTTTGACATACAAAAAGAAAATGCCAATTGTCATCAATTTTCCTACAGAGGTAAAAGGAAAAATTAAAAATCTAATATAAGAGAAAGCTTTCCTCAAACCAATATTTGACCAACGCAACGTGGGCTTCAAATTTAGGGTTGGCACAGTTTGCGGTGAGAGTCCATTTGCTAATGACGATGTTGGCTCGCTCAGAGGCCTGATGGCAACCCTATTATTTCGAGCAGTGCCAAAGTGCCACTCGAGGCCTTAATAATCTCGCTTTATATCTTTTAATTAATCATCTTTGTTATTGCTTTGGTATGTTAAGATTTTTTTGCGGAGAGGAAATATTTTGTTTATGTTTCAAAGACGTTTTGGTTTGGGTAATGGAGGACTTATAAAATAAAAATTATGTTCTAATCGAAATGCTATGATAAAAATGTTTTAAAGAAAACAGCTTTTTTTTATCAATTTAATTACCACGCATTTCTAAAACATCGGAGCATAAAAAAAACAAGTTAAACAAAATTACATTAATTTTACTTTACTATATATTTATCATTAGAAATGGAAACCTATTTTTACATAGCATATACGGTTGAAATTCAGCCGAGGAAGCCACTTCCACAATCACGTTTTCTTTCAAAGATAATCTATGTTTCCACTGATTTACGGTTAAGGAAAACATCTTGGTGATACTTTGTGGTCAGATATCGTCAACAACGTAAGAAATAGCGGTGATTAATGTTTGTTCTTTATGTTTATAGTTTTATACAATAGCTGAGTGACAAAAAAGGTAACTAACGTCGGAGTAAATATGTCTGTCATTACCCTTAAATAATACTTATAATACTTGTTGTAGTATTTTTTATTTGGTACTATTGAACATTAACTATATATTATAACAATTAATAATGATAAAGACGTAAAAGCTAGGAGATAATTATAGCACTGATTTTTTTTTTTTACATGCTGGATGTAAATCAAAGTCGATAAAAAAATGTCAGACTCAAAACAAACAGCTGTATAACTCCCAAAGATAAAACACAAAAAAAAACATTTACTCACGCCAGCAAAAATTAAAATCATGATTATCATATTAAATGACTTGTGTTTAAAATACTGAGGCCCACGTTATATACAAAGACCTTTTAAACATTGGGGAAAACACGTAAACAGAGCCAGAGTTATTTTTGAATTATTCATATACGTGCAAACCCTGTGGTTTATTGCGAAAAAAAGTAAGTAATTCTGTGAACCCTCCGTCCCGTAATTAAAATGTTTGTGGGTCTATTAAACAATGTTTTGGGTTGATTTTTAGTTTAAGATTTATATTTTTGACATTACTAGAATTTTTAAAAAGTGTCAAAATTTGGAGATAATTTATAAAAAAATAAAACTATGTGACACATAGATTTCCTTTCATTTTCAACAGTGCTTGATTTACATAAAAACACTTTTACACATAGTAGATATATCCTCTGAAACAAAATCTATAAAGCAAATCTTTATTTACGTCTTTACTTTATTTTCGTCAAATTTGTTTTTTCGCAATTAATGCAGCTGCTTCAAAAATACCGGTTTTTTTCATATATCTGTCTTTTTCCCTCACTTCTAACAAGCCTCATTAATCTTTTACCCAACCTGACAACAATGTCTACATTTATAAGCTTTATAAATAATAAACGCATCATTAAAAAACCACAAATTTAAAAATACATTCACATTCGTTATTTTGAACTCACATATTCACGGCAACGTAAATGGCTTATAAGGGTAAGCCGAAATTCATTGCGTCTCTTCGTGCAAGCTATAAAATATTAATATAAAATTACAGGCCAACTGATAAACATGATGCCTGTATTTTTTGAGAAAATGTTTTCGTAAAAATTTTGTGATGGATTTTGCTGTTTCGTATTTTATTACGTCACGTCGTCATCCTTTCCAAAAAACTATTTTCGTCTTAAGTTTACACTAAATGTAGGTATTTTCTTATTTTGCGTTTAGGTCTTGTCTTACAAAAAAATCTATCAGTCCATCTGTTTGTAAAAGTATAATTTAATGTCATTAAGAGATACAGGGGAAGATGGGGCGCAGCGAAACGGAAAAGTAATTATTTTTTTAATCAAGGCTACAAACCAGCTTAAAATAAAAAGAAATACTTGCAACTCCACTGCTTCAGAAACTTAAGGTATTTAAAAAATATGTAACCACAATAAATATATGCTGTGCGTAACTTTGCCCCACCCTACAGTATTGTGACATAATGTTCATCTGAAAATATGACAGCCGACAAACTACACCAATAAAAATAACAAGAAAAACTATATATACATGGTGTTCACAAAATGTGTTATCGTGCGTGAAACACGATTGTGCAAACAGGTAGAGGGTGATTCATAAACGTGTCTAGCTATCGTGATTTATAAGGTTTTGGTTATAAATATGTATGGGATGGTATAGAAGCTGGGTGTTCTATTGTTTTAATTATACATAGTGTAGAGTAGGAAATTGTTTGTGTGATAAGGTTAAGTTTTATGTTTGTTTAATGATTGAATTAAAGATATTATCAGGTTATACAGAGGGCTTTATTAGCCTGGAAAGGAAGTAGATCTTAGTTTCGATTGAAAATTATTTTAAAATCCCCCTTTTTTTCAGGTAATAGATAGCCCTCACTGTAATTCAATAAGGTAGTAATTAAGTATTTACAAAGAATGTACTTGTATGCAAATTCTAGACTGAGCAACGATCTCCTTTAAAGTCAAAGTTCTGCGCTCAGACTAACTACGTACATCTCTTCCAAAAATAAAACAATAATATCCACTAACTCTAAAAATAGCCCTATTAGATCGAAGCACTCACGGCACTTACAATTTATGTTACTAATAATTCAGTCCCAAAAAATCGTTGATACAAAACAGGTTTGATAGAAACGCGAACGTGCGAATAGAATTGGCAATACCTTTTGAATTGGCACATACATCACAATACGGATAACCCATCCGAACAACATAAAGGGTTATACCCGTCCGGGTAAGATAAGAATGACACTCACACGGTCCGGTTAACCGGACTTCAACGGATAACCCCCGCGGTCATATAATGTGATTGAAAAGTTATATAGAATAGTTTATATGATGGGATAACATGTTTTGGGTTAGAATCTTGGTGCGATAATGGTGGGGTAAGTTAGGGTAAGTTGATACTAGCAGTGATAAGATTTTACAAGAAGATTATTCAAAAAAGGGTCCGGAATATTGTTAGGGTAAAAGAAAAAAAAAGAATTATTTGCTCGATAGTTTCTGTACTAAATGAACAAATCAATATTAAAAAAAAAATAATAAATAAAAATTTTTTTAAATTAAATTAAATTTTAAAGTAATCGCAACCTAATGGTTGCAATTACTTTTTTTTTAGTAAATGGTTCTGTAGTATAAGAAAACATCTTTGTCTCGTTATTGTATCTTTTTTTCAATGCATTTTATAGATACCTGTTAAAATTTTAAATTCTTACTTCTAAAAGGTATCTAACACAGCATAGTACGTTGGCGGTATAACGTGGCACGCTGTTAAATTATCTTCGTGACAATTGCGCGAGACAAGAAATACGTGCGATGCGTCTTCAGTTAAGCTAAACCAAAAGCTTATAATAATATATTTATACAGGTATACTATGTATCTGAACAATAAATACTCATTTATTAGGGTTCCATAGCCAAATGGCAAAAACGGAACCTTATAGATTTGTCATGTCTTTCTGTCTGTCCGTCCGTATGTTGCGGCCACTTTTTTCCGAAACTATTAGAACGATACCGTTGAAACTTGATAAAAAGATGTATTCTGTAAACCGCATTAAGATTTTCACACAAAAAAAAAAAAAAAAATTTTGGGGGTTCCCCTTTTCTAGATGTGAAACTCAATTTCGTTCCATTACATTGTAAAATAAACATTAAACTAAAATCCGATGTATATTTTAATATCAATTCAATAAAACTTAGTGAAAAAAATCATTGAAGCATGAATCTAGTTACAAGATTATCCCTACAAAATTCGGGACAAACGTTCAGAAATACAGCTTATTGTCAGAACGGAAAGCGAAATTAGTGTGTTTAGTCAATTGAATGAATTTTGGTCCAAATGTGTGCTTTATATTAATACAAATAGACTATTCGTGAGCTTATTCTGTGTCAGTTATTTTGTATAATGCGGGTTGAGAGGATATATTTAATGGGATTGTAGAGCTACACGTGTGGACTTGAATGGGTTTTGGACCAAATAACATTATCAATATTAAGTTTAAAAAAGTCGTGTGTGTTTACATGGGTTTAGATAATTAAATTTATGATTTCGGTAGATTATGATTCCGGATAGGTGGTCGATTGTGACTAATGAGTAGTTTCTTAAAGTTCAAGCTTAAAAATGAGGCTAAATCAGCAGTGAGAAAGAAAATGCGTTTTATAAAAATAGAAACCTGTGTTAGATATAGGTCAATAATGATGCTTGATGACACATTCGACTTGTGGAGTGGCTTACTGGTGAAATTTCTAACAACATACCGAGGATTTCTAGTTAAAAATATAGTCATAATATTATTTGTAATGCTTTCTTTCTCATAATCATCTTTAATGCAATCTATTCTTTTCGCCTTAACGTGATAAGAAGTAGGTGGAAGCTCTTAAATTCTACAATGAACACAAATATTATTATGAACCTGTCTCCATTTTTCGTTTAGTCTCTAAAAGATGTCCTCGTTTTGAAAATATTTTACGTTGTTTACTTTTAGAGGCTCATTTATCTGCGACAGTTGTTTTTTTACAAAAATATTGTTCCGTTTAGGGCTGTCCTTTTGCGTCAACTTTTTATTTTATTATGGCTGAAAATAATTTAATAGCATTTTTAAAAAGTTTATTTTTATTATTGGTAATTATAATATTAGTAAGCAAAACTGAAAGAATATGTTTTATAGCTGTACCCGCGACGTTCTTCATCTTTATGAATAAATATTTGACTGTGATATAGAGGGCCACTAACACGAACTGCCTACTACCGAGTAAATTTTGTCACAAATGTTGCTGTTTGTATAAAGTCTCAAAATAAAAAAGTACCATCGTCATAATTATATAATTAGCTTACCTCTAAAAATTTTAAGGAGGACAGTTTTGAACTGACTCTTTTATATATGTAGTATGTTTTCTCTTTTGTGCTTTACCCAGTTGGTTACAATAATTGAAGGTCAATGTTTTGGTATTGAGTCTACTGGCAGCGCCAACTCTGAGTTAAAGTGAAAGCAGCTGTCGCTCTAGGCAGTAAATGGCAAAGGGCACCCAAAAACCGAATCCATAAAAACAAATTAGTCCATTTTTTATGCTATAGTTCTCGTTGGTACCGTAGTCCCTAGTTAGACTACAGGACGCGAGGTTTTGGTGCGAAACCTCGAAATTGAACTACGCCGTTAAATTGAGAGTGGATATCAGATAGGCAGTGACTGACATGAGACCCATGAAACTGAAAGAGGAGGTAGTTACAAAAAGTTGACGTACGGTTTGAGAGGCGCAGTGGCAGAATTACCAAAACTGTGTTTAAAATTATTTGTTTGGAAAGATTAAGTAATAGCTGTCCAAGGACAATCTCATTCTACCCTGATTAAAGTCAGAGGCTGTATCCTGTACAATTCGCTTTATTAAGTGTAAGGTGCAGCATAAGGTGATGGGCTTAAATACCGTACGTATATATTTTAAAATGTAGAGAATGCGATAGAAAGTTTATTTTATTTAGGGTTTTGGCCCAACCTTCCGGTAATAGGGTACAAAAACTTTATGAAATTTAAACACATAAATAAAAAAATAAAAAATCATGTACGCATAAAAACCTACATGAGAAGCAAGCTACCTTTTAAAGAATATTAAAGAGGTAGTACATACTAAAGATTGTGTGATAAAAATATCATTGGGTTTTTGGGTAAAAGAAAATAAATAACAAATACAAAAAGATCTTGTCCATGGAATATAATATAGATGACCAATAGAAAATACACATTATGTTGGAAAAATAGTTTAAAAGTGGATTAAAGTTTTTAACCAACTATAAAGTGATCTATGGGGATGTTGTAATATTTTACTTCTTGAACTCACTAAATTAATTATATCTTTTGATAGAGTGAACCGATTCGCGCCCGAGCGGTTGTCGAGTCAACATCTCCTGAGGATGCCCCGTGGAGGGGCGAAACACGTGTCGAGTATTGGTTTAGTTGCATGGCATGCTACCCCCCCTTTTGTCTCACTTTTCGTGTATTTTGCATATGCATGAGGGCGGGAGGGTGGGCTTTCCTGCATGCGCATATTGCATGAGGGCGGGACGGTGGGACTGCATCCTGCTTCCAAGCTTGGATTTTGGTAGCGGAATTAAAGCTAAATATCTTTCAAACAATAATATTTAATGAACCGATTTCGATGAAACAAAAACTAAGTTATACCTCAAGTTGTGTATAATTTTTGTATATAAACATTGTCTGCATTTAATTCGTAGATTTTACGTGATGCGTGCACAAACAAACATATAAACAGACAAACAGATAAAAATTTCAAAAATGATGGAAATGGGTTCTGTTAGTTATCCTTTAACACGCTGGCTATTTTTTTTTTCAATTTCTTCATTGTACAAAAATGACTTTTCTACAGATTTATTATATGTATAGATGTAGAACATAATTAAGAAGTAATATTACTTAAACGGAGTATTTGCAAACTGAGTCATTACTTTTTACTATATACTTCTTACTGCGATGTAATAATTTAATTATTCTTATAATAACCCACTGTACAACCCTAAAATACCTACTTCCCAAAACCCATTCCGCTCTCAAAACCGAGATTTAAAATTTCAACAGCTTGTACCATCCCTATTTTCCTCTCACAGCGGTGTCTCCTAAATTACTTCGAAAGGACTTTTTCTTCCCGGTTTTGCAGTACTGCAACCCTTTTGTTCAGCCTCCAATAACTGCCTGTCCCGACGTGCAAAATAAATAAGCGCTGAAATTATTCTGGCTCGGAACGGGAAAATTGGAATTTGTTTTCGTCGAAATTATTTTCAGTGTTACGGCTGTAATTCTCGTTATGCGTTTTAAATAACTTTATTTTGTTTTCGTCGGCTTTTAACTGGAATGCACGTTTTCTTTGTGGCGGTGCAGGAATTTGATTCAAGTTGATTAAAAGTTCTGTTTTACGTTTTTGCTATGTTTAGGCATGTTTTGCGTTTCTTTTGACTTTACTCAAGTCCAGACAAGATACTGAAAGGTTATAAGTTGTAATTCACTACTATCTATCACTAATATATATCATGACAAAACTTAAATGACACGCAAAAGAAGTTACCCTTGCTTTGCTTACTTGTCTTCTATCCTGATTTTACGAGTACAAGCATTTGTGGTTTAAATAAGATTTCTGTATACAAAAAAAAAATAGAGTAAATACAAACTCGAACCCAAGATGACGTGAGCAAAAAGCAAAAAGCGAAGTAAAATATAATTAGCTGGCAGTCTCCCTTTGTGAGAATCGCAGTCAAAGCTGATTCTAATGTGCTTTTAACACTTTTGCACAAAAGGTGCTAAAAATATCTGCAAGAGACTTCAGCTCGCCTTTGACCAGGCTCGTGCCAAAAGGCGCAGCCACCGAAACGGTCTGTTTAATGGAAGTCGCGTTTTATTTAGAGAGGGATATTCTGTAAGAAAATCGTGTAAATATGAGGGTTGAACTAAGGCAAAATGGAAGCTTTAAATATTGTAAAAAAAAATAACTATTTTTTTTGTTTTAGAATATTAACTCTACCTTTACCTAGACTACTTTTACTGATGGAAACATTAAGCAAAGAGGGGTACAAAAAATAAGAGTTTTCCAGGACACGTTAAGTCACTGCTTTGCATATTTTAGTTACATATTTATTTACAATTCAATACTTAAATCTAATACAAGAACAAACACTTACAACTACACTAAAATTAAATCTTATATATTATTATGTGGGCTATCCTTCTAAGCATCATTAATTGCTTGGAAAAATGTGTATTTCTTAGCCTGTCTCTGTATATTCCTTCACGACAGAGTCGCAAAACCAACCTTAATTTTTCTTGAAACTCCCTAAGAACAGTAAAACGGAGTACTTACATTAAAACCTTCACAATTAACATTAAATACCAGTCTCATCGTATAGAGCTCCATAATCTGTCAGCTTAACTGCTCGACCACTAAACAGTTAATGGCGTTACGTCATCACTTGTGAGCTAACGACCCTTGATGCACTTAGTTGCGGAGCTGGAGAAAATTTAGACGAATTATCGGGATGGGTTACATTTAAATATGGATAGTACAGCACATTATTTAGAAGAGCTGTATATATGATATGAGTTTGCTAAAGAACTTGAGTTTGTTACCATTGTACTAGCTATCGGCCGTGAATTTGTCAGTGTGTTTTATTTTCATGGATTTTTTTTGAGATGTAAATGTCTCAAAAAATTTAATTAAATCCGCAGAGAGCAAGCGTGGTGATCAATGCTCGTGCCTTCCCTATATGGGAAGAGGCCTGTGCCCAGCAGTGGGACGTTTATAGGTTAACGCGTTTAAGCGTGTTAGTTCCTTCAAAACCGTAATCATATACTCGCACTAGGCAAGTTTATTTCAAGGAAGATAATGGATGAAAGATATTACAACTGCTATATAGTGCCAGCGGAACCTGATTAAAATACTACTATTACCTTTACGTAAGGTTTTAGTTTCAGCTGGCTAAGCTTTTGTTTATAAACGTGCTAATAATTTCAAAGTACAGCGTAATATAAAAAGAAATACCAAAATAGAACATACATGCGAAGGCTCACAAACACGCGAATGCAATTTATTTACCTCCTTATCTTCAAAATGTTCGAAAAAAGGTATGAAAGTAAAATTAATGTCGCAGAAATGCTTTCTTCGCGTATAATGTGAGGTGTAGCTTTGAATAACAACCTGCGTACGTCACGTATAAAGGCTTTATATTTCAAACACATCTCGCACGTAATAATGGAATATCTAATTTCCTTGAGAAAGTTAAGATTAAATATACGTGGGATAAATTACAATAGTTGACGTAAAATCGATTGTGCTACAACAGCGTAGCGTTTTTGGAGCTACGGCGTAGCAAAAGCGTAGAATTTGTAACGAAATATTTGTAGTTAGACATGTAATTTCTCTTCCTTGTATTACCTGATGAACTTACAAACTACCGTAGAGCAACATTTCATCCAGAATCGTAACAAAAATCCATCCATCTATCACAAACTTTTACATGTATATAAACAAGATATTCTCAGGTAAAAACCTCCATCATTATTGCTACGTATCAAAGTTGAGACAGGCCTAAGTATCAGTATCGATTTATTATGAGAAGGGATGTAAAAAAAATCTGAAAGTATTATGTTCATGACGATGCATAATATGAAGGTTGCGATGGATGGCGTGAACGATGATAAGTATGAAAGGGGTGAGTGACGATGAAAAGGGATGTAACATGATACCTTGTTTCTGTCTATAGTAAAAGGTGTCAAAAAAGAAGGTGTTTCATTTAATTTTTAATACTAGTACATAAAATAATGATTACACATAAATGTCAAAATACGAATGTGCCTGACCAAAAAACGACTAAATTAATTTAAACGTGTTTTGACATAGTTTCACAATTACCAGAGGTATCGCAAAACAAACATACAAAAATACCATGACGATTAATTGTGAACCGTCATTTTCAAGTTTTTAAGTTATTTAATCTCATTGTTTCTTAACTACCAAAATACATACGTCTGTTAGATAATATGTAAACCGAACACTAGATTCCAATCACAACTAAATAAAATCTACGTCGAGTAATTATTTAAAATACCAACTCATTGTTCTTTACCTATTAGTAAAGGAATTCATTAAAAGCAGGAATCTTTATACTGAGATTCAGTAATTTTTAACAAATTTATTTCAAAAGCTTAATAACGGATTATTAAATGTTCAATCGAAATGTAGAAAACAATTAAATAAATTTTCTAAGTAATCATTGAATGTTCTACACCACTGGCTTTTTACAAATAATCCGGGTAGATAACAATGGTACAATGTCCAATATTAGTTTGGGATAATGTAATCATATTTACACTACACCAAGCATCAACTTAATTAATCCATTTGTATCATTACATTTTAATTAATCAGGAAATTAACTAAATGAAACGCAAATATCGATGGAATTCAATTACATGGGAGTGTTTTATGTACATTGTTTTTTCATTCGTACATCTAATAGATGCAACGTAACTTGCAAATAGGTGTGACCGTGGTTCCCCCAAAACCATAGACCACCTGCTGTTTTGTCCATTAGGGCATAAAAAATAAAATAAATAATAAACCAGCCTATATACGTCCCACTGCAGGGCACAGGCCTCTTCCCATATAGAGAAGGAACGAGCATTGATCACCACGCTTGCTCATCTGCGGATTGGCGATTTGAGATCCCAATTTTGAAATCCAGGTTTGCTCACGATATTTTCCTTCACCGTTTGTCAGAAGTGTCTTAGAATAATTAAGAAAGTACTTACAATTTTAGGGCATAAGACATCTATATTCAGAGGACTGCTTACCAACGAGCAATCTATCTGGTTATGGCTTGGGTTAGATATGAAAAAAATATCTATATAAAACAGGAATGTACACAAGTACCACAGGAAAGAAAAATATAGGTTATTCTACCCGACACAAAAAGAGGGCTTTTACAAGTTTGTTTGTGCATCTGTGGCATCGTAGTTCCTAAGCGAAAGGACTAATTCTGATGCTAAAGAGAGAGGGTGGAACTTCCTCGGGTATGTTAATTAGTTATTTACCTTTGGTCTTACCATGGCTATATGTTACTAATGTTAAATATCATGATATCAATCAAGACAAAAGAACAAGAAAGGTTCAATTTCCTCATTCATCATCATATCAGTGCAACATTGGCATTATCATCAAATTCCTATATTATCAAATAGTCCGTTATTAATACCCCTGTCAATGATAATTCATGAACATTAATTATAATAGTTTCCATAATATCGTGTAATTTGTTTCAATAACTCGACTTAGCTTGATTGAGTCTACATTAATAGTAAATTATTGTTTAATTGGATTCATTGAATGTTCAATGAACCTATTCCTTATGTTAATTTGCGGAGAATACTCAATCTGTAAATGATAATGATCCATATTTTTTATGTATTCTTAATATTTTATTAACTTACTCTCATGATTGCCAACCGTAACATTTTGTCGGCTATTTTCATAAAAAATAGTTTTTAACCTTTGGTTGGAATGGGTGTATTTTTATGCCATGAAAATACAATTTACGTGAGGAATTATAAGTGGAATGAGAAATACACATACTATAGCTAAACATCCGTCAGCACATAAATGATTACAAAATATAGATAGCTTGTTCACATACCAGTCGCCAATATCATTGACATTAACAATTAACATAATTAAGACAACTCATAATATATGTGATCAGCACGTCTGTCTCGTTCGCCGTCCTAATAGAAAGTGAACTATCGCTCGCTTGATATTTATACCAGAGCTAGGACGAAACTACCGTAACTTTGCAATTGTTTCCTACATCTTCATTTCGGTTTCATACATTTTATAAGAACACAATAAAATTATATTTCTGTACTCCATTTAAAAGGGTAGTGATGACCAACCAATTACAGTTTTAAACATTTAAATTAGGATGTTTTTAGATAGCTGTCCTAAATTGGTATTTTAGTCCCGACGTCGGCGTCGGTCCATCCCAAATAAATTCATCAACTTCTGTGAACATCTACTTAAAGAGGAATAAAATTACGACCTTTTTGTTGTGGTGGGAAGATGATTTTTATTTGATAGAAATTATTACACTTAGATAGAAGGAATTAAATGTTTTCAAATTACGTATTATCAGTTCCTTACTTACATAGACTGTTTTCCGAACAGGTTGGTTTGGTTGGTGTTAGATTCGAGAATCATTCAGTGCACATTCATGACAGAATATCAGTGCTTAAGCATACGGCCTATTTGATATTCACAAACTATTTTACCTGGTTTTATCACTAAATAAGAGGGTACAAGGACCTCCTTGTACCCTCTAGTTACTGTAACCTTACAGTAACGCCTGATAATAAATAAAATAAACCAGTACAAAAATTACTTATTTAGGTATATGTATAAAAACAATAATGTGGGTAGAATTGTAGTAAATGTGCTATGCTTTTTGTAGCCCGAATCCAAAAGCGTTGTTTGATTTTTGGTTCCCTCAAGCGCCCTCTTACGTTAAAGGAATATCACAATTAACGGCATATAAATAAGACACATTTTCGTGACAACTTTTTCTTTTGTAAATAAGAGTGAAACTTTTAATTTTCCTCGAAGTCCTCGCGATATGAACAGCTGGTGTGCATCTGTTCGTGATGCAATCACCGACGTGACTAGCCTATGTTGGAGTACAAGGTATAAGAGATAGCGGGAAATAAATTAAGTAAATTAATAATAATAATAATATTCCGGGACAACTCACACACGGTTATCTGATCCCAAGCTAAGCAGAGCTTGTGTTATGGTAACCAGACAACTGATAAACATACTTATATATTTCTAAATACATTCATTATTATAGGTAAATTACACCCAGACACAGAACAAATGATCGTGCTCATCACACAAAGATTTGTCCTGAGTGGAAATCGAACCCACGACCGGTATAGCAGTCAGGGTCACTAACCACTAGACCAACAGGCCTGTCAAAAAATTGGTTTATAAATACATCAAATCGTCTATTATTTAACGACTTGTCTGCTCTGAATAAGCTCTGTTCAATGATTTTGCATTTAGCCATATTGTTAAAAAATATGAGATCAAACATTTTAAGGGGACGTACCTACAATAAATTATGTTTTGCGAACAATAAAAGACTTCGTAAAATCGTTATATTTTGTCAGAGAATTGTGCATGTGTAATCAACAGTATAACTTTAAAATATATTAAATAAGTACCATAAATTAAAATTATACAGTAGTCCTTTCGATTCCAATTATAAATGTGGGTTAATTTTAAAATCCCGAGTTTTTTGCTCTTATTGACTTTGTTTAGCACTCTTACAGTAAATCTCTTAACACTTAAGCCAAAGTAACGTTTTTCTACTATGACAATTCTTACAAATCCTCAATTTTCTTTACTTCATAATAAGATATTTTCTTCGTCTCTGGCTTGCAGCATATTATTGTCTAATCCTTTTTAACACGCTTTTACTGGATTGGTTACACGAGTTATTTTTACATTTCATTTTTATCTTAATTTTTGTTTTTGTAGGTAATTGCGCAAAGAATAATTATATTATTGTTATAGTTTTAATTATTTAAATTTTTTTGTCTGTGTTTTAACAGGAAGAAAAAAGTTTTATGGTAATGTATGTATGTATGTGAAAAAATACAACTTAATAAAACTATGGAGTTTATGAAACACTATTGCTGAAATAAATAGAGCATGTAAAAAAACGAATGCAACTCAACAAACCTTTATTTTATTTGAATTTAATATTATTTGAATTCAAGAAATGTATTGTTAGTATAAATCAGGCAGATTATTCAGCAGTTATCGTATTATTGTCAATTCTTCAAACAAAACAGCCATAAAAACTGAACAACACAGAAATGGTAATAAAACTTTCTGTTACAAACAAGCGTAGTTTTTACAGCTATTAAGCGCTGTCATTTGTTTGTCACGCGACTTTGATATCAAATCGGTGATAAAAACAAAACAAGTTGGATTGACAAGGTCGTTATTGGATGAATTGTTTATTAGATTGCAGCCAAGAGCGTGATTTTATTAATGTTGAAATGAAAACAGTAAATAAGTAATACAATACTTAAAACATGGGATACAAAATATAAATAAAATTAATTATGTTTCCAAGATTTTAATTCATGATAACTGTCAATGAATATTAAAATGTTGGAAACAAATAGTTTACAAAAAAACTGTAAAAGAAACGCCATTGTTAGTGGGAGTAGAATAATTCATTGAAATTATGACTTTGATTTATTAAAAACGGTTTTAAGACAGTACTGTTCAAATATAAAGCATTATTTTAGGTGTTAATGAAATGTGGTATGGCCATTCTTCTTTATAGACATAGAATCTTGGAAATATAGCGGCATAAAATATCAATATACGATCGAAACACGTATCTCTTATTTGGCAGTTGGATTAATGTTTTCAACAGTACTCAAAGTGTCAAAATCTTAATCCAAAAAATTCTAAATACAAATAAATTACAAAAGTTATTCCATTGTTAAACGTAAGCGTTACATGTAAGGAACTTTTAAATTTAGAATGAGATTCGTTTCGCCCTTGTTTTTGATTCGGGATTCGAGTTTTGAATTTAATTCGAATCAGCTTTACAATTATAACTTAGGGAGAATGGAACGTTTACTTAACCGTATAGAATGTGTATTCTGGTTTATGAATGAGAAGCTTTATTTAAAACATGGTTTGAAGTTTTGAATGAAAGTGTGAGTGAAATTGTTAATCGCTTTAACACTGGTGCGTACGTTTATGAATATCCTATTTTTAGATTAAAAGGTTTAGTTTATTTAACCTTACCAAGATTTCAATGTTTTAAATACAATTTCCAGCTTTTGAATATTCGAATTTAATTACCATCCTTTTTTCCTGTCACTTAGTTAGGTAGAAATGATAGAAAGAAACATAATATTTAGGACTACCTGTCCTAAATATTATGTCCTATCCTGTCCCAACTATATATATATATATATATTTTATATTATACATATTATTATATATTAAAACTTTAGGCATGCATGTCTATGGTACCTAATAAATAACCTATCCATCTATGGTATTTGTGACACACAATTTAGGAAATTCTTGAAAAACACATAGCAATTCAAGAAGTTTAATTTATGGATTGCGGTCTACACCATACATAATATGTGCGTACAAGAAAGATGGCTCAATGCGAAAGTGTCAGTAACGACTCGAGTACGTACATGGCAAGCCGAATTCTAATAGAAAAAAGTAAGATTTATAATATTCACGATACAGTTTAATTTCCTCCATTCTTAAATCACCTCGGAGGGTGAAAATTCGCAATTATATCACTAAAACGAGTTATCTTCGAGATATATTATTCGAGGTATTACTTACGTGCGGGTAAAGAAGCCTTTTTCTAGAGAGAATGTCTGGAATATCGAAGTATGAAAGTAAGGCTGCCCGCCCACGTCCGATCATCAGTAACCAATTGTTTTTTTGTAGGAGAAAAATTGAACACACAGATAGCTATAGTGCAACGCACACGTCCCAACCGATCTTTTCTATATTCTGTTCCTCAAAAGCCAAAGACTAACCTTATTCTGTAAATCCACCTTCCTCCTTATATTCATGAGATTCTCTCTGTCCTTGACGTGCTGCTCCCTCGATAGCCACCGACAAAGTGACGAACGTAGCCGTTTAGTTGACCACAAAAACGGTCCTAGGAATCGGAGGAAAAATCGGCCTGATTATAATCTGTCCTACAAAAAGTCTGACGTGGGCGGGCAGCCTAAAGCTGATTCTAATGCATGTAATATGATTGGGTGCCTAGTGTACCTAGGGTTTCCATTCGTATTGGATCAAGTAAGATGGGTCGTATCGGGGTTGTAATTCCAAATGGTATTAGTTGCTTACCTATTTATAGCAAGATGTATGTCGTAGTTTTTCGGTTGACATGAATTGGCACGAATTTGTTGATGTCATGTTTTAGGTTTTAATTAGTTAATGGATTGCCTGTTTTTATCTTTATTTTCTGTTTTATAATAAATTTTGTTTCCGTTTATATAGTAATATCTATTTAATAATAGCATTTCTAAGCACGCACATAAGCAAGACCATTTTATATTCCAAATACTAGGGTACCTCGCATTAGGTTCCATACACTAATGCAGGCACAGTTTAAAAAAAAAACCAGATAAAATTAACAACACAGTTCCTAAAAATCTTAAGATAGAATTCTTCACATAAGTTCCTACCCCATTTTTATGATAAAAACTAGAACTGCCCTAAAACAATTTTCGTGAAATGACAAAGGGGAACGCGTGTCGTGAATGTATTTTATTTTTATTAGATTTTTGATATAATGGCTTTTTTCTTTCGATACCATGTAATAGCTTTTCTCTGTTATTAGGTACTCCTGATAAATATATTATTCGCACGATTTTCTTTTAGATACGACTGTGCAAAAACAGCTTATGTTGGCGGAAATTACAAAAATTAGATTACCTACTTGCCATGTTTGGCAGATTTAGAAAAAGCATTGTTTTTTTGTGTGTTGATTATTTACTCTGACAATGATGTGTGTACGTTTTAATGTTGTGTTTTAAACTTACATAAACTAAGACTTACGTTTTAAAAATAAAAACAAATTAGGTGGCCTTGTCTTGTTTATCAAAAAGTTTACCTAATTACCGGAAATAATGATGTTCTTTTATTTTAATAAATCTATACTTATTTGTTTTTAAATGTGACAGAGGCTGTTTAATTCATCTCTGATAGTACTAGGAGAGTAATACCCCTTAAAACCCCTTAACATCAATCACATAAAACCAGAAAAAGTTTCTAAGTACATTTTTATTGCTCATTACTCAATACACAACCGTTAAACGCAAAATGGTAAATCATTGCAAATTAAAACGTTATTTCTCTGTAAATCAGTTTGCACCGCAATTACAGTTTCCCCGTAACTTGTCCCGATATGACTTTTCCTTTTCATAAATTCATAGAACAAAAAATGCATGAAGAAAACCCTGGAGTTATATTCATAGGTTGGTCGCCGTCGTAATTAATTGCAAAGCCCAGATTCCGTTCAAATAAAATCTATAACTTGTTATGTGTATCGACAATTTTAATTAAAACTTCTGATTTATTACCCAAGAGATTTGAAACAAATTAAACTTTCCTACTAAAGGCTTTGGGACTGAATATTTCTATGCGTAGACCCAGTTTGGTTGGCTACTATTTTATGTTTCGGTAACCCCTTTTAGGGAAATACATTTGCAAATATTATCTGCATTATATTCGATGTTTTGAATTGCACACAACTCGTTAATTGTGGTCTCTATTGGTTTTTATAAGAAAGTGAAATAATCTGTATTTGTGAAAGTTTTCTGGACTTCCAGAATTTGGAAACTATGAGTTTCGCCTATGTAATCTATGCCAATACATATTTTATCTATGAAGTATACTCAAGTACCGTACTAACCTATGTTCCATAAAAGCTGCATTTTTTTGATTCCGTACTATAAACAAGTTAAATAAACTTGTAAATACATAACCCTCTCCATTTTACGACTTCCATATAGTCACACCTGTGTGACTACGTGGATTTTTTTCCATGTAGTTACACCAGCCAAATTTCTACACCTTGTATCAAAAACTGATAGTGGTATGAACGATTTTTTTATATTCATTTTCTCGATAATTACGTTTAACCTACATACAGAAAAAATAAAGGTTCTTATGTCGACGGCATCTGAAATATGCCAACATTTTAAACAACAAAAACATTTAACGTTCAGTATTTACATTTATAAATCCCATGAAACAAAAACGTGTGACATTAAGTTAACATTAAAAAGTCCGTAATAAAGTTAAGGGCATTCGTACATGAGTCCAAAAGTTGTGGAATCTGACCCAACCCTTTGCATTACGTGGTCCTAACGACCGAAATGTTCATAAAATATGTTTATTTGTAATATACAGTACCGTCCGCATTTAAAAGAACATTTGGATGTATCTATTTTTGGGTTAAATAGTTTGTTGTAATGTACAAATAGTGGCGAACCCTTGTAAGTATGTTCGGTATAAATCGTAAAAAATATTGAAACTTTTGAACAATAATAAGTAGAGAGTAAGAGGGTTAAACAATATAATTATAATAGTTTTCAACATTATGGCCTCAGGGTTAGTCACCTAGCAAGATCAGGGTTTGGTTTATGATGATACAAGATGTGCCCCGCAATTTCACCTGCGTGAATGACAATTCACACACTATCTTTATAAATTATAGCCTATGTGTTATTCCGATGTATAAGCTACATTATTGTAAAGTTTTATTAAAATCCATTCAGTAGTTTTTGCGTGAAAGAGTAACAAATATCCATACACACAAACAAACTTTCACATTTATAATATTAGTAAGGATAAGCTAATTTACTTAAGTAATATGGAAGCTGTTACTATTTATTACAATAAAAATAAAAATACATATAAATATTAGGTATGTCAACATAAAGTATTTACGTACCTACTTATATTCTCGCGTGGTCTTATTTTATTCCGTGTATCGATAAAATGCCTATGATAATATAATATTACGATCATGCAATTGTTTTTTTACAGCTGCTATATAAGAAGGTTTAGTACAAATAATAAAAACACATCAGACGATAGCACACACGGCAACATTTCACATGACAGAGAAACAAATGTGATTCTTGTTACGATTGCCATAAGATGTATATTTAATAAACGCAGTTGAATAGAAATACGAAACAAGCATTGATCACAATGATTAACACTAGAAATTTTATATTAAGCACAAGTTTTTTTAAGATCATTTTATTCCTCTCTTTTTAGTAGTCGGTGTTATCTCAAAAAAAATTCAAAACACCTTGAATTGTAAGTCAGACAGAATGTATGTACATAAAAATACACTCAGAGGGAGTAAGAATTATAAGATAACAAACTCTTCGGCAGTTTACATTATCTCATGCTAATTGTTTTTTTTTCATTTTCAAATTTTCGGCCACTTAAACTGTTTCATGTAAATTTACGAAATCATTGATTAATGATATTTTATTTTATCATCTCTGCTTTGGCTTAAACAAAAAACGATCTCGAACCTCTTTCAATTTACTGAGTGTTTATAAACAGTGTTGTATCTCAATAGAGTAAGTAGGTTATAATACAATTATTTTTCCGTTGACTTGCCCCTTTCAGTCCAGTTAAGTAACTTGTGTTCGCAACAAAGGATCAACCTAAGAGTTAATTATTATCTCTTGGCTTCAGCTTATCTTTTTTAAAGCTTTTCGTTTTAACTGAGATTAAAGTTACATTTTCCTTGTTTACATTATTTTGACTTTCATTCTTGATTTTTAAAGTGTTTTTTTTTTCTTTGATTTAAAATGTATTCTTTTAATATTTTGACGGATTTTATTCATAGAATATGTCTAGATTAACGTCACTTTTTGCAACATGAATTTTTTTTCATTATGTTTATACATAATTTCAGTAAACTTAAGATAATAATTATTATTATGTACTGATAAAACAATGACGTCACTCATCCCTATTTGATCTATTAGATACATGTTTATTCAGTGCACGCTCCATTTACGGAACAATTGTGTGTGTCTTCAAGTGTGACCTATTGACACAGTTACTTAGGTAAAGTTGTTCTGTCAAATGTAAACAAAACAATATTATAGTCTTAAATTATTACTTTTATATAACTTAGCTCATCATTATTTTGTTTAGTGGAATAGTGAAATATACAGGCACCTTTATTTATTTTTATTTAATTTCTATTTATAAATGTAAATTAATTGCAATTATAATATTTACAAGTTTTATTTATGTATTTGAAACGCTGTTAAAAAATTGGCGTTTATTTATTTTAATATCTATTTTTGTACAAATTGACAAGACAGCGACTGCCGGGTCAGCTAGTTTTTAATATCGCTTGCACTAAAAACAAACATAATAAATATCTACATATCCTATAAAGAGAAATTCATGCGACACAAGCCAGACTACACCTAAAATATTTTGCTGTCAACGTTATTTGTAATCTGCTTAGCGAAGGCAGCCGCAGGATTCGCAGAGCTAAATTATTTACACGACAATTAGCTGGCTTGTCTACAGAACACAGCTATGATTAGGTAAGTTTATTGCAATATATATTGTGGGGTAAATTGTTTTTGTTTGTTTGTTACACAAATAGCAAAGATGCACAAAATTTTCTGCTAGTTTGAAGTATTTGTAAAATAGAAATAATAATTGGATACATTCGAATTATGAATAAGACTTATTTATCTAATTAATTACCTTCACCAGTTTTTCTTTGCACAAATTTGTTTTTTTTTTATACCTCCCATTAATGTAGGTACAGTGTTGTATACAGCCATTTAAGTCGAATATCAGTAGTAATAGCTACGTTTCGTTCATGGATTAAAAAAAAAAACAATCACAATCAAAAATAATCTGCAGTTCAAAGTTTCGAAATCTTTTTTGGTAGTATAATAATATGTTCTACAATTTCTTTTTATTTAATCTTATACTTACTTATATGGTTGTTTTGCAACATAGTTCTGCTTACCTATAATTATAAATTCAGTCGTAATGTTAATATATCATGTTCAGACGGCAGGACTTGTGTTATCTAGTTAAGCCGCAGAATGCACAATGCAATAAATTATTAACGAAACAATTAGTGGCCCTGAGAGAATGTGCATCCCAAGATTAGACTACTGTCCTAATGCTGATTATAATTGCATTCTTAATCTAGCAATGTAGGTCTATTTCAAGAAAAACATATTTTTCAAAGTAATACCTTCCTTTTCCTGGCGAGTTTGGAATATTACGGTAGCAAATTACACACTATGTAATTACTGATAAAACGTAATGATGAAACAAAAAACTTAATCTTAGTTAAGGTATAGTGGAGGATACGTCATATTTGGGCGTTATTGTTATAATTATTATTTTAGGACCTTTAAATTTTTGTTTATAACTAAATTGACGAACGAATTCTAAAAAGAATACTAACCTATAAATGTCACACTGCTGGGCACAGGCCTCTTCCCATATAGAGAAGGCACGAGCATTGATCACCACGCTTGCTCTATGCGGATTTGCGGTTTCAGATCCCAATTTTGGAATCCAGGTTTCCTCACGATGTTTTCCTTCACCGTTTGTCAGAAATACCTTAGAATAATTAAGAAAGAACATATAACTTTGAAGAATTAAATTGGTATTTGCCCGGTTTCGAACCTGCAACCTCGTGTATACAAATCCGTTCATTGAACCGCTAGGCCACCACGAATTCTATAGTAGACCTAAATATACTAACACTTAAATATACTTTGACGTACAAAGTTGTTAAGTTCCTATAAATCTAGGTTATTGACCATTAACGTCGCGATAGTCTGCGATAGTGGCCCCAAATTGATATAAAAGCGATTCTGATTATTACTTTCACTTTAAAAATGTTTAAATATGTTTATAATGGCTCCGTTGATGGGCTTGTTCAAAATAATTGTATACATACTTTTGGACACAAACTATTTGTCACTAAATTTTGTGGTAGAAAAAAAAAATATTCTGAACAAAGCCCAATAATTGGATCGCACATAAAACATTTCGATAAAGCGACTGATTGAAACTTTATGTAAAGCTTGCAATATACTGTTACATATTGTATTTTTATGATTATATTTAAATTTTTATACTATTTGTTTTTTAGCAAACTCCTCTTTTTTATATAATTGCTTATAACTTTCAAAATTCTAAACAGATCTTCCTAAACTAAGACTAACTACTAACTACTGCTATGGGCCATCTCTATCACGTTAACACTCAAACAGAAAAAAAAACCCGCATCAATGATAGACCAGACCAGGTCAGACAAACCGACCCGGCAAATTTATAACACTCCATTTTTGTGTCAGCGTTAAAAAAAAATAGGTGAACAAACAAAACAGTCAACACATCCAAAAGCTGAGCGCATAGCTTTAAAAACCTTTTATGGTACAATAAGCTTTAATATCGCGGAGTACAGTCCGCTATTCTAATGGCCGCTATAAACTGATTATTGCCAGTCGCTTTAGACTGTGTTTATAGCGGAGATGAGCGAGGCAGATAAGAGGTGCGAGTGGAAAACAAATCTCCGAATAGTGTGTAATATAATCCCCTAATAAGCTTCGTTTTTAAGGTATAAATTTAAGGTAGGACTGGAAAAAAAAGGCACGGATCTTGGTGACGCATAATGTATGTAGGTATATATCTTTATGTGTGGTGGTAGTGAATCGTGATAGGTTGGGTTCTTTTCCCAAGCATTGCTGAACGCAACCCTAGTAGAGAGGCTTGCTAAACTAGGTGAGTAAACCAAAACAAAAAAACAAGATTTGTGCGACAAACAGTATGAAGAATTACTGTGACAACCATGAGCGAGGATGTGTCAGAACGTTGAGATGAACTGCTACTAGACTAACTGTCAATACCAGTTTTATATTCAACATAAGCCAGCCACTTGAAAAGAGCCCGCTACGGCTTAGCTATACACCGTTCCACAGCTTCTACGTATCCTCTTACCGCTCATTTCTCGCTCATCTTTACTGGATTCGCAGCCTTAAAACACGAACATTGCCAGTTGCCACAATGTGACTCTGCTGGGAATTCAATACAATGCCATTTATATTGGCTTGGATACCCAGACTTAGAGGAAGATTAATGCTGGAATTTGGAACTGATTAATCTAAATTTATTATCCCATGAGTATTGAATGTTCCATAGTTTATACAATTGAAATACATTTTCCATATTTATAAATGACTAGTTTTGTTATTGTACTTTTAAGTTTGCTTGCAGGTTTAATTTTTTTTACATATTCGAACCAAAATTAGGTATAATGGACAGAAAAAATTAATATCGTTATATTCTTATGTAATTATTAAGCAAAAGCTATTTCTATATACCAACTATATAACTAAGTACGTGAAGAAAACACATAATATAATGAAATTAAACTATGAAATAAGCATTAAATAGATTCGGAATCGTTTTATAAACTTTACCAGAAACAAAAATAAATAAATCAGTTTTCAAAATCTCATAAGTTAAATACATGCAACCAATCCACTTAAAACGAAAGCATGCCGTTCCATTTCTCAGTTTCTTCCAAACTTTTAAGAGTTTGTCTAATAAAACGCGTAATGTATTAGCAACTGGGATAACATAAGTCTGTCTGGCGCCTTCTATGAATATCTTAAAACTAGGTGAAAGATGTTAGGACGAACATTTCGTTCAACTGTTTAGATTATTTATAACTTGGACGGTTTTACTGTCTCGTTGGCCTAGTGGTGCTAAGCGCGACTGCTACGCTAGAGGTCTTGGGTTCGATTCTTGGGTGTTTTTGGGTTTTTCTATGAAATTCTCAGTAGCAGGTCGGAGTTTGGATTTGTGCCCGGTTAGTGGCAGTAGGCTCGCCCGCTATTACATGGGACCTAAACATACCGGCGAACTGTGGGTGTACATTGGTACACCTCTGCCTAACCCGTCGGGGATACAGGCGTGATGGTATGGACGGTTTTAACGTAGATGGGATCGCTACGAGATCTGACTTCGTGTTTCCTTAGCATTTTTTTTGTGTTTAGAACACAGACGAACATTTCCTTGATAACATCATCAATCACGTCATTTTAAAAATGAGTACATAAGGTTAAGGTACAAAATTCTAACTTACTATCGCGCTGCAAGTTTATAGTAATGTTATTTAAAACTCTATAAACATTTTTATGCATGTTCGCGCTAGTTAAATAATTTATATAAAAAAATAATTATTATTAAAAATTAAAAAACACGCCTGCCATGTAAAAAAATTTAAAAACAAGTCAAATATTTGCAGTCGGGGTCGGTTACTTGGAACAATTTATTACAGGTCCCCCGACTGCAAATATTTGACTTGTTTTTAAATTTTTTTACATGGCAGGCGTGTTTTTTAATTTTTAATAATAATTATTTTTATTTAATACCTTTTAGTGAACAACATAAAAGCATGACACAACACAAAAAAAAATTTCGTTCGGAACCCTTTGCAGGCGATTTCGACTCACACTTGACCATTTTTTAATGTCCACATAGCCTATGTCACTCGGGATAACTCAAAGCTTCTAATGATACCACAAACATTGAAATCGGTCAAGCCTTTTAGAAGTTATGGTGGAATAAAGAAACTCACAAACATACATACATACATACATACCTACATACATACATACATACATACATGAACCCTGAAAACATAACACTCCTTTTTGGGCAGTCGTGTAATTATATATTTTTTTTAATGGAAGTACTTATCGCCCCTAGACGTTGGGTACGTTAGATACAATACTTACATACAATAAAATGGATTACCAGTAATGGTCAGTTTTATGTGTTTAACATCACTTACTGGTTTGCCCCTTGTAACAAGACCACAAGAAGCATAAACTTAAAAGATACACCCGTTCTTAACCCTTCACCTACGTGTTGAAATCGAAGAGCCTGTAATAGCGAGACTCACGAACCGAGTCATAAGTTGTTCTTTATAGAGCGGTCGTCGCGAGAACATGCTTGGTAAGGAGAAACTGTAAATAAAATATAATGGCGGCGTGTTTTGTTGACCAAAACATGGTACTAAACAATCTACTATATTTTATGTAGTAAGTAAATAATTGAAACTACTATTTTAATAATATTTATCTGTGTAATACAAACGACCTAAAAATTTGATACGTAAAAAATAGTAAATTTGGACAGATACCTAACTATCTTTGTTCCGTTTTCTTACTGATTCAATTCAAAATTATTCAACGTCAAATAGTCACATTGCCTTGCTAAGTAAGTTTGCTGACACTTATATCCTAATTCCACGTCAAACCAGTGCACAGCGGCGAGAATATTGTGTGTAAATTAAAATTAGCAAATACAGCCAAAAAATACAAAACATCGTACAATTTACTAAAATGTTGAGGTTAAACAATAATTTCTCGAACTAATTCTACCAGGATTCCATAAACACTACACAGTATAGTGTGTAACGTAGTAAGGTTTGTGCCTAGGTAGGGATAAAGATGAGGCAAATAGGATCACATCACGCTAACATTTACATGCTAAGTTTACCACTTGGACAGAATATTAACTTAATTTGTTGGCCTAAATGGCCTAAATTGTGTTTTTCGAGTTTTGTGTTTACCTTTTTCGTAAAAAAATCTTACTATTTGAATGATATATTTACCGACTACTATCATTTATAAAGATGTTAATTCATACGAAATACACACATATATTGATTAGCAATATACGATTTAACATTTCACATGAATTTTATTTATTTTCACATTTTCCAAACACTTCGTTTCTGTAAACATTCCACACGAGACTTTCTTTCCAGCAACAAAAGTTAATTAAACAAAAAACAATCGAAAACACTCGCAGTAATAGCAGTTTACAGACTCATTTTGCCAGTAAAATGGCATTTACCTCGGACTGAGTATGCCAACCGATGTAGGGTTGGCAGATTCAGTGGCATATTGCCAAGAGACCTGATGGCACTGGTTTAATGGGCGCGACGGTGTATTTCGAGAGTAGGGTTCCAAATTCAATTAAATTATATGGCATTTTTTTATTTCGTAATTTATATTTTAGTCAGGCTGCTGCCAGACAGTTATATAAAGCAGAACGTTTATACATGGTGTATTTTATTTACGAATTCCTTATTGAGTTCTGAGGTTTACGCGAATGTTAGACATTGAAACAAAACTACTTTTACGGATTTTATCGCGGTTTTATTTAGATTTTAGTTCCCGACGTTTCGACACCTTTGCAGGTATCATGGTCAAGGGCAGACTCTGTCTGCCCGTGTATATTTCAATACGAATTCCTTGTTGCAGAAAATTTGAGACCGGTAGATTGATTATGTTTTTTATAGTTTCCCTCTATATTTTAAGTTTTTCTGTCCTGTCTCTTTTCTCACCAATCTGTTACATAGCGTAATCTGGTAAATTTAATAATTATTTTGGAGTAAGGTAACAACGTAAACAGTTTTGTACCTATATGTGTAAGTACATTTGTCTGGAAGATATCGCTATTAGCGATAAGACCGCCATTGTACGCTTTACTGTTGATGTATTTTATTGTTATGTTATTTTAATGGTGTACAATAAAGAATATTCTATCTATCTATCTACATTTTATATACAAAATTTCGCTAGTCCCATAAACCCCTTTACTCACAAAATCAAAATGATTTCCATACATTCGTATCGCACCGTATTTATTGTTCTCCTCAATAAAGAGCTATCCATCTCTAGGGACGACGTCGTTACTTCCACATAACAAAGTTATTTCGTAAGCCTCCTGTGATTTTACCTCCTTTCTGTTTTCTTTTGTTTGAACAGTTTCTTGTTTGTAGAATATTGTGTATTTCTTAGTTGTGAGACACCTTAATATAATTCTTGTATGTGGTATAAGTGTAGGACCAGAAAGAAATAGTATAGAAGAATGTGGAAAAAAATAGTGGCCTGATTTCAAAAATAGGTTCTTTTTTGTTTTCAAGAGATGTGCCTCAGTTTTTGAAAGCGGTGGTGTCGCTGTCGTAATCGGATTCGGAGTCGGATTAGATATATTATTATGGCTCGCTGATTTTTGCATGTCATTTAAGTGTTTTACTATCGAATGAATGATTGACTCCATTTTAGATTCAAACCTTGCATACTAATAAACACTTCAGATGATTTGATTTAGATGTAATATAAAAGTGGTCACAGCGCGACAGTTGCAGATTTGTTTACGGTATACTAACCTTTAATATCCGTTGTTTTATGCTAACCGATAAACAACAACTTAGCGAATAAAATTAAAGACTCCCGCCATTAAATCCTTCAATCAAAAAGTTATAGATGTGATTTCTGTCTAGTCAGAGCAAATAACACAATAAAATTTATTACTGCCATTATTCTGGGACAGGACACTATTAATTAACCTAGTACTAATGTACAAAACAGGTCAAATTAATCCGTATCTATCCAATTCGATCTATAGATAATATTTCAATAACTTAATGCCTAGCATTAACTACTCTATGCATGCGATTTGTGTACATAAAATTTAAGAGGAAACAAAAATATAGTCGATCTTCAGAAGGCCTCCTTTTTGGAAGTTGGTAAAGAACCTATAGATGTAACATAAGTAAACTGAACTTGGCCAAAAATCTGCCCTGCATCTAGAAAATAAACGATATGAACATACAATCCCAACATAAAATAATATCCTGGGACAACTCACACACGGTTATCTGATCCCAAGCTAAGCAGAGTTTGTGTTATGGTAACCAGACAACTGATAAACTTACTTATATATTCCTAAATACATACATATTATAGATAAATTACACCCAGACATCAGAACAAATGATCATACTCATCACACAACATTTGTCCTGGACGGGAATCGAACCCACGACCTCCGGTATAGCAGTCAGGGTCACTAACCACTAGACCAACAGGCCCGTCACATATGTTAACTATCCTTTTAAGCTTGCCAGGAAATTTCGCTTAAATAAGATAATATTAATTAAATACTCTTTACATTTAAACCAGTTTTAAACCACACCTCGGGCGCTGAAAATATGCACTCTTCAGTTTCAATAAGGGAAGCCACAACAACTGAGTGTAAAGGCAGCCTGCATTAAAGGAATTATCACTCGTAGGTTATTCTCTCTATTTAATTAACTTTTATAGAACTGTTAACTGCATACAGTTGTTGACGGAAAAAGTGTAGCGCGGTGTTTTCCATATTTTTTATGTTGTTTATGAGTAAGTTTTGTAAATGTAGTCTATTTTATGTTTAAGTAATATCTGTTTTTCAGTTTCGTATAAAAGCACGGATATTTATGTATGTACTTTTAATCGTCGTTTGAATAGGTATTGAACATTGAAATAAAGAAATGATCCCGTTTTCTATTTACTCTAAATGTCCCTAAACTCTACTTCAATGTAGAATAATCAGTAAAATCATCAGCATTATCTTACCCCACATTATCAAATCATTAATTGTGGCCTACAAATGACGTTAACTATTACTTAGGGCACAATAGGTACCGAAAATGAATGGACGCGTCCTAATTACACTGAGTGCCAACTAAAGTGTAGATACCTTAATGCGTCGTCTATTGTTTTCGAGTACTTTATGAGCGAGGTCACTTCTTGTAATGACGGGCGTGTCTCGGTTCGCGAACTTATTAATGTTTGAGTGGGGTCCTTTTTTTTGGCCTGATGTGTATTTTGGATTTTATTGAGGTTTCTACACATTTTTTTTTATTTACAGATCTTTTTTTTCTTGTCAATGCGTAAACTTATTTGCACGTTATATTTAGATCACTAAATAGAAGAAAATTCTTCAATGTTTTTTTTTTAAGTATTTTTTTGAATTTTTATTTGTCTATAATTAATTTTAATTTAAACGGAAAATATTAAATCGTTCGCAATAATGTTACTGTACGTGTGTCAATAAACACATAATTCTTAACAAACAAATTACATAATTTTACTCTACAGTATATCTAATTATAATTTTCATTACAGTTATTGCATTATAAAGTATACCGTACATTGCCGTTTTCCGCTATCGCAACAAACTTTATAAAGCGTGTTCCCGTTAAGGCAGAGTTCGCAACAATAGTTTGCTAACCGGATTCGAACTCGCAACCTATTGATCGGAAGTACACTGTTATTGTTAGAAACTGCACTCTACTGTTTAATTGTAAAAGCTTTTTTTTTGTATAGAACGCATTGTTTTAAAGGATGGAGGTAACACGCAAACGTTCTCTTAATAGAAGTCACGAAAGTAAAATGAAATAAACTTTTGTATAAAAAAAACATAATAATATTGTGTGTATATACCTCCCTCTTTATAAAAATGCAATTATTTAATGTGTGTTAAAAACAACATCCTGTTGTTGACGCGCTTCGCAGTAACGTTAAATAAAATTATTCAATAATGTCAGATCGCTTAATAGTAACTCAAGATTTAATAAATTCAGAGAATCGTCTCAATACGATATTAAACTCGACAAACAAAGCCTTGCAAATTGTCATCAAAAGAAGGAAGAATATTGAAATAATATCAGAGACAGAATCATAATAATTTTCAATTCAATCCAATTAACTGGAATTAATTCAAGTGACGGTAAAGTAAGGCAAGCTGTTGGCTGGATATTGAAGTATTTTATTCAAGTAAATTATATTTTACTTTGTTTATTAATAGTATAAATAAATGGTTATTGGGTAACGCATAAATCGACGGACTGGATTATTTAAAATTTAAGTGAAACATTTATTACAGTAGTCATTTGTTTTTTGATTCAAAATTTGTTTTTTAGTGGTGTTCATTGTATAAATATTTGATGGATAAATAAAATACATACCGTATACATAATTACATACTGACCTACTTGTTTGTGTGTTTTGCCTAGTTATAAATAAATAGGTATTTTAGAAACATGACTAAAAATAAGCGCACATAAAATAAAATGAGTTTGGAGTGCCACCGATCATTCGTAAATTAAATGTAATTTAAATAATATTATAAAGAAAATAGCCAGCTAACAATCAAGTACCTAGTTTTAATTAGAATGTATTAACCAAACTATGTAGTCGAATTATCCTATGTTAATAGGTATTATATATGAAGCATGATTATTATAATAATAATAAAAGGGAATAATGAAAGTGGACGAAGCGACACAAGTATGTAAGGATCGTAGCAAGTGGAAAGAAGTGGTCTCTGCTTACTTCTACGGGAAAGGGGCGGGATTATACGTATGTATGTATGATTATTATTCTATCAAAATCATGAAATATTGTTTAAAACTTGACTCCAATTTTCCCAATATCTGTAAATTGAAACTATGTTTACTTAATATGCGATTGAGTGGCGATATTAAATTCCCTGGAGGCAGAGAATGAAGTGTGTTTAATAAAGGCTGTGCTCAATTGAAGTAGCCTTTGAAGTATGACGGAATATTGAGTTTATATAATTAAGTACTTGAAGTTCTGTGTTAACTCTTTAGGAGAAATATTTTTACACTTGAATGTTTTTTCTTTTATGTAGGAAGAATAAATAAGTGTAACGGCCCTTAATAACTGGGAAACAGAGCAGGGAGATGATGATTAACAAATAATTGGTAGATGGTGATATTTCCAGTCAACTGGAAAGAAGTAAATAAACTTGATAATGAAAAAGGTCTTGGACCTATAGTCGTCATTGGATTATTTTCATTTTAGCGGTTGTCTGTAGTAAAAAAAAAAACACGGTATTTCTTACGTTGTAAATATGACAAACACAATGTTTACATTTTTTTAGTTCCCCCAGGTAATGAAATAATAGGTAGTTTTAACACAGAAATAAAAGGAAAGAAAAAATAATAAAATAAAAAATAATATAAAATAAACAGAAGTATTATCTTAATACAGTTCACAATCGTTCTCTTGATACAATTCTGCTAGCCTGGTCCCGTGACCCAAATTACTTCTGTACAATCCTATTAAGTCGAGAATAATAAAAAGAGGTCCCTAATTCTGTCTAATCTACCACATTACAGTAGCAAGTAAATTATAAATTACTTTAAACGCCTTTGAAAGGGTTTTTTATTCTCAAAGGTTCTTTAGATGCCCTGTGGTTTGTTAATATCGTCTTACAACACATCTTAGATTCACAAAGAAAATCTGTCTGTTTTTACACGACTGCCCAAAAAGGAGTGTTATGTTTTCAGGGTTCATGTATGTATGTATGTAGGTATGTATGTATGTTTGTGAGTTTCTTTATTCCACCATAACTTCTAAAAGGCTTGACCGATTTCAATGTTTGTGGTATCATTAGAAGCTTTGAGTTATCCCGAGTGACATAGGCTAGGTGGACATTAAAAAATGGTCAAGTGTGAGTCGAAATCGCCTGCAAAGGGTTCCGAACGATTTTTTTTTTGTGTTGTGTCATGTTTTTGTGTTGCAGCGCTCTATAAAATATTATTTATCACTAAAAGATATTAAATAAAAAAATTAAAAAACACGCCTGCCATGTAACCGTGCCCCGACTGCAAATATTTGACTTGTTTTTAATTTTTTAGTTCACTTTTTGACATGGCAGGCGTGTTTTTTAATTTTTTTAATTATAATATTTTAAATTTTCCTTAGATCCCATTAAACCTACCCAGTATATTTTTTACTCCGCTTTACCTACCCAGTTGATATTAACGTAGGTATTCTTACGACCTGAACTAAGCGAACAAAATAGGAAAACGAGCATGCTGGTTTTCTTACCTATTAACAAGGACACGCGGTTCAAAGTTCTTCTTTTTTTCCTTAACCCGAAATAATAATAATAATAATAATATTTCGGGACATCTCACACACGGTTATCTGATCCCAAGCTAAGCAGAGCTTGCGTTATGGTAACCAGACAACTGTTAAACATACTTATATATTTCTAATTACACACATAATATAGATAAATTACACCCAGACACAGAACAAATGATCGTGCTCATCACACAAACATTTGTCCTGGGTGGGAATCGAACCCACGACCTCCGGTATAGCAGTCAGGGTCACTAACCACTAGACCAACAGGTCCGCCTAATAAATAATTTGGAAACGGTGAAAAACATGCACGTATTGTTTCTTTAAATAGTTGGTTTCCGTTTTATTACACATTTACCAACTCTTGATATTATACACAATGTAAAAAGGCTAAATCAACTGGTGTAAAATACCAAACTACACTTTCCAGAATGTTAAAATATTTTTGTTGGTTAAAAATATTTCTGAAATCCTGAAATTGCTTCACGCTTTGTGGCCACACCAGTAAACACTACGTAAACGATGAGATTCCATTCTATTTGTACTGTATTTAAATAAAAGGGTGGACACATTAAATACTGTAAAATTCATACGACACGAAACATGGTAATAAAGAATTATTATTTTGTCATTAATAGCAGACAAACATGCTTATCTCGGATTTTTCTTAATTGTTTTCAGTAAATTTATTTTTAATTAAGGATCCAAAATATCACCCTGTTATAGTCGTGATTACAAAATTTTAATTACTTAGTCCAAACCCCACGTTGGGCGCCAAATTTCTTTTAAGTCTAAATCAATAGTTTCTTTGATAAAGATAATTTTGGATCATAAATCTTCTATTAGCATACTTATGTTATGTTCTATTTTAGCTATTATACGTTTACAAGGACCTTTGACGTCGGGGACCCGTGTCTCGGGGGAAATCAAATAAGGTTGTGAAAACAGTGGCCAATTTGAACAGCAAAATAAGAAGCTTTTTTTGATCTAAGATTAGATCTTGATTAGTTGTTGAGTACTTAGATCTCTTTCTCTTAAAATGCCTTTTGAAGGCTAAAGGTTATTTCTATTTAACCCTTCTTTAAGATTGAGATATAGTTGAGGTTTTTTATATATCGCCGATTGTTACTGTTTTAATACTTTATTTGATCAAGGTAGGTACATCTTATATACCATACTCCTCCGAAACGGCTTGACCGATTTCTATGAAATTTTATATGCATATTCAGTAGGTCTGAGAATCGGCTACTATCTATTTTTCATACCCCTAAGTGGTAGTAGGTAGGTAGTAGGCAGGTAGGTAGGTAGTAGGCAGGTGCTAGGTAGAAAAAATTGCATTGCAACGCATGCCGGGTACAGCTAGTAATTTATAATTCTGAATATAATGCAAAATAATATCTTACTATTTTATATGAAAGAAAGGAGATAAAACTATCTGAACGAAATAATAAGACACCAAATCGTAACGACAGCTTCACGACGCAAAACATTTGACAATTATTCATATAATTTATTTTGACTGCACGCCATTAAGCACATTTTTTTTAGAACAATATTTTTATTTACTATATTTGAAAACCCATT
The DNA here is from genome assembly GCA_905475315.1 of Autographa pulchrina. NCBI lineage: Eukaryota > Metazoa > Arthropoda > Insecta > Lepidoptera > Noctuidae > Autographa > Autographa pulchrina. Next base: position 4,569,150 of record FR997775.1, read on the forward strand.
TATTTTAAATATCGAATCAATATTTACATACACATATTTCATGTCAAAGCCATTCGGAAAAGTGGCTTTTTCGCGTCATGTTTACATTTCACTGCTCATAGCTGGCGCACTCAACTCTTAAATAAATATTTCCTAGTTAAACCAGCAATGTATAAGATACTTATGTAAGCAACAGTTATGTATTTCCTTGAGTCAATGTTGACGCATTTGTAGGAAAAACATGTCAAGAAAACATTACTACTCATTTGTAATATAGAATTTAGGTTAAAATACCTTTAAATAAGTATCTATCAATCTAGATAGGTGTATATCAAAACAAATTTACTAAAAGTGCTTTGGACTATCTCTATATATTTTTTTGCCTGTCTGAAAGAGCGTTATCAACAGTGTAGCTTAAAAATCTTGAAATCCAACTCTTATAATAAGGAAACCAAATTAAAAAAGCCAATATTATAACAACGTAGTAAAAACAAACTTAAATCAAAACATTTTTCTTTATAATAATTGAAAATGAAATAACTAGTTTTGTTTGAACAGTTAATTCAAAACAAACAGTTTTTTTATCAGATCCAATTTACTCCGGGATTTATAGTGATAGGTTATTGATCCCTTCATAAAGTTTGATCGTACTTCAAATATAAGAATGTGGGAATAAACTGTCTGAAGGAAAACGTTGATTCAAAACGGATGCAATATCTCCTCTACCTAAAATACTTTATTGATTTCCGACACACTTCTTTGCGAAAAAATAATAATTTTTCGAAGAACCATATTTTGTAAGTACATTACTTCTTATCTCGAAGAGACATTTGACATTTGGTGGGAAACGTGATCTAAATATAAATCCGGTGGTCGTTCTGAATCATGATTCCATTTTTAATTTTGCGTAGCTTTATTGGACTAAGAAATGAAAGACTTTTTATTGGATTGTCTTTATTCTGAGCTCTTTAAGAAATATAATACGGATTGTAGAATATTTATTTTGTTACATATCGAATTTTGAGTATCTACCTAATGATTAACGTCGAATATTAAAAACATATTGGTAGATAGTTTTCCCTACTAGAGATAGGAATTTGACATATTATTATGCTGTATGGCGTATACGTCATCTATCTATCTAGGGAAACCTATCTACGTATATGTTACTACCATTCGACGTAAATAATACACTTTTTTTTTCATGATGTAATATATTCCTTGAGTCTACTTACCTAAACATTATTACTAAAACTTTCTTCAGTGCATCCCTCTACACCTGAACCTGCTTAAAGCTTTAACCTTCCTGCAGATAACTTAATATAAAACGGGGTACATAATATTCATGAATGATAAATATCGTGCATTTGCTAATGAAGGCCCGGCCTACTTTCATCTAACTTATAACTGGAGCCGGGAAAACGGGTTAGGCCGCGTTTTATACTTAAGTTAAACTTAAAGCCTTATACTGCCTACCCACTTCGTTTTAATGATTTGAATATTCAGCTTAAGTTAAAAAGACACGTCAAAGTTTATGCGTCGAATTATAAATAGTTACTGGTACTGTACTCAAAATGTAGCTACTAATCACTTATAAGTGAAAGATTATATTTTTTTTCTTTTCATATTTTAAGTGGTTTACTTTGGGAAATGGCCACACTTAGACTAATACAGTAGGTACCTACCTATATAGGTTCCTATATTTAGTTATTACAAACAATCTGATAACCTGAGCATTTAGTCATAATATCTTAGTTCTCAATTCTTTATTGCGTACCATAATGTATAGATAGTTGGTAGAGAAGTAAATAATAATCACAATTATGGACCCTGTCGGGCACAGCATGGTGTAAGTTAAATAGGAGAGAGGACTAAGGCACTGTTTGTTTTACTTACATTTAATTAATCCATCAAAAGTGCTACAAAATAAGCCTCTAGATATCTCCTCAAATTAATGTTAGCAGCCCTCAAAGCTGTGGAAAACTGTAGCTTTGATCTAGCCAGCTTATCTGTGGGACGCATCTTATCTTGTGATTCATGTATGATAAGTCCGAGCTCCCGTGTTTTGGTGAACTACATTAGTTTTATAATTAAACATACAAAATTTTATTTTATTTGAAAAATATGGTTTATTTAACTAGCTTTTTTTTTAAATTAGGATCTATACACACTAAGCTAAATTATGAAGCAGAATATTTTTGTTTGGACACACTAATCTTAAATCTTAAAATCTTTTTATATTTGATAGTCAATTTTTTAGGGATGCTCGCTACGACACGCGGTTGAAAACGCAAGGTATAGCTTGATGTGGCTCAAAAATATAAATAGGAAGAATATTATATACCTATAGCTTTAAATCTTATATATAAAATTCTCGTGTCACAATGTTAGTTACCATACTCCTCCGAAACGGCTTGACCGATTTTTATGAAATTTTATATGCATATTCAGTAGGTCTGAGAATCGGCTACTATCTATTTTTCATACCCCTAAGTGGTGGTAGGTAGGTAGTAGGCAGGTGCTAGGTAGAAAAAATTGCATTGCAACGCATGCCGGGTACAGCTAGTATTATATAGTTAGTTATTAAATAGGTTGGAAGCACATGAAATGAAACTCCTAAAACAAAACATCGCGATTTAATTCATAATTTTCATTACGTAACCTAAGCAGTAACATAAAATTTTACTTCAAACAAATAAATTGCGTTGAGCGAGATTTATTCTCCAGCGAAGAGGTCTAATTACCATTTTTATTGCGTTACTCGTGATCTGACAGTAGGAACCAACTCAAAAATGTTTAAAATCATTTGATGAAATACTCCTGTCATTTATAAGCGCCTGGTACTATTGCTGTTCAGATTGTATGGTATGCAGCACACAAGAGTGGTTTATACATTAAAAAAACTGATATCTAATAAAAAATATTTTTTAAGTTCAATGATACTTCTCTCAAAAGGCTACCTTTTTAAGTCGTAACAATGTAATCTAGACTCAGAAACATTATCAACATAGATTGCTGTTTCTTAGAACGTAGTACATATTGTTTTAAATTGTATTGTTGAAAACGAAAATGAAGCATTATTTTAATCGATTTTTTTGTGACCTTACAACGAGGTACTAGGCGCTCAGTAGTGTAAAAAGTAGTTACTTAGTCGAACAATGGCAAACATTTCTAAGTACTATATTTGCAGATCAATAGTTGCGGTACCTATTAAGCTAAAGTGACCACTAATGACGACCTTTTTAGGAACCTAACTCGACTTAATAGTTTTTATTAGTACTTATGAGTTTACTTACAAAGCTATGTAGCATTCTGATCACCTTATTTAAGGGATAGAGCGTGATGATACTGCTTTAATATCATTTAAAATGATAACTGATACAAAAGTGTTATTTACATTCAATACATGGGATATTAAAGGATAATTCATCGATAGAGATACGATGCACGCTCTGATACAAATATATTAGTTAATTGTTTTTTTTACTGTGCCACCCAGTTAGTTACATTTGTTTTTTTGTCTCGTAAACAGCTATTTGTACCGTTCCTAATGTAAGTAACTGAAAAGCATGTAAAATAAAATTTTCTGTCTTGGTACATATAATAATAATAATAATATTCCAGAACAACTCACACTCTTAAAAGCAATAAAAAAAAAACAAAAAAAAACATATAGGTCTTGCCAGTAATACCTATTTAAATGGCTTTGGATACATACAAAAGAAAAATATAGGAACTAAGCAAGACACAGAACATAAAATTATAGAGTATACATTTTTTTAAGCAGTACAAAAATACTTCAAAAGTTCTGAACTCAATTAAAACCCAACAATGAAAACAATTATACGGACAACCCTTCATTTGCTTTAGTATGACTAAGCATGGAAACCTCAAGGTTAGTGTGACGTCATCATCGATATTGTCACGAACCAACGCTATATCGCGGGGCTGAAATAATTACCGCTGGTCGGGTTAAAATGAAATGACAAAATTATGGAAATACCTGCCTGACGAAGTTTTAGGCATATTAAATATTCGGTATTATTTTTAGCATTATCACAAACACTTAAAAGGTCTCGCATGCGATAGATTTACAAAATATTAAAATCAACATTAACATAACATACATAACATACCATAACGCCTGTATCCCCGAAGGGTTAGGCAGAGGTGTACCAATGTACACCCACAGTTCGCCGGTATGTTTAGGTCCCATGTAATAGGGGGCGAGCCTATTGCCACTAACCGGGCACAAATCCAAACTCCGACCTGCTACTGAGAATTTCATAGAAAAACCCAATAACACCTTGGTCGACTTGGGAATCGAACCCAAGACCTCTAGCGTAGCAGTCGCGCTTAGAACCACTAGGCCAACGAGGCAAAATCAACATGTTTTAAAATATATTCTTAAAATGGAAACGAAAATAAAAGTCAAATTAATTATGACATCAAAAAACAATTAACATTATTTTAAAATAACAACATTAACTGACAAAATAATGATGTATGCAGAAGGTACCTAACTCGAAAGATGATGTAGAAAATGTTCATTAAGTCTATAAACCTTTCAACAATTAAATGTGTTAACGTGTCAGTAATGTTTAAAATATATTCATTAACCCTTTTTCCACAAAGTAAAAAAATATGTTTTTATATACAATTCAATACCTACTTAATTCTAATATAACAACAAACACTTACAACTATACTAAAATTATATCTTATATAAATAAATAAAACTAACAAAATTAAAAATTAAGTAACTAAAAAAAATATGTTGTTTTGAAAAATTATTTTTTAGAACAAAATTAAAAGTCCACATAAATTGTTTCCAGCAAAACTTCCATGATAAACGTTAGAGATTGTATTACAAAATAAGTTATAATATAATAATAATAATAATATTCCGGGACAACTCACACACGGTTATCTGCTAAGCAGAGCTTGTGTTATGGTAACCAGACAACTGGTAAACATACTTATATATTTCTAAATGCATACATAATATATTATAGATAAATTACACCCAGACACAGAACAAATGATCGTGCTCATCACACAAAGATTTGTCCTGGGTGGGAATCGAACCCTCGACCTCTGGTGTAGCAGTCAGGGTCACTAACCACTAGACCAACAGGCCCGTCGTCGCCAGTTAAGACTAGATTATGTAAAATTACGGTACATTTCAGAGAGTACCTCTGTAAAAGCCTTGTCAACATCAAAACAGATGTTTTGTATGAGTTTGTTCATATTTAATGTAAATACTCTAGCTTTTAAGAACTGCCTTTCTTTTCATATACTTGTACTAATTATATTTAGTACTACTGTTATGTTAATAATTTCAGCAATTTTTTTTTATTATGGATATAAATTTTTAAGAAAAATCTCTCAAAACAATAATATCATAATGTTTTATATTCTTACTTTTCCGTTGTCTTCATGTTTTTTAGTTTTCGTTCTGTGTTTATTAGAAGAAATAGGTATAATAGAAGTTTAAGTTTCATATATAAAGTGTTTATATATCAAAAACATTTATATATAAAATACTGTGTTAAGTTGGATTATTTTCTTTTACAGAACTAAATAAAATATTTTAAATGTTTGACAAGATTAACCGCAACATAAAGAACTTACTTAGAACAATCTAGATTCACATATAATTAAGCTTACAAAGAGAATCACATCTACATAATGAGAATTAATTTACTACCACCAAGTCAGACAATTATTATCTTAGGAACAATATTTTTATAAGACTTAATTTTTGAGCGACCATGAAGAAATTATTACTGTTAAGTCTTACGATATTGTCTACTATCATAAATGAGAGAGTATCAGATTATAATATTTAATTAGTTGTTATACTTAACTGCTGCACCGATTTTGATAAAATTTGTTGAGTATGTATAAATAAAATAAAATAAAAATTTAAAATTAATCGTTTTAAGGCGATATGTTATATAAACCAGTGTATATTTATTAATACTACGAGTATGTATGAGGACATCGCCTTCGAGGTCGTCCGCGGCAAAGGTGGTGTGATGATCTAGTCAGTTATGCGAGACGCACGTGGCCAGATATCGCAAAAGACAGACAGGTTTGGAGGGCGGAGGGAGTGGCCTTTGACTTACAAAAAAAAAGTTTTGGTAGGTATATGAATAATATAGGAAAATATAATGTATTATTTAATTTGATTTTGTTTTAATTCTAACTGAAAATAATGAGTATTATAAACGGTAGCAGAGAGACCATTAAAATTACCCAAACAATATATTCGCAAAACAAAGTAAGGACAAAACAGTGTAGCAAATAATCTGATAACAAAAAGCTACAATTATTAATGGACTAGTACTGAGAATTAACACAAAATTGCCTTCGTAATGGTCTCCTTAATTACATTTGTAACTAAATCTGCGCTAGTTGTTCCCTAAACATATTTAAAGCTGTTATTTAACCTGTAATATTAGTTTATACAGTGTGGAGAATGTTGATAATTTTGAAATATGAATATGTAGACCATTATCTTACTAGCAGAATATAATAATAATTTTAAGAAGCCGCCACAAAAAAAAGTGTTTTTTTTACCGACCTGACCGATTTTCGGACACACCACCCTCGTAAGACAGTTTAGCTATCTGCACATAAAATAATTAAGTGTATCAGTTTATTATTTAAATTTTCAGACATTGTTACACACAATATTCTTTCAATTCCATAGCCGAATAGGACAGCAACCCGAAAAAGTGGAGAAATCGGTCAGATGCAAGATTTCACTATACGTGTTTTCTAAAGGAAAGACTTAAATAATGTATATTAGGGTTCCGCAGCCAGATGGCAAAAACGGAACCCTTATAGATTCGTCATGTCTGCATGTTCGTCCGTATGTCACAGCCAATTTTTCTGAAACTATGAGAACAATTTTGTTGAAACTTGTTTTTTTTTAATAAATCGAATCGAAACTCAAATATTCGGTACGTAACCCTTCGTGCGCTAGTCCGACTCGCACTTGACCGGTTTTTTTTAATATTTATCCTCACACTTATCAACAGTGGCAAACACGGCTTGACCTTTACCATCGATCGGACTGTACTGCACTTAGCGCGAGCCCTTCAAATTCAAACCCTATGTAAATAATACAGTCAGGAAACCCGCATCTCTATACAATTTCGTACCACAAACAATGTACACTTAAAGTAAATAAATGGACTACCCAACCCAAGATTAAAGATAGGTTCTCATTTGAATGTTAAACATTTTGACCCTATGACCTAACAGCGGTAGTTCGTTAATATCTGCTGAATGTTTAATTTACACAACTTGAGGTTCCTCGATTCTATTTCTGTAATTTAAATTAAGATTGTGTTTTGTTTTCTTTGCTGCTGTAGATTGAAATGTATTTACTTTTTATTTTATTTTTTGAGATTTAAAAATAGAATTTTAATAAATTAGTCGCTTTACATTAAAATCTGTACTTTTTTTTTTTTTCTTGACATTTAAAACTATAATGTGGATAATGATTGGCCAGTTATAACAGAGACTTTCTACCACCAAATAGTAACTGCTAAATTTATTATGCGAAACATACTACCTTATTTCTTTATGTCCTATAAATATATAAAATCGCTTTCAGATTATCATTCAAAACAATAATAGCAGGACAAACAAACAAACAAAACCCACGCAGTTTATGTTAGTGTCATACAAAATCAGTATATTTGTATTTCATATAAAACAGATTAATCCAGTATTTTTTCAAGCAGACCTATCAACATTCAACACGAACAATTGTTTGCGAAAATTATTCGATACCATTTAAAAATGTCCAATTGTTTATTCGGTCAATAAACATTTTTTTGTTTTGTTTATTGAGTGTATCTCAGTTATAAGTGTCCGATAATGGAGCAATTGATTTCTAAGTGATTTTGCTCGCTATTTGGGGCTTATAGGATTTTGTGATTGAGGGCGTGCGGCTTTTGTTTAATTTTGTTGTTTGATGTTTTGGTCCGTTGTAATTAAATAGACTTGTAGTGTAGTTTTGGCTGTTTTGTATAGTTATAATAATAGCTATAAATATCCTACTGGTCGGCACAGGCCTCTTCTCATGTAGAGAAGGAAGGAGGTTGCTTTTCTATGTAATGGAATGAAAAATGTATGGAAAATTCTTTTTATGTTATTATTATTTTCTTACACTTTTATTTGTACGATATCTTACACACGTCTTAGTGAATAATAATTAATAAATAATGGACGATAGAGACTAGCATCCACGACACAGGGAATCCTAGTGTGGAGGCTAGTGCCAAATGTATCTAGCTTTAAGTTTTTGAAAAATAAAATTATTATTATTATTATGTTTAGGTCAAACAGTGTTTGCAGTGAATTTCAGGAATTCGGTATTTGGATTTAGTTATTTATACATAGGACCAATTACATGGCTAAATTATCTGATGTGAAAGCTCAAAAAAAATATCGTATAATATTTTTTACATATAATTTTCTTCATCGTTTGCTTGATAATTCCCAGACACTGATCACCATTTTCACATATGACTGTGACTCATAGCTCTATTTACGCTCCCATACCTTTATGTCACTACCATACATACCTACCTACGATTCCTCAAGGGACCCCATACGACTCCACATCAAAATGTCACAGTTCAAACATGTCATACTTGAATGTCCTTGAGAGAATTTACTGAAGGTATTCAAGTAATCAATTGAATATTTCTGAGTATTTGATCGATTGAGAATTTTACAGTATTATGTATCGTTATTGATAGTGCTTGTAATTAAGTTACTGTATAGGATCTTTATCCTTTGTAATATGTTTAAGTTGTAGTGAAAAAAACTTGCAATAAATTTCTTTAATGTTTAAATAGGATTGGTAATGAGTTTATACCGATAACATACTCACTACGTCATTCTGCATACATACATATTGTTAACCGAAATTAGAATCGACTAATACGTCGTGTCACTATTACCGGATGAACTGACAACACTAGAGGTCTATTGGGTAATGGCGGCGCGTGCGATTCTCGTTGTAGTAGTCTCTTGCATTGTATAAATTAATAATAAGCATTATGGCATCGCTGGCCTTTAAAAGTATTGAAATTGTAACGTTGAATCCATTCTTATGATAATATATTGTAAAGTTTAAAGCATCAGTGGTTTTCTTTTAACAATATACATACAGAAATAGTAGATAGATGGATTTAAATGGCGGCGTGGACATGTGCGATGATGGCGTTTTGATAAGGATACCTTGCACTATTTTTGATAGAATTTCCTTAAGATTTTCCTAGAGCTCAGAAAGGAAATCGTCAATTTTTTACCTCAAGCTGCAACTTGTCATGGAGGCTAAGGAAAATACTGCAGTTCCGATCATTTCCGGAATGAGAAGTATACTGATTTTTAAGCAGTATTTTATCCGCATATTTTTGCCTCAAAGAATAATATGATGCTGTGTGTTTAACAATGAAGATTGTGAATGAACGCTTAACATTCTTTATATGGATACACTATTGTAATCCATAAAGGTGTAGCGATCATTCACGAGTAGAATTGGTTCATAGAATTTTGGACCTGACCTTGAATGTTTTAGTTATTTATAGCCCTATGTTTTTTTTTATATATTTTAATAACAAAACATACCATCACGCCTGTATCCTCGAAGGGTTAGGCAGAGGTGTACCAATGTACACCCACAGTTCGCTGGTATGTTTAGGTCCCATGTAATAGGGGGCGAGCCTATTGCCACTAACCGGGCACAAATCCAAACTCCGACCTGCTACTGAGAATTTCATAGAAAAACCCAATAACACCTTTGTAGACTTGGGAATCGAACCCAAGACCTCTAGCGTAGCAGTCGCGCTTAGCACCACTAGGCCAACGAGGCAGTTTTATATATTTCGTAAGGTGATATATTTATTTTTTACAAAAGTCGTGGATATCTTGAGAACCAGTTGTCTTAATCTTACATAACGTTACCCAAGTTATTTTTACACTGTTACATTTTTAGTTTAACGATTATTATATAAATATTTATGTTATACAGTAAGATAGTAACCATATGTTTAAATTGGCATGGTTAATACATACACGGAAATAGCATTTTATGCTCATAGTATGTGGCGATATAAATCATAACTTGTGGTATTTTTAGTTTAAAGCGGAAACTATTTATTTTATTTAGAGAAATCCGGATAAATATATTATGTGTTGATCTGAAAATTAAATAAACTGACTTTATTACTTGTTTATTAATCATTCATAAATATCCGGTCGTCGAATGAAGAAATCTTTTTGCTTGTAAATGTGTAATTTAAATTTTTGCAAAAATATTTTATAGCATAAAATACTGATATTTTTTATGATCTTAATATTTAAAACAGCTGGTTCACAGCATATTGTTATTGTTGGAAGTAAAACTTACATACGAGGAAATATGATTTAAACAAATATTTAAAATTAAATTATAAGTTACATTAAATTCTAAGGATAACTGTTATTTCGAAGAAAACTGCTCTACTAATTCAGTTCTAGCTTAAAATTGCTTTAACTTTCTCTCCTTTTTGATAAGAATACAATAAAATCAGTTTACTAACCAACTTCTATGTATGTACAGCATACTACAAACTAAACGAGACCAATTAATATGTAACCTAACCCTAACATATTATTCATACCACAGCCAAATAACTATTAAAACTAGAATCACCACTAAAACAATCCGTCATATTACCAGCTTACCCAATATTTATCGCCGAACCGGGAAAATGGACGCGAAAAGTGGGAAAACTATCAGAATAACTCACAAAGTTTCAAACATTGAGGAAACTTTATTTCTATAGCCATTTATTGTAGACTAGCTGTGCCTGCGACTTCGTTCGCGTGGATGACGAAACTTATCAATGAGTTTTTAACCGCAAAATTAAGTTTGTTTTTTATTGTTTATACTTTTCCGGGATAAAAACTACCCAGTGTGGTGCCCAGGATAATAAAGAATAATTATACCAAGTTTCATTGTAATCGAACCGCTAGTTTTTGCGTGATACCTGAACAAACAGACAGACAGACAGACCAAAAATTTTTTTTTCACACTTTTCGGTTCGGTGTCGGTCTAGTAACACCCCCCGCCATTAATTTTTTTGATATTTTCAATGTACAGAATTTTCACTTCTGCAGATTTATTATAAGTATAGAAGTAGCTGGATTAAAAGAAACTTATCTGTTTCCCCTAGTGGCTTATAAAGTAGTCTATGCGGGCCGAACTCGTATGAATTATCTGCATAGACTGACTGAATTTTAAAAAGCGAGGAAATGGTTGAAAATTTTACAGGGTGATTCTTTGCTAGCTTAAGGTGTAAGCACAAAATTAAATTTTAAAATGAGCAAGTTCCATTTTAATTTCGTACACACAATCGTTTAACAGGAATGTTCATGTGTATGACTCATTGGACAGGGAAGTGGTTTATTCTTTAGAATTTTTAATATATCACTCGATCAATTCAGCCCTCATTATAGATATTTATACGATTTTTCCATTACATCTAAACAATTTTCATTCCATACAGACATGGAAACCCATCTATGTACAATTCCATTTCGATCCAACCATATATGATTAATATTCGGCGCTAGAGTAGACAATTACGTAATCAATTTACTATTAAATAATAGCGGTTTATTTACTGCGACTGTATGCTCTCAATGATTAAGAAAAAAATAAAAGAAATTCTCCCAAATATGATAGTCGCTTTCATAATAGCTTCCATATTAATAGTTTTGCCATAGTTTTACTAATACAAATTGATCGCTAATCCTCTAGAGCCACTTTCAAATCGACATCGGTATGAGAAGTAATCAACTAAAGCTTCTGTCTAGAACCCAATTAAGTAGTTATAATCTCATTAAATGGAAGAACGTGACGATTCATAGGTATTCAAGTTACGTATTACATATTCATTTTTTAGATTAAATGTGAATCTAGTGAATAAGTAGGTCAAACGTGCCTCTGTAAGTTTTTATGGCATATAATCCAGCCTATAAACGTCCCACTGCTGGGCACAGGCCTCTTCCCATATAGAGAAGGCACGAGCTTTGATCACCACGCTTGTCTCTGCGGATTGGCGATTTCAGATCTCAAATTTTGGAATCCAGGTTTCCTCACGATGTTTTCCTTCACCGTTTATCAGAAGTGTCTTAGAATAATAAAGAAAGTACATATTACTTTGAAAAAGCCACATTGGTACTTGCCTGGGTTCGAACCTGCAACCTTGTGCATACAAATCCGTTCATTGAACCGCTAGGCCACCACGACATTACATGTACTATGGCATGTAAGAACTAAATTCTGAAGAATAGTGGTTTTGTGATTAAACTTTTTTAAAAAGAATAAATTAATGGTAGTAGAATAGAAGATAGATGACGTATAGTTGGTTAGAATGCAGTTATGGCTTATGTTAAAAAATGTTCTGATTGAAAGAGTGAAGTAAAACTTATGTTAACAGCTGGTTCGGTTGTTTAAAAGTATTTTATTGATAAGTAAATAAAGCGCCACATTTAAAACAAATTAGTTAGGTATTGCAGCACTATTTCCGAATTATCATTCCTGCCTTGTTCCCAATTATTTAGTTTCCATTCATCTATATTAGTCATCACATCATGTCAGCATTCACTTTCTCAAATCATCTGGGTGTAATTTATCTATAATATGTATGTATTTAGAAATATATAAGTATGTTTATCAGTTGTCTGGTTACCATAACACAAGCTCTGCTTAGCTTGGGATCAGATAACCGTGTGTGAGTTATCCCGGAATATTATTATTATTATATTATTATCTTTCACAGAATTCATTCGTCTCTTTTGCGGTCGTCCTTTGTACCCATGTATTCCATACACGGGATCATTCCCATGTGAAACTTATCAAAACCCGACTTAAAATCTCGGATTGTCATTCAATGTCATTGTAAAACCTACAACCTAAGTAACTACATAACTGATTAATGTAATGAGCAACAAAATCCGTCTTATTCGTAAATCATTATAATTTTATATCAACCTTTAAATTCAATTTCAGTTGGAAACCAATAACATTTTGCACATTAACCAATGCCTGTACTATAAGCTCTTACAACAGAACGATCGGTACTGCGGGAGCGAGATGGTGCGATACTGCAGGTAGCGGCGTCTCGCTTCCACAACAGTAACAGTTGTGCTATAGCAGCTCATGGTTAGGGCACAGAATGCCTCTTAAACGTCCCCAGAGTACCGTAAATTTAAGTGCCATGCGCATTCGGTTTACGATATTTTACGTACCTAGTTTCCGAGTTATTGGTTGTTCTGACTGTCTCGGTATTTTCAATATATTTTTGACTCATTGTTTCAAAATTAAGTTAAAAATTATATTTTGCCTAATTCATTTTTAAATTGTATAGTATATATTTTTGTTCCATGTGCGACAGCAGTTAATTAATTGTACAGAATTTAAATAGTAAATATTAATGCTGACAAAATGCTATACCTTCTGAATATTTTAAGTAGGTGTGTATATGTTACATTATTATATTTAGACAGTAAATTAAGAAGTTGTGTACTCAAACTTTTAGATTACAAATAATGTGTTTTTATTTTATTTAAATCATCATTTCTTATGTCTTAATAAAAAATTAGACAGTAGAAGAGATAGTTCATAAATACTATGAATGTTTCTGACTTACTTTTTTTTAGCCCAAATTAGCTCCCAATTCTGGGCAAAGGCCTCCTCTTTCTTCTTCCAAGCATCTCTGTTTTTGGCTATTTCTGACCACGTGCGCCCCGCATAACTTACTAGATCATCACAATAATTAAAATCAAAAAATGTTAAAATTACCATTCTTGAAAGCTCCTCCAATCCAATATGGCCATTAAAACACATTTATAAACATTACATGAAGAACTTTCTAATCTAACTCAACCAAATGTCCGTCGAGGGAACCGAATAACATTCCATTATGAAAGTTGAATATTCCACGAAAATAAAACCAATTTCTCAGTAAGCAAACTACCGAACTTAAGAATTAAGTTCTAAGATAGCAAGCCACTAGAACATTTTCGTACCAAAGTAGGTAAAAAGTTTTATAACAAGGACATTTAAATTCATTACATGGGATCCAAAATGCGACTTGAAATTTCCGTTGTAATCGTTTAATTAGGGGAAATTGCAAAGTTTTAATACCATAGAAGTAGGTTACTTTTTCCCTCTAAAGTAGCATATTCAACAGAAAATATTATTTCATCCCTTATGTTTGAAGAGCTATCAAAGAAAAATCATCATAAAACACACCTGACACAGAAATTTCATCAAAATCGATCCCAAGATGGCGGTATTGTAGGCTTGAGACATATGGACAGACAAAAGCTGATTCTTAACGAATTCTTAAAGAGTCTTCTTTTCTTTCATCTGCAGTTTAATAAAAAGATAACCTCTAAAATTGTAGTAATTAGTAACTACTTACCAAAGAGTCTATCTGTTTGCACGGTATGGACAAAATCTTTTACACATCCTAAGTTCACTAATCAACGACGCTTCTTACCATGATACGCGTGTTTAATCGTTTCAGCAATAATGGCTGAAGATTTTATCGTATCGTTTCAGAATATTGGAGTTCATTGGTAGAAAGTGACAATACTTTTTACACAGTATAACGATCAGATTTAAAAAAGTAAAAAAATAGATTAAAAGGGTAAACGAAACAAATAAAACGTAAGCAAGTAAGTGTACCTAAAAGTATTAATTAGATCAATGTTCTTGTTTCGCACAATTACCGTTGAAAAGGGACAACATTAGCTGAAATTGGGGACACTATTATCCTAATATGTTAGTGCACTCTAGTAATTAATATAGATAAAGGAGAAAGGATAGCAGTCGGGTTAAAGTATTGTAATACTAAATGATCTGTATTTTGGATAAAATCATTTTGTATTCCTAAGTAGTTTTTGTAATTAGTTTTTGGTATTAAAAATATTACTACGTCAATTTCGTTTCCTGTTTATTCATATAAACGCTAAATAATATTATATAACTCTGTAGTATGCCAAGCAATGAAAAAATTAAAAACTAAAAAGTACATTATTTAATTATTATATCTATTTATTTTAAGATTAATGTCGTTTTAAGGTAAATTTTAAAACTTCTTCTTCAGTCAACATTAATTGTAAAATTAATTTGGCAGAACCCGGGTTCTTAATACTTTAAGTGTTGTTAATTAAACTTACATATTTTAATTAATGTTAAAATATATAATAAGTTCTCTCTAAATTCTTAGATCATTATCGCGTAAACACGTTGTGAGACAGTCTTCAAAATTTTGTGTGTTTGTAAACTTTTGTAATTGTTCCTCAAATATCGGGTTCCAATTTAATTAAAGGATATGCTTTTGTTTTGATAGGATAAAGTATTAATTAGTTAATTAGGAGAATCAAGTTTTTTGAATGTCGTGGTGGCCTAGCGGTTCAATGAACGGATTCGTATGCACAAGGTTGCAGGTTCGAACCCAGGCAAGTACCAATGTGGCTTTTTCGAAGTTATATGTACTTTCTTAATTATTCTAAGACACTTCTGACAAACGGTGAAGGAAAACATCGTGAGGAAACCTGGATTCCAAAATTTGGGATCTGAAATCGCCAATCCGCAGAGAGCAAGCGTGGTGATCAATGCTCGTGCCTTCTCTATATGGGAAGAGGCATGTGCCCAGCAGTGGGACGTTTAAAGGCTGGATTATTTAAGTTTTTTAATTCTTCGTTGTCAAAATGGTGACGTTTGGAACATCTTTTGTTTTACTTTAAATTTTCTTGCAACTCTAAACTATAAAGCCTTTTATTTTAAAGCATGCTCTCAACCCAAAAACCCCAGCATTATCTGAAAGTAAGCCATAACCTTATTGTCTTCTGGTCTCTTTGGAACATTCAAATTCCATCCGCATCAATGATCACCGACCAATATTGACCAGTATACAGCTAAAATAATCCTAAATAACACACCATAACATCAATACTACATAATTTAATACACCCCTATTGTCTAACTTACCGTTGAATCATTTTATTATCAGCCACAAAGCAGGCTCAACAAACATGATTTTTAGCTGAAACCTGAAGAAATATTAACGTTGTAAGTATAAACATAAGTTTAGAAAATATTAGCTGGTTTACATAGATAGGAAGGGATAGATTAGCAAAAATAATGTGTTAAGGGATACAAAACTTGTGCCTTTACTATCAGCTCTTGAATCAGGACCTTCGCCATCGTAAAGCGAGACGCCGCCATACGCGGAGGAGTGCGCCGTCTCGCTTTCACAAGGAGAGCCGTTCTGCTTTGCACATAGTATAGGTTGGCCATATATCTTCGGAAGTTTATATTAGATAAAACACGCCCGCACAATTAATTCTGACTATTAAGAATTTATTAAGTCCGGTAAAACGTGCTCTTTTGCCAATGTTGTAGTAAAATAACCATTATTTAAATACATAATAATATATTATTACAAGAACATGTATATATTTCGGGTAAGTTAATTTTGGATTCTAAATATTATATTTATAATAAGAATTGTGAACTGTTTAATATTATTTCTGGCATTGGTGTCATTTTCGCATACCGTGTCGTGTTTACATACTTTGCATTGCTCATCATACACATAATTATGATGTTTTTTTTTCTACACGTTTATATCTGCCTTTTAAGCCATTTATGAATATAAACTTTAATCGTATATCTTTAATCAAGAAAATCCGTTTCGCATTTCGCAACAACAGTTTTTTTTTTTCAATTTCGGTTTCCACTTTGAGTTAATAATAAAAGATCTTCCAATCTATGTCATAAACTAAACTAGATTCGATATTTAAGACAGCTTTCACCCATTTCCGTCTGAAACATTCATCTTAGCTACTATAATATTCGGCTCAGCTAAGAGCGCCTGTATTCACAGGCTTCGAGTACAAGTTAAACACGGCGACAAGATTAGATCCAGTAATTAGGCTAATGCGTTATCACATACTAAATTCAATCAGGTGTCAAAGCGACAATGTATGATCAGTATGATACCTTCGCGTAGTTACACGGGTCAATATTGACCGACATGTATTCGCGATTTGCAGACATGTTTGAGAGAAGTGACATTGTAAACAATCAATAGAAATTTGTACCTATAGAAATGGGTTCTGTTTTTAATGCTATTTTTAATAAATACAATACTTATCTTGTTAAATTATTATCTTTGGCAGTCGTTAAGTCTACTCTGACAGCCAGACTTTCTATGGGATACTGTGTTGTTACAGACAGGCAGTCAACCGGTTAGAGTGGAAGTCGACCCTTACATAGTAAATAGTAAAAGGCTCAGCAGATGATGATCTAGTTAAATAAAAAAATGACTCATTACTCTTAACACTGCTTATGTAGACCATGTTTCTAATGACTCATATATAGGAGGAATGAAAAGAAAAAAAAACAGAGACACAATCATAAAAACACTGTAACTTACTGTATGTAACTATAAATCACCAAAAAACCGGAGTAAAAAAAACAGACATTAAACTTCAACTAATAATGTCCGAACCATAATCTCAAATCAAAGAAATCTTGTTTCCTCACAAAATCTTTCAACTTATTTCCAGTCTCAATGTTTGCAAAAAAAGGATAAATGGTTTATCATAATCTCGGTTCCCACAACAACATCGGGATAAAATCAAAACAACTTTGCTCGTTAAAATACGTATTTTTCCACTGTGAGTGATGTCCCAAACTTTTTTGGTTCGCAGAGAATTGCAACTTTGATTAATACATGCGTGTGGCAGGCTGTTCCAACATTTTTTAGAAACCCCTTTCCCTCTGTTTTGTTTAGAATGTTAAATGAAAAAGGATACATACAATGTACAGCTCAGGTTTCGGAATAAAAAATTTGGGGCTTGCATTTTGAGTTTAAAAACATTGTGCTTAATTTTTTGTAAATTTTGTTACAGAACATAAAATTTTCTATTTAACAACAAATTCCATTCAAAACTGTTTAGTTGAGACTAGCTAAATTAAGTTTAAATATATTGTTTTAAATTGCTATAACAAAGCCCAAAGTTTAGGATTTCCCAAATATTTGATTTTAATTTTGTATGTATTTAAAAGGAAAAAATGTACCTACATGCTACTTCAAAAATAAAAATAAAGTTCAATAGACCCATGAACTAAAAACGAACGAAATGAAGAATTAAAAACACAATTTTCTGATACTTGTCGATAAGCTTTCACAAAGTTAAGGCTAGACTCGTTTTCAATTTCAAACTTCAACGTTTCATTTTCTGTTGCAGACTTGTGTGAAGAATTGCTTTTATTGTTATTTTGTTTCTATAACTCTTTCTTAGATTAAATCTTACCTCTTTAGTTAGCTTTTAGACTTACCTTTAGATTTTAAACTTACCTATTCAGTTTCTTGTTTCCTTTGATAACGGCATCTCTTTCATTATTATCAAAATTCAAAATTCATTTATTCACATTTCTTTGTTTTCTTCATCTCTTGTACAAGATCATGAGACTGTATATTTTTCAGATAGTTCTTTCAAAAGACTGCTTTCCTTCTTCTACCGATTAAGTAATTATCACTTTAAGTTTGTATTAATTAAATTAATAAATAAATTCTTAAAAACTCAGTTAAGAACCTAAATTACTATAGTATGTGAGTGTCTTTTTTGTTTTGGGATTTATTATTTATAGAAAGACTTAGGTTTGTGTTAAATAATTTGGTATGTATAATAAACTAGCTGTGCCCCGCGGTTTCACCCCCGTAAATATGCTATATTTTGGACAACTCAAACACTATCTTTACCAATTATAGCCTATGTGTTATTCTAATATATAAACTATATTATTGAAAAGTTTCATTAAAATCCATTTAGTAGTTTTTGCGTGAAAGAGTAACAAACATCCATACATCCAAACAAACTTTCGCATTTATAATATTAGTAAGGATTTTCTGTCAAATGCAATAATTTCAGGAAACAACCAAGGACAATAGGCAGGTATATGTATAAATAAAACAGTCATATTATGAAAGAAACGTTTTATTTTTTTATAGTTTTTCACTAACAGTGCATTCACAGTTAAAGTTTCTTACGGCAAGAAACTATTATTAAAAATCAATAGAACAAAAAAACAGTACATTTTAAAAACAGCGTGAAATACAAATAGCTTACATTGATAGTGAAATATATATTTTTCTCTAATTTTATTAGACTTAAAGATTCGTGACTATTATTTATTTCTACAGAAGGCCGTGTTCTTAGGCATTTATATTAATTATTTTATAAAACAACGAAGTTTACGCGGTATCCATGCACAGAAGGTTACTACATAGATTTACACCAGCGCCTGTACTATGAGCTTTTAACGCACGACTGTTACCCGTTGTGGAAGCGAGACACCGCTACGCGCAGTGTACGTGCTATCTCTTTTCCACAGTAGAAATATTCCTGCTTTAAGAGGTCATAGTACGTGCGCAAAGACAGATTAATGTTCCGAAATCACATACATATACAATCATACATGTCTATATAAAATTTTATGAAGTTATACGAAGTTTATATACATTATGAGTAGTTATAAAGTTAAGTCGTTTATTGTGACAGGATAGCTGTGAAACCACAATAGTTAAGCCTAGATACACACTAGATTTTTATGTTATTCGTTTGGTCATTGCATACATTTGCACATATATGACAAATCACTATGAGTGTACACTTTTTAGGACGAAAATATTTTGTGTATTTTAAGCTTTTACGAAATAATGAAGTTATCGTTGTTACACTGTCGATTTAGCTAGTAAATACAATTTAATATGCAATATATTTTAAATGAAGAAACATTTTTTACCTACTTAGTTTTTTTTTTTGTTTCTAGGTAAGGTTTTTTCTACACGGTTCTCAGTTGCCTTTGAAGATAATATTAAAGTGTATACGTTATTGTCTATACAAGTAATTACAAGTAAATAGATGCTATATTATAAGCTACATGCTATATTATGATGACTAGTCAAAAAATATTTTAAAGTAATACAACTCTGCCATTGCGAGGACTAGTTACTTGTGTTAAATGCTTGATTAGGCAAAACTATTCGAATATTTTACTATAGACGAATAAAAATCAGCCCGTAGACATTTCTACAATCGTAAACGATAATAGGCTCAAATGTATGGAAGTAACAAGTCTAAGTTATGTAATTTATACAAAAGAAATGTAATTTCCATGCACTTAAGCTATTCATTATGTCACTTGTTTTGGGAGCTCTTAATAGTTAAAAGAGGCATTGTTATAATTGGCATAAGCATTATTATGTTACGAACAAATTCTTTTGTGGTTATTAAAAAAACACCGTAATAACAGAGTTGTATTACATAAAATGCCTAAACAACTTACAGTTAGTGACTAGATGAGAATGTTAAAAGTAATCTATGCGATATGTGACGTAAACGCTTCAAAGCATAGCATTATAAACTCTATTCTAATATACATTCGGTTTATTATTAAATCTAGATGCTAAATCACAACACTGCAAATTTAAATATGTACCCTCTTACAAAACAGAAGTTCAAGATAGTTTTTTGTCTTTTTCATTCTTTTTATGAAAACGTAAGAGTGAAAGTGACAGAAAATAGGTGTTATGTAAATATTATTGAAGTTTTTTTTTTAAGTAAGAGGGGTAAATGCGTGGAATGTTTTAAAGCTATAACTCTTAATAGAATAAAAAAATGAGTTATTTACATTTCGATCTAGAACATTTTATTTATGTTACATGAGTGCGTGACAGAAAATCATTATGCTATTAATATTTTAAAATTTATATTTTTGAAATTTGTCTGAATATTGAATATTTAGAGAGCTTTATGAATTGAACAGTAAATTCTTTTCACTAAGGGACTTTGCTGAAAAATAAAGCGTACATTAAGATTAAGTTCTAAAGAAAACAGAATATTGGTATAACAAAAAAATATTACACATCGTTGGAGGGAAAAAAACCCATTGGGTTTTTAAATGAGGTAATATTACCCGTAATCTTGAACATAGCATATTATGTAATTATCTTAATGCCGCAAGACAAACCCTATAAATTACTATACAATATCTAATAGTATTCAAGGTATCGCAGTAAGCACATTAACTATTTTAGAACATACGCTTTTTTTAGTATGTATATTGTTCAGAAGTCTTAATATATACAATGCTTACAACTATTAATAAAAATACATAAATTAAACAGAGAATAAAATATATATTTTTTCGAAAATGCTAGCCTCAAATTTAGGTGCTGAAAGCCAAATCTAAGAAACAATCCAATATATAGACAAACCTATAGAAATTATGAATGAACGAGAAGAAATTAATTTGTACATAATTTTCTTTTTTTTTCTATTAGAAGCCAATGATATTATAAAGGGAAGATACGTTACGTTCATACTGAGCGGTGTCCAGAAATTGTTGCGTTGTTATTACGAATGTACTTACATGTAGGTGTATAGTCATTTTCAACTACGACTGCGATAGATAACAGGGAACGTATGGTACAGAAAGAGATAGCTATCTGTAGTGTATTGCACACAGACACGCTTCATTTCGCTCGCCGCTATTAACCGACTAAAACAAATCATGATATTATTGACTGAATTTGTTCTCAACAACTTTTGCGCGCCAGTGCGATATCTACCTCTTTTTTATTTATAATATCATTGTTAGAAGCTCAAAGAACAATTTCGTCAAGAAAAACAGCTAAAAGTGAAACATTACAATTACATAGCTGCAAAGAATCTACGAATATTCGTTTGAACTATTTTATGACTCAGAATATAACATTAATTTACTCTATTAATCTGAATAAACTTTACTTCGCTAAAAGCAAAACACACTTTGCCTTAATTTATATCTACATCGCGTTATATCTATGTAAGTCGTAATTATCCCAGGTTCAACTTTATTTACATTCTTATGTAATAATATAGTAAAGCTTTACACAGATCACTAAATAGTTAAATCTATATGAAATTGTAAAAACCTTTGACCGCCTGTAAATGGTAGCAACGAATCACAAAACCCATCTCTAATTATTCCTTGAAATAATGCCTTTAATGACGAATGTTACTAGTCGCATGCGCTGGTTTATAGAAAGACGATCGGAGATTAATATGAACTACTTTATTATGAGTTTAGTAACTAGACTCCAAAACTAACCAATTTCGATCTGTAATTAAGCTCCACTTACTATATTAATTTAAACGGTAACACTTAAAGAGCTTAGCAGTGCTACTGACAATGAAATACGCAAGGTAAAAATCTTGCAAATGAACGGAAATTCAATATTAATAATGTTACTAACATTAGTGAGAACATTGATTTTATAAATTACTTTAATATCAGCGTTAGCATTTACTTTACACCTAATAGAAAAGCATTCAGTTTCAACAACCACGACAGCCAGAAAATATTAGCTCCTAAAAAGGAAAATGCTTAAATATAAAGAGTATTATAACTTCCAAACGACATTTTTACACAAAACATTTTGATGAACAAAGTTTTTTATCAACGCTTTACAAAGCAATTACAAGATAAGTATTTACAGGTTCAACAGTTTTTTCAAAAGAACTTTGGTTAGGTCACCGGCTAGGTAAGGTCATTTTCTTCATCTATATCTCCAGGTTTTGTTTGTCCAATATCGAATTCTTTGAGAGCGTCTTGTATGTGTTTCACCTGTCAAAGAGAATCATATTACGAAAAGTTTTCTTTACTTGAATTTTGGACGGCAAACGTGGGGCATAAATGTTTTTACGACTTTCGTACGAGAAATCCCACATAGATACCACTATCATCAAACATTCATAGAAAATCATAAAGTTTACCCTATATATTTTGCTAGGAGTTGGGAATAGGGCGCTTGGCAGTAAAGCGGTGTATAGCGATTTTTAATCGAATCGTGGCCTGAAAACGAGGTATGGAAACAAGAGCAAAATACAAGTAGAGAGATAGTTTAAACAGAAAGGATTGGTAACAATACTCGTTCAAATTCGTACATTCAAATCTTTAGTGGTCGTATTGACTTTATATAAAACTGAATAATGGCTTATTTATAGACTCAGCGGTTTATAGATAAACTACAGTGCACATCTATCCCAAGAAAGTTGTTAAAATAGATCTGGGTCATAAGTATCTAACTTTAATAGAATCCAAAAGTTGTTTTCCGATATCGAAGTGAGAAAGCGGATTTATTTAACTTATTTCCCCCGAAAGAATTTATCGTAATCATAAGTTAGATTGTAATGGTACTTCTAAAAGTTTCTCTCGACGAGGTAAATAAAAAAAGAATTCTCATTTTTTCTAAAACATGTTGTGAAAAGCTTGGTTGTGACTAATGATGTTGTTATAATGACACAACCAGGCTCTGCAAACGTCATAATTATAAAAACCCTCAGTTTTATTCCCTTTTTTACGTTCCGTCTTCAATTTCAGCCTTCACAATATTTTTGTTTGGCCCAAAACCCTTTGTTACCCTGACCCCTATTTTCGTCAAGATTGTGTTTGTACTTAAAAACTCCTGAATGTCTACAGAAATTTGGGGCTAGGACAATAATTAGTGGCAAGTACTTAATGTATATTCAGAACGTTGCGTACGGAGGCTCAAATTAATGTAGACCTATCTAATTACAGCTAGCCTCGTTGGGTATGCAACAGGAGATTTTTGGCATAACAATGTTACTGTCTCACCGAGGTTCGTTTGAAATAATGAGAAAATAGTTTTACTCAAACATTTAGGAACGAATTTACTTCAGGTAAACTTAATCCGTTCAAGTCGTTTCTATCCAACTACAAGGAAGGCCATTACATTTTGGATTACTTATGTAATATTATTGCTATGTAATATGTATCTATGATTTCCATAAAGCTCAAAAACTCTTTTTTATATCATGTAAAAAACACGACAGCAAGATAATTATCTATATAGCTCGTAACAGATTTTCAAAACACCCTAAACTTCCAAAATGTACCCCGAAAAAAACTTTCTAAAAATATGTCCATTCAAATTGAAAAACTCACCTGTGTCGCAGCGGGATCCGTACCAGGATGCATGTACTTGTGAAGGAAATAACACGTCCCCGGAATGTCCTTGGGGAACGAATTTGGGAGACAGGAGCGGTCCCGGGGCTCCATCTCAAAACCCGGGAATTTTATTAGCCACCTGCCAAAAAAGTTGGGTTAACAACTGTTCGTCCTTTATTCAATGTTTTTGTACCCGTTATTCACTTAAACTTCATCAAGTTATTGTGGTTTTGAGTAGTTTGAAGAAATTGACGTTGGATGACTTTGATTTTCCCTTTGATGTTGAAATATTCCTGTTTTAAAGGTCTGACTTTAAGTCTAAGTTTGCTTTGGAGAATTTATTACTCAATTATAAAAGACAATAGACATGTTGCTGAATATTTTGTCTGGCAAAAAAGATTTTTGTATATTAAAGGGAGAAACTTTTACTCTGTTAAACTAAAACTGGTGGTTATTTACCGATTACACAAAAAAAGTCAAGAAACACAAATAAATAACCCCAAAAATTATGTATGGAAGTGATATCGTACATTTTTTATCCGGTCACATAAAACATCTAAAAAATAAATGGGTGAGGTCATAAAACACAAACCCCTTTCACGCCAAAAACTAATGGATCATAACACAAACTCCACTCTGAGTTTTTATAGACTAAGTACCCTTTTCTGACAGCACTTTAAATTCAGCTTTTAAAACGTTGGATTTAACTTAGCACCAATTTCAGTTAGTGAAGGGAATTATTACACTTTTGTAATAGACCGAAATTCATCTTCAAATTTGTTTTAAATTACTTCGTGATATTTCAAAATACTTCTAGTGTAATTATTAAGAAAGATTATTTTAAAGAAATCTCAGCAAATATTACAGTTGAAAGCGTTGGAAATTTCCGCCAGCTAATGAAGCAAGCTAAATCGTCAAAGGCATTGAAATCAGTCTACCTCACTAAGTTTGATAAAGAGAATTATTCTAGCGCATTGATACACAAGCACTCTCCAGTATTAACAGCGATCCACAAAGTACATTCACGGGAGCATTACTTAGGCGATACTGAGGCAATTTCCATTTAATACGTACCACGAACATTGCACAACACAAGAGCATTAAGATGCCAATCTGTCTTCCGGAGATCCATTGCTGTGATTCAACGCGTGAATAGAACTCTCTCGACTAATTTAGAAATTCTGTGAGAATTTCGGCTATTTGAAATCTTAGATGAATTTCAAGAGACTATTTGGCGGATTGGTGAATTTAATTTATATATTTCGTATTTATCTTTAGTTTATTTCATCAGTTCATATATTTATTCTAGATTTTTTCCTTTTTTTTTGCCTCTCTATAAGCAATCATTATATTTAACAGCTATCTAAACTATTATTCAATTGTAGTGGTTACAAAATAAAAATTAAATTAAATTATTCTTTAACACGACTTACGATCAATATTGCAATAAAGGAGTTTGAAAACAAGAATAATAAAAATGTATCTAATGATAAAATTAGAAACAACAAAAATTAACCTTGTTGCTCTGAAAATAAAAACTCTTTTCACTCGCATTACTAATGCAGTTTATAACTTACTCGTAAGTGGTAGGACTGACGTTGATCTTCAAAGGTTCGGAGCCAGACTCGAACTTGTTGGCGAGAGTGACGTTGTGGCCGAACAGACAGTACTTCAACATCGTCTTGCCGACGACGCCAGCTAGCACTGTCCCAGTGTGGAGGCCTATGCGCATCTAGAGGAAGAAAAAATTGAAATAACCTTTGGAAAAGAAAAGGTGAAGAAGCATCATATACCGTGTAGTTGGGATTACTCGTCTAGTATAGACTAATAACCTGAAGATTTGACATTTATTGTGGTTAGTATACCAAAAATGTGGTAAGTAGTGGCTGTTAGGAACAAAGTTTAAAGTTTGTATGAATTATGTTATAAAAAATTGAACTGATAGTTAAAATATAAGGTTGTTGTGTGTTAGTAAGTGTAGGTTTTGCTATGTCAAATGTCGATTATAAAAGGAATTAAGATTAAAATTAACAACAAAAACTAAAGTGAACTGGTTTAACGACAAAAAGTTTTCTAATTTTATGGTCATGCGATGGAATAAAAATTTTAATTTAACCTTTTAGCGACCACGAGAGCATAAATGTTTAAAAGCAAGAAAATAATAAAAGTAAATGGTCGCAATAAATATGAAATAATCCATAAAGCAAGCTTAAAACCATTTTAATGTTTTGTTTTAGTGTCCTCGTTTAAAAATGATATTACTAGTTTATGTCATGTATAAGAGTGAACTGTAAAAATTCTGACATATATTTCAGTAACCAACGTAAGTGGAAAATATAAAGTTTTATTATTTGTATTAATATTTATATCATTTGACGAACCGTTTACTTTTCTACATCTATTTTATGTTTTTGTGTGAAAATTGTACTAACAATGACATTGATTTTCGTCTCATGATTTTCAAGATTCTAAACCATGTTTATAGTAATTTTATAAAACGGGGATTAGCGCGTACATGCATAAATACCTTTAGGGCTTGACGTTTCGACCGGGTTACACGGCGTGGTCGCAAGCAGACTTTGAGTCTGCTTGCGACCACGGCCTTATGGTATTTAAGCATGTACGCGCTAATCCCCGTTTTATAATATTACTATAAACATGCAGCGCGATAGTCTAAACCATGTATTTCAAATTATCGTTTTTCATAGACATTTTTTTGTATTTACTTTTGAAACAAACACGTTAAATTAAAATAAACCAAAACCTTAACTCTTGCCTTTTCTAACCGTTTACTCATAAAAAAATCTGAATACGCTTGCGTAAAGCTAATTTCAAAATTTACGACGGAGTGACGTCACAAGTTTTCTTTGTGGCGAACAAGACTTTGATTAACCTTTGCGTCGCCGCTAATGTGTGAAAGTAAACACAGCTGTGTATTCTTGGTAAACTGTTAGTTCTTTGAGGGAAATAGGTTACGAGGGTGGTACGGACAGTAAAGTATGTTTACTGTTTCACACCCTTGCAAGCGTTTATTAATTGGATAGATTTTGTGTAAACAATTAAAGTAACATTCAAAAATATGATTCATGTAAATTATGGTTTAAAATTTACTTCAAGTAATTAGAAAAGATAATAAATAATAATAAAAGTACAAGACAGTTATTTTGTATAAGATTTTAGATTTCAGATGTGGTCACTGTTTATTAAAATGCCTTCGACTTTTGATGCTGGCTGTACCTACACTATTATGCAATCAAACAACTTTAATTTGTTCAACAGGCTCATAAATAGTTAAAAAGCTAAATGGCAAATTATTTACTTCATTAAATACTCTTGTATTCATGAAAAATATAAATGTCCCGATTTAAAAAAAAGTTTTTTCTCCTTGATTCACTTACAATTGAAAGTCAAACAACAAAATAGCACCCACACACATAAAAGTATAATTGACGTACCTTGATAGGGTTCCCCTCATGCGTTAGATGCTGCGCACACGTCTCGACCATGCGCAGTGCCATCCACGCGATCTGCGGCGCATGCGTGTCGATCTTACGGTGCAGCCCGCTCGCAACGCAGTACGCGTCGCCTATTGTTTCCACCTGGACGATTTGTTAGATTAGTAGTTTTGTAGCAGTATGTTTTATAGCTACATACAGAAGACTGGAATGATGACTCGAAGGTAGTTAAGGTAAAGGTAAGGCGATGTATAGTAGCCTTGCTCTACGGCAACTTTTATTTTACGCTTTTTTTATTTGACTCCTATGGGTATTACTGCGATTATACGTGAATAAATAGAAAATCTGTAAAAAAACATCTGAGGAAATAAAAAAAAGTTTTCGCATCACACTGGTAGTTGCAAGAATAGGCGAATCAATGATAAATAGCCTTTTTGCTCATAATTTTATACGTGTTTATGATTCCGATTTTCACCTAAACACCGTATCGTTTTTTGTGTGGATATTTCAAAACATAACATACCATCACGCCTGTATCCCCGAAGGGTTAGGCAGAGGTGTACCAATGTGCACCCACAGTTCGCCGGTATGTTTAGGTCCCATGTAATAGGGGGCGAGCCTATTGCCACTAACCGGGCACAAATCCAAACTCCGACCGGCTACTTAGAATTTCATAGAAAAACCCAAATAACACCTTGGTCGACTTGGGAATCGAACCCAAGACCTCTAGCGTAGCAGTCGCGCTTAGAACCACTAGCCAACGAGGCAGTTTCAAAGTAATTTCAAAACACTAAAATAATAAATGTAAGACATAATAAACTTCTCCAAACATAATGAAAACCCCGGTGCTATTTAATTAGAGCTGAGACTTAATATTAATTATACAGAACATTAATTATAAGCCCTAATTATTATTAGATTAGTGAGAACATTGCGAGCAATCCTGTTTGTAGTATTTGATACCTACTCAAAGACGTTTTCCGCGCCAATGTCTTTTGATTACGAGATCTTTTGATGTTTGAAATATTAAAATATGAAAATCAAATAAAAAATATCACTCAATTTGAAGTTAAATTGACATCCTACAGTTAGAATAATATGGAATATTAAAAAATAAGGTCTAATGGATTTAACTTGTATCCATAGATTGTCTTTTTTAAAATAAATGACACCTAAGCTCTTATATTTCTTGAAACTTATACAAAACATTTTAATATATTTTAAGCTTATGTATTTTAGAATAGATAAACTTTGACTGACTTTATCAGAAACATAAGTTTTCGATTTACATAGTTTATGAAAAAAAAACTATCAATCATTCTAGAGCAACTTTATTTCTAGGGATTACATTTAAATCTCCGTAAGTCAAGGCGTAGATATTATTTACCTCTGGGACTACATATCAATACTTAATAAATTAAGACTGCATAATTAATTTATTTGAACCTGCTTATCTTTGGAACTACAATCTATTTGTATTGAAAAACAAATAATAGTAGATGGATATAGGCTATATAAATTCACGTTTTTTTTTTTTTTATTTTTTTATTTGGACGTAGGGTCTGTAGTTTTCTAGCCTGTGACCTGTAGAAGGCGCTACATTCCAACGGGGTGTCTAGTTTAAAGTCTTAGGATTAGATTATTTTTACTTTTGTTAATTTATTATTTAATTTATTGTGGTACCTTACGAGGCTGTCTTGGCGCACCAGCGCAAAAAGCCTCATCAAATAAATGATTTAAAAAAAAAAAAAAAATTACTTTTAATTTTACCTTTACAAAACAGTTAGTCGTACAAAAATACCTACAAAATATAACCTCACGCATTTTCCTTCACAATTCAATGAATTTCCCTTAAAAGGTCATTGAACGAATGTATTTCGTTTCCCAAAGGCGTTTTATCCTCATTATTAACGTAATTGTATGCTCCTTGTTCCAAATTAACGTGCTGCTTAGGTTAATTTGAATATCAAAAGAGAGCAATTATCCTGCGGTCTTTAACATGTTACGTGAGGATAGGGCTTCGAGAATAAATTACGGTTAGGTCTGCTATACTGTGATAGATGTACTAAGTTTAGGTTTAATGTGAGGTTGTTAAGTACAACTGACAAATAGACTTCAAACAAATGAAGTTGCTATTTACATGGTCAGAATTAACATGATCTGGCTGTATAATAATGTCAAAGTTACTCGGTTAATATAAGTATACTGTTTCAATTGGCACGGTTGGGTTGTATATTGAAGTCTCATAATTTAATTAGGTAAAATAAATAGAGCTATCTATATAAAAAATTTCCTACCCCCTACCCCTATCAATCACAGAACTAAAGTGATATGAATATTTTCCACATTAATTGAGAGGGAAGGTATTATAGTCCATAAGGACTACCTCCGACGAGGGAAATAAGAAGAAGGAGAACCGGACTCGGATCCTCAAAATCCAACAGAGTGTTTCGGCGCTCCCCTTTCCCCGGAGACCTAGCAGGAACTGCAATACCACCGCGACTGTACTGCTTTCTCTGAACTGACCCTATGTTGGACATCCAGTCGGGCTTCCAGTCTCAAAAAAATTTGTTAGATACCATACTTTACATGGAGCGACTGCCTATCTGATCTTTTTAACCCATTTCTACATGACACATATTTCGTTAAAAGAATCGGTATTGAAATGTTTACCTTATAAACGTCAAGCTCCTCACAGAAGATATCGAACACGCTGTACAGGTCTTCCAGCATATCGATCACCATCATAGGCGTGGCGGTGGCGCATATCGACGTGAAGCCGACGATGTCACTGAACAGCATCGTCACGTTATCGTGGCTTTTCGCTTCGATCTTCTCACCTGGTCATAATATAGATACATTAATATTTTCTTGTAATAATAATGGAGGAGATCGCGGGACGAACTTGACTCCTATTCAACATTATGGACTGGAAGAAAAAAAGGAAGGCCTTTTCCCTGCAGGGAGACGATAATGGCTGAAAATAAATAAATAATAATAACATCTTTGGATAACGCTCGCAAGGCCATCCGATCCCGAACTAGACAGAGCCTATGCAATGTTAATCAGACAACTGATAAACATACTTATAATAAATACTATGTAACTTTGGTTGTTGAAGATTGGTGATTAGTATAGGTACTGTTAATTCTTCTGGGATAGTATTTACTAATTGTTTCTTCATTTTGTACGCAAAATTTAAGAAGATAAAATGAAACGATGGATTATAGACAGTTTAGTTAGACTGGTTGAAGGTTGGGGCCGAAAAGACAATTTCAATTATGAACGTATATTTTAATTGTTTCCTCGTTTTGTACGCAAAACTTTAGAATAATAAAAATGAAACGATGAAATATTGGATCCTTGTGAAATAAACGAAATCTGTTGAAATGCGACAGTGGAATTAATTTAAACGTTGATATCTCGATATTCATAATAGGAGCGAATATTATTTCGGATAAACCCGTAAAAGAGAGAGAATTAAATATTACATGATATAAACCACAAAACAAATTGTCGCACAGAGAGATTCATTACATTATTAATCCGCTTTAATTTGAAGCTATCATAAAGTTAATGGAATATAAAAGTTGCCGCACCTGTCGCGGTAAAGTGGTGACGTTATGTGCGATTACAGTTAGTAATTAATGTGATGTTACAAACTACTTGTATACACAGGGCATAGAATAAAAGGTACTCTATTAAACGTAAAATACATATTTGACAAAACACGGGAAGAAAAGTTAAGTAAAACATTTAGGGTCGAATATTCAGATAACCCATAATTAATACATGAGGTTTGAATAAATAATTTATTGGTAATATCAAAAGAAACAAATATTATTGAAATCTCTCGAGATAGAAAATCCTAATGATAAGGATTGATGTAATTCTTCGTAAGAAGAAAAAAGACTACATGGTAATCCTAAAATACAACCAAGAGTAAAAAGAACCAAACGGTACAGCATACTACACAAATGTGTTTAATAAATCACAAGTCTTCGTGACTCCTACAAAAGTATTTTTTCCATTTAAGGTTTATGAAAGTCTGACACCCACGTAAGTAAATGTCACGAAAGATTTTAAAGTAAGACATTTCGCTCAAAGTAAAGG
Source organism: Autographa pulchrina (assembly GCA_905475315.1). Lineage (NCBI taxonomy): Eukaryota > Metazoa > Arthropoda > Insecta > Lepidoptera > Noctuidae > Autographa > Autographa pulchrina. Next base: position 4,600,809 of record FR997775.1, read on the forward strand.
TTTGATATCAACATCAATCAGATGGAATTGTGTGATAACCGGCTGTCACGCGATTCGTCGCGTGCAAAACAACTGTCTTTTTCAGTAAATGAAAAACTTCAGACTTGGTTTATGACTTACAGTTGAATAAAATGATCCAATTTTAACTGATTACGTTGGCATAAAAGAGGAAATAATTTTTATCTAGCCTTTTTTTACTGTGGTTTTAAACGTTAAAATTTAATGGCCTCTCGTTTATGATTTTTTACAGATTATACAAGTACGCTTGAAAATTTATGTTTTAAACTAGAACCTATCGATTTTAATCACGATGAAGAAACATCTTATAACGAACAAAACTAACTAAGCAACATGTCAAGACAACGAAATTGACAGTGAAATTCCCGTTAACTCAGTTGAATTCCCAGGAAGGAAACTTTAATCAAACATAGTGCGTACTTAAATTAAACCATACATAAATCAATTTCAAAGTGTAGGAACAGATAATTGACTTACAAACTTACCTAACCACAGCCGCTTGGCGATGTGGGGTGGGAATATTAAGTGGAGAAGACTGACATTCTTCTGCCTTTCTTTGTCAACCGCTTTACTGGCTTCTTCTATCGAGTTTTTCAGTTTATCCATACGTCTTCGGAGTCCATCCTGATCGAACAAAAGATAATTTAAAAAGTTCTCAATGAGTTGAATTTTGCAATCATCAAGAATTTTTTAAGTGTGATCAGAAAAAAAATCCAAAGCTGTCGATGAACGTTGAATATAAGTACGTTTCTATAAAAACAAACGTTTTTTAATTAAATACATAATGATACTGACTGAGCATATCAAACAGAAAGTTTCAAAAGCAAAAGATTTCCTCATTCCTGTTTGTGAAAGAAAAAATCCATTACGCTCGAAAACATGTTTGAAAGTTAAAAATAAATCGTATTTAATATCTGGAGTACGAGGCTGTCTTCACAAAGCAAGTTTGAAGTGCCCTGCTGTAGACATTACACTCGAAGGCGATCAACAAGTGTGGAACTTCAAACGGGTGTTTTTAAAACTACTTCTAAACTGATGCTACTGAAAGCTCTTGATGCTACAAACTTTGATAATTCTTGTAAAACAATGTCGTGGAAGATTGTTTTCGAATTCGATTTATAATGTTATGAAGTGCTTTTGAGAGACTTGGTGTTATTTTATCCGGTAATACTCTGTTTTCTTCAAAAACCTATTTACAGTTAACTTTTGAATAGGTACTGAGGATAATATCTAGTTTGTATAAGTTTTCGATAAAATAAATATGTCGTGCGATCCAACTCAAAGTCTGTATAGATCGATCACTGTCGTTCTTTGTATTCTTAAGAAAAGTTAATATCATACCGTAAATATTAAGTTAGGTTTTATACGCTAACAGGTCAGTTTGTCTATGAAACTAGGACAGAGAAATTTACATGAACTTAAGAAGCTTTTGACTTTTCTTTAAGGATCAACTATATCGTCTACCTTCTCTAAATACGAAAGGCTTGTATCAAAATTGTAGTACATGTATGTATGATCAGTCTTACCTGAGCTCTAGCCTGTTCTCCAACCAAGATGACATCTCTTGTCGCATCATGTAGAGGGATATCAGATATGAAGAGTCCCCTTCCCGTAAGACCTTCAAGTCCATCCAGAAACGGGGAGCCGACGAACAGGAGCGAGTCAGACTCAGAACAGAACACCATCTGACCTTTGATCTCGAGACCCTAAACAAATAAAAAACAAAAATTTATTGATACCACGAAAAAAAAAAATATTTTCTAATCTGACATTTTCTGCTACGTAAAGACAATTCTTTTCTAAAGCCACCTTGAACCAGCCCACGCGTAGCACCTGTATGTCAAGGTGGTCTAGGTCATCCCACCACTTCTTCGTATTCTATTACTGCAGCAATATCTAAGGGTGCGTCCAGATCTGGCGAACGACCGAACGAGCATTACACGAACGGGTCGCGAGCTGCTCGAGTACCTAATGCTCAGCCGGTGCGCGTTCGCCAGATCTGGACGCACCCTTAGTGTTAATTTTCAGCCTAAGAACCACGATAGTAATCTACATAAAAAACCATTTCATCACAATGGTGAAAATTTTCCCATCGTAAAGAAAATGCAAATTTCATTACACTAATATTTCAACCTATAAGTATCTCAAAACTTTTGGTATTGAGAGCTTCAGACAGCATTATAGACCTCTTTGCACCTCCAAGCACGTCCTACAAAGTTTAGGCAGTCCATTCTAAAGTTCCAACGATGCGGTTGTAAAAGGCAATTTAGAAGTACATTGTGTAAAACGTGGTTTGTGCAACACTGCTGTTTTTATATGAAAGGTCAAAGTTTATTCAGAGCAAAGACGGAAATGTAATTTAGAACTGCGAGGATAACATCAGATTCAAATGTAGTTCAGAATTTAATTATGTACTGTGGACTTGAGGAAGTCTTTGAGGTTGACATAGTCTTAATGTGGACGCCGTAAAGTTGATATTCGTATGTTCTTGTTTGGACTATATTTGAGAAATATTTAATAAACCACCTTTTTGTACTCAGTGGGTATTTCTGTGGCAGTGCGATTAGGTGACAGAACTCGTGATCAGGGATGTTATGGATATATAATTTCGGATCCGGATATGGATATGGATATTGGTAAAATATAATATCGGTTTCGGTTACGGTTATGGATATTTCGGATTATCCGATAGTTTCGGTTACGGATATTATTTTTTTAAGGAACTGTAGTACGAATAGCTGTGCACCTCGCGCTGTGACGTCATTAGGTAGCGGGAGAGGTGTCGCATTTCAGCGGAGTGCACAGTTAATTCGTACGAGTGTAGTATTTAGTTATTCTCCGCCTTATCCGAAACTATCCAAAACTTTTATTTCGGATTCGGTTACGGTTACGAATATTTTTTTATTTCGGATATCCGATAGTTTCGGTTACGGATATGGATATCCATAACAACACTGCTCGTGATAATATTAAAATGTTTCTCTCAAAATACACAAACGATTGCAATTCTAAATATTGAAACAGCATTCCTTTGGTATTTCGCATTTCCAGTCCCATTAAAGATTCACCTTAACTACTCTACTTTTACTCTTACATCAAAACCACAGCTCTATTCAGTGTTTTATCTTGAATATTCATGTGGATGAACCTTTAATACAGAACTTATATCAGGTAGGAGAGGGTTTCCGGGTCACCCCACTTATTTACAAAGTAAACAATACGGTCAGCCCTATTGAGTCAAGAATTTCCCTCCATGAATAAATATTTAGTATCTAAAAGTTTAGGCCCGAAATTCCAGACATTCTTGCGGAAACGCCATTTATTTTTAGCTAGGAATTTTTATTTAGAGATCATAAACGTTAGGTTTTATTATGTCTGAATATGGAACGATAAAGTCATGATGAAACTTCCACCAAATAAAATAGAATATGGCTGGCAAAAATTTCCCTTTGTTTATTTTTATTAAATGAGTCTTTCAAAAAAAGAACTTCTCATTCGTAATTAAAAAGGTTTAGGTGTTATTAAAATAACAGCGAGCATACAAATAAAAATCATATTTCTTTTTTGTTTATGGAAAAGCGGATAGTGTTAATTTTAAATTTAAATAACTGTAAAAACAACAACCAAAAAATACGACATCACATAAAACGTTACTGGTTCAATTTTATTGTCAGCAGAGCTTTTACAATCCATTAACAAAATACCACTTTCCAAACCAGCTTTGTTTATGTTTTAAAGTATATTTTATTTATTTATTTAATAGCTTATGTAGATATACAACAGTATCGTTATAACATTATATAGTAGACGCACAAAGGTGATGCTTTATTAATTAAAATATCTCTACAGCATACCTAAAAGACCTACAACAGCAGACTGGCAAAAGGAGAAGTAGTGAATATTGGCAGTCAAAAAGTATACGTACAGGGTGTTAAGAAACCCCTGTCCGACCCGAAAGGGTGAAATAGGGTTCACAATCACATGCCCAAATAAAATATCAAATTTGGAAAATTCATGATAGAAACAATAATAATGGATTTTGAAACGACCATTTTTTGCCCCCAAATTCCCTAAATTTGAGATTAAAACCAAAACTACTACACCAATGTCGTCGGTATTTTTGGGGGTCTTTTGTTTAGTAATTAGTTAGCATCTGTGACGACGCCGAATCTCTCTCTCAACTTTTAAGAAAAAAAAAAAAATTTAGGTTATAATTTTTTTTCTTTTTTTCCATTTTTTTTCCACATTTTTGTAATCAGATATCGATACTTAATAACACCTTCACGGGTCGGACAGGGGTTTCTTAACACCCTGTATAGTGTATATGTAGCACTTTAGAACTATAAACAAACTTGCAGTAATGTATACTCAAATCTTAAGTTATATTTAATTAAACAACTTTATACAGATTACAACGAAGTTTATTTTATATTTTAGATCCTGACGTATTAAAGTAGAACAGCAACATCAACTGTCAAGACGAACACCACCTCAGTCTGCCCGTGACTATACCAGCAAAAGCGTCGTAACGTCGGGAACCAAAGTCTAAAGTAAGTAAACCGGAATATAATCCATAAAAAGTAGTTTACTGAATGTCTTTTCGCGTACATCTCAGTAAACTTAAGTTATAATAATATGTTTTTCCTGCATAGAAGGTGTTTTAAATCCAACTAGATAAAGGTAACAATCGGTATGCATTTCAGACGAAGCGTCTCGCCTCGGGCCGATCACTTCAGATAGCGATTATCTTACTAACTATAGCTATTTGTAATCAATAGCATTTGGTTCAGATACGGGCGGCTTGACGTGTCTGTTGGAGCAAGGAATAGTGAAGATCGGGGTGGAATCTTAGAATTCAGGAATCTCAGGTTAAAAAAATGTTCTAGTAGTAGTTCTTCAAGTTTTGATATTATTTATAATGATAACAAGGTTTTATTTTATACCTTTAGGTACCTACCGAGGTAAGTCAGTGATAAATAAATGCGGACAACATCACATACATTGCTCTGAACCCAAAATAAGTAGCTAAAGCGTTATGGAATTCAAAGAAAAAAGTGTTATGGAATTCAGATACAACGAAGGTACCAGAAACACCCAGACCCGAGACGATGTAGAAAAGTGATTTTTCTACATTGACCCGTCCGGGGATCGAACCCGGGACCTCAGAGCTAGCGACACCTTGAAACCGGTGCGTACGCCACTCGACCACGGAGGTCGTCATGAATTAATTGAATTGCATTTAAAGAGAAATAAATACTTGGGTTTTTTTAATTTGTCTTCAGCAGAACTCTGGTTCTTCATTACGCTTAAGTTTTCAGTTTACTTTTTAAGTTTTTAATTTAATTTTTTTTTCATGTTAAAACACTTTACAGTATGTTGACTTAATGCTATCAGTCATTTTAAAGAAATCGATGTAAAATTGGAAAGACGTAAAATAACAAAATAATGAACATACCCATGAAATAAATAAAGATCGTCGTGTGTTTAGTGACATTTTAAGATAACAGATATCTAAGTTAAGATTTAAATCGAACAAATGAGTGCTTAGGTATCTAATTAGACTTGAACTTTAGCTTTTAACAGCTATTGTGGGCTTACTATGGTGGGCGGAACGGATTTCTACAATTCCAAACCAAAGAGAGTTTTGTAAAGAGATTAAAAGTTCTTTGAAACCTAATTCCAAGTTCAGCTGTTGATTTAGATTTAGTTATTTCTGAACAAAAGACGACTTTAAGAGTGATGTAACCTACTATATCGAGGGACCATTAATACTGTAAAATGATTTTAGTTTTATGTTCGTTTTGTTTTTATTTTTAGTTTATCTTACGGTACAAAATTTGTTACTAAAATAGCCTTTTTGAGATCCAAAGAAAGTAAGCAATTTTACTGAATCTGTGATCAGAACAATACTTAGTTATTTTTTTTGATTACGGAGATATTTCCTTAAATGTTGACAAGAATTTTATTGGTGTTTATCCGGTTCAAAATAATATTTTCAAAAAAATATGTTTAGAGGAATGCAATATATACAAAGGTTAATTGTTTTCCCTCTGAATAGTAATATTTATTCAGCGTTTGTAATCCCGAGTAAAATACTTAATTTGAAGACTACCTACATATTTTATACGAAAAAGGTTTCAGAATAAAATTACCTTCCTTGATTTATTTTTCAGTTTACGTTAATTTGGTATTCAGATTTCCATGTTTGTAGAGTTTCTTAGAACTCACACAAAATGAACGATATTTTACTAATGTAGGTTCAGATAACGATTTTTTAACATTCACGGATTTAAAAAAGTTCCTATAAGAGTCTATGTTTGACGTGTTCCACAAAGCCTAACTATATATTTTTTTAATAAAATACCTGTTTATGTACAATCGCTGCAATAATTTTAATCCAAAAAGTCCTTTCGTATCACAATCACGATTAAACCAAGTTCTTATCAAAAATCATCAATCATTTACTCAAAATAAATATCTACCAATTCATGACCAATAAATATCATACAGTACATAATAGGGACTATTTATTACCATAACGCATTAGTGAGCTTCCAGCCGTTTGATTGCAAACAATAGCCTTTTACGAAATAACTCAACAACTTCCGACAAGAGTTACAAATCATTTAGTAGTTTCAACGATTTGAATAAATGAGGCTCAACTTTTGCGGTTATAGGAAGGTAATAACTAATAAGAAGGTCTAATCTTTAGTAAATTGATTTTAATAGTGTGTTATGTGGACCTGTATGTAGAGTTTTTTTATTTTTTTTTAGGAGGAGGTGTCTGTTGATCTATTTATTACATGAGATTGAATTCTATAAAATATTGATAATTTACAGGTAATTCATTCATAGATAAGTACTCATTCTATACAAAAACCCGAATTGTATTAAAGAAATTTTCTTAATAAACTAGAATTTAAATTTAACGTCCAATAATTTGTTACATTATTATCTAGATGCGTTTATATAATAGTATCTAAATGCTGAGATAACAATAGTATAACCAATAAATGTTAAACACATTTTGAACATAAACGAATACCCAAAAAAAATATTGCCCCAAAATAGATAAACTTTCACCATTATGGCATCAGGTAAAAAGGATTCTACTTGACAGATAGGCCGAGAGTACAAAATTCAATTATAGTGACCGCTACTCATGAGAAAGATTGAATTTACTTAAATAACGAAGATGTAGTGTGTATAAACGTGGTTTAATATTAGTAGGTAAATTGGCGTCAATTTAGATAATTATTACATATTTAAAAAAACAAGTCAAACTTAATTTTAAATGGCCTATGGTATAAAACAGTTTCTCTCACTTTAAAAATGACAGATGTACTACAGAACGACTCCGTGTTAAGTTACCTTCGAATTTTATAAAAGACGATAAAAAAAATTAGAATATCTTGTTGTTGATTTACTTCATAAGCTTCGATACTACTACTTCATAATCACACTTTATAAGATTATCTATATTGGATTGGACTTGATGGTAAAGTTTACACAATAATATGTCCACATATTTTGTATTTAAAAGCCTATAGTAGCGTTGCATAAACATTTATTTTATTACTAGCTGTGCCTGCGACTTCGTTCGCGTGGATGAGGAAACTTATCAATGAGTTTTTAACCGCAAATTTAAGTTTGTATTTTATTGTTTATACTTTTCCGGGATAAAAACTACCCAGCGTGGTGTCCAGGATAATAAAGAATAATTATACCAAGTTTCATCGTAATCGAACCGGTAGTTTTTGCGTGATACCTGAACAAACAGAGAGACAGACAAAAATTTTTTTTTTCACTCTTTTGGGTTCGGTGTCGGTATAGTAACACCCCCCGCCATTTATTTTTTTGATATTTTCAATGTACAGAATTTTCACTTTTACAGATTTATTAGTATAGATATGGCCGATAATTCCAGGAAAAGGGATTATACCCTTATTATAATGTGTCAAACAAAAGTAATTAATTTAACTTCGGACAACCTATGAGCTTAATTTCAATTAAATACTGTTTGGCGCCCCCAGCATGATTTATTACAAACATTTACAAAACATAATAATATTCATACAATAAAATCATACAATACGTATTCTATTTTGTTATTACCAAATCCGCATGAAAGTACTTATTTTATTTAAATAAATAATTAATAAATGCGGACAACATCACACACATTGCTCTGAGCCCAAAGTAAGTAGCTAAAGCACTTGTGTTATGGAATTCAGAAGCAACGAAGGTACCACAAACACCCAGACCCGAGACAATGTAGAAAAGTTTGTTTCTACTAGAGCTAGCGACTTGAAACCGGTGCGTACGCCACTCGACCACGGAGGTCGTCAAATATGCATATGCATACAAGAAGCTCATAGTTTGGCAAAAAATACTGAGGACTATTAATGGAAATCTCTAAACATAGGTTTTGGATTTTTTTTCCCAAACTTTTTTAAATGTTTTTAGGGTCCAAGACCTATCCGGAACTCAAATGCAATGCCATGGCAAAGACTACATTGTGTATCTACGTTACGTTACATTGAAAGCTAAAAAAATCTGGCAGTGGGACGTTTATAGGGTGCCCAGGCACAGGCCTCTTCCCATATAGAGAAGGCACGAGCATTGATCACCACGCTTGCTCAATTGCGGATTAGCGATTTCAGATCCCAATTTTAGAATCCGGGTTTCTTCACGATGTTTTCCTTCACCGTTAGTCAGAAGTGTCTTAGAATAATTAAGAAAGTACATGTAACTTTGAAAAGTAACATTGGTATTGGAAACTAAAATCCAATGAAATTAATGGTTAGTACTAATTCTCCAAGACCGAGTTTTTTTGTTGGTGAAATGCGAATATTGGATTTAACTGATTGCTTTGATGTACCTAACTTTGCAGCCATGAAAACCTTATTAAAATGGATGTCGTGATAATATTAAAGTAGGTTATTCAACCTTACCACAAAGCAATAATGGAAAAATATCCCTGACGACTCGTCAACTGCACATACATCTATGTACACAAATTAATGCTAGTATGTTGGCAATATTGCACACTTGTCAACATGACGTTGACAAAGTACTGGCAACATGACAATATGAAACCATTTGCTGCTGTTTCAGCGCTATCGCATATTGAAATGAACTGGCACGAATAAATAACGGGTTTGTTTTAAATTAGTGGAACTGCACTTAAAAGGGTAGATAATATCTAAAAAAACACGAAATTATTATTATTGTTTTGATATTTCTTTGACTAAATGTTTAACTTAAAAATATGGGTTGAAAGCATATAAATTTGCATACATAGCAAACCTAATAAAACTTTCGCTAAATTACATAATGCCTCATAATTACATTGTATATTTTTAAAATCCTACACTCAGGCTGCAGTCTTCAGCGCAAACAAAAAATATTTTGTAAATAAATGAAGAACGACTAACACATTCCAAAAAATCCTTGCCACATTTAGTCAAAGGTAATCTTCGTCCAAACCTTTTGGGCGACCAGCTCAATTCCTTAACCAAACATAGTTAAGGAACGGACAAACAGTCAGATCTACTGTTTACATTGCCTAATAAATCTGAAGTAACGAGCTCTCGATACGCGTTGTATTTTGTAATCCGATTGCAAGTTATCGATTTAACTAAAGATGTATCGATAATGTTGTGGAAAATGGGAATTGTAATCATAAGTATAAGTTTTACTTAAAATGAACTGGTTAGCTATGTAGTTATTTATGTATATTATTAACAGAATACGGACACGGTCAGTGTAGTTAAGTGTGTAGGGTACTTGAAGAACAGGGGGTAGATAAAAAAATTATCTACTTCGTGCACGGAGCAATGACACCGCATCTCCAGTTTGCTTGCGACCACGGCCTGTGTAACCCGGTCGAAACGTCAAGCCACAAAGGTAATTATGAAGTCATATCGCCGATACAATGTGAATAAGAGAGTATAAGCTACCTACTCGTATTTAATTCGTTTTATGCAAGATGTGCACAGATGGACTTAATGCCTCATAAATAGCCTCTTCAAAATATGTTACTGCATAATACAAGGGCTGTAACTGCTGTAAGTACCTACACTTGTCATCCTTTTGTGCCAAAAAAAATAACTTTAGAAGCCTATTGAAGTCTATTTTTAAGTCGATTTACAAAAAAAACTAAGTCCGTATACACCTACCAAGTCATACCATCACGCCTGTATCCCCGAAGGGTTAGGCAGAGGTGTACCAATGTACACCCACAATTCGCCGGTATGTTTAGGTCCCATGTAATAGCACAAATCCAAACTCCGACCTGCTACTGAGAATTTCATAGAAAAACCCACTAACACCTTGGTCGACTTGGGAATCGAACCCAAGACCTCTAGCGTAGCAGTTGCGCTTAGAACCACTAGGCCAAGGAGGCCGTTTACCTACCAAGACCATACTATAAAATGTCTCAAACATTCGATACCTTACAGTAAATGCCTAAAATAATCCCTAAAAAGTCCATTACAACTTAAATTACTACAGTTTTCTTGTATTCCATCATTAAACACATTCCACCATTACATTCCACCGTTGTCCAGTGCGAGGGTGTTAATAGACCATTGTTTCCTTCATCCGACACAATATCTTGTATGACACACTTCCAAGGTAGGTCACTGGAAAAACTGTTGTTCCCAGCTTTTGTCTAGTCAGCGTTTCTCTTTGTTGATACGAAATCAGAGCTTGGGGAAAGAAGTTTTTGTGATGCGGGATTTTGAGACTTGTGTGAGAAATAATAAAAGCTAGTTTGGTATAGTGGTTTTTGTAATTGCTGTTTGGGTTGTATATAAGTAGTATAGTGAGCAGAGTTGTCTTTGTAGCTACAACTTTTAATGTTAAGTTCCTTGTTACATATTTGTACATTGTTTATATTGTTGTAAGTCAATTCGTAACCAAATAAACCAATGCGTTTCTTAGTTTTCAAAACTTGGAACAAGAACTTAATCATTGAAACCCGAGATAGATAAAAAATAAAAAATTAGGAGGTACATAATATATGGCATAAACTATTATGATATAAAACCCGCTTTTCAAGATGGTTTATTTCATCACTCGACGAGTTTACCCAACACTATCTTCATTTGTTTAACACCTGAAACCCCACTTGACACGCAAGGAAGTACAAAACAAACAAAACCCTAATTATTTTGATAATCCCAATCCATCACACCCTTTATAATCATCTTAATACTATAATACAATATTGGAACAGAGTTTAATCACGAACGACGTAAGTGTTAGTATTGATCTTATCCTATAGGATATATTCTACACCTAAACAAATTTGGTCAGGGAACAAACTCGTCGGTGTCCATTCGAAATGTAATATTGTTTGCAAACCTTAGAGGATAGATAAGAAAATAGAGTGCGCATATCAGGGTATGAACCGTGAGCAATAGTATGAACTAGTTTAGTCGTAAAATTTGTATCAAAACAGAGCGCGCCGTTTTAATAAAACTAGCTCAAAACTATCTACATTTTCGCATAAACGTCTGTCGTTGCACGGACAAATTACGTAAATAACAAATGTACTACATACAGCAAAAAAAAAATTCTTACGCTTGGCACAATTCTGTTTTAGCGATACGTGTACTCTATAAATTTTACTTTCCTAATCTATGGCAGAAACCAAAGTACTGTCCCACAAAGGAGTCCTGGTTGAAGTGTTTTGAATCTAAAGGTCGGACAAGTAGGATAAACATAGTTATATTAGATTACTTGTTTGGGCACACATTGTTGTGAGGAGAAAGGATTCGTAAAGGTTTGATGTTCAGTTTTCTTATTGTCAGTTGATCTGAAGGATTTATTTTATTATTATTTATCTTGTCTTTGAAATAGATTGGTTTAATCTTAATTATTTGTAGGATGGAACTTTCTTAACCGACTTCAAAAGACCTTTCAATTCTACAGTATAACATTTTTAGTTACGCGATAGTAATGGTATTCAGCCGAATCCGGTAAAATTGGTAGCCTACCCTAACATAGCTTGGGAAATGGCCAGGCAGATGATAATGATGATGATAGATACGGAAAGTGTGGATCAATGTCCATAATTCCTAATGTCATCTACATAAGGGTATACTTGAGATGTGGTCGTATTGTATATTTATGTGTATCACAAGTAATATGGTCTAAGTCACGTTTTTTTTAATTGGAAAGCTACTATAATAAAATTTTACTTACATTTCGGAAAAATAGTAGAAGCTTTTTATTTGTTTTATCTGTTTGCAGAAATACCGTTACAATATTTTAGTACAAAACAAATTTAATATTGAAGAAAATTATCTTTAAATTTGAATGCCTATGAATATTAACTCGAAGTAAAAGTAATAAAAAACTACAAAGAGCAGTAATTTTATTCAAGCACTGTGTAATAATTGTTGGCAAGTCGAGAATAATAAATTTAGAAGTTGGCAAGAAAGGATACTCGTTTCTCGCCTTAAATTCTGTTAAAATGGAGGCGATAAGATTATTTGAGATTACATTTCATAGCTACAGAGATTACTCCATTATAAATAAATTGTCACTGTAAGTAACGGTTGAAGATTTATTATGTACCAATAATGTTTAATGTAAATTGTTAATATACAAACTAGCGTTTATTTTCTTATTTACTGCTCTTCTAATTATATACTTATTATATCGTCCACTCTACGTGTTATAAATGCGATGGGAAAAAAACTGCATACTTTTATTATTCACGTAATTTGGGTACTTAAACAACGTAAATTTCTATAAACATAGGCGAAGACTAATGATGTATAATTAAGTATATTATAAGGTTGAGTCGTAAGACTTAATAAATTAAATATGTATAAGATAAAAACAGAGAAAACACTATAAAAGGCTTATTTGCAACAAAATTATGTATAAAATAAACGAAGCAGTGAGTTAATTAAATTATTTTTCATTAAAATTATCTCACAAGCAAAAAATATAAGGATTTTCATAAGGCGCTATGCTAATCTTAGGATGAAAAATATAGCTAATTTAGTTGCTTCAACTGATGAAAAAAACTCGTGACTTGATTATAGTGTTATTTTTCCAAGGCTTTTTTATATTGCTGTTTCTTGTGATAAATAACGAGTCCTAATTTTGCAAGTTTATCATTTTATGTTTATTAAAATTATGCGTTATAAGAGAGACGATAAAATAGGTTAGTTGAAAAATGTGTAAAAATGTGCTTCAAAAGGAGGAGTTATTAATGCGAATGTATGTTTTTTATTTGTTGTATGTTTGTAGAACGATATCTTAGGTAATTGTGGACCGATTACAAACATTGTTTTTGTTACGAATAGGCTATCATATTGTTTTAGTTTCTCACTTTAGAGGTGATCCCTTATAAATTTTGGTGAATTGAATTTTCATTTACGTGTAATTTTAAAAGCTACGAATAGCCTTTTTTGTGTCCCAGAAACAGCTAAGCTAAATAAAAAAATAAACCAATATGTTTTATTTAGTTTTTAAAATCACGTATTCGTTATGAATCAGACCCATGTTACATTTCTATTACTTGAGCATTAACTTACCTCAGCAGGTGACGCAGAGCCAGGGACTTTCAAACAGAACATGAAGGGTGTGTTGACTCTCTTCAGGATTTCACGGAAGTCAAGAGTCACGCCTCTGGGGCGCAGCAGCCTGAAATACGTGCCCAGTGAAGACCCGTGAGACGCGAGGTAGGTCCCAAATAGACGCATGAAGCCAGCACCTGAACAAATGAAAAGTAATTTTATAACATGGTCTTAAAGTTCATTTTTAATTTTTACACATTATTACAGAGTCCGAATTTAATTGCGGTTCTTTATGAAATCAATTTTATTATTGTGTATTAAAGTTTATTTTTAAGTGTTGGCAAATTTGAAGATTCCAAATGTTTATTAGCCTTTCGACTTCGTACACGCGGCGACGCTAGTCTCCGATACTAATTTTAGGAAAAAAACTTCAAGGTTATAATTTTGTTTTGTTTTATGTTTTGGGCATTGTAAACGTACTGTAGATCAAGTTACTTGAAATAACTACCTACTCTAATATGTATTGTATGAACCTTGCGAATTTAGGTAATAAAACAAACAATGTAACGAATGAGTTCCAATTTGTAATATGTTTGAACATTCAAACTCTACATTTCACGTAGATACCTATTTTAAAAACACATCGTCATTTGTTTTGCTGTGTATTCAGGATTTCTATCTAAAGCCATTCGTCAAATGTCATTTCTAAAATAAAATTCTGCTGATATTTTATTACATCTGTCAAACGTCAAATGATACAAAATGTAAACATTTTTGTGGGTTGCAAAATAATTGGAAATTCGACACTCACTATTGTTTTTATTTTAAGCTGTCATGTCCGTCTATCGAGTATCAGTTCCATTTTATGTGAACATTATTTGGTTGGAGTGTAGCCTTAGGGGCGCTATGGAGCAAGGACTTAGTAAATTTTTCGAATCCCCCCCCCCCCCCTACTCCGCCCCTAAGATGACCCACTGACCCATTATTTTCTTTGTTCATAAAATGTTGGCATACCGTATCGCAGCTATAAGCCAAAACTAGCAACAACATAACCATCTTAAAAAAGTACTGGAACCCTCGTTAACAGTTATAGGCACTAACTAAAGGAACGGAAATGAAGGTACTAGTGAAAAGGCTTTTCTTCGATTATCACCTAGCGTTGCCGTAAATTTTAAGTCTCCATTTTTAGTTTCTTGACAACTATTTCAGACACTTATTTTAAAGTAGGTGACGACGGCTTTTATTTTCTTTTAAAACTAGTAGCGTTAGAAATTCTTTTTATTGTTTAAATCCAGGTTTTTTTTTTTGTAGCCAGATTATGTATTTTATTTATTCTACTAGGTTAATAGAGTATTGTATAAATTAAAATCACCTCGAGCCGCATTTAAAGAATAGGTCAATCTATTTTTGTCACGGTCGATCGATAATTATCGCATCTTTGAATCTGAGCATAATTTATTAAAAAAAAATAATTGTTATTTTAATTAAAAACCACAATAATTACAATGGCACGTCTTTTTAGCGACTCCTTTGAAATAACGACAGATTTTTGGTCATAACATTACGGATATTTAAACCCTAATCATAATTCACTATAATTCCCAAATGATTTTTGAATATTTAACTTTATTCAGGCTACAGAAACAGATTTCCTGCCAAGAAAATTATTAATGAATATCTTCAGAGGTGAATCTATCCACAGGGGACCAGTTATGATAAAATGTGGGCAGCGAAGTAGAAAATTAATGGATACTGTATTAGTTCACCGTGTACTAACAATAAATCTCTTTGCACGCTTTTAAGATTATGCTTCCCGAAACTGCCTTTGTTAATGGAATATAAATCATTATCATCATCAATAGAATTCATGTTATTTTGGTCTTAAAACTGAGTAAATTTAGCTTTCATGGTAATACATAAATTTATGTAATTTGACGTTTGGTTTTCAATGTTTTGTCTAAAATCTAGACTAACGATCAATAGGATTGTTTGAAGGAGAGCAGCCGGTGCAATTTCAATGTTCAACTAGTCAAACATTAGAAAATCGTACACATTTATTATTATTGTACCAATTTAGTACAAAGAATAAAACGTATTAGATCAAAGATCTACTTATAAGTTACGAGGAAATACAAAAATTGAAAACATTATTTGAAGACATAGCATACATTAACTGATTACTTCTAAAACCATTTCTCAAAACTAATTTTTGTCAGTTGCCTAAACAAGATGATTTCTAACCACTTAAAACGACGCAGCATTCATCAAAGAACGTTCATTTTTACCAGTTTTCAACACCCAACATAATATTCATAGTAAATGTAGTCTTACTACACAGCATGACGACATCGCTGTCAGTGAATATAAATCATTGCCATGTAAATATTATTTTCTTGTAGGTCACAATCGGATATTTCCACATACACAGTTCATCGATTTAGAATTCTATTTCGGTGTGTGTGATGAATATGTGTACTGAGATAGTCATAACGTGTCTTAAATTGTATATTACATTTTGATCGTCTATTTCACTAATGTTTGGAACGAAAAAAAACCTGGTAAGACTCATATTTTTAAAGCAGCATTAAGATTATTTTTTCGTTCGTTATTAAGGGAACTCAGTAGGAAGAAACTCAGCCAACTATGCAATGAATGTTATTAAAAATGGTCAAGACGAAATCACGAAATCTTTAATTAACATTTGAATGGAATCGTAAAACCATTTTCATTGCACTCATACAAACAAATCCAAACAATATTGTTTTAAAATGTTAGTGGCGCTATAAACATTAAATTTTCAACCAAAATAATAAAAACATCTTCGGATCTGATAACTATTCAACAAACTTTTGATATTACACATACTGTATTTAAAAAGAACTTACCCAATTGCACGAGCTCCAGTCGTTTATCAGTGACAAAATGCCAAGGAAATGCCTTGCAGAAACTGGCAACCCCAATTCTTAGGTCCGTAACTTTTGTAGAAGTGGCAATACATGCTGCTTCCGATTGCTCGCAGTCGCTGTCTTTTGACTTCTGATGTAGTGGTAATGCATTTATTTCGTACCTAAAACATAAATTAATATTTAGAAAAGGGATTTTGGTTATTTCAAATTTAATGTTACCGAAGTTGCGAGGTACGAGAAATATATCGAGGAATCTTTGAAAGAAATTGTTTTTGCAACTTTTTTCTTTATTTAAACATCTAACTAAGCTTTGGTTATTTATTTATTGTCATGTCATTATTATATTCAAATTCAAATTATTTATTTCAGATTACAGATCCATATAATTAGTTAGTAGTACTTATCCTAATGTTAGTATTTAAATAATTTTAACTTATAATAATGCGGACAACATCACATACATTGCTCTGAACCCAAAGTAAGTAGCTAAAGCACTTGTGTTATGGAATTCAGAAACAACGAAGGTACCACAAACACCCAGACCCGAGGCAATGTAGAAAAGTTGTTTTCTACATTGACCCGTCCGGGGATCGAACCCGGGACCTCAGAGCTAGCGACACCTTGAAACCGGTGCGTACGCCACTCGACCACGGAGGTCGTCAAAATTAATTAACTATTACTAATTACCGAAGTGGGTTTGAATTTTGACCCAACTTCGTAAGAGGGAGAGTCCCACCGGTCAGAGAACACGTTCAGGATGCCATTGGAAGTGGAGCGCAAGCGCGCCATCATGGAAGCGCAACGTTTCCGCATGATCGCGGCAAACCCGTCAACGCACGCTTCCGCGAACATTCCTGACGCACTACATCGCCATGGTAGCCCCAAAAGCATCCTTAACGCGTTATTATACTGTTTATACCTGTATTATTGTACTGTTTATATCTAAAGAAGAATTTCATCGCATAGCAACGTAATCTGAACTAAAGATTAATTATGCGACATTATTTATTAAAAGTGTCCATGACTCTCCGAGTTTTCTTAGAAAACTTTAAAAGCAAGCAAGGGATCAGATTACTTAATGAAACTTGTTCGAAGCGACTCAATTATTAATTAATTTGAAAATTGCAAAGGCAAAGTAAGTGGACTGCTATTATGTCATATTGTGTCATTTATTATTCAAAGCGACGTTTCTCAACTGACTTACGGAATACATCACATTGAGCTCATTGTTACAATGAAAAACAAACTTAACTGTAATTCAAATAACGTTCAAATTTCAATATGACGTATACAGACTACTATTCTCTAGTATCATGGAATTAAAAATGTAAAAACTTTAAAAGGAATATTCTGGTACCACATGGTCCAAATATAACACCCGATGAAATCTTTACTAGTTTAATTTAAGAGATTCCATACCAATGAATATGTAACTGATCTTTACCCAATTGTATTAAAATGTTGAGTATTTCTGTTAATTCGTTCGTTAATATTTTCCATTTCCGATTTCGAAATGCAGATGTTAATGGTATTATCGGTATCGCGATCACTGATTTTAATTGCATTACTGTCAAAAGCCTTTTTAGGAATAAAATCATTACAATCTCGCGTATGCTCGTGACGTGCAAATAAAGAGTAATAATTAAAATTGAGAAAGTTGATTGTGAAAAAATAATTAATGGAACCTTTAAAAAGCGTGTAACATTGTAATTGCTTCTCGCAAATAATAGGAAAAAAAAGAAGATGGAAAAGACTGAGTTGACGATAGCGTTATAATTATATATTATTTTTTATGATTGATTTTAATTGTACTTTTAGTAAATTAAGTATTATTGTTTTTTTATCAGCGGCTTTATGATTTTTGTTGCTTTTAAAGAACTTCTCTCGCTCTTTCGTTCTACCTCTTTCGCTCTTTCTATCTTTTGTTCTGTTTCGTTTTGAATACTTACTTATATCTCCTAGGGTCGTTAGTATAACTCGTCAGTCTTATATCCGTCTGTGTGTCATATAGAAGCTTAGCTATTGCCTTCAAGCTGCCTACCAGGAGGTAGGCAACAGGCTCGCTTTCTGTAGTCAAATGTAGCTGGATCTTCCCTTCTTGTGATGTCGTACAAACGAAGTTCGCTTCATATTCCATTGATTCGTCTTTAAGTACATCATCCTGTGAATATACAAGGTGATTATTTTTTAAGTTAATTTTCCCGTTAACATTCTCACTGAGGTCTCAAATGAATGAAATTTATTTGATGTACTTTGATCTCCTATTCGAAAGAAAATCAGAAATTGGTTGTAAATTTATTAATACATTACTCGTAAATGTATTGTGTTCAATGCTGAGGGAATTGACACGAGCCTTGTTAATGTTTACTTTGATTAATCATCAAAAAGTCCCAACACTTGAATGTTTGACCGATATTCTAGAGCAGATTTCTTGGAATGATGAACAGAAAATATTCGGTTTCTGAAGTTTATTATATTATACATATTGAAAAGTAGAATACACTTACCTGATCATGTAACACATCGTGAACACTGTCTAAGGTAGTGAGAAATTCAGTCAAATTAGTGCCTAAACATTTAAAAGCTCTCTCAAGTCGACAGTTGTGTGAAAATGCCGTTAAAATTAAATATTCCCCTAATTTTGCCATAAAATCCTTAGTGCTAACACCTGCAACAAGGAATAAACATTTATATGTAATTTCAATTACATAATTTGTTCTTGAGTGAATAAGATTATCATTTGATATGCCAGGCGTCATATTTTATTATAACAAAATTTACATTTTTGGTTCTATGTGACCCTATTAGTCGAATTCCACTATGCTCGTTAAATGAAGCTTTGACAAGTTTATTTGAGAAATATTCACTACCATTCATATCTTAGTTTTGGTTCCTAATGATTTGAATAAAATCTTTTACAAGTTACATAAATTAACAGAATAGTAAAAACCAAAAGCTAAGTTAACGATTCGAGCAAATAACTTAGTTTAAAACAATGTTTAAACGAGGATATTTAGTATTCCCTAGTGTACAGTTAAATGAGACTCTAATAGATCAATTTGCGCGGGTAAGTCGTTACAATATATTGTTCTAAACGAGCTAGCGAGATTAGCACCATTTGTAAGGATCTAAATTATAGTAGCTGGTATTGTACATTTAGATCGTTCTGCATTAGGAAATGCAGAGAAAACTAAATAGCATTTATTCAGGGATCATCTTCTGAAAAGCCTTTCTCAAAGCTATATTAGGTTCGGTTTCCGGAACAGCTGATACTGGGATCATTAGGAATTTTCTACCAAATTTTAATTGTACAGTTAAAAAATTTCACGAATTTATTATGGAATGAAATTATGGAAGACCAGTTGAGAGATAATTATCTAGAAACAGTTGAGAAATAAAATCTGAACCAAGAACATTAACCGAAGCAAAACAAATATTTTTAATCACAATGACCCCAGTTATTCTCATAAAAAATTCTTATCATGGATTATGTTTATAAACATTTTCTTCAACAAAAGGAATAAACATACAGTTTATTATATAGTAGTGTATACACTAGACCCATCAGCTGTCAAGTGTCAGAGATGTCTGGCCACTGAATCTCGGTTTCACGTCGAGACGACTTCAAAGCGACTTGTGTTGGTAAAACAAACTTGTATGAAAGCTGACCTGGACATGAGAATCAAAGGGAAGGTAAACGTGTGATCGTTTAGGTTTGGGTTTCGGTGACGAGTTGACTTCGACTTGACTTTAATGTTTACCAAGATCATGATGGTTTCTGGATTTTGTTTAAGCTTGAAAAGTTAGACGAAAGCTTAGGTTTTTAGGAACTTATAAGCAATGTTAAATAGTTTAAATGATGATATAGCTTTAAGAATATTTTTTATTTAGAATTGATTAATTAGAAAATAGTTAAATGATTTTTCTCTCTAACTTGCTTTGTCTATGCAGAACGTTGTCATAAATATCTACGAAAAATAAGAAACCAAACGGAATTCAATCTTTCGATTCGAATATTCATTCTTCTTTCTTCCCCTCAAATTTAATGAAATGGAAAAACCAATTTGTCAAAGCTCCCGCCAGTTGCATGACATACACAAAAGTTACGAAAGAGGGGGACTAAATCAATCTCATCCATTACCAAAAAACCGTAAAACAAATGAAAACATAAAAAAAAATCTGATGATCAAATCTCTTCTGCGTTGATCTCTTGTTTTCATAAAGGGGTCCAAGAAAGACATGACATTAAATGACCCTTTCTAAATTACGAAACAAGTTAATATTTTAGTCATTACCCTTTGTTCTTGTCCCCTTTGTTGTTGTTAAACGTTTTGTTGAATAATTTAGTGGGCAACTAGTAAATTTAAGAAAATACACTTATAACTGTAAAATTTACTACATCATACAATAAACTTAAAACTTGTATTACAGTAGTTTCTGTTAGTAAGATAGGTAAACAAACCCTTGAGAACCTGACATTGAAAACTACTATCTACTTAGCAGTTTCAGTAAAGTCGTAAATACTTTCCCCGGGGCAATAAAAGAGTAATCTAGCCAACCAAAAAGAAAAAGTAGTAAAACGCAAAAACAAAATTACCTAATCTTGAAGCTAGATTTTTCACTAAAATAAACCTCAAATTGTAAAAGCAATCATAATAAAACTAGACGCGGCTGTCACAAATATAATCTCGTTCGTTTATGTGTACAAGAAAATTAATTCTCCCATTATTGCGGGTGATGGATGGTACTTACTGTCTGTAGCGCGAACCGCATCGTAAATTTCTTGTAAATACGCGTAATTTCTGCAAGTCCTCACTTCATCCGGCAATCTGCGTCTAAGAACATACAAACAAACGAACACTGTATTTCAGGCTTCATTAACAACGTAATAAAAATAAAAGAATACGTTTCTATTTTGTTTTATGTGATGTGTTGTGTGAATTATGGGCGTAATTATTTGTTAGGTGCTTTGAAAATGGACAGGTTTTATGAAGGTTCTTTGAAATACTGAAATAGTAACCAAAAAATATTGTGCAAAAGACGTTCTTAGAAGAAGAATGAAAAATACTTTATTTGATAATAACTAGGGTAGGTAAACATTTTGAACTGAAATGAAAATCCACGCATAGATAGGCAACAGACTATCACATAATAATTGCAAACACTGCACATGCCACACAGCATGTGCGTAAATTATATGTGCAACCATGTTACAAATAACTTTACTGCGCATGGCGTATCAGAGTATGCCTTGAAAATTATGTACACAACACCATAATTAAAATTAATATTATATTCATTCATAAAATTTAAAGAATTTACCACCAAAATACTCTACTTCACGTAAACGCCTACTTAAATTCCCCAATTAATTCATGCGTTCAAACCCACTATGACCCATTTTGTCAACTCAAACACAGACAAACAAACGTTTCATTACTCTTAGAGTTAAACGGGCAATTTAAGGGGTCCCTGTAATTAAACATAATCTTACCACAGGAGGGTAATTAGTGAAGAACGCGTTGGTTTCCTTAAATATAAACGTGTATAATATTTGCTATACAAAATGTTGAGTATGAATGTGTAATTATATTTGTTGAATACGTGGTGCTTGTATGAGATTTTTGTTTGTTTACTTTGAGATAGAAAATGGGTTTATGTCCTATTTAATATACCTAGCCGTATATTGGTACGGAAAATATAGAATTACGTGAGCAAGTCTTCTAACACAAATATTGCAGTTTTCTTTGTTGTAGTTAATAAGAAGAATAAATTAGCTTATAAATATCAGCTCATTAGTGCTGATTTTTATAAGCTAGAGGTTATTCCTCCGAACGAATTTTGAAGCTTTCTTTTTACTCTATAGATAATGCACGTATTATTTGTTTTTATTATTCTAATTTAAATTAGGTATTTAAAGTAGGAAGAACTTACAAACAGTTGTATTTGTCGTAGTGTTCCGCTTGGTTCTTGGTCAGCGCTGAAACTGCGCCGTGGAGACACTCGTTCTGTAAACAAAAGTTCTTATTAATACAAGTTTAAGGTTTATTATACAGTAAGATTATGACGTCATTATGATCATAATATGTTGTTGAGGGGATTGGGAAAAGAAAGGAACTTTGACTAGCGTTTTTAATATGAGCTCTTAAAGCAGGACTGTTGCCGTTGTGTAAGCAAGACGCCGCTATGCACCATATAGCGCGCTGTCTCACTTCCAGATGATAACAGTCTTGCTTTAAGAGCACATAGTGCGATTAAGCTATTTATTTATTTTTATGGAACTTCTACAACTTACTCACTAGAACATACATAACAAAAATTAGCAAACAGTTTTAGGCAATGTTTTAGGCATAGTGAGTTCGTCACTTACAGAAGTACACAGCACTCTCAGAATAATAAAGGGACAAGCAAGATAGCATTCTTGTATAAAAGTTATACAGATAAAATTATGAAGTAAATTAGTCAACAATTAAATTATGAAGTAAATTAAAAAATCAAAAAATCAAAATCAAAAAATAAAGCTATCGGATAAAGAAAAACAATTGAATTACGATTACTCGTTTTTCAAAAACCACCACATAAAATACAAATTCAAACGGAAATCTGCTGACAATACCTAATGAATTTCATGTCAAATTCACACGAAGCTGCAATGAGAACTAATGAATGATTCTGGCCTAATTGCATCATGTAATGTAAAATCGATACTCATCACTCACTGACCAATATCACAAAGGAATAATTTACAGTCATTTGATGACGATGTCGGATGTAGTGGTGGCGGTTCAATGAACGGATTTGTATGCACAAGGTTGCAGGTTGGAACCCAGGCAAGTACCAATGTGGTTTTTTCAAAGTTATATGTACTTTCTTAATATTATTCTAAGACACTTATGACAAACGGTGAAGGAAAACACCGTGAGGAAACCTGGATTCCAAAATTGGGATCTGAAATCGCCAATCCGCAGAGAGCAAGCGTGGTGATCAATGCTCGTGCCTTCTCTATATGGGAAGAGGCCTTTGCCCAGCAGTGGGACGTTTATAGGCTGGATTATTATTTGATGATGAAACCGAGTTATATTAATAAACTGGTTTTACTATAGTGATTGGTAATTCTTGTTAAAGCCTTATCTAAAATATTAATATTTACAGTTATTTTGTGAAACATATCAACGTTGCCTAAATTTAATTCCATTTACTTCTAATAAAACATGTTTTATATGCAATAAACATACGTACATTCTAAAACATCACGATATTAAATAAGTATAAATAAATTACCTATCCAATACTTTTTAAGTTGATTTATTTTATTTATTTATTTAAGGTTAACCTACAATTGTTTACACATTACATTTCCTTTTATGTGTCTAAATATACATTTCAGGTGTAACAATTACTTACAGGCTAACACTGCGTGTACAATGAACGGTATTATGTTTATATAAAATTTACAATACAAACAATAATAAATAACATTACATTAGACAATACAAATAATATGAAAAGCAATAATACAAAAAAAAAAAATAACATAACAATAGCGCAACAATGATCAACAATTAAATTAAACTAAACGTTACATTAAATTAATTTAACTAGTATTTTGACATTAGTGTCATACTCGGCCAAGTTAAATTCTCTTGAACAGGAAAATCTTATTCAGGAATATAAAAAAGTCGTATATAATTCAGTAATTGCTTTATGTTAAAAATGACATACCTATGTATTACTATAATTCACTCGAATAAGCGGGTGCATGCATAAACACCTTTTTTGGGCTTGATGTTTGCAAGTACGCGCTTATTCCCGTAAATTATGGTACTATAAACATGCAGCGCGATAGTGTAAAAGTTAATATACCTATGTATATCACAAAGTCATCTATCCTTAGCGAATTAACATATTCAACTTAATGTGGGCAAAAAAAAATCGGTAAATATAGATATTCAATACTTTCTGAATACGAAAATAGCATCTTCACGTAATAGCGGCGTATATTACGACTGCAACCCTGTATGTACGGCTTCCTGTCCTTACAGCTAGGCGGCTTACCCGGCTCGCTGATCCGGTTAACACCTGAACTAATTCCAACTGGAACGGATATTTAGATGTAGGTACGTTAAGTTTTAAGAATAGGCAGAGATAAATTTATGAATTTATGTAAAATAAATAATACCCTAAGTTTTAATACCTATACCTAATTATACCTATTTAATACCTATACCATGTTATAATGGCAATAGTTCATGTTCTAACGTTGGGCGTTATAAATGTATGAAAGTATTACATATTATTTAATAATAAAAAAATACATAATAGACGGAACTTAAGTTTCAATTATGACGAAAAAATATTTGATAACGACTTCAGTACCGCCTGATCTATAGAAAACACTGAAATATTTAACGATTAGACGTACTTGGAATGAAATTATCTATACTTATAATAAATCTGTAGAGAGGTCAATTCTGTACATGAAATATATTTTCAAAATAACTATCAGGGGGTGATTAGTGATCGATACTGATGCCAAAAATGCAATCAGTAAAATTTTTGTCTGTCTGTCTGTCTGTCTGTCTGTCTGTCTGTCTGTATGTTCCTTATAGAAACAAAAACTACTTGACGGATTTTAACGAAACTTGTTACAATTATTCTTCATACTCCTGGGCAGGTTATAGTATACTTTTCATCACGCTACAATCAATAGTAATAAGTTCGTCATTATATATATCACGCGAACGAAGTCGCTGGCACAGCTAGTCTATCCCAAATGTTGATTTAGATTCAGCATGTGTGAAAAATTCTTTAATATCCAATTAATTTTGCTCACGTACAAAAGGGACGAAATAATAAAAAAAAATATGTTTTATGTGTCATTATTTGTGTTAAAAATACACGCAAAAAAATACAAGCTGAAAAATATACCGACCTATATATTTTATCTATACAATGTGATGGTATTTTACAAGGAATATCAGATGACAAAATGTTGTTTATTATAGCGTAAAAATTCGCAACCAATTTAATGCGTCTCGGCGTCTGATATCAGTTTACTGAGTCCCTTAAAAGCCTTCGGTGCCTACACCAATATTTTTATGTAAAGCTTTCTCCAAATGATAAACTTTTACGAAGATTTAGTAGGCTTTTGGTGAAAAATATTGATGTTTAGTTACATTCCTTTACATAAAATAGGCATAGTGCCTACTTTCTTTAGTTTATGGTGACTATTGACAATGATTTCAACAAGGGCTTTTTAAAATTGTGTTTTATCTTAAAATCTTGTATGACCAAAGTATGCGGATCCTTTTACATAACTGAACAACTGTATATACCAGCTCAATCAAAGACAATAATGATTACTTCACACTAAATAAGCGCAAAAATTCTTGACTCTTGTTTCTCTACAACTAAGAAAGTTTGTAATAAACCAACCTAAAAAAATATTTTTACTAACAATATTACATTTTACTAACTCACCCATCTATTTCTATAGAACGAAAATGTAAATCAATCAAGTAAAAGTAATATCCGAACGGCGGAGTTTTAAAACCGTTCAAATCGACCATCAAACAGGCCTACCAAACAAATCAAAATAAGTTGTCGGCCGAAATTAATTGCCCTATTGTTTGTTCCCGATAAATTCTAATCGTAAACCGCTCAAGCTGTTTCTGTAATTTAATTAAACGACAATAAACAAAGATAGGACAAATCTAACTTTGTACAAGAGTAAGCAGGACGTAAATGAAATGTATATAACGGAAATCAGAAAATAATGAAAATGCCAAATTTTCTGAATGCATACTAAGAGCTGTTTTACA
Organism: Autographa pulchrina; assembly: GCA_905475315.1. Taxonomy (NCBI): domain Eukaryota; kingdom Metazoa; phylum Arthropoda; class Insecta; order Lepidoptera; family Noctuidae; genus Autographa; species Autographa pulchrina. The sequence goes on from FR997775.1 coordinate 4,627,095, forward strand.
TTAAAAGTACCTAATTTGCAGTTAAGTTACTCTTTCTCTGTTACCAAATGTCTTTTGCCATTGAAAGACTATATTTCCTTTACAATATTTGTCAAAATGTAGGTATTTTTTTATAGCACAATAACGTTCGAAAGATCAATGCATAATAATTTTTATTTGTATTATTAAAGTAAATTTTACACACGCAGAATTCTTCTACTATTACATTACGAAACGACCATTCTGTCAAAACGTACTTTTTATTGAATAACAAATAATGTTTATCATAATCATCAATGAATCAAACAAATAACATATTTAATAACAAATTCAAGACAATATAGGCACAATAATGCTTTTCTCATTACCAAAAAAGCCTTGAAGCGATCCTCAAGAACAAGTAACAGAACACCTTAAGTGAACATCACGAGAGGTCTACATTAAGACTGTTTGATAAATGGTAGAATGGGGGAAAAATTCTACCGTTGACGTATCGGATGGCTAATGGATCGTGCTAAGTGTGTTTTGATTCCTTGTGTAACCCATTTAGAGCAATTTATGTATTCATTACAGGAAGTGACCTGTGGTGTGCCTACTTTTAGTACAGACAATGCCTATCTTGTCTTGCGTATTAAAGGCATTTGTTTCAAGGCTAGTTTTCTTCTGCCTATTATAGTATAATGCAGATAAACAAGTATGGAATACTACTACGTATAATGATCAATTTAAACGTTATCGTCTCTCATAGATTGTTAGAGTATTTTTTTACCAGTCCTTTTATATTCATGGTAAAACAAATTTCACCATAGTTTTGCAACAAAAGCGTTACGATTTCTAGTTTCCATTTGTTTTTGAGGCATGTTAAGAAAAATAATAATATACACAAAATAATAAGTAATAAGGGTTGATGTAATGACCTTTATACATTTATATACCTATACATACATAGTAGCGTGCACGTTGCGTAGTAATTACTGGATGGAATTTAAAGGACGTCTACAGACAAACCAGAGTTGTGGTACAAGTTATAAGCAAAGGGAGAATATTTATTCTACAAAAATAGGATTAACTATAGAGTTCTATTAACTTATGATTTTAGACATCAAGTTGCGTATTAAACACGAGGGCAAGTAAATTGATATTGAAAAAGAGATTTTAAACAAGATTAGAAATATTTGAGGATTGAAACAATTAATAGTTAAAATTTAGTTTTTATGATAATGATCGTAGTGTCACATGCCATTAACTCGGTATGTCTTTTATTTTTGTTAACTTTTTACTAAAACGAATTCTAAGGATTTTGTAATAGATATACTACGACGGGTGCAACGAACGGTTCCTTCAAACCGAGTATCGTTACGAAGGCATTTTATTTGTATTTATCGCTTTCAACTTATATCTCAGACCGCTAAGCATTTTGTAAAGAGGCGACGTGTTTCGCATAGTTTTGTAATGCTGGAAATTGCCTACCTACAGTTTAATTACAGGCGACCATTGAAAACGTTTTCTGTAAAGTGAATTATCTATTTAACTCTTCTAAATAGTTTGAAGCCAAGGTAAAGGGATTATATTGAGTTCAGTTAAAATGTTTTCAGGCTTTTATCCAAAGATCTCTCTTTTTGGATTCAACTCGAATCTTAGTCAGACGTAGTAGAATAGACGATTAGCAGAATTAATACATTTTTTTTTATAATTCAAACAAATCATAAATACAAGTGGATTCAAATCCGTGCTTTTACACAATTGATATAAAAAAAATATGTTTTTAAGCTATTAATATATTATTATATTAGTACATAATAATTTAATCCTTTTCGTCCTATTCTTATTATGCTTTTGACATTATACATGACCAAAGTTCGTACCTTAAACACGGATTATCAGGTAGTCCTCGGATTACTAGGTACTTATAATACCCGATAAAATCTATTAAAAAAAAACTACTTTCACCTTACAAACACCAAAACCCGAATCCCTATATAAATCACGAGCCGTCAAATATCCACGTAACTTTCTAAAGAATTGCTACAAATGCTTGGCGACATCGAAAGCTCGAGAACTATTTCAATCGAATTCCTTCAGAAATAGAGAAAGTTTTCCTCTGTGTGGGGTGCTTACATTAATCAATGTAATTATGACGCTGCACCTGTGCTGTTATGAATGGGGGTATTAATCGTACGGAATTCGGGGTCATGTGGATAGATTTTTAATTAAAACTACCTACTATGCTACTGGGTAGGGATTATTGAGAAGAAATTTTGTTCGATGCTACTGTGATAGTAAAAAGCTCGTATGTAACTTTTTGTGTGATAGTGTAACAAACATGTTCGTTACACTATCACAAATTTGACATACATACAGTTTATTATTTACATAAACACATAGGATATTTGTTATCTCAATAAGTTCATGGAAACGGTATCTAAGTACATGCGTAGGTAAACCCGCGTAAAGAAAAACATTGGTAGAAAAGTTTGATCTCAAAATTGGAATGGCAAAGGTTATCACATTCCAATTTACCACTAGTGTAATAGTGAGAGGCCAGTATTTTAGTCCATGTGGAAAATACGATTTCCTCTCGAAACAATATTATATAAGCCATAGGAGAGTAAAATATTCCAACAATATTTTTCTACAATCGGGTTGTCTTATACAATGGACTTCATCATTCGTGCATACATAAATCTAGATATAAGTATTTAATTTTCTTATATTTATGCGCCAAATTGTATATGTGTGTGTGTAGACTAAAATATTTGGGACTTGGCATTTACTTCTTGCGAGAAATCACACAAGTAATCTTAGTAAGTACACGAGTTCATTCCCGATATTAAGAGTTGTTTTAATAATACATTTTTTACTTATATTTTTTTTTTAATAATACAAGTTCGACTCGTTTAAGGAACCTCAAAGGAACAGTCTTTCGACCTTACACATAACCTATAAGTTTTTCACTAACATTTCAAAATTCTATTAACGTTTTTTTTTTATAGCCTTAATTAGATCCCACTGCTGGGCAAAGGCCTCCCCTTTCTTCTTCCAAACCTCTCTGTTCTTGGCGATTTCTGTCCATGTGCGCCCCGCATAACTGACTAGATCATCACACCACCTTCGCCGCGGACTGGATTACTGGATTTAGTGCAACCAAATAATCACCCCAATAGCGATGGGTTTTCATTAAGAGAACAAGTAGTTAAACCTAATTACACGAGCAAAATGCAACTATTCAAATATAACGGATATTTATTGGCTCAAACCACATTTTATCCCGACCTGAAGAGCGGTTACGGCTCAATTGGGAAATCAACCAATAATATATATCCCATTTCTGCCTGAAAATTAACGAGTCTCAATAAATTAATTGCAAATGAGTTTTGCCTTCATAAAACAAATTTTGTTACGATATAAGGTATGTTTAAAATGTTCATAGACTTATCTACAAGTGATACCAGTCTTGCTATGGATAAAATATGAAAGAAAACTGTTATCTTAAGTATTATAAAATAGTAAAAAAATACTATTTTAAGATATATACACAGTCATTTATTATATAAGGTGCTATAAAAACATCTGCCACGGCTTTAATGGGAGGTAGTATTGTATTTATAGATTACAATAGTAAAGGTAAATTATTGATTATTTATCATTTTTTTTTCATACAAAAAAAATAACGTATAAATTTGAATTGATTTATTAGTATAAAACCATCCCGTGTAAGTAGTTGCACTTTTAAAACACTTGTATGCCTGCGTATTATTGCGTACCTAGTAGATTATGTAGTGACGAACTAGTCAGCTGATTACAGTTTTCATTTACAGAAAAGATGGAAAGAGATAGCAGTTGTTTTCATTGACGAAGCGTCACATTGCGCGTAGTGAACCACGTTACGCAGAATAGAGTCAACGTTAATTTAACTATTTTAATCTCTCAAATTTAATTAACTGTTCCGGGGTACGAAAGTTCTTCACTATTGTAATCTATAAACACAATACTACCTCCCATTAAAGCCGTGGCAGATATTTTTATAGCACCTTATATAGTGTGAGATTCTTTTACAGAGTTCATGTCAAACTATCATAATTATGTTTACTTCAATGTATTAACCTCCGAAATCATTAAGAAATCCACTACGTATATACTCCTCTCAGAGCAAGAATAAAAATATCTAAGCGAGTAATCTATCGCATTTATAACATCTAAAAAATCCTTTTCTTTTATACCATTGTATCTTTTAATACATTCAATAATAAAGCTAAGATACCCTTTTAAGATAGATCCACGCAATAATTCATGATACGTATCAATGGAATTAATAGGTCGCAGAAAAAAAGGTTATATTTGTCTGAAATCAAAGGTCCATTAATTATTGGGATATTTGCTCCTGTCTTGTATCGGAAATTAATTATGGAATCTTATATTATATTACGAGTTATTAATAACTGTATGAAAGAAAGTAATGAGCTTATTCGCCCTTCAGATAATTGGTGATATTGGAACTTATTTTCGGGTTCTTGTCAAAGTAAATATGTGTCTTGTGGGGTTTGCAGAAGACTTAAATTAGCATGTCAGAAAAGCTTTGTATAACAAGCAAAGCAGACTGTTTCACTTACTCTTATTTTTGGAGATATGATTATATATTTATGAGTAACTCAGGCACTCTATATCACGGTTCAAAGGACGGATTAACTTGAAGATACAGAATATTGTGATGTAATACTAAGCTTAATAGCAAGAACGGGCATTTGTTGGCCACCATTTATCATTCTGTCAATGTCTTGGGTCGACCATTGATCAATTGCAGTTTCATAATGTTTTGTCATTTATATCCATTAATTTCAGGCCCATACCCACTTGAACCCATAACATAAAATAGTTTTTCACAAACATTTCATACTTTAACAAATCTCTGACTAACTAAAGGAAAACGTAATCATATATTGGGACAATTACTTGCCGGTATTATTATATTAATTTACTCGTACACACAGAGACATGGAAAAACTTAAAAGTGTCCATTATTGCGTGCACTCCATGCGTAGGCCGCATCACGCGGACTGCAAGAAGCAGTTGGTATTGACTGCTTCAAGCTGAGACTAGACTCGCTAGCGGGAGTGGGATGTGTGTCGCAAGTGCGGTCGACAGCTCGCGCAGACCGTGTACCGTGTACCGTGTTATAAATGACCTTAGAATTATTTGCTTTTCTTTCGCTAATAAATCTCTCCTACCAGCTTTAACCATAAAACAATTCCTGCGGCCTTAATTGAATGTAACCTTGTTCCAAACAAGTGCTATTAAAGGGCGAATGACCAAGACAGGTACCTGTTGCTTATAAACACCATTAGGCTCCCTTGAGCACGCCAATTTAACTTTAGACACTCGTAACTGTCCACCAAATTTGTTTAAGTAAATTATATTAGTCGCTTAATTGGCTAACTTAAAAGGTACACGTGTTTTAAGGTACTTCTTGTTTGTGATGTTGTCTTGTCAACTTTATAATGTCCAAGGTAAGTTACTTAGAATACTTCGGAAGGTTAAATATTTAGGTTGAAAACTACAAGTCAAATTTTATTTATAAAAGAACCCGTACATATATGAGATTTTGGTTCATGAATTCGAAAAACTCAAGATGTTATTTTTTTTTTTTGTATTTGCAATTGGACGGTTATTTAATATATCTTAGACATAAGAACTGAATCACTATAAATAAATATTTCACTATACAATCTGCAGGTAAACAACTCCTTTACATTGTCCTTCCTTTCAAAAATAAAAAATAATGATACAATTTGCACAAAAAAAATATTTACAATCAAATTTCATCTACAAAACGAGTATTAAAAACACTTATACACAAAAAAAAAACAAAAGAAGAACATTTCTTTATAGCTCTCTCTTAACAGAAAATACGAACTTTGAAATTAGTTCGCATTTTGATCAGAGCAACAACTCGAAAATATTGAAGTGAGCACAACAGTTGTTGTAAATTAAAATGCACAAAGAAAACAGAGTTGAATTGAAAAATAAAAGCACGCTCTTAATATTCAAACGTTGCTAAGAAATAACAATTTCGTGTAGAGCTCTGAAACAAGCGAATATTGGCGAATATTTTTAAACGTCAATATTTTTTTACAAATTGTTATTTTACTTTACTACACTTTTTATTAAAAAATTGAATTTTTTTTATAAAAAAAAACTGTATTAAAAATCTTACAGAAAGACGTTATCACAAAGTATTTTCAAAGGTACGTCCTATGTATTTTAATTTTAGGATCCAATATCACTCTGCTTCTGCGTATAAAGATTTTATTACCCTCATTACGAATAAAGACAAGTAAACACATAAACTAGAGTACCTTATTTATTGACTTCAAAGTGTATAAAATCAAACTGACAGCATCACTGACAATGAGATCCATTTCCACATACTAACTGTGATTTTGTTTAGATAACGGACTATTTCTGTACTTTTGTATACGTCTGTTTCTTAGATCAATGTTCACTGTATTATACAATGTATGTAGTATACCATTATACGTTATAACACCTGTTACCTAAAAGGGTATACAGAGGTCACTGATTTTCATTTGTTTGATTGAGTTTTGTTGACTTTAGTTGCCTATTTGCTACTTTAACAGAGGCACAAGATACAAGCTCTGCTTCATTTGTGGCTCATCAAATTGTTCTATTGTTCTACTCTATTGATTAAATAAACATTATTATTAAAAAAATCTCACATCATCATCATCATCAATTTAAGAGCCATGCTCTTGTCGGTGCAGCTCTTTCCATTTATGTCTGTCCTATGCTAATTCTTGAACTTCAAATCTCACACTTTTTGTATTTGAAACATTTACATTTTTTTCAGATTGGTCTCTCAAAGGCTTTTAATGTTAAGAATTTAAGAAAAGAGAACATATGACCTTGTCTTAAAGTTCAGTAAATAATATTCTGTCAGCTCCGCTTTTGACTGTCTATAGCTAAATATAATCCTTTGCAAAGTGACATAACACCCAGTCCTTTGGTTTATGTAATGAATCTAACCCAGCTACCGTTTTGTGGGAAAAAGGTTCAATAACCATCCAACTTAAATCAGTGTCATAATTATTTTCCGCTTCCATTTCAATAACGTCCGTTCTTTCCGCTTTAAAAACCGCCTCCTTTGTGGCTCGAAGACAAACTTCTGTACGATTTTTCCCCGGTTTTTGAACGTCGCCGCGTCGTCGCTTGAGAAATGAGATTTCATTCAAAACTACTTATAACTTTTATAACAAGGTCTTTTTATATTAGCTGCGAACCTATCTCTCTTTGTGTGAATACTTTCCGGAATAATAGGTTTTGTGTTATGGTTTTGAAGAGATATCTAGATACAGTTCTGAATAACTGAAATTAAATTATTTGGTCAACATTGGTGGATGCTTTAATACATTAGTGCATGCATTAGTTTTAGTATAGTGTTATGAAATTATTTTTGTTTATTTTTCATCTCAGAAAGTTTGTTACTTTAAGTACAAAATCAAATGAAACCAAATCTATTTGTTTGCTGCGATTTTCGCAAAACTATTTTTAATTTTCGATTAATGTAAGTACTTCACCAATGACTTTTAGGTTTCAATATAAAGTTTAATATCACTGCACTCTAAAACATCATATTTTATTGCAAGCCAACAAACACAGATTTCAGTTCTTACGACACAACCGTGCAATAATTTCTTACTCTCAATGTGACAGACGCCAGATGACTGCAGCTATCGTTGCAGTAACAAATTGCTATAGTTCTGACATGGATTCTATAAAGTATTAAATTTTTGATCTTTGTTCAAAGTTTGAGATAATGTAAATTAATAGTAGTAAACGGTTAAGTTTACTTTTGTGACTACAAAATTGAGCGGGGCGAAAATGTGTTTAAAATAACCATGAATCATCGCACAAACACAAGTGATTTTATTTTGTATTCATCTTAAGATTGCAATTCTAAACTCTATTCTATGACAATAAATGTTTTGCTATTAAAATAAGTTCAAACATTTATCTAACTAAATCCTATATTAGTTAGCCTAGCTATCAACTGACACCGCCCACTGTTACATTGATAAATAGTCCTATAGTCATTACAAACGTGATTGATTAGAATGCATTACTTATGTATGGGTAGAACGAGATCAATCTAATTTAGCCTCTAATATCATTAGGGAAATAAGACTCATTTCACATAAATAATACCATGGTTTTTAATGCCTTTTCCTGTAGACTATATGTCATCTATGAATTAATTTCCAGCTAGTTTGTGAGTAACAACATTATATTTTCGAGTATTTACGCAAAACAAAGCTATACAAGATTTTATAAAGAGATACTATGATTGCAGTATAGAAGTGATAACTGTTTCGTGGAAATTAAGAAAGTATAACCTTATTATGATACAAAATGGTAGAATGAGAAATCAACCACAAAACTGATAACCAGAACTCAATACTTAACGAATGGTCTAACGTTGTTAAGTTTGACCATTCGTTAAGCCGGCCGTATGTAACAATTTTAATGGTCATCCAAATGAGAGTGGGCACTCTTCAAACACGAAAGAGTTTCAATCAAAAAGTCTGGACAGCCGTTGAAAATGTCTGACTGAAGTACTTACGTCATAGCCGTTGATTTGAAAATGACTTACGCGGGAATTTATTAATGTGTATGGCTCTACATACTTCCGTCTAGAAATCAATTTTAATTTATTTAATTTGTCAAAATATGATAGTTTTTTGTTTTGGCAGATAAAATACATACATTACAATTATACATTTACCGTTTTTCATAATGTCTAGAGACACGTTTACAAGTTACAGTCATCATCATATTTCTTACCTACCTACTTACCTACAAATCTTTTCAATCGGGGCCAATGTGTAACGTGTTTATTTTACTATCATTTATGAACACGTAAGTATAATAGTGAAGATTCCACAAACACACAATATGTTCAGGCAGGTACCTGAAAACAGCTATCGTTTTTATCGATCAGTAAACGCGCAAAAGACCCAGTCACTTAACTCCGAACCAATCATCAAAATAAATCGATTTCGTCATTTATTACACCCAGATTTATCCAAGCAGGTTTTCCTACGGAAAAGGTTTTTATGCCCAAAAGAAATATGTCTTATGATAGCCATCAATACATTTTCCTTAATCAAATGGCGGTAGATACATCAAGATGTTTTTTCTACTGTTTTTCTGCAGCACAAAAAGAGTAATGAGTCTCTAGGAAATAATGGTAAATGCTGTTATTATTGCATGCATGACATTCGATACATGACGTTTTTATGCTATTATGCTAGTTTGTACTTATAGCAGTGTATTTTCCGATTGTACCTAGCAATTTTATGTTGCGTTCTTAGTGGATCGCAGATGTACGTTTACCTGTGTAATTTATTCATACATCATTTGTTAAATCATGTTCACTGGGTTAAATGTATCTGCTTAATAATTTCCTTAAAAAATACTTGCCAGTTTAAAGTTAAACATCATTATGTAACTGGCTTAAATTAAAGAAGTGGGAGGTCAATGCTACCTTTGTTGTACAATATGAATGACAAATGGGCTAATATATGCTATCTCAATATATACTCAAGTCAATAAATAGCTGACTCGGTAAAGTAATTTTTAGTTCTACTTGAATTTACAATTATTGACATTTATTTATTGAAACAGTTTATGTAAATTAACAGAAATTTAGATTAAATTGGTCATAGATACTTAGCTTTGCTCATAATTTCACGCCACGAAAACAAAGGATGCTAATCTAGACAAAGTTTCAAATTGTAAATTATATTATTAAACCGAATAGAAATATGTATTTGGAAGTTCCTTCACAATTGATCAATTAACACAATTATGTATACATTCCAAAGATTGAATGCCCAATTGACATAAGATCAAATGCAAACTGGAATATAACAAAAAATGTAACTTATTTTTTTAAATAAGATTTTTTTATAATTAATTAAGTAAAAAAAGAATCTTATTTATGTCAATGAAATTTTAAAGCTAATTTACCAAAGACTACGAAAATTAGCAGTTATTCTACTTGAAATAATCATATATGCCAACTCGTGATAAGGAAAAATAGTTAGCTAGAATTCTGTAACATCACTTCGATCGATTCCCTCATTTCTATGAAACAGATTTTTTTTTTTTTTTCCGGGACAACTCACACACGGTTATCTGATCCCAAGCTAAGCAGAGCTTGTGTTATGGTAACCAGGCAACTGATAAACATACTTATATATTTCTAAATACATACATATTATAGATAAATTACACCCAGACAACCAGAACAAATGATCGTGCTCCGATCGACCTCCGGTATAGCAGTCAGGGTCACTAACCACTAGACCAACAGGCCCGTCGAGAAATACATTTAATATCCTTTTATCCGTCAAGTATTCTTAGTTATTATTTAGAGTGACAAGATATCTAACATGATTGACATAAGTCGGAGCCAAGCGACGCGACGTGGCATTATGTTGGAAATGTCAGCCATTTTGAGTTAAGTGACGTCATAAGTGTAGGTGGACACTTTGTCTGGCTATTTTGTTTTCTTACTTTGTATTTATGATGTATTTTTTGTGTTCGAGTTTTAGTCACTTGGGTGTTAGAATTAAATAGACGTATTGATATTTTCTTTACAAAAATTAAAGGTACTTTGAATTTAATGTTGACCTTTTCCGTAAGTCAATTTGAAAAAAAAATGTACAATGTAATTTTAGTAATAAATAACCTTTTAAAGTAAGTACAAAAAAATTACATATACTATAATATTAAAACCCTATTTATGGTATAGTATTGACAATATTATTATTTTTCTAAAACGACACCAAAAGAGTTTTTTTTTAAGTACGAGACCCTAGTTGTCTGATTTATGAACATTTCGTTAACAGAATCATACTCTTCAGAAAACTAAATTGTCAAAACTACGTTCAATTTATGTCGATGAAATGCTCATTGAAGCAGTAATATCAGCTTAATTCAATTAAACGCTTTTATTTTTTACTGAGCTAAATACATACATAAAGCTATTAATGTTATAAAGGTCCTATTACACGGCGCGATAATCGCCTATCACTTAAGCTTGCCCTTTTTAAACCGAACCAATCGCACACATTGCCACAATTCACTTTATCCCAGCAACTCAGCAACTAGTGTGTTTTCTTTTATTTTTTAATCATGTTGAAATTACGTTTGGTTTTCTAAGAGAATCCCGAACAAACCTGCGTTCATTTAATTTCAACAGTGTTTTGTTTTATGCTTGTATTGCTGGATAGAGAATCGTGGATTGTGTTTATTTGATTTTACGATTTTGGAATATCATAGAAAGAAAAAGTCGTACATTAGTTGATTTGACGACCTCCGTGGTCGAGTGACGTACGCACCGGTTTCAAGGTGTCGCTAGCTCAGAGGTCCCGGGTTCGATCCCCGGACGGGACAATGTAGAAACCAACTTTTCTACATTGCCTTGGGTCTGGGTGTATGTGGTACCTTCGTTGTTTCTAAATTCCATAACACAAGTGCTTTAGCTACTTACTTTGGGTTCAGAGCAATGTATTTGATGTTGTCCGTATTTATTTATTTATTTATTACCGATCAATATTTTGACCATCAATTCGTAACTAGATTAAGACTGTTTTACTAGAGATAAGAAGTTGCTTTAAATACCTTCACACTGCGAGTGCGAATTATTACACGAATGACCATTTGATTGCCATGAACATGGTTGTTCACGAAGAACCATGTCATGGAAACCACTATTGTATTGGATCACTCTGTAATGATAGTGTGTGTATGTTTAATAAATAAATAATAAATAATAAATAATTTTTAGACTGCTGCCTTAGAACTTGACTATTTTTGTGTTCTAAAACAAACTTAAGATTACTCAAAACCATATACAAAATCAAATCCGTATATAGATCACCACGACATGTAAATGATCGATAGTTAAACGCTCTTTAGTCATAGACCCAGTATAAAACGCTCACAAAGCTGTACAAATAGCGCTCTGAATCACGATACAGCAGACTGCACGAATCGCCTAAAGTCCCAATTAAACGAAGTCCCAATCAAGGCATTAGCACATTTCCAGTTCGCTTTCCATTCAAGCGATCGCTGCATTAGGGCAGGTTTCACGGAATTTTAAACGAGATCAGTTTCAAATAAGAAAACGTTAACGGAATTTAGTGCTGTAATAAGCATTGCATCGATATAGTTTAGACTAACAAGCAGATAATTTTTAAGAAAGTAAATGAAAAACCCTCATTTATTTTTCATTGTTAAGCGACTGACATACCTATATGTCAGTCGTTTCCAAATATATAAATTTTTTGTTTAACCATTTATAAGTTACAAACAAAGAAAAGAATAGTGAAATAAAGATTCTTTCGTACATAGGTACCTACATAAAATAATTATGTACTATGTTCTCTTTTGATGTACTTGTAAATGGCCTCGATTATTATATACTTTTTTTTTAAACTCGATCACGGAGAAGTTAGCTCCTTGGAAATCTCTAGTACGTAATGTAAATGGTGAAATCGTCCCTAGTGATCCAATGCGATTTTCCGGTCGCGTGGCATTTTGAGTCCATGTGCTATTGCCCTAACTATTGTTTGTTTTTATTGCATTGTGTTGTGTAGAATAAATTGCTAATGATAATTAAATTGCGGTTGTTAATGAGCTTATTGATTATTATTGTTAGCGAACACGTGTAAATGTAATTTAGAATGATATTATTGTGGTAACTGTCTTCATGAACACAAATGATAATTATCAAACAAGAGCTCCATTTTATCGTTATTTCGCAACATTGTAAATTCACTGATTTAAAAGTAAATTATGTTATTTTGCATAGAGTTTTTTCCTAGACTATCCTGTCCTACTACTAGAAAGAGTTATATAGTAAAATTAATTTCCTACTACTATATGATATATCTAACTTTCTCATAAAGTTATACTGTCGGTACTAAAAGGATTCCTAGTATACTTATAACCAGCAAAACTGACCCAAACAAATCCATTAGCCACTCCGAACAATGTAGCAAATAACCCACATTTCAGAACGTCTTGAAACCAGGACGTTTCATTAGTGGTATAACTGACAGACTGAGATAGATAACGTGAGCAGTCCGACCAGCTGACAGTTGACACAGATTTAACGAAATTAAACCAATCTTAATCCCAGACTTAAGTCCTTAGTTCAGTAAGATATCACAAAGACATACTTAGCTATGTAGACAGAGTTATCTCCGTTTATAATAGGTACTTTGAATATTACAAGGTATTCTTTACACATAATAGCTAGGTCTAGTTACAATACATAATAAATACTAGCTTTTACACACGGCTTGTCGTGGCAATAGCCTATGTTTCTGCTTAAGATACTAGCTTGCTTTTTAGCAAGTTTTATAAAAAAATATGCAGTAGTTCAACCGTGGAAGCGTACCAGACAGACGTATAGAGCTGCATTCATCATTCATTTATAATATGTGTAGCAAATTACAGTTGGCATCGATAGCTACTATACATATAATATACTTTGACATGAATCTTGCACAAGTAAATACGTTTTATTATTTCTGACACTTCGTTCCTTGAGTTCCCACGTTATATACTTATGCGAACATTCCTACATCGTCATGAAATGGGTATAAAGAAGATCATTGACAACGCTAAACGAGACATAGTCGTGTGATATCGTGGGAAGAAAAGAACATTTTATTAGTTAGAGCAAATTATTATATTACACATGCGCTAAATAGAATAAAAACGCCATTGGATGAAAATCAGTTCATATACTTTGTTAATCATTTATCTATTTCAATAAGTTCATTTGAATCAAGGCAAGTAGGCAAGATGTCGGTGAGAATCCACTCTTTACATAGAGTCTAGTTCTATAAAATGATGATCAAGCCTCCAAAATTAAATTATCCTCAAATCTCTATTACAATATTTTAATACGATTTGGTAAGCTATAGATTTGTAATCGCCGTAGCTTTTCAGTAGGGTAGAGCCCTTAATCACTACCCAAAAATAGACAGAAATTCCCTTTAATCTTTTATCTTTCTTTCAACGAAACTCAATGGACCGTACATATCTTTTAATCCAAAGATTTGTTTGATCGATAACTTTTCTTCATTGGTAATTATTTTCGGAGAATTATGAAAGTTTAAAGGTACAAGACGAGTATTAAAGTGATTTATTAAGTTGGTCTGCCGACTTTGAACTCGCTTAATTAACAATCCTTTCGAAACTTTACGAATTAATTTTGTAAATTTATTTATAACTGGGTGAAAGAAATTGGTGGATGCGTGTTCCTTCGGGTTCATTTCGTAAGAATTTATAATTTTGCCGCTTGTGGAAATTCATTGTCCGGCTATTTAAATATGTTGTTTTCAATATAAATTCAAGATTAATATGAATCAAGTTAGTGTGTTTCGATACTGATTTTCAAATTAATTTACTTTCATTATATGTATCTGATTATAACTATATATGTAATATAGTACTTTTCTAATATCGGTCTCTTTAAATTGATTAATTCAAGTTTTGTAGCAAAACCTAAATGTGTATCCAGTAACACAAGGAGCGAAATTACCAACTAAAACACTACATTTTCATCCACCAATTTAAAAACCAAATCATATCCCAAAATCCAAATTGCGTCTCAGTAGAAAGAATATATCAAATGGCGAATTTCCCTCAACAAAATTTCAAAGGGATAAGGACGAAAGGACTTGTACAAATTCATTGCTCACATCGTGTAAATGCACCCCACAAAGGAAAAGCTTGGAAATTTATAAGGGTGACATTTACCACACGGTGCCACAAGCGTCGGATCACACCTATTCAAAGAATGTGCTCTTTTATATTGAAATGTATAAATTTTTGTGTGGCACAAAAGAATAAATGTCTTAGGAAACATGCTTATTTTCGGATTTTTTGGGTTGTACAGTAATTTTTGAGATTCGTATGTGTTTTTTTAGTTTCCTTATTTCTTATCAAAAATAACTTAGGGGAAAAATATTAATGTTAATAAACACCACTCCTAAAAGGTCTTTATAGACTTCATATATTTCCAACAAAACTCATTGAATACTAACACAAGTAATTTAAAGTAACAGAATCCTTTTTAGACAAAGAACAAAAAATCAATCTACATCCAAATAACAAATCGTACGTAAAACCCGCTCCATTTGTTCTAAGTAAGAACAAAGGAGAAAGTTTAAATACATTGCGTATTCGTTAAACAATTTTCTTCGGAAAAACCATGTGGAAGTTGGTGAAACTCCATAAATGTACGCCAGTTGGGTATGTCGGCAATCAGAAGTTTTGCGACCACGACTTTTGAATTTTCTGGTAGCCTGGTACTCTAGGTTATGGAACCACGTTTGTGGTACTAGTGCAACCAATCACATGCTAAATCAAACTGTAAAGTTTTATTCATATCCTACAAGGTTATATTTATTGATATATTAACTATACATATAAAAACACCTTGTTTATAACCCCTAACGCAAAAACAAAGGGGTGAAGTTTATCGTGTCTGTCTGCCTGTAATTGTGTGAGAGTGTGTGTGTGTGTCTGTTTTAATTTTTTTAATATTTTCCACAGCCTTTATTAACAATAATCTTTGTCTTAAAGTTATTATTCATAAAACAATCAAATTGTTGTCTTTAAAACATAATATATATGTAGGTATTAATACTTTATTATTGTAAAGTATAATACGTTTTCAGGAATTCCCATGAAAACCTGTATTGTTGATTGAAATCCATAGCTAAATTGGCCGCCTACAATATTACGGTAATAAATTACCGCTACGTTGGTTATTAAACTAGATGCATAGGTGTACGTAAACTACATATGTATATTATACACCGTATGATATGTATATTAGAATTTAACATGAAGTTGGTATCTATTATTTCGGTAAATTAAAATCGACGCCACATAAAAACATGAAAATGAGAACATAGATGCTGTTTGAGGCTTATATCTTGGACCATTATACATATTATGAAAACAAAAAAACACAGAATCTTTTGAAAGGGGGTACAGCTTAGTAAAAACTGTTTCATTCTTATTACTACGTTTAGTTAATAAATTGTACCATGTGCCATAATATTTTACCTTTTTTTGCATTGGCTACTGAATTAGGTTGTTACCTGTAATAATAGTTATAATTTGTGATTAGGTAAAAAAAAAAAACGATTTCGAAGTTTTTCTCATGCCCACTGAACGGAGATGTCTCAAAAGCTAAATTTTTGTTTTTGTTTTGTAAGTTCTATATTTCTTACAAATAAAGAAATATTCTGATCTATACTTGAAAACAGAAGATAGAAAATGCATAAAAACTTTAAATACTTTAATTAAACCACGCACCATTATAATAAAGCAGAGCCATTATTTTGAATATTACATCACAAATTGCCAATGAGAGTCTACGATACTCTCGGGGTGCAATATCATACACAAGGTGAGCCAATGATGCATGGCCTGCCTGCAAATGAATCTCAATTATTAATGTTATGGCCTCCGAGCTCCGTTAGAGCCTTAATTGAACCTGAAATTGGTGTAAGTGTTGTGTAAGGTTGTATCTTGAAGTTATGTTTTAGCTTGCTAGTAAAATACATAACTTTGGGACATATTTTCAACTAGTATTTCAGCATGTAACGTTTGCTTATGCTGTTTTTGTTTTAATTGGTTAAATAATTTATTCTATTTTATAGCTGTTGATAATTATGATAATTATTATGATTAACAAGAAATTAAACCTATATATATTAGGTTAAGGAAAAGGTTGTCTAGAAGAGATTGCCAAGTGCAATTACGCCTCCTTTTGTACATGTTTCTTCTTTAATTTATTTTATTTAGTATTTTACCTATGTTCAATAAAGAAATAAAGAAACAATAAATTAATAAACCTCTAGTTTGTTAAAACTCTATTTTCATAGATCTTTCTAAGATAAGTATTTCTATTTCTTATTTTTTGTATGTACTATAATACTCGTATATTTTTTCAAATCATGACCAACTAATTCAATGAGAAACGAAATTATTTTCATTGAACTTCTACATTTTTCTAATTCTTATTTCAATTTGAAGACATAATTAGAAGACTTATACAAAGCTCCGATCAATTAGTGTTTTTAAACTTAAAAAGAGTATTTATTCAGTCATTAAGGATTTAGAAACTGATTGAATTAATTTCTTCTTTTGTTCTTATACTGAAACTTCAAATTACGAAGTTGATATCTTTAGACTAAGTTTTGTCTTGTTCTTACTTAATTTGATGAAACCTAATTCTTTAAAACTAAGTTTAAGTAACTCTTTGTAAGATAAATATTGACTAAATGACTTGTTTTAGTAGTTAATCGGCCTAAAGGGCTTAAGTAAATTGAGGATTGATAAAGTCACGAAAATATGTTGAACTTACATTTTTTTTTTTTCTTTGGAAGAATAATTAGTTAAAAAAATCGGTATAGAAAAATAAGCACCTTTAATCACTTGTGAAATATATTTCTTGTCATGTCTTTACATAGATCAATTACAAGAATGCTTCATCTAATTAATTCTTAATTTAATTATTGTTGTGTTGGTATTTTATTTTATTATTATTATTATTATTTTATATATATTATTATATTCTATATATATTTTTTTATTATATATTATTATTTTAAATTAGTAGTTAACTATAGCGACATATTTTATTAAGCATCTAGCTGTTTGTAATTGGTAATACATTGTTTTATTATTTTCGCATACTTATGGCAGAATCACTGTAAGAATTTCAAGTCTTGTCTTTTCCGTTTGAACTTGGTTTTCTAATGACATACAATTTTAACATATATAATATATTGAAATAAAACTACTTTTACGGATTTTATCGCGGTTTGTATTTGAATTTTAGTTCCCGACGTTTCGACACCTTTGCAGGTATCATGGTCACGGGCAGGCTGAGTCTGGAACTAAAATTCAAATACAAACCGCGATAAAATCCGTAAAAGTAGTTTTATTTCGCGTAAACCTCAGAACTCAATATATAATATACTTGAAATAAAAACATAACAATTAATTCTCAAGCGTCCAATATTCGTAAAATCTCTCCTAGTAATTTCGTAAAGTTTCTTTCAAAATAAACCTAAAAAAAATGTATCATTATCATGTAATTGAACCTAATTAACAGCAATAGTAATTAATGACGTTTTAGCATAAAAAAATAATTGACAGTTCACGTGTTACGCCTATTTTAATCGGCTGTTTAGTCCGTGAGAAAATATAACAATACAAACAAACATATTAATAACAGTTACATTGACGAGAAAATTACTACAGTTATATATTAGCGTTGCACGAGACGAAAATATCCGTACAGTCAACCGCGCTAAAATGGTAATAACGACATTCAACAATAAACTTTACTCTCTTGAAATAAAGGCGTTTTTAATATCACAGTGTTAAAGAAGTCTAAAGAGGTTCACTGTACAGGTAACTATATAGCCATATTGTTCTACACATAGTTGTATGCAAATTTCATATCAATAGTTCAATCAATGCGTATAAAAATAGTTTTTTTTTTTTTTTTTTTTTTAAATCATTTATTTGATGAGGCTTTTTGCGCTGGTGCGCCAAGACAGCCTCGTAAGGTACCACAATAAATAAAATAATAAATTAACAAAAGTAAAAATAATCTAATCCTTAGATAATTTAAAACTAGACACCCCGTTGGAATGTAGCGCCTTCTACAGGTCACAGGCTAACTACAGACCCTACGTCCAAATAAAAACTAAAAAAAAATTACGTATCCCTCCTTGAAAACCCTCCCCTTACAAATTTATAAATTTCAATACTCTGTTCCGAAAAAGGCCTCCCAAGCAAAATATTAATCCCACCACTATACACATCGCCACGGAGCATCCCCCCCAAGAATGGCCTCGAATCATTGAAAGCGCTACACTCCAACAAAATGTGATACAAATCATCCAATTTATTTACACAAAAATGACAAAGAGGGGATGGACTCACACCCATCAAATGTAAAAAACTGTTAGTAGGCACATGTCCAGACCGTATTCTAAATGCTAAAACTAAAAGTTCTCTTGAACAGCTAACTACGTCGAACCAAGGAATTCGAGGCAGCTTCTGTTGGATAGTTCTATACCACAAACCCTTTCCCGCAGTTATAATATTGAAGTGGTTCTTCCACATCTCAAAACAAAACTCTCTCATGCTAGGTATAAGCTCCGTAAAATAAGGATTACTAGGAATAATTATGCCGTCCGTGATAGCTTCTACAGCTAACTTATCCGCCACTTCATTTCCAATAATACCTACATGCGAAGTAATCCACTGAAGCTTTATATTTACTTTATCGTTCTGCAAAATGTGAATAATCTTAAGCGCATCATAAGCTACAGGCATACCTCGAACTCCCGATACACAGCGCATCAAGTGTTGAAGAGCACTTTTTGAGTCTGACAATATCACTACATCTTTGCACGGCAAAGATTGAATGTAAGACAAAGCTTCAACAATAGCTGTCAATTCAGCTCTCATAATACAAGCATCATTGCACAGTTTAAATTTAACACCAGTATTTGTCTGAACATCAAAAAAAGCTGCTCCAACACCGTGAGCATCTTTCGACCCATCGGTAAAAACATAATAATAATTATTGTACCTAGAAACTAACATATTGGACATTAACATTCTTAAATTGGTTAAGGTTGTTGAACGCTTTGGTACATTTAATTCATCAACATTACAACATATACAATCTTTAATATTAATATTTGTCACCCATGTATCCATATTATACATGTCTAACATATGGGACTTGTGAACAATATTGTTCCCAAACTTATTGCAAATATCAATTAAAATCGGCTTTTTCTTGTTACGCCAGTAAGTATTCGTACACAAAGCAGACAATCTTTTTAATAAAGCTACGGTAACATTATGAGAAAATGAATTCACCCTTAACCAGTACCTACAAGCCAACCAATGTCTTCTCACATATAATGGTGGTAAAAAAAGTTCACTTTCCATAACACAAATTGGTGTGGTACGAATAAAACCACCACAAATTCGTAGTGCTCGATTTTGGAGAACATCAAGTTTGTTCAAGTGCGTCTTAGCACTATTCCCATACAAGAAACTAGCATAATCGATACGACTTCTAACAAGAGAAATGTACAGTCTCCTCAAATGTTTAGGATGCACACCCCATGATTTGCCCGCTAAAATTTTTAATATATTTAAATGTTTATAAGCTTTTTCACAAATTTCGTTTATATGAACACCCCACCGTAAGGATGAATCAAGCCACAATCCAAGATATTTAACTCTATCAACAACCTTAAGCTGCTTATTATTAATACAAATTCGAACATTGCCTAAGTTTCTAGATCTACTAAACAGACAAACACTTGTTTTTGATTCCGATAAAAATAACCCCATTTCACCCAAATTTTCAATAAGTACATCTAAAGCTATGCGCAAATCATCAATGGCGGAATCTAAATTATGTTTATTTGAAGACACATAAAGAACAAAATCATCTGCATATTGTGAAACTTTACAGGTGGAAATTAATTTACAAATATTCATTGTCGCAATATTAAAAAGAAGAGGGGATAATGGGTCACCTTGAGCTAAACCTACACTTGCTTGTCTTACAATAATTCCATCGACCCCAGTATCAATTTGTAAATACCTTCGACTTAAATAACTAAAGATATATTTACAAACTTTGCTCCCAACTCCAATACTTTCTAACATGGAAATCATTTTATTGATATTTACATTATTATATGCGTTATTTATATCAACAAAACATGCAATAGTTGCCATATTTTTAGAAAAAGCGATCTGAATGGATGTTATTAACCGGGAAAGATTGTCCAGGCATGAATGTGACCTACGAAAGCCAATAGTAGAAGGAGACAAAAGATTTGATTTCTCCACAAACCACTCAAGTCGCTTTAATAAAATACTATGAAAAATTTTGCATGGGCAGGACATTAAAGATATGGGACGCAAGGAAGAGGAACTATTGGGATCTCTTCCAGGTTTAGGAATAGGAACAACCCTTATGCTTCTCCACTGACTTGGAATCACACCAGTGTGCAATATTAAATTATATATATGTAACAAAAATTCCTTACCCGAAACAGATAAATTAAAAACCATAGAATAAGATATGTTATCTATACCTGGAGATGTATCCTTGCGCTTTAAACAGTTTTCTAACTCGAAAAGTGTTATTTCTCGATCGATAGCACTTGACTTAATCATAAATAAAGGTGGTTGCTCACCAACCAAGTCCGGCGTTAACGATTGTAACAACTCAGTACATTTTTGGGAATCAACAGACCGGTTACAATACCTGCCACCTTTCACCCATTTCATTTTTCTCCACATCTCTGAAGCTGAAGTTTCTGAATCAATATTCGTGCAGAATTCCTTCCACCCCTTAGAACGAGCACAACGAACAAGTTTGCGGGCTGCATTTATTTTAGTCTTGTATACATTATAATTATCGGGAGTAGGATTACGTCTCAACCTCGCCAATGCCAGTCGTCTCTCAGCCACAGCTCTAGATAACTCTGAATTCCAATATGGTTTGGGCACAAATTTAGCTGTCGGGTCCTGGCAAATTTTAATCCACGGAATCGTCTCTTCAGCCAACTGATCAATTTCCGATGTAAATATATTATAACACTCTTGAACATTTAACGACTGATCTAATTTACCAAACACCTCGTCTGATTTTTCACGATATTCACTCCAACGTGCTTCTTTGAAGTTGCGCCGCTTTATGAAATTGTATGCGGATTCGTACCCATACTTCATTTTGATAACAATGTGGTCACTGCCTAACGACTCATTTGTAGTCTGCCAGCAAATTCTTGTTGCTATATCTGTAGAAGCAAATGATACATCAGGAGAAGATTGTTGTAGAACTCCATTAACAAGTTTTATTCTCGTAGCATTTCCACTATTTAAACACATGTAATCTTTATCAAAACAAGAGTTGTATATCATTTCCCCACGTCGATCAGTCTTGTTGGACCAGGTGATATGATGCGCATTGAAATCACCAATAATCAGCGTTCCTTTGTCAGATCTGTCAAAAATCTTATGCCAGTCAGACTGGTTAGTAATAGAGGACGGGGGGCAATAAATTGAAATAATGTTATTTATTCCAGGAACATTAAAAATTTCTATAAAAATCATCTCAATACTAGAATTCGGATGTACAAAATCTCTCTGCAAGGCTTTAACTGATTTGTGAATAAAAACACATAAACCTCCATAAGAATCCAATCTATCTTTTCTGATCACGTTATAGTTACCAATATTTAAGTTTTTGTCGGATGATAACCAGGTCTCACTTACAACAGCAATGTGTATCTTTTCTCTAAGCAACAAACATTGGAAGTCATAAATTTTAGGACAAAGGCTATTTGCATTCCACTGTAAAATGTTAGCATTCCTAGTTTTCACATTAAAATTACTAGCCATTTGTCATGAAACCCAGGAACTGCATCAAAACATCCATACTCACAAAGCTCATAATGAACAACTTAACTTCAGCCAGAACATATTTCATGATTACAGTGAGTTTGCTTCCTATGTCACCCTCTGAATTCAAAATTTCTTTAATTTTCTGCAATAATTTTCTAAAATTAACTTTTTTATTTTTCCCTGATTCAGAAGCATTCGGTATTGAATCAAAAGTCAACTTGTTTTCCTCGAGCGATACAGGCGTCACATCTACTTGAATTTGACTTACGACCTTCTTCTTCTTACTTTTCTTACTCTTCACTGACTGACTTACCGAAATTTTATGCTGATTTAGAATTGGTGACATTCTGTCCTCATCACTGCTTGAACTGCCCTGCTTAAGAACATCTGAATATTTCCTTAGTGGTAGTATCTCCGTCTTGGTTGATTCAGCACCAGTGAATAAATCTGGACTTGACTGGACCACTACCTTTTTAGGTTCCTGAAGTCTCTCAAGAGCCATTTTGTAAGTACAATTACTTTTGCCCATCATATCTCTTATTGCTTTCTCCCGTAAAAATGCAGGGCACTTACTTTTCATAATCGACATATGTTCTCCTTTACAATTTATGCATCTGAAATTAACTGTTTCGCAATTTTCATGCTCGCCTCCACATTTTGGACATACCTGTTTTTTAACAGGACAAAAAGCTTTAATGTGTCCGAATCTCCAACAGTTAGAACACTGAGTAACTGGAAAATTAAACGGAAATACCTTCATTCTTATCCCGTAAGTAGAAACATATGAAGGCACAACAGGACCCTTAAAACATATGCGAATACTTTCGCTCTTAACCCATTTGCCTTCAATGGTCCTCCTGCTTAATCTTTTGACAGATAAAATCTCCACGTCACTCTCAAATATGTTTTTGATGGTATCATCATCCAAATCTAAATCGACTTCCTTGACCAAGCCATAGGAAACGTTGACTTCATTCGTTTTTCTGCATATCCAACCTTTACGTTTAATGATGTCGGACGACAAAAATCTTTCTGCAGCATCAAGATTTTTAAATCTTATTACAATTTTAAATGAACTCTTGTACACGATTCTCATTATGTCTGGAATTTTCTCGTTATTCAATAATTTTGCAAGCGCAATTTGTTTAGGAAGGACCTCTTTTGCAATAATTGAAACTTCTGTATACTCTGGAGCATTAGTTGAACAGTCAAGCAAGTTAGTTGAAGGAGGCGTCATCATTTTCACCTTCTTGCCACGTTTCCCCACTGTAGTAAATTCCTCACTATCGTCTGGACTAGACTCAATCCTAAGCCTTTTGTTGCCATTTCTCAATGGACCATCGTTATCGTCCCATTCCAAATCAGAGGTATCGGTATTATGTACCATAGCACGCAACGTCACATTACTGGAATGACGGCTGCTACCGTCCTCCTCATCGCAACCGCTTTCCATAATCTATATATATAAAAGAAAGTCGTGTTAGCTACACCATTTATAACTAAAGAACGGCTGGACCGATATGGCTGAAAATTGGTGGGGAGGTAGCTTAGAGCCAGGAGACGGACATAGGATACTTTTGTACATTTAAAAAAAAAAAAACAATTAGGTAGTAGGTAGGTAGGTAGTAGGTAGGTAGGTAGTAGGTAGGTAGGTAGTAGGTAGGTAGGTAGTAGGTAGGTAGGTAGTAGGTAGGTAGGTAGTAGGTAGGTAGTAGGTAGGTAGTAGGTAGGTAGGTAGGTAGGTAGTAGGTAGGTAGGTAGTAGGTAGGTAGGTAGGTAGGTAGGTAGTAGGTAGGTAGGTAGTAGGTAGGTAGGTAGTAGGTAGGTAGGTAGTAGGTAGGTAGTAGGTAGGTAGTAGGTAGGTAGTAGGTAGGTAGTAGGTAGGTAGTAGGTAGGTAGTAGGTAGGTAGTAGGTAGGTAGTAGGTAGGTAGTAGGTAGGTAGTAGGTAGTAGGTAGGTAGGTAGTAGGTAGGTAGTAGGTAGGTAGTAGGTAGGTAGTAGGTAGGTAGTAGGTAGGTAGTAGGTAGGTAGTAGGTAGGTAGTAGGTAGGTAGTAGGTAGGTAGTAGGTAGGTAGTAGGTAGGTAGTAGGTAGGTAGTAGGTAGGTAGTAGGTAGGTAGTAGGTAGGTAGTAGGTAGGTAGTAGGTAGGTAGTAGGTAGGTAGTAGGTAGGTAGTAGGTAGGTAGTAGGTAGGTAGTAGGTAGGTAGTAGGTAGGTAGTAGGTAGGTAGTAGGTAGGTAGTAGGTAGGTAGTAGGTAGGTAGTAGGTAGGTAGTAGGTAGGTAGTAGGTAGGTAGTAGGTAGGTAGTAGGTAGGTAGTAGGTAGGTAGTAGGTAGGTAGTAGGTAGGTAGTAGGTAGGTAGTAGGTAGGTAGTAGGTAGGTAGTAGGTAGGTAGTAGGTAGGTAGTAGGTAGGTAGTAGGTAGGTAGTAGGTAGGTAGTAGGTAGGTAGTAGGTAGGTAGTAGGTAGGTAGTAGGTAGGTAGTAGGTAGGTAGTAGGTAGGTAGTAGGTAGGTAGTAGGTAGGTAGTAGGTAGGTAGTAGGTAGGTAGTAGGTAGGTAGTAGGTAGGTAGTAGGTAGAAAAAATTGCATTGCAACGCATGCCGGGTACAGCTAGTTTAAGAATAAAACTTCTTTTAAAAAAACTGTCTGTCAACACTCAATGTCAAATTGAAATATAATTAAATTTGAATATTAATATTATGAAAAATGTTTATTTTAGAGAAATTTCGTCAAACACACACCACAATCATAACAACAAACGTATTAAGACTTTACAGAACTATTCATTTACTTAAAATTGTGCCACTTTTTCACAAAAACTAATATTAAACAGGAGCGAAACTACACAATCACGTCGCGTCAAAATCCCGGTGACGTGTGCGTATAAAAATAGTTTGCAAGGACACTTACAGGCTTGCAATATAACATTGTAGTAAGGAATGCAGGTTTCTATGAGGTATATTTTACTAGGTGACTTTCTATTTATAACCGACTTAAAAAAGGAGGAGGTACTCAATTCGACTGTATTTTTTTTATGTTTGTTACGTCAGAACTTTCGTTGGGTGAACTGATTTTGATAATCCTTTTTTTTTTGATGAAAGGAAAAAGGAAGGATTGAAAGGTGGTGCTTCCAGTGTGGTCCTATTTTAATTTGGTCCAGTTATGACGGTGGATTCCATAAGAAAACTATATAAGACTTATTTTGAAGGTTTTTTTGTAAGAATTTTTGTTTTACTTTTGTACTGACATCCTTGATTTGGCTACCTTAGAGTACATCAAAGAAATATTTCTTTACCGTATAACTTTAATTATTCGATAAATAAACGTGAAATACAATGTGACATTTTCAAATTGACTATTCTGTTTATCGGCAGACTTTACAAGTATGTTGTATACTGGTAAACATTTGAAGCAATTTTATTACAAGTATGTTTAACAACAGCAGTTTATTGCCGTCCTCTGTAGTGTTAATCACAGCTAAACGTTTCAATTACTTGAAACAGTGGGTTTGAACGCCTAGTCAACAACTACATACATACATATAATCACGCCTCTTTCCCTTTTTGGTGTAGGCAGAGAACACTTCTTTCCACTTGCTACGATCCTTACATACTTGTTTCGCTTCGTCCCCTTTCATTATTTCCTTCATAGATGCTCTTCGGTTTAGTCAACAACTACTGAGGGTATCCCCTTTGTGAAGTTTCCAGGACTTATCAAACATACTGTTTTGGCGTGAAATAAACTTTGACAGAAACATAAAGCATGATGCTTGAGAACCGTTATTATATCTCCTTTGTCTTTACTTGGTGACAGCTAAATAAGTCTAGGGCTCTTCATACACGGGGCAGTGCAAAGTTGCAAATAATTGTATTGCCTCGTGTACAAAGGGCCTGCATGTTTAATCCAAAGCACTCGTGTGAACGTAGTTAAACTTTTTTATCCTAAAGTTTTTATAGTTCATAATTAAAAACAGTTTCATAGTGGTTAACGAATAAAAGCGAAATTAATTTACAAAAATATTTAGTTTAAACAAATTATTATTTTACTTTAAACAAAAGCTTCAAATATGTCCACTATAAAAATATAATGGCGAAAATTGAAGTTAAGCAAGTTTATCGGCCAATTTCTTAATGTAAATGGTTAATTCAAATACGGGTTGCAAATTACAAAATAAAACTAAACATTTTTTTTGCAACTTCTGCGCAATTTAAATATATTTTACGGTACAAGTTTTCAACTTTCATTATAAAGCATTTGTTGTATTAATTCGTTCCTATTATTTGTTGTACATATTTATTCTACTATCTACAATTCTTCAGTTTACATTTTATTCTTGCCAAAATATTTAAAACAATGGGCCCTTAATAGTTGTACTCATTACAGTTCATAGGTCTATGTTTTTCATACTAAATACTCAAACATGACTAACGCAACTGGTAACTAAAATCATAAAAAGAAAAGACTATGTACAAAACATAACATAAATATCTTTGAACCAGTATTAATAACGAGTATACATACATTTACCAAAACCTTCAAATTCACACAAGATATTAACAACTAAAGTCACATGAGACATATTACTCATAAGTTAGTCCCATTGTGAACAACAAACGTTTATGGAATATGTAAATATTTTTATTACGAATTAAACTTAAAATATTTACAAACGTTTATTGAATTTTAAACACTCAATACCTACCACTCGATATAATCTTTAATGGTGTCATTAAAGAGGCCATTTAATGTTTGTTTAATGCGGTCTGAATAATAATAGAAATACCAAATATTTAACTAGCCTCTGCTGTCAGAAAGTAGTTTTTTTTTAGGGTTCCGTACCGTTTCTTTCTTTTTTTTCTCAGAAACGCGTGGAGGTATCAAACTGAAATTTATATCTAATACTCAGGTCTACTGTCTCTTGGAACTGTGAAAAAATCAAACTTCTAAGCCAAAGCAATCAAAAGATACAGCTGTTTATGTCGCAAATTTCCGCAAATTTTCGAATCTCGGGAATCAAAACCTACAGGGTACTTCCCGTGAACTTAGAATCTTGAAATTTGGTGCGAAGTAACGTCTTATAGTACAGATAAAGGAAAAATTGCGAAAACCGTAATTTTTTCGTTACATCATAAATAAAAAAAAAATTGAAAATTTTAAAGTTCCTACTTTTTTTCTCATGAACGCGTAGAGTTATTAAATTGAAATTCATATCAAATACTCAGGTCTATAATACCTTTAAGCTGTAAGAAAATCAAACTTTTATGTCAACGCAATCAAAAGAAATAGATACCTACAGGTTTGTACGGAACCCTCGGTGCGCGAGTCCGACTCGCACTTGGCCGGTTTTTTCAAACTCTGCCGAAAAAAGAGTGGTGGTAGTGGTGGTGGAGTTGCAACCGGTGTGTAATCTTCTTCCTGTATTTTCTTTGACAGCTGACGTAAATGACCTGATTTTTGGCTAATAATTATATGATGAACAATTCAGACCTTTGAAGAATTATCAGATCAAATCCAATAACAAAAACTTTCAAATTGAAGTCTCGTTCCTATTCGTGTTTTACTTTTCTTTCTGCAATAGCTGCATATCAAAAAAGATTTCAACATCCTGTATAGGCTCAACTATAAGTTTTAATGGGTGGCTTTCAAACTAAAGTAGGCCACATTATTCTATCAGAATTTAACTAGAAAGATATTTTTGTAGATAGTTTTTAGTTTTGTCTGAAAGTAAAAAAGTTTGAGTACAAAAATGTAGATTTAAAATAGTATATAACTTGTTTAACGCTTTTTTCGTGGCATGGTATAGATTACCAGAAAATCATTGCAGCAATCGAAAAGCTGGATATAGTCTTAACTATATAAGGTTCCTAGGTAATTATGACATAGCAAAATGTCGAGCAAAATAAATCAAATAATGTATGGGTGATTTACTAAAATAGTTACCGTTTTCAATATAATTTCAACTCAACGTTATTATGCTAATATTTCCCGCTAATTTGATAGCTGCCTGTAAATATTAACACCTAACTGAACTAAATGAACTAACACCCTGCCGTTACGATATTAATCGCATAAGTTCGCTTAATCGTCTTAAGCACTTAAGTTCATTAAAAGGAATCTTATTTCTTCGAGATAGAGTATAAAATTCAACGTTAAGGTTTCAGTAAGCCGCAGTCAGCAGCTGCAATTCTTCGCTTAAGCGCTTAAGCGTCAATATGTTTCAGTACGTTCCTCACCGATAACTTCGGAACTTAGTTTCAACAAAGAACCTTATTCTACGGCAGCAAAGTTCAAACTCAAACGGAAAGATTAAGTAAAGCGAGTGTCAGCAGTCCCTACTTGCCTTCCTTTAAGATATGCACCGATGACCTGCGAATGGGCTACAAAATATGACTTTAGTCCTTTATGATAAAGTCCAGAATAGAATGAAATGGCTCTAAGATGTAGTTAGTCGCTTCAGCAAATCTACAACGCGTTAAAGGATACTATTTCCGTTTGATATGTGTGATACATGGATGATCTCGAAATGTTTTACAATTACCAACCTAAAATCGATCTTATTCGTTTAGCTTAGAGTTTAAATTTGTAAAACTTACCGAAGGTGCTGTGAGGAGTTGTAGGGCTTCGCTCAAGTTCTTTAGAGTTAGCGTGTTCCTTTCTCCTTCATCCTCGTCCGGTCCAGGCAGGAGGACTGACGACTGTCGAGAGCGGAACTCTGGTTTCTTTCCACTGGAACCACTCCCATTGGCGAACTGATGCTGGGAGGCCGCGAAACTAAATGGGCATGCCATATTTGAGAATGGTCTAGTTTCAAGTCATTGGATAGACTAGAGGAGGTTTGAACACTTTGATACACTGGCACGGTGAAGTTATCTGGAAAGAAAGAAAATGATTGTTCTAATTTGTGTTTATTTATAATTTCTCGTGTTATCTTAGTTTTATTTTTATTGGTTGTGATTTATTTCATATAGGATTTTTTTTTTTTTAAATATTTCGAGGTTTAATACCGATTTCTAGTGATGTGAAGCAAAAAATTAAATATACCTGTATAAGGCCTGAACCTTAAAAAACATACATTTAAACACGTGTTGGTAGTTAGTAACCGTTTACGGTACTTAGTAAAAGTTTAATTAAAATTAAGATTGATGTTGATACCTTGTTTACCAAGAAAAAATACAGTCTTATCCCAAACAATAAAATCTCACAGAAGTAAAAATACGACAATTAGGTCATTTTCTCAACAGTAATAAAACTGTTCTTAAATAAACTGAAACTTGTGGCGTTGGAACAAACAACGGACCTTTTATGTAAGCAAATAACATAATGGTCGAGGAATCTTTGTAAATATTTGAGTTAGCCCCGTAAACAACGTACATAAAAGGGAATTGCCTCGCACTGAACCCGGCATAGACGTTACTGGATTTAGAACTATACAGGGTGTTAAGAAAACCCTGTCCGACCCGTTAAGGTGTTTTTAGGTATCGATATCTGATAAAGATAAAATAAAAAAAAAAATGGAAAAGAGAAAAAAAAAATATAACCCAAAAAAATCTAATGATCAAAATAAAAGGCCGCCAATAATACCGACGAACGTAGTGTTGTAATTTTGGTTTTAATCTCAAATTTAGGGAATTTTGCAGCAAAAAATGGTTATTTTAAAATTCATTATTATTGCATTAATAATTATTTACAATTCAATACTTAAATCTAATACAAGAACAAACACTTACAACTACACTAAAATTAATATTATTATTGTTATTTTCAAAAATATTCCAAATTTAATATTTTATTTGGGCATGTGATTATGAGCCCTATATCACCCTTTCGGGTCGGACAGGGTTTTCTTAACACCCTGTATGTACTTTTATTTGAATCTATTAAAGCATGAATTGTAATTGGTAGATCAAAAAACTAGTAGAATAAACGAAAACAAAAGAATACAACAAAAAAAATCCTAAGTACAACAAACAAGTATTTTTAAAGAAAAACTTAGATCTATTTAATTTATGTGTCGCCATCTGATAGTACAAAAGCTCTTCGTGTCTTTTCACTTTCCATATAATATCTTACTTTTATTTATTATAATACTCCTATAAATATATTTCTACGTCCATAATTTATTTTCTCGCAAAGATAGGCCGATCTTATTTGAGAGAGTACAGTATTTATTACTTTTATTGTCCTACATAACTTTGCTAAGATACTGAACAATTTTACTTCTCGAGTTCAAGTTATAGTTAATGTAATGTTGAAGCAAATAACAGTTTTAAATTTTATGTTCATCTTATTTACTTACTATTAGCATTTACTTTTTTCGGACATAAAATAATAGTTATTTGCAAGCGTATAAATTCATAAAAGATTCTACTTATTTTATTAACCAAACTAGCTGTGCCTGCAACTTCGTTCGCGTGGATGACGAAGCTTATCAATGAGTCTTTAACAATTAAGGCTGCACACGCGACGGAAGCTTAAAAAATTGAGTAACTTCTTCCGTTTTCCCAACATTTCCCTTCACTGCTCTGCTCCTTTTGATTGTAGCGTGATGAAAAGTATACTATAACCTGCCCAGGAGTATGAAGAATAATTGTACCAAGTTTCGTTAGAATCCGTCGAGTAGTTTTTGTTTCTATAAGGAACATACAGACAGACAGATAGACAGACAAAAATTTTACTGATTGCATTTTTGGCATCAGTATCGATCACTAATCACCCCCTGATAGTTATTTTGAAAATATATTTAATGTACAAAATTGACCTTTCTACAGATTTATTATAAGTATAGATATAGATTACCCCTGAATATTAAAACGCAATTTAACTTTAAGAAGTTCTTAAATGTCTATCTGTCGCTACTTTACGCCTTAAAGTGACAGAGACAACATGAGACTTAACGGCTACTTATAACTGACCGACGTTTGATTATTCGGCCAATATCTCAATAAATAAAAAGTCACTGTGCTAATCTACCCGACGATCCCATTATTACAACAATAGTTTCGTGAACACTGAAGTTGGCAAGCTTTGCTAACAGATTACAATATTTCTTGGATTATCATTTGAATAATTTCCGGAAGATAAATCTCTTCAGAGCGATTTATATGATAGATCAAAAACTGCTGTGTCAGAACGTTGAGAAAATAGACGAACTGACTTCAGGCTATGAAAGGCGGGCAAAATATGATTTTATTTTGGTGGTATAGTACGTAATAGACTATTTTGAGACTCAATTTGTGTACAAGTATTTATTTACTTTATTTATTTATTTATTTTCATTTATTTATTATCAAAAGACATGCACAACATAACAGATTAACAGAACTTTATATCATTATCAATATTATATATATTAAGGACACAGTAATCCTGAACAAGGTACCGAGATGGAATATACTTAATAGTAAGAAATTGAAAAAACATGTCTCACTTATTTTTTTATTTTTTTTTAAATCATTTATTAGATGAGGCTTTTTGCGCTGGTGCGCCAAGACAGCCTCGTAAGGTACCACAATAAATTAAATAATAAATTAACAAAAGTAAAAATAAAAGAGCGGTGTTAATAAAATATATTTTATTTAGTAATTTTTAATACATACATACATATTATAATCACGCCTCTTTCCCTTGTAGGGGTAGGCAGAGAACACTTATTTCCACTTGCTACGATCCTTACACACTTGTTTCGCTTTGTCCACTTTCATTATTCGCTCCATACATGCTGTTCGGTTTATGGTACTTTAACCTGGCCTTTTTTCATTCACACTCGCCTTATACACTTTTTTCGTCAATCGTTCTTCATTAATTCTTTCGACATAGCCAAACCATCTCAGCATACCTTTCTTAATTTTTGTCTCAACATACATCATCTGACATACTTCATCCACCCAACCATCCATTCCTCCTCTTAAATTCAAAGTAGCGAAGCGGCTCTCCGTGGGCCACTTTTCGCCCCCGCGAGAAACGAGACGTGATGGGTGGCGAAACACATCGCCGCCATTTTGGATAATTATTATATTAATTTTATGATTATCCATTGCGTTCCTGCGGAGCTTTAACAATATATTTGTAAAATTAACAAAATATTTCATTATCTTTAAGAGCTGTTAAATATCATAACACATGAATAAACTAAAAACAGAACTATTCAGTTATTCCAAGGATGTGTCGCAAATATTCGAAACTAACATCAAAGTAACCTGTTAGATGTATAATAGGCTAAAATAGGCCATTGTCCTATTGTTCATAGAGCCTCTATTTTGTAAAACATTTCGGATGGGTCGGTATTTCAATATGTGTTATTGTTTGTGATATAAAGTGAGATATACGGCCTATATCGTTTACAAATATATAATGACAAAAGTTTGATATTTTGGTGTTGAATATTGAAATTTTATGGGTGTGATTGCTATAGTTTTACATTGATCTGTAGTCTTTTGTTTAAATGTACGGTATATTGTGTGTTTATATTATATGTAGTTTATTGAAACTCGACTCGACTTTAATGTTACCTATGTACAATTTTGGGTCCAAAATAAAGTAGTCTTTAACCACAGAATAATAAATTGAGTTCACGGGATAATCAGGAACAATTAAACGGGGACGCAGCAATGGGAAAATCCAGGCAAAATAATAATTTAAATATATAATATATTTATATATAATTAGGACTATGTATTTTATTAATGAAATTAAACTTAAAATATTTACAATATTATAAAAACTAAGCCTACACAAGAAATAAGAAGAATTATAAACTAAATGAAACTAAGAACTAAAACAAGGCATCAAAAAATTCATCCACATCGCTGTCGACTGGGAGTGTGCCCAAAAGGCTGGCAGCATTGCCACGTTGTATGGCAATGCTTATTCGCTGACCTAGGTAGAAGCCAACCTTTGGGTCACGCGAAGTGTCAACCAGGCGTTTGGATAAATCTTTAAAAAATCTGTGTGCACTCGGACCCCACGGACCAAGGGTCTCAACCCCAAACGGCTCGAACTTTCAACTAGGTTGGTATATTTCCGCCGCTTGAGGTTCTCAGCAGCCGTAGCAGCAGCGCCAGCACAGCACGACGTACTAGGAAGATGGGATGGCACTTTGTATATAATTTATATACAAAGTGCTTGAAAATTATTATTTTACTTATTAATTGCAGTAATTAAAATTCTTTACACTATATAAAAGTATAATATAAAAATATTCTTCTACCTTAAAGATATCGTATTTCAAGTAGAATCGACTTCAGAAACAAATCAACCATAAATTGCTAGCGAAGCAACTTACTAACCTTGTTACAAGTTTCCCTATAATAATAATTGGCTTAGTTTGATTAACTCCTACAATGCCTTCATTGAAGTTGTATTCATACAATTATAGTGTTTAAGACGAGTGTTGTTTTAAACTTGTAATTGATCGTCATTTAACTATTAATAAACATAACATTATTATTATTAATATTTTAAGGATTTGAATGCATGTTGATAGAAAATGATTTGATGAGCTACATAATAATTGATAACTTCAAAAATATATTGTGTACTAGCAGACACTTTTTGTGAAGATCAATAAAATATTATCTTAGTCCAAATTTGTGTAACTTTTAATGTTAGCAAACATTTTAAATTAAAAAATATTATAAAGTTTTAAACTATCGCGCTGCATGTTTATAGTAATATAATTCACGGGAATAAGCGCGTACATGCATAAAAACCTGTTGCATGTACGCGCTTATTCCGGTGAATTATATTACTATAAAAAATGTTATTTAAAAAAGTACTTACAGATTCAAAATTCATATATTATACCTACTGTGTCATAAAAGTACCTTACACAAACCTAGATGTTTTTGTCCGACTACAAAACATAATAAGTAAACAAAGAAAGCAACAATACCAGTATCTAGAATTGCCTGCCGCTATAAAACTCGATGAAGTAGAAAAACAGCGCAGCAAAGTTTCTGTCTACCCTCAAATTAACTATTTGTACAACGATGACCCAGTTATTATAAATGTTGTTCAGTTTGGCTCTGATTGTGTGTAAATCATTTAATTTTGCAATAATACAACAGTTGCCACAAACAATGATAATTACGATTTTTGGGACATAACTTTAATGATACGAAAACCGTTTTGGAAATCAGTTATTTAGGCAAAAAGCAGTTAATATGAATATGAAAAGTTTTTATAAGATTGTTTTTTCCTTTAAATGAACGTGTAGCCTGATTTAATAAGTCTTAACGGTTAAGAAGGTTTCCGACTTCAGAAATTAAAACCAATTATTTTAGTTAAAATTAAAGTATATAATTGTAACTTTCGTCTACCATTAAAATTCGTTTAAGTACTATGTTTATTCGTTCACTATTCAATTGAAACAGTTGAGATAAAATAAAATAAAAACCCTTTTATTACCAAAACAAACTACAACCACCTACTACATAAGTCTTCCGAAAGTCAATAACCAGTCACTAAAAGAACATTCAGTCCGAACTTTATCAACTCAATTCAATTACGATCATAAATGGCGAAGCTACACAATGCACGGTCTTCCACAAAAAATGATTTAACTCATTTCCTTGCCTCCATATCTGGTTGAGATAGCCAATTTCCTGCGATCCAGGCCACTTTTGCCAAACATTATTGTCAGCGTTTACGAGTCTAGTCCAAAGGCCGGACTTCACCAAAGTGGAGACAAGGGAAACGGGTCGGTTTACAAATAACCAGTAATATTACTTAACGAGAGTTAGCGCGAAACATGCAGAAATAAAAATCGACCATATAAAGCAGACTGCTTGCGACCACGACCGGTGTAACCTGTTAGAAACGACAAGCCCAATAAGGTTGGCAAGGCATGTTTCGCGCTAATTCCTGTTAAATAATATTACTGAAAACATGCAGTGCGATAGTTTAAAAGTAAGTATTTTAAATAACCCTTCACAGCGAAGTATCTTTTTGTTTCCGCGTTGGTGGAGTCCAGCCCTAAGGGTCCAGTTTCGTTCAATTCCGTACATATGTGGCCTTGGGCGATGTCCATTCAATCTTGGTAGTACATTCTATATTTACTTACGTCTTGTTCGCCAAATTAGGTCTGGGTAAACCTAATTTAAAGTCGAATTAGGTTTTGAAGTTTTTTATTTAGTGTACACATTTTGATACTATGTTTAGCCTTTGTCTCTGATTTTTTTTTCATAATATCGTATCTACATAAGACTTAATTTATTATATGTATGCAGATAAATAACGTTCACGTTTGACCTGATATTTATTGCTCCAAGTTCTTATTTAATTTTAATAAATGTTTGCAAGTTATTCTACTAAACAGCAAGTGGAAAGCAATTTGAATTTTGCAAAGAAAAGCAGTCACAAGAAAACAGAAAGACAAGAACTTTAATAAGAATCATTTATTAAGAAACCTTTCTAACTACGATTGCAGTTAACAGCTAGCTATAGGAAAGTATAATAATTAATAACTATTTAGGATCTTTTTAAATTTTAATTTTGCTAATTAATTATTTACATTGAACAATAAACACTACACACATTTATTTAATCAATTAATTTGTTTATATTTTTATAGTATTACGACAGTAATACTTTTGCAATTTTTTGTAATAACAAGAAACTTGTAAAGAAAGTTTTTTATTCAAATGTCGTTGGCAGGGTGTCGTAACAACCCCTGTTCTTACCCTATTCGTGGTAAGACTTATATAAACGAACTTCACAAACCCAAACAACGTTTCAACACGTTTTTTAAACTGGAAAGTGTACCTAATAAATTATTTTTACCATAATTATAAAGTTTTTATTTGTTTGGCTTTAAATTGCGAAATGTTGGTCGGTTAGTTGTTTGTGGGTGTACATAGCAACTAACTTTAATTTTGACTAGAAAATTTTTAGCTAAATGCTTCAGACCTGCCATTATTAAGCTTAGTTGTACTAGGCTTAAACACAGAAGAAAACCAAGGACTAGCTTCGGTAATGAGCAACTTCTTTTTAATGGGTCTAGCGCTTTTAAAGAACAATTGAATGTAACATCAAAATGTAACAATTTTTCTATAATAAATTGATGTATTGTATGCTGTTCTCCATTTCCAAAAACCTAAACTACAAGTCCAAAAATTTTATAACCCAGATTTTTCAATGAAAAAATATTAAGTCTTACTATTGTTTAATATTCAACCGTTTAAATGAGTTCCGAGATCCTTGCCTTTCCCTAGTAAGGTAATAAAGAGTGTCGTCAAATTCTTTATCCGACATTTGTCAAAACAAACGAGACTGAATTTACCCTATTTCGTCAAAATACGACAAAAAACGGTAAAGAATTTATATTGTTCATTGATAAAACTGACGTCTTCTTATGAAAGGAAAGGAGTTTGATTATATTAAGAGAGCAGTAAGAGCTGCTGATAAGGTGTAGAGGATTGTAAAGAATATTGAGATGTAGACCTACTTTTAGTATAAAATACAACTTTATATTAAGTATTGTCGGTACATATTTTTTCTGGGGTAGGGAAAATTTTCAGTACCTATACACAATCGAAGTAAATTTTTGTGTAATTTAGAAACATACTTTTGGTTCAAAAAGAGTAGATTCTTCCATCTCAATTTTTTTTTATAATATTTAAGAAAAAATGAGGCATTACCGTGCATCATCATCACTGCTTTTCTCCGCTCAATATAAGTTTACATCCAATGTATCCTCCTCAACCAACAAAAACATACAGTTTCAAGAAGTTATATTCAAAACAGATATTTTGAAGCTAAATTTTAAAATAACAACATATTTTTGGTTGCGCATAATAACTGGGTCAAACAATAAATATGAAAACTGACCTAAATAATGTTAGCAATCCTAACTTCTATTACCCCGAAAAGCAGTTCCATACAACTTTTATACTTTGATAGAGTTGCGAATACAATTTTAAAATATTTTGGTCAGAAGACCTCGTGGCCGGCCCAGAAAAAGATGACGAGATGTGCTTGACTCTTTTTTTCATATTATAGACAACAATAGCCCAGAACCGGGAGAATTGGAAGAAGGAAAGGGAGGTTTGCCCTGCAGTGGGACGCTAATGGCTAAAAATAATAAAATATTTTTTTGTACAGACCTATAACTTGTGTGTGTGGTTTTAAGCTGTTAATTCAAGTTGGTTATTATAAATAAATAAATAAATAAAAAATATATATATTTTGGTGATGATATACAAAGGGTAATTTAAAAGCTTGTAGTCTTATTACTTCCTGAATGCAATGAACTATCAATGCGTGAAACTCTGTGAAACTAATAACGATACCTTTTAGAAGTTGAATGAAAGCACAAAACATCGCCTGAATTAACCTTTCAACGCTTGATTGCACCGGATCAAAAGGAAAGATGAATTTCCCTAAAGATTTTATACTTTTTAATAGCCATAGTTATGTTTTCAAGGAGTGGAATATAAATCAAAGAAGTATCTATAACTAGTGACCATAAGTTTTGTATTTTGAAATACTTTAAGGCTAGAATAAGTAGCTTACGTTAACCGAAATCAGAATCGAGTAATGCGTCGCGTCACTATTACCGGAAGATCGAACAACACTAGATAGCAATATGTCATGGCGGCGCATACAATTCTCTGAGTCTTGCATTGTATAATTGAATAATAATCATTATGGCGTAAATTTGTAAATTCAACGTTGAATCCATTCCAATGTTAATGTGGTTAAATATTGTTCAGTATCAAGAACCTGTGGTTTTCCTTCTAATACTTACAATGTTCGGTACTTTTGATAAGAATGAATGTATCTTGATATCCTTGCTCCATAAACTTTATAGTAAATAAGTAGGTACTTTTGCATCTATTAGAAATTAAAATGACACGAATATTTTTATTGTAAAATATAATTTCATGTCAGATTACCTTTAAAAGTTATTTGACAACCGGTATTATGGAATCGGGACGTGACAAAATTGGTTTGATCCCGCGATAAGTGTTTTGGGTCACAACAGAGACACGGCTTATTATTAGATTATATTTAAATTGAGGATTTACTGAGGTATCCAGGTATAAATATCGGGGAATGTTGTTAATCTGTTTATTATTGCTTTTTACTTTATTTTTTTTGATTAATCTTTGTAAAATTAGGATAACACGGGTAGGGATTAGCAAATGCGTAAAAAAATCTGTGATAAAAGTAGGATAATTGGGTAGTATTAGATAGCTAAAAAGGTATAGGTATTTATATTCGTACACCGGGTACTTCATCAATAGATATAATAATTAACACCTATTTGGTACCTGTACCTATTTGGGATAATATGACATAAGCGAGATCTATGTTTAAATTCAGAAGTGATATCCAAATAAACGGACATAAAAAGCGTTTTTTTTTTTTCAATCCTTTTTTACAATCAAGCTACTGTCGATTTTAAGTAAACTTTCAATAAATTGGATGATTTAAAATCAATTAACTACCTCTTAAATTTTACCTACCTACAATAAATCTACACAATATTCGATAAAAAATCCAAAATTATGTTAATTCAAAACCAGTTCAAAAATAACCACAAACAGTGAAAATTCCAACTCTTAATATTATTATACATTAAGTGCAAAAAACGTTTGAGTGAACACAAACCGTAGATTGAGGTTCATAATGCAGAAATATTTCGGAGCACAAAGGCTGGTTTTCAATGCACTAGGTATTTTAAAATACGAGGATTATAAACTAAAAGTGCCGGCGGCATGACCGCATGAAAATTTTCTAGTTTTCCTTTGTAGAACCCGATAGAATTCAATATTCATTTTAATATAATTTTAATGTGGGTAGATTAAGTCCATTTTACATTGTGCTGTATTTATCATCGTTATCTCAATGTTATTTTTTCTCTGGTGAAATTAAAGGGCAGCAAAATTTAAGAATAATAAACAAAAATGCCAACAAATACGTATTTATATTTTTCTTTATACTAATAAGTACATACGCTTTAAAAACCACCTAAGAATATCTAAAACAACTTAATTTATCTGATGCTACCGATTCGCATACCGTAATATTAACCTATTAGATTAATGACTGAAACCTCTTTAACTAACATTAAACTAAGTAAATGAACAGAACAGTTTAATAACACTTTCAACAACTTTACATTAACAGTATTCAAACTAAACAAGTATCATCGTAATCTTTTATGCTTCCTGAATTAAGGGTGAACGCACTAACTACAAACAAAATTGAACTTTAATGACCCAAATAATACAATTGCTCAGTCGATTCATTCTATAATTACTCGATCTATATTTACACACCGAAGGGAAGGATTATTGTATGGAAATTTACACACAATCGTAAAATTATAAATACTACATATAAAGATCAAAATTTATATGCAACTAATAATAACAGTCATTTTCAGCCCAAATAAATCTACCACAAAATTTAATCTCAAAAAATGTCTTTAAAAAAACATCTTACGCTCCATCTTTTTAATTTCAATCTAAATCAAAGACGTCCTAAATCCCTCCCTTTAAAACCAACAACAATATATTTCCAATACTCCATAACTTAAAACGAGGACAAACAAACTCCTAAATCTAATTCAAGTGATAACTACATAATGTGTATCTACATAATAAAACCGTTGTGTGTTTTGTATGATCAAAGTTCCAGCAGTTTGCTTTACGACTTTTGCAAACATAGCCCGTTATTTATCATAGTCTGATTATGGAAACACACTACATTCTAAAATAACTGTTAATACAAAGACGTATAACTGAAAATCGCTTGCAACCTTCGTATTGCATTATCAATAAATTGTTTACCAATTCGATGAGTTTTCCGAGTTATGGATTATTTATCATTGGTATACATGCTTCCTTGTCGTGTTAAACATGTAAAGAATACTCAATAAATATTTTATTTGGAATGTATTTCCCTATAAAGTGTTTGTTGAGAGATTTTTCCATTCATGTAATATTAAGAGCGCGTTTACACGATGCCGCCGCGTTGACAGCAAGCTACCGTTTAAACGACTTGAAAATAAACAAAGTTCTCAACTCGTCTAAATCTTTGTTCTTTATTTTTTATGTATATGTTCATATGTTCTTTTTTTTGTTTGATCCAATATACCTACTTGCCGATTGGTCTCAGTCTACAGTCTCTTAGTCATCAGGTCAGGATTTGATGATGGGATCCTAGGGGAAATAAATAAATAATAACAAATAAATAAATGCGGACAACATCACATACATTGCTCTGAACCCAAAGTAAGTAGCTGAAGCACTTGTGTTATGGAATTCAGAAACAACGAAGGTACCACAAACACCCAGACCCGGGACAATGTAGAAAAGTTGGTTTCTACATTGACCCGTCCGGGGATCGAACCCGGGACCTTAGAGCTAGCGACACCTTGAAACCGGTGCGTACGCCACTCGACCACGGAGGTCGTCGGAAAAGAAGGGTACCGCTCAAATTTTAAAGGCACGTATTAAGGTTCTCTTTCTCTCTGAGAATCAAAGTTCTACATTGATTCTCTTATAATTTTGAAGTCAGTTTTTACATTTAAATTATATTATTTACTATCCGGCCTTTAGTAACACAGCTTCTTGGCTTCTAGCTCGGCACGGCAGTTGAACCGTGTACAAGAGCCCTAAATCTTTTCTGTAGATTTAAGGCTTCAATATGGGGGCGTATAGATAAAGTACCGCTTTTATTATTTTTCTAAAGATCTTTTATTGTTGTTCAGATTTACGATATCTTATAAAGTAGTTTTTCTTCGTCTTGATGTTCACATTATGTTTTGTATTACGGTCATAAAAGACTTTCGGTTTTAAAGATAAAACAGGACACTACAATATTTTTTCTTAATCCTCTTTTCTAAGGATTTCCTTTGGAATATGGATAAATAAGATATTTTCTTCGTATTGTATATATTGATTTTGATAGAAAATAACTCTTTATTAGAAGGCATTAGAATTTTCCAGCCGTTTAAATGTTTCTTTACATCTACGTACGTACTAGGTTTATATAATATTATATCCTAAC
Source organism: Autographa pulchrina (assembly GCA_905475315.1). Classification (NCBI taxonomy): domain Eukaryota; kingdom Metazoa; phylum Arthropoda; class Insecta; order Lepidoptera; family Noctuidae; genus Autographa; species Autographa pulchrina. The sequence continues at coordinate 4,668,666 of FR997775.1, forward strand.
ATTCAAATAAATATTTTTTCTAAATTGAATTGTATTTTTACGGAAATAAATTCTAACAATTTATGAATATAATATTCGATATCAATGCCAAGTCATTACTTTTATCTAGATCTAATAAATACACATTAATATGGGCTGTATGCCAACGTATTTGAATAAAGAACTCTATGCTTCCTTTCTTCAAAGGTCGAGAGAATTGGCCGTTTCCAAGGTGACAACCGGTAAAATAATATTCAATTGATATTTGAATTTCGAATGCAGAATTCTAACGTTCAAACAGAATCTTCGGATCTATTCGTAACTATTCGTTTTTTAAATACCGATCACGATTTTCCCGAATAGGATTCTCATTGGTTATTCCGATAAAAATGAAATGGGGTAGTTATTTGAAAATGGAAGTGTTATAACTACCTCATTTTTTGGTAGCAGACATCCATTAGTTAAAATGAGGGTATTTTTCGTTTACCCGCGTATAATCGTTTTCACGCTGATGGTCGATTATTGAAATTGTATTTTTTGATTTAGTATCGTTTTTAAGAACTCAGTGGGTTTTGGTGAGTATTCTTAGCATTAACGTTATACCATCGTTAAAAGATTGAAGTTTGTGTTTAATGAAAGTGTAACATTAGCAAGATTATTTTACTTGTGTCTGAAGGAAAAGGTATGTCGTCTTCTCAAATTTCTGGTTTAAATAAATATATAAAGAATATAATTATAGTCATTATATAATACTAACGTTATTAAACATTTTGACATACAATATTCAATGAACGTTTAGCTCGATTACTTAATTATTCCCCGTCACGGAAAACATAATTGTAATCCCTAAAGTTAATTAACTGTATTACGACATTGCAGTCAGTGACGTCACTGTTGAATAGAAACTCCTTCGTTTATTTGTGATTACGTCATGGTTGTGACGTCAGTGACCTTGATCCTTTTACATGATACCTACTTCTATTTTATTTAGAAATTACACGGGATTTTGTGTTATGTACATAGCATTTTTATAGATACCAGGAATTAACAAATTACAATTTGAATTTTATATGAAGTAATTAAATAACTTAATACTAAATTATTTGTTTTCAGAATGAGCTGCCGATGAAATTTTGGCCAGACTACACTTGAGGTACCTACGTTGATTTAATTTTATATTTTTTCAAATCATATGTATAAGTGTGATAGTAATAACGGTGACAAAAAAAAGTGCCAACTTGTTTAAGTACATATAACTAAACAGAAAGCAGTAAATTAGTGTCTTTAGTACCTAAATATACTTCTTCACTAAATTGTCACAATGGTATCTATAACAGCCTCGTTGGCCTAGTGGTGCTAAGCGCGACTGCTACGCTAGAGGTCTTGGGTTCGATTCCCAAGTCGACCAAGGTGTTATTGGGTTTTTCTATGAAATTCTCAGTAGCACGACCTCAGACCACCTTGAAGTCGGGCCTGCGGGTGACCGGGAGGGCACCCCGTCACCCGATCAGCTGACAGACCACGGAGGATACAGACGCTAGGTCCACGCGTCCGTCCTCGGAAGGAGCGAGAGGTGGGCACCTTACACCCACCCTCTAGAAGGGGTCCAGTTTAGGACCGAAGCCTGTCGGAGCCGCGCAGAGATTGTGTAAGCGACCCCGTGGCTCTGACTAAGGCCAAGACGGGACCGGGGTGTTTTTAGTCGGTGCAAGTCCGACATATCCCCACGCTGTGCCCTCAGTGTGGGTTGAAATCGTTAGAATTTCAAAACGAAAAGAAAAAGAAAAAAAAAGGTCGGAGTTTGGATTTGTACCCGGTTAGTAGCAATAGGCTCGCCCCCTATTACATGGGACCTAAACATACCGGCGAACTGTAGGTGTATGTACATTGGTACACCTCTGCCTAACCCTTCGGGGATACAGGCGTGATGGTATGTTATGGTATCTATATACAGTTGTTTCCTAACACAAATCTCAGTACACTTTATAACGCCATCTCTATTCCATTAACCCACAACAATATCTACAGTTACATCACACCCATTCACATTCAGAAACAAATAAAACCTATTGGTTCACCATAATACTATCATAACGCCATAATTTTAAGAGGCTATTCATTTGACGGCCTCTTTGGTCGCTAATATATTTTTATTGCCGATGAGGTAATATTTATTGACTGCGATTGGTCTGTGACCATTGACTGATTAAATTGTCCCCCACTGATTAAACGTCGAGTCGTTTGATTGTGGTTTTTGTTGTTAATTAAGAGGGTAGTTCTCGTGATTGATATCTAGTTGTTTTGGACATTCCGTTTTAGGGATAATTTCGATTTGGTTTGTGAAATGATAAAGGAAAGAAAGATTGCATTATGACCATGGTGCTGGGGCCGTATTAAGAAACAATTTGTAACGTTAGACTGATAAAATTGCAAAAAAATAACACGAGTAAACATGCATTTAAACTAGTAATTATATACCGGCCCCCTTCACGTAAGTACCTAATTCCTGTAAGACAATTTTTTATTTTATTTAATTTCGTATATTTTCCAATGTTATTTTGCTACTCAGAGTAGAGACAAATCCAACCAATCATGAAATTAAGCCGAGGATAGACCGATTTTCATGAATTCCTTTTTTTTTAATCTTTTATCTGATGAGGCTTTTTGCGCTGGTGCGCCAAGACAGCCTCGTAAGGGACCACAATAAATTAACAAAAGTAAAAATAATCTAATCCTAAGACTTAAAGATAACTTAAAACTAGATACCCCGTTGGAATGTAGCGCCTTCTACAGGTCACAGGCTAGAAAACTACAGATCCTACGTCCAAATAAAAACTAAAAAATGATTTACTTGCGTTATAAAAATGTGTAACTAAACGTTTTTGTTTTATTTTTGTTCCTATATAAATATTAAACTAGGTTGATATTGATATATATTTCATTTTGTTTACAAGTTAATATTAAATGTCAGCAAACACACAATATTGTTGATTATGAACAGTCACAAGCAAAAATATTTATACACTCTCCAATTTTTATTGATTTTCTTGTCAATTGTAGATTGGTATTGTAAAATATGCTATGAAGAAATTGTTGAAAACAATTCCTTTAATCATCTACATATTTATTAGACACATCATTAGTCTCTCTGATCAGAAATATTATATTACCTTTGTTAATACAATAGAGATAATAAAAATAATAAAATAAATAAATAATAACTAATAAATAAATAAATAATAAAAGATAATAATATAGAATCTATTAAACACATGTATGTTACTAAAAATTCCACAATCAGATCGCATCATAACAATATAGGCTATCGTTAGCAATAGTTTAAAAAATTTGACCCCATAAACGTCATCCATGTTGATTCCAGTTTCATAATCATATCAATCAGTAATAATAAAAGGTTGAGTATAGTAATATTTTTTGTCAAGATAATAACGGTTGAAAATATTTATTTCTCAAAAGAACTACATATTCAGTTATTGAGAAAACATAAACAATTTTAGAAATATGTTATTGGCATATAACATTGTTCTAACAAAACAAACTATTTTTACCTCTAGATACCACTTAGGTAAAGCGTTGTTTTTGCTTTCAAAATCCATGGCTTTTACCGACTTCAAAAGAAGTAGTAAAGTATATTTTTGGTATCTTCTTCTTAGCGTGACGACCATGGCTCAATTAACTATCAATAGAGTAGGTATACCTCAGAGTTCGACATCATTTCTTAAACTACATTCAGTAGTTTAGTTTTAAATTAAAATAATTGAAAAAGGCCTGCTTTCATAATTATTTTATTTTTATTTTATTTTATTTGGAAAACAAACAGATACAATACCAATTTTAACAATAAAATATAAGAAAAACATTTTCCTAGGAAGTTTCCTCAAATTAATAAGCAAATACAATAATAAATAATGACATCGGACATAATAACTAAATATAAGATGACAAAATTGGCCGAATACAGTTTCGAAACTTAGGTAGAGAAAGGTGAAAGATATCAATACAGTTATTATTTGAGTCAGAGCTAACCATAATTATTATCATTATACAAACTACAAGATCTTTTAACAAATATATTTTTACCATAGTTTGTACGTGAAAGACTATTAAGTATAATAATTATAGTTACTATACACTCCTATCTAATGCCAATCTTAAACATGTCCAACCTAAAGATTATAACATTATGCTATGCATATGCAATCAACTACAAAAAACTGGCCAAGTGCGAGTCGGACTCGCGCACGAAGGGTTCCGTACCACCGTCGTATGAGAGCCCCCCTTAAATATTCATTTTCTGTGGTTTTTAGTATTTGTTGTTATAGCGGCAACGGAAATACATCATTTGTGAAAATTTCAGCTTTCTAGCTATCACGGTTTATGAGATACAGCCTGGAGACAGACAGACGGACAGACAGCGGAGTCTTAGTAATAGGGTCCCGTTTTACCCTTTGGGTACGGAACCCTAAAAACTACTCAATTACAGAGATCTCCATCAAAACGTTCACACCACGTCCCACATACGGAGAAAACGCGTCATCCAGGGAAAGTATCACCAAGTGGGTTCACATTGTGTGTCCGTCCGACCTATTTCCAAAAATAGCGGCATTGCCTACCCGCGAAACTTAGCAGTTGCAATGTAGGTCGCAATTCGTCTGCCAAAATCAATATTGTATATTATTGCTCAAGTTAAATTGGTGTCTAGTTTAGTCTGTCAAGTTTATTTAATGACTAGCTGTGCCTGCGACTTCGTTCGCGTGGATGACGAAACTTATCAATGAGTTATTAACCGCAAATATAAGATTGTTTTTTATTGTTTATACTTTTCCGGGGTAAAAACTACCCAGTGTGGTGCCCAGGATAATAAAGAATAATTGTACCAAGTTTAATCGTGATCGAACCGGTAGTTTTTGCGTGATACCTGAACAGACAGAAAGACAGACAAAAAAATTTTTTTTCATACTTTTGGTTCGGTTTTGGTCTTGTAACATCCCCCGCCATTTTTTTTTTATATTTTCAATATACATAATTTTCACTTCTACAGATTTATTATAAGTATAGATGAGAGTTCTGGTGTATTGTCATTTGTCAATTTGTTTGTGAATTTTGTGACTTATAAAGTAAATAAGGCCTTACCCATATGTGAATGCTAATTAGTATTGTGAAATTTGTCTTAACTAAGTTACAGAACAAATTACAGATATTTAAAATTTAAAGTATTTATTTTGCACATATACATTTGCACAATCAATAAATAATTTAATGCAATTTGAAGTAAATTGAATCAAAAGCAAATACATGGTTTACTGTAAATTAGATACATATTGTATGAATTGATTTAAAACTTTTATTGGCAGCTCTTTAGTCAACCAAACCGTATTAATAATTCTGACCTTTACATTCATTCGAACTACATTAGTTTTCATATAGAATAATATATAGATAGAATAATATATGCCAATTTCTCTAGTCTAGTTAGTACGCCTAAATTTTTGTTAGTGAGAAACACAACCGAAGTGCGAGTCGGACTCGCGCACCGAGGGTTCCGTACAAACCTGTAGGTATCTATTTCTTTTGATTGCGTTGACATAAAAGTTTGATTTGGTTACAGCTCTAAGGGACAGTAGACTTGAGTATTAGATATAAATTTCAGTTTGATACCTCCACGCGTTCCTAAGAAAAACGGTCTTGACAGACGGACGGACGGGCAGACGGACGGACAACGAAGTGATTCTATAAGGGTTCCGTTTTTTCCTTTTGAGGTACGGAACTCTAAAAAGCTGTTTAACTATCTATATAGATAAAGCAAGTATAACATTGGAGTTAACATATCGATAAATTGAGATTGCGTATCATAGATTATAATTATTTATTATGTACATATTATTACAGCGTACTGTTATCTATAAACATGCCCCTATTTTTAATCCTCGACTCGAAAAGCGTGGCAATATAATTATGTTTGACGTATTTTTTTGTGTGTTAACATAGCTCCTAAAAGACTGGACCGAATAGGATGCGTTTTTAATGTGATCGAGATGGTTTTTCATAATTTTATTTTACTAAAATCTGTTCGCCATTTTTTAAGTTATTAGCATTTAACTGTTGGAAGTTTTTCTTAATATTTAACTTATAGTTATTGTTCGGAATTGTGCTTTATAATTACAGAAATATATGACCCGTTTGTTATTATATACATTTACTGTATTGGCCATAATTTTAATATATTATAGCCGCAATTATAAAGTTTTCTAGTTTGTGGAACTCAGTAACACATAATGGAGGTTTTAAGCAATAAAATATCTTAATTAGTGCAGTTCTAAATTCTAAATGGGAGAGGAAACACCAAATGTGCAATGCAATTTATGCATTAATGTGTTTTGTTAGGATATGTTACGTTAGTAGGTTAATGTTATTTATAACACGCTTGGTTTATAGATGGACTGAGAATACTTTTTCTAAAAAACAAGTAATGATTTACTGAATATTTTTCTTACCCACCAGTGAAGGCCGATCAAGTTGATAAACATCAGAATAGCTTTGAAAGATAATTAATAATAATAATAATTCCTGCCTATAAACGTCCTACTGATGGGCACAGGCCTCTTACCATATAGAGAAGGCACGAGCATTGATCACCATGCTTGCTTAATTGCGGATTGGCGATTTCAGATCCCAATTTTGGAATCCAGCTTTCCTCACGATGTTTTCCTTCACCGTTTGTCAGAAGTGTCGAAAATAATTAAATAAAAATATATTATTGCTCTACGCAAATGTTAATTAATAACTAACACTTCATTGAAGAATATTTACATATTGGTGCAATATTACTAATTATAACTACTTCGTATGAGACACGATTGAAAAATAAACAATATACTTATATAGTGTTACACAATTTTCCTCATATAATTAGGAACAATAAAATTGTTTGTAACATTCCCACTAAACATAGTTGATACAGTTGCATCAACTCATTCAAATCACTTGCGCACTACATCACAGAAAATAAATAAACATAGCATTATTATCCCAACTTCAAAGTAAAGTCTTATTTCTATAACAAATCATTTTCCCTCATAAACCGAATATTTCCGAGGAAATACGAAAATATCCGATGATTTACGATACGCGAGTGCTGAGTCAGTTGCCACAATCCTACTTGCTTTTTTGAATAATGTGTAAATGTGGAGTTTATTCATGAGATATTTTAAGCGTTTATATGATATTTTGACTGTGAAATAGGAAATTAAAACATGCAATGTTAACTAGAAAACGAAATTACCTTTTTTATCTACAACGCCTTATTTGTCGTGCATCAATATAACAATATTATCAAAACTAAAACCTAGGAGTCAAAAATACATTTTATGAGTGAAAATATGTCAAAAACAAAGTGAGTAACCACCCCCTTACAATTTTAACTATAATTTTTAAGTACCCTTAAATAGTTAACGTTATTGTCTATTTTAGCCACAGCAATGATAACTCAACTAATTTATTTCCTATTTACATTTCCCCCTAATCCTTAACATTTTTTCCTACACAAATTCACCACATAACATAAAACCCACCATTAACAAATACGTCACGTTCCTACAGATATTCTAGTCACGTCACAGAGAATGCAGTTCCCGAGGCCGTACTAATGTCGCAACGAGTCCAAGGTCTTCAGTCAATAAAGTATGAGACACCGACACTTATAGACTTCTAGTAATCTCTCTTATGTGCATAATGGTTGGCTGTTTCTTTGTATGAGAGAACATGAGTTATAATCCAGCCTTTAAACGTCCCACTGCTGGGCACAGGCCTCTTCCCATATAGAGAAGGCACGAGCATTGATCACCACGCTTGCTCTCTGCGGATTGGCGATTTCTGATCCCAAATTTTGGAATCCAGGTTTAATAATCCAGCCTATAAACGTCCCACTGCTGGGCACAGGCCTCTTCCCATATAGAGAAGGCACGAGCATTGATCACCACGCTTGCTCTCTGCGGGTTAGCGATTTCAGATCCCAAATTTTGGAATCCAGGTTTCCTCACGATGTTTTTCTTCACCGTTTGTCAGAAGTGTCTTAGAATAATTAAGGAAGTACATATAACTTTGAAAAAGCCACCTTGGTACTTCCTGAGTTCGAACCTCCAACCTTTGTGCATACAAATCCGTTCATTGAACCGCTAGGCCACCACGAACATTGTGTTAAATGGTACTTAATAACTTTGTAGTATTGACTTCACAAAAAAGGTTATGTTTGTCTTTGTCGTCACTTAAATAGTGCCACTAAAATGCATTCGTATGCTGACAAATGAAAAAATATTGACTAATTTTGTTTGTAGTATCATTTTACTATACCTTTAAACTTATGTGTGACGTCAGAGTAAGCAAATTAAGAACATGTTCATTGTTCATATAAAACAAAACATATTGAAAACAACCAAGAGTCATTCATTAACAATATAAACAGCCCAGTGAAGTTTTTGGCCTGTTTTTTTTTCCAAAAGAGTCAACATCTAAGCATTATTCTAGGCAGACCATTGTTTATTTACTATTAAAAAGTATCTCTGTGCTACATCCTTTTGACACTTTGTAGAATGCAGTCCAGCAAGGCCGTTTCACTTTACAGCACACACGTTATGTCCAGACCAAGGACTCAATGAATAACTGAAACTTAATCTCTGTCCCTTTGCAATGTATACCTTGTTGATAAATAATCTAACTAGATTCAATAACATAACATAACAAACCATAACCCCTGTATCCCCGAAGGTTAGGCAGAGGTGTACCAATGTACACCTACAGTGACAGTTCGTCGGTATGTTTAAGTCCCATGTAATAGGGGGCGAGCCTATTGCCACTAACCGAGCACAAATCCAAACTCCGACCTGCTACTGAGAATTTCATAGAAAAACCCAATAACACCTTGGTCGACTTGGGAATCAAACTCAAGACCTCTAGCGTAGCAGTCGCGCTTAGAAGCACTAGACCAACGAGGCAGTCATTCAAACTAGATTCAAATATTTCGTTATAGTCAAATGCAATAAGTGAGAAATGATAGTACGGAAGAACAGCTAACATTTTTAAGGAATGTACAAAAAAATATTAATCTTGGCGTTATTTATGAGTCAAATTGTGCCACTATATTTTTTTATAAATAAAAGTCTTAAACTTAAATTAAAAGTAATTCTTTAGATAAACAAAAATTCTAGATTTGATATCGACTATGAAATATCATCCTCGTTTTCATTACAGTTCAAAATAAAAATGTTTAATTAAAATATTTTAGCACATTACATTTAAAAGTAAATTTATAGTAGTACCTAATTATATCGCATTGATTTTGGTTTATTTCAAGTAGTTTTGTGGAAAGTCAATTAATATTTTATTTGTAGTAAAAAGGAAAGCGTTGGCTGCTTATTACCTCGATTGCTTTGATATTACTTACTGGGAAAAACTTAGCTCCGATTTATAAATAGCTGTGCAATTAGAAAAATATTTGCATTTTAAATTAGCATCGAGGATTTTTAAATACAGTTGCTTGCTCATAAACGCATGTTGCAAAACGGTTATTAACGTAGTTGTGTCGAAAAAATTGTTCATTTTAAAATTGTATTTTATTTATTATGTAACTCTACTGATAAAATGTGCAAAAAGACCTTAGTCAAAGTACACGTAATTTCTACTAATCTGTACTTTTTAAAAAGAAAACTTATTTCGTAATTTTTTAGTTTATAGTTTTGTAAAATAATATAAAATTATATCGTACAATTATACAGCCGCTCTTATTAAAGTTATAACAGTGATACCTCGCTAGTTACCTACTTTAACACTTAACCCGTAACTGCGCAAGGTGAACACCAAAGCTCACAAAATGGAACTAAGTTCTGCTCCTGTGGTAGAAATTGCCTTTGTTGCCTCTCTCAAATACTGAATTATACCGCTAGGTACTCTCGGAAATTAATTTACAGACCCGTTTCTTATGTAATAAACGTATTTGAATATATTATGACTGTATTCGCGTATGTTGTATGGGGAATTATGTGATGGTATGTAATTATATTATGAGAAAGTTTAGGTTCAATTTTACTGTGCCTAGAATGAGATATAAAAAATATAATAAAATATTTATTGTTCTACAAGTAGTTGTGTCTTTGAGAAAGATTAAGAAAATAAATTATTTGAGACAAAGTACAACTTGTCGTTAAGGTTAGCGTAGTAAATGGAAACTAATGCGGAGCTGCTCAACTGGTATGAAAGTATCACCACATCAACATGTGATATAATAGAAACATAACAATTACTTAAAATCCAAGGAAATATATGGTTTATGTAAGGTTTAAAACATCTGAAATAGTTGAAATAAAACACTCATCTGGATTCTGTTTAAAATAGCTCGGCTAAAACCAGTCTTTAAGTCCACAAGCTAGAAAGTTTAATCCTTTAAACAGACACATTTGGCACTTTAACACCTCCCTTTAACCGCACTTCTCACGCTTCGAGTAATTTCTCAGAAAATCTGCGGCAAATTAAGCGTCAGAATAGACACACTGCATGCAGGTTAACCTGTCAGAACCGAGGTGTTGCAATCCCGGTACGTATTCGACGGGCCTGTTGGTCTAGTGGTTAGTGACCCTGACTGCTATACCGGAGGTCGTGGGTTCGATTCCCACTCAGGACAAATCTTTGTGTGATGAGCACGATCATTTGTTCTGTGTCTGGGTGTAATTTATCTATAATATGTATGTATTTAGAAATATATAAGTATGTTTATCAGTTGTCTGGTTACCATAACACAAGCTTAATCTGCTTAGCTTGGGATCAGATAACCGGGTGTGAGTTGTCCCGGAATATTATTATTATTGTTATAACTCGAGTCGATATCGACACTATTTGAGTGGCTAGCTAATAACGTAAGGGAAAATACTATTTCAATATTTTGTACGAAAAAAGGTACGATTTCTTGCCGCGGAATAGTTAGGGTTGAAAATAAATGTTGTATAAAATGGTTGGGTTTAAGTGGTTTGAAAGTGTTTGGCTGGTTTTTGTAGTGAATTAAATTTGTTACCTACGCTACTTTCAAAATAAATTCAGTATTTGGAATAAGAAATAGTTAAGTTTCGACAGAGTGATAAAAAATAATGTTTTATTTTTATGTTCCTTTGTTAATAATATTTTACATAGGCATTAGATTGTGAGTGTTAACAAATAAATGGATACTCGTTAAATTAAATTTAACATTGCAGGTCGGAAAAACTTTATTATTTTTTTCTATTTTGGAAATGAGTAAGCTTCCTATATTCATGAGGTCATATATTAAACTTTACTCTTGAATAAATGACAGCTATTTAAGATTAAAGTTACAACTTACGACATAGTATTATACCAGTATTATAATTATACAAACCGAAGGGTCGATCTCGCTAATTGAAAACGATTACATTCGCAACAAAGTTTCCTTTAAATTGGTCCTCTGAGTTTCGATCCGGCTGAGCGGAATTGGGTATCGAGTTTAATTTCGAATCTTTGTATAATTAATCTACGCCTGATATATTTTGTAATACTAAGAAGGGCAGATTCTTAGAGGGATAATACATTCTAAGAACTTAAGCGTTGATGCCTATCGTGATGTATTAACTTTTACACGACTCTTATCAGTACAATTTCGTTTTTCTTCTCATGTTCTTTTAAAGAAGAACCCTAAACCTAATATAGTATTGGTAATCGTTCATTACTGTGTTATTTTACAATAGGATAAAATCGCCCAAATAGTAATTTGTACGAACAGAAACTCTTGTATTTTTTGCTGAAAATGATTTTAAATGATAGTTTTCAGAAAAATCAATATTACAAAAGACTACATTCTAAGGTTATAATGTTATATTAAGTACCTCTACTTTCCTTAGAATACAAGTAATACCTTGTTTTCAACAATTTAATATTTCGAAGCTCTTTGAAATGAATAAAAAATTCTGAAACTTATTACTTACAAGTACAACGTAATTCTCGCAAGAAAATGAGCAATTTAAAAAAGTAACATTCCAAGAATTTTGATGAGATTTGATGAATCATTTTTCGTCTTATTTAGACGAAAAATTATTCATCAAATCTCTACTATTCTACTTTTTGCTAGGGAAATGAATAAGTGTTATTTTGAAATTACCGTTGAAATCATTTAATTTCATTTCTAAAAATAATTCTGTTTTAATTAAGTAGACTGGAAAAAGAGGAGATTCTTCATTTACGGGTCTCTTACTCTTCTACTTCTACTTCACCTTTTTAACCAAATTTAAATATAAGTTTGTTTTTAAATTGAAATACCTGTCGATATTTAATTCAAATTGATAAATTTTTAGTATCTAAATCATTATAGCAGTGTTTTTCTGGAAAACGGATAGGGTAAACTATCCAATCGTTGGCACCTACCCAATTATTGGCAATTAACTATTTAATCTAAAAAAATAAGAAATGTCTAATCTATAAACAATGTTTACTGAACGAAAAATTTGTGGCAATAATTGGGTGCTTTATCCTACTTTTATTGATTGATTATAGTATGTAAGGTGATGTGCTACTCAATATTAGTCAAGTAGGTAGTAGAAAAACCGACTAAATCCGGCCAATGTTGTGAGTCACGAAATTCGGCAAACAGTAACATCATAACACGAAAAACCCAATAAAAACTTTGGCTTTCAAATAACTGAATGGTTTATGTTATCACATAATGTATTGTTTTCCCGTTTCTTTTACAAGCCATTTTACTTTAGAATTGGTCATAAATCATTGTTGAATAAACTTTTCTCATTCAGTAGTAATATTTGTATTTTGATTAACCACGTTTTATGAAAGAATCTGGCGTTATTTGACTACATTAAATGTTAATGTTATAAACAGATATTTATTAAGGATGTTTAAAATTAAAAAAATACTACTATATATAAAGACTAGCGGTCGCCCGCGGCTCCGCCCGCGTGGATGTTGGTTACCGCTGCAAAAAGCCTACCCAGGAAAGACACGGTCCCCTATTTTTTTCAAAAATAAAATTTAGTCTATGTTACTCGTGGATAATGTAGCTTTCGAAAGATGAAAGAATTTTTAAAATCGGTCCAGTAGTTTTTGAGCCTATTCATTACAAACAAACAAAGTTTTCCTCTTTATAATATTATTATTATATTATTATTATTATATTATTATATATTATATAGTGTAGATAAAATAAAATTTGGCATAAACAGATGAGAAGCTTACTTCTTCAGCGTCAAAGCTGTCAGATCTTAATCTGACAACAATATACTACATAATTTAATTTTGAAATTGTATAATGTACATAATTGACTTTACTTATTTAGAACATGAAGTAAGCTATAACTAACCAATCTTGTAATAGGAAACTTAAATAACCTGAACCACCATTTCTCAATCCCAATAAATACATTTATATGAGTACCAAAAACTGTCATACTATTTATGAAAATAAACAACTTTCCTTTATTTCAAATCTCCAATGGAACATTTCCAACCTAGACATTTTCAATGTACCTTGCTTTTATCAACAAACTCGTTTCATACAACAGTCTCTTTGTTTCAAAACAAATAACCGTTTATATACTGTTCTTACTTCGTATGTCTTCGTATTTCTTCGCATGACTTCGCATGGCAATAAAACGCGAAGTTGACCGAATATTACTTGAAGTGGAGCCAAGAGATATGGCTTCAGACTTGCCTTGACCTAACATATAAGTTACTTGACACATCAACCTAAGTAAGTGCAACTTATTTTATTATTTACTACACTAAAAATTAAGTTTAATTTTTATTTCATTGTATTTTTTCATTTTGCGTAATGCTGTTATTATTAAATTTTTTAAAGTTATTTTTTTTTTTCATCTTTCAAATGCATAGACACAATGGGCGTGTCCCGGTAACCACATGAGCCTGTTTTAGTCAGACAGTCGTTATGAAATAGAATAATGAGAACCAGTCTTACTTTAGCATACTGTGTTACTCTGTAAAATGGGCTGAGTGTCTGATAGGCAGTCGCTCCATGTAAAATACGGTATTCAACTAAAACTGGTGAGACTGAAAACATTGGTGAAACTAAACTATGTAGAAGAATAAATAAAGCCATTAAACTAGAGGTAAAAGAGCCATGAGTTGGTATTAAAAAGTCTTCTAGTCCCCGTTATTCATTCTCAACAAAGTTTAATAAAAAATCAACTATTTAAAATTTTACTTTTCCATCGAAAAATTTGGGTTTTAACATTAACATTCTATGAAGTGTTAAAAGTTTTAATTAATTAAGTTATATGAGAATGTTTCGATTACTAAGTTTACGAAGTGTTGAAATAATGATTACTTACTGCCAGAGGCTGTTTGAAATAATGGGCGTGCTCGGTTATTACAACGCTGTTATCAGAAATATATAAAACAATGTTTATAAAAAGTAATCAGAAATAAACTACAGTATTCAAAACAAACGTTAATAAGTTATTGTGTTACAATTACGAGCACAAATGTTTGAAAAAGAAAATTGTTTCTGATAAAAAGAAACCATTTCCTTCACTAGTTAACCAATGAAGAAACAAATTCTAGACCCTAATATATTGTAATATATATATATAAATATTATAAAATTATTCCTTTTTTCATTTCCAAAGAAGAAAACTCTTCGTTTGATTTGTAGCAATAGAAAAACCCAACTTTCTAAGAATGACAGTTTTACATAAACATAACATACCATCACGCCTGTATCCCCGAAGGGTTAGGCAGAGGTGTACCAATGTACACCCACAGTTCGCCGGTATGTTTAGGTCCCATGTAATAGGAGGCGAGCCTATTGCCACTAACCGGGCACAAATCCAAACTCCGACCTGCCACTGAGAATTTCATAGAAAAACCCAATAATACCTTGGTCGACTTGGGAATCGAACCCAAGACCTCTAGCGTAGCAGTCGCGCTTAGAACCACTTGACAAGAATGACAGTTTTCTTCTAAATAAGAGCAAAATTGAGGCATACGTATATTTCCGTTCTCTATTCATATGATGGACTGCTAAGTAACTATACCTAAGATATGTTTCAGAATGTATGACAGACAAAGAAAATGGTCATTAGTTTTCTCAAAGAAAATGCCACAAACGCTTAATTTCTATGTTGAAAGACGGAACCTTAAAAAATAAGTAGTTGCATCGAGATTCTGGTTTTGTTTATTATAACTATGTCAATTTAAATTCCTTTATTATAGCTTTGGTATTTTGTTAGTATAATATTACGGTTTCCTTCTTCGATGTATTGTGTAATATTTAATAGCTGTATTGTATGATAAGTGTGTTTGTATTAAACTGTATTGTCCTCGTGTTATGCTTCCTCATAGTTTAAATTAATTAATACAAGTTCGTGAATTGAGTGTGATACATAATAATATAATTTAGAAGTATGTTTTAAATAAATAAATTTTGAAACGTGTAGTATAAGTAGGATAGTGATACCTACTTAAGAAAAAATGCTTAGTTTAGGTATATTTGTGTATTTATTATTCATTGATTTTTTATGACTAAAATTGTAATACCCGGAAATTAATGTGTTAAAATGAAAACGAGTAATCATCGATACATTATAAATGATAAATGACTAGATTATAGTTTCAAGTACCTACCTATTAGATATATGTTTTTCCTTGTTCCCATATCTATAAAAAAAAAATTAAACGGTGGAATAATAAGCAACTATGTATGTTTTATGTTCCTAATTATTCTTTTTTATTAGGTAAAATTAGATAATTTGAATATTCGAAGATCCATATATTATTACTTATTATAGTTACGCCCGCGTGGTCTAAGGTTTTATCGGAAAAACGTTTATATTTTAGAGATTCCAGATATATATTTATTAGCAAAATGATGTAAAAACAAATAAATACGAACACAATAATTATATTTTACAATTAGATACGTAATGCTTTAATTATACCACTTTTTTTTAAATGGTAAGAAGAAAAAATATCACGTGGATATATAAATTGTATTACATAATTATAATAACTATAGCTAAACTATACCTAATTATTATGCTGTATATAATTATTTTAAGCACTTTTGGTAATTAAATATATTGTCAAATAAAATAAAAACTAATTCATTTTTCATTTACTGTTATTCGTAATTTTAAATTAATAAACTTAAATTAAATAACAAAAGCGACACAGATACAATTACAAATTAATTAAAACTTAAATTAAGTATTCATTTAATCAACAGAATATAAAATAAACTTGTAACCCACAAAGTAACTTTTAGAAACTGACAAACGAAAGTAAATAATTAATCCAATTTAAAACTAAGTACGAACCTTTACAGCAACTTTAGGAAGCCACACAAATTAAAAAATGTACAGTCACCTAAAAACACTACACTAAAAAAATTTAAATTTAGTTAAGTTTAGTTTAGTTTAGATTACACTACACGAATATTTACACAGATGATATAATATTTAGTGCACGATCGGGCAGCGCGTAGCCGCGGGACGTAGCGCCAGTGGAGTGGTCTACGCGGCACTGCTGCTACGGCGGACTATGAATACCTACGAGCGATGTGCGCAAGTTTAGGCTTGGTGCAGACTGTGCGACTGGGTAGTTGCGCGTTTTGTCGGTGATTAAGATTTTTTTTTTAAATATTTAATGCTTTTGGATATTTTATATTCGAATGTTAGACATTAAAATAAAACTGCATTTTACGGATTGAACGAAACGTTGGGAACTAAAGTCTAAAAACTGGCCAAGTGCGAGTCGGACTCGCGCACGAAGGGTTCCGTACCACCGTCGTATGAGAGCCCCCCTTAAATATTCATTTTATGTGGTTTTTAGTATTTGTTGTTATAGCGGCAACGGAAACACATCCTTTGTGAAAATTTCAGCTTTCTAGCTATCACGGTTTATGAGATACAGCCTGGAGACAGACAGACAGCGGAGTCTTAGTAATAGGGTCCCGTTTTACCCTTTAGGTACGGAACCCTAAAAATGAACAGCGACTAAACGTATACATACACCATTTCTTGTGTTTCATTACGTTTGAAAAACCATTTCAATTTAAATAAGTAACTATCTGTTCCAGATGAGACATAATAATATGATTTTTATCGTTTTAATAAAATGTTTTTTTATTTTATATTTTTTATAAAAACAATCCTATTCAGCTTGTGCCTGCTCTTTAGCAGGGTAAAGGCCACTTCACATCGGAACATACTCTGATTACGCTTGCTCTGTTTGTTGGCAATTTCAGACGTTACGTTCGAGTTCGTGTGAACAACAAAACTATGAAATTTCCTTTCAATAACGTGCTAGTTTGAAGTTTTAAAGAAACCGTTACATCGTAGTTGTAAAGACATTGGTAATGTTGAGAATAAATAATGTGTTTAATTTAAATCAACTTAATTTCATATCCACACAATTAAAACGGTCATTACGGCAAATTACAGAAATATTAATTGTTTTATTATATTAAAATAAAAACTTATTGACATAGTTAAAGTCTCGGGTCGAGTTTGGATGATGCTGGCAAAAGACCGTAGAAAATGGAACTTATTGTTATTATTTGATATTATTTATTATTTTTAATGTAATGACAGCGTGCTACTGGGGAGTTTGTTGCGCCGTTTCTTCTCCTCAGCCAAAGCACTTAGGAAGCGGTGAAGGGTGGGCGATTTGGGGTCGGTTCATGTCTGGCGGTGGTGGCGTCGCGTTTGTCGGTCGCATGGCGCTGGGGCGGGCGGGCGCATGGTGGAGCATTCAACCTTTCACACTGACCTGATGACGCGTTGGTGCGTCAGGTGTGAGTGGTTGGATGTTTTGTTGTGTGTTTGCTCGTTCTGGCGTTGCGCGGCCGATGTTGCGCGCTGTCTTTTCCGCCGGATATGAACCGACCCCTAGGGTGCTGTCCTATTGTAATAATAATTGACGTTTGATAAGGCTTTTTAAAATACTGGTCTTTTTTAACAAAACTTGTTTCAAATCTTATTCCACCTGTACCTGTTTGATTTTAAAACCTTACAAATTGTGCGTCAATAAAGTCGTAACTACAATCTAAAATTGTGTCGACTTAAAGTCGCAATTGTCTAAACGAGATTATTTTCTTGCGTATATACAAAATAACTTAATCCTAAGTACGTTCTTAGAAAATTGTTACTGATTTCATCAAAACTCTTTATAAAAATTGACTACACATAAATGCGATAAAAATCTAATACACACGTCTCATACTTAGTTATAGTTTTGATATATTGCTTTTTATATTTATGTTTCTGTATTTTCGTCGACTGCCTCGTTGGCCCTAGTGGTGCTAAGCGCGACTGCTACGCTAGAGGTCTTGGGTTCGATTCCCAGGTCGACCAAGGTGTTATTGGGTTTTTCTATGAAATTCTCAGTAGCAGGTCGGAGTTTGGATTTGTGCCCGGTAAGTGGCAATAGGCTCGCCCCCTATTACATGGGACCTAAACATAACGGCGAACTGTGGGTGTACATTGGTACACTTCGCCTAACCCTTCGGTGATACAGGCGTGATGGTATGTTATGTTATGTTTATGTATTTTCGTAACTATCTTTTCCATATTTTTTAATATGCAATAATGATAATACATTCTAGAAATAGTAGGCTGTACACTATTTAACGTATTTGAATGTTATTACATGAATATTCTTAAAGATGTACTTATTTACAGAATCATCAAACTTATATTATCAAAACTATTAGTAATCAACGGAAAGCTATACAATTAAATTAATTTAACTTCCTAAAATCTGAGTAATTTCTCGGAATTGTTTAGATTTGCCTGTGGCGTTAATATTATAATTCTCCAAGTATAATAGATAATATCATAAATAACAGCAGTAGATTTAGACTATAAAGTTAGATAACCATCACATAGAAAAACCAACAGTCTTATGCTTAGAATCATTGTTTTCCCAATTTTACAAACGTCAACTAAATGATATTATTTTGATGATGCTTTTACGACACAAATGCAATAAAAAATATATTTACAAAACGCTTAATATATATTATTTATGACATTGAAGACGTAATGGATGAAAGCAAACGCGTGGGTTACAACATAAATCATATGTAATTTACATAATACAAACTCTAAAAACCGTAAATGATGAACGAGCATAAATTCTCCAAAATGGCGGAAAACGCATTTGTGGAACTCACGAGTTTGAATTACGAAGCGATGAAAGTAATTAAGCGTTCACTTTGCTTAACGTGAACTTGAAGAAATGACTGTCGCTTATCTTGGTAAATAAAGGCTTGTATACTTCAAACGATTTGTTTGTTGTTTATGATTTTTGAGAATAAAATAAGTTATTAAAGTTTTGATTATTTCTATCATGTTTGCATGATTTTAGTACAGATGGTGAAGAGCTTCATAAATCACTATAACTTTTGAAATAAAACTACTTTTACGGATTTTATCGTGGTTTTAAATCAAATCAAATTACACTTTTACATAACAATCAGTTTTTTTTTAAGAGTCTAAGTCTAGGCCGAAAAATAGAGGACATTATAACATACCTACTCAAAAAGCAAAAGAAAATTCGCCAGTTAACAAATAACTGGTATTTCGTAAGGAATATACCACATAAAAGACCTTTCATTATAACCCATTATTTATAAAACTTTAATAACCACAGGATCGCCGAGAATTTTTATTGAATATGTATTAAGCGAACCCTTTTAGAGTAATGGAAAACACGTAATAAGGGTTTGGTTCGATATACTGCGGAAATTGTACCAGCGAGCCATCGGCGTGTTGGGGTAGGTAGGCCTGATTTGATTGTACGCCCACAATTCTGTGATAAAGGTGTTATTACATACCTGTTTGGACTTAGGTATATATTTAGGGATGTGTTCAGGTGCAAGAAAGGCTTAAATAATGTGTTCATTGGAAATTGAGTGATGGAAATTGTAAACTGAAATTACCTTTTTTTTTTGGATTGTTAAATATAATTCTAGTCATCGATAACTAGCAGATATGTGACAGCTGATAATATTAGTAAAGAATTATGAATGTTTAACAAAAAATAAGACTTTTCAAAGATCTCTTTCCATAAAATTACTAGTATTTTATTTTTTCGCCATTGCATAGAAAACAGACGAAATCTGTAAATGGAGGTTTATGATTTTTTTTTATTAAGTAACAACTATAAGCCAAATAAAACCATAGACATTTTCATTACTGAGTACCAAAATGAACCAATATTATATCGTGTCTCACAAAGCATGTGCATTGTGCAATATTGTGCATGCACTCAAAGAACATAGGCTTCTTTGTAAGGCTCTAATTAGACAAAGTCGCGGGAAATAGGCAATGTTAATTCTCAATGTATTTACATATCTATAATAACTATTATTAGCATGTAACGGAATATTTTGTAACGTTTTCCTTGTTTAGGTGCTGATATTTCTATATTTACGGACAAAATGTTACAAGGAAATGTAACTTGACATTCATGATTTGAAAAACAATGATTTTATGGAATTCCTCTGTTTTGAGAAAAGCTAGCTAGATAAAGCGGTCTTAACTTATGGACTTTCCTACGATTTTAGGTAGATGAGTAACCCCTAAATGTAAAAAAACTGCATTAAACGATATGTTTATGATAATTGAACTATGATTTAATTGCAAAACTGTCAGAAAATATTTTTTTGCATTTAAATCTATTACAAGCATTATGCATCGAGACAGTATAAAGGATAGTTGGGATGGAGACAGATGTAAGTATACACTACTCTATTATTTAAGCTTTGTTAAAAATTTTGTCATTAACTTATATTTTTACAGTATAGTTAAGTGTATAGCAAGGTCCTTTCATGGTGTAAGGTTTTAATACGGACAAAGCCGCAAACAAAAGCTAGTTTTATTTGATATGAAACCCTTTACCATTCGGCACTTGTTTTAAATGCACCTCTTGCCTCTCTGAGCTAGTGTACAGTAGTGTGCTAGTGTACTTACAACTCTCCGAAGTTAGTACATTAATTTTTTAATTTAATTTATCTTTAATTAACCAGGAAAGCCGGAACGACATCTAATTAACCGTAAACGTAAAACAAGTTTATGAAAGAACATAGTTTTTAAAAGCAGAGTGCTCTTTAGAACTATTCAGGATTAAATGAAATATAATTTATGAATTACCCAAGTCAAACAGAAATAAAAAAAGAGGAGCGGGTTCCTGCATACTGTTAACACAGCTTCAAAAATAAACAACTAAACATTTTGTTTGCATAATTTTTCATATTCGAAATCGGAGCATTTGTTTGGGACTTACAATGCCACAAGCAGACAGACTAACTGAGACACACATACTGAATCCCCCCTCTATATTTCCTTTAGGACTTAGAAAGCAAGGTTCACAATTTAGTATTCGCATTCTTGAAACTTTCAGAACTCAACTTAAACTAAAAACTAAAACAAACGGTTCTGTTAAGGTACTCGCTTCAAAGTCTTGCGGTAACTCTCCAGTTATTTTAAACTGTAATGCGTTTGAGGAAGAAATGCTTTGAGTATAAAAAAAAGCTGCGAAGTTTTAAGTCTAACGTTCTTTTTCTTTTAACTGTTATGTGCCAGTTTCCCGTCCATAGTTTAGTGACGAAAGTTTTTATTTTTGGAACAAGATTATTTCGTTTTTTTCTTAATTGAGAGTAATTTCATGACACGTAAGTGGTTCTTATTCCTGTATAAATCATATGGATATAAAAAGTATTCTAAGTGTTAATCCATATTTTTATCCGTAGTTTTTTTTTTTTTTTTTGAAATCCATTAAGCAGTTTTTGCGTGATGGAGAACCAAACATGAGATCCTCAAAAAGTTTTACTTTTTATTATAATTAGCTGGAATTGCTTACCTCAAAGGTTTAATAAACACCTTAGTTCTGAATATTTTTATACTTCATTTTCCGAAGACCAAAGAAAGGGATTATGGAAAAGCAATGTTATATTTATTACAAAACCTATACACATAGTAGATAATAGCTGCGGGCGAAACGTAGTTTACGTTGCCGATAACGTATTCCCCAAAAATGTTTTGTAAAGAAACGATATATTATAATCTTTTTTTTCTTGCTTTTCATGCTTTGAGGCGTTTGGTTTTGTTATAATGTTTGAAATTTCTGCTTAGATACATAGCTTCCTATCAACACAAACTATTTGTCAAGACAGATTTTTGGATAATTGGCAAGAAAGCAACATTACAATTAATTCAAGAATTTTGAATGAAGAACATTTTCTTAAGTTCTTTTCTGTTCTTTGGTTTTCTTATTGTAAACATCAATATTCAAAGATTTCATATTTTTTTCATATATTAAGTAAAAAACAAAACATATTAATATATTGATGTTGAACTATATTATTAGAAATTATAGAGCTCTATAACATAGCTATCAATTTTACTATATACCCCTATTATTTAAAAAACGCCATGGAAAAAAAGTCGGTACTTAAACCGCTTTGAGTTAAAAGACGATAGGAATAAAGGCTGCCCAATGACACGAATGAAGACAAATGACGTCATAACAAGAAAAAAAACACAATAAGGAAAGTCACAAGTTTGTGAATAAACGTCCAAGTAATAATAAAGTAACTTGTCGAAGTTTACCAATAAATAAACTGGATTAGTCAATATTAGTTAGCGTAGCCTGGTGATCTGTAACTCAGGTTTTACCTATCACAGACACCAGTCTCTATTTAAGGACCTAATTACTAACTGTACAATATTATGTGATGATGAGAAAATAAACATTTTTGTTATTATTATTATTAACGGTATATTATTAAACATGTTTTGATTGTTTAACCTTCCTTTTTTTTTCATCGTTTGACGAGAGGTAGATTAGCTGAAACACTGCAGAGCTAGAGTAGCAGGTAGATAGATAAAGCCAGAACAAAAGAGTAGATGACTTTGCTGATTAATTTCAAATAATTTTCTTACATTAATTAGCTAACAAAGTTAAATAAGGGACAATAATTTTTAGGTAAAACATTTTGCGAATATCGCACGATTTGTTTATTAGTTATTTATTTGGACAAACAAAACCAAAAAAACTACATAACTGGTACATTTACAACCCAATGCGATAGCTAGGTATGCTATTAAATACTAGCAATAACTAAAATCCTTCTGTATAATACTTTTCCGTCAGCTTTCTTTTTGTGTATTCCCTTTAACCAAAACCTACCAGCACGGTACTCAGGTGTTTTCAAATTTGAGCAAATGCAACTCCTCTACGGCAAAGCAATCGCTGCATGAAACTTTCACCGCCTTCGTTTTGGGCAGAACATCTGCGATGCTATTTCTCTTGAAATAGATTTGACATATAACAGGAAATCTCGATTTTGTAGCTATATTTTAGGGGAGAAATAAATATTGCTATATAATTTATTGTATATAGATGAATAAAACAAGCATTTTCTGTACTTGGTATTTTCGCATAAAAGTCTGTTTCGTTATATTTAATAACTAGACATATTTTGTAAAAAGTTATTCAAATTAAGCTGTTACACATAGATTGTTCCAGCATTATTTTACATAATTTGTATCTATATTCCATTTATTTATTATATATATTCATTCTTAAACGTTAGTTTACTTTTTCTACTTATTCACGTACGTTCTCAAAACCTAGTCTTCTCTCATAACTAAATCTAGATTATGATTTAACTGAGTATAAATATTAAATACCAAGACAGGTAACATATTATATTCCACAAAAACTGCGAACAAAACAGCTAATTAAAATTACTTTGAAGCGGCGCGGTAACAGGTGAACTAATTCCGTAATAACAATGATATTGGCTAATGCGGTATGACATCACAACCGGCAGTGCGACATAAGAATAATATTTGTAAAAGTCTCCGGTTAATTTAGTAATGGCTGAGTACTAGCGCGAACAGAGTTTTAATAATTGTTGAGTTTAATTTTAATGTAAAGTAAAATTAAAATTAAGTATTTATTATATCAGAAAAATGATTTTCTTAGTAAACATTTGTACCTTTGTGGAAATATGTGACAGTTTCTCATTACAGACTTTTATCTTTTGTTTCGTAAGATTTGAAATTCTTCCTACCTGGCTATGAGATTGAGTAGTCAAATGTTTCATCGCACATCATCTCCATCATCTTCCGAGTTTTTTCCCAACTATGTTGGGGTCGGCTACCAGTCTTACCGGATTCAGCTGAATACCGTATTTTACATGGAGCGACTGCCTATCTGACCTCCACAACTCATTTTACTGGGAAACAAAGTATCCCATAGTAAGACTGGTTGTCAGAATTGACTTAACGACTGCCAAAGATCTATGTATGACAGCCGGGACCTACTGTTTAACGTGCTTTCCGAAACACGGAACGGGTTTCATCGCGCACTCAAGTAAAATATAATATTTAAGTACGACATAATAACATTATCATTAAAAAGACGAAACGTGATTTATTTTAATAGTCTCAAACCGCGATCATCGTCCCTCATAAGACAATTACAATTTACACGTAAGCTGTGTGCACGTAAGTTGTCAGCGTTCAATGCTCAAGTACCAAATTTTATTATAATCCAATGAGACGTCATGACATGATTGAATATTAAATCTTGTGAAGCGCCAAATAATATTTGGGCCAAGAACGTAAACAATTATCTTTAAGAAGCTCAACTTGCAAATAAATCACAAAACAGATCGTCATTAAAACTGACCATAGTATTTTGTTACCTATCAAATGTCCCACAGCTGGGAAAAGGTCAACTCAATTAATTGGAAGCTTTTCTTTCCTTGGTCTTTTCCGAAAATAAAAAATGTAATATAGCAAGTGATATCGCCAAACAGAATACACAAAAACATTTTCCTAAAATCAAAAAATAAAACACTAATATAAATATGTTTGTTCGTTTAAAATAAAAATTCGATGGATTAAGATTTTTATTTCTCGTCTCCAAAATTCCTGCTTCCTACACATTATACAAAAACATTTCAAAACAATTTTGTCACTGATTATCCTCATAACACGCATTTATTAATCAAATTATGCGTCGGTCGTTCGTGTTATTTTCCATAATATTTACCTTCGTTGTGTTCAGTGTACTTATAATTATAGGAGAATGATGGTAACATGTAGTTTAGTAATATACTTAATTAAGTAGTCTTGTTTTTTATGGTTTCAGTGGCGTGTTGTCTGTTTTATGGCAAGGAACAGAGAACTTTTTTTGTATTAGTATTGTAACAGCTGTTATTTGAAAACCTTCTAGACGTAATTTCAATTTTACTGTTTATTCCTTGAATAAAATTCAACAGGTTAATTACTTTCTTAGTGGATTATTCGTGATTAATTAGGTAAAAGGCTAAGTAAAACGGATATTTTATTATTCAAACTACTACTACTAGGTGACTACAAATTTAAAAATTACAGCCCATATGGCACAATGTCAAAATGATGATATATTAACTTCTAAACTATGGCGCTGCATGTTTATAGTAATATAATTCACGGGAATAAGCGCGTACATGCATAAATACTAGCAGACTAGTCTGCTTGCGACCACGGCGGGTCTAACCCGGTCGAAACGTCAAGCCCAAAAAAGGTATTTATGCATGTACGCGCTTATTCCCGTGAATTATATCACTATGATGATATAATATATCTTTCCTAGAAAATAAAAGATAACTTTCACTTACTTACTTTTATCGCAATATTTTATAGATAATCCCTTAACACCAGCAGTTCACGCTTCCAAAACTGTCAATTCTAGCGTGCTAAATTAAATAAATTTATTCTCCAGGGATGTTGAAGGTGAGAGCGGTAATATTAGGGTAGTGAAAATTTGACCTAAAATAATATTTAGGTATAATACTCAAGAGGTTTCTGGGAAGGGATCGTGATATTCTATTGATATAATCATTATCTATTTTGATTCAAATTATATTAGATATTTACAAGAATTAAAGATTTGTTTAATTCAAATAGTGTAGTGCGTGTGAAATGTGTATTTAAGTGGAAATGTTTGAAAATGGTAAATGAGGTATTTTTTATAGTAATAGCCTCTAAAATAATTTTGCTTTAGTTTCGATACTGTATATGCTATGCTAATAAGGTTGCTTTAGTATAAATATGTTTATAATTACTGATATCAAATATGGTGAAGCACATGTTAAATACCCAAAATATTATGTATTCTAATTCCTATGTTTTGACCATGACCATACAAGTAAATATAGGATGAAAAAAAGTATGTCACGATTTAAAAATCAGGTTTCTAATTTATTTATTTATGTTCTAATGATCACCTTCCGTGCAATTGTTAACTAAGAGATCTATACATGACTACACGTCTAAGTTATGACTACCTTAAACTCTGCTAAAATATTGCATAATATGAATACTTCCTTACGGCTTGCATATTTTGCAAGTTTAACACGGCCGTATTATCTTATCTTGCGAGCGATATCATAAGCTCTATTACATACGATATTCCGTTCCAAACTCTATATTTAATCGTTCATGCTCTATTTATAAGCACTACTGGATCAATTTGTATGATAAACGGTTATAAACGGGAGAATATACACAAGGTCAATGAACAGAACAAACAATATTGTGTACGTATAGTTGTTAGGCAGACTGAAAATTTGTTTCAAATTACTTCATTCTTACGGAAATGTTTATATCATTTTATGATGTTTCTTGATGCGTCTTTAAGAAATATTATATCGTAAGATATACTTTTTATAATTTTCTGTATCGTTGATTTTTACAAGAGATTCATATTTTTAACAAATATAAAGTATGTTGTTATTTAGCGAATGACTTAAAATTTTATTAACAGAAGTTAATTTTAATTTTAAAATAAGTTTAAAAACGCAGGAGCTCGTGAGTGTGAGTGGGAAGTGTGGAGTGAGGGGCTCGTGGCTAAGTGTAAGCCGTACGGTTTGACCGATAATACAGGTTAAGCCGCGCTCGCTGCGGTTGGTCCGTGGATGGGTGACTATTTATAACATACCGAAACCCCTCCGGGTTTCGGAAAGCACGTTAAACAGTAGGTCCCGGCTGTCATACATAGATCTTTGGCAGTCGTTAAGTCAATTCTGACAACCAGTCTTACTATGGGATACTGTGTTTCCCTGTAAAATGGGTTGTGGAGGTCAGATTCGGAGGCAGTCGCTCCATCTAAAATACGGTATTCAGCTGAATCCGGTAAGACTGGTAGCCGACCCCAACATAGTTGGGAAAAAGGCTCGGGAGATGATGAAGTTTAAAAACGCACTATCCTAGTATTTACAAAAACTGTAAAGCATACATCACTGCACCATTTCACATTTCAAACTGTCACCTAACATCAATAAAGTAAGCAATAAACCAACCATTTGTCTCGATTAATTTATTTTTATTAACTTCTGTATGCGACGATCAAAATTGAGATCGAAAGCCACTACACTGCATAGTGCATAGGCTGTGTAAATTACAAAACAATGCACCTATAGACTTCCGTACGTCATAGGGAACAATTTGATATTCAAAGCCGCTTTATTTTCAAGTATTAAGTGGATTTTTGCAGTAAATGTGTTCAAACATAATATCCTTCTTGCGATACCAGTTTATAATTTTGGTTCGTGAAAATATCTGCAACGAAAGCATAAAGATTTCATTCTTAGAGGTCATTTGCGTAAAAATTTGGGAAAAACTCATCTAAACATATTATTATAGTTAGTAGGCTAATTGTACTAGGTTACACAAAACTCACGCTGCCACGTATAACAATAACAATATTATTATATTATCCAAACAGCAAGGTCTATACGAAACTGACCGAAAAGATTCGTCGTTAGACTTTCTACAAAATACTGAATTTAAGAATTGGGGTATGTCAACCAATGATATATTACCTACTGTGACTTACAGATACTCATATGCTCAGGAATCATATTAGTATATCTACTTCATTATCTACAAATATCCACCCGCTTTTATCAAACACACCTAACAATATTCCATCTCGTGACCTACATGCATACCTTACCTACCCATCCTTTCTAAAGCGAAACAATCAGGCACGTACCTTAGGAATCTATTTACTTTTATAGCACATGATCGTCATGTGTTTCGAAGGGAATACGTATATTATGGGTAATGTAATACAGCCTATCATCTGCGTCGTAAACCTGAGTGAGAGCGTGACAAGTTTGATATAGGAACGATCGTATTTTGTTTTTGTGATGCTTTCAAGTTTTAAATGATGATTTGATTATGAGATGGTTAAGCGTATAACTACTACTAAAGAAAGGTACTTTTTGGACCTCTTTAATAAATAATAAATAAATAAATGCGGACAACATCACATACATTGCTCTGAACCCAAAGTAAGTAGCTAAAGCACTTGTGTTATGGAATTCAGTAGCAACGAAGGTACCACAAACACCCAGACCCGAGGCAATGTAGATAATTTTGGGTTTCTACATTGACCCGTCCGGGGATCGAACCCGGGACCTCAGAGCTAGCGACACCTTGAAACCGGTGCGTACGCCACTCGACCACGGAGGTCGTCAAACTCTTTGGAGAGTTAGATCTTACAATAAATAAAATTATTAATTAAAAAAAAAATAAGTCTTATTTCTTGCTTTCCTATATAAAAGTAAACCTGCAACTTTTTTCCGTCTACGTTTTTATTAATCACACCGTATCACAATAATATTTAAAGCAAAAAACTAAGTTTTTCTTTCTTTAAAACCGTTGCCAAACAATAAATTCTAAACCATAAGTTTTATATTTATATCTTACGTACCTATACTCTACAGAAATATAACAAAACAATACAATACACAATCAACATACATCTCTACACATAACCCAACATTAAACTTTCTAATTATTCTCGAAAAGTCTAAAGTTACAGCATCTTCCGATGAATCGAACTCATTCCATTGTCGCTTACCAGTTTTCAGGGCGTGCCTTCCATCAATCACTGCGTGCCAATTTGCTGTGTCAGCGAAACCGGAGCTTCGCAAGTAAGTTTTGAAGTTATTTTTTAAAGGAAAACATATCGTCTTGCGTCATTGATGTTGATAAAGGATGAGCAAAGGAATAAATACTTTTTGCAATATTTAGACTTGGTTCAGTTTGAACGAAATCGACCACTGCGTGTATAGAGTAAATGTCTTGGCGCCTTTGCACCGAATATTTTTTGCACTGTTAAAAAAATTACGCAGATACCTAGCGGGAATACTAAATACATAAATATAATCGCGCCTCTTTACTTTGTAGGGATAGGCAGAAACCACTTCTTTCCACTTGCTACGATCCTTACTCACTTGTTTTGCTTCATCCATAATCGAGCTAAATATAATAGATAATTAAGTACATAATTAGATTACATGAGATCTTTTTACTCACAAAAGTTATACGCTTTGAAATCAGCCTGTCACATAGTTTCTTACTACCTGTTTTAATTCTGGTGACATGCAATTAAATGCAATGTAAATATATCCAGTTTCGATATTCAGTTAGCGTTCCCTGCCAGTTTCCACGCGATCATACCCTTTTGTGTTCGTATAAAACATATCAAGAAACCTAAAATACTTGAACAATACTACAGTTTCTTTTTATACAATTCTGTTGCTGGAAAGGACACCTAACTCACTCCACGTGTATTCATACCAAAAGATATTACCTCATATTGTGCTTAGTAACGAGAAGGTTTGAAACATAATACTACATTATAACTGATACAGCCTTTCTTATGCCTGAAACACAAACACTGAATATTATTCATGCGTGTCTAATATGTTTCAGTAAGGTTTCCATTTGGGTAAAGTAGGCATAGACTAAATGTGTCCACCTTTTTGCTTTTGACCTTTGTCTTTGAATAGTTAAAGGCTGAGGATATTATTTGATAATACATAATCTCCAATATAAAAATGAATCCCTATTTCCCTTGGTCACGGCATCACGCGTGAACGGCTCGACCGATTTCGCTAATTATTTTTTTTCGTGTTTGTTATTGTCAGGAAAAGGTTCTTATTGAAGAAAAAGTTTGCGAAATTGCGCTGAAAATTAGGAAATTGAAGAATACTCAACCACCAAATTAAGTAATCCTGACTTTTGTTACGATAGTGATTTGTTGGATTCATCTCCACCCCTAATAATACAAAGGCACCGGGAACCTGACCTAGGTATTCACGCGGGTGAAACCGCGGGGCACAGCTAGTACATAATATTAATAGCAACGAATAGGTGTACGGGTTATATGTGATTTTGGGAAAATAATCTTTATTGGTCTTTTAATAAAGTCGATATTGTGTTTTTGGTGTGTGGCCTTGTACCTAACTACTTGTGGAAAAATAAATTTATTAATTTAGTCTATTTCAGTGTAGCTTAAATAAAATGATAAATTTAATATTTTTGCAAAGTTATAATTATTTACTTACAGTTATTTACACATGACATTAACGTAGGATTTGTGTGGATAATTCTCATGTATGTAAAACATTGTTAAAAAAATTAGTTTAATCCAGCAACTATTCTATCGCAATTACTTTGGCTAGCCATTACTGAATAAAACTACTTTCTTTTAGAGCATTAAACTTAGCACTTTCTAGTGCTGCAGTAACTAAAGAAACTTAAACTCTCAATCCAAAGAGATTCTTATTGTCAAAGATAAAGAAATTACAAAGTGACAAGAGAAATTGCTAATACTTTCTATCCACAAATAGCAGAAAACAATAGTAGTTTCATCAAAAAGTATTTACAGTTAATTTCAAATAAGCCCCGACAATCACAGTGCAAAGTCCTTTACTCAACAAACTAGAACGTTCTAGAACATTTTCTCATATTTCTACATCAAGTGATGCAATTCACTGCTCTTAGGAAAAATGATATAACTTTATTACCTCAGAATCACAAACAAGAATATACCCTATCTCGACATGATAGAGTTTATTTTCCAGTGACAGGCTTGTCCAGTTACAGTGTTTTTAAGAATTCTTCATCTCGCTAGTTACAATTTGTATTGTCACATCGAACGGAAACCTTTTGCAGAGGACGCGCGAATTTGAAACTTATTGCAAGAGTAATTAAGTAGTTTTTTATATGAATTTCGTTTCCCGAAGAGCTCTAGTGGTTTGGAGCAAAAATTACACGCCGCGTCATACAGATTCACATTTGATTTTTCTTTAACTTTTACTTCCTCGGAATCTTTTCTTTATCGATAAAAATATTGTTATATTTATTTAGGTTTTTTGTATGGGACAAAACATAAACATGTTAAAATCTTCAAGTAGAATTTAAATATAGGAAAACTATGTTGAGGCTAACTTTGTAATTCTGGAAATTATTAATCTTTACACGTCAAAATGTACCTATTTGTTTTTGTAATTGCTTTAAAATGAAATAAACAAAATTGGTTTCAAACAAACAAACTACACATAAACTTTAAATACCAATTCTCAGCTCTCCAACAAAGAGCTAAAGAGTCGAAAAGTCGAGATTTCTCAAACAGAATCTTCACAAACATACGAATAGCTATCCCAATCACAATCAGAAGTATCTAAATAGAACTCAATATCACCGAACTTGGTTCGACATGATTGCAAGTTCGACAGTTTCCGATTCACTCAGACAGTTGGAGAGGCGAACTTCCTAATATATATGTATGTGCAGCCGTTAGTGGTATCCTTAGCTTTAATACAAAGAAACGATGAATTAGAAACTGGTTCGAATTCTGTGCAAACTTGGTTGAGATGGAGTAACTGGTTATTTAGCTGTCTCGAAGCCAGAATGCAGTCCATACTTGGTATACACAGTAATAATGAAACGAATAGGGTACCTCCTTGTTGACAGTGAATAAGTCATGTAGAAGGAAGTGCGTTTTTCAAATACATGTAATTAAAGCTACTTCGGGATAATTTTATTAATGCCAGATAATTTTATCCGAGGAATCATTTTTGACAGTTCTTCAATACAAAATCTGTCAGACGTGCCTTTTATCCACCGAATAAAAAATATCATTCGTTTGCAAAATTAGCCCTGAGACACAATTATCACAAGACTCAGCCAGTCAAAATGCAATAAGCCAATCTTATTACCCTCCAAAGGCTCAAAAGGTCCTAATAATCTCCAAATTCCTCCAAAATCATCCCTTATTTACAGCAGTTCAAACCAATACGTCTACCGGACCATTTCGTCCCTCCCTTGATTAAACATTCACGTCACTTCGAGATTATTACCGGTACGATAGGCTTTAACAATGATACGTGTAGGCGTCAAGTATCGTCGGCCGCCATTGTTTTCCAGATCCAATAAACACAGATTGATGGACCTTCCATAGGTGAGGCAGCATAATTTGGTTCATTATTATGGGTATTGATTTTGCATGTTATTTGGGGATCGAAACTGTACTTGTTGATTTTATGTATTAGCAAGGACAGTCTCAAATATTTAGATATTTTTTAGTGACTTATCTTCATTATAATAATTTTTCTCCCCAGTCAACTCTTCAATTCTCATTGCCTGATGAGCCTTGGCCACACGTGTTTTTTTTTTGATGCTACTGAATAATAGCATTCTAGACGAAACCATATAGTATTTTGTTGGATAATTGCTCGTATAACTTAGTATTTTCTGAAGAGAACTGCATTATCTAATACCACTCTTTCAATACTGAAAGACGACTTCACAAGTCTTATTTACCAAAAAGCCTCGCCATATACTAGTCATATTTCACAGTCAAATTTGTGACGATATATTGGTACTAACTCTGACATATCGCAAAAGCGAACCAGGAAAACTTCTACCACCATTTAACATCAAATTCTAAAATATGAAGAACTTTCTATATTTTTAAGCCAAACCGAATTTATCCGGTTGCCTCCAAATTATTCATACAAGTCATAGTTTTAGCACGCCAGCGAAGTATTTCCGATGTTTTTGGCACAACGTTTTGGCTTGAATTTCTGGTTGACGCGGGTAGCAACCGTTTTCAGTAGTCATTGGGCGAAATGCTGGACCCTAGTGTATATTTTATGGGTAGTCAATGTACGTAAAATATAAAAGTTTAGTATTTTTAAACTGATGTTCTGAGTTTCTGATGTATGTGTATTGCTTTGAAAACAAAGAACAAATAACAAAAATGATATGGCCCATCCGGATCTGCCTAGCCTTTTTTCCAAGGGCTGTTGGGGTCGGCTACCAGTCTTACCGGATTCAGCTGAATACCATATTATTATTTTACATGGAGCGACTGCCTATCTGATCCGTCATCGATGTCCATTTTTTTAATATTATAAAATTTCAATTAAAAAAAAAATCCGTTGTCAAGTTTCAGTTATTTTACAGTCAAGCATAAACCTTAACTTTACAATATTTTATTGGTGAAGTGTACCTTCCATTCATCCAATAAAAAAAAGTCAGTATAGAAATAGGCTACAAATCAGGGATATGGAAATAGGCTAACAGAAACACCTGTATATCGAATGATACTGGAGCTAAATAAAATCGGGATTTCATTTCATTTGTCAGTCCGAACATTCGGTTTCGTAATTTCAGAGTAGACCCCCAGATTAAATAACAAAATAGAATCGGGATATTCTCCGATATTGGAAACATCTGGTAATACCAGTTTCGATGTATTTTTGTTGCTCTAATGCAGTTTTGGCAGGCCAGGCCGCCGCTGACGGCTCCTAGTCCATTTTGACGCCCTCCACATATTTGCATGTGGCGTGATAAAAGCTGACCCGAATTTTGCATTTTGCTTTCAATTTTAATATTTTCTTTTGTGTTTTCTTTATGACTGTATTCTCCCTAGAATTCATTGATACAAACAATAATAAAGTACCTATTATTCAAAAGATTTTTAGAACATTTTAATTGAGTCACTCTCTCTACTTAAAGCATAAACACATAAATGATATTTTTTTTCTAATTTCCCAAATACTTTTAATCCCTAATCCAAACACCTCGGAAATTGAATATTTTCTCTCCTTTTTTTGAGCCCCATGAAAAATATACTAAATTAAAAAAAAAGGTTAATAATGACGTTAAGCTTAATCCCACCAAAATATTAAGCAAGGAAACAAGCAATTTATATTCCTCATTAAATCTTAAAGAACCTTTACTGAGAAACTTGGAGGCTTTAAGCCCAAATACATAAGGAAACTTCGATTTAATTAAAAGTACACAATATGTTACAAGTTCCTTCCAAAAAGTGTTAGGGTTGTCCCAATTACGGTACCTTTATTACTCCTCGATTTACGGAGCTTTTTATGACAGCCCTAATTAAGAAACATCTTTTTGTAAGGGGTAGGACTCACCGGACTTTTATATTTAGTGTATATTGCTTTAAGGTTTTGGTCGTTTTATTTTTGGTATTGTTTGAAATTAAACACTTATTACGTTTACACTATATTATACTTACGTTAGTACACTATATTATTACTTTATGTGAATACAAAAATATGTTGGTACACTTTGTGAGTACATTATGCCAGTACGATATGTAAGTGCAGTATGTTAGCACAATATATTTGTGTTAAATACAGGGTGTTAAGAAACCCCTGTCCGACCCGAAAGGGTGATATAGGGTTCACAATCACATGCCCAAATAAAATATCAAATTTGGAAAATTCATTCACAAAAACTACAACACCAATTTCGTCGGTATTTTTAGGGGTCTTTTGTTTGGTAATTAGGTAGCATCTGTGAAAAATTAGGTTATAATTTTTTTTTTCCCCTTTTTTTTCCACATTTTTGTAATCAGATATCGATTACAACTCAAATTCAGAAATCGACAACACCTTCACGGGTCGGACAGGGGTTTCTTAACACCCTGTATATTAGGCCTGCATAGCTTTTCCGTTCTAATTTATCTGCGTCTGACCTATTCGGTTTGATATTGATTGATGAACCCGATTTAAATATTCACTGTTAAAATAAATGCATAATTCTATTTGATTTTTTCAATGACATAGAGTAACAAGAAAACAACTATTATAATAAAAACCTGTATAGCACAAACATTAACTTTTCTAATCGTACAGTAATATAACATCTAAGTTGACCAGTTTAGTCAACACTGACACTACAAGGGAGATTAGTAACTACACCCTACACAACATAATCTTAACTAACTAATAAACAAGTATAAAAACAACAATGGCGACGAGCCAAACTATATCCGTTGTACACCCGCCCTTACGTAACTGTCATTACACGACTGTTTGCGCGCCTTTGACTTGACAAAGTTCTTTGTGCCTTTGTAAGAAAAACAATGTGATAGGCCCCTAGGAGTATGAATGAGATCAACTATAGCAAAGGTCGATACATAATAAAAACAAGAAATAACCAAAATCGACTTTAATGCTTGCACCTACTTCATAGGTCGCTAAAAAAATACTCAAAATCAAGAAGTATTTCTTTCAAATAAGCCTTTTCAGGTACTTTTGAAACGTTAATGACTCTAGTTGCGCGCAATTACTAAAAGAGTACAGTCACGAGCAAAAGTATGTATAAACATAGCGATATTGTAAAACAAATTTAGCGCGACTTTTATATGGAAACTCAAAAAGAAAAACATGTATAATATTAAGGAACTATTTTCAATAATTTCTTTATAACGTGTTGTACAATATCAATCTAAAATTGAAGTAAACATTAATAAAAAATTGGAGAGTGTTGTATACACTCTCCAATTTTTG
Organism: Autographa pulchrina; assembly: GCA_905475315.1. Lineage (NCBI taxonomy): Eukaryota > Metazoa > Arthropoda > Insecta > Lepidoptera > Noctuidae > Autographa > Autographa pulchrina. Next base: position 4,704,370 of record FR997775.1, read on the forward strand.
TTTAATTTTTAATTATTTAAGGTCGTGACTGTTCCTACAAATTACATTTCTGTTTTCTTTATATGATACAAAATTTCTCACAAGTAGGCTCATGATAGCATCATAAATATGCAAGCTTATGGCCTGATAATAAGAATAATAAAACAAATAAACATAAATAAATTACAAACAAAGGCAAATGCCTCTACCTACTACCAAAGTTGAAAGCCTAGACGCGTCAACAGTTTAGAGGCCATCAGTGGCTGCGTACGTCCTTTTCTATAGCTCGAAAACTGGGCGATGTTCATCTATTTCATACTCATCGCTTAGGTATTTATAAATATGAACAAGCGACAATTGGGTCGATGTGACAATTATTTCTCTTGTTTAACACCAATAAGGCGAAGAGGCTCAACAAAGCAGTTTTTGCTCCGGAATATACAAGTCTTACAAACGATTGTTATACCCACAATTTGTATTGTTATACTTATTTGGAGATGTGACCAATTTATTACTGTTACGATATAATCAATTGATACTTATTGTTACTGTATAATGTGTGACAAGAATTGAAGTTGTAAACTCAAGGTTATATTTTTATAGTGATCTTGATCGTGTTTTGTTTTTTATTACTGTATTTATACCCGACTGAGCCGAAGCCGAAAAATAAAGGTTATGTGTTTAACCTTTATGTATGTATTTTAAGTTTGCAGTCATCTTATAGTTAGTTGCATTATAACATAACATAACATACCATCACACCTGTATCCCCGAAGGGTTAGGCAGACGTGTACCAATGTACACCCACAGTTCGCCGGTATGTTTAGGTCCCATGTAATAGGGGGCGAGCCTATTGCCACTAACCGGGCACAAATCCAAACTCCGACCTGCTACTGAGAATTTCATAGAAAAACCCAATAACACCTTGGTCGACTTGGGAATCGAACCCAAGACCTCTAGCGTAGCAGTCACGCTTAGAACCACTAGGCCAACGAGGCAGTGCATTATACGACGCTATCTTTTAAATAGAATCACTTGGCTGCAAACCAGATTGTTGTTGGTAATTTATCGATAAATAATTTCCGTTTCTGGATTTTCATCTTTGAAAAATCTTAGATAGATATATAAGTATTTTGTTTTAGAATTCATGTCAATCATATCCTCCTTTTTAACTACAGACTCACAATACAAGCCCCTTTACAATTACCAATATTCAAATAAAGACATACATCGTTACTTTAATTCAATGATTTTATTCAGAATCGGTATTACATCTTTACTTTATTCAAAACGAGTCCCATTGCGCAATAAAAGTCTTTCAACTGCGCCAATTATTCGGAATGATTCGTTCATTTAAAATGTAAAACGATAACGCACGAATATCATTTATATCCTTGTTATATCGTTTACAATTTGTAATGTACGTAAGTTTATTTCCCCTGAATTTCCTGAAAGGTAACTTCTGCCTACCTGCTAGAAAGTTTGCATCAAGCATCATGCTTCACATAGTTCGTTATTTAGGTAATTGATTTTAAAATAAATTATAACTATAATTTGCTACTAAAATCTCAGTTCGATCTAAATTCCTCAATATATATAACAAGTAACAATCTTCTTTTCACATTCTCGCACTACTAAGTGACGCTTTCGGACCTCAATTATGTGATGAACTAAATGATGTACTAAACTTTTATAAAAAAGATTACAGGCACAATATAATACTTAACAATTTACGAGGATCAAAACTGCACGTTATTGTACTTAAAATCGCCAAAAACAAAATATTTAACAATTTTCTCTCCACCACCTTGTACAAATTATATTTTCTCATGAACACGAGCCGTTAGAAAGCTAAAAAAAAAAAACAATTTAGCGAGAACAGTAGGGTTGCCAAAAAATCTGCATGTTACGTTATGTAATCCAAATACATAGTTACACGAACAATAGACGTTTGGAAACGCGCCAGAATAGGGTTGCCTAGTTTGGGGTTTCTATGAAGATCTCAATAAGGTATTGCAGTGATTGGACGCTATATTATACCATAGGTAAATTAATATTGATAGACAGGATATCAGGAATATGGATAGGATATTTAGGTACTTACTATACTTCTAAGTTAAAAAAGATATTATAAAATAACTGTCATACATAGATCTTTGGCAGTCGTTAAGTCAATTCTGACAACCAGTCTTACTTGGGATACTGTGTTCCCCAGTAAAATGGGTTGTGGAGGTCAGGTAGGCAGTCGCTCCATGTAAAATACGGTATTCAGCTGAATCCGGTAAGACTGGTAGCCGACCCCAACATAGTTGGGAAAAGGCTCGGGAGATGATGATGATAATGATTATTATGCTAACTTTTAAACTATCGCGCTGCATGTTTACAGTAATATGATTTACAGGTATTAGCGCAAGACATTTATAAATACCTTTCAGGGCTCCACGTTTCGACTACGGCCGTTGAAACTATATCAAAGATTATATGTATAACATGTCCAAATGTTTTTGCTGTGCCCGACAGGATCCACACAGGTTGGGTGTTTATAACTACTATTTTTAAGAAGTCAAATTATACATACATATATATAATCACGCCTTTTTTCCTTGTAGGGGTAGGCACTTTCAACGATCCTTACATACTTGTATACTTTATGGAATGCAATAAACTTATCGAGTATTGCTTGTTTAGCTAAGAAAGGTTATCTTTCAAAAAAATATATATAATTAGAATCGATAAAGCAAAGTATATCTAGAATCAAACTGCCAAACATTTATCGTCAATCTCTCTATCGAACACATGCCAATAATAAAGTTTTGATGTCGGGCACATCTGACGATAAAAGTTCAGTGGATGAACCTGTCAAACTACACCACACATGTACGTTTTGACATGAAGGTTTTTATTATTACAAACTGTGTTATGCAGGTGTAACATAACCCTAATTGTCTTGAAACATGGCTCCAATATATGTATTCAACAATGCCTTCACTACCGAATAGGGCCTAAAAACTCTTCCGACTTTTGGAACGACACCAGCTGTCTGGTGTCTATTTCTATTTGGTTTTTGCTGGATATATTGCAAACGGAGCCAATAAACTGCTTCATTTCAATATTTGGCTAGAAATTGTCTCCACAATTTCTTATGTTTTGCAAAAACTGAGTAATAACTGGTAATCAAAATTGTATTTTACATGCCTTGCAATAATAGTCACACTATTTTAAACTAGTTTTCTTTACATTTGATTTCAATTATGTTAACAAAAAATGGGTTTGAATTTCACCCACCCATTCTTCACTTTCTAATAAAATAACATAGGAAATTATTTAATTATTCCCAAATTTTTTGACCATAATTAATTCTATATTACATTTTGAAGCCTGTGACATCCATATCTTGATCATTAAAAAGATTATCCTACACCAATGCGTCCGCTCCAGAATTGTTATAGTTATCACCGACAGTCCCGTATCCATCTAAGGTTTATTGTATATTCAACTACCGCGAATGTTGCCATCCAATCCTAGGAATTGATACTTAGAGCTAGAATTTTGATAGGATCAACCTGTGTGACGATTTCTAAGCTATTTTAGGTTTGTTTTTATTTTAAAGTAACAAAATATATTGGACTGGCAAACAATTTCAGGTGTATAGACGGGACGTTACTTTTTTTTTTACTATTAATATCGTAGATCCAACGAATTGATCATGAACCTAATAATATAGTTTTAATTTAACATTACTGTTTTTCTATCAAACAAAAACTTTGAATTCAATATAGTTTTATAAAATGTTTTTTACTCGTTTTTTTGCGATCATTGCCGTTTGACCTTTGGCTTTTATTTCAAACATAGTTAAACCTTTGACCTTTACGGCTTAATTTTCTTATCTTTTACCTAGTATTTCGCATATACCATCAAAATATAGATAGATATTTATCAATCTTTGTTCGACAATGTTTACATTGAAGTATCCTATACTAAGCATACCTGTTTCAGGTCTATTGGTCTTGGGGAATTTTTTCCGATTGTCCTTTAAAAAACAATTAAAAACTAATTACAAAGAACTAAACTTTAAAATTAAATTTCTAAAATTAAAATATTTTTTTAATTAATAAATCTCTAAAATTAAAATTAACAAACATCTAAAAAATTATCGTCATCTTTGTCAATATCGTCCTTAAATAAATAAATCCAAATATAATTGTTTCCATAACACAAAAAGCATATTAGTGATAACAGTACCGAAACAAATTTCCAATGCAGATCGGTAGCGGGTTGTTGCGGGCGGTTGCTGTTGGTTTGTATAAGCCTCGGCTTTCGTTTACAAATGTGCATACAGTATGCCCAATTTACATAGAGTATCGCTTGGCTGTTTGGCTTATTTTATACTGGATTGGAAGATTTAATTAAGTTTTTGATATAAGTCAGCTATTTGATTTAGGTATGACTACCGTAAATTAATTAACTTCTATGTTATAGCTCCTTGTAGAAACTTGGATTTTAATAGATTTTGTAGTGGTCTAGTGACATATTAAAGATGAGAATTAGGCACAACGAAAATAGGTAACTGTTAAGCTCTCACTGGACTCACATAAGTATGGTTAAGCACCCACTTGCGAAAAAACTTTGCATTTTCTAATAACTCAGAAAATAGAAGAAGACTGAATACTTTCTGTAAGAAAAAAGAGTGAATAGTTTACCATGTATGAAAAAAAGGCCGTTTTTTTCTCCAATTAGACAGTAACACGGCTTAACCTTTCACCTTTAATCTCTTTTGGATACAACGAGGCAGCAAAAAGTTACCTGAAACAATTTAAGAGACTAAAAATAAAAAACGTATAATATCAAATTTTGCTTGCTCTATAGTTTTAAACACTATTATACAGATTACACACACACTCATACACGCACACATACACACATAAATTTTGGGGTATTATGTAATTTTACATCAAAAATTATTTCTGTAGACGGTGTATTACCTTAACTAAATATAAATAAATAATAATCCAGCCTATAAGCGTCCCACTGCTGGGCACAGGCCTCTTCCCACATAGAGAAGGCACGAGCATTGATCACCACGCTTGCTCTCTGCAGATTGGCGATTTCAGATCCCAAATTTTGGAATCCAGGTTTCCTCACGATCTTTTTCGTCACGGTTTGTCAGAAGTGTCTTAGAATAATTAAGAAAGTACATATAACTTTGAAAAAGCCACATTGGTACTTGCCTGGGTTCGAACCTGCAACCTTGTGCATACAAATCCGTTCATTGAACCGCTAGGTCACCACGACATCTACTACTAAATATATATTAAGGTTAAATTTTAAAATACAGTTTAGAAAACGTAACATAATACATTGTTCCTTGCGGCTGGCATAGCGTCGGTAACTCACGGCTTAGCGAGATAAATGGTCGCTTGTCACCGTCTAAAATTACTATGGTAAACACCATTCCCTTAAGATTTATATCTAAGTTCGAAACTCATCATTCTGAAGATTTTATTTGTTGGTTTGATATCTTATCATTAAGGGTTGAGTTATAAATCTGGGTAAGGAGATAAACGCGTAGGAGCATCAATCGAAACTTTTTGGAAAGAAAGGGGTTTTTGTTACGGACTGGTTTCATAAAATTTACAGGTACATAATAATTAATATGTATAATATATAAACTAATATCAATATATAATGAGATTACCGTCCTATTTCCGGATTCCTTCGATAAGAATTAAGCCTACGTATTAATCTAGATTTTAAACGTAAATCGTTTAGTGTTGTGTCATATTTAATTATTTACAACTAGCTGTGCCCCGTGGTTTCACCCGCGTGAATACCTAGGTCCCGTTCCCGGTGCCTTTATATTATTGGGGGCGGAGATGAATCCAACAAATCACTATCGTAACAAAAGTCAGGATTACTTAATATGGTGGTTAAGTATTCTTAAATTTCCTAATTTTCCGTACAATTTTCAAATTTTTTCTTTCATAAGAACCTACTGACAATAACAAACACAACAAAAAAATAATAAGCAAAATCGGTCCAGCCATTCACGCGTGATGCCGTGACCAAGGGAAAAAGGGATTAATTTTTATATATATAAGGTAGATTAAATAACAAACATAACACTGTACAATTAAGAAATGACTAACCTTCAATAAAATTGACATCTAACTAATAGCAAAAATATTATCCAAACGTATTCTACATTTTTCATGAAAAGATTTTCCATCGAGACATAAGTAAAACGTTTACGATTCCAAAGAAGATGTCAGTAAGGTAATTGTACCGTTGTCGTCCATAATGATACCGCGAACAATAATACTGTGGCGGCAAATTTCTTTTGATAAAACACAATTACATTTTACAGCAATTTGCCTTTATTTTTTCCTCGACCCTTTTACAAACAATACGGTTCTGATCATAATGAAAGATTTAATGGGCCAATAAAATTTCGCGCGCCCATAATAGGTTATTTCACCCTACGTAGATTTGAGTTAATTGCTCTGTCGCCCAAGTTTCGTTTGTTGGTTTTTCGTCTTTTCGTGATTATGTTTTATTCGTTTTAAATCCTGATGTCTTTATTTCGTTTTCTGTTGCTTTCATATTATTTGTTTGTTTAGAAATTGCATAGTGTTAAAATAAAAGGAGTCGTATGTTACCAGTATATTTAAGTAAGCTCATGTCCTAACATAAATCTTTGCGTATTTATACCTCCATAGATATTGTGTACCTATATTATGTAAACTACCTAAGTTCAACTAAATCTTGCCGAAACTCTCATCATATTATTTAAAAAACTAAGTACATTTAATGAAAATATGTAAATAACAAAACAAACATTCCAACAAAAATGTTCACAGTACCTGTACTCAGTGGCTTTAAACCATCAAAATGTTGATGACACCTGAAGCCAAAGCCTGTGGTTGAGTAATCACCCACATAACTCAAGAGCCATTTATTCATCCCACTGCCTATTAGCATAAGAATCTAAGTGCCGCGGCTACGGAGGCGTAAAGTCGGCTTATATCTACGTTAAACAATAATGGGTAACTTTGTTATTTTAAGAATATTAAAATTTAAGGTAAAAAATATTTTAGGTCAAATATAGGATTTAATAAAGGGTCGAATATAAGTTTAACCCTGAACTTTGTAAATATCGCACGCCCTTTAAAGGTAGAGACTGGAATAAATTGGACTGGAATAATTTGGAAAGACTCGTGAGAACTAGCACTAATCTAGATTCAGATTTTTTAGGTACCTAATCCGTGGTAACCCCTTATATTTTCTGTTTAACCCACTGCTGGGCATAGGTCTCCTTTGTATATGCCATTCTATTTTATCTCTATAACAGAGATACTAAGTACCTACTTTTGTATCCGACATACTTGCTGAAAGAAAATTAATGCAAAAAACTTAGTCTGCCATTTAAATTTCTTGTTTATTTTTGAGAGAAATACAGTAAAGTAAGAAAACTTTCTGTATCTCTCAGACACTAGTGTCAACATTCCTTGTAAATGTAATTTAGTCCTATTGCTAAACGATACCTAAATAATTGAGATGGACAAAGATAAATAAATTTAATTATTTCAACTATTTAGGTTTCGTTGAATATTGAAGAAAATTAAACAACTTTAATTATTGTTAACGATATATTATTATCTAGTTTAGAAGCCGTATTAACACTTTATTTATAGTCCATACATAGTCTAAATACTGAGGGGCTCGCGGCTAAGTATAAGCCGCATGGTTTAACCGATATTTCAGGTCAAGCCGCGCTCACTGCGGTTGGTCCGTGGATGGGTAACCATTTATAAACATACCGAGACCCCTCCGTGCGTCGGAAAGCTCGTTAAGCCGTAGGTCGCGACTGTCATACGTACGTCTTTGGCAGTCGTTAAGTCATTTCTGACAACCAATCCTACTATGGGATACTGTATTACCTAGTATAATGGGTTGTGGAGGTCAGATAGGCAGTCGCTGCATGTAAAATACGATATTCAGCTGAATCCGGTAACACTGGAAGCCGACCCCAACATAGTTGGTAAAAGGCTCGGGAGATGAGATGACATAGTCTAAATATAGACCCTTCTAAATATACACGGACAAGAAACATGATACCGACATGAATTCAGCTGTAATCACTATCCTTAAACAAATTGACGATCGTGTTTTATCAGTATACGCAATCCATCTTCCTTTAGTGGAGTTTTATGACACTATCTGATGTATGGGTAGGTTTTTCTTTACTGAACACATAACATAAATATATACAAAAGCTTATAGCGAATCCAAAGACTTTTGTGTTTATTTTAAGTCTTCAATTTAATATCTTCAAAAAGTTTTGGGCATTTGAAAAGACAATCAAAAATCTTCAATGACATCTTTTTGTTCTAAACAAGAAATAAGCTCAAAATTATTGCGTCCGTGTGGCTCTGAATCTAGTTGGGCACTGTCAAATACTTATTTACTAGAATTTAAGTTATTAATTTTTAGTTTCATGTGTCACTTCCTAAATCTGGAATTTGGAATAACTGCAAAAAGTTTTCTTAGTCAACATTTTTTCAAGTCATGTGTTAGTAATTAAGTTCATAAAAGATTCCACAGCTACATACATTCATCTTAATAGTCTTAATCAAATTATCGAGCTATATTAATCTATATTGAACTCCTGATATAATATATGAGAACGTCCATCGAAATAAACAGCCATTCATAAAGCCTGAGACAAACAAAGGATATCCTACACAACTCCTTCACCCTATTACATTTGACCGCAACTCAAATGACGTCACGCCAATCGTCTGAGAATACGTCATTACCCACACCAACATAACCAAAGGACGCCCTACAACCCTTACGTGGTTGAACTTAGAGTTGAGATTTGAATTAACAGTGGTGATATTAAATTGGTAAAGAAGGTGTCATTGATGAATCTGTGCCATTTCTCATCAAGTGCCATTATGGAATACCACCAGGTTTTCGTGTGTCATTTGCGATGTACAGTGAATTACTACATGAATGTTCAGGCAGAAACATTTTAGATTTTTTTGAACCAAAATATATTGTAGGTAGCCAATATTCGCTGAACATGTTTTTAGCTGTATATCTATTACAACACGATCATTACGCACACACAGAGCAACGATATTTTTCGCAACTATACTTTGGCAAGCTCCTAAACATTAGCCCGTCTTTTGAAACTTTGAAAAACCCGACCCTTTGAAAATAACATAATTTCAATGTCCAAAATAAATGCTCATTTAAAATTCAAATTCATAAAAAAAAACACCTATAAACGGATTGCAAAGTAATATTGTTAAATCCATTGGCATTTTATCACGCTTGGTATAAGCGTGATAAAATGCCATGAAAATGCGTTCCATATTATAATTAGCATTGATCAAATTATTTCGAATCCAGTTGACAATTCGTATTTTCGTCGATGCAATTACTACGATTACCGCTTAAATTATTTCATTAATAATTTTTAAAAACAGTTGAATGCTGCATTTATTAATTGACCAGCTATGCGTGATTTCATTTGCCTTGCTTCTATCACAAGGCAAGAGTCATTTTTAAATAAAAAAATGATAATAAAAAAAATTAAAAAACACGCCTGACATGTCAAAAAAAAATTAAAAACAAGTCTAATATTTGCAGTCGGGGTCGGTTACTTGGAACAATTGTTACAGGTCCCCCGACTTTTAGTGAACAACAAAAAAACATGACACAACGCAAAAAAAAAAATCGTTCGGAACCCTTTGCAGGCGATTTCGACTCACACTTGACCATTTTTTAATGTCCACATAGCCTATGTCACTCGGGATAACTCAAAGCTTCTAATGATACCACAAACATTGAAATCGGTCAAGCCTTTTAGAAGTTATGGTGGAATAAAGAAACTCACAAACATACATACCTACATACATGAACCCTGAAAACATAACACTCCTTTTTGGGCAGTCGTGTAAAAATGGGTTGTTTCAGAGATAGCGTGTTTAACTAAAGTCTCTTTTTATTATGTCAGTAAACATTCGGGTTTTAATACAGTTAGCGATAGCAAAACAAGATATCAGCCAAAAGCTTTTTGTTAAAAATAACAATTAAAGTTTTTTTTTATTTGCAAATCCTATAGTATATGTATGTACTTGTATGTGTATGCTCAAGCCATAACGGCTGAAGTAACTTTTTTAATTTCTATACGTCTTTATCTTATTAAAAGATGACAGAAATAGATTTTTGGACATATTATACACTAGCTATGCCCCGCGGTTTCACCCGCGTGAATGACAATTCATACACTATCTTTATAAATTATAGCCTGTGTTATTCCGATATATAAGCTACATTATTGTAAAGTTTCATTAAAATCCATTCTGTAGTTTTTGCGTGAAAGAGTAACAAACATCCACACATCCATTCTCACAAACTTTCACATTTATAATATTAGTAGGACTATTCGTGTATTCAAAATTATTTGATACAAACTATTCCTGTATGTTTAAATTTGTAAGACTAACAAATAAACAAAGTTTCCAAAAAAGTCTATTATAGGGTAAGTTTTGATGAAAGTTATAACTATGTATTTAATTGTAAAGTCTACTAGTATTATAGCATCATTAACATTTAAGAGGTCATCAAATACTCCAGTAAATATAATTAACTTGTTACCTAATTACAACAAACATTTACAAAGTAAAACTGTAAATAGTCCGTAAAACCCTCATGAAATTCAAGAAACCATAAAATTACTATGTGTGGGGAAATTACACGTTGGAAGGTTAAGCAAATATTGTTAGTTACACCTTCTTAGTAATAGTGTAAGTTTGGCAGTAAAATGATTTAATGGCCATCAGGGCCGGACTCCACCAAAGACGAGCAGAGCAGAGCGGAGAAGGTTTTTATATGACCAACCAAGGTAGTTAAGACCCGGCGAAATTTGTACCGCCTAACAGTGGATTCGTATTTTTTTTTTTAATTTTTCTCTCCGTTAAAACCATCCTCGTACTTCAAGGAATATTATAAAAAAAGAATTAGCGAAGCGAAGTTCAGATGCCCTTGAGATTTTCGCTTAGCAACAGGTTCAGCGATTCATTTTGATATTCTAGATGGGAAGTCGTTATTTACATTTCGCTGTGGAGTTGGGCCTGAATAACGAAAAATAATACCATGGGACAACTCACACACAGACATCAGCTGATCCCAAACTGAGCAGAACTCCTCAACTCATATACAGCCATGTGATCCCATACTAAGCATGATCATGTTCGTCACTCAAAGAATTGTTCTGAATGTGTATCGAACTCACGACCTCCGGTATAGCAGTTAGGGTCATTAACCACTAGACCACAGGCACTCAAGTCCTATATTTAAAAAACGTCTGCCCTGTGCTCTGCTCGTCTTTGGTGGAGTCCGGCCAGTACCTATGTCTTCTATATGACCACTTAACTTTTTAATTTATGGTTGTAGAGCACCATTGAAGTTCTTGTTAGTTGGTAATAATTAGAAAGTACAAAGTTTTGTTATTGGTGTTTAATGGTTTGTGTTACAAAGGTAAAATGAAGAGTTAATGTTAACTTTAGGTACTTGAAAATAGATAATTAATTAATTTGTCAGTTGTAAATATCAGTACATTTTATGATAAATAAGAGTATCCATATATTTGAATGAACATAATAAAACGAGACAGTAAATAAGACCACTATTTCGACAATTTGCTACAAGTCAAACTTTGCACAATAGCACGAACAGTCCAATCTTACTATCACCATATTACAAGAAGAAAAATTAAGTCAAGCGAAACCTCATAAAAAAAACAACAACTTTATGTCATAGCCCAAGGCTACAATTCAGTCTTAAAGTAGAGCTTCAGTCTAAAAACTTGCCTAATGAATCAGTGGACATAAATTTCCCTTGTAATATTTCAAGACGCGGCAATTTATTATGCTTTTATATATAACTAGCGACCCGCCCCGGCTTTGCACGGTATCCGAAATTTGTCGGTTCTTCTGTACTGTAACATGTATTATAGATTCAACCTTCCCCTTGAATCACTCTATCTATTGCCGAAATCATCATTATTCACCATCCATAGCCCTTTTCCTCTCCTCCCGTCCCTAGACCAAGCTGGCCCGAGCCGGCCTAACTAGCAATAAAAATATGTCCCTAAATAATAAAAACTTAGATCCTGCCATCCCTTGTTGTTTTGCTTTATTAAGATTGTTAGCAACGCACTAAGTCGAGGCCCGAACCCCGCAGGGGGTGCCCTTAGTGGACGTTGCTGACGTAGTTAGTTTTTCCTATTGCTCTGGCTGGAGGCCTTAAGGTCCTCGCCAAAAGTCCGGTGAAGCAGTCAAAGCCTGCGCTAAGGCTAACTGCAAAGATCTCTATCAAAAAAAAAAAAAAAGCCCTTTTTTCTCCCACTGGGCTTAGGCCTCTCCTTTTCGTGCCAATGCTCTACAGTCCTGTTCCAGGCACATTCAGACTCGACCCGAGACTTTTTTACTCTGTCGTCGCCCATCTTGTTCCCGGACGACCGACGTTTCTTTTGCCTTGCCTTTTACACCATTTGCTGAAAACTGCATTCAAATCTGTTGAGGAATTTAAAAGATCTGAGCGAACAGACAGCGGAAGCGACTTCATTTTATACTATGTAAAGATTATTCAGATATTCTAAACCTAGATTTGATGCCCCAGTTTCAAGTTGGCAGGATTGCCAAATTGGGTAACAATGCTAATCGGCTATCCTACTAAATAGGGCTTTGATTGAGTGGGAAATGGGTGATAAATCGAATACGCGTGTCCTTATGTATTATTTTAATTGATTTATAATTAGAAGATATAGGTATAAAACACAATGCAAAAAGAGAAAAATAAAATGTTGTTTGAATTTATTAGTTGAACACACTTACGAAATGTAATGTAAATTACACTAATTTAATTACTACGGTTAAATTAGGTAAATATCTACAAAAATAGAGACGTTATTTACTATCTTTTGGAAGATCTATTAATAGTTAACATCTTTACTCAACAAATTAAGCTTCTTTCGTCTTGACGTAAACAGAAAAACAGGTTTTTTGAGTTCCCGTGACTTACCCATTTTTTACTTAATAAATAAAATATAGACATCACAAAGAAATTTACTGGGTACGCATTTACCTGTACAATAACAAAACTAAAACATAATAATTCGTAGCAAGTGTCAGGAAATAAGCTAGTTTAATAAACAACAGTGTTTGAAGTGACACCTTTAGTGCCAACCGGCACTAAATACTAGTACCAAAGTACACAGATTTATCTGCGGTTGAATTCGCTGCGAATATATATATAATAATGAACTTATGAGAGAGAATTTATAACTTTATGTTATAAATTTGTCTGACGACCTCCGTGGTCGAGTGGCGTACGCACCGGTTTCGAGGTGTCGCTAGCTCTGAGGTCCCGGGTTCGATCCCCGGACGGGTCAATGTAGAAACAAACTTTTCTACATCGTCTCGGGTCTGGGTGTTTGTGGTACCTTGTATCTGAATTCCATAACACAAGTGCTTTAGCAACTTACTTTGGGTTCAGAACAATGTATGTGATGTTGTCCGCATTTATTTTATTTATTTATTATTTATACGTGTTAGGTATAGTCATGCAAAGTTTTATTGTTTTATTTACCATCTATTTGTTGTGTTTTGGATATATTTTAACACTAAAATCCCGTTTTAGTGTTAAAATTCTAACAACGTTATACCGACAGACTTGAACGTCGTCTCCCGAGCCTTTTCCCAACTATGTTGGGGTCGGCTACCAGTCTTACCAGATTCGGCTGAATACCGTATTTTACATGGAGCGACTGCCTATCTGACCTCCACAACCCATTTTACTGGGAAACACAGTATCCCATAGTAAGACTGGTTGTCAGAATTGACTTAACGACTGCCAAAGATCTATGTATGACAGCCGGGACCTACTGTTTAACGTGCTTTCCGAAACACGGAGGGGTCTCGGTATGTTATAAATGGTCACCCATCCACGGACCAACCGCGGCGAGCGCGGCTTAACCTGTATTATCGGTCAAACCGTACGGCTTACACCTAGCCACGAGCCCCTCAACCGACAGACTTGAACAATTTAACAAAATATAATTTTATTCAAATCATACATTGATTTAAATAAAATAATGCGCAGATTCAAGGGTATCAGATCCTATAAATATGTATTAAACAAACATCAAAAGAACACAACATACAAGTCTTACCTACCAATCTATACTTATAATAAATCTGTAGAGAGGTCAATTCTGTACATGAAATATATTTTCAAAATAACTATCAGGGGGTGATTAGTGATCGATACTGATGCCAAAAATGCAATCAGTAAAATTTTTGTCTGTCTGTCTGTCTGTATGTTCCTTATAGAAACAAAAACTACTCGACGGATTTTAACGAAACTTGGTACAATTATTCTTCATACTCCTGGGCAGGTTATAGTATACATTTCATCACGCTACAATCAATAGGAGCAGAGCAGTGAAGGGAAATGTTGGGAAAACGGGAGAAGTTACTCAATTTTTTAAGCTTCCGTTGCGTGTGCAGCCTTAATGGTTAAAGACTCAATGATTAGCTTCGTCATCCACGCGAACGAAGTTGCAGGCACAGCTAGTATCAAAACAAACCTTCTATTTATAGAAAACACATTTCATAAAGTCAATCCGACATCTTACAAGTCACTTTATCCCTGCCTATCAAGACAACATTAAAACACTAAGCCCCAAAATATCTAGATTGAAGAAAACAAAAGCCAACCGCTAAAGATTTATCGCCTCAAGAAAGGCCTTTTGAAATTGACAGATTATTTCGAACCCAAATAAATAAGGACTGGCCATAGAGTAATAACAAGAAAAACAGTAACAAGAGAAACACATAGAGTGCATTTATCGCTAAAATTCGCCTTTGGATTGAGCGTTACCTAATTTTTGGCTGTATGTAGTACATTCGTTTACTGATTTAAGTGATTTTCCGTGCAACTGTAGATGATTATGCGTACATATCGATGGTTCCGATACCATTAGGATAATGTTAAGTTTTGAGATAGTTTTCCTAAAACGGAACACTGTTTTGTTTTTTTTTTACAACAAAACTAGATCATATAAGTGTTCACGGTTCATACCCTGATATGTACACTCTGTGTTTTTTATCTTTTCTCTAAAGGACTGGCCCTGAAGTAAGGGTAATTGATCAAAAACGTCACTTTTCGAGTTTTCTGTTAGAAATAGCCAAAAGTTTCTGTAGTCTAAGAGTTAGTTTTATAAAATTTGTGAACGTATCAATCAATTCAGCCAAAGTGACCCAGTGTTGTGCAAAATTTTAGATTCTTTTTTTATATCCTTTAAATAAGTACGTTTAATGTAGCTATAGGGGAAAGACCGTGAAGAAAGGCCGGGCCTTTTCTAAATACGACGGTTTTTATAGAATTTGCCGTTAGCTGAGCTCAAGGTTTGATGCTTCACAAGATTTTTTAAAACATGACGAATTCAAATATCATACTTATACATACTTTAAATAGGTCACCAGACTGCCTTACCTTATAAAAATACTTCAGTCTCACAATAAATGGAATCTCGCGTACAGTTCGCAGTTAAATTTAAAATAGATTGAAATAGATATTGGTTTTGTTCTACAGATGTCTGTACTTGGCTGCGTCTAGCAAGACAAGGTTTTAAGTTTCGTTTTACATAGTTGATGTTTTTATCTCTTTGGTATACCGAATAAAGAAATATCATTATCTTAGTAGTTAACCTATTATGTTAAGAATAGTTTCTTAATATTTTAGGTTAACAACTAAGGAGCCACTATGTAAGGTGGTACTTTGGTACATGGTACCTCATTGCAAGTCTCACTGATTTAGAAGATTTATTGGAAAAGGAAATACATAATTATTTAATTGTATGCTTGAGTACCTAGATGTTTTATACAACACAAAGCAAATACATATTATACATACATTTTACGGGAACAGTCGACTAGATTGATTTCTCGTTCATAAGCGATATTAAGACTTTATAAATAGGTGCAAAGGGGTTTCGAAATAGGTGCAAAGATTATGGACCAACATCGTGCCTTTGCCACAATTTACCTACATCAAAGGTAAACGTTTTCCGGTGCACGTACCAAACTATTACTAAAAGGCGTTACTTAGAGAATAGTGTGGAATTGTTCGATATGTTATGTAAGCTGATGGCCCATGTTATTGCATAAAATGCTTTGTTTAAGTTCACAATGGCAGGCACTGTGTGACGATGCAGGTATAAGGCTGTTACCCTATTCTACAAATGTGGTTTTAACGGCAGATTCTTCATTTTATATCTAGATATTGATGCCTTTATGCACTTATCACAACATGCCCCTGGTATCTGGTATTCAGAAGCCTGTCTTAAACGTCATCGTCATTAAACGACCAATACATCCAAAAATAAAGTAAATTATAATAATAATAATACCAGCCTTCAAACATCCCACTGCTGGGCACAGGCCTTTTGCCATGTAGAGAAGGCACGAATATTGATCACCACGCTTACTAATTTGCGGATAGGTAAATTAGTTGTATGCGGATGTTTAACTTTAATAGCAATCCATTCTCCCGCACACTTTATTATAAAACCTGTTACTTATAGAAGTTTTCTTGCCTCAAAGCGGCAAAATGCCCGCAGCTGTTTTGGGAGAGGAATATTAAAAAGTTTGTAGTTCCGCAGCGAGATGGTGCATTTATCTTAATTAATATTTATAATCTGATAAACAGACTGCATTTACTGACTGCATTTTAATTAGCAAAGTGGGAGTTTCAGATAAAGTTAAGTGCAGAGCTTGATTATCTTAATATAAATATAAAATAAAATAAATAAATAAATAAATAAATAAAAATGTTCAATAGACACTTTTGTGGTGTAAATTATGGAAAAAAAATGTCTTCTTTGAAAGCTTAATTATTTGTTTTAACCTGCTCCTGTAGACATGTGTAAATTTTACAATCGTTAACAGTGATGGATATTGTCCAAATATTTGGAATAACATTTATTGTCAAATGTTCTATCAAGTTCTGTTCGCAATTGGCTCTTTAATTCGTGCAATGTATGGCACATGACGTGTTATAATAATAGGCAAGTGATGTAATAGTCAGTCAAAGGGTTAATTAAACTGAATTGCGTGATTTTATCAACAATCTGTCGAGAAGTAATGATGACATATCGCTTACCTACGGTACACTACGATATGACTACACTACTGTGTTAAAAAAGGTATATTCCACTTTGTTCACCTGGGTGATATCACCCAGGTGAACAAAGTGGAATATACCACAAAAACTACATTATTGCTGAAATTACCTCATGATAACGTAAGGTAATTTTAATGCTGATTCTAGACGGCGTAGCGTGTGCCTTGATTAATATGTAAAAATCTAAACAACTAACTAAATAAAC
This sequence comes from Autographa pulchrina, assembly GCA_905475315.1. NCBI lineage: Eukaryota > Metazoa > Arthropoda > Insecta > Lepidoptera > Noctuidae > Autographa > Autographa pulchrina. Next base: position 4,721,813 of record FR997775.1, read on the forward strand.
AAAAAACGCAGAGACCAAACACACAAAACTAGGTCAGGTCAATTTCTGTCACCTGTTAGCTCTATAAATAAGAAAAAGGTTACATATAGCAAGTTTCGCTAAGTGTCCCAAATAAGAGCAATATCGTAACAAATTGGTACACTGAGATATGTCCAGAGTAATATTATTAGGGACCGGGTTTAAGGAACGTAGTACCTGCGGCTATATTACGTATCTTTTAAAAGCAATCTAAGAGCAATTGATAGCAAAATTTGTACAATAATTGCTGAGAAAGTGCCAAGTTATATTACTTTTACATTATCGCGAGGTTTTCGAAGCTTTTTTTCTGGGCGTATCGACGGCTTTATTATGTATCTTGCAAAACCAAAGCGATTGCAATTTTACAGCAAACTTTGTATAATTATGAAGCTAAATTATTACATTGTATATTTTAACACGACTTGTAAAACTAATAATCAATTAGCCAGCAATTATTATACAAATTTTGCTGTTGCCCCATTTTGCAAGATATGTAATAAGGCCACCGGATCTTTCCAATCACGGTACCCGGGTGAAATATGTTTTAGGTGAGCGACGGACGATCGTAAATATGTTGGGTATGAAGCTAAAAATAGTTCTACTTTGTAGGTACAAGTAACCTAGATATTTTGTGATACAATTTAGGAACTAAATAAGGCTACGAATGTTTGTTAGGAATGTAATTTGATCACATCAGTTCTTTAGGTGAATACCTAGATATTATTATACCTAAAGGGTCCTAAAAGTACATGGAAACATAATTTTTTCTTCTTTTGTTTACTAAATTTTAATTTCTACAACAAAAAAAAATTAAGGTACGTTTTACACTTATAAAGATTATTTAGCCATATCCTATCAAGTCCGATACTGATAAGCAACTTATAAGTAATTACTTAAAAGTAAAAAGTAAACTTATACTTAAAAGCTTTCATCAAAACAAAACCTTATATAATCAAAACAAACACCTTACATTTAATTCAACGCACACAAAAAGATTAATCCAAATTATCACCAGTACCAAGACAGTATAACCCGGACTAATAAAACGTTATCTTCCACAGTAACATTGCCACAGCGAAGCGGCCTTCTGAACTTGGTCTGGTTATCTACAAATTGCCAGCAGTGTAGGATTATCTGCTGTGTTGATAGCCGTTTATCTTATGTTGCGAAGGATTATGATAGATAGGGTTTAAGGATGCTGGGATTAAGGAAAGGCTAAAATCGTGATTTCTTATAAACTTACTACTGAAAACTATGCTCATAGATGTGGTAAATATATCATAGCACACTGATTATGATACTATGTAACATATTTGTCACACATATTGATGTGTTGTACAGTCACGAGCAATTATATACGCTAGCAGTATACGCTAAACAATTTTTAATTGATTTTCTATTCTAGTTTGGGATTGTAAAAAATGTTATGAAGAGAATATTTGAAAGAGTTCCTTAATCATGCGTTCAGATCTGACGAACGAACATCGCCGCGAGCGGCGCGCGCACGTCTGCCGGACGGCGTTATTGAAACTAGTACGTTCGCGGCATGCTCGCGAGCGTCTTGCAAGCAGCTCGCGAGCTGCTTGTGTAATGCTCGTTCGTCAGAACTGGACGCACCCTAACTCACACAAGTATTAAATAAACGAAACTCTTGTCATCACCAGAAACATATCAAAATCAAACTTTTCCTAAAATTTCTGAAATAAAATGGAAATACCTAACTTTGGCATTGTCCGCAAAAGTTTAGCTTTTGTTTGTTGCACACTGAATTTAAATGGTATTGTTAGTTCAAAACATTTCGTATTTGTTTATTCAAACAAACATACACGTGTAACAAATAAGTTATTTATAAATTGAATATTTTGCTGTCATGATTTAAATATTAAAATACAATACTTTTTAACAAGGTCTGATTATTAAAACTTGACTTATTTTCTGTGTTATACCTCATATTTCTTTGTATTCCAAAAAAAGACAATTTGATTTTTGGGTGATTATGGCAGCCTTCCTTTTTCCTACACCTAATGTGGGGGAAATTCAGGTGCAATGAAACTTAAAAAAAAAACTGTACTTTAATAATTAAGAAATATGTCATGTTTGTAAAATGTTTTATGTGATGTTTTAAGCCGACACTCGGAACGACACGTCTTATTACACCAGATGAATATTCCATAGAATTTATGTACCTTCTTAGTTGTCAGAGAGCATGTGAATCACGAATAACTCAACACAGTATACATAAATTTTAAATCATACCTACATGAAATCGTCACGTACTTAAAAGCACAAATATCCGAGCTTTTGCTGTTACATAATAAATGTACAAAATTGGCTGTGGCCACAAACATGATTTATCGAAACACGCAGCACTATCGTATCGATAACACTCGTGAAATTCGATACCGCTACAGAAGAACTATGGACAATATCGAGTATTCTAGAAAAAAGAATAAAAAATATTTTAGATTGATTTTCCAGCTGCAGGCGCTGTTGATAAACGATTGATCCTATTCGTAACTTACTTTTTGGAAACGAATGTTCTTTTTTCGGTTTTTGAATTTTTGGTTTACGTGTATGTCTGGCTGGCTTTTTCATTTGTTTTTTATTGCAGTTCCGTAGAGTTTTTATTTATAAAAACAAAATTAGAACTTACGATTTTCTAAATTTTATTTTGATCTTTTGAGTACCTAATTAACCGACTTCAAAACAAAGGAGGTTCTCAGTTTTTTTAGTTCCCCAGGTAGCTTGTGTCAAAATCATAATAGAAAGCTGAATTTTATATAAGGTGTTATACTTGTAGAAGCTATGACCTACTTAACATGATTTATCGTATACACATAAAGCCTTATTTTCCTCAATTTAAGGCTCGCATATTTCCATATAACTGCGGCGAGGAAAAAATACATTTTAGAGCAAATTTAATATGCACAGAGTCTAATGAAGCCAGTAAACAAGGCTAGGCTTCTCTTTGATCGATAACTGTTAGCAAATTTAGCTCTCTAACGTTAGAAGGCTTTTATGCAGGTAACTAATAAGCTGTACCTTAGAGTATGTACGCAAACATAGATTGTAAGCAAATTTTCAGCCCTCTCGTACTCGCTTCTTCGGTGATTTTACGTGTTTATGAGAAAAAATCGATAGGTCCCAAATATAAAGTGGATATTAGGTTTAGAGATAGTATTAATAAAACGACTGTAATTTGTCTTGAACTTGAATGAGACGATTGTTCATACTGGTGCTTACAGTTCATTCTACGTTAGATGCACTCTATAGTTTACTTTTTTATACTCTTTTATTGTATTTAAAACTAGGCTAAAGTGAAAATTCAAACACGACCGTAAAGTAACCGGAAATCTTTAGTAGGTTTATGTACTGTGAAGTTTTGAAGTTCAGTAATAATTATGGGGTCATGTTAAACGTAAAGTGCGCTGAAACTCGGTAATTGTGGGCTCAAATTGGGTTCAAAATCAGTTTGGTGTACCACAGCAAATAATGAAGTCTAATAGCTAAAATTATGCTAACCAAAATAACTTCTATTACGGGAATAACTAAATTGTATAGATTTGGTTGGTGTTTGTGACCTAGCCGACAAAAAGCAAACCAAGTGAGCCTAGCAATTTCCCAAGCTATGTTGGGATCGGTACCACATATTTTTAAAGTGACAGTCTATCTGACTTCCATAACCCATTTTCTAAGGTATATATATGTATAGGTATATATATATATATATGTATGTATAGGTATACGATATAGGTATAATAATAATGATGTTAAGACACAGTTAACCTTAGGTGTAGGTGTGGTATCACTCCCCAAACGATGGAAAACCCATTATCTTATGCTTCGTGCCCCTACACATGCACGATGGATAATTATATAACCTGCGCCAATAAAGAAACTAATCTAAAATGGATAATCGCTAATCGCTAATCATTCCCTCTCACTCGCAAATTATTCCTGTCTATACTCACACACGTCGGTACAACACGCAAAAAAATAATCAGTCTAATAATCTAAAAATAAAAAAATTGTTAGTATTTGTTAGTTTATTGTAAATTTTATTAAATACGTACAGCAGAGTGGAATAATTATTATTATGCTATTTGTTTTTAAACAACAACAAAGACCTTTTAAATAAATATAATATTATTTCACATATCTTTCAATCCTGTTTTGCAGACGGTCCAAACTGTCATTACAAGTACAAGCCGCCATTTTAGATTCGTTTCTTTATTGACGCGGGTTACACTATATGGAAGCCACTCACAATGCAGTTCACATAGCAGAATTCTGGACCAACACAATAAAGATCCATATTATGTTAATGTACCTACTACGCAGTTGTACATTATTGTACATACATATATATATATATATCTAACATTCTTAAATAGCATAAATTACTGGCGAGTCTATTTTCACTTAAAACACAAAAATCATCTCACAGTAAATCTAATTTAAATCAACTCTACACTAAAAAAAAGACCCTATTCAAAAACGAACGAGTGAATCCTATAACTTTAGGCATATATCGTATTTCCCGTAATCCCTCAAAATACAGCCCCGGCATCAATCCCACAATCCAACCAACGACCTTAATTACTAAAACCAGCAATAAAATAAATCCGATTCTCCTACACATCACTGAGTTTATTAAAATTAATATCTCCAATCTTGATTGGAATATTAAATTTTCATAATTGACAAAGTAAGTTTTAATTGATGATATTATCAATTTGACAGCTTTTAAAGGCTTTTCCTCGTCATTTATGCTCATTAAACAATGACGCTTTGATTTTTTTTGTGATTGATGTCTTGATAAGAATAAAATTTTAGGAAATTTAAGTCTATTTATCATACCATAAAATCTCATACAGCATTATAAGTCAACAAAATGCTTCACAAATGAATAGGAGATTCCAAATTCGAGATTCGTTTAAAGAATTAAAATGTTTTAGACTAATCTTAACCGAGACTTTTTTGTCATGTTAGACCTTCATGGTCGAGTGACATACACTCCGCTTTTAAAGGTGGTGCGAGCTCTTAGGTCCTGCTTTGATCCCCAGACTGGTCAATGTATAAAACCACTTTTCTGCGATGTCTCTGGTCTGAGTTTTCGTAATATCTTTGTCTTCTCTGATTCCATAACACACGCGCTTTAACTGTTTACTTCAGATTCTGAGCAATGTATGTGACGTAGTCCACATTTATTCATTTTTTTTTTCACTTACAAAATGCTTAAATAGATAAACAAAAGCTCACTTAACAAGAATTTCTAATCAACCAACATATCGTTCCACGAACAAAGAAACAGTACATCATAAACCAAAGAGGTAATTGCTTAATGATACTTTGTCCTAACTCCTAACTACTAAAGGCTGCCGACAAGATGGCCGCCCTCTTACGTCAGATTGAGCCTTCCACTAATTTTACGACAGAAACTTTGATCAGCCGAGACTCCTGAGAACTTTTAAGATCTTTCTTGGGAACTATAATTTGGACGTGTTTGTTGTCTCTCTTATTACTTAGGGACTAAATAAGTTAGCTCAGGATATACGTAGGTAAGTGTATGTAAAGTACTATATAGAAACTCATTCCTCATTCAGTAAAGTAAAAATAAATTTGTTTGGTTTCGTGCGTTTCAAATTGTGTGGACAAAATATACAATAACATTCAAACTAAAAGCTGTTCCGGATATTGTTAGCAAAAAAACGCATAAACATAAAAAGATAATTAACATTTGAAAAATTCCACATAAACACAACATGCTATACTCGTAGGTACATAAAAAATATGCAACAATACAATTTAACATTTAGAAAATACAAAAACATTTCTTAAATCACAACTCAATTTTAAAATGCAGAATCCTTTTAACAAACACATCCCATCATAGCAGAGAACGTGTAATTAAAATTGCAACACATGTGATTGCTTCAGTGAAACAAACTGCAAAATGCAAGCAGACCACATTTCCCCGTACATTTAAAATTCTATCGACATATTTTCTCGATTAAAATCGATTTCCATTCTGCGTATATCGATACTGCTATCTTAATAGTTGTATCGAACTTTATTAATAGTGAAATTCAATTATATCGATACCCGTTCGGGATTCGAATCGACCCAGTTTAGCTGAACTGATTCAGAACCGGATAACGGATTGATGGGTATTTTAGCCCCGGTATTACGAGATCAGCTAATATGGTATTATGTTATTGTAGATGAAACAATGGAGTGTGATCGGTCTTTGTTTACGTTTGTGATTTCTGCGAAAGAGTTGAGTGGTATTGTACGGTCTAGTACTGATTTGTTTATTAACTGTTTGGTTACATTACTAGAGTTATGACGCTTTCAGATATATTAAAAGTAATTTAATCACTACATGATTCATGATATCTGAAGGATTAGAACCTTCATTGTATTCTCGATCCTTTCAAATGAGAAAAAAATGCAATAGTCCGGCAAAATAAAAAAGACGGATTTCAAGAGACAGAGAATTTCATAACCGTAGAAGGGAGCCTATGTATAAGCCCAGAAGTAGGTTATTCAATGCTGTAAATGCTTATGATTTGAATCCCTAACCTATAATATAATCTTATATATAAAATTCTCGTGTCACAATGTTAGTTACCATACTCCTCCGAAAGGGCTTGACCGATTTTTATGAAATTTTATATACATATTCAGTAGGTCTGAGAATCGGCTGCTATCTATTTTTCATACCCCTAAGTGGTCGTAGGTAGGTAGTAGGCAGGTGCTAGGTAGAAAAATTGCATTGCAACGCATGCCGGGTACAGCTAGTATAATAATATATAATATAATATACCTATAAACTATTTATAAGTTTAGACGTAAAGTAAAATAAAGGCGGATTTATTTTGCAACCCTACTTCGACAGCATCTGGTGCACTTAGCGTGAAATATTTATGAGTACATCTTAGTTTCCAAGTGTGTCATATTATGTCATGCATAACAGCTGTTACTATAGTTCACTGGCTTGGCAAATAGCCTATGCAGGTGAAGTATCTTAAACCCCACTTACGTCGCTCATGTTTCGTATGTAACACTGCAGTATGTTCGAAGTGTTATGTAGTGCATTGTGATGTTGTGGTGTACATGAAAATGCTTGAAAATAAATAGTAAGTTTTTGGTTCACATCGCACATCGGTAGGCATTATAAATTATGGTATAAGACGAAAATGCCTAAGTGGATAAATCTCATATTTCAGCTTTATATTACTCCAATAAAAAGATTTTGAATTAAGTCTTGTTCTTATACATATCTGACTAAACGATTTGAGAAACAAAACATGTACTTATTCAACGTTAATAAACGGAGTTTCATCAAATACATGAGGATATACCACGCTCCCCTGAAATCATCTAAAAACAGTTGACATCTACACAACAAAACTACCGAAAATGTTAAGAAGCTACCTACAAAAGCCATCTCTATTCTCGGTTCACCGCAACCGAGAACTCCGAAGAACTTTCGAGAAAATTCACGAGTCTTCGACTGCACTTTGAAGTATGAAATCTTTATTCGCCACGAACCACTTTATGCAGCAAGTTCTTGTCATGCATTGTAAATAATACATGTCATGCTCATCACAGAACATTGTGCAGGATTTTATTTTAAATTCCACGAATTTGTAATGCATTTTTGATGGGTAACATGCTGTGTTACACGCGTCGTGAATTTCGGAAAGTAAAGCAAATAAAATAAGAGACATTTTACGAATTTTTGCTGTTTATTTTTAATGTCAAATACAGTAAACATTTAATCAGTCAGTGATCTGCGCTTATTCTTTTAAAAGTCTACTTGCAGAAATTGCAAAAAAAAAACGAGCTCTATTTCTAAAAAAAATATCTACAGTTCCACCCTTATAGGACTATTTACTAACAATAGATTGTGGATCGTTATTCCAAGCGTATTAATTATGACAGTCACCTCATTGGAATACGAATTATAGATGATCTCAATGAGAGAGTTATTGCAGGAAAACTACTAATTAAGTGAAATGATACTTATTCAAGTTCTGTTTAGATCTCAGTGCAATAAAACAAACCATTATTATGTGACGCATTTGTTATTAGTGCGTTTTATTTTGCGTATTTCTCATGGAAATAAGTCATAACGGAACTAAACAAATGACGGGCCTGTTGGTCTAGTGGTTAGTGACCCTGACTGCTATACCGGAGGTCGTGGGTTCGATTCCCACCCAGGACAAATGTTTGTGTGATGAGCACGATCATTTGTTCTGTGTCTGGGTGTCATCATCATCATCAGCCGGAAGACGTCCACTGCTGAACAAAGGCCTCCCCCCTAGAACGCCACAATGAACGACAACTCGCCAATTGCATCCACCGGGTGCCCGCAACTTTGACGATATCGTCGGTCCACCTGGTGGGAGGCCTGCCAACGCTGCGTCTTCCGGTTCGTGGTCGCCACTCGAGAACCTTTCTTCCCCAGCGGTTATCGGTTCTTCGAGCGATATGGCCTGCCCATTGCCACTTCAACTTGCATATTCTTCGAGCTATGTCGGTAACTCTAGTTCTTTGGCGAATTTCCGTATTCCGGATCCTGTCGCGCAAAGAAACCCCGAGCATAGCTCTCTCCATAGCTCGTTGAGTGACTCTGAGCCTCTCCAAAAGACCAACCGTTAGCGACCACGTCTCAGAGCCATATGTCATCACTGGCAACACACACTGGTCAAAGACCTGCGTCTTCAGACACTGCGGAATTTTGGACGAAAAGATGTCGCGTAGTTTCCCGAACGCTGCCCATCCGAGTTGGATTCTTCGGGCGACCTCTTTGTCGAAGTTGGACCGGCCTAATTGAACTATTTGTCCAAGATAGACGTAGTGGTCGACAACTTCGAGAGTATCATTCCCAACAACAACCGGTACAGGTGCGACATGGACATTGGACATGATCTTCGTCTTGTCCATGTTCATTTTAAGACCCACCTGTTGGGAAACGATACTGAGGTCGCTGAGCATAGTATTGAGCCCCTCCAGCGATGATCACTATATCATCGGCAAAACGAAGGTGAGTGATGTATTCGCCATTGACATTGATGCCGAACCCGTTCCAGTCCAAGAGCTTGAAGACGTCCTCCAACGCATTTGTGAACAGTTTCGGAGAAATAACGTCTCCCTGTCTCACACCACGCTGCAGTTGGATTGGTTTCGTGCTCTCGTCCCGTAACCGGATCGACATGGTGGCGTTACTATACAAACACTTCAACACCTCGATATACCTATAGTCGATATGACATCGCTGGAGGGACTGCAATACAGCCCAGGTTTCGATTGAATCGAAGGCTTTTTCATAGTCCACAAACGCTAGACACAGTGGCCGATTATACTCCTCGGTCTTCTGTATAATCTGGCGGAGCGTGTGAATGTGGTCTATGGTGCTAAAGCCTTTTCGGAAGCCAGCTTGTTCGGGAGGCTGGAAGTCATCAAACCTGCGTTCGAGACGGTTCGTAATGACCCTCGAAAACAACTTATACACATGGCTCAGGAGCGAGATGGGTCTATAATTCTTCAACAAGGTATTGTCGCCTTTTTTGAAGAAGAGCACCACCACACTCCTGTGCCATGCTTCTGGCGTAGTACCCTTGAGTATGACGGAATTGAATAGCCTCTGGAGGACTAACAGTACCGGTTTTCCACCCGCTCTCAGAAGCTCCGTTGTAATTCCGTCATCACCTGGCGCCTTGTTGTTTTTAAGCTGTTTCAGAGCCACTCTAATCTCGTACAGGCTGATGTCTGGGATGTCCTCAGTATAGTGCCGGGTCAGTTTGGCTCTAGAGTCCTGAGCCACACTGACAACGGGTTTCCGTGTCGAAGTGTACAGCTGTCCGTAAAACCTCTCGAGCTCTCTCAATATCTCCGGTTTCGATGAGATGATACTGCCATCGTCGATCTTCAGCTTCGTCATTTGGCTTTTCCCAATAGAGAAATTTCTCGCGAACACTTTGGAGCCCTGATTCCGCTCAATTGCGTCCTTTATACGGGCAGTATTAAAGGAACGCAGGTCGTGACGCGTGGAGTTAGAAATTTGCCTATTGAGATGGCCGTATTCTGACATATCAGCTGAAGATTGCAGTCTCATCTCATTCCGGGCTTCCATTAGTTTAATGGTTTTATTGGAGAGCTTCTGAGGCTTTCTTCGGCGTGGGGTCCTAAAGAACTGGGACCCCACTGCTTGGACAGCTTCCACCAACCCGCTGTTTATCTCGTCCGCTGTTTCGCATTCGGCTAGGCACTGGAAACGATTACGCAGTTCGAGTTGAGAGGTTTCGGGATTCTGGATTTGGGCAGGACCTGGACGGAGCGTGGACTTCATCAGACGAGACCGTTCAAGCTTAACATTGATATTCAGTGTGCCTCTGACAATGCGATGATCGCTACCGGTTTTCACCTTCCCGATCACAGAGACATCACTGAATATACGCTTCTTGGTTGTCATGACGAAGTCGATCTCATTTTTGGTTGAACCATCGGGGCTTATCCACGTCCACTTCCTGGATGGTCGCTTCTGGAAGAAGGAGTTCATCAAATAGAGTTCCTCCCTCTCCATAAAGTCGACCAGCCGCTGGCCCCTCTGGTTCCGCTGCCCATATCCAAACGACCCTACTCTCAACTCATCGCCATTCCGAGTGCCCACCTTAGCATTGAAGTCTCCCATAACCACGGTGAAGTAAGATTCGGAGGTATGTATGGCTTCGGAGATCTCCTCATACATAGCCTCTACTTCATCGTCAGGGTGTGTCGAGGTCGGCGCATATACCTGGATGACCTTCAACGAATACCGATCGGTGATTCTGAGTATCAGGTACGCTACCCTGCTTGACACACTATCGACTTTTATCACGTTGTTAATGAGAGACTTACGGACAAGGAACCCAACACCACCCTGGGATTTTCGGTCTCCTTCCCGGAAGAAGAGCATGTTGCCGGAATCTAGGATTATCGTATCCTGCCCCTCTCGTCGGATTTCAGATAATCCCATGATGTCCCAACGCAACCTGCTCAATTCTTCCTCCAGCTCGACAATCTTCTCGTCAGTCCGGAGCGTGCGGACGTTGTGCGTTGCCAGGGCCAAAGTCCGGTGGGGGTGGTAGCGCGAAATCCACCGGGGATTCTTAGCACCCCCTGCTCCTCCGTTACCTGGCCCGCTACCTACTGGGTGTAATTTATCTATAATATGTATTTAGAAATATATTAGTAAGTTTATCAGTTGTCTGGTTACCATAACACAAGCTCTGCTTAGCTTGGGATCAGATAACCGTGTGTGAGATGTCCCGGAATATTATATTATATTAATTACTAACTGACCCGACACACGTTGTCCTGTCTTAACTATGAATATTGAATTCTGTCAATTCTATGTCAAACGTCAGGTTACATTAAAAAAGTGGTAAATTATTCTTAAATTTTCTAATTTTCCGCGCAATTTTCCAAATTTTTCTTTAATAAGAACCTTCTCCTGACAATAAAAACCACAACAAAAAAAGAATTAAAGTGAAATCGGTCCAGCCGTTCACGCGTGATGCCGTGACCAAGGGAAATAGGGATTCATTTTTATATATAGATAACCCAAAACAATTTTATCCATTGCTTTATGCATAACATTCTATATCTTGTAAACTAACTTACCGGTTTTGATAAACCTATGCTCTGCAGATAAATTACTATACAAAATAATATACTAATAAATACAAAATACGTTTTGACAAACATTATTTTTTTTAAATTTGTGTCATTGGAATATCGGATGAACAGAATTTAAAAAAGTAGATACCTCGAGCAATTCCATCAATTATAACATATACAGGTCAAAATGATATTTAAATTTATTTTAAATGATATTTTAATTTATAAATAAATTGGTTTTATTTAAGAAAAGTAAACTAGCCACCATAAAAGGAGTACAGAATAAGTCAGTAGATTTAGTTCGCAGTTTTAAAACTCTTAAGTGACAAATGTAGAGCTGCTTCGCTCTAAAGCTAAAAACTACTCGAGTTTTATTTCCTTAACTTGTTACTTGCTAAGTAAAGAGTGGTTTCTTGGATAAATGTGAATGTTTTTGCTGCACTTTCATTAGTTAACTAGATTTTTCTGTTATGCTTGCATAGATGTCAGTTATTGTAGGAAAATAGTAGTCTCCCTCTTCATGTTTTAATTTCTCTCTCATACAACTTTGTCTATTTTTTTGTGTACTGGTTTAGTTTTAAAGACATACCATTACATTCGTTTGCTTAGAGCTAAACGTGTAATTCTTATCTATTCTGCACAATGTAATTAGTCAAGGTAGGGGAAGTTTTAATTACTTTACTACACTTACGTGTCTTAAAATTCATTTATAATTAAAAAGTCTTCAATTTAAAATCACATTGTTCAAAATACAATATAATTAGTTTCATTTATTTTAAGTTACAATGTTGTCACTTATTTTATACAACATTCGGGCATTATATTCAAGTTACCCAAAAATACAACATACATTAAAATTTACAAAATATGAACGTAATAAATGTAACATTTTAATAAAATGACGAAGTTTCTTTGGCGCACACAAAACAGTTAATTTCAATTTAATTACAAGCAGCTTTAAGTTTATTTTACATTGAGAAAGTGTGTACCCTTTAAAATATTTCGCAAGGCGTAAATTATGTTTTCAAAATTATGTTAACGACATGAAATATATTGAGAGGTTGTTTTCAAGATTCTTTTAACGTGTTACTAAAGTATTTTATGTTATGTGACCATAGAGTTCCTAGTTATATGTACGTATGTAGATTATATGTATGAGTTCCTAGTATATCCAAATGTTTGTAAGAACCACAGATATGTAATGAGATTCTGAAATTTTATAATTATGAAATATTCTACTGCCAAAATGGAGTCTGCACTTTTTTTTTACTTTAAGGGCTTTAATTCCTGTGCAAGCTGTGTCTTTGCTTTCAAAGGAGTTAATTGAATTTTTAACTATCAATTTATTCTTAAAAGCCATGTTAATTCCACTTTCTTACCAAATATGTACCTATAGAAAGATTTTCGATGGTCTACAGACAAATAGGTTGCATAGGCAAGTTTAATTACATCGCAAACGTCTTACGGACATTTTTTGCAAACTCATCCAACCAAAAAAAACTTTACCTAGTCAAACAAACAATACTCCTATTATAATTTCCCCTACATTTCTTAGATATCCTTCAAGATAGAACCTCTAATCGTGTCAGCAATCTCGAGATAATCGGAGTTGTATGCAAAACAAAGGGATAAAGGTCGGCCTTGGTTCAGACGAGGTTTGTTTGTCTATGGTGGCTGTAATCTTTAAGGACAACGCTTACTTTAAGTATATAAAACTGCAGAGTTTGCATTACGCGTAGAATGATTAATGATTATATTTTTATATGTATTCGCATATTATTTATAAATAGCCATAGTTAGATGTAGTAGTATTAATTGTTTCGTATTGTACTGTTGTACCTATGCCAGCTGCTTCTCCATTTGATCCAAAGTTTGACTGGTAGATGCGTTCGGCACTAAGTTCGCCTTATGTACCACAATTGTACATGAAAGTTTAAATAAGTAAATAAAAGTTTTTTTTTTTTTTATGGGGTAAATATTTTTTAGATTATTGTTTAAGAAGTATGTGTATGATATAGTTACGTGTGCAATACATTTTGTCGTAATTTTTCTAGCTAGTACCTACACTGGTTGTATTTATTTAAAAAAAACATACCCAATTTGATACAGCTTGGTAAAGAGATCGAGTTTAACTTAAATTGCACCGTTACAATCATTACATGCAGGCTTAGGTTTAAGTATTCTATTAGGAACCCTATTTTTTGACCCATAAGGTATATTTTGTAGTACCATAACGCATTACAGTGTAACAATCAATAATTATTATAACTTCTAAATTATTCAAAAGTAATTCAACTTATAACATGGTTACATAAATCAGCATTAATTTTCGCTCAGTTCAAATAACCCTGGAGAGTTGGAATGCAGCCTTATTGCGTACTTGTTCCGTTTACAAATCGCTTAGGGGGATTTAATATGGGGAAATCTCCATAATATAGGTGTGGGATATAGCTCTCAAAAGGAATAAAGCCAATAGGTACACTTGTAAAATCTTTTATTTTAAAAAATATACCACTGCACTTGTACACTTGGTTCGTCTTTTCAAAGTGACCGCCATCTTAATATAAAAATCATATCTGCCTATTCATTCACTCACATTCATCCTTCTCTTTCATTCAAACGTTCCATTTCCCACATAGGCTTTGATTAACTGGTGCCCTTGGTGTGCTATGATGTATGTATATGTAATTGTATATGGTGTATGAGTAGTAGGATTGTGTCGGGTTAGCGGAAATGTGATTTTGAAAACTATCAAAATAATAGCTGTGTTGTAACAAACTGTTGCACGGTATATTTTGTATTAATTATAATTTAATGTACTTTTTAATGAAGATAATCAAAGATGTTTATATAATAATATCATATGCTCGAATTTTAACAGTGCATTAAAGGTAGAAAAATCCACTTAGTACCTCATAAGTCACATAACCCTAACAAAAGCAATGGCATACTGAATACTAATCCAGAATCTTTTACATTGATGTTATTTATCTACTTCTGAAAATTCATAAGAAAAACTGGCATCATTACACATAGTATACATTTCCGTACTTGAAAATGAAAAAATGAAAAAAGCGTTTATTCACAAAAATCAATTTCCATACAAACATTTTTACTTCTACCAAACTGCATAACAGTTTGACGGCAGACGTAGCTCCCATAATATAATAATTCTTATTATAGTTTAATATAATTAAATTTTACACTTTTTCACTTAATTAGAAATACAAATATTAAATCTTAAATTAAACATGCAAATTAGATTCTGTAATATTTTGATGCACAATATCTAGGAGGTATTTAAACAATTTATTTTTGAATGATGTTTTGGTAAGACAGCTGTTTTCTATGTCTAAAGGAAGGCTATTGACAAATGACGGAACAAGGTACTTTCTACACCGGCGCCCATAGTAATTATTACACATGGGCACCACACATCTCATGCTTCTACTTCTTTGTGATCTTGTGTGTGTTATATAAGTTTTAAATTCCTCATTATCATATTGTTCTAAAGCTAGCGAAAGCACCACCCTCTCATGTACCGGCAGCAATTTACATTCCAGAAATAAATCTTCGTAGTTACTGTTTTTACACCGGTTTTTTACGTTCTTACAGACTAATAGTTTCATGAACCTTATTTGTATTGATTTTATTTTGTCCAAGAATGTTTTGAAAGTGTTTCCATAACATGCCAGGCCATAAGAGAGTAGTGAATCTGCTAAGGCGTAGTAAATCATATACAAAGTGGCCTTATCCAATATAAAACTGAGGTGGTGAAATTTTACTAGCACCAGTCTAAGTTTATCACACAGGTGTGAAATGTGTGACTTCCATGAGAAGCAGCGATCTATAAGTAACCCCAGATACCTATACTCTTCCACAACCTCAATTTTTGCACACGTACACAATTGCAAGTCCCCCTTGTGCAAACATTCATAACTATGACCCAATATGCACGGTGGAGATTCCACGTTCTTTAGATAAGGAGATCGGATATGCATACACTTGGTTTTGTTTATATTTATTATTATTATCTAGTACCTTTTAAAACCAAGCCACATACATGTAGTCCCAAAACGTAAGTCAATGTGAAAAGGATAAGAATAATGTATACCCAACAAATTGTCCTATAATCCACATATATACATATGTCGACTAGCTTATAATGACCCGACCTAAAGCCCGGGTTTCAGAGATTTGGGTGTCGTAACTTTATGTCCATACGGTTTACTTGTCTGAGGTCTCAATTTATTGGTTTATGTAATTAACGTTAGCTTAAGTCAGCGTTAAGAAAGATTGAAATATCTAGTCACTGATTTGATTATAATAATATTGATAGACAAATGTGAAGATATTTTATAAGTATTATTGACTCGAGACTTGAGTTACGCACGGGTAAACAAAATATTGACGACATAGCGAAGGTAATGGGAACCACCTGGATGAGGGACGCGCAAGACAGAGAACAATGGCAGAAAATAGGGGAGGCCTATACCCAGCAGTGGGTGGTTCCGGGCTGATATGATGATGATGATGAAACAAAATATTAATGAATTATACACTAACCTTTCTCTTGAACCACTTCATCTATTGGTGGAAACCATATGAAAATCCGGTAATTTATTTTTGTGGATGGGGCTTTTTCATAGTTTGTACAGGGTGTTAAGAATCTCCTGTCTAAACCGAAAGGGTCATAGAGTGTTCACAATCACATGCCTAAATAAAATGTCAAATCTGGAAAATTCATGACAGAAACAATAATAATGGATTTTGAAATAACCATTTTTTGCCCCGAAATTCCCTAAATTTGAGGATAAAACAAAAACTACAACACCAATTTCGTCGGTATTTTTGGGGGCCTTTTGTTTGGTAATTAGGTATCATCTGTGACAACGCCGACAATCTCTCTCAACTTTTGAGAAAAAAAAAAATTTTAGGTTACAATTTTTTATTCTTTTTTTTTCCTTTTTTTTCCACATTTTTGTAAACAGATATTGATACCTAACAACACCTTAACGGATCGGACAGGGTCGTCTTGTTATTAAGCTTATAAAATCTTGAACTTGAATTAAATATCAATCCTATATGTAATAAGTATGTCATCATATAGAACCTACAAGAACGTCAAATGTAAATAGCTTTTTCCATCTAGTATAAAATGTACAAGAAAAGTGCCGGCGGAAAAATGGTTTTAGATGAATGCACACTGCAGCATAAAACTCACGAAAAGCGGAAAAATGTTTATCTTTATGCAATGCTTCGCATCATTTGAGATTTCAAACATTTATAAGAAATGAGTAAAACTATATGCCTTTTTTAAATCTTGTTAAGGATTAAATGATAAAAGAAGTAATTTAATCTTTAAAAAGATAAACAAAGGTATATTGTAAGAAAAAATCTTTAAAAGCTGTAGAAAACCAGTTGAAAGTTCGATTCAGAAATCTTTTTTGTAAAATATAATAATTTAAAAGTACATAGCTCAACCTTGAAACCTCTTACAAAAAACAACAGCCTACTTAGTTATAATAAGCAGACAAATGGCTCATTAAGTAAACACACTCCATTTTAGCGTTCCTGAAAACTTTCAGATACTAGCCGTGTTTGTGTACTCATAAAAATCTAATTTATGTAAGAAAATATTTTACGAGTAATTTGCAAGACAAATTTGACCCTTAAACTGTGTAAGCATTAGGAATCCATTATTATTTTTGCAAAGTTGAAGACTTCTCGTCTTAGTTCAGACAATTGACGTGGTGTCGCCAGCTCTGAGGTCCTGGGTTCGATCCCCGGACGGGTCAATGTAGAAAACCACTTTTCTACATTGTCCCGGGTCTGGGTGTTTGTGGTACCTTCGTTGTTTCTGAATTCCATAACACAAGTGCTTTAGCAACTTACTTTGGGTTCAGAGCAATGTATGTGATGTCCGCATTTATTTATTTAATTATTTTAGGTCTATTGGGACACTAAATAGGCCACTTTGCACTATATTTCTACAGGAATTCGGAAGAAACCATTTAGTTCGAAAGGTCCTGATAACACATATACTATGCCTTCTGAAATAGAGTAAGTAAAACTATTTTTCTTGAGCACACCTGGCTAATGCAAGGTACAGCTAAAAGACTAGCATTTTCAGTCCCATTTTAAACAATAGATCGAGAATCAATTATTATCTTTAACATACGCTACTAACTATTTATTTTGGTAAATGACTGGCATCTTTATCTAACACTGTACAATTTCTTTAATAAAAAGGTAGATACCTAACTACTCATGTTGTATAAGTTCTCTTAAGTTAAGTTATACAAAACGTTATATAAGTTTACATATTAGATACAAGTAATATGTAACAACCCCAATAAATAGTATATTTCAACATTTTTTTTTAATACGTCCTCTTAATTATATTTCAGTGATTTAAAGAAATAATACAAAGAGATAAACAAGCACTTAATGAAATCAAAAACCCTCTGGTTACAGCAACCGCCATTCAACATTGAAACTAAACTAGTTTCCCTTGAAGTCTATTTCCACCGTCAACAAATTACCTGGTAACAAGAGACACGTGTTTGCTCGTAACATTGTTCCCATAAACCATTAAACAGTACAATTAAACTTACGTTGGGTCGAGTGGCAAACTTGTACAAGTTGTACAAGCTATTACAGAACCATAACTCATACTTGAAATTATATTGGCACATCATTGTAAAACTAAGAGAGGGAACACAAGAAATAATTGTTTTTGTGTTTATAGACACGTACAGGGGTCTAAAGATTAATTAATCCTTTTCTATTTTTGTTAATCTCATTGTTAATATTCTTTTCGCATTCAATTGTTGGTTTTATTTATTTATATGTATAAAATTTAATTTTAGTATAACTAAGCCACTAACTAAAGTACTAACTAACTAAACTACTAAACTAACAATAAATGAGAAAAATTATAAACTAAATAAAATAAGTACTATATATAGTAATAAGGCATCAAAAATTTCATCCACATCGCTGTCGACTGGGAGTGTGCCCAAAAGGCTGGCAGAATTGCCACGTTATATGGCAATACTTATTCACTGACCTAGGTAGAAGCATAGCCGTGAAAGCATAACTGTTTGTTATGCTTTTCACGGCTAAACTAAAGTAGACACTTTAGTTTTTTCTTGGGATCCAAGCATACCCCATACAAAGTGCCAGCAAAATCGATATAGCAGTTTAGCCGTGAAAGCATAACAAACATAAAAAACAGACAGAGTATCGACATAGCTGTATGGCCTGAGCGAACTAAGCAATTGAAACATACACATCATAAGTATGTGCAAAACACTGTACGTCATTCTGGCTTAATGATAAAATATCATAGTACTTAAAGGCTGGATCCATAGAACAGCGTTGTAAATACAGAAACATGGGTCTATAATGTTGCACTATAGACAAACCTTTTCTAAGTATTACACTACCGTAAATTATACTACCAAGTACCAGTAACAAGTAACTAGCACGTCCGACTCGTACTACATCTTTCCTTTTTGTAGAGGTGCACCGCAGTTACGTACACCTCTACAAAAAGAAAATTCTCCTGAGAGTAATCTCGAAAGAGGCTTTACTCCTTTATTTGCTTGTGTGTTTTGGCACTTGTTTCTATTCGTGTCGATTGTAAAAGTAGTACCTAGAAATACTCGGGAGCAATATGTGTCCAAGTTAACTATGCTAGCGCGGTACTTACTTTAGGTTTTCCCGAATAAAGTAGAGGATGGTGGTAAGACCTATTTATTTATGTAATGGAACCATCTTTTTTATGTAATTTTGTATACTGCACAAATTAATTGAATAGTGATGCACAAAGTATAAACTTTAAAAAGCATTGACTGGCCATTGACGACCTCTTTGTATCTTAAATAAAAAAAAGTTAATCCTTCGGTAACGTAAAATCCATGCTCTCTTACAGGAAACATACAAACTAGATAGACCACAAATAGATCCAATATAACCTCTAGTCCACGTTAGTATAAATCAGGTATTCAGAAGCTGTACCTAACATTGACAAGAGCATGCCCATGTAATCTTGCGGCTGCCTGGTTAGGCTCGAGCATTAATGCCGACTTCCATCCACTCAAAGGCACATGCAATCTTCAGCCGACTCCATTTTATAAAGTGACGTCATTTCCCTCGATGTCGTAGTACTGAATTACTACTAATTTGAAGGTGATGCTTAATATCATGTTATATATTGAAGTTGCTAAACTTTAATTTGTATTTATTTTGAAGTTTTTGGTGGATTTGGTATCCTGTACTTAAAAAAGTATTAGGCCAGGACAAGTGAAGACGCTTGTTTTGTTGCAGTATTGAAAGGCGCTAAAGTTTAACCAGTATTTATTTTGAGGAATTTTTCGTTAAATTAAGTCTCCTGTTTAAAAAAGCATTAGAAAGACAAAGATCAGAAAAAATATGTAGACGAGCTCCGCGCTCTCGCGATGAATACGAAATCAGTGCCAAAATTTAAGTAGGTGACAATTGAGTTTAAATCGGGGAATAAAAGTACAGAAATAAAGAAATTGAATTGTATAAAAGTTCACGAATGAAGCGGATTAGCCTGTTCCTGTCCAATAAATAAATAAATCTGTACAAAATCACATAAGTTTTGTCGACTTCTCGGGCAGTCTTCTTCACTTCTTCGTCCATTATTGAGTGCACATAAAGAACAAAACTACTGATTTTGATTTAATTATATTATATGGGTTCACCACTGACGTATCGATGAATAAGAAAATGAAAAAGAATTTTTGCAATTGATCTTCAAATGCCGTAGATATCACATAACATACATACAAGTAAAAATGAAAAACGCACCGTCGAATTAGGGACCTCCTCTTTTTTGAGTTGGTTAAAAATAAATACTATGAAAAGTCTCAGATCCGATATAAAACCAGATCATACACACATTCCATCGCACATTTATCCTCTACAATTCTCTAATAATGATCTACATCCGCCATCTTTAAGTAGGACCTGTCACTGGCGTCGACTTTGATGGATTAAATATGTAGGCTCGTTACACGACATTATACGGAACCATCTGATGCATGCGTGTGGCGGCAGAGTAATGTGCTGGTATAAAATGGTCTTATTGTTTAGGAGGTATTAATGTTGAGACTGATTCATGAGTTCTATTTATTTGTGATTGGTAGATTTTAGTTAAACTTTTTTGATTTTAGAATTATGATGTAGGTTTAAAGTCTTTTCAGGCTGTTAGGCTTGGTACGGTTTACAGAAAAAAGTAGTACCTATACTAAAGCCAATCTGGAAAGAGAATTAAACGTTATTACTAATTACGCAATTATCAACTTTGACAACATGTATTTAAGTTCATTTTGGAATGACAAATATTACCGAAAAGGGCCTAAAAGTAATTTGAATGTGATGGAAACTGAACTGTTAGTCATTGAATTAAGGTTCATAATCCCAAAGCACGGTCATTATTTCTTTAATTTGGCTGATGTATAGAGTAGAATCGATAGATATAAATTATCTATAAACTGAAGGTAACGAGATTCTTTACTCATATATTATAAATATCAAATTTATCATTAACAAAAGTTTTTTGTCAAGAAACTACTAAATCTATGCAAAAATTCAAAGACAAGTTTTACAAACATTCTACACTAAACATTCAAACATAAAACCAAACACTCCTAAAATGTAACATTTATGAAAACAAAGGCACACAGTTTGCCGCGTATCATAGCAAAATAAATAAAACTACCAAATCCCGGTAGATGGCGCTACTGTGCGGTTTATTTGAAACTGCAGTGCAGAGACGTGACACGCTAGAGATGCAACCTCATCAAAAATATCGATAACAATGTAATAAATAACAATTTTGTTATGAAATTATTATGAAAGGTTAAAAAGTTAACTGTGTAATTATTTAACTTTAAAAAACATTACAGTTTAATGTCTATATACAGGTACAGAACAAAAACATATTTGACTAATTTCATATTTCATTTATAATAGTTGCCATATTTAATATAACAGTAACTAGCAAAAAATTGAACATTAAGTCGTTAGTAAGCAATTAAATTGCATAATTACTTATCAAAACATAATATTCATGGATTTTCATCTATGAAACGCCTATTTCTTTGAATAGGTAGATGCGTTTTTAGTATTGTTTCTTTTTGTTTGTAATTCATCATTATCAATATTATTCCGTAAGATCCAACAAAATCTCAAAAAAAATGCTCGTGTAAATAAAACTATAAGAGCGACCCTGCCAGGATTCGAACCTGGAATCTTCTGATCCGTAGTCAGACGCGTTATCCATTGCGCCACAGGGCCTTACGAACGAAGCCCTGTAATAGTCAGTAGTACATTGTTAGAGAGAAAACTGTTACATAGCTTTGTCGTGGCATGATGCCAAAGCTCTGTTTTATATCAATGAGAATATCAAATGTGATAAACTTATTCAAAAAGTTTAGGTTTATCTCTACACTCTACTACCAAGTAAATGGAACCACAATGATTTTACGTAAATAAATCAAAAGGCAAATTATTTTAAAGTCTTGGTAAGTACCTAAGTGATGACATATTTTTGCTTAATACTAATGCTAGTCTCTAGATTTTACACTACAATTTAGGAAATACAAATCGATCATCAGTATGCTTCGAAATACTACTAACATAAAAAATGTATTGTTTACAAGTTAAATTAATGCAATTAAAAAAGTAGCTTAATATTGCTTTTTACTTTGTTCCTACTTAATTTCAGTTCGTAGACACAGCTCATTAGTAAAAACTTAATTGAAATTGTTAAAATAAAATCATCAAAAAACAACAAATAAAATTAAATAAATATAATCCCATTTATCATCGCACCGCCACATCACTACGGGCTCGACAGCCACCGTGTGCAGCGGTGACCTCGCGAGATACCCGGAATTAGATTTGTAAGCTATCACACAGACCGGGTCAGGCCGGATATAATGCTCGCTTTAAAACAATGGCCGCGGATAATGCTTTACTACTTGTCTTTTGGCACGTGTCGCTTTGTAGATTATGACGCCATGTTCACAACATATTGTTGTGTATTATGCTTGTTGGTTTATTTATGAAGCTGTGCTTTTTTGTGAACAGAATTAGAGGAGATTTGACTTTTGTTGTACCTTCGGTTGTACTTTCGGTTTTCGTTTGTTTTAAGTTCGTTTTTGGGATTCAGTTACGCTAGTAACAAACAGTGGTTCATTGAAGAAGGAAAAGCAATTGTTTCTCTTTTTATTATTGCACTTAGCATGTATTTGAACTTATCTTCGTAAAATAATTATTTCGGTACAAAATAGAAATGTTGAATCGTAGTTTGGGCATAAAATTCAATTGTTATTTTAGATTCGTGCTGTTTGTTAAAATAAAATAGTGCTAATTCCCTCGTGTACTAAAAGTGTCAACTCAATCAAACATGAGAGATTTATGACAAATTCGCAATACATATTAATCCAAATGTAAAAATCCCGTCGAATTTAAATTATATTGTATAAGCTGGCTTCGTCAGATTATTTAGATCCGATTTTTAATCTATGTGTACGATACGAATTTTAAAAAATATTGATAGGTGACATCGGGATTCTAAAATACCAGTTAAGTGGATATTTTTTTCATGCATTGTAAATTTCCATTGATTTAGTTTACGACGTCCGAAATAAAGGATTATTCACTCTATTAAAGAAATAAACGTTTGAGGTAGTTTCTAATAAATAACTCCTAAATAATTTCTGATTAATATTTATACTATTGTAACTTATCAAAGTAGCACACATAATATTATTATTTAAGTAATTTTTTTTACATTGAATATTTTTTATTATGAATTTAACTTATATAAAAACGAAGCCTACACAAAAAAAATATATAAACTAAAATATAAAACTAAGAACTAAAATAAGGCATCAAAAAATTCATCCACATTCGCTGTCGACTTTATTTATATTTAGTTCTATTATAATACTACCTACTATATCACGTATAAGTAAATTATTACCCAAAAATATACACAACCAAAGTCACAAGTAAATGTTAATATCGAACAATAACACGGCCATCAAAAACTCATTCTTAAACGCTTGAGTCCGTAAACGGTTTACCACAGGCTCTCCAAATTCCACCTTCCAAACTTAAACAGAGTTTCATGAAAACCTTTATTTCCCCCCGTCCATATTTCAGGGCAAGATAAATTTTATATACAAATTTTACGTAAACGTGAAAACGTGAACCTTCAACGAAACTTTTTTAATAATGTTTCGCATTTTTTGAGAGGATCTCAGTTTGATTCATCAATTTATATATCGTGTCAAGTGAACCTTTGTCAAAATGGCGTTGCTTTGGACCCTTTAGTGGACAGTGACGTCATTGATTTATTGTGTGACGTTTAGTTTGTCACGTCGGGTAGAGTTGGGTTTTTTCGGACTCAGTCGGGTACTTTTCTAAAAGAGTTAGGTTATTATGTCATTTGTTTGTTATTGTTTTTGGTACTTCTTGTGTGAGATAAAATAATTGTAGTTTACAATATTTTAAGAACAGCTTGCTATTTTAGTAAATAATAATGTTAGCCGTATGAGGAAGAGATCCTAATTAAGTCGGGGTCCATTTTCAAAACCAGTGTTTAATAAAGAGCTTTCGCTTTAAATGTTTTAAACAGTTAAAGACTTCTCATATTTAAAAGTACCACAATATGCCATAGTCATTAATTTAACGGTGATAAAAATGAAATTCAATGCGAGCGATGCCTCAGTGAAAGCTAGTATAATATAAACCCGGTTTCTACAAGTTTCGTTGCCGAGGAAGAAATGAAATGTCGGTTTAAGGAATATAAGACGCTTGATACTTCGGTTGCTAGGAGACCTTTGAGGCAATTTGTGACAAATATGTTTTGAACTTGTGACAAAAGTAGAATCGTCAAACATTTTCCTTGTAACGTGTACGTAGAAATCTTTTCTTGTATATTAATGTTCCATTTGTCTGTTTATCCCCTAATCCATCTATTCAAAATGTTACTAAGCACGATATATGTGGATATAATACGAAGTGATTCTTTTTTTTTAACTGATTCAGAAAGATTTTTTGCCGACTTCGAAAGGAGGGGTTACTAATTCGACTGTACTGTTTTTGTCGTTTTGCGTGCTTGATTACTCTGAGGTGGTCCCATAAAAAAATATCAAAATCAATAAGAATAAGAATAAGAATAAATTTGTTGTTCCAAAAAAGGGTTACAGAGTTGTCTTATAACTATATTACAATATAAAGTTATTACTGACAAAAAATATCATTTAAACTGCGGTCCCCAAACTAAACGAATGTTTGTATCTTGGGAACCTGAGTGCTGTGAGTACTAAATTAACATATTGTAATTTAACAAGACAAAAATTATGTAACAACAAAAATTTGACGAGCAAAACAAAAATAGAATTATGAAACAAAAATAGAATTATTATTATAATATTATTATTAATTCAATAGTTTATTTTTCTAAAACTACGTTAGTACAAATTTATAGTCATGTATTTTGTTTTTTACAGTCGTGTACCTATTGAGTACGTGTTATCTAATTATTGTAGTCCGATCGTCGTATATTTTTTTTGTTTTGACCCTCATACTAATATGTTTCAGAGTACTGAAAGAAATAAATTCGTACGAAAAAGCCCGAGACAAACACATAGGCCGACCTTTTCTCCCCAAAACTTCACGGCCCTGTGGCGCAATGGATGACGCGTCTGACTACGGATCAGAAGATTCCAGGTTTGAATCCTGGAAGGGTCGGGGCGGTTTAGTTACTTTATTTTTATTTTTGTAAAATAAAACATTTTAAAACTTAACTTAAATATACACAAAGGAGAATGGGCAAAATCGTATGGCGCTTGGTCTATCAGCGGCCAGGAACAATTTTAATTTTTTTTGGTGTATTATCTCCCTACAATCACCCTCAAGATGTTTTATATCTGTGGTGTAATTATTAATAGAATTAAATACATTTTTATTTTAGACTAGCTGTGCCCGCGACTTCGTTCGCGTGGTTGTCGAAAACAAAACAACGTCGTGTAGATAAGAGTAGGCTATATACATAAATACTTCACTCAAGAAGGTTGTATACTATTTTTTTGGACAATAAAGAATTTGCGAATAATGATCCTGACTTTGGTATAGTTGATTACGTTAATGCTTCTCTATATACTATGTTAGCGGTGGAATTACCCGGAGCATATACAAAAAGGTTGTTTGGGGTGCTAACACATCACCACTGCGTCCAGTGCAGGGAGGACACGGCGCAACACACGCTCTCCGAATGTGTAGCTTGGGAGGAGCAGCGCCGTGTCCTCACAAATGAAGTAGGAGGCGATCTGTCGCTGCCGGCCGTAGTGCGGAGTATGGTCGGTAGCGCAGAGTCTCGCAGTCTGCGAGGACGTGATGTCGCAGAAGGAGACTGCGGAACGGGAGAGGGAGATCTCGACTCTCCCCGGCCGCAGAAGACGCACCGGGCGCAGGGGAAGGGCGGACAACGCCCTTCCCTTGGGGGGCGGCCCATGAATGGGTCCAGGGCGAGGGACTTGGGGAAGTCCCTGCCCCCTATTCGATGGACCCGAGGCGGAGGCGCGCGCGGGTGTCGGCGCGCGCCTCTGAGGCGGTGCACGGGGTAGTTGTACACCTCACTACCCCGTGCAGGAGCTGAGGCCCGGACAGACCGGGCCAGCACCAGTGTGGGGCTGCGGAAGAATTCGGATTCCCGCGGCCCCACGCGCACGTGCGAGGAGGAGACACCGGGGTGGTTTTAGCCGGTAAGAGTCCGGCACGCCCCTCCGCCTCTCCCCAGGCGGAGGAAGTCCATGAGGATTTCCCCCCGTAAAAAAAACATAGAGTTGGCCGTGTGAAAAACAATCAAAAGTAAGGTCTACACCCGCAACGGATAACGTCTGGCCTTGGGCTTTATTAATAGTCATAGCGTAACAGAGGCTTACAGGAAATTGCACACGTTTGAAAGTAAACGGAAAATTATTGGGGATAATAGGTATCCTGGGAATGAAAACAACATCACCGGAGCCGCAACCTGTTAAGATTTCGGCTTCGATGACGTTTCGTTGGAGATTTGTTACTCTCAGCCGAGTGCCATTGCATAGTTTTGGCGGACTTAAATTTCTGAGTAGAATGATTGGTACTCCGACTTTTAAATAAATTTTGTGTGCTGGAAGACCTGGTGTATTTAGAGAGTCAAAAACTCTACTGGATAGTGGGTGGCATCTCCTTGTTCCAAAACCGTGTTAATAGATAAATATTCCCTACTTTCTCCAGAAACATGTACCAATATTTGAGAATTTATTGCTGCTGCTTGGTCGTTGCGAGGTGCCAAAATAGCTCGTTGGCATAGTCAAGCAGCGTCATGGTTCGAGATCTCTGATGGATCTCCGTATACAGAGGAAATGAGTTCCTGCTGTGAGGCAACAGAAGAACACAGGCTCTCGACTAAAGTTACTTTACCACCTTCTTGAGTCGGGTATGTGCCGTTACCAATTTGAAGTAGTAAATTTGAGAAGACCTGCGCGTTTGCGTCACTTTCCAAATATGCTCGCATATTAAAGCTCAAATTAGTTAATATGATACCACGCCATAAAATAGAGCTCTTTAAACAGGCACCTATTTCATCGTTCCTCTGGGTATTATGCGGAGTGTCTGCCTGAAGTCTTCACAGAATAGCACCGTTAAGCCTCCCATCGGTCGGTCATTTTGTCTTATATCTCGCAACGTTCTATCTACAGCTTCCACAGCTTTACGATTTGCTATCGTACACTCGTCCCAAACGATCAGGACGCAATCGGGTAAAACCCTTGCTTTATCACTATTGCCAGACACGTTGCAAACAGGGTTTTCTGTGCGCTCCAAGTCGATTGGTATTTTAAATGTTGTATGCACATGTGCAGTTTAGTGGCAGCTATTCCTGAGGAGGCGATGGCAAGAGCCATTTTGTTTTGGCTCGTTATTTGAGCCAAGATAACTTTAGTGAGGAAAGTTTTACCTGTTCCACCAGGTGCATCTAAAAACAGTATTTCTCCTAATGAATGTTCTACACTACAGCATACTCTATCAAAGATTTGACGTTGTTCTGACGTCAAATTTGGACAGCCATTTCGCAACATTTCTGCTAACTCCTCGGGGTTGTAATTTATTTTAGATACATACTCCCTATTAATTCGTTCCCCACCAACTGTCGGTGTTGGCAAGCCGTATTGACTAAGGGGGTTCCCTCCTATACTTGTAACTATATCTTGTATAGCCAGCAAAGACCTATTATGGCAGCTTTCACGTACTTGGTCAGAAGTTTCACTATTTCTATTTTGCTGTCTCAAAAAATCTTCGGCAAACGCGTCTTTATATTTTTGCCACAACTGTCCAGCGTCCGATAGGCCACAAATATAAACATTGTCTGCATTGAATTCGTAGATTTTACGTGATGTGCGCACAAACAAACATATAAACAGACAAAAATTTCAAAAATTATGGAAATTGGTTTTGTTAGTTATCCTTTAACACGCTGGCTATCTTTTTTGTCAATTTCTTCAATGTACAAAAATGACTTTTCTAGAGATTTATTATATGTTTATAGATGACCAATAGAAAACATTACTCATTATGTTGGAAAAATAGTTTAAAAGTGGATTAAAGTTTTTAACCAACTATAAAGTGATCTATGGGGAAGCTTACGTTTTCAAGTCAGAAGCGAATGCGTAAATTTCCAAGCAAATGGCCAGGACATTTACGCCTGAATCACTTTACGGTATATGCCATGCACGTTTGGTCCTCCATGATTAGCAATGAGGAACAAACTTACCTACGGAGATTAGTAAATACAAACACTAAATAATTGTAAGTTTATTTATCGGTTGAGAAAAAATTCACGACTTAAAAATGTCGTTTAACAAAATGTTACAATTTTCTTTTTCTTTATAAATATACGTTAGTAAAACACAAAAAGAGTTAGCTCCACTGAAATTTGAACTTGGATATCAAAAAATTCAAACTTTTATAAGAAAATGGACGCATGAAAAAAAATACAAACATTAACAACCGGATTTGAACTTGCAGCAAGATCACTCATTTCCAATCGTACAACCGCCAAGCTGTTTACTTCGATAGCTAGTTTACTAAAATATAGGTACTAATCAAATTCAAGATTGCTATGGCTACCTCAGTCTGCCATGGTTACCCTCTTGTTTATCTGTCAATAATGCCAATTTATGTGTGCAGTTGAGAAAATGATTTTGGAAATTTAAAGGTCCACCCCTTATCAGCTAGATTCAATAGCATGTTTCAACATAGCTAACAACCATCTACGATTTCTAGAAAACAACCTCTCAATTTTTTACACCATTCGAGTAAGTAGTTTATGTTTGATACTGTAACATAAAATCTGACCCCCGGCAAAAGAGAGTTGTAATTTAGATGTCGTTGCAAATACTATACTGAATTGCGTGTTGTAATATTTTACTTCTTGAACTCACTAAATTAATCATATCTTTTGATAGAGTGAACCGATTTCGATGAAACAAAAACTAAGTAATACCTCAAGTTGCGTATAATTTTTGTATATAAACATTGTCTGCATTGAATTCGTAGATTTTACGTGATTTGTGCACAAACAAACATATAAACAGACAAACAGACAAAAATTTTAAAAATTGTGGAAATGGGTTCTGTTAGTTATCCTTTAACACGCTGGCTATTTTTTTTTTAAATTTCTTCAATGTACAAAAATGACTTTTCTACAGATTTATTATATGTATAGATATGTCAGTCTGCGATTTAGCGTATTATAACTAAGGTTTAGCCTTAAAAATAAGGAAATAAAAGCACTGAGTTCTGATGCCGGTAATAAAATATCCTCGTCTTGATGTCTAGTCCATGCCAGATACCACACTACACACATAACCTGTGCACAGCAACCGATTGTGCGCCTTCCACTTATACAACTGCAATAATAATGAGCAATTGCTTCTCTATTTTGTCTTTCTCGGTTAATTACAATATAATAATATATACTCTGGACCTCACATGTCTAGATTGTATACGCACACGTAATAACCCAATGTCTTCTTCTTAAATAAAATCTCTGAGCTGACTTATTTGACGCTCCCGGTATACTTCAATATTGTACAAGCCTTCAACTAAATGTTCAGAGTAGTAGCTGCGAGCCAACTTGATTTGGTATGTGCCAAGTGATAACAGAATTAGGTCTTCTTCAGAAAAAACCGGAAAGTCTTCAAAAATAGGTTGATCACTGCTGAGACTTTCAAATGATGCCCTCTGTCTATTTATGTTATGACGGATAACATAGTCCGCTGAGAGGTTTGGTATTTCAATGCGTTCATTAATTATATTCACGAACGACGATGCATAAATACCTACTCTCTTGTATTGGTGTCTGAAACGCATTGATGAGTGCCGCTGCGTTTTGGAAGTCCTCGAACATGTGACTTAAGGCGCGATTAAAATATTCTTGCCTAAACAATTCAAAGTCTCGCTTGAACTTGCTGTTGCGGGAATGCTGACACAATGTTTTGAGTTATCAGTACTGTAGTGCGCTGTGAACCTCAGTTGTCTCGTGGTCGCCTTGTATACCGCACTACAGCACACACATATTATACACATTTATAACTTCCACTACCCAGCGGCATAGAGTGACCAGCCTAGTTCTATTTTCCTGTTCAGTAGTAAGCTGGTCTGCACCGCGGTCTTTGGTTTCGGGCATATAGGCACTGTAGTTGAATCGCTGCAAATCGCCACAGACGTCTCTGAACCCACGATCTAAAATGAATATATCGCCAGCCCGGTAAAACCAGTGAAACCGTTTTTGTGTTGAGTCTTGTAACCGATATGCTGACAACGTTATGAAATACTTATTTATGTATTTTATAAAAATGAGTTTGCACATTTTCTTACATTTGTTATCTAAGTATTTAACCTCTATGTATTTTTTTTTCTAAATGAGCTGCAATGTTACGTTCATAGTAAAAGTTAGTCCTTAGTAATAGTACTTTCATTTAATACCTATTTCGTTGCTGGCCGCTCATAGACCATTTTGCCCATTCTCCTTTGAAATATTTTAATGAATTAAAACTTAATTAGGTTTCAATTAATTGAATAGATCACAAAAAAATATGAAGTTCATAAAATATATTACATTCATATCAATCAAAGTAACAGACATTTTCTAAAAGGCTTTTACTGAGTCTATTATGGTTCCCTCAAAATAACACGTAGATGTGAGCGTGAAAACTGACTGAAATGGGAAACAGCTGTAATTTCGAAAATTCGAATAGATATCATTGAAACTTGTACTTCTCGCTAAATAGACTCGGGTAAATGAGGTGCAGTGAACACGTGCCTGGATAGGGTTGCCACCGAATACATACTATTTTATCTTACCAAATTTTGGGCCATGGCCCAAAGTATTATAAAAATGCATATTTTGTGGATGAAATGTTTACTATATGAATTTTTGCCAGCAAAGAGACTTAAAATACCTATATGCGAACTATAAATAAAATAATCTATAAGATTTTTGCAAAGAAAAAGATAAAAATATTTGTATTTGCAAAAACATGTGTAGTTAATAATAATACATAGTTGTGATGCTTATTATTGTCGTTAAATAAAAATCTTAGTATCTATTTGACTATGAATGTTGTACAAATATGATGTGCTCAATTCCGAAAATAAGCAGTTTAGGCAAAATAGGCACTCTAAATTATCTTTATTCTTTCCAAAAGTTTTTCTATGAGTCCTTCTTTTTTTATTTGTGGTTAATTAGATCTTTTTAGTCCAAACGTTAGTAACGAATACCTAGGTACCTACTCTATTACTCAATAGTTCAATGATAAAATCCTACATTCTTCTTAAAATGCGTTGACAACCCTATGCCTCGCTTTCCCCTAATGACGTCAAAATGGTTGCTACAAAACAGTTCATTGATAATGGTGTAAACATTTGGTGCAACGTAAGTGATTGAATTTCTGCGGCAAATCCTAGTTTGATACTAAAATGTAATAAACTTTTAGTGAAACTTAAAAGTAATAATTTAAAGATTCACAAATACAGCCATCTTTAGCCAGATCTACATTAACTATTTAGTACATTATTTATTGAATCTTTAATAATTAAATTCATGAATTATATTTTAATTGTTTATTTCAATGAACTCCAAATTACAAATAACATTTTAAAAATAAAGGGCCCGATGAATAATTTTGACTCGTCATTCTTTTCATAGTTTGCCAGAAGTGTCTAATAAAGTACATAATGACATTGAATATACAAGCCACGCTTATACAGACCTATACAGCATGCATGTATCCTTGAAAATAGAGGCCAGGAAGAGGCGCCATCTGAGAAATGGAGGTCTTGTCAAGAATGCATGCCAATTTTGTTGAGGTTACCATTGACCTAGTGCAGTGTTGTGTGTAAGTTTATTGCTACAATATCGTTTTATGGAGTTTTTTTGAGTCATGTGTAATGTAACTGGTTGAAAAAGGATTTTGCAAAGATTTTTAAAACTAGTTAAAAGTTTGGAGCATTATTTTGTTGCTTTATAATATGCTGAGTCACGGTTTAAATGTAACTGGCATGAAACTACTGTTTAAAAAGTATTTTTGTTCGATTTTTAACACCAACGAAAAATCTATAGTAATATAATTCACGTAATTTCTCTAAGAATTCACGGGAATAAGCGCGTACATGCATAAATACCTTTTTTGGGCTTGACGTTTCGACCGGGTTAGATCCGCTGTGGTCGCAAGCAGACTGGACATGCGGTGTCATCGATCCGTGCATGAAGTTGATGATTTTTCATCTACCCCATGTTTTTCAAGTACCCTAAACACTGCACTGACTGTGTAAAAGTTAATAACGAAAAAACTGTTACATTATTTAATTTTAGCCTTAATATTTTTTTTACCTTAATAATCTATTAAAACAACGTAGGTGCTAAGTAAATATGTATTAAAGATTCTTTTTTCTCTCTTTTATCAGTCATTTACGCAATGAATCTCCCAATCATACTAACATTAGATCACAAAGCCGATGTAATCAATGATACATCTTCATTGGAAACGGAAATAAAAAGCGTAATTACCGTAAACCTATATTACTGCCCTGTACTGGACTCCCACAAAAAGGGGGACGTGCTTAGAGTATAATTAAGTAAACTATAGAGTACGCCTAACAGAGTATGAACGGAGAGCTACAGCATGAACAAGCGTCATCGTGAAATTAGTGGCAAGTTTAATTAATACCATCTCAAAACCCACTTATTGCCATTTTAGTATCGAAATCATCGATATTATCATGTAAATGTCAGTCGTAGCAAGAAAAATCACTTAAATCAGTAAACGAGCGTAGTATTTAGGTACTAAATTGCGTGTGCGATTGGCACCACGGGCTACTAGCGATACTTGCTCTATACTTACTTATGTATACTCTAAGGCGACATGTTATAAGGAAGAGGATGGGCATTGAGCTATAAATCAGCGTCTCAAGCCCAAAGAAATTGTGCTAAAGACCTTTGTTTTTTGACCATTTGGATCTCAAAGACGTTTTGATAGTTACCGTAAATTGTAAGATGCTATCAAATGTAGACTTGTATAGATTAAGCGTTGGTTTAGTCGTAAATTAAATGAGATACAGCTTTATCTGTGACTAGCATTTACGAGAGAAATCTTGTCAATTTTAGAAGTAAAAACCGGTTCAGAAATCACTAATACCTACAATGAGATATC
Source organism: Autographa pulchrina (assembly GCA_905475315.1). Classification (NCBI taxonomy): domain Eukaryota; kingdom Metazoa; phylum Arthropoda; class Insecta; order Lepidoptera; family Noctuidae; genus Autographa; species Autographa pulchrina. The sequence continues at coordinate 4,755,301 of FR997775.1, forward strand.
GTTTGATAAATTTACTGCAACAGTTGAACTAAAATTAGGTTTTACCTAATTCTTCTACAATAACTTTGTAGGTAGGTATAGCTTTCGGTGGTTTTTTTTTTGGGTTTATTATGCCTAAATTCCTATGCTTGTTGGCTTAAATTCGATACTGAAACAATACCTGATAATATGACAAATGCTTCCGTAATCATTTTCACTACACAAGCATCAAATAAGTTACTTCATTCTAGATTATCTTGACATAACATAGGCCAAAAATATTATGAAGAATATTATATATTATGTATACAGGACAAGTACCCAAAATAATCCAATACAATAAAAGCAGATAACATTATTTACGACAAGAAATATCCTAATCGAACTACTAAAACGTAATAACAGAAGTCAAATGGAGGTCAAAACGAAAAACCAATAAAGTTCATCTCAAGTCATTAATAATGTGTGCGGCGTACCTTACCATCGCAATCTTATAGATCTGCCTGTACCATGAGCTATAAAAATACGACTGTCGCAAGTCTGGAAGCGAGACAGTGCTCTACACCGCACGTAGCGGCGTCTCGCTCTCCCGCGACAGCGACAGTCCTGCTTTAAGAGATCATAGTACAGGTACTGATCTCATAAATATCTGGGAGAAATCTTTTTTGTTTTGTTTCTTATTGCTTTTATTGTTACTTGAATTATTACATTGTACTGTCGCCAGGTGCTTCTGAGTTATTTATGCTCGTAAATATTAAATTGTGATAAATGTATGTGCAAGTATGCCAACATATTAATAAGGAAGTCTCTTTTGCCTTTAACCTTAAGTCGTTCTTAAAAGCATATCTGTCGCTACTTTACACCCAAGAATTACAAATACAGCACGAGATTAAAGGCGGCCTAAAACTAATCGACGTTTAAGTATTCATCATAAATCCGAGGCCATATGAGCAAAGTTGGTGACAAAATCGAGTATGTATACAAAACAATTAATTGAATAACTTCTGTAATCATAACAGTATCATAAAAACAAATCAAAACTTCTAACAATTAATTTCAAAACTGCTGTTGTAGTGGAAAAGTTACAGAAATATACTGATATGTATTTAGTTACGAAACTGAGTGGCATAGTACGTGGCTTCAATAATATAACATTAATCATAATGTATGCTTTCAGGGGAACTCGAGACAATGTGGAACAGTCATCATAGTTAATGGCGAGGGGAGGAGCGGGTGCTGAGAGTCACGATTACATGTAATAAGCAAAAATAATACTTGTTTAGATCGTTATTTGTGTTCTGAAATCACCTTCATTGTGCGTTATGTAAAAGGTAAATGGTTTTTCATTTGTTTTATAATGCTATTGCTCATTTGCAGCTTACAGAAATAACAAATAAGTAGGCATATATTACTTTAGTTTGACTCTTGACTATAAGTGGTTGTACAACTTCAAATGCTTAATCAAAGGTAGGGTAGATTGCATGTTTCTTTCCATTTTTTTTTTGGATAAAAACTTTAATAAAGCGGTATTTATGTCAATTAATCTTCAAATACTTAATTCATGTAAAAATTCAACATTTAGAAATTGTCTAGCAAGATTACACGGATCTCGCTCTCAGCTATACACAAAAAGACGTAGTAGGTATGTAATTTCAACTCGTTCTAAATTAAACATGTGACAAAATTCACACACCATTATAACAGTTCATTTACTATACCGATATAACCACAGCCGTACTAATCTATGAATTAATCTAACCGCGTTATTTAATGCTATTCCGCCATTGTTACACATTACCCGGTTCTACCAACAATACAATCATGAAATAATGGTAAATGGAATTTGATAACGCATTTTGGATTACACGTGGAAGTCGGAAATAGAGAATCGTATAGTTACATTTCTTTATTACAGTGTGGAGTAAATTTTGTTACTTAAATAGCAGTATTCCTCGGATTTACCTGCGTTTTTTTGTTTCCGTAGACTATCAGGATAAATCATTCAGGATATATAAAAATCCATTGTGTGGAGCATCCACACAATGGATTTGATGGATGGCTTGGGTTAATCCAAGTTAATACAAATTTTGTTCAAATCCTTTGAATAGTTTCTGCTTCACTGCGTGTCTTGGGTAACACACATTCAAAATCACATGGGTAACATGGTCCTGTTTATAGGTAAGGGTTTAAAAAAAAGTTGTTTTCTATATACAGGGTGTTAAGAAACCCCTGTCCGATCCGTTAAGGTGTTGTTAGGTATCGATATCTGATTACATTAATGTCAAAAAAAAATTAAAAGAAAAAAAAAAATTATTTTTTTTCCAAATTCGAGAGGGAGCTTCGATGTCGTCACAGGGGCTGGGCAAATGATCATATAAAAGCCCGCCAATAATACCGACGAGAATGGTGGTGTAATTTATGAATTAACTTCAAATTTAGGGAATTTTGCGACAAAAAATGGTTATTTCAAAATTCATTATTTTATTGTTACTATCATAAATATTCCAAATTTAATATTTTATTTCGGCTTGTGATTATCACCCTTTCGGGTCGGACAGGGATTTCTTAACACCCTGTATATACTAGGCATCTACTTATATGTGGAGTAAATTTTATGAACAAGTACATTATTTTGAACTCACTACTCGGTGGAAATTACCAGTTTTACAAAAGGTTTTTCTACAAGAAACCATTCCTCTATTGTCATGAGAATAAGCGCAATTTCATTTGCTATTTAGACCTCATTCCAACATATCCAGTGACTCCAATTTCACAACAAGTTACACATTTTAAACGATTCCAATTGCAACCCCGCACTCGCTGGCAAACCGTTACACAGAAATGGTTTACTATAATGATATTAATTATCGTTTTATTATCGTTTAATTACCGTTGGTAGCTCGTTCGGCGTAATTATAGCATGAACCAAATGTATGGTCTGTTTGTACGAGTTTTTTTGTTCGAGTTACTTGACTTTCTATTTTTGGTAAGTTATTTTTATATTGATTGATGGAATAGAATGTCGTGTTTATGGATAATTAATCATTTGTCACAAAAATAGGGGAAGTGGCTTTGCTAAGGACTTCAAGATATGGATTTTGTAATCATGGCTCAATTAATGTTGTATAACAGTAACTTTATTTCATAGTGTGTGTGACAACATGTTATGTCATAAATATTTTTGAAGCCTGATTTTTCTTTGAGCCTACGTTTATTAAAATGTATGCTTCTATGATTTTTTTTAAAATAGCTTAACATTTTATTTACGTTACAACACAAAGTCATCGAATGATACGACATAGGTATTTACAAAAATCGATACATTACTAAAATATGACCTACAATTAAAAACGTAAATAATTTAGAAATGTTCTCAAATGTCTATCTGACAGCAATTCACACCTCAAAGTAGCATAGACGGCATGACACTTATCGGTGACTTAAAATTGTGTTACACATAAGTGTCCTTCATAGTAAACAGAGCATGAACTGAAATCAGGCCAGTCATGTCCCATAATGTGGTTTGGCGGGAAAATGCGCTGTAACGGTCAAAAACAAAGTGCGTCATTAAATAATGTTATTATGATATCGTTCGTGGTCGTTCGTAATTTGCTGTACTTTGTGAAGTGGTTTGGTCGTGAGGACAAGATAGCTTATTTTATTACGTATCGAAAAAAAATATCATTCATATTTTACACCGTGTTATTTTTTTTCATAGTGGTGACTTGATAGACTTTAAATTGGATAAGAGAATAGCTTTTTTTACGTTTTTGTAAAGAGTAGAAAATTAAATGGTTTTAACTTAATAGGTAAATATAAACATCAACCAGTCCCTTGTAGGAGGCATACAGGGGAAATATCTATGAACTACAACTTAATCATGTCAAAATATCCCCATTTTCCTCTTCCAAAGTAACTTGACTATCGCATGAATTTACGCTCCTATGAAAAGCTAAACTTTAGTGCAATATATTTCAGATGTAAACATAGAGATATAATATGCATGCAGCGTATATTCTAAGATCATTGACCTCACTCCTCCATACAGCAAACACTGTAGAACCAAGCTCACCTTAACTTCAGTACTAGTAATAACTGTAGTACTAACTACTAAAACAAACAACCTTGTTTATATTGAGCATATACTCGTAGTATGATTCTGTTATATCTACCGTGTGTATTGAGTGTCAATATCAATAGCACTTATCGAATTTACTATGAGTTATGTTGGAACTGTGTACAGTACATACTTACAGTGTGTATATTGTTACGTACCTAGTTGGTTAGATTACTTATAGTTTTTGTTTTATGCTATATATTTGTATATATATTTTTTTGTCTTTAGTATACGTAATATATTTTGGGTTTTTTTCGATTTTGTACTCGTGCATCTACCACGATTTGTTTCTGTATCACCCTAAGGTTGACTGGCAGAGAATGCCAATTAGCATTAAGTCCGCCTTTGTACAACAGTGTGCAAAAAGTATTAAATAAATAAATAAATTACCTCCCGAAATCGTCATGTATCATTTAAATTATAAGAACTTATGAGATTTTTAAAAGACTTCAAAAAAGAAGGAAGAGCTCGTCCCCCTTTTGGAAATCGGTTCCTATAATGCTGCCGAAAATAGCAATGTTTGGCAGTATGTAGGTATTTTTTTTTTAATATTTTTTTAACTAGATTTTGTGAACGTTTTTGCTGAAAATAAAACTAAGTGAGTAAAATAAATTTGATTGAGCTGTTAGTAGGGTTAATTGTATAACCGACAAAATAAGCTAGTAATTTATTTTCACCTGTATTTTCATCTGTCAGTAAAAACAGGAAACAAGTTAAAAAAAATAAAGTACAAAAACAAAATTTTCTTGACTTCAAAATTTGTTTCAAAACTCGTTTGTTCACAAATTCTTTAACTTGTTTCAGATTCAGTGTATAAATAATTGAATGAGACATGAAACAAAATAGAGAAGCTGCTTCTTGTAATTCAGTTTTACATAAACCCAATGTTTTTTGGTAGTATGGCGATTTGACTCTTATTTGAGTAGATCACTAGCTTTTGGTTTCATCATAGCTTTTAGGTACGTTTCGGCCAAGTGCAAAACACAATTTTGAAGTTTCATGTTCTGAAATGTAACTTTTTACATACGAGTATAAAATAAATATACCATACTTATACATACATATATTTTACATAAAAATTACTCTATAGTTATTACGAGTATTTATCTACTACCACTGTTTTTTACTTTTTCCCACGTAAGCCAAGCCAAGGCATATAAATAATACTTAGCATATTCTCCGATTAAAACGTGTAATGTAACGGGCCTGTTGGTCTAGTAGTTAGTGACCCTGACTGCTATACCGGAGGTCGTGGGTTCGATTCCCACCTAGGACAAATGTTTGTGTGATGAGCACGATCATTTGTTCTGGTTGTCTGGGTGTAATTTATCTAAAATAATATATGTATTTAGAAATATATAAGTATGTTTATCAGTTGCCTGGTTACCATAACACAAGCTCTGCTTAGCTTGGGTTTAGATAACCGTGTGTGAGTTGTCCCGGAATATTATATAAAAAAAAAATGTTTTAGTTTTCATCTCAATCTTGCTCCTTGTAGTATGGCTTAGCCGCACGTATCAAATTTATTGGAAAAAAATCTTTGTATTCCGTAAAGAGTTTACATATCAGCCTCAATGCATAACTCCGCTATCTCCTTAGTTTAATGTATCAATAAACTTCAATTTACTTTTAGAGCTTCAAACAAGAACACAACAGAAGTTTCTAGACCGTCAACTACCGAATATTCGCTTTGAGCTTAGCTAATAAATTACCGCTTATCGAGTGTACCATTCAAAAGAGATTCCGTGGGTTGCCCGTAATCCCAGATAATGGCGCCCAACGATTTTTAGACACGGCTGTTGCCATATAAAAAAAGGTTTTTCTCTTGCTCGCCTCACGATTTTAAGTGAAGTTATTTTAGGGTTTAGTAAAGGGTTCGTAAATATTTTTGTTGACCTATAGTTGCTGGGGAAAGATTTAAGGCGTGTTTTTGTTTTGTTTTACATAAAATTAAACCAAATAAAATATTTCTCTAGTTTTTATTGATGAGTATAATATAAAAGGAAAAAATAATACCTTTTTTTTTTTCATGTAAATTGCCAGAATTTTAACTTTGTCACAAAAATTTCTAATTTTTAATTTTCGGTCCAAGCATATTTCATTGTTACCAATCCAAATAATAATCAATTTGAATTTTTTATAAGGGCTGTCCCCCATCATAGTCCCCCATCATATAGATGTGACCATTTGGTACGCGACCGCTGTCAACCCTGTGTCTATCAAAAGGCTTATTCAGAGCTGATTCAAAGAGATTGTGTACGCAGTAGTGTATGGATGTACTATGTAAATTTGTTTATTATGTAGGTGGTTAAAATGGACAATTTAATTATGAAAATAATAAGTAATGCAAATTGAATCATATTGCTAAATGCTAAAGTGCTTATTTACATACATATTATCGTTGCATGTTTTTGGTTCAACTGTGCCAAAGTCGGAAAAAGTTTTCCAGGTTTCTGTATTATCTATACTTATAATAAATCTGTAGAAGTGAAAATTCTGTACATTGAAAATATCAAAAAAATAAATGGCGGGGGGTGTTACTAGACCGACAACGAACCCAAAAGTGTGAAAACAAAATTTTTTGTCTGTCTGTCTGTCTGTTTGTTCAGGTATCACGCAAAAACTACCGGTTCAATTACGATGAAACTTGGTATAATTATTCTTTATTATCCTGGGCACCACACTGGGTAGTTTTTATCCCGGAAAACAAACTTAATTTTGCGGTTAAAAACTCATTGATAAGTTTCGTCATCCACGCGAACGAAGTCGCAGGCACAGCTAGTATAAAAATATACCTGTTACATACACTTTCATTATTTCTCGTTACTTTTAGATACGACAAATAAAATTGTTTCTCTTTACAAGTTTTAAGATGTAACGCACAGCTATAACTATATATTAGACTTATTTATTTGTAACATATTTGTCACTTAATTCAGACCGTAGATTCAAGATTAGGTTCGTATGTTTTGCAATAGACACAGCTAGAACTCAAGACCTACGTTAAATAAAGTCCCAAGTCTCTAATCATGATTTAGTGAAAACATGTCAGTTACGAGTAATTAAGTTTCGATGTTAATTAGTGATTACATTCAATGCTCCTGAGACTTAGGCTTAGTAGCTAGGATAGCATTTAGATCTGTAGAATAAATCTAGCCTAGACCTAGATCGGCGATAACCTAGACTTGGTTTGAAAGCGATACTGAATTGAGTTGTCATATAAGTAGAGTAATTTATTGAGTAGCATTACAAAATAAATTAATCTTGATTTAGTAAGGTGAGAGTGAGAACAAAATTAATTTATCCCAGTCTTACTATGGGATACTGTGTTTCCCAGTAAAATGGGTTGTGGAGGTCAGATAGGCAGTCGCTACATGTAAAATACGGTATTCAGCTGAATCCGGTAAGACTGGTAGCCGACTCTAACATAGTTGGGAAAAGGCTCGGGAGAAGAAGAGTGAGAACAAAATTATCTTGAGTATTAAAATAAGCTACGCGAGATCGGTCACGTAAGATAGAAGAGTATAATTGTGTAATATTTCCGAAAATGATTAAATTTAACAACGATTCGGAATATGTTACTTCGTCACAATTTGTTTGTCTTACTAAGATTTTTTTTTTTGGAAATGGGCTTTTATTTGCCATAACACTCATAAAAAAATTATCACCAAACTGCTACCCAAGCAGCAAAAATCGTACTAGTATCACGAAACGATCTGTACAAAAACTAAATAATTTCACCACCTAACCTTCCCGAAACCAATCAATGTATCAGAATCTAGAATACAATCAGCTCGGCAACAGTCGGCAACTATCGGATATTTCCGTCAACTTTTTTTTCAAGATGCCATTATCAATCAGCCAGTGACTAGATGAGCTATGTGTTTATGTCGTCATTTGCAACCCAGTTTCATCTTTTACGAGTTTTGGCTGCCTCGTTATTTTTTCAAATTCCCTTTGAGTTACGCGCTTTGCTTTCTGCATTTTTAGTTTGGTTGCCTTTGTTTTTTTTTGCTTGTACAGTGTAGACTCATCTTATATATAAAATTCTCGTGTCACAATGTTAGTTACCATACTCCTACGAAACGGCTTGACCGATTTTTATGAAATTTTATATGCATATTCAGTAGGTCTGAGAATCGGCTACTATCTATTTTTCATACCCCTAATTGGTTGTAGGTAGGTAGGTAGGTAGGTAGTAGGCGGTAGGTAGAAAAAATTGCATTGCAACGCATGCCGGGTACAGCTAGTTTAATATAAATGTTTATTGTGCCTAGAGGTATGTGTTTTAGAAAGAGATGAATTTCTGAAATTTTTGTTAGTCAAAATACTGAAGAAATAAGTCTTTATTAAATTATCTATGCCTAAATGAAGCTTCTGTCTTAATATTACAATATTAAATTCCTTTACGAATTTTAGTTCTTCATCACAGACTCTATAAAACATTTTAGGTACTATCTTTATTTTCTTGACAATAGTCATAATATTAAAATTTGATGATAAATTTGTATTTATGTTACTGAAATATAAAATTATTTACTAGTGAAAGGTAAAATGTAATCAGGTAATATGGCCGACTATTTATTGCGACTTTTTCAGTACGGGTGAAACCACTAAAATATCTGTAAAAACTAATGAATGAAAAACTGTTTTTATCTGAACAGGACGTTGTTTTATTCTAGAATGAGGAACATATTTTTCAGTAACAAAAGCCAACTGTAGAAAACAATATTACCAACCTATAAAACATATTACCAATCTATGAAACAATACTACCAACCTAAGAATAATATTTGTGTTGCTCTATTAATTCAACACCCCTTCTCAACACAATATATTTTCTATGAGATACATTTATATAAAAGTTTAGCATTAATTTATACTCAAATTTGTTACACCACATTCATTTAAATGTTTCACAAACAATTCCTTACTTAAAACCTTAGTTAACATATCTGCAGGTTGTTCGTTAGTCTTAATATACTTAACACATATTCTATTTTCTTTCACAAGATCTTTAACAAAATGGTAGCGAATATCTATGTGTTTCAATCGTTTTATAGTATCACAATTTGCATTTATTATTGCTGATTGGTTATCACAAAATATATTAACAGGGCAAACATTTTCATAGTTAAAATCAGCTAATAAATTTATAAGCCATGATACATCACTAGCAGCCATACTCAATGACACATATTCTGATTCTGTGGAAGACAAACTTACTGAGGCTTGCTTTTTAGAACACCACAGAACCAAACAGTTTGATAGCTTGAACATATAACCTGAAGTGGACTTTCTGTCCAATACATCACCTGCCCAATCAGCATCACAATAACCTTGTAAATTAATGTCTTTACATTCAAAAACTAATTTGTAATTTAATGTATGTTTAATATACCTTAAAACTCTCTTTAATGCACTTAGTAATTCGTTATTTGCGTTTGACTGATATCTACTTAGCAGAGAAACTGGATAACAAAGGTCGGGTCTTGTACCAGATGCTGCATACATTAAGCAACCTATTATTTGTCTGCACAACTTCTCAATATTTTTATCTTTTTCAACAGTTTCATATGCAAATATTTTAGTGTTAAAATTGATGTCCATAGGAGTTGACATATCTTTACAATTCTCCATATTGAATTTCTTTAAAATACTTTCCAAATAACTTGTTTGATCTAATTCAGTAATGCCCGTTTCCAAATTTTGCTTTACATTTATACCTAGAAAATTTGATATTACTCCCATGTCCTTCATTTCAAACTCTTTATTCAATATATTCTTAAGTTCTACGATATGCCTCTCATTTGTACCAAAGAACAAAATATCATCAACATACAGTAACACATACATTTTATCTTTACCAATGCACCTCTTAAATAAACATGAATCATTTTTAGACTTAATGAAACCTTCTCTACCAATCACAGAGTTGAACTTATTGTTCCAACACTTGGGTGAATTTTTAAGACCATATAATGCTTTATTCAATTTTACTATATTTTTCTCCCCAGAATAAGCCCCTTCTGGCAATTTAATATAAACATCTCTATCTATGTCCCCATACAAGAATGCTCCAGTAACATCCATTTGGTATATTGGTAGATTTAAATGAGTAGCTATCGCGACAAAAACTCTAAAAGTCGATAGCTTTGCAACAGGTGCATAAATTTCACCTAGATCAAAGTCACTAACCTGCTCAAAACCCCTAGCCACTAGTCTAGCTTTGTACTGGTTGTTTTTCTTAACCTTAAAAACCCACTTGCTACTAATAATATTTTCGCTCACCGGTGCATCACTAAAAAACCAAGTATTATTATCATTTAAAGTTTGTAATTCTTTGTCAATTGCCTCTTTCCACTTACTTGCATCCTTCCTTCCCATAGCCTCTCTGTATGTAATTGGTTCACTTTCTTTACTTACAACATTTTGGCACTGATAAAATGACGTCTGTTTCCTCACTCTCTTACTCCTTTCCTCCTGAGCCTTCGGTTCCTCTACCTCTGACGAGTCAGATTCATCATCAGACTCACTCTCTCCAGTAGAGTCGTCATTAAGAGTAGTAAGAGTATCACTTGTATCTTTAGTTTCTCTGTCTTCACTCACATCACTCATCTTCATTGTTCCTAGAGTTTCATCTTGACTAACTTGGCCATTCAAATCCAACGTGACCGTTGATTCATTCTCTTTACATACATCTTGGTTTAAGAAGACTACATCTCTTTTCGTATCTATACAGTTTCTCTCTGGAAAATATATTCTATAGCCCTTTACATGTACTCCATAGCCAATCATAATTCCCTTCTCCCCTTTTGTGTCCCATTTTCTCCGCTTTTCCTTTGGAATGTGTACATACACAGGGGAACCAAAAACCTTCAGTTGATGAATATTATAATTGTTGTTTGTCCACATTTCATATGGTGATTTTCCTTCTTTGCCTTTTCCTGTCCTGTTTAGAACAAAAACGGCTGTGTTTACCGCTTCAGCCCACAGTTTCTTCGGCAAATTCTTAGCATGTAACATTGTCCTTGCTGCTTCGACAAGGGTTCTATTTTCCCGCTCAGCCTTCCCGTTTTGCTCCGGTGTATAAGTAACAGTAGTTTCATGAATTATCCCTCTCTTTGAACACATTTCCATTACATTTTTATTTATAAATTCTAGTCCATTGTCAGTCCTTAAAGTCTTGACTTTATTCCCGGTTACATTCTCTGCTTTGTTCAGAAAATCCTCCAGACAACGTTTAATTTCGTGTTTTGCTTTGACAAAATACACAGTCCTGAAGTTAGAGTAATCATCTTTTAAAACAACAAAATATCTTGAACCACCAACCGATTCTACTTCCATGGGTCCACATGTATCCCCATGTATTAATTCACACGTCTTAGTGGTTACGCTGTCACTTTTATTAAATGGTAGCCGGTGAATCTTACCCTTTAAGCAGCTTTCACATTGAGGAACTGAAGATTGTTTTATTTCAATGTTATTTTTGTTCAGCACTTTCTTTACGTAGTCAAAATTTTGGTGTGCCAACTTTTCATGCCACTCGTTCAAATCATTAGTTGCTACTTTTGCAACACTTGCAGCTTCACACTTGAAACGAAAATTCAGATAATATGAGTTCTCATGTCTTTTTCCAATTGCACAAACAACACCATTTTTGAGAAATTTACATGAGCTGTCATTTGTCATTATGACATAACCCCGGTCAGCGGCACGGTTCACAGAGAATAAATTTGTCTTTAAGTCGGGAACAAACAACACATTGTCTATTTTTGAGTCTATCCATCGACTTCCGTTATTGACTTGCACCGTCATCTGTCCACATCCTAAGACTCTAATGGCCGCACCGTTACCGACTATTACTGATTTTTGCGATACACTTTGAAATGATGAAAATAATGAACGATCCCGGCACATATGCTCACTGGCTCCAGAGTCAATTAGCCACTTTGATTCTTCGTATTGTTTATGCACTGAGTCCGATACAATAAACGCATTACTCATCTTTTTATCGTCCTTAAACCTTCTGAAACGACACTGCGCTTTGTAATGTCCGATTTTACCGCAGTAAAAACACTTATTATCGTTTATGCTTTTCTCACTGTCTTTATTACTTCTGCACTCTGTTTGGAAATGTCCGGATTTGCCACACTTAAAACACTTCGCATTCCTTCTAGCTACAAGCGCCGACGAGGATGGTGTACTTTCTTTTTCTCCTGTCTTTTCCTTCAGTCTCTCCTCCTCGATCAGCAGCCTGGCCACCAAGTTATCAAATGTCTGCCTGTCTTCTGGTGCAGACTCCCAGGCCGACACGAAATGTTTGTACTCGTCTGGTAAACTCATTAACACTTTAGTTATAGCGAACTTATCTGAAACTTCCTCGCCCAACTGCTTTAACTGGTTTTGCATTTCCTGTATCTTTGACAGAAACACAGACATTTCGACTCCGTTTTCGTATCTGTATTGGAAACAACGCTGTTGGATAATATGAATGCTCGTCTCCGATTTTTGCTCGTATATACTGAGAAGCTTTTTCCACATTTGAGACGAGGTTGTACATGTAACAAGATGTAGCATAACATTTTCCGACATTCTTGTCACCAGAAGTGATTGAGCCTTCGCGTCCTTAGACTCCCAAGTATTTCGATCTGTGGCACCTTCAGGTTTCACAGTCCGTCCCTCCACAATATCCAACCATCCCTGACTCCTCAAAAGTACGGTCAATTGGAATTTCCATATGTTCCAATTCCGGGCTCCTTCCAGTTTCATTACATTATTCGTATTAACTTCCATCGTGCTGTCCTTCCTTGCTATTTATCTAGAGCAAGTAATATCCTTCTCGACGAAAATTTTCCTAAATTTTCCTAATCTCACTTTTCGCCGATATACCAAAAAATAATGCTCGATGTCACTGATTTTACTTTTACTAACAGTTATGCGCTTCTGGGCCCATAACCTGTAAAAACTAATGAATGAAAAACTGTTTTTATCTGAACAGGACGTTGTTTTATTCTAGAATGAGGAACATATTTTTCAGTAACAAAAGCCAACTGTAGAAAACAATATTACCAACCTATAAAACATATTACCAATCTATGAAACAATACTACCAACCTAAGAATAATATTTGTGTTGCTCTATTAATTCAACAATATCCCATTTAATCATAGAACTGGGATGTAGTATCCTAATCGTTAAAATCTAGAAAATTAACCACATGTGCCAAACTTCAAAATCCTTTAAACATTTCGTCAGCATTTTTTTTATCATGATATTGAAAAGATTCTTCACACTTCTTCCCCATTTTCCTAAACTCCTCCATCGCATAAACAGGGCATTATTTATCCGCCACGATACCCTTATCACTCATTCTCTTACAAACGGGCTTTCAGTCATCGGAGCGTATCACCCACTGATAAGTCGCGCTAACTCGCCTAGGAATAGGGCTGTCACCGTGCAAATCAGACAAAGATATGTTACAAACTTGTATAGGCCAAATCTGTTCATGGACTACAACGTAAATGTAATGTTTTTTTTTAATAAATTTATAATAACTTTTAAACTTGCGCGCTGCATGTTTATAGTAATATTATAGAACGGGGATTAGCGCGTACATGCTTAAATACGTTTAGGGATTGACGTTTCGACCGGGTAACACAGGCCGTGGTCGCAAGCAGACTGAAGCCCTAAAGGTATTTAAGCATGTACGCGCTAATCCCCGTTCTATAATATTTAATAAATTAATTTATTTAGGGTATGGAGGACTTACAGCTACTAAAAACAATCAAAAAAGAAAAACATAGTTACCAGACAGCCAATTACAAGTCCTCACGTATAAATATTCTAGTTTAAATTCTTTAATCTCCGCATTTTAATTTAACTATGTACGTAAAAAATACCTAATGGCCACATTATACGCAGTGGTCAATATTTCCGAAACTGATATTCGGTACATACATTTTACAGCATGTACTAAATATAGTAGATAATAACCTAATCTACCTATTTAACAAATGCCATAGTTTTCTTTACATTATTACTTTTGTGTTTTTTATGTATTTTGCCAAATCACGACAAAATCAAAAACCGGCTACCTAAACACTTTATTTTAGATACAACAGTAATCATGTACTGCTTGTTCATGTTGTAAAACCAATTTCGACAACCCTACGTATACTGCCTAAGGGACAGAACAAAAGTTGTAAGGGTGCTGAGTGAAATACATGGGCACTGCTATTAAAATATATAGTCCAACTACTGGCTATCCTAAACATATTCTATTGCTTGTTTTGCTGTTTATTCACTCGTGTCTTTAAATCTAATTTTATTTACTCCTTGTATAAAGTTCTCTTCGTTTTATACACAGGTTTTCTTATGACCGATTTTCATATTCGTCTTTAGTTTGGTGGTAAAGAATAACACCTTTATCTAAGTTTTTGGATTTACAAACAGAGTTCAAGTATGTTATGTAAGTGCCAATGAGGAAGATGAGCATGTTTTTTTTTTATCATCTAGAAAAATCAAACTAAAAATTAGAAAAACAATGGTGAAAAAATTTTAGCGATATCTCAAAAACTCTATTTTTTACGAATTTTTAAAGTCGGGCATTCTTAAATTTAGTTTTGGTTCGCCCGATCAACGCGTGACGTCACAACGCCCGTCCTCCGCTCCCGTACATACGATCTCGTGCAGTATTTTTATGTTACTCGCATATTTTTCTAGATTTTGCTAAATATGGAAAAAAGAGTAGCGTAAAGTTACTGAATAGGTTTCTTTGTACTAATAAAACAGTTAGCACGCCAAAAAATATATCTTTACAAGCTTTTATTTAACATTCAATGTATACGTTTGTACCTACAGCTACGAGTGGAATCTTGCAACTTAATTTTGAAACAGATATCTTTAACTGATTGAGCTGAAATTTTGTATATCTGTTAAGTTTGGATGACAATATAATTTTATAGTACTTTCGAGCTGATCTGATGATGGCGCCAGAAGGTGGCCCGAGGAACTCTCTAACTAAATGACGTAATCGCATCGCGTTTGGGCTTGTTTGATAAGTCTACACTATTGCTGTGAGCTTAGTTAAATTTGAAGCTTGTGTTTAAAATTAATTTATATTAGAAACTGAAAACTGATTTGTGCCCGAAATGACAAAAAAAAGTATGCGCTCGTGTATTATATTGTCGTAAATTAATGAAAAGGAAGAACAAGTCGTCATTCTTGAAAAGATCGTTTCAATGTGAAAAATAATGCTAAAACTTTATTTCTATCCATAGCTGCCCGTCCCGGCTTCGCACGAGTATTTAACAAACATTTTAAAATAAATTAATTTTAATAAACACTCACACAAACACGTTTTTGAATGGGGTACAAAAAAAGAGTAGGTACATTAAATTTCATTATAAAGAAAATTGGATTGTTATTTCTTTTTTTATTATTGTTTATGAATCTTTCTATTACATTTTATATTTTATTTTAGTTTACTCCCCTCCCGTACTCCAGTGACGTCTACATCGCATAGTTAGCCAAGCGGAGAGAGCGGCCACCATTAACCAAGCGACTTTTTTCTAATATTTACACTTTTGAACTCGTGTTATCTTTCGAATGTAATGTCCAAATTGAAAAATTCAAGTTATATAATGGTATTATATAACTTGAATTAATATAATGTATTAATATAATAATAATATATAATATAATGTATTATATTACGAGCAGGACAGATAACAATAGCAAAAAAAAGGGGAGGCCTATACCCAGCAGTAGGTGATTCCGGGCTGATATGATGATGATGATATAATGGTATTAAAGCAGTCTTAAATATAAAGTAAATTATTTTGATAAGGATTACTACCAAGGTCAAACACAAGGTCGCCATTTCCAGCGACGTCATTGTATTTTTTTTTTAATGAAAGAACACTTGTTGCATTATTGGAGTTTTAGTAAGGATCCCTATTATTATTTTAATATAATATAGGCTACTTCACGCAACGATAGTGTAGCTAATCAACAATGAAAGATTTTTTAAATAGGTATAATAATTTCGTAGCCTATTCAAAATGCAACCAAAGAAACAATCAATCAAATCTTGCCTCTTTCTTATATTATCATAGATATCTTAATATGAAATTACAAACACACTTTAGGTTAACAGCATTACACTAACTACAAATACGGTACATACTTACGTAAAAAAACATGTTTTAATTTTTTTGTTTGGCTCTGAAACGAAATCTCTGAAACGGCTGGACCGATTTTGACAGAACTTTCAGTCACAGATAGATAATGCAATAGGAAGTTTAAATTTTATTTATTTTAAAAGGGGATTTTGTGAAACATTGGGGCACATATACTACTGAATATTTAGCATTCCGCTGCTTTTCATGTTCTCGAACATGAGTAAAATGTTCAACATAGAAATCTACCTATCTATACTGATATTATAAAGCTAAAGAGTATGTTTGTTTGCTTGAACTTGCTAATCTTAGGAACTACTGATTCAGACTTTATAACACTACGCTGCACCCAATAGGGCGAAGCATCAATGGAAAATGTAACAAAAACGGAAAAATATCCCTATTTGTGAACTTCCGTTGCGTGCGCAGCGTAAACGGTTGAAGTTAGGCAAAATTCATGTATGACGAAATTGTTCCTCTTTAAAAGTTCTAAAAAAAAATCAGCGACAACATATGGCTATCTTTCAAGATTTAATACTATAACCGCATTTTTATGGAAATCAACTTTGTTTTTAATTATGAATTATTTGCGAAGGCGTATTGTCAAAATTATACTAATCCTTATCTAAATAAATGTGATATTAATCACAAGTATTTAATTGTGAACAAAATTGTCTTTGACATTACTTGATTTCCATCAACATCTTAGGAGGTATCATAATTTTAAAATAACCACCGGCCGGCCCGAGCGCCCGTCGCCTGCGGTACTGCGGCGTGACGTCACGACAGGTTCTCGGCCGGCTTAAAAAGTTATCGGGGGATACGAAATTGAAAAATTTATAAAAAATTAACTACTGGAGATATCGACATAATTTTTTCGCAGTTATTTTTTTATTCATCTAAATTTTTTGATAAGCCAATAAAAATGCGTTTTTTTTTTATTTACATCTTCCTCATTGGTGGAATCATGTCTATATCTATGCGTATAGAAATTTATGTCCAAAAACGTTTGGACGACTGCACCAAATCTCAAATAAACGGTGAAATATCGAATAGTTTGTATTCAATCATGAAAATATAACAAATGAAAATATTTTTTCCTTTGTTAGCCCTGAACTGTCCACACTACCCGTGTGAAACTGAAGGGAGCAGCTAGTTTGCTTAGCTACAAATACATATTGAGTTTAATTCTTCATTCGTATACAAATATAATGAACTATATTTGTATACGATGATACCTACTTACTCATGTCCGAAATAAAGATAACGTCTTGTAAAATGTCCCTAGACTCTGATTACAAGTACATAATAATATTCGTTACATCACAAATAACCCCATTTTATCTACATGTCTTGCAGTCAAATAAACACAAACGTCCCATTCTTTTTCCCGACACTTCACTGGGCACTCCGACACTCGGACACTTTGGACAGTGTGTCTCAATTCTGTCACATTTCCGGTATATTTGGTTAGCTCACGATATTGCAGCCACTTGGAGAGATGCCAGCTATCGTTATTATTTATATGCTTTGAGACACGTTATGTATGAGATTAGTACTATGTTGCTATTCTAGTTTATGACCATTTTTCAACTTGCATAGCTATTTAGATAGGTAAACTAAAGAGAAGTACAATATTATTAGAAGTAGGTACTAAAGGGAAATATTTTAAACTTAAAAAAAAATGACGTTTTTGCATGCTCAAGTTACAAGCTTGTAACTCAATCATTTATTTAGTTTACCTCAATTCTAATATTTTTGACTATTAAAATAAATCAATTAATTAAATACATATACTGCGAGGTTTGGTTTAAGGTTGACACACTGTCTAACACGTGACAATTTTCGTAATCATTTCATTTGATGCTCTTAAATGGAACATGAGTTAACAATTATATCTATTATTGACGACCTCCGTGGTCGAGTGGCGTACGCACCGGTTTCAAGGTGTCACTAGCTCTGAGGTCCCGGGTTCGATCCCCGGACGAGTCAATGTAGAAAATCACATTTCTACATTGTCTCGGGTCTGGGTGTTTGTGGTACCTTCGTTGTATCTGAATTCCATAACACAAGTGCTTTAGCAACTTACTTTGGGTTCAGAACAATGTATGTTGTGTTGTCCGCATTATTTATTTATTTATTTTTTATTTATTATCAGTCTAGACATTGGTAAACCTACTTATAATTGATGTCTGTTCTTAATTAACCCTTAAGATTTGTCTGGGAACATAGACCAAGACAGTCAGTTATTCTGTAATGTTTTTGCAAGGGAATCTTAGGTCTACAGCCCGCTTTAATAGGTACACTCACGATCAAAAATATGTATACACATAGCTAAATTATAAAACAAATTTAGCGCGACCTTTTTGTCGAAACCTTAACAATGAAATATGAATAATAAAGGAACTGTTCTAAATAATTTCATCACGTTTTAATAACTTTTAAACTATCGCGCTGCATGTTTATAGAAATATTCTACAACAGGAATTAGCGCGTACATCAACAAAAGCGTCAAGCCCTAAATGAATTTAAGCATGTAAGCGCTAATTACCGTTATATAATATTACTATCCATCATT
This sequence comes from Autographa pulchrina, assembly GCA_905475315.1. Taxonomy (NCBI): domain Eukaryota; kingdom Metazoa; phylum Arthropoda; class Insecta; order Lepidoptera; family Noctuidae; genus Autographa; species Autographa pulchrina. The sequence goes on from FR997775.1 coordinate 4,774,157, forward strand.
TTTACAATACTAATCTAGAATTAAAGGGAAAATCAATTATAAATTGCTTAGTTTATACATATTTTTGCTAGAGACTGTACATTAGTGTACATGTTGTACGTTTGAGTCTATTAGGATGTCCTGATTAAGTTTACTTCCTGGAATAAATCCTCCGTATAAACTATAACCTAGCCTGCACTATCTTACTTTACTAAAAACGTACTCTATTTTTGCAGGAAATGGGAGATTGGAGAACTAAATAGAGAAAACGTGTCTGGTAAGAACTATTTTTATCTTTCTGTTCGTTAATATACTTTTGTAAAAACTTGCTTATTGTAATATACAATATCATTGTAGTTTAGATATACACTTTCTTTTTTAATTCTTACTCTGTGTGTTTATAGGGTTGCACCAGGTCCCAACCATACCGTCACATTTCTATATTGTACACACTACCCCACAAATTTAAGCTCTGCCTAACATGCTTACATGTTCTGGATATATCAGATCAGCTTCCTAGTAGCTGTACCAATATTGGTTCCGGGTAAGATAAGATAAGATTCGGAGCTTGCATGTTTAACTCTCAGCATATACAGTCAAGCGTTAAGCTGCTGTTAATCTATTTGACTATTAACTCGTTCAAATAAAACTAGAATAAATAGTGCATTTATTTCATCTTAGATTTTTGACATATCGTGCATGCGTCATAGCGTGCATTGCATAATGTTTAGTGCTTGATCTTATATAAAAAAATCATTTAGGTCGCAAATGCAGGAAACTTAATTTTACCTATTAGTATGATTTACCTAATAGTATCTACGACTATTAGTAAAATTATAACTCGTATCAACAGATGTCAAAAAAAATAATTTAGGATTACAATTTAATATAACACTGATTTGATTATTATTTAATTATCAAACTGGATATCAGAATAATATTAATGCAGAAGCCCAGGAAAAGCTTAATTCCCTTGTTTAAGATGTATTGTATTCCAATAATATTGTCCAAAGGCTTCCATGAATATTAACAATAAATAGATTCGCGCAAGTTTTCATAGATATTTCAACTTTTAAAATCTTTTATGTTATGTCGTTTTCCGTAAAATAATATTGCTGTTTACGATAAGTATTAGTTTATTGTATATTTTACGATATGTCTTGTTGGAGATTGTTTAGTGTTTTTTTATGGCTTATATCTGCCTGGAGCCTATCATATGGATTTCCTACATTGACATTCGTGAAAATATTACGCTATTATTTAATGTCATACTTTTATGTGCTAAATGTATTTCATGTTCTAGAATATTATAAGTATGATAATTTTAGGCGTATAAAAGAAACGGAAATAATAAATGCAAGGTAATTTTGATTCAGTCACTTTAAAAAAAACGTTGTTTTAACTTTAGGTATAATAATCTTCTCAGTAGGCGCTTCTTACTCTTCCCATTTAATCTTTATCATATAATTTAAAAAAATTGGCATAAAAATCCATCCTTAATAAACCTAAATTACATAAATTAAAAATGATTAAATCAATAAACATTGCCGGTGCCTCAAAGACATCTGTTATGCGAAGTCCATTCCACATCAAATAAAACGTCCCCCGAAATTTTATTTCTGCCAAAACTAACTTCATTTTTGAGGCACTCAACCGACAAAAGGCTCTACCTTTTCAGGCAAGGAAACACCCCGTGTCGTTATTAGAAATTTTGACAGACTTCTAAGCACGATGCCTACAAGTTTATTGGAAAAAATAAAGTTCCTTTTTTATGGTACCTTTAGAGGTTGTTCAGAAAACAATTTCTTTCGGCTTTGTCAAGTGATTGCTGCCAAAGTATTCGTAATAGAAAAGTCTTGTGTTTTAGTCGTCTTTGATATGTTGAATATTTTTTTTAGATTTTTTTCCTAGATTGTTTTTGTAATTTGGTTTTATGATTGAAGTTTGTTTTGGAGGTGTTTTAAAGAGCTATTTTTATTTTAGATGGTATGGTATCCTTTAGGTTGTTATAAGTAAAGCTTGTTGTTTGAGTGTTCTGCATTATAAAAATATAATAAGAATCACTTTGTGATTATAACAACATAATAAATTATGAAAATATAAAGTCATGCAAATAAAGATAGACAGTTAATGGTAGGCCTTATAACTAAACACTTTTTGAATTTATTTACGAATGCATGATGGGTGAAACAATTAGGTACTATTTCATATAAAATGTAAGTAAAATTATAATTTAATTACGCTTAATTCTATCACAAACTGAAGTAGACCTAAGTTACCTAAACAATCATCTATAAAACGTTCTTAAGTTCCTAATAAATAGTCGAAACCGCTCATAAAAATAGCCCAATATAACAGATAGAAAATAAATCAAAAACAGCAAAAATGGAACTATAACATAAAATATTGAACAACAAAAAATACGCTTTCTGCAAAATTCCTCAAGGACGACATTTATTTTCATTCGGCCATAGTTGGGGCCGAAGCCATTACGTTAAAGCCGAAAATTCCCAATTCGGCACTCGGCTCAAATAAATGGCAGTGCAAATAATTTCGGGGACAAACAACGCCGGGATAAATTCTTATAGGCTAGTCTCTATCGCTGTAACGTCCGCATAGTAATGGCCTGTTAATATATAGGTTACTAATTAAGTTTTGCCGACAATGATAATATTATTCTACATTGATATTAAATTATACGCACTTAGATGTGTTTCCTTCTGTTTACTCACAGTATAGAAGATCTAGGTATTAGAATCTACCAATCTAAAGGCGATATATCGATGGGCGATTTTGACTTATTAATATATTGAATTTAATAAGTAACGATTCCTTGAAAATATAATATTTCAACCACTTCTTTTTAACCCCCGACGCAAAAAGAGGGGTGTTATAAGTTTGACGTGTCTTTACCATTAAGTCTTCATTGCTCTTCGTCTAGTAAAAAGTTGGCTCCAGTTGATTCATCATCATCATTCAGCCAATCATAGTCCACTGCTGGACATAGGCCTCTCCCAATTTGCGCCACAACACCCGTTGTGTCCAGTTGATTAAAATGCACAAATTATGTAATTAATTTTGATCGATGCGACTTGTTTTCTAAGCAGTTTGTATTAAATACATTTATATATAAACATTTTTATCATTTTAGAGAATGATTCAATCTTCAATTACAAATTTTTCTTCATTCTGTACGTGAAAGATATCAGCTCCTACATTATTCAAGTAGTGGAGGTAGCTGTTATTGGGCTAGTCCGCTCATAGTCCGGGAGCCTGCATATTTTACCTGGCCGTTGTCAATTTATTTTGTAGTAGGACAAATAAATTAGATTCCGCTGACGAGATGCCTTGCATTTTGGTTTCAAATCGTGGTCATGTTTATAGTGTTTACAATTTAAAATGTTTTGTTTTTTCACATTATTGCTGTAAATGTATTGGAAAACAGCTTACGTGTAGATACTATTTGCATAATAGTATGTGACAAACGCGGAATAAATAAAAATTTTGGTAGGTATTTTAAAATACTGTTAATTAAAATTTAGTTTTTAAAAATACTATTTACAATTTAAGTTTCTGTCCCTATTTATTCGTAACCAAACCAGTATTTTTACTTAACAATAATAAGCTTGTTTAACATAAAAAACTCTAGGTATTAACCTAGACTACTACAGTTTTATTTTTAAACGGACGGATTTTGACGGGCCTGTTGGTCTAGTAGTTAGTGACCCTGACTGCTATACCGGAGGTCGTGGGTTCGATTCCCACTCAAATCTTTGTGTGATGAGCACGATCATTTGTTCTGTGTCTGGGTGTAATTTATCTATAATATGTATGCATTTAGAAATACATAAGTATGTTTATCAGTTGCCTGGTTACCATAACACAAGCTCTGCTTAGCTTGGGATCAGATGAACCGTGTGTGAGTTGTCCCGGAATATTATAAAATTATTATTATTATTAAATTATTAAACTTCAATTCCTAACTTCGATAGATCAAAAATAACACCAATACTGAACTCTCTCAATCTTTATCTAATAAATGCTGTAAATGAATAATTCATCTTTTAAAGTACTTTTAGGTTATTTTTACGAATCGGAGGGTACTCGGCGTTATCTGAAGTCTTCCAATTATTTTGGAAGGCGGATTAATTCAGTTGAAAACACAATAAACTTTGATTGATGGTTCATAAGTTTTAATTTTGTTTGTTTCATTTAAATGAAACTTTATAAATTTTGAGCATATTATTCTTAATATTCCGTTTGATATTGAAGTTTAGATTATATTGTTACAATTTAAGTCAAAACATTTTTACCTAGTACTTTCTTTTTCTAAAGGCTCTATTTTAAGAATGCCATTATTCTCACATATTGCATTTTACTCACCGTCAACCAAACAGGCTAGAACATATAGTATTATAAACCGTAACAAACTTTATACCTAGACCCATTTTCCTTTCAATGAACAACAATTTATTTATCAAGATCAATTATTTTACATAAATATCAAAAACCAAATAGTCCGGTCAAATTAGGTCAAAAAACAAGAGCAAAGCTACAATAATTACCATCAAGCTAAAACTGAGTAAACTTGTTCAAAACACAATTAAAAACAACTCCTCAAAACTCCCCATCGTTACGACCCATGGAAAAAAAAATACTCAAGGTCAAAGTCTGAGGTAATTTTACGATAAAACTTACCGTTTTGAAGAAAATCGCGAAAACCCCATTTTTTTGACCTTTGACCTTGAGTAATTTTTTCCATGGGTCGTAACTATGGGGAGTTTTGAGGAGTTGTTTTTAATTGTGTTTTGAACAAGTTTACTCAGTTTCAGCTTGATGGTAATTATTGTAGCTTGCAATGTGTAGATTGACCGGACTAAAATAATATAAAGAAGGTTAAAAATTGAATTTTTTTAGAACCAAATATAAAAATAATTTAATTTACAACAAGAACAATTCGAAAATGAAATTGAAAACAGACATCTAATTGAAACAAAAGTGTGGTTACAGAATGTTGTTTCATAATGAAATGACATCGAACTAACAATTCAGATGCAAGCTCCTGCCAAAGTACTGAATAATGAATTTGGGAACAACGCTATGAAAATGAGAATACGTAACGTTAGCAAGAAACGGTTCCAACATTTTTTTTAGTGTATATTAAATTTTACAGAACGATAACTTAGAATTTTTTTTTTTATGATATAGTAATAATTTTAGGATCTCAATAGATAACGCAACTATTTATTTTTGTCACGGGACTGTTATTAATTAGTTTGAGATGTCTATAGAGAATCTAACTATTTAATTACGCATTTCTTTTACATAAATAATCGGTGAAGAAACATGAAAGTCGCAAGCATGGTGAGTAAATTTCTCTATATAAGAACAGATCTTTAGCTAGTAATTTACATTTTTAAAATTATCGATTTTAATTACTTCTAATTTTAAAGTGGCCTTTTACAAAAAAATACTCTTCAATAAAAATATGAAAATCGACTATCAACTTTTAACAATTAAGTCGATATTCTAGACAGAAAAATAACTGCTTTATCTAGTCAGTTTAACACTAATGATAGTGACAGACATCCGGTAGAAGCTCCATAATAATGTAATTTCCTCAAACGCCTGTCAGATAAAAGGTATCTCGGGGGTATCCGAAGGTAGCGCAGGTTTTTTAACATTTTTATAAGAACGCTTCCGTTTAATCCGAGGGAGAATCTCGGAGGAATATTTTGAAAAAAATAAAATAAAAAACTCAAAAAGTGTACAGGCTTGATGACGATGATTTTCTTGGGTTGACATAAGCCTCCAATAATAATACATCGTTATCTTTCCAGCAATATTACAAAATGATTTAACTAGATGTTTTTCTTTTCGAGTTAAATGTTTGCACGTCTTTATTTCTGCTAGGTACTCATCAATGTAATACAAACATAGATAATCTAAAGTTCTCATCCAAAAACCTAACATAGAAACCTATGTAATTTTAATAATAATTTTCCCTGAAGAACCGACTTCAAAGCAATTCTAGGACCATCTATGAGGTGACAAACAAGATTTGAAATTAATTGATAATTGCCAGAAATTCCAAGAAACAAACCTGAAAAAATCACACCTCCTCTTTTCCAAGTCGTTTAAAAACAAAAAAAAGTACTGCAAAAATAATACACTTATTTTTCTGACCTTACAATAGGAATTTAGCGCGGTACCCACACGGCACGCGGTAGTATGGCCACTCGTCGAAATGTCCAATTTCGTCCAACACGCAGACAAATTGAATTTTTTGTCATTTACGTTAACACGCATTGGCAGAACGTTCCCACGCAATTGTAGTGTTATCTTACAGTTTTGTTTACTTTTCAGCAATATCCAAATCAACTTGATTATGTAAATACTCTAAATTAAAAAGTATCAACAGATTAAATATTCTTGGGACTCATTGAAAGACCGATTTACATCAAACGACCGAGTGCTTATTCTATTTCTTATCTCATTCTTTCAAATTCAAAAAATACTTTATACGCTGGGGGATAAAATGAGTATTCGCTCGTTTGATGCAAATCGGCTATAATACTATTATAGAAAACTTGTTTACAACAATATATTTTTACGTAGGTACTTAAATTAGAATTACGTTAGTTTTTATTATAATAAACAAATACGATTAAATTAACTTTTAATCCGAAGAATAAAAAAAATAGGTTTCGCAATTGCTACTCTGCCATTTTAGATTCTTAGTTCACAATATTACCTGCACCTATATGAAGAATACAACATTATATCAAGGGCTTTTCATACCAACGATCAGCAGTGAGGGGTCAACCCTCACCTCCAACCCCCGCCAGCTTACAGAATACAAATGGACTTGAAATACCCCGATACCTTTATACGGAAAATATGTTGCTGTTTTATTTACCGGGGTAAATTTGTAGCAAATTAGTTTTCTGTAGTAGGTTATTATGTGAATGTGTTCAAATTAGTATTTAACATACAAATAGTGTACATAGAAATGTACTTTTATTGAGATAATTATAGTTAACCGTCAACGTGTTATATTCTACGTCTATTTATTTGGAAAGACACTTTTTTTTTTACAAAGTCTACAGCCGGTTAAATTTTATTGTTTTAATACAAAAGATTGATAAAAACTAGCTCAACAAAATTACACACCAATAGGCGGAAATCATTTGCCTGACAGAAAACTAAATACAAAATGAAGTCATGATTTTTCGAGGCCATATTATTGCCATAAAAACCCACGAATTTGAATCTTCAATTAATTTCAATTCTCTTCCCAAATCAGTTCTAAGAAAAACAATTAACAGAATCAAATTATAATCTTTAATAACAAACTTAAAACAAAGATTAATACTAGGAAAACAAAGTAACATTGGCTCCATAAGGCTTTACTTTGACCGTTGACTCGTACCAAACACAATTTGCTTTGAAAATGAGATGCACCGTTGAGCGTAAAACCTCGCGAAATTATTTATAGTGTGAGAGCCCGCGATACTGAACAAATAAGGAAGAATTGCAGCTCCTGTACTAACGCAATTGGTACGGGCCATAATATATTTTTTATTTATGCAGAAGATAGGACATAAGAACGAAAAGAGTATTATTGCTTTTAACAAGAAATGGTGTCGAAAAATGTCTATTTAATTTTTGTTTTTTTTTGCGCATTGGTGTTTTTCGTTTGGACACAAATTATTGACTCGTCGTGAAAACGACTTTAGCCAGATAATCATTATTATTAAGCTTGATAAAAATGTGTTAAATTTTTTTTATAAAAATGAAATATATTAATTACGCGACGGTACATTAAAAAAATATATTATATTGAAAACATAAATTTCTTATATTTATTTATACATAAATGTAACAAAAAACGCCAAAGGAAATAACGGTAATAACTTTTTTAACTGTATTGTGTTTGATTTAACCTATCACTTCATTATTCGAGTAATTGGTCCTTAACTTCGCTACATGTATTCAATCATCTAGACATCTTTAACATACACAAAAATGGAAGACAGAGATTGTATAGAAAAAGAATAACATAAAAAAGAAAAAATATTTTACTTACCTATGGCAGTCAAAATTGGATCTTAAGGGTACTGAAATTTGGTTTATATTCCTTTAAATTAAATATACAAAGGCATAATTTAGATATGCTTGTACAAAAGGCCGACGTTTGATCGAGATATGTGTTAAAGCGGTTCGCGTTTGTGAACCGTAACTCGACGTAAGAAATTATTGCTCTGAAGATATATTTACTTTATAATAAATCTAATGTCAGACGGTGAAAAAATGCTTTGTTTGATTCAGTTATTCATATTCTCTGTACTGTACTTGTATCTAACTGCTGTGGACCTTGATACACGGTAAAAGAAACGAGCGTTCATTACCAAATCAGGCATAGTAGGAAAGTTATCTATATATTAAACAAAATCTGTTACTGAGCGTGACAAAATTGGATCGACAGATGTCTATTTATTACTGAGGTAATTTTATTCAAAATGTGAACCTCAATGAAAAGCATTACTTTATTTGTTATTTAAATTTGGTAAAATCAACACGATAAGCCTATTTCTGACTCTTTTATGTCTCTCTAAAAAGAAACCCCTTATCTTGCGTAGGATTTAAGACTTCAAGAATGGAACTACTTTAAACTCGCACAGCAGTCATTTACACTTCCTGTATACACGCAACGTACAAGGCAGACATATAATACAATCTTTAAACAAACAAAAATTGCTGATACACATTAAAACAAAAGACGGCACCCGACAGATGCGCTATCTATCAACAAACATTGACAGTATTCAGTCCAAGCAGCATTTACCGGCGTCCATTTCCACTCAAATCTGTTTGGGCGGAGGACTGCACATTACATTGTCGAAGGTAACGTTTAGTCTTCAATCCGCTCACGCCTGAAATCAGAGGTGCATTGAGCACTGGAAAATGTGGCGATATTTAGACTTAGCGTTAGCTTGATGTGTCTATTTTAACAGTGTTTTCATAAGCATGTATCCTCTGAAGAGTAAGACTATGTTTGAAACTTACACTTAGGAACATAAGTTTGAAGTAAATAGGAGGTTTGTGAAACTGAATAGTACTTACGTATATTAAGCTACTAAAAGCTGATTATAATTAGTAGAATGATTTCAAAACTCATGGCTCACCCTGAAAACATGTTAAATTACAAAAATCAACAAATGTGACTACTAAAACATTAGCAGAGAATAAAAGATTAAAGACACACTTACTTTATTTATTCCACATGAAAATCGAAATAATTTCCGTACCTTTTCAATAAAGGTGTATTTTATAGTACAATGCAATTTCCAAAATTGTCACCAATGCCAAAGCTTTAAGAAATCGTGTTCTAATAAATAAACAAAAAGCCTGAGTTTTTGGAGGATAGCCAGTAACGGACATACTCGCAAGTTCTATAACTGCTTTTAGGTAAGGAGCCAAAAATGTTAAAGTTTCAATATTGTATGCCGCTTGACTGAGTTTGATTTATGTGTTGCAGGTATTGACAAAACCTTGTTAGGTTGAAGTTTTTTCACATCTGGTCGCATTTTATTTGGAAGGAAATTTTGTCAGGTTTTTTTGCTGGACCTTTAACTATTTATGACAAGGTTAAAAATATTTTAAGTTAGCTAAAAGACGAAATAAATAAAAGCACAAAAGCTATTTTTTTGCTTTTTAAGAATGGATTCTTGGCATGAACTTTAAAAATTAGAGCCTTATATATGACACTAAATAATCATGTATTGTTGCGCCATCATCTCCCGAGCCTTTTCCCAACTATGTTGGGGTCGGCTACCAGTCTTACCGGATTCAGCTGAATACCGTATTTTACATGGAGCGACTGCCTTTTTTTTTTTTATTTTTATACAGGTGAAACTCATTTATGAGCCAGCCTTGCATCTCCATGGGGGGGTGGGGATGCAAGAGTCCGGGCTTCCAGAGCCTTGAAAAAGGCTCCGACTACTCCGGCAAAACACCTGGTGCCATCTTTCGCCTTAGTGGCGGCGTTACGGGACCAACCGAAGTCTTTGCACCATAACGCCGCCGGTGACTGCCCGCTTAGTGGCGGGCCCGACATGACCCCCCTCCTATGTCGGAGGGAGGACAGCGGGGGCAGTGTATGGCACTACACCACCCCCACCCAGCAAAGCAGGAGACGCGTGCAAAGAAGGCTGAGGGACCCCCGTCCCCGCCCTCTGCGTCCCCCGCAGGGCAGGTCTGGCTATAGCGGTTCTTGTCCGCGCCCTACCCACCCGCCGTCGGCGGAGCAATGGAGCGGAAGGGTCAGCCTCCCGCTCGCGCTCCGAGGTCTCTTTCTGCGAAATGACAATCTCGCAGAAATGAGACACTGCCCGCCAGACGCGATCGTCCGCGAGCATGGCATTAACCACACCCGCCAGCGAAAGGTCCGGGCCAGCAACTCCACGTAGGACACGGCGCTCAGTTTCGAAGCCAGTGCAGACCTCGAGTGTGTGCTGCGCCGTGTCTTCCAGTGCGCCACAATGGTGGCACGAAGGGGACTCCTCTCGCCCAATCCGGTGCAGGTACGATCCGAAGCACCCGTGCCCGGACAGCACCTGCACCAAACGGAACGTGAGGAAACCGTGGCGTCGCTCCAGCCATGGGTCCAAGAGCGGACCCACAACTTCCGTGACGCGGCGTCCGTAGCGGGCGCTGGCGAGATCCAACTGCCAACGGAGGACCATTTCGTCGTAGGCCTCGCGCCGCACGGCACTACGTTCTTCTGGGGCAAGGCGCTCCCCGAGCGCTTTCCGAGCCGCCGTCTGGTGGTATACGGCGGCCAGGACCCTAGCTTCTAGCTCCCAGGGGGGAGTACCGGCAAGGACGCATGCTGCTGCGTGCCCCACTGTGCAGTAGGCCCTCCCAATGCGTTGCGCGATTGCCCGTTGAGGCCTGCGCAGGAACGCCACGTTTTCCCTTCTAAAAAGGGAGTCCGCCCATATTGGCGCTCCATAAAGCGCCATAGAGCGCAAGACTCCGGCATAGAGGCGGCGGCAACTAGTCCGTGGCCCCCTCAAGTTAGGAAGGAGCCACGAAAAGGCGTTAGCCGCTTTAAGGAGGCGCGTAGCAAGACCTTGAAAGTGGGGGCCAAACTCCCACTTGGCGTCCAGGATCAGGCCCAGGTATTTCATCCTGGCCTTCACATCGATCCTGACGCCAGCTACCACAACGTGCGCATCAGGAGGCTTGCGCTGACGAGGCCCCGGAAAATATATGGCCTCTGTCTTTTCCAGGGCCACTTTTAGCCCCAAACGTCCCATTCTGTTGGCAACCAGCGTGCCGCCAGCAGAAGCCAGGCGCGCCGCTTCCCCATATGTCCTTCCTCGGGCAGTGACTAGGGTATCGTCTGCATAGCAGAAGATACCCATGTCTGAGAGGAGGGCGCCCCGAAGCACCCAGTTATAACCTATGTTCCACAGGAGTGGCCCAAGGACCGACCCTTGTGGAACTCCGGTGTCCACCCGGTGGCGCTCGATGCTGCCGGTCCTACTTTTAAACATTACCTCGCGGTCTCGTAGGTAGTCAGCCAGAAGCGCCGCCAGGTACTGTGGTACTCTGTGGTACCTCAGGGCCTCCAATATTACTGCGTGAGGCAGGGAGTTGAACGCGTTAGCGATATCAAAAGATAGCGCCACCACTCCCTGCCCTCTCTCTTTTGCCTCTGCGCACTGGACTTTTAGGCCCTGGATTGCGTCTATGGTGGACCGACCCTCACGAAACCCGAATTGGGCCTCAGATAGGTCCGGGCCGGTCCCCGCTAGATGATCCTTGAGTCGAACCGCGATTATCCGCTCAAAGGTCTTGCCCGCCTCATCCAAAAGGACGATAGGCCGATATCCCGACGGGGAATCGGCCGGGCGCCCATCCTTTCGAAGGAGGACCAACAAGCCCTCCTTCCACGGCTTCGGGAACCGTCCAATAGAAAGACACCGGTTAAAGAGGTCCCGAAACCGTTCCTCCAAACGGGAAGTGGCGATCTCCATAACCCGCGCGGGTACGCCATCAGGGCCAGGGGCAGTCTTTTTGCCACTCAGGCAGGACACCGCGTCCGCAAACTCCTCTGAGGTCAGCGGGGGAATGGCCTCCGATGGGCCCATCCCGTACGGGGGATTCATTATGGGTGGAGTGACGTTGGCGGCGCTCGGAAACAACGCCTGAACCACCCTGCCCAAAAGATCAGTCGGGAGGGTCTCCGTGAGTGGGGGACCAATAGGGCGAAGCTTGTCACGTACCATTTTGTACGGTCTTCCCCAAGGATCGGCGTTGAGACCCTCCAACATCTCTTCCCTCGCGGCGTCTTTCGCCGCCCCAATGGCGACCTTCAGCGCCTTCTTCGCCTCCTGCCATTGCAGGAAGTACCGGGCCTCGCCCTGAAGATCCCGGTTCTGGCGACGTCGACGGAGGCGTTGATATCTTCTTCTAGCAGCCGTGCAGGCCTGTCGCAGATCGGCCAACTCTGCAGACCACCAGTAAACCGCCTTCCTAGTCGGGGGCCGGCGAGACCGAGGCATGGACGCATCACACACCTCGGTCAACAAGTCCCGCATGTGAAAGGCCGCTGCGTCCACATCAGAACTGGTTGGTGGACAGAACCAGTCCTGCACTAAGGCGACCTCGCCTGCCATCTGGCGGTCCAGGTGGGTAATAGCCCACCTCGGGAACGGTGTGCACCCTTGTGTGCCCTGTGCTCGCTGGGAAGAGAACCCTATCCGTATGTAGCGGTGGTCGGATAGGGTCTCCATGAGCTCGACCTGCCATGACGCGACGGTTGCGGCAAGTGCAGGGGTGGCGAAGGTTAAGTCCACCACGGACCCTCCGTGCTGCCTCACACACGTGTGCGTTGTCCCTCTATTGAGGAGGGAGAGGTTGGCTGAAACCGCCCACGCCTCCAAAGCACGGCCTCGTGCGTCGTTGGACGGATTGCCCCACGCCACTGACTTCGCATTAAAGTCGCCGAGGACGACCACCTGCCTCGGTGCCAAACGCACCAAAACCCCCGAGAGGGCAGCCAAAAATCGCTCGAACTCCGCCAGTGAGCGGTTAGGAGAGAAGTATACGCCTAAGAGCGCATTCTCTCCCCAAGCGGCAGCGACAAAGCCCGACCCCCTTTCCAAGGACGTCAGGGGAAGGGAGTCCATAGAGGGTCGTGGAATTATGGCCACCAAACCATCCAAATCTCCGAGCCAATTCGGGGGCACGAAGTAGGGCTCCGCGACCACCCCCGCATCGGCACCCCATTCGGCCAATGTTTGAGCAACCAGATCTTGTGCCGCCCGACAATGGTTGAGATTCCCCTGGAGGAGTATTTTCTGATTGTGTCTTGACATTACTCCTCCATTTGTAGGGTACCTTCTGCCACCGGCTTAGTGGTGGTGGCGTTGACAGGCCTGACCTGGACCTGTGCTATGCCTCGTTTTGCAGGGGGGTTGCACTTGGCACCTCCCATGGTATGGTTCGCCGTCTTGCCGCTTGCCGCACATACGGAACAGTGCGGCTTGCTGTTGCAGGCGTTCGCCTTGTGGTCCGCTTTGCCACAACGGCGACAAAGAGCCGACCGGTCCTCGGGCGACGGGCAGCGGGCTCGAGTGTGTCCGAGTGAGAAACACCTGAAGCAGCGCATAGGCTGGTCCTCAAGTGCCCGGACTACACCCGAACTGAACCCAATCGACAGATGCCCTTTTTTGATAAGGGCCTCCGCAGCCGCTACTGGGCATGATAGGCGTATCTCGCCGATACCACGACGGCCAGGCCGGACCTCTCCGGCCTTAATGGCATCGGGACTGCATCCACCTACAGCCGCTATCGCCTCCACCACCTCGTCCCTGGTGACTGAGTCATCAAGCTCGGAGATCACCAAGGACGTAGACTTGGTTGGCCTGCCCACCACTGCCAAACCAGAGACTGCAGCCTGTAGAGCTGTCGCGAAGAGGTCAGCGTTTGTGTCACGGCTCGCTCCCGAAAACTCGAATAATCGAGCCCCGGTCTGCGTTTGCCGGCACTTGACCTCCTCGATGCCCATTTCTCTCGGTTTAACTGACCGGCGGGCCTTGGTCAGTACCTCCTCGTAAGAGACCCCCTTCTCCACAGCCTCTGGCGTGATGGTTAACACCACTGCTGCGGATTTGGGGGGAACCAGTTTAGGGGTCTTTTTGGCCTTGCCACTTTTCCCCTTTTTTGAGGACTTTATTTTAGGCGTCGATGAGGGGGCAGTAGTAGTGGAAGCCTTCACCTTCTTCTTATGACCCTTTTTCCTCTTGTTCCCGGCGACCTGCCACTCGTTAGCGGCTGTGGTTGCGGGAAGCATGCCGTCTGTGTCAGCTAGACAGCCAGGCGCCGGGAGCCTTGATGGCCCTGAATTTGCGGCCTCATGTGGGCTACATGTGGTTGCTTTCGAGCGAGAGTCCTTTTTTAGGCCCGGTTTGGCCTTGGACGGTCCAGAGTTTACTCTCTTGGCAGGTGCAGCCGTGGAGGCCACCAACGCATAAGACGCTGAGGCCTCGGGATCCGCCGAGGGCGCCGAAACCTTAGGGGCCGACTTTTTACCGACGCCTTTCCCCTTTACGAGTTTAGGGGCCGGTTGCTCGCCAATCACCTTCTGTTGTTTGTCCGCCGCTAGGGGTGGACGAACGATCTTGGGAGGATTGAGACGGTCCTCAATTCCCGCGAAACATGACCGCACAAAAACTTTCGTCTCCGCGGCATGTTTGAGGAGCATTTCCTCTAATACAACGCGAAGAGAAGTTGCGGAATCCGCCGTGTTCAAGAAGGGGGCCAGGTCCATCGGCGAATTGACCAATTCCACTCGGCTATGTGGAGTGACGCCCTCCAGCTCGGCAATCTTGGCCTCTAAGGCCTCAATACGCCGGTTCTGTTGCAGCTTCTCCTCTTCCAGGCGGTTTACAGTCGCCTGGAGTCGCTGCACCTCCTCTGTGGCCGAACGTGTTGCCATCGATGCCAAGATCCTCTTGGCGTTCTCTGCGTGGTCTCGTAGAGCCTTTTGCAGGGTTCCCTTCATGTTGCTAGACTTTCTAGCAATTTCGACGATGCTGCCCATGTCAACATCATGAAGGGACTCCAGCTCGGCTACCGTCTTGTCCGAGTAGTCGGACCAGAGGGAGGCGCCGTAGCCATGTTTGGCCCGTGCGAGATTGGCCTGACGCTCCTGCGCCGCAATCTTCGCCTCGAGCTCTTGAGTGAGCGCCTCTCTCTTCAGTCTATTGGCCTCTCTTTGGGCTTCCGCCAAACCAACACAATGGCCCGTAGTTGGTGGTGGCTTCCGGGGGCGGCCACGTTTGCTAGAGGCCGATTTGGTACTCTTAACAGAGGGAGCGTCCGAGCTGGCCCCCTTGGCACCCGCTGATTTGAGGGAGCGCTTGCGCGACGGTTTAACAAAGAGTTTGCCTGTCTCGCTCAAGCCTCCCACCGAGCTCGCTACCGACGCATCGGTAAGCGTACCCTCCTCGTCCGAGGACAAACATCCCGGGGTCGGGTTGAAAAACTTGCTCCCCGAAAACGAAGAGCAAGAGTTGCGGCTCGAAGGACGCTTGAACACCTCAGCGTCTGGACGCGCAAGGCGAACCGAAGTCCTTCGCATGCCAACCAGGGTTGTACCGGGTGTGAAACCCGCACCCTCAGTACCGCGATCCTTCGAGGCGTCACGCTCAACCGAAAGGGAGCCGGACAACCTCTTCTCATCGCAAATCTCCTCCGGGCGAGTGCCCCCCCTTACCAGACCCGGAGCTAACCGCTCAACGGGCTGGGAGGTGGGACCCTCCCCCTGGCCCTGAGAAGGACCTTTTCCGTCATCCAAATATCGTATCATAATAATAATAATAGATTCGATTCCAAAAATTCAAGCGCACTTTAGCCGCGTGTCCTCTGCTTCTGCGTTACCGAAGTGTCAGAGGACAGCGTTTCCAGGGATCACGATCGTGGACGTAAGCGCTTGGGGGGATCCCCATGGAGCGACTGCCTATCTGACCTCCACAACCCATTTTACTGGGTATTAACACAGTATCCCATAGTAAGACTGGTTGTCAGAATTGACTTAACGACTGCCAAAGATCATCGTATGACAGTCGGGACCTACGGCTTAACGTGCTTTCCGAGGCACGGAGGGGTCTCGGTATGTTCACAAATGGTCACCCATCCACGGACCAACCGCGGCGAGCGCGGCTTAACCTGTATTATCGGTCAAACCGTACGGCTTACACTTAGCCACGAGCCCCTCCATGTATTGTTGCGCCATGGTTACATAAATAGACCTGCATTAAAAAATATAAACATTAATCAAAGTGAGCTACTTACTATGTCGAGTTTTCTTGACGTTCGTTTAAAAAGGACATATATTATGTCATTTACAAGAACTTTATTTTAGTATTATAATATCTCATCTATATTATGAACACTAATAAAGAAAATTACAATATTTTTACTCACAAATTTGTTAGTTTGTAATACAAAACCGACACGAACAAAAATGTGCTCTATAAACACGAATGTTCAAGGCGAACACTAGTTTGAAATTTATTAAGTTAGCTGTTGTCTGCTGGGCTATACATATTAAACCTTAAGGGTAGATTAAAAAAAAATATGCATCACTGTTAAAATAAATTACCAGGAAACTCGTGAAAACTGTTTAATTTAAGTATCTATCGGCAAATTCATTGGAACCGACACTCGGTAAATATTGTCTTTGTCTCAGAGTTTCTTGTTGAAGTACTCACAGGAATTATAACCCGAAATTATGTAAAGCTCGACAACCAACGGTATATTAATTAAAATCAAACCTAATGGGTGGACTTACTCGACTCAATTTGCATCTGTTCGAACGATTCCTACAGAATTTAATTTCAACAACAATTTCCGTGGTTTTGGATAAAAGATTAATTAATTGATAAAAGTTGAATTAAAAGTTTTTTTACCTTTCTATAATAGGTATAAATAATAAGAAAAAGCTGTAGAGTTATCTCGTAGCAGAATTCTGGACGGAAACAGACCAAAAAATAATAATTGCAAGTATAGTTACTATTAAACACTTTAAGGTACCTACTTTCGAAATTGTTCTCAACCATAAAATTTAATAATTAAGTATCTACTCAGATAATTATTTTGTGAAAATTTAATATAACAAGCCGTTATCACTGTGAAACAGGTTCATCAAATTGAAGGCTTACTAATAAACGTATTAAAATGTGTACCAACGATTTTAATTAACTGATGTATGGGCAGCGTTAAAATAAAGAGGTAGAATAATTGGGCACCTTTATTTTGTTCAGGAGTATCAAAATTAAAAATGTGCCTATTTAGCGTGCTGGATGACCTTTTTATATGTTAAAATATGTATGTTTAAAAAAATAATTTGTTAAACGCGAAATACGCGAAATTGGGAATTGATTGTACACTGTACTGTTAGTGCCTTCTTAACTGCTCTCTTTTTAAAATCCCGCGAAGGCAAAGTCAAATAAGACTATGCAAAATACTGGTACTAAAAACATGAAGGCTAGTCTAGGCATACCTAGACTTCACATATAAGGTAACTCTTATTGACTATCAAAAAATGCTACTTTGTAGCCTTTTTTAATTACATAATTTTGGTTTTGATGAAGATGAAGATGATGTGCTGATTTTGATTTAGGAAAAATGATAGTGTTTCAAACTACACAAATATAACATTAAAAAAGTAATACTTGTATGTATCGTAAACACTTCCTACATCTAAAACAAAGACAAAACAATTAATATATATCTTACACAATAGTTTCAAACGCAACTTACCATTTTCATTTAGTTTTGTCGGTTTGCGGCCGTCTGTAATTACAAAGGAACTTTAAGCTTCTTACATTCCAGAAGACATGAGGTTTCCTTGGATTTTCTTCAACGAACGAAATGCAGGTATTTTGTTAATTAAAGTGTACGAGTAAGTTTTGACTTGGTGCGCCAAATGTGCATTTTAATCAAGGAAATGGTTTGTTTTTGTAAGTGAGAATGCTTTTCGTAAAACTAAATTTTTAATCTTTTGTACCTAATTTATTATACAGTTGTATAGTGCATAGTTTGTTGTCATAGGTAATTAGCTGCATGTTATGTCATTTAGTATTTTTTTCTGCCTTCGTACCGCTGATGTTTTCTTATTTTGAAAACGTTTAAATTATTAACACAAGTTCTTTTTCGCGTCTCTTATTCATTTTATAAAAACAACGTGAATTAAGATTTTTTTATTATCTATCGTAGCAATACGACTTATTTCTGAAAATAAAAGGAAATAGTTTTATATTGTTACTAAATACTCCCAAACTTCCTCAATTCCTGATTCTAAGCTCTTTAAAAAACCACTAAACATCCCAAAATTGCAACTTTTCTTTCTCAAGACATTTTCCGGCCCATTTCCCCATCAGCGTCGCACCCAAATCACGTGCAACTAACCTTGACAGGTGTCTGTGGGTTATATTTAGCTGAAAACAATGCAATTTTGTATCTTCATTACTTGTTGGAATAATCTTCCTGTATTTTTACGGCAATTAGTTCAGATAAAGGAAATTTTCATTTTCCTTTATAAACGCTTTTCAGTTGTTTTTTTTTCCTATATTTATGTTTGATAGATATATTTTACAAGTAACAAAAGTAACCACATTATTTGTTCAATGCGAAGATTGTGAGTGTTGGTATTTTTACGGCTGTTTCCTACCAATTATATTACCCACATCGAAAATTATAAAGAATCAAATTAAAATAGAAAGGTTTTGGCAGGCTTAAAAGGGAGAATCAATACTGTTATATTTAGCTTACCTTACCTATATTTAGTTCATCTAAAGGCTAAACTCGTAGGCCGAAAGTAACCAGTAAAACCGATATTATTCCGCCTTAGTAACGGTCAACATCTATCAAGAAGGATTTCAGGAAAACCTGTCCTCCATCTTTTTGTTTCACGAATCCATTATTAATATTTTACCATTCCGGGTCCCATGTTGACGTCTAACTTGTTCACATACTCATCAATCATCGGTTTTCATAACCCATCGCTATTAAAAAAGTAATATCAACCTTAGTTATATAGACATAAGATTAGTTTTTGTAAGAACGGTACTATACCAACTTATTATCATTGAAAAAGTAATGTCAACCTTAAGTGTATAGAGATAAGGGTAGTTTTTGTATGGACGGTGATATATTTATTGTATTACAATATTTTATTCTGTAGTAGTTTTTAAAGTGATTACGCAATATATTTTGATTGATAGCGAATAAACAACAAATAATATGGGCGCCACTTAATTAGTTTTAAGGTTATGGTTAGTAAACTGTGATAATAGTTTTAATAATATTTTATAGGCATTTTTGAATAAAGCATACATATATTATAAACTAGCTGTGCCTGCGACTTCGTTCGCGTTGATGACGAAACTAATCAATGAGTTTTTAACCGCAAAATTAAGTTTGTTTTTTATTGTTTATACTTTTCCGGGATAAAAACTACCCAGTGTGGTGCCCAGGATAATAAAGAATAATTATACTAAGTTTCATCGTAATCGAACCGGTAGTTTTTGCGTGATACCTGAACAAACAGACAGACAAATTTTTTTTTTTCACACTTTTGGATTCGGTGTCGGTCTAGTAACACCCCCCGCCATTTATTTTTTTGATATTTTCAATGTACGGAATTTTCACTTCTACAGATTTATTATAAGTATAGATCAGATAATAATTTCCAAAAACAAAAAAAAAACACCAAATAAAATACTTCAAGTATAAGGCTGACGATACTATTATGTAGATACTCGTACATACTGTACAGACACGTTATGCAAATCATAGCATAACAATTTTGCAGACTGAAAAATATTTTTCATACAAATATATCTATTGAAAACTTCAAAACTCACCGACAGACAAACACTTTCGCGTTACGACCAGAGATTGCTTTTGTTCCAAGGTACATCATAAAGTTTATCTGCAGAAAACCAACATTTAACGGCCAACCAAATCTGTAGCTTTTTTTTTTTTTTTTTTTTTTTTTTTTTTTTGGTAGAGATCTTTGCAGTTAGCCTGCAAATCTGTAGCTTTCGCAAAGAATTACTATAGTACATGTATTAAAAAAGATACCGAGCAGAAAAGCACATAAAGTAATATTTTATTAATTTCCCAATTAAATAAATAAAACGACCTCGTTCATTATTTCAACTGCGCTTTCGTTCATACAAAGAATAGTATCGTTAATAATAAGGTGGATATAACTTCGTTTATCCTTAATTATCAAATGTTTAAGTAACACACATTGTATATTATAGCATCGTGTCCCAAATATTATTTGTAAAATGATGTATTTTTTTTACTTTTCTGATAAAAGTTTTTGAATGAACCTTCTGAATCTGACATCCCCATGAAAAAAGTCTTTTGGTATAAAGTCGTTCCAGGTGTCTATAAAACACAGAACATTGAACTAAGTGTTCATAATTCTAAAGAATTCCGTCGAGACTGCAGTTTAGAAGAAATTGGGAATATCAATTTAGTTTGATGGGAAACGAGATTTTTTCCAAAAAATGATTCCAATATTGATGAAGATAAGAAAAAGGGAAAGTCTTATGGTCTGAAGGTGAGAGGTTTCCGATTACATATTCTAATTTACGATTATTATTTTTAACACTTTTTTGCGTAGTAAGCAACTAATTCAATATGCAATATCGTACCTACTCTTTCTTTGTGCCGTAAACATTGTTGTGGTTTACTAAGTATTATGTAATAAGTAGGTACAAAACAATGATAAATGGAAGGAGGGTAGAGAGGCCTTAGCCCTGCAGTGGGACAGAAATGGCTGAAAAAACCGATACATAAAATACCTAATATTCACATTTTTTTTTTTTTTTAGCCTGTACTGTCTCACTGCTGGGCAAAGGCCTCCCCCAATTCCTTCCATGTGTCTCTATCTTGTGCCACCTCGAACCAACCCCCGCAGTATGACTGTAGGTCGTCCTGCCATCTCTTCCTGGGCCGGCCTCGGCGGCGTCGTCCGTTTTCAGGCACCCATTTTGTTAAAAATACTTAGTTATAATTGTAGAACCATTTCAAACCGGATAGATGTCCCAAAACCGTTGTCTTGGAAACAAAATCAAGTTACTTGTATCAATAACATCTTATAATAAACCGAAGGTGTTCAATAGGCACCATAACTAAATACGGATTAACGCTCACTTATACGACTCAACCCCCGCACAGCAAAAGATAAGACTTGAAATATACCTAAAGCACTCCGTAGATGTATGTCACCATCAACTGCGTGCGGTAAGCCAGCCTGACTCAATAAAGTCACTACATGTATCTTGCTTACCGCAAGCTCCAAGGAAGCTGTCATTGTAAATTGTAGCTACAGGATACCGGCTTAAGTCTAAATTTGGATGGCTATTTTTTGGCAAGTGGAAAGCGTTCGGGCAGTATGATCTAAAGAGGAGTTTTGTGTCTATGAGCGTTGACCCTTAAATATAACACTCGAATTCAAAGAGGCAATTAGCATAGGCTAATTAATCATAAACAGTATGCAATGACAATTCAATGAATATATGCGGAACTCAGGTGGTAATTAATGATAATAGCCTTATTATATGTTGGTGTTATAAATTATTGTTGGTTATTATACATTTCTGAAGAATTGTATCCTGGCTAATAATACAACGTCGCCCAAAGCAGCTCAAATAGGAGTGTCAAAATGATTAGTTGACTCCTTAACGTCTGTGTCAGAGAGACGAGGGATCACAATATTTCGAAGCAATTATAAATGAAATTTGTCATTAAATAAACGCTATGATATATTCTGTTGTTTATAAGTCTTGAATTGTTATTTCAGTGTGTCGTAACATCGCATACAATATATTTGTTAATTTATCTTTAATTCTACACATTTTCGTGTCAGGCAAAATTGATCCCAATACCAAAAACAACATTCTCCTTTACCTAAACGCTCCAATTTACATAATAGGAATCCCAATTATTCACTGAACACCGAAATCCCTATTCTGATAAAGTTGAACTAAACTACAATTCCTAATTGCAGTTCACTCTAAAGTTACTAACTATCGCTATAACGGCTGATTCTGTGCAAATCTTATACTAGTTTAGTTAGAAGATCGTACGAACTGTTTATTCTCCTAATTGGTCCTCTTGCACGTCTATCAATATTTAATTATCGCCCGCAATCTAATATCGAGCGAGTACGTGAGCTGCGTGCTATATTGGTTCTAAGGATTGCTTCATATGGCGACGTATACATATTTGGAATGTTCCTTATTGTGACTTTATCCACATGTATTGTTGTGACAATTTTTTTTGAATGCTAGTCTAATAACTATTGGTAATGCTCTTATCGAATTGTAGTGATCAAATTGTTTAGTGACAGTCTGACAAGTAATAGTAATGGTCACACAAAGTTTGAAAGAACAGGTAAGATAGTAATATTATAGAACGGGGATTAGCGCGTACATGCTTAAATACCTTTAGGGCTTGACGTTTCGACCGGGTTACACAGGCCGTGATTGCAAGCAGACTGAGCAGTGCAGCTGACTTACAGCAGTCTGCTTGCGATACTTAACAAGTTAACAGGTAAGATTTTTTTTTCATTAGTCCATTATATAGAAAAGTAAACCTCGTAATCTAAGAGGGCTTGATCAGAATTAATTGTACAGATAAAATAAAAATAAAGTATATAAAAAGGCCACGTACCTATTGTTTTATTGCAGGCTCTGGCTAATGGGATACAACATAAAACTTTAAAAGCCATTTTTTGAACAGTTCCATCAACATTTTACGTTAATTAGTGTAAATGCATTACTCTCGCGTCAGTCGTCACGTGACAAGCGATTTACCGGCCTGAGCGCGGTCTTTTATAAATTTTATACCAAGGTAACCAATAATCCAACTGATGAAAAGCCGAATCATAAAATGGGAAAGTATATAAAGTTTTATAAAAATGTATTTAAAATTAACAGGAATTGTTACGTCGAAACATAAATTCCGCTATCGATGAGTTTCGTTTCATCACTCATTGGAACAAGCATGATTAATCGTGAAAAAGTAGTAAAGTATATAAACATTTAATCAGAAGAGATAATTTACATCAATCCAATGAGCATGCATACAGAATGAATCTCAGGGTTTACGGCGCATAATATTGTAAAAAAGACCTACAAAACAAGCTCACTCAACACCACCCTAAATCAAAAACAAATGCCAAAAGGAAATTCAATTAAAACCAACAATGACGTCACGTTTCTTTCCGGACGAGCACACATTATGCGCACGTTAGTGTTGGCGTCGCGGCGTGACAATCGATTCCCGAGCCATCCATGACTAGCCCACAGACCTGGTTATAAAAAGATAGGACGTACAAAGGAGGTTGAATTAAGTAAGTTGAGTAAACCTATTTAAGCTGTTATTTTAATTGGCTTGCCTAAATAACTGGATTGTCTACATTTGTGCAAGCCTTCACGTATTTAAACCTGTCTCTGTAGTGAACATATAAATCAGCCTGTAACAAAATTTTGTTTTTTTTTACTTGCCAATTTCCGATTGAGCAGCTTCTTTTTACGCATTTTGTAAATCGGATAGCACTAAAATAACATTTCGAAACAGAGTTTTTCTGATGACAAAGACAGAAGGTCTGGCCGGAAGCTATAGGAACTCTGAAACAAGAAGACCAAACACTATCGAGTTTGAGTTCGTTTGTTTCTCTCTCTTAACAAAGAGCTAGGTGAGATCCAGGGCTTTTTGTAAAAAGTATGTTTATCATTTTCCGTATTTTCCCTTTAATTCAAGAGTTTGGGGTTATCTATCTAATTTATGTGGTATCTGGCTTAACCTGACAATAGTGACTATTGTGTTGTCCGGTCTCAAGGGTTATCGGGGCCTCGGTCTCCGGGACATACACGGAATTCGTTATTAACATACTGGATTCATCGATGAATAATTTAAATTTAAATTGCATTCTGAAGATTGTTACACGTGCAAGGATGTTGTTTTGGTCAGAATTCAGTACCAAAGACAGACTCTAATTTGTAGTGTACTACTCTACCAATTGCCAACACACCAAAAAATCGTTGCTTCTGCCAATATGAGCTCTTTCCTGCTTTGTGATAGTTACTGTAGGTAAAATAATGGTTATTTATAGCCACATACAAAAAGATCTACGAGATACGTCTAGTTGTGGGAAAGAATTATGAACTGAGATATTGAATAGTGGGGTTAAATTTTACACGAACGAAACAAAAAAATACATATTATATTGCCCTAAGCTTTGTAACGAAATTTTCATTCACTACCACCCTCCCACATTTCTCACTCATTCGCTGTTTTAGCCGCCAAATAACATCCACGACTCACACATACTCACATTCATTCATCAACCCTTAAAAGACACGTTCCCTATATTCCTATAAATCTCCTTCCAATTGAAAATCGTCCTATTTTACAGTTGTCGCTTCCATCGGAATGAATGAAATTAACGTGAAACCTTCATGACACAGATGTGTCTCGAATATTAAGATGTGAATAATTAGATTCTGTATTTATTAGAGACAAATGCGCTTAGTTTTGATGCGAGTAATATTCTGGATTATTAAATTGCAGCTTCCAAGCTGTTTCCGACAGCTGGGAAGTGTAGAAATTCCCAAAAAAATATTACATTTAGTTTCAAATACCACCTACTAATATTGTATGGTTTTAGAAAAAAAAAACTATTGAATAATGGAAGGAAGGAATTAACTAACACTTTTCAGAAAATGTGTTATAACTGAACACTTATATTATTTTAGATTAAAAGCTAAGTACGTTAGTAAGTAAGTATACAATACCGTGATGCAGTACCTACATCATACATGCCACACATACAGTACAGTTTTGACCACTAAGTTTCGTTAGAAGTACTTATGTATGTACAATGAGGAAATACCTACTTATTTTAAAGCAATAAAGTAACATCTTATCTTCGACTTACACTGGTTTTCACACATAAAACACAAAGGCTAACAGAGACCATTGGGAAATCAAAAGTTCAGAATATCTGGTAATACTTCGCTGTCGTAACAATAGACCATTATAAGCACGTACAGTTATCCCCTCGTTACAGAAGCAAGAAAAATGAACCTTGCGGGTTTGTAATAAAGGTGTGGTTAGTGAAAAATATTTCCTTTGATGTATGGTAGGTTGTATATAAATAAGTTGGAGTACGACGGTGCAGGATAGTCTCTTGAGGCATGCAGAAGAGACAACTCGTGTCACAAAGAAAATGTCCGTGTAATAACTTATTTTCCTATGAAATATATTTTAGAAACCTTCTGCAGTTTTCTTGGGGATTGAAAAGTTTGCATTTCTAGGAATATGTGCTTTGAAAATGTTGACTCAGAAGATGTGGATAAAGTTATGTGGCTTATTCGAACTTTGTTGAAGTCGTAGATTTAAGAGAAAAAATCTCAAGGTAGCTGGCAGAAAGATTCATACAAAAGCAAAATCAAGAGGTTATTTGTTCCATACACTTGTTTCTGCATACAATTGGTATGCAGAAGCAAGTGTTAACTATACTTTAAGTATTTTTTCCTTAGCTTATAATTTTTATACCAAAAAACGATGCTTAAAAAATAAGACCAGTATATCTTTAAATGAAAATTTCAGGTTTCCACCGAAGGTTACTGTCCCGAAAGGGTAACAGGCGTGTCTTTATGTTTGTTCAGTACACAAAATTTAACTATTTTTCTTGATAGTAACAAAACTGTGGAGATGCCATCGCTATAAATTTAGCGCTGGCAGAATGCCGAAACACATTCGACATTTTAAGACCTTTCACGTCTCCTTATATACGTGAACCTAGACACATAAAACTAAGTTAGAATACTGTTACTTGCATGTTTTATATTTTTAACATTAAAACTTTGTGTAATAGATTCTTTTACCTAAGTAGCAAAGTTATTTCAGTTAAAGATATCGTTGGTCATTGTACTGATTATGTGACTGTTTGTAATTAAATAAAATAAATTGTGTCATTACAGTCAAATTCATCAAAGGTGAATTGATGCACTATGTCAAAAAACTCGAGGTTGAACACAATGTAAAACCGAGATAATGGCATTTTATTGGTACTAAGTACGACTTCGGCTTCTTTCGTTAATATCTTTATCCATAACCCATCATTCACAATTACAAAATCGACGTGCGATTTATTCACGAGTAGAAAAAAAATAGTGAGAAGAAAGAGTAGTATTAATAACAGAACAGCTTTTAATTCCACCAATACTTCTGCGAACTAAAACACCTGTTGTTCGAAAAAAACAACCAAAATCGCTCAGCTAACCACTAATGGGTTACTACATATCTCCTATCGTTAACAGCTCTTATAGAAACCATTTCTTACCCTCCTACATCACTCGAGAAAATTTTCAGCACTTTTCTCACAAAATCAGCATAAAATGTGTACGAAAAAGCTTATTTACTCGAATAATGTTTACCCTCAACTATGTAAGCTATACATTTAAACAGTAAATGGGAGAGCTTACTTTAATGTGTTTCTACATAACTTTATTATGCTAAGCAAAACATTATGCGGACATCTAGTTGAGAAATCTACGATCAAAAGTGTTTCGAGTGAAATTGTTTAATGAATTAAAATTAAAAGTGTTGAACATATGGATGTACTCAATACTCAATATATTTATTGCTTCCACATGTTAACTTAGATGGTAGGTTTTACAAAATTATGATCAATGTGGACCCTGTCGGGTACAGCAAAAGTAGGAGAGAGTAACCATGTAACTATGTAGTTACATAGTTGCCTGTTACGGTCAAGATAATTTATATTATTATATTTTATTTCTGTCTGCTCAATCTAATTCTTACTAGCTTTTTCCCAAACTATACGGGTTTTAGCTTCCAATCTCACTGAATTCAGATATACTGGTTATTTTATATAGAACTACTGCGTGCCTGATTTCCACAACTCAATTACTTTGTAAAATATTATACGAAGATAAGACTAGAAGCTTAAAAGTCAGAATTTTCTACTGTAATATAGACGAAAAATGTAGCTCCATAACACGAATTTAAAACACCCCAACATAAAGTTAAATAAAAAGGAAAAAACAAGTAAATGTACAACAATTTTCCTTGTCGTCGAACTTATAAAACAAACAACACACTTTTAAATAATCAAATTCAGGTCAACATTCCTTTCGTATCTCCAAAGTTTTTCATTAAAATTCTTTGTAACGTCTGTGAGTATCAAAATGTATAAAAACCACGGAAGTGCCATTAAGATAAAAGTTTACTCGATTTATGAGACATTGGGTGGGTCAAGAGGTTTCGCGAGAAAGGTTTAGGCGAGAAAAGACGATAAAGCAGCTGTTGTCGGTTTCGGGGGCGGCGTAAAATGGAATTGGCGGGCTGTGACGTCATCGTTAAAAAGGAACGGAATGTTAAACCATTTCGCTCAAGATTTATTAAAACCGTTGACAGTTAAATAGTTTGGGTAAGAAATTTTTATATATTTTTTTAATAACCTGTTACTATGTAAATGTAAGGTAAAGGGCTAAGAGAAATAAGGAAGCGTTTATATCCACGCTTGCCCACGAGGAGTTAGGACAAATGGAGAGGCAAATGGAGATATTTCATATTATAATGTCAAAAAATGTCAGTCGACAGTACGCCTATTTTAAACGATTTTGGCTTGGATAATGATTAATTAAATACCTTTGTTAGTCAACCAATTGGTTTCCACTTACTTTGCTTTTCTTCTAAGCTTCCAAGTTAGGGAGACTACGCATAATATAGAGAACAATATAGTAAATAATACTCCTTATACATAGCCTCAACTAACCTTTATAAATACGCTCTACTTTTTATCTAGACTTTATTAGTACTTGTAAATTGATACCATGTAACTAGCCTAATAACATGTATGTAATAATACTAATATGGATCGAGTTGTTCCATTATGCTGTCAAGAAAATTTATTTCCAACATAATGTATGAGCGATATAATTACGTAGCGCTCTACATTATAAAAGAAATATTAGACGGGGTAATTTGTTTTGTCGTTATTTACTTTGAAATAAAATGTAAGTACAAAATTTTATTAAATAGCTCTGTTTATAGAAAGTAGATGCTTGGTTGAATAGACTTCTAACTTCTTATTATCCTGAATTCTGTTTTTATTAAGCTATGGGCTGCTATATGGCAGGTAAGTTTTAAATTTGTTTATAATTTTTTGTCTCACAAACTTGTAAAATTATAACATAAGAGTGAGAACTTAAAGCACAATAATTGTAATATTTCAAAACTAATCATAAAAAACAGACTCTGCTTTAATTTGATTGTCTTTCTATGTTCTTATTCTGTATGTGTTTTGTCTATTCCTACAATATTATAAAACATGCTCTTTATATACACGAGGTATGCTCGTATTTGAAAAACCACACAAACGTAACTGCAAACTGTAATAAACGTAACCTTATATTAACGTAGTGAAACGCTACCTTATTTTCTTTAACACACATTCGTATACGTCTATTCACTAAATAATAATTTAGTGCGTATATTACGAAAATGTTTAAGTGACAAAATACCACCGCAAAATTCCGTAACTTGGTTCAATATCGATACATACCGTCACATAAAGGTACGGAGCCACAGATTTGCTTCCTCGATACAATCAGGGTTCAATCCCGACCGAGCCTCGGAATATTGAGGGATGAGACGAAGCCAGCTGCTGGAAATATAAACATTTTTGTAAAAGTAAACTGGCTTACTGGTAGAGTGGTGGGTATTAATGTATTGTAGGTTAAAATTGTGTAAGTATTTATTTGTTACAATTTTTCCGTACAACTTTTCTCACAGTTGAGGGTGGTAAATAAAATACAGTTAATGGATAGTGAAGACTGATATCTAATGTCAGAGGTCACAGCCTCAGAAATCAGATGTTATTATTATTTATTTATAAATACCTTTACTAACAAAGGACCAAAGTTCTGAAGATCTGTTAGTCTTTTCTCGAGTCTAAACGTTCCTTAATAGACCTTATTTCCTTTTTTTATGTTATAGTTTTATTTTTAAAAAGCCATTTGTCAGCTTTAGTACTTCATTTGTTACTTCATGAACATTAAGTCGAGTTAATTCGATCAAAACAAACTTCCATTGCAAAACGCAAATATATTTACACTAAATAGTTTTGTTTATCCGTTCTTAACATGTTTACTAGACTCTTTGAGATTTATTTTCCCCTTCATTTACAAGGCAATAAAACATTTCATTATTAAAGAGTTCCATACATTTAACGTCGGCCATTGTTTGGCCATAATATACCATTATTCCTTGAGTATTTTCTTCACAAATGACTTGTGTAATAAGGTTAGATAGATAAAGGGACGGTGTTCGCCTAAGGCTTTATTTACACAAGGTCTGTAGCTATCTCTCCTTTCAGTAACTAAATGAAAGAGTTTGTACAAAAGGTAGAGTTACTGTTAAGTGTTGGTTAATTACATGAGGTTTTGCAGTTTATTTTATTTTCTGGCTATGTAGATATAAACTACAACTTAAAACACATAACATGGTACCAGCTTTCTTTTACCCTAAATTCCAAATTATCTAAGTTTCAACAATCAATTTGCGGCTTTTCACACATAGTACAAGTGCCACAATTTAGAGTACAACTCTTAGGGTACGAGGCTTTGTTTTCAAATGTTAATTTCATGTAAGACTAAATAAAATTTGAGAATAAAAAGTATAAAGTAGGTGATAAATGACCACGCTACGTTACTAGCTAACGAGCTACGGATGCTCCACACTGCTACGGATTTCGTAGCATTTGTGGACTTTTCGTAGACACGCTAAATTAGAACCTAGTTTCTTTGATACGAACAAGAATTCTATCTTCATCTCTTCTATCTTCATCTCTTTATCGTTTGGTGTAATGAAGCGTCTTATGAGCATATACTGTGTACACATCTTTATGTAATTGTACCAAAATTAATCTTCCGAAATGAATTTGTGCATGATATATTCAATGTTTATCCAAGTTTTATTCTACCAGTCTACCAAAATACCCATTTATTGCAAACGATTCAGAAATCTTGGGGATTATGTCGACCGATTGATTGATGTTTGTCATTCAGAAGGGATCGTCGCACAAATTGTTTGTTTTGACATATCGTGATATGCGGATTCAGTTTATGTTAAATGATTTCCGATGTTTTTGCCGTTTGGTGTTTGCTTTCAGTTTTTATTTTCTGATAGAAAGTATTTTTGCGTCGCAATGAAAGTTAAATTTTGATATAAGATTCGATGTCATGCATTTTTTTAATTTAAATTTACTGTTTTATATTTATTAAGGAGGTGAAGACACTTTAAAACCCCCTTCAATTTCATTTGCATTAAGGAAACTAATTACTCTACCCAAAATGTTTACATTTAAATGTACACACTGGGCCTGTAGTTACACTAAAAAAACATTAAAGAAAATTTATAAACTGAAAAAAATAATTCACAAAACCCGATTTTAAGCTGTTATCTACAAAAAATAAATAAAAAGCTTAAAGAAAGCTCTTCTTTTTTAAAACACGTCCAAATAAACGGATTATTAATTACCCCTATAACCTTTTTATACATCTTTAATTGGTGCTTTGAAGGGTCCAAACCGCAACCGCCAGTGCTGAAATTTTAATTCGGTTTGTACAAAAGGTTTTTGAGAACATTTTCAGCTTTGCATTAATAATATTAAAGTCATAATAAGATTTTATTTCAATGATAATTTCAGACTGTTTCAATGAGCAAAGTCTTCTAAATGGAAAAGGAATAACTACTGAAAATTTTATGCGATCTCAAAGCGATTTATATTATTCCACAGTTTAATAAGGTTTTTTCTTTCTTTGCTAGTTACTGCTCTTCTTTTCATAGTTCCATCGGGACGGCCCATTCATACCTTGATTCTAGAATAAATAACTATAGACCACCTTAGTTCTACCACGAAACCTTGGGGAGCGAAGTAATCTCTGAAACTATAAAATTGTTATTTGTATCTCTCCTTCTTTTCCTGATTTTGTTTGTTCTCACAAAAGACTATCCAATACTCGTCAAATTTCACGACCACATAAATTGGATAGTAAATTTTTCCTATGTTTACCCAAAATCCCAATTTCGACGTAGAATAAAACTTTGCTGGTAAAATATTCACTTCTATATCAAGATAATCCATCAAGTTCCCAATACATTTTCTGAATAAAATTCCACACAAGTTTTGCCGATATTTTTCAATAAAACTTTATATGAGGCGACAAGACTTGAATGGTTAGCCGTTCATATATTATTTTGTAGAAACTGGACGAGGTGATGTTCACTTTAGGTTTTATGAAAAAAAAAAAGAGCTTTATTTAATTTTGGTGTTGAATTAATATTATGCTCTATATGGTAGTGCAAAGAATTCGAATAGGTAAATGTAAAATTGTCTTATTAAATTAGTCCGACTATATACTTCTGAGACATGTATTTTGTATAGTGCCTTTAGTGTCGCCACTGTCATATGATTGACAAGGACAATATTTAATTTATATAAGAAAATAAAAAGACAAGACAACTTTTATTTTCTATAAAATACACCCACAAAGACCTAAGTAATATGTATATTTTACAGTATTCCGAAATAACAGAAAAATAATTTTAAGAAAAATTGTAAGAGTGCTCGGTAGAGCGTTACATTTAAATACAAAGGACGTACAGACGGTCGTACCTGCAAAAGGGATCTGCAGTGGACAAGGACAAAGCTTTTAAGAAATAATATTACTGAATAAAAGACGGAAGTGTAAATCATTAAAATAATATCGTCTTATCCTTATTGAGGTAGGAAAGCTCTTTTATTTATTTCTTACACTTTGTCAGAAAGAAAAACGACATATTTTAAGCTGGTTCATAAAATGTAATGTAAAGAAAACTATGTAGTCTTTTTTGATAAATTAAGTGCTCTATTTTAATTTTATTGATATTTCGCTGTGGTTTTGTTTCGCTTCTCAAGTTTTATCAAAAATGCACATGTGTAAAAAACAAACAGTTCCTTATTTTTTTTACGACTAACTTTTAATTTAGTTAATATTTTTTATGTTTAGGTTAATAAAAACGACTAGCGATTTATCTGATAGAACTAACATTAAATCAAGTGAATTGTGGTAAGTTGAAAAAATAGTAAGCTTTACCCATTTATTTTAAGCTTTAGCCATTTAAAAAAACTAAGACACTATTTTCAATCCATCTCAAAATCTAATCTCATCTCCAAAGATTTGTAAGTATAACACTGCATTGAGGCCAGCGGTGGCGCTCTTACTAAGAACGTGACGACGCGTAATGTTACTCCAATATCAGTTGAAGGTCACTGCTGTAGAGGTTGTGAAGAGGTATGTGTAGAAATTTGTAGATGGGATAGTTGTATGCTAGTATGGTAAGAAATTAGGCTGTGAAAGTGAATATTGATTGATTTAGAATATGTGTTTGATAATTATTGCAAGTTTAGGTTTAAATAAAACTTATTTGCATTTTACTCTTACAGATGACAAGTTTTTTTTTCAAGATACAACATTAAAACTTATGCTCTATCTATATTCATGGTATCTTTGTATTTTACAGAAATGAGACCATTACATTTCCTGTCGTGTCAAAATTTAGAGAAAAACGATCTATTTTATCTGCCACCAATATATTTACTATTACACATTTACGTGCAAAATAACAAAAATGGGAACAGAACCCAAAAAATGACCTTATAAGAAAAATATATATCCTGCAATTTATAAGGCGGTACACCCATCGATCCTACCAATAAGTTATGGAAGGTGCCCCACGTACCTTCGTAAGTAGATGCCTATTCATAAAGGGCCAGGTAAGGAGACGTGAGGGCATTCAGAATCATCTCTCAACTCCATGGTAAGGAGGTTATGCCCGAGAATATTACGATATAAAAACGATATGGTAGTTTATTTGCAACTTCATTGTTAAATAATCTGAAGGCATCATTTATCTATCAATAATAAATGATGCCTTTTTGTAAATGATTTGAATGTCTTTTGATTTTTATGTAGCTCTAACTACGCTAACTCCGATGAATCTGAACTTAATTTAGGTGACACAATTTTGTTCGATACATATCTTCAGAATTATTTGAAATACACTAAACGACAATATAAGCTTAAAAATGTACTAACAAAAAATTATTATAAATTAAATAACTGAATAATACCAAAAAATCCTGTAAAAAAAATCTTTATCAATCAAGTAATACTCAAAAAGAATAAAATTAAATAAGGTGTGAGAAATAAAAGGAAGATAACCAAAAGCTAAATGTACGGATAATGTCGAATCCAAGTCAATTTGAAATGAAAGACTCAATCGGTAATTGGTTTATGAAATAAGAATAAAGTAAGACAGCCTCGAAAGCCTTTTGATGTTAAAACAGAATGATATTTAGACAAATTGTGAAGCTGTAGGCTGTATGTTGAACGTGTAAGACTGTGTGAGAAAATACATTTTCTTTTGGATTTTCTTTTCTTGTTAAATGATTGGCAGTTGTTTTGTTGTCGTTAGGTGATTAGAACTATAAATAATACGGAATCTTTCTGTGTCTCCTATGGAAGTATTTCATGGGATTTAGATACCGACGCTACAGGCGTTTTATACTTAAATCAAACTTATATTTATTTATTTATTTATTTATTTATTATTATCACACATATGCTTGCTTTGCCATTACAAATAATAAAATCAAAATATATTGTAATAGAGAAGACGTTTTCTAGAATGGTAAAAATGGTTTTAAAGATTTCCTATTTATTTATAATTTGGTTTATTTTTAACTACCACAAACGCTTTTTTACTTTTTCTTGGTAAAATCGCAATAAAATTAAATTCCTAATAAGCAAAGGAATATAACACAATTCTTAAATCAATTTGTGTTCTCTACAAACCAGTTTAAACTAATTAAAAACTGCGCCTCCAACTAATCCTGTTTTACTATTTCATAACCTACAAACAAAATGGCGGCATAAACAAATAAGGCTTAACCTTACTAACAGTAGAAAACTTCGTTATACAGCGAAAGGCAATATTACGCACTTATAAGGCTTATGAAGGAAAAAAACGCTTTCCTCAAGGTATAAAGTTAATTTTAAAAAGTAATGAAGATTTTTCTTGTACTAAGATTTTTTCCTCCAGTTGCTGTTACAATGTAAAATTAATTTGTACTGTATAGGTACACTTGTTTTTCACTTACTTTTTGTTTCATTTTTAAAGGTGTTTCTTGTTATGTTTGCAGAATATTAGCATGTATAACTTAGCAATTTGTGTCATCTAATAAGTTTGAAACTCGTATAAAAAGAAATTATATATAGTACTGCTTAGGGGAACACAGCATATTAAAATACTGCTATAAACTCTATAAGTATTTAAAGTATTTTACCACTAATACTCCAAACTCCCATACCATCCAAATAACGTCTTACTTACAAGAGACACCAAATTTTTAACCGACTTAAAAAAAAAGGAGGTTCTCAGTTTTTAAACATTCTTTCGAGTAATGAAAAATGAATAAACCAGCAACAATGTAGAAAACAACTATACGGTTATAAAACTGTCTACAAGAATAAAACTGGTTCGCTGGTAAGCAATAAATTTTGTGAGCTGTGAGCTGAGCTCGATTTTTCGCTCGGTAAGCGCTTTCTTTTTCGCAGCCTGACGTATGTATCAATCAGGATTTATTTCTTTAGTGACCTAAAAGCTATAAATATTGATATCACAATGAGTTCCAATCACTTTTTTTTTCAGAACAAATTTGGGATTTTCCGGCGAAAAAATAAATTTTAAAATGATGTTTATTTTTAATAGGTCATCAACACAATTTAGTTATTTATTGCAAATATGAATAAATAATGAAAGCAGGTCTATATTTTGAAAAACTACCCTTAAATAGTCTTAAAATTTTAACTAGAACACTAAAAAAGAGGGCCCACTACCTACATACCTAGCTTTGTTTTTTGATAATCTAAAATATAAGTTTTTTTTTTGTAATATAAAATGTAACCTACTTGAACAAAAATATATTTCGTCAAAAAATCCACTTCTAAATAGTTAAATGTCAGGTCACTCAGGTATTATCTGCAATCTTATTACGCAGAAACAAGCCTACAGTAGGTCAAGAATAAAACAGCTAAGCCGTAGCCCAATAGATACAATCTTAAAGCCTACGGCGTAGCAAATGGAAACCAATATTTAGTTACAGGCTAATTTATTTCTAGTCAAGCCTACGCATTTACTGATAACCTGAATATATTACACTATCTAGACATTAGACTCCAACAATATTCTGTCTGAATTTTTCATGTTCGAGTTGGCAAAATTCCAAACTAGGCAATTTGAAACAAATATTTATTGCGGTTGGTCACAGAACTCTACACCTTATGCTTAAGTAGTAAAATTCATTTTTGCGTGAACTTGTGTTTCATAACTGAATGTGTATGATTGTCAAGGTGTGTTATAAGTTGTCGAAAGTCTGTCTCGATATTTTGCTGGTACACGAAGATGTAAGATTTTCAAGTTTGAATTGAAAAGAAACTAGTCTATTTTCTTTTGAATCAGAGAGATATTGTACTTTTAATTGGGTATTTTGATTTAGTAGCCTTCTTAGAAGGCAAAATAGAATAGTATGATATGCAGATATTTGTTAAAAGTTCAATCTAAACGCATGCTGGGGCAAGCTAGATTTCATAAAAACTACTACTGTCAAATAACGCGATTAAAAAAATAATAGTTTGCGCATGAGGCCAATAATATCAGTTGACTAAATTTAATAGTTTGGTTTGCCATATCAATAAAATTTAACTAGTCCAATATGAAACTCCGAAACAAATTAACAACAAAACTCATGATATCGGCAACGATCGGAAACAATTTTGATTTGGTTAAACTAAGTTAATTATTTAGTCCTTTATCGTGGTCCTATAAGTAACAATGTAATTAAACTTTTGTAACTTTAAGTTACCCACCCTTTATATTAGTTTACTAATAATATTAACATCCTTTTCTATTATGACGGTGATATTTAGGTAATTAAATTAGGTATATAAAAAAAGTGTTATACTTTTTTATCTAATACTAGCTGTGCCTGCGACTTCGTTCGCGTGGATTACGAAACTTATCAATGAGTTTTTAACCGCAAAATTAAGTTTGTTTTTTATTGTTTATACTTTTCCGGGATAAAAACTACCCAGCGTGGTGCCCAGGATAATAAAGAATAATTATACCAAGTTTCATCGTAATCGAACCGGTAGTTTTTGCGTGATACCTGAACAAACAGACAGACAGACAGACACAAATTTGTTTTTTACACTTTTGCGTTCGGTGTCGGTCTAGTAACACACCCCGCCATTTATTTTTTTGATATTTTCAATGTACAGAATTTTCACTTCTACAGATTTATTATAAGTATAGATAATATTGTCAAAAGAGTTAAGTAAATGATATAAAACTATTGTTCTCTTGTCAATAATCATTTCCTGCGAAATTTCGATAACTACAGTTAAAACTGTATTCGTGAAACTCATATTACATTTATACATTATCTCATCATTCATTATTGTTTCCATACAATAACAACATTCAGTTGAGTATAATATTCCATACGTATATTTGGATAATCCGTTGAATATAGGAACTGTATGCGTAACATATAAAAAAAAACACACATTTCATTTACTAAGCAGTATCAAGTATCAAAATTCCACCTCACATCTTAACAATTCCATTAATCCAGAGCTCACTAATAGGTATACTTAAATTAATTAAGCTAAAACAAAGCCGTACAATTAGTACATTTGTTAGTAAAACATTAAGCTTAGTATGTAAATTGGCGTCAGATACCCTACACAATTACAGTCCCGGCATCAAATTGAAGGACAATACTATCTCATTACTCTGTATAGACATTCACGATAGCGCCATTTAGCGTGACTACAAACTTATCAAGCCAATTGGAATGACGCAAAAAAATAGCATTTTCGCGCAATGATCAGTCTCATTTCTTATCAAGTCGTTAAAATATAAACGTTGTGACATGTAACATTGTCAGTAACATCCATTGTGGTGATTATAACATTCGACGTCTTAGCACTTTTAAAATCGAAGTGAGTTGGCGAATTCATTGCAACTATGGCTTCATGTTATTGTTACTTTCAGAAAATCACAATTAATTGTCAATTCTCGAAAAATCTGTTAGGGTGCGCCGTCCGCCAGACGCGAGCGCGCTGCTCGCGAGCTACTCGTGTAATGCTCGTTAGGTGCTCGTTCGTCAGATTTGGCCGCACCCTCAAGGTTTAGATAGATAGCATAAAGGTACAAAAATGAAATGATTTAAGATTTGGGTTTACATTTTTAAGACCTCACCTCATTGCCCGACCGTGAATGCCTCTTCAACAATGCCTTTTAACATTGAAGAACTTTAATTCTCTTTGTTAAGCTTATTTCGTAAGTCGGTTTGGTTTTGCTTTTGATCAAATGGAAACAAGATACAAGAGATAACATGATTAAAGTCTTAGATAAATACGGTAAGTTAATACAAAGACTGGAATCTGAGATTTATTTTGAGTTACTTCAATGGATTTTCAAAGAAGGATTTGTAGAATATTTTAATTATTAATGTACACGTGATTACTTAGAGATTTACGAATTGTTGAATAGAAACGGTCCTGAATTTGAACCTATTTATTTAATAAAGCTGTTGAAGAAAGGAGAGCTAAGTGAATTATATAAAATTGTGAATGACTATTACCTTCTACCCTATGACCCTCACTCTCAGCACAGGAGACGCAAATACCGAGTTGCTCCAGTAGAATTTGTTAAAACCAGTTATGCCAAAAGACAATTCAACACAAATTCCGCCGACGTATACAATAAAATAAATAAAATAATTAACATCCATCCTATGACTACTAAAGACTGCAAAATAGCATTAATTGAATGGCTAAAACTAAAAACTTATGATGACATTGAATTATTGCTGCAGGCACCATTAATATGAGTTAAAAATACACACACTCACCATCAAACAGTATACACCCTAGCACACAAACACACACACACAATTGACACATTCACGCATGGCACACACACACATAACACTCCACACACAAATACACACATGAACCACACAATATGCAAATTTAGGATATAATTAAGTTCTTTATTTTTGTTTAATTTTAACTATATTTTAATTACTTTCTAACTTTCTATTAGTACACCACTGTTACCATTTACTTGAATTGGCATAGAAGAGCGGGACCTCCTATCACAAGTATATACTTTACTTAAAAGGAGGTCTTTATGTACGTTGTACTGTAAAGTTACATAAGGCTTATGTAACTTTACAACTAAAAAAAAATGTTTATTGCATAAGCTTATGTCATAAGCTTATGCAATAAACATTTTTTTTTTTTTTTTTTATTATTTTTATTAAAAATTATATCGAGACGTTTTTTACGTATCGTGTTTTCATTAGTTATAAGTTGTAATAAAGCTCGGTAAAGGTGAATAACCGGCCCTTAATTTATCCCGTGTAATAATCATTCAGCTTCAATTAACCTCTTCTATTCGTCATCTCAGTATCCACTCCTTTCTCTCTCATATCATCTTTCACATCTATCCATCTCCTTTTCGGTCTTCCACATACCCTTTCACTCTCATACATAACTTCTTTAGCTATGTGACTTTGATCTCACCTCATAACACAACCATACAAGTAATCCCGACTAACAGGTTATGTATAATATTGTATAAGTTATAACATATGTATGGGTAGTTCTCACGAAATCTCGAAATTCGGTTCTGACGATAAAATTAAAAATAGTATGATGATTTAGATTTTTTTAAATATGTATTTTGTAGTAGTCATAATATTAAATTTTGATTAAATAGTGGTCCCCAGAATAAGCGTTTTTTTATGAATTATAAGGCTTCTTAAAAAAGAGAAAATGAGGGAATGATTACTTAGGTGATGGAATGATTTTTATAAGCAATGATGAACATTTTTAAATAAAAATGCTTAATTATTTTGTTAAATCTTTTGTTTTGAAATATGAAATATATTAATTAACATTATTAGGAACTATAGTCCAGAAAATCACAAATTATTGCGGTCTGAGACTGCTACGAATAATTTTATTAACTTTTTTTATTTTGCTTCCTCTTCACTGATTTTCAATTTTTTTGCCATTATTGTGCCCTGAAACAAAATGTTAGAGTTAAATTAAAGTGCTTGCTACAGCAAGCGACAGTAAAAAAGAATTCCAACCCAGTCAAAATCATTACCTCCTAATCATCATTACCTCACTGTACTGTGTACTGTGATAATATATGAGGGAATGTCGATGAGGGAATGACGAAACAAGACATAATCTTAAAAAAACTAGTGACACGGCCATGCTTTAAACAAGGTTTTTTGCGGAAGTAAACTACTCCCAATACCCTACTTCATCACGCAATTAATTATTGTTAAAGTACTAACCTTCCTTTTTTTTAGGACGTGATGTAATGACGAACACAAATGTAATTGTAAGAAATTATGTATTCTACCTTTTTTCTACAAAACCTCGAACGCGTACACAATCAATTCACCTTATTGACAAAATGTCAGTGCTGCCAGCTATCAAAAACAAACGGAAGCGTTAACTTTTGATAGAAACAGCGTTTATAAATTAACTGTTAGTAATGTCATGAGGGAATGATTTAATTTCAAGGGACACGGAGTTTTAAATTTGTTTAAAATTCATTTTTAGTTTTTTCATCCTAATAAAGAATACATTCATAATTTCATTATTTTAGAATAGGTTAATGACAATTTTATCGCTTTTACTTGATCATCTTTTTATTAAAAAAATTAAAAGTAATTGAAAATGGATGTTGGGACATAGTGAGGGAATGATTTTAACGGCATTACATACACTGTGTTTTTTTTATTTACACATATGACACAGAAATTTTAACTAAAACGCATACCTACAGTGATGTTTATTGCAGGGAAATTACACTTGCCACTATATATTTACAATTTTTTTGTAAAAACATGAAGGACAGTAATTTCGAAATTTCGTGAGAACTACCCGTATACATTCGGGCAGGCTGCCAGACAGATATGTAGGCACTTAGGAAGTCTTCAGGCGTGTTAGGCTGATATATCCAGAATATTTTAGGGCAACACGTCTTTCAATTTCCAAATACTGATAAAGTTAGGCAAATCGTCGCTTGTATATTTTTTCTAGTCTTTTGTTATCGCTAATACTGCACAATAGTCTTGTTAAAAAATAATACTTAATTATTCAAATTAAGACCTAATGTAAATGAATTACATTGTTGTAAGATTTTATTGAATTCCGTGTATTTTGTCTGAATACTATAAAATGGCACCCAAGTTTTCTTTTTAAGGTCCGTCGACTTACTCAAATTGCGATCCATATTTTTCAATAAACTTCACAAAATTGACAATACAAAAACAATTTCAGTAGGCCATTAATAAGTTATTTGGGGCCTCATTACTTCTTCATAAAAAGCTCGTTAAAATGTCAGGCTTATTTATAAAATACCTGAAAGCTATCAAAATGAATTCTCATCGAGTCAAAATACAATATCCTCGTTTCAAATTGATTGGTTTTTAAATACATAATATTCAGTTTACGAATCTCGAGAAACAACTACCATTTTACCAAGTAATTATAAATATCCGTTTATAAATATTATATTGATGTTTTTCGATATGAATTCGGCATGTATTAACATTTTACAAATTATTAAAATTAAGTTACAAAACAACGTTACAAAATTAAAAGTAGGTATAATTTTATCGTCAACTAACTCAAAATTGTAACTTCATATTAAGCAAATCAGAACTCATCAATCTAATAAAATAAGCAAACTAATGAAAAATACACCGCCTAAGCAAATGACGAAAAACAAACAAGAAAAAATCCTCGGCCAACCCATTTCTGGGGTTCCGCATTCTTTGAGGAAAGTCAGAGAAACAAATGACCGCAATTTGTTTCGTCCCAAGAATCTGCTAAATTAAGTTCAACCGGGTATACTAACTGGGTATACTACCCGGCTATCCTACATACCACTACTAATTTTAGTCGAGTGGTATGCCAATGGTTTAGGTAACATCGTTGTTGTTTATTCATGGGCTTAATTAAGTAGATAAATAAGAGTAAGCTTACGCAATGCTGCGTACAATTAGGAGTCTGAAACGAGAGGATTTCGGACTGATTACAGACTGGAGAAACTAGGTAGCTTGGAACGTAATACATTTTTATATTCTTAGTACATACTTTCATAAGCTTGTTTTGATTTACAAACAAGTATATAAAAGGACGTAAGATTAGTCGTGGTGGCCTAGCGGTTCAATGAACGGATTTGTCTGCACAAGGTTGCAGGTTCGAACCCAGGCAAGTACCAATGTGGCTTTTCCAAAGTTATATGTACTTTCTTAATTATTCTAAGACACTTCTGTCAAACGGTGAAGGAAAACATCGTGGGGAAACCTGGATTCCAAAATTTGGGATCTGAAATCGCCAATCCGCAGAGAGCAAGCGTTGTGATCAATGCTCGTGCCTTCTCTATATTGGAAGAGGCCTGTGCCCAGCAGTGGGACGTTTATAGGCTGGATTATTATATTATTATTAAGATGTAATTGTTAACATAAGACGGCTTTACAGGACTGCTTTTTAGTTAACCCAAGTCAAAAAAAAAACAACAAATGTGCATATGCTCCAAAATACAGATAAGTGAATAAATGATGAATAATGAATGATTATTAAGAACCGGTTTCTACATCAAACATAATTTAAGTACTTTAAGTACATTAGTCAGGAAAAAGCGACTGAATACTATATTTTAGACACTGTTGCTTTCCGTCAAGCCAATACATGTTACTACACCGGA
Source organism: Autographa pulchrina (assembly GCA_905475315.1). Lineage (NCBI taxonomy): Eukaryota > Metazoa > Arthropoda > Insecta > Lepidoptera > Noctuidae > Autographa > Autographa pulchrina. The sequence goes on from FR997775.1 coordinate 4,816,181, forward strand.
AAATACACATCAATTCAATAGTTAAGGGCAAGACACATGAATTAACATCGTCTACAGCTATCCAATGTTCCATGATAACACTATTATTACTTGAACATAAACTAGTATTTAAAAACACTGTTAATTTATAGTTTAATCCAAAGTTTTTTTATTATATTGACATAAATATTTACTTGGGGTTCTTTTATTTCTCAAGAGCATGTATAAAAATGAAAAATGCAACATTAAATTAGAAATTTTGTAGGATATAAAAAATATGTATTTAATTGGATGCCATCGATAATAATTTTAACTATTATTTAGCGTTATAGAAATAGGTAAATAAAATCGAAAACCTAGTCAGTTAAAGAGATTGATTACGTAAATAATCCAGGCTATCATCACAAACTATCATTCGAAAAAGTTTTTTTGTTACATAACAAATAATGTTGCGGTGGAATAAAAACAACCAACTGAAAACAGTTGCAAAGGCTAAGAAAATAAACCTCCTTTAGAGAAGCCCTATCTCCACACCAGAGGTAGTCTACCGTATCTTCTTAGAATTTAATGAGCGATCCAATTTAGTAGCAAGTAACAACCAAACACCAATCAAACGTTACCTTAACAGTTTGACGCGAACACCACATTTGTATGCAACTCAGATCAACTAGACGTGTGACTGGTATCAGGAACACATACACACACACAGACACTTACATATATACAGACAGTCAGACACGTACACATTTGTATACCCGTAGGATGAAACTCACACATGTATACAAACACCGCACACATCCACATTTCCATGCTTGCGAGGGCAAGTAAACGTGTGACTACTACGCACACAAACACACATCTATGAATACAACAGACCAGTTGATGGGGCAGTACGGATGTTGAATTTCAGATGCTCCTGATGCCGAGTTTACCTTGGTAGTGTCCTATTGTTTAGAAGGTTGTTGTTGGGCTTGGTGCAAGATAGTGATACTGTTTTTGTTGATACTTTGAACTGTCAAGGTATGAAAATAGGCAATAGTGGCGGTCAAACTGATAACATGGCTGAAATTAAAATATGTTCAGAAAAGCCTTCGTCAGCTTTTATACAGAACTGTTTTGTTCCGAAAAATTACACAGAATCGTGATTTTAATGTTAAAACCTTTAAATCCCGTTTAGTTATTTTTCAGTTATTAATTTACTATGACTTCACTCATCTGTATTCTATTGCAAAGATCTAGAATTGATTGAAGTTAATTTTCCAAATCAAAGTAAAACAATAGCGCAAAAGACGAAGCTTTATAATCTTCGCCTGTACAAAAATTGTGAAAGAAAATATAGGTTTACCAAATCATAACCTAAACAAAAACAAAAAAGGTAGCAGCCCATCAAACCGATAGGTTTATATTGTCCTTTAGGCCACAAGGTTGTATTTTATCGTACAAAATAGGCGATTACTGAAATTTTCTAAAACAATATGTTTTTAATCCTCCTAATCCGGTGGGAGGGCTCACCCGGATAAGAGATATTCTTGCAGTAACTTCCGGTCCAACGGCCCCGGATTATCCTGTTAAAATATAACCGGGTGTCTATCGAACCGTTAAATGCGTACCGGATTGAGTTTGCTATGAATTTTATTTATAAAACTAGTTTTATTCCGTAGATCTAAGTTGTTACGTGAGGGAAAATGCTTAAATAAAATATAAAAGGTTAAGTCAAGGAAAATATTTTTGATAATAATATAACTGGTACTTGTCGTGCTCGATCTGACACGTTGGTGGAGAAAACAGGAAAAATGTTCGGTAAATGTATTTATCTGGTACGTGACTTTATCGTCATAAAGAACCACGAGTTTTCCTGAGTCAGAACGTAATTATTTATCTTCACAGTGATAAAGATGTTTTGGCAATTTATCATGACTTTTTTTATTTTATTTACTGTTTAAGCAGTTTAAGTGGAGTGCGTTTCACAAAAATCAGTTTAGTAATTTTACCAGTTATTAATAAATATGCATCCGATTTCTAACATTTGGATGTTTTCTGAATCAGTTAAAATTATATGTACAAACACAACTAAATAAATAAATAGCTATATTTTTTACCAATCAATTAAATATTAATGTACTAGTCAAAAATGTAGCATCAAAATATATTTCTCCTCATTTAAATTATAATTTGCAATCACGTCCAAATGTGTCAACATTTTATACACATAACATAACATTCCATCACGCCTGTATCCCCGAAGGGTTAAGCAGAGGTGTACCAATTACACCCACAGTTCGCCGGTATGTTTAGGTCCCATGTAATAGGGGGAAAGCCTATTGCCACTAACCGGGCACAAATCCAAACTCAAACCCAATGACACCTTGGTCGACTTGGGAATCGAACCCAATACCTCTAGCGTAGCAGTCGCGCTTAGCACCACTAGGCCAACGAGGCAGTCTTATACACATCCATTTTAATTTCTCAGAATCTTTGCAAAACATAAAAACTTACTTCAAAAACAACGTTTAACAATAGATTATTACAAAACAAACTGGTAAAGTTTCAATCCTACAGCCACGTGAGCAGGATACTCGCAAAGTTTGTTCATTAACGATCTGTTAAACGAAGTAATATAAATCAGAAGTTCGATATTTCCTCATCTTGAGTACGTGAGTGTGATTGGCAGACCAAGATTATACAGTATGTTATTTATATGAGTTATCACCCTCTTTGTAAAGTAGCACTTGCAAAAAAAAAACAGCCTGTAGTTCTTAGTTTGGTGTCATCAGTAGTCCTGTTTTCTGTGCCCAAGCCTTTGTCATAGTCACTTATTTGTGTAGATATCAACAGTCATAAAATAATGACGTCATAATACTTTTCAGACATTTATGACATCGCATGGTCTTCAGGATTTAATAGAAACATAAGCTTAATAAAACTGATGCTACATAAAATAGGTACCATAATATATAAAATAAATAAAAATGCTTTCGTGAATTTATAATTCATTGAAAAAATACTCAAAAGGGCTTAAGAAAAAAAAACACTTCAATTTTAAGATACAGCCCTGACAGGAGTCCTTGGGGTACTTTTATCCCTCAAATTAACAGTAAAATAATCCCACTAAGATTACAACTTTATAGGCCGAAAATATCTTGGCCGCTTTATATCATACGTTAATCTCAGAAACCACTGGACTGAATTTAATGGTGATTTTATCATTCCAGAATTTATTATAATCAGGTTCAAAGCTATAAAAATCACTGTCTTAGGGTTATTACTGGACACGTAAAGATTTTATGTGTGGGAACTGATATTATAACTTGATAAGAAATTATATTATTATTATTTCATGGGATATAATGCTTAGCACAAACTGTATGCGAAAAGCAGTGTTGCAACATACATATTTATATATAGGTATGTTTGACTTAAAAATTTCAGTGACACTGCAATAGAACATCTAAAATTCATATTTTTTTTTAAAAAGAAGTCGGTCTGTCTTGCTGTTTGTCCTTTGTTTGCTACTGAATGGCTAAACAAATCTTAATGAAAATTGGCTAGGATTTTTCTTAACACATAAAGAAACACATAGGCTACTTTTTATCGCAAAAACCTTCTTCCACAAAAGTGGAGCACTGACAATAGCTCTATACATACAAAGCCTTTGTCAGTAAATAAGTATCGTTCCTCATTATTGTCACTATATACAAAAAAGGTAAGGTCATAATACAAACCTTATAGTTACCCTTACGGCGTAAAAACACAATTTACACTATTTTAAAGGCGACTGGCGTTGAATGGACTGACGGATATTGGCTAGAATACGCCATGTTGCAGGAAATTGGTCGTTAGTGATAGCCGGTGTGGACGCGCCCTTTGTACACCGGTAAAAAATAAAGTGCATTAGGTGGACCTATGGACTTTAGAGAAGTGATTCTATTTGCTTTGTGTGAAGATGAGACTATTATTGGACCACGTTAAAGAGTAAGGTTCAGTGTACCAATTAATGTTTTTAGAGTGAAACCAACGAGTAATCTATTACGGTACATATAGGTAGGTAACAATTTGAATTATATCTATTTTGTATTTAAACAGACGGAAGTGTGACTTACATATATTCAAGTGCTCCAGTCCTATCGCTGATATGGATAAAAGGTGTCAGACAGACATGCACTTGGGATTTTGTGCAAGTACTTCACAGATATTTATTTGGTTTGCATATGCTACTGAAAATTTTGTTAGATCATCTATCTTTCTTGTACTGTTTTATATCGATCACTTTAATAAGAACTGTCAAAACGTTTGGTAGACTCTACTCGTGATCATAGAGCTGGTTTGTTTCTTGCACAGAGTATCGGCATAGCCATTCAACGTGGCAATGCTGCCAGCCTTCTGGGCACGTTTCCCGCCATTGAGATGACGATGAGTTTTTTGACGCGTGTTAGTTTTTTTATTTATATAAGCTTTAATAAGTATGTTTCTACTTAAAGATTTAATAAATTTTACTCGTGATTGTACAAATATTTTATTATCAACATAAACTTTAAAGAAACAATCCAAAACTTAAACTTTGTTCATTTTATTTGTATCACACAAAAATACACGCAAAATATTCTCTATTTATTCTATAGCCCTACCAGTTACTGTAAAACGTATGGCTTTAAACCGGACAACTGAATGGACCATTACAATGTGTACTGTACCTAGGAGTCAATATTTAGGAGACCGATATTTATTTCCCAATTTTAGTGGGCTGTATTTTTTGTTGCCAACCGCTATCTAGTTGAGTAATTTACGTGTTTTTTTGTACGTGTTCACAGTTGTTGTACAGGATAATGTATAGATAATAATAATAATAATAATATTCCGGGATAACTCACACGGTTATCTGATCCCAAGCTAAGCAGAGCTTGTGTTATGGTAACCAGACAACTGATAAACATACTTATATATTTCTAAATACATACATATTATAGATAAATTACACCCAGACAACCGGAACAAATGATCGTGCTCATCACACAAACATTTGTCCTGGGTGGGAATCGAACCCACGACCTCCGGTATAGCAGTCAGGGTCACTAACCAACAGGCCCGTCCGTAGATGTAAACTGTCAAGCCAAATTATTCTTTATCTTTATCTTCTTGTCTCATTGTGAGTATATTTGCATGATATTATAAATAGGACAGAACAGTTACCAATTGAAGGATTCGGAGGAGACTTTTTCCCCGCAGTGGTATAGTACAGGCTTAAGAAAAATGGAATCACTACCATATAGACATATCTATAAATTTTATTGTCAGGTTTATACCAGATTATATTGCACTGTTACCTTTGTGGCTATGGCTTTCAGACACTTCAACTAAAATTGAAAAGTTTCTTTTCAGAGTACTTTCAATCGGTTTTCACTGAAATAAATATAAGAATAAAAAAAATACATTCCTTCATAACTTTTTCATAAAACTTTATTAGATACGATACAATATATATTTCAGAACGCACAAATAATATCCCTTTGACATGAATGTTCCAGCTGCAGCGGGCGGTCAGAGATTGCATTCAAAATGCACTCAAACATTTACATGGCAAAGAGCTGCAGATCAGAAATTGTAATATCTTTGATATTATACGTTTGTGATTCAATAGATAGAAAATAAAGTTGAGCATATGTTTGAATAATTTCTGACTTTACAGTTTTTCTTTTGTTACGTAAATTGCGTTTGCTGATATCCAATGTCTCATGCGCAAAGGCATAAGTATCATAATGTATTATCAGGTATGTTTATAGAAGTATTTTCTAAATATTTAGCGGCTAACTTTTTTACCAACGACAAAATCATGTTTATGTAGCAGTATGCTTGGATAATGACATAAGAGATCACGAAAATATACAGCACGTGTAAAGATATGACCTTTTCTGAACAAGATCAAACATCTACAAACCACTTGGATATATCCTTCGTGGAAAAAGAGCATAATAATCAGTAACGACATATGTAACGTCAAGACGTTACATCTTCTTCTTATATATAAAATTCTCGTGTCACAATGTTAGTTACCATACTCCTCCGAAACGGCTTGACCGATTTTTATGATTTTTTATATGCATATTCAGTAGGTCTGAGAATCGGCTACTATCTATTTTTCATACCCCTAAGTGGTAGTAGGCAGGTGCTAGGTAGAAAAAATTGCATTGCAACGCATGCGGGTACAGCTAGTATAAATATATATAACGTCTTGACAAGTCATTCAACGTCTTCCCTTGCTATAAAAAATGCTAAATATTACCTATCACTTTAAATATACATATTTAACTTAATAATTTACTCAAATTAAGGCCTATAGAGTACATATCTTAAGTAACTAAATTTCCTCATAGCGTTATCATTTCACACCAGTACAATGAGAACCGGCCAACAATACATTCCTCTCACTGTTGCATCCTCATTAAGTCAGGACGCGTCCCCGACAGAGATATATGCGACTGCACTTTCTAAGGCTTTTAACTTTATATTGCATTTGTGGGGAACGTTGTGTGACTAATTTTGATATCATTTTCTGGCTGAATTTTTGACTGGAATAGGTGCTAGGTTTTCAAGAGATAGGACTAGAGTTGAAATATGGGTGAAATTAAGCCATTAAATCGTGTTATTTTTGTAGCCTATCTATCTTTAAATATAATAGAAATATTTTTTTGACAGTTATAAATATTTGCTATATGGAAATCTTCTTTTTATTCCACAAGGTCTTTTAAAACAAACTCATCGGTCTTATAATATAATATTGCTGACCTATCTAATTAAAAAACCATTAATACTTTTATCTTACTTAACACACAGTATTTTAATTCAGCGTAATTACAGTCTTTTCTACTTCTCCAACAATATAAGAATTAAAAACCCATTTAAAAGACAAAAAAGCTAAACTCTCACTTATCCCAAGAAAAGCCAGAACAATGAGTCTTGGAAATAATACACAAAGCAGAATCCATGAATTAAATCCGTCGGAACCTTCCAAGGGAATGAAGGTAAAATCTCCAATTAGTGGCGAAGAGACAATAGCTTTTGATGAAACCTTCAAAGATATGCAACGATATTAAGGGCGGGATTCACCAATACGTTTAAACCCGATCAGTTTAGATTAATCCCGGTTTTTGAGTTTAACTGAACTCAGTTCTCCAATGGGTAGATTACTTTTTGTGTTCGTCTGATAGGTAATTAAAAATATCAGCGACATGTTTTTTTTTTTTATAATGGCAAATAATACGTGTCCAATGTTTATTTATGATGTAACCGACGGATTAAATATTGTTCGTTTTTTTATACCCAGTCAACTACCCCACTTGGCACAGTTTATGCAAAATATCGATATTTCCACTTCGATAATAATTTATTATAAACCCGCTCGCGGAGAACTTAGTTCTTTGAACGCAGTTTTTATTTTACTGGTGTAATTAACCTTAAGAAGAAGTACGAAGTGGCAACAAAATGAAAGGAAAAGGAAACGGTATGAAATAGCGATGAATTGCCTAATGGTATGCGAAAAATTTGGAATGAAAGCCACTTAATATTGTTCAAAAGAAATGCTGATTGCTGAGATAAAAGGTTGATTTTATTTGGATTAGAATCGTTACTGTGTTCTAGATTTAGTACTAAATTGGTTTAAGACTTTTACCTAAGGTTATACAAACCTCAGTTGGTTGATGAATAAATGATGTGTTTGTCAGCATATTTCATGAAATCTAATAAAATACCAAAACAGAGAAAGCTGTTAATCCACCGGTATTTATTTAAACGTGAATATTTTTTGAATTATATTTTTGGTGTAATATTTAAAAAAATGCTCTATAAATGCATTAACGACTCCAAAGACTCATTCAATATAATTATTTCATCAAAAAAAAATCCTTTGAACATGGAAAATATACAGTTATTTTTCCATGTTGAAAGGATTTTTTTTTTTGTTTAAATAAGTATCTCGAATCGCTTAAAAACTGGCGAGAATAATTAAAAACATTTTGAATAAACAGCTCTTTTATAAACCCTCAAACATCGAAGAGAAACTACCGAATGCTCGTATTTTTGCTTGAAAAAAGAGCTACGTACACAGAGTTTTACAAAAAAAAACGAAACTTTTTTCAGATCAAGTACTAAGTAACTTTTGAAGCCTACAGAAATTATTTTATATCCTATTAATATAATGAACCGGAATGTTCATGAGGATTTGAATTAAATAAAGCAAAGCGAATCATTTATGACCTGGATTAGGACAATAAGCCATAGTCCGTACCGTAAACAGTAACGCAAGTAAAGCTGAAGCAAAAATATAAAGAAACTAATTACTCTAATAAATAACTAATATAATAACACAAAAAAATTGGTTGAATTGAGATCCTGTCCAAAATTTCAAGACTTTTAAAATAGATCTGTGATTTCCAACCACAAAGTCCGTTAAAACCAAAAAGCAATGTAAATAGCTAACCACGAATTAGTGAAAGCGGATTTAATCTATTGTATACTTATATAGCTACTGGAGGCTGTGGGCACTTCTGATTTCATCAAGTTGTGAACCTTTCCAAATGAATTATTCAAGGAGACTTCTGAAATAACTCGGAGCGTTGCTGCGTAGGTAACACTGTCTTTGAAATTTATTGACTTGTTACAAATACACGGGCTGAAGTATATTGTATTGTTTATTTTGTACTGTATCTTTGAAGGAAAAATATCGTTTTAACGTGTTGAATATTTCATTACATATTACTTCATTAGTGTACCTACAAAACAAATATAAAACTGGTAGTATGTAAAATTAAGTTAATTTTAATTTAAGTAACATATAATCCATTTATTCATAAATGCTATACTTAATTATAATAAAAAACAAAAACTTACAACTATACTAAAACTAAAGCTTATATAAATAAATAAAACATATTATACGCCCAGCAACATAATTAAAAAACATGAATAATCTTGATCTCTTCCAGATAACATACAAAATGATTAAATGGCAACGAACGGAAACCCCATCTAGGTGTACTACAATGAGTCATTTTGAGAAATTGAGATTTTAAGTAAAATAAACCAGCGTAAAAACAACATAACATGAAGTACTAAAACTACTAAAAAAACAAAGAAAACTCTTCCACGTACCTGCTATATGAATTACATTGTAGACGGTAGTACATTTATTTTAATAGAGAAACATTAATAAGTATGTACAGCCCGCAGTGTCAGTGGGTCTGTAGAGCACAAGCCTCTTTATCTTCCTTAGAAATCTAGTGCATAAAGGAAAGAATCCAGGTCATCGGGAAATAGCTAGAATTTTTATTGGGACTATAATATCAGGGGTAAATAAACGATTATTTTCTGATGTGTCATAATTCCGCGAATAGGGTTATAAAGTAGGGGATATCTTGTCCGGTATTTTAAGACCCGATTAGTTTAATATTTGTGGTAAACTTTTTATTCCACTGAACATTATGGTACCTATTATGTTTATATTTTCTTTGATAACATATAAACAATAATATAATATAAAATAGTTAACAACACAAAAAAACACTTGTGAAATTTTTAAATAAAAATTGGTCTTTGACCTATAGGAGACACGCTATTAGGACAAGTAGGTATAATAATTTAGATATTATAAATTGATTATTACTTGAAACGCCCTTTTCAAGGACCCCAGATAAAGTTTTCTTATCCAATTAAGTATTGCTTTTCACCCTGTTACGTTCACTATTAAAAAGGAGTTTGGAATTATTAAATTAAATAATCAGACGATTTTTATCAAAAATAATTAATGCCGACAAAAATCCAAGATTTTTCAAGAGCGGTTTTCCCGCTACTAAGCAATTTGAAATATTATTTCATTTAAATCAAAATTATTCCGCATTCGTGATTTTATTTCAATAATTGCAAAATCGTGGATATTGATTATAACATAACATAACATACCATCACGCCTGTATCCCCGAAGGGTTAGGCAGAGGTGTACAAATGTACACCCACAGTTCGCCGGTATGTTTAGGTCCCATGTAATAGGGGGCGAGCCTATTGCCACTAACCGGGCACAAATCCAAACTCCGACCTGCTACTGAGAATTTCATAGAAAAACCCAATAACACCTTGGTCGACTTGGGAATCGAACCCAAGACCTCTAGCGTAGCAGTCGCGCTTAGAACCACTGGGCCAACGAGGCAGTCACACAGGATACTGATTATTGTACCACTATACTATTGAAAATACTACATTTTTACTTTAAAAAATAAATACAACAATATTTACTTTTATTACTCCTAAACTTTTTAGTTTAAAACGGTCCAACCTTCGAAATAGGTTAGGTATCCCACAAAACATTTTAAAGACATATTTTATGAGCAATTTTTCTTGGAAACGGTCTCCTCAAAGCCTTATTGGCCTTGTTATCGTCGCTGCAGACCTTTTAGTTACATAAAATATCGCAAAAACTTCGTCAATTAGCCTGACCAATGGAAAAATGTCTGCTACTATAAAGTTCGTCTGCAAGTTATCGAAACTGTAATTAGAATAATTGAATGTAGAGCAGAATCATGGGATTTCATGCATAGAAAATTTCAAAATATGTACTGGTTTTAAGGTATTTAAGGTTTACAAAACATAATCCACCCAGCTTGATGATGTTTCCTGACGTCATATTTATGTATTTTTGAACATGTTTATCACGTCCTCATAATAATATGTTAGGTTTGTTAATTCTAATCTTCATACATAGTATATACTCTCCCTTTGCTGTTTACCAGGATGTATTAGGTAAATTAAAAAAATACTCAGCCACAAATACAAAAGTGTACAAGCAATTTTATGGAAAATAATGAATAAGTTTCACAGCAGTCCATTTTTGACAATTCCAGATATCTCACAGTTTCGACTGCAAGCTATGCTGAATGTATTATTTATTATGCTGATGCTATTGCAAAGCATCTTGACTGACGGACACTCGAATAAAGACATAAACTCCCTACACCGGAACAGATAACATTGAAGCTATGTTTATTAGCTGTGAGTAACTAAAGATATTTTATTGTAAGGGGAAAAAACATCCTAAAATATCACTTGGCCAGTATTTTGACAACACTTCAAGGAACTCAAATCGTATATCCATGCTTACAATGTTTTTGGTAGATAGTGTAAATATTTATCAAGTTCCAATTCCAAAAACAGGACAACTAGTATTCTGTTACAGAATCCAATAACATTTATCCTACTCGAAAACGACCATTTCTTTGCTAGCAAAAGAGCATTGTTTTACTTAAAAAAATGTGGCTGAGCCTCACCTGATTTAATCCACACTTCTTTAATTCTTACGCAACATAAAATTCTTGGGACAGTCTCCTTTATAGCCAAAGGTAGGGTCCAAAGACTCAAGTGACTCAGAATAGAAATGATCGCGTTGTCCCGAACGAATCCAACAAATGGCCGGAGCTTTTCACCTGCTTAACTTTATTGCTCCTTTCTCCACCCACGTATCCTTCAGAGTTATTGATCCCGTTTTTAATCAAAGTTTAAAAGAAGGACCTTGTTATTGCTTTGGGATCCAGTTTGATGTATTTTTGGAAGGTGATCGAAACTTTTTTCATATAATTACTTGTGTCTTTAAGTGGTATCTCAAGTGCTGCGATTCCGTTTTTTGGGAAAGCTTGCCTGTTTTTGTCTTTGGAAGTTTTTTATTCATATTTTGTGGAGTTATGTAACGTTTTCAAAATTTTGTTCTGTGAGAAAGAAAGAAGTGAATGCTGAGATGACGTGTAGTAGATGACGTGTAGTAGATGAATGGAAGCTGAATACACTTCCCAACCCCAAATAATTGGAAACAGAGCTGATGCAACAGGGCTGATGCTGAAGAGGGAGATGATGATGGAACATTTGAACTAAATTGTTTCAAATCAAAAACATTCACTCCATTTCACGCATTGTGATAATATTTATACCAAAAATGTCTTGAAATTCTCTAATGAACCTCACACACCAAGACTTATGTAACTCACTTCTCACATCTTTCCTAATTACATAAATGGATAAAGAAAGTATACCCTCAAGAGTACCTTCTTACCTTGGAAAGGTCCGATTAACTGTTATCCTTCTCCTAAAGTATTTATAAGGTCCGTATATTGGTTTCCCTTATCGGATTAGGGTCTCGAAAAAGAGCGTCGAGGTAACTAATAAATAAGTTTCAAAGTCAAAAGTTTGCGAAACCTTTGATGTGACCATTGCATCTTATCTTGTTGGGATTTTGACGAAATGTTTTGAAAGATGTCTCGAATGAGAAAAAAACTGATCTGAAAAACTAATGTGGTAAAAATTAATGTGGTAACTTCGACAGTAATTTATAAGTCACTAGCTGTACCCGGCATGCGTTGCAATGCAATTTTTTCTAACTAGCACCTGGCTTCTACCTACCTAACTACTACCATTTAGGGGTATGAAAAATAGATAGTAGCCGATTCTCAGACCTACTGAATTCGCATATAAAATTTCATAAAAATCGGTCAAGCCGTTTCGGAGGAGTATGGTAACTAACATTGTGACACGAGAATTTTATATACAAGAAGATTAAAATAAACTTGTCTCTAATTAGAGTTTATTAAGGTGCTGTGAAATCAAATTATTTTCCACTGTTGTGAGACAAAGATAACATCATCATTTCTAAGCTATAGTGAGTCACTTGCAGCTTGTAGCCTTATCGGATTCACCTGAACGTTGACTTATATAGTAATCTAAGAACATACTTATCAATGTCAAAATATACTAAGGTTATTTCGGTTTGAAATCATTCTTATTTTTTGCTTACAACTGGCAGGTATTTATGACAAATAATATGTGGCCGTATATACCCTTTTATTACTTTTTTTGTCCAGTAACAGCACAAGCGTATGGTCACTTCAAGATATAAAGTTTTTTAAAGCTCTTTGTCGTTTTCAACCTTCGGTAAATGATTGATTGTAATAGTATCTGATTATCTTACTTTCTAAGAAAAAGAAAAGTTGTATAAACCTTTTGGGTTGGTCTGAAACGGAGTAAGCCTATTATTAAGCTAATATTACACTTGGATAAGAACCCTTCAGTTTTAATAAAATAAATATGGATTATAATACTTTTATCTTTTATCGCCGAAGTGTTTGTTTTCTATTACACTTGTGCTGATATAATCTAGGTAATATTATTGTTAAGCTGTAAATATTTACTGTAATATCATCCAGTATAGACCATGTATCTATAATTTAAGCATCTAGTATATAATTATACTACAGCGAAAGAATAGAAACCAATAGCAACCGTTGAACTGAGTAGAAAATAGCGATAGAATACTGTACTGTCTTAGATGATGATTATTTGGGTTGAAAGCAGTACAACAATAGCCATTGCAAATAGTAATTTCTTAGGCCGGATAACTCAGCACATGTTTTCGCTTTTTTTCCTGTTCCTTTCGCAGAAATATCAAACTACGTCTACAAAGACAAAAAAGAAAATAACTCAAGACAAACATTTAGATAGCAAACTGTTTATTTAAGTACAATTCCTAGACAATGTACAAACACTACGGTAGCCCTAAATTAAGAAATCAACCATAAAAGTCATGTCGGACGTCTCCTGTACAATAAGTATTACCGGAGCAATAAATTACTTTCGCCGTTTCTAAATAAAACACATAAAACGGGCATTTTAACGTTCCCAAGCCAAATAAATGGCGCCAAACGTAATTTGTTACGTCTCACTTATACGACGCGAAAATATCACAGGGCGTGTGCGTCCTACGTGAGGTAGTGATGCTAAGCGAATAGAATGCTATTGTGGACATGGTGGTATTCTATAGGTTTATACATTTTAATACACACATATTGTGGGCCGGGCTGACTTATTCATAGCGTTGTTACATGAAAATAAATCATTTTAAGATTATTTCGTTCTCGAAAGAAAAAAAATACGTGTGGCACTCGGGGACTGCCGCGGTAAAGCTATTGCATAGCACTTTTATCAACTTATGCAATTATAATATTTATGCAATATTTTTTTTTCTTTGATATTAATTCAAGTTACACTTTATATAGTATTTACGTATTCGTTCGATTTCGGAGCAGCTCGTCTCGATCCGTGCGAGCTTCGTACAGTCTACACGCATACGTCTAGTCGCACACCCCCAAACACCGTGCCGAAGTCTGCCGAACTGATACGACGTTAGACGATGCACGGCTTTCTGCTGTGCCGGTCGGAGTGGGGGGTGTTAGGTTTATTTTCGTTACGGAATTTCTTCATTCGGTCGCTGCGCTTAAAGCCCAAGATAAAAGCTATGCAATAGCTTAAAAGTATATACCTACCCAGGGTAAATACGAAGACACCTAAATATGGTCTGTAAACTTGTAAGTAATTGCTAAATTGAAGCCACTTAAATCTTAATATCGGGATTTTTTTCTCCGTCCGTATTTTCAAGTATGCAAACCTTCCTTTATATTTTGGCAATCAAGGAAATCAGGGGAACCACCTACCACGCAACATTTATCCGTGTTACAGAAGTGAAATACGGCCCGAGACTGTCTAAACAGAGAAACCGAAACAATAATGATTGGTCCAAAGGCAAATTACTTATCTGCAGGCAAATATTGTCTCGAAATATTAAAATTAATATAGAATATCGACGGGCCTGTTGGTCTAGTGGTTAGTGACCCTGACTGCTATACTGGAGGTCGTGGGTTCGATTCCCACCGAGGACAAATGTTTGTGTGATGAGCATGATCATTTGTTCTGTGTCTGGGTGTAATTTATCTATAATATGTATGTATTTAGAAATATATAAGTATGTTTATCAGTAGTCTGGTTACCTTAACACAAGCTCTGCTTAGCTTGGGATCAGATAACCGTGTGTGAGTTGTCCCGGAATATTATTATTTATTATTATTATTATTATTATTGTATCCTTTAAAAGTTGTCGCTAAGGAACGGGCTATCAAGGTACAACTTTATTGCCTACAGAATTCAATTAGCAAGATTATCAACGAGAATGTCTATCGTATCGCGTAGCCTGAATAACTCACGTAGGAAACTAGGTGTAGCAGACAAGTCCAGGACGATTCGTCTGTATGTCAGTATTAATAATGTGCCTCCGTCTAGTCCCGCTCCATATAATATTTATTCTAATACTATAAATGGGGTAATATGCCATTCTCTGTCTGAGAATGTCGTGATAGTTATATTTGTGTTGCCTACGTAAAGAATATTTGTAGATACGGTACATTGAATTAAGAAAGTATGAATGTATGTAGCCAAGCTTTGTTTGGAGTATATGTACAATACGTATTTTTTTCAAATACTTATTTAGTGATTTTAATTAAATTTGTGATTGAATGTAATCAATTAAATTTATGGTTTTTTACCAAGCTTTTGATTGAAAGCTATTTAATTTAAAATTCAACTCATTAATGACTATTCCCACCACTGCATTACTGTTATATAAAATCAAATATTCGTGAACGGGTGCCGCTTGCGGTGACTGGTCGTTCCGCTGACATTGGTCTCCACGTAGATTCAATAATTTTCACTCTTAAATAGTATGATACCCATCTTTTTTTTTTTTTTTTTTGTCCCGGTGGAAATCCTCCATGGACTTCCTCCGTCCTGGGGAAGACGGAGGGGTGTGCCGGACTCCTACCGGCTAAAACCACCGGAGTGCTTCACCGTTCCCTATTGCCGGGGACCAGGCGGGAACGCATTTCGCAATACTACCGCGACCCCCTGGCAGGGAAGCTCCATTTATGGAAACCGCTTCGATTATGGAAGGTACTCTACCCCCTTCGCTTAATTAGAGGCGCGCGGAAGCACCGCGCACGCCGTCTTTGGCCTGTATATGGGCAACAGACTTCCCCAAGTCTGCTATCCCAGGACCGATTATGGAGCCTGGAGGAGGGCAAATTGGGCCCTTCTTCTACCCCTTGCTCGCCGGGCGCGGATCGGAAGGTCGCTTGTGGCCTCTCGCTCTCTTTCCGCAACCTCTTTGAACGCCATCACTTCTTCACAGAAGTCAGTGACGGCGCTCCATGACTCCTCACTCCTGACCATAGAGTCAACTACGGCCGGAAGCGAGAGGTCTTCGCCAATAATAGCGGCGAGTATCCGACGTTGCGAAGCCCAAGCAGGACAGTGCTCGAGCGTGTGTTGCGCCGTATCCTCGCTGTCGCTGCAGTGGTGACAGCCTGGGGTGGGTTCCCTGCGGACTATGCGATACAGATATCTGCCAAAGCAGCCGTGCCCCGACAGTATCTGTGTCGTCCGGAAGGTCAACGCCCCATGATGTCTGCTAAACCAGTCTTGGAGCACAGGCCGGATAGCTTCTACAGTCTTAAGACCAGCTCCAGGCCGCGTCAATCGAACTGCCCATATCTCCAAAAAGGCATCGTGGAGCTCCTTCATCAAGAGATTGATAGCACTCTGTGAAGGCCTTTCACCGTAGGTGAGCAGCTCTTTTCGCCACTCGTGGGCACTTGAGAGGACTTTAGCATCCAGGTCCCAAGGGAGAACCCCTGCTAAGAGGCAAGCAGCTACGCAAGATGTTGTACGGTAGCCGCGGATGACGCGGACAGCCAAAGCCCTCTGTGGTCTGCTCAGTAGAGCTACACCCCGTGACGTCAGGCGCTCCGCCCAGATAGGAGCCCCGTATAGTGCCATAGAGCGAACTACTCCTAGAAAGAGCCGACGACAACTTGTACCCGGACCTCCCAAGTTAGGCAGCAAACGTCCAAGTGCGGCAGCCGCCTTCATAATTCTAGTCCCCAATCGCTGGAAGTGGGCGTCAAAATTCCACTTGCTATCGAGCACCAGCCCAAGGTGGCGCATAGTGGATCCCACTTCTATCCTTACTCCACTAACAACGATGTGGGACCCCCCTGGTGGTGCTTTTCTAGGCCCGTGGAAGACTAGGGCCTCAGACTTCTCTAGCGCCACATCTAGGCCCAACACTTTAATGCGACCAACTACCTGCGCCACTCCTGCCGTGGCTAAATGAGCAGCTTCGCGAAATGAGCTCCCCCGAGACAACACAAGTGTGTCATCAGCATAACAAATTACACTGACGCCCGGAAGAGTAGCGCTACGCAGAACCCAATCGTAGCCTATGTTCCAAAGAAGAGGTCCAACCACCGACCCCTGAGGAACCCCGCAAGACATTTTTCTTGAAGCAAGTCCACTTCGGCAATCATACAAAACCGCTCTCTCTTCCAGATAGGCCCCGACTATTTGCTGGAGGTACGCCGGCACTCCGTGATAACGGAGGGCTTCCGTAATGACACTCCACGGTAAGGTGTTAAAAGCGTTAGCTATGTCCAACGACACTGCCAACAACACCCCACCCCCCGACACTGTCTGGTCCGAAAGCGTCTTGATACGCTGGATTGCGTCTATGGTCGAGCGATCCTTCCGGAAACCGAATTGATTATCGGACAGATCGGGCCCTACCGTCGACAGGTGCCTAACGAGACGAGCAGCGATAATGCGCTCGAAGAGTTTTCCTATCTCGTCTAGCAACACTATGGGACGGAACGCGGATGGAGCATCCACAGGTCGTCCCTCCTTGCGGAGCAGCACAAGCCTTCCCTCTTTCCACAGCTGTGGAAATTCACCTCGCTGAAGGCATGTGTCGAACAAGCCTTGTAGTCTAGGCCTCAAAGCCTCGAGAGCTATTAATAAAACTCGGCCAGGCACTCCATCGGGACCAGGTGCAGTGCTCTTCCCTTTAAGTCGCAGTTCAGCCGCACGTAGTTCAGCGCAGGTTATCTTAGGCACCGGTAGAACAGATCCTTCGGTAGGCTCGTCGCGAGAGCTCATTAGAGGTGGAGTGTGAGTTGCCCTAGGTGGAAAAAGGGCGGCAGTAACACTCTCAAGGAACTGTGGCTCCAGCGTCTGTGTAAGTGGAGGTGCCCTCGGGCGAAGTTTCCCTCGTACCATACGATACGGACGACCCCACGGATTGCTGTCTAGCGACGCCAACAGTTCTTTCCTAGCCTCGTCTTTAGCCTGAGCGATGGCTACCTGAAGGGATAGCTTCGCTCCTCGATATGCCTCATATAGTTGAGCTTCTCGGTCGCGATCGATTGTTCTTCTTCTACGCTGCCGCGTATACTTTCGTCTCGCAACTATACACGCTGATCGCAAATCTGATAGATCCTGAGACCACCAGTAAACCTGACGTCTTGGTATCAATGGTTTAGATCGCGGCATAGCCGCATCACAAATTTGCGAAAACGCTTTCCGGAAATAAACAGCTTCTTCGTGGACCGTCGTGGATGCAGCTGTTGGAGCGCTCCAGGCTTGGACAATGGCAGCCTCCTTGACGAGGTCGACGTCCAACTTGTTTAATGCCCATCGAGGAAAGGTGGATGAGAGCGGCCTGGATGTCTCGGTAGATATCGATGCAGCCGGGGAGGGCACCTCGAATCTTATATAGCGGTGATCCGAAAGTGTTTCAACCTCGTCTAGAACTCGCCAATTATGCACGTTGCGTGCGACAATCGAGCTGGCAACAGAGAGGTCTACGATGGACCCCCCTTGCTGTCGAACGCACGTTTGTACTGTGCCTATGTTGAGGAGGCAAAGGCCAACCTCTAAGAGCCACTCCTCCACAAGAGCGCCACGGGCATCAGTGGCGGGGGAACCCCAAGCCGTTGATTTAGCATTGAAGTCCCCAAGAATTAGCACTGGCAAGGGGCGGTGCTGCCCAATGAGAGACCCAACATCGCTGAGAAAAGCTTCAAACTCCGCAAGGACCCTGTTGGGAGAGAAGTATACCCCCAAGACCAATAAGCCCTCAACCAACGCTGCAACGCAACCAGAACGCTGTGAAATGACCCGCAGAGGAACTCGCGCTGTCATGGCTACCAACCCCATAGTATCTCCCAGCCAGTTGTCACTGGGTGGAACAAAATAGGGCTCAGCGATCACCGCTACATCAATTGACCACTGTGCAATGCTCTGGACCAGCAGGTCCTGTGCTCTAGCGCAGTGGTTTAAGTTCGCTTGCAAGTATCGGTGAGCCATGCTTAATGCGACATGGATTGCACCTCACTAGCGGCCGCGACGACCGGTTGTACAGGAATGGCTTCTTTCTCAAGAATCTTTCTGCCTTTCTTCGTCTTGGTCACTGTCTCCTTACAGACTTTAGCGCCTACAATGTGCGAGGCGGAAAGCCCCGCTGCAGCGCAGATCGGACAGTGCGGATCCAAGCTGCACTCCTTGGACTGATGGCCAGCTTGTCCACATCGGAAACAGAGACTGGAGCGATCCACCACATCAGTGCACATCACCGCAATATGCCCTCTTCGCATACATCGAAAGCAGCGTGTTGGTTTTGACTCAAGGAGTCGCACCTGGACCGACACCATTCCGATCAAAAACGCTTTTGCTTTCGCCACTTTCTTGGCTGCGGCTACGGGACACCGTACCACAACTGAGCTACCACTCATCCCGTGCTCACGGATACGTCCGACTGAAACATTTTCAACGGGACACTCGCCAATACGTGCAACAGTTGCAATAATCTCTTCTGGAGAAGCCGAGTCATCCATTCCTGACATAAGCAGCTCTGCACACTTTATAGGAATGGAGACCTTTAAGATGTCGGAACCAACAGCGTTGAGAATTTGTTCCGCCAGAGCACTGGCCTTTGGTCCACTTGCTGCCCCCGGAACCCGAAGGATTCGCGCGCCTGTAGCCGCCTTCCTAAACTTGAGTCCGAGGTCGGAAGCGTCAATTTTTTGCTTCGCTTGATTTAATACAGCGGCGTAAGTTACACCACGTTCTAATGCATCAGGCTGCAGTTGCAACACCACAGCTGAACAATTAGAAGTCCGCACTGTTTTAGGTTTGGAAACCTTGGGCACCTTTTTCGTCGTCGGCATTTGTTTCTTCCCTTTGGTTGGATTCTTGGCTTTCCTCCTGCTCACCACAGTCCAGTCATCGTGGGCGCTACTTGTGCATGCCGCTGGCTCTAAAATCATAGCATTGACGGGAGGCGGAGACTTTTTCGCCCCTTTCTTCTTACCCTTCCTTGACTCAGTAGCTTCAGGTTGGGTAGGTGCGGAAGATTGAGGCGAAGCCGGCACAAATGGCGTAAGCCTGGTAGCTGTTGCAGCTCTTCTCACATCAGCAGCCAGTGGTGGTCTTAGCCGTTTTTCAGGCAACAATCGCTCTTCTAGGCCTTCAATACGCGCGTTCACCATCGAACCTACCTGGAGCATGATGGCACGTATGAGCTCCTCCTGCGGCGCAAATGGAGGAGCCGAAACGGCAGAAGCATCAGTGACGGCAGAAGTAACCTCGGTTGGTGTAACTTGCGTTCGTAGCTCGGCTAGCTCCTTACGCAAAACGGCCAGCTCGTTCTGCAGGCGGCCATTGTCTTCTTCTAATTTGGACGTCTTCCGCTGTAGCGAGGAAGTCTCTTCTGAGACCGACCATGTGCCAAGTGTCTCCACAGAGTCCTTTATAGTCGCCACTGCGTCTTTAAGGGCTCTTTGAAACGTCCCCTTTAGGTTGCCAGATTTCATGGCAACCTTCTGAACAACTTCCAGACTGGCTGAAACGGCATTAAGAATTGTTGAGGTGGATTTGTCAGATGCACCTCTGCCCTCTTCAGCTAGGACCTCCTTCATGCGCAAAGCTGCCACGTGCGCGCTCTCTGCTGATATAGCCACCTCATCATCCGCCTTAAGGAACTTCCCCTGTTCCTTTTCGGCGCTTCGCAGAGCTCGAGCCTTGGCCAGACCTACATACTCTCCAGTAGTAGGAGGCCGGCCTCGCCCTCTCTTTAATGCTGTGCCCATCTTTGGCGACGGCATATCATCATCAGTCGAGACCGGTTCCGAACATGTGTTCGTAATCGATCGCGGCCTTTTCCTAAAAAGCTTACTCCTTAAGCTCTTCGCACTCATCATACTTGATGCGGTATCGGAACCCGATACTGCACCCGCGTTGTCTTCGGTAGTTTTAGTGTTAGTGTTGTTTTTTTTTATATTATTGGACATCATAATAATTCCCACGAGTATGGGGGAAGTAAAAGTTTGGCCGAGTAGAGCCCCCTGTACTCGACTAAGCGTAATACTCCAACAGTGTCCGCCGGTACTGTGGAGGTGCTCGCTAGCGACTGATATTCTCGTCAGCCATTCAACCCCTCATCATAAATGACAAGGATATGAAAATCCTCTCGTCACGAGCAAACTTAGGATTCGAGGCATTTTTTCAGTGGTTATCTTCCACGCGGTCCGGCCGGTTAAGGCAAGACCCCCACTCCCCTAAGGTCCCAGACCCTCGTTGGGGGCTGCGGTATGACTGCGGTGACACTCCGAACCCGCGTCCGCGCTCAAGCATAGGACTCTCTCTAAAACAGAAAGACACCTACCAATTGCGCCGCCCGAAGAAACGGGCACTACACTTTGTCCAACGGTGACTAAAACCATGTTCGATCAGCAACAATAAATACCGACCAAACCCGTTGAACCACTCACTTCCATCCTCCCTCTTTAGGGCAAAAAGGTAGAAGAGGAGCGAGAAAGACGCCCGCTGCCGCTAACCGGAATATGTCCGAGACGCCAGCAGGCCGCGACCGCAACTTGTCGCCCACAGTGCGGCGGTCTAGATAAAACTAGACCCCGCTGTCTAACCCAAAAATTATGGGCAGACACTTCACCCGCCGCCGCTACTCGGAAAAGTCCAAGACGCCGGCGGGCCGCAACCAAAAAGGTCGCCCAACCGCCGCAGCAGTGTCCAACCAGCAGTAAATACTGACCAGGACTGCTGCGACCAATCGCGTCCTCTCTTCAAAGAGCGATTGCGCTTTACTGGCTTCGTTCGCGCCGGGTAAACCCGGTACCGCACATATCTGTACGGCATTCCCTTATCCACGACCTAGGGACGCGCCCGGTAGGGGCCCAGTAACCCCTGTCCGCAGTAGACTCCTTTCCTGCGGTTCACGGGATGATACCCATCTACCTTAACCACTTGTTCACTTTGCGCGGTCCCTTATCGTTATTTATTGTTATTTTTTATATTATTTATTATTTTTAATGTAATGACAGCGTGCTACTGGGGAGTTTGTTGCGCCGTTTCTTCTCCTCAGCCAAAGCACTTAGGAAGCGGTGAAGGGTGGGCGATTTGGGGTCGGTTCATGTCTGGCGGTGGTGGCGTCGCGTGTTGTCGGTCGCGTGGCGCTGGGGCGGGCGGGCGCATGGTGGAGCATTCAACCTTTCACACTGACCTGATGACGCGTTGGTGCGTCAGGTGTGAGTGGTTGGATGTTTTGTTGTGTGTTTGCTCGTTCTGGCGTTGCGCTGCCGATGTTGCGCGCTGCCTTTTCCGCCGGATATGAACCGACCCCTAGGGTGCTGTCCTATTGTAATAATAATTGACGTTTGATAAGTGCTACTTTGTAGCCTAAGTTAAATAAATAATTTTTGATTTTGATTTTAATTTTGACAAAAATATTTCGCGAATGCAAAAAATAAACGAATATACAGCGAACAACATTCACTGCACCAAAATGGTCAAAACATTAAGGTCGTTGTTGACATTGATAAATCGATGCTTTGATTCCAATCCTATTCTAATTTCTGGTGTACCTCTGAAACAAAAGCCAGTGTTACCTCTAACTCACAAATCTTGTCACCACGATCATGTTGGATAGGGAAAAACAAACCAATATGTGGCGGGTGAAATATCAACTGAAGTAGAAGAATGGCTGGGCTATTATGTCGAAGTCACGCTTTCAGGACCGTATGTGTTAAGCACTGAGTAAAGTGATATAGGTACTAGAAATACTAAGCAAGTTTAAAAATGAATTAATGAAATCTTGACTAAGAAAATATACCTTCATTTACAGAATATACCGAGTCTTTTATCCATCGCAAGGGGTTTTACCTGTAAAGTTTTAGAAAAATCGTAAGAAAAAGTGTAGGGAGAAAATAATGAAATGCAATAATTTATTTTATTATTTCTCGGGCTAAAAAAACCATTAAAAGAAATGATTAAGGCTCCATTTCGACCATTTCCGTACAGAACCATTAAAATAACCCTAACGCGAAATGAAACCAATTTCGCATAATTTAAACCCCAGTTCTTTGAATTAATGTGCGAAATGCTTCGCTACTAAGATCTCACAAGATAAGCAGTATTCAAATGTAGGCACGATGCCAGTTCGTGCATGTACTTACACTTTAAAAGATTAGGCAACGGTTAAGGCAGTATTTTAGAGTCTCTTTATTACAACTACTACTTACTTGAAGAAGATTGTAATCAATTTAACAAGACTTTACTAACTGTAGAGTAACTCCTGAAAATAGCACCGTAATATCTGCTTCAATTTCGAAGTAAAAACAGTCGCATGAAAATGATATTGAAATAAGAATTGTTGTACAAAAATGCAATCCAAGGGTCGTTGTACTTTAAACAAAACAAAAACAACATGCAATGCTCATTCATATTTCAATTTCAAAGTAATCCACACTCAAGCGTTTTAATCGAATCTATTGATACATAAAATCGCTTTAAAATAAAATTGTTCTGGACGAACGTACAGGGTTGGCGATTTGGTATTCGAAAAGTTTTTGTTTTAAATTCCATCCGTGTTATATGGCATGACTTCAGCATTCTTCTTCTTTTTAAATATTTAAAAACAGAATTAAAAAGACTGCTTGATTATGTTGTATCGTGTAACAAACACGCACACTTGCATACGTGCCTTTAGGGTGCGTCCACATCTGACGAACGAGCATTAAGGCGGAAACATACTTACGTGTCGTGGCGTGGCGTGACGCGCCAGAAGCATATCGGTTTCATACATTTAATATGGTTAGAAACATACTTAAGTGTCGTGTCGTGTCGCGACACGTTCTGCCGTGGCGCCGACTGCTCGCCACCGATTGCGCCAGAGCGGTGGTGGGGGCTATGACGCGACACGACACGACAGGCAAATGTGTTTCTATAGCGGCGCATGGCTCGTGGCGCGACAGAAGGTTCTTATGAAAGAAAAAATATGGAAAAATAAACGAATATACAGCGAACAACATTCACTGCACCAAAATGGTCAAAACATTAAGGTCGTTGTTGACATTGATAAATCGATGCTTTGATTCCAATCCTATTCTAATTTCTGGTGTACCTCTGAAACAAAAGCCAGTGTTACCTCTAACTCACAAATCTTGTCACCACGATCATGTTGGATAGGGAAAAACAAACCAATATGTGGCGGGTGAAATATCAACTGAAGTAGAAGAATGGCTGGGCTATTATGTCGAAGTCACGCTTTCAGGACCGTATGTGTTAAGCACTGAGTAAAGTGATATAGGTACTAGAAATACTAAGCAAGTTTAAAAATGAATTAATGAAATCTTGACTAAGAAAATATACCTTCATTTACAGAATATACCGAGTCTTTTATCCATCGCAAGGGGTTTTACCTGTAAAGTTTTAGAAAAATCGTAAGAAAAAGTGTAGGGAGAAAATAATGAAATGCAATAATTTATTTTATTATTTCTCGGGCTAAAAAAACCATTAAAAGAAATGATTAAGGCTCCATTTCGACCATTTCCGTACAGAACCATTAAAATAACCCTAACGCGAAATGAAACCAATTTCGCATAATTTAAACCCCAGTTCTTTGAATTAATGTGCGAAATGCTTCGCTACTAAGATCTCACAAGATAAGCAGTATTCAAATGTAGGCACGATGCCAGTTCGTGCATGTACTTACACTTTAAAAGATTAGGCAACGGTTAAGGCAGTATTTTAGAGTCTCTTTATTACAACTACTACTTACTTGAAGAAGATTGTAATCAATTTAACAAGACTTTACTAACTGTAGAGTAACTCCTGAAAATAGCACCGTAATATCTGCTTCAATTTCGAAGTAAAAACAGTCGCATGAAAATGATATTGAAATAAGAATTGTTGTACAAAAATGCAATCCAAGGGTCGTTGTACTTTAAACAAAACAAAAACAACATGCAATGCTCATTCATATTTCAATTTCAAAGTAATCCACACTCAAGCGTTTTAATCGAATCTATTGATACATAAAATCGCTTTAAAATAAAATTGTTCTGGACGAACGTACAGGGTTGGCGATTTGGTATTCGAAAAGTTTTTGTTTTAAATTCCATCCGTGTTATATGGCATGACTTCAGCATTCTTCTTCTTTTTAAATATTTAAAAACAGAATTAAAAAGACTGCTTGATTATGTTGTATCGTGTAACAAACACGCACACTTGCATACGTGCCTTTAGGGTGCGTCCACATCTGACGAACGAGCATTAAGGCGGAAACATACTTACGTGTCGTGGCGTGGCGTGGCGCTTACTGTCGTGACGGTGTGTGTGCACATTAACGTGTCGTGGCGTGGCGCACTCTGGCGTTATTTCTGAACAGTATTTAACGAACCTTCGCAGCGTTTAAACATACATAATGTTTTCTTCTGATTCGGATAGTGATTTTGATGATGACCTTCAATAAATATCTTTTAGCAATGAAACTTCTTAAGAGCAAAAAAAAGAAAAGAAGATACTGGGTTCACCCTATTATTCATTAAAAAGTTTAGGTTAGATAAGAAACAATTTTATATGGTGGTTAAGTATTCTTGAATTTTCTAATTTTCCGGGCAACTTTCCATATTTTTTCTTTCATAAGAACCTTCTGTCGCGCCACGAGCCATGCGCCGCTATAGAAACACATTTGCCTGTCGTGTCGTGTCGCGTCATAGCCCCCACCACCGCTCTGGCGCAATCGGTGGCGAGCAGTCGGCGCCACGGCAGAACGTGTCGCGACACGACACGACACTTAAGTATGTTTCTAACCATATTAAATGTATGAAACCGATATGCTTCTGGCGCGTCACGCCACGCCACGACACGTAAGTATGTTTCCGCCTTAACACGAGCAGCTCGCGAGCTAGCGAGCCGTTCGCGAACGGCTCGCGCACGTCTTTCAGATGACGTAATTGACATGAGTGCGTTCGCGGCATGTTCGCGAGCGGCTCGCGAACCTCTCGTGTAGTGCTCGTTCGTCAGATGTGGACGCACCCTCAAATTATACACAGACTTATGAGAAGCGCAAATACGAAATTAAATTCAAACATAAAAATTTTAAGGGATGTTCGAATCTATCATTTATTTTTTTAATTAAGTAGGGTGCTAAGCTATAGGGGCTCGTGGCTAAGTGTAAGCCGTACGGTTTAACCGATAATACAGGTTAAGCCGCGCTCGCCGCGGTTGGTCCGTGGATGGGTGATCATTTATAACATACCGAGACCCCTCCGTGTTTCGGAAAGCACATTAAGCAGTAGGTCCCGGCTGTCATACATAGATCTTTGGCAGTCGTTAAGTCAATTCTGACAATCAGTCTTACTATGGGATACTGTGTTTCCCAGTAAAATGGGTTGTGGAGGTCAGATAGGCAGTCGCTCCATGTAAAATACGGTAATCAGCTAAATCCGGTAAGACTGGTAGCCGACCCCAACATAGTTGGGAAAAGGCTCGGGAGATGGAGATGATGAAGTAGGGTGCTAAGCCATTTTTTGCCTTTGCACTGCAGGGGTACAACAGAAAACAAATTATAATAATTGAAAATGTATATAAAAGCTCGTGAAATTATTGGTCGTTATATAAACTCATTACTTGCAGGTGAAGCAACAGGCTCATATGACCGTAAAGGATTTTATACAGGCGGCTATGCGGTTACCATAACTGTTACTATAACGGATACGAGCATTCTCATAAAAGCTAGTGTTGTACTCTGATGAGTGCTATATAAAATGTTACACGTAAGTGTACTATATATATAATGGTGCTTGTGAAAAAGCAAGGGAAGTGTGTCCTAAATAAGTAATTATAATTAATCGCAATTATTTGGATTTTGTAAGAAGAAAGCTCGCACATTGTCAATGTATAGATGTTTACAGAATGTGTCCGTATGTTATATTATTATGCAAAGTTAAAAATGTTACGTGTAGGTACAAATAACAACAAACTAAAAAAATTGCTCTAAAATATAACAAGAAATACTCTTTCATTTCATGTCCTATTTTACATAAAGACACTAACATTTTTCATTAATTTAATTTTTACTTTTTATGACAACCCTAAAAATAAGGGGAAGCTGACGAGATCAAAGCGATAACTACACGATTATTCGTGACGACATTAAAAAAGAACGGATATTACTAGCAGCGCTTCATATTTCAAATTATTCTCGTTATTTTTCTTTGGTTAAAAAATCTTTTTTACCTTCAATATTCACTTGATCTGAAATTCAATTTTGAAAGTTGATATTAATATAGATATGGACCTTTCTATCCATAAATAACTCTTCGTTATGTGATGGTAGTTTTAAGTTTAAAATGCTTTTGTGAAATTGAATGGTCTGATAATCTAAGCTAAATATTGTTTGAGTAGAATGGATATGGATGAAGAGACAGAGGAGAATGGTATTACTGAAAGGTGGCATTTGACTAGCTATTGGCTTCGTAAAGCTGATTTAGAGGATGGGAGTAAAGGTACTTTATTAGTTTTTATAAAACTTATTCCGATATTAAATAAGAACCTAATAAAAATATATGTATAATCCAAAATCAATTGCAACATGACGGAGAGCCACTTAAGAAAGGCCAGCGACGGCGACTTAACACACTTTTTAATATATTTTGTATAGACGCGCCGCACACGTGTAGCCGGTGGCGGCCACGCGCTAATAAAATATATGAAAAAGTATGTTAAGTGGCTGTCGCTGGCCACCGGTGGCTGTGGTCGGTGGCCCATTTGCGCCGAGCCTAATACACCATCAGAAACTATCCTCTATGATCCAATATATCAAACTCCCAAATACACACTACCAAGTTAATTAAATATTCCCATATTTACCAAACTACTGATATCGCTGCAACTTGAGTACCAAAAGTATAAATTCCAATAAGAAGGTAAATTTTATTCAAACATGGCCTGAAGTAAATAACATAAACTTAAAGTTCCCGAATGTTCGTGATTGGAGTACTTAAGTGGCAGTTTCTTGCAGCTGCACTTATGTAACTGTGGGTACTTTTAAATTTTGAGTTTCAATTTTCATTACTGATGTAATGGCGGCCTCGCAGCTCTTGGGCGTAGGGTTGGCACTTATATTTTTGTTTATTTTTTTAGATTTCAGTTTAGGATTATCTTATTGCTGTGATAGCTAGATTAAGTAAAGGAGATACTTTATCTGTTTCTTCGTCATTTTACGGCAACGTTAACTAGATCAAATTGTAAAGTCTTGTAAGACAAGTTGAACCGAAGATGTTTTAGACGTGTTTGAATTTCATCGTCATAATGGCTAGTAAAAACGATCCGTATCTAAATAAATAATCATAAAAAAGAATTATCGTAGTGAATCGGTTGACGGTCGCGCGGCGCTGGGGCGGGCGGGCGCATGGTGGAGCGTTCGACCTTTCACACTGAACTGATGCGTGGGTGCGTCTGGTGTGGGAGGTCGGATGTTTTATCGTGTGTTCGTTCGTTCTGGCGTTGCGCGGCCGGTATTGCGCGCTGCCTCTTCCGCCGGATATGAACCGACCCCTAGGGTGCTGTCCTTTTTGTAAATTTGACGTTTAATAAGTGCTACTTTGTAGCCTAAGTTAAATAAATGATTTTGAATTTTGAATTTTGATCTGTCAGAACATCTCATTCGGGTGACAAAAAAGTTGCAAATATACATCCGTGGCCTTAGATCCGTGGCATGGGGCATAAAAGTCAAATAGCAAAATTTACACATTCACCCTTTAAAAAGCAGATCTTTGGAAACGCGAAATAATGTAGTGCCAGCCCTGGAGCCGAATATTAATTGGAACCGCAACAAGATGCGATACTGGAGTGAAGTTAAACGTTTTAATTTGTTTATCGTCGGCTACTGGTTTGTGGCATTTTGCGGGAAATTAGTACCTACTGACTCTTAATACGATTGTTTCATAATATTTTTTACTTTTCTTTTATCGTACAGCTAGCTTCTCTAGGCAAAACAAGAGTAATATTTATTATAATTGGTCTGATTTTATTCCAAAAGGTATGACTGCTAACTGTTGGTATTATTTTGTCATTTTTTATTTTACCGTAGACATTTTTTTTTACCTATATTTGTAAGACCCGTGTATAAAAGTAATAAGACTTTAACAATTACTCCTATTTATGCCTAAAGGAAAATGACGCACAAAACACCAAATCCCTTCATAAATAACGTATAATTTTATAACTAATCCTTTTAACCAAACCTTTAATCTGACAATCAAAGTAACGGCAAACAAACAATGTCTTATAATCCTCACAAAATTATAATCGTCTCTTTAAGCATTAATCAAAGAGAAAACTTAATGGCATCAGGAATTAAAGGCTCATATTTTCAAAGTTCCGAAACGCTCATCTGAAACGACTCATTCTCGGAACTCTTTTAGATTGAAAGATTTGAGATACAATGTTATGTAATGTAGGACTATCTTAAAAGGTAAAAGACAGTTTCGAATAATAATATTAATATATTTATTTGCATAAAATATGGTATATTTAATAAAGATGTTACATTAGTTTGAGATTATACATGTTTTGCTTAAAATTAAAGCATGCAAAATTAACTAACTATGCTAATATTAACATTTGAGGGTATGTTCCACATATTCTTTAATGGAATAAAAATTGTTTTTAACAAACCATTGGTACAATTTTACTTTAAAAAGTTTACAGTTTAGTAGTTTTAGTGTGCAAGGTAATTTATTAAAGAGGCGTATACACATAGCCAAACAACTTTTATTATATTTAAAGTATGGCTTAAGCCTTGCAAACTAGGCTTTACAGGTCGGTTTACTTTACCCACGTTAAGATTAACAGGAATACACCTATGAAGGAATCAAAATTGTATTAAAGCGCAGGATAAGGTTACTTTGTGTAAAGTAGCCAACACTTAAAATATATTTTTTTGCAAACACATAAAACAAAACTACTTCTAGACAAAACGCGGTATTGTGTATATTTTTTTATTACGAAACTTATTGTTTGGTTTTGGGTTACTAAATAATTTTTATCAAGATTACAATGAAAAATATATAATATAATTTCGCTGATTCGTATGAATCATAAAAAGAGAACATTTTTTCTTCCAGTCCTAGTTAAATTGCAATATTACTTAAAGAATGAAAATAACGAAACTTCGTCAACTTTACATAACCATAAGATAATTATCGCTTTTTGGTTCCTCCAAAACTCCGAAACGTAACCAGTTATAACCGGTTACAGTAATGAAAACGCGAATTGTGGATTCGTTTCAGTAATTAAATTGAGTGTTGTCGAGTTACCCCAGCCTCCCTAATTGGTTGGAAGCGATATACGCATGTATAAGTTGTACATTTAATAGGTAATTAGTACGTACACTCAGCTGATCTCGTATTAAGAAAGATTTAGAATTAAATGTAATTGTCGCTTGGTTCTGTATTATAATTGTACATTTGTAACCGAGATTTACTCAAGCCTATATGTGGTACAATATGGGTTTATAATTCGAAACGGTACTTATATTATATGTTTTTGTGTACATTCTCCTTAATAATGTAAATTTGCAGTTATGAAATCATATTATTAAATTAAAAAATAACAAAATTATAAACGTACCTACTCTCATGAAAATCGTTAAATTCAACGTTGTTTTCTTGCCAAAACATACTCTCTCAAATGTCTACTTTGCATTCCATATATTTTTTCTTTTATGAACAAATAGTTTATGCTGAGAATATTGTAAATAGTTATGTTAAAGCAAGGCGGGCTGTTGGTCCAGTGGTTAGTGAAATAGTGACCCTGACTGCTATACCAGAGGTCGTGGGTTCGATTCCCACCCAGGACAAATCTTTGTGTGATGAGCACGATCATTTGTTCTGTGTCTGGGTGTAATTTATCTATAATATGTATGTATTTAGAAATATATAAGTATGTTTATCAGTTGTCTGGTTACCATAACACAAGCTCTGCTTAGCTTGGGATCAGATAACCGTGTGTGAGGTGTCCCGGAATATTATTATAAGGTTTTAAAAAAATACCAAAATATATTACAGAAAGGTTCAATTTTCTTCGTGTTTTCAATCTGTTGCTAAGTAGCGCTTAGGCCTGAAGGGTAATAAGCAATTTCAGTATCCTATTCTATTACCTGGACTATCGTTACGAAATGGTAATGGATATGGGAAAGTAGCTTGAATCTGTATTGATCTCTTTGTCAATAAGGTCTATAATCGACTGGCTTATTCAATGAGATTGACCGGTGTAAAAACGATCAGCTCGTGAGATTTAAATATAGCAATAATCTTGCTTGGGGAGACTTATTCCACAAATTTGTGTAGTAATACAGTCATGATATTGATGATAGAAACCGTGAAATTGACATTATTTAATGGCAATCATTATCAATATCTGAATTCAATTGCATTCCCTGTGTATTTCAAGATTTTTTTGAATATTTAATAATATGTAAAACAATTAACTGAACTGAACTGCATCGTTGGCCTAGTGGTTCTAAGCGCGACTGCTACGCTAGAGGTCTTGGGTTCGATTCCCAAGTCGACTAAGGTGTTATTGGGTTTTTCTATGAAATTCTCAGTAGCAGGTCGTTTGGATTTGTGCCCGGTTAGTGGCAATAGGCTCGCCCCCTATTACATGGGACCTAAACATACCGGCGAACTGTGGGTGTACATTGGTACACCTCTGCCTAACCCTTCGATACAGGCGTGATGGTATGTTATGTTATGTAAAACAAACACATAAAATGGGACCAAGCATAATTTATGTAATACATGCTTTTAATACTGAAATCTTCTTGTGTCTAGCCTTTTTGCCAATCTTTGTTTGGGTCGGTAACGAGACTACCGTATTTTACATGGAGCAACTGCCCATCTGATATCCACAACCCATTATACTGGCGTATTCCGTAGTTCCGATCTCAACTTTTCAAATACATACATCTTATTTGAAAACCATTTAACAATATCCAAATCTCAAACAAAGATCCTAATTGAAACTAATTAAAGATGTAATCTACATCAATTTATCGGATCATTTTCACTTATGTGTGAATTCAAGATTTGTTACTGTTAATTAACGCCTGCTCGCTTGGATATCTTGATTACATACAGATTTGATCGCTAGTTACCGCACCGATGTCGCACAGATGTCGTACGGATGTCGTACGGATGTAGTGCGGATGGCGCACGGATTTGAAGGGAATTTAAGATGAGGAAGTTTACTTGTGTATTTGTTAAGTAGTTTATCGTGTATTATCTGCTTGTTTAAATTGTTAAATTGATGCATAATGTAAATGTTTTAAAGATTGGGTTCTTGTGGTTTATAAATAAAGTGATTCTCATTCATTTTAGATAAATTGCCGATGTAATCAAAGTTGTCACACCATAGATAATATTATAATCTTATATATAAAATTCTCGTGTCACAATGTTAGTTACCATACTCCTCCGAAACGGCTTGACCGATTTTCATGAAATTTTATATGCATATTCTGTAGGTCTGAGAATCGGCTACTATCTATTTTTCATACCCCTAAGTGGTAGTAGGTAAGTAGTAGGCAGGTAGGTAGTAGGCAGGTGCTAGGTAGAAAAAATTGCATTGCAACGCATGCAATTTGCCGCCGGGTGTACAGCTAGTTAAACATAAAGATATACGGCAATAATGAGGGCGTGCCAAATACATTTCCATCAGCGTTACTTACATAGTTAGAAACCCGACAGCAACAAACTTGCAAATAATTCTTACTATTCTTCATTTTAATATAGTTTACTCAGAACTTTGAATGATTAAATTGCTAGGATCAAAATCATAAAGATTGAAGAACAGTTTAAATAATAAATAAGTAAATAAATGATAAATTTTCGAGACCTACTTTCCGGATAAGTAGTTAAATTGTGAAACGTAGTTCAAAACTCAAAGCTCATGTAAAACACAATCTAAGCTACTTTCAATAGAAACTTATAAGCTGTAAGGCTAAACCAATAAGGCATATTGGCTTATTAGTTTGGGTTTTTAATAATGGTTTAAGCTCTTCAAAACCCTTTTTCAGATAAATAATATTTTAAACAGGTCATTGGCTATTTAAATATATTATATTCCCACGACTTTCTGTAATTCACTTGTAATATTAAAATATTTTACCAACATTGAAGAAAACTGGGACACCATAATAAAAACGAACACAAAATTAAAAAAGTATATAACCGGCCAACCCGTAAAGCGGCACATAAGAAGAAATATCTAGTTCCGAAGGTTAATAACTACTTTGGCCAAAGGACGCAGCAATGGTTAATTCCAACAATATTAAATGAATTACCAATTCAAATTACAACTGAAGCTGTTTCTAAAAATGTGCTAAAGAATGTCCTGCGAAAACACTACCTAGGTTTGTGTCCTTAGTTTACGACTCCTAATTATTTTTTATGTAAGATAATAGTCTGTAAGTGAAGCGGGTGCTGGCTGGCCGGCCTAGCATGCACGCGCGCCGCTCCGTGCTGTTATGATCAACGCTCGAGCGGCCGTCGCGACATCTCGAGCTGGGTTACCTGTATCCCTCCGACGAGGCGCGGCGGTCGAAACAAACGGGTGGTTTTGAGTGTGCGTTGCGCATGCTGGTCTGGTTTGCCTTTGCCTCTTGTTTTTGTTATTAATTTAGTTTTGACTTTCCATCTCATTTTATCATCTTATTATTTTTAGAGACAGTGTAAAATATGAATAGTTCCATAGTTATAAAAATAGTGATTGTAAATGTATCCACGAGAACACTGCCGACAAACTGTTCCGCAGTTTGGTAGACGACTTCTGTTTTTATTTCTGTGTTTTTACTTACTTGAATAAATAATTAAAAAAAAAAAAAAAAAAAAAACGATTAAATATTTTTGAGCATATATTTTTCTCCGTCTTTTTTTACACGAATAAAAAGACTTAAGAGAACGAACTTAAACATTCATATTAACATAAGTAAATAATGTTCACAAGCTAAATATATGTTCAGTAAATTTCAGTATTTTCGTACAAAATCCCTGATGTAATTTATTCTCCCTTACGCACTTATTGGCATGCGAACATTATGTGGTAGACACCTTAGGGAATGGCTTTAAAGCATTGTATATGAACCGCCTTTAAACATAATAAAAGTAATTTAAATAATAGGTATATTGGTGGTATTCTGTTTGGTGTATAAGAGCCTGGTTTTTCCGTGTGCTGCTTGTCCCTAAAAATATGTCTTTTAAAAGGGCTTGCCTGTAGTTTTTACCTACATGTTACTTTCTTTATAAGGAAGTATATAAAAATTTAACGAATATGCTTTGGTGCATTTTATACAAATATACATAGACGTAAAACTACTACATACCAAAATACTTTCCTACATCACAGCTTACACACTTGTTTTTAATTTTATTCTGTTTTGCACCTACTCGCTTTAGAAACAATAAATAGATTAAATAAAATACAATAACAATAAACTATGAATGAACAAAGTCAAGCTTAACTCAAAAGTCAGTTCAGTAAACGTTTTTCATTTTTCGATCTTCACTATGTTTTTTCTAATTTGTCATTAAGCATTTGACTTCTAATATTATTTTAAAACAGTTTACAACAACATACATAATATACTCGTACTCTCAATACATTTCAACAATATCAGCCATTCTAACCGAAGCCGACATTACAATCAAATGGCTGAACTGTACCAATGACCTAAAATAGTCATGGACTGGCAATAGCCAGGCATTTAGCCGTAGAAACCGCAAACCGCACATAAGGATGTAACTAGATTGAACCTACTCTGTGAATTGAACGACAAGACTGGTCGCCTAGAAACTGTAGGGCAGTATAGGGATTCCATGTTTGACATATTATTATTCTTTATCTGTGTAAATAACAAAAAGTTTTTGTTTGAACGCGCTAATTACAAAAACTATATTAAAAAATAGTTAAAGGCGAATTGGGGTAAGGTTACAGGCTATTAAATTCAACTTAACTTTAATAATAATAATAATAATAATCCATTTATTTCAGGCATCAAGGCCCATAAAAATATATACAATACTATACTACAATACAACTTAAAAATACTATAAATATACATATATTACATAATTTACTAATACTAATGTACACGAAGTGTCGGCGTCGTGTTTCGCTGACTGGTGTCACGTAGCTGGCCACGAAACCGGCGGTATATTTATTTATTTATTTATTTATTTATTTATTTAGGTTAACCAACAATTGTTCACACTATAAACATTTTAAATTTCATGACAAGACGAACATTTACAAATGCAACAATTAATTACAGGTTAACACCACATGCACAGAAAACGGCTTTACATAACATTATTATAAATTATTGAATTATTAAAAATCTGATTTTTTACATATTATAACGAATAAATGATTCAAAATTAATATTAAGGTAAAAAAATTATCTTAGCATTCAATATTGCTTACAACATACAAGTATTAAAATAAAAAGAGAAAATACCACTGGCATGCGATTGCTGAATTAATTACAATATGATTGATACAAATATAAATTGAATTATGAATAAAGCTAATAACCATAAGCTGACAAGAAGATAAAATAAAATAAAATTACTTGAATAAACTGGATGGAACATAGAATAAAATAAAATTAATCAGAATATAAGAATTGAAATTAAAATTATTTATATTAAAATTAAATCGCAATTGGGTTGCTTACAAACGCTCGCAGAAATTTATTTATACTATCTAGGTTCACATCTATTAAGTCACTGCGGCCATTAAGGATTCTGCACAATCTAGGTATTGGAGAATTTGTACCAAGCACCGACTTTCGAAGTGGCGGACAAAGGGGTGTTATCTTATTCCTAGGATATCTAGAAGGCGCGTGGAACCTAATAAGTTTCAACAAGCCGGGGCTGTCGATCTTATTGCGCAACAGTTTGTAAAGAAACAAAGCATCGGCTTTATCTCTACGCATAGACAGCGATTGCATCCTGAAATGACACAGACGGACTCTGTAAGAGGGCAGGAGCTTAGATTTCCCCTCACTAAAGGCTAAATGCCACGCGAAACGTTTCTGAACCCTTTCTAGCCGCAACATGTGAGTAGCATAGTGAGGTCTCCACACAACACTACAGTAATCCATAACACTGCGTACGTAACAGTTATATATCATTATTATCATTCCCCCCCGGCGGGCGTAAGCGCGACAAGACGTGACTTCTGTGTACTCCTAAACAAAAATTCATAAACAGTGCTAAAGTAGATTTCTAACGAATTAACCTATATCGTTGTGTTTGCAAAGTGCATAGGCTACCCAGTGCAAAGAATATATTTCTAAAAGAAGTAGAAATCAGGGTATAAACACAATATTTAGAGAACTACAACAAAATCATCGGCTCATTAGCAACGAGTCGAGTTCAACGACCGGCCTTTCACCGATCCGACCGGTCAAGGTCAAGCGGCCGGCGCCTGCTCGGTTGTTATCGGAGGACGAAGATTCCCGAGGACGACCGAAGGTGACCGAAGCTTCGAACGCGCCGCTGCCCACACGCAGTGGCCGACTCCCCTGCGCAATTATTTAATATTGGCGAGTGAGTAAGATCATAATATTATTTCTGGAGCGAACTGCATGCGCGCCACTGAACATCATTCTGTTAATTATTGCTGCTACCAAAATATACTAGGACTACACTGCCTGCCCAAATAATACAAACCACCTACTAAAATGATACGCCGTTCGCCTCCTAACACACCAGCCTCTCCGTTATATAATTCTGAACCAAATCTAACAAGTTCCCATAGTGAAACAAATGAAAATCTTAATGTAACGCAGAGAAAACGGAAACGAGGTGAAGTTGACGATTTGCAGCGTATGGAAAACATGATGGGTGAGATGAAGGCTATGTACTCTGAATTAATTGTACAACAAACTCAGCAAAATGTAAAAATGGCTGCATTACAGACAGCTCTTGACGACATAAGATCGCAAAACACTATAATTAGTGAACAAAACCAAAAAATTAGAGCCCAGAGTGAAGAAATTGGAAAATCCATACAAATGTTGTCAGATAAATATGATGAGGCTATACTTACGATAAACAACCTTAAAGTAGAGTGTAGTAACAACAAAAAAGTCGTAACATCGCTGGAACAAAAAGTGGACTACCTAGAGAGGAACATGAAGTCGGCAACACTTGAACTAAATAAT
Organism: Autographa pulchrina; assembly: GCA_905475315.1. Taxonomy (NCBI): domain Eukaryota; kingdom Metazoa; phylum Arthropoda; class Insecta; order Lepidoptera; family Noctuidae; genus Autographa; species Autographa pulchrina. The sequence continues at coordinate 4,853,433 of FR997775.1, forward strand.
GTACCACTTTCGTACCCTGAAACCAGGGAAACTCTTACTAACGTCGTCCAAAAACTCGCCAACGTCATTAATCAACCAGTTCAGGCAGCTGACATAAAAAACATCTTCCGGACTAAGAGTAAAAAAGAGTCAGTAGGTACTATTATAGTTGAATTCTCGTCTTCATCAACCAAAGAACAGTTTCTGAAGTCTACAAGGGCCTACAACAAGGAAAACAAAACCAAGCGCCTCAACACCACCCACCTGCAAGCAAATGGACCGGAAAAACCTATATTCATAGCTGAAGCCCTCACCACATTAGCTAAACGCCTCCACTATCTTACTCGGGAATTCGTAAAGAGCAGCGACTATGAACAATGTTGGACGGCTAACGGAAAAGTATATGTACGCGAACGTGAAGGGATGCCCAGTAGGATTATAAGATCAGAAGACGACCTGGTAAAACTACGAAAACTAAAATGACTAGAATGCTCACATTTATGGCCTACTGTATTTAAGTTTTATAAAATTTTTACTACATACTACCTGTTAAATAAATCTAAATTGGCATTTCTAACAAACACTAAAACCATTAGACTACTTCTCAAATATCCACAAAAATCTTTTCCATTAATAACAATAAAACTAACAATACCTTACACACACAACGAACGCTTTATACTAACCATTAATACACATACACACTACATAAAAACACATGAATTGCTGTTCTTTATCAACCTTAATAAACTATTAATTTACTTTATAGATCCCGGCCAATGTTATTATATATATAGCGTAGTACCTCAAACTGATAAAATTGAATTATTTTTTATTAAAATTCGATAATACACTAAATAATATTAATAATCTTGATGCTGTTTCTGTGTCGGAATCGTCAACGTGTGACCTCGAAAATTGTACCCCTTCAAATATAATTCTAAGCCAATCACTTAAAATTATTACCCAAAATATAAGAAGCATAAACAAAAACATAGCGGGTTTTATGGCTACACTTGCTAGAACAAAACACGAGTGGGACATGGTTGTGTTGACCGAGTGCTGGCTTCCTAATACGCAAAATATCCCAGAGTTGTCGAATTATAATTTTTTCCAAACCAGAAATAATCGTACACAAAATGAAGGCGTAGTCGTCTACGTGCACAAACAGTTACAACTCCTTGTGGAAGAGTCGACATTGTTAGACGCCAACTGCCTCGAAGTACAAATTGACACAACTACTGTCCTCTTAGCGATATACCGCCCACCTGGGTATAAAGACTTAAGTAACTTTCTATCTTCACTCAATGACATTTTAAATCGTCTATCACAGATTAAAAATTTAATACTAATAGGGGACATAAATATTAATATACACGAACAGTCTCATGATTCCGCTAAAAATGCATATCTAAATCTACTGGCTACGCACGGCTTACTACCTGCCCACACGATACCGACGCGACTAAACGCATGTCTAGATCATGTTATACTTAGAACTCGGCTGCCTGCTTCAACTCTGGTCGCGCATACTGCTCTGACGGATCACGATGCAGTTATATTTTTCTTGTCGAAACGTAATATGCCTAATCTGATCACAAAAAAATATACTGTCCGTTTTAATTATGATCAACTAGATGCAGACATAAGGCAACTAGATTTTAGTGAAGTGTATAAGTGTCAGGATCCTCATACAGCAGGAGAAACAATGGTTCGGTTAATAAAACACGCAATAGATGCAAACTCTAAAACTGTTAAGCTCCCAAATCGGAAACAAATATTAAAGCCGTGGATAACGCCTGGCTTACTCCGTTGCATTCGACATCGTGATGCATTGCACAGGAAATTTAAAAAGGCGCCGAAAAATGAGATCTTGAAAATTTCTTTCACTCGGTACAGGAATTACTGCAATAAATTGCTTAAAAACATTAAAACAGAATTTGAAAAAAATGAAATGAAGGAAGCTGGTAAAAATTCAAAACAATTATGGTCCGCTATAAACAGTATTACAGGTAGATCAACAAAGAAAGTCAATCCATCATCACATCTATTGGCCTCATCTGGTACACCGCAACAGTCCACAAATTACGTAAATGACTACTTTGCTAAAATAGGCGAAAAATTAGCTAAGAATATAAAGACTAGCCCAACGTCTGAAACTAAGGTAAATCCTTCAAATAATACGACATCTATGGTTATGCTTCCAACCGATGAGGAGGAGGTAATAACAATATTAAAATCGCTTCGCGAAAACTGCAGTGCAGGGTGGGATGGGATATCCACTAAATTATTAAAAAGGCATAAGACTACAATTGTGCCTCCCCTGACGTATATTTGTAATCTTGCTCTCTCCACGGGTAAATTTCCCAATGCATTTAAAAAAGCCATAATCCATCCGATCTACAAGAGTGGGGAAAGAGACTGTGTGGACAATTATAGACCAATAGCTGTGCTCACAGCGTTTTCCAAAATATTAGAACGGATAATGAACAAGCGATTAATGGGTTACCTAGAAAACAACAACTTTATCGCACCGACACAATATGGATTTCGTGCTGGTAAATCGACCTCTGATGCGGTGCACGATCTCACAGACCATATAGTTGCAAAAATGGACAGTGGGGATAAAGTTTTGGGCATTTTTTTGGATCTCGCGAAGGCGTTTGACACAGTCTGTATTCCAATTCTTGTGGATAAGATGGAACGCTTGGGAATCAGAGGGCTGCCGCTGGAACTATTTAAAGATTACTTGAGTGGGCGCACTCAGAGTGTGAAAATAGATGAATTCACAAGTGAAGAGCAAACAATTACCTACGGAACTCCTCAAGGCTTAGTACTCGGACCTACACTCTTCCTCATCTACATCAACGACCTGGGTGCGCTCGAACTCGCTAACGGCAAGATTGTCAGTTTTGCTGACGACACCGCACTTTTATTTAGCGCTGGTTCGTGGGATGATGTCTACCGCTATGCACAATCGGGGTTCAACACAGTCTACAGGTGGTTGCAAAGTAATCGTCTGACCCTTAATACTGCAAAAACCCAATACCTGTCATTCTGTTTAAAAACCACTGGACCAACTATTGGTATTATAGCTCACACATGTTCAGATGCTCCGACAGGAAGTTGTAACTGCGGGAGTCTCTCTAAGGTAGAAAAAGTAAAGTACCTGGGCATCATTATTGACGACAAACTAAGATTCCAAGAGCACATTAATACCCTTAGTAATAGGTTGCGTAAACTTATATACGTTTTTAAAACCCTAAGAAATGTAGTCGACAAACACGTCTTAAAATTAGTACACTTTGCGCTTGCCCAATCTGTAATAAGTTACTGCATCACCTCTTGGGGTGGAGCACCCAAAACTACCCTATTGGAACTGGAGAGAACCCAGAGGGCTATATTGAAGGTCTCGTCCTTTCGCCCATATCGGTTTCCCACTGCCCAGCTATACAAAGAGAGTAAAGTCCTCACAGTGCGTCAACTATTCATACTCCATACCATCTTAAAACAACATTCACTTTTAGTATATGACCCGCTGTTGGGCAGTGGGAAAAGACGGTATAACCCAGTGCAACGTCTTAACCTACGTCAAAAAACAAGTTTTTCCAAACGCTTTTTTATGCATTTAGGTGGTCATCTTTACAATAAAATCCATAAACTGTTAAATATTTTCAATCTCACTAAACAAAAATGTAAATGGAGGCTAACTGAATGGCTTCTAGAGCTAAACTATGATGATACGGAACTTATGCTTACCAGTATTGTGTAATCATTAAAACATTCAACATAAACATACCAACACACACCCACACATACACCACCCACCATTATACATATACAAACATCCACTCGCATACACACCTAGCACAGACTTACATGTTATACTAACACTACCTTTGCCTTTATATAAATTTGTTTGTACATCTTGCTACGCTGTCGGCGCTAAAATACATAATCATTAGAATGAATGAAAATGTTTAAAGGGTGGGATCCTGGTGTCCTGAAACACAGGCCCCGAGCCTAGCTTAGGCACCAGTCTCCTACAATATAATATACTTAGCTACCAGAATTATGTATGATTATGAAACCTTGTATTGTTACCTATATTGTAGTGAGAAAATAAATACGATTATTATTATTATTATTATTATTATTATCTTGGTGCCACTTTTACGAAAGCCTTTGGTGTTACGAAGCAGGAACCCTAGCATTTTTGAAGACTTATTAATAATGTTTTCAATATGAGGCAGGAAAGTGACCTTCTTATCAAAGTGTACTCCTAGATCCCTTATTGTTTCGACTTCTTGGACTCGCTCCTGGTTCATGAAGTATTTCGTGTCAATACAGTTTATTTTTCACGTATATGTAACATGGTAACATTTCCTTGGATTAAGTTGCATTTGATTATTGTGACATTATTTTACAACTTGGTTAAGATCGTGCTGCAGAAGTTCGCAGTCTCTTTTTGACTCAATTACTCGCGCAAATTTTAAGTCATCAGCATACAAAAAAGGTTCAGAAAAACGTAAACACTCAGGAAGGTCATTAATAAACATAATAAACAGTATTGGAGCTAAGTGAGATCCTTGGGGGGCGCCCGATGTTATTTTGTGTGCAGATGAGCGAAAACCGTTAACAACGACAAAGAATTCACGTTCAGTAAGGTAGGACCCGAACCAACCCAATAAAGGGCCCATTATACCATACGCTGCTAGTTTATAAATCAGCACAGAATGGGGCATCTTATCAAATGCCTTGTATATGACTCCTTTCGGCCAAAACTCTTCTTTGAGGAACTTCTCGAGGTGATGTGTCGGAACGCGCACCACGAACGACTTGAAGTTCGTTTTATGACGCGGCTCCAACAGACTTTAAGAGCTTAGAAAACCAAATAAGGCGCGCGGGGCGCGGCTAGCGATTATATACAAAGTCTCTCTACGTGACAAGGGGCCGAAGTAGAAAATAAAACAAAAGCTTCGCAAATACTTTTATATTTTCTTTAACCATTATGGCTCCTACACACAGTGCCGGCGGCAGTGCCGCCGGGCGAGCCGCCGCCGGCCAAGCCGTCGCGCGTCGTCACACAAACAAATGCCGGCGGCTCCTTTGTGCGGCTTTGAATGCCGCCGGGCGCACGGCGGCTTGGCCGGCGGCTCGCCCGGCGGCACTGCCGCCGGCACTGTGTGTAGGAGCCATTAACCTACAGTTTAGCATACTTGTTCCAGACTGCACACTGAAAATATTTAAATCTTTATATAAAAATCCAATACTTATATTATAAAATTTTGTAGTAAAATTTCTTGAATTTGAATAAGAACGCGACGCAGAGAAGATGCATTGTAGAAATGTTGCGAAAGAAAGCTTGCAGGTTTTTGTAGGAAGTCCATGGCATACATCTAGGAAGGGATAAAAATAGTTTCAACTAACTAGTAAAGCAAAAATCTCGAAATTTTTAGTAAAATTAATACAGCACAGAAATTTAGTCAAATAAACGTCTTGTATGGACAACAAAAAAATGGTTAATAGTTAAAATAACTCTTATAATTTGTATCCATGACTACATCAAAACTATATTGTTTATACAGTAGACTTTAGTTTATACTGTGTGTCGATTTCACGACTTAATTGAACGACCTCAAAGGGTATGAAATACTCTATTTTGAAAAAAAATAAGTCTTGTGCCTAAAGCCGCCTCGTCTGTGGCCCAAATTGAATGTCTGCGGAATGCTTTTCTAATTAACTTTTAATTAAAAACGAAGAATTCGTTACCAATGGATTAAAAGGACATTGAAGTAAATAAAAATAATGTTTTTTTTTTACAAAATGTTGGTAACTGTAAAATGAAAATGTCTTTGTAAATAACTTTTCAGGACACATACCTACTTAGTTTGTTTTTTTTATTATTTAGTTTGAATGTTGGTTATGCAGTTAAAAAGCTTCTGTCGTATGTATTGTTATAAATTTAGCTAAGAATAGACTATGTAAATTCCTCCTAATACCGATGTTTTCAAAATCGAATTCTAAAATCTGTAGCTATGGTAGCTACTACTACTAAGTATTTTCTAATATACTACCTTTGTTTAAAATAATTGTGTAAACTTATAGAAATGAATATAAGTATTGGCATTTTGGAGATACACACACAAATTTTGAAAAGACAACAAAATAGTTTTTATTTAAATATGAGATGTTGCTAAACAGGCATATAGACATAGACAACAATATGAATACACAACATACTCGTATTTATCCTTCACATCCGCTTTTATTTCCTCAAACAAAAATACACAAAAATCTCTTTTTATATATTCCAACATGGCCGCATGGTCACCCTACAAGACAGTGTAGTTGATGCGGAAATATTGTTAGCACAGGTATTCCGGGATTCCGCCGGACAATGGACGTAAATTATATCATGCCTAAACTGTTCGCGACTATTTCTATTTTATTCTGACATTTCAGTTGCGTTTTATTTTGTTTTGATCTTCTTCAATGGAGCTTGAACAAGGAAAACAGGTTTTTTTTTTAAAGGCTTTGTAATTTTTTGTTACAAAACTATTGAAAACGTGTAAGATACATACAAAAAATGCCTTATACCTATTAGTGTGAATATTTTTTTAATTAATGTTTTGGCACAATATGTTCACTAAGGGCAGGTAAATTATTAAAATAAAAAAGTGTGTTTAATAATTATTCAATATTTTATTCTTAATTCTAAAATCACATAAATCAGGATAAAAACAGTCGCAGGATAAAAGTACGAAACTTTTGACTAATGTCCGCTGGACTCGTTTCAAATTCTTTTGTATCATGTACGTATTCCATATAATAAAAAATACAATGGAAGGGCACATTTTGACCCAACACATCAATAAGAAAATCCAGCAAGTCAAGCATTATAATTTGAACAAAGTGCATTATAATCATATTTGACTTAAAAGGAATTATTTTTAAAAAAGGTAATATAGAAAAAATACTACTCGTCAAGTTAACCAAAATAATAATGTGCAAGTTTTTATCCTTTTGGTAATCTATATATATATATTACTAGACTTTCTTTTAATTCAAGTTCATTATTTTGATGTATTTTCTGCCATTTACTTTTTTTATATAAATCTGTAAAAGTGAAAATTCTGTACATTGAAAATATCAAAAAAATAAATGGCGGGGGGTGTTACTAGACTGACACCGAACCCAAAAGTGTGAAAAAAAATATTTTGTCTGTCTGTCTGTCTGTTTGTTCAGGTATCACGCAAAAACTACCGGTTCGATTACGATGAAACTTGGTAAAATTATTCTTTATTATTCTGGGCACCACACTGGGTAGTTTTTATCCCGGAAAAGTATAAACAATAAAAAACAAACTTAATTTTGCGGTTAAAAACTCATTGATAAGTTTCGTCATCCACGCAAACGAAGTCGCAGGCACAGCTAGTATAGTATATAATTGAAGGAATCAACAAATAACAAACTTATTTTTTTCCAAATAGTTTTTAATACACAAACAACACAATTAATAGTTCTGACTGAAATAATTTTATTACGATTGTCTATGATTTTTAGAAACCAATAATTTTGACATTTATTCATTCTATATTTGTCTAGATTTTTACAAAATACAAAGTATACATCTAATTTCTGATATAATTATTCAATGTTATTATTTTCCATTTATTTTCGCATTCTGTAATATCCATAACCATGAAGAAACTTATATGTAAAAGTCACTGTAGTATTTTTTTTCCGCGAAGGTACGCTGGTCAGAGTTGTCCCCCAAGTACAAGTGCTAAAGCAGCGCCAAAAAAGAATGTGGACCCTCGACGGGTGTTCAAAGTATATCGGTTCGGAGGGATATTAACTAAGGAGGTACCGAAAATGCAAACTTACGAAGTCGACGTCAGCAAATGTGGACCGATGGTCCTCGACGCAATGATCAAAATAAAGGATATGGACCCTACGTTCACTTTCCGAAGATCTTGCAGAGAGGGTATCTGTGGTTCGTGCGCCGTCTGTCTTCAGGGGCACAACTGCCTCGCCTGCATCACGGCCATCCCCAAAGCCAAGACCATTACTCTCCACCCGATACCACACATGTACGTCATCAGGGACCTGGTTGTGGACATGACTCACTTCCTCGAACAGTACAGCAGCATCCGGCCGTACCTCATACGAAAAGTCAAATTAAATCTTGGACAGACTCAGCTCGCTCAGAGCATAAATGATATGCATAAAGTTGTGGGCTTGTACGAATGTGTGTTATGTTCATGCTGCGCTACTGCTTGCCCCAGTTACTGGTGGAACGGGCGACGGTTCCTGGGGCCAGCTTCCCTTCTCCACGCCTACAGGTGGGTGATCGACAGTAGGGACGAAGACACGGAGAAGCGACTATACGATCTCCGTGATGACTTCAAAGCGTTCCGATGCCATACCATCATGAACTGTACCCTCGCCTGTCCTAAAGGCCTAAACCCAGGCCTTGCCATAGCGAAACTAAAGCGATTGATCTGTGGACTCGATAAAAAGCCGGCGCCAGAAATAGATCCTCTTAAGTTCTCTGGAGGAGGTTCAGGAAGTTTGGCGACGTGTATAAAGAGGAGCAGTAAAAAATGTTAGTTAAATATTTTTGTAGACTGGTTATAACATTAAATGAGAATGTGTTTTTTTACAATTTGTTTCAATTGATACCCAAACCCCATTAGACATGCGCCATCGTTTTATGCACGCAACTCACCAACCAAACTTTTATTTACAAAGTAACACACTTATCTAAAACTAGCTACGAAACCTATCAAACTGCCTCTTTGAAGCTCAGAGTGCTAAAACTTAGATTAGGTTAGCCTTACCTTGACACAGGAACATTTATCTCTAAGGATTACGCATGCGTGGCATACCTACAATAGGTGTACAAAGGCGCAGTAGACTAAGTTGTGTGTCTCCTGAGAATCCTCAAACGAGACATTCTTGGTACATTGGCATGCCACAGCTATGCTACAGTAAAACCAATCGGAGAAGC